>CM060561.1:141706394-146506394 GCA_030625065.1 Alectoris magna
AACCCTGGCAGCTTTCCTGGGAGCGGCGCCGCGGGCAGAGCCCGGCCTCGGGGCTGCCTTTCCCCTCCGCAGCCGGGTTTTCACCTTATTATCCACAACCAAAATAGATTTTTATTATTACTATTATTTAAAATCACCACATCTGTCAGGTTGCTTCCTTGCCAGGCTCGATGCGACACATCCAGGGCGATTGGCGCTTCTGGGCAGGGCCGGGCCGGGTTTGTCGGTGACATCTCCCTAGCAGCGTTACGGAGATTTTCCATGGCCGCGGGTTAGGGCTCGGCTGCCGCTGACTCGCGGGACGCCGGCCGGCTTTTATCCCAGCCGCTCCCGGGGGAGGGAACGAATGAGGCTCGGTGGCAGCGTCCCTGCTCGGGATGGGGCCGACGGGCACCGCCGCGATTCCACCCACGGGCGGGGGACGGATCCCCCCCCGGGACGGAGGAGGGGGAGGGGGGAGCCGGCCCCTTCCCCGCCCTGCCCCCTGCCCGGCCCCTGGCCTGGCCCGGCCCTGCCCCGTCCCTGCCCTGTCCCTGTCCTCGTCCCTGTTCCTGCCTCTGTCCCTGTCCCCTGTCTCCGTCTCCGTCCCTATCGCTTCCCCCGCCCATACCCTGCCCCCGTCCCCGTCCCTGCCCCTGTTCCTGTCCTTGCCCCTGCCAGGCAGTGCCCATGGCACCTCTGTGCACCTCCCCGCGCCTCTGTGCACCTCCTGGTCCCTCTCCTGCTGGCGGCCGTGGAGGCCAACATCGAAAATAAGGAAATAATGATAATGAAAAGACTTTTTTTTGGAAAACAGCGGAGATCCAAGAGGTAAATGTGAGCTTAGTGCCCGATTGTAGGGCGCTGGGCACGGGGAAGAGAAAAAAAAATGGAAGGTATAAGAAAGAATTGAATAAGAAATGAAATAAAATGAGATATAAAACAGATAATGGAAGGAAAGGAAAAAAAAGAAAACAGGAAGAAAGAAGAAAAATAAAACAAAAGAAAACGAAGGAAAAAAAAGAGTGAAAGAAGGTCAGGAAGGAAAAGAACGAAAAGAAAAAACGGAAATGAAAAAGGAAACGAAAAAGTAAAAGGGAAGAGGGGGGGAAGAAAAGGGAAAAGTAGGAAAGTAAAAGAGTGGAAAAGAAAGGAGGAAGGGAAGGGAAAGAAGAAAGGGAAGGAAAGGGGAAAGGGAAGTGGGAGAAGGGAAGGGAAGGGAAAGGGAAGGGAAGGGAAGGGAAGGGAAGGGAAGGGAAGGGAAGAGAAGAGAAAGAGAAGAAGAGGAAGAGAAGAGAAGAGAAGAGAAGAGAAGAGAAGAAGAGAAGAGAAGAGAAGAGAAGAGAAGAGAAGAGAAGAGAAGAGAAGAGAAGAGAAGAGAGAGAAGAGAAGAGAAGAGAAGAGAGGAGAAGAAAGAAGAGAAGAAGGAAGAGAAGAGAAAGAGAAGAAAGGAGAAGAGGAAGAGAAGGAAAATAAAGGAAAAGGAAAAGAAAGAATTATGAAGGAAAAAAGAATAAAAAGAAGAAAAGAAAAGAAAAAGAGGAAAAAGAAAGGAAAGGAAAATAAAAGAAAAAGGGAAAAGGAAAATTAAAGGAAAAAGAAAGAGAAGGCCAACGATTTCTCAGGGCGGAGGCAGAGCAGCCCGGCCCACAGCCCTCTGCCCGCTCCGGCGGAGCGCTGAGCACTCGTCTGGTTCAAGCATGGCCCGGGCGGGGCTATGGGTGGCCCTGGGTGGGCACCGGGTGGGACGGGGTGGCTCTGGGTTGCATTTCCCCTCCCGGGTGCCCGCTCTTTTTTCAGCCGAGGCTGCATCTCACGAACCCACCGGCCCGAAAGGCAGCCAGGGCCGATCCCGCAGCCTTTTCCCAGCACCGTGAGAAAGTGTCTTGGTTCGGGCAAATAAATAAAGTGTGCCTCCCCAAACCACCACCAACCCCCTCCCCCCCCCCCCCCCCCCCCCCCCAAAAAAAATAAAAGAGACAAAATCATCATAATAAAGGAAAAGGAAGTTAATAAAAGCAATAAAGCTGGGAGCGAAACTTCTGCCCCTGCCTTCGAGTCGCAGAAGCATTGCTAATAACTTTGCGAAGAGGGACGAGAACGGTTCCCGAGCGCTGTGAGGTGGGAGCGGCCCCTGCAGTCCCCGATCCCCCGGCCCCTCCCGACGAGCAGCGACTCCTCTCCCCTCTCCCTTCTCCCCTCTCCTTTCTCCCCTCGCCCACCCGCGGAGACTGAAGGGATTCGGAGAGGTGCAGCAAAGGAACCCTCGACGGTGCGTTTTTATTGAGCTTTCCACCCGCCGCGTGTCCCGCTGACCTCCCCATCCCCCCCCCTCCGCGCACCGGCAGATGCTCGTGGCCGTGGGGTTGTGTCGTGTTTCCCCGCTTTCCCCGTGGCACAGAGGAGTTAATCCGAGCAGACACAACAGCTCGTGTTGTGACGGGGCGGATTTCGGCAACCCTACACCGAGTCGGGCTCGACCGGGGCCTGAGCTGCCCCACGCGGACTTGAATTCCTCGGACCGCCCCGGATTTACACTTCGGAGTGGCCCGGCAGCCAGAAAGCCACCGCGCTAATGAACCGGGTGCTGTCCCAGCTCCACCCCGGCTTCAGGTCTGTTGCTGTCTCGGACGCGATTTTCCAGCTGTTCCGGGAACGTCTCGGCCCGCGTACACCCCGCGCACATTCACACACGATTCATTTTTTTCTTTTTCGTGATTTCCAATGGGAAAAAAAAAAAAAAAAAAGAAGAAAGAAAAAGAAAAAAAAAAAAAAGGAAGTTGTTGCAGAGGATTCCCTTCCCGTTTGGAAGGCAGGATCCAGCCTAGGTGTGGAGGACGGTGGACAACGCTCGTCCTCTCTAGTCCCGCACTGCACGTAGAGCCTCTCCCCGTCCGCTGCTGGGGGCAGTCGGCACCGACCCCCCCGGGAGTCCCTCGGGGTCTGGCGGCTGCGGGAGGGGGCTGCAGAAAGGGGGGCGGTGGGCAGCGAGAGGTGTGTGCGATGTGCAGTCGTGTGCGTGCCCGAGGGGAGAGGAGACGGAGTGGGCGTTTTCCTTCCTTCCTTCCTTCCTTCCTTCCTTCCTTCCTTCCTTCCTTCCTTCCTTCTCTTCCTTCCTTCCTCCTTCCTTCCTTCTCCTTCCTTCCTTCCTTCCTTCCTTCCTTCCTTCCTTCCTTCCTTCCTCCTTCCTTTCTTCCCTCCTTCCTTCCTTCCTCCCTCCCTTCCTCCCTCCCTCCCTCTCCTCTCCTCTCCTCTCCTCTCCTCTCCTCTCCTCTCCTCTCCTCTCCTCTCCTCTCCTCTCCTCTCCTCTCCTCTCCTCTCCTCTCCTCTCCTCTCCTCTCCTCTCCTCTCCTCTTCCTCTCCTCTCCTCTCCTCTCCTCTCCTCTCCTCTCCTCTCCTCTCCTCTCCTCTCCTCTCCTCTCCTTTCCTCTCCTCTCTCTCCTCTCCTCTCCTCCCCCCTCCTCTTACCCCTTTTACTCTTCCCCTTCTTCCCCTTCCCATCCCATTCCCTGTCTCTTTCCCATCCCCCTTCCCACTTCCCCCTTCACCTTCTCCTTCCCATTCCCATCCCCATCTTTTCCCCTTTCCCTCCCATTCCCAGCCAACCCCCCACAGCCCTCTTCCATCTCCCGGCTCAGCATCTCCATTCCCCCGTTGCCGTCCCACCCCGGCAGCGCTCCGAGGGGCGGCGCTGGGAGAGATGGCGGTGAGGTGTCCCGGTGCCAGCTCAGCGATCAGAGGGGCTCTGCTTCGCTGCACCGCTCCCGGCTCACAATGCGGGTGGCCCGTTCAGCGAACACAAACCCGGCTAATAAAAATAAATAAATAAATAAATAAAAAGAGAGAGAAAGAAAAAAAAAACAAAAAAACCTCGGAAACTTCAAAGCCGGGTTGTGAGGCTGAAAAGGATGAACGTTGCAGGGGCGGGTCTGCACGCCGGAGGCGCAGGAGGGGACACAACGGTTTCTGCCCTGAGCTGCGCACCCCGAGGTGGGCACCGCTGTCCCCGGTAGCTTTGTCCCCAGGGTTTATGCTGTCTATCTGGGGCCGCTTCTCTAAATCGCTGTGTAAATTGAAAGCTTCCCCCCCCCCACCCCCCCCCGCCCCCAATCCTTCCCAGCTCACCACCTTTTTTAATTAAAGCCTTTGACTCGCCCGGTGTTTACTGTCTTGTGTAAAGTATCTAAACAAACAGCTTCAGTGAGAGCACAGACACCAAAGGGAAGCCGGGCCCCCATTCTTACCCGCTTTATTGTAAAAAAAAAAGCAAAAAAAAAAAAAAAAAAAAAAAAAAGCAAAAAAAAAAAAGCGTATCTTTCTCCATGTCGTAGTTACAGTTCCAAAAGGAAATTGCTTTTATTTGTAAAGGAGGCTTTAAAGAAGCAGGTGACATGAAGGGGAAAAGCTCCTTAAGGAGGAAGGTCACGGGGTTAGGGGAGAGATTAAAGGAGCGATCCTTCCACCTCGCAGGGAGAGCAGTGCGGAGCCTGCCTGGCCCTGGGGGGGCTGCAGGGGGGGGTGAAGTGGGGGAGACGCTGGGGCTGGCGCTGGGCTCAGGGCCGTGCCGGGTCCCACACGGGCGCCTCACTGCTGTCCAAGAAGGGAGAGGACGGTGGGAAGTGATATTTCTTGTGTTCACCTCAAATCCTTGCCCCCCTCAGTGCTGCAGGAAACACCCCCATGATATATGGGGGAGGGTGAGGGGGGCTTGAGCCCCCTCAGAACTTTGGAGGACACACAGGGTTGTGGGATGCACTGTGCCCATGGGGATGAAGTCGTGTAGGAGACTGGCCCCAACCCTCCTATCTGCTCTCCTGCATCCAGGTGCTAACAGTGATGCTGCCCATGCTGCTGGGGCACTGCCAGCACAGGGAAGTGGCTGCGACATTTCCCCGCCGCCCCATGGGTCTGTCCCAAAGGGGACACATGGCTGCACCTTCAGCTCCAGGCGTGCCGGCAGTGCAACCAAAGCCGTCCCATGCCCCACGTTCACCCCCAAATCTTTCCCAACTCTGCATCGATCGTGGCCCTTCAGAGCCTCCTGGAGTCCCCAGGGCTGAGTGACATTTGTGACATTTGCAACACAAGGCGCTGGCACGCTCCAGCCACTGCTTGGCACCTCTACTCCCCTTGTCCTCCTCCGGAGCGAGGCAGCGCGTTGTCCTTGATATTTGGAGAAGGGCTGCGTAGGAGAGGCTGCTCCTAAATATGTGCATTTAGATTGTCCGAGGGAATTGCTGACATTCGCCCGCTTTGTTTTCGGGCGCTATTAGTGTCACTCAGCACACCTCCATCTGCACTCTGGGCAGCCAATGCCGGCTGTGCCCGCCAGAGGTGCTGCTCGGCGCTCATCCTGGAGATAAATAAATCTACACCATTCCTCACAGCCTGTGTCCCGAGAGCATCTTTCGTGCTCTCAGCTCACCTGCCAGGGAGCAACACGTCCTGTTCGTGTTACATTGTGTTTATGGACGCTCATGGAACACAGCCTCCTCTCTTCTTGAGGTGGGGAAATGCTCTGTGCCCCGGTGCTGAGACGCTGAGCTGGGAGCTCATCCTTCCTTCCTTTTCTGCATCACTGCTTTTATATAAAACAGAACGGCGGAGCATAAAAACCCAGCACACACAACTTGCTGGGAACTGACCGGGTGTCGTAGATACTCACCGCGGCCATAAATATTCATAGAGGTACAGTCGGCTGCGGTAGGGGCTCACGCCAATGTAAATAACGCTGGATATGCTGAGCTGCTGCGGGCTGTGCTGTACGTGGGAAGAGCGAGTCGTCATGAAACCAACGCTATGAATCAGTTACAGTGCAAGAGGTGGCACAGCAGTGCCCAAAAGTGGGAGCGCAGAGGTGATGCTGGGCTGTGTGTGGTGACAGGGGAAGGATGATCCCCCCCACTCCGCCACCCCCACCCCATGCCACCAGAAACGTGATGGAGAAATGTGGGTGCAGGTGACAGAAATGAGAAGAAATGAGACGGAAATGTGTTTTACCGGATGTTATATGGTGTTAGAAGTGATGGTGGCCCTGGATGGTCATTTGGGGTGAGAGAGGGAAGACTTTCTGAGCTGATAGTGGATGGACTTAGCTGGGAACTGATGCTGCACACCATGATGTCAAGCATCTCCTGAGAAGAATTATTTCTTGTAAGTGCTTTCAGCCTCTAAATATCTTTGTGTCAGCCCATGGTACTAACCAGCACTGCCAAAGCTCCTAGGGCATGCAACCTGATGGAGCTGTAGGTGTCCCTGTTCTTTGTAGGGGAGTTGGACTAGATGACTTTTGGACGTTCCTTTCAACTCAAACAGCCCTATGATTCTGCGACATGGATGTCTTCTGCTTTTCTCCTGGGTAAAGGAGGCTTCATGAAGCCAAGAAAAAATTTCTGGGTTGAAATCTCCCCCTTCCAACAGACTTCCAAGTGCCTGTGTGTGAACCACCCAACCCTTCTCTTCACATTGTCTGCAGTGGAGTGCTGCCTCCCAACCAAGCATTGCCCTTCCCAGCCCCATCTTCACTGAGTCGTGCTGGGAGCCCTACAGCACAGCAGCCTCTGCCCCACACCACTCCCACAGTCAGTGATCAAAGGTCTTTTGTAAAGTGGATAAAGTGGATCACAGCTCGTTCTCTTATTGAGAAAAACTGATGGTGCTGCAAAAGACTCTTCTTGCTTATGGGCCTCTAGGATGAGAAGTGCTGTGTGTACCTTAATGCAGAGACACAGCACAGGGGGTGGGGTTATACGGGGTTATACATGGATGTGACTGTGGGCATATTCCTAAAATAGTTCTCAGTCCATAGATTATTCCAAAGCAGTTTCACATTTTGACTCACGGTGCTGGAGGTATGAGCTGTGTTAGTGCTGTTCTACCCTGAATGAATGGACAGTACCATCAGAACCCCTTCATATTTTTGGACATATTTACTTACAGCTTTCTCCTTGCAGGTTTGCCCCAGACAAACAATTAACAATCCTTGCAGAACTTCTCCCTCTGCAGTGTCTGCGTTTGTGAGCTCAGGAGTATATTGCAACCTATGGAACTCCAAGCAGAGGCTGCTGGTTGAGCAGAAGGGCAAAAGAGATGCATTGGTTTTGTTGTCAGAAGTGATGGGTGACCAAGTTTGTGGCCAGACTGCTTTGAACTGGGCTGGGGAGGTGAGAGCTAGGCTTCCAACACAGACCCCAGTGCAGGCATGAGCCTTGCGTGTCCCCATCACCTGCTGCAGGACAGCATCCACTGCACCATCACCAGCAAACCCAGCCGGAGAGAGCGGGGGACACAGGGTGTCTGAGTTCTGCAAAAAAAGTCCTGAAAATGAACACTAAATATTCCTGCAGCACTGCCAGAGCCAGCTCAGTTATTTAGGCCATTTGTACCTTTGGGAAGGTGGTGATGATGACGGCGGTGATGATTAGAGCGATGACGACAATGATGATGATGATGATGATGATGATGATTAGAAGGATGACGACAATGATGGTGATGATGACAACAATGATGATGATGATGACAACGGTGATGATGACAGCTGCTCGTTGTTGAGGTCAATGGGATCTGCACAGTGTGACCTCTAAGTGCCACACTCAGCTCTGTGGACAACAGCATTTGTTTGCTTGCTCCTCACACTAGCAATCCAATCCGGGCACTACACAGAAACACATTTAACACCTCCAAAAGCACATTTTAGCAGCCTGGTACTTGACCTCACTATTATTTTCAGTTAATTAGACTATCAGGCACTATTTCTGTCCCCGCTTCCTCACTTCCCAGAGGTTTGTGTGGCTGCACACCTGGTGCTGTATTGTGCAAGGTGCAGTGTGGTTTGCTCGAGCTTTTGCGTGGACTGACTTAACTACGCAGTTCAGCATTAACATGGCCTGTTAAGTACCTTTCAATATGAGGCACATAAGTATAGCCAGGTCATTTTTATTTATTTATTCTTCCACCCTTTCCTGTTCTAATTAATGGAATGGAAGGAGCGAGAGGGGAAAATAGCGACATGCAAAGGCCAGTGGTGTGGCTGTGCTTCATGCAAGCTTCCCTTTTGGAACTAATGATTATGTCATGTGGAGGAAGGGTCTGGAGCACAAGCCTTGCAAGGAGCAGCTGAGGGAACTGTGATTGTTCAGTCTGGAGAAGAGGAGGCTTATCTCTCTGTACAGCTCCCTGAAAGGAGATTGTGGTGAGGTGGGGGTGGGTCTCATCACCCAGGTAACAGAGACAGGATAGGAGGGAATGGCCTTTAGTTGCACCAGGGGAGGGTCAAGTTGGATGTCAGGAAGAATTTCTTCTCAGAAAGAGTGGTGGTGCAGTGGCACGGGCTGCCCAGGGAGGTGGTGGAGTCACTGTCCCTGGAGGTGTTCAAGAACGGTGGAGATGTGGCACTGAGTGATGTGGTTTAGTGGACATGATGGGATGATTTGGGGTTGGAATCGTTGATCTTAGTGGTCTTTCCCAACCTTTATGATTCTACGATTTCAAATGGCAAAATCTATGCCAAAAGAGAAAAAAAAAGATGTCTTTTTTGTGACATGCGGTGTGAGCAGGGCAGCACAGTGCTGCTATGGGGTTCTCTGATTGTTGTGCACATCAGCAGAAGTGGGGGCCTATGAGTCCCCATGCCCTGATCTCCTATCATAGGGAAATGAAGTGACAGGGACTTCGCTCCAGCACAGTGGTTGCTTTGAAAAATTATTTCAGGCAGGTAATTTATCACTTTTAATTGCTCTTTAATCCCCCTGATCGGCCTGGCATGGAGAAATCCTTTCTGAATGGAGGGGCTGGTTTGAAAAGATCCAAGAAGGCTGGGCGAGATGGAGGGAGGCAGGGAGGGAGGGAAGGAGGGATGGAGGAGTGGAGTAGGATAGACAGATGGAGAGAGGGGTGCAAAGAGGGATGCAGGGATAAAAGAAGAGATGGAAAGAGGGATTGAGAGAGGGGGTAGGATAGAGGGATGGAAAGAGGTGAATGGAGTGATAGAGGGATGAAAGAAAGGATGTGAGGATGGAGAGAAAATGGGTAGAGATAGAGGGAAGAATGGTGGGATGTAGGGAGAGATAGAAAGATGGAGGAAGGAAGGGATGGAAGAAATAATGGAAAGAGGGATCAAAGAAGCAAGGAGGGAAGGGACAGCTTTTTGCCATGCCACATAGCCTGGCCCTGCTCTGCATCCTGGATCTGCTGCCCACAGCCAACACCTCCTTTTGTAACTTGACAAAACTCAAGGCTATTCTTCTATTTCATAGAATCCTGTCCAGATAAGAGCTCCTCCTATCTCCATTTCCATAAACACAAGAACAGATTTTTTTTTTCCTATTCAAGGTATTTGAGTAATTTTCCTTCAGTCACGGATATGTGCACGTTCTGGCTCAAGGTGCGTATTGCCTTTTGTCCCATAGGTATCATTCTGGTTTTATTACACATTAAGTTGAGTCCATATTTTTGCTTGCTTGGGTGCAAGGAAAAGCACTCCAGTTAATTCCCAACAATAGAATATGCTACTGGGAGCCTGGGTTGTGTCTATAATCTCCTAAGAAAATTAACCCAGGCTTTCCACTTGAGACTTCACTGGTTTTAAATCAAGATCACAAACCAACTATAGGCAGGTTAATGACAACTAGAAGAAAAAAATTGCACTGATGAGCACAAAAGACCCCAAGGTACATTAACCACAAGACTCATTTTTTTTCCAGTCTTCAGAAATGCAAACTCTCAAGGAAAACCTTTCCAGTGCCTAAAAGATACAACTCAAACAGGATTGCTTTTGTTCTTACTTGTGGCACAAAAGAAATTTGCACTGGCATCTTCCAAGGCAGAATAGCTTCAAATCTTTCATGCAAATTGCTGTAGCTGGAGGGTCATAGATCTGCCCCGAGCAGCCAAAGCTGTGAGAAATCTCAAGGACAGATTGCTATGCCTTGCCAAAGGAAAACACCCAGTTACAATGATGCTGCTAAGGAGATTTGTGCTGGATTGTGTGAGGAAAGGGCATGTTTCTATCATGGAGTCAGTCACTTTTCTGCACAGCAAGGCACAGTGACTTGGGCTGTGTGGTTCACATAGGAATGGATATGGACTTCGGTTAAAGCAAGCAAGGAGGTCCTGTTCCCTCAGGCACCCCAGCGGCTTCTTGCAAATTGCATTTCTTTTCTCAATGACAGAGCTATGAGCTAGGTCCAAGGGACCAGAATCCTCTTTTTGTCCTTTCTAGCAGCTTCCTCCACCTGCATGGGCACCTGAGATGACCCTTAGGACTCTCTGAAGAGCTGAGCATCCTCTCCTTTGCAAGCCCATCCCTAGGTTTGGGCAGGCTTGGTCCCACCACGCCCACTCCATGAGCCCTCAGACAGGAGCTGAGTGCTGGAAGTTGGCTTCTATTCAGGTTAAAAAGTTTTGATGTGGGGATGTCTTGCTGGTGCAGTGACACACTCCTACTTTTCCAAGGCAGTGGGCTAGTCTGTAATCAACCAAATGTTTTCACGTTCATTTTTCCAACATGAGGAAAATGAACGTGGAAATGGTGGATGAAGTGATGGGAAGACCAGGAAAATAAGGAAACAAACCCAATTTCCTTAACTCACCACCACTCCAAATGGGAGATGACAAGACAGCACTGCCATAATTAAAGCAGTGCCTCATTCAAGGCCAGACTGATGGCTGGGTGGGGATTTTAACCCCAACATTAATTTACATAGGAGCCTGGATGGAAAAACGCATGGGGTTCCTGAGCAATTTAGCTGGAAACAGGAATAGATTTTTCCTCTCAGTTCAACCAACTACGTACCAACATCAACCTGGTAAATCCAAGTAAATTATTCCTGATGATGGTGGGGCAGGAGAGTGATGTCAGAACCTTTTTAAAACGTCCTATTTCTAATACGAAGCCTCAGAGTGACCCACCATGCTTTAACTCATTCCTTCCATGCCTTTTCTGTGGTTGCTTCCCAATGGAGACATTGTTTTTCCTCTGTATTGAGAGCTGTGCAGAGAGAACTTGTGTCCTTACGACAGACACAGAATGGCCCTGGGCTGCAGGCCTTTTTCTTTATCTTTTTGGCAATTTCACCATTGGCTGCCCCAGGCAGGAGAGTTTTGCTTCCCCGAGAAGAGGCTTTGCCAGGTGTGCTCCTCGGCCTCGTGCTGCTCTAATTACCAGCACAGGGACAAGCAGGCGAGGAGCCATGAATGGGGTCAGTTCCTCCTGAAAAAAAAACAACACCAACCTAAAACTAAAAAAAATTATAGATCAGATCTGAAACCACCAGGCCAAGAGGTGGGAGGGCAGTGGGATGAGTGCAGTATGCAATTTACTGCCGGCCCCATGACAATACCTGAGCCCCAAAGGGGGATCGAGGGCACCGTGGGAAATTGGCATGAACTGGGGGCTGCTGCAGCTATCCAGGACCTGCCTGAATTAATAGGTGCACCCATTAGCAGGTGCACCCAGAAACAGCAAAGTAATGGCTTAGTTCACAGGTGTGCTGACATTCCCAGGAGAAGTGGGGGCTGAATGCCTCCACAGATTGCCTCATTGAGAAGCTCTGCCCCAAGTTCTTCTCTTCCCTTACTTCACTTCCCAAAGACAGGAGGGCTTCCTGTTCATACAGTCGTACAACCATAGAGTTATGTAATCATAGAATCATAAAGGTTGGAAAAGACTACTAAGACCACCAAGTCCAACCCCAGCCCACCCCACCATGCCCACTGATCATGTCCATCAGAGCCACATCTCCGGGGCTCTTGAACACCTCCGGAGATGCTGGTTCCCCACCCCCCTTGGCAGCCTGTGCCAGTGTTCTATCACTCTGAGAATAATATTTTCCTAAAATCCAACCAGATGAAAAAGGATACAGTGAGTTTTGATTTCCAACCCAGCTGAGAGTGAAGAAATAAAGCAGGTGAAGATGTATTTGGGATAGCAGAACCAGCAGTGTTCCACTGGTCTATCACTGTTAGCTCAGGCCTGGGGAGATCGATGCCCTTGTTTTTTCCCTCCGGGTCTCATAGCTAGGAGAAACTCTTCATTGTATTTATTTAGAGGAGTTAATAACTTCAGATGGGAAAGGACAGAGCAGGACACAGAAACTGGGAGCTCACATGAGGTCACTTTGTCTTGACAGGCTGTGGCCAATTCCTGAGCTCTATCTTTATCCAAAGACCTAGAAACTGTGCCAGCATCATTGCCATGTGTAACCCTCTACGAAAAGCTCTCATTCCACTGCTGTTGGCTTAGTGAGGACGAATGTAGGTTTTAGCCCCAGCTCCAGCAAGGCACGAATTGGAGCTTCCACAGGCACCTCCCTGCAGGATGCATTGCAGGAGGAAAGCAGGGGACACGTCCCCTTGTCCCTTGCAGACAGGATCTGGGGTTTTGCTGCAGTTCCTGAGCATGCCTGGCTGCTCCCACGCCCGCTCCATCCCCGGTGGGATGCTCTCAGCAAGGTGTCGGATGCTGAGTCAGGGCAGCTGGTGGCATCTGTGACCCAAAAAACAGCGTGACAACAACGTGGGCACTTCCGTGGTGACAGATTTGAAAGGATCCTGCATTGTCAGAGCTGAGCTGATGAGAATTAATTGCTGTCAGCGCGGGATCTAAGACCCAGCCAGGCTGCTGCTCCCAGCCTTCGCCATTTGAACAGCCCGTACCCGCTCCGCCAAGTTGGCAAGTGCTCGGTGAACAGATGCTCGGGAAAATTGGATCATTTACAACGTGTTTACAAATACTTGCTGCTGGCCCACTTCCAAGTTTAACATCCTCAGCACTTGGAGAAAACACATGGGTCTGTACCCAGCCATGTCCTCCGGGTGCTCACTGGTGGGACTTGTGGACTCTTGCTCTGTCCATGGGCACAGGAGGAGCAGTGTCCCCTGCGCAGCCTGGATGGGATGCAGAGGATGGAACAGACCTGTTGCAGGACAAAGCTGCTGCCATGCAGTGCCCACAGGGCTGCATGGCTGGAGCTTCCCATGGGGGAAAAGAAGGATGAGCATGGCACAGACCAAAGAATGGGTGAGGAATTTGAGTGGATTTCTGGATGTTTATCCACTTGCCAACGCCTCCGATGACAGCCAACTTGCAAATTCAACAGCAACAGATTTGGGGAACACAAAGACTTTGGCTTACAGCTGAAGGAGATACTGCTTATGGAGACTGGTGGTGGGAAAGGCAAAGGCTACTGCTTTCCTCCCTGGCTGTGCACAGCTTCCTCAGCCAGAACATGCACCTCTTAGGTTGGGTCATCTCATGGTCAGTGATGCTGGTACAGTAGATGTGCCAACAGAATCCAAAGGAATGGAATGGAGATGCAACAGGGGAGGTTCAGGTTGGATATCAGGAAGAGATTCTGCACCACAGTGTGGTGGTCATGGAACAGGCTCCCTAGGGCAGTGCACACAGACCTGAACTGCCAGAGTTCAAGGGGTGTTTGGGTACCACTCTCAGACATAGGGTCTGGATTTTGGGTGGTGCTGCGAGGAGCCAGGGTTTGGGGTCAATGATCCATATGAGAGTCCCTTCAAATTCGAATATTTTATAATTCCATGACTCTAGGTGTGCACATCGCAAATACTCCAAAATAAAACATTCCACTATGTGAGTACCTTTCTGATCCTGCTCCCTTCCAAAGGTCCATTCTTTGAGTCCCCAAAATATTGCTCTGAGATGAAGAGTTAATGTGATTGAAGGGCTCTGGGGTGATCACTGTACCATGTCTCTGGCCCTACTGTTCACTTACATCTGTTTGCACCAGCTTTGCTTTCCACTTCTTTAGTGAGCACTGCAGCCCCTGCTTAGGCAGAGCATTCTCCCAGCTCTTACAATTCCTTCTTTAATACAGAAACAGGGGAAGAGGAAGATGTTTGGCTGTGCATCCCCTGCTGGCCTTTACACTGCTGTGGCAACGACGGCAGAGGGAGCACATGCTGCTGCCGGCTAGGCGCGGAGTTTCTTACCTAGATGTGACTGTTAATTTTAATTTCCTAGCAGCAGCAGGGTAGCCTGGCCCCTCCACCCCCCGGTGATGTTTGCTGATTGGCACAGTGAGCCTGGAGCCATCGCAGCGGCAAGGAAGGGCTTTGCCTCATTGGTGCGAGATCAAATCATGCAGCCTGGCTGCAGTTTGCTCCCAAGTCAGAGACTTGGAGATATCGATTGGGACTGGTGAGGAGATGCGTGCAGGAGAAAGAGCACAAGATTTGGGGATTTAAAAATGGTATAATTGGATTCCTGAATTAAATACAGCCAGCAGGAAGGCTGGCAGCAGCATTCATGTAGGGGCAAGATTTCTAAACCTTAGCTCCTTGCGTGGGCAAGGTGGGACCATTGGGAATGTCTTTGCCGCTGTGCCCAAAGGAAAGCTTAGATTCCACCTGTGTGGTGTTAGGATGGATTTTCCTGCAGCACCATGGCATAGGCTGGTTTGGGACTGGATGCTCTTTAATTGAATCTTCTGTGGTTCTTCAATCCTCTTCCTGAAGGACGAGTGGTGGCTTGTGGTCTCCAAGGGTGCCTCATAACTGCACTTGCCAATACGCTGCTTCCAGCCACTGAAAATTCATATTTTTAAATATTTATAGCATTGTAAGTTATAATCCCTTTTGTCTCTTACGTTACAACTTGGAGACGCACATTTGCCATATGTCTCTCTACGTCTAGATGTCACAAAACATATGCCCACACAGCACGGAGGCCAGCAGTTCTGTAGGATGATCTCTTCCCTCTATCTGTTCAGTGCTGGGTTCTGTGACACCGGTACACGAGATGCAGGGTGATGTCAGTACTGGAGATGCAGAGTGACATCAGTATTGGAGATGCATGGTCTCTTTGCTCTGAGTCCCAAGTTAGTGTCCCCTTGGCTAGAAATGCAGCTATGGGTGTCACTGACCTGCCTCAGGGGGCTCACCTCAAATGCAGAGCTTCAGGGTAAGGTAGGGACTACCCTAATGCAAATCCTACCCTAAAATCCCACTTTTTTTCCCCCAGGCTCCAGGGATGAGCATCTTTAGCATCCCAGTCCACACCACAGTCTCTCCACAAACTAAGAGCTGTTAAACTGCATGTTTGTTATCCTGTAAAGAAAACATTCATTTTTTATATGCATTTAAACATTTGGAGAGACCTGGGAGCCCCAAAGCAACAACAAGCCCGTGCTTTGCAAATCACCACTTGTAGTTTTCAGGTATGAAAGCCTCCCCAGGGGGTTCCCACTCCCCAGCTGCCTCTGGACAGCTGATGCTCTGGCTGTGTTTCCATGGAAACAGAAGATGGATGGGTGAAAAAAGGGGGGAAAAGTTCTCATACTCCCTCAGTGGCATTTCCCAGCTCAGAAAGTGGGATTGCCCCAGGTGCTGGGGTGGTGACCAGACCTCTAGTGGGACATGACCCAGTGTCCCACGGTGGGACATGACTCGGTGCCCCATGGTGGGTCATCTCTGCTGCCTGTTGCCTTCGGAAGAGCAGCACGGGGCTAGGGGCTTTAATGGCAATTCTTCTGGTGGCTTTGCTACTTCAGAGTGGGTAATCTGGTTAAAAGGAAGGGGTTCCTAAAGGTTGGGTCAGGGCAGAGACTGTCTCAGTGCATGAGCTGTGACTTTAAGGGACAGCCCAAGCACATAACGATGCTCGTTTCCCTCAAGCTGCTGCTACAAAGCTTTATTAGCAAACATCCACAAAGGCTTTGCAGCCTTCAGTCCTCTCCCCAACATGAGGTCCCTCCTGGCATGTGGGGCTGGTGCAGAGCTCCAACCCCAGATTGAGACATCAAACACAAGGTGCACCACAGCCAGCTCAAAGCAAACCCGAAATTACACGTGCTGCAGGGAGAGATGACAGCTCTGCTATGGAGATCAAGGGTTTATGGAGATGGGGAGGCCAGATCTCTCACTGGCATCCTGATAGATTATGTGACACATCAGGTGTCAGGGTATCTCCTATTCCTAAGAGGGGCACGTTTGCAGGGCTGACATGCCGGCCCAGGCGAGGAGCAAATCATTAAGTTACATCCCAGCACGAGACAGGCAGAGGCAGCTCGCTGAGGTTTACATAGCCTCAGGTGAACTGTACGACAGGAAAATATACATTTGATGTGAGGTTAGGCATTCTGGAACATGAAATAATCATCAGGATGTATGTTTATTACTGAGTTGGGAGAGTGGGGCTGTCATATAGTGCAGGATCCTGGCTCATGATGGTGGCTTTTCCATATACATAACACACACATCCATGTGCACACACACACACACACATATATACACACATACTGAAGGTATTAGCATTTAAACTGTAGTGTGTTTATATATATGCATTATATTTAGAGACATGGTTTTTAGGGGCATGGTTAGTGGGCATGGTGGTGATGGGTTGGTGGTTAGATTAGATTACTTTGGTTGTCTTTTCTTAATGATTCTATTATATATATGTATATTTATACGTGAACAACCTGGGGAGAGCCCCATCCCAGGGCTCCTAAAAATTTATCATTTGCTTATCATTTGGATTCACAGAACAATAAAATCACAGAATGATTATGATTGGAAAGACCACTAAGATCATCTAGTCCAACCATCAACCCCTCACCATGCCCACTAGCCATGTCCTTCAGTGTAATGTTTACCTTTATAAGGGGATTCACCCATGCCATTTCCATCCACGGTGGATGGTTTTTGCATATTTGGGCTGTCTACCCCTACCCCATTTCTCTTCTTCCATCTCCAGACTCTTTCCTATGGGATAGACTAAGGAATTTTAAGGAGGAAAATCCCAGAAAATGAAATCCCAGCAAGACAAACATCTCAGCAAACATAACCTTGATCTCCGTGCAGGTTGGCAGGGTCAAGGGGGAGGAATTAAGATCTCAATTCAACACGCTGACGATTACTGAGCCACGAGCTGCGTTCCCATCCGCAGTACCACAGCACATATGGTGAGCCCGGACACACGCTGCTCCAGCCCTGTGACATCCGGCAGCACAAGGGCACACATCAAGGGCACCAAATATCAGCTCTGATCTCCTACTCCAGGGCTTTTTGTCCAGAGAGTTTTTCAGCGTGGGAAGGGTTTCTTTAAAGCTACGTCTTGAGTGAGATGAAAATCAAATTACCTCTAGGAGGGGATGAGCTGATCGCTGCGAAATAGCAAAAGGTCTGAGGTTTTTAAGTGATTTTGGGGCTGCGGGATGCTGGGGCTGGGAGGAGGGCTCTTGTCTGCTTCTGGGCTGCAGAAACACCTCCTGGGTTGGGGGAAGTTATAAACACCCCACTGCCCCCAGTCTGACCTCTGAATCAGCATGATGCCTTGGAACCTATGTCTGTGGGACCATTGCCTGCCATGAAATCAGACGCATTCAGGAACCTCACTTCTCACAACTTTACAGATGCTCTTATTTAGGTGCTGTTCAGCCCAAACCAGGGCTGGGGGAAGGCACAGTGCTGTAGCTGCTGCCAACATGCAAACTTCATCATTGATATATTCATTTTCCTCCTTCATGGAATCACAGGATCGTAGAATATCCCAGATTGGGAGGGACACAAAAGGATCATCGAGTCAAACTGCTTCATTATCGTAAACCTAGTTATGATCATATAGAAGAAAGCAATATCATGGGTAATATTTTCCCCTTCCTTTCTCCCTGTGAATGCCAGTCCCATGGAGACTTCTGCCTCCTTGACCATGCCCAAAGAAATCCCCTCTCTTTGCTGGACAAAGTCCATCTCCAGAACAATGTTCTTCATGCTGTGACCCTGAATTCATAACCACTCCCTTCCACCAGCAGACAGAATCTGCCCCCATTTCCACCCAGGAATCCCCTTGTCTCCAGCTTGTGATGCTTTAAACATTTGTTTTCAAGTGAACAGGATCATAATCATTGCAAATAAAAAACTTCAATAAATAACCACCTGAGATATTCTGACAAACACACCCACTGCTCAGCTCCATTCTTCATTTTCCAGAGTTGGATTTCATTCTGCAGGGTTTACCTGGATAAAATGAGTTGGCCCCAATTTCATTGTGAAAGCATTAAAAGGAGATTTCATTATTCTAATTTGGCATGAAAATACACTTAAATAGCATTTCATTTTCCCCTTTTGCAGTATTAAGTAACTGCAAGTATCTTTTCAAGAGCAATCGCCCACAGCTTTTTGCGCAAACACTCTCTTTACAAAAGTCTCATGATGATTTGGGAGAAGCAATAGGGGAAAAAATTGTTCCATTGACAGAAGAAAGCAGAAATCTGGTGTAATATCCACTACCGTCTTATTTATCCTGTGGCTAATTACAGTGATAATCTGTTTTATAAGGGAGGCGTTTCAATGTCAAATTTCATACAAGAGATTAACTCAGTGAAAGGGAAGCAGCCATTTTAGGGAACTGGTGTGATAGGACAAGGGGTTTCAAGCTAGGGAGGGAAGATTTAGATTGGATACAAGGAAAAGGATTATCCTTACCTACAGTAAGGGTAGTGAAACACTGGTACAGTGACATTCAAGGTTGGGCTGGATGGGGCTCTGAACACCTGATGAAGCTGTAGGTGTCCCTGTTCACTGCAGGAGAGTTGGACCAGATGGCCTTCAAGGGACCCTTCCTACTCGAACAATTCTATGATTCCACGTTCACTGCCCATGTGGGACATCCCTGCTCCAGGCGTGGGAAACCCAAGGGATGAGGAATTCATGTTTTCAAGCATTCGGCTGAACAGAATTTCAGGAAAGACAAACTCTTGTGCAACCTCCCTTTGACGTGCCATCACTGCTCCATAGGGTCAGCGCCCTGCCCTCTCCTCCTCACACAATACATTGCTGTGGCTCATGAGCATCTCTGCTCTCTTGCTAAAAATAAAGCCCTGAACACAAAGGACGAGCTACCCCCCGTCTGGCACCAGGCAGAGCGTGGTGTTGCCAAGCATGGGGAGATTCGTCCTTACAGGTCACACCCTTGAGGGCTGCAGGCATCACTGGGATGTGGAGCTCCCCATGCCCCAGCCAGTACCCCTCAATGTCTGTGTCCGCCCATGGAGGTGGCACAGGATTGAGGCACAGCTACCCCAGAAGCCAGCACATGGGAATGTCCCAAGGACAAGACCCCATGGAAAGGCAGCTCAACTCGTTCCTGAAAGGGCTGAATGTGTTCACAGGTGGTATTTGATTTGTATCAAAAGTGTGCCAGTGGTCCCAGACAGCATCTGTTCCTTGTTAGATGGGAGAAAAAAAACCTAAACCAAGTCCACACAATAGCAACAATCAAAAATATATACAGAGAGAGAGAGAGGGAGAGAGAGAAGAAGAAATGTAGAGATTTCTCTTTACTCTGAATCATCACATGAGCAGAGCATCACTAAACAACAGCTCCTCAGAGAGTTCCCTCTCAGCAGTCCTCTCCCTTTCTGTCCCACCTTACGTGGCTACCAAGGCAAGGAGCTGCGAGGTTACATACAAAGCCCTAAAGAAGAGCAGCTTTGAGGCTAGCTCCAGCTGTCAGAATTTCTGCTCTGTCTCAGAAAAAGAAAAGTAGAAAATCTGTCATAAAGTGCTTACAGGTTATCCTCGTGGAATTCAGGCATAAGCCGGGCGTATTTATTAAGCCCATGGCCTAGCAGAGGGAAGGTGCCTGGCTGAATTGCAATACAGTACACTTCAAACAACTTGGTTTGAAACTTTCCCTTGGCTTAGTGTGCTGTTGCATGCAGGGATAAAGCACACTGTGCTTCTTGTGGTGAGCTGCCGGTTACTGCAGCAGGCACTAGGGAATAAGATGCTTTTATGTCTGTATGTGATTGTCTCCATCCAGATCTGAACAGATCATGGAATGGTTTGGATTGAAGGGAATCCTAAAGCTTATCCAGTGCCATCCTCATTGAGGCTGCTCTTCCTGGGCTCTGTAGCTGTGCTGGTGGGACCAAGGCTGAAGTCAGCTCTGTGCATTTGAGTTCTTGGTGATTCCTGAGGTTCACCAATGACCCCCATGTCCACATCCCATCCCATGTGACCTTCTCTTCCCTGCAAGGAGCATCCCCAGCTCAGCAGCTTCACCCTGGAGGCAGGGCCATGGCTCCAGAGCTGCCCCATTTCTCCCCCATATCCCTTCCCCATCCATACCCAGAGACACTGCTGGGTGGTCAGAGACGGGAACCAGCCTTTCCTCGCAGAAAAACCTCCTCGTTTATTTACGCTTCCCTCCTGCCGATCTCTGAAAACCATATGAAGTTATTTGCTTCAGCAACCTGACAGCAGCCCCCAGGCTAAACTTTTGATCCGCCAGTTTGCTGCCACCTTCACAAAGTGCAGCAATGCTGAGGCATGCGGCAGCCAGAGGAGGTGGCCCCATGCTGCTGCACGTCTCCCTGCACTGAACATCTCCTCTGCAGCAAGGGATGCTTTCTTTCCAGCACATGTCCCCATCCCACAGCCTGAGGCCTTTCAGAAATTCCCAATGATTGCCCCAAAGCTGATGCAGCTGTTTCGGTATTTACACCTCCGGCACTGCTAATGCAAGGCAAAGGGCAAAACAGTGAGAATGGATTCTAGCACAGAGGGAAGGAGCTCATGTTAGGAACCTGTGAGATACAGAGGCCCAGTTCTGGATAACCCAAATCTTCCATCCTGTCTTCTGTGCATATGAATTACCATGGCACCCATGCAGTTCCCACAAACAGGTGCAGTAAGAACATAAGCAACAGGCTGAAGTGTACTGATAGGACAAAGAGTAATGGCTGTAAACTAAAAGAGTGCAGATGTAGATCAGACATCGGGAAGAAATTCTTCCCAGTGAGGGCGGGGAGGCACTGGTACAGGCTTCCCAGAGGAGCTGACAGTCCATCCCTGGAGGCTCTCAAGGACAGGTTGGATGGGGCCCTTGGTCTGGTGGAAGGTGTCCCCGTCCATGGCAAGGAATTGGATCTGGATGGGCTTTGAGGTCCCTTCCAATCCAAACTGTTCTGTGATTCTATGTACTCTTTGTACCACAAATGAGCAGTATGAATTGTCTAGCTGATATATATGTGAAATCACAGGTAGGATGCACACACAGGAGTAACAAAAAGCACATCAATTGTCCTGATGATATTGAGGGATGACATCAAGGAGATAAAAGCTAAGGATTGTCTTCCACTCTGGACCAAACCACAGTCTCTCTTCGGCATATGGATCCTCACCAGCAGCTGGCTCCTGCCTGCAACATGCCTGAGGGAAATGTTGCCTGTGTTTAAGAGCCCTGCAAACCAAGAGATGTGCAGGGAGCAGTGATGCATGGAGGAATGGAGCGGGAGACCGTATAAAAAGCCATGGCAATGAGAAACCTTGCCTATCACAGTTAAAAGCTCTTGTGTGTGAGGAGGATGTGAGTGTCTGTGCTTGAGATACCGTAGAACCATGGAACAGTTTGAGCTGGAAGAAACCTTCAAGATTATCCATTCCAATCACACGGAGGCTGCTCTTCCTGGGCTCTATAGCTGTGCTGGTGGGACCAAGGCTGAAGTCCAGTACCACCAGAGAGTCCTGATTTTGGGTTGGGCTGTTGTACGTTTGACAGAAGTGAGCATTCTCACATTCTCACAGTCCCTCTGGAAATTGTAAAACTGATTCTCCTGTCCAGAGCTATGCAGGAAAATCTGTAAATCAAGAAGTTACTCCAGGCAAGATTTAAAAAGCTCTAATTGCTTGTTGGATTTATGACAAAAACGCCACGAGAGACAAACTGATTTCAGTACTTCACCAGCATAATTGAGGGAAAAAAATATTTTTCTTCCTGCAATAAGTCATCATCATATTAGGTCTAGTGTCCAGACTTTTCCTATTAATATTTCAGCACTTCATGTGCTTACAACTGGTAACCAAAAGTCCTTGAAGATGAGAAAAGCATAAGGTTTTTGCACAGTGAGCTTAAAAAGCAGCTGCAAATAGAGGTTATCATTCGGGATTTTGCAGTGAAGCACAGTAGGAGTCAGCTCTGGCCATGCCCTGTTCTTGCCACCATGTAATTTGTACTGAGCTCATTGAAACTCAATGGGTTTCAAGGGTTGGCCCAAAATGTTTTGTAAAAGTAGGTTTAATGATTTGTACAGCTCCTACTGGTGTGCATCAGTTCCTGTGGTTGCTTGGATGGAAGAGGAAGTTGAGGGGTGGAAGATGAGGATGATGGATGGAAGAGAAGTGTGAAGGGTGAAGGATGGAAGAGGAAGGTGATAGACAGAAGAGGAAGATGAAGGGTCGAATAGGAAGGTGTTGGACGGAAGAGGAAGGTGAAGAGTGGAAGAGGAGAGTGAAGGGTGGAAGAAGAGGGTGTAGGGTGGAAGAGGTGGGTGATGGATGGAAGAGGAAGGTGAAGAGAAGAAGAGGAAGGTGATGGATGGGAGGGGAAGATACAGGGTGGAAGAAGAGGGTGATGGGTGGAAGAGGACTCTGCAGCAGTCTCAGCTGCTTCTGGGCACATTGTTCTAGAAACACGAAAGAAGTCTTCATAGCTCACAGCTGTAAAGCAAGATTTCCTGGTGGATGCAAAATAATGCTGTAAGCCCAAACATGAAGAAAGTTTAGTTTGAAAGGCCGGAATCTCACAGGGCTCTGTTCCAAAGCTTCAAACAATTAAAGTATCTGGTGCTGGTTTACGGTAGCTGTAAGAATTCAGCACAGCATAACACTAACTGGGGGAATATTGACTTTCAGTGTACTGGCGGCTTCCAGTTTTAACTAGTATTTTGGATCAAGAATCTTAAAAGAGTTCTGCTACCAGCTTTTATGATAATACTTCTCCCTGATGGTACGGTATATTTCCCCAAGTTGCCACTAGAAGTAAAACTAAGAATAAAAGCATTTTTTTAATCTTTGCACTTTATATTAAAAAATGGCTCTCAATAAACAGCTTCCAGGATCACTTTTGACATTAAACATTGATTTCTATGTCTGTTATAAACCTCCAAGAATTGCCTCAGGCACTTGTAATAATCTAAGCATTAGATTGCAGCACTTTCACTATCTAATTATTACCTGCTTTAATAGAAGCTGTACTTCAAAAAAATTTGAAAAGAAAGGAAGAAAGATAGAAAGAAAGAAATTATCTTAAAAAAGACCCATCCCCCTGTAATTCCACTGCTGTCAGTGCCAAATACAGTGCCAACAAGGGGACTGCAAGTTAGACCACCCAGAAACACATCCTCCATGGAAAGCCATTGGAACTTATGCAGAAATGTCAGGATCTTCTTCTTTCTGAATGGGCAAAATCCTCTCCCCATCGCCCTCATTTCCAAAAGGAATAACAGCTGGCTTCACCCTGTTCTTTTTGCAAAACATGCCTTATTGCTGAGCTTGAGGTTGAAGCAGCAAAGTGTGTTGCACGAACCTCCCGTGCCCAAGGCTAGGTCCGGCTGGTTTTCATTTTAGAATCATCATTTATTTTCACATTTGCTCCCCAGTACACTCCTTTCCAGAGTTGAAAGCTGGGAGCATTCTTCTCTGATTCAGTTCAAAGGGGCTGATGGGATGTATCCAGGCATGGGGAAGACGTGGAGCACTTCTGACATGGTCTGTATGTAGCACCTCCTGTGCAGCTGCTTCCATGATTCGAGTGCTTGGTTTGGCTTTACAATTCCAGAAATTACAGAAAAATGAAAGGCTTGGGAAGGTAAATGATAGAATCAGAGAATTACAGAGTGGTTTGTGTTGGAAGGGATTGAGGTGCCCATCCTGATCTGATCCCTGCCATGGGCAAGGACACCTCCCACAGCACCAGGCTTCCCAGGGCCCCATCCAGCCTGGCCCTGAGCACTTCCAGGGACGGGGCATCCACAGTGTCTCTGGGCAGCCTGTTCCAATGCAAAAACATTTGCATTGCCATTAGCTGCACCCTGAAAACTGCAGACCCCAAAGGCTGTGGGCTGTCCGCAATCACTCCGGCTGATCTAATGAAACTTCTCTTTCTTCCCACAAATGTTGCTTCATTTCAGTTCTTCGTAAGGAATGGTGATAACATGAAACAGTGTTTTCAACAGAGTGGGAAGATTTCAAGCTCTCCTTAAGTACAGGACTGTGACAACCTGTGTGTTCCCAGTGCATCACCACACACTCTGCATGCCGTGCCCAATGGGATTTGCACGCTGGTTATTGGCAGTGGAATGCAATGTGATGGTCAGAAAACATCTCCTGGTAGAAAGCATCAGGTTAAAGAGGGGTGAAAGATTTAAGGAAGGTTTAAGAGAAATATTACAGAAAAATCGAAAGGTTGTCAAGGAGGAAAACCATCCTATCCCCACTCTACCTGCACGGCTGCAATGCTATTATGGAGTAAATCGCGTTGCCCCTCGCTCTCACGGCTGTGTGTTGGGAGCAGTGTAGGGGTCAGCAGTGCCACCTGTCCCACTGACTCTGGCTGCAGCAGGGTTTCTTGCATGGGAACGAGGGAGAAGCATTATAAACCAGATTTTGGTCTCTTTGCACAAGGACAATTTGCAATAAAGCCTGTGGCTAACGCGAAGTGATTGCAGGCTTGCACTGGCACAAATGAGGTCAGGAACCAGCCTGTGGCAAGCGGCGCTGAGGAACTTGGGTGAGAAACGTGGAATGTGACATCCTCCAGCCCCTAAATGATGGCAGGACAATGACACCATGGCCTCCAGCATTGTGGGTCAGGCTGCTGAGCATCGCAGCTCAGGGATGGAGAGCACAGAGCAGCGCAGCGCTCGCCGGCACCGTGTGCTAATTACAGCCGTCTGCTCCACCAGCTCAGCTTCAACCGCTCGCAGAGCGTCTGCGGCCAGGTTGGGATTTCCTCAAATTGATTTGTAATTTCAGGTTACTCAATTAATTTTTTTATTTTTTTTTACTATTTCTCTCCCTCTCACCCGTGTGCCTCAAGCGCTCGCTCCCCGTGCCCTGGCACAGCTGCATCTCCCACCCTCACTGCACTCCAGGAGCACGCTTCAAAGAAGCAGCATGGAAGAAACTCAAACTTTTTCCTTTTCTGGGCCACACAAGCCTTGCCCAAGGCGTTCTTCGTAGAAAAATTAGGCTGCTGCACGACTCATCGGCGGGGTGCACAACTTAAATATAATTTTCTCTTGTCCCAGATACACAGTCCCAGCCTGACTCCCCCATCCCTTCTCCTGCAGTCAGTGGGGAGCAGCTCCTGGGTGGGGATTTCCACCCCACCACAAGATCCGACCTCTCCCCTGCAATATGAATACCTGTGCTGGGGACATCCAAACTTTGGTTCTTCCTGTCATTTCCCATTTGGTTCTGAACTACAGAGAGATTTGCTTTGGCAGTGGGTGAGATGGGCTTCATGGAGAGCTGGACCCTCCTGCAAGGTGCTGTGGACCCCCGGCTGCTGATGCCCAGCTTTGGACACAGTTGTTCAACACCTCAATTTCTGTTGGTGAGGATGTTCGGAGCACCCCAAGTCTCCAAGCATTCCTTCCCCATACTGTTATGAACCAAAACATTTCAAATAGCCCAGAAAATATACTGGGACACCGCCTGCCCACTCAGACACACACCTGGAGGGTGCTTGTCATCTACACACTTAAATGCCAACACACTTTGCTGATCCTGCAGGATTTTCATGTTAAAGGTGGATTTGGGGGTTTTTAAGTCCTTGTGGTGGTGATACCCAAATACAAGATGCATCGCTTGCAGAAGCAGGGAAGAGGAGAAGGCAAGGAGGAGGAGGAGGAGGTTTTTCCTAGCAGAGCCTTGAGATTTTAAATCAGAGCGACCTCACCGGCTTCAGAGAGTACCTTCTAATTTCCAAGCATATGCTCAAGAATATAATCAGGCTGGCAAATCTCTGCTGACAGCAATGCTGAGTGCCAGCTTCCCTTCATAAGCAACAAAGTGGGGCTCCACCAGCCCAGAGCTCCACTGTGCTCATTGCCTTAGTCCTGAAGATACGTTTTGGGAGCAGAACTGGAAGTCAATAGGTGACAGCACAACAACCACCCCTATGGAAAGAGGTGGATTCAGCTGCTATCCCAAGGGCTCAGTGATCCCAGTGCTCTTCTGAGCACGCAGCTGGAGGTGCAGTGAATGAGGGTAGGTTTAGATTAGACATTAGGAAGAAATTCCTCACTTTCCAGTGGGGAGGCACTGACACAGGCTGCCCAGAGAAGCTGTGGGTGTCCCATCCCTGGAGGGCCTCAGGCCAGGTTGGATGGGGCTTTGGGCAAAAATGGCCAAGGTGGGCCTTCAAAAAGTCAAAGAAGTTCTACACTCTGCAGACATCCAAGGGTTAAAGGACCACTTGCATAGAGCCAACATTCACCTGACTGGTTGGTCACAGTGAGGAGAATCCCCCGAAACTTGGAGGTTGGCATTGGCTGTGGGCTGAGGGAGCAGAGAGATGGAATGCTGGCAGTAGGACTGGGCAACTTTGTGGGGTACACCTCAGTATGTCACAGCTCCATGGGTCACACCTCTATGGGCATCTCATCAGCTCTGCTGCTTTCTGGAAGGGTGAATTTTGCAGTCTTTTGACTTTCATCAGTGCACCCCAGAGTGTCTACAGTGGGTGCAACAGTGCTGGGATGGGTGCTGCATTGGTGTGGAGTCAGCACAGAATTGCATAGGGTGGATGCTGAATTGTTGCTTGGAGAGGGTACAACATTGGATGGGGTGGGTACAGCATCGGTGGGCTCAGTGAAACATTACTGGAGTGAGTCATGCTTTGCTGGAGTGGGTACAGCATTGCTCAGGGTGGATGCAGCAAGGTTTATCTTGAATACATCCCAGCTTTGTGCAGCCCAGCATTATCCCACACCAGCAGCTGAGCCACCAACAGGTGCCAGCATGCAGCACAGCTGCTCCCATGGGTGCTTCGGCACCATGTCCCCCACCCACTGCAAACCATGAACAGCAGCAGCGCCGTTGGGCACCACCCATCCCCTATGTACCCACTGCAGAGGGAAATGGAAGTTGCTTTTGTCTGGCAGGGGTCAGACAGAGCCAGTTTGTTCGATAAAGCTTTAACGCTCTATGAACACACAGAAAAGCTCAACCCCGGGGCCCTTTGACAATCTCCATTGTTTTGCAGTTAAAAATAAAGGAAAAAGAAAGAAGGAAAGAAAGAAAGAAAGAAGGAAAGAAAAAGAAAGAAAGAAAGAAAGAAAGAAAGAAAGAAAGAAAGAAAGAAAGAAAGAAAGAAAGAAAGAAAGAAAGAAAGAAAGAAAGAAAGAGAAAGGAAGAAAGAGAAAGGAAGAAAGAAAGAAAGAGAAAGGAAGAAAGAGAAAGGAAGAAAGAAAGAAAGAGAAAGGAAGGAAGGAAGGAAGGAAGAGAAGGAAGGAAGGAAGGAAGGAAGGAAGGAAGGAAGGAAGGAAGGAAGGAAGGAAGGAAGGAAGGAAGGAAGGAAGGAAGGAAGGAAGGAAAAGGAAAAAAGAAAGGCTGATTCGATTTAAAACACCAAGTTCATGGCATTTCAAAGGGAGATGATACACGGTGTGTGGATTTGTGTGACACAGGGAGATGAAGACGGGAATAAAGTGCCAGGCAGGAGCGTTGCAGGCGCTGCTCTCGGGGATGAGGCTGGTATGGTGCCATCTGACTCCTTTAAGAGGTTTCGTCTCTGCCATGAGCTGAACACCAACTCTTGGGCACCGGGGGCAAAGTCTGAGAAAGGAGATGGTGCGGAAAGATGGGAGAGCGAACGGTTCTTGGCCGTTAATGCCCAACGTGCACGTCCGTGTGTGCGGTCTGCTCCATCCTCACCGCACCTCATTGTCTGCAAAACACACGGCACTGTGATGCACCAGTGGGCAAGCACGGCTGGGAAGGGGAACCCTCAGAATGGTTTGTTCAGACGACAAAATAACAACAGTAGTAAAATCACGGGGACCCCGACAGATTGATAGGAGCTGACGAGGAGATGGGTTGATGGGTTATTTCATTTCTTGAACGCGCCATCGCCAAAATAAATAACCCTGGGAGGACAGCAGCAGCCAGCAAACTGCCCGTGGGTTTGGCTGCGTGTAGTTTCTTTTCGGAGGCTGCGGGAGGGCACCGTCCTCGGCATGCAGAGAGGTGAGCGGGGAGCGGCGGCTCCGTGCGCTCCGGGCGGCGCTGCGCGGCGACGGCTCCGCTCCGCTCCGCTGTGCCCGAGAGGCGGGTGGTGGTGGAGTCGTCGGGAATGCGCAGCTTCTTTTCTTCTTTTTCTTTTCTTTTCTTTTCTTTCTTTCTTTCTTTCTTTCCCCCCCATTCTTCTTCTTTCTTCCCCCTCTCTTTTTCCTTTTTTACTTTCCCCTTCCCTCCCCTTTTATTTTTTACTTTTACCTTTCCCCTTTTTGATCGCTTATTTTTCTTTTATTTTTCTTTTTAATTTTAATTTCTTTCTTTTTCCCGTCTTTTTCTTTCTGCTTTTTTCCTCTTCTTCTTTCCCCCTCCTTTTTTCCCCTCCACTCCCCTCTCTCTTCCCCTTTTTTTCCCTTCCCCCTCTTTTTTTCCTATTTATTTATTTTCTTTCCTATTTTCTTTTTCCTTCCCTCTCCCCCCCCCCCCCCCCTTTTTTTTTTCTTTCTTCTATTATTTTTTTTTCATCCTTTCTTCCTATTTTTATTTATTCTCTTTCTCTATTAACAAATCTGACTTCGGCCCGGATAAAACGCCAAAACCCCCGCGGGAGAAACGAACGGACGGACGCAGCCTTCGCGAACGCCTCTTGCCCCCTGGCGTCCCCTCGCTGCAAGGACAGCCGGACCGGTGCCGGGGGGCCGAGAGATGCGGGATGTGAACGCGACTTTCGGCCGCCTCCGTTTCCCACCGCCTCTTTCCCCTCCAAAACTCAGCCAACAAAACCCCAAAGGGACACAAGAGACCCCCCTCCTCCTCCTCGACAAAACGTGTTTCTCCTCCCAATCCTCAAAGCATCTTTTAAAAATGAAGCTCCTGCCTGCTTCCTCAAAGGGAGATGGGGAGGAAAGAAGGAAAAAAAAAAATAAAAGAAAGAAGAATAAAAGGGGGATGGGGGGGAAGGGGGGGGGGGGGGAAGAAAAGAGGGAAAAGCAATAAATTTAAAGAGTTGGTTGCTAGGAAGGGATGGCGGAGGCTGATTTGGCATTTCCATCCTGCTTTGCACGGTCTCGGTTTCAGCTGGCAGCGCAGGAGGTATGCGGCTGCCTCCATTAAATCTGTTCTCATTGCAGCCTGACAAGGTTTTAGGAAAGGTTCCTAATGACCGATGCGGGCTGGCACCTCGACCGAGTTTTGTAATTAAACGCTACCGAGCAGCGGCAGGAGCCGGGGATAAATGTCAGGGCTTAGATTTTTCTTTCTTTCTGCTTTCTTGTTTTTCTTTTCTACCTCCCTCCCCCCCCTACGATTTTCGGAGGAGAGGCGGCTGTGCCACAGGGAAACTGCCAAAATTATATACGGGAGTACGGCAATAAAAATAACTCCCCCAGCGAGCCAAGCAAACGGCAGCTGCGTAACACAGTGCTGAGCATCTCCCAAAGCCCCCAAATGCTGCAGTGAGTGACTGCGGTGAGAACGGGGGAGCTCTGTGCAGCCTGCACTCGTTAGCCAAAAAATATACGACTACTTGCATATATAAATATACACTAGCTGGGGTGATCAATTCACGGTAGGGGGGGAAAAAGAAAAAAACAAAGAAAGAGGAAAAGAAAATGTCCCGGCTGCACACCGTGCAGGGGAAGGGAGGGCAGGCGGTGCCCGGCGGTACCCAGGCGGGGAGTGGCGGCCGTGCCGGTATCCCCCTTCCCGGCCCGGCTCGGGCCGCACACAGCCGCTCCTCCCGCTTCGTCTCCTTCTTTTGTCTGTTGGATTTTAGTTCTGGTTGTCGTTTTTCTTTTGCTTCCTTTCTCTCTCTCTCTCTCTTTCTTTCTTTCTTTCTTTCTTTTTATTTCCTTCTTCTTGTTCCTTCCTTTATTCCTCCCTTCCTTTCTTTCCTCCTTCCTTCCGTTCCTTCTTCCTTCCTTCCTGTCCTTCTCTTTCTCCTTTCCTTCTTTCCTTTTCTTTCTTTCTTTCTTTCTTTCTTTCTTTCTTTCTTTCTTTCTTTCTTTCTTTCTTTCTTTCTTTCTTTCTTTCTTTCTTTCTTTCTTTCTCTCTTTCTCTCTTTCTTTCTTTTCCTTCCTTCCTTCCTTCCTTCCTTCCTTCCTTCCTTCCTTCCTTCCTTCCTTCCTTCCTTCCTTCCTTCCTTCCTTCCTTCCTTCCTTTCTTCCTTCCTTCCTTCCTTCTTTCCTTCCTTCCTTCCTTCCTTCCTTCCTTCCTTCCTTCCTTCCTTCCTTCCTTCCTTCCTTCCTTCCTTCCTTCCTTCCTTCCTTCCTTCCTTCCTTCCTTCCTTCCTTCCTTTTCTCTCTTTCCCTCTTTCTCTCTTTCTTTTCCTCTTTCTCTTTTTCTTTCCCTTTCCCTTTTTCTCTTTTTCCCCCCTTCTTTCCCTTCCCTCTTTCCATTTTTTCCTTCCCTCCCTCCACTCTTTTCTTCCCTCACTCTCTACCACTTTTTTTCCTATTTTTTCTATTTTTTCTATTTTTTTTCTATTTTTTGTCCCTTCCCTTCCCTTCCCTTCCCCTTCCCCTTCCCTTCCCTTCCTTCCCCCCCGGATCAGAGCCTCCCCCGCCTGCATACCCTTCGCTGAGCCGCCCCCTAATGCCCAAGGTGCCACCAGGACACGGGGCAGAGCGACGGCTCCACCCGAACCCACATTCCAATCATTTCATCAATCCATTCCATATGCCGAAAAGTTTCCCAGCCGGGGGTTCCATACTGCAGACTTCAATGTTAGTTCTTAATTTCCTGTCTCAAAAACACTGAACAGCCCACCGTGATCTGCTGCCTTAAAAGTGCTCGCACAGCCGGGCGCGCTCCGAGCTCCCTGCGCCGAGGCAGCCCCGCTCCGCGCCTGCGGGCGGCCGGGACGTGCCGTAGCTGCACGACCCGGAGTGCAGCGCGCGGCTCCGCAGAGCAGGGCATTGCATTTCCCGATTACGGACGTGTTTATTTAAAGATCGGGATGGCGTGTTTACGGGGAGAGGTTTCCTCACGTCTGTTGGTTGCAACGTGTTTACAGTAACTCTGGTGGTTTTACGGTGTCTCATCGTAGGGGAGGCTTTAATGAAAGCACGAATTGGAAAGTGAAAAAGTTGTGGACATCCGCACGATCCAACCAGCCCCGGCCTCGGGCTGTTTGCTATTTTATTTTATTTTATTTTATTTTATTTTATTTTATTTTATTTTATTTTATTTTATTTTATTTAAATCTTATTTTTATTTTACTTTACCGGACTTTATTTTGCATCATTTTTATTTTCTTTTGCTTTATTTTCTTGCATTTCATTTCATTTCATTCCATTCCATTTCCTTATTAATTTCTTTATTCAATTTCACTAATTCCTTTTTTTTTTTTTTTTTTTTTTTAACCATTCTCTTTTTATCATTGTATTTACGTCTTTTTTTGTTCGTTTGTTTGTTTGTTTCGTTGTTGCCATTCCTTTTACCCCTTTCTATCCAAGAAACCCCCCAGCCCAGGTCCGCTCGCCCCCACCGCCGCACAATAGGACGGAAGATGCGCACCCGCTTCCCCCGCTCCCTCGGGCCCTCCCATGCGAAGGATCCGTCACAGCGGCCGCTGTCACCTCCGCAGCAGCGGAAGCAGCACACAGGGACAGGCCCGCGTCCTGCCCGAGGAGGCACAAAGTCCTTTATTTCCGTAGCAGGCTTAGCGTGAGTGGTAGATTTATTATTATTATTATTATTATTATTATTAAATATACATTTTATTTTTACTTTCATTTTTAGTTTTTTAAATTTTAATTGCCTATATTTCATCTCATTTCATTTCATTTTATATTATAGCTTTATGGACGCTTTTCCTTAGCTTCCCCCTCAGGTTTTCTTCTGCTCCCCTTCTTCTTCTCCTCCTCCTTCCCCTCCCCTCCTCCTCTCACCCTCTCCCTCTTCCCTTTCTTCTTCCCTTCCCTTCCCTTCCCTTCCCTTCCCTTCCCTTCCCTTCCCTTCCCTTCCCTTCCCTTCCCTTCCCTTCCCTTCCCTTCCCTTCCCTTCCCTTCCCTTCCCTTCCCTTCCCTTCCCTTCCCTTCCCTTCCCTTCCCTTCCCTTCTCCTTCCCTTCCCCTTCCCTTCCCCTTCCCTTCCCCTTCCCCTCAGGAGTGCCATGCACACTGACCCACCCCTCAGATATCCCAGAACAGAAATCCCCAAATATTTCCTTGTATCCCCCCACAAGGCACAGTTTCCCTCTGCACATAGCACACATCTGTCTTCTTTTTGAATCAACGAGGCTCAAGCAGAAAACAAATTTTCCTTTTTGCCTTGCCTATTAGATATAATTTAACATAGAACGCCTGTTATAATTACTGATTATACAAGGGGTCCCTTGTATTAGCAAGGTACTGACAGGATTATCTAACAAGGACTAGACTTCAAATGAAGCAGAAATATAACAGAATTCATCACTCTGCGTTTGGGACAGAGAAAGGGGAGAGTTCAGGGTGGGGGATAGAGTGGGTGGGAGCTCATACTCAGTACTGCTTCCACTGTGCCTGGGATGGACGCCTGGTGGAAGCATCACCCATCAGAGCTGGGCTATTTTATCCCAGTAAAAGATTATTATAATTATAAATATCATGTAAAAATTTAAAATTTACATGGAACCATTCTAAAGTGCTGTCACAGAGGGTTTTGGGGTGACCCGTTTCATCCTCAGCCTCATGTCTGCTGCTCTGGCACGGCCATAGGAAATGAAGAGTTCTATTAGAGATGAGTTAATTAATGATAATTGGAAAAGGGACCTCCTCTATGTAAAACTGTTTTTACTCACAAAAGAGCATTTAAAAATAAACAAACAAACAAACAAAAACCAACAAAACACAAATGTACAACAAAACACACCACCCACATAACAAACATTGTTAAAGAAAGACCGTGTGTTTTTACTGCTGAGGGGCACAGGGAGCAGGAATGTCCCCAGGCTAAGTCCCCACCTGCAGAGGTACCCCGTCTTCTGTCCATCCTTCCCTTCATCCCTTCTGTCTTTCCATCCCTCCATCCCTTCCATCCATCTATCCCTTCAATTCATCCATCCATCCTTTCCATCCATCCATCCCCTCCATCCTTTCTGCCCATCTGTCCCTTCAATTCATCCATCCATCCCCTCCATCCCTTCTGTCTTTCCATCCCTCCATCTCTTCTGTCCATCCATCTCTTCAGTTCATCCATCCATCCTCTCCACGTATCCGCCCCCTCCATTCCTTCCATCTGTCCATTCCCATCCCTTCCAGCCATCCATCCAGTCTGTCCATCCATCCCTTCTGCACCTCCCTCCTTTCCATCCCTCCTTCCATTCCATATGCCCATCCCTTCTCCCCATCCATCCCTTCCATCTCTCCATCCCTTTTTTCCACCAGAGCTCTCACGCTTTAGGCTTGATGGATAGTAAATCCTTTTAATAAGTCAAATAATTTTGGACACAAGATTTTCCCCCTCTCCTTTGTAATTAGAGCTGGCCGCATGTCTAAAATGATCTACTTTCCAGGGGGAAACAATAATTGAATTGTTGGGAGTCTCCCGAGCTTTGCTGGGCTCCAGGAAGGCTGCAAGGGAAGCTGAGCCGCTCTCTCGTTAGCGCCTGTGATGAGAGTGAGACACCCCAGAATTCAATTATGCAGCTCCTCCAGGAACCGCTATAATTATAACGTCAAGTTGTTTTTTAAAATTTCATAATTATGTTTTAGGATCCTTGCACGTATGTTTGGGACCCTGGTGGGGCTGGAGGTGGCCTCCCACTGCATGTCACCTGGTGCTTGGGTGCCCTTTGCCCCCAGCCTCATTCCTTGTGACCACACCATGGCCATCGAGACCTTCTCTGTGTCCTTGCCCCTTGCTGGACATCATTTCTGAGTGCTGTCACAGCATTCTGTTCCTGCACTGGGGACACATCCCCATGTAAGGTCTGTTCAGCCCTTCAGAATTCCCTGCTGGCAGAACTGGTTCCCATGCATAGACGTTCTAGAAGGAAATTCTGAAGAACCACATGCCCTGGTTCCCTTGCCCCATGCCTAGCTGGGGTGTAGAGGTCAGACCCAGGTCTGGGGGCACCTATGGCTGCACCGAGCTGGGCTGCTCCAAGATGGGCAAACATCTGGTTGCACTGAGATGGGCACATGTGTGGCTGCACTGACCTGCATGTAGGTTTCTGGGGAAGAAACTGCTCCTGAGAGGGAGAGAGGAGGCTGAAAGAAAGGGAAAAGTAACCAGAGAGCAAGAAGACAGAAGTTCAGGGACATGACTTGGCGGAGGGTTGTTAGAGTTAGGGTAGTATGATTAGGTTGTGGTTGGACTTGATGATCTTTTTAAGGTCTTTTCCAAACTGAGCTATTCTATGATTGTAAGATCAAATGGAGGAAAGGTGGGAGAACTATTAGCTGCTTCTCCAAAGGAATTTGTTCAGCTCCCTATGCCCAAGCAAAGAACCACTGTGTCTCAGGCACAAAGCATGTGGCAGATGCTCTGCACTCCCACCCCATGACCATGGCCAAGGTTACCCCAAGCAGACTGAGCATAGAAATGAATCCTGGCAAGAGCTCATCAGAACCAAGACACCGAATTACCTTATTTGATAGCACATCAAGCACTCAGCCCAGCTTCCCCTGACCTGGGACTCACATCCTGGGGCCTTACAGGTCCACTTCACTGCCAGCTGAGGTGCAGGGGATGATGAGCACATCTCAGCCCTTGCAGGTCAGGGCCCGCATCATTGTTATGGCACTGGGATTGCAGAGAGGAACACGCAATGAGTACTGGCTGCAGGTTGGGAATGGGCTCACTTCTCATTCTCTCAGACAAGCAATTAGCGCCGTCTCCCGAAGCAGTTCCCACCCAGCAAGGAGTTCCAAAATATGAAAATTCTTTCCTTTCATATTTTTTTCCAGATGTTCACTCTTCGCTTCCCTTTATTAGTGCTTCTTCTGCCAGGGTGACTCATTTAACAATTAGTTTAGGCACAGAGTGTAACATCTGTTACAGATATTACCTGTGCCTCTAAGGCAAAGCTTCTTACCTTCATTTTTTACCCACCTCTCCTTTCCTTCCAGATCTTTAATAACATGTAAAAATATATTTAAATTAATAGGAAACTTTGATTCCTCAACCAGGTCAACAGATGGCTCATTTGGACCTGCCTTCAATTAAGCAGGTGGAGCATGCCCAAGGAGCAGGCAGTCAAATACAGCTGTTCTTTCCCCAAGTCCCACTGCAGATCTGGTGGGATCTCCTGCGTGAGGCTGCTCACTCTATCATCAGCCTCATAGCTCAGTGCTCAGACTTCACTTACCTGGCTCCTGGTGGTGGGAGTGATGATGTGGGGATATCTGTGCATCGCTGGCTTCGGGATACCCAGATACAGGGTGATGGTGGGATTCAAAACTTGACCTATCTTGGACATCTCACATCCTCTGTGTAGACTTCAGCTGCTGCTCTTGGAGGCTATATGTCTCCTGCGCCAAATTTTCAGCTTCACCGGAATGACTTCAATAACCTGGGGTGTGAAATATTAAGGTAGATGTCTGTGTTTCTCAGCTGGGTCCCATCAGGAGAATTACTACTCTACAGGCTGTATTTTCAAGTTTCTGTTGAGTAAGGACTAACTTGTACCACAGTAGGACTCTCATCTCAGTTGAATAAAGCAAAAGTAAAAGTGAAGCAAAGGCTTTGGGATCTGCCATGACGAAACAAAAAACTGATAAAAACAAAGTAAAATCACAAGGACTGATTATCCTGTTAGATACCATCACGATCAGTAGTAGACCACTTGGACCCTTTTTCAACAACCAGTCCAACCAAAAGATTTCAATGTGTTAACAAATGTTTAAGCTGACCCAGACTTCCTGCTCAGATGTCTTATTTTCATGTAAAAAAGTAAGGAGTTGGTCTTGTTTTACTGCCTTTGGTGTCAGATCTCCCACAGCCAGTTCTGTTGGCACTGGAAGACACGATCAATGGAAGGAGAACCTTCTTCACCCTCAGGAAGCTCTAGGTAAGAGAAAACTGCATGCCAGCCTGCAATCATGAGGAGCAACGTCAGCCCACAGAGCCTCGCACCATGGGTCTCATCCAAACTGCCAAGCAAGAGGTGGTTTAAAACCCTTCAGACACACCGCTGGCAGACAAGAAAAAATTTGTTCGTTCTTTACTCGTCAAGTAGCAATAATTGTCTTGTTTTCACAAAAGAAGTGACCTTTTCCAGTGATCCTGCTCCTAAATGACCTCAGTTCTTAATGCAACATCTCCTTTGTGTCCATGCCCAAGGTTTAGGAATCTTCCCCTGTCCCCAAAGAGCCCTTGCTAAACCCCGCATCCCCCAGAAATTCCTTGGTGACTGTAGGAAAGGTTATAGGTATAGTTGGGCTGCAGGCCTTTCTGCATTACAGGATACATAGGCCCTGTCCAGGCTGTGGTTGTTTCAAGTCATCCGATCTGTAATCTGTAGTTTTCGTGTGTCTGCTGGGTAAGCTGTAATTCAAAATGCAGCTAGAAAAGCTGCCAGGCCTCTTGCCCTGAAGAACTGCACGGCCATATCCCAGCAACATGTATTTCTGCATGAACACCTCAGCAAACCATTACAGGCCTGTTTACAGGACGTGACGTTGGCTCCCTTCGAATCCAGTCCATCATATTTTAATTCTGGGGGAACGACTTCAAGGGAACATGAAAAGGATGAATTTTTTGTGCATTAGAAGCCAGTTAACAGACATATCCCACTAACAGGCACACACACATATATATAACGTGTGTTTAAAGATGTGTATATATTTACATCCTTTTAAACCAAAACCAATCCAGATAGACACTGGGAAGGGGAAGCTTGGTGCATTCCTGGAGCTGATCTCCCCTGCTCAGCCCCAAGTCGTGTCAGATTGGCTCAGGAGAAACAGGGTAGGTGAGTTTGACTTCTGTATAAAGATGCTGATTTTAACAGGTGTTTTAGTTACTACAGGAAACATAGCAAGTTGGTGTAATTTCTATAGCACTTGTCTGATGTTTAACATGATATGATAGCACTCTGAATCTTCCTAAATAGGCAGACACGACTTACTGTAAAAGAAAACATTTACAGTTGGATGAAAACTTCACCGAGCAGAACTCGTGTCAGCTCTGACCCTTTAGGACTTCTTGGGTAGTAATGTGGGATTTATAGAAATGATCGTTATCTACTCTGAGTTCTCTTTAGAAGTTTGTAAGACTGGGCTAGCAGCACCATTACAGCCTCCAGGCTTTCTTAACACACAGTTATGCAATAAAACTGCAGTCCTCACCCCTTTGTTATTAATCTGTCATCATAACTTGCGTTTGTAGCCTCTGAAGATAGAACATCACAGTAGGATTTAGAGACAGGGAAAGGGCTACAACGTTGGTGTGGGGAAACTCACATAGTACTTCATTACCCAAAGAAATCCCCATCACCTTTAAGAAACCATTCTGGCCTCTTAGCTGAAGGGCTGTGGTCACACACATCTCTCAAGTTTCCAACATCAGAGTCCTTAACGATCTCCATTTTAGAGGCATGTTTTTGTTCAATTAGTCCAGCATGTAATGCTTTGTTCTCCTGAATTTTGGAGCTACTCTGATGTGCAGTAAGACTACTGAGACTTCATTTCATTATTCATCTCAATATGTTCCTGTTGCATTCAGAGAACAGTCTATGGGCCCTCCTGTGGCTAATTTAGCACCTGCAAATCCCCATGCTTTAAGCCAAAGGCTGAATAACCCACAGAATGAGTTCACAGAAACTATGCTATCTACAGGTCAAATTATACCTTCTGGGAAGACTAATAGCGATTTTATTTTTCTTTTCTCTCCTTTAGAAACATTGTGCCCCTTCTCATCTCAAGAGTAGACCATCAGTACGATGTCCTAGTTCTCCAAGATCAGGTTGCACGTCAGGTCTTTTTGTGTATCTTTTCATTCCTTCTGACAAAACCTGAGCGGTCTGAGGGAAAGCAATGCACTCAGAGGACTGGGGCCACCCTCAGCCTGAAGCTGTTAACCACTACCGAGCTGGCAAGGAGCACACGTTCAAACTGAACAGAATGCAGGCTGGCTGAGCCAAAGCAGCTTAAGCAGCTCCTAGCAAAGGATGCTCGAGTTCAGCCAGCACTGCGCTGAAGTAGATGAAGACAGATCACAAAGCCATTCGACTGCTTCCACTAAAAACAACAGCTTCCAGAAGCCTGCGATATACATTTCAGTAAAACTGAAGGCTTTTTGTTTAAATTTGCAAGCCGCTATCATCCCTAATTCACACAGAATTTAGCAATTCAGCACTGCAGATAACCAAGCACACCAGGAAGCAGTATGTTTACCCTGCACTGTCCGTATTTTGTTTCATATTATGAATGTTGCTACCTTAGAAGACAATGGCAATAGTGTTCTCCCCCCTCGGTCACAGAGCAGTAACACATACTTATGCCACTTGGCAAAATAGCAAGACTTGTTCTTAAACTTTATTAACCCAGGCTGGAAACCCTTCTGGAAGTTAATCTTTCCATGTTCAGTTTAGAGGGTTTTTTTTTTTTAATACCACTGAGTATGCATGACTGAATATTAGTTATGCAACCATAACAACTGTCCTTTTCAAGAAAGATTCCTGCATAATGCGAATACAGAGAATCCAAGGCAAACATGACTTGATCATAAAACTTTAATAGTAAAAAAAGTGTAAAACCAAACACACCGCTGAAAACCTATTTGTAAGAATGAGAATTTAAGTGTTCAAATTCAGAATAGTGCAAATTTTCTTCACTCCCCTCCCATCGCTTCCAAACTTAAATCACTTTGGTTCAGATACTTAAAAGTATTGGCAAGAAATGAACTTTTGACTTACATTTTTTTGGCTCCGGTATTTGTAACACGTAAGAGATTTAGTTTGTCTTTGCAAATAAATACTTTGTCATCGATCAATTACATGTAAAGATCACAGTCATCTTTACTTGTATCTGGCTTTATACATGAAAAACGGTCTTTCAACTGTCCTTCCAGCAGGCAGCATATTTCTTGAGATATCTGAGCTGATCCAGTCCCGATCCAAAGACCTCACCTCTTCAAAGTGGTCCTACAAAGTGTGACTATTTGGGTTTTAAATGTTTGAGGAAGGATAGAAGGATCTTATGCCAGTGAAAATTACTCTTAATTCACACCCAGCAAGATTAGAATTGGGGTCTGTTTTGTAAAACAGCCTCTGTGCTAAACTCTTCCTATAAGAAAAAAGCACAAGCAGCAGCTACAGCATTCCCTTTGAAGAATGAAAACAGCCAGAACGCTGCTACCTTGCCTCAACACCTTTTCGGATGGGTCGATCTTTAACAGATGCCTGTATTTATATCTGAAGCCATGTAAGATTGGAAATGGACACGCACAATAATCGTAGGATACAAAAAGGCAAATGCATAAAGGTTTACAAGTACACCATAACCACAAAACTGGAGTATTTCTAAAAATTCGTGTTTGATGAAAGGTACAACAGAACCAGTTAAATAAATTATTGCTCCATTTGACTCCATGCAGCATTGAAATGAACTCAGAACCCTTTTCTCTTTAGCCTGTCATAAGAAATGATCGCTACTGAAGAGATTACGAGGCTCAGATTTTTACTGTACATTGCACTTCGATTTTAAGACCTAATACTTGCTATTTAGGTCCACTGTGGTCTAAGCTATCAAACAAATACATTGTGCTCACAGAACTAAGTATTAAGAAACACCAAACGTTTAATGTAGTGACATAAGCACTTTTTTTTTTTTGTTTTTGTGTGTGTGTTTTTTTTTTTATACAAGGCAATCACAGATTGCAAGTTCCATAGGGTTGTGATAAAAATAAGCAGTGATCTCTTAAAAACTGAGCTGAGTAAATGAGCTGTTCACTATTCTTCACACAGTTTAAATCACATTTTAGGCCTGCTTTTGTTTCCAAACACTTCAGTTAAAGCCCTGACTCAAACAGATGCAAGATCACATATAGCTTGGGAGGAAACCCCAGTCTTCCCAGGAGCTTTAGGCACAGGCTCAATGGCCACAAACACCTGCACCACACATACTTTCAGTGACACCAGACATTTATAGTACCCCAAGACTGCCTTTGGTGAGACACTGAAACATACGCCTAATGCTAAGTGGGAATACTCACCCACGCTTAAGTTCTTACCGAATTAGGGCCAGAACTAAATATACTCAAGTCTGACTGCAAGCTTGTGAAGTAAGCAACCTTTCAGTCAGCACTTCTTGATAAAAGTTCATGTTGGAACAAGATTGTCTCCAGTGTTCACCTTTGGTACAAGTAATTTATAAATTCAATACCAGGTGACTTAGAGTCTTTCATCCCTCCGACCCCCTCCACCAAAGACAAACTTAATGCAGCATTACAAGTAAGGGCATGATTCCTTCATAAGACTCCTAAAAGCATTAGTGCAATGCTTCTAATTGGTTTCGATCACTCTTATTTTTAAATAACCCTATATTTTTAAAGGATTTGGATAAATACTATTCCTATTAAACCATACTTCATCATTGTTAAGCACCATCGATCTACTTCCTTTGGGCACTGATACAGGAGCTCGTAATTAAATTTCGGTTTCAAGGCTTTAAAATACGGCAGCTGCTTCAATAACTTACATTGGAATCTAATACTTGGAAAACTGCCACTTAGCCTGAACGCTTGTATTCAGCTTGGTGTTAAACTCTTCCAGAGAACAGCCATACGCAAATGCTTATGCAGTAAATCAGGGTAAGATTTCAAGATAAGCCGTTAATTTCACTTGGCTATTCTAAGAGTGGATTAATAATATTTTTTTCCCCCCATAAGTCATTTGTGCAGTGAGCCCATAAAGAGATTATTATTATTTTTTTTTTTTTGCTAAATAATCTTCAATTTAAAACAGGAACGCATCTTCTTAACGTTGCTCTCACACCGGCACCATGTTCCCTCCTTCGAGGATTTAGTCATTGTGTGGTTTCTCTGGAATACCCTATGAATATTAGGGAAAAAAATATAACCAAAAGTATGTTAGATTTTAATACCACATGAGAAAGTACTATATTACACAGTATTTTCTATGACTAAATAGTCAACTAACTTCAGTTAGGCTGACAATGATCGAGCACACGTAACTTCTTTTAAGAGCCCAGTGAGGACATGCTCTTTAACTGCAGACAAAACAGAAGTCACTAGAGTTCCGTGCGGCCTCAATTCATTCATCTGATGAAAATCAGTGGGATCGTATTAAGACTTCACTGGCAATCCTCCCCATCTCAGTTTATTTCTCAGCAGGAAACGCACAGCACTTACTAGACATTAGTTTCAATTTTAAGGGCTCTCTTTTAAACTGTCCTCAAAACTTACTGGATTTTCCAAGCAAAGCCTGGTATCAAATAGGCCTGCTCACTCCTTTTCCAGTATGCAAGTACATCAGCATTAAGACAACATTTAACCAACTTTTACTTAAACCAAAGCCTGTGGCAAGTTTTTCCTCATTCTATTTCCAAAATAGAAATAGCCATAAATATTGAACGTGTTCACAGTTCTGCAACCTCAAGCAGTAGCAAACAATAAGTACTCATGAGGTGGGTGTTTTAAATATCATTCCAGTTTACAAGATACTGAGAATGATGGTTACAACTCCAGATGATGGGTCGTTACCAGAAATATATTTCAACATCTGAAAAAAAGAAAAAGTCAACTTCAAACCACTGTCAGCACCATCCCAATTCTCCCGATTTGTTTTCTAACAGCAAAAGGCAGCAGACAGGAGAAGTGAGGCAACTTTATTTTATTAAGTTACTTTCCAAAGGTGCTGCTTCCTACTCTACATACACCCAGCACACATGCTCTTTGATATGCAACAGTCAAATACAGGCCAACAGCCCAGTGACTACAGTAGAATACATTTAAAGCAACCCTTCCTTCAGGTTTAGTTTGAAGTGCTAATATTGCACCTTCTTGCCGCCCTCACAGTGGCTGAAGAAATCAGATTGATGCTTTTAGGCCATTTCTACAGAAGGACCTAGCAAACTGAGTTCTGCTTCTCCATTTTAGAAGTGGTATTCTCCAAGCTTCTACCACCGTAAGTGTTCCTGTGAAATTGCTGGGATTCCCAGACTTCTTCCAGATTAAGTAACCGTAACAGAACACATGAGAAGATGCTTCCAGATAACCAAAATAGAATGCTTTGCCTTGCCAGCTTCCCTCCTTTGGATGGACGAGGGCAAGCTGGACAGAGGAGCTACAGGCAGAAGTCAGTCCATTTTCAGCTACATTCAGGTGAAATGCCAGGTGAACATGGCAGAAAAGGAATAAAGAAAAAGAGAATCTTATGTACTTAAATACAGGTTCTTCTTCATTGAGGCTTCCTTCTCTTTCCAGCCTAAAAAGCATGGCAACTGGAAATGCTGCATAATTCTGTGATTCTGTGTGATATGCCACTACAATATACAGAACTATAGCACAGAGCTGTCTGCAGAATTCTGAGGCTGTGTGCAATAAGCAAGGACTAAATTTGCTACTCACAACAGGTGATAAAGTTTATGAATAGAATTTAATAAATAAAGTATACCTCCCCCCCATATATTTAGACCTAAGGAAATAAAACAAAACCAGACAGTGTGAACTGCTGTGGTTTGAAAGAATTTCAGAGTAAAAACTGACTGAAGACTGTGGCTGGGGTCCTGGGAAATCTAACTTGGGATCAAGCCAGTGGGAAATAACTTTTAGAGCAATACTATTAACAACAGAAGTAGATTTGCCTCTTTTTTTTTTTTTTAAGAAACAGACTTCTGTACAAGAGGTAATTTAACATAACCGAGAATCAATATTAAAGAAATTAAACAGTGGTGGTCAATCAACATGGCTTTCTCCCCACCTTGCCTGTAAGACAGTCCACCTGTCCACCTGCAGTATCAAGTTCTGACTGTTCACTTTAGAGGTATGCTAGTGTCTGTCTGTTGAGTCAGAAAGGTTAGACAGAAGGGACTGAAAGCCTGCTTAAGGCAGGGCAGCCAGCTTTAGACTAATCTTATACTGATTTGTGGTTCAGTTCTAAAAAGTGGCTTTTCCCTTTACTAAACAACAAAGGCTGGTATTTTAGTAACTTGTAAGTCTATAAAGGCTGTTCCTTCAGTGACAATTAAAGACATCTAAGGCACAACAGTCTTTGAACTAGAATATTCAAAGAATATTTTCCAGAATAAAGAAATTATGTAGCAAAAGATACAAATAAGATCAGTGAACTATTATTACTACCCAGTGTAATTTAACAACCAGGCTGAAAGCTGATGTACAATCAGGTTTACTGTTAAGTACACTACAAGGGAATAACTACTGAAGAACCTAGCAGGTAAGATACCACTTACACTATGTTATCCCATTTGTGGAGTGATACTCGAACCATGTATAAAACGACTAGAAAGAGAATATTTAATTCCAGAGTGGTGGAATGTAATGCTTTATGAGGATATATTTCCTCCACAAAAGAAAAATGCTTTAGTGAATGATTAATTAGAGCAAGCCTATCTGCCTCTCAGCTTTCTAGCTACCTTAGACATTATGTCAACTGCTGATAGAAAGGGAGTAATTAAGACACCGATCAGATCTGCTACACTGATTCAATTCTTATTTAGGCTGTTGCTGGAAAAAGTCTCATTTAGGAGACGCTCAAACACCGAAGACAATTCCTACTCTACTGGCAACACAGGTTATGTTTACACTTCAGCTCTTTTGAAGACACCTATTCATCTCTCAATCTGTGAGTCACACCCTTAAAGGCATAGTTTGTTCCTGGACTATGAATGACAGAAGTTATTTGGACTGTTAAAGGAAATGCTAATTACACAATAATTACCATAGCCAGTTGGCGTCCTATGTTTCCTACGGTCACACCTCCTGAGAAAAATATACATGGAAGCCAAGAACGGATGTATAGAAAATCTGGGGATGTATACCTAATAAACAAGAAGAAATAAGTTAGAGACAAGGCATTATCACGAGAGCAAGTTAATGATAGACCAAGTCAGGAGAAGTTCAGTTTGTTGAGATACATGCTGAAATAACAGTTTGAAAGCTACCTTTCTCTTCACTCAGTGCTCAATCTAACAATTTAGAACATGACAATTAACTGCTTTAGACCTCAAAAACACTTTGTTATAAGAACATGCCAAGAATGTTCATAAGTAGCTTCCAACACCTGTGCACTTTTATTAAATTAGTATTTCAACTCTTATAAAGTGTAACTTACTGATAAACACCATTATATACAAGGAACTGGGTTATCAGAGTTGCTACAAATGCTATCGTAATCCCAAGTCCGAGGCCACTTCTTGAACGATCAAACGTCCACCAAAGACCCAGCGATAAAGCTGCAAGAGTCAGGGACAGCTGGACATTGTTGGCAAAATCTAGTTTCTGGAAAGAGACGTTAAGGACAATCCTTTCAAATCTGCTGACATCCTATTCAGATGGAAAGCAAGTACGATTTTACATTTCTCGATACACTACATTAAGAACCTGGTTCTCACACCTGCTGAGCAATTGCTCCTCTTGTTGCCCTTACACTTGCATTCCAGTCACTCCAATTTCTGTAACACTGATCACCTAAAGAATACATCATATAGTAATACATTTAACTTCTATGGATTTTCCTTTTTTTTTTTTTTTTTTTAAAATCTGAAGTAACCTAGCCACTCCTTGCTTAAGTTTCCCGCTCAAGTCAAAAGCATTCAACACAAAAATACCCCATTCTTACTGGAGAACTTAGCTAATCTCCCATCCCTGGAGGCACTCAAGACAAGGCTGGATGTGGCTCTGGGCAGCCTGGTCAGGTGATTGGCGACCCTGCACATCGCAGGGGGTTGAAATGAGATAACTGTTGTGGTCCCTTTCAACTCAGGCCATTCTGTGATTCTATGATCTCACTAGTTACTTATGTTAACTATTAAATACAGACAGCATACAGATTAACTCGTACTGTTTTTATCTCATTGCACTCAATTATGCCAGGGAGAATGATGTCTGGCCTTTCCCCATCCCAGAACCCCATAACTACTTCAAAGTTAACAACGGTGATCTATTGTAGAGCAACCATTGCACTGTACTGCATGTTTCTGCAGTCCAAAGTCACCCTCTGGCAACAACATTATCATTACCTTTGCAGCTCTCTCAGGTGAGCTCATGGCAACGCAATGAGCATGTCAAGCAACAAAAACTAGGTGAAGGATACAGCACTTGCATGATTAATGCCAACAAAAACTGCTATACATCGCATCACGCTCGCCCACTCTCTTTTGAACTTGTGTGGTTCCCCAAGGTGGCTGTCAATGCAGGGGTACAGCAGGCCAACAACAGCTGCAAGAGAAGCAAGACTTTTTATATTAGCCATCATACAGTGATTATTTAGATACTATTAGACATTAGCTTGCCAAATAAGCATTTGACTAAGTTTTATTAGTGATGCACCCAGTACAGTACTGTAAGCCTGATGAAGAAAAGACAATTAAGACAATTAACAACCCTTCATATACACTTTAGAAGTAAAAAAAATAAAAGTCTCAGACTTCATAAAGAAATACTTGCCCTCCCCCCCCCCATTTGAACCTTTAAAGCAGAGATGTATGTAGCGCAATATTAAGGTACCTCACTTCAAGCTCTCCTTCTTCCATAAGTATGCATCATTTCTCACTCTGAGTAAATGCTTGCTTTGCTCCAATAAAACAAAATCAAAGAGCTTAATTACAGAGAGGAATAGAGTGTATCTTTATTGCTTGTGTGCAGGATATCTCCTTTTATTAATTTATTGTCTGTGAATCAGGCCCTGAATTACTACTCACGTGGACTCAAAAGTCGCTTGGCAGAGCTACTTCCCCTTTTACTGTGCTCTAACTCAGCCTATGCTCCCAATCCACCCCACATGAGTTTCGGTATCTAACATAAGCAGGGTGGAACTTAGGAAGGAGCTGCCATCAGCCACAGCCTGTGACAGATATCTACCCACCCTGTTAGCTAGGCATAGTTGTACCCTCAAGGTGTTTTTTCAGTATGAGAAATGGTGGCATAAGGAAGAAGAGAGGCTACTATGAGCTTAGCTGTATGCTTTAGAATAGCAAAACTGGTCTCTGGTAGCAACTCCATGTGTTGACAGAAGGCTCAAATAAGGCACACAACCTCACACTGTGTTTCCTCCACTCTGCTCCCCTCAATCTGATTGCTAAATGAAACAGCTTCCCTGTGAAGGAGAATATGAGACACATAGTAGGGCATAAGGCAGTAGAACAAATGCTTTAAGTTTCATTTCTTGATGAAAGTCACAGGACTTTTACCTTGAGATAGCAGCTGATACCAGAGCTTAATGCAAGCACGATAGGACTATTAGAAAACTATCTTATAGCAATCTTTACTACACAGCTTACCACTCACGCAAGCACATCATTCACACTTTCAGCAAGAGCACAAACAGCACAAGACAGCACCACCGAATGATAAACAAGGCACGTAAGGATTGCTGAAGCACTTCTAGCGCCGAGATGACAGCGCTCTGATTCCCCTCACTTCCACCCGGACTCCCCACACGCCGTCCCCGCTGCCCGCAGACAACGCAGCCCCGCACGTGACTTCCTTGTTGTCGGCCCGGCCCGTGGCCTGTTGGCGGCGGCAACCAATGGGAAGCGCCGCCCGCGCCTCACCAGTTTGGCGGCGGCCAATGGCGGCGCGAGGGGCGACAGCGGGACGGGCGCGGAGAGCCCCGCAGCGGCTGCGGGCAGCGCGATCCGCGCTCCGTCAGAGGAGCGTCGGGCACAGCGACCCGAGGGATGGGGCGAGGGAGGGGGGGGGGGGTGCACGGCACTCACCTGCCGCTGTCCCGCAGCACGGCGGCACCCACCAGGCGGAGGAGAAGAGCGTGGCGATGACCTCGTCGGGAAACAGCGTGACGTTGCGCTGGATCTGCAGCAGGTTCAGCACCAGCGCCATGAAGGCGCCCACCACGAAGAGCACGACGCTGCGCTGCACCAGGTGCTGCCTCCACGTCGTGGCGGCGCAGCCGGGGGCATCCCGTGCCGCACGTCCCGCGCTGGGCGAGGGGCTCCGCATGGCGCCCGCCTTGGGGGCCGCCTCCCCCGGCCGCGCAGCGTGCCGCGCTCGGGCCGCACAGGAGCAGCTCCAGGCGCCGCTCTCCAGCCGGGGCATGGGCCCGGCCGCGCTCCGGCGATGGCGGGGACAGCCGTCAGCGCGGCACCGCAGGTGACAACCGCAGGTGACAGCCGCAGAGCCGGGCCGCTCCCGGCAGAGCCGCCACCCCCTCCCCGCTACCGCCGCTCACCTCAGCCCAGGAAGGCGCAGGCCGCTACCGCGCTCGCCGCCCGCTCCGGGCGTAAGGTTTATAACCGCCGGCAGCCGCCGTCACGTCACCCGCCGCCGACCTACCGGCAGCAGCGCCCGGCCCGCCGCCGCACCGCCCCTCCCCTCACGCCGCGCCGAGGGCGGGGCCGGGAGCGAGGGCCGAGCGCGGGAGTCGCGCGCCAGCCACGGCCGCCCGCCCAGCGCTGGGGTGAGGCGGCGCGGCCAATGGCGGGCGGGCGGCTGATATGACGTGCGGGACACACCACGCGCCCGCCCCCCCACCCCCCCGCCACCCGCCGGGTGACGGCCGCAGCGCCGAGCGGCCAATGGAGGGCGGGGCGGGAACTCGGGGAGTGCCGGTGGACAGCCTGATGGATCCACGCTGCGCCACCCAAACCCAAACCCTGTGGCTCAGAGCGGTGTCCCAGCGCTCCCTGTGAGGAGCTGTGTGGCCAGGCGGCCTCCCTTCAGCCTGCTCTGCTCTGCGCCCGGCAAACCCAGGGACATCTGCTGCTCCTCACAAGCCTCGCCCTCCAGACACCTTATCTCCACGTCTCACCTTTGGACGCACTGTGACAGTTTTATGTCTTTCCACTGCGGCACCCATCACAGCACACAGTGATGGCAGTGGTGTCTGATGGTGATGGTGATTGTGGCCCCCGCAGCCCAGCCCTCACAGGCTCGCCTACGCTGCCATGCTGGGCTGTCCCCTCGGGAGATGGCACCTGGCCCTGTGTGGTATCTCCCGAAGGTCAAAGGATGGCTACTCCTCACTCTCCACAGAACCCTAGAGTCGTTGAGGTTGGATAAGAACTCTAAGATCGTCAAGTCCAACCATCACCCCATCACCACCGTGCCCACTAAACCCTGGCCCTCAGTGCCACACCTACACACATCTAAAATAGCCGTGCAAGGAGATCCTGCCAAAGCAAGGACTGTGTGGGCCGATCATGTGCTCAAGGCCGTGGGGTGCCCAGGTGGCTCTGAGCATGTAATGTTTCCACACTGAGAACTAGAACAGCTGTTGTCATAGCAGTGCCAAAGCCTGGGCCAGGGTGCACCCAGCCCAGCGCAGTGTCACTGAAATGCAGCTAAGTGCAGGTCCAACCCTCTGCAGGGGTCTGGCTGAGTAGAGATGGTTGTCTAGATGCTGTACATGATACCCTGTCTAGCACTAGAAAATGTCTGCGTAGCTGCAGTGTTTCTTTTTTAAGCTGCCATTTCTGCAGGACACACTGGGACGAGTATGTTGGTACAGTAAGAATAACCATGTTTCTCGTTTCTTTAGCTGGCCTCACTGGAGCCAGCAGGGCTTCTTTTTCACACGAGGCATGCCCTGCTCACAGTTGGAAGGAACGCAGGACCCAGTGCCTTCCTGAGCGATGACACTGAGGATTTAAGAATATCTTTGCAGTTGCTTGCAGCAGTGAAGGGCGGAATGATGGTCTGTGTTCAACTTGGTTGTATTTCATCAGTGTGTTCAGTGTAACAAATGTCAATAAAACGTATGGAAAGAAACAGTTCTTTTGTATATGGTAAAGTGAAAAATCAACCTAGGATATAGTTATTCTTTCTAATCTCTTATCAGTTCCTGCTGGTGTGCAAAGAGTTAGGGTAGCTGAGCACACTGCATAGGGCACCTTTGGACTAGATGCTTGACTTTGTGGTGGATGAAGTCTTAGTGCCACTGCTGGATGGGGCAGAAGAGCCAAATATTTTCTGGTTAATAGCAACCAGCTTCGGATGAGCCCAGGTCTGCCTCCTGGATTTTACTGCTGGACTGCCATATACGTGTTCTCTGTATGTGGCATTGTAAATGTTCAGTTTCTGTTTCTGTCTTATTGCAATACTATATTGAAGCAGCTTTTTTTTTTTTTTTCTTTCTTTTTGGAGGGGGTGGTAAATTAAAATTTCAATAAATAGAAAAAATCTTTCATTTCAAAGATGGCACCCCTGTACTGTTCACTGTTTCTAGATTGGCTGTAGCGTTGATTAAGCAGTGACTGAAGAGCTGTCCTCTGCATAAACACTGCTGGTTTGGTTTTGTCGTAGTGAAATGGAACACATGGACGCTCTGCCACATACGCCAACAAAATGTGGATGTGCCCATGAATTCAGAGTTTCTGTTTCCATCTTGGAAGAATATGCCTTTTCCATCTTCCTGCCTCGCCGTGCATTCTGGTGTCAGGGTAGTTAGTATTGTAAGTTACTCACATTGCAATTGTGTTTTGCATTGCACCACTCATTTCCTTTTCTTCTTTTTTTTTTTCTTTTCCTTTGCAGAAACATTTGATTTGTTCCAGGAAATCACATGCAGACACAACGCTTCCCCTCACAGCAACCAGGTACATGTTTTGAATTGACACAGGCAGTTTATGTGTATTCCCGGCCTGCTAAGCACTACTTTCAGCAACTCTTGAGGGCTAGAATACATTGCCTGGGAAATTTTCCTTCCTGATGAATCTTCAAGATTTACCAGTAGGACTGCAGATCTGAGTTAAAATGACCCATCTTTGTAAGAAATCTCTTTCTGGAGTTGACCTCAGGGAAACAAACACTGATTCATCCTTGCTTGTGCTACATCTCTCCTTTATTTGGAAATATAACTTTCTGTATTCATTTTTTCCCCCCCCGAGTCCAACCTATATCCTCAGTGCCTGTGCAGAGTTCAAATTCCCTTGTGGTGCGTCTGCTGGTTTTCTCTCCTGAAAGAGCCTGTTAAGCATTTTTTTATGCTGTGTTTTCCTTTCCTTGTGGGCACGTCTCCCTTCCTCCTTCTTATAGCATATTACCTTACCTTTTTTTTTTTTTTTTTTTATAATAGTGCATGGTGGTGCCCTTTTTCTTTCCCGGGCTTCTCTCAGATGGCAGAGACCAACTTGTGATATGGTAAAACTTGCAGCAGTTTCAGTAGAACCAATGGCAGCAATGTGAATGTGCACCAGTTGAGAAATTGGCCCCAGTCATGTGTTTCCTGAAATCATCTGCTTGGAGTAAAGGTTAAACGCCCCATCGTATTTGGGTTGTTTTATACTCATTATGGTTTGGATTTCCTTTTAGAATCCTAAAAAGGGTTTGGCCTCAGAAAGCTTTGATTACTGCCTGAAATTTTATGCTGAACGGTTATTTCTGGAAAGAAGTGCTCATGTGTCTCCGTGAGATTAATGACAGTTATTTTTATCTCATTCCTGAGCAAAGACAGCAGAATCTGCAAGTGCTCAGCATCACTACTCATTACATAAATAATTTCACCTGTTCTTTCCTGCCTTCCGTATTAAACTTCGACATGCTGAAATGTGATAAAATGAGTTTCACAAAGGCTGTTTCCTGGGCCTCTTAGGCAGGTAACCTCGAGTGGGATACTGAGGCATTTTGCATTCCTCCCTATTCACACTGAGTCAAAAACTGAGCTGGCTGCTGAGAGAAGGCAGCAGCAGAGAACCACAGAAACGATCAGTTTCCCTGCTGCAGGACAAGACCTAACACTGCTCTCCCTCTGCGTCACTAGAGACTTTGGAATTGTATTCACCTTTCAGGCTTTCTCCTATTGATACAGAGAAAAGGGACTTCCCCGGTCATAACATAAACCTTAATCTCCTGTGTCTCCATAAGAGGATTTAGTGACATGCTTTGTTTGATTCCTGATGCCAACTTTATGCACAACAGTTCAAAAAATCTCTTGTCAGGGGTTGCAGTATATCAGACTGAATTCTTTGCTTTTGTTTTCAGTGCAGTGGTGTGAATTCTCTGGAAACTTCACTGAAGCCTGCATGTTGCATGATGCTTCCTCGGAGGTCACAGTACCTCCATAGCAAGGTGGATGCAGTATTCTGTAGCGTGATTTTGTGAAGTTGTGTAAGTCCGAGTGCAGGATCTCATTAAAAGCTAAAAGGAGAAGTACAGAGAGTGATTACATGGTAGAATAAGCAGTATGCAAAAAGGACAGGCTCCCGACAAAACAAGACCTAGCCAGAACACTTCAGGCATGTAAAACAAAGGGGTTAAAACAGAGTGTGTTGGTGGTTTGTCTGTAATAATGTGAGTCATCCACAGTGAGCAGAACATAAAAATGTTGCTGCTAGTCTATAATCCGAGGGTGACAAACGGAAGTTGGAGTCTTAGCGTGGAAATTAAACACTAACAAAGCTGTTTCTTTCTGCAGTTAATATCATGCAGGGCATCTGACAAATGAAGGGTTTTTTTTGTTGTTTAGTTGCGGACAATTCTCTAGCTGCTTTCCTACCAAAGCAAAACAGAAAGAACAATTATATGGAGGCTGCAGTCTTCAAGTGTCTATAAATTCATGTAGCAGCTATCGTATAATTAGCTAATCAGCATCCCACATACAGCTGTGGGGAGTGACTCATTCTCAATGAACCTCTGTCCTGACACCAAGACTGTCTTTGTCTCAGCTGCAACTTCATTCATCGCCGTCGTTCTGTGTAGTTCAGTCAGTCCAGACTTCATATTCAAGACGGTGATTTAATCTAACCTTCACTAGGAAGAAGTACTTTTTGTTGTTGTGTTGGCAACAAATTGCTTCTTTGATGACGTTAGCGGGTTTTTGAGGTTGGCCAGCTTTTTGTAATAGTAGTCCAAGTCACGATAGTCTAAAATACAGGTGACATAAATAACAGATGTGCTGTTAAAAAACTCAGCAAAGCAGATGAAACATCATCTTTTCTACAGATTATTGTTGATGGAAACATTACTTGCCTAGAGAAGAAACTGCAAAAGTGCATTCCTATCTCTGATGCTTACAAATCATCATGAAGGGGCTTCTCTGTACGTGGAAGGGCTCTCACATGCAGCCATGGCTGGTCATCAGCTCAAATGTTTTTCACTTCTTTCGTGACTTGGGACTCAGGCATTCCTTCATTGAATAAAATGAGAATTTCCACAAAGATTGTAATGTGAAATAAGTTCCCCTGACAGCCTTCTTCTTGTGGTACACAATTCCAGCACTTTCTATCCTCTTATAATGGAAATCTTCCCACTTTGGACAAGTGCCCAGGGAAGATGCTTCTTGAATGCATATGGTAGCTGGTAGGGTTAACCATGAATCTGCCACGAAGGAGCTACTCCCCCACTACATGCTTAAATCCTTAAATTTCCTCACGGTACAGCAGGGGAGATGTGTAGTGACACTCTCTCCTGTAGTTATACAGTAGTAACAAGTAGTTACAGAGGAGAAGAAGGATCCTTGCAGCATCTTCATTTTCCAAACTCATCTCAGTGTGTCAGGTAGAAAGACTGTTCCAGTCTGGGAGAACTAGCTGTAGCCTTGCTGTCTGATGAGACAGGTAAGATCTAAATCCGATGAGTACTTCTCTGCTCTGCCCCTTCCTTGCCTGGCCTTACTGTAGAAGTAACTATAAATAGCAGGGCTGTAGCTACCAGGAATAGACTCAGTATCGCACACCATGGTTACATCTCTCCATCTTTGTTTTCCTTAAGCTCTGGAGCACAGCGGTTGGGAGTTCTAGAGCCATCACTATCATGTGGAAAACACTTTTGTCCAGAGCTCTCTATGTAGTATTGCTCTGCCCAATTCATATTGCTTAAAAAAAAAGAAGTACGTAGGGACATAGGTAGCTCATCTTGTAGGACTCATTAGAACTACCTGAAAGAGGTCGGAGAACCATTTCGAGAGCGTGAGTATGTAGAGCTAAGCTCACCTTGAAGCGCAAGTGATTAAGTCTGGTTTGTTCTCCCATCACATTGTAGACTCATATTCAGAGAACAGTCTCAGCTGTGCACAGAGCATTGGGAAAAGCATTGCAGTATACACTGCAATAAGGGTAGTGAAGCACTAGCACAGGTTGCCCAGAGAGGTGGTGAATGCTCTGTCCCTGGAGACACCCAGGGTCAGGTTGGATGGGGCTCTGAGCACCTGATGGAGCTGTGGGTGTCCCCGTTCACTGCGGGGGTGTTGGACCAGATGGCCTTTAATGGTTCCATCCAACACAAATGACTCTATGATACAGCCAGGAAGACCAGTGCAGAGTGAAGACATCAGAGAGAGAACTTGTGTACACATTACTGCATGATGTGATATGGAAATGTGGTGTCTACTCTGCATCATGATTAGTTGTTTAAACATTGCCACTTTTCAGGCAAAATCTCAAGATTCCCATTTCACGATGACATCAGCAGTACTCCTCAGTGCAGTTCACTGTACTGAGGTGGTAGGAATTTTCAGATTGCCAAACTGAACTTTAAAGAAGCACTGCGTGTGGGAGGCCTAAAACTTTCCCTGGGGCGATAGCTCAGAAATTGCTGGAGCCAGGATGTGCTGAAAAATGTATTTATTTAGAGCCAAACCCTTCAGCTTTTACTCATAAAGAAACACGCTTTAACTGTAATAATGAGATCAGGCCACTTGCATGTAAAGCCAAAGACAAAATTATGAGCTATATTGTTGGCTATATGCTAATATAGGTCTTGCTATTGTTCTATGGGTGATCCTTATACAACTGCTCCAAACACGCCATAGTAAATTTTACTTTTTTTTTTTTACAGGTATTGCTAACAGAGTCATCTTAAATGAAATACTAGGTTAAGATTCTGCAAATTGCAGCTTGTTAATGATCTGAGCTGCACTCTGCCAGCTTCACTTACTGCATTCTTCAGGCTTACTGGATTTGAAAATCCAGGAGAACAGTCTGTGCTGTAGGAACATGCACTGTACCTACTCAGCCTACTCAGTGCAACCCACTTCATAGAGGTGCCTATGTTCAAGCCCAGGTTCCAGCTGCCTTTGCAGGAAGCAAATAGTTCTTCGACAGATCTTCATCTGAGCTGGCCTGGGAGGTACCTGCTTCTCTCCTCTGACTGCAGCAAAAGCTTTTGCTTTCTGTATCCAGACTTAAATTCTAAAGTAGGCTAGATTGAAGCTTTGAGGTCAGAGGGCAGCTGTATGTTTATACCTTGCTATCATGCAGTACAGTCAGAAGGTCCAGCAACCACCCAGGTTTCAGTCTGGTCAGGTTTGTTTGTGAATTGCCTCACAGTGTCAGGGATTGGTGGCATTAGTAACGATGAGATTGATACCTTCATTGCAGAGGTTCAGAAATTGTGATTGCAAAAAGTCCTCCTGACAAACAGGCATTAACCTCTGCGGTGTTACTTGTTTCTTACGCCCCACGTATGGTGAGGGACAAACAAACAAGGAATAAAGAATTATACCTCTGTCTGGGGAAACAGGAGACATACGCATAAAATTTCGAAAGATTAAATGGTTTTATATTCCATCTCAGATGCTAAAACGTTTTTGTGTCCATCCTAGAAGCTATCAGTCTTCTCATCCACTGACCTTGGCATCTGTTCAACTGCATACGTGTTTACTCTTCCCAGATTCACTAGAGGAATCTCAGTTGGAAAAAAGAAGCAGGCATCTATCTCCTGCTTTTGAATGATTAGTACAAAGATTTGTTGTTACAAAGACAACTTGCCCCTCTTTTTTTTTACGATTAAAAATTCTGCTGGGTTTGCTGTTTTGTGGTTAGTTGGTTGCTTGTGTTTGTGTGTGGAAATCTTTGTTCTCGTGCTGTGTTGTTTCTCTGGAATGCTATGAGCAGTTGTTTTTGTTTGCTCATACTTGGGTGGAGCTAACTATCTAATTGGGTAAATGTTTGCAATGTTATGCTTGCATGCACAAAAGACAAAGAGGGCCTGATTCCTACTGACACGAGTGGCCTATTACATTGGCCTGGCAATGTAAAGGCTTACATAAAATTGATAACTATGAGCCCACTTTTTATGGTCACACCATGTGAAGTGGATTTAGTATAAATAACTGTCCTGCTCATATTTATTGCACATTTCAGATGGACTGGGATTTTTCGGATGGGAGGCCTTGTGGTTACAGCCACAAAGGAGGAAACTGTCCCATGCACTGAATTTGTGTTCAAAAGTGCACAACTTCCCCTAGCCTTAGTAGGACTTGGTGCTTGGTGCTGCTGAAAAGCAAGGCGTGAAGACCAGCCTGTCTTCCAACCTGTGAGTTTTCCACAGATATTTCCTAAGTGAACATTAAGGCCAGATAAATGAGTCCAAATACCTGAAGCTGCTTTGAAAATTGCAAGTTGCTTGTGCTTATGAAAGGTGTATTTATATCAGTGATAAATATGGTGTTTAAACCTTACCAGGTGTCCGCTGCATGTGTTATTATTAGCAAATCTACAGAGTACACTGTAAAGATCTAAGATCTGCACACTTATGAAGAGATCACAATGAACGCTTAGGACTGATCTACTGTTAACAGATAATGGAGCCTTTCTTTGTACAGGGGTTAATAAAAATGCTTGTGACATAAGGAATAGTGAAACTGAGCTCCACGGCTGAGGTGCTGTATAAACCTGACCCTCGCTCAGCTTCTGCATAGCTGCAGCTATAAAAGCCTGAAGCTTACTGCTTTTTTTTTGCTTACTGCAAAAAAAAAGACTACTGCCTAGTCTTGAAAGAATTGCTTAGTCTCCAGGTGCCATCGCTTCATACATGCCTTATGGGGACAACACAAAATGTACTTAGTGCCTTTCTTTAGATCTAATAAAAAACTTTAATATATGAGGGTTTCATTTTATTAAAAATGCTTTTTCTTGTTTGAAATTCTTGCTCACTTATTTGCTTCAAGGTTCAGCTATTTATTCTTGTCTTTAAGAAATAAATAGGAATAATTTAGAGTTTCAACTCCACCGAGCCAAACTGTGATGCATTTACACTGGATGCTATCTTACTGGGGTTTCTTTGTAATTATTCTGCAAAGTCCCTCCGGCTAAGGAAACTTCCCAGGCTGCTTTAAGCCTTTTATCATCACAGTGTAGCTGTTTGCCCTCATCCTTTACTGTAGGTCCTCAATTTTTGTCTGTCTTTTAAAAAATGTGTTCAACCCCATATTGTGCAAGCATTTATTGATGGATAGTCCTCCTTACTGGTATCCCTGCAGACTTATTCCTGTTGCCTGCCCTTCCCTTGTGCCCAGTCTCTGTGTATGCATTCTGTGAAGCAGCATGGGGTCTTAGGGACATGATTGAGTGGGCATGGTGGTAACGGGTTGATGGCTGGATTTCATGATCTTCGTGGCCTTTTCCAACCTTGATGATTCTATGATTCTATGACTTGATCCAGATAAAATAGGTTGTTTTGCTGCTTTCAGATGTATCCTTTCTCTGATCTAGTTCACTTCTCCGAACTGTGACATACTTCATCTCCAATGCTGCTTTGGTTGGGATAGGAGCTGGAGAGGCCCACTGAAGTTCATTGTGCCGCAGAAGACTCTTCATGGAGGTGGAGCTGTTTTGTCTTCTGTGTTTGCTAAGAATGTCTCACTGTGTTAACCACCAAGCCATGTCACAAATTTGGTGCTGAATAGTTTCCTATGAGCTCATATCTTTCCGCTGATAGTAAACCACTGACTTTTCTAGCTTTTGGGATCTTTGTAAGCTCCTTTGTAGATACTTGTAAGCATGTGTTGAGTCTTTCCCTCGGTCAGGCATAAGTGGAATTTATAAAAAGGCATATATGATTCTGTCTTTTTCATTGCTGCCTTAATCCTGAAAACATCTAGAACTTTACTCACTGATTTACCTTCATGCAATTGTAAAACCAGGTTAAGATTAATCAGAATACTTAAAGATGTGAGTAGGGAAGCAAATACCAGACAAGGCAGCAATATTTTTTCATTAAGAAAGGAGGCTAAAAACGATACCAGTTCTTTTCCCCCACTTGATACTTGTTAAAGTACAAATATATCTAAACCGTCTTCCTCGTGACTTTGAGATTAGTATTACTAATCCTATTTCTCTGAAGTGTTTTTCCTGCTTCTTGTAAGCAAACAGACTGTAGCTATAGGACAGCAGCACCTAATCCTCATCTTCCGGCAGCCACCCACGGAAATGCGTTCCTCCTTCAGGTCTTGCCTTTTCTCTGGGTGCTGCATTTAATCGTGTTGGTGAGGTGTGCGTGAGTGGCCGATGACATTTCTCTCCGTCCTTCAAACCCTTATCCCACCATCGCTGTGTTTTCTGAATATTTCCATCTGTTTTTGCCAGAAGATCTGGGCAAGTCTTTCTAACTCCATTTATGTTTGTTTCATTGACACTACTGAGATTTCTCATCTGAGTTGAGTGAACAGAATTTGCCCCGTTGTTTGGTTTTGGGGTATTACCAAAGACTCATTTGAGTCACAGAGGCGCTTTCAAGATATTGTGAAAAGAGTGTGTCCCTTTCTGCTTCAGCTCACCCATCTGCACCTCCCAAAGCTGAGTCTTGCCTATTCACAAGATAAACTTTGTTATGAGCATCTGATATTTGAACTGGCAGCAGTCAGAAATGTCTGACTGCCCCATGACTTTCTCCATGAGCGAAAGTTAAATTTATACTTGAATTTTCTAGCACACGTTTAAAGTCCACGGCCTAATTTGCTGAGGGAGGTCATTAACTTTGTGTTGTATTAGGAAATATTCTTTACCAGTCCATTTCAATGCAAAAGAAAACAAAAAGGATTTGTTCCAGAAGATTCATTCATGAAAAACTGAGTTGAATGAAAAAGGAAATTTACAGTATAAAAAAATTATCTGGTACGAGTGCTTCAGCCTAGACTGTGCATTTTACAGACTGCTCCTAATTACACTGATCATTGAGACGTGTGATAAACACTGTAAGAGTTATTGGCATATCTGTAATGTTCCCTTCTGCATAATGTATCTGCACTCTCCATAGAAATAGTGCCTACTGCTGTTTCATGTTCAAGATGAAATATGTCCATCAATATATTTCCCAGGGGAAAAGAGAGAACAAGGGCTGGGAGAAGGTTGCTCTGCAAATACACTCCTTATGAGGAGCAGACTTGCAGGGGAGCTTGTCTGTAGCTCTTCCCAAGCAGTGGAGCGTGTCATTGCTTTTGCAATAAAACCTTTCTTCAGGAACAGATAGAAAACAACTGAAAAACAATTAAAAACATAATTTGATGCAATACTGTCTATAAAACAACTTTACTCAAGACTTTTTGAAAGGCTGCTGTTCAGTGTGAAAAAAAAAAGGACTGCCAGAAGTCCAAGGAGAACAGAGAATATTTCTGACTGGAGAAGTACAATTGCACTTTTACCCTGGAGGAATGGCTTGGTGAGATGTAATGCTTAACCCAAGCACGAGGAAAATAATCTGGACCTAGAGTATAGGTAATGATGTTCAGCAAAACTCTTACAAAGGCTTCTTTACAGCCCAAATGATACCCAACAGAATGAATGGCTTGGGAGCCTGTGGTGACCTAACCCACAGCTGCAGAGTTGGTCAATCCTATCCTTGGAAAAGCTTGGATTGGTACCAAGATATGAAATATTTAGTTCACATTTTTTTACACAGATTTGTTTCCTTTAGCAAAAATCCTGTTTGAATTGTCTCGTGGTTTTCTTTAGCAACAACAGGAACAACACTTTATGCTACTCTGGACAGCTAGCTGTTTAGAACAGATCCACTGACTCAACTAGTCAAAGGAACAAAAGACAAACTTTTGTTCTTTATTCCAATCTAATGCATCTATAAATCACCTTTGTAGGCCCACAGTCCTGTATAGTAGGTATCAACACATGACTACAGAACAAGAGAAAATGCAGCAAACCTTAATATGTACACCTGGATTAGGTATCTAGCAGTGCTGCTAGTGACCTCATCTGCTGTTAACTGCATTTTTATTTTTTTTTTCCCCAAACTTCCTTAGCCATAGCTGTTTCAGACTGATTTCCTGATAGCTTTCCTCCTGTAGTTCATTCAGTGATGCCGCCTGATACTTAGACTCTCGGGAAGACTGAATCGGGGAAGATCCCAAACTGGCTGAAATCCATTTTCCTCACAATGTGTCAAGTTACACTGGATATACTGTTCTTCTGTAACTGTCACATAGCATCTCTTTGCTTTTTAAACCAGCAAACAATAACTGATGCCTTAAATAAGCTACTTCATTATCTTTTTGTTCTTTTTCTTAAGAAACTTCGGTTATCACCAATACTCATTAAAGCGTTTTCCTTGTAGCTCAAAAACTGAATGGGCACTTTGTAGTCAATTGTCTACAATTCCACTGTGGAAATCAATTCTCTGTTATCTACGCATGGCTTGCCTAGGTTGTGGATTAACCAGGCTGGGATGCAGTGACCTCTGTTTGCGTACTATGGGAAAACATGACTTCGGACCAGCAGGCTGTATTGATTGAAGTAGAGCTGTCCAGGAACATCTGTCACATCCATGGCTCTGGGCAGCAGGCTGCCTTCATCACAGAGCTTTGAGCTTCCATGTGTTTCTGGCTGGTGGCCCCAGCAAAATATCCTTCATTTTCACCATCAGCAGCAAACATGGGTTGCCTGAGCATAACTTGTATTCACTTTAAGTTGGTAGAGGAGGGGGAGTTTAGGTCTTAATGCAGGCTGTCAGTTCAAGTTCAACTGTTTAGATGTTTAAATCATCAACTCAATAACTCTATATTTTTACTCATGTATTGTGTTCATGTCTTGTGTTGGAAATAGCGCAGCCAGCAGGAGCAGGAGGTGATCATCTCTCTGTACCCAGCACTGGTGAGGCCGCACGTCGAGTGTTGCGTTCAGTTTTGGGCCCCTCACTGCAAGAGGATGTTGAGGCCCTGGAGCGTGTCCAGAGAAGGGCAGAGGAGCTGTGAGGGGACTGGAGCACAAGTCTGATGGGGAGATGCTGAGGGAACTGGGATGATTCAGTCTGGAGAAGAGGAGGCTCAGGGGAGACCTTATCATCCTATCTAACTGCCTGAAAGGAGATTGTGGTGAGGTGAGGGTCAGCTTCTTCTCCCAGGTAACAGTGATAGGATGAAAGGGAATGGCCATAAGTTGTGCCAGGGGATGTTCAGGTTGGATATTAGAAAACATTTCTTCTCAGGAGTGATAATGCATTGTCACAGGCTGCCCAGGGAGGTGGTGGAATCACTGTCCCTGGGGGCTGTTCAAGAAATGTGGAGAGGTGGCACTGAGGGACATGGTCAGTGGGCATGGTGGGGATGGGCTGATGGTTGGAGTAGATGATCTTAGAGCTCTTTTCCAACCTTAATGATTCTATGATTCTCTGATCTGCTCAATTTTCAGGAATATTTGCACTAGCAGCTTTTTGAATTTCAGACTCCTCTAAATTCCTGTGTTTCTTTAGGAAGGCAGTGCTGTCCGCACCATTTGGGAGTGCTCACTGCCTTGCAGAACCAAGTCCCAGGGGTCTAATCCTGTACACCTTATGTCTTTGGCCATTGGCCTCGATGTGGCAACATGAATCCCGAAGTCACTGAATTATTTCTCCCACTGAATTACTGCTTCTGGCTTTTAGGATATTTCCCCACGCTCTTGCATGTCCCAAAACTGTTTATGTGCTTCTGGCAACCCGTATTCCTAGATGACTTATTTTAGCAGGAGTCAGATGCATACGACAGTGTGAGGTTCATACTGGTTCTTGCTGACTTGGAGTGCTGGCACCACTGTAGTGAGAGTGCTGGCAGCAGCAACAGCTCAAGCCCTGGCTGAGCAGGCTCCTGTCCTGCAGGAACCACTCACCAGCAGTGTGTCCCCACGGGGATGGTGTCCCACAGGTGTGTGCCTCTCAGCAGAGCTGATCCCAAGGCTGGCCAGCAAGCACAGCCAGTGATGGGAGAGGGGACCTGCTGTGTTTAGCCTGATGGTGGAGGAACAAGGATGCATCTTTTGCAGCTTAGCCTGGTACTGAATCACATTAAGACATGTTTTCCTCTGTAGTTTCATCTTACTCAGCTAAAAGTTGTAAGGGTGTGACAGATCAGCAGAGGTCAGGTGAGACTGCATGGAAAGGGAGGAGTTGCTCTCATTTAGGTTTGGTTTTTGTTTCCCCCCCCCAAACCAAGTAGGCAGCACCTCTAATAACGAGACTCACCTGTGCTTTTTTAATAGTAGGTTGCTAGAGTGCTCAGCTTGTTCAGTAATTACAGCCAGCGCCAAAGTCGTAACGCGGAGTGTGGGGTGAGGTCTTAATGAATATCATTGCTTGCCTCCAAGTACAGCTTCTGAGCACACAGCTTCCTCTGGGACAGGTTGTCATCAGGTAGCACAGGACGAGTACATGGCAGCTGGGGACAGTAAATGTTCAGGTGGCTCTGTTAGATCATGGCAGCTGTGCAGGTTCAGGAAAGCAGAACTCAATCTTTATTAGTTACTTTTAGCGTCTGAGAGCTCATTGTGTTTCAGTGTCGAGGCTGATACAACCAGGAACATGCTGAGGCAGTGATTTTTATCACTCACAGGGAAAAAAGCTGTGTACTGACTTAGCAACATCCAAACCTGCAGAACCTAAGTGATTCTTTTTTCTTTCATTAGGTCTGAAGACAGTCTTGTTCTCATTTGGCACAAAATAGACGCAGATGATGAGGCTCTACTTACGTAACACACACAAAAGAATTTCTAGTTCTTTTCCACAGAATCTGACCTCTGCAACCTACAACAGTCTGTTGTTTTCAAGGATGGAGAAAGGGATAGAGCGAATTACTGGAAGGAAACGTATTGCATGTGAAGACATTTCTGCTCATAATGTTGCTAAACCTCGAGTTGCCTGAAGTTAGGAAAATGTCTGGGAGGGCAAACTGAGACCTCTGTTTGGTCTGGGCTGGCTGTGTTCTGCAATCTGCACGACACCCGCCTTCTCTGAACACCGTGAGTAGTTGCATCAGATTAAAATCATAGACAGAGGGTGTCCCAGGCTGTCCCACAGTCAAAACCCAACAATATTTACTGGAAAAAAAAATGGTCAGGTGAATGTTATTTGAGAATATGTACAACAGGAAGGAGAAAAAGGTGGAAATTCAAGGAGAAAAATGACAAGCAGTAGAAAATCTGGATTTTCCAAGATCTACAACAGAGTGAGAATGTTCCCTGGGGTTGAATGCTATTTAGTTTTAAAAGTAGACTGAGTAGGAGGCTGGAAAATGCTATGCTAGAAAGGATCCCACGTTTTCATCTGTTGACCCACTAACCTTTTCTTTACAACATCTGTTATCAGAAGTGCTTTGCAAAGTTTTTGTTTGTTTTTCTTTTTTGTTTCATCAGAAATTGTTCTACTCAGACGCTGACTTGTCTGTTTCCCCAGCAGAGATATGCCAGAACATCCAGAGTCATAGGGATTACCCAATGTTTGCCTGTGTTGGCAGTAAATGCTGGCAGAAGGGAACTCCCTTTTTGGCTGTGTAGGTTGCTCTCGTCATATCTTCCAGTTTGAGAATTGCAGGAGAGGTAGAGAATAGCTACAGAGATCGAGAAAGAAGGACCCTGAGGCATTAAGTTTAAATTCCAGTTCCACTCTTACACCAGTGTTAATCTGAAGTGGATCTCATTGTGGCTCTAATTTTCAAGAAGTTTCTCCGAAATGGAAGAATTAGAGGTACTACAGATGGGCACTGTGTTCTCTGCTTTGCTAAATGGATTTACTATGTTAATTCTGATGGAATTTCACTTCAGCAGATAATTGGAGTTACTGATAGAAGAGTTCAGAGAAGGTGGGAGAAAGTACAGCAATTAATTACAGTGATGTTAAAAATAGCTTATGTGGGAATGAGAACACTTTCCAGTTAGAAGGTGTGAAAGTCAGAGCATGATGCACAGCTTTTCACCTCCAAGTTATAAAAGTCACCAAGAAATGTCCCATTGCCTTGCCAAGGTGGTGAGCTTTGCCATCAGAGTGGCTGCCTTCCAGCTGGTGATTCCTTCCAGAAGGACTCGGGAAGCAATCCAGTAAAGCTTTCCCTCTATTTGGTGTGTGCATTATGTAACTGGAAGGCTGTGGTCACAGAATCATAGAATCATAAAATGTTTTGGGTTGGAAGGGACCTCAACGATCATCCAGTTCCAACACCCTGCCATGGGCAGAGCTGTCACCCACTGTACCAGAAACTAGATCAGGCTGCCTGGGGCCCCATCCACCCTGGCCTTGAGCACCTCCAGAGATGGGGCATCCACAGCTTCTCTGGGCAGTTTGTACCAGCACCTCACTCTGTAGGTGCTGAATGTAGTCATATACCGACACAAAAATGAGGAAGGTGAACTCCTTGAAACAGCCTCCTGATAATCATTTAGCTGGAGTAACTACATAGCGTGGAAGAGTTGAGAAAGGCCTTGTGCTTTGCACTTCTGACTGTAATTGCAAAGCAGCCAGAAATTAACAGTGGAAAGAGAAGTTTTTAGCTGCAAAGTCTGAAGGCTTCAATTATGAGTGAAGCTAACCTGATAGCTCTGGTGCTCCCGTGGTTCATGATGAAAGAATGAGGAGCCTCCAGAGCCCCGGAACACTGTTCTGTGCCAATCTCAGAGCTGCCTTCAGCTCCGTGCTTGGTAATCTGTTAATGATTGCAAAGCTGTTCTGCTTCTCTTACTTAACACTTCAAAGGAGAAAGAATTCAGCATTTTCCCATTCTGGGCTATGGCTGTGGCACAGACATATGTCTTGTACCTTGCTGCTAATTGGGCACTGTTACAGGGTGCAAGAATGATAAATGCCCACTGATAACCATAGCACCTTCTTTTTTAAACCTCCTAAGTGCTCACCTGACATAGTCCCACCTTCCACCTGTTTGGCTGCAAACCCTCAGTCCCCCATGTCTGCGTGCATTGCCCCACAAGCCAGCAGCTGGTCCGGCCCCAGCTACTTGTTGTCTCTCAGTTTTAAATCTCAGTCTGTTTTTGAGGATGAAAAATTATCCTCTGCTTCAATTTCCTCTTGCTGGTGCTGGAATTAATTGTTAGCTGCATTCCTTGCGGGGAATGTAATGAAAATATGACTGCAATATACTTAGAGTGTGATTTGTGGTTACCAGTGGAAATATTTAATGATCTTTTTGTACACATGGAATAATTGCTTCTTCTGTATCACAATAATGGGCTGCGATACAATTACACTCTTGTTCTTCTTCATATAAGAAATGAGCACATGAGTGGAACAGAATCTGAAAAGCAGAATGCCCCTCGTATCTCTCCAATATCCATCTGCTCACTGGAGATTCTGCACTCTTTTGAATAACACAGACTCTTATAATCAACGTGACTGTGCAGCCTTAAGATAAACAATTCATAAGATAGCTAAAGTTCATTTTCATAACAAAACTAGGCATTAAGGAGTCATTCCTGAGGCTTTCCCTAAAGGTAAAGGCTCCAAGGAATGCAATACATTGCAGATAAATCCTCCTCATGTAAAGCAATATATCCGCAGTTGCACAAAGATGAGCAACACTCACTTTTCTCTAACAAACTTCTGCTGTGAGCCGCTTCTGAACAAGGTGTTCCTGCCTTATGAGAGCTCATTGCCCATATGTTAAACCACAAACTTCTCATTTATCCATTTGGCAGGAGAAGGAAGGGGTTAAAAGGCAGGGAGCAATCCTGTGCCAGCTTTAGGAAAAAGTAAGTTGTGCAAAAAGTTGATGGAGAAGTGAAAATTGCTAAGGAAGTGGATGTTTTGGGAGGAAATGTGATGTTTGCAGACAAGTGGCACTCAGCCTCCTGCTGCTGCCACAGAGCATAGGTGAGAGCAGTCCCATGGGTGGACCTGGTAGGGCTGGAGATGTCATTCTGTGCCACAGAGATGGAAAAAGGCTCAGAGAAAGTGTCCCAGGTGTGGAAAGGAGGAACAGAGTCTATGCTCCAGTGTCGGATTCCTTGGCATAATATTTGCTAGTGCAACCCTACTGAGCTGCTAAGCACCATGACTTGCATGCATGTCACTGCTCTGGCACAGCTACAGCTCTGTGACTCATTCGAAGGCATCCTCAGAGCAAGGATTGTAGAGAACACTTCTTCAATTTGGGGAATGGCTGAAGATCAGCCATGAAGATGGAGTGCAGTTAGCACATCAATTTAAAAGCAGTCAGCAACACACAGTACAACAAACAGAGGGTAAGTGAAGCCTTACAGTAAGATGGTGGTCAGAGAGCCCTTTGCTGCCAACCTTCCACCCTTTCAGCTTTTGGTGAGAGTGATGTGCCAGCCACGAGGCGTTTGCACTGCCCTGCTGCTGGGACCCATCACTCTAGCAGGTTTAGTGGCCAACATTTTTGTGTTGCCATGTACCTGTGATGCATTGCTTTATGCCTTTAAACTGCAATTGTGCATTTCTTTATAAAATACCGACTTCAAGCCTTGGACAGTTCTCTCAGAACAAGAGATGTGGATGCTGCCTCATCCTGCCTTGTGCCATGCAGCACTGGCTGGAGCTGGGCAAGCAGGCAGTGCTGCAAACCAGGAGCAGAAGTGTTTTGTTCCCATCCCACGCTGGTACAAGTGACTATGTAGGTCAGTGAGCAGGGATGAATCATGTCATGTGGCCTGTACAAATGCAGAACCATGTTCTTTGTACAGAGGCACATGCAGATTCCTAGGGAGAGCTGCTGGGGGCTGGGGCTCACAGGGTGCTCTCTAGCTAAGTGCATAGCATGAAGAGAGTCACAAAATGGCTTGGCTGGATGGGACCTCAAAGCCCATCCAGTGCCAACCCGTTATGGGCAAGGCTACCTGCCACCAGAGCATGTTGCCCAAAGCCCTTTCTTGCCTGGCCTGGCCTAATGTATGGCCCTACAAGTCCCCTGCCAGGGGCAGACAGAAAGCAGGATCTGCTCCCAGACACCATCAGCACTCTTCTTTAGAGCTTTTTCCCTGTTAATTGCTTTATAACCAGTTATGATTACCCAGTAATGATTCCTGGGTCTAGTGATAGGAAGTACTCATTAGCACATGGGCAAGGGAGCAGTTCCCCAGAGCATGTGCATTTAGCAGAGGGGAATATTTGAGACTTGCAAGTTTCCAAAACAGGAAACTGAGATTTTAGGATCTAATACAGCAACCTATTCTCCATTACCATCAGCTGCCACAGTCTAGAGGAAGACACAGAGGGAATCAAGTATGCATAATGCAAACTCACGTAATTATAACACTATCAACCTGACTTTAGCCACTTGGCTTGGAAACAATTGCCCCCAAATATTGGCCTTTGACTGTAGAAAAGAAAATACTCTCGGGAGAAACTTTCATTTAGATAGCAAATTAGAGGCATAAATTAAAAAAGAAAAGCAAATCACTTAGAAAGTAGCTACCCCTGGTGTAATGCAATGAATATCAGCAAGCTCTGCTGCAGGGCTGAGAATGCTGTGTGCTAAATCAGCATGAAAATGGAGCGTGGGGTCTACTGTCGTGTTGGTGGTTTTCCTAGAATGATCTAAGTCTAAAACCTCTGAAATTCACAGTCAAATAAACAAAAAAGTGCACAGAAGTTGCTTCCAATCTATTCTTAAAACACAGAATCAAAAAGTCATGCCTTTAAACTTGCCTTTCCTCCTCCTGTGTGATGCTGGCTAGGCAGATGGCCTTATGTTGCGCTTCCAGATCAATGCATTTAAGGAGTCCAAAATCAGGAGATTTTACAAAAAAAGTAGCCAGCCTCTGCCTGACCTCTACAACTGAGCGTTGTCCAGTTGTTCGTAGCTCAAGCATTGTAAGCAATTTTTCCAGTCCAAGTAACGGGAGGATGATTTGTGGGACTGCAGACAATCATTCCAGTCTTCAGTTTCAAGACGTTGTTGACTTTTACCTCCGACACACTGGAAAGATTAAAGCGTTTCACAATAGCAGGGTCCCAGGAAAACATTCCTCAGTCAGATTGATGGGGATACCCATTCCAAGAGGAAAAGATTTTCAATCATGTAAAAGGAAAGAAAATGAGGAAAAAAAGGTATTGTCTGCCATTATTATTAACTGAAGGCCCCGAAGAATTTCTGCAGATGGCAGATAGCATTGCCAGTTTTCAGAACCTAGTGGCTTTTCTTTATACTTGTTTTGTCTTCAGGGAAACTTGCAACATTCAGCAATTAGATGTTGATCCAACTATGAAACAAGGTCAAGGGAAGATTTTACATTATTACAGCTATTTTTTTCCCTAACATAGCTGATTTTAGAGAATATGCCTGTGTGCCTTGTGCTGTGGCAACAGTGGGGGAAGAAGTTTGTCACTGCAAAGTTCACAGCTTAAAATGCAGAAAAAACCTTTGCCAGACCCCAGAGAAATGGGGGATGTGGATAACGGTAGGGCTTCCCAGGGAGCCCAGGCAGTGGGGAAGAGGTGCTGCTTTTGCTTCATGAATTCCTATTAATTTCACTGGGTTTCTGCAGATAAACTCCCTGCTTGGTCCCATCCTCCCAAAGACAGAGGGCTGGTAGTGGTGATACTCTGCAGCTTAGGGTTGTTTTAGTTATGCCTTACTCCTGCCTGGTTTCTTAGATTAGGCAGTACAGCCAGTGTACTGGTGTACAGCCAGTGTACAGCTTTTCTTTTACGTTGCTACTTTATTTCGTATAATCTCACTTAGAATCATAGAATCATGAAGTTGGAAAAGATCACTAAGATCACCTAGTCCAACCATCGACCCATCCCCACCGTACCACTAAACCACGTCCCACAGTGCCACATCTCCATGGTTCTGGAGTACCTCCAGGGTTGGGGACTCCACCACCTCCCTGGGCAGCCCGTGCCACTGCATCACCACTCTTTGAGAGAATAAATTGCTCCTAATATCCAGCCTGGACCTCCCCTGAAGCAACTTGAGGCCGTTACCTCTTGTCACACTCAACCATTCTTCTTTCTTTTGCACAATTGCTGCAAAACTTTTCAGCATAAAAGCCACAATAATAATAGTAGTATAAGGATATTATTATTATTAATAATAATAATAATAAATCCCATTTCCCTGCTGTCAAGAAGGATGCAAGAATTAAACATATGTCCACCACACTGTAATAAAAATTGATTTGAACTGAGCTGAAAGCCAATAAGTAATAAGGATTTGTTGGCTTGCGTCGGTTTTTGTCTGACAGCAGCAGAAGATAACATCAAGCAGCATGTACTGAAATACACTGTTACAAACTGCATTTGGGGCAAAATGAAGTGATGTTCAGTGAGGGTGCATCCAGGACCCTGCATATTGGGATGGGGCTGGGGATGTCTGCAGGGCAGGGATGGAAATGAAGGATGGAAATGTGTCTGCAGCTCCCAGAAACTGAGAGCTGAGGAGAAGGGTGAGCTTCTGCCTACATCTCCAGCCTCCTGCTCATGTGTTGGGAGCCCTGCAGAACCACAAGGCACGTTGGCATGGGCTGAGCCCAAGGATGTGAACTGAGGAACCATATTCTGTTCTCAGCAGCTTTTCTTTGGACTCGGGAACTCTGCGATGAGCTCTGCAATCTGATTCTGCAGGGAGAAGCTCACTTTGGCAGGTCGGGGGTGGGCTTCTCAAAGGCCCAAAGATGTCACGTCACGCCATGTCTGACACTGCTGAAGTCCACATCTGGATCAGGTTTTAGCTCCCGCAGAAGAAAAAAAACAGTAAATACTTTGAACTCTGCAGTCCCGGATTTCTTCCCCCACTGTTACAACAACATAAGGCACATTTGCCTGTTCTCTAAAACTAGGTTTTTTGTAATTAGAAAAAAAATAGAAAGGAAACTCCAGGCTCTCCCCAGTCCTGTGATGTTGTTCTGAGCCCAGCAGATATGATAACAATGCACACCTTCCATTGAACTTGTTCTCTCCTCCCGTGCCCACACTGTGCCCAAGGGGAATGCCCTGGATGTGGTGGCTGAGTGTTCTTCTGTCCCATGTGTGTGCTGGATAGGGCCACATCTGGTCTGTGCAGCTGGATGAGAGCTGCATTTATGGAAGCTTCTCCTCCATCTTCTTCCCACAGGAAGCAGGGACAACAGCTGTGGTAAAAGGCTTTGGGTAAAGCCATGTTAATCTTGGGTTTATGGCTGCTTTTTATTTTCTGTTCTCTCTGCACACCAAAGCTCATAAAAAAGCTACAGGAGTCCCTGTATTATCTTGGAAATGGAGTGTTGGATCAACCCTTGAATTGTCTTATCATGTTCAAGACCATGGCCAACAAACCAATGGCTTCCTCACAGCTCAGATGCTGTCATCCTTGTGATCACAGCCTGCATCATCCCTGCCCTTGGATTTATCCCATTGCTCCCCAGCTGTGCTGTGTGTGTGGCTGTGTCCCACCATGCTTGTTCTTTGAGGACCAATCTCCTGAGAGCCTTATGTACACTTTAGGGAATAACTGGACTACCTCTGCCCAGAGGCAGGCTTTCTGGTGGAAGGAACATAGCATAGAACCATACAATCACTAAATCATTAAGTCTGAAAAAGATCTCTAAGATTATCTAGTCCAACCACCAGCCCATCCCCACCATGCCCACTATCCATGTCCCTCAGCACCACGACATCCTCGGGCAGCCTATTCTAATGCATTACCAGTCTTCCAGAGAAGAATGTTTTCCTGATATCCAAATAGAGCCTCTCCAGAAGCAACCCAAGCTCATTACCTCTTATTCTAGTTTGTTGACCATGACTGTTTTAAAACACTTCTATGAAGATCTGAGTTATCTTCTGTGGTCTGTGTCCCCTGGTTGGAGCCCTCTGCCTTGGTTTTGTTCCTTCCCATGTTTGCTTCATTTTTGCAGTCAGACATACATCAGTTTATTAACAAAGTCATATGGGCGACTTAGCATTCAGGAACTGATGTTGCTGATTCTTTCCTAATTTTTACAAAAATAGCCAATGTGGTTTTGTAATCTTAAGAAGCATCTGTTCCAGATGGTTTGGCTGGCTCAGTTTATACTATATTACAAATATAGTTAGTGTTTTTCTAATGTACAGAGACTTGATCAACTGGAGTCATGGAAAAAAAATCTTAGCACAGAAATACCTTAAGAGCATATTCTCTTTTAAAGCAAATGTAATATGGAGTAGTATTGATGAGGCTGTTCTGCACTGGCAAAGGTCAGGAGAAAGATTTTGTGCTGGCAGAAGACAAGGAAGCTGTCAGACGAGCTGTGTTCTAGGAAGTGCTGGTTACCAAGCAGAATTTCACTGGTTTCGGCAAGTGTTGGGTTGGGCTCCTCCAGGACACAGCCTTGCAGTGAGGCCCAAGTGTTTTCTTTCTGCCTTTCCAGAGTGAAGTGTTTGGGTTTTTTTTTTCTGGATGAGTTCCCATTCCAGCTCTTAGCAATTTAAAGTGGCACAAAGCAAAGTGTCAAACAAAACTGGAATGTTTCACTGAGTCACAATCCAACATTTTGAATAACAAACTCCAACTCAACATCCTCACCCCGTCTCAGCATCCTCGCCCCAACTCAACATCCTCACCCCATCTCAGCATCCTCATCCAGGCTCAGTATCCTCACCCCAGTGCTCCCACAGCCATCACTGCTCCCGCTGGGAGCTGGAAGCTGTTCTGTGCCGCCTGCTCGTTTGTCCTATTCTCTGGGCTTGGCAGGTGGCATTTTTGCTCAGTGATTCATTCCCTGGCATATGCATTTATCTGGGCTGACATTTTAATCATGCAAATAAGGATCTCCTTAATGAAGAAAAAAATTAATTTCACAACTGTTGCTACAAACACAGTGACAGTCCTGCTAATGTCATTACATTCATAATACAATCAGTGGCTTTTCCATAATTACTATAAACTGGTGCACTTAGCAGCAGAGTAAAGGTTACACAAAGAGCTGCACGACTCCTCTTGTTCGCTCTGGTTTTATCGAGAGTGTTTGGCACTCCTCATATGCCCCTTTGAAATCTTTTGGTTATCACTGCCTCATTGCTTGTACTGCAGATGGCTTTGCCTTTGTCAGAGGCACAGACAAAATAAGTGGCACCGAGACAACTCCTCCATGACCTTTATGGCTCCTTGTCTTTCAGATCCCAGAGTGCAAAGTAAACAAGGTGACTCATTCTCTTATAGTAAATAGCTGCCTCCTGAGGTTTTGCTACTGACAGGATTTTTTGTTTTTTAACTGCACCCAAGGAACAGAAGGATGTGAGCTATGAGCCACAGAGGTAGCCTCTGCCTCTGAACCCTGACTCAGTAGCCATAAGGAGAAAAAAAAAGTGTTTTATAGTCAAAAAGCAGCAAAAAGAAATGGCTTTCTAATGGAGAAGTGCCTTCTCTCTTCCCTTTTTCCTTACAGATGCTGTGGGTGAGGTACCTGAGACCCTAATCCCAGAGACTGGAGGGATGGGAACTAGTTTCAAGCAACATCCATCAGCCTAAAGTGTTTTAGGGCTGGGATTTCACCTTCTTGTTATCAAGGAAGGATTTAAGGTTGTTTGAAAATTTATCCCACAAGCTATTGCTCTTAAGATCAGGGCCACTTTTCACAGACATTTTAGATTGTTCGTTTAAGACGCAGTATCTAAAAGGGGGCTATAAGAAGGAAGGGGACAGACTCTTTAGCAGGGGCTGTTGTGGTAGGACGAGGGGAAATGGTTTCAAACTATTAAAAGGGAGGTTTAGATCGGATATAGGGAAAAAGGTTTTTTATGAGAAGGGTGGTGAAACACTGGAACAAGTTGCCCAGAGAGATGGCGGATGTTCCATCCATGGAGACATTCAAGGTCAGGCTGGATGGTGCTTTGAGCACCTGGTGGAGCTGTAGGTGTCCCTGTTCATTGCAGGGGAGTTAGACTAGATGACCTTTAAGGGTTCCTTCCAACTCAAAAGATTCTATGATTCTATGACACTTCACATGGCAATAATGTCAGCCTCATTCTTTCTTTTTCACCAGAATGGGAAGAGTTCTCCTCGTGGCAGAAATGCAGGATAGACATCGTTCATCTGGCAGAGCTGTCAGGGACTGCAAGCTTGCTGCAAGACCTTTGGAATTTCACAACAGCAAAAGCAGAGAAAGAGAAAAGTAAGAGAAGGGAGAAAAAGCACAAAAGGAGGGAAAGAATGAGAGGATATTTCTGGGGAGGTTCTGCTTGTTGGTGGGAAATTTAGAAGCTCTTCCTGGACCACTTTGGCCCATCCCTACTCTTGTTGAAGACATGGTATATTTAATTGATGTACCTAAGGTAGAAAGGACTGGTGTAAATCGTAGAATCACAGAATCACTGAGGTTGGAAAAATACCACTGAGATCATCAAGTCCAACCATTGACCCACCACCATACCTACTAACCGTCCCTAAGATGTAGCATTGCAGCTGCACAGGGCAGGTGGAACCTGCATCCTCAGCAGCAGCCCTTGCCATACCTGACCATGGGGTTTGCATGAGCTTGGTAACAGCTCAGTGGAATTAAAATCTCTATGTGTGTCCATGCTGAGCATGTTCCTGGTAGGTTTCCCCTGCTGGGAGAAGAAGCTGGGGCTGGTTCACAGGGAGGACAGAAGGGGCTGCCAAGGATGTTCAGAACAGGAGGGAGAGATGTTAGGCACTGAGAGGTGGCACCGGGTCGGTCAGCCAGGCGAGGACCCACAACCAGCAGCCATCTGCAGCCTGATGAGGAGTGCACGTGGGCCAACAGTTGTGCATTCATTGTTCATCTTGCTTGTAATGGATGCACTTTTTGTAAAAAGGAAAAATCTCTAAGACACTGCTGTTCAGCACAGATGGTCAATTTCACTGCCTCACTGCCCCGAGAAGATGCATAAACCTGCCCTTCAAAAAGACTTTTCCAGTGACACTATAAAGCCTCAGAATCAGAGGTAAGGCCACGGCACTGCCCTGCCAAGATCATTTTGTGTCTATCAAAGTGACACCCAAGCCAGCCTGTGAAGCCTGTGTTAGTTCTCAAGGCATTTTCTTTGCCATATTCCTACCTAAGGAGCCTGCAGCCCTGGCGGGAGGTCACACCCGATGTGATAACCAGATGAGTGCTTCATTTGGCTTCCAAGAACTTGGAACATGCTGTGTCAGTGAGGGATCCTTTGAGTATCCTTTCCCACAGTTTCTTGCTGGTTTGTGAATTGAGTTTGGGGTTTGGGATCAGATATAGGAAACACAGCTGTAGCTTACAGCCCCATTAGCAGGGTCAGCTTCTCTGGCTGGAGGATAGGAGGCAGCAGGGAGGGCACCCATGTGCAGAGGCTGTGCTGCGTGTGCGGTCCCCATGGCCAGATGCACACTGTAAGCTTTGGGTCCTACCATGGGCCACCAGATACAACTTCCTCTGGAGTCAGTGGGAATTTGCCTGCGCAAGGACCACAATGTGATGGAAACAGGAGACATTGGGCACTGTGAGTTCACAGGAGACTTGAATGAAAAGTTTGTTAGAACATAGTCTATATTAGTTAACCACATTCAGACAATCATTTTCCAGGCATTCAAGGCCAAGTTGGATGGGGCCCTGGGCAGCCTGGTCTAGTACCAGATCTGGAGGTTGGTGGCCCTGCCTGTGGCAGGGGGTTGGAACTTAGTGATCCTTGGGGTTCTTTCCAACCCAATCCATTCTATGATTCCATGATTCTAATCATGTTCCAAGTACCTAGTAATTTCCATGACAGCAACATGATCAGTGTCTGGCACGTGCTGGTATCCAGCCTCTGTGTTAGTAAGAAATCTGTGTCTGGGTTTCAAAAGTGTGTTTCCAAACCTTTACTTGGATTGGTCTGAATAAAAGTAAATGTGCTTCCGTAGGGCACATTAAAAACGTACAGAAAATGCTTATGGCCAAGCTCGAGCCAATGGTCTCAGTTCCACAAACCCTGAGAGTCCCTTACAAGCCCAGCTGTATGCACATGGCAGTGCTGGTCATACGTGCAACAAGCAGAGGTGAGTGATGTGGAGTTATTAACAGAACATTTGGCCTTGGGAATCAAAGTCAGTGTGTGAGCAGTCAGAGCTGGGTCTGCTTCTGCCTCCCTCCCTCTGCTCCCTCCGCCTGCAAGGACAAGAAAGCTGTTAGCTGGTGCGTCACCTGCAGCCAATAAAAGTGACATTTCTCGGGCACATCACGCAGGGGAGGCTGAGATGTTTTGATCCATCTTAGGCAAGGCTGATGGCAATTTAGAGATGTTTCTGCCTGTGCTGAGATGGCTGATGGACAGAAAAACTGCCAGTGAAGAAACAGCCTCGTATAGGAGTTCTGCTGCAAGAGGGGCTTTGGAGGCAGAATCTGATTTTTAGTTAATTGAGCCGTCAGAATGGAAAACCCAAATGCTTACTTGCAAGAGTTTATTTTTTTTTAACATAAAGGATAATATTAGGAATCGATCTGAAATCTAGAGGACCTTCAATCCATCGTCATTCTGACCCATGAGCTTTCAATCCAGATATTTATTGTTCAATAAACATAGAAAATATTGCTAAGACTAGCGTTTGATATAATTCAGTATTTGAACACGTCGATTAAATAAATGAAAAACAATACATATATTCTAGCTACAGACATTCCTGTGCTGTGTCAAACTGCTCGGAAAGCACAGCCATCCCAGTGCAGGAGCATGGGTCAGCAGCTGGCTGCAGCTCTCCATTCTCCATCCTCTCTTCTTGGACTTTTTCCCTTCTCCAATCCTCCTCTGTGGATGGGAACCCAGCAGTGTGAGCCTTTGAAATTCAGAGCAGACCTTAGAACTGGACAACTTCTCCTTTCCGGAGCCCGCGCTGCCCAGGGTGCATTTTGTTTCATTCAGAAACAGCTGTGTGAGACTGCAGTAGCAAAGAGCCAACACTAGATAGCATTTCACATTTGTTTTGAGGAAGAAAAGCCTTTTGTTCTTCTTCTTAGGTAGATAACTGTAGCACATTTTAGATATGATGAATTGTTAATATTTTCTGGTGATCTGTGCAATATCTCCTATAAATTCAAAACAGCAGGCAACAAATCTCTCTTTTTCTATTGTTTTCTATTGTTGTTGACATCATTGCATCTGTACAGAACTGAGCTGAGTTCATGATGTGCCTCATGCCATTTTGCCTCTAGGTGCTGATGTAAGAGGCGTACGTTTGATCTTTGCGTAGGCATGTTCCTGATCCTATTAACATTCCATGTGAAACCTCCACCAGGCTGGGATCTAGCCTGTCCTGTGAGTAGGTACTACCAAGAAACTCCTGTTCTTCCTAGTGTTCACACTCTGCATGCAGGAAAACCATAAGGATGGGAGTGGAGCAAAAGGGGAACCAGCTGCTCCCTGAGGAACAGCCAGCTCCAACTGATCTGCTGGGAGGGAGGATGCCTGCAGAGAGCCATAGGTTAACCATAGGTTGAACCTGTGTGTCTGAGTGCTGTGCCAACCCAATCTGAAAATGTTCACAGGTTTTTTTTTTATATTCCTAAGATATGTTGCATCACACTTATCCCTGGTCACAAAGGGAGAGTGGCAGAGCAGGTGCCAGGGCTGGAAATCCACTAGACCAGGCTGCCCAGAGCCACATGGCCTTGAATGACTCCAGGGATGGGGCATCCATAACCTCCTTGGAGGTTCCAGTGCATCACTACCCTCTGTGTGAAAAACTTCCTCCTAATATCTAACCTGAAACTCCCCTGTCTTTTTTTAAAACCATTTCCCCTTGTCCTGTCACTATCCACCCTTGTAAACAGCCATTCCCCTTCCTGTTTATATGCTCCCTTCAAGTACTAGAAAGCCACAGTGAGGTCTCCCCGAAGCCTTCACTTCTCCAAGCTAACCAAACCCAGTTCCCTCAACCTTTCCTCATAGGAGAGGTGCTCCAGCCCTCTGATCATCTTAGTGGCCTTCCTCTGGACTCGTTCCAAGAGCTCTGCATCTTTCTTGTGCTGGGGGCCCCAGGCCTGGATGCAGTACTGCAGAAGGGGCCTCACAAGAGCTGAGTAGAGGGGACAATCACCTCCCTCTCCCTGCTGGCCACCCCTTTCTTAATGCAGCCCAGAACACAGTTGGCCTTCTGGGCTGCAAGCACACACTGCTGGCTCATGTCCAGCTTCTTGTCCACCAGGACCCCCAAGTCCTTCTCTGCAGGGCTGCGCTCGAGGGGGGAGCTCTCTTGGCTGAGGAAATCTCTCACCTATTGGTTAGAGATGTTTCGTGCTATTCGTATGGGCTGCAGTTTGCATGGTAGGCAAAAAATGCAACCCTGATGATCACACAGCCCCCTGGTCAATCTGTAGAGCAGGGTCTTCCCCTGCTGAATGCAAATACAGCCAGTATTACTTCTTGTGCCAAGCCTATTTTGCACCAAACGTGTTGCTCTTTGGTTTTCATAGAATCACAGAATGATTAAGGTTGGATAAGACCTCCAGGATCATCTAATCCAACCATCAACCCGTCTCCACCATGCACACTGAACTCTGTGCCACCTCTCCATGGGTTTGAAACACCTCCAGGGATGATGACCCCTCCACCCCCTGGGCAGCTGTGCCAGTGCGTCACCACTCTTTCACAGAATAACTTTTCCTAACATCCAACCAGATCCTCCTGTGGCGCAACTTAAAGCCATTACCTCTCGCCCTACCACGAAGCATGTGGTATTGTAAATAAAACTTCATTGTGTTTCTTCCTCATTTTGCATTTAAGAAAACAAAGAAGAAAACATACAGAAGGGGGCAGCTGCTGAGGTCAGATTTGAATTCCCCAAAAACAGCCAAACGAAGGAGCCCTGTAGCCAAGCAGCCCCTGGGTACCCCTGGGCAGGCAGCCACACTGGGATCAAATGTCATCTCTCTCTTATATCTTTTGCCTAGGGACAAAACTGTAGGACAACTTTTTCTTCCAATAAAGTTCCCAAATTTGAAATTTCAAGTAATTTTTGCATCTCGTAACGCACTCTCCAGTTGTAGATGAAAATATCGGGGAAGGGGGAGAAATCTCCATTTTTCGTGGTCAAATGAAAACTTACTAACAAAAGGCTGTAAATAAGGAGAAAACGCAAATGAAACGTCGCTTGTGCTACTGGGACACATCGTGCTTTTGCAGGATTTTATTTGCTGTAATTAGCTTTTACAGGCTTCTGACTTACCCGTTCCTTTTGCTTCCTTACCGCATTTATCACATGTTTAATAGACTCAAGGTAAAATAAGAAGCTCGCTTATTTGCTTATAGTAAAACCCAGAGCCGTACCCAAAGCTAAAGAAAGTGGGAACATACCGCTGAACTGTAGGGGGTAATGTTGCTACACATACTCTGCCTGCCAGCTGCAAGAGGTAGATAAAGCTACTGGCTGTGTCATTACGTGACGAACTGGATCTCTGTGGAAAGAATAAGAGCACACTATTAGTCCTAGCAGCCTCCTCCCTCCTTCCTTTCAGTGTCTCATTTGCAAACTGTGGCACTTTGTTTCTTCAGATCTTGCACCAATACCCGTGCACTTATGTGAGGGGAGGCAATGCAGGCCTTCCACGTGTGACCCAGGCAATGCACTGAAGGCACTGAACCCTGGCTCTCTCAAGGACAGTTTCCTCTGGTGGTCTCATAGCCGTGACTGCGCTCTTATTACTGCAAAGCAGAGTGCACTGATTGGTGCTGGAGCTCGGATTCTTCTCAGGACCACAAATATCTGTTCAGAAGGCTGTGCACGCGGAGAGCTGTATGGGAAAGTAATGGTACTTGGCAATGGCAAAAAAAGCCACAGGGCAGGCTGTCTGATATGTCAGGCCCAGGATGCCCAGGAATTGGGTTTTCAGCGCCTCTTCATGCAGCATCTGCCATACTGGGGTTCCTAGGTCTGATCACAGCGCAGTTAATGTGGGCAAAATAAAGCTGCTCTTAAGGCAGACTGACTGACAGACTTGTCATGATGAGAGTACTCATATTTAAATTATTATGGCTGTGTTCTTGGAAACCCTAACTAGGGTAAGCTATTTCCTTGAATTCATGGGGTAAAAATAGAACCTGCTTTGCAGATAGTGCATTTGACAGCTGTGAGGATATAGTGTAGGCATCTCCAAAAGCATGATGCAGTTTTTTGCTTTGTACACCAAATAATAATAGGATTTGTTATGGAAAGAAGGGAGGATGAGATGTGAATTCCTTGGTACAAGGGGAAGAGCGTGGTGGGGGATTACAGCTCAGTGGAACTAACAAAAACCATCGGCCATGCTTCTCACTTCAAGCAACATCACTGGTTTCTCATGTTCTGCATGGATCCAGTGACTGTCACCTTGCTGCTCGCTGGGGCTGCTTGAAATTCATAGAATTATAGAATGGCCTGGGTTGAAAAGGACCACAATACAAACCTAGTTTCAACCCCCCTGCTATGTGCAGGGTTGCCAACCACCAGACCAGGCTGCCCAGAGCCACATCCAGCCTGGCCTTGAATGCCTCCAGAGATGTGAAATGTGATGCTGTTTTGCTGAGCCTGAAGTGTTTTGCCTTTCTTTGTGGAGAAGTGTTTGCATAGAGCCATAGAACAGGCTTATGTCGGAGGGGACCTTAAAGATCATATAGCTCCAACCCGTCACTATGGGCAGGGTCACTCTCATGGCATATTCCCAATGCAAGCTGCAGAAACAGGTGGTGGCATTGCTTCTCACTCCTCAGAAAACCACCCAGAGATGACCCCATCCTTGGGTATCTTGCCTGAGTGGCCAGACACCTTCCCCAAGAAAAAGCTGTGTTGTGCAGTTCAGTGGAAATGGTCTGCCCTTAACTTCCAGCCATCAGTTCTGATTTAGTCTGAGGGCTTCCTTCCTTTAAGGGTATTTGTGCTCTGGGTTCACATCAGTTTGTAATCTTTCTGATGAAGTCAAACAGATGGAGCTTCTCAGTTCTCGTACGACTTTGGTATCTTACTCATTTCTCAAATCTTTCTCTGTTTTTTAAACTTCAGGTAAAAAATGTTACCAATGAAAACTGCATTCAGCATTTTAGTTTTCCTACTCAGTCTCACCATTGGTGCGTATATATATACAGGTAATAGTTAGCTCTCTGTTACTGTTAATTTAATTTTTGTGTATCTTTTCCCATCTCCCTTTTCCTGAGTATTTTTTTTCCACATTGCTTAAGAAAAAAACAACATTGAGCTATTTACACATTGTAAGTTTTAAGATCTTTTCCAAGGTGCAGATTTACAGGACAGAACCACCTACTCTTTGGATTTGCTGTGTTCCAATCCTTATGCATTCGGTTTTATTTATTTATATAAACTTTGTTCTGTATAAAAAGAGAAAGCTTGCCAAGAAATCCCGACACCTCTGTATCCTATTGCAAGTGCTGCTGCTGTGTTCTTCTGACTTCCGCACCAGCCATCCTTCTCGTCCCTCTTGATAAGGAGATAATCCTCTGAATTTATGACCTGAAAAATACTGGCAACAATCAGAGTGCTTTCCTAGAGAATATTTCTTTCTGGGTTTTTTTATAGCATTCTTTGGTGAGCTTACAAGTTTAGCTGACAGAGGTCAACTGAATGCACTGCAGTTGCCCTTTTTAGAATGTTTGGCATAATCATGTGGTATGTTTTTACTAAAACTTTTCATTAAGAAATGGTACAGCATATTAAATAGATTATAAACTATCTGTCTAATCTCAAAAAGTAAGTTAATCTTTTCAGTTAGGTGTTATTAGCTAATTTTGGGGCTTTATATGCCTTTGCCCAAGACTTACGAATATATTTATAATAGAGTCACACAGCAATCACAAATTGAGGAGAAAATAAAAATTATTGGTGAAAAACGTCCAGATGATAGAGTGATTGTTGGCATGGTGATAGCCTAGACATATCATCTATATAGCGTGACCTTAATCACTCAGTATTTGGAACATAATTGAAAAGGCAGCAAAAGCAAATCTGTGATTTTAGCGTTGAAGAATTGTACATCATGCTGACAAGACAGTGGACTGGATTCTGGAGAAGATGGATTCCTGAAAACTAGAGAGATTTCATGAAGCCATTAGTGGATCAGTAGGTAATACGAGTGTTTCAGGCGAGACACAGAAAGAATTTAGGTGCCCGGATCCAAAACTGTGATTCTGACTGCCCACCTCAGCATTTAGGTAAAGAGTATTTTTGTGTCTACTGAAGTTGTTTACTATTTTACTTAAAACCTCACTGTCCTGAGGCGAGAACAGGAGAATGACTGTTGGGCAAAGCATCACCCAGGCCTGTATCTGATCTCCAGTGCTGGCCAACAGCAAATGCCTGAGAGAGCAGGACAAGTGGTGATATTTCCCCAAATAGACCTTGCTATGACTCTGAACCTTCCTAAGCTGAAGGAGTGACTTTATGTCAAATGACCTATACAGGATTCTTCTGCCACACTTGTGTCTGCTTGCCCTTGGGAATATCTGGTACCTACCTCATCCTGTGGCCAGCCAGAGCTTAATAACCTGCTGCACGAATAACAACCTTCTCATACCCTTCTGTCTGCTTGTGTAGTTCAACAGCTCACAGCTTTTGCACGGGACAAGTCCTTTTTCTCCACATACCACTGATACAGACCCCTCTGCCTTCCCTCTCACCTGAGTGTCTTCTGCAGTCTTAGGGAAGAAGTTTCTTCACCAGGAGCTCCGTTGCACCATGCTCCCTGGGCACTTCAAGCCCCTGGGAATCATAGAATGGTGCATATTGAGGGGATCTTAAAGACCATCTAATTCCAACACCCCTGCTGTGGGTTACCACTCATCACTGACCTCTACCTGGACACAGAGCGTTGATCACAGCCCTCTGCCCACAACCACCCAACCAATTCTTTGTCCGCCTAGTAATCCAGCCTTCAAATCCATCTCTCTCCAATTTAGAGATAAGGATGTGGTGTGGGATCGTGTCAAAGCCTTTGCACAAGTCCAGGTAGATGACATCAGCTGCCCTTCCTTCGTCCACCAATGCCATCACTCCATCATAGAAGGTGTGTCAGAAGTGGGAACATCTAACATCGGCAGGATGGGGCTTTCCACAACATCTCTAACCAATTCCTTTTGCAATGTGTCTGATAAAGGAAGTAGCAGTTGTGCAACATCTTGCTGACTGATGAGCAGAGCAGAATGTGGAACATATCACATGGGGTGTTGCCTTTCTGTATCTTGTTTTACGATAAGGAACAATCTGCGTGGTTCTACAGAAAGCCAAACATGCTTATCTTTGGGGTGATGCTCAGGGCTGTACACCTTGATTTGGGTCCTGCATCAGGTTCTGGAGCTTGCTGCACAGATAGCTATGTATTCACACACCAAATGCACAGATTGCAATTAATTTTCTTTTGTTATTTACTCGTATCATTGTCAAAGTACCTCAGAACCTTTGTCAAACACATAGACTTTGTAGTTCTTGCTGCTGCATTTACTGAGTTGATGGAATTTGCTAGCAGCTTGTGGTTTCAGATTAAGAAGAACTGATATACAGATGAGCAAATACAAAGAAACAGCTTTAGCAAATGCCTAGGTAAAACAGAGCCAGAGACTACTTACAAATGCTGCCCTCCTCCCCATGCAGAAGAACCCTCCACACCACTTCATTTGCAGAGCCAGCTGAAGTTGCTAAGTAACAATGCTCTTACCCAGCATGTGCCTTGCTCAGAGCACCATCAGTGAGGACAAGGTGATGACAGCTTTTGACATGCAATATTCGCAGCTGTGGTGCAGAAGGAATGCAGTGTTGTCACCCAGGAGAGCCTGTGGCTCACCATGCCGGGATGAATCCTGGCCTGCCCACAGACCTGAAACACAGGGGAAGATGCTGTGCTCCCTTCTGCTTCCTTATCCTGTGCTGCTATAATGGCCCCATCTCCCACTCGTAAAGCTAAGACCTTCCCTCAAGGGCAGCACAAAACAACAGGTTCCTCTACATTCACTTCCATTTCCCTCTTGCCTTTCCATTCCTCTGCTTCTCCAAAGAAAACTGCAAGTCTTTGAGACATCAGCCACCCTGTGGCAGAACTACCTTATTCCTAGGCTTTGTTTTCAAACCCCGCTGCCTCTGATCCAAGGCTATAAGTTGATGTTAGACACATGAGACTATGGTCAGGCAAGGAGCCTAGAGGTGCAGAACCAAAACCAATGAATTTTATGTGGTGGTGGTCACCTCCAGCAAAGTGCTGCTTTTTTTCCTTTCCCAGCTGTATTTTGGGTTGGTCCTAATGCTATCCTGAAGCCCAAAACCAATAGGCATTTGTCCTGGAAATGTCAGTGCTCGGTTTCTTTGCTCTCCAGGATGACCATAACTTGTGCATAGCTCTGAAGTCAGATATCCTCCCATGGGATGTAGAGAATGGACACTTCATCCCTTGACAGGGTGCCTAATGGTGGCAATCCTATAAATCCTTGCTCCCTCCTCCAGGGAGGGACCCAACTGTCAAATGAAACACCTGTGGTGAGGTGTCACATGTGGGTGTCTTCCATGTGAGCTGGGACTCTTAGCTCCTGTTTCTGTCAATGGGTTCAATCAGCAGAGCAACGTGTGTGTTGGTTTGCTTCAGAGTGGACTGCAATGCTCCCCAGAGCTGACTCCAGGCAGTGCTGACATGTAAGTTTAGGTGTCTTAATCTGTTGTGATCTTCTGGCCATCCTTGCCTACCTGCTAGATAAAACAGCAGCGTTTTTGTAGATTTAAATATATGCTGGTAGATTCTCAGCCTGTTGTTTATTTTAAATAATACATTACAACCAGCTCTGGAGTGATTCTGAGCTAGCAAGTATCCCTCTGAATCAAGTGGCACTTCCTGGATATCTTTAAACATTCAGAAGTGCCAGGCCATGACAGAAGATAAAGATAAGAAACAAACTTTTGGTGGTGCAACACTGTGGGCTCCAGCTGCTGAGCTTAGCATGGGCTGAGCCCTTTCTCATCATGATTTGCTCCTTGTGCTTGTACTTCATTAACATCTTTTGTAAACCTTTTGATTTGTTGAAAACTATCATTTGTTCTCAGGCTGGGAGCAGTGCTAGGAGATGTGGCCAACGGTGGAGCAGCACTTCAGGAGCTCCTCTAACTTGCAAAGTCCTGGTGAGGGTGTATTCAGCAGCACCCTAGAAGATTGTAGGGGTACTCAAGTGCCTTGCATCCACCTGAAAGGAACGAAGGGGCTATTTTAAATTAGCCTTTCCAGTGCTCTTTCTCCTTCTTTCAGTAGTGCTGTTCAGCACAGGGCATGGCCAGTGAGCAGGGTAGGTGGCTGGACCAGACAGCTGGCGTAACACCCCATCTTTCACAGACTGAGAGTTTTTTCACAGCCTTGCTGAAGCTGGAAGGAGATAGTTTGTTATTTCTGTGACTCCTTCTGGAGCTAGGGAAGGAGATTAACCTGTAACAAAGCTTTGTTTTGATGGACTAATACTGTGGTTAAATGAATCCATTCCAAGTTGCTTTGGCTGATGAAGTTGTCTTGTGACTAGATTAACTGCTGATTAGATTTTGATGGACCTGGAAGGAGTGTGATTTGTAGGGTGCATTTTAAAAACACTGCAAGGAATTAATTCTCTGTTCTCACTCTTCTATTTTGCTCTATTCTAGCCCTTAATTCTCTATTCTTTGCTTTAAAAACCTGCCCTAATGACTCTGCATAGTGAATTGATTAACAGGCTAATGCTCATTTTTATTCACATAAGAAGTAGTATTGTGTTGGTTTTCTCAACACGGAGGAGACAATTGCACCCATGCAGAGTATGTGTACAAGTCTTAACACTCTACCTGCCAGGTGAGCCTGCAAATCTCACGTGACAGTTAACAGCATCAGCAGCACCAGTGAAAAGAGACGAAATGGCCAAAGTGTGAAGAAGTGATGGGCGCAGACGTTCAGCAGCTGTGTGGTCTTATGTGGGAGGAAATCTTAAAGAGGGCTGAAGCTGTGTGAGTGGCAATATCCATGACACAAGCAGTCTTAAAATCAGCTTTTCAGGTCCAGAAGACCAGAGTAGCTGGGTTTGCTCTCAGGAGGTGTTGCTGCACTGGAGGAGTGGTTTGATCTAGATGCATGGCAGGATGGACTTTGGGGAGCACAGAAGCAGAGGCCAGCTGCAGCACTGAAATTTGATGCAAAAGTTAAAAAAAATTGATAACTTTCTTCACTAGTGATTAGTACACTGAGATGGAGATAGGGCCAAGGCAGAGCTTTCCTAACCTGCAGTCCCACCCTCTCTGCTGTTTCCCCTGCCTACATCAAGGTGGTTTCTCTCCAGCTCAGCCTGCATCCCAGCAGGATAAGCATCCCACTGACTGCGTAAGAACAAGGGCCGGACGGAAGGCACAAGCTATTCCCTTTCATCAAATGATGAATGGTGGCTGTCACTGTCTCCATCGATTGCAGCCCTCTGTAGCTGTCAGACATGCACCATTTTGTAAATCTGATTGTGTTTACACTAGCAGTGTTTTATGAGCCTCATCACGTTGCAGTGTAAATATTTCTGCAGCAGATGCTCCCTGAGAAGTGAAGTGGTGGGTTGGCCATGAACAAAAACCAGCCGCAGACTTCAGTTCATGTACATCCTGCAAGAAGGAGCCAGAAAACACAAGTGCACCAGAAATTACATGAAGAAGCTTGGAGTCTTTGGTAAGAAATTTCAGCCACCAAAGCATCTCAAATGTTAGGATTGGCAGAGGTTTCAAACTACCCTATCTTTTCTCTTATGAATATAGCACGTCACTTAGAAAAGGAGGCTGACCATCTGGCTACGAGATTTTGTCTGAGATCCTTCACTTACATGTTGATCATGAAGCACTGAGCTTGTGTCACCTGCTGTGCAGGTATGACTATCCTGCTATGACATATTGGACTTGCACTGCAAGCAGTTTTTGCATGCATATCTCCTTTGGGTGCGATGGTGGGGTTTGTGATGGGGAGCAGCCCTGGCACAGACACTCTCTGGTGTCCTCTCCAGCACAACGCTGGCACACCAAGGGAAAAAGCAAAATGAACCTTCGGAGCAAATCCTAGTTTGGCCATCAAGAGAAACAGAGCAAAACTCCAAGCCTAATATACAGAATTTTCATTTTCATTTTGTTTAAAGCATGAAAGCATAGCAATGATAGGTTTCTGAGTGGCAAAACTCCAGCTGGTATCTGAAACCTACTGGATGTAATTCAGATGTAGATATTTCTCCTCAGAGATCAGAAAAAAATCCTCTCTTAGCCATATAATAAAGGGAGACAAATGATATTGCTTGCTAAGAGTTTGAACCAGGTCCATGGCATTACACTGGGAGAAGATCCTGAGGACATGATGCACCATCCACAGAGATTATCCTACATGATGGTAGTAATTACATCAAATTGCCTCCTCCCCGATCTAGACCCCAAACATAGTTGAGTTTTTTAATTATTTTTTTTTTTTTTAATTTTTGCAAATAAAGAACAAAATGCTACGTTAAATATTATATTTCCTATATTCCAGTGAGAAGTGGTGTGAACATCTACCAAGCATAGGGTATGTCTTGGTCTCCCTCTAGCGATGGGCCTACCAACAGCAATGATCAACCCTGCTCCAGCCTCACACCTCCATCCTTTGCCTCCATCACTGGCTTCATGATGTTGTTGGTGACCAGGGGTGGCTCTAACCCTTCTCAAGACCAGCCAGTCTCCTCACAAAAACAATTCCTGATGTCTTTCCACCACATATCAGTATGCATTATGATGGCTGATGGTGCAAACCACAACACCAAACTTCCTTGCAATGCATTCTGGCTGACAGCTGTGCTTATATTTTGCATGCTGATTGCTAATCTGTGCAGGACTAGGGGACAAGCTTGTACCTCCCATTGCTGGGAAACACTTCTTTGCAGAAGAGGTTGTTAAGCACTGGAATAGGCTCCCCAGGGAGGTGGTTGAGTCACCATCCCTTGATGTGTTTAAAAACCGTTTGGATGTGGTGCTCAGGGATGTGATTTAGCAGAGGGTTGTTAGAGTTACGGCACTATGGTTAGGTTGTGGTTGGACTTGATGATCTTCAAGGTCTTTTCCAACATGTGTGATTCCATGATTCTAAGAAACCCACCATTGCAGCCCCATGGCACTTTCTACCTCACAGAAAGGCAAAGATAACCACGACACACACAGAGATGTGTGGCCCTTCAGCAAAACAAGGGGGCACAGCTAAACTACCAGTGTTCCTCCTCTCTGGGAATGCTCGCCTCTGACTCCTCTTTGCTGGAGGAATTGAAGGTCCTGAAGTTGCCGTGGAACCACCTGAGGGAGGAGCCCATGAGCTGATATGGTGCACCCAGAGTACCCAGAGCATCTCCCGTGTTGGGTTATGAAGCATCTCAGCACACACACACACCCCTGTGAAATCCACAAGGATGCAGTTGGAGACTTTGGGCCATGTGTTGCAGGCTAGTTTCTTTGGTAACTGTGATCTGGTTGTGCAAGAGCTGCATAGGCTTGATGGTATCAACCCTAACACCTACTAAATTCTAGAGCAAAGTCTTTTAAGGTTGTTTCTTCTAGTGCTTCCAATTTTCATTCAGAGCTTCACTGTAGAGCATGATTAAAAATTAGAAAGTTTCTGAAAGTCTTGCACTTTAGAGGTACGAGCAAGGGGAAGATGCTTCCCTTTGCTCGTTCCTCTAAAGCGCAAGACTTTCATCAATATTGCCTAGAGTGATGATTTAGAAAATAAGCGAGTATTATTGTTTAATTGTATGATTTTATTTTCTCTGTATATTTTTAAATTATTTTGGCTAAGGAACTTCCTAGTGGAAAAGCATCCATAAAGTTGGTAATAACGCTTGGATGCCCACCTTGAAACGAGAGCCGACATGGATATGATCTTGCACCTAAACGACTTCAGGTCAGGAACAGAGGGAGAGTACTGTAAAATTGAAAGGGGTGTTATCATTTGGAAAATTAACAAAATAAATGATGGCATTTTTATGCACTAGTCCTGCTGATTCCCTGCCATGCAACTGACTCACCACGGCAATAACTTTTTCTTTACTGTCTTCTCTTCTGTTGGGCTGCTAAGTGAGAGGACATTTGAAAACGAGCAATTCCTGAGCTCTTAGTTTTTATGTACTAAGATTTTGACATGTTCAGACCTTTGTCATGGCTCTAAATAGACCTCAAATGCTACATTTTTAAATCCATTGGAATTGCTAAAGGCACTGACTGTACAAATGGATACAAACTCTGTGTTAAACCTCTCATTCATAAAATCAAAATTACTCCAAGTAAAGACAGCACTCAGAACATATTTCAGGAGCTCATATTCATTGAACACTCATCATTGTCTGATAGCCTACAACATTCCTTCCATGGTTCATTTCTGCTGAAGAGAAGCAGATCAAAGGGAGGTACCATACCTCCAATTACCTATTCAGTATCCAGTGGGCTGACATATTGAAAGAGGAAACGGTGTTATGGCAGGCAGACAGAGAGGATGGTGCCTTCATTACCAAGCAAACTGCCTTAGCTGTAGTTATTCCAATAAACTGCTTGTATGTGCTTTTAACTGCTCGTGGTTTTTACAGAGAGAGCTGGAAAAGAAGCATTAGGTTTCACAAAGAGGGTCAAGCAGTTCTGCATCAGAATGAAACCGAGGGCTTTCTAAACCCTTCACGATGAGGCACATTGAGTATGAAGCAAGTGAAAAGATGGTGAAGAACAAAAAAGCTCTCGAGTAGGTAGACATAATACAGCAACCTTGAGGTCACAGCTACCGGAACGCTGCTGTTGTACATATTGAGATGCATGGTGGATTTGAACATAGGTCATTTGAGTGTTAGGAAAATGCCTGGTGTTCTTGGGATGTGGTTTGAAACCTGAGAAACTCCTTTAGCAACCATCTTGTTGAAACAAAGAATATTTCTCCATACACAGCTTTGCTTTTGTACATTGAGTCATTATTTTGCATCTTGAGTCATTATTCTCAAAAATAGTTCGACTTTGTATTGATCTATTCTCTGCCCAAATCACCCTGATCCAGCAAAAGGGAGAAGAGAGCCTGGCTCATGCCCTCTTCTAGTACAGCTTTGCCAGTATTGGCGAATTGGTCTGTCTTCAGACCAATACGGGAATGAAAATAGAGAAAACCCCAAAGACACCCCTGGGGGGCTGATTTGGTGCTGACCTAATGGTGCTGAACATGAGTGCTGATGAAAGAGGCGCTGGATCCAAACAAACCAGTGGTGAAATGTCAGTAAAGAATGTGTGAGCGCCCAGTACTTCAGCACTGTTAGTACCGCAGTACGGAGGTGTGAGTGAAGGCCCTCAACTCAACCTCCTGGTGCTGCAGTTGGGACTTTCTTCCAGGAAAAGTTGGTGTGACTGTGGATGAGCCACCGAATGAAAGGTAGTTTTGGTGTTTGCGTGCTTGTTCAGACACTGATTCACTGCCATATATGCTCAGCAGAATTTTGAACTTTGAGTTCTTATGTATGTGAAACCTGTCCTAGCGCATTAATTTATTCACATACCTTTTCTGAGTTCATTAGAGGAATTAAAGAGAAAGATGATACCATGACCAGAAGGACCAAACGGGAGGATGAAGCAGCTGATAATCCCATCAGGAGCATATTAGACATATTTTATTAACGGTCAGATAATTAAAGGGGAAGATGAGAGACACAAATTCAGTCCATGCTTGATCAGAAGCTATGAAGTTTGCTCTTTGATCCTGATAAAAGGTAAAGAAAAACAGTTTAAGAAAAGAATGGAGGAATATCCCTATGAACATCAAATACGAGACCCCTGTTCTGGTAAAGAAAGGAAATAATGTAGGTGGCAAAGATCAAAGGCGTTATTCTGTAGCAACAAATGCTGCCTTACATAAACTTTGCTTTTTCAAAGTGGAGATTTCATTTTTGCAGAATCCTTTTGAGAAACACACCAGAGAATTTAGAATTTTTTTTTGTGGGGGTAGAAACTGGTAGAAATTGAAAATAGAAATGCAAGAAGGTGCATTCTGGAAAGACGGTATTTCAAAAGATGGTCAGAAAATTGCTTTTTTTTTTTTTCTACGGGAGCTTGGAGCCGAATAACAAAAATTCAAATACTGAAATTTTCTTTGCTTGAAAACCACGTAGCCAGTGGGGCACAGCCCCAGACGTTTCACACCTTGCTACTGCTGGCTGGTCAGCTGGACTTGCGCAGACACACAGGGTTGGAGCCAGTCTTGTTTCCATGCTGGGGTTAGGTCACTGACACAAAGCTCTGAGATGCGCAGCCCTGCAGACCCACTGCAGCTGGAATGTGGGCAAATGGGCATTTGGTGCCAACTGCATCTATATGCCAGACCCTGCAGAACACAAAATAAATGCTGGCTGTTGGTATGGACGCCTTCTGTCTCTTATTCAGGACTTCCACAACTTTCCATTGGCCTATGCTCTCTTTATGTTATGTAAATGCCAATTCGGGCTTTTAATAGTCTTTAGCTCAGAGCTACAACAAACTCACACTGATCTAATAATGAATGACAAGCTTAATAATGTAAGAAACTAGGGCTTAAGTCAGTCTCCGGAGCTTAATAAGGCTGCTAAATAAGAAAGCGTTATTTATGTATTACAGTGCTAATAGCTTAAAATGTTGGTGTGAACTGAATAGCAAGAAATTGAGCCAGCAAAGGTTTTTTTCTGCTGTTATCAAATTGCTTGTGAAATTATTTCCTGTACACAGAGGATGAAAGTATGGAGTATAGATTTCTCTTGTATAGTTCTCTTCTGTAGCTCTATGGACTTCACAACAGTAGCTTTGGATTTTGTCATTCAAGCATGTTTGTTGGTCTGGTTTGGTTGGTTGGGGAAGGTGGGGAAGGCTGGGAGTGCTGGCTGCACTCTTGCTAATGCAGCACAGTGTGCAAGGTGCACTATTTGCTATAAGGGAGCATTGCTGACTCCTATTAAACTTGGTGTCCATCACAACAACTATGTACTGTTCTGTAAGGCTGCCTTCCAGACTGCTGACACCGATGTTTTGTATGGCAGAGTACTGGCTGGAGAAGTGATAAGTGACTGTTTCAGATGATAAAGAACATCTACTCCCATTTTATTTCAAGGTGAACACCTGACTGCCAATAAGTTTAGATGTGAGATTGAATCCTGGCTTCTTACATGTTGCTTTCTTTCTTCTGTAGCTCTAATGCTGTGAGCAAGTAAGCAGAGGGATTAGAAACTAAGGTTGAGAAGAGAGCTTGAAATTGTTATGCAACAGTTGGTGGAAGTACTACCAAACAGATCTGCAAAGGTTCTTAAACAACACTTCTGATGCTTGAAAAATCTCTTGTAACAGAATTCATCATTGTTGGTGTGTTCCTGGGAGACAGAGAGGTGAGAACAGAAATCAGTGTGTTCTGAATCCAAAACGAAACACTACTGGAATAGAAAAGAGTGATAAGCAGTCGTTTTAAATGTGCTGCTAAATCCTAAAGTGTATTCCTTCACAGAGAAAGATAGAATGGAACAGGAGGAGCAGGGAGGTCCTAGACAGTCTAGCAACCTGCAAGAACAAAAATAATAGGGGAATTAACCCAGCAGTCTAAAATTAAATACAGGTAATATGACTGCTGGGACAGTGCCTACAACAAAACCAGAATAACCCAAGGGCTCCATTTTTCCGATTATGTTTGATATCTTTTTGGTACAGTAGCTGCTTATACATTTCCACTAAGATGATCAGAGGGCTGGGGCACCTCTCCTATGAAGAAAGGTTGAGGGAACTGGGCTTGTTTAGCTTGGAGAAGAGAAGGCTCCAGGGAGATCTCGTTGCGGCCTTCCAATACTTGAAGGGAGCGTATAAACAGAAAGGGGAACAGCTGCTTATGAGGGTGGATAGTGATAGGACAAGGGGGAATGGTTTTAAACTGAGATGGGAGGTTTAGATTGGATATTAGGAGGAAGTTTTTCACCCAGAGGGTAGTGACGCACTGGAACAGGTTGCCCAAGGAAGCTGTGGATGCTCCATCCCTGGAGGCATTCAAGGCCAGGCTGGACATGGCTCTGGGCAGCCTGGTCTGGTGGTTGGTGACCCCGACCACAGCAGGGGGGTTGAAACCCGATGATCACTGTGGCCTTTTTCAACCTAGGCCATTCTATGATTCTATGATTTCCATGACATCTGTAATTCAGATCTGTAATTCAGCCTTAGCTGCAGTAAGCAAAGCTGCTGCTTTTCACAACAAAACTGATAAACTGAGTTTTTCATAATGCTTGTTTGAGGTGGGAAGTTACAATGTAATATCTAATTTCCAGAACATCTACCAAATAGTCTGAAGTTGCATTGCAATAAATACAACAGGTAATCAACAGATCCTCCATAAAATGACATTAAGCCTCAGAGACAGAATATGGTGCAATTATAAAGCAGACACACAGGCATCACTTTTCTCATCTGCAGCATTAAAATTAAATTAGAAGCAATACATCAGACATAACAGATCGTATTTTCTTTTGAATTATCTTAGGTCCCTGGGGCTTAATCATCTCCACAGAGAAAACGTCTCAGACCTACCAAGCTTAATCATAGAATCAGTCATAGAATGGCTTAGGTTGGAGGGGACCTTCAGGATTGTCCAGTTCTAGCCACCTGCTGTGGGCTGGTTGCCACCCACCAGCTCAGGCTACCCAGGGCCCCATCCAGCCTGGCCTTGAGCACCTCCAGGGATGGGGCACCCACAGCTCTCTGTGCATCAGTGTCAGTGCCTCACCGCCCTCGGAGTAAAGAATTTCTTCCCAACATCTAGCCTAAACTTCCCCTCTTTTAGTTTAAAGCCATCCATCCTTGTCTTATCACTATTAGACCACTTAAAATGTTGGTCTCCCTCCTGTTTGTAAGCTTTCTTCAAGTACCAGAAGGTGGCACTCAGGAGATACTTCTGGTCCAGGTCACAAGCTGCGCGTTTAGGGTCATAACCCTGTGCTCTTTTTCTTCTATAGCAAAATCAGGTATCTGCGATCTTGTAAAAGTAACGAGAATGGACACACGTGTTTCCCTTCACGAACTTGAAGTCAGTGGATACACAACATGTGTGTGTTCACCTCTGCGTCCAAGCGAAACACTCAAGCAACAGAAACGCCTGCTCTCTGAAAATTGCAATGTCTTCAATTGCAGAATTAAGAAAGCAGAGGATGATTTAGACCAACGTTCACCAGCTGTACAACTCGTGGCTCGGCCCAGAAAGAACTTCAATTAGAGCTGATTGCAGATGCTGAAGTAGAGGCAGTTAAAAAAAAAAAAAAAGCAAGAGAACCATAGGGAAATTAAAATGAAAATGAACCTCCAGGGGGCTAGATTAAATAACTGTGAGACCATTAAAGGGATAAAGGAAGCAAGGAGAAGGCGTTTACAAAAGAACTTGGGGAGACTGTTGGACCTGGATGTTCAGTGGAGTGTCAAAGCAGAGCCCCGAAAAGCATGAGGGTATATCGCACCTCAGCACCAAGCTGTGGATAAACCCCTGCCCTGGTTTATACCTGCCTTGAGCTGAAGATGCGCATCCAGGCATGTATCTAAAATACAAACTGAAAACATCCAAGTACACAAATCATAAAATCACAGAACCATTTGAGTCAGAAGGCACCTTTGTAGGCCATCTAGTTTAACTCCCCTGCCCTGAACAGGGACATCTACAGCTTGATCAGGTGCACAGCTTCTATGCAAAGAGGGGACCGCTCAAGTTCCTGCACCCCTATGACCCTCAGCCCCTCCATGCAATTGCAGCCACACTTGGTAAGTCTTTGGGTCCCTTTCCCTTGGCCAGCAGGGTGTCCAGCTGGGGAGCAGGATGCAGGACATAGGGGCACAGAGAGATGAATGCCTGCCTGAGGAAAGACCAACATGTTTGCAATAAGCTTTCATGATGTTTGCTTTATTCTTTTAATGGCAAGTCATGAGCCAGGACTTTGCAAGCACTCTTGATAATCATGGTGGTTTGACTGCAGTGAGCCCGACTGCTTATCATACCATATCAGTATGTTTAAAAAAATGCTTCCAAAACATCTTTTTTTTTTTTCTCAAATTTGAAATTCATCTTTACTGAAAGGCAACCAAAAATTAGAAGTCAATTATGTATATTTTTCATCATTAGAAACGAAAAGACTATGGAATATGGAGGAAAATGAAAAATAAGTGAGTGTATAGACTTGATAACACAACAGAGTGTGGGGCAATACAGGCTTGTTACAGATAAAGCTTAAAGAAGTTATTTCATTGACAAAGAATTTTTCTGGCTCCAGGTTGTGTTCTTAATAAGGTGTTGTTTTCCAGTCCCCATTTTATTGGTCCCTCTCTGCTCACTTGTGCCAAATTCATGCTCATGTAGCACTGCATTTCTGCTTTCCTTTCCTGCTTTATGTCAGTCTGAAATTCTCTTTATCATTTTTATTGTATACAGTAGACATAGGTTCTCCAGTTTGCCCTCCAGGTTCAAAGCATTACTGAGATCAAAGCAATAAACTGTCTCTTTCTTGCAACAGGAAAATAAGAATTTTTTAGATTTGGGCTTTGTCAAAGAACTGTTTGTCCTCTTGGTCCTTCCTTGGAAACAGATGCGTGTGTCCTCTTGAACTTGATGCCAAGACATTTCCACTGATGGTCATGGAAATATTTATGATCTGGTTGGAATGTCATCTCCATGCCAGCCATCTCCAGAAAGTGTCCATGCTCATGTGGATGGTGAAGCACAGCCAGGCTGTACATTTTCATTTCCCTGGCTTTCATTTGTTGAATCACAGAATCATAGAATGATTTGGGTTGGAAAGGATCTTTAAGATCACCTAGTTCCAACCCTCCTGCTACAGGCAGGGATGCCTCCTTCTAGACCAGGTTGTTCAAAGCCCCATCCAGCCTGGCCTTGAATGCCTCCAGGAAGGGCGCATCCTCAACCTTTCTGGGCAAGCTGCTCTGTGTCTCACCACCCTCACAGTAAATAATGTCTTCCTAATGTCTAGTCTAAATCTACCTTCTTCCAGTTTAAAGCCATTTCCCCTCATCCTGTCACTACAGGCCCTTATAAAAAGTCCCTCCCCAGCATTCCTGTAGCCCCCCTTCAGGTATTGGCAGGCCACTAAGAGGTCCCCCCAGAGCTTTCTCTTGAAGAGAAAGAGAGCCCCAGCTCTCTCAGCCTGTCCCCATAAGGAAGGTGCTCTAGCCTTCTGATCATCTTTGTGGCCCTCCTCTGGACCTGCTCCAACAGCTCCATGTGCTTCTTGTGTTGGGAGCCTCAGAACTGGACACAGTACTCCAGGTAGGATTTTATGAGCGCAAAGTAAGTAGAGGAGCAGAATCATCTCCCTCGACCTGCTGTTGATGCCGGTACTTGATGCAACCCAGGATGGCCTTCTGGCCTGCCAGTGCACATTGCCAGCTCATGTAGAGTCTTTCATCAACCAACACCCCCAAATCCTTCTCCTCAGGGCTACTCTCAAGCCTAGCCTGTATTTGTGCTTGTGATTGTCACAACTGAAGTGCAGGATATTGCATTTGGCCTTGCTGAACTTCATGAGGTTGGCATGGGCCCACCTCTCAAGTCTTTACAGGTTCCTCTGGATGGCATTCCTTCTCTCTAGTGTGTCAACTGCACCGCTCAGCTTGGTGTCACCTGCAAACTTGCTGAGGGTGTGCTCGATCCCACTTCTCTGTTGCCTACAAAGATGTTGAATAACTTCTATCCCTGAGGAATGCCACTTGTCACCAGTCTCCACATGAACATTGAGCCATTGACTGCAACTCTCTGAGTATGACCATCCAGCCAATATCAGAATGCTAACACCTAGCTGCTACTTAGTCATGAAGCAGCTCCTTTGTAGTGACTTGTGCTTCCCATTTTCCCTCTACCCAAAGTTCAACTCAACATGGTTTTGTACTTTCTGCTTCACACCAGTCATCAATCAAGCCAGGTATTACAGGGTTTCAGCAGAGATATTTATGTCTGCTCCAGCTTTCTGAGAGGACAGTGTTTTTAGGTTTCCTTCAGAGCTTTATGAGACTTTCCTACTGGTCTCTTACCACTCTAGTCATATTATTGCACTGGAAGTTCTTCTCTCCATCCTACTGCACGGAGCAGCTGAATCAAGGGAATTACTTGCACCAATCTTACCATATAAGTTAATTTCCAATTCCCTTTTTTTTAAAGCCCATCTGATAAATACTGTAATTTCAAGTATTAACCTACTATTTGGTCTGAAGTATTGTATTAACTGAGCTTTATTGCTTGAAGTGAGAGTCTTAGCTCACGTACAAAGGTTATCGTATGCAGGACAAGCAGTCAAGGATGCTATCCTTCACAGGACAGTCATTGCATCCCCACAGAGGTGCTCAGATGTTTTAGGTGAATTTTGAAGGCTTTGGTTCTTTTCAGTAGCTTCAGAGTGTTTGGACTCCCCTGGAACCTATGGCCCCTGTCCATCTGCCCTAGCTCTGACAGATCTCCTATTTCTGCATAGTTGTGTTCCTTCTCCTCCATTAACTTTCTTCAGATGGATAGCTCACATATCATTCATTAGGTTTTTTCTTACCTTTCTCCCATCCCACACTGTTCAGGGAACCATCTGCCTTGCTATTCATCCTACATCAATAAATGCAGCTCTGCTGTTTGACCTTTAAGACAACTCCTTTGCTAGTTACCATCGCCCTTTCGCATCCATGTCCTGCTGCACTGATAACAACCCAAGCACCCGAGGAACGCAGTTATGGCACGCTTCAGTTCACTGGTGAGGATTAAGCCATAATTTCTATGACGGTGCAAGATACATAGGAATCAACACCTGCTGGAGTTGATTAACCTCTGGCACAAACATGTAATCAATCACAGAAGCTGTAAGTGTAGGCCATTGCCATCATAGTAAGCCCTGTTCCCCAGCCTGAGGGGTCTGCCTTATCATCTTCTGATTATTTTGGGGTGAATGGTGAAAGAGTGGTCATCAATGCCATCTAACTATAGATAGTAGAGTCGGGTGCTGTTGCTATTTTCTACTTTTTCCATTTAGTTTTCAGCAGTCAGATACGCAGAGCAATTACTTCATACATCACTTATTCTGAAGGTTTAGGGGCTCACTTGGCTCTCACTGCATCTATCCTGCCACACAACCCTCTTTGCAGGAGAAAGTACCACAAAGAACAGCCAGCCAACAGGAAACGTAGCTTAGGAAAGCTACAGAATGCCCAGAAAACATTGGTTGTAAAGCTCAAAGATGAATAAGCAGAAATGGGTTATTTTTCTTGTTTGCATTTCTAGGACTTTTGAATACCACTGATCTCCCTCCTGCCAGTTATCTGAATTTTTCTAACTGGATCCTGACTAGCTCACTAGCTTATTTCCTTCTCTTTTCTCAGGACAGTGGGCACAGCCCCGAGCCGCCAGAGCTCGAGGAGCATCTGGACACTGCTCTCAGACATAGGGTCTGATTTTTGGGTGGTGCTGAGTGGAGTCAGGAGTTGAACTCGGTGATCCTTATGGGTCCCTTTCAACTTGGGATATTCTATGATTCCATCTTTTTCCAAACAGGCAATGCACTTTAATCCTTACTGATTTTTTATTAAAAATATAAGGGTGAGGTAAATCAAGTCTTTGGCTATCAATGATGCAAACAGCTCCAAGCATCTCCAGGAAGGGGTCATCCTGGGCACAAGGTCACTATCCTGGAGCAATGGTCAGCTACTCCTTTACAGAGCAAGGGACACATCACATCAACAAACCTGAAGCAATTTCAGAAGTGTCAGCTCCTGGATTGCTCTTTTCTGGTCACCTCCACAGCAGGGTGAGAGATGCTTTCATTAAAAGCGCAAGTTTCCCCTAAGCCACTTGAGTTTTGGCTTGCTTGTTTGCCTTCAAGCATGAAAATTAAAGCTAAATTAGAAAAGCAACAGCCAGTGTAAATAGTCTCATGTCTCTAATTAAAGTTGTTTTGATCAATCTTCTGCCGAGCACTTATTTTAAAACACTTCTATATTATTTTTAAAGATTAGAAAACATGACTTTTACAAGCCATGTGCTGCTGCAGACTGTATTTATGCTCTTTCTCTCCTCATGGTTTTGCCCACACTGGTTTCTTGGGTATAATTAATGGAGCTGACTACCATATAAGTGTAACTTAAACTCAGTGCCTCATTTCATGTAAAGAAAAGGAAATAATTATATAACAAGGGATGGCTAGCAGCCACAAATCTCATGCAGAGATTAGAGAAGAGGTAACGATGACCTGACTGTTCAATAGATGGCATTGGGCTGGAGCCATGTCAGCCTGCTTTCAGCCACACACATACAACACTTGCACACAAGTTCTTGTGCTTCTGTGTTGGCCAAAAAAATAAATAGTTAAGCTTCTTCTTCAAGAGCCAACAGGACTGGAAGAGAAAGCATAAAGCTAGACTCACTGTATCAGCAATGCTTTCTTAATCACTGGCACCTAATTATTGGCAAGATGCAGTGCAGTTACCATATGTGATAATTTGGAGAAGCTACTTATGAATTCTGATTGATGTCACTGTTGTGAAATTGCTACATCTTTTTTCTTAATTCTCTCAAATGAGCACCCAATGTAGCTGCTGATGATAATGTTTTGGACTCCCTGATGTGACACTGAGAGGTGCTGTGGCCATGTTGGCCAACAGGACTGATTCATATCTCATCCTTGCATCCCCCAGAAAAGCTCCTCAGTGGTAAATGTAGACTGAGGGATGGAAAACATTGTGTGAATATTCCTGATACCCAGAGAAGCCACCACATCTGGTGTCATGCTTTGATATCCCCAAATTTCCAGAGCTTCCCATCTTCCATGCCCTTCTCCAGCACCATGCCACCTCCTCATCCCCAGGGAGCTGAGGGACTGGATGCAACTTTTTGTCACCAAACAGAGTTTTTATCATCACATCTCACTCACAGAGTGCATTTGCCCATAGCAGCTCTAACGAGGGCTGGCAGCTCTCTCTCTCATTGCTGGTGCCAGGCATTGCTCTGGCTCTGACAATGTAATCCAGCATCCCTGAACCAGAGCTTTAGGCCAGTTCATTACTGCTTAATGCTCTCCCCAAACCTCTTACAGTGAGCAACGTCTCTGCCCAGGGTGGAACTAATGTCATTTTTCATCCCTGTGAACACCGTTAGCAGCTGAGCAAAAAATGTCAGTTTTAATTACAATGCTTTTACACGTATCTCTCCCACTTTAAATTGGAGACCATCATCACATGGGGCTCACATGTTTCTGTTAAAGAAACAGCCATAATTCTTGCCAACAGGAGTAAATCTCTCAGGAACACCTGCTTATGCCTCTTCTCAAAGCAAATAATGGTGATCAATAACAATTAAAACATGAGATTTTTTTTTTTAATGATTTCAATCTTGCTAAATAGATGCTCTACTAAATCTGGCATTTCTCTCACATACTGCTTTGGTAATCTCCATTTGCTTTTTATTTCCACATGTATTGGTGGAAATACACTGTGGTCTCTTTATGACCACAATAAACAAAACTGGCATGAGACTGACAAACCAGATCTCTCTGGAGAAAGCACTCTAATAAGCATTATGCAAGTTACATTTCTGCTCCTTAAAAGCCAGCTATGATACAAGAGTCCAGCTGCTTGTTTTTTCCTTGATCCTTTAGACAGCCATCCATTTACTTCTCAGCACTTGTTTCCACCTCCTAGAATATACAATACTTCTCTTCTTCCTATCTACTTTTTTGGTACCCCTTTGGATGCCATCAGTTGGCACCAATGGGCCATGGAGGATCTCACCCTATGCTTCTTTGCTGTATCACTGGAGATGTGTCACATGGGGTGGCTGGTGGTGACGTCTGACACGTTAGCTGCTCTGTTCACTTGTTTGACTTTATGCATTAACCAGCTTCTTTCTTTTGTACCTCTGAGTATTCTGATTAGAAGAAAATGTAGTTAGATCCATCCTGACTGCTTTTGTGGTGTCAGCTTTAACGTGGCCAGTTGTACAGGTCAGTAGAAGACGAAGGTGAGCGAGCTGTGATTCACCCCTGCACTTCTCATGGCTTTTTAAGACTGTCTGGTGGGTACAGCATGGAGGATGAATATGGGATATCACACTCAAACACAGGCATTCCCAGTGCTGGGGATCAGGTTAGCTGTAAATTCTTATACTATACACTAAAAAAAATCAACATGAATGAAAGATCAGTATCCTGTTTCAATTGCTTTTAATATGTAACTTGTAGAAATACACCACCTTCTTCCAGATTAACATGATTTCTGAATGTTTTGAAGCAGAAAGGAGCTGAGTTTGTCTGTGTAAAACAAATGCACTGTTAGCTGATATCCTGAGATACCGAGCAGCGATTGTTTCTTTCTTCCATCAGAAAATAGATGAGGAAAATCTTTGTTAACCTGTGAAATGGGAAACATCCTGCTAGATATGCTGGGAGACACAGCACATTGAACCAGCACAAAATGGAGTCCCCTTGGCTCAGTCCTGCTGGAGCCTGAGGGAGTAACCTTCTATGAAGAGTTGATGGAGGAGTTTCTTTTTAAATCGAATGCTCATGGAGAGCAGAAAACCTGTTAGAATTTGGTTACAGTAGTAGTCTGAGAAACAGAAGTGGTCTTCTCTCTTAGCTAATAGTTGCTGGGTCTGAAAATCTCCATCCTACATGTCTATTTCCCCTGGAATAAAGTTCAGCTTCACTGGCAGTTAAAGCCTCAAGAACCAGAAGCGTCATTGCAGTAGGCTATGGGGAGCACAGCCAACCTCTGGCAATGCTTATGGAGCCCCAGGAGCCAGCTCAGTGCTGGTGGTGGCCATCCATGTCTGAGAGCAAAGTACTGCTTTCCCATTGAGAGGAAAATCTCACCCTGAAACCAAATACACTGTGATGGGGCCCAGCTAACAACTCACAATCATTCCTTCAAGGCAGAAAGTTCTCTTCCAGCATCATTTTCCCCGTTAATTGGATGACCTCTGCGACTCAGCACTGGGCTGCGATTCAGGAAAAGGTCAGGCCTTTTCCACTGCTGCTCTTCCCAATTAACTTTTTGGTGTACTCAGGCACAGGCTTCCTGCCCTTCAAGTGTGGAAGCTGCTCAGCATGCCATCGAGCTCAGAGGAGAGCGAGGGCTAAGTGATCCTCCTGGGAGGCACCTGACCTGACTGCTAACTGCAGTTTCACTTGGTAGAACAAGAAACGTCCTCTCTTTTCTGCCACAGACATGGGGAAGTGCTGCAGAAGAGCAGCAATAGGAGTTAATAGGGATTTTTTGTTATTAGCTGCAGCTTCATTTTTCCCCAGTCCCACTATCTGCTTGGCTGCATCCACAATGTAGGAGTCGCTGTGTTCTGTGGGATGGAGCCCTGACTCCAATAATGCCAGAATGTGCCAGCAGAGACATATCCATTTGGACTGAAATCCTATAAATAATTGGGTGCAACTGGTCTGTATCAGTTTCATATACTGCACATAGGTGCTGCCTATCCCGACTCCTCCTGAGCCTTGGCCGTGTTTCAGGAAGCTCTGCAGATGAAAAAGAGTTGCAGATAACTGATTTCTTCTGAATTTGAGGAAAACTGATTGCCAGAGAGGAGAAAAAAATGCATTGTGGACCTCTGCCAAGGTAAGAGTGCAATGTGTGCTGAGATCATATCAAGTGCCTGCAGTCACATGGCAAAAAGCCCTTTAAATGCCAACAAGATGTGAATAAAACCCACTGAAGTGCAGAAAGTTTTGATTTAAGCTCACACTATCTCTTACACCAACAAATCAACTGTGGCACAAAGCTAAAAGGAGCCGGACTCTGGAAGTTCTGGTGCTCATACAACTACCTCCTCTACAGCTCTCATGGAGAAGCTCATCCTTACCTTGAGGGAAGGTAGTTCTATGCCATGCTCATGGCCAAGCCACTCCCTTCTTTGAAGGTTTGCATGTTCCAAAGTGTTTAATTGATGCTGTACACCAGGTGAGGTGGAGAGCTATCTGCAGAAATAAACCACATGCCTCATTTCTAAGGATCTGCTCTATCTGGTTTAGTGCCCAGACCATGCACCCTCCAAGACCAACACATGGTCACCGAATGAGAATAGGTTCAGACCCAGTTTTATTTTTTACCAAGTTTGCTGTATTTCCCATCATCACTCCCTGGGTACCCTGAAGTCTCTTCAGTGCAGAAAAGGTGGATCAAAATTTTGATGTTGAATGACCAGACAAGAGCACCCAGAGCTGGAAAACCAAGGTAGGCATCCACTGTCCTGCAAGCGCTTGACTCTACAGCCATGGGAGCCCTGTTGGGTGGCTCGGTGTTGCACTGTCAGCATCATGCCCAGGTTTGAGGTCATTCCCTTGCCGACTGCTTTTCCTCAGGACTATGATAGGTAAACATATCCCTGTACCGATCAGCCTTCATTTGGAGACAAAAACCCAGCAAGGCTTTTGGCACAACAAAAACATAAAGACATAATGCCCTGCTAATCACCTGCTAAAATTCTGACTTCAGAAGCACCTCCTACATGTGGGAATGTTGTAACCTTAAAGCCAGTGGGGATCCATAGCTAAAGATTGCAGTTATCAGTAGGGCATCTGTCATTGCTTAATTAAGATGCAAATCATAGCTGTCTCTACAGCAACATATTCTGCTTTTTGTGTCAATGAAATACAAACACAGCTGGACCTGCTCAGCTGAACTAGGTAGACACTAAAGAGAAAATGCTGGGGCTGGCTACAGATGCTAGCACAGCACACTATGATTTTAAAAACAAACAAACAAACACCCAACCAATCGAACAAAAAACCCGTACCCAGAAGTGCTTAAGATGTTGCAGTTAATCAAGGCAAAATCGTACAGGTGGGCTGGGTACTGTGGCTGGCAGTGGTGGGGACATCCCTGCTCCATGCCCCAGGCACTGCACATGGCTTACCTAGCTTGTAGGGGCCTAATTAATAGGAGAAGTAAATAATTACTTGAGCTACAAAGCTGCTTATGAGATGTGCCTTTAGGAAGGAAGCAAATCCTGCAGCAGATCAATCCTCAGTCCTTGGAGCTGGGCTAGTGGGGTATGGTAATTGCAGCATCTGTGTCTGTGGTGCAGAAACCTGCTGGAAACCAGGCCCTTCCTCACCACCAGCATTCACAATGCTCTTTTAAGACTCTAGCTTTTTCATACCCATCTCTTGACAAACCAGACCTGTTGCCTGCTTTTTGTTAGTATTTTGAAGGAGTCAGTGCTGATAGCTGTGAGCCCAAGTCATGACATAGCCCCAGCACTGCTGCTGCTTCTTGCAGTTTGGGGGCTCCCTTGCCTATCCTGCTTTGCTTTCCCTGCATCTAGTGGTAACAGCACCACTCTAGGGGGAAAGCCTATTTTGATTCAGTGCCCTATGGGGAAACTGAGGCATGAGAGCACTCATACTTGTGCACAGTTGAGCAGCTTCTGCTGAAGGCAGAAACAAGAGAGTAGAGTTTGCATGCAACAGTGGTTGCTGACAGCCTGCTCACCTCGGCAAGCCCCTGGGAGAGCAGGCTTAACTCACTGCTGGATGCAGCCTGCTGTGAGATCCTCTGCACTTCTGTGTGCTCCCCACTGCTCTCTGGCCGCTGCTGGGTCAAGATAACTGCATTCTCCACTTAGTGTCAGAAACCTGTACCTGCAAATGCATAATTCAACAATGGAGATACAGTGCTGTGAAGGTCTGCAGTGTTTTAACAGTATGTGCGATTGTCTTCAGTGAAAGATTTTTGTTTGGAAATCCAGCATTTCCTTGTTTTGAGTTGTTTTGTTTTGCTTCATTTTTGCTATCAGCCCAGACTCATTATGCACTCTCTAGAACTATCTGCTGTGGAGAAAGCCAGACTAGGTTGCTCAGTTTGCCCAGTTGCAGATTGCCTTGGTGTTGTTGTTCCAGGTTTTACTCTCAGCTTGGGATCTGATGAGCAGCTCCTGTTTGTAACCACCCCTTGCTCCTTCCTCTTGTTCTCCAGTCCAAAATGCTGTAAGTCTGTCACACTAATTCATGGGTGATTCACCAGACGTATCTGAACGTGCCCTGTTAGGGTTCTTGTTATGTCTTCAGCCAGTGTACAGATAACCACAGCCGCTCTTGGTGTTGTAAAATATATCTAGTTCTACAAGCAGAGATACCAATGTTTTTTCTTTCCCTCCACAGCTACATTTTCCAAATGCAGACAGGAGAGAACAGCAGATTCAAAGGCAAAGCTTGGCGAGCTGTGCCATTGGGCGGCGTTAGTTGCCTCCTGCATCAGTGCAGAATTCGGTGAGCAAAATGCACAGGAGGAACCATGTCCATCTCTGGCACAAAAAGCCTTCCCACAGAGCTGCTGGGTCAAACCCTGTGCTTCCAGCATAGATAAGTGCAATAGAAGAAAGCTCTGAGGAGAGGAGTGCTCCCACTGAGCTCCCTGGATGTGCCATGCTGCAGAGAGCATGTCCTATCCCACCTGACTGGCTGCTCCTTCCCTGGGCTGGAGTTTGGTGACGGTGGCACCCAGGCCCTTAGCGATGTCAGCACTCAAAGTTTGCAGGTCACAGTGACTTACAGAGCTGATATGGGCAGGATTGGCTTGAAATCCTGTAGCAGCAGGAATCAGTCATCCCACCAACTGCAGCACACAGCGGCCAGCTCTCTGCAGCTCCGTTTATACCTGCGCCTTTCTCACATCTCTTCTCTGATTCCCTTTGCCACTTCCAGCTGTTCCATACCATCTGTATGATCTCTGTCCAGACTACTAATGAGCGCCTTGTTAGAGCAATAATTGGCTTCTTATTTAGAAGACTCATAACGATCATAGCGGAAGTACATTATCAGCCATAGGGCATCATCTATTTTAAACTGCAGTACACAGGGACCACTGTTTATGTGCCTTGATGTGATTTCTATTTCTTTTGTAGGAGCAGTTATGTGCATTTGACTGTATACTGCTATTGTTGAAGCCTTTTACGCAAGAGTTAGCTGTACACAGAGCGATTTATAAATGGCAATTCAAAGAACAGGCAGCAGCACAATGGGACCAGCAAGTGGGCTTAACCAGAAAGGGAACAGAATACAGGAATTCAATGTGCTCCCAGGAAATTATCTGCTTTCACTCTCATGATGGATTACGTTGTCAAGCAGTTGTATAATATTCAAGGAAATATCGATAACTCGCTGAGATTCTGTACTCCAAATGCCAGCAGTACGGCTTCGCAGCGTGCTGATGGAGTGCATGGCTGGGTGATGCTAAGCCGGGGGTTTGAGCAATGCACGGGGTCAGGAATGATTTTCTGCTGCTCCCTGCATGGATCATTGCTCTCTGCAGTTGTTTCAATAGGTAACAGCAGCTCTGGCTTTGTAAACTCATGCAAAGTGTTTGTGTGAACTCATCTCCACCTGAATAGCCCGGATGGTGCATGCACAAGGGATTGTGCCATCAGCTCTCTAACTTACTTGCTTAACAAAGCATCAAGAGCATTAAAAACACTGACAGTTGTATCAAGGCAGAGCCACACCTGCTGTTGAAAAGGTGGGAAGGAGAGGATGGCCTTTCTGGGGTATTTTTCTTCTTTGACTACGGTATACATGGTTTCCAAAAGCATTAGAAGATTGGCATGCCTTCACTTTTGACTGCTAAGATAAAAACTTACAGAAGTTATTTGATGGGAAGTGGCAAACATCAAATTTTCTGACAAGTCAGCCGCATGAATGTCTAAAGAGGAAACGCCCCAAATATGAAAGCTGCTCCGAAAGTAATGCCTCCTATTTTATGATGTTGGCCCACGACATAAAAGGTAGATGTTGGTGGTACGGCAGTAGAGTCTGAGCCTTCCCACCAATATTCCATTCCATTTTGTTGCTGTGTGACAGATGGCAGCAGAGGGGCGGTCTGACACAATGGTGTCTGACGCAGATGTGCAAAGGAGTGCCACTGAATTCCTCTAGGCAGAAAAAATGGAATCCGTTGACATCCATTGACATTGCAAAGTGAAAGTCAAGCCATTTTCTGGATGGCCATGAAGGTTTTTATGAGTGCAGCACGCAGGCTCTTGTTCATTGCAATGCATAGCTAATGGTGGAGATTATGTTGAAAAATAGCATTTTGTAGCTGAGAATTTATCAGATAGCGTTATGGTGCTCTTTTATCTGCTGTAGTTACCATGGAAATAAATAAGAGGCATTACTTTTGGAGCGACCCAGTTAATTACTGACTCTGAATTTTAGAATTCAGAACAAAAATCGCTTGGGGTTAAAGCTTCTGAGAACAGTGTCTTTAGCTATTTTTCTTCCAGTTCGCTTGTCTCATCCATGTACATCCTTAGATCAAAATTTCATGGTATTTACAGAACCTGCAAACAATTTCTATTCCTACAGAAGAAAAAACAAAGAGCAAGGCTGACCTTTCAGTTAGGTGATGCTTTTTGTGTTTGCTGTCATCTCTGTCGCCGTAACTTTGCTGCTCCTTGTGTTTTCTGTGCAAGGACACACACCTGGAAGCAGGAGCTCTGCACAGGGCAGTTTTTGCACATCTAGGGCAGACTCCTGCAGTGGGTCCAACATCCTCCAGAGGCATCGAACTCTTGGTGTGTGTCCTTGTACAGCAAAACGTTCTGGATTTCCAGGGAGGCAAACGTCAGCCCAAACCTGAGAGCATCCCCCATTGGCAGGAGGGCAGGACATGAGTTGATGGGGCTTATTCCCATCACCCCAGACAATCACAGCTGGGTTAAAACAGCTGATTTTGCAGGCATTTCGATCTCTACCAGAAAAAAAAAAACAACAAACAATTGGCCCAAAGGGAAATTTTCAGGTGGGTCTTGTTTTGGATTCTGGGTGGCATGGATGATTTATTGTCATCACAGTGCTACGAAGGGATTCATGGTTGGATGGGACCATCAGATACTGCCGTGTGATACTCCAATAAAATTAATATGGGGGATTGATTACTTTACAAAGCTTTGGCTCACCAGTGAATCTCCCACTCGCAGTCCAGAACAAAAACAAACATAAGTTTCCTGTTTTCTTTCGTAAAACCTGTTTTAAGCCTCCAGTTCCCTTCTAATTTTTCAGAACCATTCGAACTTCATTACGTTCCCCACGGCACTGGGAACTGGGATTTCTCCGTGCTTACTGCAATGCCGATTACCAGTGCACACCCCCCTAGAAGTATCAACTGCATTCCCCTGAAAGCACCATTACTAGGGCCCGCTCATTCTGAATGAAGAAATGCTGTATTAAAGGTAATTAAATTAAAATGGAACTGAATGTATAGAACTAGTGGTAGGAGAGATGAAGAATGGGAGCCTTAATTATATCTGATGGAGCATGTGGCAGCACATCCAAACAGTGTGTATATTTTTCACTTGCTTAATATACTCCTGCCCAGTTTACAGCACAGGAAGCAGAATGTTGATTAGTTTCAGTGTATTTCAGCAAGTCTGTGAGTGCAATTTGTGTGTCTGGTTTTGGTCTTGTTTTTCCCAAAGAAAGAGATTCTGACAGAAGAATTGTTCGTGTCCTTCTCTTGAGAGTTAGGTTTGGCTCCTGAGTTCTGCACAGACAAGAAAGTATGAGAGGTAATGGCCTTAAGTTGCACCGGGGGAGGCACAGGTTGGATATCAGGAAAAATTTCTTCTCAGAAAGAGTGGTAATGCGTTGGCACAGGCTGCCCAGGGAGGTGGTGGAGTCATCGTCACTGCAGGTGCTCAAGAAAAAGGTGGATGTCATACTGGGTGACATAGCCTAGTGAGTATAGGGGAGCTGCTATCTTATGACCTGAACTGATGATTGAGCACCTGGCGGCTGGCCAAGGAAGCACAGGTGCAAGCATTCTCCCACTTGACTGGAAGGAGTGGACACAGAGTCCACCCTTCCCTGGGCTCACTCAAAGGCTTGCCTCCAGAGAGAGAACTTCTCCTGGGTGAGGGCTGCTTCCTGAGATGGAGTGTTTTATAGCCAGGGACCCTCATCACCAGTTGGGTGAGTCAACTTTTTTTTTTTTCTGTATATGATTATTGGAAATCCTAATGATGCTTTTCTTTGCATTGTAAAGAACATAATTAAAAGCAATCTCAGTGCTTCCGAAGACCAACAATGGGCATGGTGGGGATGGGTTTGTAGTTTGACTGGATGATCCTAATGGTCTTTTCCAGCTTTAATAATTCTATGATTCATGTAACTTGGCTCTTTTCTTTCCCCCTCGGTTAACATCCCCCCAGGTATTCATTGTATACCTAGAAAGGATAGTCCTACATTAAGATCTCTTTGGCTGGGGGAGGAGGACTTTTCTGATCAAAAGGAAAAACAACTGCAGATGAAGTTACACAGACTGGACTCCTTTTGAGAACTTCCTGCCTGGTCCAACAGCAGATAAGGCTGCTCACCAAGACCTGGAGGAGGTGAAGCAGAAAGGAGCAGTTCTTGCTCAATGGGATGGGCTCCAGGCAGGACCAGGACATGGGACTTTGGACCACAGTACCTAGCATCCAGCTCCAGGGTATCTGGTGACACCTAGGATGCTGTCCTTAGTGGATATCTCCAAAAGCAGCCTGATGAGGAGGTATTTTTAGGGCTGGTTCTGGCAGAAGGAACCATGCGCACCCTATGTGCCTTGGGAGAATCCAGCCAATATAGGATTCAGGAGTTTCTTGGTATTTGTACCACTGGTAACTACACACAAATCAAAAACCTTTTTGTAGGAAACAATATTCTCACCTTTGGGTCTTCAAGCCAAAAAGAGATCCCTTTGGCGCTATAATTCTCCAAGAATTTTCTCTGCTTCCAGTGGTTAGGGGAAAAGATTTTGACAGCGTTTGTGCTCTTTCCTCTTCCACTCAGATCTCATGAAAGCTCAAAGCACACAAGATTCCCCTCTACTTCACTGCGAACAGCTTTAGAGCCTTGTGCACACCCCACCCCAGTCAGTCATGCCATGGCCAATGCATTTCTGCTGTCTTTGCACATTCCTCCAGAGCAGTTGTCTTGCTGAATGTGGTGCCAGGGTGCTGCTGTGTAATGAGGTGAAACGCATTTGGTCACCCATCTCCCTGTTTCTGTGCTTTTGGGAAGAGGAGGACACAGTCACTGGATCACAACCAGACAATCACACAACATCCATGTGGGAAAGCATCGATGGTGGAGATACCTTGCAGACCTCTGCATCTCCACATAGTGCCCACCACATACCTGAGATTGGGGTGTGTGTCGTTAATGGGTGCGTTTAATTGTTCATTTACTCCAAATTTCAATTTTTTTCTTTCCTGTATTAGAAGACAGGGGAAGTGGTCTCTTTGCACCAGCTGTGAAAATTGTGTTACTATCCAGTGACTTAGCAAATAAGACCACTTAAAGTAACTTGTCCCCCTGGCATGAATAGTTATCAAGTTACTATGAAACACCATTACTGTTGCTGTCTCCTGAGGATGCCCCAGCCTCTGTAGGCACAATAATGACATGTTCCTTTTGCTTGCTTCAGGCACAGCATTGCATTCTCTGAACACCCTATTACTTCGGTGTTCCCTCTGGGAAGGAGGCAGCAGCTGCTCATCTCAGCATGCCTGGGGAGCCTCTGTGCTCCCAGGTGAGCTACCGAGGCCTAATAAATAAGATAGCAGCCCCCAGGGTCCTTATTTCCTTTCCTTCCTCTGCTCCGTTGTCTGACTTTGCTTCTTTTTTTCCACTCCAGCCCTTGTAAAATTGTAGAATATCCCAAGTTGGAAGGGACCCATAAGGATCACCAAGTCCCAATCCTGGCTCTACACAGCACCATCCAAAAATCAGACCATATGATTAGAGCATTGTCCGAACTCTTTGAACTCTGGCAGCCTATTCTGTGCCCACCTGACCCCCTCCTAGGAAGTGAGATGACAGGATTGCAAACTCCCATTCATGGCATGGACTGCTCCCATAGGTGCTGCAGGGTTCCATTTTCTGTAGCAGAGATCCAGAGAGGACATCCTAATGTCTTGAATCTCACTTATTTTGGTCATGAGGAAAGGCATGTTGTGTTTTCCATACACGCGTGTTGAGATCCCTCATGAAAGGAGGTAGGCTTTTGCTTGCTGATACTCTTAATAAATAGAAACTTTCATTTGTGCTCCAGCGTGTAATAATTCACGACAGAGTGTGCCAGTTCATTCTCCTGACAACATGACCTGGCCAGTTACACACCTTTCCTCTTTCCCACCGATTTTACACTTGTGCCTATACAGGTAGCTATACCAGCAGCCCCTGTTTTTCCAGGCTGATCAAGCCAATCTCCTTCCATTTCCTTTTGACGAATGCCTCCCACCTTCTCCAGTTATCCTAGTAAGCTCCAATGATTCTATGTGGCTGAGCTAGCCTTTCGCTTGACCATTTGCCATTACAGCTGGGGCAACTTGCAGATGAGGGATACCAATAATCATGTTTACTACCTGTGCCACAGAGATCTTTCCCAATCTAAGGAACTGAATACCTGCCTCATTCTGGCACTAAAACCATGTTTGTCATTTTCCCAACTGCATTATGCTGATCATTGTCCCATCTTCTGGAACTTCTCAGTCATTTCCAGGTGATAAACCATATTTTTATATCACAAGGCATTGTGGATATTTAGCTCCCAAATAAATTACGTTGCATTTTGTACCGGTGAATTTCTTCTGTTTCCCCATATTGCAGTCCTCAGAATCATGTGCTGCTTCTGCTGTTATCTCACTCCACCTCCATACTGACACTGCCTCTAAATTATGCCATTAGCAGATTTTGTCAGACATTTTCTGCGCCCAAGTAATTAATAAAAATGTTGGTCTCAAGACTGATTATTGAGGAAATCTATTAGTAATTTCCCTCCAGTCTGATCCTCACCCTTGCAGTACTATGTGTTTCCATCTCCACACCCACTCTGCAGTTCATCCAGCTTCTACTCTCCCCATCTGAGCTGCTCTCCCAGATGGTGTTTAATCAAATACTTTTTTCAAGCCAGCATGGATGAGCTCCACTGCACATCTGTAAGGCCAATTATGTCCCTGATCTTTGAAATTTTCATAATGGTTGTTTTATCATTTATCACCATTATACTCTTATTCCAAATCTGATCTGAAATCTCACCTGGTTTTAAGTTCAAGCAAAAGAGTCTGTTGTTTCACTCCTCCTTTTCTCTTCCTTTTGCATTTCCTGTTCTCCCATTAAATGCAGGTGTTCAAGAGAAGGGTAGACGTGGCACTGAGGGATGTGGTTAGTGATGGGTCAGTGGTTGGACTTGGTAATCTTAGTGGTCTTTTCCAAAATTTATTATTCCTGGATGGGCATGTGGAACTCAGAAAGGGTTGTGGGTCCTTCCAGCCGTGAGAGGTGAAAATACTGAGTGCAGTGTCTGCCTTGCACTGCCATGCTCCTGCTCTTATTACCTGTCTCCTTTTGGCCCACAGACAGTACCAGAGCTACCTTACTGACACCAAAGTAGGAGGCAAGCACTTGTTTTGCAGTTTTGTGTCCATGCTTCTTGTTATCTTGCATGACTAGCGACTTTTGCTTTTACCACTGTATCTCTTGACTTCCTAGATAATATTTTTCTTCACTGTCAGCTCTTTATGTCACTCCCTGCTCACTCCCTCTGCTCATTTTCATTGCTGTTCCTGAGGTGTCAGGAGCTCTTTTCCACAGGTATTTCCCTTGTCTGGTGGGACAGATTGCTGTTTGTCCTGCCACACAGGGCAAGGAGAACCTTCATCACATCCACTGGAAGGAATTCCTTCCACCTTTAAGTTAGCAAAACATGTTCTTGGAATAATGCAATTCAGTGTAATCTTCTCTTGGTCTACCCTTCCATTTCATTTGATTGACCTATATTTAGAGGTGTTCAATGCGTTAAGTTTCTATATTATTAATGCCATCCATATTCTACCTTCATTTCTTTCCTGTTTCTGTGCCACATTTGAGGGACCTTCTGATTACAGAGCAATGCCATAACGAATCTCACTCCTAAAGGACAAAATCTTTCTTACAGTGCCTTATCTTTTCTAACAAATGTCTTGTAAGGATAACTGAAACCAGGTCATTTCAGGTTTTCTAACTTTTCTGCTTTCATCTTAGGAGAACATACAACATCCAGCCATAAGAAGTTATTTCTCAAAGTCTGACATTTTCTGCATTGATTTGCAATAACCCTATGTATCCACAATAAATTTAAAGGTACTTCTGTGTCTCTGGGTCCTCTTCCTTGGAGGAAGCAAGAAAGAAACGGGTGTCAATTCTTTAAATTTTGTTTAGCCTCTTTCTCTTTTAGTATGCTGAGATATTTGAACAGTACTCCAAATACCTGATACCTCTTTGAGAAAGGAGTGAACTCAGATCTGTTTCTATTGATCAGGTGGATCTTGTTGCCCATCCAAGCATTGCACTGCTCCAACATAAACTGTCCTGGCTGCATCTCAGCAGTAATTTGCAGTGGTTATCCAGAACTGCCTCCAGCTTTTCCTTTATGATTCCTTAACTCCAGTTTAATGTAGGATTATCCCACTGATGTCATTTTCCTTTGCAGAGACAGTGGATTGTATTGGTGCAGTGACTGTTTGTTCAGAAAAACAGTGGTTGTTCAGTCAACATTGCAAGATGGGATGGGACTTGGGTCATTAATTAAGATGCTGATATTTAGGTGTGTACATATCAGCACTTTGTGAGCACTGTAGCTGAACTCCCATCATAGTCAAAGAAGATTGAGTCAACAGACCCTGGGAAGCTCTTTGTCTCACACTGCGGTGGATACCCAGGTGGGATTCAGGACCCTACCAGAGATGTTTAGAGGTTTTCGCAGTGCCTGGCCTCCAGAGAGCAGTGGACCTTTCACGTAAATCTGTACCAGTCGAATTTCACAAAAGATGGCACCGGGTTCTTGTATAAAAGAGCTGAAATCCTTCCATACATTTGCTCGGCTGAATATCCCCTGAAAACCTCCCAGAAGGTCTCTGATTTGCACTATGAGTGCACCAACAGCACATTGCATCTGGAGCTTAGTGTGAAGTTTCTGGTGGCACATGTTGATTTTGATGTGCTCTGGCTGAAGCACAGGTGGGAAAGCAACAGCAGTTACTCCCCAGGTGTCCTGAAGCTTTCTGGCCTTCCAGCTCTCCACTGCAGGCAATGTTGGCAGGAGAACAAATGGGTATAAAATGACCACAAATGTATTTAACCTGGAAATGAATCGGAAGTTGATAATTATCAAACTGTAATTTTCCCTACAACATTCCTGCAGGACCGGTGCCAAATGCTTTTGAGATAGATTAGTTTATTAAAGCGATCTGAAAACAAGGTTGCTATGATACTGAGGTAGGATCCTCATGGTGTGGGAAGGCTCTTTCATGTCTCTGCAAGGTGGGTTATGCAGGGTTTGTAGGGCAGTTTGGGTCAAAGGTGCATCTTCGCTTTGTTTCAGAAGGGCAGAAATGGTCTGGCTTCCTTGGTTTATCTGGTGAGATTAATTTTGTTTGGTAATTTCTCCTTGGAATTTTGAAAATTTGTCTACTTCACGAATTAAAAAGTAGGAAAAAAAAAAAAGACCTTATCTGAGATGACAGCCATTCTATGCCACAGAAATTGAAATATTCAGTTTATTTTTAGATGTTACCTCAAAGTAAGAAAAATCATGGAATCACGGAATGGGTTGGGTTGGAAGAGACCTTTTAAGATCATCTGATTCCAGCCATCCTGCTACAGGCAGGGTCACCTCCCTCCGGACCAGGTTGCTCACAGCCCCATCCAGCCTGGCCTTGAGTGCTTCCATGGAGAGGACATTCACAGCCTCTCTGGGCAACCTGTTCAGCGTCTCACCACCCTCAAGTAAAGACTTTCTTCCTGATATCTAGTCTAAATCTACCCTCTTCCAGTTTAATACCATTTCCCCTCATCCAGTTGCTACCTGCCCTTGTAAAAGGTCCCTCCCCAGCTTTCCGGTAGGGAAATCATGATATTACAGTTCTTTCTCTGCATAAAGTGTATCTTGCTGACAAGGCAGTAATTTGTCTTTTATAAGAATTGATACTTCTCTGCTCCACCAAGCAAAACATGCTACTATATATTAAAAATGCATAAATTAGGATCAGTTCCTTTTGCTGCTCACAGAACTTGCAAATATTTCATGATCTCTCGGCAAAACTTGAGAACGCTTTGCTTCAAGTGGCTGCAGTAGAAAGGACATTTTGAAGGATGCCATCATTGATGCTGCCTTTTATTTTACCGTCTGAAAGTACATCTCATTCGGATGAGAATGGAATTAAAGCTGAAAAAATGAACGTATATTCTTGAATAGATTCTAGGAAAATATGAATTTTACTGCTAATGTAAAGGTATAAATAGAAAATGCTTCAATTGTCTTCGCTAGTCCTGTCCTTAAATGGATTTAACTGCAGATTTCAGTATTACTTTCACGTCTTGTTCATTACAGGCTCTGTGAGCCCAATCCTTCCTGGTTTCTGTAGTATCACAGCCCACGTCATCACAACATCAGAGGAACTCACAGATGTAAAAAGCATTAACTGTTAGTAGCCGCTTCTCCTTGCAGAGTTCTTAAGATGTAGCTGGCAATATTGTACCCGATGCTTTTGCAGTACAATGTACCTGGCATTTCTTTAAAAGTTAGTAGCAAAAAGGTGGAGTCAGTGCCTTCAGGATGAGTCCAGATAAACAATGATCCTGCAGTTAGTGCAGAAATGGGCTAAATACTTTCTGATATGGAGATACTGACCAAAAATGAAAGTGTTTGTTTTCCGTGCTTATGAAGAAACTCTCAAAAATCAACTGAAAGTTATCAACGTCTCAGGAAAGCAAAGCCCTGCATCTCCAGCTTAATGCTTTTTGTTTGTTTGTTTTGTTTTTGCGTCCAAATCTCCTATTTATGTAGTCTTTGTGGCTCAGTTCTGGCACTCCTTGAGACTTAGGACCCCTTTAGAAATTACAGCAGATGTGTTTTCAGAGACAACTTATGCTGGGCATCCCAAAGACCTTGTCCAGCATTGTTAGTGTGGCGGCACATGTTATGGACCCTACCTTGGCTGGCGGGGATCCAGCCAGGGTAGCACCTTTAAAAAGACTCAGATGTGAATGGGTACTCTGGATGTAGTGGCTGAATCTACTGGAAGCAGGGAGGCATCACAGAAGGAGCTCAAATTAAAGTAGAATGGGAAAAAATATAAAAATATACATAAAAATGCTCTAGTTGGAAAATGAAAGGGCAGGATAAAAAGTGATTGAAGGGCTTGTGAAAGGCATCAAAATTAATGATAAATCCTTTTTGAAAAACTTGAGGACAGAAGGCCTATCAAAGAGTTTTAAGAATGTGGGATGAAAGGAGCACTCAGTCAAGGCCAATGCAGAAAAGCTAAGTTATTTTTTTGTCTGTGTTCACTTTCTAATATCTTGGAGATCTCTTTTACACGGATCTCATCAGAAAATTCATCCCAATTCGAAATGCTGGTAGAAGAGTATTCTGAAGAAATCTGCAAAATGATGAGTAGCAAGCACTCAGGACCCAGATAATGATTGCCCAGAGAGATGGTGGATGCCCCATCCTAGAGACACCCAAGGTCAGGCTGGATGTGGCTCTGAGCACCTGATGGAGCTGAAGGTGTCCCTGCTCATTGCAGGGAGTTGGACCAGGTGACATTAAGGGTCCCTTCCAATTCAGATGACTCTATGATTCTATGATATTCAAGCAGGACCTAGGCAGGATGCCAAGGATAAAACAGATGAACAGCCACCAGAATTGCAGCCTCCTCCTGAAACGTATCTCGTTATTAGAAAAGTGAGAGCTGATTAATTTAGTTCCAATTGTTCCGAAGATGGCTGTGGAGGACAATGCAGTTTTTAATCTGCATGATGAGGCTTAATAGAAACGCAATTTCTCAAAGCCCCATGCCGGACGTGCCCTGAAGGGTACGTACGTCACCTGCGTGTCCCCTTCGGTGCCACCTGCAGACCACAGTCCTCATTCTAGTTGAAAAGAGCTCAGATCTCTCAATGGTCTTGATACCAGGGGCTCCATGAAGCCTCTACCTGCCCGGCTCGCCGTCTGCTTCCCTGTGCTCCGTGCTGTGCCAGCATCCGCCTGGCACCATCCCTCCTCCTGCTGCTCCTCACCTCGCACGTGGATGCTTTCCACCTTGGTGCCAGGGAAGCACTGAGCCAGGAGAAGGTCACTTCATTTCGGGGGCTGCAGCCAGCAGGAATACTTCTGTGAGATGCGTTTTAATTGGGAAGGGTAAATAAGCAACAGGGGGTGCAACCAGCATCAATATTTCCAAGGAAGTATTTTGGGGGCTGAAAAATCATGTATTATATGCTGTTACAGGGATCCTATAGAAAAATGCTGATTAGCTTCAGAGTATTAGTGAAGCAGAAAATTGGCTTGGAACATGATTGTTAGCAGCTACCTTGAGAGCTTTATCCATTTATATCACTATTTTCTTTACAAATGAGCCGAGGGATTAGCTTGCACTGACAGACCGAGGACACATCAAATTCCATTTACGAAGAAGCAGAGGAATTTTTTGGTGTCTTAAAAACGGCCTTTCTTATTAACTTGGCTGTTCCCAATGCACAGTTTCCTAGAACTCCATATACCTGGCTGTTCCCCACCATCCCTTTTTCCCTCAGGAAAACATTATTTCTGTTTTACTGGAATGCTGCATTTACGTGGTAGGATCTGCGTGTCCCCACCATGAGTTGGACAGGTCCTTTTTCACTCTGTATCCAGGGAAAGGCATGTGTGATGGGAAGGCAGAGAGCTCTTTCTTGCTGCATCATTCATTCTCCATGTAAGCTTTGTCTCTCTCTATGCTCTATACCTAGTTTCTTTGAGAAACTGACATTAGCAGTGTTTGCCTGTTTTAAAGGGAAATGTGAAGTCCATGACTTGATTTTGGATTTAAATGCCTTGGCCATCCCAACCTTTCTCATAAAGACCAATGGCTCCACAGTGTGGCAGATACGACACAGTTCCTATGGGATTCCTCATCCCTTCCAGCATGAGGAAATCCCCAGTGGTGCATGTGTTGAGGCAATTGGGATGACTGTGCTCTGGGAATTATGCTTGAGAGATTTTTCTAGTGTGAATCCTGCTACCAAATCATCAGCCTACCTGTAACTGAATGGAGCAGTTTTCACCAGCTGATAATTTGAGACGCATGAAATGACCCCAGGGATGGAAGACCTCTCCTACGAGGACAGGCTGAGAGAGCTGGGCTGTGCAGCATGGAGAAGGGAAGTCTCTGGAGAGACATGAGGGCAGCCTTTCAGTATCTGAGGGTGAGCTGTAAGAAAGAAGGGGGCAGACACTGATCAGGGTCTGTGGTGAGGGGAAATGTTTTCAAACTAGAGAGGTGAGATTTATATTGGATGTAAGAAAACAGTTTTTTTTGTGATAATGGCAGTGAAGCACTGGCAAAGGTTGCCCAGAAAGGTGGATGCCCTGTCCCTGGAGACACTCAAGGTCAGCCTGGACCGGGCTGTGAGCACCTCATGGAGCTGTAGTGTCCCTGTTCATTGCAGAGGAGTTGGACTAGGTGGTCTTTCAAGGTCTCTTCCAACTGAAACAATGCTATGATTCGATTATACAGTCCTGATCAAGGAACTGCTTAGCTGATTGCATCTTGGATGGCCATAAACACAAAACTGTATGCATCTCAAATGCTTTGCTGTCGTTTTCCTCTCTGAATCTTCATTCCTGCTCAGGACCTGCCATATTCCTCTATTCTTCATCTGTAGGATGCATAGTTGAAATTCATTTGTTGACTCATTGACATTTTCCCCATTGACCTAGAAGTTTTAACAGCCAAGAGATGACAATATCTGCATGCATGTGAATAAGGCTGATCAGTAATCAGAGCAGTGCATAGAATATGCAAGTAGCTTCTGAAAATAGCAGGGGGAGCCTTACTGCCTTTTCATGCGAACTGAATTGTAAACTTCATGTGGCTTGGTTTTTGGGATGCAAACAATAAAATTGCCTTCTGCAAGCAGAGTAGCGCTTGTTATTGTAGTCTCTGGGTTAAACAAGACCCAGAGAAACAAGTGTTTCAAACAAGCGTTGAGCTGTACAGGTCTAGCAAGCCATTCTGTACCATGGTATGTATGTGTATATGTGTATCTCACAGAACTGGCTGTGCCTTGTCAGCGTTACCCAGTGTGAAGGAACCTTCTTCAGAAAGCTGAGTGGTGGCAAATGACAAAGAGAAAGGGGACAGGTGCCTTGCAGTGTGCTGTGGAAGATGCGTTTGTTGGAGCTGGTTAACATAAGAACACCCAAGGTGGTAACTTTCACCTGGAAGCAACTTAAAAATGAGGAATTTGGGAGCCCTGTCAGATGACCCAACAGACTTTAAGAGATAGGAGGGAGAAGAGCACTTATGGTTTCTGCAGGAGAGGTTTGAGGAGATGATAATTACTCATCTGTGTTACGCTGTGTGAAGTTTGAATAGCTGGATTCAGGTCTAAGCATCCAAATGCTGTAAGAAAAGCTAAGTTGCAATAGTCCCAATTGCAGTTCTGTTTGCAGTAAGCTGATATTTTCATATAACCATCTATTATGAACAGAAGCTTTTGTACCTGACTGGTAATATCTCAAAGCCCATCTCTAAGCAATATTAGAATTATTTTCCTATTTGCTTTTCTTTATGCTTATTTATTCAGAATTTCATCTGCCATTCTATTGCTCGGACACCTAGTGGCACAAAATGCTTTGGCAATTCTTCACAGTTAACTCATAGCTGCTAGCCTGAATTTCTCACCCTAATTATTGACCCAGGTTGCCTTTCTGAGATTTTATTCCGTATATGCGAAGCAGTCTGGATGTGGCAGATCTGAAGAAGCAGAACAGGGATGGATCCATTCATCACCTATACTGACCCAAAGGTAAAACAAAACATCTCAGCCATAAAGTCCCGTACCTTGCCTCCAACACTCTAGTTTTGTGCTTAAGCTTCAGTAGATCTTGATGTGAGCAAGCTATCTCTGCTCAATGTGTGGCTTTTAGAGAATAACATTAAGGAACATGAATTCCAGCTTGAACAGAAGTGAGAAATCTTTTCTTACACTGGCACTGTTCCAACAAACTCTGTGTGGTTTTACCCCTATCAGGGGAGATAAAAAAGGTGTAGTTTACGGGCTCACCACTTGCTTTCCTGACTGGTGGATTGCTGGAGCCACCTGAAAGACCACTTGTAAGAGGAATAGTGTTTTCTACATCAAGTCACTGGATGGGGATTGTAAAGAACTCATTAACAGCCCTGCATTTGACTTTCAGTTTGATTTTTGGACTTCGGTTCCTACCTGCAAACTGGGAATTGCCTTTGTGAAGTGCACCTCAGGATCAGCTTCTGCATTGAATCTATGAGGAAATACAACAGGAAACAGCTGCAGGTGGCTTGGTCAGCCTGGATCGGTGATTTTCCCATGGTTGCCTCACCAGAACTGGATCCAATCCTGATAAAACAGAAATGGTACAGTCAGACTGCTCCTTTTCCTCTTTCCTCTGGATATATTGCAACATGCATTTTTATTCTTGAAGAAATGCATATCTTCCTTCTGTTTCCTCAGAAGTGTTCATTTCCTACCTACAGATCTCTAGATTTTCTTTTAGAGAAAAATTGCATTCCATAGGATTTTTCCTTGCAAATCTGTCTTAATCTGTAGCTGCCTACAACATGAACTATTCCTGCTGTACTCCCCTGAACTCTTAGATTGAATTCTGCTGTCTAATCGTGGCTGCCCCAGTTTAATTGCTGTCTGTTACTCTGGGTGCATCTCTTGATTATTGCTGCATGAGATCACGTACGATGTTTTTGCTTTTTCACCTAACGGTTGGGAAAAGCATTGTTTTCTCTTCTGTCAGGACTTAAATCCTGCTTAGCATTTGCCCATCACTCCTCTGTTCTAGGAAATGTAATATGAATCTTCCTCTCCTGTGTAGTTTCTTCTGTCTGAGCACTGGAGATGTCTGAGTCACAACAGATCTATGATAAAATTTTCGGCTTCTCTGCTCTTCTCCTTGGTGGAATGTGTATTACTGCAGCTGATAAATACACGCTCTCCTCTCCAAATGCAAGCAGTTTGACATCTGAGCAATGAAGTGTGTTCCCTTGGTCATTTCCTAAACAATTTCCACAATGAAACTGTCAGTTCTTAGCCTCTGATACCCCCAAGCCAATGGCAGCCTCGTGTAATTTCTGCAAGGTGTTATTTTGCTTCTTTTGCTTTCCTTTACTCTCCACTATCCAACCTTTTTCTCTGAATAGAGAACTGATATTATAATTTCTCATCCGCTGTCCTTTCATGCATAATGGCAGTTATTGCCAGGCCCTATTCCACCCCACTCACTCCAGCATCTCATGGTTCTGAGGTCCCTCGGGACTGCTCCCTTCTACTGCATGGTCAGGGCACACTGTGTCTCTGAAGTCTGTCCCATCCCGGTGATTGATCTTTACAGTGTACAGACATAGGGTTTGGGCAGATCTTGGACAACACATCTAGAAGGAGTGTAATCTCTATGATCTATTATCTCTATAAAGAGCAAAACCAGCCCAAGAGCTGTGGATCTCCACTGTCACCATGCAGCACTACCTTCTCCACCAAGCAGTGGCTGAGTCCTTTGAAAATGGTCTTAATTTTGTGTCCTCAAAGACCTTCTGCTGTGGGGAAGGGCGATCCCTCTCTGGAAAGAATACAGGCACAGAGATATTTAATGTAGGGGTTGCATGTGTCGTATACAGATGTGGATCGTAGGGCTTTAAGAAATTTCAAGAGAATACAAGATCTTTTCTGCTGCAGTGAAAATGGTTCAACTGCATATGAACTCCTGGCATCCACCCCCAAAGTCTTCTAAAGGCAAAGGTTCCCCTCCAGGGTGTATTGCCCTGTAGCATTGCTTTTGCCAGCTTATTGCTCTGCCAGAGACAAGGAGAGCTGATTGTTATTCCCCTGGCATTCCAAGTTGCACTTTGAAAATTGTTGCTGGTTTTGGACAGCCCTACATTTTGGAACAGTTTTGTGTGGTTTTCCTGCTAGTGCCTTACCAGTTCCTCTCCATGAAGTGTTGGGCACAGCTGGTGTGCACACTGCTCTGTTTACCCATCATCGAGGTATTTCAGGTCACTTCATGGCACGCAAACATTGAAGGCAGCACCCAATGCTCATGGGGATGTTTGCATCTTCCTGCAGCTCCTGCTCAGTAAGCTGCTGCCTGTCCTGCACGGCTCAGCAGCTCAGCTTCACAAAAAGAAAGCTTTGTTTTCTCCTTCATCCCAGTTTGCCAGCAACTTTTATGCATTTTCAAATCTGTCTCTGGAAACTCATTGGAGAAATGGGCAATTCTGTGATCCTTCAAGCGTTGAAAGAGATAGGCTGCTGGGAGGATATCAGAGGTTGTGTAACAACCCAAAACCAAAGAGGATCATGGAATCATAGAACCATTGAGATTGGAAAAGACCACTAAGATAATCTAGTCCAACTTTGACCGATCACCACCTGTGTCCCCAAGTGCTAAGTAGGAGAGCTTTGGCAGCTGTCTATATGTTTCTTGAAGGTGTGGAAGATGCTGAACTGTGTGGAATTGCCTTCAGAAAGCCCAGTGACTGGCAGAGAAGATGGGTTGTGCTGTTGTCCCAGCGGGGCCATCAACTGCATCACTACAGAGATAATGAATGCATCACAAGCTGCAGGGCCAAGGCAGAGAACTGTGCTCCTCTGCCATTTGGAAGTACCACTTCTTTCTGGTTTTCTCTCCCTGTCTGTTGCTTATTTAGTTTAATATTGTTGGACAGAGAGAGGGCACGGGGTGAGATAATAGAACTTCCTCACTGAGGAACTCTGTGTGATCCTCCCTAAAATTGCTTTCTCTTCCTAAGTGCCTGTGAGAAACGCGTGGAGGTGATTTACCTCCTAATGCTTCACTTTGGCTTGGTGCTGCAGGCACTGATAAAACCAGGAGGCAGATATGTGATAGCAGTGCTTTTTCATTTGGGGATGTGCTGTGCTAATCAAAGTGCCTTTCCTGCAAGTAAATTTTGACCTCTGTGATGCCACCAGTTTGCAAAGTGGTCAGCCATGCCAGGTAGAAAGTAAGGGAGGCACAGGCAGGATTCACAACTGTGAATATGGAACTCTTCTTCCCTTTTTTTGAATAAAGGATCCAATCATCCATGCCGTGCTGCAGCTGTGGGCTGAAAGGTGCAGGCTGAACAACTGCAACAAAAAGCAGAGCTCAGGAAAGGTGTCTTAGTTTCAGCTGGGACAGAATTGTTTTTTTCTGAGTATGATGCAATGTTCTGATTCTAGGAGAAAAAAAACATTGATAACACACTGATGTTTATAGCTGCTGCTAAGCAGTACTGTACAGAGCCAAGGCCATTCTCAGCAAATGGCCCAATGAGCTGGGAGGGAACAGAAGTAGGACAGCTGATTTAAACTGGCCGAAAGGATATTCCAAACCGTATGACATCATATGGAAGGGGGTGGGAGTTCATCTTTCTCTCTCTTTTCTGTTTCTTGGGGGGCTAACTGGGCATCGGTCAGAAGTTGTTGAGCAATTGCTTGTGCATCACTTGTTATGTACATACATAGTTGTAGCTACTATCCTTTTCCTTTTCTCTGCCTTAGTAAAGAGTTTTATCTCAATCCACAAGTTCTACAGTTTTTTTCCTGATTCTCTCCCCATCTCACTGGAAAGTGGGAGGAGTGAGTGGAAGACTGTGTGGTGCTTTGCCATCTGCTGGGTTAAGCCACTATGAAAGGAACTATCAGCACAGTTGTCCTCTACAGAATAAACTTATATCTGATTAACTGTTATATTCACAGCCAGGCTGTTTGGGGCTCTGAGCACCCAATCAAGCTGTAGGTGTCCCTGTTCATTGCAGAGAAATTGGTCTAGATGACCTTTAAAGGTCCCTTTCAACTCAAAGAATTCTATGATTTCTATGATAATCATTTATCAAAAGTGACTTATTCCAATTTGTTCAACATTTGAATTATATAGAATTATGGAATCACAGAATGGCATGGGTTGAAAAGGGCCACAGTGATGGCGTAGTTCCAACCCCCTGCTATGTGCAGGGTCACCAACCACCAGACCAGGCTGCCCAGAGCCACATCCAGCCTGGCCTTGAATGCCTCCAGGGATGGGGCATCCACAACCTCCTTGGGCAACCTGTTCCAGTGCGTCACCACCCTCTGGGTGAAAAACTTCCTCCTAATAACTAACCTAAACCTCCCCTGTCTTAGTTTAAAACCATTCCCCCTTGTCCTGTCACATGGCAGATGATTTTCAAAAACAATAACAACAGAAAAAACAACTCAGTGTATCGAAGTTCAGTTTTATGCAGAAGATCTCAAGTTTATCTGCAATAAATTCCAACTCCAGAGATGCTCTACTTGCCTTATCTTGGCCTATCTGCTGCAGAGCTGAGTGCAGCTCTGAGCTTAACGTAGATGCTTGTTTTCCCATTGGAAAGTAGCCATCTTTATGGTTGGAGGATAACTGGCTATCTGGATCATATTGGGACTATTTTTGACAGAATTGGCTTTACATTGAGTGTAAAACTGATTTGGGAAGTAGTGCTCAAACAAAAGGAAGAGAGGGAACAGAGAGAGGAAGAAAAAGAGAGAAACAGAAAGAGAGAAAAATAAGTAGAAGAAGAAAAAGAAGAAAAAAAGGAAAAGAAGAAGAGAAAAAACCAAAAGCTTTAGAGGGCTGAAAATTGCATGAGTTGCTGGTGAGGGTCTCTGCTTGACCCCATCTATGAGAGGCTGAGCAGAAGTCCTCTTCTCTCCCACCTTCACACTGCCCATTTCACTATTCCTCTTTACGCTGCCTGACTTCATAACCTTAGGGCATTGTTTTTAACCAACGCTTGTGAAGCTCCAGTTTCGCAGGTTCCTGGTGTATAATTAGGAGGTCTGGCATCCTCATCTTCATGCTCTCCAGTGTCAGGGCCCTGTGGAGACACGGAGCACGGCATCGCTCCCTCTACTCGGCAGGAACCTCACGGCCCTCCTGGAACAATGGATGTGTCAGCCTCTGTCAGCTCCACCGTAATTAGCTCCGGCGTTAACTGCTTTCTGCCTCCCAGAGAGGCCATCACCTTGGTGCTAGAAAATCAGAAAGTGTCTGAAAGGTACCGCCAGCCAAGAAATGTGCAAATTCACAGGAATGGGGATATCTCCCTTTGATATCCACTGCTCCAGTGCCGCTGTTTCCTTGCAGAGGATCACTAAGTCATGCAGCAGTGCCAAAGGGCGATCCGTGTGGATAAATTCAGACATAAAGTCAAGGCGTTTTTATAATTCACATCTTTCGTTTTTCTCCTCACAGAAGGAATTACCAGAATGGCGAGCAGCTGTGAATAAAATGAGAAATAATTGGGGAGTGGGTGGAAATCTCACAAAACAAATGGAGGCAAATTTTCAAGCAGAAGTGAGCTACGGGCGCTGCAGGGCTCTGCTCTGGAGCCCTCATTTTCTGATTTCTCCCCTTCTTTGGGGACTGGAATGAGACCAAGTGGCAGAACAGCAAAGCAGAATGTCATTACTCGGTCTCGTATTTATTTTCCACCTGCCACCAACTGCAGGAAACTGTAAACAGTGATTATATTTTTCAGACATCTTCAAGACTCGCACAGCAAGATTTCAGCTCTTCGTTTTACCATCTGTGAGAGGAACTGTTTACAGAAGTCACCATGACCCAACACAGCTCCCACCAGAGCTGAATGGAAAGTTTAGTACTGATTTCAGGGCAGCAGAACTGAGCCAAGAAACACAAGTTTGGGATATAACACTTACCAATGAATAAAGTTCCACTGATTTTGAAGTGACCTGGGTTAGAACGTAGGATGTTCTACTCTAGATCTAAACCATGCCTGCTCAACGGATACATTTCTTTTTGTTGTTCTTATCAGTTGCTTTTGTTACTTATCCATTTATTCATTTAATTGAAATGACGTTTCTTTCCCTCATTCCTCTTTGTGGGCATAAAACACTTGGTCTGATGTTCCCTGGGGCGGATGATAGTACAGTTTGAAGGGAACAAATGAAGGCAAAAGTTCCGAGAAGGCCAGGTTTGAGATGCAAGGCTTGGGGATGCTCCTCATGTGATGTGACAGTGAGATGGGTAGCATAGGCTGCCTGCTCTGGGTATGGCTTGGCTTTGTGGGGAGCCCTTTGCGTCCTGGACAGCTTTCAGGAACACAGGGTTATGAGTTTACCTTGCTCTTTGATCCTAAGAAAGTGGAAATGAGGAAGAATCTGAAAGCAAACAGACAAACATAAAAAGACAGCGAAGTTTGACTGTATTCAACACATATTTTTGTGAGCCTGGAGCCTTAATAGCGGTTTTGGTACAAACTCTGGTGTGCACTGAGATTTCACTCTATCTGCATGGAAAGAACTGTCATGTCACATCTACAGCTCCTTCAAAGAAGTCTCCTTTGCTTTATTTGACTTGAAGCAAGCTTTGTGCATATTGTTTATAAGTATTAGGTTTTAGATTGTTTTTGCACTGTGCTTGGTAGCCCCTGTATTCTGCATTCGCCCGTCACATGCTGGTCGATGAGAGGGTGGAGGTGCGGGACTGCATTTGTGTGCGTGTCCATGTGGGAGGGGGAGATATGTAGTTGTGCTGGGCTGGGTAGCTTGATCTGGGGGTGACTTGTGGACGCACTGTCAGGAGTGCGGCTGTGTGTGTTCAGTGGACATTTCTCTATTTAAGTAAAACCTAAATAGCAGTGAGCTATTTAGTGGTAATTCATTACCAATTGCCCTATTTTTCTAAGGTTGGCTTGTACTTGCACACCTGAAGTCCTCCTTTCCTATATCTTACAGAAATATCCCTAATAAAGCAGTCTTTTTGGGAGCTTTGATACGATCTTTGTAGAAGAGAACTGGTTCTTTGAGCACAGCAGCAGCCTGGCTTTATGCCTTGAAACAGCTCCTCTTCTTTTCCTACTTCTTCCTGGCAAACTGCAATCAAACTTTCATGGGATTTTAGAGGTAATTACTGTTATTACTAGAAAACACATCTGTCCCAGTGAAGGATTCGCCAGTGCTTAGTTAGATTCCTGGGAACACTCCATGTTTTTAGAGGAATCTGGTTGAGTTCACCAAAAAGAGTGAAGGGCTGAGGGCAGAGTGGTTTAGGGTCTGGATTTCAGGAAGATTTTAATAGGACGTTTCCCTGCAATTTTTAAGAAAAGCTTACTCTTGGAAAGGGAATGTGTTCTGGGAAGGGCTGTCAGATGAACCTGGTGGATCTGGTACCACAAGGTTACGATTTTATGGGCAAGCACAGTGGAAACACTGTCTATAAGCTCTCTCTGGTCACCTGCACTACCTTGGGCCTTGTCAGTATGTCCTCAGACAGCGTTATCTTTAGTACTGGTAAAGAGCAAATGCTCAATTTTCTGAGTAGATGACAATTTTCACACCACTCCTGCTCAGAATCTGTGGGATCCGGTGTTCAAAACAGCAGAATTGGTCTGGAAAAAAGGAGCATAGGATAAAGTGACAGCAATGGCTGATGCCAAACCACTGGTATTAGGGGGTGTGTCTCACCTGGGCTGGTAAATTGGGCATCACTTAGCAGAGAGCAATTCATGCAGCAGGAAAGAGCATAAAAATACGCACAGAGGGATGAGTAAAGTACACTGTTAAATTAAACAGAGGAGTTACGTAGGGAGAAGAGAGCCAAGCCTTGTCCCCATACCTACTGGGAGAGGATTTTGGCCCATGGGGAGTGGAAATAAAGCCTTCCTTGGGCCCTCGTTTCTTTGCTAGGCTTGGATGGGCTTTCATCTCTTTCTTATTTATACTCAGCTCCAGATTTTCCCTTAAGCATAACAGGATTATATTTCAGCCTTCATGCGATCTTACAAATCAACATTCAGTCTCACCTGGAGTAGCTGTAGGAAGGGTAGTGTGAGAGGCTATCTACATTTTTCAAAAGAAAGCTGGTAATTTTGGATACTAAATCCCATCCTGCTTTCTGTATTTTTTTCCATTGCAACTTGCAGTGCAGATGATCATAGATAAGTAACAAAATCAATATTCTTTACCTTGCTACTCAGCAAACCCGTGCACTATGAATTTTGGAACGAGAGCTTAGTGGCCAGTATGCCTTTGCTCACAATAAAGGTACTGAAAAATTCTGTATTATCTTGAAGTTCTGCCTTTCACCTTTGTGATTCCATTGATCCCAAGGCTGCTAAGGCATGAGAGGAAAAAATCCATCCAATTAATTCTTAAAAGGGCACTGAATATTCCCAGGCAGGAGCCAGATCAACAAAGCCATGCCTGCAGTGCTATCAATACTGAACAGTTGTTTTGAGAGTGGATTTCTTTCCCCTATTATAATATCAAGACATAGCATGAAGTACATATAGGAAATTAAAAGCACTAATGAGCTAAAGGTTTTGCTGTGTACCTTTGATAGGACCCTGACCTTTATTTCACTGCAATTTGGACATTCCAAACATGTATCCCTTATAAGGGATGGCACACAAGTGATGATACATTCCTCAGCATACATCACCTTGTTTTAAAATCATGGTCCATTGTAGGTGGTGAAGCCAATGAAAAATTTAATAAGGGCAACTTTATTTTGGTTTCTAGTTTCTTTCCAAAGGAGCAAAGGATCAGCTCTTCTTGCTGAGGGACCAGAAATCAGGGGGTACCCTGAATTTGGAGATGGGTTTTCTTTTCCTATTTTTATCTGTCTTGTTCCCTTTCCATGCTAATTCTAAAGCTAGAAAAATGTCGCAGAGGCAATGAAATGAACATATGTGCATGGTTATAAAGTGGGTGATGTTATTGCCTTTTTCTTAACAGCTTTGCATAGACATTTTTTGGTATTTGAAATACAGTGACTTAATTCACAGGAATGTTCATAGGCACAGAGCATTCCAGAATAAAGATATAAATATTTAGAATTTGTTGGTTTAAATGAGTAAATGTAAGCATTTCCATGGGAAACCCAGTTTCTATGAGGGTATGACTTGATAGGTTTCTCTGCCACTCAAGGATGAGGACTAGGAGGATGGGAGCATCTTCCTGTGAGGGAGAGAGGACAGGAGGAGGAGGGGGACTGACTCTAGGCTTGATCTCTCCAGGCAGTGTCCTACAAAATTGCTCTGCAGATACAGGACAGAAAGACTACATCAGTGCTTCACAGATTGCCCTCTCCATGAGCAACATATTTGGGTTTAGAAAACCAGGGTCATTTTCTATAGCATAACCAATGTCCTGAAAACATTTGCTTCAAAGGACAGAGTGACCATAAGGCTTCTTCCCACATGATGAGAGAACCTGTTCTTCATTGACCTCAGTCCCCTGCACTGCTCCTATGGCACTGCATTGACCTTCTCTTGGGTGAAACCCAACAGTCCTTCAGGGCTGAGGCCATCCGTAACCATTCAAAACCATTCCAGCAGCACCGTGGCTATCAAGCACTGGTAAAAAGCTGTCAGTACAGCGGACTGAGTTGCAATTTGGGGTAAGAACTAGCTGAAAAATAATGTCAAATTGGTACAAGATTGTTTGTGCCATATTTCAATCTACAAACAGAACAGGAGAGAAATTCTTTAAATAAACTATTTCTTTAATGAATGATTCATCCAACATTAATCTACTCAATCAATCAGAAGTCCTCCAGCACCACAGGGCATAAATGGAGGGCAACTCCTGGTCAGTAGTTAGCACCTGCACCCAACGTTTGGGGCTGTGAGATGCACTCCTGCACTTGGTTGAAACAGTGCCTTTCTAAAGCACATTTCAGTCATCCCACATCGAGGACAAGCCTATTTTCTCCTTTCTTATTATGTTTCTACATCCCTAAGACATGTCAGCACCCATTGATAGATCTGCAGTGACCTGTTCGGTAACATTAGTTTAACCTCCAGGGCTGTGCCAGCACAGTCCAATTAAGCATGAAAGTGAGAAAAGAGGTTTCTCATTCCTACCTTTCTGCAAGTCCCAAGTTATTCCTTGTGCTTAGGCTCTGCATTCAGGATCACCTTGAGCTCTTGTTTTGCAAGAAGTCTATATATATTCTTCCCCATCACAGCAACCACGCGCTGCTTCATCATTTGCAGTGTTATTCATGTCCCACGGTGAACTTTCCAGAGCTTACTGGAGAGCAGAATAGTTCACAGCTGGTCTAGTTGGAAATATTTTTTTTGCTTTTCATTAGAAGCCGAACAAGCCATCTCATTTACCCCAACTCATGTAGCACTTTTGATATGATGAATTACCTAAACCATCCCTGCTGTTTCTTAGCTCCAAGGTTATGCCTGCTCCCTATTGGGTTGGGCTCGTGGAGTATTACACCTGCAAAGTGCATTGACTGTGAACGTTTCTACAGGGATGTATTTTATGCAGGCTTAGGAAAACCATGTCCCTGGGAGAGCCATTTTGCCTCTGCTGCACCCAGGCAGATTGCTGCTGATGGGGCTGCAGAGGGTGCAATCATGGGCTGCCAGCTGCCAGCAGGGACTGCCATGAAGGCATGGCCAGGTTTTATTTTTGGTGTTGTACCTGGCATCATCAGGGCAGCTGCAGCAGCACAGATCTGGAGGCATCTTCTGCCTTCTCAGCCTCCTCTCCACGCAGCCCAGAGGCATGCTGTGATCCTGCTCTTTACCTGGGAATTAGTGTGGGTATTGCAGCTATTTGTGACAACACAACTTTAGCTGGAGATCCTCAGAGATGTCCTGATGGTGCCCAGGCTCCACAGGTCTGACTCATTTTTGAGTCAATCAAGGGTGACAGGAAGCTAACGGGCTCTCCTGAGCACAGCTGTTGCTCATTGGGAAGCTCATGAAGCAAGGTCAGTGGAGGGTGGCAGTCTGTGGCATTACTGATTTGTTTGAATGGGGACACTGGAACAGCCTCTGAACAATGCTCTCAGAGATGTGATCTGGTTTTTGGGTGATCCCGTGTGGAGCCGGGAGTTGGACTCCGTGATCATTATGGGTCCCTTCCAATTCAGAATATTCTGATTCTGTGATTCTACGATTCTAGGACTACTGCTTCTTATTTTGCAGGGGAGTGTTTTACGAGCTCCAGATTGCAGAAAAGCAAACTAAAACTGAAAGCAGCTGTGAGGAAGGGCCGACTGGACATGGTGGCTGAAGCACAGAGGTGCGCCTTCATAATTGTAACCCTATTACCGACAGATTGGCAGTGTATCAGTTCAGTGCAGTCAATGCCTATGAGCTGTGGCCTGAGAGCTGCCAGCATAGCCCATGGGCTTGAGGCAAAAAACAGAGCTCAGAGTCTGGCGTGGACGTTGTCTTATGGCCACTGCAAAAACCACGAGGAATATGAACTGGAGCTTTGCCACAGCTTGGTAGAGGTTTTCCAGCTCCCTTGGTGCCAGAAGCACCACAGCTCATGGTATGCACAACTCCCAGGCCCTGACCAGAAGTCCTTCATGGGCAACGTGGAAAAAATTGTATTTCAATTTAAACCCGTTATTTCATTTGTAGTTGCACTGAAGTGAAATCTTTGTAATAGAGCCATAAAGAGCCTTGCTTACAGGTAACAGATGGAGTTAGCTTCTCCGCTTCCTTTCACTAGAACAAATCAATAGTTACTATATTAAAGTTGGTGAATTCACACCATACCAAACCAGTGCAAAGCAGAAAGCAGTCACATTCCTATATTCAAGTAACAGGTTGCATTTTGCCTTTCCTCTTGTTGCAAAGAGGAACAAGAGGCATCCCACATCAAAGGTAAGTTTTCCCCTACTTCTAAGCTCACTCAGGTATTTGTGATTTGCTTCTCACAGCCAAAACCCTATTAACTTCTTAGATTTTCAGATGTAGCATTTCAAGCTGTTCCTGAAAATATGAATTAAAGATCTTACAAAATATCTCGAATTTCTGCTTTTTGTTGTTGCTTACCGTGCCAAATAAAATAGCAAAGCAAGATGTGATTCTCCACAGTAAATAGAGAAAAAAGTCATTGTTTGGTACATGATGTGCTCATAGCAACAAAGCCACAGCCTCCCTTTATTGCTCTTAAGCATTCCTAAAATGCTTAAAATCCTAAAAAAAAAATTAACTTTCATGCAGCTTTCCCTTATCTGGAAACTAGGTGAAAAACAGACCATTAAGTGCAGCAGTCAAAATAGTGGGGAAAAGCATTAAATCACAGAATGGCTTGTGTTGGAAGGAATCTCAAAGATCATCTACTTCCAACTCCATGCCATAGGCATGTTTTGGATGTGCCCATGGTGGAAGGCCTCCCGGGGTCTACACCTCGAGGTCCACAGCATCAGAGACGGATGTTGGAGGTATGGCAGCAGAGGTTGAACCTTTCTGTCAGTATTCCGTTATATTTTGTTGCTGTGAGACAGATGGCAGCAGAGGGGCTGTATGACACAATGGCGTCTGACATGGAAGTGCATATGAAGCAAAAGGGTGGAACTGAATTCCTCCGTGTGAAAAAAAATGGCAGCCGCTGACACTCATTGATGCTTGCTGAACGTTTATAGAGACCAAGCAGTGGATGTGAGCACAGCGAGGCGGTGGGTGGTGTATTTCAGCAGTGGTGACGACGATGTGAAAAGCAAGCCACATTTCAGATAGCCATGCAGATTTTTATGAGTGTGGCATGCAGGCTTTTGTTCATCGCTGGTCAAAACACACAGCTAATGCTGGTGATGGTGTTTAAAAATAAAGCTTTGTAGCTGAGAATTTGCTCTATCAAATGGTGTTATCGTGCTCTTTGTATCTGTTGTAGTTTCCAAGCAAATAAATAAGAGGCATTACTTTTGGAGCAATCTATATTTATCTGATGTTGTAGCTTGAGCGACTTGGATGCTGAGGGAAAATCGTGCTAAGGTGAGGTAATAAGTCAAATATTTTGAGTCAAAGTGGGTAGGACTGAGCCTCTCAGCTGTCTGGTTTGCTTCTCTTTCCAGTGAAGCAGTTTTGGTCATTATATGTGAAAGAGCAAAACCCTCTGATGCAGCAGAACTGAGTTGCTCCAGGGATCTGCTGCCTGGGACTTCAAACACCCAGCAAATAAGCTGAAAACAAGAATTAGAGAGCAGGTGTATAAAAAAGGATGATGCTGGCTTCTGACTCATCTTTCTGAAAAGCTACAGGTGCAGACCCACAGCCCAGCCCTTCACTCTTCCTATGTGGTTTAGAAGGGCCAGCAGCAGGCAGGATCCCATAAGGATGTCTGCAGGGCACAGGGAAGTGCTCGGTGGACTCAGGAAGAGGAAGTGTGGATGCTGCTCTCTGCTTAAGCTCTTTTCTTAAGGGGATAAGTGCTGGGTAATTCATGTCGCACTTGCACTTCAGCCATGCTTAGTTTTCAAAGGTATTGCATGTCTTTTATCTTCATATTTTTAATAAAGAGTAGATGAAAAAAAAAAACAACCCACCAAACCATAACCAATCCTTTCAGTCTCTGTCATTTTTATCTCCATTAGATGCATTACCTGATTACTTAACCCACATTCTCGGATTCATTTACTGTTATTTTCCCCCTGTTAGTCTAAAATCACTCAGTGACAAGCCAGAAGATGAGCCTTAATCTCCTCTCACAGTCCAGGCAGCTTAGTGATCTGTCATTCAGATGAAATGGAATGAAATGGCCTTTACATCTCCAGGTTTGCACGAGCAACAGGCTCCTGCATGCTGGGGTGGTGATCTTCCACTACCGTGATGGTCTGTAGCACCTCCATTCCCACTTTCCAGCTGCTTTTGAACTTAGCAGCAGCTGAGCCCTGTGAATGCAGAACCCAGAGACAGGTGGCATAGAGGTGCCATGGTCCAGGCAGATCTATGGGAATTTCTCCCATCTCAGGCACCACAAAGCTGCCTTGGGATTCATTGCACAGTGGACAGAACCAGCACTCTTGGCTGAAGCTGTTAGAAATTGCAATTTAAAGTCTGATATTCACCAACAGAACGATCCTTTCACCCAGCTCCAGCCCTATGGCCATGGGCTTTACGCCTCCTCCAAAGTGCTTTTGTGCCATTCAAGTGGTGCACGGGGAGGGACCAGTGCAAAGGCAATCTCCAGCCCTGGATTTGTGGCTGGGCATCAGCTGCATGAGCGGCTGCGGTAGCTGAGCACACTGATTGCATGTCTGTAGGGGAAAATTCAAAGCTGTGAATCTGGTGCTTTTCATTTTGCTTCTTGTTCTACAAATGAAAAAGCCACAAGGTGGGAGAGGAACTCATCTGACTGCAAAAGTTGTTTCCCCTGATGGAAATATTATGCAATAAAACATGCCTACCCTCTTTCCACAAACTTATCTAAACCATAACTCTTTCCCCCCATCCTCTTGACGTGTTTATTTCTTATTCATCATTTCTCCAGAATCGCTTCTCTGTTTGCTTGTCAGTCCTTCCACCCACCTTTACACCGCCTGTCCCGCCTGTGATGAATTCCCTTTCATCCTTTTCTTTTTAGACTGAGCCTAATAAGACGTGGGACGGAGAAAACCTTCTGATTCCCAACGAGAAACTCCTCTTCCTCTCAGCCCTTGTGCTGCCAGCAGTGGGGTGCTGGAGTTACAAAAACCCAGCTTGAAATGTATACACACGCAGGATTTCCTTGAAGATATTTAATGACACACAGAAGCATTCACTGAGCCCATCCCATTAACTCCTCTGTAATTATTTTCTCACAATTAAACACTTAAAAAAATACAGAAAAAGAACAGGTAATCACTGAAAGTAAATGCATTTCTGGGAAGGGCTGAATGTTCCCACATAAGGAGTGGAGGTACCACGTCAGGCGTATTTCTGCTTCTGCAGCTTCTTTGTTCTTTGAATTCTTAGTTAGAATATTTGCAGTCACAAAATGCAGCCATGAGTGAAAGGTTGTTTCCCATCTGTTCCTGGCTTCATGGTTTCTGCTTCACGAGATCGTTTCCAGAAGAGCATTAGTTATACATTCCTACAGAGCAGTGCCAGTACTGTCTGCTAAAGCACGTACTGTACAGCCACCGAGCGTTCACAGCCATGATGCCTCTTCTGTTTTCTTCATGCAGTGAAGACATTCACCAAATATGATCACTGGTGCTGCTGGGCAATAGTTGTCAGGCATCGGTTAATGAATGAAACAGTCTTTGGAACAACTGATAACAATTGTAACAAACCCTAACCCCGCATCCAAAGCCAGGTGGGTGCTAGAAGGTATAATTATTTACAGCAGCCATTAGATGTCAGTGCAAATTAGTGACAGGAGCTGCTTTTTAAGCAGAGATCTTCTCTTGGAGCAAGACGTGGGCTGGGATTAACAGAATGATGCACAGATGATTAGGGCTTTTTTCTTCTCACTTTTTATCTTTTCTTTAGGAGTTGTGTCATGGCATAGATCTGGGACAATCTGCATCATTAAGAAGTTAAATTCAGAAGGGGACAAAAGGATTTACTCTGCAGTGGGATTCCTCATTTCTTCCAGTTTAGAGCTATAAGGGTTTTCACAGCCTTTTCTTTGTGCAGAGCTGGCCAGTGGATAAATATAATTCAGCTTGGATATTAGGAAATGTTTCTTCTCAGAAAGAGTGGTGATGCAGTGGCACAGCTGCCCAGGGAGGTCATGGAGTCGCCATTCCTGGAGGTGTTCAAGAACCATGGAAGTGTGGCACTGAGGGATGTGGTCAGTGGGCATGGTGGGGGTGGGTCAGTTGTTGGACTGGATGATCTTAGTGGTCTTTTCCAACCTTAATGACTCCGTGATTCTATGATTCTCTTAGGGCAGCACATTCAGATCGCTGTGATATCTGACGGCATGCAGTGCCATCTGCCATTTTGGATGTAGCTTCACTAATCCAGACCCACAGCTCCTGCTACAAGCAACAGGAAGGATGCAGGGCTGAAAAGCAGCTTTCAGAAGAAGAGCTGTTGTCATAGGAATTTCACTGCCAATAGCTGCATTCTGAACTCAAGACACTGATGGGAGCATGAAGGAGTGATGCTGAGTGTTTGGAACAACTTGAAAGAGCACTCCAGAATGAAGATCCTTGCAGAGCTGGCCCTGAAACTGGAAGGGCCACACCTCTGGAGGAAAGCCCTTTCCTACTGCCAGTGTAACACAGCTGGCCAACCGTGGCCCAGCAGTTGGGCTGCTGATCACATTGGCTTTGCACTCATTTGCAGTGGTATGTTTGATAGAAATGACACAATTATAGAATGGCTGAGGTTGGAAAAGACCTTAAAGATCACCGAGGTCCAATCCCTTTGCCATGGGTAGGGCTGTCAAACACCAGATCAGGCTGCCCAAGGCCCTATCCAACCCAGCTTTGAGTACCTCCAGGGATGGGGCATCCACACCTCTCTGGGCAGCCTGTGCTTGGGTCTCACTGCCCTCTCAGTAAAGAATTTCTTCCTAACATGTAACCTAAATCTCCCCTCTTTTAGTTTAAAGCTATTTCCCCTTGTCATATCGCTATTAGACCATGTAAAAAGTCAGTCCCCCTCTTGCTCATAAGTTCCACGATAAAGCCATACTTCTAATATTAAATCATATCTTATGCTCTGGAATCATGAAAACTTGAGGGTCTCTCACTTCCTTCTCATAATGAAAAAAGAGAAGGCTCTTTTTAAAAAAACAAATGAAGATATATGTTTATATATGTGTGTGTGTGTGTGTGTGTCTTCTGATAGACTTTTGCAAGGTGCTTGGGTCAGGAAGTGACTCAGTGCCACTCAGAAGGATGGAGGACCATGGCAGGTGATGCCCTGAAGACACTGGCAGTCTGCAAGGCCTCGTGCTGCTGAGCAATGCTGTTCTCTGCTTACAGCTGTATGGAGTGCGGCAAACAATTGCATCATTGCAGTATGCTTTTCATTTTACTAAAACATATTGTAAGGAATTTTAGTGGTTGAAAAATACTCATCCTGATGAAATTTGTATTAAGAGCTGCATGTATTTCAGCTGAATGCATTTCCTGCACAACTGAACACATTGTGTACTTTCTGATAGAGCTACAAAATGTTTGGCTCTCAGTAAACTCCTCTGTAAAAAAGATGCAGAATTCACTGTTTGTTTAAGGAAGCCACAGCCAGCATCCAGATCTGCCCTTTCTATGGATAACACTCAGAGTCTCTAAAGCCCCAGAGCTTTAGAATCTGCTAAATGCAGATTAAAATTTAACAAGATGAACTGGCTGCAATCAAAATTGATAAAAATTTCTCGTTGTACACTTGTTGTAGTTTCATAAACTGCTGTACTTGTGTACAGCGCAACACTGGGAGAAGTGGCCCAGCATGAACCGTGCGCTGAATAAACTGATGGTCCTTGAGTGAAAGTATTTATGTGCTGCTGCTTTTGAGTTTAAATCTCATTATTTTTAAGTCACTACTGTTTGATTACTCAAGGTAGTTGTGAATGGTGATAATCATATCTGCAGGGGAACCCACCCTTGATAACACTGTTCCTTTTCCCTCCTTCTCTCGCTCCCTCCCTCTCTCCGTCCCTCCCTCCCTTTCTGCCACCCTCCCTTCTTTCCTTCTAGAATAGAATAGAATAGAATAGAACAGAATAGTTGGGACCTACAAACATCATCTAGTCCAATTAGTCCAACCACCTCAGGGCTAATCAGAAGTTAAAGCACACGATTATTAATTTTTTCAGATTTCTTTAACCAAGTTGAAGTATAAATTAAAAATATCATTGAACACTGAAGAATAGAAAGAGACATTTTGAACGTGGCAAAATTGAGCGTTTTTGCTCTCTCGGTTCTTAAATAATAGCTTTTTTTTGGTGGAGCTTTTCCCAACCTATTCATTTTTCACCTTCACCCATTGTTCACAAACCGTTGTTACTCTTCACTAGAAATATTTATGGGCTCAGAGTATGTTTGGAGTAGCATTAAAAGGCCATTCAAATCCTCCAACTCCTTCCTCCAGAAATTTCTTTTCACTGGGGACTGACCAGGTCCTACGTCCCTCATTGCTGCAGTCTGCATTTAGGTAAAGATGTTTTCCAACCTAAAACAGAGAGGAAGAAACTCCTTTAAGAACAGTCTGTACACACACAGCACATCCTGGGGGCAGCCTCTATGAGCTGGGGCTGCCCTCTGCCCAGCTCCATGCAGCTGGGAGGGGATGGGGTCTTCATCACAGCCGTATGGGTGATGACTTCTTCAGCAAGAGTTGATGCTAACAGAAGAATCATTTGGGGAAAAAATAAAAACTAAGCAGTTCTACCTGACCAACTCTTTCACAGACTTAAGGGGGAAGGTTGCTGCCAGAATTCAAGAAGCTCTTTGCCAACTCTCTCATAAGGTTTGAGTTTTGGGTGGTACTGTGTGGAGCCAGGAGTTGGACTCAGTTATCTCTGTGGGTCCCTTCCAACTTGGGATATTCTATGATTCTGTAAGTATATAAACCCTCTAAATCTTCAAAAAATACATTACCTGTGCATTACCTGTATTGCTTGTAGATGTATAGCTATTGAGAACTGGGTTGTAAGGCAGGCAAGAAACCAAACCCTGACTGTTACCTGTGCAAAGATGGCAGAGTGTGGCAAACATTGATTCTTCTGTAGCAGGCACATGTTGAGAGGAATTGCTGCATATTCATTTGGGAACTTTACTCACATATTCATGATTTTTCTCATAAGAAAAGCAATCAGAACTAGCTTAAGTGTTATTATTTTTTAATCAGATATTTTCTTGCAGGATTGTCTAATATCCAAAGAATTGCCATGGGAAGTTAGTGTTGCTACAGCTATTATTTAAGTTACACAAGAAAATAATGCAGCTTCACCCTAAGTACGTCCCTTTCCCACTTCTGCTCATGCAGTTGCTATCTTTCCCTTGTCTCAGAGTAGCTGAAGTGGCTCAGTGCAGGAAGGCTGCCGAGTACAGCGATAAGCCCAGGGAGGTTACAATAGGGATGGTGGAAGGCTGGCTTTGCACTGGAGGAACATCAAGGTCTCTGGCTGTGGCAGTGGTTCCCACTTGCTTGAGAGAGACTTTTTATAAGATGGAATAAACCGTATCGAGAGTTAGAGGTTTAATCAGCACCTTTAATGTGAGGCAATGTTACAGACAATTAAGCGGGAGCTTGTACTCATAAAAACAAATGTGAGATTACTCAGGAGTGTCAGCAGTCTGGGAGGAGATTTGCAGAGCATGGTATTGGAAGGAACATGAGTGGGTGACAATAAGCAGTGTAGGTAGCAAAGAAAACCTTAATGTGCTCTCCAACCCCATGGGCATCGAGACTGGGGTTTGAGGCCAAGGGCTGGCTGAACAGGATGCAATGAAATTCTTCATCGTTGCTGGTTTGCTTCAGTTACCAGCAAAAAAGTGCTCTTGATATCCCTCTGCACAACCACAGTGGCAGCAGGGATGGATGGCTGTGCCTCTCCTTTTGCTGTGCAGCTGGAATTCCTTGCAGGACCTCTAATTCATATATTGCTAAAACAAAAAGAGGTGATGGGGAAGACAGCAGAGTTAACTGGATTATTTTTTTTAAGGAGAATTGTGAGCTAGTCAAGGCAGAGCACAAAATGGAAGGGGTCACAGACCTGAATGTGGCACGAAGACTTAAAGGCCAGAAACTGTGCCAAAGGAGATAAAACCAGATCTCTGTCAAGAGGTGTCAGTTTTCCTGCAAACACAGTCAGACAGCACATCTGCATGCATAGGAGCCCATCTGCAAATCTCTCATTTTGGAATAGGGAAGCAGCTCAGAAGAATGGCCCACAGCCTCCTATAGAAAATTTCCCATGACACAAGGGAAAGCAGTGATACACTGGCTGACCTGGAATTTGCTGACAGATGTGAAAGGCAGCATCAGAAGGCTCTCAGTGTGAGCCAGAGGCTTGGCAATGCAGTGGGGTTGTTGGGTAAGTGATACAGACGTGGCATTAACAGCAGTTCTAAGGAGCTGAAGAAGACTTTAAGTATGAAAGAATCCAACTTTGAGTGAGAAAGGACCTCTGGCAATCAGAAATTAGGTCAGGTTTCCTGCAGCCTCTCCCCGTTCCCATTCAGGCAACATATGGCCTCGCAGACTTCGATGGAAACACAGCAAGATGAGTTTCTTTTCACTTTCTTTGACTTTCTCAACAGAGCAATGGGTTAGGAGATCCCGTACAGCTGGGTTTAATATGCATGAGGACAAAAGCAATCCTCAGCTGGCTCATGATATTACCAAGTCTTAGAAAAAGTCATAAATTCCATCTGCAATGACAGGGAAATTAGTGATTATGGGAAAAAAATAAGGGAGGCTGTTCAGTTAACTGCAGAAACAGTGTAAAAATTGGCAAGAAAAAAGGCTACTGTAAACAGAAGACTACCAAGGATAAATTAGTTTAAAATTAAAATTAGTCCTTCAATCTGAGAAACAAGGACAGTCAGCGGAAGAAGCTAATGTAGGACGTTGAAACATCACCTCTCCATGTCTGGTTTCCATCTGGGCAGCTTAGCCAGAGTTTGGCAGAAAAAATCTTATAATTCGTTATCAGATGTTTTGATGGCAACGGTGTGCGTGGATCTTACATATCACTGCTGAGCTCAGCCACAGATGGAACTGAGGGGCCACCACCACAAACAAGGTGACCAGTGGGCAAGATCATGAATCAAGGATCCTCGGTGGCTGGCCCAAGAGACATTTCCATCTGGAACTGGGAGATGCTCCCCTACCCCAACACAAACACCACTTTGTTCAATACAAGTTCTACCCCAGTGGTTCAGCCAAAAAATGGTACTGAGGAGAAACAGATGGCAGCAAACAAAGGAAAAGTCTCTTTTTACGATTCTTATCCTCTGACACAAACATATGGCTCCCTGGAGGCTTTAACAGGTTCATTTTTGGTTTTCTGCGTTAGGACTTAAGCATTGCAAATGGAAATGAATCTGGAGGACGAGGGGAATCTGCCTTTGGAGCAGAACAAAGCCTGTGGCACTCGGAGATGATGGCTCTCAGTCTGTGCATTGTTCCTGGCACATTTGGGGAGCTCGCAGAGAAAGCATTACATGGCATGCCTATTGAATTCCAAATAAATATAAAGCATCTAGATCCCTCTCAATTTATTCATTGAAAATGTCTTCTACCTTTTCTACATATTGAGCCTACTACAAATTCTGGTAATATCAGCGCTAGCTGGAAGTAACTACATTTGCCTGTTGGGTGCTTTGATGTGTAGGATTTGAATGCTTTGGAGGGGACTGAATAAATGTCTCAACATGAAAAAGCAGCACAGATACACCTGACAGAATTAACTGAGAGGAACGCAAGCAGAAATTCTGATAGGGAGATAACAGTGACACCTGGAGAGTCATAGATACAGTGGGTAAAACCCAAAAGAGGGGACTTTTTTTGTTTTTGAGAAACCAACCTTCTTGTTTTAACTAATGAAACTGTTATTGCTTTGATTGATTTCACCTGTAATGAGTCTTTTCAGCCCTTTTCAGTTCATACGTACTTCTGTACATATTGAAAGACCACATGTACCTGCTTGTCTCCCTTGGGCTTGTTTCTTGCAACCGGACACATGCAAACATTCACAGCTGAAAGCAGCCTCCACCTCTTTGTTGACTATTAGCTTGAAATTTGGCTTGCTTTCCACAATTAGTTTTTGCTCCTTTTAACGAATCCTTCATTCTCCTGAGAACATTTCAGTTTGGAGTCCCATGGTTCAGACAGAGATCCATCTGCAGAGCACCAGCCATGAATACCTGTAGCTGCTTTATACTATTTATACATGTCACTGACATGGGAGTCCTTTCTATTTGCCATGACGATCTTCTACTTCAACTGGAGAATGCTGTATAGAAGCAGTAATGGGCATTACTTTATATCTTGTTCTGAGGCTTATGTACTTTCCATGGCTATCAAGGCAGCCCTCCCGTTAAAAAAAGGATTTAGCAAATAACTATGTGCTAAAAGAGCAATTTAGAAGAGATGAGTTTCTGAACTGGCAGGATTATTTGCAGGCTTAAAAAAGTATTATTTTAAATGCACTTATTTAAAGTGATGGATATTCAGTACTATGAAACACCCCCCAGCAAACGTGATCCGAAGTTTTTTTTGTAAAAGCTTTTCACAATAGACAGAGCCTGCCTCGGTATCTTCAGTTGCTTATTTCAGATTGCCTGCAGACTGCGAACAAAGTGGCTACAGCATGTGAAAACCCACACACTCCTTACTACAGAGGATTTCAATCCTTTTCTGTCGTGAGACAGCTGCTACTATGAGCAGTGCTGGACAAGAAATTACAGCCCTCAAGAAAGGAGTGGGATTTGAGGACAAGCTGAGTGAAACATGCGGGGTGATATCACTTTGACATACTTAGCCAGCTTCTCCAGACTGTGTTGTGAGGACTGATGGGACTTGCCTGAGGGGCTGCTGCAAGTGCTGTGAGCAATTGTGTGCCCCAGGGAGATGGTCTCAAGCAGTCCGTTCTATAGTGCCATGGCTCCTTCTCATGCAGCAGGCAAGAAGGGTGTGAGCAATACTGGTCCTTTCTACTCCGTACATCAGAGCTTGAGTACAAAAAAGAAAACCCACTTAAAGAAAATGGTACTGTCATAGAATCACAGAATTGTTTGAGTCAGAAGGGACCCTTAACGTTCACCTAGTCCAACACCCTGAAGTGAACAGGGATGTCTACAGGGATGTCACCCAAGTAAACATCCACATGTTCCACCAGAGCAAGGCTTGTGCGCAAAGTACTGAAGATACATGAGCCAGCCAGGATGAAAAGTCATAGCTTGCTGAAGAATCAAGATTTCCCAATCAGTGGAGCCAGGGAACAAACATGAAGGAGCATAACCTTTGTGAGACTGTTCTCAGTCAAACTGGCCATTCTTTTGCCCTCCTGCTGTGCAGAGCTGCTCATCCTGGTGCTGCTCCCTGTGGGGAATCAGCTTGCAGAGAAAGGCTGCCCATTCTGTTCTCTAGGCACACAGCAGCTGAATGCTGCCAGTTTCAGCATGTTCTTAAGACACAGTGTGTGTTGTATGGCATCATGTGAAAGCAGCCCATGCAGAAGATGTTTCCCTCCTGGAAGGGGGGCATGGGGGCATGCTGGAGCCTTGTTCTGGGAGCAGAGCTGCGCTCTGCCAATTGCTTTGTGCTGTTGTACTCCACACATTTCTCATTGCAAAAGGAGGCATAATAAACTTGTCTTTAAACAGACAAGCATTTAGGAGAACGAGAAGGGAGAACTGCTTTTCTCCCTCCTCAGATAACAAATTTGATTGCTGATGTGAAAAAGTCTGTTTTGTAAAAGCAGAGTGCAGCTGAGAAACACCAGACATCTTGAAAGGCAGCAGATTTCTCTGAAGAGCCTCTCCTGCCTCTGCCAGCACTGGGTTTGGACTGGAGACCCCAGCACTCTGCTCTGATTTGTACTGCTTGGACATACATTAAAACTGACTTGTTTACTCATTTTATATTTGATATTTTCACATAAATCTGATAAAATCTCAGTAATTGTTATGCTCCTGGAATTGTTGATGTGTGATGGGAATAATGGACACATGCTGGATTTTATCACATCCCAACCACTGGTCACATCCTGAGGAGACTGGTCCAAGAACACAGGCGAGGTGGGCAAGTTGGGTCAGAAGATTCAGAGGAGCCTGGAGGAGAAGAAGGGAGTAGCAGAGCTAGAGCAAGGTGTGACATTTATCCTGTTGATTTCTCTGTCACCATGCCTGTCCTAAAGGCAGTACCAAGGCCATGGAGTGCATGTTCCTTGCTGTACCTCTGTGGTCAAACCGAGGTGCATGAATTCCTCCAAGGCACTGTGCTTTGTATCAACAACAAATTTATGTTCTAGAGGAGAGTAAGTTGCAAGCCAATTTCCCGTCTCTCATATTTGCATTCAGTTCCTTTCTGTCCTCTGCAGACCTTTCCCTCTGAGGACAGCCAGCCCTAATTAATGCACTTCTGGCTTCTTCACAGGGCTTTGCCATTTACCTAAAGAACTTCAGTGGTAGTCAGAAAGGTCAGACAAAAAAAGAAAAACAATGATGTTTTCAATGCGTCTTAACTCCAGTATTGTTGCAAACTGTTACTGAGTCTGGTTGTGTGCTCAGGAGCCTCTCTCTCTATGTGGTGCCAACTCAACTGCCCATCTTTGGGTGATCCAGACTAGCAGTCTACCTTTAGGTGGCTTACATGAGTAGTCTTGGTGTTGCATAAATGTCTTGGTGTTATAATTTTAGTCCAACTAGCAACATTCTACATCTTAAATTGTTGCCTATTGCTGTTAGTTTTTGACCATGCTAATTGAGAAAGAAGAAATGTTTTTCATTAATAAGTATTACTTTAAGTAAAAGACAACTAAACAACACTCCAGAATATCATTCAGTCTATGGTTTTTCTGAGATGGGTTTTGAAATCCAAATGGATTCCAAAAAACAAATGCACTGATTTGAAGAAAAAGCACAGCTCACCTGTTGAACTCAGAGGGGTAGTGCAGGCATTGCTTTTGAGTTGATGGATCTCCTAATGGGAGAGCTCCTTTCTTGATTCTACCAGTTCACACTGGAGCAGCAACTTCTTCCAGCCTTCTAGACTCTCCCTGCAGGTAAGATGAAGCCACCAGCCATATCCCCAGGCACATCCCAAGCAATTGGGTGTGGACCAGCAGTGGAGGATAACTATGGTTGCAGACCTCAAAGTATAATGTCTGGAAATTATTCCTTTCTTCCAAACATCCTCTTCTCATTATTTTATCTTTAGCTCCCTTCTGAGGGCATTTATTTATTCACAGCCCCATTTACGTGAAGGTCATAGAGGTCACTTGTGGAAATCAGACCCTTTACTGGTCCAAACCTGTGGATCTCTGATCGGCGTGTCTGGGACATGGCCATTGCAGCAGGAGAGGATCTCCATAGTGCTGAAAATAGCCCAGCACTATGGAGCTCCAGAAGCATCTCGGGTGCATTCATAGATTCCATCCAAGTATCAGGAGGTAATTACAGGGGAAAAAAAGTGGTCTCTGTTATACTAGTGGATGGTTTCTATTTTTCTAAGTCAACTATTGAGCTAACATGCCAGTTTCCATCTGTAATCTAGACAGTGGCTGACTGTCACAGAGGTGCAGCTTAATGCAGCCCGACAGGCATCCTTTCGGGTGATTTGTGGGAAGAGCAGCCAAAGCATAGTGATTAATTGGTCTAAGTGGAGAGAGAGATGTAAACAAATCTCCTTGGCTCCTACTCAGCAAGAAGCACTCTCAGACTTTTTAGGGTTTTTTAAAATTATTTTTAGATCATTTTCTTAATTAGAGCCAAATGGTAACAGCAATCTAAATTCTGACATTTGAGTTTTAGGTTAGGACTGATCACCTTTGTAACATTTATATTAAAATGATGAACAGTTTGTGGATCACTGAGGGTCTGCTCTGGGCCCTGGCACTACATTTCTGGGGTAGGTAAGACCCTGTGAGCCCTTTTGTACCCTGTGATGTCTCATTGTAGTATTCTCATGGCTTATCATCAGCCAGCAAGTGGTTTATTGCAGGTTTATTTTGATTGACAGGATAGGAGTCCAAGGCTGCATTAATGTCAATGTGAGCATCTCACTGATTCAGTCTTCAGGGCTGTAATTTTTAAGCATGAGGAAGAGCGAGCATCAAAGCCACTGGTATTTATGAGAACTCAAATCCAAACTCAAGCTGAAGCTGGAGAAACAATCTTCGGTCTCTAAGTGACTATTGAGATCAATTCACAAGTTCTCCTCTTATAATTTCAGTAGGATTCAACCTTACCTCTCCTTCACTATCCTCAGCCCTTATACCTGTCATGATCTGAATCTTAGAAAAAGCAGATATTTGCCTCATGTAAGGGTAAAGTGCTTGGTTATCTCTTTCCACAAATAACCATCCTAGCAAACCTTGGATTTTTCTTATGTGATACTACTTTATTTTGGTTCCTATTGAGGAGGATCCCTATCATCAGACTGTTCGCAGGAGAGCACCTATAGAAGTTTAGAGATTTTGGAGAAATTCAATAAATTTATCTAAGAAGTGCTTCCTCTTTAGGAGGCTTTGAAAATAAAAGCATAACTGTTCAAATCCATCCAAATTCTATATTTGCTTTGTTGTTATTTGAAAATCTGATAAGTGGGCTCACAGCAATTTCCTAGTGTTCCCGCTACCACTGCTTACATTTTTGTTTCTATTCATTTAGCCTCAGAAACCAGTGAACCGTTCCGACAGCTCTGACTACAATTTCTCATCTTCTTGTGTCAGAGCCTTTTGGGCTTTGCAGCCAGGAGCTGATTCCAAGGAAGACCAGTACAGCACCGCATCAAGGATCTCATCAGTCTTCTACCATTTGCTGTGATCATATGGCAGGGCCACCTGTCGGGGGGTGGGTGGGTGAGTGACCACGCCAGGCCATCCACCCATGGAGATTTTCATCCCATAAAGTGGCATTTGCACACTGTCCCCGAGTCTGCTTGGATGGACACAGACCAACACACCCACGTGTTCTCATTGAATCATGCCTCCAGAACAAGTCCTTGGCAACCTTCACAGATCCCTTTTCTATTCCAGCTCACTCTTCTTTTTCCACTTTTGAAGGCATTTCAGATAAGTAGGTTCAAAAAGAATACACAGAACAACATGAAGGGTGATGACCCCAGAAGAGCCTGTGGAGTAGGAGAAAAAAAAGATAAAAAAAGATAAAGAAATGTCTGAGCACAACAGGCTTCCACCCTCCTACTCTCTTCTCAGCTTGCACCTCCTGTAAGTCCTTTTGTACCTGCATCATAGGAGCACCAAGATGCCTCAGCTGGCACCACAGCCCTTTTGTAGAAAGGATCGTACGACGAGTAGTGAAAGAGTAAATGAGATGGTGAATATACGCAGATTAAAGGCAAGATCTACGCTGTCTTCTGTCTTCTTCGTGGCTCAGTGCAGCAGAGATGACAGGTCTTTGGGAAGGATGAGGGTGAGGGATGGAACAGAAAAGAAGAGTTCGTGTGAGCCTTGATGTCAACAGAAGAATTGACAGGAGATCGATGTTACATGTGAGCCTTATTTGCTCTGTCTATGGAGGGCAGAAAGGAGTAAGCTCTTGAGTATTTTCAGGATTAAAACTTTTGACAGAAGAATGCAGGTTCTTGGAACTTCAGCCAGCTCCATTGCCTCCAAACTCAAAAATGTGTGTAACACCTGCGGTTGCCAATCTTGTTTTTACTCTAATACTCTGCTGCAAACGAATGATTTCCTGTTGAAACTACAGGATCCATCACTTGAAAAAGCATCAACATTTTTGCCTTTGGACATTTAAGTTCTCACTCACAAAGAATGGCCGGTAGCCAAAGACCCATTGTGTCACCTGTTAAAAAACATTTGTTTTCCAATTGTTCAGTGATGTAGTACTCCTATACCTTCCATTCCACACAGTCTTAGCAAACTTGCTACAGGAAAGCATTTGACCACCGGGATCTCTGGCTAAATGAGAAAGTCCTTCTGTGCTCTCACTCAGCCAAAAGAAAAAGAAAAAAAAAAATCCAAACATCATTAATGCTTGAACAATTTTTAAACAAATGATTTATATTGCCTAAAGCTTGCCTTACAGAGTGCTTTCTCATGCCCAGGATGTGCTTGGTGTTCTTCCTGGCTATCGGAGTTATCACACCCTTCCAGCAGCCAGTACTGAGGTGCCACAAGACCCATGAAACTGCTGGCAAAGAGGCTGTGAAGCTTGGCTTTTCCCAGAAATGCCAATCAAATGACCAACTGGAAGAGATGTTTAAGTTGTAGGCAGAACTCTTCTGTCTTCATTAGCTTCCCTGTGGTGAGGTTGACATCCACATAATGCACCCACACACCACCAAACAGCTTCCACGTAACTTGTGCTATTTTTTTTTTCTCTGAAGGAATGAAAAGAAGGGGAAAAAGAGGCTTTTGTATCTTTTTCTCCTTTAAATACTTGTGAGACATGTAGCTACAAGAATTCTCCAGATGATCCCTGAAGGCAATAACAAAAAGGAGACAATAAACATTTTTACTTTATTAAAAAAAAATAGTTTTCATTAATTCCAAGAATACTGGAAGTCAGAGTACAAGATATATCCCTAGTTCCCACACGCAATCAGACATTGGAACAATAGATTTAATTGCAGTAGAGGGTATGAATGTGAATAAATAAAGTTATCTGTCATATTGCAGTCAGAATGACTTGCTTGTCCCTGCAAGATTTTCAGTCCTGTTAGTCTAACACTGAAGACTTAAAAAAACCCCAAACAAACAGCAAATAAACACAACCGCAAACAAAACCTTCATTCAGGTATTTTTAACAGGATTAGACAAAAACCAACCAATTCTATCTCTGTAGTGATGAGCCACTGAAAATCAGTGAATTCCACAGGTTACAGAACAGGAAATGAAGATTTCAGCTTTGCAAATGGCTTGTTTTTGCAAGGATTGGCTTCTTAGCTCAGAATGGAATTTGAAACACCAAAGACGCTTTGTTTTTCAAGCAGTTGCTCAAACAAGATGCCCGCCATCAAGGGGAGATGAGGCACTGGCACAGGCCGCCTATGAGCAACCTGGTCTGGTGGGAAGTTTCCCTGCCCATGGGAGGGGGCAAAACTGGATGAGCTTCAAGGTCTGTTCTGACACAAACCGTTCAGTGATTCTACAATTCAATTATATTTGAGAGTATATGGACTACTACAAAGAACAGTGAATCTGCAGATAGTAAACAGGGACCTTTACTGTATCGTCCCATTGAAAGAGGATTGATGGAAGTCTCGTCCAGAATCCCTCTGAATTGTGAAAGCTAAGGTGGCACAGAGAGAATAGAGTATGGCTGCCACCTTGGCTCCTGCCTTAGTGATTCTCCTGGCCAGGTTACAATATATATGATACATACTTATCACTATATATATATGTACACATCTGTATTCACTCCTTAAAAAACAGCTCAGGCCTCAGTGGATTGAACAGTGACAAATGCTGCATCCACATTTTAAAGAGGTTGGGTGTAATGCCAGAAATCATGGTCTACTGGGGCTTATACCTTGACTGCAAGATGATTGATGTTATAATAAGAAGGAAATTACCAAAACAACCGGAAGGTCATGAGCTCCTAATTTCAGCTCTGCAACATCGCTGCAGAAGTGAGCATCTGAATTTTGTTAACATCACTGAACATTCCAGTAAGACCTGCCCAAGCTGTGACTAGAGAACCAAAGACTCAAAGCACAGGAGTTAAAATGTTTTCCTAGCATAAAACCACACATGGAAGCCGGGAGGGTTAAACAGTGGTAAAGGATAACCCAGGGTACCACAAGCTGCTGTAGTGGCTGCTGTCCTATTACTTCCACAAAGCAACTTTGGTGACAGATGTTGCCAGCTGCATGATTTGGAGATGTGGCCCATTGGAGGAGGACAAGTTTCTTTGGAAGTCTGAGTGACCTCAGAGAATGAAAAGCCAGGTTCACACATGGTCAGCAACCATGGTACAGTGGGCATAAATTGTTGTTCAGGGCCCACACGCCAATTGTTTCTTTGGCCCATGGGCCAAAACTGACCTTCTACAACTCTTCTTTTTTAATGTGTAAGAAAAGAACCGAAAGAGAGAAGAGAATGGGGGAGAAACTCTACCAGACTCCTAGATTTGTCCAGTCATCAAAGAGAAAAAAAAAATGTAAATTCATTTTCTGTTCTTCTCTGGGTTTTAAATTAATTTGTACCCCGTGTGAAATTAATCTCACCTCCCTATAGAAGTCTTCCTATTTAATGTTTAAATGTGAGCTGGTGTCTGTAGGCTTCTTTCATATTCAGGGCAAAAACTACTATGTTTAACAATACCTCACTCCTTTTGAATGGAGAGTTGGGCAACAAGATGCTCCAGAAAATACTGCTCAGTGATGGCCGTGGTCTTCACCTTCTGCTCTTGTTTCTGAGCTGTCTATAGCAGCCTATCTACGGCATCAGCCCTTTGTGCATAACGAAGAGCATTTTGTTCTCAGTGATCACAGCAGTTGCCAAAACTTTTTGCTAATCGCCTCTGGAAAAAGTTCATGAAATGTTTTATCTTTTTAAATCACATCAATTTATGCAACAGATAAATGCAACAAGCTAACAGAATGTTCCTGAGTGAAAATCAGCTTCTCTTTGGCTTGCCTTTCCTTTTATCCTTGATCAGAGAGAGGCTTTTTATACTGAGAGAGATTTTTGTCCTTCAGACGTTTGCACAAAGAGTCTTCCTAGACAGGAGAAAGAAAAACAAAATCAAACAAAGTGTGTGGCTATGTGTGCAGTGCATGGTTTGTAGGAAAATCATGCACTTGGGGTGATGTTTTCCAGTGCACGTGGGCTGATCACTGTGCTCAGAAAGGACACTTTTCCTGGGTGCATGCAAGCATGCAGTGCCATTTTCTTGGTGGGAGGAGGCCAGTGGGTCTGATGTGGTTCAAAGGGCTGCTTTAGGAGTTATAGAGACGAAGAAAGGAAAGTATTTGCACAAAGCCAAGCATCCAAGTGCTAAATACCTTGTACACACTGCTCATTTCTCAGCTTCCCACATAGCTACAGCATACTTGCTGAGGGGCAGAGTGCGCTTTGCTTCCACCCGCAGTGCTGAGGCGTGGGTCATCAGGTTATTGGGGTGCTTCATTACCCTTCAGATAAAAGAAGCCTAAATATCTTACCATCTCCAAGGATCGTGTCTGGGAACAACAAAGGGGATATTATTGCTCCTTGGGAGGAAATTAAAACCGATCAGTCTCTCCTTGCCCTGCGCTGCCACCTCCAGCAGATCTTAGAGCACTCAGCTCCTGACTTCACTGAGCTGAGCTGGGTGCAGGGGAACTGCTCTGCTCCAACATGGGGCTGTACCATGGGGCCCATCCTGCACAAACCGCTCTGTGGGTCTCCATGGGCAGCAGCTCCCCCAGCCCTCCTGTCCCACAACATCTCCTCTCCATGGGCTGCAGCTCCAGCCAGATTCCTGCTCCTTTGGAGAATCTCCATGGGCCTTACCTCCTCCAGGCCACATCCACTGCTGCACCATGGGCTCCTCTATGGCTGCACATAGAGATCTGCTTTGTGTGATGCCCCTGGGTGCGGAGGGACAGCCTGCCCCTCCATGGCTCAGTTCTGTCCAGCACTGAGTCCCTTTTGGGGCATCTGGAGCTGTCTCTGATCTGGGGCAGCCCCCCACTCCCAAAACCTTGCCAAGTCATCCCTATACATTACCACGGGGGGTGTGAGCTTCTCTGTGAGGGTGCCCCAAAAGAAACAAATGCCACAGCAGTGCTAGGTGAGGTGCAGATGAGACATTTCACTTTGTTCCTGGAAGAAGCAGGCTCCCTGCAGGTGGGTAACTGCTGCCTTGGAGACAGGTGGAAATACAGCGACGGCACAGAGGGTGGGAGCTGGTCTGAGGAGCAACGGTGGATCTGCTGTCAAATAGGTTTTGTTCAAGAGTTATTTGCTGTGTTCTGCATTCAAATACCAACCATGCTGGGGTCTCCAAAGGAATTTCAAGGGTTTATGCTGTTTATAACCTTGTCTGGAGGCCTAAATGTTCACTCCAATAAGAAATAGCCCTGACTTTCATTTTGGTTGGCCACTATTAACACCACATAAAGTAGCCCAAAGGCTTCAGCCAGGGTAACGTGCTATGAATTCCCCTTAATGCCAAGGTCTGTGCTGCCAAACTGTGGGAAGCAGAGCAGTGTGGCTGTGTGCTGCCTCTGCATCCTCTTAAAAACCCTCCAAAAATCTGAATCATTTTACACCCCAAACTTGCTGTTTCCTTCTCCGCTCCCATTCTAGATATCGAGCAATCCCCTGTGCCAGCACTGCCTCACACTTCACATCTGCTGCTCCCCTCCTGTCTGTTTAATATTCACCCCAAGCATGAGCACCCTGCCTTAATGCACCTGCAGTCATTGGCAGTGGGTGAGCAGCTGAGGAGAGAGAAAAATCACAGCCCTGCACCTCCTGACACCATGTGAGGGGCTCCATATGCTCTGTGCTCACTGGAAGATCTGAAACTGGCATTGCATCAAAACTGTTCTCCTCACCTTTGAAAGCAGGTCTGCATCTAAAGCGTGGCACAACGTGACCATCAGCTTGGTGCAGGGCTCTGCTTTTCCCCTTTAAGACTGACTGGCAGGAGCATGGGGAATCTATAGGGCAGGGTAGAAGGCTCTATGAGGGCATCATGGGGTGATTACATTAATTTTCATGAAAGTCTATGTGCTGCAAGCTCTTCTGGGGTGGAAATAGCTCTGTTTATTCCAGACGGTCCATGTGTGAAGGGCGCGCTGATGCTCAGAGCTTCCCTTCTTCTTTCCCCTCCCATCCTTCTGACCAGCAGGTTACTTTGATGATAGAGAGATTTCCACCTTCACAGCCAGCTCAGGGACTGGGCAGGACGTATGCCCAAGTGATGCAGTAAACATTCCATCTCCAACAAAGAGGCTGGGGGCACTGTTATCCTGTAGTCAGGGCTGCTCCCAGCCTCACGTGGGCATTGCAGAGGTGCTTCTCCCACTGATGGAGGTGCTGGTCAGGCTGAAGGACTACAGTGGTGCCAGGGGGATGTGGAGAAAGGGCCCATCTGTTTTGCTTTTGAGGTGGTTAGGGGAAGCCTTGGACTTGCCCAGCATGGGAAGTTGCACAGAGGCTGCATGGCTGATTCTGGCTGCATGCAAGAGAAGCAGTGAAATCCAATGAACTGAAATTGCAGCCTCCCCTGCAGTGGCCAGCTTAAAATCCATTCAAGGATGCAGACCGTGCACAGGCAGTAAATACACCTACATGCTCTGAATGGACCAACCTGTTCAGCTCCTTCCGTACTGCCCCTGACCTACTTGCACCCTCATTTTCCTGTACAAGTGAGGTCATATTTACACCTTTTCCAATCTATGAGCAATTAGCAAATATTGGGCGGTTTGAACCACACATCGATTTCTTCTTCACTTTTTCATGGAAGTATTGAGTATCACCAAGCCAGGTTCATTACCAAGGGATGAATACCTAATAACATCACCATTTGCAATGAACCACGTGTTGCAGTCAAAGAAAGACATCAATGTGATTTTCTTTAATTATATTTATTTCCTGTAATTTTTTATTTATTGAGTCCTTTATCAGCTATTCCACATTTTTGCCAAGGATCAATTTCCAGCTGTAAATCAGTAACAGTATTAGCCTTATGAATACTTCGCTCTCTCCATCTGCCCTTTTAAAGCACTGGCACAACTTCAGCTCTCATCCAGTCCTCTGCACTCAGGTGTTAGTGAAACTAGCAGCGATTTAAATAGCTCTTTGGCCACCTCCTTTAAAGTCAAGGCCCATTCTGGCAGGTTGGTGATGTTCAGCATACTGCAGTGAGGACATAGATTTTGCCAGAAGTGTTTCACCCCACTGCTCCACATGGAGCATTCGTGGCACCCACATTATGATCCTTGTGTGTCTGCTATCTGCTCTGTGGGTACAGTAATGGATACAAGGGGAAGACGGTGACGTGCCCCTCATGCACAAAGCAGCTTAAATAACTACTTTACAACAATCACTTTGACACTTTGTCAGTTGCACCTCACCGCAGTGACTGCTGGAACTAATAGTCATTAATTACCTTTGTCAGCTGACATTTCCTTAATTGTACGCAACTTTACTTCCACGAACCCACCAGTTTGAGCTGTCAGTGCCAGTTTAAAGGCTGCAGCTCTCAGAGGCAATCTTTAGGAAAACTCCAGGTGAGTTAATGGAAAGTGAAGTCACCTGGCTGTGTGGGATCGGTGCGCATCCCAACATCACCTGAGTGCCCTGCCTTCATTGAGGAGCAGAGCAGGAAGTTTGCTCAGCCAACTGCCATTTAATTCAAGGGAGTTCTTTTATGTCCTTTCCCTAAAACACCCAGAAGTGGGGCAGCATGCTGCCTGGAGAGCCACTGCTCCCTGGACCTTGACCAGAGTCACGTTGAGCAGGCAGCACACAGCACTGCATGGCTGCTGCATCCAGCAGCTCCATGCAGATGTTTGTCAAGCTGTCAGGGCACCGAGAGGGAAATGAATTAATCAGAGGTGTAGTAGGTTAGTTAAATCTTTTCTGGAAGTATTATGCAGCTATTAAAATTGCATAGGAAAGTCAATAATGATGGGTAATAAAGTTCTTCTGAGAAATTCAATAGGAGCCCAATTTTTAATGCAGCTTGGCATTCAAAGCAGAGAGTTCCACATCCCAGTACATGATAAACATTTACTAATTAATCCTCACAAACCCTCAGCGAGGTAGATCTCTTCACACCACTGACTCTGTTTAATAAATGGGAACAAGAAGGTACAAGACACATCCTTTGAAGCTGGTGTTATGTATGTCTTTAAACATGGACTGGGTCTCTGGGAGCCTGCTCAGCACATGCATCTGAATGGCTTTTTGTGAAAAGCCCCAGAGCTGGGATCAGAAGTCAAGGCTTCTTTATGCTCCTTCACATGCTCTGATCACAGCCACATTTTTTGATGTGAATCTTCAGCACAGTCTCTGAAACACTGATAGTTTTCCTGTGTTATCACATTACATTGCGGGAATGGTATTTAGAAGAAAAGCCAATGGTCTTAAGCCTCAAGCTGTAGGAATTGGCCCATAATGGAGCCTCTAATTACGTGCAGAATCAGAGGAACAAGACTCAGGACCAGCTGGAAGCTGCTATTTGCAGAAGATCAGTAAGGATTATATGGGATGTGGGTTGTCACATAGATGTGGATGCAGTTTGCACCAGGACATTGGACTACCCGCAACTATGGACAACTTAGAAATATTTAGTGTCATTTTATAATTCTCTTCTGTCTCCTCATCACCACTTAAGGCATAGCATGAATAAACACAGGATACAACGAAGGAGAGCTTCATCCCAGACACCAAGCTGCAGCAGAGGTAAGCATCTTTCCCACTGATCTCAGTTTTGTCTACTTACATGGGGTACAAAGCTGAATGTGCAGTTTACTCCATGGCTTGTGCAAGAATCCCACTGCAAGAATGACAAAGAATCTGCACTGCTCAACCAATAGCAAATTAAAATGGGGACGGACACGGCCCAGACATGAGGTTGTGTACACATGATGGTTTTTGTTAAAACAGTGGGATAACGTCCAACTTCCCAAACAGTTTGTGCTTCTGTGCTGAAGTTGCAGCCATGGTGGCCTAACAATTAAAAAAGAGACATAAGCAGGAACATACCAGTGACACAGGCATCTAATCATTTAATATCATACGTTTGGAGAAATTTTTACCCAACAGTATTTAGCTCAAAAGCTACTTCTTGTGTTTCAGACCTAAGGAAGAATTGACATGCTTCACTTGGAGTACTGTGTCCAGATGTGGAGTCCTCAGCACAGGAGAGACGTGTCCAGAGGAGGGCCACAAAAATGACCCAAGGGATGGAACACCTCTCCTACGAGGGCGGGCTGAGGGAGCTGGGGCTGTGCAGCGTGGAGAAGGCTCAGGGGGGACCTGAGAGTGGCCTGTCAGTATCTATAGGGGGGCTATAAGAAAGAAGGGGACAGACTCTTTAGCAGGGTCTGCTGTGATAGGAAAAAGGGAAATGGTTTCAAACAAATAGAGAAGAGATCTAGATTGGATATAAGGAAGAAGTTTTTTTACAATAAGGGCAGTGAAGCGCTGGCACAGGTTGCCAAGAGAAGAGGGTGCCCCATCCCTGGAGGCATTCAAGGTCAGGCTGGATGGGGCTCTGAGCACCTGAGGGAGCTGTAGGTGTCTCTGCAGGGAGTTGGATTAAATGGCCTTTAAGGGTCACTTCCAACTCAAATAATTCTATGATTCTGTTATAGTTTTATAAGTGTATGGATTGTATTTCAGAGGAGTGTTGTTCAGACAAAGCAAATAGTCCATCTTCTGCTTACAGGCTTCACTGAAAATGACCGTGTAGCTCCCACTACCTCAGCTGAATATGGTTGGATAAGGAAGTATTTTTCCAGTTCATTTCTGGATGAACAGCCCTTCACACAACAAAAGCACTTAAGTTCCCCAAAAGTGCAACTCCACACTGGTGATGAGCTGTCCAGAGAAAGCAGTCTAACTTTTATACCTTCACAAGAAAAGCAGCTCAAGAGTTCATCGCAATTTTTGATACACCAGAGAGATCACTGCCTTACCTCACGTAATAAGGAAATGAAATAAATAGTCTTTTGCTAGCTGTGGGGAGGTTGGTCCCTGCTTAGTGCAGAGCAGAGACTATTTCAGGGAATTAGAAGATTGTTCCCATTCCACCCATCTTCTTGAATTAATTAACATTAAAGCTATGGTTTTACAAGACAAGACATTGGGTAAAATTCCAATTCACTTGAATTCACTGAGAAGTTGTCCACTGCCTTCAGTGACGGTAAGATTTTACCTTATATTTTGAACAGACTTTCATAAAGTAGTGTTGAAAAAGATCTCAAGTGCCGCCTTATCTCTCCTCTTGCCTGGAGGCGGATCAGCTGCATCTGTGTCACTCCTGATGGATGTTTGGCCCTGCAGGGCTGCAAGGCTTGGTAGCACCTTGAGCTCTGCTTCCATTTGCACCTGTCTCAAGACATGAAAAGAAAAAGGGCTTTTTTTTTTCTTTAACAATTCTAACAGGATTTTTGACTGGTTTAAAGGACCAGTGACAATTTTAACTTCTGATGTCTCATGATCCACTAAGGATAAGAACTAATCCTATCCATCACCAGGGAACTTTCCCATGATTTATAGACATTTTTCCCTCTTATCTCTTCTTCTTGAAAGATCTGATACCAAATCATGTCATTCCAGTTCCAATCTGATTTCAGTGGCTGCCCCTAAAGAAGTGATGGTTGAAATTAATGCTGTTCTTTATCTGGAGGCTGGTCAGTCTTTCAGCAGCACAGTACAAAGTGCATAATTCTAATTCTAGGAGTGAAATGTCAACAATGATGTGGGCAACAAGGGAAAGCAGGGAGGCCACAGAGCAACAGCCACCAGGCAGAATAGCTGTAGAGGGGCAAAAGAAGTATTTAAGTCTGGGCCACACAGCAGAGCACATCTATGGGTCGGTTCTGCTTCCAGAATGAAACAGTGCCCGTCATGAACTGCCTTCTGTCTGCAGTCCAGTGCCCATGGAAATTCAATGGAGTCCTTGCTTTGACTCAAGTGAACCTGAATCACACTCATAAATACCAATACACAGCTCCACGCTGACGGGAAATCTGAAATGCGCTCCTTGTATCCCCTGCAATGACAGGAAACCTGCCCCACATCTGCTCAAAATACATCTGTGATTTAGAATGGCAAACACGGACACAAAGTTTAACATTCACAGCCCAGAAATGCCTGGGGTTTTGGAAAGTAAAAGTCTGAAGCAGATGCTTATCAGTTAGGCAATGAGACAGGTGGATTTCCCATGCGTTATTTCTCATTCCAGTGTATACCATGCATTAAGCGTTCACAGTAAATATTTTTGTTAAAAAACCTGCTACATGGAACAGAATAGCAAAGAGCACAACCTGTTGTTGATGTGAAAAAGGGCTTTGTACCTGGGATTCTGCTTTTAACCCTTTAACGAGGTGATTATCTCTCAAATACAAACACTTAACAATCTCTACCAGTGAAAGCTATGACAGTCTGTTCAACCAAGCCGGGAGCATCAAATTTCATCCATAGTCACCAACCGCCCTGTCATTGAAGGCTCCCAGCTTTGCACATGGGACAAAGCTGATTAATGCTCCAGGAGACCAACAGTGGGCTACACCAGAGTTTCAAATAGGAACCTTTCCCAGAAGCCATCACTGCACCATTACTGCCACCCCAGTGTCCCAAGAGCATCACTGTGAAGGGAGGAGGAAAGCAGTGGGGGCACTGGAGGCAGAACTCTTTGCTGCTGGACAGAGAAACCCTCGCATGCTGCTTCATGAAAAATAGCAACTGCATAGGAACAGGGACCACTGCTGGGATATACCCACGGGGACACATCCTCAGCATCAGCGCAGTGTTTGTGGTTCTCAGCTTCCTCAGGAGTTTGTTAGGTTCCACTGAGAGCTGAGAATAGCCTCCTGGGGCAGAGAAAGCTTGTCAGTGCTGTCTAAAGAATAGGTTCCGGAAGGCATTGTTGTAGTTTTTGTTGAAAGCAGTGTAAATGAGGGGATTAAAAAAGGAATTGGAATAGCCTAGCCATAGAAAAATACTCTTCCAAATGGGTGGGATGTCGCAGGAGCAGAGTGGGCTGATGAGCTCCGTGATGAAGAAAGGGATCCAGCAGAGCACGAAGACTCCAATGAGGATGCCCACCATGAGGGCAGCTCTCTTCTCCTTCTGCTCTCTCCACGTGTCTCCGTCTGTCTGGAACGTAACCGTGGCGTGCCGGACGGTGAAGACCATCTGTGGCTGCTGGGCAGCTTCCTTTATCTGCCAAAGACAAACACAAGTCACACTGTATGCGTCTCGGCCGGCTGATCCTGCACAGTGGGTATGCAGCCAAGGTACAGGGAAATGCAAGCCATCTACGTCACGCTCAGGTTGGAGCGAGGCTGGGGCTGTGACCCCCTTGTGGGTGACCTGAGCCAATAGGGACATATGTGTGCGTAGAATTGCTCACATATCACAAGATTATTTCCCTGTTTACGATCAGATCAGTAGGAGAGGCACACAATCACATGCCATGCACACAAGTCTTGCATTCTCCAAACACATTAAGAGTTCTTAATAAGGAAGGCGGGACAGTTAAAATACTTTTCCTTCTTTCCCCTCAAGAAACCTTTACAGTGCACAATCACCATTCTCAGGACCAACTGACACAACCCAGGAAGGATTTGCAAACATGTGTTGCATGGGTAAATCCAGCACCCTCCTCAAATCCCATTTGCTCACCAGCTGATCCTCCCAGCTGGGTTGGGATCCCATTCCTTCACACCCTGGGTGCAGCTCAGCCCTGTTGCTCCCAAGAGTTCCCTACAGCAAAACACAAGCCGGGTGACCTACCTCCAGGGCTTCTGGTGAGACGGGGGTGATGGAGTTGCTCTTCCGAGAACCGATGCGAAACTTGGCCGCCTTGTAGATCTTCCAGTAGACAAACAGCACCACACATAGGGGCAGGTAGAAGGCCCCGAAGGTGGAGAAGATGGTGTAGGAAGGCTCCTGGCTTACCTGGCACTCCTCACTGTCCTCTGAGTAAGTCTCTCCCCAGCCAAAGAGCAGAGGGGCCAGGGAGATGAAGGCGGAGAGCACCCAGGTGAGCGCGATCATGATGTTGGAGATTCGGCGCCGGGTGCGCAGTGTGTACTCCAGGTGCCGGGTGATGGACCAGTAGCGGTCGAGGGCGATGGCAGTGACATTCCAGATGCTGGCAGTGCAGCACAGGACATCAAAGGAGATCCACACCTGACACAGAGAGCGACCCAGCCGCCACCGCCGCCCCGACAACTCATGCACCAAGCTCAGGGGCATGACGAGGGCTGCAACCATCACGTCGGAGATGGCCATGGATGCCACCAGGTTGTGGGGTACCCGATGAAACGTGCGCACGCGGAAGATGGTGGCCAGGACCAAGCCGTTCCACAGGAATGTGGCCACCACCAGCATGGCCAGGAGGGTGAGGACAAGCACGCTGAAGACGGAGAGCTGTGCCCTGCCACCCTCCAGCCCGCTGGATGACCCGCTCCGGTTACTGGCATCCGGCGTCGCGCCGCCGAGGCAGCTGATGTTGAGCTGGCGGTCCATGCCACCGCGCTGGGCACCGGGACTCCTCGGTGCTCGGTGCTACCGCGAGCGCGCAGAGCCCCCGGCTGCCCCTCGCCGCTCCGCGCTGCCCTTCGCCGGGGTCTTCATCCCCGGGAGGAACAGCTGTGCGTCAGCAGCCGCAGGCTGACGGCAGCCCCCCGGCCCCGCGCCCGCCCCGGTAGCGGCGGCGGAGCGGCGGCTCCGCGGGCGCGGCGGCTCCGCGGCTCCCCCCGGCGGAGCGGATCGGGGCGGCGCGGAGCAGCGCGGAGCGGATCGAGGCGGCGCTGCCGGCGGGCGCGGAGCGGCGGCGGAGGAGCCGGCGGCGAGCAGGTGAGTGCCCCGGGCCGGGTGCTTAGTCATGGCACGGCGCCGGTCTCGCCTCGCCACCGGAGCCGGGCGGTGCGGGTAGCCGAGCCGGGATGCGCGATGCGGGATGAGGCTTTGTCCTCGCCGGGGCCGCTGGGGGTGGGTGTTCCCCGCGGTGGGGCGTAGGGTGGATAGCAAAGGGAGAAAGTTAGCGTGCGTGCTGCATTGTACCCGGGTCCTTCTGAAAATCTGCTGGGGAATGTCATGGCAATGTTACAGCTTCCATATAATCTGTACGAAACAAACCGGCTGGTGGTTCTGCTTGTCTGTGTCGAGGAATTATTTCTTTGAGAACTTCTGCTTTGGCGTTTCCTAACTTGGTTAGCAATCGGCGAGCCCTTTTTTAGCGGTAATCTCTCTCTTTGCTATTGCTACTGACTACTGCATGGGCATTTCACCTGCTTGAGATGAGAAAGGGGATTCTGGGCCTGGGAGCAGAAAGCAGAATAGGGATGCACCGAGCAGGTTTCCTGCGCACCAGCTCCAAGCAGGCTCCAGCCTGGGCAGCTCTCAGCAGAGCTGTGCCTGCGTGGGCACACTGCTGCTCCGGATTGCCCCACTGAGGGCTTCGAAGGGCTTCCAGGTAGGAGCTGCTGTCACCGGGCATGGGCACGTGGCTGGGACAAGAGCAGGTGCCAACACAAAGCACCTGCTGCCTGCATTGGCAGGACAGCTCTATGGGAAGAGGGAATTGCACCCGTGTTAGGAAATGGGGGCAATGGCACTTGCTGGTGAACTGCACTTTCAGAGAGTCGTGAGAGAAAACCCAAATGGAGGTGATGCTGTGAGGCGTACCCAGTGCCTGCTGTGCTCTGTGTTTAGGGGCAGCCTCACAGCCAGCCCCTCAATGGGGTTGGGAACACAGCGTGGGGAAAGCCCAGAGCCCAGTGAGCAATCTGAAGGCGGTCACCTTGTTTTGGTGGAAGGGGGATCTGCCCATACAGGCTCATACTGTGCTGTGACATTTGTCCTCAGAGCCAGGAAACAGGAGCTGGTCTGGTTTAGTTGTTAGAAGGGATTTAGCCTTAGGGATTGTAACACGATTTCAGAAGTATACTGCCATCTTCTTGGGGGAGAGATGGTTATTTTGTGTCTTTTGTACACACGAATACTGCCAGTTTGGAACGGCTAGTTTCTGTACTTATGATTCAAAGGACAGATGAGGTTTGTATGCTTTCATAAAAGCCTCCTGATTTCAAAATCTGGGTTTGCAAGGTGCCAGATGTCCTTGACTATCATTCAACTGATCAGAACACTTAACAACTGCTGGCACTGAGAGGTTTTTGTAGCGTGGGTCCTCCCCGGAGAATCATATGAAGCCCATAATTCACAGAAATAACCACAAATTACAGAAAATATGTTGTTATTCTTTGCTTCGGGAACAAATACGAAGATTACACTTAAAGGGAAATGGAAATTAAAATGTATTAAATCTGAAGAAGTAAAACTACATTATGTGTCCTAATGAAAAAAAAATATTCATGTTTTCATGGTTTTACTTCCTGAACTTTTAAAAATATATATTAGCAGATTCTGGAGTTGAATGGGTTGGTTGAGTATTAACTGAGAATAGAAACTGGAGACAAATGCACGCGCATTTATATGTCCGTATAGAATTTCTACAGAAATGCAGAATTCTTCACCTGGGATGGAAGAACCCTGTACAGCTGTTCATGCTGGGGACTAATCAGGTAGCAAGCTTTTTGCAGCAGGACCTGGGTAGCCTCCTGGGTGAGAAGTTGCAGCCTGCATGCTGGGCAAAGGTGCTATGGAGAAGAGTACAGCCCATGGGTCAGGAGATGTAATTATTCCTGCTGTCCAACACTTCTTGGAATATCGTGTCCAGTTTGGGTTTCCACTGTAAACAGTGCTGACATACTGGAAGAAGTCCGGTGGTAGGTCATCACGATGGTCAGTGGACTGGTTTCTGGTATATAAGGAAGGGGATAGCTGAGTTTTTCCACTGTAAAAAAGATGAGGTAAAGGGAAGAATCTTAGTGCTGTCTCCAGCTGCCTCATGTGAGGGTGTAGAGAAGGAAGGAAGTAAAGGTCAGGGGCAGCTTGGGTTGTAGTGGCCATGAGATGGTGGAGTTCAAGATCCTGAGTGGAGGAAGCAAACCAAAAGTAGGATTGCTACCCTGGACTTTAGGAGAGTAAACTTTGATCTCTTCTGGGACCTGCTTGGGGCTATCCCGTGGGCCAGGGTATTAGAAGGTAAGGGGGCCTGTGAGAGCTGGTTAGCATTTAAACAGCTCTTCTTCCAAGCTCAGGATTGGTGCGTCCCTGTGACTAAGAAATCAGGAAAAGGTGGCAGGAGACCTGCATGGATGAGCAAGGAGCTCATGCGCAAGCTCCAAGGAAAGAAGAAAGTTCATGAAATGTGGAAAAAGGGTCTGACCACTTGGGAAGAATATAAGAATGTAGTCAGAGCCTGTAGGGATGCGACGAGGAAGGCCAAAGCCAACCTGGAGTTGAGTCTAGCTAAAGGGATAAAGGATAATAAAAAAGGCTTTTTAAAGTACGTTAACAGCAAAAGGAAGGCCAGGGAGAATGTGGGCCCCATATTAAGTGAGGGGGGCATTCTGGTAACGGAGGATGCTGAGAAGGCGGAAATACTGAACACCTTCTTTGCTTCTGTATTTAGTGAAAAGGCTTTCCCTCAGGAATCCCAAACCTTGGAGGTTAATGAGAGAGTCTGGGGAATGGGAGACTTCCCTTTAGTCAGGGAAGAGGTGGTCCGTGAGTGCCTAGGAAACACTAAGGTCCATAAATCCATGGGACCTGATGGGGTGCATCCATGGGTGCTGAGAGAGCTGGCGGAGGTCATTGCTGAGCTGCTCTCTGTAATCTTTCAGAGGTCTTGGAGAACTGGGGAGGTGCCTGATGACTGGAGGACAGCCAGTGTCACTCCAGTCTTCAAAAAGGGCAGGAAGGAGGACCCAGGTAATTATAGGCCAGTCAGCCTCACCTCTGTCCCAGGGAAGGTGATGGAACAGCTTGTGCTGGATGCCATCTCCAGACAACTGGGAGAAAAGGAGGTTATCAGGAGTACCCAGCATGGGTTCACCAAGGGGAGGTCGTGCTCGACCAACCTGGTGGCCTTCTATGAAGTTGTCACTGGCTGGGTGGATGGGGGAGAGCGGTAGACGTAGTCTACCTTGATTTCAGTAAGGCTTTTGATACTGTCCCCCATGACCTCCTTATAACAAAGCTGAGGAAGTACGGGACAGTAAAGTGGGTCATGAACTGGCTGACTGGCAGAGTGCAGAGGGTCGTCATTGGCAGTGCAGTGTCTGGCTGGAGGCCTGTAACTAGTGGCATCCCCCAGGGGTCTGTGCTGGGTCTGGTCTTGTTCAACATCTTCATCAATGACCTTGATAAGGGGACAGTGGCCACCCTCAGCAAGTTTGCTGATGATATGAAGTTGGGTGGACTGGCTGACACGCCTGAAGGCTGTGCTGCCATTCAGCAAGACGTGGACAGGCTGGAGAGCTGGGCAGTAAGAAACAGGATGACGTTTAACAAAAGCAAGTGTAGAGTCTTGCACCTAGGAAGAAATAATTGCATGCACCAGTACAGGCTGGGGGAAGACCTGCTGGAGAGGAGCTCTGCAGAGAGGGACCTGGGCGTCCTGGTGGATGACAGGTTGGCCATGAGCCAGCAGTGTGCCCTCATGGCCAAAAGGGCCAATGGCATACAAGGGTGTATAAAAAAGAGCTCTGCCAGCAGGTCAAGGGAGGTGATCCTCCCCCTCTACTCTGCCCTGGTAAGGCCTCATCTGGAGTACTGTGTCCAGTTTTGGGCTCCCCAGTATAAAAAAGACAGGGATCTCTTGGAAAGAGTCCAGCGGAGGGCCACAAAAATGGTGAAGGGCCTGGAGCATCTCCCCTATGAAGAACGACTGAGTGAACTGGGTCTGTTTAGCCTTGAGAAAAGAAGGCTGAGAGGGGATTTGATTCAGGTTTATAAATACCTGAGGTGTGGGGGCCATAGTGGTGAGGCTGGACTCTTTTCAGTAGTGTGTGGGAAATGGGATGAAGCTAGAGCATAGGAAGTTCCACACAAATGTGCACAAGAACTTCTTTACGGTGAGGGTGACAGAGCACTGGAACAGGCTGCCCAGGGGGGTTGTGGAGTCTCCTTCTCTGGAGATATTCAAGACCCACCTGGACGCCTACCTGTGCGACCTGGTGTAGGGAACCTGCTTTGGCAGGGGGGTTGGACTCGATGATCTCTGGAGGTCCCTTCCAACCCCTACAATTCTGTGATTCTGTGATTCTGTGAAGGGGGAGCGGGGGCAACCGCTTCTTGGAGGTACGTAGAGATGGGACAGGATGCACTGGATGTGAGTTGAAATATTAGATATTCCAATGAGAAATTAGGACATAAATGTTCTCCTGGACAGCAGTCAAGATTTGAAATGAGTCCAGAGAGGCTGTGAGATCCCCATCCTTGGTTATATTCAAAATCCATCTGGACAAGACTGGGAGGACCTGTTTGAACTTTGAAGGCCTTTCTTTAATGGGAGTTGGACTGAGTGCTCTCCAGTGGTCCTTCCCACCATAGGGCATTCTACAGCTCTGATTCTGTAATCCTTAGGTAACGTGGCTTAATGTCCCAGATGCTGGAAAGTGACTGAATGTTGTTATTATTAAAGACGAATTGCTGTTTGCTTTACACACGTTAGTTTCCTCAGAATGGTTGTTGTTTATAATGTGAGTGAAGGTTTGGGATCTGTAGCAATTTGGTAATGTTTGTGGAATAATCTCATCTTTGAAACTCTTGAGAAAAAGATCTAGGTTGCAGAATCAGGACTATCTCATAGCTTCATGGATGGTGCTGGGGAATTTACAGTGACACTGGTTAATTAGAATTAGTGGTTTCCCTCCAGTAGAGACCATTAAATGCTGCTTGTAACCAGATACCTTATCATAGAATCACAGAATGGCTTAGGTTGGGAGGGACCTCAAAGATCATCTAGTTCCAATCTCCCTGCTTCTGGCAGGGTTGCCAACCATTATGCCCAGGAACCCATCAAACCTGGCCTTGAATGCCTTCAGGGATGGGGCATCCAGAACTTCTCTGGGCAACCCGTGCCAGTTCACTCACTGGCACAGTGAGTGAAGAATTTCTTCCTAACAGCTAACCTAAACTTCCCCTCTTTCAGTTTAAGTCCATTCCCCTTGACCTTATGCTATCTACTTGTGCAAAATTTGGTCCCCCTCCTGCTTGTAAGCTCCTTTCAAGTACTGGAAGATTGCAGTGAGGTCTTCCTTGAGCTTTCTCTTCCCCAAGCCAAACAATTCCAACACTCCCAGACTTTCATCATAGAAACGGTGCTCCAGCCCTATGATCATCTTTGTAGCCCTCCTCTGGACCCACTACAACAGCTCCAGATCCTTCTTTTACTGGGGGCCCCAGGGCTGTATGCAGTACTCCAGATGGGGCCTTATAAGGGCAGAGTAAAGGGGGACAATCCCCCCCCTGCTGGCCACCCCTCTATTGATGCAGCCCTGGATACCATCGGCCTTCCGGCCTGCAAGAGCACACTGCTGGCTCATGTCCTCTCACCCACCAGTCCTTGTCTGCAGAGCTGCTCTCCAGAAGTTCATCTTCCAGTCTGTACTCGTATCTAGGATTGCCCTGATCTAAGTGCAGCACCTTGCACCACCTGTTGGGAACCTTCCAATTCAAAAAATCCCAATGGGCTGATAGTTGGAGGCTGAGTGAGAACCCCAGGCACAGTCGCTGCAGAGCTTATTCCTGTGTGAATGTCCAACTATTTCCTGCCTGTGGAGATGGGGTGAGTAGACTTCTACTGTCAGCCTGTATACAGATCAGCTTTTGGTGTTGTTTTTTTTTTCCTGAGCAAACCTGATGAGTAAAGGAGAACTTAAGGCTATGGGGGAGGTGATGCTGCTGGGTTGAGCTTTACAGAAATATGTGTACTCACTTCATGTATACACCAGCACTGAAAGCTCTGCTCAGTTCCCAGCCAGGCTGCTCAGTAAGTGTGCAGCCTGTCAGCACAATTTGTAAAACTCAGGTAGTCACCAATTAAATTTCATTTAATGTTCCTCAGTTCCAGCTTGCTCATTTTACATCCAGACATGCTTTCTGAACACACTTGCACACCGCCCACTCCTCTCCTGTAAAGGCAAAACTTTCCAAACATAAAACACCCCAAATGTGAGGCTGTTCTCGCACCCTCACAGCCCATCCACACTTCTGATTATCACTCTAGTCTTTCCAAAACTAAGATCTTCAGGCATGTGTTGTGTTAGACTTGTGATGCCCCACTTCTGGCTTGGTTTGGATTTCAGTGCCCTGTAGTGGTAGGAAGGCAGTTTTGGGAGTGAGAGAAGGATATATTACTATTTTAATTGCCAAGAGGCTTGTTGTTCTGGGTAGCTCTCTCTGCTGCTGAAGCTGCTTAGGAATGACATGTTTAGGGGAACACAGATTTACCCAAGCATTTGCAATAGCCACCTGCCACAGCAACTGAAAAATAAAGTCACTCTTTTTCTTCCAATAAGCTGAAGTTACATTCTGCAGAGTGGAACAGTTCCAGGCTGAGAAGCTGATAGGACACTTTGGGGTTGTGGAAGTACCCTGAGGTACTTCTCAGGGCAAGGAAGGAGGAGAACCTGAGTGTTCCAGTTCTCAGTGTCCCAGGGCCTGACCCTTTTGCCCTGCTGGGCTCTCCTGCTGCAGATACTCAGGAAGAACACTGAAAAGTTTGATGCAGAAATGAAAACAGTAAATTGAAGTCCTTTTGTCTTTTTCTTTGTACGGCTGGAAAACTGTGTTTCTCATTCAGCTTCTCGTGGCAGGCCTAATTCAGCTTAGGGCGTGCAAGCCCTTTAAGAATGATCATTACTGGTATGAGTTCAGTGACATATCTAAAGTTTAATTTTTGCAGTAAGAACAAAGCAGAACAAGAAAAAAAAAAAAGGTGTTAACAGAACAGCCTGTTTGTGTGTCTGTCTTACCTTCGGCTAAGTCGTCTCATGTAGTCTGCCTGTATGTGTCTTGAGTTTGTCCACAACCTATTATATGGACAGCCTGAAGGGAGGATGGACTCAGTACCCAAGATACCATGTTTTTCTCAGTAAGTGCTCCTTTAGGAGTGTTTACTGACCTTCTACCTTATGTGAGTTAACTCCTGTTGGAATTTGTAGAATCACAGAATCATAGAATCGTAGAATGGCCTGGGCCAGAAGGGACCTCAAGGATCACCAAGCTCCAACCTCCCTGCCGCATGCAGGGCCACCAACCTCCATATTTAACACCAGATCAGGCTGCCCAAGGCCCCGTCCAACCTGGCCTTGAACACCTCCAGGGACGGGGTATCCACAGCCTCTCTGGGCAGCCTGTGCCAGCACCTCACCGCTCTCTCTGTAAAGAACTTCCCCTTATTTTAATATATATAATTAATAAAATTAATCCTTAGTTTTTGCTTAGGGAAAGACAATAATCTATATTCATAGTGAAAGATGGAGCAAGTCTTCAGCAAGTCTTATGGGCAGCTCCGGCATCATTCACTGCCACCGTTAGGGTTGTACTCTGTGTAAATAAATGAAATATAAATATTTTATCCCTCCGTTCGTACCTTCAGGGACAACATTAATCATCTGTGTAATATCAGGGGAATCTGCAGAGTTGCTAGGTGTCAGATTGGCTTTAAGTCAAAGGTACTTTGCAGTGAGCAGTTGTGACAGCGATGCAATAACTCGGGGCCTGCCTCAGGGGGTGCTGCCCTCATAAGGCATCCACAGCCCTCATGCATTTCTCTGTTGCTAGCAAATGCTTAGCAAATGCTTAACACGTATATATACCTGCATCTGTAATATTCCATACCTGTGGTCAGTCCCTGGGAGCTGTGCCTCTCTCCTGTCTCTGATGGAGTTAGTCTCTGCAGGTTGCAGGTTACTGTCAAAAATTATCCGTACTTCTGATTATTATTATTTTTTTTTTAAGTTTAAAAATGTCAAAGTATATTATGCTTCTAGGAGCACACAGTATCCTGTGGGTCTATCAATCTTCTAGAATAGCAGGTCTATAGGAAAATAATAAGAAATCATGTGTGAAGTCTAGGTAACTCCAACTTATTACATGAGCTCTGGCAATCAAAGCTGCCAATGCAAACTCTCAGGGCTCTGCCAGGCTGACAGATGGCACAATGACAGGGAATGGATGGGTCTCTAGAACTCAATTATCATTGCAGTTCAGGCTTTTTTCCTTATGCCAAGTTGTGGAAGAGATTTGTTTATCCTGAGCGTTATGCATTTTGGCAGATAATTTGCATAGGTGTGAAGCTATAGAAAGGCTGTGACAGCGTTAGCCTGAACATGGCTTTTCCTGGCGTGTGCTGTTTTCCAACTTACCTTTCTGCTTCCTTGAGAAAGGCAGGTTTCTGAACATTTATATACATAAATCCATCCGTAGCCTAGAAATGTTCTTTAAGGACTCCAGAGACAAAATACCTTCAGATTCATTTACAACAGGAAGAACGGAAATCACTCAAATAGTTTTCCAGGACAGCACTTTTTCAACCATTTTTTTTTCTAATGCCTCCTTCCTTCCCTATTGTGCTTCACTTGGCTCCTTGGCAGCGTGTAGCCAAGCTCAGATCTTCCTTGATTTGATACCTCATCTCCAAACAGTCAGTCTTTAGCATTCCCTCTCTATTCTGCCTTTGTGAGGGCCCATCTGGAGTAGTGCATCGAGGTCTGGAGCTCCCAATACAAGAAGGACAGGGAACTGTTGGAGAGGGTCCAGAGGAGGGCCACAAAGATGATCGGGGGCTGGAGCACCTCCCCTACAAAGACAGTTTGAGGGAGCTGAGCTTGTTCAGCCCAGAGAAGGCTGTGAGGTAACCTAATTGCAGGCTTTCAGTACCTAAAAGGAGCCTATAAACAGGAGAGTAGTCAACTTTTTACAAGGGTAGATAATGGCAGGACGAGGGGTTTTAAGTTGAAATGGCAGCTTAAAACCAAATGTCAGGACCATTTGGTTTTAAGCTGAAGGAGGGAAGATTTAGGTTGGATGTCAGGGGGAAGTTCTTTAAAGAGAGAGTGGTGAGGTGCTGGAACAGGCTGTCCAGAGAGGTTGTGGAAACCCTGTCCCTGGAGGTGTTCAAGGCCAGGCTGGATGGAGTCCTGGGCAGCCTGGTCTAGTATTAAATGGGGAGGTTGGTGGCCCTGCATGCGGCAGGAGGGTTGGAGCTTGATGATCTTTGAGGTCCCCTCCATCCCAAGCTGTTCTATTATTCTATGATTCAGGACTGATTTTGTTACCTTAACAAATTGGATGTGTGTGCAAAAATGAAACCACAAAAGTCAGCCATCAAACAATATATTCAGCGGGTGATTCTTCTCTCTTTTTCCACCCTGATAGCCTAATTTACTTATTTGCCATTGGTTTTTGCCTTCTCCCCTACTCCTCTGAGCAGCCGCAGCCATATCCCTCTCACTTATATGGCATGGAAAGCATTGGTTGTTCAGATTTCTCAGCCTGGGTATTGCTGATGGGTGTTTCAGGTTCATATCCACATGCCGCTTCCTTCCAGCTGTGGAATGCTTTCCTCCTCCTGATTTTTCAGCACACCTATCACAGGCAAATGACAGCAAACCTTTCCAGCTATTTGAGCAGACCACGGTTTTTAGAGGACCCCGAACGTTATTTTGGTTCCTTCTACTTCAGCAGGCACCTGATGAAGCAGTGTCTTATTGTTACAGCTGTAAAATTCTCTGAACCCACAGGATGGAAGCAATTGTATAAATGTGTGTCTATTTTTTTTTTCTTTGCAAGGATTTTTAACAGCAGCATCGTTACTTTTGACAGCCAGTATTGACTGCTTTGACAGCAAAACGCTGTCAGATCCTTCTTAATTGCCTGGCAATGTGTTTTATTACAAAATAGCTGATATTTTTGTTGCTGATGTCTGCTGGTCTGAGTCAGCAGGTTTCAACAGTGGGTCTGATCTCAGCTACTAAAGGAGCCAAAAATGTGACTTCCCTATAGAATTTCAAAGCAAATTTAGTCTGAATCTTCCATTCTGATGTCACTAAGTGCTTTCAGAGTCTTGTACAATCACGCTTCATAGGATGTCTTCATTAAAGAAGGTGTTACCCATCTGCACAAAAGATGGATCACAAATTATTTAAAAAGGTGAGCCTTATTTTGAAAACAAATAAGTCTTATTGTGTTTTGTAAAAGGACTCCTCATCTGCCCTGATACCTCCTCAGAGCCAGTATCCTTCCTCCTCCACAAACTTCTCTGTCTTTGCTTCACTGTACTCTAATGCTTCTCCTTTATTTTGCTCCATATTGAGCACGAGAATAGTTAACATGGTCAGCTTTTAAACATCAGTACTAGCAACTGACTTGGCATGTAGGTTATAAATGACATTTTGTAATCACAACCTTTTTTCTGGATAGAAAAAAAAAAAAAGAAAACAATTAAGATGTTGATGTTTTAGAGCCCTCTACCCAACACTCACAAGTGACAGCTCCTATCGCTCAGCCTTGGCTTCCAGCACTGCCTCAGCCTTGCAGAGCTGCCCACACACACGTGTGCTCCCCATCCCTCCTGCCTGGGCTGACCTCCAGCCACCATAGCTCTGTCCTTCTGCCACTGTCCCTTCTGCAGCACAGCCAATCTCGGTGGCAGTCTGTAGTGGAGTTGTGGCTTGGTACACAGTGGGGAAGAGTTACAAAGACAAATGGTCTCTGCCACAGGTCACGTTCTCCATCTCCATAAGGCTTTCTTGCAGCTTTCCTGTTTTTATGACAGCTGTGATTCTAAGGATCCATAAATCCCAGTGTCCTTGGCCCAGAGAATCCCTGCTGCCCAGTGAAAGGCATGCCCCATTAAACACTGCATTACAGCATCAAATTAATACTAAGTGGTACAAAAGATCATCATGGGTTGTGAAGAACCACAAGGAATTAATTAAGATACTTCTTGCAAACAGTGATTGATAAATAACAGCTGGACAGGCAAGGGTTAGTGCAAAGCTTTGGCCTGCGTGAATAGAGTTAGCTATGAAGGTGTCTAGCATTCATTCCACACATTTCTGGCAGCTGTTTTCTGTGGGCATTGGTGAAATAGGTGAAGAAATAATTTTCTTATGTGACCCATGGATCCGGCAGTACCTCCTCCATTGATTTCGGGGAGAATTATTATTTTAAAATGAGTTAATAAAAGTAAAATGTATAAATCCCAGCTATCTAAATCCTCTGTACCAATTAGAAAATCTCAAAACCCTTATCCTTCACCCTTTCAGAATCAGGAGAGACATGGATGAGTTTGTTTTGTATGAAAAGCAAGATCAGTCTCTGAGGCACGTTCCATAGGCAACTAAGTTGGCCTATTAGGAGAAATCGCCCTCTGCAAAGTGAGATGCAGCAAGTAATGACATACATGCTTCTACTCTTGTCAGCTTAGTGTAAAGCAAGTTAGATTCACTTTTCTGTATTGCTGTCTTCCTTTCTTTGCACTGAAGCAGAACAGAAAAATGCACACAAAACCAGTGAGGGGAGTGTAACCCTCTGATATTGACCAGCTGGGTTGTTTGTGAGCATGACTCCACACCCAAAGCAAGGGAGAGCTCTTCTGGGGAGGGTGTAGCTTGTGATGGAGCTCAATGTTTGCACTGATTAGGTCTCAGTTTGGTGATTTCATCATTTGGTCACTGTGAGCATGGTTTGACTCAAAATTATAAGCGCATACATGCAAAGCATAACATATGTGGAGCACTGTTGTAGTTTAATTAGGCAACCACTCACTGCTTCCCTTCCAGTGGGATGGAGGAGAAAATTGGAAAAATGGTGGAACTCGTAGGTTAGGATACAGACATTTTAACAGGACAGAAAAAGAAGGAAAAATAATAATGATAATGATAATAATAATAATAGTAACAATAGTAATAAAAGAAGACAGAAAACAAGTGATGTACAACACAGTTTCTCATGACTTCACTGCCTGATGCCCAGCCAGTCTCCGAGCAGTGGCAGCCCCCAGGCCAGCTCTCCCCAGTGTTATTGTTCAACATGACACTGCATGGCATGGGACATGCCTTTGGCCAGTCTGGGCCAGCTGTCCTACTTCTGTCCCCTCCAGATGCACTTCCAGCTCCCTGCTGGAGGGTGTTATGGGAAACTGTTAATCACAGCCTGAACCTCTGATTAACCATCTGAGGCAAGTGATGGGTCAGCTGCGGGAGCACAGGTGAAGGTAATTCAGCTGTGCTCCCGGAAGGGGTGGAGCTTGACTCCACCTCTCCCAGATCCCATTTAAGGGCTGACCACCACTAAGGCAGCATCTCTTTTGGAGATTGCCCCTGTGTGGAGTTCCTTGTGGCAAGCAGCCATCCTAGCTGTGAGCCTCAGAGTGGGTGAGTTGTTCCCCTATAACCTCTGGCTATTCATCTGTTACAACCTTGTATAATAACAACTATACAGAGGGGTAGCACAAGAAGCAGGAAAGTGTTTGAATCAGTGTAAGCACTGCTCAGCAAGAACTAAAATATGGGCATGAAAATATGGGCATGCGATCAAAACTAGTCTCATTCTATGTCCAAAACACAGCACCACGCCAACACCAGCTACTGGGAATAAAATTAACTCTTTCCTAGCCAAAACCAGGACAAGTGTTAGGTATTGTAACATGTCTGTTGTCCCTCTTCATATGGACGTATTTTGGAACACGTGCTCATTGAAGATGGTGTTGGATTTCATATGAGCGCTTTATTCCCACCAAAATAAGCAGGATTTAAGGATATACTGAGAGCTAAGAAGGTGATTTCTGAATTTGACTCTGAGACAAAGCTTGGGAAAATTGTCACAAAGTACAGGAGGCAAAAAGATTACACTGCAGAGAAATGGAACTATGGAAAAATCCCTTCCCATTTAGGTAAAAAGAACAGAAATCTATCCAAATTCCTCAATAGGATTGTAAGTAGTGCTAAGGAAAAGACTATACTACACATTTAGAATAAGTTAAATCAACTGACAGCTATCCATCCACAGAGAAAAATAATGTAACTGTGAGCAGCAAAATGGTTCAGTCGAATAGTTAAACATCAGTAAGCACCAGTAGTGTGTCTAATAAAATGCAGATCTCATTATCTGTTTGTTATGTGCATCATGAGATAAGTGTTTGAGTTGAAAAGTATAAAAATTTGATTTAATTCACTGACGTTTTGGATACAACAGGGTCAGGTCGGTCTTGTAACAAAGAACAGCTTGGGGCATATGGAAAGGAGTGTAATTGAAGATAAGGCTCTAGCAAGATGAGTGGAGAATGTAATAGAGTTCAAGGATACATTAAACAAATGTATCCTGGCCTTCACGCTGTAATCACCTACATGTGCTGTAAGGCAAACAGCAAATGTAATTGACACCCCGAGGAAGATCATTACAGCTTTGGTGCCTTCTGCCTCATGTCACAGTTTCTGCCATTTGCAAGACTGAGAATTCAGACTTGGCAAGTTTTGGGTCCCTGAGGCTGCTCTAATTTATACAGGGAACTCAGAAAGCTCTAAATAAACCCTGAGATGTTTGCAGTGGCTTCTTTAAACATTAAACCTGCGTCTGCTGCAGTGTCATAGACTTAAACTGACCAACATTGATGAGAATATGTCAGGAAAGTCAGAAAGGAGAAAGATGGTCCTTTAGGGATATATTTTTTTTGAGACCTAACAAGTTTGGGCTCTGGTATGCCAAAATCAAGAGGGGCGGATTCTTCTCACATTAGTGTCCTGGGGAGGTTCCATGTGATTATGTTCTCTTGTTTGTAGCATGGCAGTTACCCCTTTTCTCCAGTTTCTGGGCAGTTTTAACCATATCTGTCTGGGCTGTAGAGGCATCGGGGATATTCCAGAGGTGACAAACATCATTAGGTATGGAAGGAGCCATGCTGTGAACTTAATCTTTGCCAGTTCACAGAGGAATTGGGCCTTGAGACATGAATCAATTGGAGGCCTTCTTGATGCAGAGAATTATTTGTTCACGCTCAGGGAGCTTCAGCATATCACAGAGCATATCTTTCAAGAAGTCAAAACATTTTGGGATTCAGAGAGCCTTTATTTTCCTGATAGCCACCTGGAAGTGAAAAGGAAAGTTAGAGCCAGGGCTGGCCTGAGAGTCCAAGCAATATGGCTGCATTTGCTTTTAGCTCAGGGGGGAGAAGTCTTGACAGTGAGACCCATTTCCTTAGATTCTAGTTCCTGGCTATTCCTGAGTAGCTGAGATTATTAAAATGGATTTACCTTATATTTCCAGTCAATAGATCTGATTTTATTTTCTTTATTTACTTACTTTTTTGCATTGAAGAATGGCAGATAATTAGGGACCTAAACACCACATGTGTTACTTCCTAAGGTTTTCCACTTGGCATACTAAAAAGACAGAGTCCCAGATATCAATCTCTAATTAATTAAGCTGGCAGTGAGGTCATGTTAAAATTATTGATCAGCTAAGAACAGCAGCGGATTCTTCATCTCAGTGTCTTTGTATCAAGATTCTCTTGATTGTCTTCTTGGGAAGCTCCACTTTAACTAACTACCCAGGATACTCAGTTCACACAAAGACGATTTTGGATAAAATTTAAGGATAAAATTTAATTAAATTTAATTAATAAGAAGAGCTGATGAGATCTAGCAGTCTCTTCTTCCAAACTCAGAGCTATATGAATGCATAGTTTTATTCCATCTCTAAATGCTAGCAGAAGGCCATCAGAACATATTTTTCGGAAGTGTTGGTGAAAGTTCATTTCTTTTGAAAATACTTAAGTAATGAAAATCAGGTTCCTTCCACAGAAAATATCGTACAATCATAGAATCATTAAGGTTGTAAAAGGCCTCTTTGATCATCTAGACCAACCATCAACCCATCCCCGCCATGCCCACTGACCGTGTCTCTCAGCCCATCTCCACACGGTTTTTTCTTGAACACCCTCGGAGAGGTGGTGGAAGTCCCATCCTTGAAGACATTCAAGGTCAGGAATTACTTTCCCTTAGTTTTAGCATGGATCCCAGGGCTATGTGTGAATTCCTCAGGCTTGTATGACTACTGCCCTCTCCCTCCCACCCCATGAACCCTGAGTTAATGCCCACGCCATGCTGATGCTGAGGCAATAACTGAGTCAGGAAAATGACCTGCTGAAAAAAACCAGCCATTTCTATTCATCTGTTCTCAGCAACATCGGTGTGGGTCATCCCTGGGGCAGTGAAACTTTTGTGTGAGCACGATGCAGAATAAGTGCAGAGGTATAAATAAGTGACCGGGACCAGGGGACATTTTGAAACAGTTTAATTCAACTGAAGTGATATTGCAGGCTTCAAGCATGCCCTGTGTTGTGTGATGCTGTATATCAGTGGGAGGGGAGACAAAAATTCCCACAGATTGTTTTGATCTGAGAGCAGGAGTGACTTTATACAAGTGTAACTGGTGCAATTACACTGCATACCACCCTGCTAGCAGTGCAGTGCTTTGATAAAGGCATACTCAGCTGCAGCTTAGGGCTATTTTTTTTCTTTATCTTTGCAATGTGACATGCCACATCTCATTCACCTTTCCCCGTGGACTAATACGGCAGATAATTTCCTTGCCAGGCAACAGAAAGGCATGTATCTCCTTTAATACTGTCTCACTTCTGATTTAAAAAATGCCCTGATGTTGCATGTGTTAACTAGAGCACTCTCCTCCCCTACCCATTCACGTGCTGCTATAGTAAAGGTATATTATACTTTGCTAAAGTAAAGGTTATCACTTGGCATCTGCAAAACATTTTGTAACTATTCCATTAAAAAAAAGAAAACTGTCAAGCAAGTGACAACACATTCTCAGTGCAGCTCTGGAACTTGAGGAGAATCAACAATGAAATGATCAGATCCAAATAAGCCTTTTAGGATTAGGTGTTGTAGTACATATAAGAAGAAAGTTTTTAATTATAAATCCCGTTTGCCTTTGCAAGTAGTTCCACTGAAGTAAAGAGGAAACACGCACATTTCAAGCTGAAGTGGAGCCCTCTGTGTGTTTTGCATATTTTGGTTTAGCTATAAAACCTGATTCTTATTCATGTTAAGAAATGTGTATGGTGGTAAGGCAGGAAGCCTGCCCTGTGTGACGTTTCAAAACCTTTCCAGATACATTGAAACTAACAGCTTTCTGTAAAAAAAAAAAAGGGGTTATTTTGTGGAGATGTATTTTTCTTGGAAAAGTAACACTTAGAGAGCCAGCTGGTACCCACTGAGTATTTATTATTAAGGCTGGGCTGGGAAAAGCTTCTGCTCACTGGAGTAAAACAAATATACAATTTAATCTAAGCTCCAAATTTAATTAACTGCAAGCAAAAAGATTCAAAAGATAGCTTTTTTCACAAGTAATTATGCTAAAATATGATACTGTGGGTGCATATAAATTTTTCCTGCCATTGCTTGTGCACACAAATAAGGCACTTACGTAAGCAAAGACTAATTGTCAGCACAAACCTTGTCATATTGGTAGGCTTTCCCTATGTGCAAGCAACACTTGTTGCAAAAGAAACATCATTCTACAGCTTTTGTGAAAATATGATCATAAACTTTTGTGCACAGACCTTGCATTGTTAAGGCAGCAGGTACTGTGCTTGGTGTTTTTATAAAACAAAAAACGCACTGTTCAGATCATTGTGGACTCTTCACAATGTGCAAAAACTCTACCAGTCTGTCCACCAGGGTAACTAAGCTGAGATATGAGCTTGTATTAACAGCATTGTTGGTCCCCGTGAGTGGTTGCTCCAATGGAATTACAGTGTTGTGAGGCATCAGAGCAAAGTCAGTCGTACTTTAACGAAGAGTCCAATCTTGATGTTTCTTGCGTAGATTAAAGTTTTGCCATGAGCAAAGCACCTTCGAAAAGGTTAAGTTCCCTTGGATTGGTCTCATCCCTCTATGCTGTGGTCAGACCTATGTTCACTGAACATTCAGCACGTTCATTCGCTTTTCAACAACAGTTGCTTGGCTTGACACATGAACACACCACCATGTGGCACAGCATCCCATGTTGTGTGATGGACACATGTCCAGCAGTGTGACAGGGAGATCCTGCAAACCCTTCTGAATGAGGATGAAATGAATGGGTAGAATGAACACTGTTAGAGAAAAGTACATCATTATGGATTTAAGAGAAACATGGCAGCAGCTGCTGAATGTGCCCAGGTCCAACCAGCAGTGGGACTGAAGATGTATTCTCATCAGCTACTTTTATCCCCATACACCTCTACTCTCCTGCTCCTGTTCCTCTCTGAACCTATACCTTGCTACAACTAAGCAGACTAGCCTGTTGATTTGTCTTAGCTCTGTGTGCTGTCCAGTAAGTAGAACCTAAAGGTTAATTTTGGTAAATACAGGGGATGTTTTCCATGTTTAATGTCATACATTGGCTTCCAAACTAGATCACAGATATGATGCAGAAACAAGAGTTATTCATTTTTGCAAGTAGTCAAATTATTAGAAATTAAATAACTTGTTGACAGATAATTCATTAAATATATAAAGAAGTAAAAAAACGTGTTCATTTATTTTATTTTCCATGGACACATCATAGCCTTCCAGTACTTAAGGGGGCCTGAAAGAAAGTGGAGGAAGTCTCTTTACCAGGGAATATGGTGATAGGACGAGGGGTAATGGCTTTAAGCTAAAAGAGGGGAGATACATGTTAGATGTTAGGAAGAAATTCTTTACATAGAGGGTGGGGAGGCACTGGCACAGGCTGCCCAGAGAAGCTGTGGATGCCCCATCCCTGGAGGTGCTCAAGGCCAGGTTGGATGGGGCCCTGGGCAGCCTGGTCTGGTTGTAGATGTCCCTGACCATGGAGGGGGTTGGAAATAGATGATCTTCAAGGTCCCTTCCAACCCAAACCATTCTATAATTCTAGGATTTTTAGTTGATAATTAAAGAGAATAATTTGTACATTTCTACAACAGTTGTTTCTCTTGTGTGTGATCGTCTTGAAGCCAGCAAAACTGTGGATTTAAAATACATATACTTATGTAGTATCACTGCTTATATTATATCACTACTTAGATTCACATCAGTGCTGATAATATAACACCCTATATGACCACAAGTCCAATACTGAGATTTACCAAACTACTTCTCTACAGCCCCTAAAACTTTTAGGTGTCTAAAATAGAACATACAGAGGATGCAGGCATCCAGTGTCCATGCCTGTCCGTGCCTCAGAGGAAAAGTTCATTTTAACTCATTCAGGAGTTAAATTAGTAGGATTTTAAATACCACATTTACCTCATATTCTTCTTGTTTGATTAGTTGAACAAACAGAAGATCTAAAGTGACACAACCTGATGCTTCAATAGCACAGTTTGAGCTGAAGTTTTAGGAAAGGACTTTATTCTTACAAACCACATTCAAAATGCTGTTTGTTTGCCTTATGCTTCTTTGCTGGTATTAGTGCAGTGCCTGATTGGAAATGTTTGCAATCTGATTGTATGAAGAGCTAAAACTAATGTGGACATGGTGAATCCAAAGGATAGGAACACCAGGGGAACTCATTATAGTAACAAAGAAAATAGGCTGCAGAGAGAAATCAAGAGGAGGAATCACTTTGGTTTTCTTTGTGCAGAATGGGAAGATGCAGTGGCATATAAAATTAGATATAAAGAAAGTACTCATGTGAAAAGGGGCAATTTAGCAATCACACTGAGAAAGAAAATGAAGCCAAGTAATGAATGACATCATGAAGAGAAAATAATTCAGAGAAAAACATGAAACAAAAACCTAAAACCAGCTATATTTATGCAAGAAAAGAGGTGAGAATTAGTGCTAGAAGATGCAGATGATTAGGGAGGCACTGAAATCCAAATGGAAAGAAAATTCAAGAAGCAATGGTTTTAATGATAGCTAATAGATCAAAAAGAACAAGAAAAAATATTTCTCTCTATGTGAAAGGATTATTTTGGTCAAAGTAATTCCAATTTAGTGGGAAGAAGTCAAAATGGATCAAAAATGGAGTTAGAAAGAGTGAAAATTATATGACAGTGAAAATTACATGACAAAGACAGCAATGGCTGGATTTGGGAGGCCTGGATGGCATCTTTATTTAAAGGCAGAAAGCAGGAAGGTGTTCTTCAAAGACAATCCAGGAAATACTTGGGGCATAAGAAAATGAGAATAACAGGAGTCAGTTAGTAGGGAAGATAAAAAAATGAGATGAGAATATGAACTGTTGCATGGAGGAGACAGACTGAGATGTAAGACCAGATAGTGATTTCTACATTTTCTTCTGTACTACAAAAGAAGTGTATTGTATAGAAGTGTAATGACTTTGCACCTTAGTTTGCACTGAAATATTAAATTGTAGTCAGGGAGCTAATAGAATAAAACCCACAAGCAAAGGGTAAGATCTCCTTCTTGAACAGGAAAAGAACTGGTTAGAGCAGACTTTAATAGGTTGGGTGTTTCTTCCTTGGCTGGAGTAGAAAGGGACAGATGTCACGGTGAAGAATCTGGGGCACAGGTTTTATGGGGAGGGGCTGATGGAACTGGGATTGTTCAGTCTGGAGAAGAGGAACCTGAAAGGAGACCTTGTTGTTCTCTACAACTCTGAAAGGAGATTGTGGCCGGGTGAGGGTTGGCCTCATCTCACAGGTAGCGGCAATAGGATGAGAGGCAGTGGCCTTTAAGTGGTATCAGGGGAGGTTCAGGTTGGATATTAGGAAGAATTTCTTCTCAGAGTGGTGATGCAGTGGCACAGCTGCCCAGGGAGGTAGTGCTGCCACTGTCCCTGGAGGTGCTCAGAACCATGGAGATGTGGCATTGAGGGATGCGGTCAGTGGGCATAGCGGGATGGGTTCACGGTTGGACTGGATGATCTTAGAGGCCCTTTCCAACCTTCATGAGTCTATGATTCTATGTGAAGATTCACGAGACCAGAGGAAAGGCAAATGAAGTATCTTCCTTGAAAAAGAAGTCAGAAACTTGCGTACTGTACATTTCACTTCAACCACTAGAAAAATAATGGATAAATAATAAATCACCTGGAAACAGATTATTAGTTTCCACTTGGTATGTTTCAAGAATAAATCAGGTTAAACAAATCTAATTTCTCCTTAGAAAGGCCTCGTAGTTAGGAGATAGCTAATAGATGTCCAGTAGTCTTATTTCAGTAAAACTTTTGAGGGAAAAAGACTCATTTAGGTAACATGCAGTATGTTCATTAATGAGTTGGATGTTGGGATACATGCTGTGCCTATCGGGTTTGTACAGACTCCCAGCTGGAAGAGCTGACAGGTAAATTTGGGGAAAGGACTGAACTCTGGAATGGTTTTGACAAGTCAAAACAATGGCTTGGAGCTGGAAAGTGCCCGATGTTTTTATGTGGTGCATGCAGCGTGCCTGCAGCCCGGACTACTCCGCCGAGGGGCCCCCGAGGCCTGCCCCTGGCAAAGCGGGCACCGGGCAACGGCCGAACTGCTTCTCCGCTCACGGGTAAACGCTCCAGATGGTCAGAAAGGAGCGAAAATTGAGCAGACGCGGAGGTGAGCGGCAACGGCCCGCCCGCCGGGGCGGGGCCGAAGTGACGGGGCGGGGTCCGGGCGGCAGAGGGGCGGGGCCGGAGGGCGCCGCGCTCCCCTCCCCCCTCGCCGCGCCTGCTCGCTAATGGGCGGGTCCGGGTATCCCCGCTGCCCGCCTCTGTCGTTTCGGGAGGAACCATTGCTTTCCGCGTGAGGGGGGGGGAGCTGGGCCCGGCTGCTGGCCCCTAGTTCTGCTCGGAGACAGGGCGAGGAGCGGACGTAGCGGCCCCTGAGCAGGAGAAGGGGTTCTTTCGGGCAGCGGAGGTGGCAGTTCGGAGGGGGGAACCGCTTAGTGCCGGCGGCTCTGTCCACCCCTCTCGTATCACCCCCACGTCCCGGAGTGGGATGGTGCGTCCCGCAGCGCGCGCCTTGCTCGCGCGGTTCGGCGGCACGGCGGGGGAGGGGACGGGAGACCCGGGCCCCGCGGTTTTGCTCGGCGGGCAGCGGGCGGATCGAGGCGGCGAGGAGACGCTCCGTGCGGGCGGCCGGCCGGCACCATGTCGGCGGACGAAGAGGAGCTGAAAGTCCCGGAGGAGATGTTCAAAGATGTCAAGTTCTTTACGGTGGGAGACATCGACCCGAAGGTACCGCCTCGGCCGCCCCTTGGGCTCCTTCCCGCCGCGCGCGTCTCCACGCTCCCCACGGTGGGGGGGGGGGCAGGGTGGGATCGTCCGCCTTCGCGCAAACGCTGCTCCGCGCGCCTCGCAGCGCGGAAGGGTGGGTGGGGGGGAGCGCGGCCGCGTCCTCTCAGGGGCTGCGCGGGGAGCGCCGCGGTAACCACCGCTCCTTCGCCACTCGCCCGCCATGGGAGCCGGCGGCCGCGGCGCGCAGGCCCCGTGCAGCCTGCGAGCGGAGGAGGGGCGGGAGAAGGGACTTCCTGTGAGAGACGGGGCTGGCGGGTGACCCCGGCTGCGGGGAGCGGGCCCGCTACTCGCCCTCGGCACTGAGGAGAGGCTGAGGGCCGTGGGGCCCGCGCGCGCGGACGCCTGGCCCAACCCCACGCGGGTGTGTGTTGGGGTGGGCTCCTGGCTCGATTCACGCTGAAATGAAAGTCTTGGTTTTTTTGCCAGGTGCGGGAGTTGAGTCTTTGTTCCGTGCAGGTAGCTGTAGGTTGGTGTCCTGGTGTGCACTGAGCCTCGTGGGCCTAAGGGACAGTTCCAGGAACGCCACTGACCTGTGAGATGGGTTCTGTAGGTTAAGTGTGAACTACAGCCTTGAAGTGGAGTCAGACAGGACATTACCCCCAAATCCTTAAACTGTTTGGAAATGGTCTGGGTGTAACAACTCCGCTGTCTTAAACCCTATAGTCGCAACAGCATTATGTATATGAAGATGAGTGCAAAACACAGCAAGATGCCTGTTACTGTATGAATAACATCCTCAAAGGCACGCAGTTAGGTTTGTGTTGACATAGCAAGGCGGTCGGCAGAATTGCCAGAGAGGGAGTAAACAAGCAATCACTTGGGCAAGTTTTATTTTCACATAAAGTTTTATCCTTCGTAGCAGCGTCATTGTTGCAAGGCTTTGATTTGCTCTGGATCAAGTATATGAAATACTCATGTATTTGTGGTTGGATTTCCTGAGTTTCAGATAGACTCTTCATAGTTTTTCTAAAACTTCAAAAAGCTTCACATAGGTTTATACTTTATGTACCAAAGGACGCTAGGTTGAATTTGAAAAGCAGTTTATTTCTTCATCCTTTGGGCATGAGCACGCTTAGATAAGCTTGTTTCCAAATGTTTTCACTGAAAACCAATTACCTTAATAAATATTGAAACAGGCCTAGCGCAAGTGAGCAACCTAATCAAAACAAACCCTAGAGTTAGAAAGGAAACATCATATAGTCAGGTGGTAGCTGCATACCCACTACCTGTTAAAACATATGCAGCATAAATTAGAAGGGAAACAAAAGTCTGGAATCGTGCCTGGCTGTTCTCTGGCAAATGAGGGAGAATTAGGCTGCTGGCACTCAAATTTGAATCCATTCCATTGGGATGTGCACTTGGCTGTTCTCACCTTGCGGGAGGTGATGTCTGGATGTCAGCTATTGTTATTTTTTTAGGTGCCTTTTATTGCTTTCCTAAATGTTAAACCCAAACTGTCGAGCTTTGGTAACTTTGCTTAAAATCAGTATTTCATGCAGAAAGAAAGAGAAAGTGATGCAGTGTAGCATGAGGATTTTAAGCAGGGTATTTGGTTTCTGGTTATCTCTTGTTTTATTACAATAGTATTTTTTTTAGGATCCGTTACTTTATTTCAGAGATTCAGACTTGTCTTTTCTTTCTTTCTAACACCACTTTTAGTGCGAATGATTTAAATTTTTCATGCCTGCAAACTTAAATTTCATTTAGTGGATTTAAGCTTGCACCTGAAGCGCAGGATTTTTACAGTAACTGCTTCAGGGCTTTTTGTGATTTTATTTTCTAGTTGAAGATGTGCGTGTGTGTGTATCCCCCTATACAGGGAAAGATCTCTGGGTCACTGCTTCACTGTCACTGCTTCAGGTGAAGAAGTCGTGTGCTCTGGGAGGAGTTTTGAAGCTGACAGAAGCTACCCTAGGAAAAGTTTTCTTCATACTGTTTTAATCCTGTGAAATCATCATCCATCATTTCACTGTGATAGACTTCTACAGCACAGTACTAGCATAACTTCCTGCACGAGCAAACTCTTTGCATTGAATCTTTGGTACATAATTAAAACAAAAATCTTCTTACTTTGTTGTAACTTTTTCCTCGTGCTGTCAGATTTGGATGTTTGGCTTTGATTGAAGTTTCTCCTCTCTTCAGCCTTCCCGTAAATAAACAGTTGGAAGTTACGCAGTAAAACTATTCATTTCCAAATAATAAAAGGAAAGAGTAATCTTCATTGGCATTTTAAACATTTAAACTTTAGACCTCGCTTTTTTTGAATGCTTTTCTCCTATTCCCCTCCACGCCCTCTGCCTTCTGTGTTACCTTTATTCATATTGAAGTGAGTTTTATTTTTTGACTCCCGTTTTTTTATGAGCAGGCCTAGACTCATCCCACAGACCTCTACCACGGAACTGGGAGAGTGATGAAGTCTTAAACCGACCCTTTACGTATTGGCCTTGCAAAAAAGGGAGTAAAATACTTTGCGAATGGTGAGGGTTTTTGTGTTTTCTGAGGGCAGAGCAATGGAGTTAAAAATTTCTGCTATATCTCTTTGAAGGTGTAACGTAGAGGGCATGTGTCCTGCTTTTCATTTTCTTTTATGTTTTTCCTTGTTTTGTCAAAATCACTTTTAGTCCTCCATCCATTCTCAGTACAGCAGCTCTTTGTTAGAACCTCCGCTTCTCAGGACAGTGGTTATGACTTACTTTGCTTGTAGGGCCTTCTCATATCCAAATGTTTTTTGTGTTTTCTTTTTTCCTTTTTCCGCCTGTTTTTCTCTGGCTTTCATAGCTACACATTGAGTTAGGTTGCTTTTCTTTGCGCCAAGTGTCTTCAGAGGCTTCTGAAGCTAACATATGGAAAATGAAATGCTGAGGAGGGAGAGTTTCTTAGTCTGCCTGAGAAAAAAAACCGTTTTTGAGGACTGTGTGTTTTGGAAAAACGTTGAAACATTCCAAATTTCTGCCCCAGCCTGAAATATTTTGGAAGTAAAACTTCAACTTGAATCATCAAAATGCGGCGGAGTTGCAAGCCTTGGGAAATCAGGATTTAAATAGGTTGTGTTTGCCAAAAAAAGAGTGCTATCCATTTATACAGGGCAACCAAGAGAGAAGGTTGAACTCATTCCCTTGATGTGCTGCTGTTCTTTCGTTACCGTTCTTCTCAAATGGAAAGTAATAATAATTTTTCACTTCTCCCCTTACTCTTTTGGGTTTAGGTTATTCAACTTCTGAAAGCTGGGAAAGCAAAGGAAGTCTCTTACAATGCCCTGGCCTCACATATTATTTCAGAAGACGGAGACCATCCAGAGGTTGGAGAATCTCGTGAAGTTTTTGATCTCCCCGTGGTAAAGGTGGGTGACTCCTCCACTATATTGTTTGACATAGATACTGGGTTATGGTAACAGAAAATACTGGTGTGTAGATGGTGTCTGAATGAAACGTACCTTTGCGTTTCTCTTATTCTCGTTTCCTGATATTTTTTTTCCTGAATTGTAGACTTTTAGAGTTCTGTTTTCTCCTTTCCTACCGTTGTTATTCTGTATCTGGTGGTCTGTTGCTGAGGTTTCTTTTGTGTGTGTGTCCCTTTCTGAAATTCTTCATTCATCTGTGGGATGCTGCGCTCTTCAACTGTCCTTGAAGAACTTTCCCATCAGAAGCATTTCTAATAAGTTTCTGGCAATGGAAAACCTTAGCATAAAAGGTGTGGAGATTGAGGTTGGTTTTTCCCTTGTTTGTTTTCAAACATGCGTACACGGCAAGGTGCAGAATCACAGGATCATTAAGATTGAAAAAGACCACTAAGATAATGTTAGTGCAGCCATCAACCCGTCCTCCCCCATAACACCAAACTATGTCACTGAGTGCCACATCTGCCCTTTCCTTAAATGCCTCCAGGGACTGTAACTCCACCACCTCCCTGGGCAGCCTGTGCCAATGCATTATCACTCTTTCTGAGAAGCAATTGTTTCTAATATCCAATCTGAACTTCTCCTGACAGTGATTTTGTGGATTCTGCATGTGCGTACGGTGCTGATTTTCAACAAAATAAACTTTAGAAAAATAAACTTTTTTTTTCCCATATTATTTTTTTCAAGTCTTTGACTTTTTTCTTTCTTACAATGAAATTGTCGGTATTTTGTTACTCTCTTGTGATTTGGGCTTGTTTTTCCAGTGAGAGTTTCCAGGCTTCGTGTTTGAAAATGTGAGTTTGTTGTTCTGCAGTTCATGAGCAATGAGGGAAAAAAAACATTGTTATTTCTCTGCCAGTGCTTTCAGGTGCATGATTTTGGATTATTCTTTCTATATGGTTGCAGGCAACAGTACTGAGTTTTGATGGCTTAAAGCATGAGAGTTCATCTGGCAGTGGAGAAGTATGAATCGACAAACTCCAAAAAATGAAGGGTGCTTCACACAAGGCCTTATGGTTTTAGATGGGAGTGGTAATTCATTTTAAGCTTAGTTCTTGTTTTTAATTTCTCCCATTTAGAAAGTGTTTTGTGACATCATTTCAGTCTTGAGAAACAAGACTGCAGCCATTCTCATGGGATGGAATGGCATCATTGTCCTAGCAGTACTTTCTGCTATTGGCTGCCTTTCGCTTAAATAATTCAGTGTTCTTTTTAAGTACTACTGACTAAACTTTCTGTCATTTGCCAAACAGCGGGCCTCTCAGTGATGTTGCCTAGTTGGACCTGGAAACATCGCAGCGTGTTCTGCAGTCAAGAAGATTAGATTTAGTGTTAAGGGAATGAAGCTTGGAGGCAAAGGTAGCTTGCTGCAGAAAGAAAAGGGATGGAGAATAAGGAAGAGAAAAAATTTGAGGGAGAGAAATCTCCCAATTTTTATTGCTTTTCTGCAAACAGTGGGATTAAAAAAATACAGATCTCTGCCTTTTTCTAAATGAGAGAGAATAGCATGAATAGGGCATAAAAAGTTACAGTGTGTGTGTGTATGTATACTGGGGCAGAGGGGAGTGTGGGGAGGAAAAAAGTCATATTAAATAGGATGGTACTCCTTCCTTCTTCTCCCTTATATATTGTATCAGGACCACTGTCCTACATGGCCTCTATTCTCCATTTCCTTCTCTCTCTTTGAGCCATTCTGTTGCTGCATACCATTGGTTAGGGTCCATCACCTGTGTGCTTAGCAGCCAGCATTACTATGTGTATATAAACCCCTTCCCGTGTAAGGTTGTGATTCCTGACTCCTTGGTTAAAATGTAAGGTGGGGAATTGATTTTTTTTTTTTTTTAGAACTGTGTGCATGAATAAGTACTGTAAATAGCATTCAAGGCACAATGGATTTAAAAGACAAAGGGGTCTTATATTGCTGTACGATCTTTCAGAACTTTCTCTATGAACTTAACAAATCAGTCAGAGCATTCTTTGTTTTTTGTAAAGGCCTAAATAAAGTGTCTGTGAAACACCTAGGCTTTAAAGCTGAGAGATGGATATTGAAACCAGATACACTACGAAGTTGGTCACTGACTTGCATTTCACTCACGCAGCGTGAGTTTGGTTTTTCTATCTCATGGTTTTTGTTTTTCAGCCTTCCTGGGTGATCCTGTCTGTTCGCTGTGGAGCTCTCCTTCCGTATCCTTTAAGTTAAAATTTGGTGAAATGCTGTAGGAAACATCTTAAAATAGGTCGCATCGAGTGAATGAAGGTTGTTACATGTATGTATGTCTTACACTTTTGAAATAATAGGATATATATTTTGCTTGTTAAGATCGTAGTGTGTTTAGAGCTGCTTTGTCTTGCTTTACTTTTCCTCTCCCTTTGGCTATTTTGGATAAGCACTTAATAAGCACTTGCTGGAAATTTGTTATCAAATAGCTCAAACGTTTTAGCTTGATGTTGATCATTAACTGAGGATCTGGGAGAAATGCTGGAATGCCATAAGGGGCCAATTGTAGGGTCTGTGGAATGGCCTATTTTATGGCCTTTTCAAGAGCCAAAGTTAAATAAGAAATAAACATGCAATACCTCGTATCCATACTCTTAGAAATAGTGCTTTGTTAACTTGTAATGATAACACTGCAATTATTGTGCAGCTTGACTGTGTCTTTTACAGACTGTTGTGGTTTATGTGGGCTGGATTTATTTTTCTCAACTCGTTTGGAGCATGTATTCTTGCATGTGGATGGTGTATTCTGTTTTACTGTTTATTACTGTTTCATCTTTATTTGTTTTCCTCAGTTTTTCTTTGGATCCTAGGTATGACGACAGTGGCTGTTATTACAGGATAATATTCATGCATTATTATTTTTTTTTCTCAGCCCATTCATAATAGGGATTATGTTTATGCAAAAGCTGAAGCAGAGCGGTGCGTTTCAGTATAGACACCAGCAGATGATTGCAATGAACAGCAGGACTAGGGAGGAAGGCTGTCAGGCATGAGATCTCATTTTGGAAGGATAGCAGGTGGTAGTGTTCATAATGGAAAACAAGAGGTGGTAGAAGCCAGAGTCCAGGTGTTCATATTAGGAATTTCAGGTCTTAATGTGCTTCAGTGATACAGAGTTCAAATTTTACATCTCGTATTTCAAAATAGATGCCCTTGTATCTATTTGTGTGTCTGAGCTGTTCTGGAGATGTTTGTATATCCTCTGCCAGGAGAGTTCAGCTCAGGGAGTGAGCTGTAGAAGGAAAAGAGAAGAAAAAAAAAAAAAAAGATATATTGAGATACTTAAAGCTGTTTTGATCATAATAATGAACGCGTCAGATAGAATTCATGAGTTAGTATGAAACATTTGCTGTAGTCATGGACTGTCTTCTGACCTAAGGAGAATTTTCCTTTAATGACTTCACTTCCAAAGGTAAACGATGCGCCAAGTGTGACATGGCAAAACCCAAAATACTGCTATATTCAAACTATAAATCAGTTGCTGTCATGTGATCGAGGCTGGTGGTTTTTGTTTTTGTTGTATTTAGTACCAGAAATAACGTGTTTATCAGCCTGTTGTTATCAGGAAGGGAGTTTGTATCACATTAATATAATGTGTAGGGCTGGTTGGGGAAAAAGCAAGTATGAAATAACTTGGAATTAGTTGTACTTTCAAGCTTGTGTAATCAGGCATTATAGTGCTGGTGTTCACCTCTCCCATAGAGAAGTTGCACTGTTAGGCAATAGGTTTTCTGTCTGAAACCGTATGTTTTCAAAAGGATGCTCCAAGTGCTGGTTTTATTACAAACCCAGAAGAGAAATCAACAGATAAAATGAAGTGGTGCAGTCTATAACTAAATTGTAGCAAAAAGTGTGGGGAATGTAGACCTGAATGGCAATTGCTTAGGAAGTCTTTATTGTGGTTATATAAGAGCGGCCAAATGAAACGACAGGTCTCAGGAGGATCGTATTCTTGAGTTGCATGGAAGAAAGCTTTGTACACCTGTCAGCAATAAATGTGTACTTGGACATTTACGTTTATTCTTTCTAGCCCTTAGAACCTGGTGTTTTTGGATTTTATTCAGAGCTCACTAAAATGGGTCGTTAAGTCTTAACATTGTTCTGTTTCAGTCTCTTTATGACTTCTACTGCTGTGGCATCCGGCCTTTCATCAGGGGTTTAGGTACTACAATAAGGGAAAAATGTTGTAGTTAATAGAAAACTTTTTTTTCCCAGTTGGTTGGTTTGGAGTTCTTTTTAGTCAAGGCTTTGAGATTGGACTTTTTTGCTTTTATTTCTTTATATTTGTGTTGAAATACTCAATATGGTGAATTTACTAAAGAAGCAAGTGCTAAAAACGTCTTTTGGCAGTTAAATGGATCTCGGAAGAGCCTTGAGGAATTTTATATTTACGTTCCAATTTTGGTACTTGATAGGCATTTGACTATATAAAAACATTTAATGTGGAATAAACGCAGTAATTTTTTCCTTTCCTTATGAATGTATTTTAACATTCTGCCCTGAAAGTTGTTTCTGCCAGAGGGGACTTCAGGAGGCAAAGTGTTCTGTTCGCTACTAACTGATGGCAACAAAATCTGACTATCCTGCAGTTAAAGGGAAGGAACAGAAAAAGGAGTGTGGGAGCAGCCTTCCTGAAGGAGGAGGAGATGACAGTTCTGTGTGTGAGAAGCCACAGTTACGATACGATAAAAAGAGGGCTGGTGATTTCTTTCTTATTTCTCTCGATAGCAGCAAATGCAGTAGTGATGAGGAAGATTGGTTGTTTTTTTTGTCTGTTTTGTTTTGGGTTTTTTTTTGTGGTCTCGATTGTATGATAGAAGGGAGTCAGAGCATTTCTGAATGTTTGTCGCTGAGGAAAGGAGATGTAAGCTTTGTAGCATCACTCTCTTGTTTTTTCAGGCCCGCTTGGAACAATGTTCTGCTGCTGCTAACTTGTAAGACAGTGTAATTTCACTCCTGTTCTTTGTAGAGTGCAAGCTGGGGTCAAACTAATGGACATCTCAGAAGTTACGTACTGAGCTGTTGCTGCTCTGTGTGACAGGAGCAGGTGCCAAAGCAAAGAGTGGACAACTGCACTGTTAAAGGATGCAGTACTGAATCTCTGCCTTAGATGAAATACTGAGCAACACTATAAAATTTAGGATGCTCCTTGTACTTTTATTTCTTGGAGTACTCTGAATAATGGCAGTAAATCTGCTCTTAAGTTTTAATGTACCCTCGGCTTTGTTGTCAGTTTTCTGTGTCATCTCTTCTCTGTCTCAGAATTTTAACTATTGCTATGCCTCTTGTCAGCAGCATGAGGAAGATAATTTTGTTTGATGACAAAAGTCTTGGTATTTACTTGCTCTGTGACACGCTGTACAATTGTTTCTGTAATCTGTTTTTCCAAAGAATTATGTATGTACATTAAAAGCATATAAAAGTGTGGAAGAGGCGGGGAGGTCATAAAATCAGCTGGCCCATCTAGTTTCTCCATGTTGCTTCTATCAAACCATTCTCTCTCCTATTTCACGAGTCCTGTACCTCCCTCCCCCCCCCAAGTGGAGTCTTAATTTGTGGTCTCCCCAGTCACAGCAGCGGTACAGTGTACTGCTGGAGTTTATTACCTGCTGCTTCGTAACCCCATGTTGTTTTATTTGAGCCACTATGACCAGGAAGAACAAATGACTTCCCTTTTTGTTTGGCAGCCTTTTATGGACGTGAAGATGTTGTCTTAACTATTTAAGCCCATCAGTTCTGGTTCTTTCAGTTTCCTCTCATAAGTCATATTTACTTGCTCTCTAAGAAGTTCTTGTTGCTGTTTTTGCATACTGTGTCATTTATCCATCTCTTTGATGTATCTGAAAACAAATATGCATTGCTGTCAGAGATCTTGTTGAGTGTTGAAAGTATGGTGGAAAACTTCGCATTCGTTTCAGGCTGTGTTTCTGTTTTTACATCCTAGTGTGATGTTTTCTTTGTTGTTCACAGTAGTGCCTGGATATTTTTTTTCCCCTCAATCTGTTGCCTGGCTAACTTTCAAGATACCTATTTTGTACCCTGGTATGAAAAAAATAGCCGTAGAAAATCTGATACTTGCTTATACTGACCTGTCTGCTTCTGTTTTCAGATCATCTCTGTAGTACTTAGTTTGATTTGTTATGTTTTTTGATATGTGAGTTTATAAGCTCGTTGCTCGGCACCTTTTGTGCACTCGATAACTATGTTGTATGCTAGGAGAATATGTTTCTACTTTTCCAGTCTTTGAGAATTTGGAAGGATGGGATAGGTTCCAAAAGGTGCCTTCAGCCAAAAAAAACCACTATTATTTTATGGAATTTACTGCACACCATATTCATCCTGTTTTGTCCGTTGCTGACTGTAACAATACTTTCCTTGGATTCTCGCTCCTAAGTATTAAAGATGAGCAGTCAATGATAATGGAAGAAAGCTCTGATAAAGACTCAACTCCTGTGTGTTTTACTTCCTGTGCTTAGTATCTTAGCATAGAATTGAGGGAGATGTTCTGGGAATGTTTGTAATATTACCATAATTGGTCATAGTAGCGTTGAAGATGTCCCTGTCACTTTAATGCCTTTCTTACCTTTTTTCTTCTTTCTGCTATATGCAACTTGAATTGTAAACAAATCACATGCTTTTAAAAACAAAGCATGAGAGTACTATGCACATCGTTTTATTTCCTTCTAATGTCCCTCAGATAACTCATTTATTTACATCCTTGACACCTGCTGTCCAGTGTGAATGGCTTCTCTCCAGAATCGTGTCAGACCTTTTTTGGAGTTACTGCCTGTCTCTCTCAGGTAAGAGGTGAACCACGTTTCATTGTACAGAGTGCGTGTGATGCTTCACTTTTCAATGGAGATGCAGTTCTTCTGTTGTAATGTGACTTCTTGTGTGCATGTGTTTTAGGTGAATTAGCACCTTAAAAGGTTTTTCACCTAGAAATAGTTTTCCACTGAAAATGAAGGCATGAGCATTTGAAACTGAACATTCAGTCAGTAATTTATCTTGTATTCAACAGTGTGATGATTCTAAAATGAAGAGTACAGTATAAAATTTTTGTTCCTATTTTTCTGTTTAGGCATTAGCACAAAATATTCAGACAACCTGATATACATGCTTTGCACTGGAAGCTTAATAAGGGTGCCAGTGAGTAAATTAAGTGGAAGTGGCTTCAGTAGCTTGTGTTCGTACCCAGCTCTATGGCTTAAACACACATGGCTTTCTTGTCAGAGCTGGACATCAGCATTAGAAATAAACGTTAGTTTATGTAGGCTGTTAATTTGGTCTGCTTGTTAATAAGCTTAAAAAATTCACGTAAGATAATAAATAAATCCTGTTTGCTTGATCACTAATGTGTATCACCTTTCACAGTAAGTAAACTAGTGTTCTGTGTTAAAGAACTTCCTCCCCTGTACAGGCTAAAATGATTGTTTAATGTCTTTTCCTATCAAGTCTTTTTCTGTCACCTCTTTTCCTCTGTAATTTTCATGCTACTTTGGTATTTAAAGGTGATAGGTGGTATGTTTGCCATCCTCGTTTACAAATGTGGCTAGAATTGTACTGAAGTTCCTCACAAAGAGAGTGGCTGGTTGCACAGAGCTAAAAGACTTCTTTTTACCTTCTTAGGTTTCATCTGAAGACCGAAATACGCTGTGGGCTTTGATTACTTTTTATGGTGGGAATTGCCAGCTGAACCTGAATAAGAAGTGTACTCACTTGATTGTGCCTGAGCCAAAGGGGGTAAGAGTTTATTACGGGTACAGTTCTTCCTCTTGTTGTTCTCATTTGCTTTTGAATAATGACAGATTTCACTTCTCCCTGATGTTAAGATCCTTTAGCTTGTTTGTTACACTTAAGCAGCTAAATTCAACAGTTATGCACTGCAGTTAATCTGTTGGTCTTTATTTTCTGCATGGTTTTAAGCCTCATTAATTCAAAATATGTCCAATTTCATACTGTCATTTGTATCTCTGGTTTAATAAATTGTATTATTCTTTATTTTGTTTGTCCTAATCTAATTTGACATATAATCATTAGTGATGATGATTTGTATATCTGTAGCTAGAATCAGTGGAGGAAATAAAAGGATACAAGTTAGAAAAATCGAGTAAAATACCCTTAGATGTTATGCCTTGAAAGGAGTGCAGTGTGGAAGGAGGAACAGATTCCTTATTTTTTTTTTAAATACAACTCTCAAAGACTGCAACTCTTCCCTCTTAAAGAGGACTAAGCCATACACAGCATTCCTATACAGGTTCTGATTGACAAAGTAGTTATGCTTCAAATCACTCCCTTGTAGGAAATGCAATGTTGTCTTTATGCAGCCGGAGAAACTGAATCAGAAAGATTAGGTAACTAGCTAAAGGCGGCACTGAGCCCATCAGAATAGCCTTCTGTGCTGTGATGGCTTTGGTTATAATAGTTCCACTGAAACTTTCTGAAGTGTTCAGATAATCATCTTCCTGAAGAAGTAGTAACACTTGTAATTGATGTAGTGCATTTGTTCAGAGACTAAAAATACTTAGAAGAAATGGAGGCTCACTTAACAAAAATGTGTGTGTAGATTTTTCTGGTTAATGTAGTGGATGAAGGAAGCTTTTACTGTAATTTTCTGCATTATATTTTTTATGTCCTTTAGTAACACGAGAACATTTTCATCATCACTTTTTAAATTCTGATCAGCGAGAGAGGCTATGTGGGTTAGTTATTTGTGAGTAACTCTAAAGATCTATATAATATCTTCTTACATGAATATATAAAGCTTTGTCAAGTTAAATTTTATACAAATTTGATATATTATTGTTCCACCAACAACCCTTTTAGTATTTCAGAGTTAATATAAACTATCTGAAGAGGAAAAACGTGTAGTTATTGAGATGGCTTTAAACCCCTACATGCAATATGTTGGAAAGTGCTTTACAATAAATCACAGGGCGATACTGGGAGAAGGGAAAACTGCTTATACAGTGTGGGTAATTCTTGCTTTTTTTCCCCGATTTCATTTAAAACTTTTAGAAGATCCTTTAGGGGTTATTTTCTTAGAATCACAGAATGGCCTGGGTTGAAAAGGACCCCAGTGCTCATCTAGTTCCAACCCCCTGCTATGTGCAGGGTCACCAACCACCAGACCAGGCTGCCCAGAGCCACATCCAGCCTGGCCTTGAAAGCCTCCAGGGATGGGGCATCCACAAGCTCCTTGGGCAACCTGTTCCAGTGCATTACAACCCTCTGTGTGATAAAATTCCTTCTAATATCTATCCTAAGCCTTTCCTGTCTCATCTTAAAATCCTTCCCCCTTGTCCTATGACTGTCCACGCATGCAAACAGTTGCTTCTGTTATTTTGTTCAAGTCTGATTTTTTTTTTTTCTGTGGATGCTAAAAGGATGTATTATACACCATTGTAGTTGTCTTTTCCATCACAGTAATATGGAATGCTTGATTGGAGGGCATTATTAACTAAAATTGAATTTTTAATGGACAGTGGCATGCATTTAAGTGTTACCTTAAGTCATAGGCATTTTTAGAATAAGGGCACTGTCTTAAATTTACCACTTGAACAGAAGAAAGCACACTAGCATTTCGTATCTTTGGGACAAAATAAATACCTTGCTTTGCTTCTGCAATGAATGGAGGCAAATGTATTACGATTATTTAAAAGCCATATAGGCCTGCTGCTGTGACATACTACTACAAGGGAAACTGCAGCAGTTTGTAATGAATAGTTTTGACGCTCATGAAAGCTTGAATGATTGCTTTGTCTAGACATGAGATGATAAAGAAAGCTTCTTAATAATTCTCACCACAAAAAAAAGAAAGAACAAAAACTTCTATCTGCAAACAAACTGTTTCATCTGTAATCTCTTCATTGGGTATGAATGACAGTTTCATTGTAGGAAGTAACTCTAGAGAATCATTAGATGAAATTAATTTCCTCTGTATGCACTGATTGTTAATTTACGTTGTCTGACATGGAGAAAATCCCAGTTTAATCATTTTTAAATATTAGATTCTGAAATTAATTTCGAACCTCATAATAAAAGTATTTTTTTGCTGTTTTGGTATTTGTGAGGAGTTTCTATCAGAGAGGACATTTGAACACATAGAAAATACATTCTGTGTGTCCATCTGCTTAGTTAGGAAAATAAGTGATGAAATCATAGGGAGGAATAAAACATTCTACTTTGTTAATATCATAAACTCCCATTGAAATTTATTTAACTAATACACGGACAGAAAAATAACTTTAAAGATAAAGGGGCCATGTTGCAGTTTGCAACTTCTGAGGTGTATGAAAAGTAGCCTTCCTTTTACTGATCTGTATTCGTGTTAAAATTCATCCTTTCAGTGATCAGCTCTTAAAGATTTGTGTCTACTTTATTGTGCCTTATCTCTCATTCTGAACAGAATTTTTTTCCTAATATCCAACCTGAACCTCCCCTGGTGCGACTTAAGGCAGTTACCTCTTCTCCTAGGTAATGATGTTCTGCAGATGAAGACTTGGTCATCTGCATATTTACCTTCCTAGTCAATTATATTTAAATGTGGGGATTTTTGTTTGAGTACAGTTAACTGTGGTTAAGCACAGTTTGTTTCCGCTGGTTCTGGGAGATAGTGGGAATCTGTGGTTGAACAGACACTTGTGATCTGCCTTTCCATACTCTATCCCAGCCCCTCCAAAACTGATTTTTTTTTTTTTTTTTAAATTGTGGGGGTTTTTATTTGTCTTTCAATGAAACGTTTTCGTCCTTTTATTGTTTCCTAGGAGAAATATGAGTGCGCTTGTAAGCATGACAGCATTAAAATTGTGACACCGGAGTGGGTATTGGATTCTATAGCTGATAAGGCTAAAAAAGAAGAGACTCCGTATCATCCTCGTTTAATTATATACGAGGAAGAGGAGGAGGAGGAGGAGGAAGAAGAGGAAGAAGCAGAAAATGAAGAGCAAGATTCTCAAAATGAAGCTAGTACTGATGAAAAGTTATCGAGCCCGGCATCTTCTCGAGAAGGATCACCTTTGGGTGACCAAGGTTTTTCACCAAAATCTACTACTGCTGATAAGGCAAAAGGGGAACTGATGTTTGATGATTCTTCAGATTCTTCTCCAGAAAAGCAAGAGAGGAATTTGAATTGGACACCAGCTGAAGTTCCACAGGCATCCACAGCAAAGCGTAGGTTGCCTCAAGGGAAAGACTCTGGGTTAATTAATTTGTGTGCCAATGTCCCACCTGTGCCAGGTAATATCTTGCCTCCGGATATGAGAGGCAATTTAATGTCTTCGGTACAAGGTGCCCAAAGTTCTGACCGACAGGAGATGATGGCTGCGTGGAGTCCAGCAGTGCGGACGTTGAGGAATATTACTAATAGTGCTGATATTCAGCAGATTAATAGACCATCAAATGTAGCACATGTAAGTGTTGGATTTTTTGTTTATAAGATATCGGACCTGTTATTAGGAACTAATATTTCCAAGAACTTAAGTTTCCTTTTATTGTTCTCCAGTAGTACAGAGGATTAAATTTGCTACTTAGAAGTTGTTGCCAAATTAGTAACTTCCCTCTAATGATTATCTTCATTCCTAGCAGGTTCATGGAAGTAAGAATGCATGTGGAGAAAGAGTTAAGAGTAAGGCTGTGTTTGACTATGGCTTGGTTTAGAATTTCCCAGTATTTCAGCATTGGGGAAAATAAAAGGTTAATTAATTTGAAATTATTCATCTGGTTCAAAAAACCCGATTTCAGACCCTTCAAGCTTCTTATTCAGTGCCAGGAATTATTAGTGGTATAAACACATAGAAGTGTAAAATTGATTGTTCTTATAGTAGGTCCAGTTCTATACTGTTCTGTTCTGCTGGGCATCATTAAGTTGTTATGCAGCGTAGTCAGGATTATGATAAAGTCCTAATTTATAGCTTCTTTTGACGCTCATAGTTGAAATAAATTCAATACAAAAGCTGCAGTTATTTTTAGAAGAGAATGAAAATCGTGTGAGCATGCACTGAAATAACCTGCAGCATCAAAATCCTGTTTATGGGAAGAGAACGTGGGGAAAAGCAGGTGCTGCTAAATGATAGGCATAACTTTAATTATATTGACAAATTAATATTGAGATGTTCGTCTGAAAGTCAGACTTTCAATGGTGCCTGAATAATATACAACTTTATAGGTGGTACTCAAAAGAAACTAGAAGTGGAGGCACTCAGAAACATTTGTTCTTTGTTGCCTGTATGAGAAGGAAGTGCCGGCTTCCTTGTAAAACTCCTCTCGGTGCCTTGAACTGTTGAAGGACTGAGATTTCTGGGTAAGGAATGAGCAGATCTGCCAAAATTCTGATAAGGTGGTCAGTGCTTTTGTGTCTAATTACAACATTGTCTACAACACGGTCATTGTACTATATAAAATACTCTTTAGTGGCCTCGTATCAGAGTGTTTTTGCATAACTAATACTTATGCAGACCCAAGGCAGCTGGTGATATTGTGATTCGGTTAGGCCTTGTTCTATGCGAGCTTAGTGATGGACTGTGATGTACAAGGACTGTTTTCAGGTACCATGCTTGGCTGCTGTATGAGTTAAGGTGCTAGCTCCAGTACTTGGAGGAAGTCTTTGCTTTTGAGAGTTGTGAAACTGCCTCATAGAAGGCAGATCACTCTGGTATCTACCTATCTATCTATCTGTCCCTCTGGTATAGAACTTCCCTTTGGCTAGGTTAAGTTATTCTCCATCTAGGTTAAGTCTCCCTTCAGGACTTCTTTACTTTGGGGGTGGCAGAGTGCAGGAACAAGCTACCTCCTTCTCTGGAGATACTCAGAACCTGCCCGAATGCTTTCGTATGCATCCTATTGTAGGGAACCTGCGTTAGCAGGGGGTTGGACTAGATCATCACCAGAGGTTCCTTCCAGCCCCTACGATTCTGTGATTCTGAGATATTCTGGATCTTGTTTGGGTCTTGGGTGGGTTCTGTGTTATGGTGCGCAGCCTTTGGAAGTTGAACCAGAGATTTCTAGTGAATGGCAAGATCCATAGCTACAAAACACCTTATTAATATGAAGTTACTATGCGAATGTAGCCTAAGGATACTTTTGAAAGTTTTCTCTCTTTGTTTTGAAATATCTGTCCCAAAGCTCCTGTAATTTTGAATTTTGGTACTTCTTGTGGAGTTTCCTAATGCTAAACCACAGAGAAATTCTTTCTGTGTCTGTTAATTTTTACTTATTGAATATTTTGAGTGTCTGTGGTGCTGTCTAGAGCTTTGTATGATGGGTGGTGTGCTGGTAATTGTAATGTGTGCTGTACCAACAGTGTAACATCGCACATGTGAAGCCTGAGGTGTTTTGAAAAGCACTGTAAAAGCACTTGAGTCACCTCTGCTAAAGGGTTGATACCTAGAGGGATAGGAGGCTGTAGGAGACTGTAGTTTCCCCTTGCTCCTTCTGGTTTTTAATAGCTGACTTTAGTAGGGATATGCCCAGTTTTCTCATTGCTAACATTTCCTCTTGCTAACTTGTTTCCACTCTGTTAATTATAGATCTAAAAATGAAATTCCAGATTACTTCAGCGCTTTGTATCAACTGAAAATCTTTTTTTTTTTTCCTCAAAAACTATCAGTGCTGAGAAAATCCATGTTTCTCTTTGTATTTTGGGACACGTGTTTTAAAATGTAGCTGAATATATCTGCGCTGGATCAAGAGAACAAAGGCTTGCATTAAACTCCCATGTTTCAAACAGCACTAATTAATGGCAGCTTTATTAATGATTTTGAAGTAAAAGAAAATCTATGGAGCTCAACTTTGAACTTAATGGGCCAACGGGATTGTAAATTGAGTATTACAGTTGGTTGAGTTGATGAGTATAATTACTGATACCTAATTAACCATCATGATGCACATTATCAAGAATATGGGGGTGGGTTTCAGTCTTCAATTTTGCTGAAATGTGTTCTGTGTTTTGTTGGGGACAGAGTATAGATCCACGTTTCTCTGTGTGTAAGTCTTGGCTTTTCACTTTGGGAAAACCATTAGCCCTTAATGTTATTTGTTGAGCTTAGTATATATTTAAGTATAAGATTCTTTTAAGAGAGCTTTTTCCCAGTAGTTGTTTATGTATTTTAAAAACTGAATGACAACAAAAAGATCACAAAACTAATCTTTGTTTTCTAGATATTACAATCACTTTCAGCACCTACAAAAAGTTTAGAACAACAAGTAAATCGTAGCCAACAGGGACATCCAAACGCGGTGCTGTTTAGTCAAGTGAAACTAACACCAGAGACACATTTATTGCAGCAGACACATCAAGCACAGCAGCAACAGCACCATCCTCTTTTACATCTTCAACCTCAACAACTTATGCAGTTGCAGCAGCAGCAGCAGCAGCCCCAGATATCCCAGCAGTCTTTCCAGCAGCAACAGACTCATCAATTTTCGCAACAGCAACAAGTTCATCAGCAGCACCAGTTCGCACAGCAGCAGCTTCAGTTTCCTCAGCAGCAGTTACATGCTCAACAACAGCTACACCGTCCTCAGCAGCAGCTTCAGTTCCAACAGCAGCATGCTTTGCAACAGCAACTTCATCAGTTGCAGCAGCAGCAGCTACAGCAGCAACAGTTGCAGCAGCTTCAGCAACAGAACCTTCAGCAACAGCAGCTACAGCATCAGCAGCAACAAATTCAGCAGCAGCAATTACAACAGCAGCACTTACAGAGATTACACCAACAGCATCAGCAACAGCAAATGCAGAATCAGGCAACACAGCACTTAACTCAGACATCTCAAGCACTACAGCATCAAGCTGTAACCCAGCAGCAGCAGCACCATCAGCAGCAGCAGACACAACTGCAGCAGCAGCCACTTTTTGGACATGATCCGTCAGTAGAGAGTTAGTAACATTACGTTCTGATTCTGGAAAGAAACGGCTAATGGCATGATGGAATTTGGGTTAGAATATGAAAAACAAAAAATAGCTCTGTGTTTGCAATATGGGACTGTAAGACTTAAACTCTGTTCATGGCTCAGGACCTGTTTTAATAATTTTCATGCTGACATTTAAATTATAACTAATGATGTCCAGAAACCTGAAAAGCATTAGAGTCCTGAAAACTTCTTATTTTCAAATCTATGCTAGTGGCATGAAGTATATAAATTATGCTTTGAGAGCAACATTGGCCTGTGCATTATAATTTCCTTCAATCGAAAGAGGGGAATGGAGAGGCTTTCAAAGAGGGTAACAAGTGGAAAGGTAGCTTAAATATTGGAAGTGCTGGCTCCAATCTACTGAGGAGTCAGTATCAGATAAAAAAAAATTGTTATAGCTGGCTTTGAATTCTGCTCATGTCAATGGACCTGAAAGCTTTTTAGTTGTTTTGGTTGATCATAGATGATCTGTGTATTCCTCTCAGCATCCATTTTTGCATCCTGCTTTCTGCAAGACTTTACTTCAGAGTTGAATTTAGTTTCTAACTTGATAATAGTGAAGATTAATGTAGTGAACGTGTTCTGAGATGAACTCTGCGGACCTTTAAGTATTTAATCTTCTGTTCTTTTATGTGCCAAACTATTCCAGTTCCAGAAGATTATTTCCTGCTGGGTTGTGTCTTTGCAATTGCTGATTACCCAGAACAGATGTCTGATAAACAGCTGTTAGCAACCTGGAAACGGGTAAGATTCTACTATATTTCCAAAGAACTGTCATAACCTTGCTCTCATAGTAACTGAATCCTTTAAGGAGTAACTGAATCCTTTAAGGAGTAACTGGAAATATTTTGGCACTGTGCACTTTTATTTAGGTATCATTTTGTTTAATGTTTAGGTTATAACTTAAATGAATATCATTCTACTGCAGCAGACGGAAAAAAGTAATAAATACTTTACATATGGAGTTTGACTGAATTGGGTTTTTACTCTCAGCATTAGCTGAATTAGAGTATTAACTGTTTCCCAGCTGCTTATACTTTCAGTTAGACAGCTGTAGTGCAGCAAATGTAATATAGTATTGCACTCTAACTTAATGGAATAATTTTTTTTTGCATATAATTTTGGCACTTGGTAGGCTGTGAGGTATCCACCTGGGTGAATAAGATGAAGGAATAGTGGAATAGTGTTTCTATTTTTTGCCAACTTCTATTTTTCAGAAAAATCTGATTGTATCCTTTCCTAAATGAGAGGACTTTGATGTTCTTCAGAAACTTCTGATGGATTTTATAGTTGAATTTTCCCAACAATTTTGCATAATCAAGTAAGCTGTTGACATTTTTAACAGCACTTGTGTTTATTGCTGAGATAGAATTGAATGGTTCATGAAAAATTGTTTAATAGTTATATTGCAAAAATTAAAAAATGAGGTTATTTTTGTTTATATATAATTTTTTTTTCATCTTAAAACGTTAAACTTTTTATAGTTCATTGAAAAGGTACATATTTAATTTTGTTTTCTGCTTTTTTTTTTTTTTTTTTCCCCCCTCAAAGTTCTGAAACTAGATAACAAGCTTTTTGGGGGGAGGGATAACTCTTCAGTGAAATAGTGTTTAGGAGACTGAACTAGGCTTCATTTCAGACTGTCTGTTTCTTAGGGTAACTTTAAAATTGTTAGGTAACTTCTTGTTTTGTTGTTTCCCCAGATCATTCAAGCACATGGTGGGACTGTGGACCCTACACTTACAAGCAGATGTACACATCTTCTATGTGAAAGCCAAGTCAGTAACATGTATGCTCAGGTAAGCAAATCAGTAACGTGTATTACTGAGTCATAGTGTGGCGTGGGTTGCAAGGGACCTTAAATATCATCTGATTCCAGCCCCTGTGCTGTGGGCAGGGTTGCCACCCACTAGATTAGGCAGCCCAGAATCCCATCCAACCTGGCCTTGAATGCCTGTGGGGATGGGGCATCCACAACCTCTCTGGACAGCCTGCAATATCTGCTTTTATTCCCTTACTGAAAACCCCCTACCTTTTCATTATGTACTTCATGCTTTAAATGTAAAATAAAAGTTCCTGTGATACCCTTTTTTTTTTTTTTTTTCTTCAATCATTTCTTGTTTGTAACATGACAGGCTTTAATAATGAAAATGGTAGTTTATTTCAGAGAACACTAAGTAAAATTCTGTGAGAAACAGGGTCATGAAAACACTCAGAAAAACAGTCACTAAGATTGAAGATTTATATTGTAGAAAAAGTCTGAAATGGAATAAAGATGTATTTCAGTTTTTAAAAGTTGTTAATGCATATCTTCATAGGCTTTAAGAGAAAGGAAGAGATGTATTACAGCACACTGGCTTAACTCAATCTTGAAGAAGAAGAAAATGGTACCACCTCATCGAGCCCTTCATTTTCCAGTGGCATTTCCACCAGGAGGGAAGCCATGCTCTCAGCATGTAAGAAGTAAAAGCTTAAAAGAATGCTTGCTTCATTACATGAGCTTTATTAAACTGTAGCTAGAAAGTGCTTAGTCAAAGCAAAATGCACGTTTCTTATGTCATATCAGTAAAAACTTACCATAATCTCAGTCTTATGTTGATATGGGGCATACTACCGTGTGATTCAGAGTGCTTGGCACGTCTTGGTGAACTCTGAGAGCTAAATATTTAACACCTATGTTTGAGTCTCCTTCTCTTAGAAGGAGGAAAGGTACAAAGGTAATGGGAGTTATTCATAATAACATGACAGGAATCCAAACCTCTTATGTCTTCACTGACACTGACATCTAACATTTTATGCTGCTTTTACGACAAAATTGCAGTTGCCTCCTATTAACTAAAAGGAAAGAATGGTGAAAAATGAAAACTTGGCATGACTAAGTGTAAGAAAAGCAGGTAAAAAACTATATTAGGTTATTACCTAATGATAACAAAGGTAAGAGAGAGAATTAAAATGTGCTTCATGTGATCAGCTGGTACTGCTTATTTAGTTTCATGGCAGAGTAGAGCTGAGAGTTGAGATTTTTTTTTTTTTATTAAAGGGAAGGTAGGGTAAGTAAGTAAAAAAAAAAAAAGTTTGTCTTCAACAATATCAACAGCAGCAGGAGAAAGACATAAAATGTGTTGGAAGAAATCTAGATGTGAGCTTTTTTTTTGTAGTAAAGCTGTAGTAAAAATGTAGTAAATGACAAAAAGCTGACCAACAGAATGAAAGTAATTGTTCCTGAGTTGGAGCTAGTGCTACAAGCCTGTAATTTTTATGTATAAACAGATTGGGTTTTAATTGTACATTATGTATGGTACAAGCCATGTTTTAAGTGCCTACACACCATAGCTAAGATGTATGTTTCATTAAAATGTTAAAAAAGTTACTAAAATAGAACATTTTCAACAGGGATGTTTCGTAAGTACCTTCTGCTTTCAGTTATTTCTGCCTTTCTGTCTGTATGTAGATAATCTCTGTGACAGGATTTGTTGATAGTGACAGAGATGACCTCAAACTAATGGCGTACCTAGCAGGTGCCAAATACACAGGCTATCTATGTCGCAGCAACACAGTTCTCATCTGTAAAGAGTAAGTGATTTATCTCCAAAGTGCTCCTATCCCCAGTTGTTTCTTACCGCTTAATGTGTTTCTAAGTGTGAGGAACTCATCACATCTCACAAAGAATGGTGAATCATTTTCGTGATTTGAAAGCGTTAAACTTAGTGATGTTGCTTCTTGAAGAAAATTACTGCGTGCTTCTATTTTAAATTTGGCCTGAAAACTCGCAAAAGAAAAGTCATTTCTTGTGTGCTGTTCTCGATTATTTTGCAAGTGATCTTAACCGTAGTATTGTCAGTAAGTAAAATATGCTGGGGGGGGGTGGTTTGGGGGTGGAATAAATTGTTTTTAAAGTGCTGGAGGAGGGAAAACTGAGTAAAATCCAGTTCTAGCCTGATTTCATTTGGGGCGGCAGAAATTCTCTGTTAATTGACATTGCTGGTTTTAGCGTGTAGAGCAAAAGTATTTTTTTTTTTTGAGAGTGCCTACTCTATTACAGTTAAAATACATAATGGGCCAACAAAGAAATACTGATAAGTTTATTAGTATAAATGCTATTTATCTGTTTTATTAAATCCTTTTTTTCTTCATCTCTGAACAATAAGACCCAGTGGCTTGAAGTATGAGAAAGCCAAAGAATGGAGAATACCATGTGTAAATGCCCAGTGGCTTTGTGACATACTGCTGGGAAATTTTGAAGCTTTACGGCAGATACAGCACAGTCGGTATACAGTGTTCAGTCTTCAAGATCCACTTTCTCCTAGTCAACATCTAGTTCTAAACCTGCTGGGTAAGTGTCCCAAAATTCTATGATCTGTAGCATTTGTTTATATAAACCTGTTTAATCAAGAGAAGCGTCTTTATCCTTACCATAAATAATTCTGTGGTGGTTTCACTTCTGTGGTGTTCTTCATTTTGTAGATGCTTGGAGAGTCCCATTAAAGGTATCACCAGAACTTCTAATGGTACGTTGAATTATACAGCTGTTTTTGTTAGATTGCTGCGTAATGTTTTTATCATCTGAGCACGTGTGCATTTGGTGTGAGGAAACATGCCAGCAGGACCCACACAAACTGTCCTGGTGGTGCTTGCTTTTAGTTGTCTGTTTGCATAAATCTTAAAAATAATCTTTTGTGGAACTAAGGAACTGCAGTGTATTCTATAAAATCGTTACTTTAGGAATATCATGGCCTGGTCCTTAACTCTTTGCTTTTACATAAGACCTTTAGAAGAGGCTTTGTATTTTGGAGTGGGTATCTAACACAATCTGAAAACAGGTCACAGGTGGGTTTTTAAAGCAGCGCATCCAAAATTTGTAACAATTCTGTTATAATCATTACTAAATTTTTAATGGGTTAGGTAACGCACATTATGGGTTTGAAGTACTTTGTACCCTGTCTAAAAACTAAAGCTGTGGGCATGCTTATCGAATTCTCAATTCCAAAAAATACGTTGTGATTTAAAAAAGCAAAAGTGTAATCAACATTAAGGAAGCAAAGAATGAAGCATTTAAAAAGTTATTTTCACGGAGTGGACTCCTCTTTCTGTTTCAGATTTATGCTTGATAACCGTTTTCACTGTGCCTGTCTTGACATAGGTAGTTCCTAGTTCGAGCTAATGAGCTTTCAGTTCATTTGTACCACAAATGACTGTCAGATAACATTTTATATTGCACTAAAATACTTTGACCTAGCCTTTGTATTCAGGATTGCATACCTCAGTCCATCCGTGTACGCTTCTAAAGACAGATGCTGAATAATTGTAATAACTTAATTAGTACCCAGACCCAATTTAAAGTATTAGTACAATTTGTTGACTTACTACATTTCAGCTTTAGAAGTAGCCGCTATTTCTGTATCTCTTACTGTGACCTTAGCTTCAAAACAGTCTTATACTTGCGGTCCCCTGCGAAATGGTATTTTAGTCTGTTAGGAATCTGATTTTCTTTTAAGAAGTTTGTGTATTTAATGCTTTCTCCCTGAAGAGATTAAATTTCAGGTGTAAATAAAATATATGTCACACTTTCTGCCAGTGAGAACTTTCAAGTTAGTTGTGCCAGGGGGAGTCTGAAAGCTGTGTTTCTCTTCTTCTGGGTAAATTCTCTAGTGAATGATCTAGTATAGAGGAGGCAGGAGGTTTTGTGAAATGACTGCCCAAGCATCCGCTGGAGCTTCTGTTTCTCTAATCAGGGAACTTGAGTTTCTACAATGCAGGTGCCACTATTTTCTGTTGACACGTAAATTCCTGGAGGACTACTGTAGTCTTCACCTATTTTACAAATGAACATTTTTTTTTGTCTCTTTCTCATTTAATTCTTTGAGTTTTCAAGTAATAATCATCCTCATTATTTAAATGGGACCAAAAAAACCAAACTCCAAAACCATTCTTATTTGGATTTCACTTAAATGGTTGCTTAACTTTGTGGAGAAGCTTTAGTTAATGCTCAGCTGTGCTCTTGGGTCAGCTGTGTAAGCAGTCAGTGCATCACTACACACTTGCTGGCGTGTCTTTCTCATTTCTGTGTTTGAAAGAATAGTGTTGTAGAGTTCTGCTGTTTCAGAATAGGAGTTGTGTTCTCTGCTCAGTTCAGATGTAAACATACAGATGGTCTTATTTCAGGGTGTGAGGTTGCCTTTGAAACCAAAGCAAAATGAATCCAGTCTTCAGCCATCTTCCAAAAGAGCCAGGTAAGAACAATCAGTGCTGATAGTCCTTAACTTACTTTACCAGGTAACTGTGAACTGCTCATCATTCTGATTCCATCCCGTGCCCTGCTAATTGAAATAACTAGTAGCATTTTTTGCATATTGCCAGCTATTCAGCAGGAAGAAATAGAATAATAACTGGAGAGCAGAATAGTAAGAGAACTGGGGGAGAAGAGAATCAGGAGAAAATGCTCTGTTCTCAGCATAAGAATTTTTTTATCTAGAAGATCGATCCTGCTGAATTCTTATTCATCTTTGTATTTTCATTGCTAAAAGTTGCAGGAGCGTGCTTGTCTGTTTTTAAAGTAATATGGTGTTGCACCCAGACTTATTTTCTGCTGTATTTCATGTATTTTGTAGGATTGAAGACCTACCACCACCTACTAAAAAGCTTACGCCAGAGTTGACGCCAATGGTGCTCTTCACAGGGTTTGAACCTATGCAAGTTCAACAGTACATTAAGGTGAGTTTTGCACTTAACGTCTTGTGAACTATGTGGAAGCATTTGTGTTCTTGTTTTGTAAGACTTGATTAGCCTGTGGTTCGTGAATAAAAACAGATACTTACTGCGAGTGAAATTAAAATGTAGATTTATATGAAATTAGTTTTGTTTGATAACTTTCCTGCTTTAGTTTACTTCATGCCTTTCTGCTACCTTTTTGTGCACTGCGGTTGTTTTAAAAGGCGAGGCCCTTTCATGTTTTGTGGTGGGGGTTTTTTTGTTTGTTTGTTTTGTTTTAAATCAGCAAACTTCACAACCAAACTTAGGTGGGGAAAGTAGTGATTACTGTACTGGATAGGACCCAGACTACTTCTCATATAATGTCACATGCTTCAGAGGAAGCTGATGGCAGAGCTAATGGCACACTTGAGATCATATGTTCCCATGTTTTGTTTTGTTCTTTCTTAAATTGCTCCCAAAACTGAAGGATGTAAAAATCCAGTCACTCCTTGAACTTTAACAATCATTAAGTGTTAGTTCAAAAATAGTTTTTCATTTGTAATTTGTCACATGTTGGCTGAAATTTGAGACACAGAGGTGGTGGTTCATTTTTTTTTAACTGTTGACCCCAGTAGTGCATGAAACATCTTGTTGCTTTTGCCTGCTCCGGATAATCAAAAGCAAATGAAGACTAGTTGGATTCTATGTTTCTTAGAAATACTTGTCACTTAAGCCTACCCCATGTAACCTAGCTTCTTCTTGATTGCACCTAAAGTATTTTTCAGGTAGTTGGAATTTTGAGTTTTTTTCCATTATGGTGTTTTCATTTGAAGCTTGGTAGAACATACTTTGGAACGTAAATGATTTTTCAGTTTATTTATCTCTAAATAAAGTTCCAGTGCCATCTCCCCGTTCTGTCATGCTGATACCAAGTTGACTATATGAAGAATTTTCATTAGAGCTGTGGCTCACATTAATAATTTTACATTAAATAAATTTTTGGCCTCAAGGCTTGTGATGTTGAAGCCAAATGTTGCAGGGATAATACCATTAAAAGTGTCAGTGTTTGAATACCTTCCTGAGGCAAGATAGCTCCCATCTTCTTGAACTGGAGAGTTAGTCTTTTTTTTTCCCTGTACGCCCAAATGGCTCCTTGAAGATCAGAATGCAAATCTTGTAAGGTACTCACAGGTATACACTGTTTGAGGTGAGCATATATTATGGATGAAAACAACAGCTTTTACGTTTCAGTGTGTGCAAGTTTAGTATTCGCAGTGTGTTTTTGCATATCTCAGAGGAGTTTAGCAGTAGAGAGATGCAGTGTATTGGATAATACTTTTGTGTATCATCTTGATGCAAGCTGTCAAAATAAGCTAGCGCAGTAAAGGAAAGCTTAAAACATTGTCCCTGTCTAACTTGTTTGTTACTATCAGAGCAGTACGGAGGGATGCCAGACATCTTTCAGGGCTTCTAACGCATGCAGTAAGCCTTCTTGCTTTGTTAACATCTGATGACTGATGTAAAAAAAATCACCCTTGTATTTTCAAGCATTGAAATTTAACATACTGTGGTTTTGTGTATTCTTCTTAAATTTGTACAAAATACTTGTGCTGTAAAAATAAAAGATCTGTGGTGCGTAGATAGTGAAGCTGGCCAAATACTTTCGAATGTTGTAATTGTTTCAGTTCCTATCGGAGGAAGCTCTCTTTGTAAATAATTCCTCTTATAATTTGACATGTTTCACCAGTTGATTGGTTGTTAATGATGTGCATCTTAGCTGAGATGTCAACTCTGATGAGGTAGTTTGGGTCTGGTAATTCAAACATAGAAAAAAGTGATAGTATCAGTATCATCTAAAATACATATGGAACTGATGTATGTAAAATATATGTGGTTTTCATGCAAGGAAATTCTGTCCTCTATGAATAAGAGTAGCAAAATTAGGTTTACCAAAACTACAGTGAATGTCGTACATTTTGTAGAGGAAAAGAGCAAAATAGTTACATTTTCAGCCTATAAAAAACCCCACAAAATTAACTTGTATCTGTTGATTATTTCTTTTATATAAAAAGTAAAGCTGCAGCACATAACTCTCTTTCTAGCTGGATGTAATTAATGTCTGGAAATAGCTGGATCTTCCATGGCTGTAAATTCTGTTCTTTAATCACCCTTAGTAAATGAATTCCTGCAATACAGAAATCTCTTATGCTTACTGTTTCATGGAGAGCTTAGTTTTGTTTGATGGAAACGTTACGATTCCATATTCTTTCCAATTTGTAAGAACTTTTCTGATTTGTGGTTTTTTTTTTTTTTTACAACTTTCAGAAACTGTATATTCTTGGGGGTGAAGTAGCAGAATCTGCCCAGAAATGCACCCACCTAATTGCCAGTAAAGTGACCCGCACTGTCAAGTTCCTGACTGCAATTTCTGTAGTCAAGCACATAGTAACTCCGGAGTGGTTAGAAGAGTGTTTCAAATGCCAGAAGTTTGTTGGTAAGCTAAGCTGCTATCTGTTTTTATTATAAACTTAGGGTTGTTTGATTTCAGTGTGTGAAGATGGCCTTCATATTTAAAAAGCCCTTTCTTTGTGAAACTTTAGATTTTAATGTCTCTTGAAGATTCTCTGTAGGCTTCCATTTTGAATGCAGAGGTTTTTAAGTTTATAGCAAATCTGACCATCGTAGTTCATAACTCACAGAGGATTACGTGCTGAGTTTAAACAGCGACACTAGCAAATTGTTTGCATTTCTAAGGAAGAAGGTTATGTTGGTATGGTTAAAGCTGTCCCAGGACTGCTTTTTATGAAGTTCTCTTTCAATAGCATGTTTTGTTACACTTGATTTTTCTTTTGATTTAATCCAGTCTTTCCACTAAGAGAAATAAAAAAGCAGTTAGTGTGGTTATAATAGCTGGATGTTTGTGTCTGTGATGCAGCTATTTATAGTTCTCACCTTTGAGTAGTTTTAAAGTCTGGGGTGATTTTGGTTTCATTAATTCTAAATGAAAAGTTGTAAAGAAGTGAGCAGTTGTTGGAACTATGTACAAGAATTCATTGGAATCATTAAAATTACTTAATTTAGCACTGTATCAGTGTTGTAATGTATCAGCTTTCTTTTTACACTTTTCTGTTGACATCTGTAAATAACAAAACAGTTTATTTAAAAAGGATGCTGGATCTCAAGATCTTAAAGGCTGATTATTTGTTTTGTTGTTGTTTAATGCTTTTCATGTAATTTGGTTGGAAGGAGCAGCCGTAGAACATTGCTGCTTCAATCACAAAGATTTAAATCTGTGGATAATTAACCAGTAAATCAGCAAGCATTCTTATTAGTCTGAAGATGGCAACTTTCTTGATTCAGCATCAGTGGACTGAGAAATCAGTCAATTTGAAAGCTATTAGAAGACAAGTAAGGTCTGGGGATGTAAAAGGGTAACTGTTTTGATGTAGTAGTCAAAGTACTTGTCTACTGAAATGTAGTAGATTTGTGGAAAATGGGTTGCCTTTGCTTCCGTACCTAATATAACGATGGAAAATGTGGCAACTCATTAGAAAAATAGCAGGTTGTCAAAGTTGTCCCTGGGAAGACCAATTTTTTCTTAATGTAAAATTGTTTTTGCTGTTTGAACTAGATTAGGTTGAATTAAATCTGATTTTGAAATATGTTTAGCATCACTTTTTGTGGAATGATGATGGTAAGATTGAAATCCCATCCCAAACCTAAAAAGGACAATTAAAAACAATCAGGATAAGGGGAAGTAGATGGAAAGTTTTTTCTTTTAAGGCTGCATGAGATGGTTTTTGGGCAAGTAGAGAAGGAGTCTGTGTAACAGTGTATGTTGCTAGATAAAGAAGTGCAGAACTGTTTTATTCTCCAAGTAATTGTGGGTCATCCTAATAAAGGGGTACTGTAATCATATTAAAATTACTGTTTTAGCATTTAGAGTCACTCAGCCACTATTGTTTTCTAATTGGGTGAGATGTTAGGTTATGATGATGTTGCAGTCTTTCTTGTATTTATTACTCTTTCAGACGAGCAGAACTTTGTGCTGAGGGATGCTGAAGCTGAGGTGCTTTTCTGCTTCAGTTTGGAAGAGTCCCTGAAGAGAGCACAAGTAGCTCCGCTGTTCAAGGTAGGCAGTTTTGAGAACAGCATTTAAAATGCTTGGAGCTTTCCAACCGGATTTTTTCAGCACTGAGACCACAGCTTTTGTAGTTCAGAACAGTAGAACAGACAAGCGTGTAACATACATATGTGCATATATACATACTATATGTATTTATATATACACAACAAATTATTTATATAGAGAGACTGTTGACTTTATGCATACTTCCTGCTTAAGTACTGATGGGGATGGATCTGAGCCTTCTGAATGACTGAATCCTGTGGATGGGAAAAAAATCTGTTCAGAGTATAAAACAGTATTTGTTCCATTTCCAAATGCTACTCATGGAGGGGTGTTTTTTTTTTTTTTTTCCCCAAATGCTCTAATGGTTAAAGCACATCTCCAGAAAAACGAGAGTCATAGCGAGTGTTCACTTCAGCCTGATTCTCCTTGAAGAAGATAACTGCACTTAGCACCAGGCCCTTTGCTGGCATGGTACAAGATGGTTTTGCTGCCTCTGATTGAAATTACACTGCTGTGCAGAGAGGGTTTTGAAGATTCAAGTTGCTAGTGATTCTTTAGCCTAACAGAATTTGAGTCGTCTTCTTGAGACAAACCACCTAAAAAGTGTATTTTCACAACCTGTACTGTGTAAGCACCTGTCTTCTGTTAAATTTGAATAGTACATTTCAATCAGTTTTGCAGTCCTGGCTGATAAACAGACTTGATCTACTTGGTGATCTGTTCATCTGTATCAGTCCCAATCAAGTTGCAGGATGATTTTTGCCAGGAAGTAATATATGTAATTAATATATGGTTATATTTATTTTTAAAATGAAAGCTTTAATTACAAGTTACTCAGGTTTTTGGACCCCCCCTAGGCATACTTGTGCTTGAAGAAGCAAGCAGCAGTGTTCTAAACAAATTGCAGTTATTTGTTTTTTTTTCTTTGTTTAAGAAGTGGTCAGAAAAGGTTTTCTGGTTGTTATTTGAAAGGTGTTGGAAGAGGATTATTTGAGCTATTAAAATTTTAAAGAATTGCAGGTTTGCCCCTCTAGGGAAAGCAAATGAGCAGTAATTAAAGACACCTCGTTAGCTGTTGGATTTGTTGCTATAGGCCACTGTAAGCTGTTTAATGCAATCATTGGCTGCCTGTAAAGTTCATCCATAAAGAAACACAGATATATTGCAGGCATAAGTTAACAAAATGACATTTCTTGTTACTCTTTTTCTTTTCTCTTTTTAGGGAAAGTATTTTTACATTACACCTGGAATTTGTCCCAGTCTTTCTACCATGAAAGCTATTGTGGAGTGTGCAGGAGGAAAAGTGTTATCTAAACAACCTTCATTTCGAAAACTCATGGAGCATAAGCAGAATAAAGTGTGTACAGTGTTGCCTTCTAAAATTTACTGGTAATACCTTACTGTGTTATTCTGAGCTTACAGTTGCTTTCTTTCCTTTAGAGTTTGCCGGAGATAATCTTGATTTCCTGTGAAAATGACCTTCACCTATGTCGAGAATATTTTGCTAGAGGCATAGGTATGTATAAGCTATCATTGTGATTTGAACAATATAGATGTAAAATAATAACAATAAAAATCAGTGCAAGTATAGATACCTGTTGAAGATGTCAGGTGCTAGTAGAGGGGTATGTGGTCAGTCCTGCAGGTCGTGGAGAAGTCTGAGCCAGCTGATTCCTAGGGGTTTCTAATACGTGTATTTTCTAGCCAGGTCACCACAAATCTCTGCAAGAGTAGTCTTGAACTTGGGGCTGCAGTCCCATATGATGCATGATTGTCAAGTTACAGATCTGAGGTTTTTCTCTGTAGCTGGTTTTCAGTGTAGAGCCTAAAGACATGCTGTGTTTATCAATAAAACCATACATTCTGAAGCCTGATATCTGTAGCGTGAAGTGAGTGTCTAAAAGTAGGGCACTGGTAGCGATGGGGCCACATTCCCTTTTGCCATTGCATGAAGAGCAAAAAGGTACTGAATGGCTCCTCCTGATGTGCCTGCTGAAGAAGTGTCTTTGTAAGAGTGTAACTACATGCATGTTTTTGATATTTCCAGATGTCCACAATGCTGAATTTGTCCTGACTGGAGTACTTACTCAAACACTGGATTATGAGTCATATCCTTTTTGTGTGCAGGCTATCAGCTGCTTAATGAAAACGCTTAAAAGTTTTTCTTAATTAGGAACTAACTACTTAAAATTTTTATAGGATGTGTAATGTTTACTTGATAAGAGCGCAGCTTAACACCCAGAAACCAGTTTAAATTCCAACTGGCGTTACTTTTTGATAGAAAATACCTCAGTGGAGATGGGATGCAGGGTTGTCAAAGTGTCAATATTAAGCAACCAGGGAAAATAAGTGTCAGTAAGGAATGTATCTGCACGGGTAATTTGTAGACGACAAATAGCTTTTACTAAGGAAGATTATAACCTTTATTTGATAAATGCATTGTACGACCAGGAAGGGTACTCTGTATCTTTATTGGGTGTGTTTTATATTTGTAAAAGTTCTGTTTTACAGTCATTTCTTAAAAGTTGTTCTTTCTTAACAAACGTACATATAAATTTACTTGAAGGAACAGTAAAATGCCTTAGTGCTTCGGAGCCCGTGGAGCATTAAATCTAGCTGTTCAGCCATTGTACAAAGTAACTAAAACTTCCTGTGGATGCTGTTTTCCAGCTGTTTGCCTAGGGATGAAGAGCAGTTTAAAGCAGGGAAGCAAAAATAAACTGCATCATTTTTAGGATGTGTAATTTTATTATGAGGAAACATAATTTACTATGTTTTGTATTATACTCCCATTTTAAAAGATCCCACTTTAGGTATCACAGTTAGCCAGTTTTTAAGCATTTTAACGTTAATGATGGTACTTCAGCCAAAAGTGTAATTTGGGTGTAAAAATAAAAGGGCTTGCTGTCTATTAAATTATGGATGTTGAAGATGAAAATGTTTTGTACTTTATTTTTATTTCTTATACTCTATTTTCTTTTATATTGATATTTTGCCCACATTTTAAATAAATGTACTTTTAAATGTTTTACTCTATATTTTAGTGGTGGTTCATTTTTTTGAATACTGTGCAGCGGTGGCACTCTGGTAAGAGTAAATTACTCAAATCTTTTTTCAAGCAGTGTAAAATTATTTTGAACTTATTTTTATCAGATACGTTTTAATATATAAAAATCCCAATGCTTTAAAGGGGAAATTGTTAACAGTTTATAGATGCGTTTTTACTGGGGAGAAAAAAGACAAAGCTTGAAGGAAGGAGAAACTATAACCCCACATAGTGTGCTGTTGTGATAAGTTTTGTTTGTATAGTGAGTTTTACTAAATAAATATTAAAAACCAGTCTTCAAAATCTATATTCAGTTGTTCTTCCTGATTCGCATGCAGTTGTAATAAATCTGACGTTATATTTTTTTAGTTTCAGATTCTGGTAGAAGGAAATTGTCCTAAAAACATTTATTTGATCGGCAAGCCATTAAACTCTAGTGGGGGAGTGCAGATATTCACTTGTCTGCATGGTGAATGTCGGGTGCTTCGTAGCAGCTTGTGAGCCATTCAAAGGACAATCCAAGACGGGAGACAAAGCCTACTTGCAACAATTGCTTATCATCCTGTTTTTTCTAGCGTTTTGTATTTCTATGCAGAAGCCTTTTACAGGGAAGGTTTTTCACAGTCGCCTTAAAGGGAGGTAAGCAGCTATTTTTAGCTTATGCAAAGCTGTCTGCAGAGAAGTTATTAATTTCAAATCTCGTTTGTGCTATGGGTTAGAATGTAAATCCACCTGATATTTGACCACTATTTCTGTTGCCTTTTTTTCTCCCCGTGCCTCAGTTCAACAAGATGCTTAAGCAAATGACAAATTCAAGCTGTAAGAACACAGAGTAAATTTCAAAATGAGTGAAGTCCCATAGAGGTCAGTACTGTGCTTGTTGCCTGTTAGTGCTGGCTCTGGGTTCCTCAGCTATTGTGGTTTATTCTTGTATTCACCATTTGTTTTTTAAGTGGTAAGGAGTTACATGATGATAAGAGCAATTTCTGCCAGCCTGACTTTTGGTCAGGTGATGAAATGTAGTAAATAGATTAAGGTGTTTTTAGATCACAGGATCATAAAATACCCCAAGTTGAAAGGGACCCACAGGGATCACTGATTCCAGCCTGTGGCTCCACACGGGACCACCCAAAATCCAAACCATATTTCTGAGTGTTGTCCAAACACTCCTTGAACTCTGGCAGTTTGGGGTGGTGACCACTGCCCTGGGCAGCCTGTTGCAGAGCCTGACCACCCTCTGGTGAAGAACCTTTTCCTAAGCCCCACCTGACCTTCCCCTGTTGCAGTTCTGTGGTGTTCTCTCAAGTTCTGTCACTATCAGCAGAGAGCTGACATGAGCACCTGCCCCTCCGCTTTATGACAGTGCTGTAGGCTCCCATGAGGCCTTCCTCAGCCTCTCTAGGCTGAACAAAATAAGTGACTTCAGAGACCAAAAAAGTATGGTATGGGGTGGGAGAAAATAGTACTTTTCTCCAAATGCCATTTATAGCTTAGAAGAGAGTTATGTGCTTTTTTTGTGTGTGTGAGTGCTGTTCAGCTGTCCGTAATAAACTTCATTATGGGGTTAAGAAAAAGAAATTCCTAGATGTGGAGATCTGGAAGTTGGTAACATGTTTTTACACTTCTAAAAATAGTAAAAAAAATAAATAAATAAAAGGAGTTATTTTTTGGCTAATGGGTTTTCTTAATGGCTTAAATTGTTCAGGCAGGCAGAGCTACCTGGTATGCCTTCCCTTTCCTGTCAGTGGAGGGGGGAGCATAGCTGTAAAAACTGACTTAAAGACCCCCTGATAAGAGCACATCTCTTAAGAATTTAGCAAGCTGGTTTAGTTATCTGTGTTTTCTAACGAGCACTAAAAATAGGCAGGATGAATCCTACAATAAAGAACTTAACTAATGTGCTGCATACTTAATATTTTTTAATGGAGAAAAAGGTACGCTTTTTTTTTTTTTCTTTAAGTACATTTCTGAATGTGAAATGGTGAACTAAAGTAAATCTGTGCTACTCTCTGTATGGCTTAAGGCTTTCTTCATTATACTACTTACCAGCATGCAGAAGGTATCTTGCTGCCTTTTCCTTTAAAAAACAACTGTTGTAGCTTTTGAACTTTTAAAAATACTGTGATACACAAAAGCTTCTCACCTCGAATAAATACTTTTTGCTTATCAAGGATTTAGTATATCTTTTGTGTATCTTGCAAATGACGGATTGCCTTATGAAGTGTAGGGCCTGAGTTCAAAAAGCAACGCATGGAGAGTAGGTGTCACCGTTTTAACTGTGCATGGAATCAAACACAAGATGGGAATTCATACCACCAAGGTCTAGAAGATACCAAGACCTACTAAGACAGCTCTTGGAGAATGAAGGTTTTTATGGAGGGGAGGAAAGGCAGAAAGAAACCAGATTTGAATGTGTTAGAAGTTTGTCTTGGCTGCTAGACTTAGTTACTCATTTAGCTCTTGATAATGGTTCTCACCTTTTTTAGGATTAGCCTCCACGTTTTCCATCACCAAGCAGCACTGAGGGTACATAACACCTTTGCCAAAGATTATTCTAGTTAAGAGACGTGTGAATGCAATTGCATCTAAAAGGTAAATTTCCTTTGTATGAGAACTATCCAAAATGCTGTCAGATATTGCATTGCTTGAAGAAAAGCAAATGCAATCATGGAACAAATGAACCCTGTGGGAAACATGAGTGGTAACGCATCTGTTTCATCATCAGTGGAGACAGTGTGTTTATTTAGCCAACATACAAGTATGACTGATTTGATTAACCTTTCAATTAGAGTAGAAAACAGAACCTGCCAAGAAATAGTCTTTCAAGAACCACAGGAGCTGTCCAGAGCCAACTGGCTTGCACAGATGTTACTGTGTGTGTGTGATTAGTGGTAGAGGAAGGGTTTGATGAAGTTTTCTGATACTAGATTGCTGTTATGAGCCTGCTTTGCTTTTGTGGAAGGTTATAATACTTAAATGTCCTATTTGATCCGGGCTCCTGTACTTCTCAGGGGAAAATAAAAAAGCTTTTGACAAACAGTTGTCTGTATTGGCCTTAAGGTTGATCCCTGGGAAGGATGCTCATTGCTGGCGGCTGCTTTCTATTGCCTAGATCCAGTGGTCCAATGAGTTTTCCGCTACTTTATCTGCCCGCTTCTCACACTTTGTCTATACTGGTAGTATGGGAGACAGTATTGAAAACCGTGCTGAACCTGAAACAAATGACAGCCTGTGCTCATCCTGTGTCTGCACAGATTCGATTGAGAAAAAAGGTTCTGGGTACCTTGGCCGCCTTCGTGTCTTTCATCTCTAGGTCCTTTGCCATGTTGAGCTGCACACTTTCTTCTTTTTCCTTTCCCTTTTACCACTGATGCTTTTACAGAGGCATTTCATGCCACCTTTCACATCCCTTGATAGTTTCAACCCGGGTTGAGCTGCTCTTGAATAAAATATTAGCTGCACAGCTCAGGATGTGTAAAACATCTGAGCGGAGCAGATGAGCACCAGGGTGGATGTGTTTAGCAAGGTTGTGGAACTTTAATCTTTACGCAGCTGTACTATTAAAAATGCATCAAATATCTTCTAAGAGCAGTTTAGTTAGTTATCCTACCTCAAGGCAAAAGAGCAGATAAGAGGACAGGTCTGTTGATGTTTACTTATTTTATGTTCAGAAATCACGTTGCTTTACAGGGTGCTAGGAGGTGAAGCTAATGTATGTTTGGTAAGAGTTAACTCTGTTTATGGATGTAAGTTCAGAGAGAACTATGCTGTGGGTGTGGTGAGGCAGGAACTAAAACACAGGTTAGCTAAATTTGAAGCTCACATCTTGACAGTTAGTCAAAGACCATTCCCTTTGGCTTTCTTCTTCCTGTCCTGTGCTGCCTGCAGGAAGAGTTAAGTAAACAGAGCAACAGAGCTGAGGAACGGGTGTAGAGGAAACAAAGAAAGAGGTCAGCTTACAGACTGACTGCACAAAGAACAAACTTTTACAAGTGACTAGTGTTTATGAGGAGTACATTTTTGTAGAATTGTTATTGGGATAGTGATAATGAATGCAAACATGTTAATAATGGCGTTGCACATGCTGTCTCTATCTGCAGGGCTGTGAGACCAAGTGAGACTATCTCCAAAATGATTGTACTTGCTAGAATTCGTCCTGCAGGAGGAGTGTAGATAGAGGCACTTTTTGTTTCTTAGTCTTCAGAATCTGGTTTCGTTGAAGAAAAAATACATTCCAGTTGTCTGAGCCTTAGTGGTACTGTGATGACATTTACAGATCGTGGAGTAACAGTTCAGACACAAAAAGTGTCTACCCAACCCATTGCGTTCTGATGGTCATGATGCATCTGATGCCAGCATCCTCAGCTTGCTGTCTATGCAGTCTCTGGGAAGTCACATATTTGGAATGTGATCTCTGTCCCTGTGGTTTGATGAGGAGCAGGTTACACTATCTCTAGGCAAGCAGACTAGGGAAGTACTATTTCCTATTCCTTATAAAACTGTTCCTTTATCTCTTGGAAATGCAGTTTGCCTATCTCTAGGGAGGGCATGCTTGAGGAGCTTCTCAATGGGATGTAGGAGCTTTCCCTGGAGAAAGCCAGGGAGGGAGACATTGTCTGAGCCCTTGGGAGACACTCAGAGCTCTGCCAAGGGAATTCTAACCTACAGAGAATGTACTCAGACAATTGTGAAGAGCGAGCAAAGCTTGGGAAAACATTCTTATCCTTAGCAAAATATGGTAATGTTACTGGTCCTCAGGCGGTGCTTTGTCTGAAGGCTACACAGCTGTGTCTGTTAGGGATAAAGCATGATAGTCAGGGGGCACCCTGGAGCAGACACAGCATTCCATGTGTCTGCAAAGGATATTTCCTCATAGCAAGGATCTGGTGGAATGAATTTGGAGGAGGCCGTGAAGATGGCTGGAGCACCTTTTCTATGAAGAAAGGTTGAGGGAGTTGGGCTTCTTCAGCCTGGAGGAGAAAAGGCTCCAGGGAGACTTCGTTATAACTTTATAACTTTCCAGTACTTAGAGCTTGTAGGCATGAGGGAGATTGACTTTTTGCTTGGTCTGATGGTGATAGGACAGGGGGGAATGGTTTCAAACTAAAAGAGGAGAGAGAGATTTAGGTTTGATATTAGGAGAAAATAGTTTACTTAGAGGGTAGTGGGGCAACTGTGCTCGTGGCAGGGAGTTGGAACTGGATGATCTTTAAGGTATCTTCCAACCTAAGCCATTCTGTGAATAAATTTTGTGCCTGCTGCCTCTGATCAGTAACTCCTGTGGGTGCTGTTTGCAACATGAACAGCAGCTGTCATTTCTGCCTGTGGTTTTCAGTTTTTCCATGCCTCAGGTGAGTGCAGGGTCTTACCATGGCTTGAGATAGGAAATAAGGCACTGCTCCCAAGCAAGTCACCCAGAGTTTCTGTACAGCCTGGTGAGGCATCTCACAGTGAGTCCCAGTGTGCCTGCAGCACAGAACACCTCATTCAGCAGCAACTGGTATGACTTCATCTCCTGATTAACCATGACAAGAGGTTTTTATTGCAAGCGCTATTTCTACTTCGCTGGAGTATACAATAAAATAAGGTCTACTTATTAGAAGGTAGTATATCTTTCAGTCTTGGAGGCAGAAGTTAAGTAGATGAAAACAGCACAACATAACAAGACTTTATAAGAACTCGAGTATATTAGGGCTAAATGAAACACCAAGCTCTGTTGGTTGGCAGATGAGGATGAGTTAATGCAGCAAATGCCCCAGTATGTTTTGTGATGGAGATGAGGACTGAGTCCATTGTTGTCAGCACAGTGATGGAAAAGCCCAGCAATGCAGCAATCCCAACAATAGAGTAACCCAATGATGATGAAGACAAGTGATGGAAAAGCCCAATAACGGAGCAGCTGAGTGCCTGGTGTAGGCACAGGGCTGCTGTTCTTGTTCCAGTGCTAATCACAAGATGCAAAGATAGCACGAAGCCTCCACTCTTGCTTGGGGTTCATTCTTCCAGGCAGTGAATGAAAATACGCCCTCTCTCCGAAGATGGTGTGGGGATTTGGTAAGGCTAGGAGCTTCTGGGAGCTGACAGATTATTAAATTATTCCATTTAAATTGAAGCATTTTGCAAGAAACTGTCAGTGTTGTTGAAACTAGATTAGGGCTTTATGAGTAGGAAGGCAAAATGAATTATTAACACACCAAACTGAACTAATTGGAATGAAACTAATTGAGGAAACAAAGTTGGAGCAAAACATTTTATACCACTGTGTTTAGTCATGGGGTGTGGGGGTGAAATGGAAAGGGAATTCAAGTTCCCAGCTCTACAGCAGCATTGCTGGATTACTGCAGAAGTGCTGCAGAGTGCTTGCAGCTTACCCAAACCCTGAATATCCTAGGCTGATCTGCTTGTCAAATTCAGAAGCAGTAAAGCCAGAGATTTCAGGAGCTGCTGTGCTTGGTACTGCTTTGCTTTACCCCTCTGTGTTGAATATGGTGATAAATTACCAGATAGCACATGTTCCAGGGGCTTTGGTGTTTTTTATTGCTTGCAGCACTTTGATACGCATCTCCTCCTGCACAGTCACTGCCAGACCCTTGTGAAAGCAGGAGGTGATGACAGAATGGGGCAAAGAGCATCACGGAGGAGGCTTCACACACCAGGGTGCTATTTCAGGATCCTGGGACTCATCACGTGAGGGAGAGCATTGTTAGTTCTGTGGACATGCAAGGAGAGGGGTGCTCCTGCAGAAGTGTGGTCCCCAGCTATAAAGGCAACATTGAATCACAGAATAGTAGAAAAGGTTGGAAAGGCCAATAGGAACATCTAGTCCAACAATTGACCCATGCCTGGGACTGCTCAAGACCATGACATCCATGGGTACAAAAGGTTTTTCCTTCAGGACGATATGAAACTAAGCTCTTGGTGGGACCAGACCAAGCAGCAGAGCCTTGCTTTGGAGCAGTTGCTCATGCCACATTGTTTTGTTTGCTGATGTCCTTGGGCCCTGCAGCCTGGCAGAATGCTGTGTTCCTGATGCTCGCTTCCTGCTTTGCTTTGGGATCAAACTGAAAGCTGGTGAGATGCAAGCTGGTTACAAACATGCTCATTAACAAGAGATTTATTACTTCCACATATACCACCACAACTTTAGATATGACAGATGCTCGTTGGGCACAAGTGTTCCTGCTCTAGGAATGCAGTTATTTATATTTAATGCTAACAAGCATTAAATATTGATATATCACTGTGTATTTAACAAGCTACTCAGACAATCATATGCCAGGTCTCTGAAAGACACAACCTTGACTCTCGTGTTCACCGGTTGTGTGGTGGAACTGGCCATGGTCCTGACGCCCTGAAATGGGTGGCCCTGGTGGCAGTTAGGGCCCCAGAGGTTCTGCCAACCCCAACCAGCCTGGATTCTGTGATACAGCTCCTACAACTCTTTGGAACTGTAAGGTCCCTTCCAGCGCAAGTCATTCTATGTTTCTATGATTATGAACTCAGATTAGGGATCTGTGCAATTCCTACAAGGGGAGAGTCTGGCACTGCATGTAAGGATATGAGTGCTGCTGTGCTTTCTAGAAAGGAGAACTTTGGGTTTTTGAGCCTGAGCATGGAGCTGTCACTGTTGGGTTGTGAGCTCTTCATAGCATGGAGAAAGCACGATTCACTGCTGTAATTGAGTTCTTCAGGAAAAAAAAACTGTTGTATCCTGGGTATGAAATGCCTAATCAAATCATGTTTACTGCTCAGCACTACACTGCTAATTTGCTTTGATTTAGAATTTAAAAAGATAATTGCAGATGTGTGTGTCTGCATAGGTTTCTGTGAAAAGGCTTTCCTCTGTTTAATAAGCAGCCTATTAATATGAACTGCAGTAATTTGACTTTCCTCTTCCAGTGTGATTGATTTGAATCCCTCTGTCAGAAGGGGAGATGGAGATGAGGAGCTGCAGTGTGCTCAGCCCCAAAGCTTGAGGTTCCCCTTGTGGGAGCAGTGAGGATGTTCAGAAATGAGCACTTGAAGGCCACAGTGCATGGTCAGGCTCTGTGGCAGCAACTCAGCACATGATTCAAGAAGGGAGTAAGGGGAAATTGCCAAGGGCATCCCAAGGTTTTGTTCTTATCATCTCTCTTCTCCTCTACGAGAGCAAACTGAATGAGTAACAAGCCTATTCTAGAATATGGCAGCCATATTCTAGAATGTGTGCCATGGAGGTTGTTGAGAAAAGTGTAAGGCACTGCTTCCATCTTCTAGTATAAGCTTAATAAAGTGTGAGGAAGAATGCATTGAAATTCATGGAATCATAGAAAGGCTTGGGTTGGAAGGGACTTTAAATCCCATCCAGACCCAACCCCCATGCCATGGGCTGAGTTGCTGCTCACTAGATCAGGTTGCTCAGGATCCCATCCAACCTGGCCTCAAACACTTTGAACACAGTTAATTTATTATTTTCTCCCTCTGATTTTGCTTGCAAAAAGACAGGAATTGGCTCTTGTGATCTTTAGGAATGGGAATGTTGTCTAGAGATACAGTCCTTGTAATTATTAGGTAGTCATTAATCACTACACTGAAGTGGCTTACAGTGACAAGCTGTTCTGAAATACTGAGCAAAAAAACAAGTCCTAAGGCATTCCAGGAGAAATCTCACTATCCCAGGGTGCTGTCTCCATGGCTACTAATCATGGGCATGGAAGAGGGTGCTGAGCTCCAGGTCCTCTATACAAACAACAGGAGGGCTGAAGCCCACCTCACTGACCCACACCGAGATCCTCCCAAGCCCATTTTCACAGCAGCCTTTGGTATCTCTGGTATATGTAGATGGAGATTTAGCAACCTGGGCTGTGTGATGCTGCAGCCAGCGAGGGCCATGCCCAGTCTCTAGGTGGCACAGCTTGTTCACCATCTGTATGGATTACATGTAAAATTGAGATGCTTTCCATTCATATACTTGATCTCTGAGTTACAGCAATGTTTTTCCCTTGAAATTCTATTCTGTTCCTTTCTATCCTATCCTATCCTGTCCCGTCCCGTCCCATCCTATCCTGTCCCATCCTATCCTATCCTGTCCCATCCTATCCTATCCCATTGCTCCATTTTTCTGAAGCAGTTGCAGGAAATTGTCTTCCACTGTGGGGATGCCTTGTGCAGGAGGAGCAGCAAATGAAGCAGATTTCCCATACAGTGACAGGATGTGCTGTATGCATTCCATCAGTGCCTAATGCTGCGCTTCCAGGGATCTAGAAAACTAATAAGACACCTTACTTAAAATAAATAGTGCTCCTGACTACATCTTGTCACATGGCTCATACCCTAAAATTTACAAGTGTAATGATAAAAACATTAAAATCACTCAATGCAGAACTAATTGCTCCTCTTTTTCTTTCGTGAAGGTATTGCCCTGAATTCTGCAGGTCACGTCAAGGCTTCTGTAAGGTATGTCTCAAAGCTTGAAACAGCTCTTTTGCAACTGTCAAAGTGCTGATATCTGCAAGGAATAGGGTCCCCTGGTAGTGTACAACCATGAAATGAAAACAAGAGAAGGAAGATAAAAGGAGCTGCAACACAGAGTGGGGGTTACTCCAACGAGTTAAACTCCCACAGCAATGAGCATCTCTGCTGTGACAAAGGGGGAACCTTCCCAGAGAGCTGGTCGGAAGGTCAGCATTTGTGTCTTCTGAAAGCCGGATGTTCATCCTTTGTGTGCTTCACTTCTGGAGCCTGGCACTGCACCTCAGGGGCACTGTAGTTGCTCGCATTGATTCGGGTTTTGGGGACAGTTTTTGATTCCTCGAAACTTCTGGCTATCCAACTCCAGGCCCACCTGGCTTCTTCCTACATAAAGAAATGCAAAAGCACGTTGTGTTGATGCAAACTGCGGGATAAACTGAAAGATGCTGTCTGCAGAGGGTCTTATCCCTATCAATCAGCCCTCGGCTCCGCTCCTCGCGGCCTCTGCTGCCATCTGCCGCCGCGCTGAGACCCAGCATGGGGAACACTTCATCGGCAGCCCATTCCAATGCCTGACCGCCCTCTCCATGGAGATATTCTTCCCGACAGCCAAACTAAACCTCCCCTGGTGCAACTTTATGCCGTTGCCTCGTGTCCTCGAGCAAGTCTGTATCCGTCTTGCACCGAGGGCTCCAAACCTGAGCACTATATCTGAGGTACTGCCTCACTAGTGCCTCAGCAGTGTCTTCCTGTTTATAACCCGAGTGATGGCACTTTTAGGTAAAAGCTAATGTCATCTCTCTGTTTGCTGAGAGAAAGAGATGGTTTCTAGAGCAGAGCACAGCACTACTGCTTTCTGGGGACCTCCCATGTGTAACTCCACAGCTGTGCTGCATAGGACATCTCAGGACACAACTCTATGCAAGCACCTGCTTTCAACTTGTATCTCCCTAATGTTGGGCTGGAATTTGTCAGGGCTGGGAAAGGGAGGAGAACAGAATGAAAAAGTGACTCATGCACCTGCACAGAATGCTTGATCTCTCTGGCAGTAAAGCCACACCCCAATTTCCCTTTCCTTCTTTGTGATTTCACCTTTTTGCTCTCCTCTCCCCCCCCTTCTCTCCTCATCTCCCTCCCCCCTTCCCCTCATCCCCCATCCTCTCCACCTTCCTCTCCCCTTCCCCCTCTTCCCCTCTTTCTCCCCACTCCTCCTTCCCCTCCCCTTCCCTTCACTGAGACATGCTCCCTGTGTTCCCCTGAGGTGCCTCAGCCCTCGGGGCTGTGTTTTGTAGGGCTAAAGGCTGCCCGCATCCTGCACTGCATGCAGCTCCCCTGTTGTAACAGCAGTGGTCAAAGGAGAAATCCATCTGAACAGCAAAGAGGGGGAGAGCTGCTGGCAGCCTCAGCCCACATGCTGAAAGAGAAATAGTGAGAGGCTGGGCAGCCTCAGGCTGCATATTTCAGAGCTGACAAGCTGGAAGACTTGGCTTCCTTCAAACCTGCCTGCTCTCCCCGGTGAGCAATGGTAATAGGATCGAGGCAGGGGATCAGACACGAAGACAGGCTGAAGGTTACTGAGTGCTGGGCCCTGGAGAAGTGCTCTTTTTAAAGTCTGCCCAACACTTGGCAAGTGCATCTTAAAAAACTTTACGTGACCTTGAAGGGATGGGACTGAAGGCACATCAATCTGTGGGAGGAGGAGACTTCTGGATCTGCAAAGCTGCTGAGGGCAAAACCTTTCAGCTTGGTGCTGCAGCTCTTGTCCCGAAGTATTTTTATGGCTTTTGTGAACGTGAATTGTTTCGCTCGCCAGGAAAGCACAGTAGATTTGGGGGTGGTTATTCTGCAAGGCTCAGCTGACACAGAAGTGGCTGCTGTAGAGTTAGAAAAGTACTTTATAGGCAATGAATGTGGACAGCCATAAGAACACAGCTGGGAAAGCAGGGTGCTGCTTCCTGAGGGTTGTGGTGGGATCTCTTGCAGTGTCTGTTCTGTAGGTAAAACCTCTGAGCCTGATGCAATGGTCCCTTCCTATCTACACTTTGTTGGGGAAGATACGTGGTGGGGTCAGTGTTTCAGAGAAGCTGAAGTTGCCTTGTCTTATTTCACTGGGCTGCAGGCCAAGCTGAACTTTGCTAAAGTGGTTGGCAACCATGCCCATGGCAGGGGATTGGAACTAGGTGATTTTTGAGGTCTCTTCCAACCCGAGCTACCCTATGATATCCTATGAATGTTTCCCCTTGAATACTAATGCAGAGGGATAAAAGTGCATGGTCTCCATGTCACTCTCCAGTCAAATTTTCTGACTATGTGCAATTTTGTTGCAGAGGTTCAAGAAAATGATGTCCGAAAATCAGTGATGAATTTGTAGACTTCGAAGATTTAAGTGATGAGAATTGCGTAATTTGATACGTGTCCATTTCTTGATTAAAATAGAGAAAAATAATTGAGAATCATAGAATCATAGAATCACTCAGGTTGAAAGGGACCTCAAAGATCATCAAGTCCAACCGAGAAAAATAATTGCACCTGTCTCTTAAATCTAAAATAAGGTTTACTTTCAAGTGAAACATTTGGTGTGATTCAGAACATAGCGAGGGTTGGACTTCAATGCTGTAACAGCATCATACTCCCAAAGGCTCCATAAAAACGAACTGAAACAATCAAGGAGTTCAGACTTGCCAGCGTCCACCAGCTCCTGTGTGGGGGCTTTTCAGCCATCAAGCCCTAATCCTTTCCTAAAAAGCATTGATTGCCATTGGATGGTTGCTCTCTGTAGGCCTCGTGAAGGTCCTTCTGCCTGTCTGAATGATGCTAGGCTGGAGGTGGTGTTGTGTAGCTGTGCCCTTGGGTATGCCACATGGCAGAGAGCATGAAACACTCTAGGAAGAGGAAAACATAAAAGCGACTCCGCTCCACATGGTTGCTCTTAGCCTTAGCGTGGAGATATGGGAGAGCAGAACTGCACTGGCAGGATGCAAGCCTGGGTGGTTTGCAACAAGGCTGGTTCTTCAATTTGTTCTTGAGCATGGTAAACTGCTCTCCACCTCCTTTTCCTGGCATAGGGCATCAGGAAGTCTGTGAGCTCTGCAGATGATGTTTCACGCTTCCTGGAAAAGAAACCTCACAACACATCAAACCACAAATAGCTGTAATTGTTTAAAACCTGAAGTTCTTGTCTGGAGCCCATCATGCTTTAAGGGCCAGAAGAGCAGTCTGATGGAGAGTTGTCTGCTGTCCTGGAGCTATCAGCATACAGCCACGGAGAGCTGCATCCTGACACAGCTCAAACGTTCCCAACATAATTGCTGACTAAGGAAAGCTCTACCTTGAGATATCCCTGATAGCCACCCATGAATCAGAAGAAATCAGGTTTAACTTCTGAACCTCATCCTCAAGTGCAGCTGCCCCATGCCTTGTATGTCCTGACTGTACTGGGAAGTGTGTGCAGTGTAAAATAAAGTTCTACCCCATGGCATTTTCTCACTACTGATGGAAAGAGTTTTGTCTAATGCTTGTAAAGAGAAATGCCGGTTGCATCTCAGTGGATGTATGCTAAGTAAGCAAATTCATTAGCTAGTAGTCAGTCTGCAGGATAATTGCATTAGTTTGATGTGCATCATTACCTCTTCTTTCATTTACAGGGGTTATAAATTTCACTTGGATGCATATTTTTTCTCTACCATCTCTGTGTATAAACTCTCCTTCCTATTTTCTTTCACTGCTGTTTCTCCCTACCTGCTAATGATAACTGTAGCTGAGCTCTGAATTAATTCTTCTTCCTTTAGCTGCTGGATGAAAATTTCTTGAGCAGACCATGCTTGTGGGTGTCATGTGGCTGCTTCCTCCGTACCAGGGCTTTTCCCGCTGACCGTGCTCATGGACCATATCCATCCATTCACCATTTCAACCACCCACCCAGCTATTCACCAGTCCATCCATCCATCCATCCATCCATCCATCCATCCATCCATCCATCCATCCATCCACACATCCACCTATCCATCTGTCCATCCACCCACCCATCACCCATTGCCACCTCCATCTTCTCTGCTCCCTTTCTCCATGCCCCTGCTCACATCCGTTCATCCTTTTCATCTTTTTTTTCCCTTTGCCAGCCACTGAATGCTGCTGGGGGTTCCTTTCTAGGCTATGTGCTGCCTCATGTGCTGTCAAATAGGCTGAGATCTCCCACTGAGAAAGCAGAGACAGGTTGATTGGTGGTGTTTTACCTCTCTCCAAAACTCAAGGGTCTGCTTTTGTTGGCTTTTTAAAGCTATTCATACGCTGTTAGTATGAAATTGTGTTTGCCATAACTCATTTCTGGAGATTTTCTATTGTACTCTCTGTGCTGGCAATTAATTATTGAGGCAGCTTATTTACGGGCAGACCTTACTTTCTTCTAGCACCTCCAATGAGTTGTGAATAGCAACATTTTTTGTTGCTGGTGTTGAGAGGTAGATATACTCTCTTTCAGAGCAAGACTGTAATTTAAGCAGTAACTCAAAGAAAGTCAACCTTGGTTATACACAAATAAGGAATTCAGCCTTTAAAATCACATGTATTGGCAAGCAACCTTGGGCTTGATTGTTGGTTTTTGTTTGTTAGTTTTCTTTTTTCTTTTTTTGTTTATGCTTCACATGAAAGCAAAGCTTGTTCTCAGCTCTTCCCATGCTTCAGGGCTGTAATTTCGATAACACTGGAGCATTTTGCTGGGTCATTAGCAACCTGGTGGATGTGATTCCCTCTTCATCGCTCCTGGGAGGGATGCACATGCAGTGGCACACTCAGCATCACCAGTCCATTTGCCTCCTTAATGCATGTTAAGAGCTGTGCAATTGAGTGTGTCCAGTCTCAGGACTGACCCTCCCACCTTTTTGTCAGCTGAGTCTATCTTTACTTATGCACAGACATATCACTGCAGCATTTAGAATCACAGAATCAAAGAACTATTAGAGGTTGGAAAGACCACTAAGATTACCAGGTCCAACCCCAACCCATCCCACCGTGCCCACTGACCATGTTCCTCAGTCCCACATCTCCACGGTTCTTGAACAGCTCCAGGGACAGTGACTGCACACCTCCCTGGGCAGCCCATGCCACTGCATTAACACTCTGAGAAGCATTTTTCCCTAATATCCAACCTGGACCTCCCCTGGTGCAATTTGAGGCCAATATCTCTCATCCCATCACATCTTGTTCTGTATGAGCTCCCTTATCTTATCTTGCCTACATGTCCCCAAGAGGCATTTTGTAAGGGAGGAGGCTCAGCTTTCCTTCATTTTTTGCACACTTCCACAACTCCCCTTTGCTCAGAACCCCTCAGTACAACCCCAGCAGCAGTGTGCAGTTGAGGTGTCTGCGTTCTAGGGCCAGGTCTATGCGCCTTTCCACCTCTCTCAGCAAAGGGTTTCCCAGTGACTGCAATGAACAAAATGGGGTTACCCTGCACTTAACAGGAAATCTGCACCAGGAAGTTGCTGAAATGCTCTTGTAACCAATTAGTTCAATACATCAAAGTCTGATTAAAATAAGTAGAAAGGTTTTTACTTCCTCTGCAGCAGAAGAAGCCCTCTTACACAGAAAGTGCTTCTCTTAATTACTACTCTGCAAATCCTCAGTGAGACAAAGACTCAGCATCACAGCTTAATTTCTCTCTACTGTAATAATGCTTTCATTCCATAAGTGCACAAGGCAGGATAATACTCGGGCTTTGGTTTTTCTTCTTTCATTTATATTGCAAACGTCCTTCATTCAGTAATGGAATTGTAGAAGATGTAGCCAGAACAATAAGAAGACATTGGTACAGAAACTAGAGACTGAGCACTGCCATGATCTTTGTGGGGGTGGGAGGGTTTGGGCTGAGATTGCAGACCCGGCTGTAATCCTATTGGAATCCTATTACAACTGTGATGTGACTGGTAGCAATAACAGCAGAGGTCACACGTGAGATAAAGAGAAGCAACCAATGCCATATGGTGAGATTTGGGCAGGAAAAAAAAGGGTTAGAGAGGTTCACTCAGAAGGTGCTAAGCCCCTGAAACGCTGGTGAGCACTCATGAAAAGATGCCAAGGAATTTTTAGGAGTTAAATGTGACCTTCAGCTGGGATAAGTGCAAGAGAGTGAAGGGAACATTGGCAGTGGCACGAGGCAGAGTAGCAAGAATCATAGAATCATTAATGTTAGAAAAGAACACTTAAGATCATCAAATCCAGCTGCCAACCCATCACCACCATGCCCAACTAACCATGTCCCAGGCCTGTCCTGTGTTTCCCTTCACTCTCTTGGAGAATGCAGAGATCTGGAGGATATTTGCATGGCATTCCTCCAGCTGCCTACTGGGTCATGAAGGGGCAGTTTGAAATGTGGTGCTGATGAGGTTTTCCAGATAACATTCAGACAAATCCAGCCCCAGACCGGTCTGGGGCAACCTGTGAGCATCCTCAAAGTCCCAGCTTGGAGGCCAATAGTCCCTTCTCCATATTCATATTAGATCTGACCCTTGTGTGAAGCAAAGTGGCTCCTAGCAGGCTGACTGCCTGTATAATGTTTGCTCTCTTAAGCTCCATGAGTTACTTAGCCTTGCTGGTGAACCAGAGACAAACAAACCACATTCTGCTGGCTGGAGCAATCAAAATGTTGGGTCCTTCATAAAGGAAAGAGGACTTTTTTCTTCTTGCTTCCTTCTCTGAAGTCCCTCCACACACAGCTGTAGCCACATCAACCTATGTATCTGTGATGGTCAGAACTGGGGATGGCCAGCACTGAGTTTTGCACAGGGACGATGCTGGCATGAAACCCACAGCCACAGCACCAATGCCATGGGAGATGCGTGCTTGTGCCTTAATGGATTGCAAGGCACAGGCAGCCAGTATGGCCATGCAAGGCTGGGAATGATTCAGAAATGGAATGATTCAGAAAAGGATAGAGAAAACTGCTTGGTTGCTCTTCCATATCCTCACTAGCCCAGATCAGGAATAATTTTCTGATCTGGAGATCCTTCTGCTCTCCACTGACCATGTTGGTTTTCGTCAGAGAGAGGTCTCGGGGCACACATGGAACATGTCCCACGTCACTTGCAAATAGAGATGCAAACACAAAATGCCTGCAGTGTTGCAAAGAGAAGACCCAGCTGTGGCTGTCAGCTCCTGTCTCAATGTCACAGGCTGAGATTTGTTCCAAGCACAGGTTCACCTTGAAGCTCTCATGCAAATGAGAAAATTAACAGTGTGGAAAAAGCAAAGAGCATGTATGACCCTGTGATCAGCTTTATCCAATTTTGTTCAGAAGGCATTTTGGTTAGCCATGAATGTGACAAAGTTGATCTCATCCTCCAGGAAGGAGCAGGCTGCTGAAGCCTGATATGGGCTCCCCAGAGAGCTGCCCACAGGCATCTCCTCCATGGTTCTGTCTTCAAACATTGAGGCTGCAATGAGTCAGTGGCCTCACAGCTGAAATAATGTCTAATTGTCTTTCTCTGTGGACTTTCAATTTATGGCTTTGTTGAGAAAAATCAACAAGCTAAGAAATTCTGTTCTAACTCTCAGGGGGGACTGTTGACTTTTGGGTGACTACAGCTGCACATCCTCTCCCCTCCCCTCCCCTCCTAAAAATAGACAAATGACAGCCCCATGGCAGGAGTTTTCCTGTCCATTCCTTTTATCTCAGTTCTAGACATGGTATCTTTTTAACACTTTTAATTCTTCTAATTGCCTAATTATGTCTCATACAATTGTGATTCACAGCTGTGAAACACTTTTTAGCTCCCAGAAGAGCACCTGGTTCCATTGCTTTCACGGGAAGCTAAGCAAAGCTGTTTTGCTTGAGGGGGAGGATTGCCCAAAATCTGAGCCTTGGCTCCCACTTTAACCTGAGCTGGCTGAGCTGTGCTTCCTGTTCCTGGGATGATGACCCAAGGCCTCTTGGGCCACACCTTTGTGTTTCACCTCTTCAGGCTGCTGGAAGGGCAGTGTGGAATAAGGAGATAACATCAGTCATCCATTTGGCTCTTGGCATGGGCTTGGAGAAGCAGGATGGCACAAGGGGCAGAGCTAGTCCCTGTGCAATGTTTTGGGATCTCCTGTCTGCAGGAATGGAGGCATGAGCTGCTCAGAGCTTCGGGAGCAGAGAGATCCCTTAGGGAACAATTCCAGGGGTGAAACAACACGTAAAAGGCAAAGCTGATATTCACCATTCTTCTCAACAACCTCTGTGCACAGCAAAATATTCCACTTCCCGATTTAACTGCTCCTGGGGGCTTCATCAGCCATCTGAGGGACTTTGTTCTTATATAACTTGACTCGTTTCAACTTCTGACCCATAAACTTCTGGACCGTGAACTTCTGGGCCATGACACAACAGGACCAAGTTACTGTGGATCTTAGCCTGGTGTTTATTCAAATACAAGAGTTGTGCCCAAATCCATGTTTATTTTTTTTTCTTCTATTGTTCCTACACCTGAAGACAACATTTGCATTGGGAAACACTGTGCTAACAAAGCAAACAACCGCAGCCCGTTGAGACTGGAGTTGCTGAATGCAGCTCATCCCAGCAGCAGGGACACTTACCCACATAACCCAGAACAACCGAGCTGTTAAACAAACATAATGCAACAGTAATGGATGGTTTTGCGATGCTTTAAGGAGCTGAGTGCTCATCTGCTCCAGCTGGCTGTGTGCAGGGAGGTGTTGGGCTGAGGACAGACAAGGGCTTGCCTCTTCTACCTCCCTCCCTATATTGTTGCAGTGAAGCTGCCAGGGGTGTATGGAGAAAAGCTGCTGTTTATATCACTCTGCAGAGTGAGAAAGTTATGCGATTTAAAAGCAGACAACCTCCATATGTTCATCTACTGACTGAAAGCCTGGGAATTGCTTGTCTGTATTTTAGGAAGGACGCTGTATTTCTAGCAGCAAGCCTGCCATGTTTATGTTTCCTTGGTCACAGCTAGACCCAACGCATATGCACCAAATTTACTGAACGTTTGCAGGCAGTAAAGGCAGTGCTGAGAATCCCCAGCTCAGAACTGTGAGATCTGAGCTGTGTGGCAGGGAGTGCACAGGGCAGGTGCCACCAAAAGTACTGCTGATGTTTGGGCAGGTGGTCAGTACTGAGGAGATGTAGCAGGTGGGTTTATTATTCCATGGTAAAGGAAAGAGCAGAGGTGTGACCAGTTTTCTTTCCAGTGATGCACCCCTGTTTCTGTTCAGCACTGAGGTCCTTGCTTATGGAACGCTGCAATGTGCAGCGCTGCATCAGGAAGCCTCCCTCAGGATATGTCCATGCATTGGGCACTGACCAAAGGGCCTCTCCTGCAGCTCACTGGGGGCACAGTACCACTGCTGTAGTCTTTGGGAACACGTGGGGCTGATCCAGGATACTCTTTGGTCTATATTGGGGTGCCCACAACCATATAAATAGTCCTATACGGTAACATGCTCAAAAGGTTTGTAAAATGCTGCCTTTCTCTTGTAAACGCTGTGCATCCTCTCTCAGTCTTATGATAACCTCCAGAGCCATCTTTGGAGAAAGAGTTAAAGCACCTCAGTGTCAATGGTTTGGCTGTGGAGGTGTGAGCAATGATTATTCCCAGCCTGGATGTCCTCTTGTCCTGTTGTGTGGATAGGTGAGTTGGTCACTGGAAATGAGATCTGGAGACCAACATACTGCACACCCGGATAGCCCTGCGGTACTGGGTTTAAGACAGCTGTATCAAGAGATCATTTCCAGAGCCCATTTGAAAAAAAACACCTGTTCCCAAAAGGCTTGGGAAACACTTCTACTGAGCGAAGATCCTCAAAAGGTTGACGAGCTTCACTGGTTCACGAATAGTTTGTTAGCTTAATAAAGGAGGAAAAAAATCCTTCTTCAGTTCGTGCCTGAGCACCACTTACATCTCAGACACTCCCACATCGCTTTGCTGCATGTGATATTATGAGCTAAGGCATTTTGCTTGTCTTCCTCAGCACAGGCTTAAGAGCAATGATGTTCATCTCTGGTCATGTCATTTCTTTGGTCAACCCAGCAGCTCGCTGAGGTGACGCTCGCTGCCCTCATACTGGAGACTCCGCTAACGAGGCCAAGTGTTTTATTCATTAAGGGCAGGGAAATCTGGAGCTTTATTCAAGAGGCCCTGGTGGGAAATTTGCATGAAAATTTCATGCTGCTCTCTTGCAGGAGCCCTGTCTGGCAGCAGGTGTCCTTCCCCGCTGGGCTGCCCTTCCGCCTGCTGCAGAGCTCTAATAGAAATGGAACATGTAAAGCTTTTTTGTTTCCTTTTGTTTTGCTCCGTTTTGCAAAATTCATGGGGCCAGGAAGCTGTCATCTATTTAGAGAGGGACTTTGGGGACCTGGGATGCCTTTAGACAGCACTGACCGTGTTTAAACACCTACAGGATACCAGGTTCCCAGTTCTGAAGCAATGGAATAAATCAAGATGGTCTAGTAGGTCTCCAGTGTCTGGAAATGGAAAGAACTTTGGGTTTAATTTACAAAGTTTTGTTCAGATCCTCAAATGGGATTTGCTGAAAGTCAACATTTTATCTAATATTGTCCTGCTCGCTTCATGTGTGAACCATTGTAGGACATGGTTAGCAGGCATGGTGGTGATGGGCTGCCAATCAGACTAGATGATCTTTGTGATCTTTTCCAACGTTAATGAACCTGAGGTTCTTGCGCTGCATCTTATGCTCAGGAAGAGTCTCTACAGACCCAGGGAGACTTGCTTCCCTTTTCTATTTTGTCATCAAGCTCTTCATATGGCACCTTTGCTGCCTCATATAGTTCAGCTCAGGCTTTCGTTTCAACAGTGAAAAAATGTATTGGCCCATAAAATAGGAACAGTCATAGAATCATTAAGGTTGGAAAGAGCAATAAGATCATCTAGTCCAACCCATGCCTGTGACCACTCCAGAGCATGTCACTCAGTGCAACACCTACCCTTTTCTTGAATGCTTCCAGGGATAGTGACTCCACCACCAACCGGGGCATCCTGTGCCAATACATTACCACTCTTACTGAGAAGAAATTTTTCCTAATATCCAACCTGAACCTCCTCTGGTGCAACTTAAGGCCATTACTTTAAGAATCAGAAATGCAGTACGTGGTCACTGTGATGGAATTAGTGATTGTGACTGAAACTTTTCTTCAGCATGCAAATGCCACTGGGAGATGGAGGGAAAGGCCACGATGGCTTCTTCATCACTGGAGGGATGGCTTCAGATGATGGTTCATCAGTGGAGGGAAAGTCGAACCAGAGAGCTTCATCATTTCAGCAAGTGCAGCTTGTATCATGCACGAAATATAAAATTAAGAACACAACTTTTGGGATTGGTGGTGTGGATCCCTTGGAGTGGATGCTGCAGTAGAGACCCCTCCCAAGAATGCAGGGGTCCAGGAGTGGGAACGAGTGCTGCACTGAGCTGCCTGCACACCTCTATGCATAGGGGATCTGGGCTGTTTTGGAGAGAGAAGCAATTTTTCCTCTTGCTCCCAGCTGCCCTAGGGATGCAGCTAGCAACTGCACTGCTGCAGCTCTCGAGTAATGGATACCTCCTGAAATTGCATGTTGGAAGCAGCTGACTGGTTCCTGCAACGAGCTGCTGAATAATTGAAGCAATATTTGTGGGATTTGCACTGAAGTACTAACAGCTGCGGTATGTTTTGATATTTATGAAGCCCAATAAATTATGGATTAGACCCAGCGAGCCCAGCTTGATACCTAGTGCTGCCAGAGTGCCAATGTTGATGGTGCATGGTTCCCTCCTGTTCACCTCCATTGTGTGGCTGGGTAGGACTGGTGTCTATTACTGGGCTTAGTAGAGCTTACTTACAGGTTGAAGTTCTAATCCCCAAGAGCTGGCAGTGTGTTTTGAATTGCTTCTCGCTACATAGATTTTATAAAGACAAGCTGAGGACATTTCAGAGGTGGAGATGTCCATTTCCTTGATAATGGAGGATGCAGAATTAGTAGCGAGAGTTAAGCTGGAAAGAACAAAAAACCCAATCTTGCTTTCAGAGGGTTCCATGGGTAAATATCAGCCACCTTCTCCAGGATGCCTCATTCAGCATACAAGCTTTTCTTTGTCACTTATGAGATTAAACTCAGTGCTCGGCTTTTTATTATCCAGGGAAATTTTGTTTCATGCACGAGAATGTTTTCGCTTTGCAGATGATCCAGACACATTCCAGATATCCCCCCATCGGCACAGGCTGCATGCTGGGAAGGGATGGGAAGCAAGGAAATAACTGCTTGAAGCAGCAGATGGCATCCTACTCCTCAGAAGCTTTCCTGTCTCTGTGGAAGTACAATAAATACAGACTACAAGTGAGCGTGCTCTGGTCACAGCTGCACGAAGGGATTCAGTAGAAAACGGTGGGCTTGCTTAATTTCTCAAAAACTTATTTGTCTTTTGTATTTCCTTTGCTTGCTTTCCCTGCCTGCTTGGGTGAGAGGAGGTGCTGTGTCTCACTTCTCACCCTTGTGCTTGCTCCCATTGCATTCAGAATGGTTTTTTCCCCTCTTTACTCGTAGAAACCAGAGGTTGCAGATCACTCTGGAGGAGTTTAGGCTGAGGTTCTGTCTCTGTTGTGCTGCTGCACAATGAATTGCCTGAAGTAAGTCTGCCACTGCAGTGAGTGAGAAAAATTTCCCCCATCCCAATAGCCTTGCAAGTTATGCACCTATGAGAATAACAGCAGTAAAAGCAGAAGTCTGCTGGATCACAGGAAAATCCAGTGTGGTGGATGAGGCTTTAATTCAAGGTTTCCAGGGTTTCTGCCTTCAACAAAATGTCTCTTCAAGAACTGATGCCCCTTGCACAGAGCAGACAAAGATGAAAAATGTGTACACATTTCTGGTTTGGGTTTCCACCCAAAGCTGGGATGTTGCTTGCTCCTTTCTTCCACAAAAGCATCACCAGATTTCCTACCATGCTCAACAGACGTGGCCTCCCTCCTCTTTGGGTCTGAAATAGGTGGAGAATGCAAAAAAAATAGCAAAGACCAAAGCCTCGTTTCCACGTGCACACTTGCCTGGTAGCCCAAGGATGCTACATTAGGACTGAAATGCAGGTAGAATGGTGTCAGGATTGAGAATCAAGTCTGAGGAATCGCTCCTATCTATCTACTTTCCAGGAGAAATATTACTTTGGAGATAGAGCACAGCCAAAATTATTGTCTCGTGGCAAGGGAAAGGGTGTTCCAGAATCACAGAGTGGTTTGGGTCAGAAGGCACCTCTGGGGGTCACCTGAGCAGGTTGCTCAGCACCTGGAGCACACCCAGAAGCCATCTGACTGTCTCTAAGGAAGAAGTCTGCATTTTCTGTTAGCTGGGGGACTTGGCTGACCACATCCAGCCCTCTGTGGTGCTTGGTGCTACAAGGACAACCACCAGTGCCATCTCTTGCCCATGCTGATTTCTATGCTCAGCTGCCTGTAGTAGACAATTCCAGCACAGAGTAATGGTCTTTCTATTGTTTTGTAGGCACTGTATTAAAAAGATTCTAAATGAACTCCCCATCTCCACTGGTGAGAGCAGGACTGGATGAACCAATGCCCCATGGGATCTGACCCTACCCTACCCACCTCCTACATCTTCCAGTCTTGCAAGGGGAGCCCAGGGAAGGCAGCAGCCCTATCATCTCCTCTGTACTGTGGCTGCTTTCTAAAGAGGAGGGGCAGAAATTCTCCCTCCAGCATCAGGCAGCAGGAGAGCTCCCAGCAAAGGACTAAGAGACAAGAAGAGTGCCGGCCAAGCATGAATTTTCTATCAAAATAAAGAATTGAACCTGGATATGTCTAATTGGGAGAGCTAGCCAAGCTTCTTTTTATATTTGTTTCCCCAGTATCCCAGGGGATGCCCCTTATGCGCCCTTGGACCATGCGTGTAACACAGAAAGACCCAGTGACTTCCACTGATGTGCTGAGTGCACTTCAGAGTGCCAACATAAGCCAGAGTGCAAAAGCCGCATGAGAGCACCTCCAGGCACCAGCACAGCCCCCTGTGAGTTCCAGCATCAATAAATTTCCCTTGGATTTCCACACTGGATGCCCATTTCTCCCCATTGCTAACAGCAGCCTCCACTGGTCTTCCAGTAAGCATCCCATGTACCCTTTCTCCTTCACTCATGCTCTTCCTTCCCAAAATTCAGATGCAGCCTTCTCTTGGCGTGAGTTTATGAACAGAACTCAGATGGGTTTGTTTGCTCCATGCCTGAACCCACAGACAATTACAATCATGGCTGACTGCCTAGCTTTGTTAATTAGCTGCCAGCAATGGCTCATTTTTCCCTCTGTGGTTTCCTCCTGAGTTAGTAGGGCACTGCTCATTAGCTCTATCCTGCTTTGGGATGCTACAGTAGAACATTATGGCACACAGAAATGCCAGTTGAGGGTATGAGCTTGATTTGTTTGGACAATTAAAAAAAATATTAGTTACATTTAGGTAATAAAGCCAAATATTAGCAAGGCTATTTTGTACTAGTGCAATCTGCTTGCCCTGCGCCACTACTAAAGCTTCTTGTTTCTGGCTTTGCTGGCAACAAAGATTAAAATGTCTGCTACAGTTTATTGATGGGTTGGTATCAGCTAACAGGCTTGTTTTCATTTAGCTGACCTACATCTGGAGTTTGGGTTCAGTTCAACCAGGAACAGCCCTTCCAGCCCCTCAACACTGATTCTAAGTACTTTAAATAACAGAAGTAGCAACCAGGGTGGTAAAATAATGTTTTATTCCATGAATGAACAAACACTACCATGCCACATCCTAAAGTTCTTTCTACAAAAGATTGTGGACAGAGCAGATTTTTACATTTCTCAAGTCAAGTTCACTTGAGGCCGCTGAGCCTGTTCAGTGTAGCAAAATCTGGACACGCAGCATTCTTATTGTCTATTTGGCATTTTGCCGGATAAAGCAGGTTTATACCACAGTTCTTGTTCACACAACGTCGATGCGCTGCAAATGAAAGAGGATAATCAAACCAAACTAAGTAACTTCTGTGGTTTATCAGTATATATATATATTTTTTATGATGGTCAAAGTACAACCAACATTCAAAGCTTAAAATAATGGTAATGTAAAAGACACGCTAAAGAACACAATGGAAACATCATCATTGCTGTCAGGATGTGAGCTTACCCACGGTACTATGTAAAAAGTAGAAACTGGCATTGACATTCAAGCTGTCAAAACAAGAAAAGAAATTACATTAATCGTTCTATTTCCAAGCTAGTATTTCTAAAGAGTCCTGATCAGCAAAGAAGTGTTATCGCATGCATGCTGAACACAAGACTAATATTGGCTTGGGGACCTGACAAATAACTGACTTACATTCCTTTATATACAACCAAATGAAATATACAGTATTAATACTGGCTGTACATTTGGTCAGAGTATCTTACAAGGAGAGACGCTAGCCAAAATTCTTATCAGGTGGGAAAATGGCCATGAATGAGCGTTGATTTTCTTTCTGAGAGTTGCAATATTTTCACACGAAGTTTAAAAAGTTGCTTTGCACCGCAATGTAGAAATGATCTTTTAAAGCAAAAAATGGTGGTTTTTTAATCTTTTTTTTTTAAATGTTATTTTATTTTTTATTAAATCTACTATGCCTGGCGAAGCTCATGCGAGCAGAAGAAGAGTTAACCTAACGCTAATCATCGACCTGGAATAAAACTAAGCCACAGACAGCATGTGCAATAAATCTGGGCATACTGGTTCTGTTTAAATGGCTTTATGAGATGATCTGCAAAATATCTGCCACAAATTCCTGCTCCCAAAACCTAACCTCGCCTTCTCCCAACAGGCTGCTCAACCAGAAACTAAACAAAGGAAAGACAAACAAAACAAAGTTATGACCATCACATATTTTTCTTTAGCATTGTAAACGTGTCACAGTGCTAAGCTGATTCAGGCTATCTATCTACGATGTGTGTATTTTTCAAGGCTGCCAAAGAAAACGCTCAAACTTGTGAGTAAAGGCTGTGCCAGGAACACAGGATTGAGATTCCCTTTGTTTAGTGTAACAGATTTTTTAATGGCTGGTTACCCTGACCCTCACTGCCTCTCCAGACCTCTAAGGTCTAAAGAGGGTTGGTTAATTCCTCATATTTTTTTTCCTCATCCGGAACAAGCTGAGAAGCTAATAAGGTAAGCATGAGGCCAAATGAAAACAGAAGTAAAAGCTATATGAAATTAAGAAATAATTACAGGAAGGTAAACACCAACGTAACTATAGCGACACTTTGTACAACTGAATTTGTATGTCCTGTAGCAATGGCCAACCTCCTAATCATGGGAAAGAGCAGGCAAATATGCACGAATCAGTGTCCCTTAAAATAACTGCTATAATCTTTTCTGTGTATTCAATTTTTTTTTTTTTTTGACAGAGTGTGATGCTAACTATAGGAATGTAATAGGAACGATGGATTTCAGGGCTGCTGCTCGATTGCTTGAATGTAAAGGGACATCACACCTTCCAGTCCTCAAAGCGGTTTCATAGGGTGTTCCATCAAAAGAAGTCCAACGTCTTGCCACTTTCACGCCAGAAGTCACTTTGTGGCAAAGAAAAAGGAGAGAAAAAGGGACAAAAAAGAAGGAGAAAAGAAAAAGGAAGATGTTGGTTGTGATGAGTTATTTTCAGACAGCAGTTTCTGCTGAGTTCACCATGCTTAATGTTCTTCCATCTAGGAAGGAGTTGCTGTCAAGTAAAGCAGAGAAGCTGCTTTCAGTTTTCTTTAAATACATGCTAACAACATAACATCTCTTTCTTCAGGAAAATGATCCAGTTGCATATTGTTAGAAGGATCTGCCCCGTGCTTAGCACAGACACACAGGGTTAATCATCGTCCTCCTCCTCTTTCAGTGGAGCTATTGGGAGTTTGTCCTGAACTTGGAAACACGATGCAAAGAAGTTGACAATGGAGTTGTACAAATGCTGCTCTAATGCTGGATTGCTGAAATAATGGCTTTCATCAGGGTAAATCTGCAAAGCAAGGAAATACACAGTGAGAAGCTTTAAGTGTTGGAACTGAGCACTCAGCCCCCTGGGCACCCTGTGTCTTCCCATGGATGCCACAAGGCCCAGGTTAATTCAGTGCACTGGTAGCACACTTGAACCAAAAGGAACATTTTTGTAGGTGGGCGTTCCATTTAATTTCATTCTGAACAAGTCCTAGCAAAACAGAACCAAACCACCCAGTAAGAAGCCAGTAACTTCTGCACACACTGAAGGAAAGCAGGAGTCATCACTGTTTGTCTAGAGTGGGGTACCGAGTGTAAGGCAACGCACCTCTTGGGCTGAATCCTTACAGGTAGGACTGAGGGGTCCCACTGCTGCTCTGAGTGCCTTGATCCACAGTGTAAATCCTCGATCTCTCCCACTCACTCCTCAACAAATCCTTAAGGGTCACCTACCCCATGGCTGCCTTCAAGCTCCAAAGCACCAATGCTTCTTCACTGGGAACGTGTACTGACCCTTCAGTCCTCTTAGCACCCATCAAATCCCTTCCAGGCTCCTTTCACAGCTCCAGTGTCTGTGCTCTATACTATTGCCTTTGGAACCTGATGGAACTCATGTGAAACTCTGCAGAAATGCAGCCAGAGGGAGCTGGTATTCAGTAGATGAAGTGTTAGTAGGGCTTGGGCACGGCAATAAAACCATCTATACTGCAAGCTGCAGCCCCTGCCATGGTAGCTCTGACTGCTGGCACTCTCCTGGCTGTGGCTCAGCAGGTGACAGAGGACAGGGACCATCCCCATTGTCTGTGGATGGGCTTCTTTTGGAAGCTGCAGCATCACTGGCACAGAGACGGGCAGTTCAGCAAATCAGAGCTGTAACTCAGCAGAAAGAGGGGCTTTCTAGACCAGTGTGTGTCACTCAGGGATGTCAGATTTGAGAAACATTTCTCCCCCTAACTTTTCCAGCTGATTTAATTTAGAGCCCTTTGTATCTGTAATTCATCCTGATTTCAGCCTGCTGTTCCCACTGAAAGATAGCAGCCATCAACTCCTTATAGATACTCCTTGCAAAATCTAATTTACTGTAATTCAATAAACGTCCAACAACTGTCCAAAACAAAACAGTGATACCAAGTTAGCATGTGAATACATGGGAACACATTATAAGCTGATTCTGTTTCTACTGCCAGGCTGTATTTGCAAGTGGCTTTTCAAAGCTTGTTTCATAACAGCAGTTTGAGCTCAGACTGGGAAATAACTGTTCAAATATGAAAAAAGGAAGCACATACTGTACCTGCAAGCTGTAATTAGCCTTTGCCCTAATTAGGTGTGTGATAAGGTCCGCAGTATGCTGAAAATGGATTTTTTCTGTAGAAACAGATTACAATCATTAAAGAGGCAAATTTAATTAAGAAAAATCAAAGCCATCTCAAATTCATAACGAACTCAAGTGATGGTCTAACTTACCGTCAGCAGTAGCATGAATGATCAAAAATGTCTGTTCCTTCAGTAATGAGACTCTGTGTGCTAATCTGGTGATCTGTGAAAGTAAAGGTTGCAACAAGATTAAAACTCTTTCAAGAAATTAGCAATTCATATGGGGGGAATAGAAGCACTTAATTCCATTTGATGCTCCCTCACATGGATAACAAGCAGACACCAGCACAGCGTATTCTCTCAGCCACTTGAATCATTCTAGAGGTAAAACAGACCCCCACTGCACCTTCCATGCTCTGCACCAGCAGCCGGAAGAGGTCAGAGACTCTCACCTGTTTTAATACTTTAATGTTCAGCAAAAGCCTCAACTGCAGAACACGTGGAAAAAGTCAAAGTGAATATTCCAAAGTGAATAAACTGCACGGACAAAAAGATGACTAATTGCATGTGCTAAAACGGGTTCAGTGAGCTGCAGTAACTTTGGTACGGTTTGAAAGCTGGCACCCATGAGCTTACATGGGCAAAAGGAGCTTCTCAAGTATTCACTGCTGCGAATGCTTCAGCCTCCAGCCAACTTCCAGACTCACAAGGGACATACTAGTCAGAGTGACTGCAAACACTACACTCTGTATGGACCTAGCAAGTATTTACACATTTTGCAGGAGTTGACCCTGGTCATCCTGATATCCTTGAACTTAATGAGTTCTCTCATCCTCTCATCCTTAGCCATGATACCTAAGTTCTCTGACAGTGTATGCATGTACCTTTCACTCTGTTTTCCCTCATATTACTTGATTGATGCTTCTTTGGTTGCACCTTGCCATGAGACAATACAGACTTTTTGGGGTCTACGCCTGGTCTTTACTGGTATGACTTTCATAACCTTCATGGATGGTTCACAGGATAGGAGCAGTTCTTATTCCTTAAGCAATCTGTGGTCCAACTTGCAGAATGTAGGAGCTGTGTATCACTTAGGAGCCGTGCCTGGAGGAGTGCAATGCTCTGCAATGAGCTCAAGCACTGTTCCTAGCAGATAATCCCAAGTCATTGGATCATAGAACGGTTTGCGTTGGAAAGCACCTTGAAGTCCATGTAGTTCCAACTCCCTGTCATGGGCAGGGACACTTCCCACTGGAGTAGGATGCCCAAAACCCCATACAACCTGGCCCTTAACACCTTCAGGGATGGGGCACCCACAGTTTCTCTGGGCAGCCTATGCCAGCGCCTCACTGCCCTCACTGTGAGGACTTTTTTTCCTAATGCCTAATCTAAATCTACCTTCCTTCAGCTTAAAGCAATTACCCCTTGTCCTATCAATAAATGCCCTTATAAAGAGTTCCTCCCCAGCTTTACAGTACGCCCTTTTAGGTACTGAAAGTTGCAATGAAGTCCCCTGAGAGCCTTCTCTTCTCCAGGATGAACAACCCCAGCTTTCTCAGCCTATCCCCACTGGGGAGGTGCTCCAGCCCTCACAGCATCCTTGTGGCCTTCTCTGGACCTGCTTGAACAGAACCATGTCCTTCTTGTACTGAGGGCCCCAGAGCTGTAAGCAGCACTGGGTCTCACAAAACAGGGTAGAATCACTGGTCTCCATGTGGACACAGAGCCGCTGACTGCAACTCTTTGAGTGTAACCATCCAGCTAATTCCATATGCACTGAGTGGTCCATCCATCACATCTGTGATGTGATGTAATTTAGACACTTAGGATGTAATGCAAAATGGTGTGAAATGCTTTGTACAAGTCAGGCAGATTGTGTCAGTTGCTCTTCCCTTTTCCACCAATACTATGACCACACTGCAGAAAGCCAGCAAATTTGTCAGGCACAATTTGCCCTTAGTGAAGTCATGCTGGCTGTTCCCCGTCAACTCTCGGTTTTTTGTGTGCATTAAAATAGTTTCCAGTAGGATCTGCTCTGTGATCTTGCTGGGCACAGAGGTGAGGCTGACTGGCTTGTAGCTCCCCAAGTCTTCTGTTTTTCCCTTTATAAAAATGGGAGTTGCGTTTCCCCTTTTGGCCAAGATCTCCCTGTTGATCCATCCATGCCTCCTGGCATTTTTGCCTGATTTCCTTTTGTTGGGATGCATCATCGCTCCTGAGCTTGGAAGAGGTGATTTTTGAGCATAAACCAGCTTTTTTTTGGCTCCGCTTCACTTCAAGGTTTTATCCTATGTCACTCAACCAAGAAGAACCCTGAAGAGGCCCACGTCTGCTCTTTGATAAGGCCAACTTTTCAATGCACAAAGAACAAATGGCAACTGGAAGTTCTAATTTCTATTAAATTTCTTATTTCAGTTTTTTTGCTTGCTTTCACTGCTACTTACTGCCTTCAAAGTCCTAAAAGAGTAAAAAGAATATGCCATGAACTAGAGATCTTCTGTGCAAAATCTGAGAGACAACGAACTCAGAATCTAGATAACCATGAAGAAGCTTCCACTGCAGGGCTCAGGAAGCTATCTGCCTCAAGAAAATAGGTCCAAATTTAGGTCTTAGAGGGTATCAAAGTGATAAGACCATTGGGATGAACTGGGATGGAGGTTGTGACTACACGGGTACATCTGAGTTTCTAAGTTTCAGTTCTTTCAATAGGTTAAACTAAAATATCTGTATTTACTCAATGTAGAGAGGTGGATATGAAGGCTAATCAATAAAAAAAAAAAGCAACCATTATTACTATGAAGATGACAAAGGCTGTAAGTGGACTTAATGATACCTTCCCGCCTCCTATGTACAGACAGTTTTATTTGTGTGTCCTTGTTCCTTCCCCAGGAGAGAACACATGGAGGAAGAGTTAAAACCCCTTTCACATTTTATCAGAGATGCAGTGTCCATGCACTTACCTCATACACTCTGTTGTCGATCCCATGCAAGCCCAAGTATCTTTCAGAAAATGCTGAAGCTTGAAAAGAAATAAAGAAAACACACCTTTCAGTCATATTTGAGTACACTGGCACTTCTAAGTCAAATACTGCAGGTGCTAAAAAAGTGCTTATTTTCTACTGAAGCTTTAATAGATTTATTTCTAAAAGTTTTAGAAAATGTAATCAGGATATGTACTATATCACAGGCTTTCATCATCATTACGTCCATCACTAGCAGAAGAACTATTTTTTATTTACTTATTGCAACTGAGATACAAGAGGAGGAGTGCCGTGTTTGTCCCCTTCATAAGGGGCTGATTCCATCAACTACAAGCTCCTGTCGCTCTCAGGGATAACTGCAGTGCTTAACACCACTGGCTTTCTGATTTCACTGCCAGTGCAAAGGGAAGTGGTGACCCTGAGAGGAAGGACCACTGTGTGCATCAGCAGGGAACCAGGGGGGTCACCAGCCCAGGATGGGCACTGCACTTTAGCTCCCGTGGAGGGATGGGTCAGGCAAGAAGGAATAATGTTCAATACAGTGGTACAGGTTGGTGGTAGAGGTTGGATGGTAAAAGTAGTTTATAGTTTTTATAGCTAGTCCTGAGAAAACGCATGATGTAAAACTAGCAGGATCTTGAGAAAGAAAGAAGAACACTGGGTAAGGGTAGGGTAGACACATCATCTGTGGTTAGAGAGAAGGCCCGTGGGCTCTGGGATGGTGTTTACCATATAGTTTGAAGTCTGTCAGTGGGGAAAGAGCAGCTCCACATGCAAACACCTGGTTTTCTTCGCCAGCTGGAAGCATGTAAGTGCTCAGGTAGCCACCATAGTCCTAGAACACAAAAAGGACAGAGACATCAGCAATCATGCAGCAACATGTTGCTGCTTCTGGGTATAGAACAGGGCACTTTTGACCTTGCAGGAGCCTCTTGGCTGTTACAGAGCCCTCAGCACCTGGTCCTGCAGAGGCAGGGAACATGGGACACCTCCACAGCCATGGCTGAGGATGAGCTCTGCACTTGTTGCACTCTCCTCAATCAGAAGGGTTGTGTGCCCCAGAGCCTGCCTCTTCTTAACCCACCACACGGCTGTAGGTCTGCTCAGATATCCTACCTCTCCAAAATACCATCTCAGCACTTCCTTATTTAAAACGGACATCATAATTTCAGCGTCTGCCATCAGTCTGTTAACAATTCCCCACAGAGATGCTGCTGTATGTGCAGCTCTCATCATTCACTCTAAGCCTGTATCTCCCACAACAAACAGTTTCTACCCGCCGTCCCGTGCTCATTGCAAATTGTGTGTACTCTGCAACTGCTGTTTCTCAGCCGGGCACACGCTGGGGTGTGAGTCAGCTCAGACATCAGTATTGCTGTTGAACATTTGTACAATACGAGCTAGATCCACCCACACACCCACAGGCCTTAAGGGACACAAGGAAAGTGAAAGTTTGCAAGGGGAGAAAGTAATTAATGGCAAATTGTCACTTTCTGCACTCAGAAGTTAATTTACACACATTGATGGATACATTGATAAAACGAAAGCTTTCGTCATCAGCACCTCCAAGCAAGAAGCAGTCTATCTCAAAAATAAACAATAACAAAAAACACTTATTAACATAATCAGGATTTAGCCCAGCTGCTTAACCTAATCAGCCAACCACAACAGTGCAGAGGAATAAGAGAAAAAAAGTTACCTTCCCAAACACACCGACTCGCATTTTATCGATGTAATGCTCTTTCAGCATTGTCCTAGAATATGAGGGGAGAAACTATGAATTAAAAACACTTTTCCCTTCAACACAGCAGAGCCCTACCTCTGAAAGGCGTAGTAAAGCTGCTGCTATTACACTACACTGGTGGTGTTTTTAGTGTGATTGTGCTCAGAGTCAATCTAACAATATGACAGGAGTTGATATTTAGGATTTTACATTTTCTCCCACCGCGAGTCCAGCAAAAAATTAGTCTAGGAGCTGAAATTCCAGCTTACTTGTTTGCAGCTGTATGACTGTACAGAGCTAAAAATAAGCAGGCTTCGAACATGTGACACAGATAAGTGTGCTCTAATTTAGCTCCTTAAGTTTGTTCTCCTCCATCTGTGCTGGCTGGCACGAGCTCCCCCTCTCACATGCCATCACTTGATCACAGCCATGGGATTACATTGTCCTTCCTTCCCGGCCTACCCTACATACTGCTGAAGGAAGCAGGACTAACGCCAGCCTTGGAGCAATTATTAGTAATTACTTAAGTTCACAGAATCATAGAATGGCTTGCATTGGAGGCATCTTAAAGACCATGCAGTTCCAAGCCTCTGCCTTGAGAAGGGGCACTCTCACCATATCAGGCTACCCAAAGTCCCATCCAACCTGGTGTGGAGCACCTCCAGGGATGGGACATCCACAACCAATCTGGGCAGCCTGTGCCACTGCTTCCCCACCCTCTGAGTAAAGAATTTCCTCCTAACATCTAATCTAAACCTCCCCTCTTTTAGTTTAAGTTCTTCAAGACGTTTCTTCAAGAACAGTGTCATTCACCGGACAGCTTCCAGCTGGTCCTTCTCTTCCAAAAAGCCCAGCCTCCTCTTAACCTCGTGCAATAGTTTAGTGCCTTGGAAGCCGCTCCCGCGGCCGTCGAACTTCAGCACGATGGCGTTGTGCAAGCTGACCATCACGCTCTCCCACGTCACCTCAAACCTCTCCGTTACGATCTGGTTGCCTGGCGTCCCATCCCTGAAACACAAACAGGCATTGGGAAAAGGTACAGTGCTTCGAGAAGCAAAGGCAACATCACTAAATGGGAGCCCAAAGCTCTTCCCAGGGCCATGGGCTTGCTGTGGTAATGGCACGTGATGTGATGCAGAAGTCAGTGGAGTTTTCCTCATTAACACCTGTAACTATTTCTCTACCATCTCTGGCTCTAATCTGTATCCATTTCTCTATCACTCCCAAAGATAGGGTATTTCTGGTGGAGGATTTGCTGCAAGGAGCCTGGCTTGGCATGCTGCTAAGACACACTGGTTGAAGCCTGCAGCCATTCATTCTCCCTTGCTTCATTAGCAGGTGTTCAAGTTTCATCTACTGCTGCTGTTCACCCAATGCAGACCACCCCTCTCCCATCAGCTTCTTGAGTGGCTGCAGATGGAGCTGTCAGTTATATCTATCACCTCCCATTGAGGCAAGTGCAGAGGGTAAGAACACTTCTAGAAGTGGTAAAACCAAGAGCATAGAAACACCCAGGTTGGCCCAAGGTAAGGGGAATATGTGGGCAAGCCTTCTTTCGCAACCTGCTCAGAGCCTGCACAAGGGCACTGCCTCAAGAAATACTAAGCCCACCTCTGCAAGACAGCCCAGAAAAAACAAGAGGTGATGGTAATGAGAAGCAGTTTTTTGGGCTGGGATTACTGTAGAGCTGCAGGCACTCCTACCCAATTCCTGTCCTTTCTGGGGGGTTCTTGGGGACATCAGACAACTCATTGCAGGTTTTTAACGTGCATGTGACTTCAGTCATTTGCATTTATTCAGGCGAGACCCAGGCACATTCAGCTTCAGAGGCAGCCTAATCAAGTGCTGTTAGCTTGATGAGTACCAATCTTCCTCAAGCGCTTGTCTAATGAAGTACATTTTCTCTGCAGTAATTCTGTGATGTAATGGCATGCTTATTGCAGTGTTTTTGTCCTTCATAGAAGGAAGTGCAGCGTGGTGTTCAGGCACTCAGCAACCTCTCTCACTCCTACGTGGGGCTTCTCTGCTGCAGGGCATCCCCTAGCAGGGAGCAAGTGATAAAGCAGGCTGCAGCGGGCCAGGAAGGTGTCTCCAAGGTCAGTCAACTCCCTCCCCTGGATTCTTCCCAAATTTCCAGAAAAAAACACAGTTCTGCATATTATTATTACTAAATGTTGCATAAAGAGATACCCATCTGCTATGATCTCCAGGAGGAAATTCTACCTGCCAAACATAAATGCTAAAATTGTGGAGATCTTCAAAAGGCACTAAGAAGGAAAGCAGGATGCTCCCCTTCCTAGTGTCTCGGCAGACATAGCTCCTGCTTTGGATGGAAACAAGTCTCTCTTTTGCCTGAGGTTTGCTGAAATACTTTTACAAACCACAGAGAACTGAGATCCTTGATGCTGGATCTCCTGCTTGCCCAGATCAGCCACTCCTAGCCCTTCTCAAAGAAGCCCTTAGCACACTCTGCTCAGTGGCACAGAGTTAGGGCCCTATTTTTCACCGAACCAGGTGTGCGCCTTAACGCCAGGATAGAAAGTCAGTGTCCATCTTTTCTTTCTCCCTGTGTTTCTGACTCCTAAATAACTGACTTGTGAGTATATCTGCAACAACTGCAAAAAAATCCTACAATGCATGCAGTAGGATTTGACTAAGGCACCCTCTTGGGAAGTAAAATTCCTGGACCAAACATATGAGAGAAGGAAACTGTCCAACTTTGCCCAGCTCTCATATGAGAAGGGAAACGCGAAGGACTTAGGTGTTAAACAGTCTAGTACTCATTGTGTCATATCTTAAAAGGCTCTGGCCACTGTTGAAATTCCACACTACCATAATGTGAAGAGAAACAAAAGAAGAGTGCAAACTTACACAACTAAAAGCAAGGGATAGTGCGTCATGTCTGAAAACGTCGCTGGCTTTAGGATCTGCATTGGTAATTCTAGGCAAGAAAACAGCAAATGACAGTGTGTCTTTAGTGTAGGAAAACCAACATGATGACAGTACATATTTCTGGTGTTTTGGCTACTTATGAACAGGAACAACACAGCATTTCATCAGACGTGCTGGTAAATAACACCTTAGGAACACAGCTGTTGTCAATGAAAAGACCATATGATAGTAGCTGAGGTGACAAGAAATGTAAATTGAGAGAAGAGAGTGCGCTGTTCAGTCATGCATCACTTTTACAGCATTCAATTAACATCTGGCAATAGCTATAATTTTCCTTTTTGGCAGCTGTATGAGTGACACAGCCAGAAATCAATACTTCAGGGCAGCAGAGGAGGGAGGAAAGAGGCAAAGAGGACAATAATTTAAGACCCAGTTAAGTAAGTGTGGTGTGCTGGGGGGAGAATGGGATCTTTTCTGCTGTAGGGGTGCGAAGACCAGTAGAGAAACATCTGCCTTAATCCTGATTTGTAAGGGGCCTAAATGGTACTCTAAAACAGCAGGTAACCCTGCTGAAGGCTGCATGGTATGGCTGGTTCCAAACCAACGAGAGTGGAAGATGCCCAAGGTCCTCACGGCATGGGGACTCTCACTACAGCTCCTTTAACTACTTTGGATGGCCTCCTATTGACAACCAACGCTCCCATATGAATGCCTTCCACATCAACGAGAGCACATTTATATTTAAAATGTTAACTACAATCCAGATTAGCAAAGGCCCCGCAATTAAATCGGTATTAGGAGCATTTTCAATAGATTAATGCACACATTAGCTGCGCGGTTTAAGTGGATTGCTTTGCAATCATTGTCTGACACTCCGCCTAATTAGTTATTCCATCTGAATGCTAATGGACTGCAAATTGGATCAATGGCCCAGGGACAGCCCAAAAGGCCACCGCTCGACTTTAAATATAAATAAGCACCGCTCGCAGTGTTCCCAGGGCCGTTCAGCCCAAGGCCAGGGAGACACAGGGAGGGCATGCAAACAGCCCACTTGTATTTATTACGCGCATTTGCTTAAACGAGCAGAATCCAGTGTCAGTGATACCTGCAGGTAAGACACAGCGTCAGTCTGAGTTATTCACCATCAGCGGACACCACCACCACGAGTCGGCTGATGGAGGGGACAGCTATCATCTTTCTGACAGTCTCCTTCTGCCTGTGAGGCTTAGAAGTGTTATTTTATGCACTCCTAACACCAATGCGGCAAGCAGAACATTTTGGAGCCACTATTATCCTTTCCAAATGCCTTTCAGCCTTTGCTTCACACTTTTTTTTTAACACCTGGCAACGGTTGAAATTAGTAACCTGCCATCAGTCACACCTCCCTGCCTTCAATTTTTATGCCCTATCCGAGAGGTGTGCTGCTTTTTGGCAAGGGAAATGTCAAAAACCAAAAGGGTCATTTGAATCCAGGTTCTGTGCTTGTTTTTAGAGTTACTGCCATACACACAAACTTAGGGCTCCGGGGAGCAACTTCACAACGCTGGGATTTTCCATGTATTCTGCCTGCTTACAACAAGAGCAAATGGTTATTAGGTTGTTCCAAGTGCAGCTATAGAGGCAGGCAGAAAATGCCTACACTTTCACCTATTATTTGCCACTAGGTTTTCTTTCTTTTTGTCCCCTTTGGCATACGGATACACGGGGAACAGTTACACAAATGGTACACACATCGTGCTAGGCGCTGATATAAACTGCTCCATTCTTCTGTTTTCTTTACTCCAGACGAAATCTCTTGGCTTCTGTCGAAAAGCTGTTTTTTTGTTTTTGTTTTCTTGTTGTTGCTTGTTTTTGTTTTGTTTGTGTTTGATTGTTTGTTTGTTTGTTTTTTCCAGCCCAATCAAATGATTCGGCTTTCCCAAAGACTCCTGAATGACTCCGAGGGGCAGCCAGGCTCATTCAGTGCGGTTCAATATGGTACAATGAAAGGCAGTCCCAGCTGTAGCCAGCAAGCACATACACTATCCCACTTCACACCCGTCTTAGATAATAAACCACTTGAGCTATGGCAAATGCCCTGAACAATGGGAGCACCACACTGTGTCAATTCTCAGAGTGGATTTTCCTCTGCAAAGAAAATTTTCAAAGACTAACACAACACCACCCAATCCTTTCATTTCGCTTTTCTTCAGCTGCATTCGCATCCGATCTTGTCCCAGTAATAACTTCCTCATGAAGCACATCCTAAGAGAGTGCTTTGCTAACTGTGTGAGTAAATTGAGAGCTAAAGTCATTTTTCCTCCTGCCAGTCTGGGCAAGACGACTGTATCATTCCGCAGCAACAGTAGTCAAAAAGAAAAATAAGATAGAGGAAAAGCGCTACTTACTGTAATCATCTATCTTGATTTCCATGTATTCTACTTTAGGCATTTGCCTGTCATTTACAGCCAGCTGCACATTTTCATTTACCTCCAGATCAAACATTTCTGAAAGAAGAAGGATAAGATCACAAAAACTTCCAGTGTTGTTTGTGAAAATGCACGTTAACATTTTATTGCCACCTTTCTATCTGTAACACAGGTTTCCTTATGGGAATGTGACCATCTGTGTTGAGACGTGGCTATGAGCCCTGGTCAGATGTCTACATGCAAACCTAGGGGTCAAATGAAGAGGCCTTCAAGTCTGTGTCCAAGTTATGTATAACAAACGGGGAAAGGGAGGAGAATTTAGAGTGCTTCAGGACAAGGTTGTGGTGCTACGCATGAGAAAGTCAACAGAAATGAAAACCATGGTGGGGAGAGAGACCACACAAACACGCAACATCAGGTGTGGGAGCACTACCAGTTTGCAAGTTACGCTTCTGCAATTGTTTATTTTTCTTGTTTCTCTTATCCGAGAACTGTCTGGGATAGGAACAGAGGATTCCTTCCTTCTTCCTTTAAGTCTCATAAAGGAATTAACCTTTATAGCTCACACCCTGGCCCCTGAGGACATCTTCGAGAAAGTGACCACCTCTAGCAACAGAAAGAAAGTCCTTCTTACTTGGTAAGGAAGGGGCCCCCATCCTGAGGGAACATTTCCATGTGTGATGATGAGGATTTTGAGCCCCATGGGGAGGGATTCAAAGATGGAGAGATCCTGGCTTTGGATTTCAGTCCTGGGAACGTGCTGCAGTGCTTGGCACCATGGTGTCAGGCTGGATTTGGACCAGGGGGACCCAGAGCATCACTTCCGCATTGTGGACCCAGAGAGGGCTTTGCACCAAAATGTGAGTTTAGCTGACTGTACCTTCCCTTTAGAGACACACCAATAAATAGATGTGTAATCCTAACTCCTCCAGCAATACTTAGCTGATAATCATGCAGTCATTGCCCACCTCTGTTGAAAAGGCAGGCACACCACAAACACATGCCCTTCCCACATCTTTCAGCAAGACCCTATTGGCTCCAAGACTGTTTACCCTGCTTCTGAAAAGCCTCTCTCATCCCTATTGAAATCGCATTCCCTACGAAACTGCCAAAGCAACAGCCTATTACGTTTAGTTAAATATTAAGATTCTCATTTAATTATGGCACACACAAGTAGCTTTATCAGCAGGAAGGGGCCTGCCACGTAGGGGAATTTAGTCAAGCCATTTTATTTGTTCATATAATTGCATCCTCAGAAAGCCAAGAAGACTAGGGAGGAAATAAAAAGATTGGCATATCTCCTAAAGGACTTTCTTTTCTGCTTTAGGACCACAGGGAGATTGAGTCTATGGAGTACAAATGGTCAATGCTTAATTAAATGTAAGCATGCTATAATATTCTGAGCGACTCACGATTATCAGATTATTGCAGAATACAGAGGCAAACTCCCTCTATAGAGTAATGCGCTCATATTAAATGAGCAAATTCGGTAACGTGCAACTGTCAGTTGGCCTTTTTTCAGAGGAAGAAGAATGAGGGAAAAAGGGAAGCAAGGGAAATGCTAATTATATGCAGAAAATCACAAATTTCAGCAGGTGCTGCATTCAGTGCACAGCTAGATCAAGCTTCCTATGTAATACACGCTACTCATACGTACCCATCAAAATCAAACTAACTTCAGCATGGCTTATGTTCCTTTTTCAAGACTTTCCTTTTTTTTCCCCATTTTATATAGCATCCATCACTTTAATCTCCTAAAAGTAATTCGTAAAACTATACAGGAGCCTGCAATGCAGTTCATGAGAGCGCTGTCCTGTATGCACTGTTAGAGTCAACCATCTCCATGTCTACTGTAAAATGAAAGCATTGTACTTAAGGGGAAAAAACCAGAAAGACAAAAATGGATGGAGAGCAGGAAGATGTGGCAGCAGAAGGGACTAAATGTGTTGTACTTGCAAAGATGAGATCTGTGAATCCAGGTTCAGGCACCCAGGTAAGTTGTTACTCTGCCTTTCAGTCCTACTGATGTTGGCGGGGCTGCTTGTACAGATAACAACAAACCAGAAAGTCTACTTTCCTCTAAGATAAACAGCTTGTTTGGAATGTCCCTCTATCTTAAAAGCAATCACTTGCATCCTCTAACAGAGAAAGAGGAAGAAAAAAAATCAACGATGGCCAAACAATATTTCATGAATGACTTCTAAATGGCCTGCAAGGCTCAGAGGTAGTGTGTCAGACATCAGCAAGGAGCTTGCATAGCTGCAAGACAGAGCTCTAAAATCCCACTGCTACTACCCCGTGCAAAGACTGAGATATGAGCAGCCACTGGTGCAGAGAGATTAAAACGTTTGCAGTTTGCTATTTGCTGTCTGTTGTGACTTCTAAAAAAAAAGCACTTCTTGTATCTTTGTCGACCGGGACAACTAAACATGCCAGCTTCCACTATTTATAGCACAAGCAGTTTCCCAAGGGATAAAACCTGTTAAAATAATAATCCCTCTGCACTTGGCTGTGCCTGGGTGGCTCTGGGTATACAGGCACTCCAGGCTTTTACCTGGAAATTTCAGACCAGAGAGGAAACAGAGGAATGAAGAAATGAACTACCGGTGCTGGTCACCATGTAAGCAACATGGCAGCAGATAGACCAGGGCAGGATGCAGTGTGTGGTTTGGGCAGCAGAGATGTTGCTTCTCTACAGGGCAGTGGAGCAGCATATTGCTTTAACCTAACTTTTTCCAGAATGCTGCTAAGTTTTGTGCATGTATTTTTTTCCGCAAAGGAACATTTGAATTTGAACAAATTAATTGAAAATAATGGAAGGAGAAATTACAGTTAAATGTACATACCTCTCCTTAACTACATCAGATGCTGCTGGCACCGCATGAAACACTATTGAGCATTTCTATTTTAACAGCAAAGATTGCAGTGTGCCACAAATCTGACTTTAAATGTGATTTAAAAAAAAAAAAAATCGATCAGAATTTCGGGTTGCATGCCATACATCCTGTTTACAAGTCCAACTTTTCTAGGTGGGACCAGGGCTCGAAATGCATGTTGCCAACAGGAACTGACAAAACAAGCCATTAAATCACGTATGACTCAGGGTAGATTGTATGTTTTTTTTTCTTGTATGTCCTAGTGTCAGAGGAATCCATCCTTTGACACTTCCCACATTTAATGGGGAATGAAACAGCACAGCTTTTCACAAAAAAAACATTTGGTTTGGGGGTGAAACACTGTGTTTTGCTCTGCTCCTTTGAAGACACAGCAGCAGGGAGTTGCTGTAAGTCCAGCTAAGCTAAACTGATGGCTAATAAACCACTAAGAGCTTCACATAGAGCTGCAGGAATAAAGCAGGTACTTATTATTTGTAGTACAGCAATGCCTGAAGGCCCTAATAGCAGGTTAAAGCTAGGCTAAATGTTATATTAAAATGGTAGGAAAGGGTCTCTCATCAAAACAACAGGAACAGATAAACGTTGGTTTCAGGTGAGACTGACTCATCTGCTGTGATGCCATCAAGGCTCATAAGAAACAGAAGGGAAGACATATGGGTGTCCCTGCCATGCTGACTTGGGGTAAAAAATGGACAAAAAGAAGGGAGAAAAAGCAGGTCCAGAGGAAGGCCACTAAGATGATCAGAGGGCTGGAGCACCTCTCCTATCAAGAAAGGTTGAGGGAACTGGGCTTGTTTAGCTTGGAAAAGAGAAGGCTCCAGGGAGACCTCATTGTGGCCTTCCAGTACTTGAAGGGAGCGTATAAACAGGAGGGGGAATGGCTGTTCACAAGGGTGGATAGTAATAGGACAAGGGGGAATGGTTTTAGACTGAGACAGGGGAGGTTTAGATTGGATATTACGAGGAAATATTTCACTCAGAGGGTGGTGACGCACTGGAACAGGTTGCCCAAGGAGCTTGTGGATGCCCCATCCCTGGAGGCATTCAAGGCCAGGCTGGATGTGGCTCTGGGCAGCCTGGTCTGGTGGTTGGCGACCCTGCACATAGCAGGGGGGCTGAAACCAGATGAGCATTGTGGACCTTTTCAACCCAGGTCATTCTATGATTCTGTGATTCGATGAGAAATCTGAATTGTGCATTTTTTTGAGAAAGCTGATAACAAATGACATTTGCAAATCACCATCCTCATACTCCCAAGAGCAATGTTCTTAAAACAGCACTGTATGCAGAAGTATTTCAGAGACGCATCTACATCCACGGGAACCCAAATGGAGAATTTTAACTGTGGTCTGGGACATGGGAGAGCCCACAGCTGGAACTCAGGGTCTGGCTCCCTGAGAAGATTTTCCTTTAGGCAGTGCCCTCACTCCCTCCTTTCATGAATTTACCAAAGAGCAGCTAGACCCCACCGTCCTGCCTGGCTACATTTCACTGCAGAAATGCAAGGCATAAATCCATTCTTACTCTGTGTATCGGTTGTGCTGTGAACAGTCACCATCGGAACCCGGGGACCTTGAAAAGAAGAAGGAAACAAGGTGGTTAAATAGCTACCGATGCACGCACATACCCACGTGAACCTGGTTTTGAATTCCATGGAGCTGCAGCCTCCCGAGGATTGCTTTCCATGCAAGAGTAATCTAAAAAGCAAATCATCCAGGTATTAGAAAGAATCTATGAATAAATGACAGTGCTGTAGACTTGAAGACATGCGAGGTTTCAAAGCTTTTTCCCAATGGACGACTAAACGCATCTTTCCCTAATTTGTAAACATTATAATTAGCACAAACACAATTAAATCACTTGCTTTTTAAATTATTCTAATGACACACAAACATCACGGCACAAAGCATGTATGTTTTATATGCCATGGATAACTGTTGCTATTTTGTAAACATTTTTTTTTTTAAGAATTAAACATCAGATTTACTTCTACACTGGAAATAAACCCCACATATGCTGTCTGAAAATGCAGCATTTGGGTACTGAAATCAGTGTTATAAAATAGAGGATTATCATTTCTATGTAATGTACATGAGTGAAGAAAAGAACTCATTGTCACAGGATGTGACAGATTTTAGGGTGCTGTAGGATGATGCAGCACAGAGGTCTGCGTTCAGCTTCTAGTTCAGAAAGCTACCAAGGGGCTGACCGATAGGAAAATGAGCTGCTCCCTGCAATCGGGTTCATTCTGTAGCTGCCCAGAAAAACCCCTTTTTCTTTTTAAGTATCATCTACCCACTGCTTTTGGGGACAGGACCGAGAGGAACTTTGGTCTGACCCAGCACAGCCACTCTTTGCTTACACCATACTTGCTTTCAACTTTTCTAATGAGATTGACAATACTGCTCTGGAAGAAAGAAGACCCTCAAAGATCTCAAAGTTAGGTCTTGTCTCTTTTTCCTTTCCTTTCCCATTGAGATGCAGCAAAGCTGAGCTGCTCAGCCCTGTTTGTGTAGGGACAGGAGAAATTGAAGCTGGCTATAAGAATGCTCTTGGTACTTTGATGTTTTGGGGAACCCTGCAGTTGTACTGGACTTTTTTTAATCAAAAAAGAAAGGGCCTTTTATACTTCAAAATTAACAAGTTTTCAAAACTAAGCCTCTTTGGCATTGATAAAATTGATACTCTTTGGGATTCAGACCTCTTTAAGACGCCTTGAGTCCTTCAGCCTACAAACCATGATCGCTGTTCATGTGCACCAGCCATCTGGGTACTTCTTGCCAACAGAAACCTCTCGCAATCTGAGTGTGTGTCCCCACTCTTCTGTAAGTGGCAACAAAAGTGGGTTAACGTGAGCCACCCACACTAGTTTGGCAAGTGGTATAAGTTGCTGACGGTAAGAAAGGCTTCACGGTGGTGTAAGGCCAATGGCTTTCCTAGTGCTGCCTAGTCACTATATTCCATTGAGTGGAATATGGCTTCAGAAGTGTTTAATGTAGACTTTGCCTATACAGAAAAGAGACAGATCAAATTTTATTTACTGTTGAGCTGACTGATGCAAGCAGGTCTGACATTGGTTTTGTAGCCATTGAGAAATGTCTTCTCTAACAATCAGATTCTTTTATCTGCACCATCTTCTTAAAATGCAGCCAAGTCAGTATAAATCACAGAGAAAAACAGTGCTTTACTCACTGGATTTAGCTGAATTCACCTTTCTACTACTGATACACATTGACATACTGACCAAATTTATATATAAATCAGCCTGCTTTTTTACTGCATTCCCAGAAGCCAGCCTGTTGGAAATGCAACCAACCTAATAAACAGTTCATCGTGGCCATGATAAAATCATCAATGAAAATAAAAGAATTCCTCCCAAATTATTTCAATCAGAGCTAGAGCAGTCCTTTATTTAACAGAAAAATGCCTAAAAACAAGAAAGGGATAGAGAGAGAAACACAACACATATCATCATGTTATTTTCTAATAAATTTTTCCTTTCTTTTCCGCGTGTTATCACTGGGAAAGCAATCAGAAACTAATAAAGAAAAAAGCCAATATGCAGTTTACAAAACCCATGTGATATATATTGTGTTTAGTTCTCTCACTACCTCACTATCATCTTCCCAAATAAATATTTTAAAGTGAAGTCTCATACAAAGATACTCAGTTTGAGTCAATACCAAAGAAAACATCTTAAACTATGCACCAATATCCTTGAAAAAGTAGAATTCTGAGTTGCTCAATTTATCCTTTCTACAAAACAGTTTGAACGTCATTAAGAAGAGAAATCCCCCCCTTTTTTTTTTGTCTTTAGGGACTGGTGTAAACTACCCATCTTAATGCCGATTTTTAAACCACAACATCCCAGTTACATGCCATACTGTGTACACCAAGAGTCTTACAACACTTGCACATTGAGCGCATAACGCCCAACAGCAAAAGAACCAAACTCCTGAAATCAGAAAGTGTATACTCCTTAGCTGCCTTCCATACTTCATTTTTAAAACCTATAATGGTGTGACAGTCCCATTACACATGCCATCTGCTAAATGCCAGCCACTGTCATTTGCAGCTGTGCGAGTGAAACCTAATTTGCTCGCTGAGAGCTGACAGCAGTGGCACAAGGCCACCCTGCCCCACCACTCCTCACTGCTCAGCCCTTCCAGATCTGTATGGGACCCTGAGCCTGGCACATCCTGCTGCCTAATAATGCTGCACAAGGCTCTAGTTACAGGAATTTACAATGTTTTCAGCTAAAAATCTTGCTCTGTCATAAAGACTTTGACTTTAAACATCTTATTGTCATTATCTATGCTACAAAACAATGTTAGAATCATTATCTATGCTTGAAGTAAATTAAGCCATATCGCTGTAATGGCAAGGGCAAATATATCATCAAGGAGATACTACTGCTTTCTGAAAGTGCACAGAAAGTCTGTGCCTCAGTAATTTGGCAAGAAAAAGCATTGCCTGTGGCTCATCATCAATTTTTAAGTAGTTCTCACTATTATTTTCAAGAGAGTTCTGCTTGAACGCTATCAGAAAGAAGCAACTCTGTAGATATTTAAGTAACCAGGTACAGATTTTCAGAAAAAAACCTGAAAATCTTATGTCTTTGAAGAAAATATTCACCTGACATTTGTCCTGTAATACTTTTAAGAGAATATTCCAAAGTATTCCTGATATTTTCATGGTCTAAATAGCTATATCATCAAAACAAAGTAGTAATTATGAAAAGAATATTATGTAAAAGTGAAAAAACAAACAAAAGGTAACCAAAATTATTTAAGTGTTTAGAAAGCGGAAAAAAAGATGAATTGTCTTATTCTCCTCATTCATATTCTCAAAGGCTTCAATGTGGAAGATAATTTCAGACCAGAAGCTAAATTCACAGTGTGTAAACAATGAAAATTCAAATACTCTCTGCCAGCACCACCAGTGTATCTCTTAAGCACTGATGAATGATTTAAAAGAGCAGCTGCAAGCAATGGGAGCTGAGAGGGTCTGGCTCTGCACGAGTGAGATAATTGGCAACAGCCATCTCTGTGTACAGATTCCAGATCTCTTTATTTGCTAATCCATGAATTATTTATATGTGCTGCATAAAGTTCATATGTTGGGGTGATAATATCATCCTAATAAATAAAGACATGGGGAATTCATTGAGCCGCTGCTTATAATTAAAATATTTTCCCATCTACAATATTTTCCAGCTTATGCTACAGACAGATGTTCGTGCTGTTTGCTTTCGCAACCTTATTGACACAAACATCAAACAGATTTGTGCCGCTATTCACCCTCCTCGAGGTATTTCATCTTTTAATCTAATCTTTACTAGCTCAAATGTAACTCATCTTGTAAAATAATCAATACAGTCTTATTGTCAGGAAACACGCAGGATGGCACAAACTGCATGGAAGGTACCGCTTGTGTCTGCTCTGTCACTTCTGGTGATAGATTTCATGTGTGCTTTGTGTACAGCAGAAATAAGGCTGGTTCTGCTGAGATAGATAGTTTCAGTTAGCTGTGTCTAGAGGGCAAATGAGCAAGAGGTTAATTATATTGCACAAAACAGCTCTGATGAGTTTTTGAAAAGGTTGCTTGAGTGCGCAAGTGTGGTCAGGACCAGGGTCAGTTCCATGGGATTTTGAGATGCCTACGGATAGCAGTGTGGGATATGGGATAGACACCAACCCATCCAATCTGCTCCATTACAATGTCCCTCTTGTGACCGCTGGGACACAGAAGGACACAGGACTGAGAAAGCTCTCCCTTGCTTCTTCGGGCAACAGCATGTTATAAAAATACTGATAAATGCCCTCTAAATATAGCTGTACTTTCCTTGATGTAATTGCTGCTTGTACTTCACTCTTACAAGAGAAGCTGCCCTCTAACTTTAGGCTCTGTTGGCTGTCACTCCAGTTTACACCTCTGTGGTTTTGTGCCCAAAAGCTGTTTTCTACTAATCACAAGTATTCCCTCTGCAGTTGTAACAGTCATGTCTCCCTAATATCCTCATTCCATTGGATAAACTAGATCATTTTAGCTCCCTTTTGTACTACAAATTCTCTTTTCCTCTTATCCTTTAGTGTAAGAGCATTTCACTTTCAGTTCATCCTTCCTAAACACAAATGACCAGGACTCTGCTCTCTGCTGTAGAGGATGTCTTAACCAGTTCTTATACAGCAAAACTGCCAGTTGCTTTGTTCTTTGGAAAAATTTTTGCTTGATCCATCCCAAAAGTTCATCTATCTTTTCCATGGCCACAGCTGGTAGGTGCTTTGAAGACATTCGGTAATGAGCACTGCATACCCAGGCACTCATCCACTCTTAAAGCTTCAAACATACAAGACAAATTCTTGCCTCCAGTCATCACGTGCTTAATCTTGCTTTTTGTACTATCAATTTCCCCTTTCAAGGTCTGCAAGATAGCCAACTCCTCCAGTATTTGTTTCTGCCTTCTGATGATGCTTATCAGTTTTGTAGTCTAATTCCATTAGCTGAGTCCAGCTTTGGGTTCCCAGGCTGTCATGGAAAAATCTCAGCGAGGTCATTCCCAAGACCAGCTCCTAATGAACCCTGCTGCTGATCCCCAAACAGCCTTATATTTCTCTTTATCTTAATCTACTGCCTTATTTCATTTAGGCAATCCTTAACCTTCCCTTAAAATTCCTAAACTAATCCTCACCCTCTCCCTCTTAATATCATCAAATGAGCCATCACATCCTGAGGGATGAGTGAAAACACGCCCTTCCTTTCATGAGATGCTGGCCAAGTTTTTCAAAAGACAGAACGTAACAACACATGTGGATGGTTCCAAGGTGTAATAAGGAAAACCTATGATGTTCAATGCATGTTGAAGATACATCTACACATTGTAGTGACTAATGATCAGATATAAAAAATGAGATGTGCTAGGAAAACTCGCTTGCTGACTCCCTGAACCTCATAGTGCACCACGAATGTGTACCTGGAGATGGAAATGCCAAGACAGAACCACTCCAGCTCACACAGGGATCACAGTCTTGCCCAAAGGCACTAGTGTTTTGGCCCAGGATAACCGTTCAGATTTCCAGTCATATGAATGGTTCTGAACAGAGAAATCTCCACTCCCAACTTCCCTTCATTTCTCCAATTTCTGTTCTATATCCTATCATTTCTAATCAAATCCCTCATTAATGTGACATCCGTCAGTATGATTTGAATTCAGATTTTCTCCAGTTTTTGAGAAGAGATGAAAGTCTTGTCACCATGCTTTAAATATATTTAAGTTTCTTGTAGGATTAGTACATGCTACTCTGAAGAGAAATAACATATGTAGAGGAATACTGTCTGTATTACCTGTCCACCTTGGAAAGCCTCAGGATATCTCAGGCTGCCTAGGAAGGCTGTGCACTCTGTATCCTTGGAGGCTTCCAAGATCAAACTGGGTAAAGCCCTGAGCATACAGTTCTGGCTTCTGTTCTAACACTGCTTTGAGCAGGAGATTCGACCAGAGATCTCCTCAGGTGCCTTCTAATCTGAATTTTCCTATGATCTTGTGGTTCTGTGATCAACAAGTATACAAATGGCAGTGCAGTGGAGAGACTGTGCAACCATGTCCTCACCACATCTCCCGGAGCTGCATCCCTGGCAGAGCAGTGGAAGGGCAGGAAGAGCCCCACAGACCCTGCCAGTCCTCCCAGCTGCTCTAACAGAGACCTTGATATATACAAGGGAAATGGGTATCTCCTCGCAATTGCATCATGAGAGAAAATATATTCTTAGCACTGCTTACAACCCACAAACCTCACTTCATATTTTATTTGCGTATTTTTAATAATGTATAATGTGATTTAGATAACCTTAATTTATCCTTTTTATGTATTTTTTTTTTCTTGCATACATAATGGTATCCTAGGTAGTGAAGTAATAGTTAATCTTTCATCTTAACACTTTGCAAGAACGCAAACAACACTGCTTCTCATTGTCCTGTTATTGAGCTGTTTTCCTCCAGCGAGTTCTCAAGTTTTAATATATCCTCAATCGTACTGACTGCATTAATAAAGCCCTAAGAATCATGCAAACAGGAGACAAAAGCAGCAATAAACCCTACAGTTGGTCCAGCTGGCCGGCGAGGTGAAAGAAGCAGTTTTCCTAAGAGGAAGCTTTAAATCTTGCAGGATGTAACATCTGTACAATCCACTACAGAGTAATGAGTTCAACCAGGGTCGCTCATATAGCTGGAAACGATGCATGTGCACCCTGGTTTCAGCATGCAGGAGGCCACTGCCTGATTTGCGAAGCTCTGTTACTCCCAGCATCAGAGGAAGCCTCTTGTCATGGACATCTATCTCCTACGAGTGGAGTTCAAATAAAAATTTGTATTGTAAGGACTGGCCAAATGACAGGAACTCTGGCCGTAAGCGGGTGTTTGATCACCTTCTTCTGGGCAACATCAGACAGCTCACACCAGCAAGAGTCAACATCTAAACAGGATCAAAGCAAAAAAGCAAGGAAGAGGTCATGCTTTGCAGAATGATTTTAAAGAGCAAAGGAGTTTCACTCCCCATTTTTTTTTTTTTCCATGCAATGGAAATTACAGATGTTGCCTGTTCATTTCTTGTTAAATGTTCATGCATATTTCTTTTCACTTGCTCCCTGCCAGTGAGTACACAGCTTCAAAGACGTTTAGCAATACAATATTATATCATGTTCCCAGCCTACAGCAGCGGGGTTGGAACTAGATGATCTTAAAGGTCCCTTCCAACACAAACCATTCTATGATTCTATGATTCAACACATAGATGAATGGTCTACTAAAAGAAAGATGTAAGATATGATGGGAAAATCCAGAAAAGATGCCATTTAAATTAATCTCTAGGTTGTAAAGAGCCAACAGAAAAGAAGTTCTTTAAATTCTAAACTGCTAATAGTATCCTCTCTTTTCCCAGACTAAAACCTCTTGCGATAGCTCCTGTATGTGTAGAAGGGATTTTTCATGCCAGTCTGCTGTATTAATACCGTTCAAGCATGCAAGAGACGGAGAGAATCCCCCGCTGTGCCTCACCCCTGGGACTCCTGACCCCTGCCCCATGCACAAAGGCACTGAGACACCAGAGCCAACCTTAGCTGCTAAGTGAGAAAGGGAGTCAAGTGAATGCAAATGAGAATTATATAGTAATTATAATATAAATAGGGCCTGCAGATTAAGTCTGTGCATGCTTTCAAACAGCAGAAACTAATTTAGGCTTCATAACCCTCAGGAAAAGTTCCAAGAGGTCACATTTTGCCTTGAAGCACTAATTACAACCTCCTGCTACTGGGTATACAAAAAGTCAAGCATCACTGTAATCATCGCTGCATGGGAAACCACTCTGGTCACAGTAGATAACAGTCACCCAGTGACATAATATGTGAGCAGCAGCCAGGATTGCCTCACAGGCATGGCCAATGTGCTTGTTGAATGATTGTTGGGTGGGAAACCCACACTTTTGCCATTGGGCCATACCAAGAAAAACCTAACTACATTCTGCTCCTCTTAACAGTGCATCTAACATAGGCTCTCCACCCCTAACCAAACACTCCAGAGCAAGCCAACCACATCTCAAATGATCCAGAAAATCAGCCACTCCATGACATGCAGGTAAGGTAATTCCAGCATTTCCCACCCACGACGCTTGTGCAGCCATCTAACAAGACAGCATAACAGCTTCTAGGGGTGATCCCAGCATAAAAATAAATATACATACATGAACTGAACTAATATGAAGTTTTCACTCAGTTCAGACTGTGGACCCAGCGTGGAATGCACCTGTTTGTGGCACAGGTGGGAAAAGTCCCAAACATGGATAGAGGATGGAGAGGCCTCTTTCAGGAGTAGCACTGATCTCGTCCAGACTTGGTGGACATAAAGTGTTGTGGTGCTCTATGACTTATTGACGAAAATTACTACAAGGCACTTATGAAGGGTTATTGCATTTCACCGCAAGACAAGCTGGGGCACAGAGAGGCATGATCAGTTGGGGCTGCAGGTGGGAACCACCTCCCTCAGAGCCTGGGAGCTATTGCTTCTAAAATTGGCTGTTAGAGGATGGCTATGCTGAAGCGTGCTGGCAGCTGGTTCATGCTCCATTAGTAAAATCTGAGTATCAACCTTTCGTATTTGTTTAAACCTGAATCTGCTTCTCTATCCATAGGCTCTTGACTCAGTTAATAAAAGTCCTGTCTCAGCATTAGTAGTTATTTCAGCATCTAATTAAGTCTCTTTAGACTGCCTCAATGACATCAGTTATTACAATTCTTGCCAAAGGTCACTTGAAATGCCAAGTGCTGGCCTCCTTAGCAGGATCGACAGCACTTAGAAAGCTTTTACTTGAATTTCAGCAAACAGTGCTTCAGAGATGCTTTATCATTACCATGATGAGCAGTTTTATGACACCGTTGGTTGACAGTCAACGCACATACTTCACAAATTTTGCCAAGCAGCAGGCTAAGCTTAAAGGGGCAATGAACGGAGGCATTTCTGCTCTGCACATTTATGGTTGGTTATCTGGGGAGGTTAAATAAGAGCTTTGTCTCCTTCTCTCAAAAGAAGAAATCACTGAATGCTATACTTGCCTCCAAAGGCACTGAGTGATGAGGTGGCAAAGAAGGCTGCTCCTGCTGCAGACCCATCCTGCAATGTGTGAAGGGGTTTCTCCGCAGCATGCAGCATCCTCAGCCATTGCTGTGGGATTTAAGAGCAGTCAGCACCTGGGAGAGGTGGGCCTCTGCTTGTTAAGGCCTGTGATGTAATTACAGACCAGTTATTGAATTGCTGTTGAGATGAAACTGCATAGTGCTGTGAACTAAATGCGAAAGTGTGCAGCCATACCTTGTTAACTCTTCACTCAAGTATAATTTAATAAACATTATTGATGAGAGCATGATAGATCAGATTTCTATGTGATAAGCAAGGCAACATGTCTTGTTTTTGTAAATAAAACACTGCTTTATGAACTTGCCCTGTGGAATGGTAGACTTTCCATACTGAAGTACGGTTCTCTTGTCATCTGCTTGACCATAATTACTATAAAATATCCTCATCTCCTGTTTTTCCACCGATTTCAAGTGATGGTGGGTCTGGCCCATACAGCACAGGTTAAAAGGTCTGATTAAATGAAGGAACTGAGAAAGATGTAGGAAAAGGCTCATTATCCTCCTGCCTGCAGGCATGAGACAACCTCTTATTGTGGGGACTGGGCAGACACATCCCTGATGAGTATGTTATTGCAAAAATCCTGCAGAGAGTAATTATGCACCTTCCACTGATGGACATTGGCTGTGGAGCTAAACCTACTTCTAATCTGTTCCAGTAGCCAACGGTGCTTTTCCTTGGAGTGCTGCCTTGCAACATGAGGAAGGAAATGAGGGTCATGATACTTGACTTGAGATGCAGCCACAGGCAAACCACTAATTCTTGCTGTACCTCTGCTCCCCATTTGGTAAAAGCATGAAAACGATCACATGGGGGAAGGCTGCAAAGGGACTTTGTGTGCCTTTCCATAATTTAAATAAAACAGTGTCTTGCTGTATTTATTTTACCAATGATAAAATTTATATTTCTTCCTCCCTGTATCCTGAGAAATCTCAATATACAATTATCTTAAGACATTAAATACTAAGGTCTTCATGTTCAAAGTGACATAAATATACACATTAGTACCAATAATGTCTCTGCACTGATCTCAGGGCCTCTAATATAAATGGAGAAAGTGAAGCAATATCTCATTTGATCCACTCATGATGAGAGATAAATATCACAACCTTCTTTATCAACACAAAAAGAATTCAAACACCTTCATTCAGAAAGCGAGTCCCTCACAGAAGAATTATCCATGTTTTTGTGATGAATATTCCAGAAAGAGGAGTTATATGCTAAAACTAGGTGGCTTCTTTTTTTTTTTTTTGGTGAAGATACCCATGATTAAAAATCATATATCCAAGATTTTATGAGGCTTTCAAGCCAAATGCATTCTGAAAACTCAGCATTATAAACTGAGTATTATAAAAGTGCAGATTAAACTGCTTACATTGATAAGAAGGTGGGGAAAATAAAACGTTATTTTGTTACTGTGAAATTCATCGATAAATCAAAGAGCTTTATCAGTTTAACTTAGCTTTTCTTTGGGACACATTCAAGGCTGGCTAAATGAACTGGCAATCCTGTGACAGAAGAAAATAATAGGAGGTTTTCCAAAATACACATCCTCAAAAAAACCTATGGTCTTTATGCAGTCATGGCACCTAAGAAGAGATACAATCCTAAAAACCACACACAGAATTTTACATTTGCTCACAATTTTAAAAATATTTTTAAAAATCCTCAGACTGAACTATGCCAGTGGTGATGGTGATAAATACTGGCACTTCAGATGGCTGAGCTTATCTCATACCGCACAGCCCTCGGCTATGCAGCACATGAGCTTTCCCATTTTTCTGGCCACCTCCAGACTCCTTTAAAAGTTGTTCTCCCCAGCATCGCTGGGTTTTAGTAAAACAATACAGAAAAAAATAAGACAATATTAAAGGAATAATGAGGCACCAGAACAGGTTGCTCAGAGAAGCTGTGGAAGCCCAAATCCTGGAGCTGCTCAAGGCCACGTTGGATGGGGCTCTGGTCAGCCTGATCTGGTGGGGGGCAACCAGCCCAAGGCAGAGGAATTGGAACAGGATTATCCTTAATGCCCCCCTTCCAACCTCAGCCTTTCTATGACTCCATGAATGCAGGAGAGATGCTAGTTAGCGGTCAGTAACTGGATTTACCATGATTGCACTGATCAAGGATGCGTCAGCTTTTCAATCTTGGTCCTAAGAAGCATAAATACCAAGCTGATGCATTCTGTTAAAGAACTCTTCATTGTAAATTAATGATTTCATTTAATCTCTTTTTTAACTTAGTCCCACCTAATCTCTTTTTTAACTTAGTCCCACCTACACAAAAACTTTCTGTGTGCATGGGATCCTCCAGAAGTATAACATTTCAGACTTTGCCATCTGTGTGGGCAGTAGCTTGTCTTGCAACCACAAGAGAGGGCAGAAAAATCTAGATTAGTGAAATGAATCCACAGTGTGGTTTTAGATTTTTCCAGACGGGAAGTCTGATATTTGCTAGAATGTGCTCCAGACTCTGCAGTGCTAAAATGACATCAAAACTGAGGTGAGGCCAACATGCCACAAAGCAGAACTAGGTGGTTTCATGCAACTTGGCAGTGAAAGTCTGGAAAATTTAAGATGGAGTAATGAATGGATTGTTTAAATGCTGAGAGTATCATAGAATTAAGGTTGGAAAAGAGCACTAAGACCACCAAGTCCAATGATCAACCCACCCCCACCATGCTCACCAATCATGTTCCATCTCCATGGTTTTGGAACACCTCCAGGATGGTGACTCCACCACCTCCCTTGGGCAGCCTGTGCCACTGCATTACCACTCTTTCTGAGAAGAAATTTTTCCTGAAGAGCAAAGGTATTACTCCAAAGTGTTCCCACGTGCAGATGGCATTTCCATATCAGACTCCAAGATGCAGGAAAGAAGACAATTCAATTCTGAGGAAACAGTTGAAGGAGCGGAGAAGCTGCTAGCTACACACAGCCTCTGTAACATACTTGCAGCACTCATTTTCAAAACTCCTAGCTGCATTGACAGATAATGAGTCAGATGCACAACAGTACGGACAATTTGACTCAGATTATTGCTAAACTGGTTGTATTGCTTCTTCAGTAGCATGAATCTCTCAAAGGAGATCCTTTAATTGCAACATTTTCCGATTCTGTTCTTTTGTCCCATTTCTTCTCTGTGTACAGGACTGAACAAGGATGTTATCTAGAAGAATGGATGAGTTATAAATCCCATTTTATGTGGGATACAGCATACAGGCATCCTTCAGCACTGTAGGACGAGGAGTGTGGTTACAGTACTACTGGTGCTGTGGCTGCTAGCTCAAAGGATATACCTGGAAAAAAGTAGACCTATCCTCCAAAAAATCCCTTTCCCATTGGTCCTTTGGGCATACTGTCAAGCACAGCTCAGGTACAACATATCATTTTGGTCTACAGTGGCAAAAATGCCTGCTCAGAAAGGTAGAAATGATTTCACTCCTGCTACCTGAGATTATTGATCTACAGCATCTAAGTCACACTACTGACACTGCTAGAGAGGGCCTTCAAAGGAGGTGGTAAATACTAGAACATTATCAGAAGAGCCTATTTTCCTTTCTTCAAAGAGAGAGACAACTTCAGCACCAGTTGACCCGCACAACACTGGCAGCAGAGACTACCAGGCAAACACAGGTTCCAGCAGAGATAATCTTCAAAGAGCTTGACAGACTACAGCAACGCAGAAGTGTCTTGAATCAGAGCACTTATGCTACTCCTGGAGAAACAGAGGGGATGTGAAACCTGTAGGAAGAAAATAGTGATCTCTGTTCTTAGATACCCTGTTACTTATTTTCAAACTGATGGTTGTTTTTTTCCCCGAATTTGTCAATAAAAAGATACTACACAGTACAGTGGCAAAGGCACTTGTGTATCACCAGACCACAAAGCAGTAGTTACCCCTAAGTCCTTGTTACAGTCCTCTCTCTTCTGCATAACTACTACTTTTCTTTCTGTCACACCTAAAAACGATTATTCCCTTCCTGAAAATGCATGACTATGGAGAACTTTAATTAGCAGGCTGGTAGGTATTCCATGAACAACACACACCCCTTTCATTTTCATCACATATTAAATGGCATTAATTGCAGTAATGTATGCATGTGCCAGAGGTCTTCCTCACCATTCTTTCTGTCTCAAAGCTAGCAGGCATTAACCCTTAATTGGGAACCTCATGACGCTCTAATTACAGTGAGGATCTAGCTGCCTGCATGTAATAGCAGGGACCTGAACTCCAAGATCCAGAAAAACCATTGTTAGAAAGTTCTGTGTGTTGAAGTCAAAATCTCAATGGCTTCAAACAGACTGTTCAGAAGAGCTAACACACTGGAACCAAAACTGCTCCGCAGAGTGTTAGGGTACAAGATAGCCTGCAACAAAAGCGGCTGCACATCCTTTCTTCCCCCATGAATGCAGCATTAACGCTGAAATTTTAACAGTGGTGGGGAGTGAGGGAAGGAGTCACTGAAGATGAGGAGCACCAATTTAAAACGGAAACATTAAAACAATGCAGAGCTGATTACAGCGATAGTCTCAGTAAAGCTTCATTCTTGCAAAGGAGAAGCGGTTATCACCAAAAACATGGGCTTCAGTGCATTACTGGCTCAGTGTCATTCAGCTTTGCACTTTACATGCCCAAACCTCATCAAAAAAAAGGGAACACATTGCTTGCCACAGCTGAAACTTAAAAATTCTTACCTTTTTCTCCACATAACTGAATTTTACGTTGTATTCCAGATGAGAAAACCCCATCCTCAATAAAATTTAAGTATAAAATGGCAAAACCCTTCCATCCAGATTTTCCTCCTGTTTATCTCGGAGTCTCATTGGCAGAGGCTGTGCTAGTTCGTAACAGGAGAGAGAAGGACAAGCCCATATTTTATGATGAAAAGGACAGTAGGAGTGACCTTGCTCCAGCACATATTGCTTTTCTGACAGTGTCTAGAAGAGATAATCTAAGAGCAGTCTGCAAAGCATTGTGTTTCCTTAGGTCCTGCTACAGTAATTCAATCATGAGCACATAAAATTAGATGAAAAACAAGGTAACTAGCCTTCTGGGACTGAGTGATTGCAATAAGGGTTGCCTACTGACAGTAAGCATTACACTGTTTTCCTGGAAGAGAGGTTACCTTTCATTATGGCATACTTTTCCCATTTCAGTCTGTGCCAGGTAGCACTGTTGGACAGCAAAAATAAGAAAATTATATGCTGCACCTAAGGTAGTGAGTAATAATAAGCAGAGAGTAGAATTCCTAACCTGTGGGATCACACTAGCAGTGCCAGACCTTTCTTGTGCTTTAGTTTGTTTTGCCTCTGAATAACCATTTTCCCTTTCCAGCGCCCTTAATTTAAACATCACAGAATACTTCATAAACATGTTGATTAATCAAACCTCACAAAACCTACCATCTATTTTAAAGAGTTTAATGTGAGCCAGAGTTGTGCCCGCATCTCTAAATGCCTCGAAGTTTTCAACTGAAGACCACAAAGAGAGTTATTAAAGTAAGACAGAGTGAAACTGAGGTATGGAGGAGGTTAAGTTTCTAAATCCGCCCAGGAATTGTTTCCAAGACATGGAAAACTTCATATAAATATTTACCCATGAAAATACTCATTTTCATTTAGACAAATGAGAAAATTTGATTTCCTGGTCAGAGTAAAAATACGAGATAGTTGTTTTTGATAAATCTGCTTTTCAGACAAAAGTGATGATTTCCCTCACCAGGCCCACTGCAATGTGATGGAAAGCACAGCAATGATAGCAGGGTAACAAATTCCCAGGCTGCAGCAAGTGAGGACAAGCCCAAGTGCAGCTGCCACAGGCACAGAAACAAAGGAAAAGACCTGCTTACCCTTAGAAGGCCTCAGGTAGGTAGGGATCTCCAGCAAGATACCTTCACCTACACTGCAAACCCTTCCATGAGGTCTGGGAAATGATGGATGCTGGCTCCACCCCTTCTGGTCACTGGGGTGCATTGCATGCAGCTGAGCTCCCCTGGGTTGGCCCTGCCTTCCCAGCAGGTGCTCAATCACTGTTTCAGGCCATGACTTAGCATTTCCACTACACCCACATGAGCTACAACAGGAACCAAGAGCGGTTAACTTTGTTGTAGATGTGCATGTAGCAGCTACCTGATGTTGAACTGACCCTGCATGAAATGTGCCAAGAAGAAACACTCCTGTAAACTGCTTGAAAGTAAGAACTTGACAAACCTCCCACTTCTAGACTTCTACTTATGTAAGGAGGTGATGACTCCACCAAATTTAATGGACTGGTACTTCTATAAAATCATTGAAAATGAAAACAGGATCTGTTTTCTCGTATAAGCATATTTTGCAAGGTTATCTGAATGGAGGCATTGACAGTAACCCCACAATACAAACTATGTTGTACTGGCATTGTAATGAGAGTAGAGTTTGACAATTTAGACTCGCATACTTAACATTCAGACAAAATACATTCAGCAGATGTAAACAGATCTAACTTTAATAACCTGATAATGGAGGTACTGTTTGCAGCAGCTGAGGATCTGGCCCACAGTTCATTGTGGAAAAACATTATCTTGTGTACCTGGATTAATGTACACGCTAATAAAACTAATTAATCTCTTTAGGTATCACTGCATGGCTTTTGTAAACGAGATATAATGCAATACGAACACATCCCCTTGCAACAGTTGATAAGACCCTTTCGAAACTTAATACTGTTATTCACAAGTGCTTCTAATTACAGCAAAACAATTACTTTGGTGAAAGGAAATGGACACTGTTTCCAGGAGCTACTGGCAATTTTCCTGAAATAAAAACAAGAAGAAAAATATACAGATCTTTTGTTGTCAAGAGATAAACTTCATAAACACAGTAACATTCACTGCAGCACTGAATATTTAGTAGGAAATGGCATTTCTCCGCATATGGCTGCCATGCCTATAGATTCACAGATCTGCAGGTGGTCTGTTAGGTTAATTAGGCCATTGTACCAACACTGCTATTTCATTACACTGTACCACCGAGTGCTTTTTAGTCTACCTATAAATGTCTCACAAAATACAGTCTATCTATACTTTTTTTGTAGTAAAGCACGTTTTAGAGTTAACGTGTCAGGAACTCATTCTCAGTCACCCATGGTTGATCCCACCTCACTGGTTTCTCTCTCACAAATTTTCTAGTGTTTTATCTCCTCTTGTTTTAACTTAAGGATGCTTGGACTGGCTAAAGGGACTTACCTCTGACTTCAGTAGGAAGATGTGCATAGAAACAGGTTGTACACATCTGCCTTATCGTTTAAAAACAAGAGCAAAACAAAACACATAAAAGAAAAAAACTATTAAGAGTAAAATTTCAAAAGCAAAGTCATCCAGGTACTCAGGGCCAGTCTTTCAAAACTACCCACAGGTCCACCTGAAGATAATCCGTGTCTAAATCCGATCCCTAGGCACAACAACCACAAAACCAATTCCCACGTACCTTCACACGTCAGTAGGAAGTATTCCAGGTTGTGACTGAATGATGCACTGAAATAGGTACAGTTTTCAATCAGATCACAAGACAGACACTGCCTGTTGAAGTTTCCATTTGTGCTCGCACTGAAAAAAAGTTAATATAATTCTGTGAAGGTCACCGAGCAAATGTTATCTGGAAGCAACATTATTTGAATCTCACTTTACTACAGAACAAGAACATAAATATAATGTGCCCAACATTAGCAAGAGACAAAGTATTTCCATTTGGCTGAGTTTAAATAGCAGTAATGGCTTTTTTTTTGCTTGAATGGACAGTATATAAATGGATACTGATGTCTATCTTTGCAAGGTCAGGTGGGTAGCAGGATTGTGCAGTTTTTAAAATAAAATCATAGTTGCAATTCCACAAGAGGAAGCTGTAATTTAGTCAATGAAAGCATGAAAAAAAAGGAGTAGTGTTTTTACACCAACTCATTTTATAGCAGGCAATAAAGACCTGAAACTGCCTTCTTGAAGTTTCTTACTGGTTGCCTCACTGGTTTGATTTGCTAGCAGCTGCCTTTGGGGCTGAAGGTATATTCAGGAATTTAAATAGTTGCTATTATAATGTCCAAATGGAAAGAAAAACACTGCTCTATGGAGGCTGTTTTTGATGAAGGTAATGTGGCCTGTCCATATGCTCAGAAAGATTTTGTGGGAGCCTACTGTCGGTTGAAGAAGGAATTACAGATCATTAGCAAATACTATTAAATACAACTTTGCACTGCTATGGAATTTTGCAGCCTCACAATGCTTCTTTCCAATATTCCTGTGAAGCAGGTGACTGATTTTGCTGCCTTTTCAAGGTAGAAAGAAATGAAGCTGACAACTTGTTCAGGGCCACCAAAGACTCAACTGAGATGCTCTGGGGATCTTGTTTAGGCTGAGATCACGTTTCTGGCTTTCAAATCATTCTGCTTACAATCTATTAAATCAGATCCAAAAAAGGAAACAAAAAAAACCCCAACAAAACCAGATCATCATTTGATACAAGTTGCCTTATCTCCAGCAGACCTCGGTTAATGAACATAGGCCAAGGATGCTTCTGAGCTGACTCCTTTGGACAAGGATGAGAGAGAATCAAACTACCCAGCAGAGAAAATCAAATGCTTAAAGTGAGGCCAGTGTCACTGGGTAATAAATGTAAGGTTGAGGATGTTCGCATTTAGGCATCTCTTTCCTTCTTTCCTCATTACCAATGTGGGAAATAAGGTTAGGGAGGTTTCAGAGCAGTAGTACCTGGATTCAGTTGACTTCCTATTGCATCTTAAATTAGAAATTAACAGTTGATATGGCTTTTTTTTTTTTTTTTTCTCTTCACCTTTTTTTCTTTAAGAAAATAAACACTGAGCTGAACTACTCTCTCTCAGAAAAGTGTGGAATGCAGCAAACAGGCATAGTGGTTACAGGAGGAAAACATGATTGAATTGCAGATAATGTGGTTTGCTCCAGTCTCTTTCCCGTCAAGGGAAAGAAAAAGCACGGAATCATGTCAGAAAGGACAAATGTACTGAGAGTCCCTCATCAAACAAAGCTATCATCAGTTCTGCCCTTCGTTACAAACATCAAGAAGAAAAATAAAAGAAAATAATGATTCCCAAATGGTTATAATCTGAATACAATTTTCCTCTCTTTTATAATCTATTCCTGCAATACTTCTTGATAGCTATACTAGCTATAGCTGGCCATAAACTAACCTTTTGCTCATTGTACTGTTACTTGAGGACACTGAAGTCATCTGGAATTGCAAAATATATATATATAATCAAACAAAAAGAACTCACAAACATCTGTAAACAAAGCATTTTGCTTTTTCTTTTCAATTTCCTGAACAGGTGAGGTGCTATTAAACTCTAATCAAAACTGCAGGCTGGAAGAATAGAAACAGTTCATACTTGTGGTTTGTGTAATTCTGGATTCTTTCAAGCGTTACACAGTTCTGTTGGAAAGTTTTACGACAGGTTATCAATCTTCAGACTCATCTTAAATTTTCAAGAAAATGAGAAAATTGCTAAATTTCAGACATTTCCAGATGTCTGTCATCCTGTTCACTATCATTACGCTGCCCTGTTCCAGTGATACGCTGCAAGGTGCTGCGATGCCATTAAAGGCAATCAGATAAGTGACAGTTTCTACTGCAGTCTCCTATGTAATGACTCATGCTCTGTATGTGAAGTTAACAAACTACAGACCTGTATAAATGCCGCCTTCTTGGCAAATCTTCCGTGCTGAGGAAATAACTTTAAAACAAACAAAACAAAACAACAAAAACAACAACAAAAAGACATTTGAATTATTAGGAGGGTGTTTACAAGTATCATATATAACATCTTCATTCACAAAGTCATTTCACTGCTCACGCAAAGGCAAAGTTTGCGTCTTGGACTATTGATGCTGGTGAACCAAAAAAGGATCAAGTGATAAAGGTAACAAACTTTCCATTTTCTCATCAAGTTCTATGGTGCAAAATTAACTTTGAGCAATTTTTCTTATTCTCTGGAACCAGTTTTTACTTTATTTTTATTCTTTTCCCAGTGAGCTAGCCAGAATCTGATGCGAAACGCACTGAAATATCGTCCTTGAAAAAGGGAATCGAACTTTCAGGAAGGACAGAGTATAAATGAAGAATGCTTCATTGACCAATTTTTGTGCTGAGATTGTGGTCAAGGCTTTTTTTCTGGTTAAATACTGAACAAGCTGTACTGAAGGGACAGTGAGGCAGTTTCTGTTCACCTTGAATGTGCTGGCGCTGCTGGAGGTGCTCAACATGCAGGGTCCAGAATGATGCTCCAGATACGCTTCATGTAAATACTGAAACGTCACAAGAGCAAATGCAGTGCCCATGTGGGGAACACATCAGATAGGACATTCAGCCCTGCTGATCTTTTTCCAATAAGCTGCACTTGCTTCAATGTACATTTTGATTGCATAAGTTGCACATGGTATTTTCCACTTGAGTGGACTGTGAAAAAACAGGTAAGAGCTTTGCTGCGAGTTTGCTACTCTGCTCTGCCAAATCATAATGACCATTTTTTCATATTGAATTTACTAGTAATTGAGGGCATCCAACACCCTGAAGGAGCCTTATGCTGTGCTCTTAATGATCATTCAAAGTCCATCACATTACAGACATTATTCAGATGTTTCAATGACCTTACGAAACCAAGAAGTCAATCTTCTATCTAACTAAGGCTTTGCATACAAAGGATTCTATGTGGCATTTTGTGTCCAGAAAAACTCTGAAATATTTTCTTTCTATATATTTTTAGAAATTCCATCTAATCTGTTTTTAAAAAGAAAATAACACAGAATTTATTTTACAAGCATAAAGGACAGGTTTGTGTGTGTGTGTGTGTGTGTATGTGTAACCAAACACTATTCCTATAATGCACTGATATATCTGAAGGACTCTTTCTAAAGGACTCTTTCTCAAATTGGGTAGGAGGTCAATGAAAATACTCTTCCTTCTTTCAGAGCTTAACATCTGAAGTTGCTGTAGGAGAAATCACTCCTCTATAGAAATTTATCCTGCGTTTTATAGTGACAGAAGGAAAGGTCTGAAGTAGACAGAGAAAATAAACCTAAGACAAACTCTATGCAACGGTGCAGGAGATTAAACCAAAGCAGAGACAAACAGAGGCTGCTGTCTTATCTTCATCTCCTGTGCTCAGACCTTTTAGATGCACGCACTTCACTGTAACTAAGCCAACAGCCCGCTGCTAAGCAGGGGATGACTGATTTGTCACACCAAAATTTACTTACATTTTATGCCTCTTTTCATCATAGGCCAATATCTTTGTCACATCCCAATCCCCAGATGTGATAGACTCCAAGTTATCACTGCTGCTGTTGGGCTGCCAGAAATAAAAGAGAATTCAATGTCTTTATTCTTAAAAGAAGCTACCTAAGCAAAGCTTCTCTTCATGTTTCTGTTCTGATGAAGGGAGCTCTTTAGACTCTGTTACCTGTTCAGGGTTACTGAGCACCTGCAATTTCCACCAGCTCCCCCCCCTTCCCATATTTCTGAGAATAGACAGCTATCCAAATAAATAACGCAGAGTCAAAATAACTCTTCTAAAGATAACAGGATAAATTCAGTATAGAACTGCTTCATATCCCTTCCTCTAATCTGGCGTGTCCACAAGCTTCAGATTAATCCTTTATAGCAGTGCAGGGATTTACTTATTTACACTAAGAAGGCATTAAAAAACAAAATAAAATAAAGCAAAGCAAAGCAATGATACTGTTTGAAAAGAGAAAGTTGGTAAACTTTTTTATCCTAAGTATCTCAGTCAGAAATTGGTATTGTTTTACGCTTTCCTTTATGCACAAGTCCAACATTCTACCCTTGCACCACCTGGTCTCTCTGATCTGAGCACAGATCCTACTTTTATTGCTTTCTGCTGCAGGTGCACACATGGCAGCAGCAGCGAGCCATTCACCTGTGACGATGACATGGCAACATGGTAGAACTTCCCGCGTCCTCCCTGTGGATTGGCTCGCACAAAGAAAAACTTCCGACCATCCCTGGAAAAAATCGGCTCTTCATTCTGTAAACAGCAAAATTAAGGATTATGTTACCACTAAATTGATCTGTGCTGCAAAACCCTGTGAAATTAATTTAGAGCGAAGCAGAGAGTGCCCTTTAACAGCAACCCGAGGCAAGCAGAAAACCCACTGAAAATGGGAGAACGTTTTGGAAATTACCGTGTCTGTGCTCTCAGGAAGCTGACACCTTTCAGCTGGGGGAAGACAGGGAGCCGAGCAGTAAGGAAGGACCCTTGGGTGTAAAGTCAACTCTCATTTGCAAAGCCAAAAGTGCATACATACAGCCGACTGCTTTCGGCGGCTGGAGTCAAGCCTTTAGAAATGATGTGAAGCTTGTTGGCACAAGTATGTCAAATCTTGTTTACTCTGCTGGAAGAACTGATCTATTCCTGTCTTCGAGGAAACACAACTAACAGCATACTACAGCAGCTGTTGCCTTTTCCTGCTCACTGACAATTATTTATTTCACTGAAGTATTTATGAAGGGAAGGGTATTCTTGCCAAACTGCTTTTGACACAGAGCTCCCAGATGAAGGTGGTGATTGACTTTTACAGGGTGACTGGAACATTCAACCTGAAATAGAAGGCACTTGGTGCGAGGAACTCAAACCACACAAGTGGCAAGTGAGCAGTTCCTGGAAGTGTCTTTGTTTTCCTTTTTGTAGAGGAACTCCAAGGCACGTGGGACATCTCCAGTGCGAGAGATGGTTGAACAGCAAATTACAAAGGAGGGCAGAAGGATGGCCCATACAGTGTGGCACAGCAGCTCTGTATGAAGGGAGTGGGCTGGTTGAAGCTCCTTTGCATGTTGAATAGATGTGATTAATATAGAAAATAGAATGATGAATAGCTCATAACACATGACCTGAACCTCTGCTGAACCATTCCTAGGGACCAGTTGAGCCCTGCCTGCACTGACCCATTTTTATGGCTCCTCTGTGGCAACAGGGATGTAAATGTTGAGCCATTTCTGGGCCCAATGTTTACCAAACCTCAGCTTTCTGCTTCGGCTCTGCACTGAAACAGAACTTCACTACACAGGAAGACTTAGGGCTGATGCAAATGCATATGGCAAAAATAAATGTTTTTATTTTTCATAAAGTTCTTTCTGGGTATTAATTTGCTACCATCTCTTCACTCCCACTATTTCTTGGTTTTAACAGCACTGTGCTTGGTGTTCAAACAGCTTGCTTTTCTTATTTTCTCCCGCTAAGGATTTCATTATATTTTAAAATATTCCCATTTACAGCTCGCTGAATGAAATAATGGCATCATTTGTTTCTGACATTGTACAGAAACTTGAAATATGAACAACATTATTTCCAAATGTCTTGAATGACAGAAGAAAACTCCTTGAAAAACAATATGGGCAAATCTGCTGTTCCACCAGAACAGAGGTACATGTCAGAGTTCACCCCTCGTTTCTCTATCTGTGCCTCCTGCATTATATATTCCAGCAACATGTTTCTGCCAGTGAGAGCAGCCTTTCTGCAGATTCATCTGAAGTTCGCTTAGACTTCATCGCTTCATCAGGCTTTATCACTCGCCTGATGCTAGGGGACAGATTTTCGCATGTTCTTGTTGGAAAGACAACTCATTAGTGCAGACAAAACCTTATTTAAGGTTGTGACAGAGATGTGACTTATCCTGGATGGCAAGCTGGGGGCTATCAGGAAGGAAGCTTGCCTTGAGCTGCAAATTGATATGATTTGTGTGGGTCAAACACCACCACACTGCAGCTCTGCAGGAAGCATTTCCCAGCTGGTCCATCTGTGCTTCTCCATGCAATATCCTCCCTGCTTCCTGCTCCTCCAGAGTACAGTGCTTATTGTGCTTTTGGAGGGACTCTTTGAAATCTGGCTGAAGTTTTGGTCTGCTGTGTGTTACTGATTGTGAATAATACTTCTTTGAGAAGTTTTTCTGGTTCGCCTTCAAGTTTTAAAAAGGAAAGCAGTTAATCTGAATAACCCAGTCCTCTGCAATCACTCCACTGATGGCTTTTCCCTTTCTCAGAAGTCTCCCGCTTCGTCTTAATGACGCACCTTTGCCTGCCATTGTAGCATCAGGTCACTTATGGGGTGGTTTTAAGACAAGCATTTTGCAGGGTGAAAGTCGATGTTGCTTATAAGGTTCTATGAGCTCCGCTTTTATTTTAAAGAAGCTAATTTCATTCTGCCTATTAACTCATTGTTATAGAATCATTACTGGGCTACCATGCTGTTGGAATTAAAACAAGGGAGCTGTAAAAGAAAAATTTTCTACATCTCTACCTTTTGACAGAGCATAAGTCTTTTCAAACAGAGGTGACCTGAAACACCAGGGGGACAGGAGGACTGCAAAGCAAAACAGAGCCCAAAGGAGCTGTTTTCAGGGGAGGCCAGCCAGCCCATGCAGGCACTTTCAGAAGTTCTATGTCTATAAACTATATTGTGGCAACCTCCTGGTTCCACTGACATCACTGTCAAAGCCCGCAGCTTTGCGTGAAGTTGAAATTGCACCCTGATTTATAATTAAATTTTTTCAGCTCATCTTCACACTTAAATAATCCAATTTAAATGCCAGTACAGTTTATCTACACCAGGTGCTGTAGAAAATTCTCCTTTGCTGTCTCCTTGTCTTTATATGACCATTATAATTGCTATCTAGAAGTGGCTTCTTTACAAAAATACAAACAAAACTTTTTTACAGCTGTAACCATTGTTTCAGAGAATTTGTATATCTAACTAAGCAAAGGCATGAAAGAAGGTCAGTTTGGTTTTTACACGCAGTAGAGAACTTAAAGGATATAAATAAAAGCAGCAAAATCTTCCAGAATCCCTAGGTATCTTTGGTGAACTTGTGCCCATTCTTTTTCATCAAAAAGGTTTGAAAATCGTGGCCATACCATCTGACAAGGAGTTACAGACATTTTCTAGAAGACCGTGTGTATTTCTCATTACACTTTGAGTAATTAATCCTGTTTTTTAGCCACACAGTGACAACAATATTGTTATTGGCCTGTGTTGGAGAGAGCTCTCCAAAGTTTTGGGGCTTGAATAAAATTTATTCATGCACTGAAGCCCATAATGGAATACAGAATCATTTACTATGACCTTCCATGTATAGATTATTAAATTTCACAGAGTTACCAATTACAGTGAAAAAAGAAATAAAAATCAAATTCATGAGTTATGCGCCGTAAGTCAAAAGTCGCAGTATTTCAGACAGCTGACAAAAAGACAACTACGTTATCCTTGGAGATTTGCTCATGCCCATTTTTAGTATCTTCTGTTATTTCACTGTTTTTCTCTCCCCCAGCCAACTGTGAAGTTTGCCTCTATTCTAGGAAGATCTAGGAAGGTGAACTTAAAGTAAAAAAGAGAAGTTACTGTACTGTTTCTAAACGATGTGCCTGGAGTACTGCGAAGCAGTATTTTAAGGAATGATGCAAACATTTACATTCTTTGATTTACATTTGGGTTAATTCTCAGATGGTCTGGCCAATGGAACACACTGATGTCTTCTTCAGGGTGGGCTGAACCACGCTCAAGGTCCATTGACTATATGACCACACTGCTGGCAGAACCTGCTGACTACAGTACTGAATTGGGTCCGTGGCCCATGCGTATACTGAAATAATATATCAACCAAGGACTCTTCTTGCTGAGCTGAATCACACTTCTGGTCTCCTTCAGAGGCTGCCAAATGTGTGATTCATCTTCTTAAAGAGGTTGGGGGAATTGCACTAACAGATGACATTTTCACATCATTCTCACATTATGCTCCTACTCTGACACCCATGGCGTGAAAATAACTTTCCAATTTTTTTAGATTAATTTGCCATAGAGTAAAAGGTAAATACAGAATATGCAATTAAACTAGTAATCATATGTTCAGTCAAAACTGGAAGTTTAAATCATTTTGCTGTCAGAAATACAGGTGAAAAAGCTCTGTATTACTTCAGACTCTTAAAAAGCTTTTGAAGAATAATATCAAAACATCCATAACAAGAGTTATCTTAGTTTAGTAATGAAATGCCTCACTCAATTGGTTATAATAAACATACTTTTCTGACCTCAGACTAGATATTTGACGTTTGCAGTAATGCAAACTAATTCCATGGAAGAGGTTGGTTAGAAATTGGCAATTCTTTTAACAGTTAATCAGGACAAAACACCATTTGTTGATGCTTGTCTGTTTAATAGGTAAATGATTAAAGAAGCACAGCAGTGTGAAGCACAAGTTCTTCTAATACACTGCTCTGGGCTTCAGGAGAATGAAGGTCCCAGTAAACAGCAAGAAAAGGATTAAAATTCTTCTCAGATTTATTAAATAAAATAACTCTTTGAAATACTTTTTTTTTTTTTTAATTAAAAAAAGATACAAAATACAGTCAATTTATTTTTCTCATGACTCGTCTTTGAAGATTTTGTTATCATCTATTTAAGCTAACATAGGTGGTGTAAACACAAAGAATACTTTGGCAGCATTTTCACTCTACACCTGAGTACAGCAAAAGACTACTTGAAACGCTCGGAGCACAAAATCTATTTCCTCTGTAAAATCAATTTTAATCGGGATCAGACATAGACCAATACTGGAGGACAGACACAGGAACAGAAAAAAAACATTGCTCTTGCTGTGAACTGATGCATTGCTGTTTCTATAGGTTCTTGAACCTTTTGAGCAAGCCGCTACAAAAATGGGACATATTTTAAATCCAAAAATGCAGTGCAAGTTCTTTATGTGACATGCTCCTCCCTGCCTGGCATTCACATATTCCATGAAAAACAGTTCTTTGTTGTGGCTGAGTTCGTATCAGCAGCTTCTCTCTAAAGAACAGCTTAATCAAATCTGAGATCCCTTCATAAACTGCCTGCTGGGGAAGTGTTATACATGAGCTAGAGATTTACATGCTGAAAACCTACAGGATATAAATCTATAAGCAGGTGTAAAAAAAAAATAAAAAAATCTGAGAAAAAAGAAAAATTCCATAAATAAAAAAATCTTTTGGGGTTTTAAATTCACTGTATATGCACATACCTAGTGAATTTATAGGGATTTACTTTCATCTCCATGTTATTTCATTTGGAGGATGGCAGCACATAGCTATACAAAGCAGTACTATGAGACAAAAATGAAAGCACCAGACGAATGATGTGAAATGAATGTCTGTTAAAACAGGATATTATACTCAACCAAAAAGTTGTTCCTCATTTTGTGATTCATGTAAGCCTTCAGTGTTTCAGCTGCCCCACAGACAACTTAATATCATTTTTTTTAACCTTTCTTACATCTCCTAACAGCTGCAGAGTAACAGATAATTTTGTCAAATTTAGCTTAAGTGACTTAAAATCCTATCTGCATGATTTTGATTGGAAATGGACATTGGCTCTTTTGATTAAAAGCTGTTTTCAACAGTAGAATTCCTTCCAGTCTAGAAGACCAGAAAACAACCACTACAGTCCTTGAAATAATCGTCAGTCTTAGAGCAGGATTTGAAGGACTACCTCTGAGGTTGCTCCATGAATGGGCAAATTACCATCAACATAAGATTTATGTCTCTTAAACCCTGCTAAATCTTAGGCTGAGAACTCTGTGCACACTAGAGAAGGTGACACCTGAGGCACATCATGCTTTCTTATTACTGGGGAAACGTTTTGTATAACACAAACCACGGCATCTCATCTTTCTTATTTCTGGAAATCAGTCTTTCCTCTTCGGTAGAAGTAAAAATAAATGAAAAAAACTGGCCAAAAGTTTGACCACAAAGAGAACATCACTATTACCTGTCTGTGCAGCCAACCTTCGCTTTCATCTTCATGTTTCTAAAACAAAACAAGATAATTAAGTAACATTCCTGGCATGTATTACATGTTTCTTATCAGTGCAAAGTGTAGTTGGACTGAATCTGAAAAGCTGTGCAGAAGAACAAAATCACATTACTCCCCAAAGAAATAGAATTTGTTAGTAAGAAAGGTTGATACAAAGGTTGTTAAGAAAAGACTCTGTACTATGCTCTATGTGTAGCATATCTAAGCATTGAGAAAGATATGCTCCACTGCATATCTGCCTCTCCTTCCTACTACAGAAATATCCATGTTGGTTTAAAAGATGGTACCTGCTAATTATGCATATGTTTACATTAGTATATCTACTGAAGGTATTAATTAACTACAATTAATTACATAATTTATAACATAGTAATAGCATTGTTCATATTCTCTGTCTGCCTAAATAAATATGTTCCAGTGGACATGTCCCCAGGTGAGATGGCTGGAACACCTTCTCCTCAGGTGCAGGTGGCCAAGGACCTCCAGGCTCTTCTCCCTACCTTGGTGCAGACGCCCGTGGTCGCGTCGCACAGCGTCAGGATGGAGAAGTTCTGGGCCCTGTTCAGCCAGTTCACTGCCACCTTGGTGCTGGTAGCCCACTTTACCATGGTGATGTAATAGTCCCTGAAAACACAGAGGTGTTTTTGGTTATTAAAACAATGTGTCTAGATGTCTCTGGGCTTCCTCATGTATGGATTTCAACCCCTAACAATGACATTTTTAGGGTTGTGCAGGTGTTTTATTTGCCACTTCTGAAAGTCATTTTCAAAGACCCACAGGCAGAGATAAAGAACCTTTCAAGCTATTCAGTCTTCCAAGAAGGACTGAAATGCCTGGAGCTACAAATTTATGCACCGGTGGAAAAGAAATTGCAAACAATTGCTATTCTCAAACCCATCACCACCAACGGTAGGGTTCTTTGTGCTTATGAAGAGTTAACAATCTCTGAATGTCCCTGATACGCAACATCCATATGTGCTGCATCTGAAGGACAAGAGCAGGAAGGACGTGGTTTAGAGAGGTGCTGGATTTCAGCAGAGCAGTAACAACTGGTTGTCAAAAAGAAGTCAGTAGAGACGTGACACTTTACATCACCAAAAATGTCATCCCACACTCCCTATGCCATCCTCCGTTGTTGGACATATTCAGGGTCTAGTAACACCCACAGTGAATCACTACTGTGGGCTGCACAGTCCTGTAAGCAATATATTGCCCAAGAAAATGGAGCAAAATTTAGCAATATGCAATAATGACCAACGCAACCCACTTAGGTTGGACTGGCCTTGAAAATCCAGGATCACAAATAAATGATGGTCACCTTCCAAGAGGTGCTCACAGATGTCCACCTCTGCACTACGGTCTCAGGGTAAAGCTCTTGCTGGGCTGACAAAGCCAGTAATGCTCTAATACACCAATGGGCGGTGCGGGCCAAAGACACCCTTAAGTTATAATACAACTTCTCACAGCACACAGTCTATAAAAATTTATTAGTTCATTTGTTTGCTATAAAATATGTATAAGGAATTGTTGTTCCCTTTGGAATTAATGTGCTGTGTCAGTGGAGAGTACTCTGCGTACTGGCAAGCACTCCTGCACATACTGAAGAAAAAGGGCAAAAGCAACAAAGACACGCTTCTCTAGCAAAATAACAAGTTGGGAATTGATTTTGTAGTTTTCTGTAACATTTAGTGCCTGAATTTGGCTGGGGATAACTAACAAAAGGCCTCAACAACAGCATCCACCACACTGGGAGGAAGGATACTTCCAGGTGAGAAAACAGCAGTCTGAAAATTCAGCGCTTGAAATAAAACCGTAATTTTACGCTCTATCAGCAAGAGAGCATAGGCCCTAAGAAGGAAAAAAAGGCACCGAAGCAAAATTAAACTGTAAAACCACCTCTTCTTCCCCTTCACAATGAACTGAGCAGATTCAGTCACCCTGAAAAGGAAGCTGAATTCAGTACCTTTGTGGCTCGGAGCATTTTTTTCTATAAATCCAATTTAAAGTTTGAAAGATATATATTAAATTTCGATATTCTTGTCATTGCTTGAACACAGGAGCCACGGTTCTTGCTCAGGAACTTTTAATTATTATTTTAAGTCACATATATATCTTCTCTATCATCCTGGAGATGGGCATGGAGACACAATTTCTGTCTGTAGCCTCTGTGAAGCCTGCAGACACCCGGCAAGCAGACAACGGCACGTACTTGTAGAGTACTTATTATTCTAGTCTCAGAGTCTTTAATTCTCCTTACATCTCTTTTGTAGGACAACTAAATTTTATGTCTCCCATTTTGCAGAGGAAAACGAGACAATAAGGTGTGATTCATCTCAGCTAATTGTAAACATCTGCACTTTGAGAGCTGCCCTGGCTGGGCAGCCAAAGGAGGGGAGTGGGGCATTTTCCAGGAACTGTCTGACCCAGTCTGGATTTTATGGGAGCTGAGGGAAGGAGAATGTATTCCTTATGATTTCTGCACTCAGGGGAGCTCTTCATTTGTCATCTGAGATGCCAATATGATGTGAGAAATACATTGGACCGCAGTCTGGTTCGCATCGCCTGCTGATGAAGCAGTTCACTCTTATGCGTCCAGTGCCTTTCATCGAAATTAAAGTGCCATTTAGACATCAAATAGTAAACCTTTTTTTTTTTTTTTTTTTTTTTCCTGTTGTTCTACAACTTTTTTCCCTTTCATTCACTTTCTTACTCTCAAAGCAAAGCATGGAATTGCAGAAAATTTGGCAAAAATGCTCAGAATGAAAGATTTTTTAAGAGGAAAATGATTCTGAAATGACATTCTGCTGCTTCCAAACATGCTTCCTGTCATCAACTTATTTTTTTCCTGACAAACGTTCCAATTCTGTGGAAAACTTCTGACTTCCTTTAATTCTAAAGCAAAACAAATGGAGTATCTCCTCCTAATTTTTAGTTGTATTGACCGTATCAAAACACTTTGCTCCAGATACAAAGAACACCTGGACTCACTGCTCTCCGTGTATCATCTGTGTGAACACGTTGGGCACACTGAAATGCTCCAGATCCTTATTACCATCATTCTCCCCTGAATTTCTGATACTCTTTTCTGTAACTGTCTGTATGGTGCACCCCTCGTGTCTCTTCATGAAACATTATCACATTAATCCTCTCATTCTGGAAAACATATGCATAATGAAAATGTACTCATCTTGCTCCAGCAGCACTAATAATGTGCTCCAGGGATGGAAATCACCACGTTTTTGATGGAATTTAAAAATGCTAATTAATGATGACATATTTTGCATCATTTTACAATACTGATTCAAACCCAATAAATTACAGCCGCCCATAGCCACATAGCACAAATTTATTAGTGACACGTGGAGCCTGCAGTCTCAACTTAGTACTGTAATTAAAACATTTCTGAGTATGCTCAGAACAGAACAGAAAAATGACGTTGTCCACGAGCTGCAGTTCTGACGCTGTGATTTGGGCAATGTGAGCTGGGATTGCAGCCTGCAGACCTGAAGCTGTTGGTTTGAAAGGCAAACACAGCTCTGCCCATTTGATTTGATCACAGGTCATACATCTGCTGTTGCATAATTGGATTTGAATTGGAGCCATTCAGAGTGATTCAGTGGAAACCTGTTCTGAGGTTGACATTAATTGTGTTAATGGGAAGAAAGGTAACTTCCACCATAAGTGCTTGCACTGGTTTAGCATCCTCTTGTCAGATGACTACACAGAGCAAGCACAACAACCAGGCAGAGGCCTTACATACCTATCATTTATAGGACTAGAGATAATGGCCTTAAATTGTACCAGGGAAGGTTCATGTTGGATATTAGGAAAAATTTATTCTCAGAAAGAGCAGTGAGGCATTGGCACAGGCTGCCCAGGGAGGTAGTGGAGTCACTGTCCCTGGAGGTGTTCAGGAAACATGCAGATGTGGCACTGAGGGACAAATGTGGTCACTGGGCATGGTGGGGGTGGGCTGATGATCGGACTAGATTATCTTAGTGGTCTTTTTCAAATGTAATGACTCTGTGATTCTATGATCATGCATAATGAGGGCACCTTTCCCTGCCCTCACAGTTGGTCTGTTCCATTAGCTCTGTGCTGCACCTGTATGTCTGTTAGCACTGGGACTGCCCACCCAGCAGCCTAATTTAGCAATCAGATGTGTGTGATCGGATGCTGCTACTTGAGTAAGTGATGTGCTGGGAATGAAAACCCTGTTGCACCATGTCTGACATGCACAGAAAGCATCATGATGCTGGGCGGAGGGGCCACTGCAGGTAGCAGATATAGAAGCAGAATGTAGAAGCAGAATTCTTTTGCAGGATGTCATGCTGTTAAGCTATTTCAAGTGTACGGCAAAGCTGCTGAAATCCAGAAATGGCTCTAATCCCCAAGCTTTGCAGGGAGGTGTGCCAGGCATTGACTAAAGATGTTTCTTTCCCAATGGCAGGCTGGAACATTGTGATGAACCTTTCAAGTGCTCACAGACCTATAAACGTGGCACCACTTTTGGACACAGGCTGAAGTCCAAGCCAAATTTCCAGCTCTTGTTGAATGCAAACAGATCGGAGCACTTGCTTAAATAGAAATGGGTGGCTAAGTGTTTGGCTGAACTGCAGGCCAACTTCTCAAATATACTTACCCTAAAAGCAGCAAAGAGCTTTCCTTTCTATTTTTTTTTTTTTAAGAAGACAGGGCAATGTGTTTGCAGAATGTCCTGATTTTATTCCCATGCTTGACTCACAAAGCAGTGATCTCGTAATTTCTGTATTAGAGATCTGCCTTGTTTCTGCTTCATGGTGTCCCATACAGTACACAGACAACTATCCCTATTCAATGCCAACGACATTGAAAATGTTGTTATGGATTTTGCAACACCCTGCTCAGTGCTCTAAAAATAAGCCCACTCTGAAGTTAGACTTGGTCACAGGCATTTTGAGTAAAAAATGAACAGTGCTCAATAAAAACACATGGAAGAAGAAAAAATATATGAAAACTTTTAACTAGATTTACCCAAAGTGAAACTTGACTGGAGTGGCAGAAAAAGTAACTGTAACATGACCTCAAAAAGGTCAAGGTCTTATATAAAACCCTAACAGAACCAGACTGGGCATCCCAATATGAGAAAGCACATACCTCAGTCTCTGATCATCTGGGGGAGTCATCTCTAGATCATGGGTAGGTCCATTCAGACCAATCACATGCAAAGAAATAGTTGGATTTTCCATTCCAGCCTGGAATTCAAAATAAAATGAAGTAAAAATAGAATAATCACTATAATACAACACAGAATGGCTTTGATTTATGATGGACTGTAAAATGTGCTCTCCTGGTTAAGGTTATGGATGGGTAATGCAGCCATTCATAGGGAAGGCACAACTAAGGCGGTTTATCACAGAGGTGTGGAAAGCTCATTAGGCAGAACCAAGGTGAAATTCTACACAGCACACCTCTAACTTTTGTAAAAGATGTTGTTTTACATGGTGACTAAAAATATGTTTTTCTTTTTTTTTTTTATAAAACAGTCTATCGGGATAATGGTAATTGTCGTAACACATGGATTCATTCCTTTATTGTAGGAAACCTACTGAGTCGGTTACTTTCCATAAAACCTGCGTATATGTATCTCTCCTGATTGATTATGGTTCAGTTTGGACCCATCTGCGAGTTCTGAGGAATTCAGTACACAAAGCAAGAAATGACAGAAGAAACGACAGAGCTGCAGAGTACACATCCTGGAAACTGTAGAGAAATCCAAGCACCAAATTTTCCTTCTTGTTTCTTCTCTTAGAAATGCCATGAACCCAAATGTTTTAAGGATTGCTGCAAGCTTTTAGATATTGTCAACTCCTATCTAAAACAGAAGCACAATTGCAGGCACAAAGCAAGAACTGAAACATTTTATTTTCATTACATTAGGAATGACTAATACTTTGATCAGAAAACTGCAATGTTAATAATACAGCTAAAGAAAAATACAGACTTAATTCACTGGGGAGCAGCTGATTTTTCTTTAGATCTGTTTATTTTCATTGCTTATGAATACGCCCAATTACACTGTCTCCTATCTGAGCCTACCAAGAGAAAATAAAAACAACATGAGTTTGCTGCTTGTTTGTTTTTAACAGAACGAGAGAACTGCTTGTATTATTTCCCCTTACCTTTGGATAATGGTATGTTTTAACAGTAGGGTAAAGGCTGCCAGTGTATACTGGGATCTCCATGGTGGGGACTCTGGAAGCATTAATTGTTGCGTATGCTAACCTGGTGCCATCAGGAGACCACCAATGAGCAATATGAGTCTTCAAGATCTCCTCTAATTTAAAAAAAAGAAAAAGAAAAAGGAAAACAGGGAGAGAGGAAGAAAAAAAAAAAAGACTATTAGATGTAAATTGCTAGTTAGCAATAAATGAAAACCGTGTAGATATGAAAATCCCAGTCTAATCACAGCACAGGGAGAATGTCACAGGAATATCAATTAAAAATGCTCATTAAATTATGCCGTATACACAAATGAACACAATTGATAACAATTACTCTGAATATATCAGTTATTAAGCATAATTACGTTGCTCAAGAAACATCAAATTATTCAGATTAGTACACACATTTGTGATAGAATAAAAAGCCTGGCTGCTCCTTCCCTGTGTCCTGTGCTCCTGTATATGAACATAAGGAATTTGATGGTAGCAAAAGCTGGGTTCCCTTGGGAATACTGCACTGATTTACTTCTCCATAAAGAGTTCACAAAGTCATACTTGACTTATATCAGTGGGTTCAAACAGCCTTTGTACTTAGGTTACAGCGCATCACCTGAAATTTGAATCCTCCTAATCTCTGCTGCCAGTTGGGAATAAACAAAAATGGTGATTTTCTATAAGTTGTGCAATGTTGGAACTTTGTAATACTTTGTGAGACACCAGGCTTCAGAGACTGGCCTGGTTGCCATCTTGAATATTATCCCTATTTCATTTTTAAAAACATTTTTGCAAAGCAATATTTCATACATAGCCATGGTCAGAGGCGCAGTTGTTAGTGACAAAATGCTTGGAAAGATGACAGTATAAATAAGTCAGAACTCAGGTATGTAAGTGGAAAGCAAGATTGCAGATATGAACATGGATCAGAAGAAGAAATCCTTGAGAGTAGCCCTGCTGAGAGGGGCTTAGAGGTGCTGGTCAATGAAAACCTTAACACGAGCCATCAGTGCGTGCCTGGAGCCCAGAATGCCAATGGTGTCCTGGGTGGCATCAGAAGAGGGGTGGCAGCAGGGAGAGAGAGAGGACTGTTCTCCTCTACTCTGCTCTGGTAAGGCACCAGCTGGAGTACTGCATCCAGGCTTGGGATCACCAGCACAGGAAAGATGCGGAGCTGTTGGATCAGGTTCAGAAGAGGGCCACAAAGATGATCAGAGGGCTGGAACACCTCTCTCAGGAGACAGGCTTAAGGAATTGGGCTTATTCAGCCTGGAGAGGAGAAAGCTGAGGGGAGAGCTCATTGCAGCCTTTCAATGTTTAAAGAGAGATGATAAACAGGAGGAAAATCAACTTTTTACACAGGTAGATAGTGATAAGACAAGGGGAAGTGGATGTTAGGAGATGTTTTTCACTGAGAGAGTGGTGAGATGCTGGCACAGGCTGTCCAGAGGGCTTGCAGGTGCCCCATCCTTGGAGGTGTTCAAGGCCAGGTTGGATGGGGCCCTGGACAATCTGTGCTACTACTTGATCTAGTGGTTGGCAACCCCTGCACATGGTATGGCAATAGGAACCTGATGATTCCTGAGGTCCCTTCCAACCCAAGCTATTCTATGATTCTCTGCTCATTCGATGATTGCAATCCTAGGAAATTATTTTGAAGTCTGGCAGAACCTAATTCTCATTAAACATAAATTCAAAGACCTTTTAATTGCTAATACTTTCTCTTATCATTTAATACGTTTCGTTGCAAAGATGACTTCAACATATAGATAGCCAGAAAAGCTATAAATTTACTCTGCCCAAAGTGTCTTCATCTACCAACACGAGGAAGACACTAACTTGGCTTTTAAAACCTACCATTTTGCAAAAGGCAATAATGTAATTCCTTTTCATTAAGAGGCTTAATATCATATGAGTCATTTCTATTTGGACTGGAGCAGAAGGGCTTGCATATGGTCTACAGATTGGTGGGCAGAAAGACAGGAGCCATTACTTTAATGTGAGAATGAAGAATTAAATAGGCTTCAGAGTGTTTCTGAACTTTCACCACTGGTACTCAACTACATAAGTTGAAGCAGCTCCACCCTCTGTTGTTATTGTGGTCATTCAAAAAATAAATGAGGATCTTTAGGGTTTGGACCCACCATGTTAGTATAACAAACTGTGACGACTCTTTGCTTCAACCAAAATGCCCATTTGGTCTGAAGAGTAGAAATTCACCAGATAGCGTATATTAAAGGAAAAAATCTTGGATCTAACCTCAGAGAACAGATGGGCAATGAGACATATCAGAGACCAAATGGAATAACCTTCGTTACTCCAGAGTTGCATTTGTCTTGGGACAGTGCTCAAGGTAACATTAGGAAGAGTGCAAGGGAAAATCACTCTCAAGATTTATGCTTCTACAAATAACAAATTAATTAATCAGTATATAATGGGAATATCTACGAGAGGCTTCAGGAAGATGTCTGGGAAGTTGCAAATATCATGTGGGAAAGCATATCTCTGGCACATTTGTTTTGCTGCATTGTCCCACCTATTATTTAAAAGATGCTGCTCTTGACTTTTTATTGCTACATCATTAAAGACATAATTTAAAAGCATAAATGAAGAGGGGAAATGGATGGCAGATGAATCTTTGGCATTTTAACATTAAGAATGACTTCGTTCAGCTAACTTTTACTCAAGGACCTCGGACTTAAGGAAGCAGTTCTGCTGAAGGTCACATGCCAAAAAAGGTTTCAGTGACAAAAAAAAAAGGTTTTGTGGTCCCTTGTTAATCAGATTTAATTGTATGTGTGAACCTTTGCCTTGAAAGAAAGCCAGGACCCCACCATTATCGGAGAGATCAGTTAGTTTTAGCAAACCAGAGAGCGTTCTTTTGAAATACAAAATGTACTTGTGGCAGGAAGTTTCAGCCAAAAGTAGACTGATTTGCAGTAGTTTGAGGACACTTCTTTGCACTTGTATTTACCACACAATTCAAAAATCAGCTGCAAACAGTACATCTGGATCTTTCTAATGTCACTTCAGATCCCACTTTTCACCTGTAAGACACCAGGTTCTCCTTAAAAGTCTCCTCCTTGTAACCTCCTAGTTAAAAGAAGTTCAAGTAATAACTGGGCAAAACTTTGGCTTTCGTCCTGAAGGCTTGCATCACTAGTTGCTACGTGATGCAGGCATGCTGTGAGTGAGGGGTGAAAATTCCTCAGTCGGCTGCTGGTTCCTCTGCACTACACAGCTCTGCATGTCCAGGTTCATGCACAGCATCTGAAGCAAGTCAACACTTGCTCTTTGTTATCTCCTTCATCTTCAAACCATTCAGAGACAGCTGGCCTGTAAGTGGTGAATCCTTGGACACCACATGCTAGTAGTCAGCTAGTAGATCCAGAGAAATGTGGAAACACAATCAGATGGTTCAACTTGAGGAATGTCTGGCTGCAGCTGAAGAAGGTGGCAGTCCAAATGGGTTAAAAGTTGTAACAAATAGCTTTGGCATTGAAATTTGAAGAGCAGATAGAGTGGATTGGGCTGTCCATGTCAGGGATGGCATCTCTCTAGGAGAACATGTTCCCTAATAGGTGCTTTCTTGCTCATCTTCAGAAAGCAGAGAAGGGCAGTCCGTTGCTACGTTTCTTGGCTGGCAAGAAGCAACATGTGATTAATTTTGGTTCACATTATATCTATTCCTCTGTACTCAGCTCTGGTGAGGCCACACCTTGAATACTGTGTTTAGTTTCGGGCCTCTCACTACAAGAAGATGCTGAGGCCCTAAAGTGTGTCCAGAGAAGGGCAGTGGGGCTGCAAAGAGTGTGGAGCACATTTGTGATGGGGAGCAGCTGAGGGAGCTGGGGTTGATTAGTCTGGAGAAGAGGAGGCTCAGGGAAGACGTTATTGCTCTCTACAACTCCCTAAAAGGAGGTTGTGGTGTGGTGGGGGTTGGCATCTTCTCCTATATAACTAGTGATAGGGCTAGAGGGAATGGCCTCAAGTTGCACCAGGGGAGATTCAGGTTGGATATTAAGAAAAGTTTAATCTGTCTCTGAATGAGTAGTCAGGCACTGGAATGGGCTGCCTAGGGAGGTGATCAAGAAACATTTAGATGTTGTACAATTGGACTAGACAATCTTGCAGGTCTTTTCCAATCTTGATGATCCCATGATTCTACAAACTTATTGTCAAGCCCTTGATGGACTGAACAGTGGATCAGCAATTGAATACATATTCCAGTAGGTTTCTTAGCCACAACTAGCCCAGCAAGTGTATAAAAGGAAGTATCTGCCTGCTTGAAGATTTGATGTCAACAGTTCTCGTAAGACTGATGAAACTGGAGACTTGTATGTTGCTTCAGGTAATATATTTCTCAAAGAAGGGCCATGAGCATCAGGGTTTTATTTCTGGAACCTCAGTGGTAACCAGCAGACACTGGATAAAACCTGTTTTGTCAACGACATATGAAAATCCAAATAGGTGGTTTTACTGTTGCATAACATAATCTCCAATTGAGATATCTCTACAGATATTTCCATGATAAATCTGCTTCTCAGGCTTGTGCAGAGTTCTCAGCTAGCTGAGCTCTTTGTTAATAAGTGCACATCAATGCTATTGTCACAGGGGCCAATAAATGCATTTTTTTCAAGCATTTCTAAAAATCTATTTCCGCGTTCTCTGTCAGTCCTGAGTCATACTATTGATTAATGCCATTCTGTTTAATGTGGTTAACTTCTGGCTTGCTGTTAGTGAAAGAATGAAGCTTTTATTATCGGTTGAGTGGGAAATCCATTGGCATAACAGGAGATTCTTCCAATTTACAAAGACATTATGAATGATTTGCAGTTTTCAAGTAGGAGCTAAATGGAACAGAGACTTGCAAAAGGCAAGGATGCTTGGCCAGCCCAGTCCTCTGACAGATGCTGTCATTTTCATAAAACGAATAAATGCAGAGTCAGGAGAAAAACTGGAGAAATAAAGGGATAGTTTTCAAGTGGAAAATGCATTTGTTTTTCTGTTGTCATGGTCAACAGAAACTGAGATTATCAGCTGTATAATTTACCCACTGAGGCTATAGCTATCACAAGCATTGATACCTCAGTTTCCATGCAAGACAAGAACAGCTGTAGTCAGTACCTCGATCAAACACTTTCCTTTGGCTGCCCACATGCTACTGTTTTGTGTAAGGCAGAACCTCACCAACGTGAGTCTCTCCACAACAATCCTCTGGATGCACTCATGCACACCTCCATTGCAAATATCCTACCTCCATAGTAGGTCTGCCCATCTAGTAGGACTGCTAACATCTCCCAATACCCAGGAAAAGAAATGTATAATGAAAAAAAAGAAACTAACCTCGTCTCTTCAAAGAAAAAAATGTCTCCCTCATAGATCTGTGCTACAGACAAACGAGATCTCTGGGATATCTAAGTGGTGTGTTCACCCTTGGTGAAGCCCCTTGTGTTAGACAGACGAGCTGTGGCTAAAAACTGCAGTGTCATTAACTTCCAAAAAGAAACCTCAGTTACTGAGGTGTCCTTGGAGACTAAGCAGAATGGTTTTTTAACTGCACCTGGAAAACAGAGACTTTCTGCATTTCTAGAGGTCAAAAGAAGGGTAGAGGCATTTAAGATATTTTACTCATGAAATAAATCAATTTCTTTCTAACAATTAAAATCCGCTTCTTGTTCCAGACATTGCATGTTTTTAGGAATCAAAACAATACTCTTAACGTTGTACATTGTGACAAAAAAGACGGAAAATAGTTTGATTCTCCTGCAAGCAAATGTACACATGCAGACACAAACACATGCAAGCATATCTAGTTTGATGTCAGTAGACCCACTAATTCCAGAGTATTTTATCTTTTACTTGAAGAACTACACAAGGTTTTGTCTTACAGAGGGAACATACCCTTGTTTGTAACTTATTGCTGATGTTTTAAAGCACAGTGATTCCAGGAAGCAGAATCAATGTTTTTGTTTGTGCGATTTGTAGTAGATGATGCTCAGACTGTTAAGTATTTGCTGTGCTTGATGGCATTTTAGTCTTTTCTAAAAAGCCGTTAATAAAAAGGAATCTTAAGCAAAATGAAATTAAAGTCTAACACAAAGGCCAAGGCTTATATTGGGGAAGAAAGCTCAAAGGAATTTGTCAGTAGGAAGCATCAAAAGAAGATGAGAGGAAGAGAGATCAGAGGAGCAAAAGGGGGTCTAGGAAACGAGAACAAAAAGACTTCTGAGATAGCAAAACCCCAAGGATTCCCAGAGAAACATCAAATAAATACAAATGCTTATTTGACAGCTAGCATCTGTTTTAAAATCAATTACTAGATCATCTCGAATCACCAACCACATGCCAAATCGATTACTATTGTATAGTTTGAAAGCAAGTATTTTTGCCTATTTAGGAAAAACGCTTTGCTCATATTGGCCTTCTCTGACGTGTTTCAGGGATGCTTTCAAGGACCCCCTTGCCATCTTTCATGCACACGCAAGGTAAATTTCCTCTCAGTTGATATAATGTAGAATCAAAGGATCACAGAATTGTCTGAGCTGGAAGGGACCCTTAAAGGTCATCTGGTCCAAATCCCCTGCAATCAACAGGGACACCCACAGCTCCATCAAGTGCTCAGAGCCCTGTCCAGCCTGACCTTGAATGTCTCTAAGGATGGGGCATCCACCATCAATCTGGGCAACCTGCTCCAGTGCTTCACCACACTTACTGTAAAAAAAGATTTTCCTTATATCCAATGCAAATCTCCCCCCTTTCAGTTTGAAACCATTTCCCAATGTCCTATCACAACAGACCCGGCTAAAGACTCTGTTCCTTCTGTCTTATAGCCCCCCTGTAGCTCTACACTGACTTCCATTAATGGGTATAAAATAAGGGTAAAAGTAGTCAAATGCATGAAAATTGCTTTCTTATAATATTCTGCTTTACATTAGTTCTATATCCAATCTACATTTTCCTACTTTGACACATTTTTATGCTTATGTCAGCAGTACCCCTGCAGTACTCCTGATTTCAATGGAACGAATCCTCTTTTCGAGCTGCATAACTGAGTCAGGTGAAAAAATCATTTTTCAGGATCACTAAAGAATTCTATGCCATTTGTAAAAAGGTAGAGACTCTAAAAAAATAAATAGATGAATGAGAAAGAAGAGAGCACTCCATTCTCAGCCTAATCCCATTATTCCTATATGCCAACTATGAACGTTCTCAAGGTGTTCGCATCATCATAAAGGAGATCCTTAAGGAAAACTGAGTGCAGTGCTCAACCCGACAACTCCTAATTCCTTCTCAAAACACACAGCCTCTTCTTCTGAGACAGACAGCAAGCTTATGAAGAATAAAATATTACTTGCCTCAGAGGGATTTGAAGACATGCTTTAAAGAACATATTTTAAACACAAAATCCTTGATCCAAAAGCAGTCACCACCTGATGGCAGCAGCATCACACAGTCGAGGTGCTCCCATGTGTTCAGCAGCTGAGAGAATGTGGCAGCCCCTCATCTCAGGGACAGGAGCCCATACATTGGGAGGGTGTGGGCTGTGAGTGTCATTTGTTTCCCCTTAGTCATGCAGTTTAATTGCTTGAACACATGTTGTTTTCTGCTCATGCAGCCTTGCAGCCCCATGTTCCTTTCAGAAGAACATTGTGGTGAGATGCCAGCATTTTCCCCTGGTTAGTTAGGCAGCATCCCAATGTAAGATGCTATCTGCCTTCAAGGACTTGCTGTGCTGCAGATGAAGTGTGGAACAAGTACTGGCCTTTTGTTTCTAAGCAAACAGAAAGGAAGCGAGAAGACATGCGGAGCCCTCAGCTGTGCACTTGGAAGATGGAGCACAGGGAGTTCTGAGGGTTTGGGCTGTGCTTTCTGCCTCTGTGTCTTGGAATGAGCTGCTGCGCATTCGGAGCCAGACTCGAGCTTGACAAACACGTCAACCTCACCAAACCTGAAGACAAATAGGCCGTGGTTCACGAACTACTGTGCTCAGAAGAAAGCACCTTTGGATGCTCTCTGAGGCTCTGAAGGAATGACACAGGGATGAAGAGCAAACAGCTGGACCCAGTAGAGCCAGGGTGACTACAGCCGAGAAAGCTCTGCCTGACAGCCTGGCCAAATTCTGATCACTCTAATCCCGGTTTCTTAGCACAGCCCCATCCACCAGCAATCCCCTCCCGAACATGGAGGATGTTGAGCTGTTGGAGTGGATCCAGATGAGGGCAATGAAGATGATCAAAGGGCTGGAGCACGTATCCTATGGAGAAAGGTTGAGAGAGCTGAGCTTGTTTAGCTTGGAGAAGAGAAGGCTCTGGGGAAACCTCACTGCAGCCTCCCAGTACCTGAAGGGAGCTTATGAGCAGGAAAGGGATTGACATTTTACACTGTATAGAAGCGATAGGACAAGAGGGAATAGCTTTAAACTAAAAGAGCGGAGATTCAGATTAGGTGTTAGGACAAAATATTTTACTGAGAAGGCAGTGCTGGCACGGGCTGCCCAGAGAGCTGTGGATGCCCCATTCCTGCAGGTGCTCAATTCCAGGTTGGATGGGGCCGTGCGTGGGTAGCCTGAGCTGGTGGCTGGCAACCAGCCCACAGAAGGGGCTTGGAACTGGATGATTGCTAAGGTCCCCGCAGACGTAAGCTGTTCTATGACTCTGTATGATTTCTCTGAGGACAAGCTTTAGGACATCTTTTCCCAAGGAGTGGGATTAAGGCCAGCTCCGGGCAGCAGGCTGCTGACAGACTGAAGAGGCTTTCTGAGGCTGCTCTTCTCAACCACACCAAAAGCACCAGTTTCATGCTGCTGCTTTGTTTTGTTTTGTTTTTCCCAGAAAAAAAACAAAATTCCAGACCACTGATTCTTCTAATTTGTTGTGTTTTCTTCACCAAAAAGTCCTGTAGTTGTGATATGAGTCAGGGCACTGTGGTGCTGTTAACAATGTTATTGACAAGAAGTTGCCAGATCTTCTTTGTGTCTGAGTGTTACGAAACACCAGAGATATTGATTACAGATCTGTCTCTGCTCTTTGGTAGTGCTTTACAGCTCCTACCAGAGTGCATGAAGAAGGTCAGGTTGCAATAACTAAGAAATCAAGAAAATTTAAAGTCCTCCTCATTTATATGAATGGATTTGTTGAAAAGAAAAGTCCAAAAGTCAAAAATAAAAAATACCCAACCCACTAAACAATATATGCACAATATATGTGTGCACAATAATGATGCACACAAGTGATGCCATCATTAGCAGCCCTCAGCTTGTTTGCTTTCAAAAGCATGAAGGATTCCTGCTCTCAGTAGCTCCTAACAATTAGCACTGATCCCAGTGTCAGTGAGTCCCAGACACTGTAAAACCCTCCCAATCCATTCTGGCCACACTGGCATGCAGACATTTCATCAAAACAGGCATATCTGTAATTCGTCAGGTTGCCCAGTGATAATGAAAATGGGGACTGAGTTAAGAAAGTAGAAACATCACTGAGAGATCACATAGATATTCCTAACACTCACTCCAAAGAGCAAATGCATTTCAAAAACCTCTCCGCAGCGGCAGACTGCAGTATGTCATTAATGCAAGATAATGATGAATGTTTCCATCACTTGGTGTAGGCATAGCTCCACAGCCTTTGTCAGCTCCCCACAAAAGCTTGTTAGCTAGAGGCACTAAAGCTGTAGTAAAACCTGTAGTAACTTTTGCTGGCAAAAGTATTTTGGGTCATTTGCACTGCAGCTCATTGCTGAGGGTAGATGTTCATTGCAAGGTCACATCATAGCTTCTCAACTGCTAAGGGTCCTGACAAGACAGAATTCATGTTGCCCAATTGATGTGATGCAGTGGGGCTCCTTATTGTCGAGTCTTGTTTTTTTTCTCCCTGCCACTTAGCAGGCTGCTATGGCTGGAAATACAATTTGCTTATCTGTGCAATGCAGTGAGACAAATCAAGGCTTTCATTATATTACTCTATTCAAACCTGCTCAAGCAGCTTTTACTGCACCTTTCCTTTAAATTAAAAATAACATATTCTTACCAGCTAAGCTGTGGGCTTATGACAGCAGGAAGATGGACAGCCAACACTGACACAAGGGATCAATTTCAATAGCTACAGACATATCAAGAAAGTCAATGATCACAAAACCCTCTGAATTTGACTATCAAAAATTCATTAGATGATTGCAATAGTTCAAGAACACAAGTGTCCCAAAGCAATCTCTTTTAACATTTCATAAAGAAATATGCTAGAAAGGAAGACTGAGCAGCCCGACTTTGCTATTAAAGAACTTGATTCTTCAGCCTCATGAATGCCTGTATCAGCACCTGCACACGTCATCTTTCATGTGAATTAACTGCATGATTTATTCACTCTGAGTGGCACCTGCTAGTCACCTAACACGAGTGCTAATGAACCTGTTAATACTGCAAAATAAGGCTCTGCGGTATAAAATAGGAACTGTACCACATGAACTGAATTTAGTTTAGCTTCAATTTTTTTTACCCAGTGTAAACTGCCACTGACATTGAAAAGCCATTAAAAACCCACTCAGAGTTTATGTTGCCCTGTTATGGCAAGATTCCCAGAGGTTTCAACCTGAACAGTGATTCAGGAACTTATAAACTAACTGAAAGATTTAGCTGAACAGTGACTCAGAGGATGAATCTGATTTTACTGTGCTGTATAATTAGAGGAACTACTGAGATCAATAGAATTACCCAAGAATAATCAAAATGAGAGCAGGATAAAAACAGAAGCAGAATTAGCTTATAGCATTATTTCAGTAAAAAAGCACTCTTATTAAATAACAGAAACATTTATTATTAATAACGGTAATGGCATATAATAAAGTTATACCACAGATGGATCAGAGTGGTCTGACTGTGATTATCAGTGGTGGCATTTGCATGTGAAAGCAGGAAACACCAAAAATACTATTCAACAGTGAGAACCAGATGGTGATAAACCCTTTTCATTTACTATGCACAAATCCCCACACCTTCAGTTGTGAAACCACACAAAATAATTGATGCACAATTGAATAAAGACTGTGTGCTTATTTTTATCATCCCTTGCTAAAACTGTATGTAGTCATCTCCGATAGTAATGTAGCAGAAACTGCAGAAAACACAAATTGTTCAAAACCAGTGAAACTGCCTGTGGTTGTGCAGGCTCTATGAGGGCAAGAATAGGTTGGTTTTGACCGCACTCAGTGTGTGTATGCAGGAATCCTGGCAGCGTGAGCTCTCCTAGCCCATGCAGCCTCCATCTCCAAAGCCTTTCCTGGACACCAACAAGCCTGGCACCTCACGATGCTGTGAAAATCAGAAGTCACTTGGGTGCATTGCTGTGTGATGGTGCTGTGCATGTGGCAAGCAGTAAAAAGACTGAAGAAAAAAGGAAAATAAAAAGGAAAGAGAAGAATGGGGTAGGGAGGCTGAGAAACAGTGTGACTCTCTTCTACTTCAGGAAAAGGTATTAACAAAATCACTCTGTGAACTTACTGTAAGTTCTGTTCCTCCTACATACAAGTCTTGGGGGATCACCACTATTGAATCAGATAAGCAAATAGAAGAAACAAATATACCTGCATGACAGTGTCAACACGTTGAGAGCTCTTTCATCTCTACAATGAGGAAATACAACTTTATCTCAGTCATCCTGAATTGAAGACTACTATGCAGTAATTCTAAACCCATTCAACTACCATGTAGTAATTCCAAACCTATCAAGAAAAGCTTAGCTTACATGTTGGCCTTCTTTGGACCTCTTGGAATTAGTCCACTTCTCTGTAGACAGCTGCAGATCTACTATTAAGCCCAGGCGATACACAGAAGACAGTTAAAGCTGCTATGGGCACAGGTGATGGTCCCAGCAAGCAGCCTGGGGAGAGGGCACTGAGCCTGTGTGATCAATACCTGCAGCCCAGAAACTCCCATAGGTGACTGAGAAAGTAAACAAAACCCAAGGTTTTGTGTATGCAGAATGCCCAGAAATTCTGGTAAATAATAAATCACTTTGCACCAAAGCATATTCCTGAAATGACCACTTAACAACCCCTTTATATCAGTTGGTCAAAAGCATTGAGGGATGGCCAAAATGCCACAGTGCCTGGTGGCCTTTCTTGATCCTTCCACAATCACCTATCACTTATTGCTGCAGATTCAGGTAGGAGCTTTGTGGACCAAGAGCCCACCATCCTGTACAGTCAGCACGGCTACGCCAGCAAAGTAGCGCCTACAGCAACCCTACAGGATGGTTTTGTAGAAGTTATTTAAAAGAAAAACAGGACCCCATTATTAAGTCCAACACACAGGACAGCCAAGTGGGCAATGATGCCCAGCTCATCTCATCCACTGTGCTGAGCTCAGTGATGAAGTCTGTTTAACTGCCTTGCTCATTCAAATTGGAATTTTCCAATGGAGATAAATGTATTAAACATATTCTATGGAAGTTCAAAGGTGTTTTGCCATATTTCCTATTCTAGGCACTATGCCCACATATTTCCATATTTACTAACATTTTTATTTTTAAATTTATGAAAAATTTAATTTCCTTAGAGAGTCTAAAGCTGGTGTCTCTAACGACTGCTGGTTTTACTTTAAAGCTACAATAATTAGTCTTCTAATGAGAGTCGTAATTGGATAGTGAATTAAATACCAGATGAGGTTAACCGTTCACACCGGCAGTGAAATTACAGGGGTTCAGATATTCTTCTTTTATCATTTTACTGTATTGATTTGACTTTTTTCTATTGCCTGTTGTATCCTGCCTCTCACAGCTCTACAATGATCTCATTATTTTCAAATCTTTAATTTCAACGCAAGCCCGTCCATACTAGTATATAAATTTGTTGAGAAAAATATATACCAAAATGCACAGAGAAATACACATATGAACACACACGCAGCTATGCATAAGAACTGTAACAGTAAAAACAAACGGCCTGCATAATTGGATCTAAAACTGGTAGAAAATAAGTTACTAAAAAGAATATCATAGAAAGGCAATTAAGAATTTTGGGGGGGGGGGGGGAACTGATTAATTAACTGCAAATTATAAGTATTACTTTGAACTGCTTTGTACAGAATAGTATCAAATTACTAATTATCCCTGCCCTCTTTGTTCAAAGATCATGAATGTGCATTTTAATTTACACTTAGTGAGAGCCAGCAACTAGAATTCTGCAGAAATCACTTGGGATGAAGGGAAATTCCTCCATTACCATACAAATGACATGCACAGAGTTACAAATGACACGCATCACATCCAGCTCGTATTGTTCCTTATGATGTGGCAGACAAATACCAGATATTATAAGAAAGCTTATAACCTACCGGATAATAAACGTAACCCAAACCCCTCAAATTGCTATCTACCAAAGATAATTTTGGCTGCTGTTTTTTGCTGATTAAGGGTGGCTTAGGAAAAAAATACCCTCCCCCCTTTCTCTCTTTATCTGTTGCATTGGCAGGGTAGAGGTTCTGTTTTTATCTACCTAAGAGCTCGTGATATCTAACGTAGACTAATCTTCATTTCCAAAGCCCTTCACAGCCACCTCTACCCTTAAACACTTCCTATTTAGTATCAAGGACAGTTCCCACATAAAAATGACTCATTATAGAAGCTGCTTTGCCAGTATATTTCGACTGCGACATCCACAATGTTCGCAGCGCTGCTGTACTGAGATCGCAGCTGACCAATATGCCACTACTCCTTGCAGCCATTTGGGGTTGGTACAGTTTCTGTGGGGTGTTTATTTAGCTCCAGGCACGGCAAGGCAAGCAACTCAGCAAGTACTTTCCCACAGCCAGGTTATAAAACATATACTCTGTAATGTCTCAAAATGTTTGGACGGCAAACATCATCCAACTGCAAAGAAATTATCATCATCCTGTCTCAGTAGGATGAGAACTCCTGGGCTGTACTCCTTGGCCCCCCGTTTATCTCTGAAAACAGTTATTTTATAAATCATGTTATTCCTGGACAATTTGGATGTGGGTTACCCTCACAGATGCCATTATAATATTTATTGTCCTCTTCTTTCTCAGGCTTCGTTGGATGCCTTTCATCTCCTCACTGTGATTTTCTCCTGGAAGATTCAGCAGCTCAGGGCTGGCTGACTGTCCCTTTCCACTGATGGCTCATGGCTATAGTGTTCCCAAAGGTGGAAACACTGACCCACTCCCACGGGGACAGGGACAAGCCTGTGGGAATATCCATCACAGACTGAGGCTGTGACTTACTCTTTGGGCACCCTCAGAGTGATCATTCCCTCAAATTCCTGCATATTACGAGCTCCAGTCTGTGAGTATACATTTCAGTTATGTTATCAGCACATCAGATGGGAGGTTTCATCTTCATGAGGCTTATCAGTACTCTACTAATACATGCAAATACTCAAAGCATGGTTACATCACGGGACAGACCTTAATTATTTTTCAGTTTGAAGAGCATTGCTTGGAAGAGTGCTAACAGGAAGTCTGGTTTCTATTTCGCAGATCTCCATTTCCTAAGTGCAAAAGGGACCATGATATACTGCAATGAAAACAACCACCTGGCTGCCTAATTGCCTGTAAATTATCTCTCAGTGCCCTGGGTACTCAGAGAGTTGGCTCAGTGCAATTTTAAGCCCAAAACGATAGGTGGTATAAATATTTAGTGATATATACTAGGGATTCAGTTCTTTTTTTCTATTGTAATTTGAAGAAGTGTGGCAGTGCTGTGCTTGCCCACTAAGGATTTATGTGTTCAGAGGAGCCAAATTCAGTCGGTTTATACCTGTGATTTCACAACATGATTCATTATTTTCCAATTGAAACAAAAAACCAGGCACTTACTCAGGAAAACTGTGCAGCCAAACAAGAGCTTTATTCTTTCTTTCCAAGTGGCCAGCACAGAGCATGCTGCTTCCACTCAGCAAACTACAAACTTAAGATGAAATTAAGTCATCCAGGAGAAGCGACTCCTCAGGCATATTTTGTTTGTTACGCTGTAGGCAAAGGGCTAGTTTCTCCTCCAAACCTTTCTCAGTTGTGCTTTCAGATGCATACTTTCTGCAAGAGGAGAAGCCTAAATCTATCTAAGGACTGAGATGGCCAGGAGCAATCTGTAGATGCCCAAGGAATGTTACTTTGCTGGAATTAAAGCCAAATGCTTTGTGATTTCCTGTTTACTGATAAACACTGCGTGAACTTGTGTTTGGGACGTCTATTCTGTCTAAGCAAATAGTTCATTCAGGAGATCATCAGATCTTGGATGGGAACAGAAAGGTTGGTTGGTTGGTTGGCTGGTTTAACCCTAAGATGCTTAACTTGGGGTAGTACTCGGGCTTTGTGCAACCAACCAACCATCACATTGCCACTGCTCTCTTCTCCCAGAAAACGTTGCTGGCTCAGGGCTGGGGGGGATCTGCAATGCACCTTCTGAGGACTCAGTGCTGAAATACTACCTGGCAGCCTTCCTTCAGACCACACTGACTGTAATTTGTTATTTGCCACCTCTCCCCATTCTCAGGTTCCCCTATAGGCCTGGGTACATTCTCCAAGTTAGAAGCCCAGAGGTATTGCTTCTTCTATCCCACACACTCTCCACATTTCCTGAAGCTTCCTTTCAGGCTGAGGTGCCAGTCAGAAGTGTTGTGCTGCATAATCTCCTCATTAAAGACAATCCTGGGCTTCTGTAATGAGTAGGTCATGTACTACAACACTTCCAAGTGGTAGCTCACACCAGAAGAAGATTGCTGTTATGTCTGCCTTTCTGTCAAATGACTCCCACCATTCATCTGGCACCACATGCTCTCTGTTAACAGAACCAGAACAACACCATGAAAGTTCTCTCTTCTTCTCATTTTCAGGATTGTTTTTCTTCCTTGCATCATTTTGGAGCTCACTAAAGTGGAAACGGATTCCTTCAGGTTGTCACCCTTGATACAGTCTGGGCAAGATGCACTAAATCATGGGGATTTGCAGACCCTTGAAAACCCTGCAGCAGCTTTGTGCCAAGCCTCTGCAGTGCAGTACAGCCGTGAAGCACTTCAGAACACAGCTCTCCATCCTGTCCCGTTCCCAAGGTTTCAAGCCTGCTTGTGATACTCCAGAACAATACATAATATCCTCTAAGGTCAGTTCAATAATCAAGTGAACTTTAATTTTTCTAACGAGGTATTGAATCTTTTAAGTCATCTCTGTGCACACAGTCTAAGGTAGAGACTGGAAAATCAAAACAAATGCAATAAATACAGTGATCTCCAGATAATTCCTATTGAGTGCGATTTATTTCATTGTCAGTTTTCAGGCTGTTGCCTTCAATTTTAAAAGCACAATAGTATGAAAACATAATGTTTTGCTTTTAGGAGCTGTTTTTTTCCAGTTCTGTTTCTGACCACTTTCTCAAATCTTTAATCTGCCTATCTTGAAAGCCTCCTTTAAAAAACTGCTTTTGATCTACTTGGATTCAGTAGCAACTGATGCTGATTTTTTTTTTCCCCCTGCTATTGTTGTTAAATCAAATACAGGGCAATGACTCAATTTCAAAGGAAAGCAAAACCAATGTAGGAGGCAAATGCTTCTGAGTCATATGAGTAGAAAGGGAAGGCCTGAAGTGATTTGTTCCTATATTTGGGGTAATTCGCGAGTCAGGTGAGAGCCTGTCATCCCCTCTATAGCGTAGAACAGAAGAAATAATGCAGCAGAGCTGGGGCAGCTTAAACAACAAGCATTTGTCCTCCTGTTCGTAGGGTGCCCTCTGGGGTGGAAAGCCTCCTCCCCCTGCTGAAATCCTCTGGGTTCACCTGGCCTTCCTGCTGATGACCCCCTCCAGATACTTCTCTTCAACTCCACCTTGTCACCAGACCTGCCCAGGACCATGCAGAGAACAGCCAGATCTGGGTTTTTGTGATAGCTACACCATGCCTTTCATTTGACATCTAGGGCCCAAGGTGAGGCTCTCACCTCAGCTTTGTGTCCTTAATTCTCTGAGCTCATCTAAAATCAGGTCAGTAACTGTGCCTCAGTTTGCCTGATTCTAGAAAGATGATAATAACTCGAGTTCTACCAGGATATAATGAGAAGTTTTATTAATTGATGATTGCAAAAGGCATTAAGATCATGACAGAATAATTGCCTCTGTGAAGGTCATAATTAGATGTACCAAGAAATACAGCTGAGTGTTCTCTGCAATGCTTATTTCATTTTATCCTTGTACTTCAGCTACAGCACTGTGGGTGCTAAGAAGAGCTGTGTTTATAAGCACTTTGCTACACCAACACCTGAACAAACACATGCAAGTGATGTTGAACACCTTAGAAATGGCAGAAAGGGTCACATGGCACCAAAATAGAAGAAAGAGATCCTGCAGTGAAGCACCTCCGGGAAAAGAAACATGTCAGGGTGGTGATACCAGGATATCCTAGGTTAGATATTAGGAAAAATTTCTTCTCAAAAAGAGAGATAAGGCACTGGCACAGTCTGCCCAGGGAGGTGGTGGAGTCACCATCCATGGAGGTGTTCCAGAACTGTGGAGATGTGGCACTGAGAGATGTGGTCAATGGGCACAGTGGGGGTAGGCTTACAGCTGGACTTGATGATCTCAGTGGTCTTTTCCAACCTTAATGATTCTATATCCTGGCTCTCCCTGCCTGCATGTAAGCTCAGGGTCAACACTAATCTGATCCAGGCAGGGATTGTGAAAAGCTCATCCGACTCAGGCTGTGAAATCATGCCCTTGGATCCAAATAACATCTACAGTGACCAGTTGTTGTGCCAGGGAGAATTACGAGCAGAAGTTGGGTGGGGGGTAAGAACAGGCTGACACGCTTTCGTGAATCCCAAATCCTGCTTTAAGGAGAACTGGAAGACTTCAGATTTTAAAAATTATGATGTAACTCTCCAGCGTGCTCTAAAAAGTTCTCTGTGAGACATTAAGGGCCATATTTACAAACGTGATAGCACTGGGAACGATCCCAGGATTATTAGAAGTATTTGAGAAAAATCAAAATGCATGTAGAAACTTTGGAGAAATCTTCAAAAAAGACATGCAACACAATGATGGATTTTTATACTCATCGAGACTTCTAAAAGACCTCATTTTAAAAACAGAACATCTTTCAAATTCTTTTCTGCGCTCCGTTCGTTTTTATTTTCCACTGAATATTTGATGCAACGGTTGTAGTTCTGAATTAAAATTCAGGTTAAAAAAATACAAACACCCAAACAACCCACCAAAGAACCAACCGCACACACTAATCAAAAGCAAAAATGGGGTTTCATCTCGCATTGCTTCTCCTTTTGAATTAGGATGCTGTTTGCATACTACATCTTCTCAGCAAATCATGCAGATTTGTGAGTGCAGCACTCTCACCACAGCATCTCTGTGTGAAAGCTCTGGATACCCATACCACACGTAGGCAATGGAACTTCCACCTTCCTGCAAAGGGCTGCGGAGATGAGTTTTGCCTGATTTCCTCCTTCATTACATCTTACTCCCTCTAATGGTTTTTTTTGTAGGTGACAATTATAGCCCTTTGAGTTTCTGCTTTCCATTTCCTCTATAAATTTAATAAGAGTATTGTTGGGTTTATTTTTCAAATAAACTTTGAAACATTTCCAAGGAGATTAAGCCCTGTTACATAAGGGCTTTTCTTTTAGCTAATGCAATGTTGTATGGCTCTCTTCTCTATAATGAAGTTTGGAAGCCCACTCTGCAATTACTCCTTTTTATCAACACATGTTCCCATGCCCTTCTGTATTAACTCCTTCCCTGCGAGACAGATCCTCCCTCCTCCACTCTTTGTTGCTCAGAATCAGAGAAGAAAAAAAAAAAAGCTCAACTGATCAAAAGTTATAGTAAGAATATATATATATATATATATATATATAAAAGAATATAATAAGAATGCAAGGAGCACAAAGAAGAAAGAAATAGGAGTATTTACTTAGAAAAAAAGAACTGTAAAACATTCAGCCTGGAAGGGGGTTACAGATGCATAAGAAAATACAATCTTAGAGATTTAACAGCTATACTGTGCAATACCTTTATAAGCCACCGTGAGAAGTAAACTTGTAGCCATCACTTTAAAAGTCTGTTACTACTTCATTTTAAAATCCGTACTTAGGTAGACTAAACCTGCAGTATGATATAAACCTTCATTAAAGGTTAAAAATTGTTAACACATCTCCGACTGGAATGTAACTACCAGCAGATCCCAGCAGAAAGGCGTTATTCTCTGTTCCCAAGCACTGCAGATTAAAGGCTTAAATGGTTATATTCGAAAATGCAGCGCTATAAAGTTAAGTAGAAACACTCGAAAAAAAACAAACCAACCCAAGCAAAATCTTGGAGTAATACTCAGAGAAGTTTAAGGAACATGGTTAGAGGTATCAATTTCTGCTCAATCATATGGTTTTCCTAGAATCTAAAATGTAAGTTAGAGTGTTATGCATACTAAATGAGATTGAAATGCTTGAATTTTACATCCACTTTTCTGACCTGCCTATTCCCTATATGAATTAAGGGAAATTTTTTTTGTTAATAGACTGGAATTCAAGTACACTGACTGGCAGTGGTTGCCCTTTGCTGTGTAATCGGCACCAGGTGAGCCAAAAAGGGGATGGTTTTGTGTGGTAACTTACACCCAGCTGTGGAACAACCAGGGAGTCCTAGCTATGTCACAGAAAATGTTATGGATGAAATCATAGAGCATTTCGTGTCATTTCAGAACTATACAATGCCTCCACACTCATTAAAACCTCAAAAATCCTTTCAAAGTGAGAGTTCTTCAGAATTGACAGCCAAACTATTCCTTTATAAGAAACACTTTAAATAACTGTAAATAAATTACAATATTTAGCTCTTAGCAGCAGTTCATGGGGCCGCTTTGTTTGATGTCACTCAAAACAGCAGACTAAACTTTTCTTGTGTAGATTCGATGGGTAAGAACTTCATGTTCTTAAAGCTTCTAATGGCTGGGGAATGGAGCACAACAAATATTCAGTAATTTTCAGAAAAATAAGTCTCAGCAAAACTGCCTGGCATGCAAACAACAGCTGGCCAAGATGGCAGCATGAGTTGGCTGAAAGCTGGATCACTCAGCACCAAGAGCAGTGGTTCGGTGGGCACTGTGGTGATGGGTTGATGGTTGGACTTGATGATCTTAGTGTCTTTTTCAATCTTAATGATTCTACGGTTCTAAGAGTCTTCCTGTGCTACTGTAAGGAACCTGCTGTAGCAGGTGGGGTTGGGTTTCATTATCTCTAGAGGTCCCTTCTAAGCCCTACAGTTCTGTGAGTCATACAGTGTCTGCAGGTAGCTACTTAACACCAGCACACACGAGTCAAGGTGTACCTGGCCACTTTCCCATTTAAGAGTTGTAAGGGGATCTTTACGATTTTATCTTTTCCTCCTCTTTTTCTCTTACTAATCATGATTACTCTGTGGCATAGTTTCCCCTTTAGACTCGTGTCTGCTGAAGACTGGAAAACAGCTGGCGCAGAACCGAGGCCATATGGTAGTAAGTTCCAGTGACATAAACTAATAGAGCTGAGCACGACATAATCCCTGGATGCTTTATCTTCTTGTAACTGCGGGTATGCCAATCACTATAAAGACGTGCCCTTGCTCTTCAGTTCTCCTGATGCAGGTACAACTGCTTCCACTGATGATTGCTATGAACACCACAGTCATCACTGGGCTTAATCTGCAAAATGTTGCACCGTAACACCCATGTCCTCATGTGCAAGAGGCCCCTGATATCTGCCTGGAGGAGAGCTGGCAGCTTGAAACACACCTAAAACTGTTCAGTTTTCTCAATACTAGGACTCGAGTGTGTTGGCTATCATTTCTCACATAGCATCGAGCACACAAAGCACGGATAGCAGTGCTAGAGGTCGCTTTCCAAGCACAAAGATTTAAGCTCCTGCCTGTTCTGCCAGAGAAAATGGCTGAGCTCAGTTCTGTGGGCACTGCTCAGTCCAAGCTGCCTCACAGGAGTTCACCCTTTTTTATCCTCGGGTTGCTGCCTCCCTGCTCGCAGACCCGCTCCGACCTGTGTCTGCTTCCAGCTCACATCAGGAGCAGGTCTTGCAGTTTTTTTTTCTTAATGAAGCATGCTTCATTTCATCGATTTCATTTCCCCATTAGAAGAGCTGACATATGGGAATTACGAGCAGATGACCAACTGCTGTCATTATTTCTGGTATTCTTTTGATTTTGCTGCATTTATGCAACAATGGATAGGTCAAACTTCTAGTGAGGCTCACATTTCTCAGCTGAATTTTCATCCTCTTCATGTGGCTTTCACTTTTTCTAATTTAGACAGAGTACATTTATTTTTGCTTTTTACATTTTCTTTTTCTTCTGGCACATACTCTTTATTCAGGCCAAAGATCAGTGAGATAAAGAGATAGCTAGCTATTTAAACTTCTTCCAGGTTTTCCGCCGGCCCTTGAATTTCCATAAGCAAGAATTCTTCCACTGTGGTGGATCAAGTGCATTAAGAGGAAAAATAAATACAGAAATTTACTTTTTAGGTCAAATTGGTGGAATTATGTACTGATCAAACTTCTAAAGCAATCTTTCAATTTTGGCTGTACTTATTTCTGTCATTTTAATCACTTTGTGAATGCAGCACTTTAAGAATCGTAGAGCTATTAAGGCTGGAAAAGACCTCTAAGATCATCTAGGCCAACCATCAATCCAACATCACCACACCAATGACCACGTCCCTCAGTGCCACATATAAATGTTTCTTAACACCTCCAGGGATGGTGACTCAACCACCTCCCTGGGCAGCTAAGATGGGTTGTTTTCTTTAAGATAAGTTTTTAAACAAAACAAAAATCGTAGAGACTATCAGAAGAGGGAAACCACCAATTTCCCTTAGGGAATTCATGAGGTAAACGTAAATTTGCCATGATAAAGAGCTCTACTCTTTACACCTCTGTTGTAAATGCAGTGGTTATGTATATTTACCCTACTGTATACAGACACAGGTATTCTGTATCACATCAAGAGATGTTCCAAAAGCTTTCACAGTGACTCAGTAATCTAAGAGCCACTATGTGTAACTGCAAAGAGATCAGAAAAAGCCATCAAAACTCCACAAAAAATAAAACAAAATAAAATATATATTATTGTGGGTCTAGGAGAAACCCAAAGTCATTTTCTGATCTCCCATGCATGGAATTACGACTGATCTTTATCTCAACAAGCTAATGATGGTAGAAATGCACCTAACTCATTCTTAAATTCTCCAGAACAGAGATTCCTACAGTGCCCCTGGGCACCATGCCCTATCAAATATCTTTTCCTTAACATTTACATGCACCATTTTTTTGTGTGTGTGTGCAAATTAATCCAATTTCCTTTAATCTTCCACAGCATTCTAGAGGCTGTTATGTTGGTCACAACAACCAAAGTCAATTCTGCCACCACAGAAATGAAGCACTTTTTATTTGTTCGCTGTAACCCGAACCCCTAAATGCATTGTGTGTTTTATCGTATCAAACCACTGGTAAGACTTCATGGACTAAAAACAAGCTCTCAAAATCAGGAGAGCTCTTAAGCCGTGTAACATTCACACTCTTTTTCTGGGAACAATGACAATTTAAGATACTTTCTTTGCAACTCTGATAGTGGTCACAGAACATGAATATGGCAGCATGGCCCTAGCGAACACTGGCATCACTACTGTAAGCTTCCATGTAATTAATCCAGACTTCAGACTAGCATAGCATACACCAAAATATATTCTGCAATATTTAAATTGCTAGTTTATAAATTAGTTGCTCAAAATGCAAATAAAATCTGAAAATGGAGACAACGTATTTCTCCTAAGGCTACTGTAAATGGCTTTGATGTATATAAGCAGAACTCACATACAAGTAGAAACAGTTGCACTGTACAACCCAATACATGTTTTAGATATATTTGACTCATGACGTGATGACACAGTGATGCAGAATCTGGTAGATATCTGTAAGTATACATCTGTAAATACCAGGTGCTACTTTCATACCGATCTACATATTTCAGTTGTCAGTTTTTTGTTTTTATTCACATGCTCAAGCAGGGCAGTAGCTCATTAGGTTTAATTTGGCTGCAAGCTGGGTAGCTTTTTCCTCACTTAAGATGTATAAGAGACAAATATGTGCTCGGCAAAGCAGCAACAGTAAAATAGCAGTGGAACACAAAGGAGATTCTGCTACAACAGCTGGGTTAAATTTTGTGGGAAGCTTCATATCTCAACTATATCTGCAGAGATCAGAAGACATATTACAGATTTAAACTACAGTAACAGAACTGCTCTCATGTGTTCCATGTAGATTGCAAATCTATTTCAGGAAGAGAATCATATTAATTTCATATTCACTTTAGTCACACCCAAGCAGACCTGTTGCAGCTCAAAAGAGTGTCTAAGATAAAAATACTGGCAACCACAGCCAATGACACTTTCTTTTTGCTATATATATATGGAAATCATCCAATAATAGAAGCCTAACCAAAATAAATAACAACAACAAAAGACAAAAAAAAAAAATAATCAGAACAACAAAGAATGAATTTCAAGGCATTGCATAGAACTGGAAGAAGCCACTTGAAATATTACGAAAGTGGACCTGATTTATTGGAAATCTCCACTCTGACAGTAACCAGGCTGGTGTTAGATATGGGAGCACAGTAACTCATTCTAGAAAGGAGAATTTTTTTTTCCCTTACAGGCTTGAGGAGAGCTCACACCAAGGTACTGCCTCCAAGATTCCACCACCCGTAGATGCTAAGTGGGGTGTGTTGAAGGGAAAGTCTATGTTCAGCTTAGAGACAGACTTCACGGGCTCTACCCTCAGCAAGTTTGCTGATGATACGAAGTTGGGTGGATTGGCTGACATGCCTGAAGGCTGTGCTGCCATTCAGCAAGACGTGGACAGGCTGGAGAGCTGGGCAGTAAGAAACAGGATGACGTTTAACAAAAGCAAGTGTAGAGTCTTGCACCTAGGAAGAAATAATTGCATGCACCAGTACAGGCTGGGGGAAGACCTGCTGGAGAGGAGCTCTGCAGAGAGGGACCTGGGCGTCCTGGTGGATGACAGGTTGGCCATGAGCCAGCAGCATGCCCTCATGGCCAAAAGGGCCAATGGCATACAAGGGTGTATAAAAAAGAGCGTTGCCAGCAGGTCAAGGGAGGTGATCCTCCCCCTCTACTCTGCCCTGGTAAGGCCTCATCTGGAGTACTGTGTCCAGTTCTGGGCTCCCCAGTATAAAAAAGACAGGGATCTCTTGGAAAGAGTCCAGCGGAGGGCCACAAGGATGGTGAAGGGCCTGGAGCATCTCCCCTGTGAGGAATGACTGAGTGAACTGGGTCTGTTTAGCCTTGAGAAAAGAAGGCTGAGAGGGGATTTGATCCAGGTTTATAAATACCTGAGGTGTGGGGGCCATAGGGCCATAGTGGTGAGGCTGGACTCTTTTCAGTAGTGCGTGGGGACAGGACAAGGGGAAATGGGATGAAGCTAGGGCATAGGAAGTTCTGCATGAATGTGCGCAAGAACTTCTTTACGGTGAGGGTGACGGAGCACTGGAACAGGCTGCCCAGGGGGGTTGTGGAGTCTCCTTCTCTGGAGATATTCAAGACCCGCCTGGACGCCTACCTGTGCGACCTGCTGTAGGGAATCTGCTTTGGCAGGGGGGTTGGACTCGATGATCTCCGGAGGTCCCTTCCAACCCCTACAATTCTGTGATTGTGTGATTTCTCTTGGTAAAACATGCAACACATGAGTATGGTGCCAAGAGAAGTCTGGGGGCTCAAAGCTCTTCCTGAAGAAACAGCATTTTAAATAGGGCATCTGAGAAGGCAAAGCGCGTGCTTCTTCAATGCAAACAACAACAATCCCACTCCCGAACACCCTGGACTTGGAGCACTGGCAGCTACTGAAATCAGGACAGCCACCTGGCTTCCTTCCACTGCATCAAGGAGATCACTGACCTCAGTAAATAATATTCTGTTTTCCTTCCAAAAGCCATCCTGAAGCCAGAATGATGGTGATCCAAAAATTAGAGGATGACAGGTGTTGGGTTTGGCTGGCAACCCCCTTCTAAACAACCTTCTGCAGAAAGGGAAGGTTAAAGCCTGGGCTAGAGCTGGCAAGGCTTATTGCAGTGCGGCAATGGATTTTGAAGCCCATCCAGAGAGCAGCACATTTAAAAGTTTTCAGGAGCATGCTGACTTCTACGCAGGCGTTCTCAATGTGCATTGTAAATGGTTCAATTTTCCCTGACCTTAACCAACTGAGAAGGGCCAGGAGCCCATCCCCAGTGATGCAATCCACATGAAAGGGAACCTCCACCAATACTAGAAGATAATGGAACTTCTACTAAACCTTTCACTGCATGGCCAGCTGAAATTTAAGGCTTTTTCCTTCTTTTTAAACATAGACAAGGCAAAAATATTGCCGCATACAGCTGACCTTCCTTAAAACAGGATTATTTACATTTATTTCAAACACGTGGCTGAGGTTAAAAGCTGCTCTTCATTTGTATTTGCCTGCAACAGAAATGGACAGATTTTCTGCACATTTGGTAGAAATCAGCACGCAAATAAATGTATGTTAAAAAAAAGTCACCAACATTTTAAATGTTAAAGCTGAAGAATGGCCAACTGGGAACTGCATGGCCAAAGTGTTATGCAACAGCTGCATGCATTTAATAGGCAATGCTGAATGATGCACAACATGCAAAATGTAAGAAACTTTCCATTTTAATGTAGCAATAATGTCACTGAAACAATACGTTGGGTTTCCTACCCTGCCTGAAGAGGCACAGAAACGAGGGTAAAAATTCCACATGGCTTCCTCATAAGACCTAAATATAATCTCCATGTTCCCAAGGAAAACTTAATGGTTTTGGGACTTAGGGTGCACTATGAAGACATCTTCAAGTGTTCTTTGTTATCCTTGCCCCTTTGCTCCACAGTGGAAAATATGCAGAGCTGCACATTTACCCACTTCCATGGAAAACATTACTTGACTGAAAATACGTTAATTCTTAAAAATAAACAGATGAGAATTGCCATTCACTGCCCTAGTGGCTCTTCATGTGCATTGTCCAAGAGAAGTCACAGAATCATGGAGGTTTATAAAGACCATTAAGATCACCCAGCCCAACCCTGAACCAACATCACCATGCCCACTAAACCATATCCTTAAGCACCACAGCTACATGTTTCTTGTAAACCTCCAGCGACAGTGACTCCACCACTTCCTGGGGCAGTCGTCTGCTTCTTTAACAGTCCTATCCAGGCTGGCCCTTTTGACTGTCTGGGACCCTGCCTTGAGCATCCTTTTGGTGAGAGATCACTCTATCCAGGAGATCTTAAAACGTTCAGTGATGACTCAGTCTAATTTTTATCTCCCCTTAAGCCTTGGAGCAGCTAATTACTGGGAAAGGCTAGACCTACACAGTGAGACGTTACACTACCTCATCTCCTCCAATGACACCAAAGAGGAATTTTTGTACTTACTTGCATTCAGCCTAATTATAAATGTCCCTTCCCAATTTGTCCAGTCATCAAAGTTACTGTTTCCAAGCACTAAAGGTTTAGAGTTCTCAAATCATACAATGAAGAATCAAGCACACAGACAAATTAGGCAGAGGGCAATGCTTCTGCAGATGTATCTAGCATTTATCCAGTGGTAAGGCTGTTTCCAGACTTCCAGGATTAATGCTTCTAACCATAAGAAACGTATCTACTTCAGTTGCTTGAAATACTATAAGCATAAAAGATACTGCTCAAGAGAAATGCTATTTGTTTTGGCAGCTGTTACCAGGCACTGCACCTCTGAGACCAGCCACACACATTTTAAATATACGCTCTGACTTTTCTGAGATGCTGATTAAATTATGGAAAAGATCCTTCTTTATTACTGCATTTGCTTTTCTCTCTTTGCAAAGTCTAGGAAAGGAACAGAAGCACTATTAGCGTGAATCAGCCAGCAGCTTTGGCTCTGTCATTCCCATAAGCTCAAGGGGAGTTTCAGGGAAGTGCACGGGAGGGGAAATTGGAAGCCTTTTACTAGATCTTGCAGCAAAAAATTCTGCGGTTTCATTGTCTTAATGATGATGACATCCTGGCCTCCCCCACCAGGTGTCACTACAAAGTCATTTAAGAGGATCTGATGGTGATAAAGCAAGATGCGGGCAGAATGAAGATTAATAAGACATGCGAGTCAGAGCTGGAAAAGAGTCTCTTCTCACTCCTCCTCTTGCTCCCCAGCCAAAAATAAAGCAGAGCAACACCACTGTGCATTAGGCTCAACAGAGCAGAGTATCAATTTTAAATGTCAGATATGTATAACTCATATTGCATAAGCGGTTTAAATGAGCGCCACGTGAGCCTTTCAGATGTGCTCCTCCTGCGTGAGGCTGAGGAAGGGACTAGATGAGATGTCACAGCTACCAGGTCAGTACTGGTCTGGAAAAGGGTCCTTGCTTTGAGGTGATCTTTAGGGACTTGCAGAACAAACTCTTACCATCATTCTGACAAGGACATGAGGCAAGGGATTAACTCATGTGCAACTCTTCCTTTTGCAAGCAAAGACCCTAAACCACAAACAAAACACGTCCTGCGGATCAGGTTGCAAAATGGCTTATATGGAACTGCTTTTAGACCTGAGGGCACAAGAAATAAATAACACCCTCCGTTTTGCAGTCTGTGGATAGGATCAGCTCATCTGCGAGTAAAAATCCACCCTTCCCCTCCCACTCATGGAAGGAACACATGGAGCATGCCTGGTGCTCCACTCCCCTGCGACTTCCACACAGCAGAATGCAACATCAGAGTCGTGCCTGTGAATGCAAACTTACTGAAAAGAGGTCAAACCAGGACTTCTGAGCAGAGCAGCCAGGGAAGGTCCTTGCCCTGCTCAGCAGACCTATGTACAGGGAGCCTGAAACAGGCTCAGGGAGGATTCAGCACTCCCCAGGATTCAGCCAAAAGTGAAAAACCCTCTTTGCTCATGCTATCCGTTTAAATGCTGAGCTGGTTTCAGCCACAGCACTTAAAGCTCTCTCTTACGGGATCTCACAATATTTTAGCATAGGCATTTACCAGGCAAAACTCTGAAAGTGTTAAGTCAGTCTACGTGCAAACATTGTCAACGCTTATTTTAGTAATAAAAGCCATGTTTAATCTATGCTTTCATGTTTCAGAAATCTATGTATCAATCTATAGCCTTCCAGCTAAATACACTAAGTAGATTAAGCTCTGATTGATTCAAAATGTTTTTCACTATATTATCAAAAGTCTACAGATCAGCATAAATACCATGAGGAATTTTTTTTCCCCCTTTGGCAGATTTACAAAAGCAGAGCTTAACTTGAATTGAAATGAACTCCTGCATTTTTATAGGGCAAAAAAAAGCCTGTCAAACCTCCTCTAGTTCTGCTTTACTTCCGGATCTGGTAAAAACCTGTGATTAATAGCACAGAGCATCTATTCTGTCGTGACAACAGCAACAGCATTATGAAGAGGAGTGTTCCCCCTGTGCCCACCATTCATCTCGTCCACCAGGAGTCACCCCAAAGGCAGCACTGCTGAGGCTGCAATCTGTCCACGGTGCAGGCAGCTCAACAAAATGGGGGAGTAGGGGTGTTGGTGATACGCTTTTAAAGATGACAGTAAAAATACTTTAAGTGGCTTCTTCAGACTGAAAATACCAAAATTTTTATTTCTGTAATGTACTCAGGAAATGTGATAAGCGGGTCATGAACCTGCCAGGTGCTCCAGGGAGGCTCAGCTGCCATTGTTGGCAGTGGTGAACTTCAGCAACAAAAAGAGCACTTGCTCACAGAGCAACATGCCCAACTTGCTGTGATCTTGTTTCAGTGGTTCTTCGCAGACTATCTGCTGGAGGTGGCTGCACAGATGGAACAAGATCCCTACATATGCTCAGCATCCACCCCAGGAGCACGCTAAGACAGCAGTGGTGCAAGCAAATGTGGGTTTGAGCATCCCAGCTCTACTAAGGAGGTGGAGGAGACATCTCCAAACATCAATAGGAATGGAGGGAGGTGAAAAGCAGCCCCGGGATGGTAAATTTTGATCCTAGCTCAGATTTCAAGAAATTCCACTCAGCTGAGTTCAGATTTAAAGATTCTGGTTCATTTACTTATTTATTTTCCCCCACCCACTCAAAATGAAAGATGAAGTGTCCAAGAAAAGGAGAGAATTTGGTAAAATAAAGTTGCTGGTAACCACGTAACAGCAGAGCATCCCAGCTGCTGGCAGGGTGATGCTTCAGCCTTTCTAACAATGGATGTCTGAACTCTCACAGACTCCTTACCTACTCACCACTATGCTGTATCCTGTTCCTTCTGGGATCTTTCTCCATCCGTCCATACATTCAGATAGCTGACACCAGGATGCTGCGAACCCATCTGATCCTGCATCCCCACAGCTTGTTCACACATCTGCCTCAGCACTGATCCTACACCCAGCTTCACCTCCAAGTGATGCAGAGCAAAGGAAGGCACTCAGCTTCCACCATACACCTTTGGATTTGAGTGAAGTTTTGCACTCCATCACTTGAAAACATGCATTTCAGATTTTCCTAGGATTCCTTCTCTTTGTTGCTTGATAAGTAAAGGAAGTTTTCAATGCCAACATCAGCTCTATGCACTTGGGCTCAAAGTGACATTTCTAAAGGGATGTTAAAATCAGATTTCTCAGATTTCTGTTAAAACATACTCCAAGTGAACAATAGGATCAGAGGTCTTATCACATACACAATGCTTGGAGAGGTTACAAAACCTGGCTTGGTATATCCAGACTGTATTTGGTTTCTTTATCATCTCAGTATATTAATATACAGTTAACGAGTAAGTTCATTATAAAGGACAAACCTGAAAGTCAATGTCAGCCAAGAAATTGCCTGAGCAATGCAGTAATTGAATAAAAACACGTCAGCAAAACACAAGTGTCACCATGGGCTTAGAGTTCACCAGTGTGACAAACTTCTCCTGTCAGCACGCTGCTGTGTACAAGGCTGTATCAGAAGACCTCGTGTACTGAGTGATGTTTTACAGCAAAGGATGGGTACCAACATGCACACTTGACCTACAGAGTCAAACCAGCCTGCCCATAACTTCAAATTCATAAATAGAAATTAAAGAAAATTAGCATTTTGCATCTTCTTAGCCACTCCCCTGGTTACAAAGGGCTTCGCAAGGGGAACATTTACTTGTAAATATTCTGTAGTACAACATAAACGTGAACTTAAATATCAAAAGCAATATAAACAGGTATCAGATTTCTACTATTGTGTTTGATGACTTTGTACACTGATCACAGAATATCCTGAGTTGGAAGGGACCTGTAAAGATCACCGAGTCCAACTCTGGCTCCACACAGCAGCACCCAAACCCAACCCTGTGTCTCACAGCAGTGTCCCAATGCACCATGAGCTCCGGCATTCGGGGCCGTGCCCGCTGCCCTGGGCAGCCCATTCCATGCCCACCACCCTCTGGGGCACAGCCTTTCCCTCACCCCCAGCTGCCCTCCCCTGACACCTCCGTGATATTCCCCCAAGCCCTGTCGTTGCCCCTCCGCTCCCTGTGAGGAGCAGCAGCTGCCACGATGCCTCCCCTCAGCCTGCTCTGTGCCCAATAAACCCAGGGCCCTCAGCTGCTTCTCATGCATCGTCCTCTCTGGACCCTTCCAGCGATGACCCTCTGCCCCGCCAGGCCCATTTTCAAGGGAAGGAAGCCAATTACTGTGAGAACCTGTCTGCTTTGGGAAAATTGTTAGCTGTCAAGAGTTGAGTAGCTTCTAGAGCACACCTAGAGCTGTGGAAAACAACCAATCAAGTAAAATTGTTTCCTAGCTTCTTCCCCTAAAATAGAAGCAGCTTCCCCTCCATGTTTCTGTCCTTTCCAGTGATTTGAAAACTGTCACATCTCTGAGTGATTGCAGGTGCCATTAAATAATGAAGCAGCTCTGTTCGTTAACACGTTGTGATTTATTACTTTTGGACTAAGGGAAAGAAAAACAGCCTGAAAAAAACAACAGAATTCTGACACCACATTATTTCCAGTCCAGCACTCCAGACAATTGTTAGAATAGTGAATTTTTAGCAAATGTCCACCAGTCCCCAGAAATGCAGTGTTGAACATCTAATTTCAGACAGTTCTGTCGATTTAGAGTGTAAAATATTCATGACTAACTGCCACCCTAGATGTTGTGTCCTACCTTCATACAGCCAGTCGCTGAGCCCATTGAAAATAACACCTTCTTTTCCCGTGGAGACCACTCGAATGGCTTGTTTCCCCACATGGGCACAGTAATAGATGTTATTCTCAAAGATAAAAATCTGATTTGAAAGGAAAAAGAAAAAGAGAAGAGCATTAAGCAGTGGCTCCATTTTAAGACGTTGCATTTTACTTTTACAATAACTGGTAGTAAAGAAAAGTCACATATCACATTTTCATAGCGTTTTTGTCCAGAAAAGATTTTCACAGCTTGCTTCCAAAGTCATCAACCACTAGAAAGATGCTAATTTACAGCAAACTGAAGCCCTGGTCCTCCAACACAAGCTTTATTTTTCTTGGTCCTGTCTTCATTTCAGAAATTGAAGAGTGCAGTGAGAGGGCATGAAATGAAGAACGCTACCTAACCAGATTTTGAAGAAGTGCTTCAGGGCATGGAGTTGATGGTGACTAAACTGGTTGCTGGAAAATGTTTCTTACATGTTTCCGTTAGATTTACTACTGCCAGATCATTTTTGGGAATCAGACTGTTCAGTTAGGTGTTTAAGAGATGATGCGTGAGCCAAGCTTTAGCCAACCATTTAAATATATACATATCTATCTATCTATAGATATAGATAGGTAGGTCTATGGCATCATCTGGTTAGATGTTTAAATGTCACCAGTGACACGAAGATCCACCCCCTCTTCCCCTCAAAGTGAACCACGGCCTAGTCTTATTTGGAAAATATTTTTTAAATCCACTCAGGCTGCAAAGATGTACTGAACAGAGTACTGGGAAATCTATACAGACTGAAAGACAAAACTGTTTAATAGAGTTCAGCAGACATTTACAGATGAGTTTATAGAAGGTTGGAGCTATTGGAACAAATATTAGGTATCTACAGCACAAAACAAGAATGCAATTTCTCATGCTGCCCTCACGAAAGGATAGAATTGAGAAAAAGTATTTGCTTTCAGCTTCTGTTTCATGTCCTACTGTATGTGTTTCACATAAAGATGAGCTGGAAAGATTCCAGAAACAAGTATAGGTCCTAATGTAGTTTTGGCAGTTGTTACAGTGAGTTTGCTTACAGATAAAAAGTATGACTGGAACTATAACTTGCTTTTCCCCCTTCTAGTCTACAAGGGCTTTTAAACTAAGAAGAGCCCATTCATATCTTTTTGAAAGTAAAAAATACATCGTAGAAGATTCATTCCTGCCTTCATTTTTAGTAAGCAGAGAAGCCAAATGAGAGACCCGTAGTAGAGAACTCAATGCGTTAGCCAGCTTGCACATGGGAGGGCTGTCAAAGCATAAAAATCAGGAAGACCACTGTGGACAAAATATGAGGTTGTTTTTCATAGCCTATAAAAAAAAATAAATAGAAACTTATGCGTATTATTAGCACTGTGGGGTGGCAGCGGAGATAAAGACAGTGCTGGGACACAACAGCGTCAGTGATGTGGACCATTCTGCTCTGCAGCTCCTCTTGCCACAGCTAGGGCTCTGCACTCCCTGTTGTACATCTTCAATTTGCACAAGAGACACCCTGGATTGTCCACAACCCATTGGTGGTATTTGTTGGTAAAAACAAAGACTGGTCAGACCGGGATTTGAGAAACCTGTTCTCAGCAATGCACAATGCCCTAAAGGATGCTATCCCCAAACTGCAAGACAATCCCAAATCTCTACATCAACATGTGTGATGGGTGTTTGGGCAATCTCTTATGCAACAGGTGCACAGCTAGGTGGAGTTATCCAAGTGATGCAACCCATTTCTTGCCCAGCTTCTCTCAGCAAATGAAGGTTTTGCAATATTTTGTACTGCCTTAAATTTAAAATGAGTCTACAGGAAAAATAAATAAGGCAGAACGACAACCTGCTCCTGCCCTGTGCTTAGTAAAGCACTGCAATGTTTTCTGTCTTCACTGTTTTGTCTTTCAAAGCGTCATTGCACTAGTCAGGCTGCATAGGGTATCTGGTAGCTGCAATGGAAAATAATATAGTGCTCTGACTTCAAACCATCTCCCGTGTAATTCAGAGCCAAACTGCAGCACCTCATAGAGAATTTAAAATTATCCTCCTAACTACAGTGCCTTGTACCCTAAAAACGTCAAGCATAATCAAGATAAAAAATAACTGAAGCAGCAGAAGGAAGATTTCTATGTAATGTATCTTATAAATTAAGAAAAAGCTTTTGAAATTCTGTTATTCATCAAAAAGAGATGTCTTTGGATTACTTCACCTTCTGGTCTAGAGAGATACTAGATTTTTTTTTTTTTTTGAAACCTCTTTATAATATTTTCTACTGTTTCCATTTTGTGACATTAAAGTAGCACTTCCTATCAAACAATCAGAACCCTTTGAGCTAATTAGAGAATAATAGATCTGTGTAAGGAAACAATTAAAAAATCTACGGACATCACGTCCACATTATTTTATGCTTGCTTTATGTAGCAATCTTAAATAATATAAAATGATAACAGAAGGGGTCAAGCTCAGTTTTGTGTGTCTCTCGGTACAGAAGAAGAAAAGCATACATAAATTTCCAGTGTCTTCTCTTTTGGTGTGTGTATTTGAGAACGGTTTTAGTCCCAAGATCCTTGCAAAGTCTACACCTTTTCTGATGGACAGCGCATGACATCCAGCCCTGAGTGCAACTAATGGCATGGGAAATAAAGCTGGGTAATGTCAGGGGGATATCCCCACCTTGAGCACTGTGCCCACTTTGGTTATTACATTTCACTGCCTCTGAAAAATAAGATACTTGGAAGAAGTAAGAAGACAAACACCCATATATATCAATTGAAGAAATCAGAATTGTTAACCCTGTAAAATAAACAAGGAAGTCCTGAGCTATACAAGATAAAAACATGAGACAGAAAAGAGGAAAAACATATTTTTAGCCTTTAATTTTTCTTTTCCAAGTATCACAGAAACCAACAAAACCTAAAAGAAAGCTGTTTGAAAATGGATAAAAAGATTTTCTCCTATTGAAATCAGAATTAGTGTGACACACTGGGGTGTAATGGAAGACTTGCATCTCTTCCTCCTGGATGTTATAACAGAGTTCAAAAAATGAAATATTTCTTAACAAAGATAACTAGAGTGCCTTCAGGGACTTAGATAAAGACTTCTAAAAAAAACTTACTACTTGCTCACTCCCAGGATAATAAAACCCATGGGGATTTTGCCGTTGCCTTTAAGGTGCTCAGGATATCACCTAGCATTTTCAGCATAAGCCACTATGCCCTCAGCCTCAGGTATCAACACAGCACTAGCTCCTGTGGGCCAGGAAGAAATCTCTGCCTGCTCACAATTTGTATTAGAACTGATCACTGCAAGCCATTTGACAAAAATAACATTAAAGAAAAAAATACTACGCTGGTTAGACCACACGCCTAAGACAGAAGGAGATCTTTTAGTCAAAGATTAGGTATTTATCCAGTAAAATAAACGTATACTAAACTAATGCAAAATAAACTCAATCATCTTAAAACACACAAGATCCATCACAACACTGACTGATCCATTTCAAACTTCATTTGCAACTATTTAAAGGCCGACTATTCTGAACTGAAAGATGTAATACCTCCTTTTACAGTTATTTCACTCCCCTTTCCTTACAGCCAAAGAGGTGAGAGAGCTTCCAATTTCCTCAAAGACCACGAGAAAATAAAATTAACATGCATTGATCTGCATTTTTCATGCTTTGATTTGTTCTCCAACTTTCAGGAAAAATGCCGAGTTCGTGTTCTCTTTGCCAACTAACTGAATGACATCTTTAAGATTTAGCATCTCCAAATATAGAGTTAATGTCTGGATGCTTATTACTTTAATCACGCATTGCAGAAGTGTGAATACTTCCTACAGCCTTCCCATTGCAAGGTCAGCCCACAAGAGAGCAGTTACCATGAAAAGTTTGCCTATTTAGCATTGAGAGTTTGGTCTATAAAACCCAGCCTTCATGTACGGACAGGCACAAAGGCTTGAACCAGCACTAAATTCCAAATCAGCCCAAATATCACTGCAGTCTGAAAGAGCAACAGTGGTAAAACAGAAGGCTCAATTAACAGTGGGACACAGCTCTAAATCAACACGCTACTTTCTCCTCATCTAACATAATGCGCTCCATTTTCTTCCGTTTTTTTTTTTTTTAATGTTAAAGCCTGATTTCATTTTTATTGTGATTTTTGCAGCGGTTGGTTTTTTTCCATTTACAGAAAGTCTTCAAATAAGCTGGCAAGCCAGTTTACCTGAGGGAGTATTCTGGCGGAATAAATGAAATAGCAGATTCATTTTAGAATTCTGTCTCTCAGAAACACATTTAATTTTGCAGAATCAGTAAAGTTATCTGTGTAATTATCCATGGACTTCACTGTTCTAGATGCTGAGCAAATGCACAGAAAAAGATCATTGCACCAAAAAAGATCATCCCTGCCCCAGCATCATATTTTTGTAGACTGGTAAGCCCAGAATGGACACAATAGTCTTCATTCAACATGTGAAAAAAAAAAACACCACAAAAGAGAAGCAGGGACACTGAAGAGCAGACTCAGCTGACTCACAGGTACCCAGAGCCGTTTTAAGCCCCCCAGAGTGGCTAAAACATCTTGTAGTATCATATAGAATGCAGGGGAAACATCTACTGTCCTAGAAAAGCATCTAGAGCCCACATATATTTAATACTATTCCTCTGAAGTGCTCTAGGAACCTATGTGTATGAAGACAAATGTACTTTTCAGTGTCACGTAAGTGCACCAGCAAAACCATGAGTCACACTTGGGCAGCCTGAGCTCTATTCCAATGCATGAACCATAAGATCATCCTTACTATAATTATCATTTTACATCAGGTAGACTATTATAAGCTTGTGAAGACTGAGAGACAAAGGATCCCAAGTGCTCCTTGTCCTGTAATGAACTGCATGTCATTCCAATCAAATTACTTGTAGAGCCACAGTCAGCTTCAGCATGATACTGAACTCAGTATTTCCTTCTGCATGGGCAGAGCCACAGCTACTATAAAATTCCGTTTGCAGAAATAACAAGGAAAAATGGATCTATATGTAACTTGCTCTATGTATTTGCCAATGCATGTAGGTTTGGCATCAATCCTGCCTCGTCTTGGGTATAACCTTCTGTCATCTTCTGTAAGCATGTAGCTCCAAAGGCATGAGCCAGTCTGTCCTAGATACCAATGAAGGACTGCCTAACTCTATGGACTTCTCATTCTCCAGCAGCTTTTACGGCTTTCAGGTTGCTTCCATATCCAAATAAGTCAATCAAAGCAGCCCATGCAGTTTAGGTACCTACTGCTCCTACTGATTCTAGACAGCCAAAAGAAAATATCAAGTACTTTCATCTACTCAAGATATGGTCCATTAGCTCTCTGTTACTCACAGCCCTAACCATGTCCAAGTGGCACTGTTTCTCCTTCACATGGTTTCCTCTATTTAAATGCCAGTCACATCATGTCTTAAGCAGCAGGCACTGATTTCTCCAAACAAGCCCAATAAGAATCTTGGGCCCCTCACTGCAAGAAAGACATCGAGGCCCTGGAACGTGTTCAAAGAAGGGCAACAAAGCTGGTGAGGGGTCTGGAGCACAGGCCATATGAGGAGAGGCTGAAGGAGCTGGGAATGTTCAGCCTGGAGAAGAGGAGGCTCAGGGGAGACGTTATTGCTCTCTATAACTTGAGGTAGATCCAGATTTCTGCGTGGTTAGTCAGTCCTTCAACAGAGTTGAACCACAACATTCTCTAGGACATAAATGGGGATTCAACCGCCTGAAACCAATTTAGATGCTATTTAAGGTTCCTACTCCTATATGGCCCCTCTCAAACTAGTTTTGTTTTGCCAGTACCACGTGACATCTGGAAGCTGAGGGCCGTGAAAATGAAAAACTGTCATGAGAAAGATTCCCTTGCTGTTTCGCCCAAGCTAAAACACGTCCTTACCACACAGAATTAGCATGCCCATCTGTGCCCATGCAGCATCTTGAAGCAGAAACGATAATTGTGTTCTCACTTCGGGATATCATGGAAATCTGACGAGCACTGTACTGAAAAGGTCTTGGCATTTTGCAACGATACTTCTTACATCAACTAAAGCAGAAAAATGCACGATCAATGCGAAAACAGTTTTTAAAGCTTGTTGCTGATTGATTATGCATTATTCAGTGAATAATGATTATCTGAATATGAAAAAAATGCATAAATGGAAGTTAGTTGAACATCAAAGTTCACGTTTATCACAAGTGTTGTTCTTAATGCATATGATATGATTACACCAACTCATCAGTTCTTCAAAAAAGAGTAATAGATGCATGAACTGTCCCTCCCCAGTCAGTTTATGTAATAAGAATATTTTAATTAGAGTTCTATACCAGCTATTTTTTTAAAAAAAAGCTTGATAGCAATTGGGATAAAAGTAGCGAGTCAAAACATTTTTCTTCTCCTGCATCACAGAGTTCAATTTTGCAGGTTTGGAAAGAGACGTACAGCAATCATGATGGAGAAGTGAAAGGAAGTTTTTAAGAAGTTGATTCTTTCTTCACAAAACCAAAATGTCAGCATTAAGACGGATGATAAAGAAATGAAACTATTCCATTTAATCAACATATTGCAGAGAAAGAAATTTTGACAAATTATTGACAGAAAAGGCTACAGGTTCAATTTTTCATTTAAGGGTTTAGCTTTGCTGTAATTCAGAGTAAGAAGATAAGTTATTCCCAGGGCAAGGATTTAGAGGACATGCTTTCTGAAGGCATGCAGCACATAGATGTTTTCTTTGGACAAGGGTAAAAATTTACTTCACTTATTTTCTTCCTAGAAAAGGCCAAAGGTGGCACTTGTAGAGTGTAGTTAGGACTATCCCAATATTAGAAATATTTTGCTGGAAGACTTTCAAGATAGAGGAGCTGAAAACAGCCTAGAGGACCACTATGAGCAGAGAATACAGTAGTACAGATTGATGCCCATAAGGACAGTGCTGGTTCATAGACATTTCAAAAGCAGTATTTTTTACTCAGAGATCAAAGGCTCCATATCTGATATAAGTAGCATAAGAGAGTGACTGAACAGGGATTTGTGTAAAGAAAGGAAATGCAGTCAGTTCTGCAAAGGAAAACCACGAGAATTACTGCAACAGAACTCTGCTGCACACAGTTGCTTTGATTATACATTTAGCAAAGGAAGTGCAGAGAGTTATCACTTGTAAACTGTGCAAAACTCCCTTGTAAAATAAGCATTAAGGCCCTAATTTTGCTGTCATTGCCCACAACTAGCAAAGAGACTAAGAAGTCAGAGGGATGTTTTTCCATTCCTTATGTCTTCAGATTAAATATTTTTTATTTCTCCACACAGTGACTAGATCCCAGGCATCCTAAAGGCAACCAGGAGATGTATCAGTTTGCCCAAGGGTTAAAAGGCTCTGCTTCTTGATATTCTAGAGCTATTCTGCAGTCACTGGAGGATCCTAGCAACAGCATTCAGTAGATTCTGTAGACCTTTTCCACTAGCGATATTAAGGTATCCTTTGGAAAGCAGAAGAGTTTGTAAGATCCTGCAGTTCTCATCGTCTCTAGACCTACTCTAAACTGGCATTCTAGATCAAGTCCCATTCATCAACTTATAAGAGTAATGACTGAATTCTATGATCTGGAGACACGTTTCATTTTCTCTTTTTAAACTGGGCACAGATTTTTGTCTCAATTCTTTCTGCTTAAGTTCCTAACTACATTAATGTTCTTCTCAGGTTTCTACAAGCCTCTTCACATTTCTGACTTTGCATCATTACAAACACAGCCTATTTCCATTTATATTCTGAGAGCAGGCTAGTCCATAACATGTAGAGATTCTAATTACACCTAGAAACTGCAAAAGTCTGGCCAAATAAGTAATTACTATGGCTGGGAAGATTTTAAAATAGATGTTTTAAGAAAAATACGCTGTCCTATTTTCTGTTCTTCAGGGAAGAAAGAACATTCATTTCACATTGACAAAGAGAACCATGTCCGCTTGGAATTCTTTGCCCTGGATTCTAATGGGGTTATTTTAATTTATGACTGCCTTGTTGTATTAAAGCATATATCAGTAAGTGTACCATTTAGTATGGAACTCTGATTCTGCTTTTAAGTTCTCCTTGATGGATTATCTTGTATTCTGTAACCTAATACCACTGATGGTAATGTAGGGCATCACTACAAATTAGATTATTTAATATGAGACGATACAGTGTATCATTTTAACTATTTTACTGTGTTATAGAATGAATATCTGGCTAAGGACAGCACATAGATTACTTGTCAGCATAAAGAAAACTTGCAACTGGGCTCCTCCATGAACACAATGTCCTCACACAGTTAGCAACACAGTGCAATATGCCCCTTTCATACAATGTTTAGTATGGTATGAAAACCACCAGCATTTATTCCAGGAGCTGAGCAGCACGTACTAGAAGGCCTAATGGAATTGCTCTAGAGGCATTTTCATGGCTCAGACAAATGTCTGGGTAAGGTGAGATCACCAATGCAAACAAAGGTGACTGCTCTGCAGTGCAAGTAGACTAGGCAGCACGAACTGGGAGACTGCTCATGCTGTCTTAAAGTATAGCATTTAAACATACTGTTACTTATGATTGCTTCTTTATAAAATAAAAGGAAACTTATAACTTCAGTGGATTGCATCTACAAATCACAGCTAGCAGGATGCCAGAAACACCAGTGCACTGACTCAAGCAAAGTAAAGGAACATCCACATTTCAGATGTCAAGGAGGGAACTGTTTGCAGTGGAACTGACCCTGTGCTAACAAGTTTTACTATCAGAAACGTTGTGCTTTAGTGAAACCACAGTAGCATACAATGAGCCACAGTAACATAACAGAACTCAGTACTTGTACTATAGTGCATCAAGATGGTGAACTGCTCTGTGATTAAAAAAAAAAAAAAGAAGGAAAATAAGTTAGGATAGCAGATCCATCAATACATGCATTTTTGTTAGCTATATACTTGTGTGTATGTGTGTACCCACAATAATTAATGTTTTAATCCTGTAAGTCCACTGGGAGGGAGGACTCTATATTGTCGTCTTCATACTGTTAAGTAAAACAGAAAACAAAGTAATAGCTACGAAGTCATGGAAGAAGTCTATGGCAGTGGCTGCCTCCATGGGAAATGCCCTCAGTACCAAGCCAATGCATGGCTCTCCCATTTAGATAGAAGTAGATTTTTCTCCGATTTATTGGTAGAACTTCTACGGCAAATCATCTATTTTAATTTTTTTTCTTTGAGATCCTTCATGCCCACCAAGTGGCCAACATGTTATCTATAGTATCCATAACTTCTTCCAGTAATGACTACTGAAACATTTTCTCTTGTCTTAAATATCATACTCTTTTGTCATTGGTGAAAATGCAGCACTGAGAATGTTGAAATGGAAAGGGACAGCAGAGCTCGCAATGAGAATGCCAAACATTCCCTTAACGAACGAGGACTGTGCATTAAACCTGCTGATGTCAGAGAAAGCAACAAGCACATGTAGAAATGAAAAATAGTACACCACAGTCACAATGACCAAACAGCAGAGCATCAAAGGGAAAAAAAAACCAACCAAACTAACACAACAACACCTTTTCAGTGGGGTCCACTGATTATAAAGAAGAAAAAGGGAATCTCCAACTACAGCAAGCTGTCCCCATGTTTACTATATATATCTCACTGCAGATTTCATAAAGGTTTTGACGTTGGGAAAAGGGATGAAGCAAAGGTTACTCTGAAACTCTTGCTTTTCCCAGAATGCAGGAGCCATGCATAAAGCTGTCCTTTAACTGTGAATTGGGTATACACAGGGATTAGAAAGGAAGGAACATTTTCTTCCTTGCAACTAAGATAACCAAGCCAGAATTATTACAGGTAGCAGACCACGGTTAAATATTGATTCAGATGCCATTGTAAAAATAGAAAGTGAGAGAAGTGCAGCTTTAAAACAACAGTGTAAAAATCTGTCTGATAATAGTGGAAACAAATAGACCCACAGCAATTATAAGCTCAGCGGTTCAAAGGCCCAACTGGATTCAAACAACAACAAATGACTCAGTGCCTCCTGTGGAAATCCTCCTCACTTGTGATCTGCGCAGGCATTCTGCCTGGCACTAAGCTGGCAGAAATTCATGCAAGGAACAACCTGATAATTAAAGGAGTCACGCCACTTCAGTTCCAGGTGTCATCACTTAACCAGCATTTTGCATCTAGATATCCTAGTTAGCAAGACATCGCGCTAGGTGCTGACCTTATTTATTAACGAAAAGCAGAGCTGATTGGTCGTGACCCTGTATGGCAGGACCTATCATTCAAATCCTTTATATACAAAAGAACTCAAGTATTTCTCTAAATTGCATTGCACTTTTTTGACAGCAATACCTGTAACAACAAGCTGTTTACCAGCATTAGCATTCACTGTTTGAAGGCACCTGGCAAAGCCCTAACATGGCAGAGGCTGAAAGACTTGTTCTTCATTTTCCTTGGCATTTGCATTTCACTGAAATGGAGATTTCTTAAAGCACCTGCTGTGATACATAACTTTTACTACTTTAGAACAAATTACACACTTGATTGCTGCATAATCTGCAAGAATAAAAGGTAGCTCCTGCTTCAAAGGAGTTGACATTGGAAGATTTATTGGCTCTGAATGCCAGAGGAACCCATTTTGACCACTCTCTGGGTTTGCAATAAATGCAAGGGCATGCAAAAAAATCCAGCAATTAAATGCAATTATGATCCTCTTCCTGCACATCTTAGGTAGCGTAAAAAGACAGCTGAAAAAGTAAAAGACTGAACAGCCAAGAGAACCTCAAACATGTTTTTCTCTGCTGAAGGATAAATACTAGGATGTGAGAGAGATTTTTTGAATTGTAACTGCTGCTTCTAAAGCTGTGAAGAACTGCTACCCCCCACATCTGATGTGTCACTCATCATTTGTATCCATCAGACTGTTACAGGGAATTAAAGAAGGGAAAATAACATCACAGCAGAAAGTCCCCTGGCTCTGACAATTGGAGTATAACCACTCCCATGAGTGGTACTTCAGTGTTGGCAGTGCATGTAAACACTCACTGTGCATTATTAGAGTAGTCCTACTGCTTGTTCCTTCCTTATGACAACAGTGCCTATGTACACCCCCAGCTTCTCCTTGAGGCAAACATTTTGAACCCAGATGTGCTCATTTTGGATTAGCTTAGACAAAAGCATCCCGAAAAGCTCGGGGTTTTGGGATTCTTTGCACACTTCAGCTACAGACATGCACTAGAGGGTTTTGCTCCTGAAGCATTCCCTGCCTTCAGGCAAACCAGCAAAGGAAGTTTCTGCACTGTGTTGGTTTCTTTTTTTGGGGGGGTTGAGGGGTGGGGAGGATGGGGGTTGATAAATAGAGAAGCCCAAGTCTGTCCTTCTCACACGTTCTACGAGAACTGAGTTCAGGCTGATAGCAACTCTAATTTGCACAGACAGTACTGAGGGAAATACAGTATGGAAACCTTGTGCGATCTCTCTGCATGTAGGCAGAAACTCATTCTAAAAACGCAAAGCTATAAAGCATGAAAGCATTAAAATAATCCAGTAAGAACAATTAACAAAAACTCTTTACATATATACATACATATATTTTGGTGATGGGATTGAAACTCCAAAAGGAGAGAAGTATATTTCTGTTGGGTCACAAATGTCAATATAAGAAAAAGAGAAGAAATACAAGATAAGCATACGTGGAACAGGGCAAAGGAGGAGCACAACATGTTTTCTGCAGTCCTGTCATGACATCAAGATCCTTATATTGCTGCAAAGTATCGTGTTTTGATGCTGCTTGAGAGAAATACAGCATATTCACTGAAAATCACTCAGGAACGTGCTGAAGGTCATGGGACTGATGCCATTGCATACTGAGGGCTTTGGACTGTTGATTGTACCTTGGTAAGAATGAATTTTTTTCCAATACCTTGAATAGACAATTTCATGCACAGAAAGTGAATATATTGCACTGTTACTCAAATTTAACAGTGCTTTTCACTCTGCAAAGGCATAAATGATGTTTCACATGGTAGGACAAAAAAGAAGCAGCAGCTCATTAATAACAGCCATACTTAGAGAATGTCTGAACTGAAGTTGGTGGCTCTCCTTCTATACTCAGAAGGTCAGTACAGGTAAAGGCATGCTCCTTCCATCAGCTTTGTCAGACTTTTATTTTGTTAAGACATGGGCTGAAAGCTGAGAAAGACAGAAGCAACTTTTTGAGGTGCCAGAAGCGAGGGCTTTTCTGTATTTTGATTTCCTGACATTGATTTTCTCAGTTCCAATATCTGCCGCTATTTATGTAGATCTGTCAGAACGTGTGGCATTCTGCAGGTTATTGAGAAGTCAAGAACCATGCTCTGATGAGTTTATAATCCAAAAACTGGCATATAATTTAATGAGTAAAGACAAAAGAAAACAAGATAAACAGAAAATTGCTCCTGGGAAAGTTCCACTGTTTATTCTAAACTGAAAAGAATGCAAATTATTCAGATTCTTCTGTTGCAAATCTGTTTTTATGAATCATTAGGCAAGCAAGCAAGAACAAGGACAGACATGGTGACCAAAAGTTCTCCTTAGAAGGATGAAATAATGGAAATAAAAAGCTGCAGGGCTAAACTCTCCCAGCCTTCCTCTCCTTTGCACTGGCAAACCAGGAAGATTTTGATGGGAAAGTATTCTGTTTCCTGAAAAGTGGGGTACCTTCAAGGTGATGTAAACCCATTCAACCCTTACTCCCACCTTTTCTGGGAATTAACTTGTTTCACTCTGACTGAAGGATTCAACACAGATGGAAATAACATGTTGGGAACTCTCACTCCTTCTCTTATAATACAACCCAGCGAACGTTTACACCAAACTTGAAAAGAGTGCTGCTTTTCTTTGCACTCTATGTTGTCCGCACAGAAGGAGAAACTAACTTCACTTAGAATTATATTCCGAGTAACTCAGTCGGTCACAAGATACAGAAGACTGAGTATTTATATTCTCTTTATCTCATCTGTAATGCTTGAAGATTTTATTTTATTTTATTTTATTTTTAAAAGAAAAGCTTCTTTGGCAATTATCTGCTGATATGTAGCTGTGAGTAGATTATGTTGCTGCATGTAAAAGCCTCTTTATTTTATAAACCACACTCATAGTTTTATTTCAAGGTGAATGACTGGTGAGGAAAAGATCAAGAGGCATGTGTGTTAATATGGTAATACGTAAAACTACTAATTAGGGTCTCTTCCCCATCCTGATTAACAATGCAGGAATTAGGAATGCTGCTGAATTATAGGCCAACAGATTTACTTATTTAGAAGCCCAAAACAGAAACACCCACAAGAAATCCACAGTTGCACAATATTTCCAAGACTCATAGGAATACTTCAGATTACACTGAAAAAGGCTGCCATGTAGCCCAAAGAAGGGATATTTACCAAACTTCATGCATTAGGGAATTAAGATGTTACCATATTCTTAACAAAAATTGGTGGAAAGTGATATCAGTTATTTCAGTATAAGAAGATGAAGCTGGAAGTTAAAAAACTTTATTTTTCTGAAACAGATAGATAATATTTTCTTGTACATATAGAATCATAGAACCACCAAGGTTGGAAAACACCTACAAGATCATCTAGTCCAACCGTTCACCTATCACCAATAGCTCCCACTAAACCATGTCCCTCAACACAACATCCAATCGTTCCTTGAACACCCCCAGGGTCGGTGACACCACCACCTCCCTGGGCAGGCCATTCCAGTGCCTGACCACCCTTTCTGAGAAGTAGTATTTCCTAATGTCCAGCCTTAAACTCCCCTGCTGCAGCTTGAAACCATTCCCTCTGGTGCTATCACTAACGACACAAGAGAAGAGGCCAACCCCCAGCTCACCACAACCTCCCTTCAGGAAGTTATAGAGAGCTATAAGGTCTCCCCTGAGCCTCCTCTTCTCCAGGCTGAACATTCCCAGCTCCTTCAGCCTCTCCTCATAAGGCCTGTGCTCCAGACCCCTCACCAGCTTTGTTGCCCTTCTTTGAACACGTTCCAGGGCCTCGATGTCTTTCTTGCAGTGAGGGGCCCAAAACGACACAGTACTCGAGGTGCGACTCGAATGGTTGGGGATGGAAGGGACCTTTAAGATCATCTAGTTCCAATCCCTCTGCTACAGACAGGGACATGTAATTCGTCCATTTGGATATATTTTCTTTTTGTATAGAAAGATTTCTTTGATAGAGGAGGCAACGGAGTAAGTAGATTGGTCATCTTATCTTTGGCATGAAGAAAGTAAAACCTTCTTTCTAAGACAACAGTTAAGTACATCCACTCAGCTTGGTAGAACATAAACATGAATCAGTACCGTGCTGTGACTGAGGGTACTGAAGCACATAAGTTTACAGCAAAAGTACTTGCACACACAAAAAAGGGAGCTATCCTTGTGATCTTGAAAAAAACCAGTAAAGCAGCTCAAAATTACCTTCCCATTAGCAGATAAAGCTTTTGTTATATTATGCGTATGTTTATGTTGTGAAGCTCAGTTTGCTGGACTTAAAGCAAGAAAACAGTAAAAAAAAAAAACCAACACTTATTTTCTTTCTTTGCTATATCCTAAAGGCAGTCTCTGGATGCTTAACATCATGTGTTATCAGCTTACCATACATTATCAGTAACCAGAAGCCTAAAGATACAAACAAGCTGGTGTTGACAAGCAAGTGTGAGAGTTTGGTCAGCATCAGACCCCAACGTCTTGTGAGGTGGTACAAAATGCTCAAGAGGTATTTGTTGGGCAGCAGATGAAGGAATTTAAAGTGGCACATACTAGAGGACAAAACTCAGGTACATACGTGTGTAAGATGAGGAAAATAAACTTCTCAGAAGTCAATTCACAGAGATGCAAAAATTGCCTCATCTCTATTCCTATGAGATTGGAGGTCAATAACTCTCTCTCCAACCTCGTTTTCTTGATGGAGAAAGGGAGAGACCTTCTTGATCCTGCACCTGTTCTTTTTCCTCCAGCAGGATTTAGAGACTTGCAGTGACGACTGTAGCTTCTTAAGTCACAAACTTTTAAAGTAACGCAGTTAAGGGCACAAAAAAGAAATCACTGAAAAAAAGCACTAGGGAGAGGAGAAAGATACTACATTTTATTAGCTACTCTAAAGCTTCTATTTATTTATTTTTTTTTACTTTTCTGGGGGCGTGGGGGTAGTAAAATTCCATATCAGAAAAACAGAAATTGCCTGGCATGAACAAATACTTCCTGCTGGATTTACACCAGGAAACGAAGCATAGGAACACAGCCAGCTGTGAAAAATGGGCAAATCCAAAGACAGCAGTAGCCAAGAGAAAAAAAAACAGTGGAGATTTCAGGACTACTACATCAGGCTTCATGAAATACAGAAGATCTCTGACAATTTGTGCTTTTTTTGTTTGTTTTAAAAAAGGCATACTCTGAAAACTTTCTTCAACACTGCAGTGCAATGGAAAGTACAGCAATGACAGCAGAGTAGCAAGGTCCTATGCCACAGCAAGCGAGGAATTGCTCAAACACAACATACACGGGCAAAGAAATAAAGGTAAGATGCTGCTTACCCTTAGAAAGCCTCAAGTACACAGGGACCTCCAGCAAGATACCCTCACCTCCACTGCCAACCCTTAAATGAGGTCTGGGAAAATGTGGATCCTGGCTCCACCCCTTCTGGTCACTCAGGTGCATTGCATGCAGCTGAGCTCCCTGGGTTGGCCCAGCCTTCAACCAGGTGCTCAATCACTGTTCAAGCCATGACTTAGCATTTCTGTTACAAACATGCTTCTACTTCAGTCTACTCTGCAGACGACTACAGGGCAAATTAAGAACACATCTGTTCTAGATTTGAAATATTCCCAGTGCCAAGTTTGCATGTCTGGAGACATCCTTGTGAAGCAATGATATACTCACTAGTTCATATGTTCTATTATAAATCTGTCCTGTGCCTAACAATAGGAGAAGCAAGTGCTTCCTCTCAAAGGATTTTCATAAAATCTTCTTTATTTGCATTTTTAGACACAATTATTTTGCTGTACATTTATACACTTGGCAATTTTATACATAATTTACACGATAAAACAACTCCACAAAGATACCAGCAGCTACTACATGGGTTTCACGAATCTAGTCTCGAGCTGATTAATCACTTAACTCAATAGCAGTATAGTCTCTAAATCCATTCACACACTTGTTCTTACCAGCTGTTGCCCTTTCGGACCCCAACCAGCATACTGAAGCTTTGCATTGCTGACCTCAGGGGGATACAAATTCTGGGGATCCCTGCAAAAGAGAAAAACAAAATTTCAACTTCAGGAATGTCCTTGTGTAAGCTGGTGCAAACTCTTCTATGGAAATCCACCATGCTCCATTAGGCATCTTTCAGACAGTCATCCTAGTGCCCAAATTCAGCATATATCTTATCATATGTTAAGAACTACACCAGTATCAGATGTTGAAAACATTAGTTTTACCACTGACTTCCCTAAACCTTAAGAATTAGTCAAGGGACAGTAAACACAGTAATTGTATACACTGATGATATCTAACAAGGATAAGCAATAATTACGTATTTGAGACATGATGCCACAAGAAAAATACGATTTCTTTTCAGCATCTCACAGCTTTCCTGCATAATAATTTTTCTTTGTACACGATGGCAAGCATGTTTTGCAGATTTATAACAACTGATTTGCAGTCTGAAGTCTTCAAGGCAAAATCTCCTGCTAATACCAAAAATCTCCATCTTTTAGAAAATAAAATACTTTTCTTGTTTTTTCATCAATTACCTTCATTTTGTAGCTGAACATCAGTGAGATGCAGCAAATGCAATATAGAAAAAGGAGGGTTGGGTTTTTTCTGTAAATGTCAGAGTAGCATAATGTCATTTCATCATATCACAGAAAGCAAAACTCTTCCAGTGTATTGATGGTATTTATACTCCGTAAAAATAATTACATTTTATATTCTGAAGGCACATTACTATAACTGTGTGTTGTAATGTTCAGCAAACAAATGCACTGAAAAAGTCAGTGTACAGTATGTCTCATTAGCAGAATTCAAATGGCTTTAAAAAGCAAGAGAATTATCTGTCTACAGATAGGAATTAACAAGGCAATCTGAGGCCAACATTGCCCAAAAATAGAGAAAAGAGCCAAAGCCTGCCTAGCCTCTAAGCAAAAGGCTGCTCTGCAGCAGTTGTTACTTAGATAAAGGCAATTTTTTCCAGACCAAATTTTCAAAACAGAACAAAACTGAAAGCAATAATTAGACACTAATGATTTTTTTTTTTTTGTTGCCTGGACTATGAGCAGTGCAATGCCATGGGTATGTTCCATCTCTGCCTATTCAGATGAGATCTCCCATGGCTGCACCTTCCCACCACACCATGGATGCGTGTCCAACGGCAGCAGCAACAGGAGAACTTAGGAATGCATTTTACAGTCTTTCAAACGTGAAAAGTGTTTTTCCTGTGTGCTCCTGTTCAAAGCCAACTACAACCAGGGTAGACCCTAAATGAGATGGGATTCCAGTGTATACAGAATCCGTTTCCATAACGGATCAGGTTGGAACAGCAACTTTTGCACTGCTGCTAAAGAGTGGTTATAAGCCATAACCCATATTGTCTCTGCAAAGAGGCCCTTGGAGCTGATTGAACAATGAAGTGCTCACGATTACAGGTCTGATGTAGATGTGGAGAGACAAGTGATTTGTTGAGGCACAGACCCTTCAAGTCAACGTGCATCACCCAGATGGCTTCTGGCTCTACTGGCAAAGTGTCAATCAGCACTGATGCTGGTGTGATATAATTATGCCTCTTCTGATGATGATTTTCAGTTGTAAGTCTGGACTCTTTTCAGTAGTGCATGGGGACAGAACAAGGGGAAATGGGATGAAGCTAGGGCATAGGAAGTTCCGCATGAATGTGCACAAGAACTTCTTTACGGTGAGGGTGACGGAGCACTGGAACAGGCTGCCCAGGGGGGTTGTGGAGTCTCCTTCTCTGGAGATATTCAAGACCCGCCTGGACACCTACCTGTGCGACCTGCTGTAGGGAACCTGCTTTGGCAGGGGGTTGGACTCGATGATCTCTGGAGGTCCCTTCCAACCCCTACAATTCTGTGATTCTGTGATTCTGTAAGTATTTGTGGGCAGCTTAAAGTCACTTTTTTAAGATAAGTGACTGTCATACTGAACTCCTACTAATAACAGCCAGAAAAATCCCGTTCCCACAAGAGGAACAGCCCTACAACTTCTGTATCTTTTCAGGTTTGTATGCATCAGCTACTTAAACTTCAAGTCAGCTGTTCCTGTTAAGACTCAATTTCTTTGGTTAGCTACTTTGATTATCCCAACAGACAGTAACATCTGAGTGCAGGAGAGAGAAAACTGGTGAATCAAATAAAAACCTCTCATGGGAGAAAAACAGTCATTTACTATTTGACAAATGAATTATCTATTTCTTGGTCGTTTGTTTGCTTGTTTTCACCTATAATAAGAAGAGGAGCAAGATACTATAAATAATATAAATAGAGAGGGAAATATCATCACCAAATAAACAGATTAGACAAATTGTAAGAATTGAAACCTGTAATGCTTCAAATAACCCCGGTGGAGCTTAGCAACAGGCATACCAATTACATTCTATAATTCAGACCAGAGCCCAGACAAGTCCCATCACGATGCTCGCTGCATCATGTTTTAGAAGAGGATGACTCTAATGCAATGAGAAAAGCTGCATAAACTGGCTTTGGTGGCTGATAAGGTGAAAGACAAGGCAGAAGGTAAAAATTTGGTCTACCAGGAAAAAGCTCTGCTGCAGACATGAAAAGCAAAGACATTTTCCCTTTCTCTGAGGAAAAATATCATTGCAACTGCTGAATTAGTTCTTACACTGCTCAGAATAGCTGGGAAATTCCTCTTGTAGCCTAATTCTGTTTATTTGCCATTTGATAAGTGCGCAGATAGAAAGGCTGACTGATGGAACTGCATATTGTGTGAAGGTGCCTGATATACAAATTGAGCTACAATAAACTTCCTCTATACTGAATGTGTAATTCAATGTGTAAGAGCAAGCATGCCGAAGTCATGATGTAGACCAGTGCAGGGAGGAATTAGCTAGGAAGCTATCCTCATATTCTGAACTATTCTTTTCCATCATGGGATAATAAAAGCAGTTTAAGATCCTAGTTTCCTCCAGAAATGATCCCAAGAATTGGATATGCTCTTCTAGTTCTCTGCTCTTAGAAAGAAGAGAATCCTCTTCACAAGAGAACCACTATTCACTACTTGCAGAAAACTTGAACATCACATCAAAGGGCCTGAGAAGACATCCCTCTTTGCCAGCCATGACCTAGAAGGCTTCAGAGAAACTGGATCAGCAGCCCCAAACAACTCAATTACAAATCCACCGCATCACCTGTAGCAGAAGGAGTACTTGACTACAGAGCCTCTACAGTGGGATCCATAACCTGTTACCACTCTCCCCAAGCAAGCTCTTCATGATCCACAAACTGAAACACACCTTAGGTTATCTCACCCTATTCTGGACCTGCAGTTCTCCTTGTTAAAGAAGCCAGAAGGGTCTCAGACCAAATGTGCACCAAAAAATCAGGGGCACTTGCCCATTGCCCAGGCACTGCATACATGGAGTCTCACAATGGCCTAACCAGCCATCTCCTTCTGGGAGCTATATTATTACTGAAAAGCAATGGCTTTTCATAGCTACAGCCTTCCTCCAAAACATTCTGCTTAAAATTCTTCTATTTATATTTTCTTGAGTCAATCAAAATTACAGGGCAACTCAATCTCTTGAAAGAGCCAATGCTTCTCACAGACTCTCATCGTTAGGCTTGTTTGGACCCAAGCCTTCCACTGTGAGCTCGTTTGTGCAAGATGCTGGCTTGGAAATGGGTTGTTCTGAAGGCAGCCTGTATATCTACTATTACAGGTTTACATGAAGAACTAGGTTCACTGCATCAATGCACCACTTTCAGTGTTTCCTTGTGGAAAAACACTATTTTTTTCCAGCCAAAGAAATGGCAAGGCAAGGGCTTGTTAAAGGGTTGCTCTTATTTATTTCATCTCTTAAGATGATTGATTTTAAAGCCTGGGAAAGAAGGGAAAAGTAATGTTGTTTTAAGCCAGACAGAGGATGGAGTGGGTGCTGATAAACTCTTCCACATTCAGATGACATTGTCTGGAACAGAGGCTGTTAAGCTGTTCCAGGCACAGGGATGATTTCAGCACAATGTTCACAAAAGATTATTGAACTAGTAAACAGAGGAATTTACTCATTTCTTTAAATGAGGACTCATTATTCAAAAAGTCTGAATAAGGAACGTTCCTGAATGTAACGAGCATGCCATCTACCAGGTCATTTTTTTTCCCTTGTAATTCTGATCAAAACATCTATGTAGAATAAAACAAGCCAAACAGTCATAGCAACCTGCCCATTTTTGACCTTAAGAAATACTGTGATTAATGAAGAACTAGTTTTAAAGAGATTGCAATCTTTTAGCTTATTTTTTTCAGTCTGTGTGTTCCCCTCTTTTTCCTGTTCTAAAGACCATTTTCCAGCACTGAGTCTTGCTCTGAGCACAAACATGACAAATGGTTCTATAACAATGGCTTCAAAAGCAGCTTAAAACAAAATAATGTTTCGCACTAACTCAGTCAGAAGCTCCTTCGATTTCAAGAATTCTTCAAGAAAAATATTATACAGAACCAGACTGAAGAAGACTGAAAGTGAAAAAAATCACTCAAAATCTGGGCTGTGGTATGGACGTTCCTCCTTGGGTCTGCTTGAATAATGTTTTAGTTTGATTTCCAATACAGAACAACAGCATTTGCATGGAATTTCTTGCAGCAAATACTGCTGGTATGAACAAAAATGCAACCATTTCCACCAAACAGAACTCCCCCATGTCTAAATATATGCGAGCTGGAGTGAGTTCCTGAGAAAAACTTTGAACCCTCTTGGTTAACTGTGACATAACTTTGGAAAATAAAGAAAGCATTTTAAGACTGCACTGTCATATGAAAATAAGTTGAAGAAAAAATAAGGAAGGCAAGAATACTATAATTTTCATCAAACCATCAGTGAACATCTTGAAAGACAACAGCCCTAAGCACATCAGCTCATCTCATTGTAAGACTTTTTCATGGTTAGCTACATATAAAAAAAAAGCTATCTATCCTAACTATCTGTCTCAGCATTAGAACTTGCTGTCTTCACAACTACTTTTAATAGCATAAAACTAGACAGCAGCTTAAATAGATTTCTTCTTCTCTGCAAAGAGGAAAAGAAAAAAAAACACCATGTAAAGAAGAAATTTGGAAAGGTTATAAAGAACTGCAAACTTCATATTTAAGAATTCTTGGTGAATTAAAAAAAGAAGTGGACTGAAGGATATTTGCAGAAAAAAATTAAAAGGAGTAGAACACGTGTTCATAAATGAATGAAGAACCATAGATTCTCCAACCTCTTCCTAAAGAAAGGAAGACTTCCAAGAAGCAAGAATGCCATTTCTCACGCAGCAAAAAGGCATTCTTAAACAATTAAATGACTTGTTTACTATAGTATTCACCAAGGAGAAAAGGAGACAGGTGTCATTAAGAAAATTGCTTCCCAGGAGATACACAGTCTTAGAGACTCTCAGCAAGAGGAAAACATGACACAAATGGGAATCTGTCTTACCAGAACAGATAATCAAGAAATTAAACTATCACAAGAGGCAACTAAAGGAATCATCCTGGAATTCAAACTAAAGTGCTTTAACAGATGGAAAAAGCTCTTCCATTCATGTAGGTCTATCCACTATTAAAGATGTAATGCATGTAGGCACAGGTATTCATATCTTCTTTACAGCACTTTTCAGTGAACGGAAGTTGGAAGAAGCAATAGAAGCAATTTGAATCAACTAATTTCAAATACAGATCCACATCTTATCTTTTAACAAGTCATAAAAACAGCTTAGCTCACCCAGTGCTTTGTCCAAGATGAATGAATTCCATGGAGTTAGAGCATAAAAGACAAAAAGCTAGGGAATCTAAAACATATTTGGCTCTGATTTAGCATAGTAGTCAGATACAGCAGAGAACAGGAGATGAGAGACCTGTCTGATTATAGTCTGCCATTGTTTGTAAAGCACCCATGTATGTCATTTTTGGTACTAGACCTGTGAAATATTGTACAGTACTAATATCACTTTCAAAATCACATGTCATAAAAGGAGCCACAAACTTCCTCTGGGAATTAAGTAAACTTAAGGCATTGGCTTGTATTTCCAGTGAAGATCTAATCCAACCTAATCTAATCCATGCTGGAAAACAGCAAACCACTCATCAAAATCTCTAGGCTTACTTGAGTAGGCAAAGAATGGAAATTGCCCTCAGATGTTGGTAACAATGTTCTTAAAATTATGATGTTATTATGTTCCAAACATTTCCAAATCCAGATGAGTTTCTCAATAGCCAAGCCTGGTGTCTGTATTGAGTGACTCTGCACAATTTATTTAAGAATAGAATTTAAAAGGAATCCTACTTCCATTTTCAGGGAATGCTGCCTCAGATAAATACTATGGCAGACTTTGCTTCAAATCCTTCTTCTTTATTCCTCTTTTTTGGTTTCCCAATGAACAATAAAGTCTTGACCTTTTCTGTAATATCAGGGAGTTGGTTGCTGGGCTTTTCTCTGCCTAACTGCTAACATGCACACCTAAACACCCATTATCAAGATTTTAGTTTTTTTTTTTTTTCCTTCAGTTTCTCCAGCCATTACTCTCATTCTTAATATCAAATCCTCCCATCAGGAGACTGCTCCTTTTTATTATTGCTATGTATGGTTTCCAAGGTGTCCACCCACATCAAAACTAACTCTAGAAAAGAGAAGCGTGTGGTAAAGAATTGCTTTGCCTACACAGAGGAGGTACATTTCAAATTAAAAATGCTGAGCAGTGACCAACAAGGGCGAACAAATGGCAAACCCCCAGTGGAAATGATATGGTGTTGAGCTGCTGAAGTGATTTTCCTCCCACTGGCACAGGCTACAACAGCCTTTCAAGGCTGAGCTGCTCTCGACCTGCCACCACTTGGAAGTGAGTGATGTTCAAATAAAGGCTTTGCTTAATGAAATGCTGGAACTTTTTTATTAAAAAGGTACAAAATGAATTTCCAAGCAAGAAACACATGTATTTTAACTACTGTTCAAGCACTGTCCCTTAGTGTTTAATTCAGACGATTAAAAAAGCAAGGAACCCAACCGATAAATCAGGACTTGAACCAACTTCCAGTAAACTCAAAGACTCCTATTTGTTCCAGAGGATTTAAGGTTAGGCTCCACAATCAAAATACCAAGATAGCTTGTCCAGTCTTCTGTTGTCAAAAACAATGGGATAAGCATATCTGATCATGAGTATGTTGTTATTTATAGTCCGGCACAAGAATCACCACACTATAAAGCAGAGGTTCCTGGATTTGCTAAAGAGAGTACTTCAAAAAATGATACAAACAATGGACTAGTAATTGGGAAAGAGGGAGGAAGGAGGAGATGCAACATTAGCAGATGATTCACAAACTGCACAACGCATTTGTTTTCAACTTGTTTGAAAAAATTTCGCATTATTATTTGTTTTCGCACATCTGCTATAAGAGCTAGTTTCAACCCCTCAATGTCATTGTTAGGGGAAGAATATGCACCTCACATAGTAAAATTCAATTAGCTGAAAACAGACACTATTAATTGCTGTGCTTTTTTCTCTTAAAATAAAATGTGGGCTCTAGTACAAGTTTATAAATGTTCGAGAGTGAAATCGTGCAGCACTTCTACAGTAATTATTGCATATCACCACTGTGGGGTAAGCAATATTTCTCTCCTAGCTTCGCAGATGGAGACACAGAAGCACAGGAAGATTCTTGCTGTGCAATGATATTTGAATGCTAAAAAGAAGGGGCATTATAGAACAAAACAGAAGAGGCTTGGTTATACTGGAAGTTGTCTCCTGCGTGGCCAGTTCTCTAAAGGGTTTTCTACCTTTTACCGTAAACAGGAAAATAAGAGCATGTGTGAGGAAAACTTGGCTGTCTTTCAAAGTGCTTAAACGTAGTGTATATACAAATTCTAATTAAACTTTCTTTAATGGGCCTTAATTTCTTCCCTGGCTATAGCTTGTATAAAAGGATTGGATAGGAACATTTGTGAGAGCTCTGCAGAAATCTACAGCCATTGCTTTGAAAATGGGCTGAGTTCTTCCTCCTGTTACAGCTTGGGTGATCTCCAGTGTACATTTTGTACTGCACCCATGGAACTTCTCTTGAAGTTAATAGGAATTCAATGTGGGGAGCAATAATTTGCAATGCTTTAAGGTGTATGTAGGAAGAGCTGAACCAAACTCTACAATTGCTCCTGTGATGTACTCATCACATTCTTCTGATAAATTTGGAAAGGAGTGCAAATCTTTGTGCTGATGGGTTGACAGTTGGACTAGATGATCTTTGCGGTCTTCTCCAACCTTAACGGAGTCTATGATTCTATTAATCCTTTGCAGAAGTAGCTATTTACAATTTCCTCCTCCCCATATAAAATCAACGAGGAGTGGGAATAACTGCTAAAGTCTCTTTGATCCCGATAGGCAGATATGCAAGCTCCCATTGGTGTGCACTGTCTGGATGTGCTAACATCGTACTGAGACTGCATTGGAGGGGTCAGTTCTAATCCCTGCCACTCAGCTGAGCTCAGTGGGCAATGGTTCATGCAGAAATAGCTGAGGGCTAGGAGATATGAAGAAATGCACAGGTTTTATGCTGGTCTTTGTGTGCAAACACAACACAGATGTTTTTTTTTCAGTTTGTTTGTTTGTTTTCCTTTTTTAAAACTGTATTGCTTTTGGCTGCAGCCAGAAGTTAAAGACAGAGGTACCCTGTGGGATACAAAGTTAGCTCTTGCCTAGAACCGGTAATGCCAGATCAAGCTGTGGTGGGAAGTGACCTTAATACTGGTAAGGGAAATCCTGCAGCAGGGTTAGGGGAACAGCCTCACGAACCATCAAGAAAACTCTGAACAAACCAAGCCTTTTCCCTAGTCCAGCACAGGTTGTGAATGACTACTATCATTCACTACTATTGGAGTTTGTAGAACCACTGTATTTAAAACCCACAAGAGCAGAAAATAATTTTTGGTTGCTGGATTTCATAAGCACGTTGCTGGCTTGTGCCTACATCATATTAGGTAACTTTTTATTTTCCTAAGTTAGTTGAAATAATATTATGAAACAGTTACTATTATTTTTCTCCACTCTTTCCCTGTGCCTCACATGAGAGCTGCCTATTGCATATCTAAGCGTGGGGATGCAATGGCAGTAACTATAAATTACAACTCAACGGCAATCACAGTGCAGCAAGTACAAGTTTGGGGTTATTAGAGGAGCTCTGCAAAAGGATTTATCAAGCAGGCAGCTGTAAACAGCTACCAGTGGGTATCTAAACTAGAGAGAAACAGAGCAGATGGTACATACCGCCTGTGCAAGGGAGGATGAAAGGAGAGAGAAGAGCCTTGTTCCACTAGATGGCACCCGGGGCCAGCATCACTTTTTTGAGTGAGCGGTAGGAGGAAAACCGGTGCCACGCAGGGAAGCAGAACTGAACTTAACTCCTCTCCGTGCCCCGAGTCCCCTGCCCAGCAAAATGGGAATGCAGATCTTGGCTTGTTTTCCCCGTGAAATATGAAAACTTCAGGCCACAATAAACGAACAAACAAACAAACAAATAAATTCAGAAGTACAAACTGTACGGGTTTCTAACCCGAATCTATGAATTTGCAAGAAGGCTGGGATTACAAAAAGCCAACAAAAAGAACCTATATAATAGAATCATTAAGTTGGAAAAGACCTCCAAGATCAAGTCCAACCATCAACCCACCATGCCCACTAACCATGTCCCGCAGAGCCACATCTCCATGTTCCCTGAACACCTCTAAGCATGATGACTCCACCACTTCTCTGGGCAACCTGTGCTACTACGTCACCAAATCCACATAGAATCCTTGCAGGTTTATTTGCTCTCACTTCTATCTCAGGCTTTTTTTTTTCATTTTCAGATAAGATCCTCAGTGTGTATGTATGTCACTGGCATATACCAGTTGTCTTGTAAAGAGCTAAACCGTGCTGTTCCTTCTTATATGGGGAGTTCACTTCCACAGCAGCTCTTATGGGAAAACGTTACAGTCCCATATCCTTTATACCTACGTATGAGCTGAGGATGTAGTCGAACTGGCCATCACACTTACAGAACACTCAGACACAGCCTGAATCTGGAGATAATGTGGAAGGAAGAATTAGAAATTTCCCTTTAAAAAGCAGCTTATGCTTACAGATCAATGTCAGGTTATTTTAAAAGTGATGTTTAAGATTAGATTAATTCACCTCCTTAATAGTTAGCCTCAGTAGAGATACCCCTTCTGTTATTGGCAGGAGGAGGTCAAGGATGCTGCCTGGATTATGAATTTTGTTGTCACTGAAGAACCTGAGGCATCAAACTGAACTGCACTTTGTGCTTTGTTGGTGCACTGGGTCCTGACCTAATGCTCTTCACTCCCACCCATCCATCAGACAGTGTCCCTGTATTAAATATGAAGTATGCAATGAAGACATTTTTGTGCCTTCATCCAGCAGAGGCTCTACTTCCCAGTTAGTTGATGCATTTCATCACCTGCTACATCATCTCCACTCATTACACCTGCCCTCTCTCTTCTTGCAGAATCCTAACATATATCTAAGATTTGTCCAGATGAATGATAAACGCCCATGTTTCATGCAACTGCTAGTAAGCCATGCATTTCAACTCTGTCCTGTGATGCAATCATGTGAAAGATCAATGCAACTGTTACTATGTGGTGTTTGCAATGGCTGCTTACGTATCTACAGCCCAAACTGCTTTCTAAACCATACCTTTCATAACATAAAACACTGCAATCCTTCCACCTCTCCTCCTGCCTGACCCAACACTGCATCATGCAAGCCTGCACAATCCACGTCCCTGAAGGTTTCCAAAACTCAACCAGTTAAAAGTTCTGAGCAACCAGCTTTGAACTGGTTGTTGGGCTTCATGAGATCCTTTCCCACCTGAATTGCACGGTGATTCTATGATCGCCCCGTGTATGGAACAGGTGCACTTTTTAAAACATTGCAGGTTTTGTCAGCTATTAGAACGATCCAAAGCATCTGCTACCAGATTAGCCATCATGTATAGACATGAAAACCCGGCGAACAAGCAAAATGAGTACTGAAATTATATTTCAGCACAACTACATTGTTACTTTTTATCATTTCCGCACAGCTATCACCAATGCGATACTTAAAACACACAATCTGGCATCAGATTCATAGCTTTTAGCCCTGTATTCACTGACAATGATTTGAGGAATTTAGCTTATGCATTTCCATTGATGCTACAGAAATATCATTCTGAAATGCCAGGAATCATTATATGCCTAGGTGTGTTATGTTGGCATGATGGAATCCCATTCCTAACCACTTGGGTTAGTCCTTAAATAATCAGGACAAGAAAAAAACACACAAACAAAACAGGTATATTTTAAGGGATAATCAGATAGGAACTATGGGATAAACGCTAGACACATAAGAGGTGAGCTGCAGGGAGATGAGAATGGAGCTGGGGGTTATCAACAGTGTCATGGAAATAGAGCTGATTAAGAGGGATTTTAAAAACTGCCTCTGATCAATGACAAAGAAGGATCTCCTCAAGCTAGTTGATACCTATGTTGGTCATACTCAACCAACTTGATCAGTTTGTATAACAAAATGATCAGCCTGATGGATGAGAATGGAGCTGTGGATATTATCTTCCTTGATTTCAGTAAGGACTTTGACGCTGTGCCCCATAAGACCCACAGTGAGAAGATGATGAAGTGTGGGCTGGATGACCAAACAGTGACGTGGATCAAAAACTGGTTGAGCCGCCAAGCCCAGAGTAGTGGTCAGTGGCACAAAGTCTAGTTAGAGGCCAGAAATGCATGGCGTACGCCAAGGATCACTACTGGGTCCAGTCTGAAAAGATATACTTTAGTTAAGTATAAGCCAAAGGCTTATGACTTCAGTGTAACTTTGAGTGTAGTAGAGCCACTGTGTGTTCACAGGATCCCATCTGCTCTCTTCTGGGATGCTAGAGAGAACATTTGTGTACAGGGAATCTGCTGACAGATCTAAAACTGAAGGGTGATGCCCCAGTTGTGGCTAAATTTAAGGAACTGACACCCTTGGATAGATCCTCCAGCAGTGCTCTGGTGAGTGGCCAACCATGGCTCCCAGTCAGATGCCAACACACCTACGTTCTGGCCAAAACCTTGAAAACCAGACTGTGAAATTCGTGTAGTCTGATGATCCAGGGAAGAAGAGAGTACTTCTGCTTCCAGACTATGTCATCTTTTTTTCAACATACAGCACAGCGGATGCTGCAGCTAAATGCCAAACCTCTGCAAAAGGCTGTCATAGGGAAACCACTGGGCATGATTTTGCAGAATTCTTAACGGATGAATTTTAATATGAAAACACCAAACAATTGCTTACCCGTGAGGAATTCTGCTGAGGACATAATGCGCCGTATATGAATGCCGATACATCTACAAAATGAAATTAAGAAATAGAAGAGAAAAAAATAGATTAGCAATTGTCAGCTCTATTAACGGGGCTCTTTTCCTGAAAATAAATAAATAAATGAAACCCACCGTTTATGGCTAGGGAGCAGTTATTTAAAATCTGTAGTAGAAAAGAACAGTGCCTTAATTCACCTAATACTGCTGTGTGTTCTTTTTGTCTTGCACTTCATTACAGTTTGGCAAATGGTATACATCCAGATGCTCAGTGTCGTTACCATGACTACCGGGTCTTTGATTGAACTGGGGGCACATGCTCTATGTGCAGGCTAAATATAGAACAGTCATTAATGAGGACACCTTGGTCAGCTGGAGACAATCTCTCATTATAACTCAACACAACAGGGACGTAATGCGCATTTCTCTTCTTTCTTCCTACATTAATAAAACTGGGAGTGACAGTCGGTGATCACCGAGCAGGTTATAGGACCAGAGTCTGCCAGCAAATGAAAGCTTGTTGACTTTGGACACAGAACTGACCTCACGTTTCTGTGACCTGCTAAGACGCTAAGTTGCATCTTCACATCCATTTACACTCTCCGGGCCTTGGGGAAAAGCTCATCATTTTGTATGGCAGGCCACCTCAGTAGGGAGAGTTTATTACTTATTTTATAAGTAGCAAATAATAGCACCAGAGTCAAGGTTGGTGCTTTAAGAATTAGTAAAATATTTTTCTCTAGTGAAGAGAATTTTATTTATTTCATTTTATTTATTTATTTACTTTATTTATTCCAAGAAACCATGAGATGTCCTGGATGGTGTTGCAAGCCTCAGCAATGACCATCCCAGGCACACTGCATCGCAGACAAGCATGCAGGACTTCCTATAACTCATAGTGCACAGTGGTATCTATTTCTGGGGGGCTTAACAGAGAGGCAGAGAAACACCCGGTATATCATTCTGTAGATATAAAACCAACGTCTCTGTTACGATTTATATCTCTACATTACTGCGTAACCCACCCTGGAAAATAAAATAGAAAGATACATAAAAATCTACCACAAACTGTAGAAGTGACAAGAGAGACTGACGACAGACTGATGTGACTCAATCTCTGCAATTCATTCATTTCCTTACAAGGATGAAGTTTCATCCAAAATCAAATCCTTTTTTTAAGGCATGCTGATACATAACGTCACCCCTAACAAGGTCAGTCTCTGACGTGTTGGTATCAGGGAAGATCTAGGAGCACAAATGAATTCACTGCAAGATAGCATTGATTTTAATACACGTTCTTTTCAGATTCACCTGTTGCAGATAGCATCAAATAAATTACCATTATCTCATCCATAGCTAATCACACCAAAGCCAAACAGCTCTTGAAGTTTATAATGCTGAAAATTGAGACTTTGCCGAAGCCTATGGCCTCAGGTTTCATTTCAGCCTTGTTGAAATTATAAAACTGCTATAATTCCTTAAAGAGAATGCACTGGAGGAGTAGATTTGTATAGAACTAGAAAACATGATTTAGAGGGACTTGGTTTAGCGGGCATAGTGGTGGGAAGTCAACGATTGGACTAGATGATTTTAGTGGTCTTTTCCAACTCTAATGACTCTATGACAGCCCTACAGGGTCATGTGACAAAATACTGGTATGATCTGCAAACATTTTTGCCAAGCTTAAAATAGTTTTATAGGTATGAGAAGATAGATTTGTGTTCATTGCTTTCCTGATGTTCAATAGTACATTGCCAATAAATACTGTGCAACTTTTCAAATATCCTGGCAGTAGGATGAAGGATACAGCAAAAATATACAGAAAAGCAGCCTGGGCAAGGAGAAGCACAAATCGGCCTCCAAAATAAGCATGAACAGAAAGCTTCAGGACAGGATGGAGAAACGTGGCAGGCTGGAGGGAAAAGAAACAGCCAGGGAATTTGTGAGAAGGACATCTGCTGATGTTCCCACTTGTGGTAAAGAGTCCTCACAGCCATGCTGGAGGGCTTAAAGCTGTCTCAGAGCCATTAATGGAGTCCAAGGTAAAAGATTCATTACTTTCTTTTTTTCCTGTTTTTAGAGGGTTTGGGAGCAGAGCTAAAAAAGAGTTGCAGAAGTCTCAACGAATACCTTTATTTTCTGAATGTAATTTGTCATTCCTCTCTACGGTCCTTGGCCAGACTCTAAAATATCTCCCATTAGCTGTGCTTATACCCTGTAGCATTCAAAGGCTTCTGGTTCATCCACAGGAGCAGTCGTTCCTTGAATAAATCTTTAAAGTTGGTAGGTTTGTTCATGTAAACAACGACGACTCGTGTGAGCAAAGACTCCATTTGAGTTCTTAAGGACATCAGCCCATTCAGTTCCAAAGTCCTTCTCATCCCAATTATTTGAAACACCTTTGGAAAATGCACTGTGAGCAACCCCCCTATGCAGACAGGGAACCAGGAGGAACTCAACGTAATGTCTTTTTAAAAACTGAATTGGTTGCTTTCCTCTTAGATACACAAACCAAATGGAATTACTTTAACTTTTTCAGATGATGACTATATCTGCTTAATATCTCAACTAAAATACCTGCTAAGTTCAATTATTCATTTATCAGTAGGAGAATCCCACACTAGGGAAAAGCATAGGATCAGCATCTCTCTGAAAACCAAAGTCTCAGAGACCGTGTAGCTCTTGAAAGTTCTTATTTATTTCATATCACCTGTCTGGTTTTGAGGTTTAATCAACAAAAATAGTGGTGTTAATTCTTTCCATTCTTCCTGTCTATCCAAGGGGTGCGGTATGAGTTCACTGCACTCTTTTGACTATCTTAGCCCTAATTTCAGCTGCGTACCAGAAGCACACAGCTCTTCTCAGTAGAGGAGCACACTCAAAGGCTGCAGAGTTTTTGGCAATATTTTGTTCTGTAGACTCTCCGCGCCAAGCTGTCCTGCCAGCATAAGTCAGAATAGGCTTGAGATTACTCTAAAGGGCTCTAGGTATCATAAAAACTGGGTCACAAAAACTTCTATGCCAGTGGTGATCAGTGAGTGCTGTGGAAGTCATCATACTAAAACCACAGTGACAGAAGCACTCTCCCACTGGGTATCTCAGCCCAGGTCACAGCACAGATCTTGCCTACTTTCAGTCTACCTTACCTGCTCCAACATGTGTATGTTTTTACTGAAGTCACAAGGAGTCTGAGAGATGGCTCTGTCTGTTTTCCTCTCTCAAATGCAGAAAAAATCAGGACTGATTATATATGAAAAAACTTCATTGTGAAGCCACTGATCTCATTCTACACAATGAGCAAAAGAAACCTGGACCTGACCATATGACAGTGGGAATGCAAATGTTGCAGCACGTACAGCAGCAGAGTGGAGTCCTCTTTTTCCTCACCACCAAATTCCAAAATAACACATAAATTGTGGGTTCCTGCAAGCCACAGAAACAAACTGGAAGATGTAATTTCTGTTGCACATCAGAGCAAAGTATGATGTGGATGGTAATGTCTCCTTGAAATCCCTTTTATGCTCTCCAAGGATACAGATTCTAGTCCAGCAGAGCTTATTCAACAGAAAGTGGAAGTTATTTCAAATACAGTGGATTTAGTTTCATTCACTGTGACTATTCATTTAAATTGTAATTAATAGCTCTTGTTCATGTCCCCAGTTGACTGCAGCACTTGACATAAGCTCAAAAAGACAGACAGGGACCTTGTTACCCCTCACATCTCACCTGCTTTATCACATGGCACAATCTAGACACAGGGTCTTTACCTTCATTAATTTCTTTTTGCAAGTTTGGCATTTTCATCATCATTTCCAACCTGGCACAGCCTGAGCAACTCATAAAGCATTAGGGAAAGTTTTTAGGCAGAAATATAGGATTTTTTAATTATTATTATTTTTTTTTTAGAAGTAAACTGTGAAATTATTTCCAACATATGAAAAGGATATGCTGTCTGATGAGGACATACCACCAGCACCAGAGAAAAAGGAAGTTTAGTTTACACTTCCATCTTCTGTGCTGGTTTCTGTCATGCACTGTGGGCTGATGCTCTGCAAGCAACAGCAATCTGCATTCATTGAAAGGCTTTTCCTTATGTCTGCATGACAAGGTGCTGAATCAATGCAAACAAGAGGCATGTGCAGGCATGAAAAGGCCTGCTCACAAAGACAGTTAGAAGCAAAGAAGGGAGGACTTAGATGAAAACTCCCCATATCAGACCAACTCTTCCATCTTCCAACAGGCTGCTCTATCAAAACAATTAATTTAGGGTCTTCTTTCTCAGCATGTTGAACAGTTTGCTGATCTGAGATAAAGCTCAGGGGACTGGCTGTCCTGATCTCATGATTATTAGTTACATGACATAATAATATAATACAATATAATATATATAATATAATAAAAAAATACAGAAACAAAACATTATTTCCATCCTTTTTCTAAATGATTCCACAGAGCCAACTGGTCTTTCACATCTTAGTATTACTTAGCTCAAATTATTACCTAGAAAATTCACAAAATAATTAAGATTTTTAAAGGGAACAGGCACAGAGCAGGCTAGAAATATAAAGCGTATTATGCTGCAGTTCAAAGGATTAATATCAAATTTGTAGTACTTTGTGTTTTCTTCACATTTTGAAATCAAATATTACATCCAAAACGTCATCACAGCACCCTTAAATAAAAATGATCTCTAGTCATCAGAAGTAATACTGTACAACAGTTGCCTGAAGTGCGAGGACAGCAAGAAAGCATTTTAACATAATTCATCATAAATCCCTCAGTAGTTACATGGGTAAAAGGAACCGCTTTTTATTCTGTAACAATAAAGTATATCTCCAAGTAATAGATCCCCTCAGGACGCTTAACTGACCCAAACTGTCCTTATAATCTATTCCCTTTCATGCACAGCAGCAAGACAGTAAAAATAAAGCATAAGTGGCTGGTGAAATGGGAACCACCAGATCCATTAGAAGAGTTTCCTACATGGCGTCTCTCAAAAGACATTTGCTGTAAGTAGCTTATGCAGGCCATTTTCCTACTTGTGCTACGAGCAGGAAATCCCCCAAATGCACATATGGAAATCAGCCCAGATGAGTAATCCCAAACGTGTGATACAATAGCTTGCTACACCTTTCTAAACTGCCCTGGAACTCTATAAACCTTCAACTCATGCAGTGATGCAAGCTATGCAGATGAAAGCACGTTTGGCATTTGCCCCTCAATATTTATGCTATATTTCTTTATGGAATTCCATGGAGAATCGAAGCAGGTCACTGCACCTGTTCTGATGGGATTTTGATGGAAGTTAACATTACAGAATAAATTTGTGCTTAGTGAGCCATCATTTGCCTTCATAAAAATCCTTCGTGATGCTCCCGGTTTTATTGGGTCTGTACAACCTGAAAACTGATGGACCCATCTGTTCTGTTGAGAAGAAATCTTTCATTTCCCCTAATAGGCTGGACTTGCCCTCCAAATGGCTGAAAAGAAAAACCAAGCCCTACAGCTGAGCACGAACTTCTCGGCAATGATTTGTTCAAGTTATAATCTTTCAGAAATACGTTCAGGTGAAATTACATTTTTTCTTGATTCTCCCATGTATCTGTGATTCAGAGCACAAAGAGCTGGCTATCTCTGGTTGAGTCACAGCTTGTGGGCAGGTAGGTAACAGTCTTTTCCTTTTTTTTTTCCCTCTCCTGGTGGAGAGGAATTGATCATCAGTATTCTCCCCAGCCCAACTATTTTATTAAGGTGTTGCCACTATTTAACTGTTAATAGGCACTCCACAGCAACCAACTTTGAATTAGTCTCTGAAAAACCACTATTCCTTTTGTGTCACTGTAATGAAAAAAATAATAAATCCACACCTGCATTTTGTACCCTAGGCTTGATTATTTGCCAAACAACTCAATAAAGCCATATAATCTGAGGTCTTTTCAACATTCTCACCTTCCAAATTCACTATGATACTGACCTACCTTGGTTTTGTCTGAAACAGCAAACTCTTTTATGTTGTATCAGACTGTATTATCCCTTTATACTTTATCCCTTCCCAAGCAATGTACCTCTAACACAGTCTCAAGCTGCGTGGCAGCCTGTTGATACAGTCTTCCAAGAAGCACTGCCCATTTCAATTTGTGCCTCTAATAAATTAGGAATACCATAATGAGGCTATCCTCAAGTGTTTCCTGTGCATCAGTTCAGCTGCCAGCCAAACAACCCACAGCTGTTCCCAACACCTGACTTAGGATGCTCTTACCCCTCCCCTACACCCCATCCAGATGATCAGCCCCACATGCAGTGTGGTCACAGCTGTGGGAAGTGCTCATTGTCAGCACTGTGCCACACCAGGGAGGCCTGAGGAACTTGGGTAAGAGCACGGACAGGGGAAATAGGTCTAGCAAGGAAGGGCAGTTAGAAGAATGGGTCTCTGGGGTCAATAGGTATACAGAGCATTTGGCAGATGGTTGCCTTTGCTATAATTGTCTCTCTTCCACAGGAACTGAAAGCACAAAGTTCTATACCTGGTGAATACATGTGTTATTGTGGAGAAAAGACATGGAAATCCTCTCTGTTGGGAGGATCTCAATGCAGCAGCCTATTTATCCTAGTATAAAATGATACTGCCAACGCCTAGCAACTGATGTCTCAAGGAGAACTAAGCAGTCAAAGTTTCATCACTGCTACATCACTGTGAACCAGGCACTGCTCCACTGCTACCCAATGGCATATAAAATCAAGAAACTATTAGGTATCTCCAGAACTAGGAAGAAATTTTAGCAGTTGCTTTGGAAGAAGAGAATGACATGGTCTGTGTAAGGGACGGAGAGTGAGAGAACATGAGAGATCATCAGGAAAAACCTTTGCATGGCTCTATTTTTTTAAATCTTTCAGTGATTCATTCAGTTTTCTCTGAGGCTACAGATTAAATCATTTCAATACGTGTCTGAAGGAGCCTAAGGCTGTAAGCTTGTCCTTGCTGTGTGCAGGATGATTGGAGCAGCTCTGCAGCCGTGCAGTACTGTGGATGGCCAGCCCTCCTGCCACCCATGCCAGAGAGGCTTCCTTGGAGCAGAAGTGATCTCACATCAAGGTGACATCAGGAAGGGATGGCGTATTCATGCCACAGGGTCTAGTTTTTCAGAAGCATTTGTCACCCAAACTCAAGCCATTTGTAAGTGTTATGTTCTGCAGGCAACACGTGCAGTTAACACATAAATCTCTCCCACAGATGTGTGGAGTGTGTGTGTTGGGATTAGCTAATTTTCCAGCTCCTGGCCCAAAGCTCTCTGAACCAGCTAAACCAAAGAATTACTCTTTCACAAATAGTATCATCTCTAGCGTGCAAGATAATCACAAATAAAGTATGATGGCTGCATCCACTACAGAAATAGATGGACTGCAGTGCTGTGGGTTAATGCTGCTACATCACACTCTACAAACTGATTATCTCTCTGTTATTTCATAATAATAATTCTTGATTAAAAGATATCCATCTGAATTATGTGTATGAGAGCCTTACTCTGCTGATGATGCCAAAAGGGAATTTTGATGCCAGCTTTAGTATTTATACCTCTGTGACATGGTGGAGGTAAAGTGGATGCTCTTTTTGTTACACATGCAGCTCCAGAATCAACTTAGGCTCCAGGTATTAACATACAGCTCACGTGCCAGATCTCGCCCCTAGGAGAACGTTAATCCAATCTGCCAACTGCTGCTGCACTCTAATACAGCTCTGCCCTGCCAAGCAATTACAAAAACCTCCTTTTGCTCCTGAGCCACATGTCCCTCACAGTGCTTTACTGGCACCAGCAGCACAAGCAGCCACTTGCAGTCCCTGGCTTAAAGGATGACTGCTCCATTTTCTACTGGTAAATAAAATGGCAGCTACAAAATACTCCATAGTGTTTTTGCACCAGCACTTGTGCACTCGTTGCTGCTCTGTTCAGGGGGAATATCAGTGTGATATAAGTGTGATATCAGGGAACAGTTCCAATCAATTTTTAAGAACTGTGGGTGGGAGCTGTGAATAATGAACTCTTTTTCTTTTTTTTTGGTCTTTTTAAAAACTTGTATTGATATTCACATAACATGGTAGAAGCACCCAGGTTCCCTTCCTGCTTTACAATGGTCTTAGTGAAAGACTGGATGCACGTTCTCCAAACATTGCACTTGCTTATTTTGAAGTCCTGTTCAGAAACTTGGAAATGAGAATAAAACTATCAAGAACAAAGTTAATGCTGTGATTATGACATACTGTGCAATACTTCTATCTGAGGAAAAGAAAAAAAGGAAGAACAAATAACTTGGCATTATTACCTAATAAGTGTAAGAGTACAAAAGCAGCCTACAACCACACAAAAATTTCAAAAACTGGATCAAGATAAAACCTTCAAGTCTGTACAATGCCCCACAAACATGCAACTGTGCTTCCCTTGACATATCACTGGTCATAATACTGGTCTGTACTAAGTTAGACCTAGAGTCTATCCAATTTGCTGTCTTGTCTCTGAAAGTAGCTGAGTGCAGGTTCAGAAAGAAGATGGTAGCTAACACAGATGTGGTCATCCTTCCCTATAACACTTCTTCAAGCTCCTGGCAGCCTGGAGAGGCTGTCTTTCCAGCTGTCTTTGCCATTGAGTTTTCTAGTCATTCTTCCTGTTTTTGCACCTACAACCTCATGTAGCAACACCCTCTTCCAGACAACTGCCCCAAAAGCATTGGGTCCTCCAATCATCCTCTGGTGTTCATTTTAGCCTCAGGCCTACATCCCACAGAAAACTACTTCCAAAGGCAGCCCAGGGATGCTAATGCAGCTGGGGAGTTTGTGTTGTTCACATCTACATTTACATCATTGACTCTCATCTTTATTGACTTTGGGGGTACAAGTTGTGGGGCTGAAGGACAGTACGATAAATGAACGCTTATAAGGAAACATTAGATACTGTCTTCTTTAAATGAAACATTTCTTGAGTTGAGCAGGCTGAATTTGGGGAGACTTTAAACCCTTCTCTCTGTGGTGTTTACAATCCAAACTATGCAGCTTTGTAGCAATTACATGAGAACCAAGCCAGGAAAATGGGCTGAATATTTAATATATCTAATCAATTTATTCACTTTTAAATAATTCAATTTAGGTACAGAGCACCACATGTTCTTTTATTAAAATTTTCTCCTAGCATATCAAAATTTCTTTCTTACTCTAGCAGTTGTGAGGGTGAATACTACAAAGAAGTTAGCACTTTCACTGAAAACTTTTATGACATTAATCAGCTTGGGGCAGTCTTAAAAGACTCAAAGAAAAGGAATCCAAGACAAAAAAGATGTGACCTTCAAACTTCGTTAGAGAGCAGAAGGGAAAGAGCGCTGAAATAGTTGTGAAAGGAAAATGAAAGCATTGAGATATATGCCAGGAACCTTGGTCCAAAAAAGCTCTCTCTTTTCAGTGAAAGATTCATTTTCCAGTTCCATATGAGATCAGAAGACTGAGCTGTATCTGTATGCATGCGTGGGTTTAATTCACACCATAGGCAACATTTCTATTTTCTGGGATAAGGCACATCAACTGGCACTGCGTAAGAGACCTCTAGCAGCAGGGTATTCTGTGTGTCATCCTTGGCATCTGCAGGCATCTTCAGAGGGGTCAGTGGATGGTGGAGATGGTGGGTATCCCTTCAGAAAGTGAGGGGAAAGGAAACCAGGCGGAAAGAAGTACAGAGCATCCTCAGTTCCTTTTGTGCTGTGCATCTCTTCAGAGCAATGCCTCAACCAGCATCACGGTACCAGTACTTTTCCACACCTGCACACAAAAATCTGAGGATTCTTGATTTTAAAGACTTAAAAAGACCTAGAATTCATTCCCTTTTCTAGGAAAATGCTTTTCTTCTTCTTCTTCTTTTTAATTTTCTTTATTTTTTTCTTTCATGGAGAGAGTAGAAGAAAAATGCATAGAAATTCCAAATCTGTTCCAAATCTGGGTCGTTAGCTGCCCAAGGAGGAATGATAATGATTGGTTTTAACATAGCTCCGATAAAAAACAGAGTTCTGCAGGCAGCTGAAGAGATAAAAGGCACTTATTCAGCGTAAACACAAAGCTGGATTGAGGCATGTAACAGCTAAAAAGGAAAACATCTCCATCAGGAGATTTGCATTTTGGAGTACAGAGACTTCATTGGGGTGCCCTGCATAGCAAGATCTGGTTTTCCAGAAGAGGGCACTAAATATATTTTCTTCCTATTTCACTGATTTAAAATAAATAAATAAGAGAGATCAGAAGGAACAGATCATAAACTCCTGTAGGCCAGGACTGCTTCCTCTGTCCCTGCACAGATATCAGAATTAAATTCTTTCTGATTTTTGAATTCTGATGCCATTTTCCCATTTTGTATCCTATTCTTAACAAATCTCCTTCCTCAACGTTTTAAAACATCTATCTGTAATTATCACAATGCAGTGTAAGTTGGATTCATCCCTCAAAACTTAGGAAGCAAAATTATGCCACAAATAGGAACTTGTCCGTCTATAATTCTAAAGCTCCTAAATGTTGCAAGCAACCTAGCTCTTTATTAAGATCTATTTTTTCAATAAGTTTTATGTAGCTGTATCTATTTCATTTCTGATAAAGCATGGACGGTTCCCCCATCTTTCACTCAGATAGTTTCCAATACGAGTACAAGAAAGAAAACGGTAGTGATATATCTGCTGTCTGAGTTTGACTATCTAGGAGACCTTGTATATTTATCTTACCTGTGCTTTATTCAAAAATAAATCTCAGGCTATTTTTAAGGTGCTTTGTGAATTTTGTTAGAGCATTATGCTCTGCTAGTCTGTCTGTTCAAATTAGATCATCTATACACTCAGAAAATGATCTAGAATGAAAAATGTAAGATTGTTCCAGCATAGAAAAAGGTTGTTTTTTTTTTTTTTATCATGTTGTTTTGCTTTGATTTTTTTCTTTTAATTTTCCCTTCTCTGTTTGATGAAAATCTCATTTACTAAAGAAAATATTTACAGAGGAAGACTGCTGATAGCTGATACCAATACAAAACGTATCCATGTACTCTTGCATGACAGGATAATTATTTCAGACTTTTGATATTTTTCTGCTCTTCCCCGGAACACTGCATTTGCTTTCCAGTTCACTGATACGTATCTGTGTCTGAATAAATGTAGGATACAGTTTGTTGGCCTCTGCTACACGAGCAAGACTTAGTTTGAGGTATCATTTTGTACTCCGTCACATCTGTGCAATATGTATTGAAGTCTGCCATCATAAATCATGAGGCTTAAAAGTCAGTCTTAACTCCGTGCATTTATATTAGAAGAGAAGCAGTAGTTTAATCCCTTGTTTCTAGTAGGAAATAGTTAAAGCTCCGATAGCATGATCACAGAATCACAGGATCATTAAAGCTGGAAACACTACTAAGATGAGTCCAATCGTCAATCCACAGAACAGCTGAAGCCACCACACACAGGTTTTAATGCTCTCCATTCCTTGCAGTCAGTATTTTGTTGTCATAATGACATTAAACAAGAGTAGCTAGAAGAGAGACTCAGTAAGAAACCAATGTTTGGTGCATTCTTACTGAAACCACTGCTGAACAGGAAGCATATATTAGCAAAACTGGAATGTGGGGGCGGGGGATTGTACCTGTTGGGCAGAGCCTTGTTTGTCATTTATGACAAACACATCACATCATATTTTATGAATGTATTAAGATGATCATTTCATATACATCACATTTCTGCTGAAAATAATTCTCCGATAGGGGTGAACAACATCTCTAAAAATCCCTAAACAGTTTTGTTGTTTGAAAGGACTACAAGACCACAAGTAACCATAGTGGCTACTCGTGATAAGCGCAAATCCCCACTTTCTACCTTCAAAATTGAGATGATTCTGATCTTACAGTACCTCCTGAGGATGCTGCAGAGAGAACCCAGTCCTACATTTAAGCAGTGAAAACATTCTTTCCCTGGATAATAAGCACAGGAAGCCTCCATCCACTCATTTTTCTTTTTACAATGACAAGGTCTTAATTCCTCTTGTCCCCACTGTGCAAAGAACTCAACTACCAAAATGTTCCTGCAATTCATGTAGGACTGCCCAGCCCCTCTCTACCTCCTTCTTTTATCTGGATTTCTTTTCTTGAATTAGACTACACCACGTCAAAGCAGGATTGTTTTTAAGAGCAAAGAACCATTTAGGCCATACAAAGGAACACATTTCTGCTGGAGCTTTGTAGGGATTTGAAATGAACCGCAAGACTCCTCCAAAACCAATAAGAAATAAGCTCAACCATATTTCTTCCCCTGTGTTAGTCCAAAACTGGTGCTGACCACTACTAATATGAAATGTTGGCTACTCTGCGGTTTCTCCTGAAAGGAGATGGAGGATTAAACCTCTCACTAATTGGCATTCCATCATTCTGTGCCTGCATTCAAAACTTTCTACTCCACGCGCACTATGTATGAGAAATCGCACGGAGTGATCACTGGTGAGCAGTAAGACCAAATATTCAAACCACTTGACAATGTTTACTCAATTACAATGGGTATCTACCCTCCCATGGTGAGAATTTATAATTTTTGAAGTGTGTGCCGCAGAGAAAGACAAAAGATTTGTGATTGTAATGGCTCAGCAGTCAAAGGCACAAATGAAGACACCTGAGCAGGCACTGTTTGCACAACCCTCTAATAGTTCTAAAAATCCATAAATCCCTCCAGAGCTGTGTGGCAAACCTCCCTGTCTCCTTCTGCTACAGAAGACAATAAAATACTAATTAGGCTGAACCAATTGCTGATAGCAACACGCAACAGAAGAACTTGATACGTCAGTATGTCTGACAGAGACATTGCTACCTGAACACAGATGCATCCCTAGGAAAATGTCCCAGTTGCTCAGATTTTATTTCCAGCTGTGGTTTATTTAATCCAAGGTGATTGCACAGCACTGGTGTTTTGAGTAAGCTGCACACATCCAGGTCTGACAGTGCAGAAAAGTAAATGGAAATGGAGAAATGATCTTCAGTCAACCTTCTCCAATGCCTTTGAAAATTTTCTTTTCTTTTGTCTATCCTGTTGCTATTCAGCCCACATTGAAAACGACAGTTTAGGGAATTTATTCCTGGTAGTTTTGAGATTTGAAAAGATATGGAGTGTTTCATAATAGCTATTTTAAGAAGAACAGATTCATAATTAAAAGAAATCACAACACGCTCTCCATTTAACATAAATGAATGCTTCCAATTTTTCTCAAATAGCTGCTGCTTCAGCTTCAAATCCAAAGTAAACCATCACCCAGAAAATTAACCTCAGCTGTGTTCTTGAGACTTTCTTGTTAATACAATACTTCTGGACACAGAACTCTTAGCTTTTGTTATGTAAATGGCGCTGGAGTACTTCTTTGTCACTACAAACAGGATAAAAAGTCCATTGTTAAACAACGATATTTGCTGTACTGATCTTGGCTTCTGAAGTAATGTGACTCAAAACAGGACAGAATCACAGAGCTGCAAGGGTTGGAAGGGACCTCTGGAGGTCACCCAGTCCAACCCCTGCTAAAGAGGTTCCATGCAACAGGTCACACAGGGAAGTGTCCAGACAGGTCTTGGATATCTCCAGAGAAGGAGACTTCACAACCTCTATGGGCAGCCTGTTCATCTGGTGCTCTGTCACTCTCACAGTAAATAACTTCCTCCTTGTGTTAGTATGGAACTTCCTATTTTCCAGTTTCTGCCCACTTCCCCTTGTTCTACTGTGATGAGATCCCCTCTCAGCCTTTCCTCTGCACAGCCCCAGGTCTCTCAGCCTTACCTCACAAGGGAGATGCTCCAGGCCCTTAATCATTTTTGTATCCCTCCGCTGGACTCTATCCAGAGTGCTCCAGGTGTGGCCTCACCAGGGCAGAGTAGAGGGGGAGGATCATTTTCCTCCACCTGCTGGCCACACTGCTTGATGCACCCTAATATACCATTGGTCTTCTTGGCCTCAAGGGCACACTGCTGGCTCAAGGCCAAGCTGCTGCCCACCAGAACACCCAGGTCCTTCTTCACAGAGCTCCTTTCCAGCAGGTCAGCCCCTAGCCTGTACAGGTACATGTTATTCCTCCCCAGGTGTTGGACTTTACAATTGCCCTTTCAGATCTGGCTCCCTAGAATCACCAGGTGAAAACTCCACATTGGCACATTCATAAAAATGGCATGATTTCAGAAGTTGTAAGCATTTAATTGAAATATTAGATAATATCTGAAAGGTATTAGTAATATTTATTCTACAGGAATCAGTTGTTGTAGACGTCATTTTTATGAAAAGACTCAAGGTTTAGCAAATCATAGTAGGTTCAATGAGTCCATGTAGTTCCACTAATTCACAAAGAACCTATTGACTACAGCCCTCCAGTGAGCCAAGGAAAGATACTCTGCCTGAAGATGTGCTCAAGACTACATATGCACAGATTGAACTATAGAAGAACATTTTAGCTAACAGAAGTTTTACATTCCTAGGACTGATTTTTTTCTTCCCCTCTTTTTATGTAAGAACTGCAGCGACAGATTTTATGTTACTAATGGCTAACATTCTCTTGAGTAAACAGAGTTACAGTGCATTAGGCTTGGAAATGTCAACGACTTGGGAAACTAGATTTAGCCACCAGCCTTCCATAATGTTCAGCACTGCCCATATATTGCGCAGCTTTGCAATTGAGAAGGAACCTTTTGGTTTATGAGCAACCAAGATTCAACTCTGCATGTATATGAAAAAAAAAAAGAGTATAAAAATGAAAATTATAAGCTTTTCTGCTCAAAACTCTCTGGAAATTCTACTGGCTTACACATTATCAAAAATGATACAAACTGCTAAAACAGCCATCTTGATTTTATGGAACTATTCTAACTGTGCTCACTTTACCTAGTGCAAACACTGCACCCTTTTGCTGTTTCTGAAAACAATGTTGGGTTAGAATGGAAAATAAATTTGAATTATATTTACTGCCACAGAAGGAAAACAGGTGTAAACAGAGCTATTTCTGGCGCTGGTAAGCGTTTCAATTAAGTAATAAATTTTCAGAGCTAAAATATTAGTGTTACTGATGATAACTATGACAGGATCTAATTTTCAGAGGCATATTTATCATAATAATAGTGCTCACCTAACTCAAAAGGGTGTTTGGAGAAGTCATTAATATTTATACCTATTAGTGTTTTGGAAATAACAAGTATCATATTATTTTAATTTTTACATGCTTAATGAAAGCAATGATGAGACTGTAATTGGAGTGACAACCACATCTGAACAAATACTAAAAAATATAACTGTAATAATATGCTGCATTTGAGAAATAACTGTTTTTTAGTTCCTTCATTTACTCAGTACAAAATCTAGCATTTGGGATAGGTCTTCTGAGGTCTCCTTGGTGCCACCTCTCTCAGATCCTCTGCCCTCTCTCATTCTTTAGCTGTTCTTCTAAAACCCATCCAAATTCTCCATACCAGCAGAGACCTCTTTAATGAAGCAAAATTCTGTTGTGCCTTAAATCCTCAGCAGGATACATGCCTCTGGCTCAGGAACTACAATGAATCTCTGCCTAAAGCACCAACCAAAAAGCAACACCGTCAATCACTTGTAAGTCATCATGACACCCATAGCAATAGGCAGGATGGAAGGAAATAAAAAGCTCATCACAGAAACTATTCTAAAAAAAACGTAGCTGGACCTTCTTTAATTGTAATGATGCTTAATTCTTTGCAGCTTTCAGCATTATAAAAATGCATTCCTTTAATTTGAAAATAGGTAATAGCGTCTGTTGTATCAGCTATGAAAGCCTTGAATCCCCAACTGTTGCTGTTCAGAAGACTCAACAATTTGGTGTGTATTAATCAGCCAGATTAAGCCACATTTCTTGTACGTAATTGCTCTTAACTAGTTTGCACACAGTAACAGACTGGTAAATCAGAAAAGAAGAACAAACAGCTTCAAGAAGAATGTGGGCCACTTTAATTCCTCTCCTGCACTGTGTCGACAGCTACTCATAACAAAGTCAATTAAATATTCTCTATTTAAAGTCTCACCGTGTCACTCAAGAAAATCACTTTTCTTCTCATTCACTTTTCTCTGCTACTTTTATCACCATTACGCAACACACAGGTTGCACTACCGCAGTAATCTAGTAATCTACCAGCAGGCCCATGGCTGGTGGCTTTCTCCTGGCACCATGTTCCAGATGGTACAGCTGTGGCCCACTCTGCTAGGATGCTATGGCTCAATCCCAATTTACTTATGTGGAATTACTGAGCAATGTGGGTACAGCCCCCCCCCTATGCATTTTAGTGAATGACAACTTGAATTTCCCCATGGGTGCATTTATTCCCCAGTTCTTTCCCAAAACTTCACCCTGTGTTTTCATTTGCAGGCTGCAGCTTATTTTAGTGTAAGGAAACAAGAACAAGACAAAGATTTGTCTTGTTTCAAAGACAAAGAAGCCTGGCATCTTCTCTATGACCTTTCAAAACAAATCTGTGGTCAGGGTGGGAAAAGCTCCCTGTTAGCACAAGGCTTAGGCAGAATGCTGCTGCCTGAAAGACAGAAATAGAAGCAATGAAAAAACAAGCTGAGCAGCCTGGCTGGCCACAGTGCACCCACAGCAGCTTCATATCTATCTGTCAAGCAACCTCCTCATACAAGGGCTGCTCTGAAAGTAATGCTTCCTATTTTACGATGTTGGCCCATGACGTCACAGGCAGATGTTGATGGTGTGGGAGTAAAGGCTGAACACGCCTGACAATATTCCATTACATTTTGTTGCTGGGTGACAGATGGCAGCCGAGGGGCAGTCTGACACAATTGTGTCTGACACGGAAGTGCCTATGAAGCAAAGATGTGGAACCAAATTCCACTGTGTGGAAAACATGGCACCCACTGACATTCATCAATGCTTGCTGAACATTTACGGGGACCAAACAGTGGATGTCAGCACAGTGAGGTAGTGAGCGGTGCATTTCAGCAGTGGTAAGAGCAGTGTGAAAGACAAGCCATGTTCCAGTCAGCCACGAACAGCTGTCCCAACGCAAAACAAAGAGCATCTTGATCAGCTCATCGACGTGAATTTGCCAAGGGTAGTGACTATGTTGAAAAAGAGTGTTTTGTAGCTGAGAATTTGCTCTATCAAACAGTGTTGTTGTATTCTTTGCAGCTGTTGTAGTTTCCACGGAAATAAAAAGCAACCTATGTATTATGCATATTAAGATATCATGCATACATGGAGATGCAGTCTAAGTGTACTGTGTAAAAACAATGACAGTATCCTATCACCACAATTTCTATCACAAATCCAAAAGGCAACATCATACAAGCCTCTATAAAGAAATCTAACTCTATCCCAGCCAGAAGCGTAGCACACTTATACTCACAAACATACAAAAGGTAGCACATCACTCTTGTAAGCGGAGAAAAATAAAGCAATATTTTCAGACATCTATTAAAAAAACAAAACAAAACATACACAATAGGCTCAAGAAGTTTCTTTTTGAAAGTATTTGTAGAATTAAACTTCAAAGAAACGTCCTTTGACAACATATTTCCTGAAATTTCCTTCTGACTTTGCAACAAGGACAACTGCCCAAGGCTTTGCTAATCAATTTCTTGTGTTGCTGAAAACAGCCTAATTTGAATTTTGGCTAAGAACACATTCTGAAATATAGAAAATGTGAAAAGCTTGATCATAATTATATAGCCATAGTCTGCATATCAAGAGAGAAGAGAGAGAAGTAAATAACTTAGCAGTCATTGCAACTTTAATAAATACAAAGAACCACCCAATATGGCTTACTAACCCTCTATTATTACACTCCTTCATAAGCATGGATCTTAAAGGGGAAAAAAAAAAAAAAAAGAAAAAAGAGATTTGTTCGCTTAGTTTTGTTTCGGAAAACTGTTTCAGGAATTCTTGCTATCGTAGACTCACATATAAATCCTTGAGCAATTTTCTGTGTTTTTGCACATACTACACATCTAGTCACATCCTGAAACCTGCTTCCCGAAGTTCCCCTTTCAACCTTGGGCTTTCCTTTCCCAAGGAAGGGTTTATGAGTTATTCCTGAAGTTTGCAGTACAGTTTCATTTGACCTTTTCCTAGCATCGGGCGTGGTTCTGCCAACCATTACACTACTGTGAGTCAGGAATAACCCCAATGATGACAGCAGACAAATCAGATGAGCAACAGGGTGACAAACTCTACTACCCCAAGGACCCACAAATTTCCTTTGGTTAGCAGCTCAAACCAGATTTATGGTATGGAAAAGGACTCGCAGTTGCTAGTGAATGAATTATTTTCGTTCTGATGAATTGGTGCATTCTTAAATTATGGAAACAGAACGTATGGGGCTTCCAGTTTATCCAAGTGATACAGCATAGCCATCATTCAAATTTTTTCAGATCTTACACCAGCAGAATTTTAAATGAAAATAAATATTATTCATGCCTAAGAACTGCTTCCCTTGCGCCTGGTGCTTCAGTTATTTCAAAATGACTCATTATACTTTTCTCTTTTGAAGTTTGGTAGAAAAGAATTACCCTAATCTGAAACTCAGAAGTAACCCAATGGTGATTTCTTACAAATGATTTATAACAAAACCTCTGAAGAAAAGGATTTATAACGGAAGCGATAGCTCAGCCCTAACTGCAGCACTGGGAACGGTGACACCATAATTAATGTATTATTTCAGTTGCGGGAGGCACTGACAGTTGCTTTTTGTTCTTGGGAAGAAATTTATAGTGTGACTGGAAAAAAAAAAAAAATTACACAGAAGAGGAATAGAAATCCTTGTAGCAAAGACACATCCTTACAACTCTCCTCCTAAAACCTGTAAGATTCTGGCAATGACACTGTTTCTTCCATGCTGTAATTTATACCCTTCTCCTCTACTAGATGGCAGTGTGACATGCTTTCAGAATATCCAAGTGAGAGATTTTCTTTCTTTGTTTCATTGGAAGCAATTAATTTAAAATACCATCTTACTGGCATGGATTTGGAAAAAAAAATAAATAATAATAATCAGGAAAAGACCAGTGGCTTTGTGTTCTGAAAGTACATCTATTTACTTACTGGTTCAACATCAAAAGCAAAAAGCGCGTATTCCCGGTCAGGTGACACTTCATATCGAACGGCCTTTAAGGAGACCTAGAAAATAAACCAGACATTGAAACTGTTTTTTATTTTCAATTTTCAAGCTGTCCTTATATAGATGAAGATTACTGCCATACTAAGCATCCTGAAAAATAACCTTTCATCTCTTAAATAAATAAGTAAGTAAGTAAGTAAGTAAGTAAGTAAATATTATGCAGGCAAATGTATGTTTCCATAAAAGACAACCACACTACGACACAGACCAGACAGCCAACTCAGGAAAGTTTTCCTTCCAAATCCATTGCACAGAGGCTGGTCGACAGCAGGTAGAGGGAAAAACGTGATAAACAATTTCCTCATTCCCTGCAGTCACTGGTGCTGGAAGTCGAAAGCAGTAAATACCTGTCAGAACAAACTAATAGTAAGAAGACACCACTGCCTAACCCTGTTAAGACAACACTGAGGAATGCCAATGTCGTTTTCCCCAGTCAAGAAAGTTTTTGGTATGATGCAGTGATTCAGCTTTCCTTGTGCACTCCAATATGAACTCTGTAAAAAGCTGCACTGTAGGTCTTGCTAATGAGAATAGATGCCAGAATATCTCAGACTTGTCAGGAATTCTCCCTGCTACACTTATCATCTGTGTAGTGCAGACAACCCTTCTCCTTTCCAGTGTGCTTCACAACATACAGCGCCAATACTCATGGCACCAAAGAGAGGTGCTGCCAATGTACCACTCATCCGTTGTCTTTTAAAGCTCTTAAATCCTGTCTCCTCACCTAATAAACTGGTTTCAAGTCACTGAGATATTCTCTGGTAGCAGAATGGAAGGGGGAAGTTGGACTTTAGGGAAATGTACAGCATCCCATGAAAAGAGACCTCCCCAGCATCAGCAGAGTGGAGGAGGCATGAGGATGGACAATACCAAAGGCAGAGGGGACCGATGGGCCACTGTAGTTCAGAGTGAAGGCACATTTTGTTTGTTGATATATTACTGACAGAGAAAAGAAAACATTCCAAGGCAGCAGAAGTTACTCTGACCTGAGGCTGGCAAGAAAGAGAACAAATACAATTTGACAGAAAGAGGTATTACGGCAGCTCGTATACTAGAACTTCTGGGATGAACGTGGAGGGGATGTTCTGCAGATTTGTTTATGTGGAGGATGGAGCAGCAAGGGTAGCAGCTTTGGCACTAAAGAGTAGGGTTATCTTGTTACACTGCACTTTTCTTGTGAATGGTAAAAATTAAAAATGAGAGGAATAAAAGAGAGGACAAATGGAATTAGCCTGACTTCAGCAGGCCTTCTTATTAATGGAAGACAGCCAGCCCACACCGTTACACACAGCATGGTGCAAACACTCTTCATGGAGAAAATGCAATATATAACAGATATAAGTATCACCATTACATCAAACTGAAGAAAGTCAAAGATCAACAGATCCTGGTTCTAGCCAGCATATTGCACTGATTTGTTGTATCTAGGGTTGGTATATTTTACAACATTCATCTGTGCTGGCCCTACTGGCCCTGGGTTATTGACACTTCAAGTCATGGTCTAGTAGGCTGACAAAAAAAATGAAAGAAAAAAAGAAAAGAACAGCAGAAGAAAGGGGTTATATTCTGTTTTAGATATATACATAAAAGATTGCTTGCATGGTGTAGCAAAGGGTGAAAGTTAAATGGCAGCATGTGAAGTTTAAGGTTGAGTGCTGCAGTAATAATTCAGTGATGAATTCCTTGCCTCATTAAAAAAAAATACTGTACTGTAGCTTATACTCTAAGTCTACTGGATACGAGTCATGTACTCAAATTTACTGCAAAATAAAGTCAACCTGGAATCCAGTTTTAAAATTTTCTTGTTGATTTACTTCTATTTTTTGAGACCAAGTCAAGTCTACAGTTTCCAAGACTGTTTTCTGGAGACCTTGGGTCATTAATAGCCTGTTAGCTATTCTCTACTTGTGGACTTTTGCAATGGTATTTAACCAAAACCAAACCAAACCAAACAATGAATAAACCCTTAACCTGACTAAAATCTGAGGGAAGTGATGCAATTTTACCCCATGGTTTATATGATTTATACCTCATGGATGTAACGAACATAAGAATATTTAACCTCAGGAATTATTTTTAAGGACATTCTGAAAGCACTCCTGTATTTAATCTTCAAAGCTGACTTCATCTGCTACAAAAAATTATACTTCCTAAATAACTCACTGTTTTAGCTGTGAATTTATTTTACTTCCATCCATTTTCACAGTAGCCTACTAACTTCTTTCCCCAGTAATTTCTTGGGGTCTCTCTCATATGCAACCCATTTCCACTCATCACCACTATTCATTAACATCACTGAAATTACATTACAAACATTAGGCAAGAAAAATCAGTAAATCCACAAATTAAAAAATAAGCATTTACATGGAGTAATGTGGAGAATGCTACCAACAGACAGTATGTAGTATCAACTGTTTTTTTCTCTTAAGCATGCAAAGACCAGAATTATGTACCTTTCAATTATATGTGATATGCAAGACTAACTTCAAATATCTATATGATACTTCCTTTTGTATGACAGAAACTGAGCTTGCAGTATAATAATGAAAGCTGGAGCTGAATTTCAAATTATCAGCTGCTGCTTAGCTCACAGCATTACCAGCATATTGTTCCTCTTTGACAACACAGGGTTGAAACCCAAGTCATTCTCTGTTTTTCTGATCCAACTGCTAGAAAACTGAAATTATGCTCATTATAGAAAATACTTACAATTTTTTTGTTTTCTATTAATACTGTTGAATTGTTAGTTTCAACATTCCTCAGAATCACTGTGCCATTCTGGTTTCTATAAATGAATTCATTATCTGCAAGGAGAAAAAGAAAATATCATTAAGGAAGTCTGAAATTGTCTGTTTATGTGGAACCCAACAATGCGCTTGATCCAAAAGGACATCTGGGAGCCCTCCTGTAAAGAGCACAGATTTTCTAATTCAGCCATTACTTTAACATTAAGGTGACTTCCATGGTACCCATCAAACTGTTTGTCATGTCATATTGTTAGTGTAGAAAAACAAAGGCAGAAAATACTCCTTGCACTGAAAGGTTTCCAAGATCCTTAATATCCATGGGAGTTCATTAGGTCAGATGCCTAGAAAATCCCTGAAAGCTAAAGGCAACACACTTTTTGACTCAGCATATTTTTGAAGCTAGCACTGTACAGATCTTCTGACTCTGCTGCTTGTCCTAATACCAGAAGGAGATGCATGGGAAGAAATGGCTATTTTCACACGCAACATGACAAAACACCTTGCTCTCATTGCACTATGGGACTACCCCAGCACTTAGGATGTCTGCACAAGGACAAGAATCCTGCAGCAGGAGCAGCTCAGGCAGTCTCCAGCTCTCAGAGCTCAAAACCTACTACAGAAAGGCTGGGATAGGCATATTAAAGAGACTCCAAATGGGGGTTGGGTGGCAGGTCGAAGGTTCAGGATGAAAAAACATTACAACAATAGAGGGCTGTGATCTTGTCAGATGTCATAAACTGAAGTTCAGGTCTGATAAGTGCTTGCATGCACTGCCCCCCAGATAAAAGATAAAACCGAAGTCTCAAGCATGTTGCCATGAAAGGATTCAGCAGCTCTTTTTGACACAGGAGTAGGGTTACTGCTTTTTTAGCAACCCAGCTAAACCAACATAGAGAACGGATGGGTCTTACCCAACTACTGCCTCTGGCTTCAGTTAGGGAGACCATTCCTCACCGCCCACCCTCACTGTGACTGCATCAGGGTGATGTCAGTCATCATGGTGATGACAATACAGTCACCTCCTATACATCACTGGTTTACAACAACAACAACAACGAAAAAAATCTATGTTGAGAATAAGGTGAAGCGGATTCTTTGGGGCCAAGCTGTTGCTGCAATATGGATAACAACCTGTTAGAGACTTCGAATGACTGTAGTAGACCTTCAGAGACATAGGCAAAGTTCTCAAAGTATCTCTTTTAATTATGGCATAAATTTTGTCAACACCTTTAGTCCTGAATAAAAACAGTAGAGTTAGATTAAGACAGAGTAATGAAGAGAGTTCCTGTTTGGATACGATGGCATTAAAATGTTGTCATTAGTTATGTGGTATTGTCCTACAGGGCGTTTTCATTAGCTTTCCTGATTGTATTCAGGACTTAGAAATATTGCTTTGTATGATTTACAACTAAACTAAGATTCTTCAACCTGTAAATGTACTGACTGAAGAACTAGGACGGACATCCAAAAAGTCATAAACATGGAGAACGTAAGTAGGGAATGCTAATTCCCCGCCTCTTCCAAAATAAATATGAGGAGGCATTAACTGATGCCATCCAGTGACAGGTTCAACACAAATAAAAGGGATTATTTCTTCACACAGAAGTGAAGAAACATCAAGCGGCGGACATCATGGTCTCAGAGTAAAGCAGTTGTCAGGAATTAGAAAAATGGATGAAAAATCCAGAAAATACTATAGGCCTTGAGGGGAGACACTTTTTGGAAAGTCCTTGAATGAGAAATCTCTGGTGACCAGAAGCATATTCCAAATTATTACCATGAGAAATATACTCTTAAAAATGTTTGCTAAGCACCTGCTTGTGTCCCCAGCCAGACACCAGCACAGTGGATGTCTGGGGTCTGATCCAGCACTGCTTATTTACAACTTCAACTTCTGTGCCACGTCCTGAAGGAAAACTTCTGTGCCAACAATTTTTGCAGTATTACAATAAAATATATCAATGCACTCTACACACATTTCCCATTTATATATATTCTTAGGCCATTAAGGCTGAAGCATCACTTGTTAAGAGAGGAAAGCATATAGTCTAAATTTGTATTCTCAGGTATCCTTGAAAAATGGAATAACTAAGCACATTATCAACCATTCTGAGAAAGATTACCACTTTAATTATCATCCTATGTCAGCAACAGCGGTTGTTTTCCAATTACATTCTAAATTCTAGGTAGAAAAAAAAGCTCATTTTAAATACAGCCAGTAAAGCATCTGGGTAATTGTAACGCCATCAGAATACCTCTTAATTACAGGAAAACCTGGCCATGAATGTTTGCCCTCTGCTCTAAGTTCAAGACAAAAGAGAAGCATCTTATTAAGCCAATGAGTCAGTGGCCTGATAATACCTGGTGATTTTTTCCTGAGTGTCACTTGATCTGATGGAAATTATATTACTGCTCCCAATTATGTTGCTACTATACTTCCTGTCTAAGCTCATGCTTGGAGATACTGCAAAAAGTAACACTTCCATGAAGGATGAAACTTCAAGATCATCACACGGAAGTTACTGTATAGTTGGAATCGGGCAGTGAAAGGCCTTTTTGTTATTTCTTATAGTGTAATGAGCTTAAAATCAGGCACTAATCTGCTGCACATACTTCTGATACGAATAAGGAAGAATGAAGCAGTGCTGATTTCTTAGGGCAGTAAATCTCGCTGTTACATTCAATACAAGCCATCAATGCAGTGTCTGAATTAATGAACAGAAAAATCGCTCCGCTTAAAACAGGAACAAATTGCTCTGCATTATGCTCCAAGCAAAACACCGTGAGGTTTAGCTGGTCCGTAAGTTGCACTATCTTATCTTACTATCAATGAATAATATTCTTGGACTCCTGTTTCGTAATGTGTGATTTGTTCCACTGAAGAAACATTTGCTTATATGGGACATATCTCAATCAAAGACAAAAAGCAATGCAGTAATCTCTGTCAGTAATGAATTCTGTCCAGCAAGCTGATGAGTATTTGCAGCTTGATTTATAGCTGTCACCATAGCTGATAAAGGTCATCACTGCATCTCATTTTTTATACCTGCCTTTCTTTGGGGCTGGAGTTCAGTGTAAATGATACGGAAGATTTTAACTTTCAGGCATAAAGCCATTTATTCCATTAGATAATTGATTTCTTCAACAGCAGAGGTCATGCCACTGGCTCCCCCTCCTCTTTTAACTTCCAGGGACCTGTCTGCCTGGTAGAATCCAGAGTGTAGGCACAGACACGTGGTCACACTTAAGGGAAGAATGTATTAGGTCCCCAATTTTGAAGGCTGTTTTTGCTTTTCCAGGAATAAAAAGCTCTTCACCCCTTCCCAGGGTTTTACCATCCAGAAAAGCAGAAAGGCTCTGGGAGCCTGCACACTGGTGCTGCTACATTGCCAGACCTGGAAGTGTCAGCTGCGATACGGGAGAAAGATCACAAGACCATCATGGATGGCCAAGGCAGCCCTAACAGCCACCTAAACATTGGAACATCATAAGGAGAGCAAGAAAGTATTTACCGTTTCCCATAACATAAAAAGAGTATCAAAATTCATGGACAAAAATTCACTAACTGATAAACTGGCAGAAACTGAAGGAAGTGGGCAGGCAGGATAATTATTTATCATTCGTAATTCAGTGCTTCTGTTATCACAAGATCACAGAATATGTGAATGACAGAATCTATGGATGACTAAAATGGGTCAGGCTCAAGTCCGGTGTAGCATCAGCTACTGCCATGTGTAGAAACCCAGTGCTGGACTGTAGGATTACTTGGCTGATCCAAGAGGTCTCCTGTTCACATGGTCCAAACTGGGCACCAGACAGGTAGCTCATCACAGCACACCAGAAGGTCAGGGACAACTTTACCTCCAAAAGAATGAGTTTGACTTCTAGCAGATGCAAGGAAGTTGAAGGAATTACATCTAGCTACTGATTTGCACTGCTCAAGTATATGTGGCCGTACAGCTTCTGCAATGAGACTCTGTAAACACACATTATTAGAGGAGAGAGGCTGGTTTGTAAGGTAAAAGAATGGCAGGCATGCTTTTGAGGATAATTTCATTATGCGTCAGGGAGCACGGAAAGCAGAAAGAATGCACTGATAAAAGATAGGGGGGGATAAGTATTTAATTCCAGCTCTGATAAAATACCCCTAAAGAAACTCTAATTTTCTATCAGTTTACTGGAGAAGGAAAAAAAGAAAAAAAATAAATAAAAATCACATGCAGTGAGAAGGATCGGTCAGTGAAAGGTAGAAGGTAATATCAGGGTTGTTAGGAGAGCTCCAGTCATTCAGAGCCACAGATTTAGAGGAAAAGGCAACTTCTCAACTGTTCTCAAGTGTTGTAAGTTCGGACATGAAAGATAACCAAGCGTGTCTCAGGCTGATGAAAGTCAGCATCAGGGAATTATTGTCCTCAGCCTCTAAGATGAAGGGAGATTGGTGAATAAGGGAAACCTAAATCTTACAATTATTCTGAGCCATTTCAGATAGATTAGCCTCTAGATAGCAGTGTGACCAGTAGGGCTGGCAAACAAATTACACTGGGTCCAGAGGGCAGGGATGAGGCAGCACTGCATTGGCCATCCACATGTCATGGGACAGCCCAGAGTGGACCAGGTGCTTTCAGTCATTTCTCACCTCTGCTGCCGTAGCAAGAGACTTTGCAATCGTTTTTAGAGAGGCTGGAAAACCTGAAAGAATTCTCAGAACTCTGCAAGTGGAAACACTGCATCCTATTCCACCTGATGAGGCCAGCTGCTGCAGCTGGAAATGAGAGAAGAGCCCACTGTTTTTACCCTGTCTCTTCTTCAGAAAAAGGTGGTTGTGGGGTTTTTAAATGACACGGAGCAGACAGGGCTTTCCCATTCAGGAACATTGCTCAGCAGTGGCTGTTTGCTTCCAGGAAGGGACTGATAGGGCACACAACTGCCCAGCAGCAAGCAGACAGCATGAGGTAACAGGAAGGAAACACACAATAGGGATGGATGGTTTTATCAACTCATTTGGTGTTTTCAAACTGGCAAAAGTGTGTATTATGATCATATTCATTCATAAAAACATGTGAGGATGAGGAAGTGGAATTTAGATTATTAAAATAAATAAATAAATAATAGAAAGGAGGGAAGGGAAGGGAAGGGAAGGGAAGAAAAAAGGGGAAGAGAAAAAAGAAAAGGAGAAAAGGGAAATGAAGGGAAAGGAAAGGAAAAAAAAAAAAGGAAAAGGAAAAGGAAAACCCACAGCCCTCACCCCAGCACACACACTGGGGCCAAAGAGATTGTTCTGGGTGGAGAAAGTATATCCAGACTACCCACAGCATGCAGGAAAAAAATATCAGCTTGTAGCGATGCCTGACATTTGTAGGACTGAGGGTGGCTGCTGGTTTCTATTGAAATTCAGAAGGTCACCATGGGAACAGCATCACAACAAAAGCAGGCACCCAGAAGCAGGCAGTGCAATGGTGGTTGTTTGCTGCTGGGACTGCCACATTCCCACCCACAAACTCACCCACAAGGTGATGAAGCAGCCTATAAGTGCCAGGCAAAGCAAAAGGCTTATACGTGAAGCAGAGACATCCAAATGCTCCATGTGAGTATCTGGTATGAAAGGTAAATTGTGGGAGGCTTAGGATCTGCTGGAAGAAAAGTGTTTTCTGTGTGACAAGTGAGAGGAAACGGCAAGTGGAGGTGAACAGGTTGCTGAGCATTGCACCAAGGCCCTAAAAACCTTTAATCCTGACAGATGTAGCCCACTATGTTCAGAGATTGATGTTCAGAGTGCCAGGGTGGTACGTTACATTCAAATAAACAGATAGCAAATGTTAGGGCCATGCATGCTTCTTAACTGCTATAAAATCAAACTGCAGAGAATATAATGCAAAATAAAAGCAGTCAACCCCCCAGCAGAAGCCTACTTGGGTGTCCAGACAAACACAGTCCCAAATTCAGGTAGAAAAGAAGAATGTTACCATGATTTATTTAATACTGAGCAATACCTGTTGCTTTTTCAAGATTCACTGTAGTGCCTCTATTTGTTATTTATCATATGTACTCATAACTGGATCAAAATCCACTCCCCCAAGCACAGAGCAAGCCCATTTCTGTAATGAGCTGCTTCCCAAAGAGAAAATGCAGAAGCACTTCCCATTCCCAGATGTTACAATAAACTGTCTTTGGGAGAGCAGAGAGAGAGAGAGAGAGTAGCATATGTGGTGATTATTAGGAATATTAGGAAAAAATTCTTCTCAGAAGGAGTGGTGATGCAACGGCACAGGCTGCCCAGGGAGGTGGTGGAATCGCCGTTCCTGGAGGTGTTCAGGAACTGTGGAGGTGGGGCACTGAGGGACATGGGTAGTGGTATGGTAGGGATGAGCTGACGGTTGGACTAGATGATCTTAGTGGTCTTTTTCAAACTTAAAGATTCCACAATTCAGTTGTTCTACAAATGGCAATGAAACCCCATCTCCATACCCTGGTGATGAGGATGACCCTACATACAACTTGACACTTGCAACATAACACAGCCCTCCGCAACCAGCCTGCTTTATGTCTTCCATCTACCTGCCCTCCACCAGCAGCTCCTTTTTGTTCAGCCTTGCTGAACCTCAGTGCAGAAATAAGTTACGATCTGTTGTATATTGTGATGCTGATGCAAGGGTGCAACAGGGGATGGAGAACAGCTTGCCTCTAACAACATCACTACAGCCTTTAATTCCAGGAGACAACTGAAATCCCATTTTTATCTTCCTGGTATTATGGATCATTATTCTTTCACTGTTTCCAGCACTTTTCTTTTAACGTGAGAAGTTTAGAAACTTGAAATAGGTGATTTACCAGAATTTAGCTAAATGCTGTGTAACACACTGCACTGGTACATTAAGTAAGTACAACATGAAAGAATGTGTTTTATTATACGAGAAATGGTTTTAATTGCTCATCACTTCAATACAGCTGTAGCTGGTGCACCAACATAGTGCTTTGGCAGTAGTGCCAATAAAACAAAACACAATTATAGCTCAGATAAATTCCCAAATCAAGGTGCATCTCTAGCAGGCTTGTAAATCACTTGTCAAAAGCTCAAAGCAGTCTGAGCCTTGGGAAAACTTAAGACTATAAAAATCCATAACACCAATCTGTTTCTCTCTCCTTTTTTCTTTTTTCTTTTATTTTTTTCCTGTCTAATCCCAAATATTTCACGATCTCAACTCAAAGAAAGCTTATTCACTATCACTGAGAGAAGGCTGAGGAACAAAACCATAGGCCCAGTCTGTGCATATCTTTGAAATTCCAGTCCCAAATGTTAAACCAGCTACAATTCTGCAGCTCCTCTCATTTGTGAAACTGAACTTCACTTCAAAGGGCCTCAATCTGGGAACTCTGTAGGCACAGATCACGGCTCAGTGGCATACACATGAAAAGCTGAAGTCCATATGAGAAACAGAATGCGTTTCAACTTCAAAAAGCTTCTCTTCCCGGCTTCCATAATGCATGCATGGAAAAAGGAGAGAGAGACTGCCGTTAAGAAAAAAATGAATGAGAAATCCTCTAGAGGAAATGCATTTTGACTCCAACCAGGGCAAATTATCCCTCTCTCTCTCTCAAAATAAATAAGTAAGTAAGTAAGTAAGTAAGTAAGTAAGTAAATAAATAAATAAATAAACAAAGGCTGTAAACTCCTACCAAAAATAGCAAAATATGTGCAGCTTGTTGCTGCCTGCCCTCAGAGCAGGCACCCTGCAGTACCCTGAGCTGGCTTTATCCTATTGCCAGACTGAGAAGCCTTCAGAAACTCTGTGCCATCTTCTGTTTCAGTTCAGGTGTGCTCGTACTGTGTGCTCTTCAAACCATAACAGTTACAGAAGGAAAAAGGAGAACGACCTCACGTTTCCAAGTCCTGACAGCTGGAGATGCCAGATTACACCCATTCCTTCAATGTCCTGCCAGAAACTTCCCACTTTCAAAGAATCATAGAATCATTAAGGTTGGAAAAGACCACTAAGATCATCTTAGTTCAACCATCTACCTGTCATCACTACCATGTTCACTAAATCAGGTATCCCAGTGCCACAAACCAGCGCAGATCAAAGACAATTTAACTCCAAACAACTAATTTCCAAGAAAACAGTCGCAGAACACTTTTACCTGCACCCCATACAGGTTTCATGATCTCACTATGCATCTAAGCAGCACAACGAAGTGCAGACAATGGGTAGCACACAACAGAACGTCCTAGCTTGTGCAGTGGCCAGAATGGGTGATATATGGGCACTGAGTTTATCTGGAGAATAAGACCTCAAGAGCAACTGCCACTGTAGCTGCCAGCTGTTGTGACAGCTGTCATCACCTTCTTGCTGGCACCTTTGCTCCAAGCACCCTTTAGAGCTGCAGCATCGTTTGACGATCCCTCTCTTCTTGGCCAACAGCAATGACACCTAGCTGCCTCATTTAGGTTGCCTTCACAGATGGGAGCATATAACCCTGTGTGTTGCACATGAATGGAATAAGCCATTTGACATTAAGATAAAAGAGGAATCCATGAATAAATTTTCATTAGAATGCGACCTCACAGCTTGCTTTCTTAATTCCTCCATGCATTTCCTTGGATTCTTCTCTCTCCCCCAGCCCAATTACACTTGTTAGCGGTCACAACAGAATGAACACATAGAGCGGTTGCTTTTTTCTTCCTGTTACTGTTGCTGTGCTCAGTGTTCTGAAATTTCAATACCAACTGAATGAGATCTTTGTGTATTAACAAGCATATTCACTACACATACAGACCCCATTTACACCTCCTTATTTTGGACACTCAAGTCCAAGAGCAGGAAGAGTGTGGCAGACCTGTACCCATCACTCTGACTCCAGACCTCTGAAAATCATGGAAAGACACTAAACCCAGTGCCCTGCCCAGTTTGGTTACCGTGTGCTGGTCACAAGAGGGCACTGCATTACAGAGCTGATGGAAATGCTTCCTGAAGATGCAAAGAGCTGTTAATGAATGTTTGGGTATGATATTGGCTGTGAATCTATCAAGAAGCAGCACCTGAAGCAGAACAGACACCCAGGTCAAGGGAACAGTTACGAGGAGTAGCAGTTTGCAATTAAACATCCAAGTGAACTGGTTTAAAATGAATTGCCAATGAGGAAATTAAATTAGTATCGGCTTTGTATATGGCTTTCCACTGACATCTCAAACCTGTTTGCCCTATGTGACAGGCCCAACTCCCACAGGTAGCCCAACATGAATCACAGAAGTGATGCACTGGATTTCTTGTTCCACATAATTCTTGTTCTTATTCCTGTTCTCACCTAGGAACAAGTGTTGTGCATCGCTCCTACCCTGCACTCTATCAGAGTGCATTAGAGATGGAAAGCATTCAAGAAACAATAAGGATGATCCAGAATACTGATCTAAGGGCCAACAAGCAAAGCAAATGGGAACAAACTGCTAAGTGAGGAAAAGGAGACAGTTCTTCACGCAGCAGGTTCTAGGCCTGAGAAACCCCTTGATGAAGCATACAGGGATGTGGGAGGAACTGGAGGACACTTGGAAGTGAATTGGAAGAGAAATACATTTGGGCTTATTAAATAATAATAATAATAAAGATCTGATATTCCCCCGAGCTAAACAGTGCATAAATCTTGCTGCACTCTCACATCCCTGTGCATACACTTATTGCCACTGACAGAAACAGGATTTGGGGTTGGGCAAAACTTTGGTCTCTTCCGTTCTCAACTGAATTTTCACTGATGTGAGAGATTTGTATATCTAAATTTTAAAGCATAATTCTATTCCCCCGATCAATGATAATTATTTCACTCCATATTTCTTTTAATGAATTATATATATAAGCCTGGTCCTATCTCTTCTAAGAATAAAAAAAATGTACTGCTTCTTATATAGTCAACAGCTTAATATGGTCAGGAGATTCAAACTCACTAGAGGTTTTCTTTCTTAGATAAGTAAATCTTTGCATGTTGAAATTTCAATTACAAATATCTGATATAAATTTAATCACCAGAAATACAGTATTTCTAATTTGTGAAATTACTGTTTCAGGGTATATATTTATTTCATGTTCATTAAAAGGGGGCAAGTGGAAGAATACATACTACCCTAATTATCCTTTGTAAGTACTCTATGTTCAACAAGTATCTAAGAGCAGTGGAGTGTGCTCATGGAAAGATCCTGAGTCAGATAATGTTGCTTTACATGAAGTCAATACCTGCAACAAGGAATCAGACACAAAGGGCAATGCAAAAAATGAAAAACTGCCATGAGAAAAAAAGGAACCATTTTGTCTCCCACAGAATACAGGGCTCTGAAGGTAGATTCCAGATCTCTGGAAATCACTGCTGAAGATCCAAGCTGTTTGTTGTTATCAGGATCAACTGCTTAACACGAGGCTCAAACACGCTGAAGACTCTCCTTTCTTATCAGCCCTCTCTCTCTTGTGGTTATCCTGCAATGATGCAACTCACTTCTCTCTTTTTTTTTCTAGATGTTCATCTCCTCGATGTTCCTATCCCAAAACATTTGCGTTCTCACATCAGCATGATTACTAGGAAAACCCTCAGCAAATCCATGCAAACTCCCATTCTTGACCTTCCTTATCTGGAGCTCAAAACTGAACTTCCCACCTGTCTACTCAGATTTTCTCAGCAGTGCTGGATCTAAATGGAAAACATTTATTACACCCCCTCAAGGCAACCCTAACCATGGCAAGACACTGACAGATGCTTGGGTAAGGGAGATGTTATTAGGAAGAACTTCCTCTCTGAAGGAGTGCATGGGCACTGGCACAGGCTGCACAGGGAGGTGTTGGGTCACTGTCCCTGGAGGTGTTCCAGAACTGTGGAGATGTGGCACCAAAGGATGTGGTCAGTGGGCATGGTGGGGATGCGTTGGTGGTTGGAGATGATCTTAGTAATCAATTCCAAATTTAATGATTCTGTGATCTCACCATCACCTGGCAGCTGAGTACGGGCTGCCTTACTTTCCTCCCTTCTCTTTCCTTTTTGTGCTAGAGACATCTAAAGGGACAAAGGGAAAAAAATAAATAAATGGAAAAAAGCACCTTTATTTTACCTTTATTGTGCTACAAAAACAACCACTGCAGTTATGACCATCCTTCTTGACCATAGGCTTGTTGAAGGAAATTACCATCACAGCAGTTTCCCTTCATCAGGGGCTGGAGACAACTGGGAGTTTGGTGCCTGCTTTACAGGTATAAGCCATGGAAGCACATTTATCAGTGTCAGACTGGGCCTGCAGCTCTTCACCTGGAATTTTAACTAACACAAACCAGAAAAACACCTAATCCAATTAAATCCCTGCCAAACCAGTGTGTCCCCTTTGGCAGTGAGTTCTGATTTCAAACCATTCTGAATAAGATGAAAAAACAGATCCCTATTTAATTTGTCTCAAACTGTTAGCACACAGGCACAGCTGGCACATGCATTTCTTTTCTTTCAGCCAGAGAAACACTGCTGATGCGAGCTGCATCTTCTACAGTCCCCTATGGGTGCAGCAGCTCCCCATGGAAAAATAATGTTTCTTCCCTGTTTCCCTTCCTGCTGTTCTCCTTTTTATTTTCATTTATTTATTTTCTTTTTTTAATGAAAATTCTCCCTCCTGCAAACTGGGTCCAGCTGCAGGAAGCACAGAAGTCTGCATATTTCTATCAGCCACCAGCCGTTCAAAGCCCTGGTGCTGCATAAATCACGACAACGGGGGTGGCTTCTACCCAATCTCCGTGGATTTCTACCTCAAATCTGCAAACACATTTAACACAAACCAGAGCCCAAATGCTCCTGGTTTTCACACCTGTTGCAGCATCAAATTATTCCCCACAGATGCTTCTTGCTGGCAGACACCATGGTGGCAGGAGGCACCGCCTCGCTGCTGAGGTATTTTGAGAGGGAAGCGCTAATTTGAGGGGTCTGGGCATGAATGGAAAACTGGAATCTTTTTTTTGCAAATGGATATAAAAAGTCTAGGAAGTGCTTGCTGATCCAACATGTGAAAGTGTGACTGTTATATTGCTTGTGGGGAAGTCTATTTTTCCTACTCTTTGAAAAATTATATCAATGAAAACAGAATTAGGCAGTTATGTAGAGTGGGCGTTAGCAGAGCTCTGACAAGAAGGAAAAGTGAAGTCAAGAATATCTCCTGCATCCATTTTTTCCTCTTGAATAGTTCACTATAAAGTTACCCAAGCAAATGAATGCCTCTTCCAGCTATTTGTCATAGGCCATTAAGGCATTCTCACACAGGATAAGGCTCTTTCCATCATTTCCACAACCCCAGTCTCTGCTCCTCCTTGCACACCCTCATAATCATCCCCATATACATGGGGTTCTCCCTCATCCTCATTGCAGCCAAACCTTTTCCATCACTTGCTCCCTTTCATCTCACCCTTCAAAGGTGACCTTCACATCACCAGTCCTGTCCCTTTGTTGGCCTCTTCACTCAACCTGGTGTGATGCACAGCCATAACAAACACAAAGCTATTATGCTGAACGTCTGAGATTGCTTTAATTTTTTATTTTATTTTATTTTTTATATATTTTTACAGGCTGCCCAGAGAAACTGTGGGTTCCCCATCCCTGGAGGTGCTCAAGGCCAGGTTGGAGGGTCCTGGGCAGCCTGATCTGGTGGGTGGCAACCAGCCCATGGCAGGGGGTTGGAACTGGATGATCTTTAAGGCCGCTTCCAACCCAAGCCATTCTATGATCCTATGATTTGATGATTTTTGCACGTGGGTGTTTAGGTTTTCATTAGGTAAAGCCATATTTTGGTACTTCAAGAGGACTTTTGGCTCAGAGATGCTGATGCTGAAAACCAATGTCACCCAGGGGAATGGTTAAGGAAACTGGTTACCTATGGAGACTCCTAAATAAATATGTCTATCTACCCAAAAATCGTGACCTCCTCAAGACATCAAATTACTCAAAACCAAGCAAAAATCAAATTGACCATTACTATGTTACTTCTGCTTTTATAGAGTGTGATATTTTTCACAATCAGGACTTTCCCCAGTATATTTCTCCCTCCAAATCCAGCTGCTCAAGGATGATTTTCTCAGCCTGCCAGCCACACGTACCGCACAGCACCCCAGTGCTTCAGAGAAGCTGGGCATAGCCACCACTCTAAAGCCAAGTACAGAGCTGCTTCCCAGCTTGTTCCTGCAGACTGTATTAATTTTTAAGAGAGCTAAATTGATTTCTCATTTCATTCTCTCTAGCAGCAATGAACAAAATAGCTACATGGCAGAAATGCTCTCCTTCACAGCCTATAATAGTATGTTAAAAAGCCATTAATTCCAGGGTTTCTTGTCTTTAGCAAACAGGTTACTGTCACTGCTAAACTTAGGCAAGTGCCTAGCAGCAGCAAGGCAGCGAGCAAGGCAAACTCCTTCAGTGCTCTCAGAGTAGAGTATCTATTGAAAACCCTGAAGACGATAATCCAGAATGGGCTGTAAAATCAAAATTACGGTTCAAGACATTTAACCTGATCCACTCTTCTTTTCCACTGGAGTAGTCTTGACAGAGCATGAGCCTTTATCTGTTCTGCTTTAGCAACATAGGATGTCTCTTCGTGAGGACATTCAGATTACAAACAGCAACCAGCGATCTTTAAAGCACATGGAAACTTCCACTGGCACCAAAACAACCTGAAAGGTCACTGTGTGCCTACTTAACTGCTTCATACGTTCATGGATCAAAGAAAAAGTGTTTCTGAAAGTCATTCCTGACTAAACCTCCATGTAAGGGTGTGCTAAGAAGTGCTAGACCAGAAAAGCCTCCTTCAGTCTTTCCCCCAGGTTTTCCTCTGGTCTACATGGCATTTTCCTTCAGTGTCATGTCTCTGCCTCAGAACAAGGTCACCTTTATGGTTTCTCTGTATTGTGGGGCTCAAAGATCACCGAAACCTTCAACACCACAAAACACTGTGCTGTGCTCCAGATAGCTTCTAGTATATCTCAGAAAGTACATCAAGAATGACCGAAAAGCCAGAACACCCACACAGATATCATAAAAACAAATTGCCATGAGGTAGGATATGATGTTCGACACACCAGAATTGGGAGTGTGATAAGTTCTCTTTGAACCATTAAGTTTAGTAAAACCATTCTCTCAAACCATTTCAACACACCATTAAAACTAGCTGAAAGTAAGTAGTATCTCTGTTGAGCAAAATGGGCAATGAAGCAAGTATTCCAATAGAGTAACCCGGCTTTCTTTATGCTTGTTTCAAATTTACACCAACCAGTGAGCAGTTCACATTGATTTATCACAAGATGAGCTGGGGTGAGTGCGTGTCCCCAACTTACAGCACCTGTGTTCAAGAGCACCTACAAACACCACAAAGGACTGGAAATTGTTCACCTGGTGACCAATGGGAAGATGAGCTGTCCTTCCACTCCAGTCCAACCTTGCTAAGGGAAAGGCTCTGAGTTTGGTCACTCAGAAGTGGTCAAGATGATGGAGGAGCAACCTGGAGAAGCCTACGCTCCAGCTAACCATGTTACAGCTCTAACCATGCTATTTTAGTCTTCAGGGCTGTCAAAGCAGCATCTTAACACAATCCATTTTTACAATGCAAAATATTAGCACTTATAAAGTTCTTAATGTCTATGCAAAGCAAACTATAAATAATTCATTTACTCCACATGCATCTGCACCATTTGAAATGCACCAATGCTTTTATCAATACTGTGGGATGAACTTACACTGCACAGAATAGACTGGGGGGCATTTGGGCTCTCCACGTACTGTTGATTTGAGCATTATTATTAAAGGTAAACTGAAATAAATTACCTCAGTTACTGCAAGACATTTCTTTTCAGTATGGTAAATAAAACTTATTAGTTCTAGGTCATTAAATTAAATATTAGACTTAAAGAGAGCTTTGAGAGCCTATAATGCTATTAGGAAAACATGCAGTAAAACGTATGTGCCTCAGTATCAAAGATAAAAAGAATTGCTCTACTATATTTAGTTCTTAGTTATTAGTGCATTTTTCAGGAGGACTGATGCAAAAGCCCAGTTGCCATTCTCAGACACGAGCCAGGCACACAGCCATTCTGGCTCTTGCTGAGGGGCGGGCTTCCAAACAACTAAATAATTTCCAAAAATGCCACTTAGAGCCTCTTGCTAAGCAACCCACTGCTCTTCTTCAGATTAGAATACATAATATTTTCCCAGTTTTGCATGTGCAGAAAGTGGCCAAGGAGCAAAGACAGCAGGGCTTGCTTTTCAGATGGCTCAGGGTATCCTTCCGTGTCTCATGCCCCTTGCTGACCAATATATTGTGCTTTTCATTTCATCCCTTAGCCTATTGTTTGGCTACGACCTCTCTGCAAGGAATATCTCACCATGCTGAGCCAGTGCCTGGCACAAAAAAGATACACTCCTGGTTGGATCCTCCGGTCACCAAAGTACAGCCTCAAATCCTGACAGCAGTCACCACAACATACACTCTGTCTTGTAGGACACCAACAGCAAGGCTGGAAATACAAGTAATGATGGCAGACTGCACCCAATCAATTGGATGTACCCAATGAATTCCAAGCTCCCATGGCACTGGGGTTGGAACCTGATGATCCTTAATATCCCTTCTAAGATTCAATGATTCTATTAATTGTAATAACCAATACTGCATTGAAAGTATAGTTACGTCAGCGTTGAGACCAGTTCTCTTTTTCTAGCTCCTTTGAAATCAATGGAATAACAGTGCTTATTGATCTGACATACATTATTTCCACTTGCCCACCATAAATCAAAAAATGCTTAAACATCAGCACATCCCATCAATTTCAGTAAGTTTTCAGAATAATTTAATGTGACATCCTGTAAATAAACACTTATCTGGGAAAGGAAGGAAACACAGATTTGAAGAGCTGAGAGAACTGAATTTCGCAAATCTCTGAGTGATGGTGGTACTGTGCAACATTAACTCATTGAAGGAGAAGGAATAGAAGCATAGACCACAAGTATCTACTTCTTTTGGTTCAGATTCTCCACAAAACATTGCTAGAATCACTCATTTTGTGGCACTTAAATAGGCAGTTTTTCTGCTAGGCCATTTCAGCACTCCCGCTGTATGGAGTTTTACGAGTTTGCTGTAGGCGTTTTCAGTTGTTCTTTCATTTGCACTTAAATTGAGAATATGAGACCAGTGGGAAAGCATGCTTAGGAATCAGGCTACTGCTCTTTCATCTGGCTTATCAGAAACCTTGATCAAGATTTCACCACTTAGCCAGCTAGAGAGAACTGTGAAAAGCAACTGTAATGCAGACGAGAAATTAATGTTGCAAAATGGCCATGGGTCCTTGGATGAATGACTGCAGATTGCAGTCTTGTCTTTAAACACCAAATTATTTTTGGATACAGAATATCTACGGACTTACAAATAAATTCTCTAGTTATATTAAAATCAGTATCAGTGGTATTAGTAGCAAAGAAACAACACAAGTCCTTCAAAAATATCTATGCGGGTTTGCACAATACAACTTTATATTATACAGAAATAATATTTTAGTAACATCAGGGCAGGCAAAACTCACTGGAGTTAGAGTGCACGAGAGAAGGGAAACGGAGTTAAATACATGCTAGGATTGGACTCCTAATGAAAGTGCGTATGACATCAATATGTGAATGTAACTTGAAAAGCACGGAAAGTATTATTTTTGGACAGAAGACAGCAGTTCTGTGGAAAAAAAAGACCTTTTATCAACAAAACGACGCACGCACCCGAGAGGAGAGGTTATACACAGCTCCATGGCAGTGTTCCATTCTCTCTGTTCCCGTAAAAGTTTCATTCATTATAAATCCCTCATAGTCTATCAAATAATTAAAAAAAAAAATAGCAGCAAATATCTCAATAAAAGCACCTCTTCCTTTATTAGGACCATCAGGTACCTCAGTGCTTAAAAAGATGATAAATGAATGACTCTGAGCTGCAGCACAACTAATATCTCCTTTATCGCTCTTCCCAAAGAGTGGCTTTGGCCAACACTATACCCCCAGAGTTTGCAGCCTAAAGGAGAGCTCCTGCTCACTGCAGGTGTTTGTGAAGGTGTGTATTGTCTGCTATGGCTTTCCTGCCTAGCTGAATGGGTGGGAGAAGTTGGAGACAGCTGTGATGGGGGTGACTGGGGAACGTGCTCATTCAGCACAACACTTTAGTGCTCTTTTGGGTATAGGTATTGTAAGTGCTCTCAATGGGCGTAGTAGACAAGGAAAGCCAAACACAAGGAAGGAATCGATCCCGTTCCCTTATTAAATTCAGAAGACTAATAACTTCAGAGGTAAAAGGAGCTGGACTGGAACCTACATGAATGGCATGCCATGGATCATTTCATTCTTGCCAAAGCTGCTTAAGACTGCAGCAATTTCCAGCAGGAGCTGGACTTTTCATCCCCTAAACAGTTCAATTCCAGCAAACACTACGTGTACTAATTTCAGCATTATTTGGTTTTCCTCTGACTAGAAAATACACAGCAGCATAAGACAAAAAGAGCACATGGTGTGTCTGCAAGCACCAGCCCGGCTGCTGCTGGGCCACTGGTTCCAGTTGCTTAGCAACACTTCACCTCCCTGCTCGAAAAAAAAATGTTTTGATGAGGGAATATAAAGAAAATGATTTGTTTATGGTGAAATAATGACTTCAACCACTTCTTCTAACCATCACCTATTGAATCCTGGGAGCACTTAGGGACAAAGGCTGCAGCTTTCAATGCCTAGCTATGATTCCTCTGGAGATCCTCAAATGAAAAATGGCAGCAACAGAGCAGTAGTTTTTGCATACGCATATCTATAAATCGGGAGGAAAACTGGAATAGGAATTTGAGGACTGAATTTTTGGGCAACCTATTTTAGCTACCTCCCTTGAGCAGGAGGTTAGACAAGACTACTGAGGCCCCTTCTAACCTCAACCACTGTGTGACTCTGTAATTTTAGGAAGAAAGAAGAGAATGTTGTAAATAAAGGAGGAAATACAAAGAGAGACCAGGGAACAAACCAGAGAATTGTTTGTGTCTCACTCACCTGTTATCCATTTAGCCTCTGGGTCATGAATTTTGAAATCAGCACTGAAGAGATCTTCCACTGTTATCTTTTTCTTCTGAGACAAGCTGTTATCTTCAACTGTAATGCATTCAAAAACAGTTATTACTTCTACTTTGAAATGTATCTGAAATTATAGTAAGTGAGTAATGCCATATGATATTCCATTCAGAAATGGTCCACGTTAAGCTTTCTGTCACTCACAAACCCCTTCGCATTTTTAATATAGAAAAGGACCGTTTAATGGTTCACAATCAGAAATCTCTTAGTTATTTGTGTATGGAGCATCTTTGAGCTATCAGAGACCACTAAAAATTAACTCTGAATGATGCCTTGTTCCACCAAAAGGTCTGTCAATGTAGATAATTTTTACCAAATTAAAAGAGATACTTCAGTGTTCTTTTGCTTTTCTTAAGTCTGATTAAGGTTTCTATCACACTGCTTAATTTGGCTTCCAGTGTACCATGATGTATTAATACAAGTCAGTACAAGTCCACTGCCAAATTCCTCTATGAAGCAGCATTGTAACAAGTTCTTCTGCATAATTTTATGAAAATTATAGGTCAGAGGAACTCCAGGAAACTGTTGCAATTAGTTTCCACCATGGCACAAGGATCTATCATAGGGCACCCATGAACATCACACAGGGTGAAGCAGGATGTCAGGGTACAGCTGGTTCACGTGCTGCTTTCTAAATGCCACCTGAGGGAATGGGGACACAACGTTCCCTATCATGAATGCGTTAAGAAAAGGCACAAATCAACCTCTGTGCTGGAGCTTTGGGAAAGGGCAGGACAGTAAGCTCTTACCATTCCTTCTTTCTCTGCAGCATCAGACTATATCAGCTGTAGAAGGTCCTAGAGACTCCAGGGAAATCAACTCTTTACATGGGTAGATAGTGATAGGACAAGGGGGAACGACGGGGGAGGTTTAGTTTAGAAGAAATTTATATTAGATGTCAGGGTAAATTTTTCGCTGACAGGGTGGTAAGGCACTGGCACAGGCTGCCCAGAGAGTTTGTGGATGCCCCATCCATACTGGTGCTGAAGGCCAGGTTGGATGGGGCAGCCTCATCTGGTGCCTGATCTACAAGTTGGCAACTCTGCCTGTGGCAGGGGGCTGGAACTGGATGATCTTTGAGATCCCTTTGAACCCAAGACATTCTATAATTCTATAGGTACTATGGATAATGTTAACCTCGGTCATATGAGTTCACCTGGTCATTGGATATTTAACTGCTCTTGCTAAGGAGCAAAAGCCATACAAAATTCAGTCTTTTTTAGCCTCGCTTTTCATAGAATGGAATCATAGAATGGCCTGGGTTGAAAAGAACCACAATGATCATCCAGTTTCAACCCCCTGACATGGGCAGAGCTGCCAATCACTAGACCAGGCTGCCCAGAGCCACATCCACCCTGGCTTGAATGCACCCAGGGATGGGGCATCCACAACCTCTCTGGGCAATGCCTAATGATATTTTGGTACAGATTTTTTAATCAAAACTTCTGTAGGTTCGGATCTTCTCTTCAGCTTTGATACGTGTGTGTGCACATGCATATCCATAAACATTTGCACATGTTAATACAAATACGCACATAACTGCTAGGATGTAGACCCACATAGATGCCATATGCTGCTAGAAGTGAGCAACTGTCAATTAGGAAAGGCTCCATCCCACACTTCTATCACTTGTATGAATAGCCTCACATTTTTCTAAGGTGGGTGGAACGGCAGGACTCACACACACACAACCACATTCCTTTGGCATAGGCAATTGCATTATTAAATGCAAGCTTTCATCGGTTACCGCTTCTTTTAAGAATATTGTTCTAGAATATCAGAAGATATACAAATCATAAAACTGTTCAAGGTTTATTAGGATTTTATAATCCTAAGAATCCTCAGAATTAGCTAGCAATATCGCATGCCCATTTTATGCACAATGTCAGCTGAATGCAAAGGGCGCTGCTTCCAGTTTATGAGATAATCCCGAAGCAGTGTGTGTCCTGCCTCCCAGAAACCCCAACCAGTAGGGATTTCAGCCTTTCTGAAGCTGAATCCACAGTTGGAAGGTTTGAATTGATTTTACAAGATAATTTTGATTTTACAAAAGAATTTCCCCTCAGTCATTAAATACCTTAATCAGCATCTGCTCTGCTAAACAAACCTCATCTGTTCCTCACTCTAACACTCACTCTTGCTCTTGCATGAGGCTGCTCTGGCCATCCTGATGATACAAGCTGGTGATCCAGCTAACCACTTTTCTTTATCTGAGCATGGACTGCAAGCCTGCATACTGACTGTATCCCAGACCTGCTCCAAATTACTCTCTGCACGCACTGAATGATGCTCAGCATGTTTTAGAGCATCTCTGCATGGCATCTGTTGGTGTTGCACTGTAAAACAGGCCTTTAAACCAAAAGGAAATAGTAAAAGAATAATGGTTTCCCAGCCAAGGAGAAGGCCCAGATAGATACAAGCAAGAAATGTAGAGATTAAATGCAAATTATATTTGTCCTAGCACAGCAGTGTCAAATTAGACTCCGATATTATCATCAGAAGACAGACTTAAGTGTGAAGTATCCTCAAGAATTTCACTCTGCTCATGCCAGGCTGCACCACCCCACTTGAGAGATGCAGAAAAGTGGATTTTTTCCAACATCACTCTCACTGTTGGCGGCAGCTCCCAATGAACATCCACACATCTGCTATGCCTCCTTACTTCCCTGTCCTAGCCCCTCCTTGGATCACAGCTAAAACATCCATCACTTTATTTTCTGAAAACCAAAAGAGAAACACTTCTCCATCCAATGAACTGTTCTACGGCAGGTAGATGCAGATTCTGCATCTCCTTTTGGACAGACTCCTTCGTCTTCGCCTCTCCTTCCTTACTGGGAAGTGCTCTCCACAGTCAGCACTAGCAGTGTTTGTGCTTGTGACATCTGCCAAGCCAGCTTCAATGTCTCACTTAGCAGTGCCTGTGAAATGAGCCTCTTGTTACCCTGTGCCATCACATGTCCTTGTAACAAGCTCCAGGGCTGGTGGCCCAAAGAAGACTGATCTCAGCTGCTGCCAAGCCACAGCAGCAACCTAAACTATTGGATTTCACCCTTGGCAGAGCCTCACCATGAAGCAGTTTGGATCCATAATAGAAAAGGAAGTAGTACTGAGCTCAGGGTTTTGTATTTGCATGCAGGGGACAGTTCAGAAACACGAACAAGGGATAAACCAATCCAAATTCCCTTTTGCTATCTCAGAAATCCCCAAAAATGTGGTTTGAAATTTTAGTGTATAAATTCACTCAGAACTTTCCTCAGTTTTAAACAGAGACACTATCAAAGGTGCTGCTTGGAATTCTTGCTAAATATGTACTAATTAATAACCGGGTGATTTATTTGTATACATGAGTATAGATACATAGAAATACAGAATGTCTTTGTATATGCACATACCAAGAACACATAAATACACATGACTCTTACTGCATTAATTCTGACTGCATGCATTTCACATCCCCAGTTTATATCATACAAAGAGCTACTAAGAAGGTAATTGCAATAACTCAGTTACTTTTTTTTTTTTCCTAAGAGAACATTAACAACACGGTCTCAATGCTCAGTACACCTTTTCTGTATCACCACTGTTGTATCTATAGTCGTAATAGTCATTAATGGATATATATCAATACATATATATAAATCCTGAGTCATTTCCTGTATGGAGAAGGAGGAGTAAAGCTCAGGAGAAGTCCTAAATGAGGTCTACGGCAGAGTCCAGAACTGAAACCAGAGCTACTAAATCCTCATTAGATACTATTCTGACTGTCTTTACAGACATTCTTATTACAGGTGGTCACGTGGTAGGAATGACTCATGACTGAGACTGTAGTTAGGGTATTTATGCTCCTCCTCACGTATCCACCTACATGGGATCCTGCTCTTTATGGAAGCTGTACCCGTGCTCCCATCCATGCAGTGAGAGCCACTGAGAGAATCGTGACGCCCACAGGTAAGGGTTTAGGAATCTGTGCTTCAACATTCATTTCTGAAAATCCAGGGATTAAACTTCCATAAAGTAGGAGGTAACATTTCCGTAACTAATGGGTACCTAATGGACCATTTATCACAGCAACTAAGTGTTGCCCGATGTGAGCACAGACCACAGGCCACACCTGAAAATGTCTCAGAGATGAACTGCATGATCCAAAGGTGTTAATCTGAACCACAGCAAAAGCAATTTAAAGAATGATTCTTAATTACTTTTAACCTTAATTAATTTAATTACTTAATTTCTCTGGTGTGACCACGTGCTGCTTGCGTTTACATGAACAAATTCTGGATGGCATGAAATAAACTGAACATAGCACATCATTAAATAATCAAAAGGACCTCTCAGTAATTGCTTCACTCATTTTCCAGTTAATTATGTGAAGTCCTGTGTTTCTCTATTTGTTGCTCTCTCCAATTTATTTTACAGCAGGACTATTGCATAAGAATGGTGTCAGGGAAGATGGGCCAGAACTGCATGTCAGTTCACATGCCACGACCCTCTAGAAATTTCTGCCTCGCAGTTCCCGTCTCATTATTCCTCTTCACTACCTTGATCTCTTCCATTTCCTGTGGTTTCCCTTGTCGCCTTTCCCCTATTCCATCTGTGCTTGCACGTACTCATCCAATGAGGAGATCCTTTTCTTCTCCTGTACACCCCTCTTCAGGTGACCTTCAACCTTATCTTATGCTTTGTAGCTCCTAACCCTTTCCAACACCATGTTCTATGTTTTTTATCTCATTCATTTGTCCTCTCATATTCAGATCACAAGCTTCTCAGGAGCAGCAGAAGCACATTATTTCTTCTGCTTAAGAAGTCATAGAAATTTCAAGTGCTGTATAAATACATAATAATCAATAATCATAACGATATCGCATTAAGATTCAAACCTGCAACCTCAGCAGCTACTGCAAGAGAAGTAATTTATAAAGATTCCATGTACAGAACATTGCTGAAGCTCCGTAACAAGATTAACTTAAAGAATCTCTTGTAGGGAAGTCACTAATGATCTGCTGGCATTAAGAGTTATCTAGCATGTACCTATCTGGAATTGCTTTGTAAAGCTGAAATACCATGGTCTGATATGAAAATCAGTATAGGGAAAGTGAACAGATTTAGGCGCCTACAAATAGGTATTCAATGCCCTGGTAGATGCTTCTGGGTATGCACTGAATTAGTGGTTGCAGCTCCATGTGGGCATGGACATCAGGAAGTGCCATGTCCTAACCGAGTGCCCCACATCAATGTCTCAGGTGTCCTCTACCTCTAAATCAACACCTGCAATCTGTGCTTAGGGAACCAAGCTTCTCATGCTGGTACATTCAACTTAGCAGTGGTCTTGATCTTTGAATCAAAACGTAAAACTCTGAACCAATCTGCTTACAAATGATGATTCCTTTGATGTTGACTTTGCAGTCAGCTTGCAGTTCTTTTACTCTTGGAAGTGTAAAATTATACAAGAAAACAGAATGAAAAGGAGTTAAAGGTGATAAATACCTGGTGTCAGGAGTATAACAGAGGTGACAATCAGGGAGCAGATAACGAGAATAACAAGTAAGGCAATTGCAATTCCTTTCCAGTTTCTTTGTGGAGGATTACTCCCCACCAGCTCCTAGAAATATTAAAGGAAAGCAAATGTTTAGAAAAGGCACTGAAAGAAGGAAACAAACTGCAGAAAGCGAAGAGCAAAGTATTCCTGCACAACTACAGTGCGAGTCCATGGTCAGGCAAGCAGGTAAGCCAAGTACAGTTCACAATATTATAATATGTTGTGGTGTCAATATAATTCCTTCTAAATCATATGATGTGATAAACAAGTGCAATGTACCCACAGGATGCTCAGGCACTGCCTGCCCACACTGATCATGCTTATCAAAGGCCGATTTCCTACCTACCCTCGTTAAGTCTGAATGAAGAGGTTTTCAGTAACTTTCAGATGACTTTTAAAATAAGATACTAGAGAGGAATACAGGGAGATAAATAATTCACAGGGGCACGCATGGAGATAAAAATCAATGAGGATATCTCCATGGTGAACTTTTCTGCCTTCTGAGAAAACATCACATCCACTCAAACCACTTCTCCTTCATTCCTACATTGGTAGGTCTAAGGACATGAAGAAAGGTATCATGCCTAGCACACCCATTCTATTTACTCACATCTTTTGCTGGGTTTTCCCTTATCATTGCACACTAAAAGTGAACTCATTCATGCACTGAAGCAGCTACAGTATGAAACATTCATGCTTTCCACTTTCCCGGAAGGCTGAATTCTCTCCAGAGATCAGACCTCAGAGCCCAGGCAACTCTAAATGCTCACCCTCCATGTTGATCTCTCTAATTGACATGGTTTTATGGTTTGTCATCGCTATGCTGATGCGTCCGTGGGTCCCTTCACCCTCTTGTCATGGCTGAACCAGGCTCAACTGTGACACTAATTTAGGAATCTTGCTTCATTTCCTAAATTATAAGGTATGGTGGTTCTAACATAGACCTCCTGGTACCTATTCAAAGCCTTTTTTTGCTCCTCTCCCCCTCCCCAAGGAACACAAAAAGCCTTGTAATAGAGCAATGGTTTCTGTGACCCAGAGAGCTTATTTTCCACTTTTTTTTAGCAACCTCTTCGCTCCTTGCTTTCTACTCAGCTGTACTTGGCTCTTTATTTGAAATGCAAAGTAATTAGAAGGAACAAATTTATAGAGAAATCTGAAAAGTAGGTCAGGGTCCTTGAGAAATGTAATTTTGCCACCAAGCAAACAGAATATAAATACTTGCATTTTTATAGCATCTTCATCCTAGGTACCTTTACAAATATTAATTCATTTCATCTAAGAACAGAACACCTTCACCGGGAAAGTATTTTGGACTCCATTTCAGGGATTGCAAATAAACCCAGGAAAAAAACCCAGGTGTTGTTAGAAAGGGGCAGAAATATTCTTCTTTCCACAGCAGGGCACAGGGTGACCCAACAGGATGCTGGGAGAAATGGGGAAAAGCAGCTGAAAAACCGCAGTGCTTCTGTACAGCCACTGCAAACCCTGTCTGTGCCTGAAGGATGTACAGAGGGAAGTGCAGGCAGCTCTACAGAACGGAGGGAAACACTCCCTGGAAAGACAGTAACCAGCTCCCCAAATATAAGTTTTCAAGTTGACAGAAGGACTTCATGGGTTTGAATTAGATCTACACACCCAGGTCTACAAACAATGAAGTTTCCCCATTCGGGTATGTTCACAAGCTTTCAATGCATCTATACTTCCATTTAATCTGTTATCACACCAAAACTCCAATAATTCTTTTGTCATTCCATCAATACTGGAGCAAAAGCACAGCAACTAAGACTGGGAATTTCTAACACATCAAGAAAACAAAACTTTGGGGTTTAATACCCTGCAACAAAGCAGAAAGGATGTTTTCATTTTTCTTTCAAATTATCACCAGAAATTTTTCCCTGATAAAAAGCAAGAGAAGATAAATGACATTTCAAAGGAAGGCAAACAGCTTTATTTAGGACAGGCCTGGACAGCAGCTTTGTTCTCAGTTACTTGAAGCCTTTTCCAATGGAATTACTTACAGGACATCTGCCCACAGTGCCATACAAACCAGCACCCACGTCTTGGGTCTTTCCTACCTTTATTTCTGCAGATTCATAGAATCATTAAGTTTGGGAAGACCAATAGGACCACCTAGTCCAACCATCAACCTGTGACCACTTCAGAATAGTGCCACACCTCCACACTTCCTGAACACCTTGAGGGATGGTAACTCCCCCACCGTGCTGGGCAGACTGTACCAGTGCATCACCACTCTTTCTGAAAATAATTATTTCCTAATATCCAACCTGAACCTCCCCAGAACCACTTAAGGCCATTACCTCTTGTCATTTCAAAGTATTCCAAAGGGATACTGTGACCATCTTTCACCTCCAAGATGTTACAACCTTACCACTGCTCCCTGGTTCCCCAGGCCCTTGGCAGCAAGCTCCCATCCCTTAAAAGAAGCACCTGCAAGCACACATTAGCTGTTCACATTGCTCAGGTAAGCCTCTGTGTGGGCTCCAGAAGCCAGGAATGTGTTTAATTAAGCCCTAGGCAGCTACGGATTCAAGCAGATAAGAAGCACTCCTGAAGAGGCATCTCAAAGGGTTTGTTTCCAATGTGCAGCACAAAGGTCTAATTTGCCCATTCCTGAAAGATTCTAGTATCCAAACTCAACAGCAGATACCTCTTGTGAACTACAGCTGTTAATTCTGAAGTTATTACTTTGTCTTCAGTGCTGAAATCTGAGTATAAACCAAACACACATAGTTTCTGCCCCAACAAAATGACTCACCTAAAAACAGGATAGGAGATGTTAAAGCCAATCATTTACGCCAACCACCTGCCCTCTGCTTCTTAGGAAGAACTCACACAAAGCTTACATGACCTCTGCAAGCAAGCGAGAGCATGTCAGCCTCTTTTTTCTCCTTCTTCCCTTTTCCATTTCTACCCCCTTCTATCTCTTACATAAAACCTTAATTGCTTCTGGATTAGGGAAGTAAAACAGATGTTACCACTACTTTTAAAATAAGCACCCTCCATTGATGCTGCATATTACAAACTGTAAATGTTATCACTCTCATCTTCATTTACGAGTGAAAAATAACACTACCCACCTGTGAAGCTGACTTTGAAACCATAAATCCAGACATATACAGTTTTTTTAAGACTCTAAAATATGGATTCATGGTGACATATTTTCCTCCTCATGAAAGCATCACTGCACTGACATAGGGATGAAGGCAGGATGTGCTCTGATCCAAGATGCTGTCAACAAAATTATTTCTGGCATACTTATTTGAAACCCGCCAAAAGTCTGCCTGCGTGGTGGCAATATTACAACAATATAATAGCTTTTTGAGACAAGAATTCAGTCACAATGTTGATCTTTGTCTTTAATAGCTATGTAAATACCGCTCAATAAGAGAAGGACACTGCAGGCATAATAGAATCAAAGAATCTTAGAATCACAGAACGACTTGGATTGGAAAGGACCTCAAGGATCATCAAGCTCCAATGCCCCTGCTGCATGCAAGGCTACCAAGCTCCATATGTAACAATAGACCAGGCTGCCCAGGGCCCCATCCAACCTGGCCTTGAACATATCCAGGGACAGGGTATCCACAACCTCTCTGGGCAGCCTGTTCCTCACCACTCTCTTGGTAAAGAACTGTCCCCTGATATCCAACCTAAATCTTCCCTCCTTCAACTTAAAACCATTTCCCCTTGTCCTGCCATTATCTACGCTTGTAAAGGGTTGACATCACTTGATGAGCACAGGTATTACCAAATAAAGCCATACATCCTGGGCCAAAATTCCTGAAGTATCAACAGTGCCATAGTGGGCAGGTCATGGTGGCCATCTGAGTACTTTTTGACATGGAGTTGTCACTTCAGTGCTTTAAGGAAAGTAACTGAGAGTATGTGTTATCTGGTGTCATGCGTCTACAGACCATTTAGAATACATAAAAACTGATGTACATCTGCTGGAAATCCCAGTGGCATTGCAATATGTGCAGACAGGAGCCTGAGCTCTCCTCTCAGTTATGCCAATGTAAATCAGAAAAGATACAACAAAATAAGATAAAGTAAAAAGTAATTGTATGAAACAACAGCCTGCCAAGAACTTTATGGGCTTTGGGGAAGGTTGGATGGGGTTTATAGAAAACTTTTTGTATGGTTTCCATACCTGCCATTCTTGCAATCACTTTCGCAAGCTCTGCTTCTTGAACTTTTGATTTGCTTCTCTACTTTAACTAACAAACCGGAGTGCAACCCAAAATGCTACACTCAAACAATAAACAAAGAAATCTAGGGAGCTTGTTGGCACACAGTTAATTCAGGAATGTGTGTTCTACCTACCATTTGTGCTCCCTTATTCTGAATTATAACTTTTCCCTGATGACACAGCATGGTGAGTGCAACATATGTGGCAGGCTGGCCCCCAATTTCCCAAGCAAAGCCCAGAATAAACACATTGTTCAGGAAATAAACACTGTCCCTGGCAATAACTCCTATGACCTTCAGTGGAAAAATAAATCTTGTCATTAACTAGCTCTTCGTAACACGGAATTGCTGCAGATTATGACTGCTGAATAATCCTACAAGTAAGACGAAGAGCCGTTAGCCCATATCAATAGATTATTAACCTTGCATTGCAAAAACAAAATAGTAATCGCAATGATAACAGCAGCAAACTGTTGGCGTAGGAGTGGTTACAGTGGGAGGTTTCCTGAGACCACTGTTGTATTGCTGATTGATAACACACTACCTTATCTAACACTCCCCCACGTCTGGATCCTCTGCTGCCTTGAATTTAGGATGGAGCTCCTCCATGGGCAGGAATCATTTTTGGCACCTTGCCTGGCAGAGTGCAGACCTCAATCACTAAAGAACTTAGAGAATACCATAATACAGGTAAACAATAATAAGCAAATAACTGCATCTTTATCTCTGAATTCAAGCAAAATTGCTTTTGCTGGGGCTTTTTATTTCCTTTCCTCTTCTTCTCTACAGCAAACTCCATTGTTGAGATGCTAAAGGTGACACATCAGAGACCTCAGCGAGAGGAAGAAAAAACTGGTCTGCTTTTAAAAATGAGGCATGGCACACATGTGGGCTTTCCTGCACAAGTCCAATAAAATGATTAAGGGGGATGAAAAATGACAACTGTTAACACATTTCTTCAAGTTCCACTGATGAAGTGAAAGAGAATGCTACTTCTAAATTTACCAGAAAAATCTGTAAAAAGATCTAAATACAGTAATATCTGGAACTCCTAGCTGTGCTGTTCCTGGAGAAATGGATATTTAATAACTTCCCATCATTTTTATGAGCACTGTGATGAAACGATTTTGGATTCCCTCCAAACCTAACAGCACTAGAAGATTAATTTAGCATCTTTCAATTTTGAACTGGCATCTCACATAACTTTTGTACCCTAGTAACCACATTGCAACACTCTCTTAGCACTTTACCATGCATAAATAAGCAGAATACTACTATTCTAGGTATTCTCAATTTTCCCTAGTGCTTAGGGACAGAGAGACAAGGACGTATTTCCAAAGTAAGTTAGAAATTGGGAATGTGAACTCTGAATCATAGAATGGTTTGGGTTGGAAGGGACCTTAAGGATCACCCAGTTCCAAACCCATGTCATTGACTGACTGCCACCCACAGGATCAGGCTGCCCAGGGACCCATCCAACCTGGCCTTGAGCACCTCCAGGGATGAGGCATCCATAGCAGTCTGGGCAACCTGTGCCAATGCCTCCCCACCCTCTCAGTAAACAATATTTTTCCTAACATCTAATCTAATGTTTCCCTCTTTTAGCTTAAAACCATTTTCCCTTGTCCTATCACTACTAGACAGTGTAAAAAGTTATTTCCCCTCCTGCTTATGGGCTCCCTTCAAGCACTGGAAGGTCATAATGTTGTCTCCTCAGAGCCTTCTCTTCTCCATGCTGAACAAGCCCAACTCCCTCACACCTCTGAAATCCTGCCAGGAGCTCTTTCTCTAGATGAGTTAAAGTCAAGCTGTGAACAAAGCTGGGATTGTTGCATGAAGCACACATCCAGCCAACGACATGGCCATCTTCTGTATCAAGCCTAGGAAAAAGGAGATGGCCATGGCTGCATGCGTGTACGGCACACAGCGTATGTGATTTGAGATGCATTTACTCAAGAATTGTGATGGCCCTGCTTTAATATGTTCTTATTAATCATTTTCGTTCTCCCACCTTCAGCTCGATTCATTCATCCACCATGTCCTAGATCTTTTTACAGCTCCTGGCACAGTGGGACTGCAAGTGATCACAGGGGCACAAAGCTGCTACTGTAATTCAAAGCATAATTAAGGACTTATTCCCAATAGTAGAAGAGTTGATAAAATCAACATTTCAGTTGATATAAGTACATACGTTCTTCTACTAAAATTGAACCAAACTGTTTGTTAGGGTGAAATGCCTGCTACAGCACCAGCACAACTTGGTTTGATGCTTAAGATTCTACTTCGTAAGGATCTGTGTTTCCATCAGATCCATGAAAAGACTTGGCAAGCCCAAATGATGCAGACTATATCACAGATACAAGGATCCCTGTGTGCCACAGCTTAGCTCCAAGTTTTGCCACTATAAAGCAGTGAACACCTGGCTCCACCCAACCCAACCCAACCCAACGTGCACACAAACCTTGAAACAGCTCATTCCCATACAAAGAACATCTGCAAAAGATTATGTTGCTAAGGCATGCTAGGATGACACTTTTCCACCTTATGTCTGGAAGAATTTCAGTCTCAAGAAATGGGAAAACAAACCTGTCTGCAAGATTTGAAAGCTTTGAGAAACTCCCTTTAACCTCTGCTAATCCTCCCAGTTCCAAACAAATCACAGAATCATAGAATTAAGGTTGGAAAAGACCACTGAAATCATTCAGTTCAGCTGTCAACACATCATATGGGTATCAAATGCCATGATGCTAATACATGCAAACAGATAACTACAGTTTTTTGAGAACCTTTATTTCAGAAAAACAGAATATAACATTAATTGTGTGACTCTGAATACCAAGAAAGAATTTGTGATAAGGGAAGTGGTGAGGTGTTTAATCTCCCTGGGCAGAAAAACAGCATAAGAAATTGTTTAATATTATATTTTACTAAATCCTAGACACCTTTTTTTTTTCTTATAATCCACCTCATAAATAATTTGTTTCTAAATGCTTCAGGAAAGAAAATATGAACTGAACAAAATTTAATTCTTAAGTAATTTGTTTGGGAACAATGTGAGAATTGGCCATGAAGACAGCAGAGTTTTGTGGTTGCCAAGCTGCGAGGGCAGCTGGGAGAGGAACACCAAAGCAATGGGTACAGCAGGGGGGAAGAAAATGGGTTTATCATTTCATTTTGCGCTCTCCTGAGGTGTCCATCAAACTCAAGATGTAGAAATTGCACCGTGAGCTGAGAAAGTAAAAACCACCTTGCAAGATTACTTGGAAGCAAACCTGTGATACCCTACCTATAATACGGGCGCATGCATGAATTACAATAGGCAGGGACAATGGAAGGGTAGATTGGCCAAGGTTGGCCAAAACATATGTGATTAACAATCAAAGCTGCATGCATATATGGGTAAATAAATAATTACAAAAAACCCCAAACAAATATCAACCAAAAGTAAAAAGAACATCCAGAAAGAAATACCCTCAGTGCAATTGTTCATGCCATCTGCTGCCTTTAAGCAGAGGTTTAAATAAATCAGCTGCTTTTTAAAAGTTCAGAACACTATCCCTCCATCATCACTTCCACTTCTGAAGGACGGTGGATTTTAGATGAGGTCCCTGGCCAACACGAGTGTTGCAAGGTGATGGCTCCCAAAAGCCCTGCAGATGTGGGAGTGTTTGGCCAAAGCAGGTCAGATATAGGACCAACCTCCCAAGTCCCATAATGGTGATGGGACAGAGCCAGGGGTGGATGGATGGCGTGAGGTGACACCGCAGTGACAGCTCAGAAATCTTCTAGGGATAAAAACATTTGATCAAAGCCTGTAATGACGGTACTTCAAAAGCAATGAAAATTACCTAAGCTTCCCTGGTAAGACGCAAAGCAGAATTCTTTTACTTACCAAACAAAACAAAATGTCCAAACTTACAGGCAGCTGATGATAAAATCTGATCAGCACACACTAAAACACTCCAACTTTAGTAAAGAAAATCACATATTTCTGTCCTACTGAGATATACATTATACATAAAAGTCAAGTTCAGCAAAAATATGTAAATACATATCTCCCTTAATTAAGTCAGCAATATCTCACAAGAAATAAACATTACTTCCTGTTTTAAACCAGAACATATCCTTATTGAGGTTCGTAACATTTTTAGTAGCATGCTGGAGTCCTTTCATCTTTTCCTTATAGCATAAATTAATCACATTACGATGCCACATTCCTCAAGTGTCTGAATATCCTATTAAAATTAAAATACAGTGTAGGACATGTATAAACTGCCAAGTCCAGATTTATTCTCAGTGCTAAAATTCAGATTATTTTTAGACTTCCTTAACAGAACTTTTATTTCAAGCCAAACCATCTTATCTACTGTGCAAGATGGCTGTATCACATCATCTTTCCTAAATGCTCAGGCATACCTCAAATAGTCTCAAATCAGAAGCCACTTCATGCGTATTCTGATTTGATGGTCAGGAAGGCTTTTTAAAAGAAGCCATAATTTGCCCTGGTCCTTGTCTAGTCCTTGCTTAGGAAAACTGCAGTTTGATGGATTACGGCTCTTTGAGGAGACCTGGGCTTTCAGCACAAAATGCCAGCAGACTGGCTCAGCACTGAGGGCTCCTGTCAGGCAAAGTGACACCAAGGTCTCCAAAGCTTTGTGAGTCTTAATGCTTGGTCTGTTTTAATTGATTTCTATTTTTACCAGGGTTCTCACAGCCCATTACAAAAAACTTTGTTGTCGTTTATTTTCATTTTCAAAACTTTCTGGGTGGCAGTAAACGCAACCAACAAACAGTAAGTAATTTTTTCTTGGGAGAGCAAAGTGCCAACTTTATTTCCCGTATAATGCCATATTAGCAATGAAGTCTCTCCGGATTGAGGCAAAGAGCTCACTGAGTACGTCAGCCTTCTCCATGCCTTCTGAAGACAGTTCTCCCTTCTCTTTGATTAGAGGGGGTACATCCTCCTTTGTCTAATTCCAAATCCCTAAAACCACCTGACAGGTTACAATATTTTTCACCCAGATCCATTTCCCAAGGGTCACTGCCATCCAGCAGCAAAGCAATTGTGTTATCTTGATGATTTCCAATCTCCCTGCACAATTCATGCTAGCACCTTAACAGCACTGAACATGCTGTAGGGTTTGAAAAGAGAAAAATCGCCCAAGCAAGCACAATGACCTTTGAGTGCCATTTTCAGTGCATCCATGCAGAAGCACTTCAGAAAGAGGTAAGGGAGAAGGTGAGTGCCCAAGAAGCAAGGAGATTATTCTCCGCACCTCACCAGTCCCTTACTCTCCAGAAGAAGGATTTCCTTTCTGATCTTCAGAGATTTGAACAGGTTAAACAGTAAGAGAGTGCCATCTCCACACTGCCCTACATTGCTCAGGATCTTCAGAACAACTCCCAATTAAACATCTCAAGAAGGTCCTCTATCTTCTCTGAAAGAGTGGTTAGGTGTTGGAATGGGCTGCTGAGGGAGGTGTCAGGGTCAACATCTCTGGAGGTACTTAAGAAAGAGTTAGATATTGTACTGAGGGACATAGTGAGGAAATATTGGTCATAGGTGGACAGTTGGACTGGGTGACCTTGGGGGTCTTTTTTAACCTATGATTCTATGATCTTCATCTCCTTGTCCACTGCACTCACCCTGTGAGACTTAAGGACATCTTAAACACAAGCAATGGTACCAAAAACCCTTCCAATATCCGTTTCTTTACCAAGTAACCCAGCCAGTCCTCTGAGAACACCCACTATGAGGTTGTCTGTGTGAAACCCCTCGTTACACGCTGCACAGGCTAATGTCCTCAGTGGTGTTCAGATCCTTAATTCTCTGGGGCTTTACCAGGAGTCAGGCACAGAAATGCTCCCAAGGACATGAGTCATGGTGTCTTCTTTCTCCCTCTCTGTGTTCAAAGATAAAACTTCCATCACTAATAACAGAGTTTAGAAGTGATCAGATATGTAGCAGGGAGAGAAAATAAACACTGGGGGCTGTGGCAGTGGTATTTTTCAAGAGAGATGAACATAAACATAGGCAGGATCTCACTGCCTGAAAAAATATATGTCCAGAGGAGAATGGGAACTCTACCAATTAATACACTCTCTATTTATGTATCTCTTCAGTATCCAAAGTTACATCATTTTTCTCTGACACGTGCCATAAGGGAATGACAAAGGTAATGTACTGTATGCAAGAGCATATTTAAAAATCAATTTAAAGAAATTTTGTCTGCTGCAAATTAGGCTCTGGCACTGGGGAAAACCATCAAACTCAAATTAACAAAAGGAACAAAAGAATTTGATTTAAAACTACACTGTGATTGCATTGTCACTGTGGTGCACACAAATATCAGCAAGGCGCATTTCATTTTTCACATTTTATGATTACAAAAAAGCTATTATCAGTGAAAGATAACACTGAATCCTAATTAAAAGCAGGACTCTCCTTCCGACTGGCCTGCACAGCACAACATTTTCTGTAGTACAACATAAAGTCATTATGGTTAGAAATCCCATTTGTTGGCTCTCCTCACATTCATCAGGTCACAATCCCTATACCTCTAGCTGCACACACTTCTATATACTCAGAAAAAGAAGGATTTGGCTTCTGAACTCCCAGTTTCCTATTCAGCAAAACGTTATGATGGCCTTGATAAAGCTGGACTCACATCTGCACAAAAGATCTCAATCTAAGTTTCAACTTCACACTAATACTGACCAACAGTTCCTCTGACTCCATGGTATTGCCTCCATAATGGTACTGCTGGAAACTGGGTCCCACAAATTATCATTGAATCACAGAATGGCTTGGGGTGGAAGGGACCTCAAAGATTGTAGAGTCCCAACCCTCAGCCACAGTCATAACCACCCACCAGATCAGGCAGCCCAGGGCCCCATCCAACTTGGCTCTGATTGCCTCCAGGGGAATTACAACATGGGCTCTTGATCGCCCTTTCTTTGACTTGCAGATTATGAACTCTTCTTCCCCTTACAATGACTATACACAGTGAACCCACTTTACCTGGAGAAGACACCAGCAGCATAGCGACCTTCCTACTCAGTTACAGCAAGAACGCACTCTCCATGTTACGCAGAACAATACAGCGTTTTCCAAAATTATCATGTCACAGACCTCATCTTGTTCTCATGTAAATTTGCTGACACCAAATTCAGGAACAGAAAGCTGGCACCAAGGACACTGAGATTTTGTGAAAAGTTCTGTGTCAAAGAAGTGACAAAAGGATGTGGCAGCTGATCCATGCTCCATACATTGGCTGTTGTGCTGGCTGCCATCAAGCAGCAGCAGCAGGAGGACAGGCAGGTCATACGAGCTGGCCTTATTTTCCTCCCCCTGACATAAATACCTGCGCATTTATCAGCACTTCCTCTGGTCCACTGCTACCTGCCTCTGTAGATAGCAGATTATTGTTGATATAAAGAATCTCAGTTATTCAATGGTGAGACAAATATTCACCCATTAGCAAATACTGCCTGGAGGAAGAGAGGACATGGCTGTTTTGCTGCTGGCATTTTTCTCTCTCCTCCAGTGCCCCCCACACTGCTGACCCAGTCCTGCTCTGTCTTGTCTGTCCTTTCATAGGGATTTTCTCTCTCTCTCCAGCCAACCTCCACCTGTTAGCAAATAAAGCAGTATAACTACAGGCTTTTTGTCAGATCAGCCTGCTACACAGCACGCATAGCTCACAGCTGGTCTGAGCTAATAATGAAGGGAGTGCCAAGAGTTAGCCTTTCAGTTGCCACGACAAAATACAATATCAAAGCTCATTACTTCACATATAAAAAAAATAAATAAATAAAAATAAAAATACCATGGTACTAAAATATTTCCCCCTACAGACCCTCCTACGTAGCTTTGCACAAAAAGCCAGTTCTCTTTTATCCATTAGTTTTCATTTCAAAGGAAATGAGAAACAAACTGTCCTTTAGCGAGCTGAGTGGAGCTGGACTTTGGCTCCCCTGATGGAACACACAGCCAAGGGCACGGCTGCAGCCCCTTCCAGGGCAGAAGCAGTGGGAGCTGCAGTGGGAGCTCAGCACTTCAGCTTCCTGCTCCCATATGGTGAGGGACTCTGGCTGCTGTGAATAATTAATGAAAAATATGCCTGATCAGAAGTGCAAAAGCAGCAGAGGAACTGCTGAAGTAAAAGCCAGTGGCTTTCTCTTGCCTTGCCTTCTCTTTCCTTCTTTTCCCCCTTTTCCCTTCTTTTCTCCCCTTTTCCTTTCCTTCCCTTCTCTTTTCTCTCTCTCTTCTCTTTTTCTCTTCCCTTCCTTTTTTTTTCTCCTTTTCTTTCATTTCCCCCCATTTCAGCTCACAGAGGAAAATTATACCCTTAAAGCTGAAAGCACACCCCACTGCCATGTGTGCTCCTGCTGGCATTTCATCACAGTAGCTGGCAGTGGGATGCATCTGATACATCTGCCTGGGTCCTCCATGTCCCCAGTTATCTCACTGGACACCTTGAACCACGCTGCATTTGAAGCATAGATCAAGTGCTGCAATACCTGCCCTCACGCTCCTGGGACTCAAACGAGCTCATTTAAAACCAGGACTGGTGGCAGTGACTGTGAAGCAGACATGCCCTCATTTACTTTTCAGTAGGAGGAGAATGGAGGAGGAAAAAGCTATATGTTTTATGACTCCTTGTTAGCACGAAATATCTTAAGGCTGTACTTTAGTGCCCAAAGTGTTTTTGTTGTCCTAGAATTAGAGAAGACATTGCTTTTCTCTACATAGTATTTTGACTTCATAAAATATTGCTATTGTGGCCTCATAATGGAAAATCACAATTATTTTATGCTTTGTGAAAGATGTTATAACTCACATCAATAATACATCCCACTTTTCCCTTAATTTCCTTCCTAACGTCCATTTTTTTTACTGTCTTTGACACAATTTGTTTGTGATTTCAGCATTTTTTCCCCCTCCTGTAAGAGAGAAAAACTCTACTGGGGAAACTGGGGAATAAGAAAACGAGCTGGAATCTGCTTGCTTTGGTAACACATATTGAGATTTTATATATATATACATTAGGTTTTACATATACGTATATATGTATATATATGCAAGGAATAAGCGGAGTTCTACTTTCTCCCTGTGGTTTGGTAACGTAATTGCTGCACTGCTGGGAGTCCAGGAACAAGTGCCACTTGAGGCAATGTGCTTGGCATGAGCTATGTAGTCACACAGCACATCCCCTTTGCAGGCTGAAGATACAAAGCGTAAAATAATCAATCTTCCAAGGTCTTAACAAGCCCCCACGTAACAGACTGTACCACACAGTCATCTTCTGGAACAACAAAACAGTGTCTGGCACAGATGGAAAAGACAGCTTGAGGCTTGTATCAAATATCTTTGTGAAATTACAGGAGGTACTTCAACTTTGTACTGTAACTTTTCATGAGGAATGAGGACATGGGCCATCTAGGCAGGAAGTCATTATCCCCCGTGGGAATAAAAGACGTCTTGAAATAATCCTCATCCTTTGACAACAAGGCTCCTGAACCCACACTCCCACTACAGACAAGTCCACTAAACCTCTGCACTTGCATTCATCTGGACTGTCCAAAGCCCTCCATGCTTTACATGCCTCACAATTACAATGCAATTGATTTCCCATTTGTATTAAGAATTCAAATTCCTGAAAGAGAAGATGCATCTCTTGCAGAAATACCTGCATGGGAAAGCCCAGATGAGAGTAATGTTTGAAAAAACTTTATTTGTATAAAGCCTTCCATGCATGTGAAAACTCAAGACCCTGATTTAGCCAAGACTGCTGTCACAGGTGGGAGAAGGATAAGGAGTGACAACGCTTGACCTGCCCAATAATGGAACTGTGCTTGGAATCAGACCCTAGAAAAATTCCTTCCATGTTCATTAGGGATGGCATTTACCTTAGTCTAGATGGCATGCACCTCTTCTTGTACAACATTTAAGCTACGAGCTCAGAAATGGTGCACACAGTTCTTTAGAATTCTAAGTGTCATGCATGTGGGCTGCAGGGAGCTTAAAAAATAGACACATAAGAGAAATGTGAGCATTAAGAAAATGTGAAGAAAAGTCAGTAATTCCCAAAAAAGTCAAGCATGACTATTATAACTGCTTCTCTTTGTCTGCTTTTCTTACATTAAGTAACTGCACAATGTGCCTTGGTGTGCTGTTGCTTTCTTTACCTAAATACAATTTTAATACTGCATAATGCAGGCAGCTCCTCAAACTAGTAACTGTATTTATTACCTCACTAAATCCTTTTGGTACCAATTAAGAAACAGGACTGGCAGTTAATGCACACTACTGCTCTATGGCTTTTCTGCCTCCTTTCTGGTAGGATGCTCTCCTGCATCCACAGGGAAAAAATGCTGGGGATGGGCAATGGTTTCCTTTGGCCTCATATGCCCTTCATGACTTCTCAGTGCAGATGAACTCAGGAAAGCATTTAATGGAATGCTTTTCTATATTTGGGGAACCATTTAAACTTGCGTTCGTGTTCCATGGTCCTCTGCAGGACGCAGAGCTTAAGCATTCCCTAGATATTCTGGTGTATGATTTACCAAAATGAACGCTAGACCTGCAGGGAAAGATCCAAGGCACAACATAGGTATCCATTACAGGGGCAGCCTTTTCCTTCTGGAGGATGTCTGCTCTGTACACAAGCCCTTGCATCACCTCTTATCACCCAACACTGCTCACAACGCAAGGAGCTGAGCCCAACTGAAGAATGTCATGGTTTGGGAATGAATCTGATCTGTAATCAGGACAAAGATAGAATATTATGGGGTGACTCAAGATAGAATATTATACTGGTGACTCAAGAATATAAATTACATTTGACACAAACAGCACATTAGGCATCTCATAACACTTCCTCAACATGGCTGAATATATCCTGTGCTTTCCTGCTTTTCAGTCATCTTCATAAATCATATAAAAATGATGCCACCATGCAACCGTAACAAGAGAAGGCTATCAGGAGTGCAAAATAAAAGAAAATAAAACCAAACCCATCCCGATACAGCATGCTTCAGAAGATGAAAAACAAAGAGGTGCTTACAAGGTTGAGTCAGAGAAACAGAAACTCTAATTAAGTTTTGGTATGATTGATACAGTAAGTTTAACCACTCAATTATACACGGCAAACTGATGAAGCAGTAATACATTTTAGCTTGCATCTCAAGGGTGCTTATAAATAGTTAAACAACTGCATCAGAATTCATCAGTTTTTAGTAAAAAATTAAATTTCAACATTGCTATCTATAACATAATGACTTAACAAGTCATTATATAATTAATCTTGATATTAACTGCATACCCTAGTGGTCTGTGATTTATTACGGGTTATTCATCTAACTTCTTCTAGGGGTATCACTTCATGTATATACAATCTAATAACTTTCTCTGCAGTAACAAGTGTTACTTCATAACAATGAAATTGGCACGCCTGGAAAAAAACACTCCTTTTATCAATTCATATTCTGTACATATCATATTCTGTTCTGATCATATTCTGTTTTTACTTCTCTAATGGACTGGGATAGCGATTAAAAATTAAAGCTGAAATACAGATCTTCATGCTGACTGCCTTTTTCATCACATTCTTCATACCACACTTTTCTTATTTCAAAATCACATTACATACCTATATTTGACATACTCATAGCTCTCTTAAATACACATCTATTCTGTGAGAAAAACACACCATATTGCTTTCACTGTACAGGCTCACCAAGAGGTTTAAGTATTTCAACAAGCAGCTCAACTAACAAGACTAATTTGGCCCGTGCTGTAACACATCATGGTCTACAAACAACAGATCTACAAAACAATATGAACTAAGTTATCTTTCTCCCTGTAGGAACTCTGGCTACTGCAAGGCAGCGGTTACTTTCCAGTGAGAACAGCTGCCACAGAAACAGTCCCTGAGATAGTCAGACCCGTCCTGGTGTCTGAGGAATGTATCCAGATTGAGCTAACAGGGAAAGCCCAGCATACACTCTGAGAGGTAAGGGAATGATTGGATAAATTGGCAATTACCAGAAGGGAGGCTATGGCCTCTAAATACAATGACATTGAATGGGATGGGGAAGAGATACAGGCAATAGATATCCACAACAATATATACATAATAAATAACAGAGAATTGACCAGGAGTGCCAACCACTGTGCTAGTAGCTAGATTTTCAGTTTATCAGCAGTCTCAACAGTGGTTGCTAAAAGTTTCCATTAAAACTATGTTCTCCCTGTGATAGAGACTGTCCGAGCATGACACAAAGAGAGCTTGATTACAACAAGCAGTGTTGACCCTAATAGTTCTGCTGAGCAAGTCACTGTTGACAACCTGAAATGTTTTAATATCATTAGCGTATGTCTGAGACAGTCAGCAGCTGAAAACCCTGACATTCCCTAACGCTGTTAAAGCTCTTTCCCCAACCTAATAGTAAGGAGATGCATTCAGAGCCTCTGTCTACCTCTACATGTTGACACAGTGTCAGAAAGCCAATTTGTTGACACAAATCAAATCTGGGTGAATAGGGATGTATTTCAAGAAAGGCTGTCTCTGCTACCAAATTCCATCTCAAGATGATGCCCCGGAGCAGATTCACACCTAACATTGCAGTACTCCAGCCATGCTAAAACCAAACAAAACAGTAAACAACAATTTTCACCAGGCGTTTACTGGCTCAAATAAGATTGTTGCTTAGGCGTGAGGGATGTCTCTGCTGTAGCAGGCTATGAGCTGCCATATGGAGGCAAAAGTTCAGAGCCACCAGCAGCACCAAACCTGTGTTTCTGGAGAGCAAGTCCTATGAGGAGCAGCTGAGTGCTACCCAATCTTCCTCGTAAAGGCAGACATCTAACATAGCAGCACAATGATAATACTCATTTACAATCAAATAAAAATTAAACCAAGTTATTTTCTTTTTTCCTTTCAGAGATATTTTGGGGGCAGAGAGAAAGTTTTGGGGAAAGAAAAGAAGGCTAGAGTTTGCAAATGTTCTTCTACCTGGTGGTACCTTGCAAGTCCTAAACAGAAACAGCACAACTGGATCTCTCTCTTTCTTCTAAAACAGGTTCTAGTAAGCCTGTATATTAAAATATCTTAATTTTACCCCACTGTGCTCAAAAGTTCATTTTCAATTTCCTGTAGGTTTAATAAAGAGCTTAGGTGTTCAGCACTTGTAAAAACACTCCTTTTTAACTCCTGACACTTTCAGGCAGGTTTAGGTGTTTACCCTGAATAGTCAACATCTGCAGATCCCCAGCAGGATTACATAGGCTTCCAGGGCAAGCTTCTACGTTGTCATATGTGCTGCGTGCTGTGCTAACTGTAATCCTCACTTAACCTGTAAAGATGGGCCGACAGTAAGTAACTGAACACGGCCCAGTCCAGGTAATGGGACTTGGTTGCCCATGCCACAGCAAGTCCCTGACATGGCTTTGACATTGCTACAAGCAAAACAAACCAATCCCAAGGGAAAGTCTTGAATTTGGTCCAGGAGCATGAGGTGGGCAACCTGGTCTTTAGTGAAAAAGAACTGAAACAAATTCTTGAAGATTCAGGGAGAAACTGGTCATATCCACATCATACTGAGTACACACTGCTCTCTCATGATTCTGGGATGAATGCTTTTCCAGAATAAATATGGACTTTATTCCAAGAACAATCCATTAAATTCTTAAAGAAATGACAAGTGAATCTTGGAGATAAAAAGAAAGAAAAACAAGCTTTTTACTTCTCAGATACTGAATAGCCAGAACCTATACAGAATTGTTGAAGATCTGCCAACATTTCCAATGATTTTCAAAGTCACAGTATTTTTACTTGCTCCAGAACTGCTGATATCTGCAAGCATGTCCTTCTAAATAATTTATTGGCATTTCTACATAAATTAGATGCTTAAAGGTGAAGATGCCATGAACCTTGTGGAGGCTGAGTGCTCACTACATGGACTATAATCCATCAACCCAACAGATAGATTTCCAAACTGGCTTAAACCCCAGCAGGCTCACTGCTTGGAAAGAGTTCAAGGACTGCAGAGACTGTAGTATGCTGTCGAAATGTCACTTGTAGTAAAAGCACATTCTACACAGAAATAAATCACAGTGAAATAAGGTATAAAACTCAAATACTTATAAATTGCTCATTTAAATCACATGTTAGTTACTGCTTACAGAAATGAGCAATGCAAACAAAAATGTCTACTTCAGCTAATGACGATTATAAAGCACAGGGTAGTTTATAAGACCGAGCCATCAACCAGAACACACATCTACATAAAGTTTAAACTCTTCAGTAACACACTATTTTTCCACCTATTCATTTCTAATGACACCATGGGCTTCTTTTTTTTTCCTAATACTATATAATGGCACGCTACTGGCCACTCCTAACATTGCCACCTGCTTAAGATGAGACGCCCAGAGGAAATGAGGTTCTGCTCTCACATTTACAAACACCATTACTTTATCTTAATGACTAACACGCCCTGTTTAATAAAGCCCTGGCAGCAACTTTATTACATCCTGCACTACTAATGATTGGGTAGTCACCTAATGCATTAATCCTGATTCATGGCTCACCTGAAATATTTATATAGCACAAAATGCTTAAGTGAAGGTCAGTTGCATACAAAGCCTCAAAGAAAAAAAACGATCTTCTGTTAGTTCCAAGCAAATTTTGTTATTTTAGTTTAATAAAGGAAGTGCAAACAGTGAAAAGATCAAACAGAATGCAGTGTATCACAGCTAAGACCAACGTAACTCAGAAAAACACAGTATAGCAAAATAGAAGATGCCCCAAGTACTTTTTACTTACAGTAAATTACAATACCATTTTACTACTAGTTTGATGACGAGCTGGTAGTTCAAACACCTATTTCACTAAAATACACTACAGTGGAAGTGTTTGGAGCTCTTGAACAAATTTTTAGAGAACTTCATAAATTAAAAAAGCTCATTCAGTGGTACTTCAGACACACAGTTCTATAATTGGGTGTGTAATTAAATGAAGAGTGAAAAGAAAATTTTCTTAACTCTCATTGTGCTCTCAGCAGGACATCATGGTTCCCACCACCCCTACGCATCTCATTTTCCTCTCCCATGCCAGAGACTGTCAACGACTCTACACAGATGTGCCTGGTCTGCTCCTCTTTCCCAGCAACGTATACCTCACTGCAAACTGAGACCTACTGAGTACTGTAGTACTCTGCATCCACCCTGAACTAGAAGTGTCTTAGGTCCTAATTTCAAACAAGTGAAATTTACTAAGCATAGAGGAACCGTATCACCTGAAGATGCCCTAGAACCAACATCAAAAAGCCTTTGAGATGGATGAAGCAGAGGCCCCTATTACCAACACATATATATGAAAAGTAAGGTGTAGATACACAAGCTTAGAATTACTAATCCAAAAGACATGCAAATAACTGAAAAACATCTGAAAACCACAGAATGATGCCTACAACACTGGTAGGTACCAGAGACATTGGCAGGCAGGTAGGAGCTGGGTTTCAGTGATGGTCCAGCAAAACAAGCCATATGGCAATAGATAAAAGAATCTGTTACTGAGGGAAGAAGTTTAGTTTCATTGCTTTTACAATCGTAAAAGACCACATAAAGATTCTTTGAGACATATATGCCCCAAAACAGGTAGGTAATATCAGCCCTGCTTCCTGCAGCATTCATTTTATGCACTATTTCTGCACGGGGTATGTGGTTTTCTTCTGGAGCACTTCATCATGGGTTGCATGATGCTGCTGAGGCTGAAGGTTAGCTGTGAAATCTGGGGTTGGGGCTGAAGAATCTTGCACAGCTTGTCCTCTCTTCATTTTGCCCACTTTGCAGCTGTTTTTCGTTCCCTGGGCTCTGTGTAATGGGATGAATTATGGAACAGAAGGAACTGTTTAATCAATAATGTGTTTAATTGCTAAAAATTATTCCACAGACACAAACTTACAGTCAAGAGACCACACTATTACTGAAGACGCATTATGAAGACAAGAGAAAGAAAGAATTTTGAGTCATTAGCCAAACAATAACAACATAATCCATAAAACTGAAAATACGACCCAGTGAGAGCACACAAACATAAAACAGTGCGGCCCTTAAAATGGAATCATATTGCATTACAGATAATTCCATATAATGTGGTATAAAATGGCCAGCTGTATTTGTGGTTTAAGGTGTGCAGACACATTTATTATGTGCAGCCAGAGTTTACTCTATCGCATCATGAATTCAAGGAAAAATGCAGTTTCCATCACATTGAATTACAATAACTGACCAGCGCACAATGAGAAGAACACAGTTCGTTGCTCCCAAGTGAAGGATCTATCTAGAAACGTACATGAGACCTTGAACATCTAAATAGCAGACACTGGGTCATACAGCAATGATTAAAATGAACTCACTGCTGTTCTGATATTTTGTATGCAGTGCTTCCTTGAACACTTACTAAGTTTGTGATGAAGATATATGTAAACAGCTCAGGAAAATAATCTGCCTCAGCATTTCCATTATAATTAAACACAGTCACATGTTGGCAAAAGTAATGACCACCATCTGCTCGGATCCACGGCTAGTCTGTCCTTCACTACAAATCACAAACCTCCACATGTTCAACTGAACACCCATCACCAGCTGATTCTCCAAAGTACCATATGAATCATCTGAATATGCAATGTTTGTAACAGATGAGTGCTAATGCATTTGGCCTCTAAAAATGCCAGCCCAGTTTGGGATGCTTTAATACTAATAATATTAAATACCCTTAAAAATATGTACTAAACAACTGAGGTTGCAAAGTGAGGTCTCAGGAATTAGAAAAAGCCAAGATTTACAGTGCCTCTTTAGGCTGTAAGCATTTGGATGCCACATCATGCCCCAGCATCGTTTTGCATATGGCCTTATCTCATTTATTCTGCCAAGTTTACTTCACACTGTGGGTATGCACAGTGCAGCTCTTTCACTAATTACTTTCATCCCGTATAAATTTCACATTGTTTTACTTCTCAACAACTCCCTGCAGTATGGACACAGCCTATGGTATTCGTCTCTCCAAAACCTCAGAGCTTTGTTCACATAAAGAACTTGTCTTCCTAATATATATATTTTAAAGAAAATGAGAACTGCTACCTTTTCTTTACAAACTCAGAATCAACACTCAGACAGACGAACGTCCAAATCTGCTTCTAATTCAGGACACTTAATGTAACACTCACAGTGCCCTTCTCAACATCACAACAAATCTTCAAGACAGTGATTCATTTCACTACACAACCTTGCCTTAATCTCTGAAGCTGTCAAACCCAGGAACTGAATAGAATAGGGCATCAAGTGCAAAAAAATACGAATGATCATGTGGCCCAAAGGAGGACCACAAAGACGACTGAGGGCTGGAGCGCCTCCCCTACAAAGACAGCCTGAGGGAGCTGGGCTTGTTCAGCCTGGAGAAGAGAAGGCTGCGGAGTGACCTCACTGCAGCCTTCCAGTACCTAAAGGGAGCTTGCGAACAGGAGGGGAGTCAACACTTTACAAGGGTTGATAATGGTAGGACAAGGGAAATTGGTTTTAAGTTGAGGGAGATTTAGGTTGGATATCAGGGCGAAGTTCTTTACCAAGAGAGTGGTGAGGTGCTGGAAAAGGCTGCCCAGAAAGCTTGTAGATGCTCTGTCCCTGGACGTGTTCAAGGCCAGGTTGGATGGGGCCCTGGGCAGCCTGGTCTAGTATTAAATGTGGAAGTTGGTGGCCCTGCCTGTGGCAGGGGGGGTTGGACCTTCATGATCCTTGAGGTCCCTTCCAACTTGAGCCATTCTATGATTCTATGAATTAAGGACCATACAGGGATAACAGACATATTGTATTTGCATGGAGCTTGACTCTGATGATAATTTACAGGCAACTTCTAAATGGACACAAGTGATGAATGGGAGTATCTCTCTCATGTTCCATCTTCTTTTTCTCTCTCCCTCTCTCTCTTTTTTTTTTTTTTGGTAGGTCTTTTGTGGACAGAGAAGGATTCCTTCATGCACAGCAAAGGGTAAGTGTAATGGTGACAAGTTTCAACATGGGAAATTCTGATTAGATCTAATAAAAAAATAAATCTTCACAATAGGACTGATAAAGCGTAGGAATATGGGCCAAACAACTGTGCAATCTTCAGCCCTGAAGAGTTTTAAATCTGGACTGGATGAGGCCACCAGCAACCTGATGGAACTTTGTCCTGCCCCTGCCTGGCACAGGCTTGGGCTAGCAAATTCCAGCCTAAGGTTTTCTGTTCTTCTGTGATGTCTCCACACAGCCTATGCTACTCAAGACGACGCAGAGGCTTTTCCTCACCACACCATGGACATGTTCATCCTTAAAAATGAGAAGGACTCTTATGAAACATGTTTTCCTATCCACTTAATTTCAAAGATCATGGTTACGCAGTCACACTCATACCCGGTAGGTTATTTATGCAAAATCCTTTCTAGGTGTCCCTTTGACTGAGTAAGCATCACAAAAATGCTTATTCCTACTGAGATGTCACAGCTTGGCTGAGGTAATTAGATCATAATTATTGAAAATAGAAGTGAGCTATATTCTGCATGACATTAGTAAATTCAAGGGAATGAAATACCTAGTTCCAAAATCCATCTAGGCTTTCGATAGTTCTGAAAGACAGATGGTCTAGCAAATGGTTGCAATCATCATATGAATACAGTTTAGCTCCTAAGACATATAAAAACAGTAATATTTGGAGAAATATAATCACAGAATCATAGAATATCCTGAGTTGGAAGGGACCCATAAGGATCATCAGATCCTCACTTCACACAGGACTAACTCTAGCAACCTCCAAAAGTGAATGGGGCCTTCTGGTTGGGTGGGTTTAGTGAAATACATTGGTAAAAATTTAGAGGACGTTTCCTTCAGATATTCTTTACTTTCCAAGAGTAGCTTCCCCAAAGACTTGACCACAATTAACTGATTTATTATTATTAATAACAAATACATCAAGCTCAGACACTCTGATTCCTGCTTGGAAATAAGTCCCTTTTGTGGTATCTTCTGGGGTATGGAAAACATAAGACCAACTTATGTGTTGGTAAATGGTGTTGAAAAGCTACCTCTTGTTAACTAAACAATGCTCATGCTCCGATTCCGAGGCTAAATGTACAGCTGCTCCTCAAAACAGGGTTGTCACATTTGGAAGGGTTGTTTGGAACACTGTACCTGAAATTGTGCCTTTGGCTTTGCTGGCTGCTGTGGGCAGCTAATGGGAGCGGAAAGGCAGATCTCCAGCCAGGGCTCAGGTGTGCATCCAGCCCTGCCATTTATTCATATACATTCATATATATTCATATATGTGCTGCAGGGAGGATGCAGATGAGCACGTCTGAAAGATACGTTTGCCATTCACAATAATAATGCTGACCTCACTTATGCATAGCCATGTATGTATTAAGGTTTTGTGCACTGTATACAGTGCAAAACACGGTTCTTCACATTCTTCAGCTGTTACCTGAATTTATGAACCAGCATCTCACGCAACAAACAATCACAATTGGTGCTCAAAGCAAGAATTCTGTACCATATTCATTTTAAGAGAGAGGAGCTTCTGGAATTTCATAGTACCTCAGAAAAAGAAAAAAAAAAGCAGTTTAATCCTGGCACGATCCATTATCCCCTTCATCTGATGGAATAATCCAATTGTTCTGTATGTCATGGCCTGATCCTGTAGCCCTTTCTCTTCTAAGTTACATTGTTTTTAGCAAGGGGAAGAATGGCTGCAGGATTAAGTCCTGACCTCCATCCAATATTCTCCTCAGCACACAACGATGCATTCTGCCTGCTCAGAATTGCCATGTTAGTAGGAAATACATAGGGAAAATGTAATGCTGCTTTGGTAATTAAGGTTAAGTTATATTACTTCAGTTTTTCATTTGAAGAAAGGAGAGACTTTCCTTCTCCCGGACTTACTGGATTCAGTAAGTCAAACATATCTAGAGCAAAAGGGGCTGGGATGCATGGTGTCTGTGGAAGCATCCACCTGGCATGTGCAGATGGGATCAATCTACTCATTCCATAGATGTAATTGCAGTTGCACAGAAATTCTACCAAAACCAGTTATTTGACTGTAAATAAGATGACTAATTGCAAAAGATAGTTGCATATAAATTCCAGACCACCATGTACGGCACATTGCTAACTGTCATATAAAAGAAAATGACATATTCTCTGAACTCATTTTTCCATTTTTCCTAATTAAATGCACAATATTTCATTATTCCAACAGCTCTTATCGGTGAAAATGAAGGCTATTTCAGTGTAACTACCAAATGCAGCATGTTTCCCTGACAGTTAGTGCGCTGTGCAGAAGTCCTGAGCAGATGATTTCAGGAGAGGATCTGACCATGCCAAGCACTGAGACCCCCACAGGAACTCCTAACTCAGACTCACTCACCAGGCTTGCCAGAAGTCCTGTACAGACTCGTGTGGTGGTGCTATGGATCCCAAAGTAATGACTAAAGGATTAGGTGGTTGGTTTTACTTTTCTGTTTTGTTCTCTTCTTTTTCTCAAAGCTCTCAGAATAAATAATCAATCACCAACACTTCAGACAACCCCAAATTTTGTAAAATAATCAAAGAATCAATAAGGCTGGAAAAGACCTCTATGGTCATCTAGTCCAACGCCCACTGACCACTGACCATGTCCCTCAGTGCCACATCTCCACGGTTCTGGAGAACCTCCAGGGACAGTGATTCCACGACCTCCCTGGGCAGCTATGCCACTGCATCACCACTATTTCTGACAAAAATTTTTTCCTAATATCCAAGCTGAACCTCCCCTGGCATAACTTCACGCCATTCACTCTCATCCTATCACTGTTACCTGGGAGAAGAGGCCAATCCCACCTCATCAAAACCTCCCCTCAGGCAGTTGTAGAGCATGGTAAGGTCTCCCTGAGCCCCCTCTTCTCCAGACTGAACAACCCCAGCTCCCTCAGCTGCGCCCATCACACTTGTGCTCCAGACCCCTCACAGCTCCACTGCCCTTATCTGGAGGCTCCAGGGCCTCGATGTCTTTCATGTAGTGAGGAGCCCAAACTGAACACAGTACTCTGATAAAGCTATTGCAAGTCAGTGGTTTGTTAGTGATCTTTAATTACTTCCGATTTGTTTGTAGTCTTTTGCTACAACCACCCAGGGCCTCAAAGTTGCACTGGACTTATCTGACAGAGGAAGATGAACCCAGAGCTTTTGTGTCCCAAAGACACAAAAATTTATATATATATATGTATATATATATATATATACACACACACACACATATATACAGGCACACTCCTAATACTGAAAACAAGACTAACAGGAATTAGGTATGCTTTGTTCCTATTTCAAAGCAATGAAACAAAAAATTCCTTTAAAATAATAATTATAGCATCACAGAGTCATGAAGGTTGGAAAGACCACTAAGATCATCTAGTTCAACCATCAAACCATGCCTGTGACCACTCAAAACCATGACACCGAGTGCCACATTTACCCTTTTATTGAAAACCTCCAGGGATGGCGACTCCACTACTTCCCTAGGTCACCTATTCCATAGCATACAATGTAAGATGTTCTGGTAGACGTAACATAAGAAATAATAATCCTACAACACCAGTAGACTGAAAGTCTAGCACAGAACAGATGTGTTTTAGTAGTAGAGTGGGAATTTGTTGTCAGTGCCTTTACCTGTAGACATATGAGTTCTGTCACTATGTCCAGATAACAGGATGCAAAATATTCCATTTTATTAATTGCTTAACATAAATGAAACAGCACAGCTTTTCCCATGTGGAAAAAGTAAGAGGGGGAAAAAAAGGCATACCAACATCAATAAAATAATTTAAAGTGCAACATTGCTCAGTGCTGGACATGAAAGAGATTCAATAAGAAAGCTGTTGGTCAAACACCATAGCTTGTCCTGACTGTGAGTCCTTCTTTATGCATGAGGATTTTGAAGTCTAATGAGTATGCACAGAGCATTCCCACTGATTCGCTGCCACAGGGAAGAGATATGGCATCCAGAAATCTGCTAACAAAATAGCAAAATACAGGTGTGGGAAAAGCTGTGCTATGCACTGGGATTCAGACATCCCTTTGTAACAGAGCTATCTTGTACGACTGTGGCTGTTTTCACTGCCTTGCTGCATGTGAACCTTCTCCAAAGCACACTTCTGACACTTTCCCATTAGGAATCATAGAATCATGAAGGTTGGAAAAGACCACTATGATCATCCACCCATCACAATGACATCCATTAAACCACAACCCTCAGTGCCACATTTCCAAATTCTTGAACACCTTCAGGGCAGCCTGTTCCAATGCATCACCACTCTTTCTGAAATGAAATTTTTCCTAATATCCAACCTGAAATTCTCCCAGACCCAAGGAAAATATTCTGCAAGGGCTCTTCCTTCTAAATCTCACGTATTGATCTTCTCTGCTCTGCACGGAAGACTCAAATGCCTGGATACTGTGGCCAAGAAAATAAAAACAAAACCACCATTCTTCACCTTTTTGTGAGAGCTGAGCACTGCCAGCTCCTCAGTAATCAGGGGGCAGGAGTCAGACTCACACGTACATCAAATTACCAGATTACTACAAAAGCCGTGAATATTTTCAAATAGAAAATCTAAAATGTACCGTTATGTTTCTAGATTTGGTCTTGCCAGCACATCCATTTCATGGCTTTTTTTTCTGTTCATTTGCTTGCTTGCTTTGAGGTCTACATCTAGTCATGTGCTTCCTGGAAGTTCTTCAGTTAAGAGAAATACCAAATACTGAGAAAACTGTGATAAAATCTGTGCCTGACAGCTCTTTCTTCCTCTCATGTTTTGCAGGAGGCCTGGTGAGCCCCTGAACTGCTGTTGCCCGATCTCGCTTGAAACCTGTGGAGATGCTAGAAGATGTACAACGTCCTCATCAGTGGGACAGAAAGCTGCAGTGTTTGTAGTAGCTGTACGTGGTCTGGATCTGAATGCAAAGGGTCAAGAACGCAAACAACAGGGAACTGGTCAGAAACAGGCCGCACAGGTCTGGTGAGTATATGAAATTTTACTCCCATCTCAGCTGTAAAATGGCATCTTTGTGAGCATATCTCAGCCTACCAATGCATTCCTCAACACCGTAGACAGAATTTGGGATTGTGAAGCCCATCTACTGAGCACACAGACACAGTAACAATCTTGAGACGCTGGCTACACTCAGAAATTCCTTAGTCAGAGCCGGTCTCTTCAGCAAAGAGATACTCATCTCCTTTCATTTCCTGTGGTTTAAGCAGTATCAGAACCAATAGCAGAACTGATAGGGCTACAGGACACAAACCTTAGATGTTATTTAAATGTATCCGTTCAGGGAAAAACATGAGTAAGTCATATCAACAAAGTGAGCAGCTCTATCAGCCAGAAACATTTTATGCTTAAGCCTTGAATTCTCTAGAGAAATCTTCAGGCTCAAAGAAGCAGCAAACTGCCGTGTAATTCATCTTCATAATCCTGATGTGTGATTTTTATTGCTGACATACTGCTGCACTCCTGGCTTTTATTATATTTCGACTCCTGTTAAAGGTGCCCATTGGCCTTGCTGAGGTATAATGATATACAATCACCTCTTCCTGTTTATTCTTTCTGTAGCCAGTACAGGATTCAATGGCACTGCCTTCGTGGAAGCTAAAAGCTGGACTTTACATTTGTTTCAGCAAGGCCAATCTGTTGCAATAGCACTGATTTCAGTGACAGTATATGCAGTTACATCTGGAGACATCCATCTTTGGCAGTGCAGGCCCTTCTCAACATACAGCTGGAAACATAGAGGGCGATCTGAGAAAAGACAGCTGAGCATTTGCCCTTTTTCATACTATTCTGCAGGTATCTGGTACTGAGCACTGTCCAAGACAAGGCACTGGACCACACAGATCCTCTGCCTGCCCTCATAAGGTCATCCTTATGTTCTTTTGTAAAAAAAGATACCCAGAAGTGCACCAAGCCTACTTACTTAGTAGAATTATGTTTCAGAATCCATTTATTTACATACATAAAACATTTGGATTCTCTTGTTTAAATGGGGATTATAACTAATGTACTGTTGAATACATTTTAAAAATCGTGCAGTATTGAACAAACCATTTAATCTAACATGGCTAATTTGGAATCAATATTATAATTAATTCCCTGCTTTATCTGTCTTTTGAAATGGCATAACAACATAGCCTGCATCATTTTCATCCCCACGGGATTGCGTGAAACACTGGTACTTAAGTCCTACTCGCCCCTACTAAATAAGATTGATCAGCAAGGATTGTTGCTGTAAGGAATGCTCTATAGCAGCAGACCATATCCAAAGGAAAAAAAAAAAAAAAAGAAAAAGAAAAAAAAAAGTTGTACAATGTCATTCATCTGATCTGGTGTTTGACAGCATCTTTAAATCAGGCTAAGCTTTGCTTTAGGTCAGTCCTAAGGACTTGTCTTCCCTGCATCTGTGTGGGATACTGACAGTCCCATGCTCACTGTGCTTGAAGGTGGCTCAGGGTATGGACACTAAGAGGAGAAACATCACATTCCTGCTGGCTCCGATGAAGGAAGGGCTCAATCTGTGGTGCACAGCCCCTCCAGTGCACAGCAGCGGTCACCCGTATCTCCAGTTGTACCACAGCAACCAGACACAGCCTCCCTCACGCTTATGAAGAAAAAAACCTCCCAGATTCATAAGACAGTGCCAACAAGCGCAGCAAGCCTACTAAGAAACATGTAGTTGCCAAGCCTGTCTTGTCTGCTAATGACCCAGAAGCTGATGGGTTACCAGAAATCATGTCCACATTTAATAGATTTTCCCAACTACCGGTCAACCAGACGTATGGCCAGAGGGAAGAGACATGGCTGAGAGCTCCCAAATGCAGATCCTATCACAAAAAGCTCAGTAGCTACAGAAGTGAACACCTTCTGCAACAGCAGAGAGATACTCCGGAAAACGCTGAACTCCCTGTAACGACCAGTGCAAACATATTACAGCTCATGATTTTTTAAGATCTTTTCCAAAGAAGCGTTTCCATTATCCATCTCTCTCTTAATAGAATGGCTTTGCTTTCCCACAGGGCCTTTGCAGTGCAATGGAAAGCAGGACAGGTTGGAGAAAGCTGCTTCTCACCTCCCCGTTCTCAGCCACCAGTTCCTTGGCTGACTGTGATGTCAACCAGCATGTAAGCAAGGATCAGTGATCAGGAAAGGCATCAGTAGGTCTTTATGGAGAGATCAGAAGGATTTAATGATTTAGAACTTCCTTTCCAGAGTCTTTCAATTCCTATGACTTAGTTTAATAAGAGCTGTGAGCGTGCAGATTTACTCACCAGTATTGGCAAGCTCCTGGTATTTCCTTAATGCTCCTATTTCTTTAGCCATGGGATTATTAAAGAGTGTTCCTTAGAAAAATAACCAAATAAAAGCTTTTAGGCCTTCATGGTGCAGGAAAACGTGTTCTAAATGACTCCTCAGAGATTGAGAAAACCAAATATTATTCAAGATAACAGTTTAAATATACTTAGTTTTCTCAGGCAGTCATCATGAACTCGTTGAAAATTCAAGTCATTATTTCTGAAACCTTGAAGTCAACACCTCTGCAAGATTAAAACCTTTCCATTGCTTCATCCTACAGAAACCATGCACTGGTACCTGAAGCACAGAGGGTGGGCACTGCTCTGCTAGATGGGAATCACAAAAGATAGTAAAAAGTGAAAATAAAAAATACATGCAAAAGTAGCAGATCCCAGCAGGGCTACTGTGATCTACTGGTGTGCTGAACATGGTGCAAGGGACCATGTTCAATCCATCTCTTGCCACAAGACATTTCTCCAATCCAGCCTATCAGCTTCAGTTCTCATGAGTTCTTTGGAAATGGTAACACAATTCCCAGAAATATAAGCAGGACAAGTGCAAAATAAGCCTGCATCCAAATAACTTCCAGATTCTGGTCTCCTCCTATAGTGCCCTCAATAAGGCCCCATCTGGAGTACTGCATCCAGGCCTGGGGCCCCCAGCCCAAGGAGGATGCGGAGTCATTGGGGCGGGTCCAGAGGAGGGACACAAAGATGCTCAGAGGGCTGGAGCACCTCTCCTATGAAGAAAGGTTGAGGGAGCTGGGCTTGTTTAGCTTGAAGAAGAGAAGGCTGCAGGGAGACCTTATTGAGGCCTTACATTACTTGAGGTGACCTTATAAGCAGAAGGGAGACTGCCTTTTTACATGATCTGATAGCAACAGGACAAGGAAGAATGGCTTTAAAAGAGGGAAGATTTACGTTACGTGTTAGGAAGAATTTCTTTACTCAGAGGTCAGTGAGGCAAGTTACCCAGAAAAGCTGTGGATGCTACACCTCTGGAGGTGCTCAAGGCTGGGTTGCACAGGGCCCTGGGCAGCCTTATCTGGGTGAGTGATCATTAGGGTCCCTTCCAACCAAAGCCATTCTATGACTCTATGATTTGAAGTCTTTGTCCTTAACATCGTGCTGCTAGCAAAGTCACACTCTCTTAATGCAAAAGACCAGCAGGAGTGACAAAATCAGAACAGATCCCCGATTAATACAGTTTGCTTCAGTGCTCGTTGCTATATCTACACTGACAACAGCCTACCGCGGGGCTGGCACTGGGGAGCTGCTATGAAACCAGCCTTAATTAGGAAACAGATTCCCCTCCACCAGAAATTCCTGCTTGCATGGCACAGACCTCTCTGCCAACATTTCCATCCTCCCATAACAGATGCCCCAGTTACACATTTGCTTCTGCAGGTTTACTCATTAAGACAGCTCAAAGAAAAGTCTATGTGACTCGACTGTTAATCATTTCATGTAATAAGAAAGAAAAACAAAACACTAACAAAAACTTCCAGGTTTTATTAGTTTAACAATTTTTGGCAACTGCTGCTACCCAGCTGAATTTAACAGCACACCAAGTTGTGGCAATACTGACCAATACAGAACATGCTCATTATGACAACGTTAAAAGCAACAACAACACGAACCCAAGCTCTCTTGGAAAATTACTGTGAATCTCATGGCTTTTTCCTAACTAAGATCTCCCCTGTGTCTTATCAGCTCTAAATTTAAGATGTGCAGCAGCAGGCAGCAATAGCAGCAGGCAAAAGCAGTTCTTCTGATGCCAGCCCCGCCTACCTCAAAGAAGATGCACAGGAAACAGAGAACAATTAAGCCCAGTTATCAGATCACGCCGTCTCAATGCAAAGCATCACTGCTACATTTTGTCCTGTAATTAATTTACACTTAGTTACCGAAATGTTGAGGGAACTGTGAGAAGAAAACTGCCAGAATGGAGTTCTGGCTATCACACTTGGTTATTGACATTGCTGAGATCAAAAGGAATCAAAATAAAAGCCACAAACAAGTAAAAGATACAAGTACTAGGCAAGAGTTTTCTTTGAGCCACATTTTAAATTCAGTTTCCACTCAATTGGGAATGCCAAGCACAGCTAAGCCTGAATATAAGTAAAAAGCTATTTCACAATAATGATTTGGTATATGAAAAACCCCTATGCTTAAAATCAAAAGAGAGAGCTTTGATTCTTCCTGAACAAACATCCATGCAGATCTCCCTGTGGTCGTTTTTGGACATCTGGTCTTTCTAGTTTGCTTTCTGAACAAGATACAACATTTCCATCACTCCACATTTCTCTTTGGCCTATTTGCACTGTGTGCAATGACAAAATACAGGGGTTGGGAGCTCTGCATCCTGGTGACTGGATGCCCAGATGTACAAAGAAACAGCATATGCTGTGTCTTGTGCTAAAAAAAGAAGCTAGCAACATGCAAAAGGTAAGTGGCCATCTTCCCACTGGGAAAGAGAAAGAAAAAAGCAGAATAAAGTAGCAGGCATCTCTGTTTTCATGCTTCAGCTTTCAAGGTTCATCCGGGAAAAAGAAAATGCAGCCAGGAGTTCACTTGAAGAAATACTTCTGTACACTTGGAAAATATTCAAAAATATATAAACAAATGCATTAAACGTGACACTACCAAGGCACTGAAAGTAACCCTTCTGTTAGGAATGTGCTGAATTTGATGAAACAGTTAGAAAAGTTGTTTTATATTTAGTAGGTCTGAATGCGAGGGAGACATCAGGCAACAGCAATAGAGATAAAACACATCTGGTGACCAAGGCCAACAACTCTGAAGTAGGTCAGGGAAGTTCACTTTAGCAGGTTCAGGGCTGAGAGCTGAACTTGGCCCATGTGTCCCAGGTGAGCCTCTTTTTTCTCCACATGGCCAATCCGCTTTCCTAGCCCAATTAATATTTAATTGTTTATACAGCTGTAACAGGAAAGACTGAGTCCAGTCCAGAGCACCCAGCTGCTGAATGGTTGGCATGTTCCTCGGGGAGGTGGGAGAATGGCAAATAACCTAATTTCTGTGCAGCTTGTTTTTCTAGGCACCATTTTTTTTTTGTTTTTAACAGAATATTCATCAGGTTTTGATTCTTTTTCTTTTTTCTGGTTTTTGTTTTTATTTTTTTCCCAATTGGATCCAAGAAAAAGAATATAACCTAAAAAGGGGAAAAAAAAAATAAGGGAGAGGGAGAGAATTGTTTTGTCAGACAGAGTATTTCTCCCCGTTCACAATCACAAATAAAATGTGTGGCGCAACTTTGGGCCCTCTGTAGTCTCTCCAAATAGGTGAGATTCTCCCTCATTTATCCTATTTGGGAAAAAGATCCAGATGGTCCCTCCCTACTGAGGACATCTCACAGCAGGCTCCGCATTCAGTCCAGCTGGTTTTGGCAGCACCACATTTTCCTTTCCGAAGACTGCAACCCAAGGTTAGTCCAAGTGATGAGTTTGGTCACAGATTATCAAATTTTAATGAAAGGAACAAACTTAAAGACTAAATAAAAAAACAAGTTTAAACACAGACAAACTTGGTGATGAATTCTGTTTTACCCAAGACTTATAAGCAGGTCGCTCCTTCTCCATTCCAGTTGAGGGCACCTTCTTACTCCTCTCCTTTTCACCTCACCTGCCTTTTTCAAATCCAAGGTCACTCTTCTCAACCTGGTTAAACCTCCTCTCCAGAGCGTCCGAGGTGACTATTAAAGCAGACGGCTCTACATTGTCTGATGTCCCTTGAAACATCAACCAGGAGGTGTGACACTACAGCTAACAGTTTTCTCTCCCATCCTCCTTCCCATTCTCGGCTTTTTTGTTGTTAGTAAATTACATACTCAATACAGGCCTCAATGAAATCACTGCAATACTTAATCAACACACTGCATATATTACGTGCTGAAATGTTTCTCCTGTCGTTCTCATCCATCAGTGAGCCACAAGCTGAAACAGCATAACTGTGGATAATATGTTGTTTTCAGATGTTGCTGAATACACTGAATTTAAAAGGGGATCTATGAAAGTTGAATGATTCCCAGGACTACTGCAGTGCTAAGTACCAGCCGCCCTTTGCTAACTCAGTCATTTCAGCAATAAGGCACGTTTGGATATAGCAACCAGTGGTATTTCTGCAAGAAATAGCAACTACGTAGAGAGTTCCTGCATGGAAGAAATCAAACACTGATCTGTAGAGACCCTACATTGGCACCACATGATGAAAAACTGTCTTATCTTCTGTCACAGCAAAAGGCAATGGACAAGGGCAACGTTTATTGACCCAACCATAGCTATGACACAATTAACAGCAAGATGGTTCCAGCAAAAATGCGTGTGATCGACCCTATTTCATTAGTCTGAAGACTGTTCTACAAACTGAGAGCAAAGTGCCCTGACTGAACAGACGCATTGCAGTACCTGATTCATTTAATTTCAGCTCCAACAATCACAGTCGTCTTTGTGAGATAACACATTAATGAAACAGCCTCTATACAAGTATTGGTCCAAAGATAAAACAAGTGTATTTTTTCAGGATTTTTATTTCAAATAGATTTCCACACGATAACTTTATCTATTCAGCAGTAGGTGTATGACTGGGAGGGTAGGTAGGTGTAGTGTTTCAGATGATCTACATTCAAGACATCACAAAGAAGCATTTAAAATGCTATTTTAGCAATTATCTTAGATACCTGACTGTGCAATAAGCATCAGTCTAACGAATGTTAGTTTATGAAGCTGCTGTTAGAAAAATGATATAGAGGACAGCAGGAAACCTTTGCTAATGACAGACAATTTAATACCTTTAAATCGTAAGCTGCGGTGCAAAAATAATGCAGCTTTTCCTTGCCTCCTGCACTCTTACATGAAGCAGGCACAGGCACAGGCCTGTAGTTTCCAAAACAATTCTGAAGTTGACTCTTTCTAAAGGTATACTACACACAAGCCAAGACAGACTGCAATGTTTTAAATTCGGTTCAAAGCTATTAACTTCTTCCCAACTCCAAGGGTAGAACCATTTTTCATTTTAGCCTTGGAACTGCTGTAGAAATACAGTAATGATCATTTGCACAGCACTATGGATGTCACTGTCTGGGGAATGGAAGGAGCAGGACCAGATCCGCAGTCTTACAGCCTTCCCATACACTGCAGATGCATCTGGACAGCATGGGAAAATAAGAGAGCATACAGTCCTCATTGGAAGAAAAAACACTTCATCTGGTATTTTCAAAACGCCAAAAGGAAATTAGCAACTAATGAAGTTGCAATTTGATAATCCCAGCTACACAGGAACAGTGTAACAGCACACCAAGAGAACTGCCATCCTTCCTGGCTCTGGCTCTTCCCTGGGCTATCTCAGAGCATCTCCACGGAAGTCTGAGCTGGTTTACATCAGCAGAGAATCTGAATATTATTAACATTTCCCTTCAGATGTTTCCTCGATTTTTAACATTATCTGTGTGCTTCAAAGGAAAGGAAAATTTGGCAACAGCCAAGCAGCCTGTATTCAGCAGCCTGGTGATGTGAAACCCAACACGAGACATGATCTGAATTAGGAAACCTGTCATTCACCCTGACTTGTCATTGATCACACCTCCTTTACAGACTTAAAACAGCTAAAAGAAACATACTTCCATGTTATGCTGAACAGACCTCCATCAGTGAAAACCAGTCAGTGCAATTGGAGGTTTGGCTCCTGTAGGGAGTGGGCAGTAGAGGGGAACCAGCTGGCACTGATGGAGCATGCTGCTGCACTGGTTCCACCAGTCTTATCCTTAGGATTTGTGAGGATGCCCATCGTTTCTGCCAGCATTTACTCAACTTATCTTGCCAGGTTCTCTTGCTATGCCATTTATTTTTAATGGGGGGTTCGACCAAATGATTGTCCCACAGGATATTTGAGTCAAAGGAACAGCAGATGAGAAGCTTAGGAGAGTTAGGAGCAAAAATGGATACTTGGGCAGGAGTAAGCTTGTCTCAGATCCTCGCACCTCCTTCTTCTATTGCAACAGCAGAGGCAAACTGTTCTGCCTTTTTCTTAGAAGTCTACAGGATTTAGTCCTACCTAACTTCTTGCTTTAGAATGGCATAAAGCTTGCTCAGACTTTTCTTTCCTCCCCTCCCTCCCCTCCTCTTGCCTCTTTCCCCTTCCCTTTTCTTTACTTTGAAGATAATCTGTTTGCTGCAGAGAAGTTCAGCCTGTGTTGATTAATTCAGCAATTAAGCCTTTTTTTTTTTTAATTATTTTTCCTTCTGAATTTTAAAGATGTGGACTGGATAGCCCTGAATCAATAATGTTATCAGGATTGTTTTTTATTCTAAGCAGTAGCCCATTGCTGATTTCCAGCACAGAATCACCAGTCAGTTTGATACAGTTCGTCTTTAATAGACTGAATCATTGGCTACTTATGTCTCTTACATAAAAGAAGAATCAGCCTCAGTAATCAGAGCTAAATCCCAACACTAGGAGGAAAAAAACCAAGCAACCCTCTCCTTCCTGGTGCCAAAAACCCCACATGTCCACTGAATAAAGACAGCATTGTTAAATTCCTTTAGCCAGCACCCAATAACCAAAGATCTCTTAATCTAGTCAAGTATTTTGTAGCTCTTTGATACTGACCATCAGAGGGAAGGCATACTTCCCCCTGTTCTTTTACTGCGGAGTGGTCTCTGAAACAGCTGCAGGAAAACTTAGCTAACAGTTTCAGTCAGTTTGAATTTTATACCTTTTCCAATCTAAAAGCTTTCAGGTCCAGGTTATTCCATGAGATATTTGCTTTTTTTCATTTGATTTTAAAAACTTCTTTTATTGATTATTCAAGATGGTAAAAAAAGCAGCAGCGCTACCTTGCTCTCAAATCTGCCTCCTTCCAACTCTCGCCTTAATAGCTTTACCTCTAAATGACAGTTCTGCTGCATTTTAGCTACATTGGCATGACGGTGCTCACCTCCAAATGACAGGCAGAGTTGTCAATCTGCATTATCAGCCTGGTGCACCACAGAGGAAGCTTTGTGACTGTATTTCTGACATGTATTTCCAAGTATCACCCTGCTTCTGTATGACATCCCAACCTTCAGCAGCAGGGCATGGGAAAGGACATGACCCACGCTGTGCTGGGGAAGAAACACCATTGCTCATTGGGATGACCAGTTTGGAAGGAAGGCACTTGTTCTCTGAAGCCTTGCTCACTGGTTTCTGAAATCACTCATGCACAGTATTCAGAAAAAGAAATGAAATGAAAGCTGCCTGTTTCAAAAATGTTGACAAGATGTTAGTGAAAGGGACAATGTCAGCTGGACTTTGTTCCAGACATGAAAAGCTCGGCCGCTGCTGGCAAGGTGAGTTGTTGGCATTCAGGAAGATGCACGAAGTTCTGCTCACATCCTGGGGAGCCTTTTAAGTATTTTTATCACATCCAGTTGTCATAAAATCTTAAGGAGAACCAGCCAAAATTCAGGCTTTGGTTGTGAGCTACAAGGAATTGACAATGAATTTAGTAGGAGCTATTGATGGTAGGCGAATGGTTGGATTGGATGATCTTGTAGGTCTTTTCCAACCTTGGTGATTCTATGATTCTACGACAACAGGCATGAAAAACGCAAACAACTCGAGTCCTGTTTGCAGAGAAGCTACAGGTTGGATTAACAGCACTGGCACATAAACAAGCTAAAATGAGAGCACTGATTCAGAAAAAAAAAAAAAAAAAAAAGCCAAACAAACATGGAAACACAATCTCAGCCCTCTGAATAAGCAAATATATAGGTAGGCTTTTCACTTGCCCAGAGAAGCTGTGGATGCCCCATTCCTGGAAATGCTCAAGGCCAGGTTGGATGGGGCTCTGGGCAGCCTGATCTGCTGGGGGGCAACCAACCCATGGCAGGGGCTGGAACTGGACAATCTTTGAAGTCCCTTCCAACATAATCCATTCTGTGATTCATTCTAACCCATTTGGCAAAGGAAATACCAATGTTTTGGCTTTCCATAATTACTCCAATCTGTAGAGTGCCTAAAAAAGAGATGCAATTTTATAAGAGCTTCTGTTTAAGGTGCAAGTAAATGTTAGGGAAGGATAGACAGAAGAACTTCTTAAATATTCAATGGCCAAAACCATTTAGGCATCTATCTGCTGAATATCAACTGACCAAGCAGTTCCTGAAGAATACAACTAAGTAGGCAGATTTTAGATATGATCAAGTAAGAAAGAAAAGGCTGCAGAGAAATACAGACGTGAAAAATCAAAACATGTTTTTTAAAGCATGTTGAGCTCACTTCCTGGCTTCCACAGTAAAATGAATGAGAGGTTCCTTCTCATCCTAAAATGAGAATACACACCATAGCCTGAAAATCTGCCACTAAGGATCCATCACATAGTGATTATATGATTCTATGATTACCATGCACTTACCTTTCATAATTATCAGACAGGTTTCATTATCGTAGATGGCTCTAGTCAAAACCGACTTAACCAAGTTTAAATAACATAAAATGTTTTTTCAATTTCTCTATACAGGAACAAATTTTACTCCACCTTTACTTATATGGCAGCATAAAACTTCACAGACGCACATGCAGATGGTGTAGCAGCTCATGTTATGAGGTCATTTGGTTGCTGACTATTAGTGCTATAATCTTTGGGCACATTAGGGCAGAGCTAAGGGCCTAATTCAGGACTTCATGTCTTTGGAGATCTAGCTGAAAGCCTCTACATTTTTCCTGTCTGACTGTGTAAGCAGAGTATGACTGCACATATCCAGCAGGAGAACATCTATTCATCCTCACTCCAAGGAGAAAGGGCATCACATCCAGGAAGTTGTTTTGATATCCTTCCTATTCTTCTTTAAGCAGAAAAGCCTACCTCAACTTTTCTTCGCTTGCTCTCATGGGAGAGCAACTTCAGGACAGAGATTCCAGCAGTCCTGTTGTAGACACCTAAACACCATGTTTCATCCATATAAGACTTGAAAGATTTGAAGATCTGATTGTCTTTTATAAGGTAATTGATACGATTTTGGCTGAAATAGAGGCAGGAAACGTTAGTCTCAATACAGACCGGGACATGCTGTTCTGAGCTTTGTTTAGTCACGTTAATCAGCTGAAGAACTTGAGAGAAGGGCATCCGGAAGGGTAACCAAGGGGAGAGGTGATAAGGCTTATTTCCTTATCAGGTGGACAGGAGGAGGAATAGAAAGGTTTAATCAAAAAAAGCAAGGCTTAGGAAAAACTGTAACGCAATATTAAAAATGATTCAGTTGTGCCTATATTTATAATATCCAGCAAAGCCGTGCATTTTGACCCAAACTTCCTCCCTCAAGAAGTTTTGTACATCTCCCTTGAGAACGAGGCTCAGCCAAACAGAGATAAAGCAGTTCCCCGCAAGAATCGCTGTCCTCTGAGGACCAGATTTTCTGTTCATTTCCAATTAACAACACAGAATTACTGTGGTGCAAAATCACTGTTTGTTTTCACTTGCTTAACTCCAAGAGGGTGTTTGGTGCGTTAGAGAAAGCATATTACGCTCCGAGGTTCCCATGAGTAGAACTCACTGGTGATTTGGTTGTCAAGAACAGTTCTCTGTGACGGCTTTAGAGATATTTTGGCAGCTTTTGCATTTGTTGTTCTGTACAACCTGACTGCATCAAGCTTCTGACAATCAGTGCGGTGAGGTTCAGGAGAACTGTTTAGAGGACTGAAGGGAGAAGATCAGGATGTGTTATTCCTCCAGTGAAACATAAAGATGGAGTCATTTTCTGTATAGATTCCCATATGGGGTAATAGCATGAAGCCCGTAGATGTGTTTTAGCAGCATACTTACGCGTAGCATGGAGGTGGTTTAATCAAAGACGTGACTATTTCCGTAGAAAAGCATCTTGCTGTGTGAAGGTGGTGGAGGCAGGCTACTCTTGATCAGAGCAGACGCAGTGATACGTCATGAGCGTGGGGCGTTTTCAATGGTAGCTCATTGTGAGGTGCTCAGAGTTTAGGTCTGTGTGCTTTCTATGTGGAATACTCTGTAAATTGACCTTTTGGTCTTGAACACGGCACAAAGTTTTTCTGGTATAGGAATATTCTTAAAACAATCTGATGGAGGTCAGCTAATGTATTTGTGCTAAAAGAGAGAAAAGGACTTACTACCTGACAGAACAGAGTATTTATTACACGTCTTACTCCTTTCAATCACATTAGTAAGTGGGCATATACTTGCTGCTATCCCTACTCAAAATTCACCCTGTGCGTCCAGCTGTGATTTTATGTTGCTTTACAGAACCCGTGAGCTATTAAAGTGCATCTGCTCTGAGGATTTCATTATGTGAATGTTTCAAAATGCATTTGTCAATGAATAGCAGAATCGCTGGTCTGTTCTTGGGGGTCAATTCACACTGAATGTTTGTTACGTTTCTACGGACAGCTGAATGACAAACAGTGCAAGCAGAACTGTTTGAAGTAATAGGAAACAAACCTATTTCTATGCTAATATGCTTGAAATGCTATGCTTCTCTGATAATATCATCATGTCGGAATCTATAAAATATCTATACAAGATCTGTTCTGTTGCTGCCTTAATAAACAAAAATTCATTATTCTAATTTTGCCCTTCATTCTCTGAAACCTTTGCAGAAAGAAAAAAAGAAAAAAAAAAGCTTGTAAATATCATTGGTGATAAATTAGCAGAGAGAGTTAGAGAGCTAGACATATTTACGCAGACATAGCCTTCATATCAGTACACTAATTACTGCAGGCAAATTTAGTTTTCTCTTTAATCAGATTTTACAGGTAATTAGCAGTTAACGAAGATTAATTACAATTCATTTTATGTTAATGACATCTTTTGGTCACAGAAAGTTTACACAGTATTTTATTTGCCAGATGTGAAAGCTAATTCTTACACAGACATATCAAGGTTATGCAAATAAATTTTTAGTTTATCACACAGCTCTTATTTGCCCTAGAAACATCTTCTTCTTGTATTGTAGAGCTATAGAGAGCCATGCAAGATCTCCAGAAAGCCATTCAAAACTCTCATAAACCTGCAAGAGGTTCCACCCAAAAAGACTTCAGCATTGTTCATTTGTAGACAAAGGATTTATCAGATCGGTTATGTTTTGTACATTCAGTGTGAGGCTGTACTTCTGTTTACATGTCATGCTTCCCTGCAGCTAGATTTATGCAGTTCTGCAGCCCTTCTTGCAATCCATCCCCCCACTGCTGATGAGTCCTTTGGCTGCTGATAAGCTGCACGGCACTGTGGGGATTGGATCTGCCACATTTTCAGAGGAGGTCAGCTAACTAGTGGGCTCTCCAGCAGCAGCTTAAGACTGCAGACCCTTCAGTCAAGGAATACCACGGCCATAGGGAAACAAGATTTTGAGATACACATCCCAGGCAATCCTGGGCGCATTGCCTAGGAGCTGCCTCCAGGGTAGAATGAGGATCTCACAGAGCAACAGAGCAAGCTTGGAGATTCGTGGTTGTATCTGGTTTAGAGAAAGATCACAGAAAGTAGAAGTCATTACTTTGCACCTTTGAAAAGGTTGTAACTATTGACCAGGAATCAGAGATTTTCTTGCCTCAGTTCCTACTTCGCTGGATCCATCATTCTGGTTTGCCTCCCTCTCTCTCGTCACATATCGCATAGCCTCATCAGGCCAGAGACTGACTACTGATCTAGCTGGCTAAGCCACATTATTATCCAAACCTTACTCTCAAATTAAATCAGCCACTCATTTCTGCCCTCTCCCAGACCACACTACAGAGATGAAGTCCCCACAGAATCAGCAAGGTTAGAAAATACCTCCAAGATCATCCAGTCTAACCATTCACTTATCAATATTTCCCCACTAAACCATGTCCCTTAGTACAACATGTAAACATTTCTTGAACACCTCCAGGACGGTGATCCACCACCTCTCTGGACAGCCTGTTCCAGTGCTGGCCACTCTTTTGAAGAAGAAATGTTTCCTAATATCCAACTTGAACCTCTCCTCGCACAACCTGAGGCCATTCTCTCTAGTTCTATTGCTAGTTATGCAGGAGGCTGAACCCCACCTTGCCATAACCTCATTTCAGGGAGTTGTAGAAAGCAATCAAGAGACCCCTGCACCTCTCCCATCCCCCCACACCCCCTCTTCCACCATCTTACTTCATGCTTTACCAGAGAAGCACCAGGACTTAGTTCTTACCCTCCCACTTCCTGGAAGCAGAATATCTGAAAACAGTGTTTTGGGTATACTTCACCCATTCAGAACTGAGACAAGGTGTCTCAAATAAAAGATATAACAGCAGCTGAAAGACAGATAGCATCAACATACAGCTCCCAGGAGAGCCACACTGCCCCCGTGTAAACAGGAAGGGCTCCCTGGTCAGAGATCTCAGAGAAAGGGAAGGTCCTTCGTAGAGAGTTGATGGCACGGTTTCTCCCAGGCTTCATCTCATTCAGATCTCAACACATGGTGCTTCTGTTTTGGCCACCACTAAGCCTGCGTAGTTATGGAAAGCACTACATTTGGGTAGAACCAAGACTGAATATGGAGACAAAGTGTCATGATCAGAGGAGGGAGGGGCAGGGGAACACTGAGCTGCCCCCCCTCCTGAGTCATGAAACCTGTGTAAATCTCATCTTTGCACCTCACTGGTGGCTGCTAATACTCCTCCCTAAATCTAAGAGGCTTAGAAGTCATAATATGACCTTGAATAAGAAAAAATGACTCGAGTGTAATCAGTACAAAAAGTCCTTTCCCACTGACCTCCTCATCTACCTCTATAAAATCAAAACAAGAAACAAACAGAAGTGGATCAGCCAAAAATGAAAAAGTAGACGTAAATCTGCCATGACTGTTAAACACTGAGCTGTGGAGCACACTGAAAGCACTTAGCCTGAACGAGGAAACAGATCTGATAGATAGGTGAATAACTGGCAGTATTTCATCACACACTTGAAAGAGAGAAGCAGAAACACACATAAGGTGCGCTCACCTTTCATCTAGTCATTTCAGTACATTTTGTAATACCTGGCAAAGTTTAATCTGCAGCGCTCTCATGAACTAAAAGCTACTGTATGGACTTCTCAGAGGTAAAAAGTGAGAGAAGGTCCAGGGTCAGTACATGATTTCATCGGAGTTACACTGATAGTGATAACACTGGAAACAAGAACAGGAACTCTGACAGTTCGATTTTCATACAGTTAATACCGGAAGAATAATCTCTCTGCATCTGTGTTGTGAAGGTGATCTATCTCCTAATGGAAATAAATGTAACAAATTGGATAAAATTTGGAAAAAAAATATGAAAATTAATTCTGCCTGCACATCATTCCATCTTTGTGTCTTCACAGAATCATAGAATCTTTTGAGTTGCGAGAGACTCGTAAGGGTCATCTAGTCCAACTCCCCTACAATGAACAGGGACATCTACAGCTAGATAATTTTCCTAATTGGAACCTGCAAACTCTTTTGCATACCCATCTTTAGAGACATAAAGATGGAACGTCACCATCACCATCTAGACCCAAAGCAGTTGCCCAGGTCCATGCAGAGCCATGTAGCAAGCATTTGACTGTGAGGTCTGCGAATACCCCACAAGCTAGGGATCCCACAAGGCTAGGTCAGACACGGTCAGCTGGTGTGATCAAGCACTACACAGCTCTGTGTCCATCTTGGAATAACATTCTTCTCACATTTAAGCGTGCGTAGAGGAGCGACTTCTCCCTTCCAGCACTCCTGTGCTCCACACTACTCTTTTATTACATATCTTCTTAATATTAGGAAGGTACTTTTTTTCCCGTTCCTTTGTCACACAACACAGTGATCCATGCAGTAGTATAGGGGTGAGCCAGGCGATGAGTAAAAAGCAAACCTACCATCTCCACCCAAGAAAGCTGAGCTGTTGAAGCCAATACAGAAGGACCCATTGCCATTATTTCCGCATGATTTCCCCTTGAGGACATAGACAGACCTGACATAATGTTTTTAATGGCCCCAATTATTCGGTCCCTTGAATCCTACTCTGCAGGCCCCATTCCAACGTTCCAGCTGCTGCTGAGCAGCAATTATGTTATCACAGTGTGGTTTCAAAGGAACTTTTTTTTTTTTTTCACTCAATTTTCTGCAAGTGAGAAACTAAAGTAACAAGACTGGCAAAATGAAGTTGGGCCTGTGATCAAATCAGTATGTTTGCACAGCATCTTGCACCAGCCCTGCCCAGGGCCTTTGAACATTACAGCACCATTAATATCAATGTTCCCTACGGACAGCAAGTTCATTAAATTCACTCAGGAAGTGAAGTAAGTTCAGTAGACAATGGAAAGACCAAAAGACCAATTAAATGAGACCTTATACATCATTCATGGAAGCTTCCGTCAGAACTCAATAGAACAGTCCTGCTCCAACAACCTAAGCAAATCATTTATCAAGAGGAAATTAAAAATGAGACAACTTTCAGTACTTACATATCACCAAGTATCAGCAAATTTACATGTACTACAGAATCTTAAAAATCAGCAAGAATTCCTATAAGCAAGTTATATTTTTCTTCATAGAGGTTTTTCCAATTCTTTTCCCTTTCAACATTCCTCCTTAACCACTTCTTGTTAAATTCCTTGCTCTCTAAGATCTGTTTCAGTTTGTATTTCTCTAAATATTATGTTGAGGCACACCAGGTCTGGCTCTTATCTGTTCTGCAGGCTTCTTATCTTCTATCCAGTCCAGAGCGTAAATAGTCTCCACAGCCACATTCCATTTCCTTTCACTGACTTAAACTGTGCCTTTATGATGCAATATTCAAATTCTTTCCCAGTATCTCCTTTTGACAGAAATGCCTTCAGGAGCAGTCAAAATAATTCAGCTATTTCTCCTCAATTCTGACTCACTATATAACACTGCATTAAGCTCTATACTTAGAATATGATGTAAATATAGGAGGATTTGAAATACATTTCAACAACCAACTCATGTCACGTATCAATATGAGGAATGAATCAGGAGTCTGCAAATACATAGCTATCTATAAGCAGAAGCAAAATCCTGATCCTGCCTGTAAATTAGATGAGTAGAAAAGTGAGTTAGCTATGTGCAGTAACTGTAAGAATCTAATTCTGAATTACATTTTGGGAAGATCTTGAGGATTCTCATCTTCTAGATGCATTTACTGGAGGTGTGACTTAAAAATCATAGAATCATAGGTTCATTAAGGTTGGAAAAGACCATCTAGTCCAATTATCAACCCATCACCACCATACCACTAAAAAGACTTATTAGACAGTAACTTGGATCATTGACTATGGTGTTCGGCAGGCTGCTGAGCCTTAATGCCAATGCTGATTCACATCTCACCAGCAGACAGTTCACAAAACAGGAAAAAAAGCCAACACAGATTTCCACACAGGTACACAAGAATGCGCACGCATACAAACACAGGGAAAAACATCACCAAGATTCAAAGTTGAGCCTAATTTTTTTTTCCTATGCAATCCTGCACAAGAAGATTTGGGATATTGCTTTTTAAGAACGCATTATTCTTAAATAAGAAAGTTTGAAGACACTGATGTACAGAAATAACCAGAACATTCACAGAAGTGGATGCTCACATTCATTAACCAGTATTAAAAACATTTACAAGAATACATCAAATGCTGGACTCCTTATATTATTGTGAGTTTTCAGTGTATTAAGAAGCAGCTAAAAATCCCTTTAGTGCTTTATTAAGGCTACTACTCTCTGCAGGTAACTGCTTTAGCTGCTGTTTTCACGTAGTATAGTCCTTAATGAAGACAGAACCATCCATGGCATAACTTTTCTCTTACGATGTAGTTCACATTACAAACTTCCTTGATTCAGCATTTGGAAGTAGTGCCAGTCCAACTTTCTGCAATCATAATGAAAATATCAGGCTGGAATTTCCTTCCTCAGCAACAATACACAGCAGGAAACTCTATGCAGCATGACTGAAAGTGATTAATAAGATTTCCTTGAAATAGGACACTGACAAAATTCTGTTAGTACTTTCAAACTCCAGTCAAGTAAAATCAAACTGCACAAAGCAACAAAGCGAACCTTAGGTTCTATATTGAGGATCAGAGCGATGCTCTTGCTGAGTGGGTACCCTATTTCCAGGTGTCACTAACACTTTTAACCTCAGAGAGGTGCATATGTGCCCCACAGACAACCACCAGAAACACAGAACAAGTGGAACTCTTTGATAGCAGAACATTTCAGAATAAAGAGCTATCCCTTAGAGAGCAGACAGGATTCAATAAGAAATCCTGGCCCTGCGTGCACTAGTTTAAATCTCTTAAATAGAATTAATACTTCAAATAATTTAGTAAGATCATTTACTTCAACAAAAGTAGATACCGTAGGCTCATCAAAGGAGTATTTCGCTACGTTTAGACTCTTAGGCCATCTGGATCATTTTGGTTCTGATTTCATAATGAAAGGTAAGGACTAATCTCAGATCAGAGATGTGTCCTTATTAATCTGCTTCCTGGGAAGGGAGCCTGTGTGTATTTATCTTTGTATATTAAGGTGAACTGTCATATAAGGTTATCAGGTGTGCTCTTGTTTGCTGTCAGTAAACTGGGATGAGATTTGATCCTTCCTAATGCTGATTTGCTTGATCAAGAGGTAATTCAGCAACTGGCAGTGACAAATGAAAAGGGATTCAGTGAGAGACGGCTTTGGATAATCACAGTTCTTTTGCAAGAAGAATAAAACAACGGCAGTTACAACTGAGAGCACCGCACACAAGGAAGAAAAGAGGACTCATATAATATATCCCGTGGGCGAAGAAACAGCAAGAGAGATGCACGATATCATCCTCACATACACCTAAGCACAGCCCCACACCTGGGGCCAACACCTCAGCAACAGAAACCCACAGGACCACGGCAAGACCTCTCTTCAGCTGAAGAAGAGCTTACAAAGGGCCCTTGCACCTGGACAGAACTGTTAAAGAAATAAAGAAGCAGAAGAATATTTAAAATGGATGCATCAACTGTATTAGACATAGCAAAGTCCTGAGAACAAGTTTAAATAGCATTAACAAAACCCTCTATGCAGAGAAAAACAACCCTGTGCACAACAGGTAGGCAGTAGGGAATTATATCTGATTATTTCTGTAGTGCTGCATGTAAGGCATATACATGTTTGTATACAGATGCCTCAAACACACACAATCCTGACTCAGTCACTGAAACATTTTAATTTTTACCTCTACGCTTTACTTATGCTTCCTTCTGAAAAACAAAGGCTTAAAATGGTTGCTTCCCTTTCTGTTATCCTTTCTCACCTTCTACTTGACGCTTCTGTTGCAAGGTGGCTGTGATAAATAGACAGCCCACGAAAATACTACGCTCTGCATCGTGACATGTATTATAACGTCTCTCACTGTCTAATTACAATTTTCAGTAAAGGAAGATTTAGGGATAGTGTCAATAGCCTGGACCCACTGCAGCTGCAATAAAGGGATCCAAAGTAGACTTCCTGCGGCTCTCCAAAAGGGAACGAAAACCTGCAATTCCTGGTGTTTTAAACATTAAAATAACAAAGAAAACACAAATATTGATGTACCTATGCAGAAAATAAATGGTCTTTTACGCTGAGTTTATGTGACCATTTAAAATATGTTTTGCCTTTCCTGCAGTAGATTACTTCCTTTGGGTTGTAGACAACGGGGAAATCTCATATGTAAGAATGCGGACCCTGCAATCCCAAAAGGGACGTGGGATTTTAAAGCTTTGCTGCTGAGAATTTTATGGTTCTCTCTTTGGCACTTCATACATAAAGGAGAGTCACAGAAAACAAAACATTTTTTAATGGGTATTTATAGCACTGACAGACCAATACCCAGCTGAACGTTACGGTCTGATTTGTCATTATTACTTGAGTAATTCTTAATTAAAATATACCTCTTCTAAATTTAATGGATCCACATGCACAAGTCAGGTGTGCAGGATCTGTCCATAAATATCACACAACCAGTAATATAAAGGTTCGAGGAAATCGTAACCTCAATAACAACTTATACTTTATTCATTACAGATACATAATTAATATGTTTATGCAACTAGAAATGGAAAGAAGTCCAAAAGATATGGGTGAAAAGGAGGGCACAGGGGAGTTTTATGCTTAGTACATGCATTGGTCTACAACTTAAATCATGTGTATTTTTAACAAATCTTGAAAAATTCATCTTCCTGATGACACTGAAGTAGCTGGGACTTCTGTAACTGCGTTTGGCAGAAATCAGAAGCATTGCCATGCATACAGAGAACACGTATTCTCACTCCACCAGGCTTGAGGGTAGCAATTCATTCTGATAACAGTATTTATTGTTGAAGGAAACTATGTTTTTAATTGGAATTATTCTACAAATGGTATTAGTCTTTGTTGTCCTTGTACTTATCGGTAGCTTCTCACCCCTCTTTTCCCTCAGTACCTCCTGCTTCTGCCATCTCTTCCACCTGCTCATGTTGCCTTGCAGACAATGGCCCTTTGGGAGCTGGGACTGTGGTTTACTATTATTTTTATTCATGCAGAGCACAATACAGCTCAAATTGTTTCTGGCCTTTGAGCAATATTTCCATGTTTTCTTATTGCATATTAATATGCACATCTGTGTAGGATGAGAGTATCCTGGGTGTACTACAGATATCAACAGAAACACAGATCCTCCCCTGTACCACATATGACTTTAAATTACACTTTGGCGGCCACATTTCTGTGGGTATATAGATATGTGGGTATACACGAATCATAGAAGAGGATCAGTGCCATTTGCAATAGTCTTTGCTCAGAGGCACATTTTTGCCATGTACAGTCACTGTGAAGACCATTCAGCATTGCATGAGCACAAACTCCCAGCCTGGCTGCCGCCAGCTACATGAAAACGGTCTGGGGCCATGAACTCCCCTGATGAGAGATTATCGACTTGCTGACTGTGGGCTTCAGGGAAGTCCTGAATCTCTAGAAGCAAAAGAGAATGGCACACTGACTTCTGCATTCTCATTTGAAGGTCAGTCACCCTCTTTTTGGCAGTAAAACTTGGCCACAGGTTTTAACTTTGTCATGTGGATGATAGAAATAATGCTGATGTCTCAAGAAAACTAGGTTTTTAGAGAAACAAAAAGCTGTAATTGACTTAAAAAAAAAAAAAAAAAAAAGCATTGAAGCATGGCATATTGAAGAGCCTATGACAAAAATAAGAAGTAAAAACTCTAACAACAAGAAAACAAAAAAATCTGTTATGAGAATGTGAGGTAGTGAGCAGATCGATGAGAAAGAAACAAAGAAAATTATGTGAATTAAAGAAAGTTAAACGTTACCCTTGAGAGGCTCAAATGGCTATTATCTGTTTAGGGTTTCTTGATTTGTCAGGCTCTAAAGCTGTTTCCCTATTCAGACCTTCACTGGAATGAAAGCCATTACTTAAGTTAATACATTACCAAACAGACAAAACCGCACATACACGCAATTCCAGTTGGAAGGCACTACCCTGTCTGGCGCCCTTCAAGCAAATTGTGTTCTTTCAGGCTGAGATTTACAAAGCTGTTGAGCTCTTACTGCATGAGTCTTCTTGCTGATGTATCTGAGACAGAAAATCTTTCAGCTTCATGCTCCATTTGTGCCAACAGTTGCTATTCTCTGGGGAATTACTACAGGCACCCAAGACTGAGAGCCTACTTCCCAAGTTGCAGTATTCCTGTCACTAAGCACAATGAATTCTGAAGTTCTTTGGTTGTGGGACAAGCACTAAAATCCACAGGAATATGGATGACTACAGCCAAACAGAATAACTTCAACCATGCTTTGCTTAGGACTTCAAACTTCATCTCCTAGACACTTCTTATACATTATTATTAGTTACATTTTGTAATGTAATAATTAAAATTATTTTTTAGTGCCTAATTCTTAATGGCCAGCAGGGTCAGAGAGGTGATGGCTATCTTCTACTCTGCACTTGTGAGGCCCCATCTGGAGTACTACATCCAGGCCTGGGGCCTCCAGCACAAGAAGGATGCAGAGCTGTTGGAGCGGGTCCAGAGGAGGGCCACAAAGATGCTCAGAGGGCTGGAGCACCTCTCCTATGAAGAGTGCAGCCTGGAGAAGAGAGGGCTCTGGGGAGACCTCATTGTAGCCTTCCAGCACTTGAATGGAGCTTGTAAGCAGGAGGGGAACTGACTTCTTACACTACCTGGTAGCAATAGGGCAAGGGGGAACAGTTTTAATCAAAAAGAAGGGAATTTCAGGTTAAATACTAGCAAGATTTGTTTTTACTTGGAGGGTGGTGAGGCGCTGGCACAGGCTGCCCAGATTGCTGTGGATGTCCCATCCCTGGAGGCACTCAAGGCCAGGTTGGATGGGGACCTGAGCAGCCTGATGTAATGGTTGGCAACCTCACAGCAGAGAGGGCTGGACTGGGTGATCTTTAAGGTCCCTTCCACTCTAAGTAATTCTGTGATTCTGTGAATTTCTGTTTCTCAAAATCTACCTACGTACACTCCATTGATTCTGGTAAATCTGAAAGATACCACTGCTGAAAAGGGAGCATCACAGCTGCTCCAATGCACTCAAAATCATCAGGAAGCTTTCAGCTGTGGTCTGGACAGAGTCACAGCTTAAGTAAGAAAAGCGGCCAAGGAAAAGGAAACAACCCAGTGAATTGCTCAGCCAGCTGGCAGGCCAACTACACAACAGAACTGCCAAGTTCGTTCTGTCTTTTCCCTATGAGGAAGAATTAATTTGAGCTTTTTGTTTTCCATGTATCCACTAATTTTCATATTTGGACTCAATACTTTTGAATTCACTGCCCAGTCTGTCACATTTTTATTAAATCTGTTACCGGACTCCACAGTTACTGGCAGAGGTGAGCAGAAAGGTGAAGACATGGACAAAAAGCATGACAGGACAGATCCTTTCAAATCAAGTCTAGGATTATTTTTTCAATTCACTTAACAGCTATTGGTACAAATATGCAACAACTTTGTCCTACATACAAAATGTACATACTTTACAAAATGTATAGCTTTAAGCATGAGCTAATCTTGCAAATAGCTTTGTTCTGGTGTTAGTCATAGCCCAGTCTGTCAATCTAAATGACTCTGGACGACATGACATGACTCTTTATTTCCTGTTGCATTCCTGAATTAAAAACAGTTCTGAAATTTTGGTCTTTGAAATTAGATTAGAATCACTTTCATGATATTGTCTAGTTGCATCCTATCTTCCTTATATTTTCAGCGCGATCAACTGAATCATTTCTTCTACATAAATTGCAGTAAGGAGGCAAGTAATTTTTTTGCAAATATTCTGTATGGTTCAGCAAAGCATTGTGATAATTCCTCCCATCATCCTTACAAAACGTAAAAAAAAATCTTTCCAGGGGACTACATGAAATCCCTGATGGCTTTCGTTAGCTCACAATCATTTGGCCAATTTGGCCTGCACTGTCTTGAACTGATACATCTCAGATTATATGTGTGATGTTTTGCTCTGACAAATATAGAGGATAAAATCACTCTGTGTACCAGAAATTTGAATACAGAAAGAGAACCTACCAGTAATTATTTCAGGTAGGCAAAACATTTTCTGTAAATACTGAACAGCTTTCTTTCCATTTCTATGGAAGCTGAAATTGTGTCTGTACGTATTTTGCCAAATAGCTTATCTTTAAATTTTAAGTCATTCATAAATATATGTAATTATTAGCTAGGATGGTGTATACAGAACTTGATACGAAACAGTATAGTTGAGAGATACAGAAGAGAAGACAGGAAAGACTAGTCATATAAAATATTGTTAGCTGAAACAGAGTGCTAAGAAACTAAATGTTGCTGAAGCATTGTGATCTGCATGACTGCATGGAAGGCAAATAACATCAGATATTAGAAAGCACTGCAAGACACTAGGAAGAAATGAAAGGGATAACAGTAGGATTCTTGTTCCCAAATCATAGATGTCACAGATTATTCTAAATGTCAAAGGATATCTTGCTTGCTTCTCTTTGGCACTACAGAAATATGCAGGTCTTTACTCCTCTCTACATGTCAGCTGTCAACCCTCTGCAAGCATACTGGACAATAAGAGACATGAAAATGGCTCTAGGTAGTTAGGTTTAAATAATTAAATGTCATTCATAATGCTGGGGAAAAAAATCACGTCTGAAATTTGCAAGGACAATGAATAACTTGAGGTAATGACTGCTTATGAGCAATGTCATTTTCGCCCAACTTCAAGTTTTGTCTTAAGGTCAAAGTTTAAGCATGTCTAACATAAGTGTTACCTTTCAATGGAACCAAGCTACAGCTCTCAGAAATAAGGAAGAATTTATAGAATTATTAACTATCATAGCTATTCAATCTCCAGTCTGGTTCCTACTAGAACAATCTCACAAAAGTTTCTATTTATCTGTGTCTGTAGGCCCTGTCTTCTAATTACCTACCTAGAAAACTATGGATCTGATTTCTCTGCAGTTTAAATATACTGTAGATCCATTAAACAGATCATATAATTTAATAAGGACTCCAATGACTCATGACAGCCCTGCTTATGAACCATCAATAAAACTTTTCAACATTATGCCTGCTCTGGTACAGTACAGAGCTTAAGAAGAACGCAAGTTTTTAACGCATGAGGGTATTTTCAGGTTCATTGTCCAAAGTGGTTGAAATGAGGAACGACTGTTTCATACCATCTGAAATAGAATAATGTTGATCCTTTGTCAGAAATACAGAGTTTCTTTCAGTAGTGTATGCCCAAGTCACTGCAGGACTATTCTATAGGAACTTCCAACTTCCTATTGTTATTTCAATCAAATTCATGCTTGTGCAACAATGACTTCTCTCGTACAACAGTGCTCAGCCAAACATACCTACTTAGGTTCACCCAAGAGCCATTTTTCTGTTTACTGGTTTTATATTAAAGAACAGGTATTTTCTAATCCTAAATTATTTTCCAATACTAAAGCCAAACAATCAGAAAGAGCTCCTTGAAATGATCTGAACTATGCATACACACACACAAAAAAATTGCAAAATGTCATTACAATAAAAGATAGTCATCAAGCATAGCCAGAAGTCTGATTACCAAAAGACATCAGTCATGTCTTTGATGTACCTAAGCCAAAAAAGGGAGGCTGAGAAGCATTTCCTCAGAATTACACAGGGAATGACTGCAACTCAAATGGTTGCAGAAGAGAAAACTGCTTCCAAGGCACTCATTCCTGTATATTTGCCAATTAGGGAGATATGTACAGTAACAGCAGACATACAGTTTGCAGAAATCAAGAGTTTATCTCCTTTTCCCCAGGAGTAGATATTGCCCCTCTGGACACAGAGAGAACGTCTCCTAAATTTACTCTCAGATAAGTGTTTGAGGAGGACAACACATGAAAGCAATGCAGCTACAAACAGGCCAGAGAGTAGTATATGTAGTAGCAGCAGATGTGTAATTTGAGACTTAAGAAATAGCTGCTAGAATTCAGGCATACTTCAAGCAAAACTGAACCCAGAATTCCTTGCTGACAGACATTTGTAAGTTGATTGCAAGCATTTTCCCAGATTGATATGACAGGCATTCTGTACTAAAGAGTGAAGGAAGGAGGGATGAAAGCAAGGAGATTCATCAGCTCTGTGCTGAACGAAGGTTCACAGACATCATGATTTTAACTAGCTCTGCACCCATGAATTCCAGAATCCTCCCTTTTCATTTATTTTCACGATATTTCTTAGACATCACCTCTTTTTGAATACTTTGGACAGCAAATGAAAAACAATCTGGCTATATTCTGAAAAAAAGAGAAAAGTCATCTAGAGAGGATTGCTAAGGAATAGAATTTTACTGAAATATCATTGATCTGTGGAGTTCACTGAACGTAAACAACATGAGTTTTTAGCAAGTATTTTAAGTTCGTGGAAAAAGAAACAATAAGTCACAGCAGAGATCATTATAACTAAAAAGATAGGAGTGTTTCTAGTAGTAGAGGTTAGCAGCTACAAACACCACTTACTTTGTATTTACTTGCTGAATAATTCTAGCATTTCAGTAGCCAGATGTGCAGTTACTAGTTACACTATATTACCTTCCTATTACTAAATAGTAAACTTTGTTTCCAGAATTACAGACATATTTTGTTTTGATTTTACATGGTTTGGTTTTAAGTGTTACCCGCTAAGATTTGGAGAAGGTTACAACTGATAGTTATAGCTACATATATCATAGAATCACCAAGGCTGGAAAAAGACCTACAAGATCATCCAGTCCAACCATCCACCTATCATCAACAGTTCTCATATCGTGCTCTCTTTAAGAAAGTAGTCCCAACAGTGGAGCAGTGTATAATTTATTATGGACTAGACAGCACCTGTGCTTTAGCTTACTTTCCCAAGGACCAATGGGCCACGCACATGAATAGGTAATCCACTAAGAGGTGGAGGGTCTAGTTCTCTCCGTGGACCAGTCTGCAGAAACAGAAGGGCTCAAGAGCTGAAGAAACCTGGATGCTTCCCACTGTTGCCACAAACTGTTTCTATACATTTCTCCCAGGAGCTGTCCTACCACAGTCATGATGGATGCTGTTTCTATTCAGATGGGGAATAGGTTCTCCACCTAGCCCTAGAAAAACAGCTGAAGCCTCAGAGGAAATTGAATATGCAAATACATTAGTCATTAACTTCAGTATTAAATGGAGCTTTGTAGTGCACACCATAATTCAATTTCTGGTGAAATCTCATTTTCACATGTTTCCAAAATATACTGGGATGATATTCCAATTTAGCTGATTTAGCAGGTATAAGTGGTTGATTTATTATCATTTTGTTTTTCTACAGAAGAACAAACAGCAATCTCACAGATACCACAAAAACCACAGGTGTGCGGCAGCACATGGGATTTGGTCACACTCTTTCAGCAATAGAAACCTTACTCCTTGTACAAATAAACCTTGAAGCGTGGTAGATAAAGAAGTGAGCTTTCAAGCTATGAAACTTCCAGAGGTTGAGCCATCTCTCACAGATGGGCTTACACGATTGCACTTCATGTGAAAGCCCTGATACTCTTAAGAACACATTTCGTGCAAAGCATTAGTGACTTAGTGACACATTCGTATTATGTATTAGTCCTAGGAATAACAAGGGTTCATTCTCATACACATCTGGCATGGGACTGACATGGGCATCTTACAGGGACTCCTACCATCTCATTAGTGTTTTGAGATTGTTTGTTGTTTTTTTTTCAATAATAACCACGATAAAAAAACTGAAACAATACAAAAGAGCAATTCAAAACAAATTTTAAGAAGAGAGTTCAGTACTCATGCAGCACAAAGAGATGCGATACTAAGTGAGGAGGAATAATGAACTCACTTTGTTCAAATTCCCCTCTGCATTGTAGCACCACTGCAGGCAATAAGCAATGCAAGCTCCCTTTCATGCCACTGTTTTGCTGGCCTTGTTGAGCTGTGTGTAGAACTTTGCTCCTGAATGCAAAAAATGGGCAAAGTGGTTCTCTTTGTATGTGTATGTTCTTCCCCTTACAGAATCCCATTCAGAAAATACTGTTTTTCAAAAGTCACACACTTTTTAGATGAACGCATCATGCATTTTAGACTTTGATCCTACATACTGCAATGTGTTTGGTATATAACCTTGCATGTTGGGATCCTTAACAAATCCTAGAGAGAAAGTCACTTTTCTATTGACCTCCTGTTTCTTTCCCTGTTACTGTTTATGCACACTGTCTTGCTTTGCACTTAGATCTTCTCCCCCTATGTAAGTGCAACCTCCTGCTAGCCAGATTTTGCCTTCTCTGCATGTAAAACAAAAATAAGAAACCTCCTTTTACCATTCCTCCATTTAAATTGCCAGATCTTCATGGCAGTGTCTGATAAGACACAAAAAGGTTTTGATCTCTGATGCTTACAGTAGTACCAAACAAAAAAATCACTCTGTGTAATTTAAATGCCATTCAGTGCATGTCAGAGAGATACCTTTGTAGGCTGCCTCAAGGTTTTTGATGTTCAGAATCAGGTCAATGAAATTCTGCATTCAAGGTTAATAAGAAAAATCCTGCATACTCATGTTATGCACTACCAAAAAAACCCAATAAACACTGCCAAGTCCTAATTTTAGCATATCACATACAAGGCTGCTCTTAATAAAGCTAACAGCCCGTAGGTATGACAAGAACTTCACAGAGTTCAAGCATTAAGTACTGCATTTTTCTGAGTCTATTTTCTCAGACAATTTGCAACACGGTTCGTGACTTGAAAAGCACTCAGTGCTGGCCTAACTCCGCTCCCACTAAAGTCATCCATGCAGCCCTGTCATCTCTGCCAGCAACGCAGGCGGGATGGGGCCACATGCTTTTGAAAGTCTCACCCTTATTCAACAATAACAGGCAAAAATCTACCTTAAATGATGATTAAAGTTCACATGCAAGCAATAGGTTGGGAAATGTCAGATTTAAGCCTTGACATCCACAAGCTATAATTCAGTCCCTTGTGCATATGCGTTGTGCCAGAGTCTGATTACACACCCTACACGCTTTCAGCTGCCTCACTCACTGCACCAAGTGGCTGGTGCTCACACGTAACGAGGCTTCTTCAATATTTCACTTGATCCTCACCATTCTGTGCATGGCCTTACTGGCAGCACAAAATCCCAACCGGCATTAAAGGCAGTCGTCAGTTTTCTCATAGCAGTTCCTATGGAGCTCATCACTACAGTATGTGAGTGCTTCAAATACTCATCACTTCTTTCCACAGCACCTCTGCATGGTGGAGAGGATATTACCCCATCGCACAGACAGGAGTGGAGTCAATGATTAAGATCAAACGTTTTGCTAATTTAGGGTTTCCAATTTCAGATGCCTAAGATCAGGTAATTTTCAGACTAATTATCACGAGTTCACATCGTTAAAGCATAGCTCCTATCAAGCTCAACTGCAGCCAGACATTAGCGCTACTGAAATTCAGAAAAAAAAAAGAAAAAAAATCAGATTCAGAATTCTACTGAGCAGCTGAACTTTGGGGGGAAAAGAAAAAAGGCACAAATAGGAACTAGTGGAGCTATGAAAAAAAGCAACTGGCTAAGCATTCCAGCATCCATAGGAACACGTAAGGGAGTTGGGGACCCTCTTCTGCCTCCAGACCATCTTCTCTTTCAGAGAAAGTATCTTCTGATACCTTCAACAACTGGAACCCTAGACAGTAAACTCACTAGTATTAGAATCAAAAATCACGCTTACTCATAGTTCACCCATCATTATAAACAAATAACCTGCAATATCAAAGACTGCTTTACTGAAAACTTTTAGATTAGGCAGTTGGGCTATTTTTTCAGGTCTCCTGTTATTTAACTGAAGTATTGGTTGTTTCTTTGGACAGGAAAGGTATCTTTTGGGTGGGTCTGTATGTACATTTACATGTGCATGGTTGTATGCATTGCTTGATAATACACAGATCAAATGAAAATGGAGGGAATATTTTGGGCGCTGTTCCATATTGTGAACCTTTACAAAGTAGTCTAAGATAAAAAATACATGCACGTAGGTAATACGAATCCATTTAGAACTGAACTGTAAAACCAATGAAAGAGAGTCATTTGGAATCATTAGAGATGAAGCACTACCTTTCTAAATTGGAAAGTATTTCTTGAAAGTACAGTTTATTGCAGTCAACCAAGGGTCGTATACTGCTAGAGCCACAAGGAATAGGAAAGCCCACCTGAAGCATTTCAGGATAGAAACAGTCTTTAGTTTCAGATGCAGAATTGCCAGAAAGAACTCCAGGAAACAGAGGATGGTGATTATTATTTTTTTTTAGTACTGATTTTTCCTTTTATCTTTTTGAACACAAATCAGTACATGTCAGGAAATTCTTCTTGCTTCAGGAACAAATAAACACATCAAATTTTAAACCATCCGCAGCGGAAGTGAACTGTTCTTTAGAGATGAAACATTTTTCAAGAACACTGCACAAGTCTGCTTTTTCTTTCCCAAGTCAATTATTCCTTTGACCATCAGGAGTTCAGTGGAAGTTGGAAAATAATGGCTCTCAAAGAAGAGAAACACTACCCAGCACCTCTCTGGAAGCACCTTAGCCTTAAGGTAGTTATTTCTTGCTCTCAGGTTCACAGTTTAATGAATGCCAACATACAGAAGGATTCATTTGATGATTTCCACGGTGGCTTTATATTCACAATTGCTGGAATGTGTTTTAGGTTACTTTCAACAGTTAACAAACCTCTAGACCTTTGGAGACCCAAAGTCATCTGATCTTATTCAAAAGAGCAGAAACATGATCAACTGAATGAATGAATAAAACACTACTAACAGTTTAAAAATGACTGAGCAATGTAGGACATACCTACTCCTCGTAAAAAACTGCCTAGAGCCAGGCAGACCCTGACCAATAATCCTGACAGCAGAGAACAACACTGCCATTGCGTGCTCTTAGAGGTTGAAACACAGAAGCGAGTAAGCCCTGAGCAAGTCATTTCATGCTGTTATTAAGCCTCCCTTTCTGCCAAGTGTGGGAAATGCAGTTTACCTACATCACTGAGACATCAGGAGGAATATTTCACAAAGCAATTTGAAGACAAAAAGCACAAAGAAGACACCAAGTATTATTTTGTGACTACTTAGGAGATGAAAGAAATAGTTCAGCAGCATGCATCTTTCTGTAAGGCAGCTCTGTATAAACAGTATAAGCCTATAACTATTTTTCTTTACATTTAGTAGCATTAATAAATATTTTAGGACATATTCTGTCCTGAGGGCGTGCAGTACCTGTCACATTCAAATTAAAACAAAAAATACTAATATTCTATGACTAAGATGGTGATTTAGTTCCGTTTTAATATCATGGTTCCAAAATAAATAAATAAATTAAAGGACGAAACTCGACAGGATCGCATGGTTCTCTAAAGCCTGAGCAACTGCTGCCTTTGCATTCTTAATACTGACCAGCAGACCTCCCTTGGATTCCTGAAATTAAATGCCATCACTGGACCACACAGCATTTCAAATGTGTTTCTTTCTATTTTGCTACCTTTTTCAGCTGCTTTCAGAATAAAAGAGAGGGAAAATAAATGGCTAGCAAGCGCAGAAAGCGTTTAAGAAGCACTCTCTTTAACACACAAGAAAAGCGACCCTTCAAAGCCCATGCATAAGCACCTCCATAATTGGATGGATTTTCAAGAGCACCGAGCTTTGAGCATGCAGCAGTCCCCAGTGAAACCAGCAACTGCTCTTGAATGCTCAACAATTTATCACGACTCAACAGTTTCCCCTCAGGGCATTATTTACTACTGTGTGGTAAAGAGAAAGCTACAACATTTGAGACTGTCATTTTTGGCTGGACTTGTACACCGACATCTATTAGGCTCCCCTGAAACATCCCCAAGTATTTCCACGTGCTTTTTTTTTTCCCCCCTGGATTTTACAAGAAACAGGCCTAAGTTAAATGATCGCTGCACATTAAATGATCGCTGCACACTTCGGACTCAAATGTCAGGACTGTACCGTGCTGGTAAAGGTTACACGAAGTAATGATTAATTAGTCTTTTTTCTCATTGGGGTTTTACTTGTTTGTCAGTAAAAGACAGAAGATGATTGCCTGGCCAAAATATGCATTATTTCCAGTTCTCTAATATCACCAGGCAGTAGGCAGCAGTTCAATTTGCCAGCAATAATTTATTGTGTAGAATCGAAATTCTGCAAGCAACCTCCTCTCATCTGTTAATTTCAGCATCTCCCACAGCGATTTGATTTCCTTCCTGGCTTTTCGTGTTAACTGGTCACCTCCTGCCAGATCTCAGCTACCACAGCAAGGCTCTGCAGCTTGCACAGCGCTCACACAGAGGAGACTTCAGTGCCATCCACATCCACCTGCCCCTGTGGTGGTGTAGGTGAGAGCAAATGTTGCCTTACTGGTCTGTTGGCTTAAACTAATAGCGTGGCTTAAAATGCATTTTTGTGTATTCTCTCTTCCTTTGCCAGACAGGAAAGAAAATGGAATGTAGCGACGGATAATATTTGCAAGGACAATTAGAGCAAATGAGTACATCACTGCCAAGCTTTTTCCAGGCAAACTTAGGTTTCCACTTGTTTGATTTATTCTTGAGTTAGTTGTAACATCCGTGATGATAAAGAATATTAAAAAAGCTGTTCAACAGTCTTCTGGCTTGGAGCCATGGACTAATCTTCATTTGGTAATTGACGGCTTATAGGATGGAAATAAACTCTATGGAAACTGTCAAGTCAATGAAAAGTAATGAAGTATAAACATCCGAATGTCACCTAAATTCAGTCTCCTTACAGCAACTGTCATCTCTTGTTTTATCATCAGTTGCAGCAATAAAACTAAGTAAAAGTTATGCATTACACCTGACGAGCAGCCAACCACATGTAAAAGCACAGAGCATGCTGTGAATGCCTCAAAGCAAATTAATTCCTTTTTCCTCACAAAACCATTTTCTCCTTGACTGACAAAAAACACTTACTCAAGAAATGCGTGAGTCAAAAAAATATACGTATGTGCAGTAGATACTAGAGGGCGTGCTTCTAGCAGCCTCTAAGTATTTGTGGCCAAAAATACAAGAACCTGGATGCAACAGAATGAAACATGATATGGAACATCATTTGAATGTTTATTATTGTTCCCTACGTAGGGACTCCCCAGAGAAAGAACACACTCATGCAGCTTCCTTACGCTCTCTCATTAAGTGCTTCCCAATACCTCCAGCACATCCATTCTTCGCTGCAGTACTAAGCAGAACTTGTGTATTACAGTTGATGGTGCTGCAGCAACTTAGTTGGAGAAAGAATTCTTACTCAAACTTTTTCATACAGGTCAAGAGAAGGATGACAAAGATGATGATTGGGGGAAAAAAAAGCAAAGAGAAACAAGCTCTAGTTTCAATGAGAGGACTCGAAGTAGCCTGAATATCCAGCATCCCACTAGGATCTATTTTAGATCATATTTTTATCCTCAAGTGCATGTTATTTCTCAGGTGTATTTTACACGGACTGTTGAGTTAAATACTTTCTATCTTTGCGTGCCAAAAACAGTATTTCCAGAATGTATTACTACAGAAGTAGGAGTCAGCCAAGCTTTCTTTTCTTCAGTAAAGCAAGATGAGGAAGGGCTTTCCAACCCCACAGTTTTTGGGATATTAATTGGGAACGGAAAACATCTCTACTTGTGTCATAAATCAGAACGTTTCATTTTTCAGGTATTTAAACCCACAAGAACAGAAAAAAAGAAAAAAAAAAGAAAAAAGTAAGGAAACATATTCTGGCTGCAGAAAACAATGTTTAGAACAATGAACTTTCTTTGGTAATTCTCCATCTTCTTATATACGAATTTTTGATTACCCAGGTTGATGCAGATACTCAAATTTTTTAATGTAACTATTTAATTTTTTAAGCAAATTTACATTTGTGGTCCAACCATGTTCAGCGTGGAGATTTGAAAGGTCTCCCAGAAATATTTAGAGTTAGGAGATTTAGTGGAAATAGCTCTTCATGGATGGACTGCGTTTTACAGCAAAAAAAAACAACAACAATGCACCATAATTTCAAACACCTCTACCATACAGAAAGGCCCTGTCCACTTCAACACTGAAGACCGTAAATCTGGGCTCAGGCTATCGATCACTGCAGTCATTCTGGAACTCACACTAGGCCATTGAAAAGCAAAAAAACTGCTCTCTTCTGGCATGAGACGCAGTACAACCATTTATTTACGGACCCAACCAGATGCTAACTGGCCAAAGAAGTTCTTAAATTTATAAGAAACTACAGGAATTTCTAGGAACCTACTGAAATGTCTAAGAAAAATACCAGCCATCGTAGTGGCAGGAGACCTACAGTCCTGGTCTCCATGAGCATTCCAGTCACTTCCCACCTGCAAGTCAGGAGCAGACTCATGCGAACAGTATTTTGCCACATACAAGAGGATGTGAGCTAACAGATGCTCCCATAAATCTTCTGAAGCAACTGATGAAGAGACCTGCAACCTTGGACCAGAGTGCAAATGTGGCCTGATTTATATTGTGGTCCTAAGCTCAAAGAGCATTTCTGTAAGAGAAATTTGACTTCTAAAGGAAGTATTTTTCCCAGTCATGTGAGAAACAGCCAGAGAAGAGACACTTAAAATATTCAGTTCTATGATAAAAGCCACATGAAAATAGAATAGGCTGCTTGGAATAAAACTGCTAGTTACAACTTGTTTGCATTTGCAGGTTTAGAGCCTCAGTTTGCTACAGGATACTGGGCAGAGTACCTAAGGGATATGCCCATCCTTAAATCTTTTGGCAGCCCTTCGTATTCCGTTCTCTGCATGAAACACCTGGGCCAAAACAACAGAGTTGTGCTTGGACTGGAGACCAGTCTGCCTAATAAACACTGTTCCTTCTTGGTTGGCCTCCTCCCCTTGCCAAGTATATAAGGTGGAGGAAGAAGCACAGACAGTGGTATAGACCAAGAGAGAAGAAGAGCGCGCTTAGATTCACTGCTACGTCAATGTTAGGGGGCATGAGAACAGGATGAAATCAGCAACCCCAGCATAAAGAAAAAGGCAATCTCTTTACCTAGTAGCAACCTTAAAATCTCAAAGATGTTGTAGGTAGAAAGGTAAATTTTCTTGGCTAAATAAACAGTAACTCCTTAAGGTTTCCTGATCCTTACGTTACCAGACTGTCCTTTGATTTATCTGCCCTGTTTGAGTGCGAGAATAAAACATGTAATCACAACATGATTTGCAACAGGCATGTCAAGCATCAATATAATCCACGTAAAGCCATGTATTACACCTTACAAGGGACAGAACACAGAAAAGAATTCAATTTAATGTAACTGAATGCTCCGCAGATTAATTTCACCAAGATTAATCTCAAAAAGTCATTACATTCAATAGATCAGCATTCTCAGCAATGTTTGTAAATGGCCTTTTGCATTAGACATACTGGGACAATAAAATATGAACAAGAAGGCTGCTACTATTGTTAGATTGTACTAAACTATGATGTGTCTGGATTGGTTCAGCAGCAGAAACATAGTTTAAATATAAATTTCCCATAACGCAGAATCAGAGAATGGCTTGGGTTGGAAGGGACCTCAAGCTCCAACCTCCCTGCCGCATGCAGGGCCACCAACTTCCACATTTAATACCAGACCAGGCTGCCCAGGGCCCCATCTGACCTGGCCTTGAACACCTCCAGGGATGAGGCATCCACAGTCTCTCTGGGCAGCCTGTTCCAGCACCTCACCACTCTCTTGGTAAAGAACTTCCCCCTGACATCCAATCTAAATCTTCCCTCCTTCAACCTAAAATCATGTCCCCTTGTCTTGCCATTATCTACCCCTTCAAAGAGTTGGCTCCCCTCCTGTTTATAGGCTCCCTTTAGGTTCTGGAAGGCTGCAATGAGGTCACCCTGCAGCAACAGGAGAAGATAATACTTACTACACTTAGGGCAGAAATTGAAATTTAAGAAATATCTAAAAAATTGCTCCCACCTTGAGCAATTCCTTTAATCCAGTGCCACAGCGTCTCAAAATAATAAAGAACCTGAAGTTTTTGCTTACTACCTCCCCCAGGTTACATCATCTACACTGCAGTTAGTTTTACACAGCTAGAAAATGATTACCTGTCTCTTCCTTCTCTCATTTTAATATGGGTTATTTGGCCACAAGTTTTCCCTCTAAGTCCTTGAGTTTCTCTCTGTAAGGAGTAAAAAAATGCTGCATATGCATTAAAAAAAAGCCACCTGTTTGCTCCTAGTCATGAAAATGGGAAGATCAAAGTGCGAGGTTGTCAGTGTACTCAAGGCTGGTTACAACAGTGTAATGTAAATTAAATCCTAAAGCTATATGAAGGTGAAATAGCGATCCCTCTTAAACTCTGCGCAAAAAGAGCTGAGAGGTTGGTTAGTGTGTAACTAAGCTAAATTAAAGACCCAAAACATACACCAAACAATATGCCGCTGTATACATCTCCCCCTCTACTCCCCCCCCCCCCCCAATTACATGTTTATTATGGTATCTTTGACAAGCTAAATTAGCAATAAGTTAATGTCTAAGTTGTGGATTCACTTCTGAAAATAATATACTACAACTAAGCCTTAAATATCTGCTACAAACATAAGTGAAGGTAATGGAGTCAAAAACTGCAGACTAATTGCTTCTGTTGAAGGCTTATTATCACTCCAATTTGAAGCTCAGCAGCAGTTCAGCAGCAATACAACCTACTTTCGTCAAGGCACTGTCAGCCTTTAGATGAAATTCATTTTTAGTTCAGTCTCTGTTAGTTTTATAAATAACAAAAACAACAGCCATTTGCTTTTCGGGCTGACAAAGGAGGTAAACAGAAGGGTTAATGAAAAACAAAACACAATACAACAACCAACAGTTGAGTCCTGAGACACAGAGATTGTCTCGTCTTCAGCCTCTCCCCATCATGGCTGCTAGAAGAGCCTGGAGGCATGGCCATGATGCAGGGGTGTTGAACACGAGAAGATCTCAAAACGAAGTCCTTGTTATGCACCTGTGACCAGCTGTTACTCAGCAGGCTAGGACAAATCCCACTCTGAGAAATGCTCTGTCTGCAGTTTCCAACTGCACTGTTAGACCGATGCCATACATCACCCAGCACACAGGTTCTCTCTCAAAAAGGCTTTACCTCAGCAGCACTATCAGGACACCCAAGGATGGGTTATATGAGGGAGAACGAGGAAAGCAGAGCCCTTTTCCTGTGCAAGAAATCTTGTTCCTTCAGGGATCTTCTATTCTGGCAAAACCAGTTCCTGTTTCCTTCCCACCACACACTCCCATGTGATGAAATGGAAGGCAGAGGCTTCAGTTACTACCCTATAAGGTAGTATGTCCAATGTGACTGGTGTACCAAGGACCATCACCCTAACCCTACACAACACGACCTTCTCTAATTTTCCTCCTGCTTCTCTGCTGCTGCCATCACCTCCCCGTGGGATGTGCCACTAATCGTTATAAACCCTCCCAATAGCTCTCTCCACAACAACCACAACTTTTGTCAAACGCTTTGTGCCTACAAGTAAAAGGTTCTGGGCTTCACCCATGGCTTGTAGGCTTCAGCCTTGACTCATAGCCTCAGCCTGGCTTTCAGAAGGAGATGTTCCATCAGCCCACAGACCCTGAACTTCAGCCTGCTTCTCTTGCCCATCCGCCTTCCCCTTCTGAAAGGTTTTGTTCTTATTCTCAACCACACAGATCTCTGGCTTATCATTATCCTTTTACTCACTTTCCCATTTCATCTCTATGGGCTCCTAATTATACCACAGTATTCCTACTGAAGAAGAAAAAAATCAAATTACTCCTTCTCAGAAAAGGTCTTTCTGCATTACACAAGAGAGAGCTGAAAGATCTGTATCTTACCTCAAAGTCGAAAACAGCTTCAAGTTCCCAAAATCTTAGAATCAAATGCAATCCCAAAATTCTTCATATTTTTTTCTCTCTCATTTGCAAGTCTGCTTATAACTATTCAAAGTCCTGCTAGGATTTACTTTTATTCTTTATCTCTTCCTGCTGAAATTCTTATTCATATCTGATGCTTCAGAATGAGTTTAACTTTCAGAATTTCTCCTATGACTCTTGCCATAATTTCTCTAGACATCAGGGAGTGCCTCTGCAGCAGAAATGCTAAGTCAGGGCTTGAGCACCTGCTGGGAAGGCAGGGCCAACCCAGGGAAGCTCAGCTGCATGCAATGCACCTGAGTGACCAGAAGGGGTGGAGCCAGGACTTCTCACTTGCTGCAGCCTAGGACCTTCCCGCTCTTCTGTCGTTGCTATCCTTTCTATCACGTTAAGCTTATCTCCAACATCTCTAGTACTCACTTGTGCAGTGTGAGTTACTACAGTATCTCAGAACCTCATATCAGGAGATTGTGCTTTTCCTTTCAATGTAAGGTAACAACAGACAGAAGCTGCTGACTGTCACCATGGCCCTAAGTCTAACACACCTGCTCAGAACCATAAGGGAAGTCTGCAGCACAATGAGCACTAAATCTGGTGCTCTGACTGCTGTACCATCCTTCACAGCCACCCGATAACCCCATTCAGTCCTGGCTCTTTAATCAGAAATTGATAATAACTCAGCCCTCTGTTCGTGATCACTTTCAAATACAGTTCCCTCTCCAATGTTATGTTCTAGAAAGGCTTTGAAAACTTGCTGAAAGTGCTCCCCTCCCTTCTCTCACTTTTGCAACCTGTGCTTCTCCATATCCGAAGTGGCCCTTTGGAGAAGAAGTGAGCTCAGCTTTCCTGTTGTGTTGCTGCCAGCATTCACCCTTCTCCATATCTACTTCACCTACTTAGATCTCACTTTACAATCAGGGAAGGAAGATGGAAGGACAGAAGACAGTATGAAAAAAAAAGAAAAATAGAAGGGACCAAAGAACAAATCACTGGAATACAAAACATACAGAATGAAGTACATAAATAATAAATACTATTATACTCTATGTCATTTAACAAAAATTACCCTTTTCTCACATCATCCAGAGTGACCACAATTCATGCCAATGTAATGCATTATAAAGTCATAAGGAAGCTGTATGAAAGGCGTGAAAACTGAAAGCAAGTAAAAACGTTGTTCATGAAATAACTGTAGCAAAGAATAGCACTGATAATGGTCCACAACTGAACTGAAGCATGGGATGGTCTACAGTAAGAGTTGGGAAAAAAAAGTTTTTTCTTGTTGAGTTCAATCCCAGTCTCCTAAACTCTAGATAAATGAAACAACTTCAGAGGCAAATTATTCTGTCTTGACCCATCAGCAACAGAAAGACTTAATGAGAAAGACTGCAACATAAGATGTCATAGAATCACAAAATCCTTTTGATTTGGTAGAGACCCTTAAAGGTCATCTAGTTCAACTCCCCTGAAATAAACAGGGACATCTCTATTTCAGGAATGGAGAGAGCAGCACTCCACCAATACTGACCCAAGGACAAGCGGCTGAGCACATTTTACGGGCAGTCTCCGTTTGATCTGTCAAGCAGTAGCTACACTTCAAAGCTTACACAATCCCAAGAATCCAATGGAATGCTTCAATCCTTTGCTCATCATACCTATAACTCAACAGCCACAATGCAATGTTGACACATCTGAGGCCTTCCAGAAGAACTTTCATTTCAACACTCAACACCAAAAAAGCTCTTCCAGCCTTCTCCTTCTGAGATGCCACCATTATGCCAAACATGTGCCATCTCCCCATTTCTCAGATGCCTGTGTTCCTAATAGAAAATTAAGGGCTTGAAAAGACTGCCAATGTGATGCAATTTCATGTTTTTGAATACAGTGTTCTCTGGAGCACAATTACGGAAATTTAATCTCTTGAGAAATAGAGCAGATATCATTAACAGAATGAAATACAAATGATCTCTAAAACTTCCTGAAGAAAACCTCTGTTGAGTCTACAATAAGATACGTAATTTACAGGATTGTTATCAGGAAACAGTGGTGTTGTTTCATATTAACAAAATTATGTCTAAAAAAAATTATGCACTTCAACATCTAATGCTAAACACTTCCATTCAACATCTCATACTAAACACTTCCATTAAAACAAAGCCCAAAACTTGGTTTTCCATGCAAGTCACGAGTTAAGTTTCTTATCTTTCTTTTCTCTTCACCAGACACCTTCTGCAAGTGGACACTGCTCTGTGGTTTCTACACAGCTATAACAGTCAAAGCCAGAATACTGTAGCAAATCAGCAAGAAAGACTGACTCTCATGAGCAGGGATTCACCTTTGGGATATGACAGCTTTCAATTCTAGCCAAGAATGCAGGAATTTTGCTATCACAAGTCACTGAGATAATATGCTAAATTAGCTCATCTCCTGGGAGATTCACTCCCACCTGTTAAACAGCCCCAGGCCAAGCTCTTTCCTGCCCACTGTTGAATCTAGGTAGCACAGAGGTATGTCACAGCGCTCCTCAATTATTCTCCATGGATTTTATGCCACTGGGGTGCTGCAGTGGGGACTGTGACTATGCCAGCTAATGGCTCCATAAATCAGAGCTCTCTTGTAATGCTCCTGGGGCTTGGTTTGCTTCTGAACACAAACTTAGAACGCAGTATCTCAAACCCTTAAAACACAGAGGATTCACCATTGGCTCTTTCTGTTCTAGCATATGCTGGAGATGCTACTAAAAAAAAGGCAAAGTCCCTTTCCCATTTCAACAGATAAAATTCAGTTAAAATATGCACCTGAACCTACTTCTGTACAGCCTGCTTACAAAGTGGAGAGTTCCTGAGCTCTTTGTAGCCGATTTCACATGATGTAAGGAGGCTTTAAATTTAAAGAGAATCAGGATTATTGCACCCTTTCAATAAAGCCTGAACTAACCAAGATACTGGGCACCAAGATACAGTGATTTGTTGGACAGACATCAGATGGATAAAGCAGATCTGAAATGACTTAAGTCATGCCTCACTGGCTTCCTTTTGGATGAAGCTAAATGAGAAGGCGCTGTTTAGTTCATAACTGACATCCACGCTGGTCTAGAACTGGCTTGAAATAACTCCCTTTTGAAGATCTGTATAACACCAGCTTTTGGGCCTCAGTAGCACTTCTCTCACCCTCACGGTTCCACACAGCTTCCTAATGTAAGCAAAAACGTATCTTTGAGTTTAATCTACTCTGGGAATGAAATGGCAGCACAGGACTTAGATCCCAATGGTTGGAGCTATTTATGACCTTGAAGGAAGAGAACAGCACGCACAGGGATGGACTCCCTTTACTACCACAATTCCAGAATGACCTAAATTATATCTATCTATCTATGGAAAAAGCCTGCACAATGTACACTTCTTGTCCTATTTGGCCAGGTTTTAGCATAGTATATTGGATACTCCAACTGTACTCACTTTGCAACGTACTACAGGCTATTTCTGTGAAGTACAGAGTGGCAGGAGAACATTAGGAGCATGAAATATTCACCTCTCCATCCTCTTATCCCTGAGCCTGGCCTAGGTATTCCAAGGCAAATGTGTTCTCTCCTCATTTGAAAACACCGATCACTTGGATTTTCATCTGTTCTGTAAAGCTCAAAATTGATTATCTTAATGACAGTTAATAGCCAGAACCCTTCTACTTATCTGATGTTACTCCTTCACAGAGCCCACTTCAATAACAGGCAGTCATTGAGCTATTTTGGCTCCTTACTTAATATTTGGCCTTGTACACAGAGTTGCATGCAAACAATCATCAACAATGTTGTCTAAGACATGAGCATATTCTGGAGCAGGATATTGCTCCCTCCAAGTCTATGACAGTTCTATGTAGGAAAAGAAATGGGAACAGTCATTTATTATGAGTGTTATTAACCAATCATCCCTTGAGTACGTTTTATAAAAGGTGAATACACCACTGAAAGAAGGCCAGCTAACAGTTCCCAAGACCGAGACCAAGATTTATCAGTCCTCTCCAGCATGATGTCAAGACTATTAGTGCCTGCAGGGTATTCTAGGGACTTCAGAGCACTTGATAGAGCAGAAAGCCAAATGTAATCACTGCACAACGCACTGCATCCATCTCCAACCGTTTGAACAAGAAACCCTCAGCTGTGGCAAAAACATCAAAGCATACAGACGTGGCTGCATCCAACTTACATCTTGAGCAAACAATCCCAATATGACTGCAGGAGACCTGATTACACATCTTACAGGATGTTTTCTGCTCGTGGCCCAAAAGACTTAAAGTTCAGCACCATGAAATTGAGAGGCACAGAGATAAATGATTAAAATCCCAGATAGTTTAACTGGTGGGCAGTGTTGCTTATCAGGAGGAAACTACAGAAATGCTTTTAACTAACAAAGGGAAGAAAAGGATGCTTATTCCCTGGCTTCAAGCAGGTTAGACAGTGCATTGCTTACCCCCATATGCTAATAATCTTCTATCACTATGTCTGCAAATCTCAGGGCAGAGCCTTCATTTCTGTACAAACACACGGCTACGAATTACATTTTTAACTTACGCCCACAGCGCTTCTGATGTTCTTTAAACATTCCCCACCCTGTTCCTACAGCATCTTTTTGCACCCAGTTTCTGCTTGGGTTAACATGGTAGGACAACAACCAATGTGCCGCTTGCCTGCCTCTGTGCCAAGGATGTCACAGTGAGGGATACTGAAAAGGGATGGTTACAATCTCTCTATGACAGCAGCAGCTGCTTCTGAAGCCTCAGTCCTCTACAGACCAGTACTTTGTGTTCAATTTTCTCCCAGTGACATTTTTCAATTTCTTGACCATTTTTATGCAAGGAAAGAACCTCGGCAATCCTTGAAATACAGAAGCCAATTTTCAGCTGGAAATAGAATTTGGATAGAGCCCTTTTTTCAGTTATGAACTATTTCAAATAGAATAAAGGTTTAGATCTGCGCTTGGTGTTAGAAGACAAAAGTGCACTGAAATCAGTGGACGCAGATTAGATTCAACATCCCACTGTAAAAGCCATTTTACTAACAACATACTATGAAAAGGAAAAAAAAATCTAGGAGCGAGCAAAGTGCAAAGTCGCTTATAGACCAAACATTAATATTCATCAATATCACTGATAATTATATATGCCTGATAACTCTATTTTATGCTCATGCTGGGGCAGAGCTGAGGGAGTATGTACTTTCAGACTATTTAAGAATACCACATGGATATAATTGCAACTCGATCACTTACACAACGCATTCAGTCAACATTCTGCGTTAATACTAGAGACCCATTCTGGGCATTTTGTACTTCACAGAGGAAGTGTGAAGCAGCAAAGCAGTGTCAAGACAGAAGAAAGATGGCATTTGGCAGGTAACGCCACTTGCTATAAAAGCTGCGCTCCTTTATAAAGGGCAGCCAACCCGTGCTCCTTGAGTTACCAGACCTGACACTTCTACGTGGTTTGCAGAAGCCCTCTTTGTTCAGCAAAGGCTGCCGTGCACCCCTTCCTCCCTGAAACACAGCCAGTACTGACTGCAAGGAGCAGCACACAGAGACAGAGATCGGTATTCCAGTAGCAGTGGAGCACGGCGGAGGTGAGATCAGTTAGAGCCATTGTTCCTTCGCCCTCCATACCAAAGTTGTTTTCCTCTTGTTTCAACAGAAACCCTCGAGCCTGCCTTGGCCATTAGTGAAATGTCACCATGCCAATGGGGAATTTATAATGCTGCTTGTGGTGTGAGGGTACCCTAGGAATTCCCACGCTTTTCCTTTTGTTATTTCCCTAAAAAAGATCAAGTCCAAAAACCACGTACATATATAACCGATGTGTGAGGCTCTCAGCCCACGAAGTCAGGAGAAACTATTTTAAGAATTAATTTGCGCCCTGAGAGATCTGTTTAAATTATCCTCCCATGCTATCCTAACCAAAGATGAGAGCAGAGAACTTTCAGTGTTTGGGGAAGGACGAAGGGGAGACACGGATGTTCTGTGCTCCTGCAGCCAGTGGGGGGACACTGGGACTCCAGTGCACCTTTGCTGTCCCTTGTGTCACCACCTCTAACCATACCTGCCATTTACAGCTGAGAATGTGTCGCTTTTTTTTTTTTCCTGCTCTTCTTTTTTTTTTTGATGGGGAAAGTTTAGGCTTCATCCTGTCTGGGTTAAGTGCCGTTAAATAGGAATGCTCTCAAAAAAAAAAACAACCCCACAAAACCAACCCCAAACAAACAGGCATGGCAGAGGAAATTAAGTCTTTAACTTTTCCACCCCTACAGAAACACGAAGGGCACCCAATATAAGCCAGGAAAAGGACTTCAGGTACAGTGTAAGCACTGCAGTTTTCCATCAGGTCCATAGGAGCTGTACTTCCTCATGGCCCTGCATCACTGACAGCACATGCTGTACCCTGGGGCATCTCTTCAAGGAAACATCACCCCTCAAAAATCCCTGAAAGTGCTGCACAAAATCAGGAGCTGAACCCCACTTTTGCACTGTTCCATCCGCTTGCAGAGTGACCATAACCCTCCTGCAGCAAGAAGGGGCCTCTGTCCCAGCACTCTGCCCCACACATGCATGTAGGGGACCGAGATACGGAGCAAAGCACTACGGCCCGGTGGAAGAGGTGCAGTCAGGTAAAAATAGCACAATTCACCCCCCCCCTCTGCCCCCCCTCACCCCCCCCAAGCCTCCACGCACGCCAACAGCAGACCTTGAGCCCAGATGCACAGCACTTTCCTCCAGCCACTGAGTGGTGACTCAGTTGACAATTTTAGGTACGCACACCAAAATAAACTAAAGCTCAAAAAAATCACACAAGAAACGCCGAGCTACACAACGCCAATCCGTATTTGTTTGAAATCGAGGAAAAGAAGCGTTACCTGATCCTGCTGCTGGGCTTGTTTCCCTGATGCATTTTGCTCCTTGGCTGTAGTCATGCTCACCTATTTGTGCCCACCGCAGTGGCAAACAGGATTTGAATGTGTGAGTGTGAGCTGGTCTGCGTGTGCTCAGACATACACGCGCGTGCACACACATACACACAAAGACTGGAGGGATGAGTAACTAGTCCATCACTTCATCACCAGCTGAGAAATTTCCCACCCCCGTGAAATCAAAAACACAACGTATTAAAAAAAAACCACACACACACACACAAAGCAAAAATAAAGATAGAAAATAAAAAATCTCTAGCCTAGCTGGCTTCCCTCTTGAGCCTTTAAAATCAAAGCAGGAGCAGAGAGAGAAGGATGCTGTGGGGGCTCCTTCAATTAGCAACAGCCTCTGCAATCGTCACAGAAACAATGATAACTGCTTGGCAACCGGCGACGGGCAGCCGGGAGGCAGAGCCGCGCTCCGCGCTCCGCACCTCCCCGCCGGCAGCCCCCGCGCTGCGCATGCCCCGCCGCCCCCGCGCGCTGTGCCGCCCGCGCGTCGTCCTGCGCTGAGCGCGGCGCTGCGGGAACCCCGCGGGTAACAGCGCTGGGGTCCCGGCGGTGGATGCCCGCTCCCGGTTGGATTTGGAGGATGCTGCGGGGACGCGGGTTGCCACCGAATGGGATGCTGAGAGCGGAAGTGCTCCCAGCCCCCTCTGGTCCTCTCTGCGTCCTTAATGGGATGGGGTCACTTTGCGCGACTCTTATTGCCGCTGTCACCCATGGGGTGACAAAGGAGTGTGCTCTGTTCTGCCTTGCCCGAGCTCACTCCCCAGAGCAGCAGAGCTCTTCTAACAGACCTTCCCAGCCCTCCCGCCTGGCTGTCATACGCAAGGCGTACTTCAGGTGTTGCTCTCTGATAGCCTCTGCCCATGCAAAAACTTGGGGCGATGAGAAGGATGCTGTAAATGGGCCAGGGACTTGTGCAGCCCCATTGCTCACCTCCACACCAGGCACTCTGATGCTGCCGTGGTGCTGCTTTCCACCCCCACGCACCCTGCATCCGGCCCACAGCCCTGCTCTGTGCTGTAGGACAAAGCTCAGCGTCCTCTCAGGAGTGATACTGGGATCTGTGCTGAGTCCGCAAATCACCAGCTAAGGAATATCAAGGTATTTATCCAGCAAGCAATTACGCCTCATTTGACCCGTAATGTTACATTGCTGGTAATGCTACCAGGTTGCATTAACCATGAACTCCACTGGATGCAATCCATGGCTCTGCTGGATGCCGTTACTCCTTACGATTGGGGTGAATTTAATGCTCAGCTGAGCTTTGCTAGAGCTCAGCTTCCAGCCACCACAAAGTATTCCTGTGTTTCCACCATCGCATACCTGCAACGTACAATTGAGCTGGTAGGAAACTGGACAACCTCACCTGGTCCCAGCTGCCAGCATCCAGGAACAGCTCATTAGAGGAGTGAATAGCACCTCTCAAGCAAGAAGCAGTAATTCACACTTACATCTAACAGCTTGTGTCAACCTCTTGCTGGGTTCCCTTTAGTCCCTTTAGTTTTAGTCACAAGATGTTGCAGATGTTTGTAGTGAAGCTACTCCCGCTCAGGTATTTTTCCCCAGTCATACGAACAGAATTGCTTTCAAGGGCTGTACAAGTAGATGGGTTTGAGTTTTTCAGTTGCCTTGGTCTGTTTTCCCACCTGTTGTGGGCAGTAATGGAGTGTCCCTTTACTCCACCCTTTTGCTGTCTTTGTTTCCCAAGAGGAATTCAAACAAAACAAGACTGTCTGGGTTTTGCACTCCCTCACTGTACGTCCTGGAAATCTCTGCAGAATGGATCTTCTCACTGCATGAATCATTCTCTGCGTCCCTGACCCTCACTACTTACGCTGGCAATTGCTGAACTTAAACTACACTTCTACTGAAAAGATGTATATCTCTTTGTGTCTGCTATTCTGTTAACCCTTGCACGCCCTCTCCATGCATATTGAATTCTTTTGCAGTCAGCAATGTAAGACATGGTTTTCACTAGCTCTGGAAATGGCCAGACCTACATTGTAGGTTTTTTTTCTTTCCTTGTTGTTGAGCACATAGGAAGTTAATTGTTCTAATTAGTCCAGCAGTTAGCTATACAAATGCATATGGCTTAACCTCATTACATAGGTGCATTACGACTGAGTGTTCCCACGGCACGCCTGAGTGTTTTGGCACAGTTATTCCAGTGTTACTGAAGCTCACTTGTCTCTCTGCATGGTGGTACCTCTCTGCCTTCCCTGCCTGTACAGGGGGTCTCATCCCTTCAGATGGCCACTAGTCATCTGCTGGGGTTGGCAGATCCTGATTTTCATCCTCCATCTCTCATCCTTCCCCTATTCCAATAGGGGAAGATTAATCTTTCATAAGATTCAGCCAAGCAATAACGTTGGGACCCTACCACAGCCGTGGAGGTCACAATGCATGGCCTCACTCTGCTGATGTGTGATCAGATTACTCCATGCCTGTTCATGAAGGCTGGATATTAGGAAAAATTCTTCTCAGAAAGAGTGGTGAGGCTTTGGCACAGGCTGCCCAGGGAGGTGGTGGAGTCATCCTCTCTGGAGGTGTTCAAGAACCATAGAGATGTGGCACTGAGGGACACTGTTAGTAGACACGGTAGGGATGGGACTGTGGATGATCTTAGTGGTCTTTTCCAGCCTTATTGATTCTGTCTTCCAAATGCCAGCTACAGTCACCCAAACGGCATCCCCATTCAACATCAGTCAGCTGCTCCAGTGCTGTGGAAGGACAAACATTTCCCTCTCACCAGAAGAGGAACCTTTGACAGCTGGAAGGACCTGTTCTCATTCTCCGGAGACCAGCAGGAACAGAACTGTGCTATGGGAGCATTCTCAGAATGCTCCCAGGAATTCTTGGAGGCCATCTTCTTCACCCTCACCATCACTGCCACAACCATTATGCCCTCTCATGCTCCAAGACTGTCGTGAGCCTTGTACATTGCAAATGGAACATAATGCTGCAATGGTTCTTAAAGACAAACTGAACTAAAACTTTTGAAGTCATTGCTATGAGCACCCATGCACTCTTGGTAGCTAAAACACAATAAGGATTGTGTTTGACCACCTATTACAGTACAGTATGCGAGGGAAAGTGGCAGTTTGTTATTTTTGCCCCCCGGTGGTGCAGATCAGTTTACTTAGGCCGTCTTTGGTCCACAGGTGGATGTTTCTGCTAACTGTGAATGCGGAGGAGCCCCTTTCCAGAAGCAGTGATGGGAGTTGGTGCAGAGCATTCCCAGCCCCTATGTGTTACAGAGGGCAGATCCAAGAGCAGCCTGTGCTCGCAGGGAGCCCGCCAACTGCACACATCATTTGGAGGGAGTTGGGACTGAGCAAGGACATTAATAAGCTGGCAGCAGCAGCAGGTAGAGTTATTGGATGCAGAGCCCTTCTGCTCCTTTGAAACCTAGGGTTCTGGCTATGTCACACCAGGTTATTAATCCCCCCTTCATTACGACATCAAGGAAGTCAAAGCCAGTGGGAAGAATGGGTAGAAATGAATCCTACTTGTTTAACTACACCTTCCTACAGCCTGCTAATGTTCTCCCCTCTCCAGATGAAGACTAGGTCCCAGCTGAAGAGCTACATATCTGAACTTTTTAGTGGAGCTAACCCATTAGTGCCTGGGGTGCTGTAACGTGCTGCCTCCAGCAGAACACACCACATGATCTGCCTTTGCACATTCAGTCCCTCTGAGCTCCACAAGCACAGACCACTTCCCATTGGTTTGCTTTCAGCTCAGGGAGGACACATGGCCCAGGAAAGAACTCTGGCAATCCGCGGCAATGTAAAAACACACTCCCAGGTAGGTTACAAAGGAAGAGTCCTAAAAGCTATAGTTTTCAGGATACAGTGTTTTGGAAGTAGCAGATATTAGTGAGACAACTCAGTAAGAGAGACAGACTGCCAGCAAAGACACCCACGAGGAGAAGGTGAGAGGAGCATGTAAAAATGTTGTAGGCATGGATTTTAACATTCAGACATTTGAAAGGTGATTGATGTAGCTTGGATCAAAACAAATTCACGGAATACAAGGTGAGCTGTGCTTAGTAGAAAGCAGTGCTGCTTTCCAGCAGGGAGATAGAAGGATGGGGACACAAGCTCCTGGCAGTTCCTGCAGTAACTGTCTGGAAAAAAGGCCCATATGATCCATGAAAGCCAACTGTATCATGGGCTGCGTCCAAAGAAGTGTGGTCAGCTGGTCAAGGGAAGCGACCCTCCCCCTTTCTTCTGCACTGTGAGACCTCACCTGGAGCGCTGCATCCGGATGTGGAGTCCTCAGTACAAGAGAAACATGGCCCTGCTGGAGTGCATCCAGAGTGGGCCACATAAATGATCCAAGGGATGGAACAACTCCCCTGCGAAGACAGGCTGAGAGATGGGGCTGTTCAGCCTGGAGAAAGCTCTGGGGAGACCTGAGAGTGAGCTTTCCATATTGAAAGGGGGGCTGTAGCAAAGAAGGGGACAGACTCTTCAGCAGGGTCTGTTGTGATAGGACAAGGGGAAATGGTTTCACACTCAAGGAGGGGAGATTTAGGCTGGATATAAGGAAGAAGTTTTTCATGATAAGGACAGTGGAGCACTGGCACAGGCTGCCCAGAGCTGTGGTGGATGCCACATCCCTGGAGATACTCAAGGTCAGGTTGGACGGGGCTCTGAGCACCTGATGGAGCTGTAGGTATCCCTGCTCATTGCAGGGGAGTTGAACTTGATGAACTCTAAAGATCCCTTCCAAATTAAATGATTCATATAAAATATGATTCTATGCTCTTCTTAAGAGCATTGACAAGGAAATCCAATTAATCTCCAAGTCTGAGTTTATACGTTTGCAGCTACCTTACTCTCCCACTGCTCCAACTTTTTTAGAGGATGTCAAAGAGTCGGGAATGAGAGTGATGAGTCTGTGCAAGGCAGGCTGTCCACAGCATTACTATGGTTCCACAGATATGCCAAGCCATGCTGGCGACCAACTCACTCTTTGCAGTCCCAGTGACAAAATATCACCAACCAGAAAAGCAATGGCATATCTCCTATAGATCCTACCGGAGATCATGGTAAAACCAGGAGGGTCGCATGGTTAAAAAAACTCTCTGTATAAGATTTTATGCTTTTAGAGGCAATCTCAGAATCGTTAAGGTTGGAAAAGACCTGTAAGATCATCTAGTCCAACCATTAGCCCACTGACCACGTCCCTCAGTGCCACATCTCCATGGTTCTGGAACATCCCCAGGGATGGTGACTCCACCATCTCCCTGGGCAGCCTGTGCCACTGCATCACCACTCCTTCTGAAAAGAAACGTTTCCTAACATTCCAACCTGAAACTCCCCTGCCGTAACTTAAAGCCATTTCCTCTCATCCTCTCAGAAAAGCAGCAAGATATACTGACTGTTCATTCTGGAAGTCTGCTCTGTGTTTGTCTGAATAAGCTCTGGAGAGGGAGAATTTAATTTTGTTTTGAAAGCACAGTTTGTTGATGAGGATATGCATTAATTAACTTTATCTTGCACCAGCCTTGCTCTGCCACCCCACTCCTGTTGTCTCCAACATATTTGTTCTACCAAGGGAGAGTGACAAGTGAGTCTTTATGTCCAGTTGAATCTTCAGAGGCTCCACTGAGTGGCTTAGGGATCCATTCAGATGATTTCCAAGATTTCAAAGGTTTTCCGAGTGTGCTAGAGGCAATAACAGACTGTGAACGTAGTTACAGATAAAAATACATCACATTTCCATTACCCATGACCAAGGTCATTAAGAAAGCATATTGATGTGGTGTTTTCCTTTAACAGATCAAAACCAGTTTACCTAGTCAATGCCATCAATTAGGCACATCAATGAATATCTGCTCCTACAAGGAGAGCACTTAAAAATGTTTCTACAAGCTTGAAAACTAGTTATCTGAGACAGTCTTCCTCTATTTGCAGCAGAGGACACAGAGACAAGGGGCACGGCAAGAATGACTCATGGGTCTATTGAACAGTCCTGTAGTGTTGCTTCTTTTTGTGCATTATAGAAGCTTCTCTCAGGTGCATTTATTTTTTAACTTGAGCATGGAAGTGTGGTTTAAATTGATTCTAACAGGTTTATCTGCTGCACAGTATTCTGCTGTTTTCTGTTTCTTGCTGCTGCTGCAAGTTCCAGGATCTCTCAGTTCATGGTAAACAAATGAGACAGTGCTAGGAGGCAAGCTGTGAAGAAGTCTGCTCACTTGTGTGCAGCTTAGAGCTATTTTGCATGGCACTTCCCTGCCTAAATTGGAGCATATCCCTTGGGATCACGACCAGTGCCTCTGCCCTACTCACTTCTGTACTATGTCTCCTCTTCACTTCACTTATCCCAAAGATCAAGCGGGCGTACCGAGCGTCAGAGTTTTCTACTTCAGTTTTTCAAAAACATTATTTCTGATCATCCATGGAGTTAGTTTTGAGCCAGCACATATATTTTAATACACCATTACAACTCCGAAGGCACGTTATTAGCAGTGCCATAGCGGTTTGGCACTGTGTTACTGCTGCAAGGAATACGGACAGTACTGCTGGTTTTTCCCTTCCCCTCTCTCTGTTCCTGCTGGTGTGACCTTGGCAGATTTAATGCAACAGATGCCTCTTCCTCACTTGTTTATCTGTGCAAGAGACTTCTGAGGGCCCAGCTTCTGTGCCAGCTGTGAATCGTCTCCAAATTGGTTTTTCAGAGTTTTCCTCCTCACTGTCTGGCTTAATATTTTTGCTCCCCGTGATCTCAGGGATTGATTTTCCATTTCCCACTCTCCTTTATTTTCTGGGTGTAGCTGAGTCCCTTCCTCATTGCTTCAGCACAGGTGCTTTCTGGCTGTTGGTTCGGAAGGGAGTGGAAGGATTTGTTTCTTTGCTCTTTATTAATATATATACATATAAAACTTAATTCTGTCAAATAGCCACTATCTATATTTCATAACTAAAACATTCAAGTCAGGAAGACGGTAGATGTGGCACTAAGGAACATCATCAGTGGGCATGGTGGTGATAGGTTAATGGTTGAATTAGATGATCTCAGTGGTCTTTTCCAATCTCAGTGACACTATGAAATGAAAAAGAGACCACTAGAGAAGAGAAAACATAGGAAAAAAAAATAATCTCCCCCAAGTTACCCACAAATAGACAATCCACGTCTCTAAACAGCTGCAAACACGTTATTCTACGTAGTAGCTTACTGCTTGGAAAAGGGAGAGCCCTGTCTTCATTTTTAGCTACAGCAGTGATTTATAGGGCGTATAAATGATCTGCATATAAGATGATGACTGGTTTAAATGTAAATGTTGTGAAAGACATCTTATGTAAGCACATACAATTGCCTGAGAGATCCTTGTACATAAAAGCCACAGCTGGAGCAAGTGGCTTTTTAAACATTTGCTTTATGAAGCACAATTTTCTTTGCAATGGTTGTTATTTTTCATTTACTTATCCATCAGCTTTAAACAAAATGAAAAAGAAGAAAAAAAAAAACTTGAACTTACAACATGATCTGTATACTTTCAGTAATGGAATTCTGTAAAACATTGATACTGTTAAGTAGATGGATGTATATAACGTACATTCATTTTACAAGTGTTGTGTTTCATAGCTTCATAGAATGGCTTAGGTTGGAAGGGACATTAAAGATCATTAAGCTCCATTCCTGTACTGTGGGCTGGTTGCCACCCACCAGATCAGAGCCTGGGGCCCCATCCAACCTGGCACTGACCATCTCCAGGGATGGGGCACCCACAGCTTCTCCAGGCAGCAGTGCCAGGGCCTCATCGCTCCTTTGATAAAGATTTTTTTCCTAACCTCTAACCTATATAACCCCTCTTTTACTGTAAAACCATTCCCCCTTGTCCTATCACTATCAAACTGTGCAAAAAGTCAGTCCCCCTCCTGCTTACAAGCCCCCTTCAAGTACTGGATGGCCACAATGAGATCACCCCAAAACCTTCTCCAAGCTAAACAAGACCAGCTCCCAGCCTATCTCCATAGGAGATGTGCTCCAGCCCTCTGAGCATCCCTGTGGCCCTCCTCTCGACCTGCTCCAACAGCTCATGGTAGCTTCTCACAGATGTTCCTGAACAGCACTGAGAGGGTCAAAGACATGAGATGTGGCACCTGCAGTAGTATTTTCATTTGGGTGTGCATTTGTTCCCTCTCAGAAATGCTCACTGTAGCTGGATGGTTCCCAGTGCCCTCATTTGCTGGTGGGAACTGTGATGGCTACAAGCATTTATACATTGCCCTGATCGTATTTTAAGTGTTTATAGATTTATTGGGATGATACTTGTTCTGGTAAGCATAGCACCCCATGCTCACCCTTCGGAACTGGATGTCTTGCATGGTGCACATGCCAAAGCAGAGGACGGATAAAACTTGTTACTGGTATTCAGAAAGCCAGTAGAAACACTCTATGGAGAGCAGGACACCTGGAAGTGCCTACCCAGAATCCTCAACACAGAGGTAAGTTATGTCTTTATTACAAGGCTGGGGAAAAAAAAAAAGAGAGGGAAGAGGATGTGTGGGGTTGCTGCTGGTACAGCCTCAGTAGTCCTCTTGTTTTGAGGCAAAGAGAAACCAGAGCAGTCCCTGCTCTGCTTTTAAGAAATCGACCAGCAGTTTCGATGTGCCACTTGGAACACCTTTGAGAAGTTTCATTCTCAGTGGATGAGCTGCTTTGCGTAAACAGCGCTGTGCCCCTGCTTTAACTGCCTCAGTGGGCTGCTCTTCAGTTCTGAGAATGCTGCACCAAATCAGGCTCCCATCTCACCTGAAGCCAGATGACACAGAAAAGAAAGTGGAAAGTGGTTTACGCTGTAAACACAGTGTACAGCGTACAACACAGCTGCCTGAATACAGCCTCATGTAGCATAAGTAAGCCACGTAAAGTAGTAGCAATGTCCTGCTCCCAACCATTTATTTGATTTGCAAGTAATACAAGAGAATACATGCATGAGGGATGCACAGATCTATATATCATTTTCATTTTACGGAGATCTTGAGGAAAACAGTTGAGCTCTGAGCACAGCATAAGACCACTAAAAGGGGAAAAGACATACTTTACTCATCATTGATAATGTTCATTAATTTGCAGAGACAGAGCAGGTATTCAGCAATGGCCCTTCAGGCACTCAGGTATTGCTGGAACGACTGCAAAATCTAGAAAGCTAGAAAAAAGCGATGCAGGAATGCACATTTTACCCCCTGAAGATATATATTTCTTAAGAATCCGTGCAAGTATGAAATCTGAGCTTGACAGTGAGAAAGTATCACAGCCAAGACCATACACCTGTCACAAATAATTAATGCACATCTCCTTCACATAACTCACAGATCTCTGTAATGACACATATATGAATATGCCCCCCATATTTATTTAAAAACAAATCAGATACATCACCTTTGCAAGTGGCACAAGCAAGCAACTGCCTAAATATGTGGCAGTACAATAACAATGCTAAACAAAGACACAAAAACTGAGTTCACTCAAGCTTCCAGGCATCAGCAAAGTCTTCTATTAACCCAACCTATAGTCTAGTTGCAAGAGATGCAAAAGGAATTAAAAACCTGTTGCCTAAATGTCAGCAGCAGTAAACAATACCAAGTCATAGAATCATTAAGGTTGGAAAAGACCACTGAGTTCATCAAGTCCAACCACTGACCCATCATCACATCACATGCTTGGCTGTGTAAGACTTGGCTATAACCAACATCTCCTGGAAAGCTCTGGGTCTGCATTTAGCTCTACCTGCAAAACATTCACAACTGTGATTGAATTCGGAGAGCCTATGAAGTCTTACTGCCACACAGGAACCCATACTGCAAAAGAGAAGATGCAACACCCATCACTGCATGCTCTATAGAGCAGATCAGACTTTTTAAATAAGATGAGGACAGATTTGATCATACCTGAGAACACTACTGGCACTTTATTGCAAATATTACCCAAAGACAGTCTTTCAGGCGCATTTTCTAGGGATAATAAGGCAGCTTAAGGTCTATATTTATTCACTGAATCAGCAGTCTTTTCATTTCTCTTGTTCTCCTCCACAGATCAAGACTTCTGTTGCTGTAGGAAGTGGCTGCTGAAGAGGACATTTAGAGACTTAAACTTAAAGAGCCCAGAACAGTGGAAATAGAAGTTGACCAGTGGAAAAAAATCAATTCCATCTGCCTTATAAAATAATCCAGAGCACTGAATTGCTGGGTTAACCAGCAGTTTCACCTCATGTTGTAGTTTGGTGATATCAGAACAAGTAACAGCTTCTCCAAAAGGAGAAATATGAGAAGAAAGCATTATAGATTGATGGGAAAAGTACACACATTCATGTTTGCCAGTAAATCTGAGCTGCAGGAAAGGGAGGTGATTGTAAAAAGCTTTAATGGACAGGATGCCTCAGTAATACTTTGCCTGATCGCTCTAGCCCTTCCAGTAGTCAAAGAAAAGTCAAACTAATAGGAAAACCCTAACCAACATATTAAGCTATTAATTATGTCCAGAAGTGAAGTCAAGAGGCAAGCTTTCCAAAACAAATTAATCCATTTTCAGCAGAGCTTATTCCCTTCGTAGATGCCAGGAACAGGCTATATGTGACGGAAAATTACACCAGTAGCAATATAGTCAGTTATGGTCTAGAAAGGAAGCTTTAATTCAGTATTTTCTTGAAACTGATTTCACTTCAGTTGTATCAACAGCAGAACAACATGGTCATGACGCAATACTTACCTTTTAGACATGAGACTGCTGACTTACCCTTGCGGTAATGATAGAAATAATAAACTCTGCGCTATAATTTTCTTACCACAGCCATAATCTTTAGCAACGCTATTACAGTATTCCAAATAGTTACATTAAATCCTTTTTAAAGATTTAATTTTACTCCTATTAAGAGTATGCCTTGTTAAACTTAACAGAAATGGAGACAAACAGAGATGGTAGAATAAATCCTTCTGAAACACAAAGGCTTTTGCTGAAGGAGCCTATCCTGGGTACCAGAACCCTTCCTCACTGTGACTTTCCTTCCATGAGGAAGCTGATTTACCTGGGAGGAATCTTTTTTCAAGAAACAAAAATTGTAACTATCTTCATCATATTTTACACTGTAAATGAGGCTTAAATTTCTATAATCAAAGACACTTGATTGCTTTAAAAGACTGGTACAACTTCCACCCTGGCACAGACCTACGCATCTTCTTCTGCCAGACACTAAAGCTCCTTGACATTACTCTGCTTCTGTAAAGTGGATGTAAGTGGCACTGTAAGTGGCTGAAAGTGCAAGGCACATCAATTTTAAAACCTCCTTACACAGTCAGAGAAGTGCAGTGCAGGCAGTATAAATGAAAATCCATTTTTGTGAGCTGAAGTCAAAACTGAAAAACGTCTATTCATGAAATAATCCCATGACATATGGACATACAATCAATATAGTCAGCATACTGGGAATTCATTGGAATGACATTGTAAGAAAAGTAATCTCTTCTTTATGTGTGTATGTATTTATTTATTTATCACATGTTTGTATTTCAGCAGCACCCAGGAGCTGAACAACCCAAGGTTCTCCTGTGCTTCGGGCTGGAGATGCTTCCAACAGAATGTACCTTGCTGAAAATAATTTACAGTCTCAAGAAGAATATTCTGCCTGCCATCTGTCCAGCACATGGCTCTTTATTCCTCAACAGCATCTTTGCTATTACTGAGTTTTTCTGGCTAAGGTTTGATGCACCCTTCACTGAACCTCACTGTGTTTCTACCTGTGGTTCTGGCCACTAATAGCCTTACTGGACCCAGGACCTGCAGTTTACCTTTGTCTGTAACTGACCCTGCAGCTCAGCATTATATGCACAGCTGTAGTTTGTGTAAAGAATCAGAGCATAATGTAAAACACAGTGCTTTATTTCTTTTTAAGCGATGCACATCTGAACTGCCATTAATGAATGAGAATCCTGATCCATCCACAGTGGGACATCATGGCGTATTTACAGTCCAGAATCCATTACAGCTAATATTGCACTATTTACACTCATCTGCCATAAATCTAATATTGTTGTGATGGCTATTCCATTTAACGTACTCTAGGAATGCTTTGCAAGCCAGTATCAATTATGTTTGGAAATAAACTGATGCTTTGGATTAAGCAAAATGAAAACATTCTTCCTCTGAGAAATGCAGTACTTTGTATCTGCAGCTATTTCAAGTGAATCTTATGTTTTATTCAATTAAGTACCACTGAAGATGACAATGATTCAGAAAATATTAAATGAAAGTATCGATTCTGCACTAATAAAGTTGAATGAGCAAGGGACTGCTACCAATAACAGGATCACGATGCATCAAACTTGCCTACAACTTCAAAATAGTTCCTTAATTTCGCAATAATTCTTTAAAGATATTTTCAACTCAGATTTTTTTCCATATATCCAACCCAAACCTCCCCTGGTGCAACTTAAGGCTGTTACCTCTCATGCTATCGCTGTTAGCTGGGAGCAGAGACCAACCCCCACCTCACTACAACCTCCTCTCAGGCAGTTGTAGAGAGCACTGAGGTTTCCCCCGAGCCTCCTCTTCTCCAGACTGAACAACCCCAGCTCCCTCAGCTGCTCTCCATCAGACTTGTGCCCCAGACTCCTCGCAGCTCCTTTGCCCTTCTCTGGACACGCATCTTTCATTCAATCCACAGCATAGCTCTTAAAACACCACTTTTCCCTTACAGATCTGGAGTCTTTCCAGCAGCATTCTTTATAATTACGTTGATTATTAGCATCAATTTCCATTTCACTCTTCACCTCAGAGGAACAACAAATGTCTGCCAGCATTTACAAGGTATTCAAACAATTACTTTATCCACTGTGGAAACATAGACAGTGTTCGGCTGAGGTAGGGCAGCTCCTCCCAGACCGCATCATCCCCTAATGACGAGTGAGCCATCAGCTAAAGAATCCAAAATACTTCAGCTAAATCAGCTAAAGGTCCAAAATACTCTTGCAAACCTAAGAGTGAAAACATTCATAATAAAAAGGATAGCTCTTACGTGCATGTTTGGACAGGTTGTTAGAAGATCTAACTCCTCCAAATGGGAGAAGGGAGGGAGAGAACAAAGCTACAACTCCATCCTCATACAGTAACAGCAGAGCCAGTGTTGAGGGCAGCAAGATCCTAAACTTTTAAGGAAAACTCCAACAACATCCAAGTTAGCCCACAGAAAATGGAGCCCCCATACACCTGGGAGATCTTTCACCCCACACCAGAGACCCAGCCAGACACCCGTCTCACAACCCATCTTCCCTTGCATTTGTCTTAGTAACAATCTTGAGGAAATAATGATGCATGGAGCCTTCCCAAACCTCCTCCCACAGCGAGCCATGTGAGAAACCTGAATTTCATTAAAAAGAATAAACCATCAGTTTCTACCCTTCTTGAAGCAATGTCTGTACGCTTTTTTGTTTGTTTAACTTTTCTTTTTGCATGGATTATTACTTCGTTATTCAGGTCTGACAGTACAGCAACTCATCCACCCAGACATTTAGCCAACTTGGCAATACTTCGCTGTAACGACTTCAAAGCCTGAGGAAGCACAGAAACATTTCATGCATCAGATCTATTTAAGAACATATACAAAGCACTGCTCACAAGCCGTAACAGAAACAATATTGTCCCAGCCATAAAACCACGGAATGGAAAAAAAAATCACAGATATATTACCCATTTTCAAATTTCATATTAAAAATAAAACACAGTGAAAAGTGAGCAAGATTTTGGTCATGCAGCTCTCACTGGAGAAACTGTAAAGAAAAAAATACAGTATCAATTTAACAGAGGATAATGAAATTATTCATTTTCTCCCTCCCCTTGAAGAAGCCCCTGGCCAAAAATGAAATTGAGTTGCTTATCAACATGTAAAATTGTTGTGGGTTCTTTTTACCTCTGTTTATACCCTTTTTTTCTAACGTTACCTATAATACAGTAGCACGAACTGGTATGGGAGCATTCATCTGACAAATAGGAAAATAAGATTGCCTAACAGGGATCCTGCAAGTGCAGCAATTTTACTGGTGAAGGCAGTTCTGAACGAAGGATGTCTGTACCAAAAGGCAAGATAAAAACCCATTACATTGCAACAGGATGAATTGAACACAGCTTACAGTAATGACAGCCCAAATCAGCCACAGAGTAAATGTTCACCAACCAGATTCAAGGCACACGCTTTCTAATATTAAGAGACATTGTTTTTGCAATAATTTTATATATAGATATATATATTTAATGTACTCCTAAATGTTACCATGATGACAGTGAATGCTTTTTGTTCGTGTAAACACAGCGGTATGGAAGATACCTGACCAGAAAATACAAGAGGGTGAATTAACTGGGTAGACAGCAGAATTAATTTTCAGAAAGCGTAAGAAAACAGGAAGGATGCTTTGCTTTTGTCTTCATACTAATACTTAAAATTTGCCTTAAATTGTAGAGTTTGAGTATCCTTCCTTAAATGTGTTACTGCTAATCAGAGCAATAGCAATATGCTTAGTTTTGATGCAAATTTCCAGATTCTTCCCTGTATAGTTGTTATTATGCAAGGTAGTAACGGATGAATATCCAGAGGTTATAGGGGAACAACTCACTCACTCTGAGGCTCACGGCAAGGATGGATGCTCGCCACAAGGAACTCCACACAGGAGCAATCTCAAAAGAGATGCTGCCTTAGTGGTGGTCAGCCCTTAAATGGGATCTAGGAGAGGTGGAATCAAGCTCCACCCCTTCCGGGAGCACAGCTGAATTACCTTCACCTATGCTCCTGCAGCTGACCCGTCACTTGCCTCAGATGGTTAATCAGAGGTTCAGGCTGTGATTAACAGTTTCCCATACATTCCCAAACACAGAATTCTTCTTCTCTCAGCAGCTTGCCATGGCTCCATGCCTGATAACAACATCATGGTGTTTGATTGGAACTCAAACACCGGAAATGTGAGGAGGGTGCAGTGAAGTGGGGATTGGATTCTCGGCAGGATGCTGGGCTCCATGGGCTGACACCTGAGGAGTCCCCATGTCTTGGTCTGATGTTCACTCTGTGGTCTCCTTTACAAAAATAACACCAGTAGTTATCGATTTCTCTGCTTTAGAATTGTTCAAGCCTCAGATTAGACTCATCAAGCATCTCTGAGCACAGCTCTGAATGCAGCATTCCCAATGAAGCTGCAGTGCTTACTTATATAATTATATTTATATAATTACATTATAATTACCCTCTGTATTATCCTCTATCCCATTTTTCATTCATTTTAACATCTTGTTTGCATTTTGTTAATTCCCTTTTCTCTGAATCCTGCTAAGCTCCTGGCCTCACTGATGTATTGTGGTGATGCAGCTCCAGAGGTGCACTGTCATCCAAGCAATTACTGTTGTCCATTATCAACTAATTTCCACTGTCGATAAAAAAACCCAAGGTCACACTCTTCCTCTGCAGCTTTGGGCTGATCACCCCAAAGAGTATGCCACTAATAATTACTAGTTAAATACTGAAACAGACAAATTGCAAACACATTAGCAGCACTTCAGCTATGAAGATTACACAGGAGGAGGAGATTATCACAGTGGCGGATCCCTGAAGGCTGAGCACTTGCAATTCCTATTTGCATGCCTGGAGAGTGAGTGCAAGAGGGTTGCTTTGACACAGTAGAGTAAGAACACAAAGAATTGCAATGGAGACATGCGTGTAAAGCGGGCTCCCTTTCCACTGTAAAACAGATCCTACATTGTCATGGTCTTAGTTCTAAAAGCTATGAATAAAAACGTCATCTGCAAGAAACATTACAGCTTTATCTTCCTGCAACAGAAGAGAAAATGCCAGGGGAATAAAGGCACGTACCCAAGTAGCAGCAAAAAAGAGGGCCATCCCTCTAGGGCACACCTGCAACCCTGGGATGTGGCAGGGTTGAAGCAACACCTCTATCAGTTAGAAAAAAAAGGAGACAAGCAGAACATCACATCCAGGACAGGACAGAATGCTGCACATTGCTGTTGTTTCATCTCCAAATGAGCATGGGAGCCCTCCTTTGGGAAGGAGCTCAGCACCAAGAAAAATTGGAACTACTACATCCTATTCTTCAACTTCTATTAAATACTTTGTGATATCAGCACGTCCGGTACTGCTTGAAACAATGTGGTATGCCATCCTTACTACTTATGAAGCCAATCATTGCCACAGACAGAGCTCAGCTCCTTGAATATGGAACTGTGTCTCAAGGGCAACTTCTGCCAATGGAAGACATAAGATTTTGCGTAGATTAAAGCTTACCATGCATTGTGTTGAAAGACTCTCCAGAGTCCTATCCCTTATGAAACCTGGCCTGTAACATGAAGCGCATGATGGACAAGATTTTTCCCCTTTACCTCCACAATATTTTTAAGTCTAATACTCAAAACAAGGCATACATTGCATAAGGATTTGTAATGTTGGTAGATACTGTTTAATGTATGCTTACTCTCAGTTTACTTTTAACTCCTGGCAATGTTACTGATGCTATTTATTCTTCCTAGCTATTTTCTAATCATTTTCAGGTGATAATGCGTGTTTATTAAGTAGATCAATATTTTGCACACTATGCTTTCAGGAAAGCCAGATAAATTATAGACTTTGCTTGACATTTGTCTCCCAGCGCAATAACATGTCTCAGAAACTCAAGTAAATTTACAAGCTAAGAACTCCCTTTTCCTGAGTCCAAGCAAACCATCTTCTATCATTGCTGGCAGAAACAAAACATATTTCTCCCTTATCAGTTATATTGTTGTCAATGAATTGCATTAACACCGAATTCTTTTCTCAAGCATTGCTTGTACACAGAAACTGCATTAGCCCCTCTTTCTCTGGTCCTCTTGAACCACTCCATCCTTGGAGATGGATCAGGAAACCTCTGCCAAAACTTGCTGCTTCTATCTGAGTGATGAGATGAAACTCATTTGGATCCGGTACATTGTCAACTTCTAACAACTCCTAATTGCCTAACTATCTGCTCTGGCATAATGATAAAACCTTTTAGCATTCTGCGTTACCCCTGGGAAAATGTATTTCTGCTCTCTGATGTGACCTTCAGCTTTTTCTCTTAATACCAATGGCAAAGACCTCATGCAGCTCTTTGCGATGACAGCCTCATCTATCACACCCTACTCGTGCCTCTTAACACCTATTTCACCTCTGCATTGCTGTGCTGTTTCTGTGATATTTAAGGACATTGCTCCTGTTTATCTACGTTCCAGTTACTGGTTACCTAGCCCAGCTTAATTTTTGTACGCCATTTTCTTATCTCACAGACGAATTTTTTGTGATGCTTTTTTTTTCCTCACAACAAAGATATGACAAACTGCTTTGGACAAAAGACCTGAACGTTTTTTAAAAGGAAAGCAATAATCTCAGATTCCCTCAATCTCTTAGAAATTGTTTTTTGAATATATTGCTGTTTACATAGGTAGTTTTAATTATTCAGGCCTCCAGAACACTGGGACGCTCATAAAGGGGATGAGAGGAAATGATCTGAAATAAAAACCTGTGAGTCTTTACATCTAAATCTCTGAGCAGATGACATGTCTGATCACTGTATTTGTCTGTTTGCAGAAGGGACTGAAAGGCTGACACGCAGGAGGGAACCTGCTCTCAGCAGACTCACAGGGCCAGGTTGTCATTTATGTCAAGCTTCCTCCTGCACTACTCTTGTCAGAGTGATGTGAGGGGGAGCTAAAATAAATGAAAATAAGGACGATGATGACACCTCTTATCTCCTAGGCCATCTTTCCAACAATTCAGCTTTTCCCTGGTGTATATTTCCTATATACTGTGTAGACCTTTCTAAGCCCCAGGCTATACTATCCATCACAAGCGATCAGCTCAAATGCCCAACTGATGGCTCCATTTTCCCCATTCTTAACTGAAGTTTTTCATAATTTCGCCCTTTTGTTCTATGTTTCCTCAGTTGAAACCTGTATCTGTATGCTGCTCCATCCCTTGGGTTAAGCAGCCCATCCAGGCTCTCAGAATCTTGTCTCACTACACAGTTCCCCCTTCATCTTCTATACTCAAATATTAAAGCACGCAGGTCATCAGCAACCAACAGAGAGGAGAAATTGCCACGTCCCACTTGTGTTTAATATCTTCCTGAAGAGGCCAAAGTAGTGCTCTGCTTTCAGAGAGCAATATCCCATTACAAACCTATTTTCCTTGTAACAGGCTTCTGACTGTCTTTTTTCCCCAGATTTTTATAAGCATATCCTCTTCCTCTACTTCACTCAAATGTATTAACTTGTATTATTCAGAGATTAAATTAACTCCATTATTTGTGACTGTTCATCACCTCCACGGGCCTTTGTAGTCTTTACTTTCCTGCCCGTTACTCACAATTCCTCCCCTTATAGCTTCACACACAAATTCATTAACAGACTGTTTACTCCCTCATCAGAATCATTAAACGAAGATGCTAAATGAGACCTGACCTAACACAGACAGCTGCAATAAGCAATTCCTTATAAGAAGAGTCTTTGCCATTTATCAAAAGCTTCCTGCTAACTTCCAGTGCTCTATGAACTGTTTTCACACTGAGGCAGTTTCTACAAGTTTACAGATTTAGACTTGCCTTATTATTTCATAGAATTATAGAATGGCTTGGGGTTGGAAGAGACCTCAAAGATCATTTAATTCCAACCCTCCAGCCACGGGCTCTCTTTTTTTACCCTGAGACAAGTCGGTGAAGGAGGTCCATACCACAAACCAAAGAGTTCTTCATGACATTAAACTGATCTCTGCAGATACTCCCTCCAAATCGATAGGAGAAGCTCAATACATCTGTGGAGTCAGCAAGGGCATTCAACACCACCAGCCATCCTCAGCTCTCTCTGGAACCAGGGAGGTCGTGTGTAGGGTACACAGCCCCGAGCTGTCAGAGGGTGTGAGTCAATTGGAGAGAGTCCAGGCAAGGCTCACAGATTTCCTAAAATACATCGTATCTGAGGAAAAAATTGAAAGAACTTGGATTGTCCAATTTATAGAAGCAGAGAAGACGTAACCTCTCTCAGGAACTGCATGGACATAATTAAACTTTGCCCTCAGACAAAAGAATGAACTAGATGACCTTTGGAGATCCTTTCCAGTCTTGTTTTCTCTGAAACTTTGATTGCATAGATCGTCTGCCAAACGCCCCTCACAGAAAGTTGCCTCTACAACCAAAAGCTCAGCAGCCCTAAGCTTTGGATTTCAGTCCCAGAATGCGTCCATGCCTGCCTTGGGCTTGTGCCTCTTCTTGGACCCTCTTGCCCAGGCAGAGGATGCTCGCTCCCCTGCCAAATGTGCATCATTTCTTCGTGACATCTACATCAGAGAAGGGGGACACTTCTGGAAGTCACATCTGGTAGTGAAGGTCTGAGTGAAACACCAAGGACAGGGAAGCTGCCTGTGGCCCTGCTGCCTGCTGCACAGATGAGTCTGTCCAGTGCTGGAGCAGGGCATTCCTCAAGTCCTGCTATACTGATGCTATTGGCACAGTGCTTTTGGTGGGTGTTTTTTTTTGTTTTCTTTTTATACTTGCAATTGTTCCCTTGGTCTTTCTAATGGAGAGGGATTGTGATACTTGGCATGCTTTACTCACTTCCAAGGAAGTGGTGGAGCTCCTGTCCCTGGAGGTTTTCAAGAGACGTGGAGATGTGGCACTGAGGGACATGAATGATAAGTGGGCACAGGCTGATGGTTGGAGTAGATGATCTTAGATGTCGTTCCTAGCCTTAATGATTCTATGACTCTAGCCTCTCTTTCCGCTAATAGTTAGAGAAATCTTTTTTTCCCAATGATTTTTCTCTTTACCAATAAAGCCGTGCATCATTCTTCACTCTGTTATCACACTGCAAACCAGACACCACAGACTCTTCCTTGCCGTATTCCCAGCATGCAGATGAAGAAACATCTACCATGCTGCATCTATCCCCATCTCCAAAACATTTTTTTTAATGTTCTCTCAAATTTCTGAATTTGAAGTGTTTATTTACAAATATAAATGCTTTAACTATAATACATGTTTTCTTTCATAATAATGCCCATGAGCCTCAGATTAAATCTGCTGCTTTATTACTTTGCACTCAGAGAATATGTTTCTTTGCTCTTCTTGGAGCAATGCTTCTGATTCTGTTTGGAATCTCTGCTGCCCCTTCCATCTCCTCCTATGCTTTCCCAGGGATGCCCATCGCTGCTTCTTCTCATGTACAGCCCCGTCTGTGTGGGCTGCATACAGCCATACCGATCTTATTTGGAAACAGTTGTCAGCATAGGCATTTGGGGGGATTTGGTTTTAATCAGATACTTTATGTAACTTTATGTAGCTCTTCTATTTGATCATCCAAAGAGTGGAAATACCAATGTTTGCTTTAGAGATCTCTGCTCAAGAGCAAGTTATGCTATCCAGCCTAGGGAAGAGATGTACCTCTCGGTGAAACAAGCACACAGAACCTTTTATTTGATCACAGAGATTCACGTAATCCCTTCCCTTTATCCCCCTGCTTGTTTATCTACAAATCATTGTCTCCCCATCCTCCAGCTACAGCCTTTCACCATCTCCTCATAGCTCTCCTCCTGCCACGGCTCTCTGCTGAACCTTTTCCCCAGGCATCACCAGGCTACCTCATCCTTCCAGCTCACTTTTTCCCCAGCAGCTCAGTTCCTGCCCACCTGGAGAGCCCGTTACTTCCTCCACTTTCTGCCCCTGGAAAGACACCAAGGATCTGAGCTTGCTACACAAACGTATCTCCTGACACATCCTGCTGGCTGGTAACAATGGTACAGCTGCCTGCCACCACCTAAAAGACAGAGGAGCATATAAGCACAAACTAACAAACAGAGCAATATATTTTGCTGCTTCCTTTCCCACCTGCAACCAGGCTTGACTGGCTCTGAGAGCCAGAGGGGCATCAGTAAGAGACTGGATTTGCAATTGCTATTGCAACGTCAGTTCTCATCCTGACTGTCACTGCTCCTCTGTGCAAAAGCAGAGTTTGAGCAGCTCTGCCGTCCACACTGCCCATCCACTATGATGCTGAGGTCAATGGAGAGCAGATACCAGGCCCTACGAAGTCAGGCTGGGCACTGCCTGACTGCACTTCCTGTAAATGCTTAACCCTCTGCCAGAACCCACCTACATAAAAATCACCTTTAGTATCCAAAGGAATGCTATGATCACTATGGAGATATTGGCAGCTGGCCTTCCCCCAGTCTATACCTATATCACACATAAGTAACATTTTCTGTAGTTGTTGTCTGGTTCTTATTAAAGACTGCTTGCAAACCTACATACAACAATCTCTCTACAAAGCAAAATGTGCCATCTGTACGTATTTCTACATGGCTGCAAACCTGGCTCTTCTGCCCATCAGGTAGCACTTGGATGAAATGCCATGAGCAATGGTCTGAGGGATCAGGCAGCAAAATGAGGAGGCAGAGAATGGATTACCCAGTCCTCATTGTTCAGTACCCAAAACCTATTTACTGGATTTTATTTTTTCCCCAGTAAAAATACTCCACTCTGTAAATCTCTGTAAGTTAAAGGAAATGAAACAAATAAAAAGAACAAAACAAAGCCTTGAATATAGTGTGGCAATATCTTAGGTGAGATCAATTTGCAAAGCCTTTCAGAAATGAAGAATAGGATTATAATGGATTATTCTACTACAAGCTCTTGATGTTTTGTGTAAAAGCTCTATTTTTTTTCAGAGGAGATGTTTAATGCCAACTGCTGAAAATCTGTAAAACACAGTCCTTATAGGCTCCATGTGCTGCCTGGAAGGTGTGAGTGAAATTGCATGCAGAGGATAGATATACATTCAGCAGCAGCAGAATTCCTAACAGAAGAAACAGTATTAAAGTATTTCAATTCTGACACTTAAACACTACAAATCCCAAGTGAAATCTTACTTTAATGGTTATGAAACTCATGTAAATCCAGACCAAAAGAAAGAGGATTACAAAGTAGAGGGGAAAAAAAATGCTGCCATATCATCGAAGCGTCAATCATGTCCAACAGTGGACTACACATATAAGTATTCAACCCTGCAAGTCCTGGAAAATATCATTACGCCTCGAAAAACTTCACTACTCCATCCATCTGTCCGATATCTTTGCCTAGGGTGATCACCTAAGAGCATCAGACTTGCCAACTGTACTGAAAGATGCATTCATATCCAGAAACGCAAACAGGGAAAGTACAGAAGTTTCTGCATTAATGGGAGAAATCTTTTCCCCACCAGTAATTGGCCTCTAAAGGCCTTTGTTTAAATGAAACAGTGCAATGCTCCAAAAACTTTCCACCTTCATGACACCTTCTACCCAATCCCAACCCTTGGGTCTCTCCAGAGAGTCTGGAGCAAAAATGAGCCATACAGTTCATCTTCTGTTTTACAAGGTAGCCTAAATGCAGATTTAAAACAACATCCAGCTGATGCTAAGTGGTCAGAGCCTTTTAACACCCAGGGACCCACTGTTTTACATGTAAAATAGCAAGAAAGGCAGCACCTGCTTTCTTTGTAACATCAACTTGAGTGCTCTTCATTTAAAATCTCATCAGCATAATCATCTCTCTCTCTTAAAGAGAGGAATGTTGTGCCCAGTAAAGACTTATGGGCACTAGAAGCTGTTACCTTTGCTTCATAGTGACTATATTCATCACTACATCAATTGCATAGACCAATTAAGATATTCACATTATTATGGTGCAACAGTTAACAATACAAACGATGCTCTTCCAACACAACCCAACAAAACCTCTCTTATGGATTCTATGTAAGTACTTGTCCTGTGAGGAGATAAGTGGTTTCTTGAGTTTGGGTTCCACATACAAACTAAACATACTAACAGAGGAAAGAAAAATGTTATTTTCAATCCTAAATATCATAGCGTTCCCCAAAGTGACAAGATCAATATTGCAACTTGGCTCTCGCTACTGTGACAGATGGTGCTGTTAAAATACTGAGCACATCTTCTCGGAAGAAAAAAAACACCCATAAGCGAGGACAATGTATGTTGTCCTCATCCAATTTGCATTTTATGTTACTAACAAACAGGAGAAAAAAAGTAGAAAGCAGTTTTGCTTTTCTCTTTCAAATATAACAAAACGTTTAAAAGGACTGTCGCATCTCTTTTGGAATAGGGATGTGAGGATGAGGTGATGGTTGGAGAAGTGAGGGATGCTTGCAGAAGCCTCAAGTCTGTTGGAAAAGAGTTTTCATTTTCTCCCCAGCTGTGTTTTGCATTAATTTTACCAGGGCTCTTTCATTTTTAATAGATGCCTGTACAAGAACTGATGAGGTTGGAAAGATTACTGACGTCTTTGCGAGCATTCTCTGCTGAGAGCCTTTTGCAAAATGCACCCGAGGACAGCTTGGGTTAGAGTCAGTTGTCTCCCGATCCTCTAGATATTCCAAATGAAGATTAGCTGAGATACTTACTGAGGGTCAGCAATCACAAAGCTCGTTTTGCTGCTCAGGATGCTCCCAGATGAAAAAGTCGAGGCTGAAAGTCATCTTCAAGTACTTTGCCATTTGAGACTATTCACTAACAGAAAGGTTCCCACTTTTCTACCTATCAAGATGTCCAATTTGTTTTAATTACCTCTACTCATCTCCACCACTTGAGCTTAATTCTCCACTGCAAGTTTTTAGGAGGTGCAGCAATTGGCCTTGCTCTATTTATTTGTCATTTAGATTATGGTGTTTAGAAGAAGAGGCACCAGAGAATAAACCAGGAGGAACTGTTTGTATTAATCACCGCTTTGTGGAAGATTTTCTGTGTAAGCTTAGGCTTGAGACGTTCATTTCTCACACATTTTTAAAATGATAGCTTCCCAAAGCAAACTCTGCTCAATACGTTCTCTCTCACTTCCAAGCAATTTGGAGCAGGTAGGTGACACAGACATTATTGCCTCTCTCTGCCCTCCCTCCATCCTCCACCTTTTCTTCTTTTTCCTCCATGAGAATTAGCTGGAAAAGGACAGTTCAAAAATCTTTGTATTGAAAACTGTTCATCTTCTACAAGAAATTTCTAATCAAATCTTTGAGGCAAACCCAATGCAGAACTTTTAAAATTAGTATCAGCAAATTAAAGTATTCGTAACATTACAGAATGGTTTGGGTTGGAAGGAACCCTTATGTTCATCCGGTTTCAACCCTCCTCCTACAGGCAGGGACACCTCCCTCTACATAGGTTGCTCACAGCCCCATCCAGCCTGACCTTGAATGCTTCCAGGGAAGGGACATCCACAACCTTACTGGGCAACCTGTTCCAGTGTCTCATCACCCTCACAGAGAAGTACCCGTTCCTATTTGCACCTGGCTCCCAGATGTGGCAGTCCCTGCTTTGTAGCTGTCTTCGCTGCCCACTTTCTGTTGCTGAGGGCAGAGCCACTGTGTGCTTATGCTGAGCATATTTGCTGCAGCTGGAGTAACACTGCCCCATGGGTATGTATGCCAGCACCAGAGTGCACAAACAAACTCCAGAGAATTACAGAATCACAGAATCATTAAGGTCAGAAAAGACATCTAAGATTGTAAAGTCCAAGTACAACCCATCTCCACTATGCCCACTTGACCACATCCTTCAGGACCACATATCCAACCATGACTGCACCACCTCCCAGAGCAGCCTATTCCAATGCCTTACCACTCTGAGAAGAAATTTTTCCAAATACTCAACCTGAACCTCCCCTGGCATAACTTGAGGCCATTCCCCCTTATCCTACTGCTGTTACCTGGGAGCAGAGGCCTACCCCCACCTCACCACAACCTCCTTTCAGAGGGTGATAAGGTCTCCCCCTGAGCCTCCTCTAATCCAAATTAAAACAATCCCAGTTCCCTGAAATAGTCTTTCATCATCATAGCACGGTGTTTTGCCAGTCTTATGGTGTTCGTTTTCTCATCTCAAGTCAAGACAGCTCCACCAGCAGGATTTAACATTGCCGGTGTGACCTACGTGCAGTGTTTGTACAGAAATAGTTTATGGTAGGCAGGGGTAGGATGTCACACTGAAATAAATATTCTGCCATAGCATCTAGTGCAGATGCAGTACTGTCAACACAGAGGCATCTCATAGATGCACTGCTTCTTGTAGAGATGCAACTGTAATGTTATAAGGTATGTATTATCATGCATGACATGTATAAGGTGTCTTTTTCTGTAAAGATCACTGCTTCTACACAGGGGCGTTGCTTTACCAATGCTCCCAAAGGCAAAAATGTGTGTTCAGACAAGGCCACAGTCTTGACGTTGAGTTCTGAACAGGCCACACAAAACCCCTCCCCATCCCAAGGGTATGTATGCTATAGGAAGGTGAGCATCCTTACCAATCTTCTGGAGGACAAATTTTGTGTAGTTGCTTTGTGTTTGAACTGCCAAGTGCTGTAAGCCCCACTAATTTAATTTACTATACATAGGACATCTGCCAGCTACTGTAGCTTTTTCTGTACAGTCAGTCCACTCATTCAGATTACTGCTGGATTGTGTTGTCTCCATGTGTTAAGGACAAGGGTAGAAAAATGGTGGCTAACCTTAGCCACTGGGGAACTTCAGAGGATGGAGCATGTTAAGGTGGTTTGATTTACACTCCAGACAAAAATAAATGATGTATGCAGTTAGTAATGAAAATAATTAATATCTGAGCAATTGGTAGAAGACAATCAGGAAGGTAAGGTAAAGGAAGCAAAAAGGTGCTTTGAAGCATCATATCAGGTGGTTACAAGGAGAAATATATATTTATAGGAAATAAATAATTGTTGTTTAGATGTTGACAGGTAAGACTAAGAAAGAGAAACAACAAATCCAAGTGATTAATAAAAAAAAAGTGCTGCTATGCTCCAGTGCTGCTGTGCACAATATAGTCAACCTTGATGTCCAAGTCTGGGAACAAATCAAATGTCTAACAGATCAGAATTTATCCTGTGTCTATAAGCTTCTATTTTTGCTGAATTAAAAAAAAAAAAAAAAGAAAAAGAAAAGAAAAAAAAACAAAGACAGAAAGAAAATTGAAAAAATAGAACAGATTTTTAATGCCAAGAATAGAATGTAGAACAAGAATAAGTAAAAAATAGCAAAGGAAAAGTGAGAAAAGAATTACAAAAAGCTCAAAAAGCTCACAAGCATTGCCTTCTGTAATTAGAGGTGACTGTGTCAACAAGTCATAGCAGCCACATTTTAAACAGATTAACCTTGAAGTCAGATTCTGCTAGAAGCAGCAGAAATAGTGCTCTTGTTATAATCCTTTCACTTGTCTAGGTAAATAAAGGGGGAAAAAAAACAGAGCCGGAGCAGATGGGTGAGGAAGATCAGAGTCCACCACCACTATCCAGTGGAGAGAAAGCTCTGCAGTGTCAGCAGTGACTTCCCTCCTCTTTGAGTGGTTTAAAGACTTCAGCTATAGGGGATGGAATATGTCTTGATAGAATAGGATAGCTGGAAGGGGCCTTCAAAGATCATCTAGTCCAACTGCCTGACAACTTCAGGGCTAACCAAAAGTTCAAGAATATTAATAAGAGCATTAACCAAATGCCTCTTGAACAATGGCAGGCATGGGGCATCAGCCCTCCAGGAACCTCTCTAGGAAGCCTGTCCCAAGCATTTGATCATCCTCATGCTAAAGAAATTCTTGCTGATGCCTCGTCTGAATATCCCCTATTGCAGCTTTGTGCCTTTTCCACACATCCTATTGGACTATGTTCAGAGAAGGTCAAGTAAGCTGGTGAGGCATCTGGAACACAAGTCTAAGGAGGAGGGGCTGAGGAAGTGGGATTTCTGGGAGGTGGATGGTTGGACTGGATGATCTTGGAGGTCTTTCCCAACCTTGGTGATTCTATAATTCTGCCATTGGTTCCCAGTGAGCAGACAGCTCCTTTTCTTTTCCCAGCTAGCAGAACGTATGAGATCAGGTCATATTCAGGCAAAACAAAAAAGAAATATCTATGCATGCTTGTACTTTGCAGGTCTACTGCAAATTACTGCTGAGGAGGGGCTGTTAGAGAGGTGAGGATGAATTAACCAGAGCTACAAAGATGAGCAGTAATCCAGTTCCTGCTGCATTGGACACAGGAAGCCCAGAGGAATGTTTGTTAGCAGTACCATGATGGTGGAAAAGGAGAAATCAAAGAGAATGAGAAGCTAAATGATTCAGTCAGAGAGCAGAGAAGCTAAACAGATTTCATTTACCTTTCCCTTTGGAAGGTGAAGGGGAAATAACCATCCCAAGGTGACATTTTACAGGCAATGAAACAGAGGTGCTTGCAAAAGCAGATGTATGGAGAAGAGAGGTGAAAGAACAGTTCAATAAATTAAAATGCAATAAATCACTCAGGCTGGCTATCACTCCAAGAGTGGAGAAGAAATGAAGGTGAGAGACTGTTGAAAATGTACATTTTAGTATGAAAGCCTTTGAATTGCAGCTCCAAAGCAGCAGGGCATGGCCAAAGTAATGTCTGTCTATTAAAAAGAACACAGGAGATTGAGACAGAGGGCTGGGAGCTCTGCGTTACACAGTCTTGCCCCAAAAATGAGGAAGGGCGGAGAGGACACAGAGTAAAGGATGAGAAAAATCAATTCACAGTTTATTTTAAGGAGGAGGCAGATATGGTCAAACCCACAAACCACTGTAGTGTTTGGCAGAGCAATTGAGCCAAATAAGATGAGAAGGGGAAGCTGGGTTCAAGCCACTAAATGCTTTACTATTTCTCTGAACAGACATCACAAAAAAGCTGAAGAGGCGATGGCGGACTTCCAAAAAGCCCTTCCAAGCACACTGTCCTCAGGATGATATTTGGGAAATAACCCAGGGATGGAGGGGAATAGGCTTCTGTCACTGTTCGTTTGGTAAAGAAAGCACAATATTAGACATGTTTTTTTTCTTGTCACAGTGCAGGATGATGGCAATGAGCCCTAAAAAGAGAGGGACTCACCTGATTGAAGCCATCCACACCTGAGCTCCCTGTGCAGCTCTCAAGTCAACAGATCTCTGCCAACACAGTCAATGGGAGGCCGGAGGGAACCTGAGTCAGCAACCACACCATTTTCTCTTCTATAAAGAGAGCTGGAGTGACTGGGACAAATATACACACAGACAGGAATTTAGCTGGAATTTCTAATTCAGAGAGGGAAATCCCACACTAACTGACATCACTGCTTTTAAGGCAGTTTTGAGCTTCTCTCATTTGTTTTTCCACTGCAAATACATTCAAACCTAAATAGACCGTGCTGTTCATACAGACCAGACCGGCAGCACAACAGCATCCTCACTGTAGCTGTCCCCTAGTACTGCGGGATGTCACGTGAAGGTAATGGACCAGTTGATTAAAGGCACAGAAGATGAGGACCAAATGTTTCTGGCCTCTCAGTGCAGGATCAGCTCACTGCAGTTCACCCTCCTCACCTCCTTACAGAAGAGCAGCAAGCAGGCTTGGTGGGGAGGAAGGACCAACAGTGCCAGACTGCTGGAGCGCTTTCCTAGAGAGCTGTAATCCGCTCAGCCAGGGATGAAGCTCCAGGGGGACAGCAGAACCTTCTAACCTACTTTCCTCTTCAGACAGACATTAAAATGCAGCAGCTGTTCCCCTGTGGAAGGCAGTGCTGTGAGCCAGCTCTTCACTCTATAGCTGAATCCTGTAGAGCATCCCATGCAAGGGGAAGGGACAGGCTTCTCTTGCAGAGGTCAGCCTAGCTCATAAGTTACCGAGCCTCCAGGCAAGCTGGTCAGCAGGCCACGAGAATCTTACTTATTTAAGGAATAACAATAACAATAATAATAATAAAAAAAAAAACACAAACAATGAGGATTTTTATCTGATTTATTCTTTGTTTCATCTGAAAAATCCTTTTTTTCTGACCTTGTTTTCTTAAGATGGGCACAATCCTACTAAACGCCATAAATGTCCCACTGACCTCACTGTACACCATGAGTCTCTTCAACTGACAGAGGAAACCCCAGGGACAGGGTCAGGCACCAGATCACCCTGCAAGACACTAAGCCATATCCAACACTGTCAAATCCCAAAGCAGACTGCACATCACAGCCACTACCTCAAATCTTTCTGGATTTCCATAGACTTTTATCAGCCTCTTCTCCCTCCATTCTCTACCTCTAAATTTAGGATTCAGCCAAACTGAGTCAGCAATAAGATTTTGAGAGATGACTGCCTCGATACAGCTTCTCTCCTTAATTTGTAGGCAAACAATCCCTGCACCCCATTGGATTCTGGCTGCCAGAACTGTTAGATCAGCTAAATAGCTTGAAGGGGTCAGGCCAAAACTCAGATTAATTTAAATGGTAATCCAAGGCCTGTTTAACTTGAGGAGTGAAAATCATCACTCGCAGTGCTGCTTTCAGCAATTTCAGTCCATCACTTTGGACCACCAAGATCAAGTACTCAGCTGGGACTTAAGGATGTGCAGCCTAAATACTTGAGCAGTGCACAGCCGCCCCTCATCCTCCCTGTGCCCTCAGTCATAGAATTATAGAATCATAGAACTGTTTGATTTGGAAGGGACTCTTAATGGTCATCTGGTCCAACTTCCCTGCAATGAACAGGGATACCTACAGCTCCATCAGGTGCTCAGAGCCCCATCCAGCCTGACCCTGAATGTCCCCAAGGATGGGGCATCCACCTCTCTGGGCAACCTGCACCAGTGCCTCACCACAATTATTGTAAAAAAACTTCTCCCTTACATCCAATCTAAATCTGCCCTTCTTTAGCTTAAAACCATTTCCCCTACTCCTCCACTTCCAGACCTCCGCTAACGTGGAAGACAACTGGGCTGCTTTCTTTGTGCTTGGGGAATTCTCTGGCTGTCCCACATGCATTTATTTTTGGCCTCATTTGCAGTCCTCACATCTTGGGAATTTGTATGTAGGCACTGAGGATCAAGGGAATGAAAACTTCCAACACTTCTGATCTGCAATCAAGTCTGACTCACAGAAATCTGTTTACAAAATCAAATACATTTCTCACACAAACATATACACAGAAATTTGCAAAACCTTAAAATTCCTTACATTTGAAGCTAAGCTCAGTTCTACCAGTGCCAGAAGGAATTCAGTCACACCAAGCATTGTGTAAGGTGAACGCATTTATAGGCGTATAAACATAAACAATTATGATTTATGATATGGTTTGTATCTTTTTCCATTTTTTATTTTTTTTTTTAAACTTGGTATGCAGCTCCTAGGCATACCTTTTTTTATATATATTGCAAAGATTGCTGCACTTAAATAGTTGGCATTTCTTTATTAATTCTCGCAAAGATCCCAGAGCAATCTAAACCAACAAGAATGTCTCATATCACCACAACTCCTTTTAATTATTTCCATTTCAGTTCCTGGGGAAGCTAACAAGTGACCTGCCTAGCATAAGATAACAGCAAAACTTGGAACAGAAATTCGGAGCTTTAGCTCTGAACTCTGACCTAACCATTAATTATAGTGGCTCCCATAACATTTCAACAATTTTTACTCATGTGAACAGAAAGCCCACAACACAGGGAGCTGTATTTTCTAATTAGTTCTCTTCTGATTATCGAGAGAAAGCTCCAGTGGACAGGAGGATAAGCTTAAGAGACCTAGATTCATTTGTCTTTTTTCACAATTATTCTAAGCAAACAGTCTCTGTGGATCGGTTTCTTTCCTGAACTACAAGTTAATGGTAGTGCCTTGTTCAGCAAGCGTATTGTTGGATTAACACATCGCTAAAGATACATCGCTGCAGGTTATTAAGAACCATTGAACATCTGCATTCTAGGACCAAGCTAAAATTATTCTTTGCTGTAGTTGAAGTTATCTTGATTTATCAGAAACTATTCCTTGAAGCTTTTCCTCTGCAGAGCTCTCTCCTCAGCTCTGCAGATCTGCACTTATTTCTGAAGTGAAATGATTGTATCCCACCAGCTCTTTTGAGCAGGGTAATTGGCAATTACTTATTTTTGACACATGCAGGAAATCTAGTAAAGCATAATTCAAATTCTGTTACCAGTGATGAACTCCTTTTGCTGAACAGTGCTCATCTCTGCATCCAATATCCCTGGCAGTTTTAATTCAAACCTCAGAAGTATTATGCGCAGCACATTGTTTCTTATCTGCAAGTTCCAAGCTACAGAAATTCTTTTGTTGCATAACCTTGAATCTTTTTCCTATACTTTTTGAAACTCTTTGCTGGTTGAAGAGAAAACAGAACTGATTTTATCTTCGGCCTCTTTAGTTTCATGGCTGAAAGTTGCTGAACGAAGTACATTAACGATCTCCTGCTCTTGTTATAAACAAATAGATCTAGCCATGCAAATTGCCAAACAGCAGCTAATCCTACCAAGATGATGTTTAATGAGAGTACGAACAAAAGTGCCCACAGATATGCCTGGTGGAGCTCTACCTAGAAACCAGAGTAATAGGCTCATTACAAAAAGATTACACATTAGATATGCTGCTCTCTCACTGAGCAAAATACGTGAGTGCAGATTAGCTGTGCACATTTAGAAAAAATAATTTTGCCAATGGCAAATTATACTTTGGGCCATTTGATGTAATGGATATGCAGCACGTTATTGCATCTTAGCTGCGTCCAAGCCATGATGGATTATCCCAAGTATTAAGCCATGCAGTGACTGAATAACACCCATTAGTGGGTATTACACTTTTGTAAAACCAAAGTTGGTTTGAACACTGCGTTAACTCTGGACAAAAAGTTAAAATTAATCCCATCTCTGATTAGTAAAAGAGTTTGGCTTATTTCTGAAGAAATTACGAAAATGATTTGAAAACACTGGAAGTTACATTGCATAGTTTGGGATTTTTCCCATATTTCTTCAACTACAATTCTTAAAAGAAAGAAACATGGAAATCCAAATGACATTTAAAGGGAAAGTTTGGTACACAAACATAGAAAACTGTTCCTCCCAACGCCAGCTGAAGACAGGTAAGAAGACAAAGACTCAGTCCTCAGTGTGAAACGTAAAGAGAAATTTCCACTCCACAGAAATATCTGCCCAACTTTTAGAAGTGCATGCGGATTAAAATAACCTAATTTATTACAAAATAGAGTACCACTTTTCTAACATTACTGTTTATTGAGAACTTCTGTACAATTTAATTATGCAGTGTGTGAAATTATCGATCTGGTAGTTAAAACACCTGTTTTAAAAATCCACTCGGTTATAACATACTAGGTTTTGTCATTATGTCAATCTTAAAGCTTACCGTTACCAGTGCAATAGAAAAGAAGCCATTCCTAATTAGATCTTCTCGATGCAATACTGTTCTCTATAGATGGATTTTCTCTTTTCCTGCTATTTCTAAATGAGTTAGGTGAAGTTTCAAGCACAGGTTCATTTTTACTGGCAAAGAAACAGAGACATTGCACGAAGGGTTTACAAAAACCTCCTCAGCTCTGTTGGATCACCTCAGTGTTAAGTTTCAGTACTGTTAGCATTGAAGTCTCAAGCTTTCACTCTAATAGGTATTGAAAAATTTGTGATATTACGCAAACCTGTGCAGAATCTGGAACTTTTTCTCGAATGAACATAGACTACACTACAGAGTCCATCTCTAAACCACATCCCTTATCACCATGTCCATATGTTTCTTAACTAGCTCCAGGCATGGAGGCTCCACCATCAATCCGAGAAGCCCATTCCAATGCTTAACTACTCTCTCCATGAAGAAATTCCTCTCAGTGCTCAACCTAAACCTCCCCTGGTACAACATGAGGCCATTGCCTCACGTTCTATCACTTGCCACCTGAGAAAAGAGACCAACACCTCATCAGTGCATTCTCATTTCAGGTGGTTGTTGGGAGAGATGAGTTCTCCTTTCAGCCACGACACCATGATTTCCTCTACTTAGCTTTCTGAGATCTATTTTTTTCTATGAAATCCACCTCTATTTTTTTTGTTTGTTTCTGTTTTTTAATAAAAGCATAATGAAAGGCTTTGTAGAGAGTTTTGTTATTATTTCTACTTCCTGCATGGAAACTCCTGCTGTCACATTGCAGACGTATCGCACATGGTGGGAACCAGGAACTGGAGTGAAGCTGCTGGCTCATGGAGATCTATCACTTATCTACTGAAACACAGTAAAGTGAACTAAAGTTCAAATTTCTACTGAATCTTTCCTATCATATTTAAACAGGCTGATCACTTAAAATTTTGCTTTGGATATCATGATATAGAGGCCCTGCAGAGCAATGCAATTGAAGATAAACTTCAACAAAAGCAAAGCAGAAAAAATATTCACCTCTAAAAGGCATTGGGAAAAGAAACAGGAAGGTGAGAGAAGGGGAAAAAGTTACGTGCCATCATGTTAGCACCACAGATTGATCTATCTCCTTTAGCCTAGTCAATCCGCCAGAGCCCTCTAGCTTGCCCCACGGTGTTCAAAGAGAAGTATTGATTAAACTGCATTAGAAGCTGCTGTGCAAACACATCCTGGTGGTGTCCTGATGTGTGAGGAAATTTGGAAGGGTTAAATATGAAGACAGCATCTCTGGGTGGTTGCTAGGAGACGATGTCCTGCTGGTGGCATCACGCATCAGCTCATGACAGCCTGTTCCAACCCAGCAATCATCTGGTGAGTCACCGGCTGTGTGTGTACCATCACTGAGCATGGAGGCAACAGTTCCCACCCCATGAGGAAGTGCTTCCCATAGTAATTCAGCCCTTTCACATCTTTTCTTGCATGAATGCATTTTTTTTTTAAATGTTACCTGGTGCAGCTTGTCTCAGGCCTCAGTAAGTTCTACATGAGCTACAGAGATCAGTTTTACTTATTAAAGAGGAGCAGGACTGATGCAGCTCTCATGGCTGGCTGTAGGAAACCTGCTTGAAACGCCAGTGTTGGACCAAGCTGACTGGAAGCTGCTGGCATTTCTGGTCCAAAGATCTTGAAATCAAAAAGCACAAAGGAATGCCAGGCAATACAGGAAGCCATAAAAACAAGTAACATATGGATTATTAATAGCACTGCCTGAGCAGTGTTTAAAAAAAAAATAAAAATCACACAGCAAAAACCTTTTGAGATAGACTTCAATGTGAACACAGTTGTGGCTGGTCAGGAGAAGATGCACTGCCAGTTAGTTAGTCCTGTTAATTTGCTGCAGCATTAAAATGAAGTCCAGCTGAACAGCTGCAGGTTGTGCTACTCTTAAAAGAAGCTGCCAGGAAAAATGTCTCTGAAGGAGGAGCTTAAAAAAATAAAATCATGATGTTTGTGACTGAAAGGAACTCATCATGAGCCTGTATTTTGACTCTGTTCTGCTTTAGCACATTTGACAAACCACTTTGCAGCTCTGTTGTTCGTCTGTAAGACAAGGATATTGATGCTTCCTCTCACATTCTTTGCCTGACCTTTTTAGATTATAAATTCTGCAGGGCCAGGACATTTCTTTATCATTAATATAATATGCCAAAGCATTAAAAGCATTAATGGGTTATACCTTCACTGTACTTCTTCTAGTACTAAACACTAATAATAATCTCCCTTTTGGAAAGGGAGAATTGGACACAGCTCAAATTAACTGATGTACCCAAGGTCACACGAGAAGACTGCAGCTAAGTCAAGGCGCAGACTACGTTTTATCCTATACATCACAGAAAAACCATAGAAAATCGTTGTGAAGGAATCTGAGAGAGGGTGTTTCATCTCACTGTCCTTCTAAAAGAAATAACTAAGCACACTCTAGGCCATCCTGGAAAAATGATGACCAGGGTATCCAAAACACCTCCAATAATGGGATTTCCACAGAGATGAAAGATGACCTTATACTATGTTTGCTTAACTCTGCTACTGTTTACTAATGTCTGGTCTCAGTTATGCGTTACTGAAGCCATACCCTTTGCCTGCCACTGTTTCACTGGTGCACCACAAAACAGTATCGAGTCTGACGCTTCCCTAGGCTGGACAAAGCCATCTCTTCCTGCCTCTAGTGGCACAACCCTGGTCACCATCTTGGTGGCCTCCTCTGGACTCACTCCACTGCTTTGATATCTTCCTTTTAAAAGGACCTCCAAACCAGACACAACACTTCACATGAGATCTCACAAGTGGTGAACAGAGGGGAAAGACCAACTATGAAAGACAGAACAATTGACCAGAAACTGAAGACCATGGGGAAAAAAAATATATCCATCCAGCATGACTAAAGGAATTTGTTGGATAATTAATCAACATTGTTTTGATGAGAAACTGCGTTTTCAACACAATGGAAATGTTGTCAAGAGTTATTTCCTCTTTTAAAGCAGATGTGAATTTTAATACCAAATGACTATAATCATAAAAGAACAGCTAGTTTGCCTAATGGCAGATAGGCTGCTTTATCTATGGGTGACTTGAACTACCCCACAATACCCAGGTGATTTATTTTGGAGCTAAGGGTGCTGCTTGGTCCAAGAGAGAAAAGAACACAGCATCATGTAATTTTGTCAAGGAAAAGAAGGGAATATGCAGCTCAAGAGCTACTTCTCCCTTGAGACATTATAGTGGCAATTATAGATACATATTTTGGTTTCCACTTCAGAATATATGAAAATGCTCCGTTCCCTCACACACCAAAAACTAAATTAGAAACATTTTTAAACACTTCTTTCTTAATAGCACAAGATAAATACACTATCAGAGTACTTTCTTTCCTGATGAATTCTTAATAGTTTTGGCTCAAAATTATGCTTCCATTGCCAAATTATGTCAATAGGATTAGGCCCATTATGTCTCCCCTGTTTCTGTTCTTCAGAGTTTATCTTCAATAAAATATATTTAAAGTATATTTACCTGTCTCTGAAGGGTGTTGTAAGGATAAATTCAGCAGTATTTCCACAACACACTGAAAATACATTGGAAATTTTCAAAGCCATCTAGAGGATTTTGATGTACCATTCCCATTAATGTCACTGGGAAGTATATATCAGAAATCTGAGCTGTAAAGCACAGCAATAGATGAAAAATAATGACAAACACAATATTTAAGTATGACATGTAAGAAGATATATCTAAATTAGTATTCCACATAGACATTTTATTAATAATTTTTATGTCCTTATATGGACCATAGGAAATGAAATCAGTAAAATGTGAATTACTTTCTCTAATTACCCTGTTAAAATAAAAACTAATCAAATTATTGTTGCAGATCAAATCTTATGATTGCCTCATTAATACTCTCTCTTCTCTTCAGGATAACCATGCTAACTTCATGTTTTCATTGAATTTGGGGATTCTAGAACCAACCATGCAAATTGGTCTAATCTCCTTAATAATGACTGCATACTACATCTGGATGATCCTTCAATTTAAATATTGATGGGATAACACTTCTAAAAATACAAGATTTGTTTTTTTTTTTTTTTTTTTTTTTTTTGAAAGGTCAGCCTGCTGTACCATGCTTTAAAATCAATGGGAGAGTTAAAATTCACAACGTTTGGCTTATGTAAATTGTTTTCCCTAGAAGGAAAGCAGAGAAGAAAGCAGCAGCAAATGGGGAGAAAAAAACCAATCCACATAGGTTTCAATGTAGAAGGCATGTGGGAGAAGAAAAATTGACTTGGCGTAGACTCCGTTGAGTGATTCAAGAGTGCAAGTACACAATCACCTTACTTCTTGAAGCAACAGTAATACCTACAAAAAATGTTTTCCTAACCACACATTGCCCACTGGTCCTGACTTTTCAGAGCTGCACAGCTCTCTCCATCGTTTGTCCACTTCTGTCATTCTACAATTGACCTACCTGAAATTTTAACTCTAAAAGCAAATGGATTGTTGCAATTGATTGTGTAAAGCATCTTATTTTGGATTAGCCTATTTAATCAAGAATAAAGCAAAACAAGATATAAACCAGAAGACTTCTGAAAAGGTCCAACACTCTAATCCACATCCTGGCCTATGATAAATGACTTTCCAAACCTATTATGTGATTAGGACTAGTACACAATCATTACCATTAAAGGACAGCAGTTGACAGACTACAACCAAGTAAATTCTTTTATCCAACTTGCACTTTCGCAGCAGATCTGGATACATCAACTGTCCTAAATCTCCAAGAGCAGCTTAGACAGCTCCTTACTCCTATTAACACATCCACATCCATAATAGTCTCAAAAGGGACCAAAAGAGAACAGAAGGGGAAAAGCTTTTCTATGAGACACAATGCTGACCCCTCTCTGTTATCGACACACCAAATCTTTGTTAGGACTCACAGCGTGGCTATATTCTGAGTACCTCTAGATCTAAACCACGTTATCTCCTACAACTTCTCCCAACCCCAGTGTCTCCACACTCTATTCAACCTCAACATATTAACCTGCAGCTCTTGATGTATATTTCCATACAAAAAAAAAAAAAGAAAAAAAAAGTACAGAGTAACATCAGACTGCAAGTGATGCAAACAGACAATTCCAGTGTAGGAGTATCACATGCTAAGTCTTCATTCATGTAAAAAGACCACTTTTAATAAAACAGAGATCCTTATTTGTGTAATCTACTGCAGTTTGAAATGAATACATTGTAGACTATTAGTAAAGATCAATTAATATAGAAAAAAGGTTCCCATTATATTAAGGATTAATTGAATCGTGGTATATTTTATTAAATGCCTATATCCTAATTCAAAAAGTTTATGAAGGCCTGGATTCCCTCCAAAGCTGCTCATCCATCCACACTCTTAATTCAAGAGAGATGAACAACTACACTCTGATGACTTTTAACCAAAGGATCCTATGGAACTTCAGAAAAGCTCTGAAATTTTAAGGTAAAGATAAAATAATCTTTAAAAAAAGAAAAAAAAAACCAACGATATTCATATCTTTCACAAAAGATTTTTTTTTTTGGTCACAAGTTTTTCCACTACTTAAAAGCAAAATTTACAGGTGAAAGTAACCAGCGTACGCTAAGAATAGTATAATGCTATGAACCTTTTGGGGTTATATCAGAGCGAAAGGTGTGTGAATCCATAAGAGAAATGAGAAAAGTTTAATAAATCCTCTTGAACTGTGCAAAGGAAGTAAGAATTCTGGTGGCCTACGTGAACATGGAAAAATACGCACTGCAACTCTTAGATGTTCAACTGAGCATAACTTGCACAAACTTGCAAAGGCAGACTGTTTTCCCCTATGGTTCAACTCCTACACATGCAAAAGGAAACTCCCTCAACTCCCCCCACCCCCCCCCCCACCCCATCAGACACCCCCAGTGCTTATCAGTGATAAAGGTATCATTCAGTCCTAGCTCTACAAGGCATACTGGTAGTTGTAAGGCAATGTATCATACATATATTACAAGCTCCAGACAAAGAAGAGCAAGACCTAAGGATCCCAACAACATCCAAGACAGTAGGCTAAATTTATAATTTCTATTTTTAAGTAAAATTTAATCTCACTCAGAATGCAGTTTCTCTCCTACCTCTGCTGTTACCTCTGGTATTTTTGTGCCTTGTGCTTGTCTTCAAGGGTTACTGTTTCTTTTGCTATCTCTGCTGAAATATCAGTTTTCAGTTAAAAAAAAAAAAAAAGGCTTATCAACATACCTGGGGGATACGTATTTACCACAGTAACCACATGTTCATAGTAGAAATTTTTACTAAACCAAAGGATACTGTGGTCCCTAGGTGTCCAAACCCACAAGGGTCCATCGTATATACCTGGGACAGAGATGACACTGCTGAGTGTATAAGGAGACTACCACAGGGTGTAAGCCCATGTCTCATGGTCACAGACAGGATACCAAAGGTCCTTTGAAAGCTGACCTTTGAGGGTAAAGATAAGCCCAATCCAGATGTGCAAACCCACAGCTGGAGAGCAATGGGCATGCTCTTCCCATCAGGAATTGCCTTTTGCATTCCTAACAAACACGGTAAATCTGAACTACAGTCCTCTCAGCAGCTTCAAGGCACCATATGGACCAAATTAAGTAGGTTCCCCAGAAAGACTCACTGTTTTTGCAATGAAAGACTTCGCAATGCTTTCATCCACAACCTCTTGCGATAAGAAAAGAAGCCACAGATGTTTGTGGCCCTTCAGATCCCGTAATTTCTGGTGGAAAAGTGGGGAGGCTGCTCTCCCTTTTTTCTGCTTTGTATTATTTTCAGTGGAAGGGGATTCAGGGAATCAGTTTAGCTAAAGGCCACATTCACACACAAGCACACGAGATTATTATCAGTTGTTTTGTTTGGCTGATGACTATAAATTCTATTTGTTCACATTACAAATTTCAGAAGCCCAAAATGTAATTTGGGTAATATATTGAAGCTTCCAGGTTAGATATTTAGGCTTTCATTGCTTTAATAAACTTGTCAACAGTACCAATTCTACATCAACACATACAGCAATCACTCAGCAGCGGTATATATTCGATGAGTTAGACAATAGCTTCACAGTTTCAATTGTCTTTAGATTTGTGAAGTAAAACAGAGGAAAAACGACGAGGCGAAGTGTACTGGCTCTTAATGTAGAACTACTGAATATATAATTTAGCATTTATTTTACTGCTGGCATTATCTATATAATGGGTTAGTGCACAAAATAGCCTACGAAATGCATTATCAAACAAAAGCTATATAAAGACTCCTAGAACCAAAAGACTTATGAATAATTCACACCCCCATGCATTAGGCCTCATCCAGATGAAAAACACAAAGTGCACTTAACTTGTCCCAAAGTAAATTTATAAATTATCTGAATAATTGTATATATTATCAATGTAATATTTCAGTAATCTTGAAGGATGAAGTTGCTTTCTTGGATGACTTTGAAGACAATTTGCAAGCTTGCTCATTTTATGCTGACAGTAATTGTTGTACAGCTGCCTGATTTAGGCAGAGAAAAAAAAAGACAACAGGATGCATTGTGCAAATTACATCTACAGAAAATCTGCTGGGATACCTTTTGTGGCATCCTTGTTTTTGGACTCACTGACAGGAACAGGGCCAGCTTTTCAATTACCTTTCCAGAACTGATGCTATTTTATTAGTAACTGTACTCAGGCAAACAAAAATAAGATTACTTTTGATTTACGTAGTATTTAGCACTAGATAAAGTAAACACACATGTATTCAATTAACATAACACAGGAGATTTGAAGATTGTACTATAATCATCACTTTAGTAGACGTCATATTTCATGCACAGATGTAAACGTTTTCATGAAGTTACAGATGTATCAATTCTCAATGACACATTGATTCATGACTGTACATATTTTTGGTCCATTATATTTAATGAAATAATAAGAAACTACATGTCTGAGTCTGCAAATACACAAACATAAAACAATTCATGCATATACAGAGTTGGCTGTACACATTGAATTTTAGAGTTGGCTTTCACTTCCACACTGAAAGCCATCACTGCATTACCACTGGATAAACTAAGATTTAGTGGCCACAATTCATAGCACTGTTTCTGTGGTTTCTAGATGTTGCCAAGAAACCTCCAAGGAAAAGTTGTTCTGCAATAGTTAGCAACTAAACGACAAGCCATCAATGTAAATGGAGGGCAATGGGATGGACAACTGTAGCTTTAGCCTTACAGTGGAGGTCACACGTACTCTAAAAATATATATCAAGTGCCCTTACTTACATTTACATAGCTGTTAACTCTTGGATAAAGCGTGAAGCATGACCCAAGATGCGAACAGGGGCAGAATTTTGGCATTTGTGTTTAAGTGATGAGCATTCAGCCAGTGTACAGCAAAGACAAAGCGGTGACGCATGGCACACATCTTCCCACAAGGCTACAGAACTGCAATGCACTGCCATATTTTTATGTAATCACTGTTGAACACAAGTATTTCATCAGGAGATATTGTCATTATCCTCAACTTCTTCTCTTCCTCAGGATTACAGAGGACTAATTACAGCAAAGCAATTTTGGATCAATTAAAACATTTCTCAATGCTTGTCATTTGACTGAGAGCAAGTTTCTTGATGAAGTAATGAGGAAAGGCATACACTCATCACCCATTAAAAGACAGGATGCTTAAACAATCAATTCATCTTGCTCCAGAAGATTCTGTTCTTAATTTAGTGCTGTGGGCTCACATGTTGAAAGCTGCTCAAAATGGGGTCTGGATCTCTCTATTCATCCAAGTTTCATTAGAGAGCATTTTCTTTCGACAGCAAAGATTAGATATTAGGAGGACATCTTTTACTCTAAGTCCAGTGAGGCCCAGGCACAGGGTGCCCCATCCCTGGAGATGCTCAAGGCCAGGTTGGATGGGGCCCTGGCCAGCCTGATCCAGTAGGGGCCGATATGCCCATGGCAGGCACATGGAAATGGGTGACTTCCAAGATCCCTTTCAACCCAAGCCATTCTGTGATTCTACAATTAGAGACCTATGACTCCTTTTCCAATCTGTGGTCTTCAAGGAATGGTATTTGATGTAAACAAGTGTTGGAACAAACTGCATATCTAAGCCGTGATGTAGAGAATCCACAAAAACAATTTCCACACAAAATATTTAAACAAAATTTGCTTTGTGAACCAACCAAGTCTGGATAATTTTCAGAGCATAACTTTGGTGTAATGAAGCATGGTACAAACTGATTCTGTCCCACCTGCTCTGAGCATTTGTAATTTGGTGAATCAGCTCTGCTTTTGGCAAAGGATGGAGCACTGAGCACAGAGGAAGAGATCTGCACGCTCTCTGGATGTGACCACCAGAACGTGTAGAATGAGAAGATGAATGCTTTGTGCTGTTTCCAGCTTTATCTCATACTATAGTTTCTCACTATTCAGATAATAGGCATCGCTCTACTTTTTTTACCCAACATATCTACAACCATCCTTGTAAAGATTCTGCTGCAGAGAACATGAACAATTTACAAGTTACTAACAAAACCCTAACATCACTTCTCTTGCTTCTGACTGTGAACGCTGCAGAGCATTATCACATTCTCAAAAATACAGGAAATAGGACTCAAAGAATTCCTCGCTAGTCAGTTCCTTTCAATCTGATTCTAAAATCTGTTTTTCTAAGGAAATAAAGCAAACACGACTACGCTACACACGTCTGTCTTGCCTTGCTCCCTTTTGAGCCAATGGCTTCATTTAACAAAATTTGACAAAGTTGTTAAACAAAGGTAGAATTCCCATGAGTTCTATGGAAATGGACAGCCTGGTAGAGAACACAGACAAGAGTTGACATCCATACAAAAAGAAATTACCAAGGATGAGCACAACAATCATAGATTCATAGAATCAGTGTGGTTGAAAAAGACCTCTAAGGTCATCTAGTCCAGCCATCAACCCAACCCCACCATGCTGACTAAACCATGTACTTCACTGCCACATCTCCACAGTTCTGAACACCTCCAGGAACAGTGACTCCACAACCTCTCTGGGCAGCCTGGACCAGTGCACTGCCACTCTTTCATAGAACAAATTGTTCCTAATATCCAACATGAATGTCCTCTGGTGCAACTTGAGGTCGTTCCCTCTCATCCTATCACAGTTACCTGGGAGCAGAGGACTACCTCCACCTCACCACAACCTCCTTTCAGAGAGTTGTAGAGAGCGGTAAGGTCTCCTCTGAGCCTCCACTTCTCCAGACCGAACAACCCCAGCTCCTTCAGCTGCTCCCCATAAGAGTTGTGCTCCAGACCCTTCATAGCTCCATTGCCCTTCTCAAGACACGCTCTGTGGTCTCAGTATCTTTCTTAGAAAGAGAGAACAGGCACTGGAGAATGAGCCCCAGTGACCATCCATGGCAGTCAGGTTTCAGAAATTTCATCAGCAACAGAAATACAGTTTTAAAGAAACTTCATTTTCACACGGCTGCTCAGATACACAAAACTGCGTTAGGAAGATCCATAATACTCCGCTGCAAATAAAATATGCACTTAACCTTTACAGAAGACATTTAATTTGCCTTCACTTTTTCTTTGTCGGTGAATCAGACTTTTAGTTAGCAGATCAATTTCACAAATTACATAACCACAAAGTAATTGCTTGGTTATAAAGTGCAAGAAACCAGTCATGGCTAGAGTAACTCTTAAAATATTTCATTGAGATCATCAGCTGAGGGCTTTTATTTTTGTGACAAGTGCAGGACTTGGAAGGTATTGGAAGACTCCGGGTTTGTAAAAATAAAGGCAGAATGCTAACTGCAGGATAGGTTAAATCTTAGGCCATGCTAGGGGTTTTCCAGCTAGTATTTACAGATATACAGTAATATCAGTAGGTATAAATATCGTATGTAAGCAAGTCAGAAGATTATGGTAAATCCTAGAGGGCTTTTTTCCTTAAGAGCTACATTTCTATTATTTTCATTAGTCCTGCTATTATTAGAAGTACTACTCACTGGAGTGAACTGTCACACCTCTCAGCCATCCTAGTGGAAATAAGAGCAAGGCAGATGGTCCATTCCCCTCAGTACCAACAGCTGTTACAGACATTTCTTTAGCCACAGGTCCTGAAATTCTGATTTCCTTCAAGTTCTTGTAGAAAAAATACCCCCACCGCACACAGGCATTCAACAGATAATGTGCAAGATCTCCTGAAATTATCGTAACACTTTGGTCACCCAACAAGAAAAAGTGAGGTCATTAGGCAAGTCAAATTTTGCTTTGAGGCAGAGATTATTCAAGTGTGTTTCACTGCCACTGATCTATGCACAAACGCAATCCTATACTGCTATATCTGAACACTCCTCCCTCCACCATCGATATATTATTATCTGCTAAGAATGATTGTGGGGTGTTAAAACATTATATTTTTATATTTTACAAATTAGAATCAATTTGCAAGTTAAACCTCAAAACATCAGTGACAAAGGAAGACCTGGCTCTTCCCCTCAGCAGGGACGGTCCTTCTCACCTGCATCCCACAAAGCCAGAAGCGCACAATGCAACATATCCCAGGGAAGAGAACAGGTAGCTTTTGTATGAAATTACTGCACACTCCAGACAGCCCATCAGCCTCAGAATATGTGCCTGGCGCAAGCAATCCTTAACAATATTGTAAAAGTGCTTTTAAAGGGACCCACAGTCCACTTGTCTGCAAAAGAAGTCTGAAATTATAAGACCGTGCAAGCAAGCAATGATGCCTGAAATATGGTTTGAAACCAAATATGCTGAGAATAGGCTCAAACTAGCAACTACCTACTTTTCTTAATGATTAAGTTTTGCAAGAGCAAAACCAGGCAGAATTGCAACTCTGAAAGCAGTTGTCAGAAAAATGAAGCCTCAATGCGGATTTCAGTGAGACTGTAACTGAAGCAGTTAAAACTGCTTCAGTTAAAATATTTATGGGACATTCAAAATTCACAAGTTATAGGACATCCAACCAATCTCATTGCCAAGCTCCCTGTGCAGCCAGTACAGCGTGCCTTCCATTTCTTAAATACACAGCAGCTCTTTTATGAAAATGATTGAAGAATGAGGACTATAAACAATAATAATCATAATAAAGAGTTATTTTCTCCCTGCAGAAAAGGTATATATATTTACCGCAAGTGCTCAATAACACCCTTACCCAAATGCTATCTCATCATCTACCCCAGCACCCTGAAACTCAAGCAGCTTCCCTTTATCCTTTCATCTTGATTAGATCATCACGATCATGATGGAGAACAACTAGTCCTTTTTGACCCTAGTGATAAGAGTGGGCTTGCATCTCCCTAGGATGTGCAGCCTTAGGTCTCAAGCAGAATCTTGATGCTCTAGAGTGATATCTTCATAAGCACTTTGTGTGTATGGAGGAAGGTGCTGGTCCCAGAGCAAATGGAGCACAGGGGCTCAATCCTACTGTGAAGAGCTTTGTAAAACAAGAACAATGATTTTTCTCTCCTGTAAGTGAAAAGTAGAGGCAACCTTCACCTGGATAAGCTTCTCTTCCTTGTGAAGCTGCTCATGAATCTACTGTACTTGTGGAACTCAGACAGTACTCCTTGGGATCAGGTCTCTGTTCATTGCAAGACTTGTGTCCCTGGGTTATAAAGCTTCTTGTCCTCTTGCTCTGGCAATCCTAGCTGTCCTAGGTCTGTATCCCAGGGCCCTGCACATTTCTGGGCCATCTTGTGGCACTGTATTTGATAGATGACTTCATGCTGCTACAGCACACCAGCTGTGCACTGATATTGGGGCTGGGAAATACACAGTGTAAAGAGAAAGAGGCATAGAGCAAGAGCTCCTATTATACAGCCGCACTGATCAGTACAGGTGGGTATCTTTTACAGCCATCTCATGGGCAGGTGGCTTCCACACTTCAATCATTCCTTCACAATGTGCACATTACCATTTCAAAGCTTCGACAGTATTGAAGAGAGGTTTTTCCAACCTACGCAGAGTTCATTTAAGTTAAGAGAGGTTCATCTTCCCTAAGTTTGTACTCCTGGAATGGCTTTATCTTGACAGTGTTCAAAGTTCTCTTCAAATGCCTTTTGGTAAAGAGATATAGCTCTTTTTCCTGAGAACAACTACTGCACATGTACGTGCCCGCACACAGAGCCATGCATAACGTGACTGTGGCATACTTGGGGTTTACACGCCTATGCATATGTAAAAGCACTGAATACAAAGATGTGAGGAATTTACTTCTGAATTCCTTTGAGTTCTGCTGTATAGCAAGAACTACCTGTGTCAAACTGCTATTTGGTTTTTAAACATGCCATTTCTTGGCCTTTTCTTCCACTTCTCTTGTCACGCGTTGACTTTGTGAGGATAAGAGGAGTTCTTTCGTGAGCAGTGGGCTCACAAATGAAGGGATTTTGCTGTTTACATGAAGCTCTTCCGCACAAAGCATCCTTCAGCCAGGGCTGGGCTGAGTCCCAGGCAGGCTGGTGCTTCAGCTGACTTCCACTGCAAGGAGCCCAGTGAAGGGATTATGGCTGGTAAGTAAATAATGGACTTTGATATTATGTCGAGCCATGTAAGAAAATTATCTGAGCATACCAGGAGCTTATAAATGAAAGAGCCTCTCACCAGGCACTTCAGAGATGTGGGGAAAAGAGACCTGTGAGACTTAAACATTCAATGAAAACTTATCTGCTAGTTAGTAGATGAATCCTTAGATGTCTGACCTAAATCCCAAGTAATGCTGATGAACGGCAGGAAGACTGAGCTAAGTGCAGTCTTATCATGTAATCTTAAGTCTTTCTGTAGTCCTATACATATTACTTATGGAAAGATAATGCAAGGAACACAAAGTAAGATACCTAGAATCACAGAACAATACATGAAGGAGCTTAACCTAGACAAGTAATGACTGTAAGTTTCAGCTCTGCTGTTTAGTTACGTTAACAGAAGGGGAAAAAATACATTTTTAGAAAATATTGGAAGCAAGGAGATTCAAAAGAAGTGGACTGGAGTTTTCTATGGGCAGAAGTCAGAAATCCAGCCTCGTTCCAAATCAGTGAATAAACATATCGATTACCTTAAAGCAAAATGACTTCCTATTAGCAGTGAGGACCTTTTGTTTGCCATGTCTTCATTAAAATAATTTAATAATACCATAATCAATTGCCTTAGAGAAATTAAGATAACTCTGTACAAGTTACATGATAACAAAAGACTGGTTCTGTACCAAAATGGTGTTCCTTGGCACTGAACCTGCTTTACCTTAGCAGACAGCCTGAAACCTCTCCTGAATCTTAGCATATACGTCTGAGCTGAAGGAAAGTGGGGAAAGTTTTCTCTCCAGTTGGGTTAGCTATCTGCTTCTGTTCTCTTAAGCAGTAATTCAGTTTGGATTTTAACAAATTCTCTTCCTCGTACATTTATTTTCTTTATTACTCTTTGTCTACATAGCCATGCACTCATTTAGTATGTGTTACTATAATACACAAATCTGCCACGTCATCTCTGTATTGTCTTTTACTAAGCACCAGAAGTTTAAAGTGAAATTGTATTTAGTGTTGTAACATTCAACCTCTTTGGAAAAAACTCTTACTTTGAATTTCTTGGTTCCAGTTTCCCACCTAGAATCAACACAGCACTCTACCACTGCATTATCTTAAATGCTAGACATACTTAAATAGCACAAAAATAGAAGTAGCTGCTGAAAACCCTGGCACAGGTATCGTCCCTCTTTGTTTCCTCTGTGGCACATCTCCCCAGCAGGTACAGTGCTGCCCCAGACTATTCTTGATGCCTGACCTTGAGTTCTTGGGAGTTGCTGTGCCAGCTCCTCGTGTGATAGATTGCAAAAGCTCTGCACTGGTGCGCCTGGTGATGTTCTGACCTGCACAAACCCAGGGAAGCATCACAAAGAATCACATGGGCTGTGAGGCAGACAGAATCATAGCAACGTAGAATGGCTTGGGTTGGGAGGGACCTGAAAGATCACCCAGTTCCAAACCCCTACTCACAGGCAGCCCAGGGCTCCATCCAGCCTGGTCTTGAATGTCTTCAGGGATGGGGCATCAACAACCTGCATGGGCAGCCAGTGCCAGTGTCTCACCACACTTTTAAGTGAAAAACTTTAACACCTAATCTAAATTTCCCCTCCTTTAGTTTAAAACCATTCTCCACTGTCCTATTGCTGTCTGCTCTTGTAAAAAGGTGATTTCCCTCCTGTTTATGAGCTCCTCCTCGAGTACTAGAAGGCTGAGGAATCCCCAGAACCTTCTCTTCTCCAAGCTGAACAAGCCCAGCTCCCTCAGTCTGTCTCCATAGGAGAGGTGCTACAGCTGTCTGAGAATCATCATGGCCCTCCTCTGGACCAACTCCAACATCTCCATGCGCTGGGGCCTTGGACTTGGACACAGCACTCCAGATGGAGCCTCATGAGGGCAGAGCAGATGAGGAAAGTCACCTCCCTGACCTGCTCCCATCTCTCTTTTGACACAGCTTAGAACTCCTCTAATTCTGTGAGAGATCCACAGTTTTTCCTGAGGAATCAGGCCTGCAAGATTAGATGCTTGCCCTCTTCTGAGGGCTGTTTGACAATTACTGTGGTGTTCTGTGAAAATTCTAAATATCATGAAAGGGCTGAGCAATCATCATTGCTGTCGGTAATACGAACAGATATATACCTTCTCTGGATCTGTATCAGAGCACTGCATGGATACCAGTCCTTCTCCTAGCAAAGCATTAGCCCTCCTCTGTTCAAGCACCACTGGTGCAAACAGGAGACAAGGAACTATATATATATTTTTTTTCCCATCAAGCTAAAATATAATATAACCTGCCAAGCAATTAGATGAGATGCAATAATAGGCTTACGAAGGCACGCGCTCACTGCAGCAGCTGCTGTTCATCCTCACCGCATAGCACAAAAATTAGAAAACGCCATCTCATATTGTTTACCCTCCCCAGATCCTGAGAAATTCAAAAACCCGCCAGATCCTGCAAGTTAATGATGGAAAACAACCCCAAACAAACAGATCATTCAGACTGCCTCTTTACTAATGCAAGTCTGATCTCCTAAATCAATACTTCAGCGTTTCCTGTAGGTCAGTTTAGAATTTTCATATAATGGCAAAGGGATTTAGCTGCCTCCCCTGGGAACTATTCTGTCGCTGAAGAGATTTTACAAGCAGGAAGCTTTGCTTTATATTCAGCACACGTTTTGCCATTTAAAATTTAATTCCTTGAATGTAAATTAAACCCTGTCTTGTTATGACAAATATTTTCCCTTTTTCCTTATGTTTACAACTTTCATAAATATGTAGACTGCCATCAACCTGTCTCCGCATTACTCATCATTAAATCAAAGCATTTCATACATATTTGAAGGTTCTTTCAAACACTAATTGTTCCAATCCTTTGATTATTTCCTCTCCCTCTGAAAGAGCACTGAAGGAAACAAATGCACTCTGACCAGACAGCTAGACTGACAGGGCAAGGCAAATACGATTTCTGAGTTTGATAAAGATGGAGGAAAGGGTAAGGAGATCTCTTCAAAATACTCTTAGAAACATCACAGAGCAGGAAGGCAGAGTCATTTTCACCTTGGCTGGCACGCAGGGGGCCGATAAGAAATGCAGTGCAGAGAGGCTGAGGAAGGATCATGGGTGCAGTCTGAACACTGCAGAGGGTATCATAGAATCATTAAGGATGGAAAAGACCTCTAAGATCATCTAGTCCAACCACCAACCCATCCCCAGTATTGCCCACTGACCACATCACTCAGTGCCACATCTCCACGATTCTGGAACACCCGTGCCACTGCATCACCACTCTTTCAGAGAAGAGATTGTTTCTAATACCCAACCCAAATCTCCCTGGGCACAACTTCAGGCCATTACCTCTCATCCTCTCACTATTTCCTGGGAGCACAGGCCAATCTTGACCTTTTTGTAGCCTCATTTCAGAGAGTTGTAGAGAGTGATGAGGTCTCCCCTGCGCCTCCTCTTCTCCAGACTAAACAACCCCAGTTCCCTTTGCTGCTTCCCACTAGACTTGTGCTCCAGACCCTTCAGTTTCGCTGCCCTTCTCTGGACATGCTCCAGGGCCTCAGTATCTTTCTTGTAATGAGGGGCCCAACACTGAACACAGTACTTGAGATGCAACCTCACCAATCCAAGTACATCTTCCATGGGCTGCAGCCAGCCCTGCAGCTCTCATGGTGAAGAGCCAGCAGTGAATGGCATTCCTCTGAGTGCTCAGTGACAGGGAGGCAGGAGCAGACTCAGAGCCCTACAGCCCCCAGTGATGAAAGGAAGAGCTTGAGAGCTTTTAATAATGAAGTCCATAGTATTTCTCTCTCTGCAAAACCCCCAGGACCTGTCTCTGGCTACTCAAACACAGTTCCAAAGCTAGATATCAGAATAGGCTGCTTATAAGAAGAAATATGAAAAATAATACCAGATTACAAAATCACGGGACCATAGAATCACAGAGTGCCTGAGGACAGAAGACATCTCTGGGTCCACCTGCTCCTACCCTGCCCCACCAGGACCACTCGGAGCTGAGTGCCCAGGCCCATGCCAAGGCTGCTTTTGGACATCTCCCTACCACCTATCTAAGAGGAAAGGTTTATACACAGGCATGAGGCAATGGAACATGTTGCCCAGAGAGGTTGTGGATACCCCCATCCCTGGAGGCATTCAAGGCCAGGTCAGATCTGGCCCTGGGCAGCCCAACCTGGTAGTTGGCAACCTTGCCCACAGCATGGGGGCAGGAGCTCAATGTTCTTTAAGATCCCTTCCAACCTAAGCCATTCTATGATCCTATGAGGGTTTGCCACAGAAGCTGGGAGCTGGTCTTAGTGATCTTTAAACAAAGGGCTGACCATGCCAAAAGGATAGTGATGACCACTCTTTGGGTGGTGGTCCGCAAGGCACAGCTTCTGTCAAAATTGTACTTGGTACCCAGATACTGAGATCTAATTTAGGTCATTGCACACAGGAGCGCCATACACAAGACTATAAAGCAGCCTATGTAGGCTTTGAACCTACAGGGAACCAGAGGTGTGCTTAACGGATGCTTTATGTGCAACTCCACTGCAAAATCAAGTCCATAATCTGAAATAGTGAAAACAGACATACCTATAAACCAAAAATATACATTCTGAGGCAATCGTGAAGCCTTTGGAAAGCAAAGACCTTTGTCATCCATAATATCTGATGTTTTTGCACATCAGCTTGTGTAAGACCAAAATGACTAAACCAATTAGTTCTAAATCCACAGTTTATAACTAGTTCATATTTTAGAGGTACAAAGTTGTTGAAGAAGAATCCATAAAGAACTTATGACTCATCACAAATCCTGTGATTTGATGGGAGACATCCACGTGTCTTTCAGAAACCATCTCAGCTTCACTTTATTACTTCTGTGCTTTAAAAATAAGCTGACTTTATTATAAATAATATATATCATAACTACTGCATTTTCTAAGCAAACAACTGATTCTGGCAGAGCTGACAGGGAACACGACTGAAGCCAAGCATTGGATATCTGTGTCACATCTCTTTGCAGTACCTCTGCAAAAAACAAAGTACCAAAAAACTTCATTCCACCCTAGCGTAGCTCTTAATCACAGCCACCCAGCAGCCTCCTTATTGCCCCGAGAGGGGCTGCTCTTCAGTAAGAGAAGTACCTTTCTCCCTAACCACTGGCTATGCATAGCTTGAAACTACAGATAATTTTGAGGAGAGAAACTGTCTACTCATCGTCAATCAAGTTATTATTTGAAAGATTCCTAGTTTTGAAAAAAGTTCCACAGAGGCAATAAATGCAGTGAAATGCAGAAAACAGCCATAAACCTTTTTCACTCCAGTAGTCCAGCAACAGCTTGCTCTAAGCATTATGGGGAAGCAAAAACAGTATAAGAGAAGGACTTGCCAGAAATGCATATTATTGTATTTTGTATAGCTCAAATCCCAGCTTTGCATCAGATGATCATAAATGCTACCATAGTGTTGACCTTCCAGGTAGAAATCTGGCCATATTCCCAAAGGAACAACCAAGTCTAAAGCTTCTTCACTCATAGGGCCAAAGTCAGGATGTGAATACCACCTTGGGATAAATCAGTGTACCTTCCTCTGAGTCACTGCCCCTCTTCATTCCTTCAGAACTTGTATCTATGGGTTGAAGCTTTACTATTCTTATTTTAGCTCAGCTATTCCCATATGTTAACTCAATAGAGGCATTCAGAACAAATGGATACTTTGCACGACAGAGAAATTTGGATAACAAAAATAGCCTTCCCAGACAGTTGAGACTATCAGCGTACCAAGAGCAAACTTTTTTCTCCCCTTCTCCCCCCCCCCCCTCAGTCTCTGAGGCTGACCAAATTAAGCCCCCAAATGTGCACTACATGGTCTCCATTCACCTCCCTCATACCAAAAATGCCCTCTTGGGCTTTCTACCCTCACAAGGGGTGCCTGCTGGCATCACTCACCTCCAGTTGTTGTCCTTTCCTCTGGGCAGAAAATAGGAAGGGCATTTCCTTTTGATCAGTGATCAAGAATGGAAAAATTAATACTGACTTCAGAAGAGTACAAGAGACTCTCTTCTTCCTTGTAGGTATTAGAGCAGAACAGAGTCAACACACTAAAATGTTTTTCCCTCTTGCCTCACACATGATTTATTTAGAAGCCAATAGTAATAAAAGGAAATCGTAACAGGAGAAGAATTGCCATAAATAGGACAATGGCGTGTCTGGGGCAAGGACAGAATGGATCCAGGAGTTACTCTGTTAGTGAGATGAAAACATAATTTTTCTCTGTCTATCGACCTGTGGTATAACTGTCCAAAATGCACTGGAGAAGATGGAAGTAACTATCTTCCTGACAGGTCTTCCATCATATGATGTCCTCAGCCTAGGCCGGAGACCACTTTGATTTTCATCATAGGATGCGAGTGGTGGGCAATAGGTGATCATCCTCCCTGAAAATATAAACCCATAAGTGGAAGCTAAAAATTGACTTATCCCAGAATAATTAGCAAAACAGTTAAGAGTAAAGGGAGGAAGTCCTTAGAGTTCAGCAAGATCCAGAATTTCCATAAGCAAATTCCTTAGGTACTGAAGGAGTTGCCAATTTTGTTTGCTGTCACCAGAAATTACTACTTTTATGGCTTTTACTGACCAAATTTGTGTAATTGTGCAAACTTCTGCATTTGCAGAGGCATTCTGTGCTATTTATGCTATTTCTCTAATATGTGTATTTTTTTCTTTTATTTTTATTTTTTTTTTGCCACAAGGACATTGTACCATTAATTCTGTACCCTCTCTGAATGCAGCAATTATCCATCAAACAGATATTCTGCACCACACTTCAAGGATACTCTCACCTTCCCATCCTCCAGTGCTGTTGCTGGGCAAAGGAGGAGAAGTCACCATTACCCTGTAAGGAGGCAGGGTCAAGAGAAGTCCGTGGTACAATCTCAACAGTTCTTAAAATAATAATAAAAAAGCAATAATGATTACAGGCAAGTGTTCACTGAACGTGTTATTTGCCATTAAATTATATGCATTAGTTAGAATGAGTATATCCTATAAAACTTTCAGGTTAGATATTCAATTTAGCACAGAGTACATGCAAGATTAACCAACTGTGGAGTTCCTCAGGCGCCAAGCTGGAGTGGGCTAATGTTTCCTTGCTTTCATAAACTATTTCTCATATCAAAGATGCACAAGTCCTTGGGTAATAAATGCTTGCCTTTCACCTGGAGAAGGCAGATTGTAACAGAATTGGAGTGCCTATGCATATATGTTTATCTATGTGTTTCTTGATAGAGAGATTCCATTGGCTGAAAAACAGAAAAAGCTGCTCTTTGCTCAGAATTTTGAGGAAGTTGCAGCCATTAAGAGTCGCATCACATCCAGGGCCCTGTTGTCCCATGAGACACCTGGGACCTCCACAATGTTCTAGGTGACAGGGATGTATCATGTGAACAGTGTTTAGTGCTAGGATAATGGCTCGCAGCTGAGCAGGATGACCCATCTACCTCAACAGGCTCTCTAAGGGCATCCAAAACCACTGGTCACAACTCATTCAGCCTGCTGGCAGTCTGTTCTCAGAAAGAGAAGCACCCTCAATCCTGCTAGCAAAGTTGATTTTCATTTCTTTAAATGGGAGGAATTGTGAGTAACTTTATTCATAAAGAGCTACTTTGCTGAATATAAATAAGTGCTCCAAAAGTAATGCCTCCTATTTTATTATGTTTGCCCACAATGTCAGAGGTGGATGTTGGTGGCGTGGCAGTGGAGGTTGAACCTTCTCACCAATATTCTGTTATATTATGTTGCTCTGTGACAGATGGTTGCAGAGGGGCAGCCTGATAGAATGGCGTCCGACATGGAAATGCGTATGAAACAAATGTGTGGCACTGAATTACCCCAGGCAGAAAAAAATAGCATCCATTGACATTCATCGACACCTGCTGAATTTTTATGGAGACCAAACAGCAAATATGAGCACAGTGAGGTGGTGGGTGGTGCATTTCAGCAGGAGAGACAGTGATTGTGTCACTTCTGCTGGTGCAGACTTCATGAACACAGGCTCGTGTTCATCTCTGGCAAAAATGCACAGCTAATGGTGGTGACTACGTTGAAACAGTGTTCAATAGCTGAGAATTTATCAAATAGTGTTACTGTGCTCTTTATAGCTGTCATCGTTTCCATGGAAATAAATAGGAGGCATTACTTTTGGAGCAACCTACATAAATTTCATTTCAGTTTCTCACCACTAACTACTTTCAGGAAGAGAATAAATGGTCACAGTTTTCCCCTTGTTAAATTAGATGCACTCATCCAGAAGACCCTCAGCATCTAATTCTTGACCTATTGAAGCTGATGGAGTTTTGCCAACAACTTCAAGCAGACCAGTATTTCACTCCAGATACTTTGGATCTCATAATTTGTAAGAAAAATGCTGACTGGAAATGATAACATAAATTATATGCAGCATGCTGCCACTGCTAAACGGTGACTACAAACAGCCATTAGCACAACATCAGCAAGACTGAGCTCAGAACAGGTATGCAGAATGTTTTACCATGAAATGGGAATCACAGATAGGAAGCGATGTATGAAAGTGTGGAGACTTGTTAAAAAGTTTTAAATGCCCATTTTCATTTCCTTGCTGACTCTTTCACTTCAGCTTTATGTTGCTCAAGTACGTGAAGCGGAGGGTGATATTTTGAGAGCATTATTTCTTCTATAAAATTCTGTTTAAAAAATGCTGACCCTGTGCTAGAAGAGGTTCTGATGTCATCCGTGGTAGGACTGTAACTCAAGCCAAAACTCAAAGTTAATAAACAAGTAGTCCTTCCTGTATCTTCTTACAACCTCTAAAACACCCAAACTTGCTAAGACAGTCAAAATGTTCCAAGCTGCCCTTTCCCTGGCGCTTTTTTTCATGGGACCCTACACAGGACAGTTGACTGAAGTGAGTACAGAGACCACCAGAAGACCGCCCTTAGACTCCAGATCTGTGCATGTTAAGTTTCAATAGTTTAGGTGCTGTTGTTTTCTTTAAAGTCATACGGGCTTGCAAAATAAAAGCAGAAGCAGCTTCGTAGAGAATGCTTACAATTTCATTTATCCTACCTTTTAAGCTAAGGTAGCAACAGGACACACTTTCAGACTGCTTTACAAACCTCACTCTGAACAATTAAATCTAGTAATTTAAATCCTGGTCACTGAGACGTGTAAGAATGAGTGAAGTCTATAATCTAGCTTACACTTAATAGCTTTACCACACTTGGGAGCCCCTTACCGACCCTAGGGAACGAGCAGTGATAGATCACTTACATAGGTAATAAATTAAACAGTTCCTATTTGGAATCAAAACACCTGGTATTAATAGTTATGTGTAATCGGTAACACTAAAAGTAAGGAAACTGGCAATACACAGCAATACCTGTAATCTACATTTCTAAAGATTTAGAGTTTCATTGTTTTTCCAACACAAGAGACGAATCTCAAATAACTAAAACCTGCTTAAGGAACATAACATCTGTCTTTTCAGGGAAGACCTCTGCAGTGCTGTCAAGCCCAAGAACATATTTAAATGTTTCCCATTATTATTTTAGATTAATCCACTCTTGCTTGTAGTTATCCTCAATCATTCTCAGCAGCAACACACATTACACACACACTAAGCAGAAGTGTCAATGATCTCCCCAAAAAGAACAGTCGGATGTTTTCAGCGTCATAAAACAGAAAGTAATAAATGACTGATCCACATTTGCATGCAGTTGTTTGGCATCTAACAGTTTTCCTTGTTCATCTGTCTGAACACCTTCCAGGTGAATCTTTGTAGTGGCTCTATGCACAACCCATGGGTCTGGAGGGCCTACTCAGGCACAGGGTAGGTGACTTGAAAGGGACACACGAGTTTCCCTGGGTTTCCCATCCCCAAACAGAGGGACCAGGAGCCACATAAAGCACTGCTGCTCCTCCTGGGTGGTTGCCCACCTGAGGATGAAGGATTTCCAGTGATGGGAATTGGTTCCAGCAGAAACAGTAGAGTTGGAAGCTGCTGCATCAAATGTCTCCTTTCTCTTCCTTTCCTCCACTGACTAATCACAAAGCCATAGTACAGGAGAAGAAAGCAAAGGGAGGACCACAATCCCAGAAATCCCCCTCTGTTGCCCTGTGCCAAGAGTAAACAGCTTCTCTTGCCCAATTCCCACCTCTGTAACTCAAACTTGTGCTAGTCTCTGTCATCCCTGCACCTCTCAGCCCACCATTCCTACCTGCCAGCACTAACCAGATCGGCATCAGGCAGGTCCCCGCTGCTCAAGCCACAGGAAGGCTTCTCCGGCTGCGTTCCAGCAGGTGCCCATGGGCTTGCTCCCCACCCACTCTGAGGGTCAACTGAAGACATTCAGCCTCTTCCCTCCTTCCCACTCTTCTCCCAGTTCGTGCTTTCTGCAGAAGAAATACACCCTTGGAACTGAAGGGGGTGGAGGCTAATGGATGGACTTGGGTGCCTGTGGGTCTTTTAAAAGCTATTATAGGCAGCGGTAGAGAAGCCATCAAGAAACCCTGAGTAGCTTGCTTCCTTCCTAAACCCATCTCTGCTCACTCAAGTCTTGTACCATCAGCTTTTACTATTTGCACATGTCCTCAAGGACACAACAGGCAGAGCCCCTACAGACTGTTCTGACAAAGTGTAACCCAGAAGCATCCAGAAGGAAAGGCAAGGAAGCAACACCACTCTCCAAAAAAGTCTACAGTTGACCATAATGCTCACTAATGAAGACGCTGTGGAGAACAAATGGAATGTATGGGGCCACATCAGCTGGAACTTGCATTCAGATCCTGCTCCTCAGCAATGAAACTGCAGGCCACTGCCACTTAAGCAAGGGTGAAAGCATTTTAATCTAAAAGTCAAGACTATAAGACTGGATAGGCACTCTGTTAATCGGCTGAAAGATGCCAACCTTGCTGCTTTTGGGGCTGGGGGAGGCACAGTAAGGCTACAAATATTATATTTTAAAAGCTATTTGAAACAGCATTCTTTTTATCTTCCAGCCTCTGTGGTTACTAACACAAACTGTCTAAAACAGCATTTATGAAGAAATGCTTTTAAGAAGCAACAAGACAAATTTCTTCAGAATCAGTGCTTTCTATACCAATTTTCAGCACAGAATACACAAATTATGAATCAGAGAAGTAACATTTCCTGATGGAAATAGCGATAGTTTGAGGAGCTGCTCCTAAAGAGTGAGAATTGCTTCATCTCACAACCGTAAGTACTTTTCAGAGTAAATTATAGGGATTTTTAAAAGGCATATTTACTCCAAACATCCCCTTCAAACACTTGAGATGAAAGAGCATAGCAGGTTTTTATAACCATCACAATCTATTAGGCCAAAAAATCCATACAGAAATGGAGCTTAAATACTTACAGATAAGATGGATCACAATGAGGTGTGAGTAAATGCGTGCTCTAAACATTTTCTAAATCAAGGTTTACACCAGCGGGGCTCAGTGTCTTTGAAGTAGCCAGTATATATTTTCATATCAATTTTCATGTTACCCTGACAATTGCTTTAGGATTTTATAACTAACAAAACTTGGCACAGCAATCCCTTGGAATATGGCACAAGCATTAGCCAAACAGCTCTATCATTAACAAACACTTCTAATGAGCTCTCAAGTCTTCTCAGTGCAGAAGTTAAAATACGATATCCTTCAATCCTCATGATAACCCAGCATGCCCATTAAATACTGTAATCAGTAATCTTTTTCATAATGACTACAGGGGGATTTTTTATTTTTAAGTAGATGAACTCACAATTGAGTACAGAAGGATTGTTTATCGTCACTGCTGGTTTTGACCCTAACATTCATTTTCCTCATTTTTCCAATGCATTTGGCTTTCTGTCCTTAATTAGCTGAGTCGGATGTACATTCAAGAAGGGCTTTGCTCCCAGCCACTCCACCAGCAGGGGTGGATCGCTGTTGAACGCTTCAGAACTGTCAGTCAGCGATGTATGTCAGTGCTTTGGAGATCCATTTGAAACATAGGCCAGAGCAAAAATTAACTGAAAACAACAAGACTTCTCACAATGATCAAAGATCTCTGGAGAAACAACTAAGTTTCCCTGACTCCAGCTGAAGGTACGTTCCATGCTGTGTGAAGACTGACTGATACTTCTCAAGCAGTGCTATCTTTGAATAGATATAATATTTCAAAAAAAAAAAAAAAAACATCATGAAGGCCTCATACATCCAATTTTTATGAATACGTTTTTAAAAGGGGAGTAGGTAATTAACAGCGTGATTCAGATCCTTGAGTAGACATAAATCATCGTAGCTCCACTGGTTTCAATTTGTACTGCCTGTGAAAAAGGCTCTCTACACCTTTTTGTAATCATAGAGTGAATTCATCATCCCCAAATAATTAAGGATTTAATTTAATTATCTGTTAATCTCTTCATTTTATGACTGCATTCTGAAGGATGGCAAGAACTACAGAGGGCTAATGCAAGGGATGTTAATGATGAGTACGGCGTATCATCATTTTGATATATCCATAAATATTGAGCAAGTTAACGCCAAGAGTTAAGTGGAGGAAAAGTGTGCACCATATCATAGACATATAATCTCCTGCACAAATATATTATGGCTTATTATAAATGCACACGCTGCACAATAAAAATAAAAAGGTCTAGCCTTTATTTTAATCCCAACCATAAAAGCCCTCTTCCAGATTTTGACATATTTCTACCCAGAATATAACTTGAAGCGGGGGGAAAAAAAAAACCAGCAGCATTTAAAACTAACATTTGCTTCTGCAGAAATTTAATTTTGAACTATATTACCCTGAAATATCAGGTACCACGTTGACAGAATAGGGAAAACGTGCTTTAGGGAGAGGAGCAGAGAATGTGTCAATTAAAGGATGCTTAATAGCCTGCAGTTTAATAGCTGTTACAAATAGGAGGTAAAGGACGAAGCGCTCAGCTGCACGACAAAACACACTATATGCAAATAAAATCTTTCTATCCAAGAAGGACATTTTGTCCCTTAACACTAAACAGCTTCCTGAGCTCATTTAAGAACCATGCCCTGTGGTAATTATCTCGTGTCACTTCGTATGATATAATGCCTCCTTATGCTTAATGGATATGTTTTAATTTCTAAGGAAACTGCCTGGTTGCACAAATAAAACTTGCATGATGATTAAAATATAATTTTCACTCAGGCAATAACATTTGTCAATAAACAAAACCATAAATAGAGACATTACTTCTATTTCAAGGTAGTCCTTAAGATGTGGAAAGCCTCCACTACTCTACGTGCAGACTACAAATTGCTGCATACCACAGAGATCATCGCCTTCCCATCATTGATGGAACCTCATATAAAAGCTGCTTTTAAATACTCAAATCAATACTACCAGGAAGCAAGAAGACAGAATTTCACATTGTGGATAATTCCCACTCTTTAACTACTAAATGCAAGACAACGTATGCAACTTCATCAGTTGACACCAGAGTCCCATAATCTGAAAGCATCGAGGCAAATTCATTGAAGCCTGTTGAAATAAAAGGTGTTTGCTGCTTAATTATCAGTGGGAAGAACTGAATCCAAACTTATCAGGAAAGCCTTCAAAGAACTGCTTGTGAGACACCAGAGGGATGTACGCTTCACTTGTTGCACAACGTTAACTGTATGTTTGGTAAAGAACGATCTGTTCCATTTCTCTGAGGTCTTATTTCTATCCTGTAAGACATGCAGCTGTTTAAAAAGTAAATATGCCTTTCTAATATTATTTTATTCATTTGACCATCATACCAGACTTCAACGGAACACTGACTTTAAGCACATTCCATACAGCTCAGCTTTACAATTTATCTCAGTTAAATTACAGCTTCAGGGGACAGGGGCTTTTTTTCCTACCCTTTCGCCCACCTATAAATGGCATTTTTAATGCTACAGAGGAAATCAGTTTATCTGAGCTTCCCCGAGGGTTTTTAATATACAAGTGTTGTTGTTTCAAATTCTCCGGAACTCTTCTCAGAAGTCACGTTAACCTGAATGCTTAACATCTCTAGAAATAAATATGCAAAGATGGAACTCATCTGCAAAACCATAAAAATACAATCAAAGCTGTACTGACAAGTCTGACCAAATAACATGCATGCAGCAGGACAGCTTGCCCGCAAACACCAGTATTATCTGCTTGTAATTTATGTTTCCCCACAGCAATCTTTCTAATAGACTAACGCATATTTTTCACTCACCCTCCATAATTTTTTAAATCTCTTCACTCTGGACAATTTGGATTTGTTCATCTCTGTTGTCTGTAGATCAAATATGTATCCTATGTGGCTGTAAGTATTTCTATAACCAGTCGGGTGCCTAAAACAGTAGAGTGATGGATAGTCTTGAAAACAGAGGCACTCCCTGGCTTTTAATACTGCTTCCAATAACCACACAGTTCACAGCTCAGCATAAAGTAACCAATAGCCGAACATGACATTAAAAAAAAACTAAAATCCCTCCTTTGAGATCATAGAGGGAGAAGGCTTGATCCATCCAATACTTGATTTAGGTCAGTGAAAAAAGAGATGCTATTATGTCAGCCATCCAACTTTAAGAAGACTCGTAAGCTGACAGCCGTGGCACTTTAAAGCACTGTCATGATGAGTCTTTACAAAAGGATTGTTTTAATCCTATATTTAAGGAAAGAAGAAAAAAAGCTACTTAAAATATATGGAAATTATATGATACTACAAAACTGTCTGCAATCATAGGATATTACAAAGCTGTCAGCAATATGCTCCGACATAATGGTGCTGAGAAACAGATCATGTGGTGTTTTCTAATTTATTTTTGTAGTTTCCTAACGATATAAGGCTTATATAGTCATGTGAATGTGCATATCAGCCATTCCACCCAAATGATTTTTAACCCTTTCTCCTTTAAAAAATAAAATTATCTAAGTTAACAGACTCAAAGATGCTAGATTTTGATCATCAATAGATGACACAAGGGATTGAACTAATTCTTCTAAAGGAAGAGAAGATGTAAAAGAATCCATGACAAATCCCAACCATGGAAAAATTTGATCTCAGCTCATGCTTACAAGGCTGCTGAAAGAAAGGAGCCACTTGGTTTTATTGTTCATACCACTGGCTTTATATTCCCTACTGTAATTTCAGGAAAAGAAAAATTAAACAGAAACAGTGTGAAACATATCTGGCTATTAAGATACAAAAATAAGAGATACACATATCAAGCCCTTGATAAAGTAACACTTCTTGGGTAACTATGATTTCCTACGGGCTGTTACAACTTCAACGTTGACCTCTGCATCTACTCATTGCATTGAGACATCTCTGCAGATGCGGCTCTGCAGAGGGACACTCTTCCTAAGTGCCACCTCAAATCAAAAGTCAGGTAGTGCACCAACTTGGGTGTGCAGAAGGAAGTCATACAACAGATATTCTAAAATGGCTTTGCTTCACTCAATACACATTGTTGCTCGAAGCACATGAAGACAGGGTTACCACTATATTCTCATGTGAATTCTGTTACTTCCCATGTCACGCTGTGCTTCCCTAGATACTTGGCTTTTAGATCTTTATCTTCATGTTGCAGCACTGCAGAAATTTTATCTTCCCCTCTCCCTGCAGCTCTCAGGGAGCTGGGATTGTTCAGTCTGGAGAAGAGAAGGCTCAGGAGAGACCTTATAGCTCTCTATAACTTCCTGAAGGGAGGTTGTAGTGAGCTGGGGGTGGGCCTCTTCTCTCATGTAATCAGTGATAGAACTAGAGGGAATGATTTCAAGCTGCGCCAGGGGAGGTTCAGGCTGGACATTAGGAAGTATTACTTCTCGGAAAGGGTAGTCAGGCATTGGAATGCACTGCCCAGGGAGGTGGTGGAGTCACTGACCATGGGGGTGTTCAAGAAACGTTTGGATGTTGCGTTGAGGGGTATGATTTAGCTGGGAAGTATTGGCAATGGTTGGAATAGATGATCTTCTAGGTCTTTTCCAACCTTGATAATTCTGTGATTCTGTAAAAATACTGTGTGGTGTACTCTTGATCAAATTACACTGCATGTAAGGGCACACTTGACATTGCTGGCCAATAGTAATGCATCCTCTATCAAACTTGGCCTCTTTCTCATCAAGAAAAGACCTACACAGAAGTGCTGCAGGTCTGAAGCAGCAAGCTTCTAGTTGAGCAGCGTTTCATTACTTATACTGTATAGCAAAATCCCCAGGAGATGTGCATTTACCAGAAAATTCAGGACCTGACCCATGCTTTCTAGCAGCCATGAGATGCTTCACCAAATGTACAGCTTCATTTCAAATGTGCATACCAAGACTGACTGACATAAGAGCAGATAGTACTGTTTGTCATCTCTGAAAACTGCTCCTAGATATCTGTGATCATTTCACTTTCACACTGATGTCAAAGTCCTAATGCTGTTACATTAGGGGCATTTTCATTAACAGAATCTGATCTGTTTAATAAAGAATAAAAGTGAGTCGTGTCTCAGTTTCATGGAAAATAACAAACTATATCTCCTTGTATTTCCTATAAGCACTTCACTTCTCCCTTTATGAATCAGCTTCTGAATTGTCTGACGGTATTCCAAACTTCAAGTTTTCAGACCTGCTTTTCAGGTATTTTGACAACACAGTTAATTTGCCTGCCATTGAAAAGACAGTTATGAATATTTCAAACTCCATAGTTCGGAATATTGTCAGCTTATTGTTCGGTTTGTTTATCGTTAGCTAGATTTAAGAGAATACCTAGAAACTCTTCTTGATGTCATGTGGTCATAACTACTGAGGCATCAAATGCCTGCTGTTAAGCTAAATACAGGCAAGTGATGGCATAGGAACAAACGCGCTAACTGTAGGTGCAGTTAAGGTTATAGTTGTACGACTTCTGCATGTAGCTGTGTCTCTAAAGAGAACAGGACTGACAGCTCAATGCTAACGCATGGATACTGAGTAAGAGCTGGGTCAGTATCTTAGTGCTTTTCTTCCCTATCTTGTTTACGCGCCACTAAATACTTGAAGCTAAAGTATCATAGTAGACCATGGCAGTATAAAAAAAAAAAAAAACACGCAGAAAAATGCAGTCATTGCTCTAACTGTTAAACTGTCTCCTCCAAGGACAACAAGAATCTGCCCTCTGTTTCTTTATTCTCAAAAGACTGACAAAAACCTCTGGCATTGCATACCGTAATGAGTGCAATTGCTCAGGACATCCCTTTTGCTTGGCTTGCTCAGGGCACGTAACTAACATTGCATGCCCAGGCCAAGGTCAATCTAAACATGGCTCTATCTTGTGGCTTTCTTCTCTGTTTTGGTTAGAAGCCAGGAAAAATTTTACTTCTGAATTACACACATTTACTTCAGAATGCTTCTACACCAATTTATGGTCTTATAAAAAACAAGCAGTTTTTTATGGTCTTTCCACATTGTAATCTGCTGAAGTGGGTTTCAGCACATATTTAACCTAATCCTAATTCATAAATGAACTAGAGTAGTTCATTCACTACACTCGTTACTGACATCTTTCCCCTAGGTGTAAAAAGTGTGAAATGCACAAGTGTCAAAGCATTGACATTTTCAAGGTATCTCCACCAGGGTGAGTGAACTGGAGGAGGTCAGAGCAGAGCCCAGTTATTGTTTACCACATCACTCCCTCATGCCCATAAACTCCGATCTCAAAATAAACCTCATTACAACAAGAGTCAAATTCCTGTCCTCTCTTCACTGAACTATAGAATTTTTCCTACATGACCATCACTTTGTAAGAAAGATTAAGAAAGGGAGAGAGAAAAGACAGAACATTAGTATCGAAAAGCCACACTGGGCTTTCGTAAAAAAAAAAAAAAAATACATATATATACAATAATATATGTGTGTGTATATATATCACGGGATTATGAGCCACCAGTGTGGAAGACAGTGAAAAAAGAAATCTGCAATGCAAGGAATTATTGAGAATATCTTAACTTTACTGGAAAGACAAATATTAGTAGGAAATTAGGGTACTGCTGACAGCTCATTTTGGATAGCGAGTACAATTTTGGTCACTTGCATCCAGGAGAAGTGAAAGCAGAACAAGAATAGGTGCATATAAATAATGGTTGGAGGATGATGGAGACAATGAAGAACCTGTCATTTGACAGAAACTACAGAAGTTGAAGTAGTCAAAGTAAGGCTAAGAGGGGTTACAGTTGTCATCTGTGAACACCCTGGGGAGAGATGCAGGAATGGGGAAGAAGAGCTCATTAAACCCAACATCAACACTGACACAGAATAGATATATATTATCAAGAAAGAGCAAATGTAAGCTAAAATTAAGAAGACAGCTTCTAACCAACTAACCAGTGAACAGGGAAATTGAGAAGCTGTAACTGTGAAGAAAACAGAATAATGATAACAAAGATGATGAATGGTTGCATCAAGAGGAGCACCTGACGTATACAAAAGGAAGGGAACCAAACATCCAACTGTTCATCCTCTTAAGGTCTGACAAGATCTTGTAAAGGTTGAAGCTGGTACATGCACAGCACTGTGATGTGAAATAAACCCAGAAAACTGAAGCACTCCATTCTTCTTCTGTCACCAGAACGCGCTGTCCTCAGTCTGAGGCTCAGAGCTGTAGAGCTTGGGAGCAGGTCTTTGCATGGCAGCATATGCTTCTTTGCACAACAAACATGCCTATCTCCTAATCCTCTTATACCTGCTCCTACAAATGGGATGGTGCACCCGTGTTCACTTTACTTGAACAACACTAACAGACAAAAACAGTTAGACACTTCTACTGATGTTACTTCTTCAAATGCGAAGCGCACTGCAATGTGTTACCTCCTTGGTTGTGTCAGGACAACCCCTTATGGGGTCACGCTGTGACACGGAGTAGAAAATTCATCTTCTTTACCGAGTTATTTTTGAGGCAGGTGAGCTCACTTACCAGCACATTGATCTGGCTCACGGTATGGCTGTGCAAACAATTGTGTTGGCAAGCTGAGGATAAGCAGTTCCCTATGCTAGTTTTAACCATCAGCCCCTCGTTGTGAGCCACAAGCAACTGCCAAACCCACTTTTTGGAAACACCAAATATCACTGGGTGAGAATCAGTGCTTTGCAAGCAAAAAAAAGCACTCGGAAGCAGCCACGCTACTGCAATAAGAACATACCAAAGATCATCCATAAGAGGAGATAATGTATGTTTGATGATCACTGGTATTTGCACATATACTGAACTCGAATATTTCAGTCATATCCATGCACTGTGCTAGAAGAATAAAAAAAGCCCTTCTTCATATATGGACATGCAAATACACAGGCACAGAGCTGCTGCAAAAAGTACCGCCTGTGGCTTAGTTATTCAAAGTTGCACTCAGTAAACAGATTTCCAATCTGCAGAAGTTGCAGGAAATAAGCCTCAAAAGTGGCATGTGCCCTGGGTCAAACAAGGCCCTCCACGACAGCCTACCATCCCCACTATCTGTTGTGAAACACTATTTCTTATACACTTCAAACTTTTTGCAAGCAGTGCCTTCATTAAACCCTGGTACACAGGTTGTACTCCAGTAGAAGACATTTAGTAGGATCTCCTTCCCTGCATTACATATGTTCTGCATTGTGTTCGTTTCCTCTCGTTTGAGAGGAAAAAGCAACACTCGTTACCTTATGCCACCCTTACATGACACTAGAGAGTCTTCTTCCTCTTTGCAATCACTCTTCAGACAAATAAAAACTGTCACTACATCTTTCAGAGGAAAGGCACTAAACCAATACCTGATTTTACACTATATCAATTTTCCATCCACGGTGTAATATGAATTCTCAGATCTGAGAATTTATTTGGTGTACATCTCTGCATAATGTTTATAGCGTGCTGCTCTTTGTGGGAGCGTTTTCTTTTCACTTTCTGTTGTTCTTTGACATTGATCAGCGATATAACACTGTGCCTTGCAGTTCTCTGCTTTGCTGTATGCATCCTGTGTAGATACAGAGTGTTAGGAACAGTAATGGGCTTCTGTCTTGATATTACTTTCATCAGAATTGCTTAACCAGATAAAGTAAATTAGTCCCTGACCGTGGGAGACAAAGGTTTATAAAATCAGCAAAGTAGGTTTAAAGAAAATACACAACAAGCTATTTTCTACAATAATGAAAATGAGATGTGCCTGAAATAACCAAGAAATGAATTAGAAAAATGCAGAAATATAAAGCAATTAGGACAAACACAGATCTAGTGACTTGAAAAGACACTAGACCCGAAAGCAGGAAATGACAGGTAGAACCAGAGGTTGTGCAGACATTCCCTCAGGGTGCTCCCACCTTGTTTAAAGGACAAACCCTACTAAGAAAACAGTCACCATCTCTGTTCAATGAGTTTTTATCTGAAATCTCCACCAAGGTGATCAATTAATGTTAATCCAGAGGACATTTTGTGTGATCAGCCATTAGTGATGCAATCAACTCACATCACAGCCATCCACTGCTAACATATTTTAGTCATTATGAAGACGGATAACTTTTAGCTGCTAGTTTGAAGTAAGAAGCTCCTTATCCCACTCCTATAATCATCTTGACTCTGTTCAATGTAATTATTGCCCAGGTGATAAGGGAGACTAAGGAGAGGGGCAGACAGAAATACACCCCCAAGTGCCTTAACTATTTCAGATCTTAATTCTTTAAACCTCACTATTCATACTGAAAAATACTAGCTTAATCACCAGGGATGGAGCTCCTTTGGCAAAATGCAGATGCCTGCCCTGTAGAGGTATTCAAATAAGCTAGTCTTCCTGGATTCCTTTTGCAGTTGACGGAGAGCAAGTCAGCAGAGTCACTGTACGCCACACTAGGCATCTAAATCTTGTCACAAGAGTCATGATCTGTCCCAGTCAAGAGTCATGACCAACAAGTGCTGGCATTGTTCTTTCGATTATGAACAGAGCCTGGGGTGACTAGATTAGGTTTCCATCACTCTTAGATTGATTAAAGCTAATTTCACCTCCACAAGTCTCCTGAGCAATATTCCACCTCTGACAAAATCCACTGTATTGCAAGCACTGCACTTTTTTTTTTTTTTGCACTAAAGAGAACAGGGTTTATGCATGCATCTGGATGCATGCATGCATGCGAGCTCAGGAGGAGTGATGAATATAGGGCTGGATATAACAGATACTAATATTCCCCAGGGAAGTGCATGTCTTTGCTCTAGTTACTAGAAGAGCAGAGATGATGGCAGGCTCCCTCTGTCACTGCACCACCAAGCAACTGCCCAGCAACCAAGTTAGTAGTTGGTGAGGGCATTCATGGTGCTGTCTAAATATTTAATAGCTTACTACTCCCTTGAAACATCTGGTGTAAATCACTTCTGGAAACAGAGCTCTGGACCAGATGGAATATTTAGTCTATAGCATTTGGATTGGGTGATTCCTATGATAATTTTTGCAACAATTTAAATGGGTGTTGGTTACAGAGCTTGGCAAGAGTCAATTTTATTACAGGAAAAGGACACCTTTCCCCTTCTTACCTACCAGTGGAAAAAGTGTATGTATATATATACATACATATACATATATATATATATATATATATACACACACACACATATATACATATATATATATACATATATATATATGGAGATTTTCACAACGTAGTAGCTCCTGCAGAGAAAGAAGGAGCACTGCAGATTCCAGTAGTGAAAAGCTGGGCTCCCACTGCTCCTTGAGGCACACAATAAAAAAGGGAACATTTTTTTCAGAGTTGTTATCTGCAGATTTGGCAGATGTCTCTTTATGAGCTTAAGTAATGCATTATATGTACCAGTAAATGCAGTATTTAGTAACATTTCAACCCGTACTGTAGATGCCTACAGGCTCCCTGATGATTCCCAGTGGTACCGTTGGTGCTTAAAGGGATGCAGGAAAAGGAAAAAAGAAAAAAGACTACATTAAAACATAGAATCGTAGAACCACAGAATCATTAAGGTTGGAAAGGACCAGTAAGATCATTATGACCAACCACCCACCCATCTTCACCATGCCCACTAACCGTGTCCCTCAGTGCCACATGTAACCCTTTCACGAAAAACCCTTAGGTACATGCAATAAGACTACATTTCTTGAAACAATCAGTAAAGCTGAGCATACCAAAATCCAAAGGCCCAGCACAAGCAATCATACAAGGAACCAATTTTCACTGAGTTAGTGAACATCAGACTTCTTCCCATACTGAATTTATGAATAAAGGCATCCCAAACCACCAGCTGTCACTGGAACATCATCTGCATGAAATGCAGTAACACAGCCAGAAGGTCGGACTTTGCCCCCCCCACATAAGGACAGTTGGATTGAACATCAAAGTCAGCTACATATGATATCAGACAGACAATTTTATAGTCACATCATTTTCTCTAATCAAACTTCCAGCTTCTATTTAGATGCTTCTCTGTAACGTTGTTCTTTGCTTATACATCCTTACGATACCAAGCTATGAAAAATAGTATGGGTCATATAGTCTTGTCATTGTCCTGCTCTCACATTAACATACTGATTCCAAACAACATGGAACAAAAATATGTCATGACTGAAGTGCTGTAGTCAGATGTGAGGCTTTACAGGCATTTTAGAGATCAGCAGTGTGGCTGCTTATTGGTTCCTCTACGTATCTTGACCTGGCTAAAGAAAAATATCGCATAAAACTGAGTCATTAAATGAGTTTTCTTTTTTAAAAAAATAACACATGAAAGTTAATAATTTTAATTGTTATGAACTGAACAAGGCCTAAAAGCTTACAGCGCAAACTGATTTGTTGTTTTTCCATTTGAGTTACTGCAGGATTCCTTGCTCCTGTGTGGCCTTTTAAAATATATGGAATGATAGAGAAGCGGTCTGTTTCTGTTCCCTTAAGTCACACTGACAGAATGTCAAAGTGGTGACTGTGCCAATGAGTTTCTCAGCAGGGACATATTTGTCAGTGTGGTGGTATTTGCTGCATGAAATTCCTCTGGATGAGTTTGTACCAATAAGGCAGTGTGTCAAGTGGAAAGGACACAAAGCTGCATCACTGCCAGCGACACCACAAATGCAGCCATCCTTCCCATTGGACGCAGACCACTATGGAGAAACCTGAGACCAATGCCACTCTCACATTTGACAATACAGAGCCAAGGGAAGCTGGGCATTAGGTGCAAGAGGCTCCCGGTGCACACCTTTTGAAAGAGGACCTCATTGCTCAGACAGAGCACACTATCATGCCTCATTTTCAGTTCACTTCTCACATCTGTGTGGCCACTCTTCTGGAACAAGCATTCGCCAGAATTGCTTTTCTGCTTCACAATAGAAGCCAGTTGGACTGAACCCCATCTTGGGAGATTACATTTGTGCAGGCCATTCTGAGCAGGGGGAACGGCATCCAACAGACTTTTTATCTCACAAACACCACTTGGAGAATTTTGCTGTGTTAGCTGGATAGCCAAGTGACTGATTCTCACTGAAGTGAATATTTTGACAGCATTTCTCATTCCAATAATTAAAGTAGTGGGAGGTAGAAGCCAAAATAACGTTCACTTGAAGAATACCAAGAAACAGAGGCCTAGATCAAGATAGTCTTGTCCAGTAGGCTCAGTCTCCACAGCAAGGCCATAAATCAATGCTTCTAGCACTGAAAGTGTCAAGACGTGTCAGAGTTGAGTGCATGCATACAAAAACCACAGAGCCGTATTTGGCAAAAATGTAACTCACATAGAAAGGTACAGAAAATTCAGTCTAGAAGAGGATAAATTTATGAGGAGGGATAGGAAGGCAAGCCTGGAGCTGAAAGATGCAGGATAAGAAAGATCCTCTTAGAATGCATCTCAGGAGATTGAAGGCCAGAGAAGAAAGAGAATCTCAAGGAAACAGTGATAAAGCAGCCTGGTGAGAAGGATATGAATAAGTGGAGACTACAGGAGGGGGCGGCTGCTGAAAGGCAAAGAGAGGTGCCAAGAGGAAAGATACCCAGCCCTGACAAAGTGAGGCCAGACAGAAAGAAATGTTATCTGGGACAGAGTAGCTCCCAAAATAGAACACAATCTTCTCCCCTGTTTAGAGTAGGAAATGGCAAATCCTATCTGTAACTCTCTCTTAGCTTCCACCATTTCGCCTTCCCCTTCTTTCTGCTGCCTTCATCAAAACCTTCAAGCACTTGAAGACACGTTAAACAAATTAAACAGTATGCAGAATATCTGCAGAAAATCTGACCCACGCAAGCCTCTGATGCCTGGAGGTAACATCAGACAGTGCCAGGTAAATACAATGACACCAACCCTACAAGGGCTCAACACCGGAGATTTGCAGGTGGCTGCATTGTCACCATTTCCCTCATAGCAAAGTAGCTTTATGAGACCTGGAGTGGGATGCTGCAATCTCTTAAGCTCAGCCCAGGGCAGTGGCAGGGTGCAAGGCAAGCTCTAGATCTGGGAAATAGAGTATGGAAGACTTCCTAGGGATGGCTGCATTCATCAGCTGCTGCTGCTGAAGCCTGTTGGTAGCCATCAAAACTAAATGTGTTTCCCTTCTAGCGAGGAGGAAATAAAAGGCTTGCTGATACACTGGGCTGAAAAATAAAATACACAGTCTCTTGAAAATAAGGACATTCAGGAGGAATATCAGGCCAGAAAATCCCTATATTTCTTCAGAATCACTGCTAATATAGCAGTTTCGGTAAAATTAAAAGAAGGAACAATGTGACAGGGCAGCAAAGCCTGATAAGCTGATATTAATGGCCCTGCCTCTTGTAACGATCAGAGAGGTACCTATCTAAATTAGGAGACTCATTAAATCTTTGAGTGAAAGGAGTATCTCCTTGCAAGAGTGAGATATTCAATTACACTTTTGCATCCAGATGTGAAATCCTTAGTACAGGAGAGACATGGACTTGTTGGAGCACATCCAGAGGATCCAATGATCCTCTGGGATGGAACACCTCTCCTGTAAGGACAGGCTGAGAGAGCTGGGGCTGTGCAGTCTGGAGAGAAGGCTCTGCAGAGACCTGAGAGCAGCCTTTCAGTTACTAAAAAGGGGCTGTAAGAAAGAAGGGGACAGACTCTGAAGCAGGGTCTCTTGCGATAAGACAAGAGGAAATGGTTTCAAACTAAAGGAAGAGAGATTTAGACTGGATATAAGGGTTTTTCTGTTTGTTTTTGTAAACAATAAGGGCAGTGAAGCACTGACACAGGTTGCCCAGAGTGGTGGTGGATGCTCCCTCCCTGGAGACACTCGAGATCAGGCTGGACAGGGCTCTGAGCACCTGATGGAGCTGTAGGCGTCCCTGCTCATCACAGGGGAGTTGGACTGGACAGCCTCTAAAATGTCCCCTTAAACCATTCTGTGATGATTCTAAACAGTCTGAATGAGTTTTTGAAAACTGGATGAGATAGCTCACTTGAGAAAGATTGCCACTGAAAGAAGCTCTCCAGACCACAGAGGAATGGACTTGGCTACAAGGTAGCAAATTCCATCAAAATCATGTTATTGACATTAATAATATTGCTTTCCAATTCTGGAGGATGGGGGATGGCCCGTGGCTCAGGAGGATCAGCAGCAAGATTAGCTGAAAAGTTACTGGGTCTGCCAGAATTCAGTTAAGATGCTAAAGACAACACTCTGTGTTTTATTCATATGGATAAACTTTCAAGTCCCTTCACGGTGTTCAGCTTCCAGCAAGGCTGGGATTTGCCCTCCTCCATGGAGGTGCCCATTTTCTTCACTCATTCACACATGCTTCAGAAAAACCCCAGGAAGAAGGCATGGCTGAAGGGAAACTGAGGCATGGGGGAGTACAGGCAGAAGATGACAACAAAGAACACAGAAGAATGATTCAGCATCCTTTCAGAACTGATTCTATGAGCACAAATTTAAAAACAGGTAAATTTTTCTATGTACGTGGATTTACCCTCTTGTTTCCTGATGTTTTCCTCTACAGGTATTCATTACTTGTATATGATTTTCCTCCCTTGCTAATATCAACTGGGGTTTTCCTCCCAGTTGACATAAGGCTCTTCCAATACTACTTGGTAGGTCTTGACATGCAAAAGAAGCTGGGAGACCTGCTGCTATTTTTTTAAACTAGCACTTTTGCTGTAAGAGGTTTTCCATGGTCATTAGTATACTAAGGAATTAGGGGCAGCAGTGAGTCTGCTGGGTTTGCAGTTTCCAGGGTGAGTTCAGTAAAGATGCAGAATAACCTTCCAGTGAGTTTTGCACAAAAAAAAAACCCTCTAAAAGATATTTACAGCAGAACTGAATGAGACATTATACAGCAGTGGATACACAGTAATCCAACATGTATTTTCCAGTTCCAATGCTTGGTTTTAACAGAGGACAACACGATTTTTTTCAGTAAATATAATAAAATCTCTTACAATACCAAGTAATAATGAAGCAATTACTAAAGGCCATGACTGTAATTAAATAGCATGATTTATTTTATTGCCAGTGTCTCATTTTCTATTAAATTAGACGCAAACTTGGCCAAGCTAACAGCCACCCTTACCTCCATATTAGAAATAATAATAAACCTTTAGAATCTTTGTTGTTAGCCAAATTAGTCTGTTGTTCACATAGTCCATACAATTTTCAACTTCTCACACAAATATAACCATATTATACAACCTTTTCTGCAACTTCAAGGTTAAAAGTGATTTTTCAACACTTGTATTTCTAGCTACATTTACTCTTTTTTTCAGTGCATGTTTACTTTTCTGAATCCTACCTCCTTGTCAAGTCCTCTAAGTTACACTTTCTTAATGAATCCCATATATAACTGAAAATACAAAGCAAATTATAGTAATTTTTTCCACCCGAATTTCCTTTTTTTTTAAAAATCAAATGTTGAGATGAGAACTGTTTTCCATCTGACAAGGTATTAATACTGATTAGTAGACTTCAGTGTATTTCTTTATCAAATGCTACTTCTAGCAATCATATTTTTGTTACTGTTGTTCAGACTCTTTACTGCCATCTCTGCGCCTCTCTTTATTTCCCTAAGGTTTACTTGCAGACATACATGGAGCTTTGCCCTACTGCTGCAAAGGTAATTTCTGGACATGAATTCATGTCCTCGGCTTCCCACTAAATGCTGCTAAGACGTCACAAAAATTCCCCATGCAGATGAGCCTTAGTTAGAATGGAAAATAACAAAAGAATCTGCAAAATAAATTAATTCCCCCTAAAACAGAAGTTTACAGCATTGCTTCTAATCTACACTGACTATCATGGCTGGATCTCCTTAGGAAGGGTAGAAGTCGCACTGGGGGACACGGATAGTGGGCAAGATGGTGATGGGTTGATGGTTGGACATGATTATCTCAGTGGTCTTTTCCAACAGTAATCATTCTATGATTTTATGATCTAGATCCTGTGTAGGAACCTAGACACTGGGCTTACAGTAGCACTGACAGCTAAGAACAAAAATTTAATTCCTTCATCTTAGGATGAAAACTACCACCTGTTCCCTCCCTGGTTACACTGGTAACATGGATTTATCTTCACGCCTTCTCTATTCAAGCTGTTATATTTGAGCCAGGTGTTTAACAAACTAACTACAGTAGGGATGGGAATCCATCTCTCTCACCTCCCTGGTACATACCTGAGCCCATAAATGATAAGCCAGCAAACACAAACATTAAGATGTGACTTCATTCATATTTGCGCTCTGATCGAGGAAGGACGGACTGTGCCTCACATCCCACAAACATGACAAAACATGGCTACAAAAGGCTAGGGATGAAAGAAGAAAAGAAGGAAAGGCAAAGCAGCACCCCTGGCTTTGGACAGCAAAGAAGTCCTGCAGGATAGACAGCACCCATGAACTCTTACAGTGTGAAATACACAAACCACATAGCTCCAAGACTGTCAAGGCTTCCCCTGTTCTGCCCAAGCCCAGCAGCAGGGCTTCAGAGAGCCCTCTCAGACGGCTGTTCCTGCACCAGTTGCAAGTTATGACGCTTTACATTTTGGACTCGGGAGCTTATCTCAGTCTTCCATGAGAATTGAGCCCAAACTACTCACGAGTGGAATGGATCCAAAGCAAGGATCAAATACCTTCTCTGAACAAACAGTTCCTTGCTCACTTGTACAGTCAGCAGTTTGGTGCTCAGTGAGCACAAAGATTTCCTACAGTCATTACAGATCAAATACTTCCCAGAATCACGGTCCTGAGCAAACCTGTTACTCACACCATGTCCCTGTGCTCTCTTTCCTGAAAGACACTCCTCTACTTATAATCTTACTATTCAAAATACTTTCCAAATGGTCTCTGTGCATTAAAATAATGAAACTCAGCATACCCAGAAATGCTGCAACCCTGAACTCTCAGGGAATTGTAAGCAGGGAAAAAAAAAGTCAGCAGAGATCATAGAGTAAGAGAGCCAAAGATGTGAGACTATGAGCAAAGGAGAGAGATGCTGGTGCAGTGTAGCCTTGCAGTTCTTGGGTTATTGTTCTCTGGCATAGCTTATTAGGGTGACCTTAATCAATTTCATCATTTATTTTATGAAAAAAAAAAAAAAAGACTTCAATAGGCTTGGTGCATTTAAGGCATATGGACTTTCCCTAGCTGAGCAGCCCCCAAACACTGTGATTCAGATGGCAGCCATAAGCCATACCCAACCAGACCAGACTGAGTGACTGCTGCACATCTAGTGGCATTACATGGGTTTTAGTTCCATCAAGTATTACAGCTGTTACAGCTATTCTAACCTACAGAAAAACCATTATTTCAAATGGTTATCTCACTTAAACCAAAGTATTTGAATCACTGCTTCTCAGCTAAACTGTGCAGACCTTCACAAACTTCCATTAACTTGGGAAAAAGGAGAAAATGACAAAGCTGAGTTCCCCTCTGCTTTTCAACACCCACCTCGAGCAATAGCTATAAACAAACCACTGCTGCAGGGGCCAGAACAACTCAGGAATTTAGGTTTAGCAACTTGAAATTCCAGTGTGTTACCCTTCCATCTTGTATCTGCATTTCACATCATATTTACCAAGTGCTTCGAGTTTCTCTTTGGAGTAAGTTACTCATCTGACATAGGATTTTGCAATATTCATGCATTCAAGTTTCCACATAGTTCTGACCTTCCTATTATTCTTCCTTTAGGAGATTTATACAGCATTCCTTCCTTGGAAAGATCATTAATTAGCATGCCAATAGAAAAAAATGAAATTGCCTGCCATTTCCTATGTAAATGCCTCCCCATCTGTTCTGTTCTCATTGCTCTGCACACATTCTTCCAAAGGTAGCTTCAGTTTTTGTACTGCTCTTTGAAAATAGGACATTCTTCATTGTGCAATTTAAAACTGTTAAATTGCATTGCATTATGAAACGTGGCTCTATTAAAGTAACATATAGTTTTGTGCAGTCTTTCACAATCAGAGCCAATTTCCAGTAAAGCTGGAGGCTGTCCCGTCTTTAATATCCATTAATTCTGTCTAAATAATCAAGTTTTGATATTTGTCTCTAAATATGCTCCCAATAATAATAGTAAATTAAACAAAGAGGAAAAAACTGCCATTACTGATTAATTACATCTTATAGCAGGATTGAAGCCCAGTGAGCTCTACTGAAGTTTCCATGTTGGCACAGTAATGCCATCCACAGCTATCTTTGCTCCACTGTGTAAAGATAATCATATTTTTTTCCTCCTAGGTAGAAAATAATTTTATAAAAAGCCAAACAAAGGAAAAAAAACACATTAAGGATGTTCAGAACCCACTTTCAAAGGGTTGTTTTAGTAAACACATATATATTTAAGTGGCAGCTTTGACCGTTTCCTAACATTGCTTCCAGTAGGATTTGCTCCATGATCTTCCCAAGCACAGGGACTGTGTCAAGGTGGAGTGAGGTATACGGTGAGTTCATAATTAGATGCGAGATAAGCCCAGGTCCTGATAAAGCCTATCACCCATTCACACAGGAGCAATACAGTTGCTCTGACAATAAAGGTTGCGATGCAAAGACCACAGACGACCTTCTCTCTGTGTGGAAAGGTGCCAACACCTTTCTTTATGAATCTGAGACTGCAATTTTCAGAATAATATGTTTAGATGTCCTTTGAAAAGCAGATATATACTTCAGGGCTATGGCAAATGAGGAGCCAACCCAAGGACTGTAACACTCATTCTATTTAAAAGTAATAATTTTCAACAGGAAAGTTATCATAACTGTTTGTGAATAGAGGGATCAGGATTTTAACTAGTTGACAGTTTTTCATTTTTCACTTGGAAAATATCAGTCAGATCCATCCAGTATGTTGCAGCATGGTTGTATGCAGAACCCTTGCTTTGGATTTCTTCTTTCTGAAAACTGTTCTCTCCATTTGTGCTAAACAAACTTTGGCACCACATTTCCCATCAATTTTTGGGACGTGTGATTTTAAAAAATAATTAGAAAAATATAGATGACATTCATAAATACAATATAGTAACATAAAAGAGACATACGCTGTTGTGGTTCTCCAACTGGGTGCCAGATGGCAATGCTAAGATTCAGACAGACTTTGTGTTAGAGTGAGCTGGGAACACAACATTCAAATAACTTTCTCTCTGCATAAAGAAAAACTATTTCCAGAAAAAAAAAATAAATATATTTTTCCTTTAATAAATCTTCACTACAGTAGCCAAAATTTCGTTCTGGCAAAATGAATGCGAACATCTCCCTCTGGGTTAACCACAGCCTGATATGTTGTCATCCGGCTGCTGATAAACTATGCTTATCATATCTCAGCCCCCGTTTTCCTTACAGAACTGGTTCTCATGTCAGTCTTGGCTGCGGTTGATGTGACCATAAGATCCCTCTAGAGTCATATACACTCAGTGCACCAAGGAAGTACCCAGGTACAGGATGAAGCCCACAGCCTCCAAACAGTACCTTCACTAATGCATCTGAGTGAAATCAATGCAGCCATTATAATACACTCCAGCAAACGGAAAGAAAACTGGCTTAACGACACTGAAATATCTCCCTTCAGCCAAACAATATGTTTTGCAGGTCAAATCAGAGATAACAGATTCTGATTTATCCAGAAACGTGTACATCACTATGTAGAGAATGAGAAGGTTTTCCAGTGTTTCTCTCTCCAGATAATGTCTTCCTGGCTGACAAATTGCATAATCTGCAGAGTTTGACCCAGAAATGGGTGAATTTAAGAGATTACACAACCTCATGGTCCTTTATGAACTTAAATCTTACATAAAATGGGTACTTGAAAAGCACAAAGTTCATGAAATGTGCACAAACCATAAAATACTTAAAAAACAGAAAATGAAACGTGATTAACAATATGACTGAGATTTCTCCAGGGTGGAATATAGTAAGCACAGTGACAAGACTTCCAACCTTTGATCACAGACTCTACACCTCCCAGCCAGCCAGCTTACCTTGTCTAGTGTATGGCTAATTGGACAGCATGATAGCAGGTAGCCTAACTCAAATTTCAATTTCCTAGATTAGCAGACAAAGTAGTGGACTTGAATTATTTTGTCATTGCAGCACAGAATGATCTCTTCTTTTCCTAATAATAGATCAATGACCTCAAGGTTCACAGCCTGTTCAAGCTCTGATTTACCATCCTGAAGAAGGGAGATCTGTCAGCTCCATATGCATGCCAGGTTCCTCCTCTGCACATTTACAAGAAATGAACTATCCGCTGCTACTTGTTACAATTTTCAGCAGTTTGGTTAAGGGCTCAACTTTCCTAGAGTGTTTAAGCACTTCCATTTTTCTCTTCTCCCCTCTACAGGTACAACATCGTATTTTGAATAAGACTATCACAGAGTCTTGGTGAATTAAGAAATATTTCAAAAAGAGGTGCTGTATTTCAACTTCAGTCTCCCCCACCAAAGGCAACAGTTGAAACTTCACAGAATCATCACGGAACCACAGAATGGCTTGGGTTGGAAAGGTCCTCAAAGACCATCTAGTTCCAACCCCTGTCACTGGCAGGGTTGCCAGTTGCTTGCTCAAGCACCAGTCCTTCAGTGAAGGACTTCCTATTTAAGTTTCTATCCATCACATTCACTCAACATCACCTTGCATTTCTCTGCATCAAAGTAAAGAAAAAAAGGCTTATATTTTACAGTTAACAAATTATGGTTTCATAATAGATTGATCAGAAAAATGGGTCTGCATTTCTAGCACAGTTTTGTTTTATGCATCCTTGATTTCCTCAAGTTCTCTATTTGGAGAATGGAGGAAGCCCACACACCCCATCTTCCAAACAGGCTGCAGACACAAAACACCATTGCGTTTTCACACCATGCAACATGACCATGAACATGCTCAGTATGCAGAGATGAACTGTGTTGGGGCACTACCCGAAAAGTTCCACTTTCCACCTCCAAACACATGAATATTCATTAGCTTTGGGCTCCGCACTATAAAGCAGCCTACCTTCAGCAGTTTGGTGTCAATACATAAAACAATGAGACAGTTACTGAACTTACTTTGTTCTTATGTAAATAGAAACCAATTAGTCCAATTTGCCAAAGAACAGGAAATGTCAAGAAATCTCAGATGTGCAGACTGACTCTCCAGAATATCTCTAGAATCACAGCAGTAGCAATCACAGCGCATCACATCCCACTGTGATCCAACCCATTCAGCTCTGGTGAGATATTAGAGTTGCCCTGGAGGGAAAGATCAAATCTGTTCTGCTACTGCATCGGAATGAAGATACTATATGGCATTATGTACCACTTGTTCTTCTAGCTTTTTCCTTGAGTGGATATAGCAAAACATTTCAAGATAATGGTGTGGTTCAGTTTCACCTTTCCTTCATAATTCCACAGTGGCTTTGCAGAAGTTGTGAGTAAAACTGAATTCTGAATATTTTTGGATACACATGAAAAATAGCACTGTGTAGTGACTAATAAAAGTGACATATTTTGTACCTTATAGTTGTATTTATACTTGACTTTTTCTCTTATCAAGCATCTGCATTTGGAGCAAAAGGCTGCATTCCCAGACTGGCACAGCTCAAGCACCACTCTGACTTTTAGTCAAATGGACTTAGGAATATACATACATACAAGAAATCAAAGACCATTCAGAGCTACACTGGAGACTCAACCAGCAAAACCCCAGAGCTGAAAACTTCACCTGAGTTAATGCTTTCCATATAAGAGAGCATTCTTCAACAAGCTCAAGTGGATGGCTTGACCACAGAGGAGGTCATATTATCATCTTTAACTCACAGAATCACAAAATTATCGAGGTTGGAAAAGACCTAGAAGATCATCCAGTCCAACCATTACCAATACTTCCCAGCTAAATCATACCCCTCAATGCAACATCCAAACATTTCTTGAACACTCATACATTACAGCAGCGGGGTGAAGAAACCAACAAGATTACCTTCCGCATGGAAAGTATAGGAGAAATTTGTTCATTAGCCACTGCATTTGTCAGACACTCCATGACAATTTCCTTGCTCCTTACATTCCTTAGGAGATAAAGATTCTATTATTTAGCAGGCTGATAGTTCTGCAGACAAGCTACTCACCCCCAAATACCAATCCTGACAATTTTGTTCACAGCCCTTTCTGGAGGCAGAGCCCATGGACTAGCTATCATAAACATCTATAGAAGAATCACCAAGGTTGGAAAAGATCTCCAAAATCACCTAGTCCAGCCGCCCACCTACCACCAATATTTCCTTTCCATTATGCACTACCATTCAAAAACACATAAATAAAAATCCATGCAGAGAAAGAGAGGAAAACAAAGGGGTGAAGAATGAATTGACCTCCCAAAGGTAGAGGCTGCAGAGGAAAAGCCTTCTGCAGTTCAGAGTTCTTTGAATCCTTTCTTTAAAAATGACAAACTATGGACTCTGAGCATATCTTTCACTCTTATGTCCTTCTCGACAATTCCTTGCTAATTCCAGAGCCCAGTGTATTCCCTCAGAATTTTCCTTAATTGCCACTGGATGTAGTCTTAACAGATTACTGAAACGGTCAGTAAAAATGAGAGGGGAATGTAGTTCGATGATGTTAAACATAAATTAAAAGTAGAAAGAATCTGAGAAAGACAGATTCATTCTTCCTGTTTTATTTATTTTATTTATTTATTTTAAAATTAACCGTGGCTTGAAAAGTATCATGCTACTCATTCAATTCTCTCCAGGCTGAGCTGAGCATGCAAGAGAGGCAGTGGATGGCGCAGGGCACAGCAGAAAACCAGTTACCACTCTACAAAGGCAACAAAAGGGCCAAGTTGCACTGTAGTCAGTAACTCTCCATCATCTGGAGACATTTTTATAGTTAGAAAAATAGATCCAAAGCAAGCCAAACCACCCACTGTGATAAAACTAAGTTGAAACATAGGTAGCTCATTTTCATGCTTACGTCTGTTACTTTCACTGGAGTCTAATCAGTACTTACTACTCTACCAAACAGAGCAGGAATACTGCTTTTCTGTCACATATCCCTAGGCAGAGTTGTGATTAGCGATGTCTTCAGGATACTGTCACATTCGTCTCATTAACATGAAATAGCAGTGCATCTTTCACTTGGAAGTGATGTTTCTTGCCACAGGGACTGTGAAGAAAACCCAAAATGTGTGAGCTAAGCAAAAAGCACCAAATTCCTCCTCTATGCATAGCTGGCTGTGGAATAGCAGAGGAGCAGAGGGAAGAGCAGTATCTCTTCTGGTGTCATCAACAGATTCTCAGCTATGAACTTTAAATAAACCCTGAACTGGGACAGTCACTCATTAACTGTTTCTCTTATGATGATTTTTACTTGGAAACGGCAAGTATAATTATTAAGCAGTACCCAAACCTTTTCCAGTTTTTCCTTTTTACCAAATACTCTGTTTATTTTCTGTCAAAGCTCACAGCTTCTGCTACAACAACCTCCAACACTGTAAATAACTCTGAATGCCAAGTGCCCTGCAATGCTAAAAATTAAGCAGATAACGAATATTACACAGCATGTACGGTGGGATTGGGCTGGCAGACTGATGCCTTAGTGGGGCCACACAAGCCACATCTGAGGTCCCACTGCAGACCATGCAGATGCAGTCAATGCAGCTAATGGAGTTTTGGGCACAGTTCAACTGATAAGGCATCTCAGTATGACCTGAACTCTCCTGACGTCACTCATTTCATCGACTCCCTTCACTACCCACAGGAGCTCAGCTGGCTGGCTTACATTAGGGGTCTTACAGTTTAGACCCCATCCTTCAGGCTTTTTTTCAGTTGCCAAAGCGCAGGCAATGGTGTCATGCAACAAACCACAAGGTACCAGAAGGATCCCTGATGTCTCATAAAGAGCTTGTTTTTCTGATGTCCTTCTCTATTCGCTGAGACTGTTTAAATATCCTATGACATTCCTGGTGCAAGTATAAAAGTAGTAAAAAAAAAACTTGTTCACCATTTATTTGCTTTAGTGCTCTTGGAGCTGTGGCCAAATGTTCTTTGCCAAGGTGAGATAAAATCCAAACTTCCTCCCTCAAATTTTTTGTCTGCCTTCACTGTAAAGCTGATTCCAGGGGAAGCCAATGGCAGAATTCACTGACTGAGGCAACAGCAAGGTGTGCTGTTGTATTATTTGCTGGTGCACTGGTTTTGCGTTTGTATTATGCATTGTACTGCTTGCACTTTGTGTATCATCTGTATTGTTTTGCTTATATGAGTTACAGAATTACTATTACATAAAGTGCTTTGTAAGTGACTTCCAAACTATCACCTGAAGCACATAACTCATCTGCCAAGCAATGCTACGTGTTTTGCAGTAAAACAAAAAAAAAAAAAAACAAAAAAAACCATCTCAGAATCTGTCAGATTACAGTTTGCTGATAGGGAGCTTTCAGCGAGGTATAGTTGTCACACATCCTCAGCTTTCAAAAACAAGCCCTCTTTCCTAATCCTCACAGAAGAGCAAACACAACAAAATTCCTTGCTATTTTTGTCACAAAATTTTGTCACAAAATTGAGGAAAATAAGCTTTCTTAAAGATCTGGGTATCTACAAATACTGTTCTATGTCAGAATTGGACAATTTAGTAATCTCAATGGTCAAGGATAATCTGTCCTGACTGACAGGATTGTCCCATTGAAGGACCATAAGGAAAAGTATCTACTGATACAGATCTCACAGAATGGTGAGTTTATTATTCTGTTCTGTTGTTTTTACCAGACTCTAGTTAACACTCTAGTCAGATGCTGTTGTTCTTGAAACATTCGTTGATTACACACATTTTATCTGGTTGAAATGGCATTTCTGCCATCTCTCTGCTTTGCCTGGAGATGTGCCCAAGACACGCCACTGCATCATCTGCAGATACATGAGTCACAAACTTGAGTGTCTTCAAGCACATCATAGAATGGCTTGGGTTGGAAGAGACCTCAAGGATCATTAAGCTCCAAATCCCCTGCGGTAGGCAGGCTTGCCAACCCTATCTAATACCAGACCAGGCTGCCCAGGGCCCCCATCCAACCTGGCCTTGAACACCACCAAGGATGGGGTACCCACAACCTCTCTGGGCATCCTTTACAATAGCAGATTCAGTCATCACATATTCCTAGAATAAACAGAGTAGTCAGTTACTATGCTTTTTGGAAAACAAGTATTTTTTAATTGGGTACACAACTGCTTTAACAGAGCTTGTTACTTCTGAAAAACAGACCTTCTCTATCTCCCATTGAGCCTCAGAACCAGACCTTATTTTAGAAACCACTTGTTCTTATCTGTGCCTTGCTTTTTTGGCTTAATCAAGGGTTTCAAGATCAAGTACACTCGTGAATAGAAAGATATCTATTTCTTTCTAGAAATACTAGAAAAGTAAACAAAAATGAAACAAAACTTAAAACAACCTCTTCGCTGGGAAACTTATGTTTACAGTCCTAACGTCAGCGCCTGCTGTCTGTATATTATTTTCTTCTCCTGAGCAGTGCCTTATTTCTTGTGTAAGACTTCCAGACCAAGAAGCACATCCTGCGTGGAAGCAGGCAGCAAACTCAAACCTCTGGTAACTGATATGGTCCAGACTAACTTCACTGAGTTCTGCCTTATTACTGCACTACAAACATAGCACTGTACCAGCCAATACGCTGAAAATTACCTCAGCCGAAACCAGGACAGGAATATAGAAGATGGTGGCATCTCCTAAACCAGCAGTTACGTCACAAAAATATATTCCATCTCCGGTAGGTCAAGCAGCATACATTGCTTTGGTTTGTTTCAGAGCTGGAAGTTTGAGAAAGAAATCAGAAGAAAGTGCTATAGGATCTGACAAAAAAAAAAAAAAAAAAAAAAAAAAGAAAATGCAGCCATGACCTTCAAAGTATCGCTTTTGTACGTACTAAGGAACAAGACCATGGAGCCCAACAAGAAGAAACGCATCACTCAAAAGCAGTCAAATAGCTTCCACTTGCTATGAGAGTTTTTTTATACATCCTGAAGGGCCAGAAATGTTACCAAATTATTTTATAAAACTATTATTCCCATTCAGTTTAATTACATTTCTATCATAATTGAGAAAAGTAGCTGTCTAGTTCTGGACAGTATGTAAAATACATTGGCTATGTATGAGAAAGAGTAATTGTTAAACGATACTGATTTTTACTGAACCTCTCAGGTACGTAAAATACTCCTAACGTAATTAGTGACTTCAGTACTTTTTCTGTGAAGAAAACTCAATTCACATGCCAAAAGAATTAAGCTAAGTGTCTAACAGCTGAAAAGCAAGTGACTCAAAATAGAGACGGTACAAATAAAAGGCTTGGTAGGAGATTATTTTTCCCTGTGGTTCAATTGAGTTGGCAGCTCCTCGAGAGTGGGCAACTGAAATAACAGCTACTTCTTTTCAATCTCAGCCCTGATGAGCAGGGATCTTAGTTTCTTTTGGGCTTTCAAGATTATTGTGAGCAGACCAAGCTGAGGACCTGAAGCTGTGACACAGCAAAGAGGTTCTGATTCTGTGTCTTTGTTTCCTGCTGGTTGTTCTCCAACCCGCCACACTGTGAGCTGAGATGTTTAGTTAGAAGCACGTGGGAAGCTTTGGAAAGTGAAAAGTGAATCCTTCACATCTGGAAAATGGCTGGCATGCTCTATACAATGATGCTGAAATTACTGCAAAGGACAGTATGTTTCCTCCTTTCCTTTCTTCTACTGCACCAAGAGTTGCCACTTCACTAATGTGATGCTGTTCCTTGTATCATGGCAATGTCATTTGTGCTGCTACACCTTTTTTCCTGAGGTGGGGAGCAAAGTTTCTGTTAATAATAATACACTTCTAAACAGGAACAGGAGGTGGCCGTTGTGTCAGATTCACTAGAACAGACATAATTAATGAACTTGAATATCAGAGCTGGAAACATCTCTTCAACTGATGAAGAAGCTCTCCACATCTCTTTATGTGATTGGGAAGCTGTTCACAGAGTCATAGCTTCTCCATAGTTACCTAAATGTGGCTTCTGAGTCACAGGCAGGGAAAAATGCTCTGAGACACAGATGGCTACACAGGGGTGCGCATAGGGCTAAAACTCCCACAGCACATCCAGAAAATCTGTACCTGGTTACCAGGAGGAGGGGAGAGAGGGGCTTGTTTATAACACCTTTGCATAAAAGACTGTACATCTTTTGCCCCATCCACATCATCACATGAAACGTACACATGGTGACATTTAGTTCAACCACAGAACAGAAACATCTATTAAGCATTTCTTTCTCTAAAAATATTGGTGCTTAAACGATAGCAAAGGACTCACTATCTGTATTTTTTCTCGTCAGTAGTTTTTTAAATCCCCACCTTTATTACAATTTAACGTAAATTTAAAGAACTTAGCAAACTGAAATTCAAACGGGATATTCCTTTCTGACCACAAGGTCTGTAAATGTGATTATATTCATGCTGAACCTTACGGTTAGCTATACAGCATGAGAGGGCAAAAGCTGCCATACTGTTTGGGACTTACAAAACAAGTTGATTTTAAGGTTACTTCTCATATATATAATTGGATCTAGAGTATTTCCTCTCATCTTCAAATAAACCCTCTGTATACTTCCAGGACCATTTGCATCTGTGTGCTGTGAAATGGATTTGATGCTTACATACCATTTTCGATGGAAAATCTCCTGTCCTACTTTTCAGGCATTTCTACAGAAGTGTAAAAAGAACATTTGGAGAATGCCTGAAGTCAACTGGATTAAGGACTGTCGAAAGCACTGCTTAGAAGGTATAAGTCCTATCTACGTGCTGAAGATTTTACAGAACTTTCATGAGGATATTTGCACTGGCAGTCAGGGATGTCTCTAGGGCTTAGCCTTTTTCTCTCTTTAATGACAGCTAGGGAAGTAAAATAACTGCCAGTTGGGATAAGAAATTGAGCCCCTACCTCCCCAGCTCTCTACTGCCTGTTTAATTGAATTCACTGTGTAACCTTTAATCTGACATCCTTTAGATTCACACTGCATTATTTTACTATCCCTTTATTTATCAGCGTGTACAACTGCTGATCACTTGAACACCATCATGATCATGCTGCTCCCTGGGGAAGCCACCGTGGAGCAGGGAAATCTGTGACTTGGAAAAGATGGAGGGAAGGAACTTGGTTTCCGGGGACAGATGAAACAAAGGAGGTAAGAGGCACAAGAAGAGCAGGAGTGCAGCAAGTACAGAGAAGACTAAGCCCTTAGTAAGAACAGCAGTGTTGGAGAAACAAGGAGAAACTAGGGAAAGACAGAAGAGACGCAAAAGTGGAAATAGGAGGCATTACCTTCAGAGCAATCCACATATTAATGCGAAACAGTTCAATTGTAATTCTTACCATTTAATCAGTATTGAAGAGTAATTTTCCATAGTGGATTGCATATTGAATGTTCCTACCTCCATCTAGAAGGCCAGTTTCCTTGCTGATAAGGAGTTACAGCGGAGGACCACAAAGATGGTGAAGGGCCTGGAGCATCTCCCCTGTGAGGAACGACTAAGTGAACTGGGTCTGTTTAGCCTTGAGAAAAGAAAGCTGAGAGGGGATTTGATCCAGGTTTATAAATACCTGAGGTGTGGGGGCCATAGCGGTGAAGCTGGACTCTTTTCAGTAGTGCGTGGGGACAGGACAAGGGGAAATGGGATGAAGCTAGGGCATAGGAAGTTCCGCATGAATGTGCGCAAGAACTTCTTTACGGTGAGGGTGACGGAGCACTGGAACAGGCTGCCCAGGGGGGTTGTGGAGTCTCCTTCTCTGGAGATATTCAAGACCCGCCTGGACGCCTACCTGTGCGACCTGGTGTAGGGAACCTGCTTTGGCAGGGGAGTTGGACTCAATCTCTGGAGGTCCCTTCCAACCCCTACAATTCTGTGATTCTGTGACTAGGGGATGGAACAATAAGGAAGGATTGCATTGACCAGGCACCATTCAGGTTCTGAAACAGTTTATAAAGCAGTACTGTGTTGGGGAAAAACAGGAAAAGAAATTTCTTAAGTGCAAATCTCTGCAGAATGAAGTATATATTAGGAAGAATTTGGGGGAAGAAGGAGCTAGTAAGCAGTTCTGGCTTCCCAGTGCATATGTCCAAATTAAAGAAAACACAAAAATTCATCAAGAGAAATTAACGGAGCCCAATTCTTCAGGGCTGTCTGCCCTGTGTTTGTACAGAACCAAGCCTGATGAGGTCTTCGTTAGAAAAAAAAAAAAAAAAAAGAATAACGTTTTGGCTGAAGGGAATTAAGGGGATGCATTTTGAGAATGTAGATAAGTGGGCAATGACTTTGACTACTTTATTAAATTAGCATGCCCATGCATTATTTGTTCTGTCAGCCAAGTCTGTTCTGTTCTAGAAACATCTACATATAACCAAAAGACAAACCCTATGATTCTACGGTTACAATTCAAACGGAATATATCCATTCCGGTAGACAAGTCAACTACAGATGCTTGACATTTGCTGACACAGTGGAAGAAGAGTTTTGCAGCACTCTGTATGTCATGCTGCAGTAGAGCAGAGCAACCAAGGGAAAGCAGATACAAATGCTGAGAAGTCCAGTATTCAGAACACCAAGCAGAAGACCAGATATGGAGCATGAGAAGACACATCCTCCTCTCAGCAGCTGCTCAGGGATAGCCCTGATTCCTCTACTACACACACACAAAAAAGCACTCCAGGCTTAAAACAGGCTGTCTGCACAGGGTGAAGCCAGGCATTCAATTTTTTGCCTCCAGGACACACTCGCTCTTCCTATTCAGACATTCCAGTCATGCTACTGCAGGAAATATGGCAAGTCAGACCTGCCAGTTCAAGTTTGTGCATTTTAATTTCACATTCTTTGCACCTTTTTAAGTTGAAGTAGACAAAATAATAAGCTATCCGCAATGGCAGGATTAAAACGGTGCATCATCATGCTCTCAATGTAATTATTTCATCAGACAGAGGGAAGCTAACTGAGCTGAAAGGTGTGCAGTGCATGAAGATGAGCCTATCACACAGTACTTCTATCACAATTTTGCCCATATAAATATCTGTTGGATGAGTTTCAAAGCCATCTTATCTGAAGTGGAACCTGATGTGGCTTGACATTGTTTTACCTGGTGTTTGTTTCTCTTCCAGTAGGAATTTTTGCTTGGAATAAAGACTCAATAATCCTTATGGGTCCCTTCCAACTTGTAATATTCTACACCAAGATTTTTATGAAACATATTCCCTCATCACAGAACTACAAAGCATGAAACATGGCTCTCTGAATTAAGTATCTGTCATAATCTGTGTTTAGATACAGGTTCTTTTTATTGGGCTCACCGCCTAATCAGAAAGCAGATCCACTGGTTTATATCAGTGCTGCAACAATTCCAGCTCCTTTAATTTTAATTGTTACCAAAAAATGGTCTAGAAGCATCCTCTACAATGACTGACACAACCTCAGTAATCAAACAAATTAAAAACTTATTTTTTCTAATCACTACTCATATTCTAGAGGCACAAACCATTCACCTTGCCTAAACCACAGTAAGCTTGTGTTAGAACTAAGAACTTGCAAGTCTGAACAAAGAAAACCCTTTTCCTCCTCTACCTTTCCTTTAGCTTTCACCACTTAGTTTCTAATGGAAGGAATGATGTATGACAACAAAACTTGAATAGAAATGAATATATCACTGTGACCGAAGCGTCTCCAACTTGATAGGTATATTTTTCTGACTAGTTGCAGATGGGGAAAAAAATGCCAACGCCTGCATTTAGTTTGATCAATAGCACCAAGAAACCTTAGAAAAATCCTTCTTTAATCTGCTCCTGCCCTTGAAAGAAGAAAATGCAATTAAGGAGGAAACGCTCTCCTCTTTGAAGGAGCCATGAAATAATGTCTTCTACGACTCATTCCACCAAAGGAGATTGTGATCTTAGCACCTCGGAGCCTGTTTTGGACACTTCAGCATATTCCCTAATACGTAAAGCAGATTTGGTCTATAAATATCTCCCAGACTCAAAAGTTTTAGTAAAAAAGCCCCAAAGCACCAAAATATAAAGGCTTTGGGGTTTTTTTGTTTTTGTTTTTTCCCTTCATTTGTTTTATAGTTTTGTTTATTTTTGGAAATAGGAATCTAAAAACTCAGCTGCACACACTGAAGACTACCAAGCACCTTCTATTTAAGTACTGAAATAGAGATATTAAATCATGGACAGTATTCAGCAAAACTAAAGCACAAGTTTAACACAATTAGCTTAAATGCTGCGGATTTCAATGGGATGAAAGCCCACTTTCAGAAATGAGTAATTTCCATAATTAGATTTAAAATTACAAAGACATGTTACAATTGCACGTTATACCAAGCTCACACCAGGCTTGGGAAAGGCACGGTGTCAGAGTTTGTGTGTGCTTATTTTCATAAAAAGCAACGTGGAATACTTTCAGCAAGCTGAGAACTTCATCTGATCAATGGCGAGAACGCAGTAAATCAGCAAATCAATCAATGATACTAACAGAAGGCCCTTTTATAATGAGGCTTTATGGAGATTTCTGTTTAGTGATTTATATCTCAGTACCAAATTGTGACAAAAGCAAAGAGTTAAGACCCAGGCTTTAATGTACAAAGAACTAAGGCTGTTTCCCACAGCTGTGCTTAGGTTCAGAAGAAATGACTGAGTGCATGACCCAAATCCACAGAGGCTGTTTTCAGTACTCTCAATCATTCATCCTTCAAAGATATTAAATTTTATTTGTTAAAGTTTACCAGGGAGGGGATGAAAGGACTTAATTTATTTCCACATTTTCAAGCTCGTATTTAACTTTTCAGAACATAATACAATTTCTAAAATGGAACGTATTTCAATTGAATCAGAATTTGCACCACACAAACATCTAAGCTTTGTTATACATTTTTTTTTTCCTTATAAACGTAACTGTTAAAAGGGGGCATTCCCCAATCAGAATTAGTTTTATTTCTTTAAAATGTCTTAAAAAAAATAAACCCCTCACGTTCTCCAAGGTTAATCAATATTGTAGCCTGCAGCTTGAAAGAAAAGATACAGTAAAACATTTCTGATCTGAAACAACTTTGGTTACTAACAATTTAGCTGTTTCACAGTATGCTAGATGCGCCAGGTAACAACGATACACCTCTTCCAGAAAAATCTCCTATCAGATTTAAGATGTTTTATCAATATTTTGCAATTCATATTTGTCCCTGACAATTATTAATAGCATATAATCTACTAAGAGCATAAATATGCTATCACGTTCTTCAGCTTTATCCTTGTACCTTCCTTATATACATAGAGAGAAATAAAGAATGACTTCCGTCCCTGTTGTGAGTATGATGTTGGATGAAATATTGCCTGCAACCTACACACATTTCATCAACCACAAACTGAGTGCTGATCATTCTCCAACACTCTTCACATGTCCTACTACAAAGGACAGTTAACTCATCCAGCCAAAGACTGGGGAAAAAAAAGCAGCAGACCTCCGTTGTCTGAGTGGAAGACTGCCCTGCATCCAGGCTTAGCAAACATGAGTTCTCAGATCTGAGCATCTATTTTGCTGGTCTTCAAATATAACTTCTGTTACACACTGTTATTTCCAAGTTTCAAGCTGGCTGCATTTCTTTTTTCTGTTCTCATCAGCACAATTCTCACTTCATTAAAGTCACTGGAATTGTTATCACTGATGTTACTAGGATCTACTAGGATCACATTTTCACCCCGCACTTCTTGGCACCACATGACAAAGTAACAGCAAAATACCACCTCAAAACTTCAGCATAAACAACCATCATTAAATAATTTCAGTCAATTTTAGTGTTGAGTATAACACTTTGTACTAAGCTATAGCAGTATATCTGAACACTACATGCATTGTAATACACAGGGGTTGCATTGCTGTCATCAGGAATCAAGAACTGCAGGTTTGCTGTATATTGAGTCTGAGATGCTGCCTGAGAATAAGTAGCAAAGAGTAAGCAAGGAAGAGCCTGACTTCTTTGCCAGAACATGTCTGAATAACTGCAAGCTGCCCTAAACTAGCAAAGAGTGAGTCATAAGTGGAAGCTGCCTTGCTCAATGACTTGCTCTTATACCACATCCCTGATGATTCTAAGAATTCCTGAGTGATGGATAGTGAAAACAACTGCTAAGCTTATACAAGTGCTATTGAGGAATATCACCATTTCACTACAGCTCACAACATATCACATCTGCCACTTTCTACCCTCTTGACAGTTCTTATCCTGCTACAGGAATGTCACAATTCATATATGATAAATCCACATGGTCTGTTTTTAATCACCTTATTCTCCTCTGTGGGGTTATTAACAGACAGGTCCTTTTTCCTCTGGGCTGTCAGTGTGAGGCTGACTGGTCTGCTATTGTCTCAAACTTCTTCCTCTTTGCAGCTCACTCCCCAAGCATTTATGGACAATGTTAATTAATGTAATTATTTTGAACTTTTTCATCTTTTACATGTTCCTAATTGTACCCTAGTTCCTACACCACCTTTTCTTAAGGTCTTTTAGAGCACTTCCTGCTGCAAGTTATCCTGCACCCAAACTCAGTTTCCTCTCCTTCCAAATGCTTGTGCTATTCCTTCATGTCTTCCTGAGCTGCTTTCTGAAACAGCCCAACCTCTGAGAGCTGAACTGTACGTAACCTGTTCCCCATGCTAAAAAAATATCAGAAAACCAACATTTTGCATGATTTTCCCACACGTTGCTAGCAGTTTGCTGGGTGCATGTAGACCTGTAACCACAGAAATGCCTTCCATGAACCTGCCCCACCAGGTTACACACATGAGGCAAAGAAGATTCAACTGATTAATAAACTGGTCCAAAACAAATTTTGTTTTTTCCTCCTAGCAGACACACTGTACATGCAGTTGCCAAATCCCTAGCAAGTCAAAAACATGATGAGTGAAAACCACAAGGAATGCACTAGAGGAGCTATCATTCATGGCTTTCACATATCATCCTTTATTTCAATACTACAATTTAAAATTACAGTGGTGAACAAACATAAATGTCAAGTAGAATAGCATTTAGTGGAGAAGTAAAACAGAAACAGGCAATCTAATTGTTAAGCTATGCACTGAAGTCTTGTCCTACCTTTTCTCTCTTCAGCTCCTATGGCTGTTGCGAAGGGCCGTCTGTCAATACAGTCATGTATTATTGCCAACCTTTTTGTTCTTTTGATCAAACTAGCAGCAATTTAGCCTGATTGCCAGGCAGCTGGAGGAATTTAGGCCCAGCTCTCCCATACACTGCTGTGGCAGCTGCATTTCATGGCTTATTGCAACACACCTGCAGAAGGACTGCAGCCGGTCTGCTGCAGTGCTAAAAGACATACAATATGCTATTTGTAGCTGAGTTTGAATATCTTAATTACAAGGGAACTGGAATCAGGGATGTCACTGGACACAGAAAGATGAGTGCTGCCATTTCAAATGTGAAGAACTCATTCCAAACTCTCAACATGGTTGTTTTCACAGTACCACACCAATATTATACTTAAAATAAAGAAACCATCCCCAAATAGAAATTCAAATTTCACTGAGAAAAAACATGAAAAACAGCAAAACATTATTCACCTATGCAAAACCAACCCGAAAACAGTTCAAAGGAGGAGTCTGTAATAACTGTGAACACCAAAAATGTTCATTACATTCATGCTCCCCAGTCATAGAATCATTAAGGCTGGACAAGACCTCTAAGACCATCCAGCCCAACCATCAACCCAGGCCCAGCACACCCAGTAACAACACCCCCCAGTGTCACACATGCCCTTTTCTTGAATAGGGGATGCTGACTCCACCACCAGTCCCTGGGCAGCCTGCTCCAATACCTCACCACTCTTTTTGAGTAAATTTTTTTCCTAATATCCAACATGAACCTTGCCTAGCGCAATGTAAGGCCATTATCTCTTGACCTATCACTGGTTTTGTGAGAAGAGGCCAACCCCCACCATGCTATAGCCTCCTTTCACTAACACTGCAGGAAACAACAGCCTGATTTCAGTGCTCTTGCTTGGACGACTCACATATCACCATACTTTCAAGACTGCTTTTCCTCCACAGTATTTTACTCAGAGCAGCAAAAAATCCTTAAACACACAAAAATAACAATCAGTTCAAGGAGTAAATAACCAAGCTTCATTTTTCATGCCAAACTGTTGTAGGTAACAGCTTAAAAAGGGGGGATGGAACACCTGTAATTATTTTATGTAGCACACATATAAAAGACACCGAGGCAATTATTAATGAAAAAGAAAAAATTAAACTGGCCAGAGTTCATTTCCTATGCAAAGCTCCCCCTCCCCTGAGATTCCAGTCAATTCCACCATGCAGCCCACAGTATGAACCTTAATAACAGAGTCACTGGGGATTTCAACCCATTTGATCAGTTTAATAGAAAAAGTGATATGACACCTGTTTGTAATCACATGGGTTTCCTTATGTAAGTTGCTCATTCCATGAGACCGGCACGACCCCAGGCACTGTTCCAGTTTGTGTGGTACACTGGCAACACTACTGCTTATTCAGAGCCTGACCATCCGTGAGACTTCACATCTTTGATTCTCAATGCATCTATTGCCATTAAACTTCTCAGAAGAAACCCTCTACTGCTATAACACAATAGAAAGCACAGCAATAATCGCTAAGTAGCAAAGGCCAACAAGCAAGGACACAAATGCAACAGCTGTGGGCACAGAAACAACAGAAAGAAGCTGCTCACCCTCAGTAGGCCTCAGGTACACAGGGATCTCCAGCAAGACAGCCTTGCCTCCACTGACAACCCTTAAATGAGGTCTGGCAGGGGATCCTGGCTCCACCCTTTCCAGTCACTCAAGTGCACTGCATGCAGCTGAGCTCACCTGGCCCTGCCTTCCCACCAGGTGCTCAATCATTGCTGACTGAGCATTTCTGTTACAGCTGCACAAACACAGACTGTACACTTTCTGCTCCTCTATTTATTTTGAATACACAAGACTTGAGCATAAATCTGGGAGAGAGCAGCTGAAGCCTGACTTAATATTAATCATTTGTCACCCAAAGGTAAGTATCTGTAATTCCAGTTCTTTGAACTCTACATCCTATGCAACATACACAATTGTAACTGGCTTATAGAAGGAGGACAGAAGATGAAAGGTAGGTCTGAGCTTAGCAGAATGAAAACTGAAATTAACCCAGCAGTTGCTATTCAAGAGCAGCTATTCCAAGTAACCTGATGCATACGCAGTCTTATTACTTACAAAATTTGTCTCAATAAGAGCTTCTCACTTTGAAAGTGTGCACAATGTACCTACAAGGCAACTGACAGGAAGGCCAACGGAAAGGTCCACAGGTGTGATTAGACCTTAAGGACCTAAGAACAGAAGTCCGGACTGAAACTATTAATATTTGAACACCATCTCCTTTATGCTGGTGTGCCACCCCTGATTATACCGACAAGAGCTTGCTGATGTATCGTATTCATGCACGGTTGTCTGCACCCGATAGCTGACAGGAAACTAAACTGATTCTGCCATTTCTTTTTTTCATTTTTCCATCAATTTTCCACCAGTGTATGGTGGAATTTAAAAAAGTGACAAAACCCATTTTGTGTTCGTGCTGCAAACCTGACCAGCTGGGGTTTTGTTCACACACCACTACTGTCTAAATAGATTTGCCAGAGACTCAAATCCAGCTTGGGTGAGTAATGTACTTTTTGACTGACCTTATACACTGCCAATCTTGAGCTGGTACATTTTGTCTGATTTGAAAAAAAAATGCTATAAAGAGTTTACAGGAATTGTGGCTTTTGGTTTGCCAGACTGTTTGGTTGTACAGGTACCTGCTTTTGCATTTGAATTCTTCATTATGAGATGCCACTTTTCTCTACACCAAACATCATCGTGATTAAAAGCTGGTAATTGTAAGGAGGAGAAATACTTGGAAACAAATTTTGTTCCCCTAATAGAGTTCAGGAAACACAACTGTATGTACAGCAAGCACTTAATCCTCAGTCTTATATCACAAGCACATCCTCCTCTTTTTCCCAGCACATTTTTGAAACCATGAATAATACAGATCAATATTCACACAGAATCTAATACGTACATCTCTAAATACTTCCACTTTTGATGTCAGCTACCCATCCTGGTACAGATAGATAACTTTCTGACTGTTTTTTTTACAGCTCTTTCACCTCGTCTTGCACGCTGACTTGGTCCCTACTTGCCTTTCAATTCCATCTATATTTCTTTATTGCTCTCATTCTTTAAATGTAACCTTCAAAGATGAGCTCTTTGTTTGTCTTAGCATCTCAGATTCAAATAGAAAGCAGTTGAAGTTTTAGAAGCTTATTTCACAGTCTCAACAGAGCTATTTGGAAATTTTCAGACATTTGCCTGAGAAAATTCTCATTTACTGTCACAGTGCCCTCCGTATATTGACATACAACCTCTAGTGATATCTGCTCTAGGAAAGGCTTAGAAATAAATGCTGGCTTTATGAAGAATGAAAAACCTGATGGTAACGACAGTCGTTCAGGCCATGACTTGTCTTCCAGTAGCTTATCTGACCAGCAGGCCCATCTCCCATGGTGTGAACTTCAGTGCCAGTCTGATGGGCTGGGATGACCCAGCAAGCCACATCCTGATAACCATGCTCAAATGAGAGACTTGCATCATGTAACTGTAGAAAACACAAGGCAACTTCCAGACTTTCAGACACAGAAAAACTTTAGACGAGCTCAATATCAAAACTCTCTAGCAGGCTTCACCTTGTACCTGCTCATGGGTGAAGCAATAAACATGGTGCATTTTATGGTGAACATAACAGATGAACCCAGGTTCTCTGCAGACTGGCTTATGGGTAGAGATTTTAACACACAGGTCCTGATCTGGTATGCCCTACAATTTAAGGCAGTTATTTAGTTCCAGTTCTTTGGTATTTGACTGCCTTGCAGTTTGCAACTTATTTACTATCCTTCTGACGGAGGGAAACAACATTATTTACCCTTTACAGGGTGGAAACCAAGGCACCAATAAACGAAGTGTATTGCACTGACCAACAGTTACTGAAAAAAACCCACAAAACTCCACAGAAATTGAGCACAAGGATGAATCTACTCGTAAGAGACTTTACTAGTAGCTGTCCGTCCTCCAGGAGTATATCTCCTCACTTACACAAAGGAGAGGCATTCAAGCTGTAAGTCCCTTCTTGCAGGGAGAAGTCCTTAGCAGAGCATACCTTCAAGGCTCAGAACTTCCTCCCTCTCCTTCTCCATCTCACCTGGATGCCCTTCCAGCAGGTGATCTGGAAGAGCCCTTAATGTGCAGAAATCTTATGCAGGGAAGACATGCAAGGGGATAATGATTTAGTGTACCTTTGATTCATGAACTAGTTGAGGTTATGTATGTATGATTACTTCATGCCACCGGCTGCCTGAGCAAATTTGTTACCTAATTCTGAGAGCTTAATGGTGCTGAATGGTCATTATGTTACTGTAGGCTTAATTGGTTGGTGGGTGGTCTATAGTTTTAATGGTTTTAGTATAGATGAAAGCTTTTCAGTGTCATAAAAGGAAATGGTTTATTGTTCCCCTCTTTTTATGCATACTGTTTCAGTATTGACTATAAAATATGTCAGAACACACTCTGAAATCTTCCTGTCACGTTCTTTTTTCTTAGTGGTCATTTCACTTTCTTTAACTATTCAGAAATATTCCAGCCAACACTCTGCCTAGGCATATTTGGGGGAAAAAAAAAAAAAAAAAAAGGAAATTTGAATGTATTTATGTCATCAGAGCCTTTTACCATTTATATTTGGCTGGTAAAATTCACACTGAACTGATTTAACAGAGAGGAGTATCGGTCCAGACAACAGACTCTGCTCTCAGTGGGTCCTAGGGTATATTCAGTACAAATGAGGTGACGTGCCTGATGGGTTGACAACTCTTTGATTTCCAATTTCCATGTTTCTATTTAAGTGTGTGACTCAAACCTGTAACAATTCCACGATGACCCATGTCTCCGTGACATTTAAGGGACAGTCACTCCAATTGTGAATTATGTCAGAATAAATTGAGCTATTCAATTTATTCTACACCCAGGACTTCTTTACATAAATCCTGAGCTAATCTCCTCTTTGTCAGAAATTAGACCTGGAACTACCTGCCTGGAGAACATCGGGCTTTGCAGCGGTGGAAACTGGCTATTTGGAAGTCTTTTTGATGCTAACACTGCAGAAAATAGCTTCAAGAGTATTTCTCCATCAAAAATGAAAGCACAAGCACATCCGATGTAGCGTCCCTGCAGGTGATGACCACTGATCCCCCATTTCTCAGAAACATCACCAGCAGACTCGCAGCAACCATAAGGAAGACTCATGTGGATGTGGATAATCAACTTCTTACCTGGTGAGTCATTCATAGGAAATAGGAGCTATTTTGTAACCCAGCACTTCTCTTATCACAGCCCTGACAATGATAAGATTGCATAAGAAGTCCTCCAACCACTGCAGTGCTCAGAACAGTGTGGTGCCTCCTCTTCAGCTCTCCCCAAGGGATAGGCAATGTGAGTGCTCAAAGCTCAGGTACTGCCACCATCTTCCCCAAGGCTGGCCTCTGCAGGACAGCAGGGATGACCAGGATGCACACACCTGAGAAGCCCAGTTTCTCCAAGAACCAAACATCAAGCATCTCTATATTGGTTTTACACTGATCTACAGCACTGTGCTTCCTCTCAGAAGGTCTCAGGTTGATGTGTGGCTCCTTACTAGCTAAAAGTCTTGTAAAAAAACCTTGAGCTAATACTGATGCTTTTTATTTTTGTGTGCGTCACTTCATTTATTATTACGCAACAATTACTGTTACGTATTTGCCACTAGGGCATCTGAAAGAAATCACTTTGCTACAGTAGGTATCTTCTATCACCTGCTTCTCAGCGTAAGCCACTCTTAACAGCAAAAAAAAAAAAAAAAAGTGCCAATGAATTTCAGTTCTGCCCCATCAAGGTTTCTTGGAAAGCACTGAAGAAGTTAATTTATACTGCCCTGGTAAGAATCAAAGTGCTTTACAACAAGAACATGATATAAACTCTCCTAAATGTAGGTATTTAATTGACTCTTACAAATTCCACTGCCCGCTCAGCCGGGACAAGTAATTATTTTTGATGGACGAGTAAAATGTCATTAGTATTTCCATCCTGCTAAAGCCAGAAGATTAGTCTTTGTGGCTGAGCTGATAAATTTCCATGACAGTTCTGCAAGGCTGAATGAATAAATAAACGTACACTTCTAGAACTACACACAAAGTCTATCTTGATACCTACAATCACAACCCTTACAAGCAAAAGATATGAACTCTACAGAAATAGAGACACCTACCGAGCTCAACAGCTTGCTTGTTCTCTGCTATTTAATAAGGATCAGATGTTTTCTGAAATGATATACAGGCATCCAAAAGCTGAAAAACATACCGTGAGTAAACACATCGGGTCAGCATTTGTTGCGTGCCTAACCCACTTCATTCCCATACAAATTTTGACCGCATGAATCATACCTCCTTAAGATATGCCTACACAGCATACGTTATCTCCTGAAACACCTCCCCAACTAATGTTACCTTTTCCTGAGTGAATTATTTGCTGTCCAGGCACCGAAAGCCCAGCCCAGTCCACACACACTGATATGAGATTCAATTGAGCCATGTGCTATGGGCAAGGCTGATGGAGGACACAAAGTCTTTCTTGAGGACAGGAGAGGTCATTGGCAAGTGGATGACTGCAGAAGAAATGTCTGATGACTGCATTAGTCTTCCTATCTCTTCAAGACAAAGTCTCTTCAAAGGAAATCTTTGGTTTGAGGAATATTAATAAGCAAGAGTTCTTAGGATTACCCTGAGACATGAAAGAGAAGGAGTGTCACATCACGGACAGCAAAAAACAGTGGGAAGAGTGATGTCAGATGCCTGGATTTGATTACAGCAGGTGTAAGTGCCGCTGCTGAGACACATCCTCCTGCAGCCTCCCACCATGCAGAAACATGTTTTGTGCCTCAAACATTCCTACATCCTTCACTTGCATGGAAGAAAAATCAAATAAATGGCACAACCACTTCAGTGTTTACTGCATCACTGTGAAATATCATTTGCATGGCAAGGCAAGATGGGGGACTTGAAGCCTTTCCTCCCAGCTTTTTTATCTCTCCTACTGACGTCCTATTCCACGGGCCTTCTGTAAGGACTCAGTGTATGCTCTCTCACTGGAAAGATCACTGAACTACACTGTCAAAGAAGTTTTCGTTGCATTTTAAGCTGAGTCTTATGCTAGAGGGCTCTACCAATCCACTCAACAAGTGTATGCTGGGATACTGTTTAACAGCTAAATAAACGTACAGCCTGAAAGTAAGTGACAAAAATATTTGTGACAACCCAAACATCAGACGCAGCAAGGGATGAGAACAAAATCTGCCTAGCAAAAAGGCTGGTCAGGATATGACAGGAAAGCACAGGTACTGACTACACCATAGAAGCTGCTTTTACTGGCATTAACTGACACAGTGCAGCATATGTCAGATTCTTTGGAAAGTATTTAAAACATCAAATGTGAAACATCTTATTTGGGGAAGATATTAAACAGCACTTTTAGCAGCTCCAACTTGAATATACAGCAAAACAAATAAATAAATAAATAAGGTAAAAGAAAATGAAGCCGATCACCATCTTGCCACTAATAACATTATCTCTCTGCAACATCATTACACTGTAACTTCTTACCCATGACAATACTATCCTACTAACTTAGAAACAAGCAGTGTCACATGCTCACAAATCAACGTCCTAGCAGATAAAGCACAATATGGGGCACGAATGCTCAAAGGAGGAAATGCTTTCCTTTGCAGCCAGAAGGAATTTGGTTTCACGTTTCCCTCTGGAGAGATACTATGCTACTCCCAAAGCACAGTGGAACAAACCCAGAAACAGGCACAGAACCGTCAGGGTTTTTTTTTGGTGTGGGATCGTGAGGAGCAAAAACTACTACAGTTTGTGCAGAGTTTCAAAGAGCATTACATATGTGAATGGCTGCTGTGCTTCTAAGAAATTTCTCTTAAAGCATTTTAAATCATTATAAGGCATTACAGAGAGTTACAGTGTCATTTAACAGGAAGGTTTAGTGAGGGACAGTGTAAACACAACGCACATTAAATACACAGAAAAGAGGACCTAGATATCTGCTAGGTTACTGGGTGACTGAAAAATAAAGGCGCTGTTAAACTAAAGGGAGTTTCTTTGGTTTCTTCCTATCCAGAAATAAACCTGTGTTTGCATCACATCATAGATACAACCCGAACAAGTGTGAATCAGTTCCAGCCTCTGAAAGCATATGCTCTCTCCCACCTTCATTGCATTTCCTAGAGCCATTAACTTTCATATTCCTTTCACCTTGTAAGTTCTCCGAACAACCACTCACACACACATCTTTATTTTGACTCATCAAGGCAAAAACTCATTCAACCATATCAGCTGGTGGAAGGCTGCAATTCAAGTCATGCTCAGAACATAAAAACACAGCAGTATTTTATCTGACATCTTTTTCAGCAATCTATGCAAATATATACATTGCTTTTTGGCTATCTCTTTTTTTTTTTTTAACTTCACTGCAACCAAATACAGGAAACTATTACAGTGGCATCAATGGCACGAACATATACAATCTAATAAATGAGCTGGAATCAGAAAGGCTGTGTCAAGATTCAGTGCAATAATTTTATGATGAAAACAACACTTCATCAATTACCAGAAACACATTCCCCTAAAGACACCAGTGCTTGGACTGCCTGATGGGCAGCACTCCAGGCTTTGACAAAGAACTGGAAAAAGAGATCATTAGTTTGCCAGAACCATAAATCTAGCACGTCCAATTTTTAAACCACTGACAAATTGTCTCCATAAAGGGACTAAATTTCTCAAATGGCATTAACTGCCCAAGGTCTGGTGTTGAAACTGGAAGAACCATAAGAAGAACCTCGAAATACTTGTTTGTTTTATGATTTATTTCCAATCGTACCATGAGGAACGAAAACAATACAAGAAAGCATCAAAGCAAGCCATCATGTGAGTGACCGCAGGGGAAGGGAATTTAGTATGTTAGGTGTAGGCTTTGTGTCTCTTGCAGTGACATCCCTGTGAATGTATCCATCAGTGGAACTAGGATTAATGCCAATAACTGGCTCTAATAACAAGTAAAGGCAGAAGGGCCAACAAGGTAAGGACAGTAAATGGGATTGGAAGGGAATAACAGCAAGATTTTCCCAAGTGACTGTCAAATATCTTAAAACCAAACCCTCATGGGCGATTGAGTAAAGAAACAGCTGTCAAGAGACTAATCATGGAAGGTGATGCACTGAAGAGAAATAATTCTATAGTTTACATGGACAACAATGGATTTGGGGTGACTGGCACTCAGCAAGGACAGCCTGAGGTATAATAAATGGATCTAAGAAAATACCAGCTTAGTGGTTAGAAGTAGTCAAAGATGTAAATCAAATGCTGAGAAGTGCTTAGGAAAGAAATAGTGAATAAAGCAGAAAAAAAATGACCACTACGTATTTCTTTGAGCTATCCTCATCTTGAGGATGGTGCGCAGTTCCCTTGCTGCTCCCTGTCTCTAAAAGGACGTACAGACAGCATGAAGACAAAGGCAAGAGGGGGTGACTGAGGGATTGGTTTCCATATGAGAAATAGCTATACAAACTCAGACTCTTCAACCTAGAAAGGAACAAGAGAACAGGGGTCTATTAAAATGTGTGGAAAGGAGAAGGTTGGCAGGGAATGCTTGTTCATTCTATCTTCCAGTGCCATAACTACGCAATATCTGATAAAATCAGATTGCCTAACAGGTTCCATGAATTCAAAGGTATTCATAGAAGAAAATTTCATTTAGAATTACTAAATGCATGGATTGCTCTGGCTCATGAAACTGCTAGAGGCTACAAAGGCATTTTGGGGACTATCTAGAAGTATGCTCCTGAATCCTGAATTTCAAGATTAGGTATCAAAACAGCCAAACCAGAAAAATGTTAAGTAGCCAATATATTTTTAAAAAATATTTAGTTACTCAGCCACTCAGATAAAACACACTGTGACCAAACCTTGTAGAGGATCTAGATGCTGAATCTTTTTGTACTCAGACTGCAAAGATGAATATATTGCAGGCAAGGTTGATCTGAAAGCAGTTTGAAAGTAGATGAAAGGGCCAAGTTAATTGCATGCATTTCCTTTAATTGAGCTCAGCTCATTGAATCAGCTCTAACAATACCATGGTACAGCATTCTCTATTTCCTCTTTATTGCGGAAATTCAGTCTGATGTACTGTTTTGATCATCCAGAAGACAGGTTGTTGGTAGATTTATTCATGTATTTACTTATTTATTCCTGCAGGAGAATAATCTGTTGGTTATATTCTAATGACTTTAACCCAATTCATGCTTTATACTAGAGTTCTGGATTGCCACAGCAATCAGTAGGTAACTCAGAATTACCCCAGAAGGATCCAAATATTCATGACACATCCATGTGTTTCTTAAAATGCCTGTTTGCACTGTTAGATCGTGCTTAAGCTCTGAAAACCTGCCTTTCCAGCAGAAAGCACTCCAAGTTTTTATATTTTGCAATATAACCGTGGTAAATATCACTAGACTTATAAATCCAAGAATATTAAATCATCAGCACCCTCGTTTATTTATTTTTATTTTAGGATTTTGCTAGACACTGAATCACCAGAATAATTCTCTGCCTACTACACAAGAGTTATAGGTCTCTGGAGGCATTCAAGATGAGGCTGGATGTGGCTCTGGGCAGCCTGGTCCAGTGGCAACCCTGCCCATGGCAGGGGGGTTGAAACTCGATGATGTTTGAGGTCCATTTCAACCCAGGCCATTCTATGATTCCGTGATCTCTTTAATTCCATTTACTGGAACTCATGGGGGAAACATTTTCTGTTTAGTTTTAACTCTGCTAGCCAAACAGTAAAATGGGACCTTTTCCAGTGAAGGCGTCACTGGGGTACCCTAAAAGATTTCTCTGACTCATCCTTCTGCTCCAGTGTCCCCATCTCAACATAAAACAGTGAAATACTCTGTTTTTAGCCAAAAACTGGGAAAACTTTAAAATAACGATTACCTCTGAAAGCAAACCTTTGAGTAGGTAATTTTAGGGTAGGGATGGTGTGCTATTTGATCACAGAGAATGATGTTGGTCAATGTAGGATCAATCGCTTGTATAATTTAAATGTAGGCTAAATGTTAGGAAGAAATTCTTTACTCAGAGAGTGGTGAGGCACTGGCACAAGGTGCCCAGAGAGCTGTGCAAGTCCCATCGCTGGGAGTGCCCAAGGCCAGGTTGGATGGGGCTCTGGGCAGCCTAAGCTGGTGGATGACAGCCCTACCCATGGCAGGGGGTTGGAACTGGGTGATCCCTGCAGTCCCTTCCAATCCAAGCTATTCTATAATGGTGTAATAATTCACATGCACTGTGACTGACTCCACATGACCTTATCAGTTCTGCATACATAAGGTCTCGTTTCTGCACCTCTCTTCCGCGCCAGCCCAAAACTTTTGCAAAGCACACAACACCGTTTCTCATTCCTTTCCCCAGTACATAGCATCTACTTTTCATAAAATTGACAGAAACAAACTGCTAAAGAAAGCCCAGGGGACTTCCAAGTCCCTTCCCACAGACAGTTTTCCAGCTACCACTGACAGATGCTTGTCTACTCTCTTCTGAATTCTTCCCTTCAGAAAAAAATGCCATCCATTATGATGAACTTTCTCCTAAAACCTAAGCAAAATCTCTTTTTTTTGCAAATTAAGGTTTTCCCAGAGGAAACCTTTATCATTAAAAATAAAAAACTTTTACATAACTAAGACTGTTAGAATTATTTCTCTCTCCATTTTCTCTCTTTTTTTTTTTTTTTCCCCTTCTCAAATCCTTCCGAGTTCACCTGGACTCTTTCCATTTTCCATATACTTCCCTCCAAGCGTTAGGGCTAATAGCCAATTCCAAGCTTCTCCAATACCAAATAGAGCAGAATACTTACTTCCTATAACTTGAATACCATATATCTATCAATAGATCCTGGCACAAGCTTGACTATTTCTGTAACTGCATGCATTTGGGATTTATATTTAACTTGTCATCCACTATACGTATAAGCCACAAAAACCCTTTTCTGCAGAGAGCTGCTTAGACAATTATTTCCCTTTTTGTCCCTGCGTCATATGGCTTTCCTTCCTAACTACAATATTTAGTATTCGTTTCTATTGAATTTTATCTTATTGATTTCACACTGTCACTCAAATTTATCACAAACATCTGAAGTTCTAAGCCTGTCCTCTACAAGAGTGCTTGCAATTATCAGTTTTACAAGCTTTAATTGTATTCCTTCTTCCATTATCCAAAATGCTTACATAACAATTATGTAGTTATAGTGCACTCTCTCTCCTCCTCATATTCAAGCATCAGCATTTGTAAAAAGACTGCAAGCATAAGGAAATCTATAATAATATATAATCATTGCAAGTAAGAATGTTCCCTTCAAACAAACAAACAAACAAGTACAGAAAATTCCCCTGTTCAGAATCAAAGACAGGAAGCACTCCTTTCAGAAGTAACTCTAAAAGAAACGGCTAAACAGGATCCTTTGTAGGAGTTTAAGAGTGCTCTTTACACTCTGGCACACCACTCCCAGGGGAAACAAGCAATTAAGCAGGGCACTTTCAAAGTCATAAATTCCAGACCAGCACTAACATTAAGCTGGAGTCCTGTTCTGCTCGGTAGCCAAACATCTGCATCAATGCAAATGAAAATGAGCTATCCAGCACAAGCAAACTGCCCATATAGATCGAATTATGAGCTTATATCTCAACCATTCAAAGAAATGTGCTTCAAGAAGTGGTAGCTTAGCACTGATGTGCCTACTTTATTTTAACCCAGGACAACAACTCCTCACTCTTCCAGCAGACATTTTCAGTTATCTATGAAGAGAAATCACCATGTGCAAAAAGGTGTACTCACCAAATCAGTTCAGCAACAGTGGGTTTTCATTTCAAAGAAGAGTCAGGAAACATGATGTGACTTGGCAAAATTTTGAACTTTCACATCAAAATATTACCAGGTGAATGTTCTGAATGTTTTTTTTCCTGAAGCTACTTAGCAGACTCGAATTCTACATCTTCCATCAGAGATGCAGATATCGTCATTGGATTCAAAACACCATATCGGGCATAAAGTGAACACGATCCACCTCTTTACATCCCTTCAATGTGGCTATGGTCCCATTAGATTCATGAAGTATTTATCTACATGTATCCCCAGAAAGTAAGGAAGGGCTATTATTCCCCTTTCACCACGATGAACAAAAAGCCCAATAGACAAATAACTGCCCATCCACTCAGTAGAGCTCAGGATAGTGAGTCCCTGAATTGGTCAATCCTAGATCTGACCACAAGCCAGATAAGAAATATATTTTTGGGTGTAACTTCGCATGAACACCCCGTCCTGATTCAGCAAGCAGGCCTTTGCACTGCCCCATCACACTTGAGCATCCCTGGCAACATCGGCCCCACCAGCTCCCATTCGCTGTAAAGGTTTCTCTTGTGCTCACAGGTTTATCCATTGGCAGTTATTTCCTCCCAGCTCTCAGCTGTTATTTCTTGCATGCTATCTCTGGATTGGGATCACTGCAAAAGTGCAGTAAATTCTGATGCTGCTAATGTAGCACAGCTTTGTTAGGAGTTACTCAAAAAGCAGCAAAACTCAGCACGCATTCCTGAGCAGGTAAAAGAGAATAATTCTAAAGTTCATCTATTATTCAAAAAATAGGTTTGAATAATTTGAATTTACACTTTGAAAATCTCAATTTGTACAGTATTATACCTTAGGAAATTTAAATCAATTCTAACACATAATTTCACTTCAAATGCTACAGCATCAGCATGGTGGAAAAACGTAAGTATTAAGAAAAAACGACGTCTGCAGTTGTCATTTGTCCTAACAAAGAAAATGGTTCTCAAACCAGGTTTGGTCTAAAGGTCCTGAGATATTAGCACTGTTCCACGTCCTTTTGGTCAAACGCCATGGCATTAACTAGCTTCAGATCTCTTCCCCACTCAATGATCAAAGTAAGTCATTCTGTCCAAGGCTCATGCTAGTCCAGAACTATGCTTGTTTAGGGTATGGCTGAGGCAGGAGGCGTAAATAACTGAAAAGTAACCAACGTGCAAAAAGGCAAAACCAAAAAGTCACATAGGAAGAAGATGCTGTGGGTCAGCACAGGGAATAAGGGGCAAATTCAGTCTTGATTCAGTGATGACAGTTACCCATCTTCAACGTCACGTGGAACAGAAAAGACAGAGAAGCAATGCCGACGAATCCACCTGAGCAGGGAGCAGTGAAAACCCATCACAACAAGGCCGGATCGGCAAGCCTCCAGCCTGCTCTGCTCCTTCCCTGCTCCCCACAAGACCTCAGACCTGCTCTGCTCAGCTTCATTCCTGCTGAATTCCCACCTCTCTGGAAGAGAGCTCTCTGCTGACAGCAACACCTGCTCGGTGAGCAAAATACGAGGAAGTTTTTAACCTTCTCCTTGCAGATGTTACGCCATCTTTACCCAGCTTTAGAGGCTGCTCTGAGCTACACCTGGTGTGTCTTCCAGAGGCACCAGCAGCCTTGCTCATTCACAAGTAGAAAGAGTTTGCATGCTGGTTGGAGTCTTAGGCTATTGGCTTTAAATATTGCTGACCATCGCAGCACAACAGAGTGTGAGCACCCACCCCAGCCCGCCTACCTGTTCCACTGGAGCTGCCTCCTCTACAAAGAAGTCTTCCATTGCTGCAGCTGCTCACGTCTGTGCGAGGAACCGGGGCGAGGGGCGGGGATGGGGGTGGGGGGGGAATCCTGGAAACTGGCACAACCTAGATACACAGACCGGCAGAGCAACCAATGCTTTAAAAAAATCTTAATTAATTACACAGAATCCAGCATAATTCGGAACTACTGAGCTGACTTTTTTTTTTTTTTTTAAGTGCTCATTACTCTGGTGAGGCAGAAGGTACTTTCAAAGCCTTTCTACTCTCTGCAGAGAAGCAAGAAAGGATGGAAGCCATCCTTTGAGGAAGACACACCACCAGCAGTCAGCAATGTGTCTTGGCGTGAAGTTCAGACAACCCCAGAATGTCCTTTCTAGCACTGATGGTAACTAAAAAAATTCAGTTATTTAACCATTTCAGTGCTACGGTGGCTTTAGAAGAGTTTGGGAAAGCAAGTGTCCATTCAGAGCAATGGCAGATAGGAAAAGCAGGATAGAGGCACCCTGCAAGAGTACACTGAACAGGTACCAGCTTTGCACAGGATGATCTCATGTCAACAGTTCTGGCCCTGCATAAGTCACATGAATTTGAGCAACTCCAAAGAGAGAAAATTCCTGCTAGGACAACAGGTCAGGCACTGCCCTGCCTCCATCTGTAAAACCACAGCAGGCTGCACCCACGTGGCTGGGATGCATCTTCTCTATGGCCTTACTGGCAAAACCCCATGCTGATTCATACGGGCCAGGATCAGGCCTGCAGACATGGGTTAGAACAACTCTCCAGTGAATGCCTAGCCTTGCAATAGTAACTAGAGGTTTTCACAATCCACATGGGAAGTATGTAAAATATTCCAAGCAGCTGTAAAAAGCAGAAGAAGATTCCTGAGGTAATAAAAATATGTTCCCTGAAGTGCAAGGACTTGGAAAAAAATTATTAATTGAAAAGTAAGTGGTGTGGGATGGAGAGCTGATGAAGGGGAAATGCATTTAAGATCTTCACAGAAACAAAATGAGCTGGAATCTTTTTCAAGTTATCACATCACAGCACTCATCCTAGCAGTCATATAAGATTTTTTTTTTTCTAATGTCAGTAAAGGAAACAGCCTTTCAGAGTTCAAGAAACCTTGCAATGAACTCCCAACAAGTTCCCTCAGGAACTTGTTTTAAAAACTATGGCAGTATACCCAGACACACAAAAAAAGAACCCTACTGAGTTTATTACGAATGAAATGACCTTAAAAATCCATACTACATCAAATGTTGTATGCGCTAAAATACCACAGGAAAAACAATATATTATTATTTTATTCAGTAATATCGAAAGCTGTCATTTTTCTGGAACAACCCAGAGCTATAGGAAAGCATATTCCCATGAAAAAATTAGCATTTGGCATTAAAAAGTATTTTATCAAGAAATCTGTTGCAGCTCTGAGTAGCACAAAAGTATTGGATGGTGTTAATGAAAAGGTTAGGGTGACTGTTGGTCCTACATATTAATTTGCCTTCGTGGAGTTATAGGCAGAACCTTTCTGTTTTTGTCAAATTTTTGTTTTCATATTAGTAAGACTAAAACCATACGAAGAGTCCTATACAAGGAATTAGAAAAACAGACGGAAAATATCACTAAGACACTGCTTACCCTTTTTTCAAGCAGATCAGAATGACACAATAGAGCTGTCAGCTCTTTACCACACTAAACATATCAAACTCAGCCACCTTGTCAGCAAGGCATATTTTTCCTTCCTTTATCCAACACCAGAGGTTTTCTCTGAATCCTCTTCACTGCACTGAATGGTCTTCTTGAAACACAGATACTAGTCCCTCGTGTAGATTCTAATCAAGGTTCCCAACAAGTCCAAATCTACTATAACTTCCTTCTTCTTACTGAAGGATTCAGCTCACATGAACACGTTTGTACATGTTAATGCACAGGGAGCTTGTCCTTCACTTGATACTGAGAACCAAACCTTGCAGGACTGAGAACTACACTTCCTCTGATAATTAAATTAGACTGTGATACGGTCACTGACCACACTTGCAGTTCCCTGAGTGCTGTGCAGGGCTGTGGTCCAGAGCCAGGCAACTCTCAGATGTTACGTTACCAAACAAATGGTGTCACTGGGGGAAGAAAAGCTATATCTGATGAGACTTGACCCTTAGGAGATCATCATCTTATCCTTCCCACATCTAAGTTCTAGAAACTCCATCTTCTAATTTATTATAATGTTTACTATTACTAATGTTCACTTTTCTCTCATCCTGACTTAGTATTTTTATATTTATAATCCCTTCTGCTCTTAGTACTTAAAATTCTCCTTTCACTTTTTCTCTAAAATGTGTATGTTTGAAAAGAAAAATCACAGTTTTCTTTCTAGATTGTGGAGTCAGGTCATTTGGAGGAAAGCTCCTGAAGAGAATACGCAGCGAGAGTTCAGCTTGCTATAGCTAAGGTGTCTGAAAGTTTCCTCAGCTTCCATTCCTTCAGCAGTTGTTGGGAATTCTGGATTCAACTGATATTCAACAACGTAAGACTCTCTCAAAGTTGTTGGCTGGACTTTCTGTTTTGAGATTGTCTCCCCTGCTTGATTTCTCCGTGAAATGATAAGCAAGTCCAGCCTTGCTTGAAGAAATTGCAACCTTTGGCAAACCTTAAAAAAATCCTAAGAATTTTAGACTTTAATTTAATTTTAAACTTTAAGAATTTACAGCCAGGAGAGCTTGATCTTCCTGTGGTCCTGTTCTGCAAGGTCAAATGATGGCCAAACTGTGTGTATCACAAGCTGTCAAACATTGTGACGTGCACTCAGGAAATAACAGCAGTAGTCTCTTTATTATCCTCAACTCAATTAGCAGTACAGGGTGATGAGAAGCTGCTGGTAGCTTGAAATGCTCTTGCTTTTGCTCAAGCTACAGCATGGGAAGGAAAAACCTTTTCCAGTCCTCTTCTGAGCAATACTTCTTACTTTGCTTCCTTTTCCCAAATATTTGGATGAAAAATCTTACAATCATTTATCTTGAATATATATATATATATATATATATATATATATATATATCCTCAGTGATTACTGATCTTTGCATTACAAACAGAGAGTTTAGGATGGAGGAATATTTTTTAAAAATCCAAATAGCACAGCTCAGTTTTATTCCTTCTTTGATACCGTTCTTTTTTTATGTTGCTACTGTATGTGTGCACAATGTGAAAGGGGAGTTGCTATGGAAACTACTCATTATTTTTCAATAGTAGGCTAGCTACTTAAAAAAAAACACCCTACATCTTTTTAATCCCTGGAGAGCTCTAATTTATCCTGTACACAGACTTTCCTTCTTGACAGTTCCTTTAATATTCACTGCACTGCAGAGCGCATTAATCTGAACACGTCTAATAAATCCACCACTTCTGAAACCAACTTTCAGGCAAATTTGGGTTCTAAAAAAGTTTTGGTTTTATTTTGGCTTGGCTTTTCCCTGCTTATATTTCTCTGAAAGAACGTGGATATGAACAGCAAAACCAGAAGCAAATCTGTGTAAGAGACTCACTGATTAGAGTCACACATAGCAAAAGAAATAAATAGATAGAGCCCTTGTCTCTAATAAATGATAAGAGGTGCAGGACAAGAGGGTTGATAGTGGTCAGAAGCGTTAGCCTGGAATTCTAGGTTAACTTCTTAATCCCCATAGGATTCCCCAGCCAGCACAAATGATATTCTTGGTCTCCTCTTCAGCTAAAGATACATGGAGCCCTTCCTATGTAACAGACTGAAGGTACTACTGATTCTCTCAAGCAAACCACATCAGTACAATTGGTGGTAGCAGTCATGGAACTTTCCAGAAATCCAGGCTGTCACCATGTGGCACATCTTACTGTTCCTCTGCTCACACATCAAATTATCCCTCTTTGGTTTTTTACTCCCTTTAAAGAACCAAATGAAGTAACTATTAGTTATGAACCTTTTCCAACCCCCCTATCATTCTATAGTATTGGATAAAGTATGAGCACATTGTTGGCCATTCCAGCTTAAGAACATCAGCTTGTGCCTATAAGAGGCTCCTAATAAGGACTACTCTCTCCCAGCTAAAATTTTAATGCCCCCCCAAGGATCTGACTTTTCCAAAATATTCATACACTCCCCACTCCCTGTGGATCTGACTATTATCACATTACTGCAGAGTTTAACTAACTGTTTCTATAAAGTCAATGACAGAACTCATCCAATAGCATCCACTTACCAACCAGAGGAACCCTTTGCAGCTTAATAAAAGTAGAATTGATCTCACATGCACATAAACTGTCGTCTTAAGTATTTCAGAAATTAAAAACATTTTCTTTGTGTTGGACTCTGTGATCTTTATGGGTCCCTTCCAACTTGGGATATTCTGTGATTCTGTATAACTTTGCACACATTTCATATGTGAAATCACATGTAAACCTGATACCAATTCAGCCACAGATGACAGCAGCTAGGACAGACACGAATCTAAGTATTCGTATACATAATCAATTTTTCCTTCTGACAGTTTTAAAAGGAATTAGTTTTCTTATTTATGCCCCATGAGCTCTTATGCTCTGCCATTTAATCCAATCATAACAAAGAAAGGAAAACTTTGGGATTTTTTATAGTTCAAAAACTTTTCCTATTATTGTACAGCTTGCGGACATTATGTATCAGTATCAGATATCATAAGTAGCTCAGTCTCAGTAATGTTTCACATACACTTTGAAAAGTATAAAACTTCGAATGCTTCACCGTTCAGGCAAAAGGCAGCCAACAGACTTCACACTCTCCCCAACCTTTCTGCCTTGTATTTAACCAGGGCGGGATGAAAAAGTCAATTTGTTCCTCTTCGCAGTAATTGAGACTTATTCCTCCAAGTTTTTGTCCTTTTCCTGACCTCAGCTCGGAATAATATCCCCCACAGCTCTTTCTGTATTGCAATTTTACTTCGCTGAACTTTGCTGTTATTTTAATGTTTCCAAATAGAGAGAATATGGCCTGCAATGATTTTCAAAACATTGATTTATGAAACTTAAAACGTGGTCCTCAAAGCTGAAAAGCTCATAAATGTATAGAATAGAATCAGAATAGCTCAGGTTGGAAAAGATCGCAAAGATCATCAAGCCCAACCGCAACCTAACCGTACTACCCTAACTCTAAAAACCCACCGCTAAATCCTGTCCCTGAGCACCTTAATAAGTGAAATGAACTGAAGCATTAATGGTATGCTGGAGGTGGAAACCCAGAAATAATACCAAGAAATTTTCAAACAGATTTAAGAAACAAAGCTGAAGAACAAACTGACAACAGCTGAACTTGCCAAATGGGGAAGTAGGGGGATAAGAATTGATACGCCGACATCTTTAGAATTCCTCCTTCCCAGCTTCTGTAACTCTTTCCTGAGCCTTATTTCTCCAATCTGAATTTCTACTCAGCATACCCTGCCCTCTGCTGACTAAATGCCACTACTGCCATCTGTGCACACATTTGGTTTTTTGCCTACTTACACATACGCTGCAATGACAAATGCAAGCAAAAGGCTATTCAATAACAAGCTCTAGATTTCGTTCATTCTCTTGCACAAGCTCCATCAACAACATTGCTCTGAAACTTGTCACATTGGCACAAGCAGAAATGTAAGCCTTCCCTAGATAATGGGAAGACTGTGAAATCAAGGTTTGTACATGACCCTTGGCATAAGCCTTTTTTCAGACCTTTTATTCAACAGCAGTGTTTAAAGCCATTTGCTAAATTACTTTCTCAACTAAGCATGAGGTTAGCACAAAATATATTTCTACCTGAACTATACAAACAGTATATGACTCCCTCCCAACTGTACAAAAACCTGCCTTGTTATAACAAATATCCCTTCATGAATGCTAAGAATCAAAATCCCAGCACATAAGCAGCCATTAGAATCTGAATAGCATTTGAGTGGCAGAAATCAGCAGGTGGTTGGGTTTTTAGAGAAGCAGAGTTTGCTGATGGGTTGGTAAAACCAGGAACATGTTCTTCTTTTTAATTTGAAAACTGAGGAGCTACCAGAATTTTCAGTGTTTTGGGTCTTTATTTCTGCAGATTGTTACAAGGCAACGAGGCCTGGCACAGGGCTTGTCACACTAGGATACATCTGGATAGGCAGGCAGAAAAGCCAAGGAGAGGAATACAAAACCCAGCTCCTACTGATGCTATGCTGTGCTGGTTACTGCCTGGGATCTGCACTGGGGAGGAGCAGGGGGATGCCAAGCTGGAGAGAACTTTTGAATACAGGTTCCCAGTGACCCACAGAGCACTGGGCTGGGACAAGATGGGCTATGAAGATGGTGAAGGCTACAAAGGTTGAATAAAGATTTAAAATGGCATAATGGCCAAATCCTGTTATCACCTCCCTGACCAGGACACACATCATACATGCATGGCCACATGATTACACGCAATTAAAGGGAAGTTAAAACTAGCCCAGGAAAGTTTTACCTTGCACCACAAATCCCCTCTGCACCAGAACTGAAAGCTAACTCATCATTAAGATCCCCCCTCACTGCCATGATAGATCCTCCCAGAAATAAAAGACTCCTAGCCCTCCTCCTCCCACCCTAGCACATGAGCCAGGGAGAGAAAGGCACTACGGCTCAGCAATCCCTCCTCACTCCCCAGCTCTACCACACAAGTCAGCCAGACTGCTTCTCTGCCCTCAGAGGATTCAGTGTGAGAAACGGAGACACCCGTGGAGACCCACATCCACCACAGCAGCAGAGTCTTCCTGCTGCTGCTCCGAGGATAGCTCTGGATAGCCTAAGGCAAAGAACGTACTCTGATGGCCAGAGCACAGCCATCCTAATCAAGGAGGTGAACGCAAAGCAGGCACACACACACAAAAGAAAAACAAACAAACAAAAAACACCACAAGTAAAGCAGAAAGAACAACAGAGCTGGAAGCACAAGCAGGAAAATAATCATCAATCTAAGAGAAGATATGTTTTATGCCTTGCTACTGTCCCACAGTCACAGGGTTACCACAAATTAGAACAGAGAAAATTCTTAGACAAGAGTGTGATTTTCAAGCTGACAGTGTCCTTAAAAAAGCTTTTCTGGCTCTCATTGCTGTTCACAGCAATGCAGGTTGCTGTTGCTTACCGTAACATGGCAAAGCTCTTATGTGTGCTGTTCCAAGCACATGCTAAAATCAGCGTGTTGCAATGACAGACACATCTTTGAGGAAGATGTGGGCACCTACAGTCTCAAAATAAGTCAGCGTGACACTGAACGGGCTCAGATCTGCTATGGAGCTGAAGAGATGTCATCAAGTAACAGGTGCCAGAGAATTAGCAGGGTAATTAGAATGGGGTATACATTACTACAAGCATAGGGCAGTGGGGAGAAGTCAGAGTATGCTGCCATCCAAGTAGCCTTTAATATAGGCTTGGGCATTTGAGTTCAGTGTAGCTTTCTACATAAAGATGCCATAGCAGTAGCACAAATCATCCTGCCTAGACAGGGAGATGGGTACTGTCACCATTAAACGCCTTGTGAATAATGAAACATCAGGAGGCAACTCAAAAAAGCAATCTTCTAAAATATTTTATGCATTGCACCAATCTCCTAAAATGTTAGGACCCAAATTTTACAGTAAGAGGGCTAAAAGAGCCCATGCAGACAGTAGTATAGGCCCTGAATTTGCAGTTGTCAGAGGCTGCAAAAGCTCGACTGCTCATGTAATCTGCTACAGCAGACAGCAGTGCTGTCTTGAAGAAAGGCTTCTGCTGCTGCAAGGATCGTCAAATCGCTGATTTACTGAAGACGTACTGAATGGCTTGGAGACACAGAGCACGTCTCTGTGCTGCTGACAATGTTGAGCTCTGTTCTTTGTTCCAGAGTACTGAAAAAGGAGGGGGAAACATGAACAGAGAGTTTACTCGCAACTGCCTTATCACCAGTTCTGTCATTTGCTTCCTATTCTTGTTTTTGCCTCATCTGCTCCTACCATAAATTTCTGTGCTTGTAAGGCCTTTTACCTGTACATCAGCACCCAAGGGATGTAAGCCATGCACAGGGCTTACCTTCTGTCCCAGGGTCTCCGGAGAGCACAACCAGAATGTTTGATGGAACACTATGATCTTCATTCCACTGACACATCCTGTTCGTGCTATTTTAATTGTGTTTTAGTGGCATATAGCCAAGGAAAGGAGTGAATTTCAGGGCAGAAGGCAGACAGCCTTTTCCTTTCATTCCAGCCTCTGATACCAGACATGGTTTTAAATCACCACATAGCCTGAAAAATGCATTACAACGCACAAGCATGCCAGCTTGGTCGCAAAGCCATTCGGATACAAAGCAATGACACAGATCTATTCATTTCTCCTTTGCTTACTCTCTCTTTCTCAGTGTGTCTTCCCCCTCTTTTATCTTCCCCTTTTTTTCCTGAAATGCGGAGAACTTCTCTAACAGTTTGAAACCCATTCTGAGTTTTACACAATTCTCGCCTGGGAGGCAAAAATCACAATTTGGTCTGTGTTACCCAGGAGAATCACAGACTGGCTTAGGTTGTAGAAAACCTTAAAGATCATCAAGTTTCAACCCCTTGCCATGGACAGGGTTGCCCCCACCAAATCAGCACCTGTATGGATGGGGCATCCGCAACCTCTCTGAGCAGCCTGTGCCAATGCCTCACTGTCCTCTGAGTGAAGAATTTCTTCCTAACATCTAATCTTAATCTCCCTTCATTTAATTTAAAGCCTTTCCCCTGCGGGTGGTTTCTCTCTCCACTCCAGCACAAAATAGCAAAGGTTTTCTTCTCACTGGTATAACACATATAATAATGCACTTCTTGCTTTGAATATTATGGTAAATTGGTATTGCTCTGATTGGACACAAGGTCAGCCTCCTTCCGTCCCAGCTTCTCTCAGTTTGCTTAAGCAGTAGTTTAAATTGCAGGGGAAAACCCTGCTCCTTGATAAATTGGGATAGGACACAAGGGGAACTACCCCACTGTGTTACAAAAAAAATAAGAATTACCCCACCTATGTCTCAGAAAGTAAGGGAATACAGGCCAACCAGTTCATTTGTAGAAAGGCAGGAGTGATGGCTTTATTGTAGGGGTGGGAAGGGCAGTGAAGTGGAATATCAGGGCTTGGGTGTGCAGGAACGGCAAAGCAATGAGTACTTTCTCCTCTTCTTACAAAAAGCCTCTGTTTCTTTCTTTTCCTTACCAACAGCAGACAGCTAAACTGTAAAGCTCGTTGCCCCAGGATGTTTATGTGTTTTTATATAAACATTCTAGTGACACAACCTTGGGCACAGTAATGTTCTCAGCCACAGGCTGCCAGAGGGACATGCCGAGGGAGCTACACAGGGAGCTTGTTCTCATATAATATCCTTTCTCTAGGCAACCGCTATTGACAATTGTCAAAGAGATGGAAAACTAAACTGTTTTGACCTTTGGTCTGATCCAGTCTGTCTGTTCTTCAGCTTTCTGCTATGTTTTAGAGTGGCATTTCTTCGGTAACATCAGGGTTTCTTTTAGCAGCACAATGCCTGAAATTATAAAGGTAAATCATAAAGGGCCTTAAGAAGACTTAGAATTGTTTAATCTTCTGATTATCCTCAGCAAATCTCATCCTGTGGAAGCTCAAGTTTACAGGTGCTGGGTGTCAGCAGTATTGATGATGCACATCTTCCATTTCAGTGTTTAACTGCTACATTCCTCGTGACTGTGCATCGCTCAACTCAAAGACGTTTTCTCCAACTGCCCCATGCCAGGAAGCAGCAGCAATAGAGGAATCAGTCTACGCATTGCTCTGGTCCCTCCTCTCAGCCTGTGTGTTTGGGGTCCGTGCAGTAGGACAGCCCAGCCACGTCCTGCCACGTGACACACCACCTGCTGCTGTCGTGAAATTCAGATCACGATGTCAGTGTTCCACATGTTTCCACTGCATGTTTCCAGCTGCAACATGCAAGCAGAAGAGTGAAGTTTTGGCAAAGCTCAGCCATGCTTAATATTCACACCCAGGAGGGGAAGAAAGCTGTGCAGGACTGCACCAGATGAAAAAACAGGTATGCACTGCTGAAGCTGCAAAACAAGCCCCGTGCCCCACTACCACCAGCTGATCAACATTGGGTCCAGTTCTTCTGTGGGGATTTCCATGGACTCAAATCCTTAAAAGGAGTAAGCTCCCTACTATGTAAATTGGTCTGGAAATCAGCAGTTGGGAACAACAGCAGAATAACATCAAACCACAGACAACATGTAATGCCATTAATAGTGTCTTAAATGCACCAGCTACAATCTAGGCTCCACTGAAACCGATCTACCCTATGGCCCTCTCGCAGAATGGGACTTGATAATGCCTACAGATAAAGATTACAGTGCACATGGCCAGCTGGTTTGTTTTAAGCTGCAATCCACTGTTTTCATCATGCTCAACCCCTGTGGCTAGTCATGAGCAATTTTTGCTCCATGGCCCATAGCCCATCCCAAATCAGTGCACACAGCTCCCGGAGGCATGCAGAAGGGTTTCCTCTGTGAACAGAGGGACTCATTGAGATTCCAGTTATGAAACAAGCTACTTCAGGGATGCCCGTGGTTTACATAATTTAAAGTGAAACTGGACAAACGCAAGAATGTGTTGTGGAGAAAACCCTGCTCTGGAAGGACTGAAGATATCCTCCTCGGTTTCATCTCTCTTCTCACCACTTTAACTGTGTTAAGAACTTAATAGCAAACCATTGTGCCCAGTGGAGTAAACTTAGGGCTATGCTATGAAGGCTTAAATACAGCCATTTGAAAAGCATCTAAGTAAACCAGGAAAACCATATGGAGCTGCAAGTGCTGAGGACCTTCAGGTATCATTGGTGAAACATAAGTTCTCTGCAGATCACCTTCTCCTGTTGCTATTGTTAAGAATCCAAGAATCCACAAATTTCAATTTAAGCAATCTCAAATTACTCCATGTTATTTTATCACGTGCCTTCCTACTCTCCATATAGAGACATTTGCCCCTCCATCTGCATCAGCAGTTGTTCCTACTGAAAGTTCATCTATCTGCCCACATTTCCAGTCTATTCTCTTTATCCTTCTGCCACCACTACTGTATTTTGCATCTGCTTTCTTTTCTTTCAGCATGCTGTTGAGATTCATCATAAACCCATAGAGTATTTTTGGGAAGAGAACTGGCAGTTCCTTTCCTTACTCATTCTTCGCTCCCTTTTTCTTTCTTTTATTCTTAAATTTCATTTGGGATCTGCACACACAAGCCACGAGTCCACTGTTTTGGTGCCCAAAGTGCAGGAAGCCAGGCCACCTCCACAGAGATACTTAAATGCCACAGCCCTGCTGGTCTCACTTCCCTCATGTAACCAGACTTACGTGTCAGCAAGCCATTGTTATTGTCTGTAACATGTTTTATCACGGTTTTAAAGAACAACTCATTCTAAAACCTTTGCTTCCTGTTACAACAATGACAGACACCACACTGCCAGAGGAGAGCTTGTTTATTCAAACTTCAGTAATATCATTGCACAGAATTTCCATTCGGATCGTTCTCATAGACAATAAACAGGCAATTTGCTGACTCCTAGGCAGCAAGAATTAACTTTAATTTAATGACAAGAGATATAGATCTGTGAGAAATAGATTAAGAAACACTGCATATATCTTCATAGCCAGTGATAGGAGACTGAAGCACACACTCTCTTTGTTCTAGCAAGTTCAGGTCCCTGGAGCAGTTCAGTCCCAGCAGCAGGTTCAGCAAGGTCAGCCAAGCCAACACAAACTTCTGTATCTGACAGCCATAAGGAGCCCACAGTGAGGTCTGAGCTGCCACAACTGAACTCCTAATAGGCAGCCAGTCAAAATAGCCTTTTATTAGACACGACTGCACCTATAGGAGTTGCTATTCAATCTCCACAGCTGCAATAATTCCATTATAAACCCTTGTAGAAGCAAGAAATGGCTTTTTTTTGTGACATTAAATGGCAAAAATAGGTAAAGAAGTGAAAAAATGGAAGGGGCATTAGCACAGAGCTGTACTTACAAAACACAAGTTTCTTCCCCTACCATATATTTTGAATGATAGAAAATTTTCCAGCCTCCTAGAAGAGATCAGTGCTTGAAAACTGAAGACAAACAAATATAGACGAATTCATGTGAAAAAAATGAAGCAGGGTGATTAACCACTGCTTAACTTAAACACCTGGATGTATTCTCTGCCACTGAGGCATATTTGCAAAAACTTCTTTTGTGCATACTCGGCCCATGGCAAATGTAAGGTAGTTCAGATACATCAAGCAAGCAAGCAAGCTGGTGTTGTCTACACTAAATATGCAATTCTGAGGTAATGCAGCAAACTCCTGTTCGTCTGACAAATGACCTGAGGATGCCTGGGGGAACTTTCAGAGCAACAAGTTCTCTGCTGGTTCAGAACCTGCACTCCAAACTGCAGTTTCATCCAATGCAGCAGGATCAGATCCAGTGTATTTAAGTATAGCAAATAGCAAATAGATCTACTTCATTTCTCCAAGTAGTTCAGAACTATTCATTTAAGCATACAACACAACACCAAATTCTGCTCTGTTTGACCTCCATTCCATCTCTTACCGTTCCTGAATGCCAATTACAAGATATCTACAGGCCTCAAACTGAAAGTAAACTTTTTATTCCAGTAAGACTTCTCAGTTGCCTCAGGAACCTCACCCTTAGGAAGCTTTCATGAGGACAGACCACACTTCAATCTCATAATCAAGTCTATGTAAATACTTTTCCCAAAAGACATTTGTATATTTGAGTACACACGGAAATATTTTCTTCTGCATTCATTCATAAACCTGCCTTTGTTTCATTTAATTTTCCTCAAAAAAGGAAACACAGGAAAACTACCCCTTTCCAGGTACACAAAGTTTCATTTGCCTCTGAGAATTCGGAAGCATATTTTTTTTTGTCACAAAGCAGTAAAAAAAAAAATAAAGAAATCCTGTGGTGTTGCATTTCTCTCTTAGCGGGAGGACTATGGCTTTCCATTAAGCACCAGTGAACACATCTTCCCGTTGACTCCTCCAGGATATCCTACAGAGCAGCAAGATCAACTGGAGACAGATCTCAATTAGCCTTTCTCAGGAATAAACCCAATGAAAACACAAAACACAGACATCTTCTGAAATGATACAATAGAAGTAAAATGTCTGCAATAACAACTAAAGTAATATAAAATTATAGCAGAGCATGCATGAGAACAAGAATGATTATGAAAAAAAATAGTTGTGCCTTATGTTTTGGGGGATGCTGTTCCTTTCAGCTCAATTGTTTGCTTTCCTACTGCTGAGACTCCTGGAATTTCATCCTTGAATGTCCATAAAGTCAAAACAGTTTTATGAGAACTGAAATTAAATTGCTTAAATAAATAAGAAAAAATACATTTAAATTGGAAAATAGCTAAGTTTATCTAACTATCCCAGCACGAACTACATCCTCTCTGTGCCAAGTCCATTAAGAGTATCAACAGAAACACAGGTTCTACCAAAAATAATGTATTAAAGCATGATACAGAGACAGGCAGACGCACGGAAATAGGGAACATATAGTGAAGATGGGTCAGAGTTAGTTCATCTAATGTCCTAATGAGAAAGTTGATATAATTTCCTAATGAGTCAGATAGAAGTTGCCACATTATATACTTTGCTATCAGAAAAGAACTCAGGATTCCCAAGTCACTTTATTTCCAAAGTGCCCCCTGATAGCTACGAAACAATAGACAAGAGAAGAACCTATTTCCCAATTATGAATGATTCCAACAGAGAATTAAAAAAAAAAATCTCTTTTAATTTTCCCTTTAATCCAGTGACCTGTAGTAACATTCTCTTGCTTCTAATCCAACAGTAAACGACTGGGGGACTACATTTGCTGTCACACAATGTTTTTCTGCTTGTTTTTTTAAGGTGGCATTGCTTTAGTAGACTATTAGGACGTAATAGAGATAACGTGGCTTGCTCCTGAACAGCGTAAGTCAACTGAAGTGAGAGGAAAGGGTTCAAATCTGAAGGGCTCACACACTTAAAATCTGTCCACCCGCAGAACCTAGTAGTTACCACAGTAGAAAACACTACTTCTTCCCACAGGTCTTGCTTTAAAACCAAGCGTGGCACAATATTCAGGTCTACATAGAATTCACAAGGTCTAATGTAACTTTGACTTACCCATGTTGTCTTTAAGCACACAGGGACCTCCAACTCCAAAGACCTTTGACTCATGACAGAATCAGAAAGCCAAAGAAAGGTATCTGCAGGTTCCACACTGACACACACAGCCAAAAAGAAAAAGCATGCAGTAAACAAAGCACTGAGGTGAAGAGAAAGGACAGATTCATGATGAAGCAAGTGGACTGACACCCTCAACACGCAGTGATTTCCCTCTCATACAGCCAGATTTTATGATACTGAGTTCCGCTAAGTGACGACTACAACATTTCTTGCTTTCCAAATAGCCACCTTGAAGACTTTGGATATTTGTAGAAATGCTGAGGATCAGCACTGGCACTGAGGTAAAAGACTTGTGCCCTGGGCTCCCATGTAAACAGTCTCCCCATCAAGGTATACTGTATACATTAACATATGCTCCTCAATTTTCTGTCTATAGAACAGCAATACACCCCTCCTCATGTTCAGCAGCTGCCCTATGGAAACAAATTCAATAGGATATGAGACACATCCAAAATCTGTGACAGTAAACACTAAAAAAGAACCCATGAAGAAATGAAACAGCATCTTAAGAGAGTGCACAGATTAAAGCCTAGGGCCACACACTAAAAACAAGGGGAAATGGAATACTGAAGAGTTTTTCATCAACTCCCTGTGAACATGAGAAAACGGGGTCCTGGGCAAAGAAACCACAATGACATGGAATTATTTAATTAAAGACTAACACAAGGCACAGAGGAAAGCTGGAGTAATGAGTACAAGAGAGAACTGATTGAGAGGATTCACCATTAACTTACGGCTGCCATTACCTGCATTTTTGAGGGCCTGATATGGTGATGATTTCTCTAATGTGTTTATAATATCATGCAGAGAAATCCAAAGGAGCTCTGAACCACCTATACCAGAGACCGAAAGTTTACAGCCGCGTGAGTAATCAGTAGATAAATTAGTTCTGACTAATACGAATGAGCAGCAGAAAACAGTTGGCACTGCACCAGTGCAACGCAGCACTTGCAGCAATGTTAGTTCTTCACCCAAAGTTCTGCATTAGACCTGGTCCACATGTTCTTGATGTGAGGCAAGCTCTTCCTTTGGGAAGGCATGGCTCTGGGGAGGCACTGATTCAGAGCTACTCCGTGTTTCATGGCATGTGAAATTCCAGCTCAAATAACCATGGAAATCCTGAGTGTTTGACATACATTAGCACTTTCAAGCAGTATAAGCTGTACTGCTTGCTCTTTGTTTACTGTCTTGAGAAGTACAAAAAAGGTAGGAGTTCCAGGGCTTCGCAGTTCGTATATTTTGTTGGGTGAATCATTTCTATCGCAATGTCTTTTAGCCCACGGCTTAGAAAAACCATCAAGAATAGAAAGCAGAAGTAAGATTATAGGGTACAATAAGAATGCTTCTTCTTCACAGCAGAGTAGAAATAACATTAGATGGCTTTTATTGCATAACCAAAATCTTCCGGAAAATCTGTCCAGTACCTTTAAAAGCTTCTAAAAAACTACTGTCATACAGCAATAGAAGCCAGCTGTCTAATTCCTGACCCGTGTGTTTGCTGACTTATCATAGATTGGTTTGGACTGAAAGGGATCATAGAGATGATCTTGTTCCAATCCCATTGCTATGGGCATGGATACCACTCACTAAACAAGGTTGCTCAAAGCCCCATCCAGCCTGGCCTTGAACATTTCCAGGAAGGGGGCATCCACAACCTTACTTATTTGCAGCACAATTTCCTTTTGCCGCTGGGATGAGACAGCTGGAGATCACCCACTCCCACAACAACACACCCACTGTCCTGCACACCCAAACCACTTCTTCACCTTAAAGGAAGCTGTCATCTGCATCCCTGGCATCTAACTGCATGGATACAGCATCACCACCTCTCCCTCTTCAGTCATTCCAGAAAGAATCACTTCTGCTGTTTCCCTCCTGCATGGCCCAGAAGGGGAGCAGGCCCTTGTCTTCTATCAGTGCTGGAATAATTGGCAAGAAATTTGCCGTATTAGAGTAGACTTGTTACACTGAATAACTTCACACCTATGACTCTCATCATTTTATTTGAAGAAGTGGCTATATTCATTTTAAACAAGTCTATGTTAATGGTCAACTTTAAAAAGTGCTCAGGGCCAGATGCAATGAAGGTCAGGGTTGCTTACAAGTCAGCCACTGTCATCACTACGTTGTCAATATTTTGAGCCCACTGTGACCTTGAAATTATCAGCATTGGGGTAAGAAGCTAATGGAAATAGCCTGGTGTGCGTGGTACCACTTCTTGTCCGTTTTTTAGGCCTACCAGCTGCTGAGGAGCAAAGCCTTCATCTGAGAGCTATTCCTACTGAGCCACGTGGATGTGCTTGCTTCCATTCCCCTTCGTTTCATTTCCAGCTCACTTTTCTCTCCTGTATTTACTGAGGTCAAGACAGAGGAGAGCCCTACAAAGGCTTCTTCTTTCATTACTGAGATAGATGAAGTTACCATGGACTAGGCTACCACGAGAAGGACTCTGGTAGACTGCAAAGAAAAGCTAGAGCAAAGCACCTCAGAGGAACAAGAACGTACAAATTCACAACAATGAGAGAAAGATAGCCACTCTAAATTATATTTGCCCATGCAGATCATCTGCAACTAAAAGCCATGTAAGATGTACTGTAGATAGCGCAGCGACAGATCTTTTAGCATTTTTACTCTTGAAAAGTAAAAATGTTTGGCTTGCTGGGGAGGTAGCTAGAAGTCCAGAAATATACCTGGTACACCTGATGCAGCAGTTCGGGGGCTCTTTAACAAGCTTGCCCAAGTAACCTTAAAAATGTGTTCGAAGGATGGACTCAGCCCTGGATAACACATTTTACTGCAATATGTTTTCACAAATATTCTAATAATAACCTTTAACCCTTCAGAAGATTATCCTAAAAGACACTTTAGTCCACATGATTGAAACTGAAGTTCCTGCCACCCAAATGGAGGAAAGGATCTCTCCAGTGGTTCCATGGAAAAATACAGTGGATTTTGTTGCAAAACAGGATAGCGTGGTTTTTTTCTTCTTCCAAAAACAAGCATATCATGAAAACAGAGTTATTGCAATCCATCTTAAAACCAAATATGACTTATCTTTGCCTAGCCTCACTGGAAGGCTCTTCCAATACTTCAATGCTCAAGATCTTAGAAATCTCATAATTTCCAGTCTAAATGAATTCATGGCCAGATTACAGCCATCTGTTCTTATTCCAACACTATCCTTCATCTTAAAAAACTGCACTTTCCCTCTGGCAAAGGGCACATTGACCTGAATAAATGAGAAGCAGCGATTATTGAAACTGAGCAAGAAAAATGCTGGGAATGCTTGGGTTTGACAATGAAAGTTTCTCCTAGATAGATATCCTGGTGATGGAGAGGTTCTTCATTTCCACTACTAGCAACAAAGGGAAGAGACCAAGTCATAGAAAATTCCAAACTTCTGCTTTGATAACAGAATACTTTAATTAAAAACAAGCAAACAAACACAACAACAACAACAAAAAAAACAAAGCTGACAACTCTTTGCCTCTTAGCAAGCACAGTCATTTCCACTTGCGTTCTTTGAAGATTATGTCACTGCCATAAGGAATAAGTTTTGGGCCGTACCTTGCTGAAGTGCTCCAAGATCCATTGGGAACAAAAGCAAAGTAAGCAATAACTATGGTAGGATTTATTCTAAGTTTTCTTTAGAAGGTTTAGCAACAAACTCTCAGACAGGAATAAACAATTCAACTAAAAGTAGAAGCCACGTTTCCTCACTGTATCATCGAAATTCTGAGCATCCAAAAAGACGTTAAAAGGCTGAGTTTCCAGAAATCAAGTAGCCCATTCTCACCTTAGTAAGCCTCTGTCTGTTATTCATGCAAGCAACTGGAGCAGAAAAAATAAAACAGAAGTAGCAACATTGTCTGTCTGGAAAGTCATGGACAGCTTGTATGAAAAGGGGAAGAAGGGAAGCAGAAAGGCAGTCCCTAATGCCCAACATTTATTTTGCACTAAGTCTATCAATCATTCCTCTTCTGTTTGCAGAAATGCCTTGAACAGAACACAGTGGTCCTGCAACGGTTCATCACTTACAAGCATTTGATGACACTGGATTCAGTTTTTGCTTTATGATACAGCATGGTAGAGGAGATGAGTTTTCTGGAAGAGATACAGACAGTGCATGTAAAACTGATCTGCTTTTTTCTTTTCCAGTGCTGCCCAAGGCAGTGGGGTAAAGAAAAACAGAGAGTGGGCTGCTGTCAAAATCAGCCGCACAGCTCTCATTATCACTGCTAGAGTCTTCAATACTTCTAACAATTTGTCTACGTGGCATTGTGGCAAACTGGGAAAATCTCTGTTACATGTGTGCTATCATTTGTTAAGTTACTTTAAACATAAAGCCTTGTATTTCATTATTTTTCCCTGCAGTTCATATCTATCTCAGCAATCTCACATTCCAACAATGCTCAGCAAACCTTTCATAAAGGCACCTGAAGCCCACTGATTGAGTCACCTCGCAGAAGCCTTGCTAATAATGTGCATTTGGAGTGCTTTTAATCACGTTGCAGAGTTATGAAATTCTCATCTGTTGAACTCTGGTGGACCACAAAGAAATTCTATAGCTCATCACCCATCAAAACCAGGTGAAAGGAATGCGTAACACTACTTTCAAATTAAATTACAGCTTTTTGGGTTGGCCTGGCACAATCTGTCTTTAGCAAAACAGGAGCTTTTTGTGGAACTTCCAGAGCAAATTCAAGCCTCTGATTCACACTGCTGCTCTCTGCATTTCATACTAAGTTGCACACTTAAAAAGCTGACTATGGCATTCTCACGTATCTTTCCACTCCACTTGTGTTGTGCTGTCTGCCAGAAGCCCAGTTTCAGAAGAGCTTCAGCTTAGCACAGACAACAGAACACAGTTGTAACTCAAGGGATTTCACATATAGCTTTACAGGGTGAGATTAAACTGGTTTTAACCTTGCTCTTAACCTTCTGTTTTTCTCTCTAGAGCCAGGGGGAATTTCTTGCTTGCTTCTCCAAAGAGGAGAGAGCCATACAAAGTTGGACAATCTCTATAAGCATTTGGTGTCTGTGGAAGACTGAAGTCCTTCATAATCCAACAAAAGGCAAGAGGGCTGATTTCTTCCCCTCTCCCTCTTCTCTAAAACCAGGCTTGCCTTTCCACCTGGAGAGGAACAGCTCATTGGGAAGCAGATCATTTGCTATTGACTCAATTGTGATAACAAAACAATACCCACAGAAATAATCCTTTTGGCCACACTTACACAACCACTGAGTTTGCATCCTGCGAATGTGCTGTGCAACTTTCCTTCACCATTCACAGGAAGAGAATTTCAACCCAAACTGGGCTCAAATGCTTACTGACAGTGAATCTTTCTTTCTGTAACCACTCTTACCAGAAACCTGATCCAGTCTCATGCCATGAACTCCATTCTTGCAAACCGACATTGATAGACCTAGACAGAGTCTACCAGAATAACTGAATGCAAAAAGAAAGGGGCATAGAAAATTTGCTTTTCAATTACAGTGGAGCAGCCATACTTAATGGTGAAGGGTCAAGAAAGATGAAAACACGATCTGAAAAGACACATATCTACAATCATGTCATACAGTGTAGCAATGCAGACTGCACTGGATGGTGATAGCGTGGGAAGCTCCCATCCATATGGGAAGGCCTGGGGATATACAGAGATTCTCTTTGGGTCCTTTCCAAATGTGTGTATGATGCCTAAACTCACACTTCTGTACAACCCTGTAATACAAGTACTATTAATCTACGTAGAAGCTATACAAAAAGAGACATATTCTGATGTAGAAAGGAAATGGGGACTATTTTATAACTGCTACTCTATGCTCTAAATTTATTATCTGCAATGCAAATATTTCACAATGAAAATTATGAGATTGCAGCTATAACATTACATAATTGGTCACTAATTAAAAGCTTACAGAATACCTTCCTAAAGGCAAAGAACTGCAAAAGGAAATAGGATGAGAATTATACATAACTAGCTTTTGTCAGATGTTTTATAACAATACAAAATATGCAGTGTATTCTAAATACAAGAGCAAGTAACAGGAAGAAAAAAGTAGAATTTATCGTAGAAGAAAAATGTGGGAGCAATGGCTTCCAATGTCCTCTCTCTGGAGAAATGAGAATACTTCAGTAATGGCAGGGTAAGAGTGGGAAAGACATTTCAGGAAAAAAAAAATATGTATGAGACAAAGAATCCATTCTCCCAGGCAAGGGAGCGCCTGCACTCCTGCCCGGAGCCAGTTCCTAGCTTAGGCTGAGTAGGATCAAAGGGACAACGTAGAATATTTTGTCTCAGCCACAAAAAAGAAATATAGAAATAATAAAAGAAAAAGTTTTAAGTAAAATTTCTTCTTTTCTGTACAATGTAGTTTCTGATTCAGAGCTGTAAACCAGATCTGTGCATCACAGCTTTCCTTTTTCTCCTTTCCCTCCCTTGTCCCTTGTCTGGTTTTCATCCTTTTGCTGTTTCCTCTTGCTTTTGGAGTCTGCTTCACTGCTTCCCCCAGTGGCAAATTAAACGGAGGACACTGCCTGAAAATTCACATTCAGACTCTTCATCAGTGCATCACTGCAGTAACTGCTTTTGGGAAAGGAATTTATCTCAGAAAGGTTGTAACAGGCTACAGGAGACGGAACAGCCCAGATAACAGACACGCAAGACAGAGAGTCTTTGACAACAGGAATAAGGAAACCTTAGAGATGGCTACTGTAAATAACTTCTCTCTACCCATCTTTCTTTCCATACTTTTTTTCCTGAGCGGCCTTTCCCACCACCCCATGGACATGACTTTTAACCCAAACAACCCTTCTATCTATCAAGAGCCTAACGTGCACGTTGATACTCCCCCAGGGCTAACCTTGTCACTTCATCGCATTAGTTTACATTTCCATCTCTGACATGTTTTCCCTCAACCAACAACCGCTTTCTTTTATATGACACACAGCAGTTTAGCAGCCAAAGCACAACAGTATAACTGTTCATCCAGTATCATGTATCTTCTTATTATCTGCCACATTATCCTTATCTAATTGCACGCACTTTGGCTCAATCTGACATTTTCAAAACTACAGATGCTTATTAGCTTTTCTTAGCTAAAAGAAAAACGAGCATTATAGTGATTATCAGCTTCTGGCACTGCTTGTGAAACATTATAATGAGAGAGACCTCTAGCCCACCATAAAAAAAGCAAAATCAGGCCTGGATTGTTTATTAGCAATGCTCCCACAAATGTTGCCACTGTCAGAATTAATGATCACACTGCTAATTTTTAATAATTTCATGTTACTCCGGGTTCTTTTCAGCCCAAAGCTTTAGGCCAGAAGCAGAAATTATTTAATTCTGTACTACCACAATGAAGACATGAATGAAGTCATGACCTTGATTTCTTTATGGTATCCAACAGATGCAGATCCTGCCCCACAGGGATAAATAACCAGCTGAAATTCATTCAGCAGGCAGACCTGAGAACAGCAAGATCTCCCTAATAGCCATTCCAATGATCAAACTCAAATCCATGCCACCTCAAACAGAAAGTTTAGGAACGTACTCAGAAATCAGTGAAATCTACTCCTTAAGCAAGTCTCTTCCAAGTATGCAGAACTCAAACACAGACTGTAAACAAGGCAAGCAAAATAGATTGTGTTCCTGTGATCCAAAACATTGGTTATGTCAGTCCTTATTAATTAGTCTTGTTTGCAATAAATCACTGTATGTGTTTTGACAAGTGCTGTTTGTGCTGCACTTCACAGTAGAAGGAAGCAGCTGCTTCAGCATCCCCACTTTATCAGAGGCACCATTGTGAAACACTGCAATAACTCCACTGTTTTCTACAGATGCCCCCTCAGTGTCTGGAATTACAAATGTTAAAATAAAGTCATATAAAGCAAAGAGATTATCTGTGTCAATAAACTACTTGCATTCATTATGCCTAGCAGCAAGACTAGTAAAAGTGGAAATCTGTGCTTCACTATAAACCATTTATGTATCTATGGCAACAGCATTGTTGATTTCTACAGCAATTCTATCAACATTGTGATAGATGTTTGGTTTTTTAAATACTACCTTTCTTTTTCTGGCATCTAAAAGAAATGTGGAAAACAAAACCAAAGACAAACCACATTTCATATGGATTACCCAGAAACATGAGGAAGGATTTAGCAATAAATGACAAAGAAACAAATAAAGGATTCTACAGTCGCATGAAACATAATCCCATGAACAATCTGTGCAAATCTAAGACCTGTGTATGCAATAAACTTATCCTTAGGTCAATCACTTTCTTATGCAAGGGGTCAAGCACTATTTAAAGCAGATGCCAATATCCTCTTTCCTCTCTGCTCAAGGCTCCCCGTGTTCCTCTGTAATATGAGATAACTTGACTCGCCTGCCCCAGGAGGAGTCCAGGAGAGACAAGCAGCAAATGAGCACTGCAGTTTGCAGTGCCAGAGGGCAGGTCACTGCAAAGCAGCTGGAGAGGAATCATCTGAGCTTGTGCAGGTAGATCATCTTTAGGCACCAGGACAGAGATAAAGTTGCCAGCAGACACCTGATAGATAGGGAAGAAGAACTGGCTCACAGCTTCCTGGCAGTACAAAAAAGCCTGAGTTCTGCTTCTGTGATGATGAACAGGCCAAGGGAGGGCTGGGGTAGAGGAGAGAGGAAATGCTGAGCTGTGCTTGCAGCTTCTGTTGCTGTTAAGGCACCGGGGAGACTTGGGAGTAAGTGGGAAGAACTATAGACTCTAGAACCGCATCCCATACCATCCTACTAAAAAGTAGCTATCAGATTGCTTGTCTACCCTGGCACAGATACCAATGTCTGTTTTGCTACTAACAACAGTCCACATTATTTCTTTCTCTGGAAGCTGGCCTTACAGATATAGGTCCTTCTTTACTCCACAGTAGCAAGAGGCACAGCAGAACACTAGAGTTCATCTCTATGGACACAAGCTCTACATGGCTGGGCTCTGCAAACCCCTGGTTATACCCTTGAGAAGGGCAAACAGGCAGTAATGGGCCTCCTGCTTCTGCCCAGATGCTGGGCATTATTACCTCTCTGCCAGAATGGGAAGAAAGCAGCAGGCATAGGGATCTTGCATAAACCTGCTGCTGGCATCACTCACCAAGTGTCTTCAGATCTACAGCTTGGAGACTGCAATAACATCTGTAATTGCTCAGTCACTGCGGGTTTCATTTCTCCTCTGACTAAAATACTACAGCTACTTTCTTTCATGGAGAATTGGAGCTCATTTCAATGAAAAATAATGAACACAGACATACTTTTGTCATAAACACAATAAAATTAATAACTGTGGCATAACTAGAACTAAGATTACTGGGCATTTCCCACTGCAGCTTTCCCATTTCACATGTCTTTGCATGTCCAAGATATCAAGCTTGGAAAGAGATTTGCATTTGCTTTTGAGGTCTGCCTAGAATGAAATCTACTTGAAATGCCGGAGCTCATGATTTTGACAAATATAGAAGGAACACCCTCATGCCCCTGCCCAAATATTACATAATGAAAGTATTAAGATACTCCCATCCTTCCTTTTGGATGCTTTAAATCTTCTTTCTGTCAAAGAAAGCATCCAAAACCTGGAACAGCTAGAGGAAAATGATTATCAGAGATGTGAAATGTCTCATGAAAACTCCTACTGATGGCTAGACACACAACAGACTTAAAGGTGCAGGACTTTACAATTAGTGTGACACCTGTAAGAACATCTTTAGTGATAACTGGAACTATTTCTGGTCTTAAAGACTCTAAAGCCCAGGACCAGAAATTGCAACGGCTCACAGGGCTGAACCACAGCAAGCTGTCACTGCTGTTGAGCTGAGACACACCGTCTCTGAGGCAATGTGTCAACTCAGTCTCAGACTTTCCATCTGCAAAGTGAAGATAATAATGTTAAATCCAATTTTAAAAGGCACAGAGACAACACTTGGTGGAATAGTCTACGTAATAGCGGAGCTACACTAGCAAGCACCCTGTTTAGAGGAAAATAATTTACACCGTGCAAGCGCTAAGCAATTCAAAAGCATGCACAGTGGAAATTTGTTAAGATTTCTCAGCGGAGAATCACAATATTGGCCTTTTTCACACTACCACACATACTTGATTGTCTTTGCTTAAATTGGCTACTTGAAACACGTAGGAGTAACTCCCTCCTCTCATCTCTGTATGGGTCTACTTAGGAAGTTCCCTGGAACTTAAAAACTATGTTACTCTTTGCTGTCGTCTTTGGTAAGACATTCAAGTGCTTTTTTAACAAACCAAAGTATGGAAGATCTCTAGCCTGAACTGCTAAAAAGACGAGAAATAAATAGTGAATAGAGGAAATGAAAGATTCTAAATGCTCTGCAGGTGGAAAAGTTGTGAAGAGCTCTATGTATAATATCTATATTTGGATTTCATCATGATCAAGTTTTAAAAGAAACAGGACTTAAAACCTATATAATCTGCATGTACTGTGGATAATGTACATAGGTACACAGCTGAATATGAATGCAAGAGGCTTTCAGAGAAGGCTGTTTTCCATTTTCCTTTAGGAGAAAAGAGCCAGGCGTTTCCCTAGAAAAAAAGATGACTTGTTTCTCCCTTCTTTCCCCTATATTTCAATTTGGGACCACTGCTAAGTCATTGCTAAATTGCTACTTCAATTCGGGACCATTGCTAAATCATTTTTTTTCTGAGCTTTGAAAAAAAGCATTGCTCCCCTGATGATGAAAGAGAGAGCTGCTAATTTTTCAGCAAGTCAATCAAACCTACAGAAACCTACAGAAATGAGGAATTTAAAATAACTCTACCGTGTAGGTATGACTACGTAAGGAAGTGATTGGTTGGTACTGTACTATAAAAGCAAAGAGATGCCAAGAGCTCTATAGGAACAGTGTAGTCAAGACACACTGCCACCCCTTGGTCATGGAATGAAAATGCACGTACTGCAACGTCCTGGGAATCGTTCCACTAATGAAGCAAAAATCCCAGTAAAATCAATTTGAAGTTACTGACTCTTCAAGGAAGAATTATTTGAAAGATCACAAGCATTAAATTATTACCCAACATGAATTAAAACGTTTTCATTTAAAGGTACAAAAATTTACTGACTCCCAAAGAGCATTTTCAAAGCTGGGATGAACACCCTAAGAACTACAACTGTTCTTGCCTTTTCTGAAAAGAAAACATACAAAGGAACAGAGAGCAGCACACACATTTTTGCTCTTTTCACTTCATATTTTGGAAGGTCCTTTGGAAAACCACATGAGCTGCCCTGACTCTGAGCTCAGTGTCTTTATGCTGTGCTTGTCCCAACTTCTACAAACTCAAGAGAAATAACGTGAGCTATGTACTCTAAATGAGGCATCCCAACTTACTGCACAGTTCACTACTACCAAATATATGATTCAATCTGTTCACACAATTCATGTATGAACACTGTTCATACATTCTCTCTGACAATTTCTTTTTAGTGCATGCATCATCTCTGTCATCACGGCTAGCAAAGCTTGCAGTTTCAAAGAGCCTGATTCAAAACTAGTAATAAATATCATAAAATGGTTTAATTATAAATATAGCTAACCTGCAAAATATAAATATTATACCATCTCCAAATCAGTGTCTGTTACTAATGACTGAAAATATGACGAGCTTCCATGCAAATTAAAAAACACACATAAACAAGCAAAAAAAGCCCATATTTATATATGTATATAAGTACATAAAATATACGTGTGTATATATATATATTTTATATATATATATATATACATATATACAAAATATATATATATATATATATAGTATATATATATATACAAAATATATATATATACATATATACAAAATATACATATATACATATATATACATATATATATATATATATATATATATATATATATATTAAGGCCTATAACAATCTCTTTCTGGGGGAGTAGGTTGCAGTTTTTATTAATTTCAAAAGATGAGCTCACAAAACTCCAGAAGGGCCCAACTCCACTTCCTTTGAAAAGATAAGTCTTAGCCCTTTAAATCTTAGTGGCTGCTGGATAATTGAGTTTAGCATTAAAAAAAACAAAAACAACAACAACAAAAAAACAACACCAAGGAGAGGCAGAACAAGAGACTCATACAGACTTGAACAGTGGTTTCTGTAAATAAACACAGTAGGTCACATCTATAAACAAGACTTACGGGTACCATTCAAACTATTTTAGTATAATGGTATGATTCCTGCAGTCCAGTCAAACTTTCCATTAAATCAAATGCCATCTCTTTGGGTAAAGACAAAAATACCTGTTATCTGCTACTCAGCACTCAGACTTTCTGAAACACTGCCCTTGACACACATTTTCAGAAAGCAATACCTCTTCATATTAGACAAATAATGAATGGAAAATTAACACTTTCAATTACATGCATCAGCAAGTCTGACATACCAAGTTACGATTTTTTACACTAATAGCTGTGATAATCACTTTCTCAGACTCATGCTATTAACAACTGGCATTTGATATACTTAATCCTTAATTTATGCTAGCAGGAAACACAGTTTTACTGAAGCATTTCAAAATTATCACTGTTTATATCTGAATGGAAAAAATTCTCAATGTGAATCACTCTGAATAACTAATCTGAAAATTAATAAAGTGTAATATATGATCGAATGCAGCTTTAAGAAAATGCATGAAATTAAGAATTATTCAAAACTGAGTAATGGAAAGAATATCCACACTAATATTTTGTAGAGCAGGTTCAGCTGTTTTTATTTATGGTTAAATCTCCCATTAAATCCAGTAGGAGTTTCGGCTAAGTAATCGACCTGTAAGAATGCAGCATATGGGTTTTTATACAGAAAAGTTTTACGTTCCAGTGGAGAGTTTCACACTCTTAACACATCATGCTAAATTTAATTTAAGAAGTACTTTCATAATCATCATTTTATAGTCAGCCCCTATAAAATAGATCAATATTCAGTGTGAGAGAAAAGTGCTGAATTTCATAAGTACTTGATTAATGCATTGTTATCATCCCAATAATTAAAAGGAGCAGAGTTATACACAATCAGCATGATACATCTTACTCAGCACCTCCTGGCAGTTGCCTGCAAAAATTAAACTCATTAATCACTGTGTTGCCAAAGAAGAATAAGCTTGGAAAAAAATGAAAAAGCTCTATTTTATGGGAACAAAATCTCAAGTCAACTTCTAGGATAAAATCCCTTCCACAGTATAACATGGTATGCATTAAGCTAATCAATGTAAAAGGAGAATAATGTTACCAAAATTCTTAATATTCTGGTACTATAACACCATAGTAGGTTTTACATAGTCTTCAGAGATATTCCTCATACCTAAATAAAGGTAGTGAAAAAGTAAATCTATAGCTAAACAAAACTAAAATATCATCATAATTTTGTCTACCGTTGTTGCAGTAATTAACTTCAGTACCAGTACTGCCACAAAGCCAACCAGGAAATGTTTCTTGTTGTTGGAATTTGTTTGTTTGTTTGTTTTGAGGGGGAGTTATTCATACAGGGCCTATATAGTTCACCACTGATAACCTGGTTTTCTGATCAGACTAATATTTAACTTTTAAGAAGCACAATTCTTAACACAGTTTTTGTTTTTACGTTAGGTCCACTCTATACTTCTTCTCGCATGCCTACTATGAATTGAAATACTGTAAAACTTAGTGAAAATACTAAAGAATGCTGTGGCTTATACATTGCTATACTTCCAAATTACAAAAACTATGATTTCATGCCCATCTTAATGGGGGCTGTAAAGTGAAGTAAGCATATGTCATACTATGATTATTTTATATGCATATTTATCTTATACCTTATTGTATTATTACAATTATTTTGCATGCATAATTACTGTTTCCTCTTTAACTACATGTAGGTTTTGTCTAGTACTTTTCCACTAGCGGTATTTTCTGTAGACAAAATGCTTACTAACAATACTGTGACCTTCAAAGGCAAGCTTCTGTCTTTTGCACTGCATAAGGTTTTTGTCTGTGCTTAAATACAGAGTACTGAATGCCGCACACACATTTCAATATGGAAAGTTGTCATCAGTAACACATAAAACAATCTCAGTCATCTTCTGATTATTAATCACGCAACAATGTTAAGAACAGAACAGTCTAGTTCTCTGGTTTGTTTTGGCATTTTCAACTGTGGCCAAGAAACAAAACTTTATTTATTTCTAAGCTCTGAGTTTTTCTACTAAAACAGTCTTTAAGGATGAACAACAGTGTGAATGTGCCATTATTATTTTTGTGTAAAACTGAAATCTGAAGTTCAACCACCATAGAAAGAAATTTCCTATGCCATCTTGTTAAACCCTCTCCCATGCTACGCAACATCACATGCTCCTGGTACCCTGCACAAAGTGATTGCTTTCTTTGCACTTCTCCCACAGTCCTTCCATGGTACGTGTCTCGCATTTCCCTTTCCCTTGGGGATTTCACGTTCGGTGTTTACATTAGTCGGCTTCATCAAGGGAAGAAGAGAATCCTGCCTGCTGCGACAGGGAGCGGGAGAAAAAAAACCTTCCCTCTGCCGTGACCACGCAGGTGCCATACCCAGCAGGTTCAGCACCACGGACAGCTCCCTTGCGCCAGGACGGATCGAGTTTAGCGCTACGGGACAGCTCCGCCGACTGCTACACCAGTTGTGTTCAGCACCACGGACAGCCCCACCGCTCTCTGTCCCCTCCCCGGCCTTGTTTTCCTACAGGGAACCCCGTTCCCGCTGCACACGCTAAGGCCACGTCCACTCGCGTTGTCCCCTCTGCATCCTTCCGACCCGAAAGAACACCCAAGCCTAAGCTGGCCAGATTCTGCTGGACGGGAGTACTTTTGAACTGCCCAACCTGATCTACTGAACTTTCTCAGACACGTTGCCCCCTTTAAATGCAACCCACGAGAGTTTCCCATGTCTGTTTATAAGTCGCCCCAAATCTGTTTCTGGCCATGTCATTTGCATTTCATTGTAGGGAACTCCAAGACAAGCACTTATCCCTGTACAGATCGTATTACACAACAGTGCTCTCCACTCCCCTCCAAACCCATAGGGGGAAAAAAAAGAAAAGAAAAAGGAAAAAAAAAAAAAAAAGGAAAAAACAAGGAAAAGCAATTCCCCTTTAATTCTTGTAGTAGCTTAATACTATTGTTCTAAATATTATTTGTGAGCCTGTCAGCACAAATCACTCGCAAATGCTAAACTGCATCCTTTCCTTCTCGGCTCAGCGCTTCTGGTGATCAGAGATGCAGCTCCAGACATCTGCTGTCTCCAAACTCAGGAAAGCAAAATTAAAACAGTCAAATAATGAGGAAAATGTGTCTGAGCCCAGCCCTGGCAGCAACACTCAGCTGGCTCGCAGCGACACCTAGAGCCCAGCTCATTGCCGGGAAGGGCCCCACGTCTCCTGCCACACCGGGAAGGGCCACGGTGGGTTCCCATGCCCTGACAATGAGACACGTTTCACACAGCCAGGGTTGTGGAACAGAAGTGCCAAGACTGTCACCGGTTAGCGGCTCACAAGGAAAACTAAATTCATTTTCCTATTACTGTTAGTGCTATCAGAGCTGCAATCATCCTGGTGTGGTTAAGGCCAACTTGCCTCTTCACTAGTAAAAGTGCACTTGCTCTTCAGAGCGCACAAGTTTTAATGAAGGGGTGGGAAAGTGGTCAGAGACTTAATGGACAGACCATGGAAGTTTCCCTGCAAGCACAGTTCTCCCAGTGAGCCAGGTGTGCTACCTCAGCTTGAGGCAGTGCCTTTCCTGGGAATGCTCAGAGAGCCAGAGTTGGACCTTGCCACAAAGTCCCACTCATGCAAGAACAATTTGAAATCGACACAAACATCATTCCCAACTGTGCACATCTGCATCCCCTTCTGTGTGCTTCCATAGTGGCAAAACACCACAAACATTTTCTGCAAACCTACCACCACATGAGCTACACCAGCTTCAGGAAGCCACCTGGAGTGACTGGCAGCCTGCACTTTCCTGCTCCCTAAATCCCCTTTACCCTCGGGGGAAACTAGGTGCAAACGACCCAAGCAAGTTTAACTCCATCAGGCACAGCAGTGGCCTGAATGAGTCACCCGTTACTAAGGCAATATGCAGATACACCCTTTGAATTCTTTGCTCTTGAGGCAGCGCGGGAGCGGAAAGTGCGCAGCCGAAGTTTGCTTCTTCCTGCAGGGGCTCGCATGGGGGCAGCGGGGAGGGAAAGGGGAGAGCTTCAAATACAGCTACAAAGGGGTTAAAAAGTTTCCCTGCAGCCAGGCTGCTGGAGGCGGGGGTAGGCTGATGGGAAAGGAGGGAGGGAGGAACGAGGGAAAGACTTCTGTCCTGGGAGAGTGATAAAGAGTAAAAAATGGAATAAGTACTAAAAAAAAAGAAAAAAGAAAAAGAAAAAAGAAAAAAAAAGGAAAGGAAAGGAAAGAAGAGAAGCATCAGCTGGCTGGAAAGGAGATGGTTGGAACTCACTCTCACTGTTTTCAAACGTGCTGACCTCGTGGCCCCCAGCCCCACTTTGCGCAAGGAAAGACGGAACAGGGCAGCACAGGGAGGGTGAACCCCCTCTGCTCTGCCCCCGTCCCGTTCCATCTCCGGCACTTCGGGAGAAGAAGAAAAGCACAAAGACCGGCTTGGGACAGAGGACACATCAGCAAACCTAAAGGGGTACACACACACACCCGATGGGGACACCCGAAACCGAACGGAGCCGAACGCGAGCGACTTGGCGCTTACATCCTCCTCCTCGCAGTCACTTCGCGGCTGGTACTGGAAGCGGGGCCGGCTGCCTTCTTGTTGCAATGGACGCGGGATCTTGCCGGCAGAGCCATCCTCCTCGCTGCACTGGGCTCCCAGGAGGTGACTGGCTTCGGGGGGGACGGGGAAGGAGCGGGAGGTGTTGATCTTCCCACTGAAGCGTTGGTATAGCGAAGCCATGAAGTCAATCCGCGGGAAGCGAGGGGGAGGGAGGGAAAGAGAGCCGCTTCTCCCTCTCTTCTTTTCCCCCTCCTCTCTACCTTTTTGCTACAGCATGCTACACGTGGGGGAGGCTCAGTCCCACATCAGCGGCAGAGAGAGCGAGGGCTCCTCCTCGGTGCCCAGAGAGATTGGGGGGATCGGGAGAGGGGGAGCGCCAGGGGGAGAAGAGAGAAACAAATAACAAAACGCAGTCGAGCCGAAACACCACAGGCCACGGTAACGCTGCACCATCCAGTGCTAGGAAAAAGAAAGAAAGGAAAGAAAGGGGAAAAAAAAAAAAAAAAGAGAGAGAGAGAGAGAAGCAAAACACTCCGAGACGTAACCCCAATAATGGCGCCTGAGTGGATCAGCGTTAAATATGCTTTGGGGGTGTGCGTGTGTGTTTGCAAAAGGAGGGAAAAAAACCCACGGGAGGGGGGGTTGGCTCAATGGCTGGCTGTCAGCGGCTCCCCGGGCTCAGGCGGCAGAGCAGTCGCCTCCGAGGTCGCATACCAACAGTGTGCAAAGCGAGAGGCAGAGTGACAGCGTGTGTGAGACGAGTGGAAGAGGCTGGGAAGCCTCATTCAAAGCACGTTGCTCTTCTGGGGAGGGAGGGCTCTTCTACAATCAGCTCCTTTTCAGCACCTGCTTTTTATTCTTCCTTTTTTGGGGGGTGGTTGTTTTTTTTCCTCTCCCGGGGAAACAACTTAAAAAAAAAAAAAAAAGGAAAAAAACAAAAACAAAAAAAGAAAGAAAGAAAGAAAGAAAGAAACGCAACAGACACGCCTGATTGAGGGAGGAAAGGAAAGGTGGGGAGGGAAAAGGGTCGGGAGGAGAGACCAGCAGCTGGAGGGAGCCGGGAGCACGGAAGGGGGCAGGGGAAAGGAGAGCAAAGCCGGCCGGGTGCCCGCCCCTGCCCGGGTCCACCCCGAAGCCGTGCCCACAGGTCTCTGCTACTGGTCCTTGTCCCTTCGTCTCCTTTTTTCCTCTTTCCCCTGCCTCTGCACGGTGATGGAAAAAGGAAGGCTGCGGGTTTTTGGACATTATTATTGCCGCTTAAATAAATAAATAAATCCGGTAAATCTTATCTCCTACTATTTTTGTATTAATTCATTTATTTTTTTTTGCTGCATTAAAACGTGCTTCAGCGCCCCACTGTGGATATCTGCCCAAAGTGGTTCACGGTAGGAGCGGCCCGAGATAAACAAGCGGTCCCGGCACCGGGGGCAGCCGGGCTGGGTTGGGCTGGGACAGGGCGGGGTTCCGCCCGCAGCACCTCCTGGCCCCATCGCCATCCCTTTTGCCTTGGTCTGTGCACACTCAGGGCAGAGAGCAGCTGCCGCTCATCAACGCTCCCGCAGGAGAAAATGGGCATGGGTTCGGGTGGGCAGCGGGAGTGGGCTGGGGGTGTCCAGCCACTCCTCTCGGGCCGCACAGGGACACAGGGGGACCATCTTTGCCGCTCCAGCATTAGGCTCCGAGGTTTCCATAGCAACAGATGCTTAGGTTGAAAGGAAAGTGGGAAGTGGCAGAGTTGCTGTCCCCTTTTCTTCTCCCACAGCAAAACCCTCCCATAGCAAAACCCTCCTGTTTGACCTCTGGGTTTGCCAACGATATTCCCTTCCTCTTATGGGAAGCACATCTAGCATAAGCCAGATCTTGACCATTCCCATCCATAGAGTTGACGTGAACAGTTCACACACTTGATTATACTTCAGCAAGCAGACTCGATGGGCTAAGATGTTTCTTACACTATCCTTACTTAAAGTTTTAGCTGCTAAGAAAACATCATGTTTGAAATATTCAATTTCTTCCACCTTAAAATCAAACCACAACCAAGTAGATCATATGTACTATATTCTAAAGCGTAGCTACCCCCTCCCTCCCAGTGATTTCAACAACTGTCTGATCAAAAATCTCCTTACATCCAAACGGTTTCATCTGCTGCTTTTTATTTGTGTCTTCAAAGTCAGGGATGAAAAGTCTTAACATTTAGATGAAAAGGGAACCTTATCTCACAGGGAGAAAACACAAACAAATGCTCTGTCTCCTTTCCGGCGGAACTTGAAAGGAGGAATCATTTTGATCTTCAGAACTGAGATCCTGACATTTAATTAAAAAAATGAGATGAACGCACGATGCTCTGAAGTTCTAGCTTCTGTGTCACAGCAACATGCATCACAACAGAGGTAACTTTCCACTTGGCCCCCTCTTAAGTTTTATGTTTCTGCCACAAACTGACTACACACTAACACAAATACAGACAGTTATTTCCACTGAATTCCATCTTGAACTGCATTAACACTGGCTTTATGACTATTTAAAATTGGTGACAGTTGGCTGAGAAAAAACAAAAAAAACCAAAAAAAAACTACAAAGGAATAAGACAAACAAAAGAAATAATGTATTTTTAACTTTAAGGAAAACTAGGACACAAAGGAATAATCAAAGAAAGCCACAAAAAGGCACTTAAGCACCAGGCAGAAAAACACCGAAGATTAAATGTCTGAATTAAAAGGTCTGAAAGAAAGCACAGAAAAAAAAGGAAAACATTCTGCTGGAACCACGAAGGATCGGTTTAGTTCCAAATGCACTCTGCTTGTGCTTTTAATTCGTAAGATTCAAGATTTCACATAATCAGGTTTGTCTAGTCATGCACATGCATATTGTGCACATATGTGTATACACAACTCATGGAAAAATTGTACTAGAACGTTGAACTGCAATGTCAAATACTTCAAAAGCTCAGTGAAAAACAACCATCCAAATGGTCCTCATCCACCAAAAGTCCTGATCATGCAGCTTTGGGCTGTGATTCATTTGCCCTGAAATAAATAATCACAGCTATTTAAAGGTCTTCCCGATTCCAGCTCTCTTCCCTATGACAGACCACGGACAACAGAAGCAAAGTCATGGCATGATGAGGTTCCCATTGGGAACTGCATCCCACGTTTCTGTGGCCCTGCTACAGTGAGAGTGACCCCAAGCAGAAGAGCTGAGCTGCAGAAATATCTTGAATAACCAACCCCCTGCAACAGGATCCGCCAGAACCAGTCTGCCAGAGACATTATTGAAAGCAGGAGGATTACTCTGAGTCATAGGGGACCAGATGATTTCATTAGGGACTCTGGAACCTGCCTGTGCACAAGCTATCTCAGGATGTAGCTCATCCCCTATGAGCATGTATTGTGGTATCTGTCCACCTCTTGGGGGAGGACACAGCCCAGCGGTCCTGAGTCGCAGCTCTGTGCTGGAAGCCCTCTGCTCTGCTTGCAATTCCATGGTTAATTTGCTGTTCACCTGTGCAAAACCTGGAGCCCACAGTCCTCTACAATGCCACGGTTATGTGACCAGACATTGTCATACAGTGTGCGCACCGGCAAAGCATAACAAACAGGATGATGCTAAAAAGAAAGCAAACAACACAGAAGCACGGAGATAGAACGGTAAATGGCAATAAATTATCACTACTTTAATAACTGTGGCTTCCCTACAGCAAAAGGTGAGATTTGAGCACAAAGCAACACGCCTAGTAAAACACATTTAAAGAGGCAAAGTAATTCAGAAATGCACACATAAGATTCAGGTCTTTAAACAAGGATCTCAGACGTAAGAAAATCCTTACCTTAGCTCCTGCAAACAGATAGAAATCTGTTCCCAAGATAGAAATCAAGGCATTTCAAAACCAACAGCGTTCTCAAGTGCCTCATAGTTGTACATTTAATTCACTATCCAGAGTTCTGCAAGGAGGTTTCATTCCTAACTGGTGACATTTCCATCAAAATAAAGTGTGTTAACTTAAGATATTTTCCTGGCAGTGGCAAAATAACTGTTTTACTGACATGCCTAACGCACGCAGATAAAAATGACACTTTGTTTTTCCACCTTGTATAAACAAAGAGCATCCCCACATTTGAGCAAGGTTACTGTAGGTCAAACCCAAACCCTTCTGCCTTTAAAACTAGACATAAAAGATTTCTTTTCGGACAAGACATCTCAGAATGGCACTGGCAAAGATGCAAGCCAGTCATACATCTCTTGGATATATATTTGTTAAATGTCTGTCAGGGAATTCAATGCTTGTGAGCAGTTATTCATGTTCCATTCTTCTGCTTTGACTAAGCGAATTTATGTTTGCTTAAACTCTGAACTTGTCAAATTTAAATAACAGCAAATTTGCTGCACAAAGAACTAAGAGTGTTTCTGGCTAATATGGCAAGAGCAGCTGCTTAGCAGAAAATTATTAAGGGAAATTACTTTTTCCAATAGTTTAAGTACAGTTTTTATTATTAAAAATATGAGATTATCCTTTTCCAATTAACTTTTAAAGTAATGTTAGAAGGGTCTGCTTATCTATTCATATCTCTCCTGGAAGCTCCAAATTATTATTTGTTCTTAAAATGACCACGGTTATTAGTACAGTTAGTGGATATTTATTAACACAAGTTTAACATCCCTCTGACTTTTTTTGTAATAGCAACTTCCAGGCACTACGGAGACAACGTTTTAACACCTATTACTATTGTTAACCAAGATAAACACTTTCAGCTCCCGAACTTCTACTGGCCTCAGGCTTATGCCATCTATACATCTGCTGTCTGTTGTCATCTAAAACCCAACACAAACCCAACCAGAACAGAAAGTCTCTTTGCTGTGACAAAATGCATCAATACAGCAGTCCCTGAGGATACACTTGATCGCTCATTTTGATCTAATGTTTGTGCTGGGGGAAGGACATAATTTTGTCAAGATAAGTGACAGTAGGGCTGTGAAAGACTGAGGGGCATTATATACTGTGGAATTAGTATGCTCACTTTCTTATATCATTATTTGTGCTAGTAGCATCTCAGAGTGAATTCTGTAGAAATGGACAGCAAGTGAACCTGGGACATAAAAAAGTGAAGTTTTCTGGCATCATGGAGATTATTCTAAAATTTAATCCTCCTGTCCTTACAACTATAAGGAAACAAAATGACCTAAAAAAAAACCCAACAAAAACAACCAGCAACAACAAAAAAAAAACCCAACACCTAAACAAACACGTAAGCCAGTTTGCCAGAGTAGAAAAGGGTAAGTGCTGGAAAAGCTAGTTTTCTGAGCATTTTGAGAGTAATTCAATGAGCAGATGAAGGCCCTTTCTGGGACAAGAAAACAATGATACTCGAGCACTGGGAATAACAGGCAACATGGCTTACAGGATTCAAGTTTTTGGGAAGAGAACAGAGTAGAGCTGGAAGAAAAGGCTGTTCGGGTGAAGAGGCGGATCCAGGGTGAGCAGCAAAGAAAGAAAAGTGAAAGTACCAAGAAAAGGCAGGGACACAGTGACATATCAAGGGGGCTGAGAGAGAAAGGAGAGGATGACCACTGGAGTCAAAGAATAAGAGAAGAAATGGTCCACAGCTGGCAGAGATGCAAAGCACCAACGTATCTGGAAAACTGAGATATGGGCTGCAGTGCTACAAGGTTAATTGGAGCCATACAATGAGAGGATTTTCAGAAGGATCAGCCTCTCCAGAGGATGCTTCCAGCACCTGGTGGATAAACGTTTGCTCTGCGGTCTTACTACAGGGCTAGACTTCATTGAATTAAACCAAGAACACACAGTTGAATACCAGCAAGTTCTTCCTGGTGGCGTGAGCTCGACTGTTCCCAGAGGAAATGGGTGAAAGTCCTAATGCTGAGGACATTTTATAAATAGCCTGTAAAAGGCACTAGAAAATGTGCTGTAAGGAATTATCCTGCCAGTTGGCAAAAGGATAGACCATATGACTGAACAGGTCTCTCGCATCCCTAGTTTTTATGATTTCACAGGTTATGCAGGGGAGAGAAAAGGAAGGAAAAAAGATACAGAAGGGAGCGCTCAGGAACAACAGATAGGCCTTGCTGGCAGCAGATTTGCACAAGTAAAAGGTTCAGATGCACACGTGTTTGAACAGCTGTACAGTACGGTGAGGTCCTGGCCTATCACTAAACCTAATATTGCAACACACATAAAGAGTAATTTGCACTGAAGATTCTCTTTCTTCCCTTAATTAATATTCTGTCTGTTAAAGCTTTGCCTGAGAAAAATTAGGATGAGATCCCAATTCCATGTTTTCAAGACAAGCCAGGAAGTTAAGCACTAAAGTTAGAGATAAATACATTTTTCTTTGGTTGCCAAGAGCTGTTGGCAGCCAGGAAAGACTTAGCTAATGTTGTTGAACTGGTCACCATACACATTCTTCTCTGCTTTGCAACATGCCAGTATTTGATGTTTGAATCAGATATGCCATGACAACAACCAGCTTGCTTGATTAATATTGTCTCTCAAAGAGGCTATCAGTAAGAAAAGGAAATAAATTTGACGTTAGAAAGGCAAAGAAGGCTGTTGAAAGCCTATTAAAATAGCAACCATTTTTCACAAGTATCCCCCGGCAACTTCAGTCAGCTACTTCATATGGACTCTATCTTGAGGCAAGAGATAATGCTCAGCTACACGTGTGAGGGAAATACACAAGGTTCCTGTTCCACCTTATGTTCATGAACTGCATCCTTAATTGCCCACGTTGAGAGGAGCTGACAACATTCCTCTCTAATTCAGCACTATAAAAAGGAGTAGCAGGCAGATACAGAATTTCTTTACCTTGGGGTATTCCGTGTTTTCACTTGAGCATTCAAAATTGTAGAGAAACAGAAGAGATCTAACCAGTCAGCATTTCAAATACATGCCAGTGACTTCTAAAGGAACAGACAAGACAAAAAGGTTTCATTTAAGGACCTCTTCTTTACAATATAGAGATTTCCTTTAAGCAGAACCGTGACTCTTCGGACTAGCTGTCACTAAATTGACTGCTTTCTGCCTGGTTAGAAAAGAACAAAAACACAGACTGAATAAAAGCCTCTGGGGATGTAGTGACACAATTTTAGGTTTTAGACTCTCAGAGCTAAAGGAATGAACCCAGAGAGAAACATGAATACACAGAGAAGCAAACACATGGAGAGAGACAGACACCTCAGAAAGGCTAGCTACCACTAGGGTAACAAAATACTCCTCTAATCCTATGTTTTCATCCTGGCCCATCAAGCATAAAATTTCTTCCTCTAGTTTGACACAAGTTCACAGGTTCAAATATTCTCCACTTACAGCATTGTACAGACTAAGGAGCACTGAAAACCCCATTCTGTGAGCATGTTGGTTGTCTCTAGGAATAAATTCCAGACTGCACACCTTGAAATCTTTAGTTAAATTTAGTCCAGTTCCTATTTCTCTTCAGAACTGCAGACGGAGAAGAGCATGTCTTCTCAAAGCAGTTTTCAATGTGCAGAACTGCCACCGTAGGTACTTCAGGATGGATTCAGACTGAACAGGGAAGCATCTAATGAGTCTGAATCATCTGAAGCTATGTGGTCTGTAAGCAGGGACTTTATGGAACACTGTTTTGAATTTGCTGTTTAACATCCCCTGAAATCACCTTAAAAATAAATAATTCCTTTTCAAATTTCACTCTAATTTGCATTACCTAACTGCCATTAGGTAACAGCAAATATACAGGATTACCAACGGCTGTCCAAACACTGTATTCCGTTTTCAAGAGGTGGGAGGCACAATGACAAGAGTGGAATACTGACAGGACATGAATAAATTACGTTCTTGCTGATTCAAGAGAGGTTTATGATCACAGTTGTGTAGTATCAACAGACATGGTAGTACCCAAAGAGAGATTTTCATTTTAGATACCTTTTGAGATGTGCTTTAGTTTAACTCATCAACATATGTGCTTCCCACTAACCTTACTGTAGTCTTTCAAAGTATGTCAAACAGACACTGAGGTCAGCTTTGCAAAGGCATTTAGTAACACAAGGTACTGGAATACACTGGAATTACTGAAATCAGATAAATGATGGCATAATCAACACGAGCCACTGCTTTGGACAATTCCAGTGGACATTCACACTCATCTTCATATATTTTCTGCATGTACCTAAATTTAGGGGCATTTGATTGTTAGTTGTCAGTAAAGCCAGTGTAGATCTTATTGGCTTGCTAAATAATGTTAAAAACAAGCAAACCCTTGAATCGTGGCATGCATGTTTTTAGTACTTCCTAATTTGGACGTGGATCAATACGTATATTTATTTGCTTGTGCCGGGCAATCATAAAAGCATGCCAAGTGCACCAAATTAAAGCAGGTGTGAAAACTCACATCTGAGGTGTTCAGTAATTTCACTGCGATGACAAAAGCAATTCAGTGCCCTGCTAATCAAGAAAATACAGGCTGCTTCATAATGATCTGAGCACGACTGTGGCAAAGGCGATCCTGCAAAATTTTGACAGCAACTGATATTTTCAGAAGTCTGAAAGAAGTCTGATTTGCTTCTCCATTTGAATAAAAACCTAATGCTCTTCAAGTTATGCAAGAATACAGCCGCATTCAGAGCCTCTTGTTCCTCTCCACAAAAGCAGACAAGCAGCAACAAGGCAGCTAAAAATGTCACATCAGAGCTCCATAAAACAGCCTTTGAGCCCATCACCATTTCTGCAGCGATGACATCAACAAGACTTCAGCAACACAGACAGCACTGCATTTTGTAAGTGTACCAGAACAGAAAGCAATTGTTGAACAAAAAAATAATGAAGCCGCTGTGACTTAAGGCAGTAACAATTTCTGTTGGAAGTCCACTTGTTACACTTACAGGAACCCCCATCAGCAACATGAAAGATGCTGCTGCTTCTGTCTGCACTTGCAATTTAAGGTTCTTGATAATCATAGAATCATTAATGTTGGACGAGTCCAACCATCATGAAATTGTTCCTCATCAGGGTGTATTCAATGACCTCAAATAAATAACTGCACTAAAAACTTCCTTCAATTTCATGAGGCTGGGCAAAGTTTACCAATTTTCTGTGTGATTTGTTAATTTTAGCCATAATTCACCAACCTGAACATATATTTGCTTATCTAGTAACTCAGTAAAACAGAATTCACTGTTGATTCTGGGGATAATAAACTCCTTGAAAATATCCTTTACTGAGAAAAGAGAGTTTCCATCCAAAGGAACAAATTCTTACATTGGTATTGCTTGGTATTTTTGGAAGTGGATGACACTTCGAAACAATTAGTATGGCCTACTTGTGTCATCTGCACACATAAGAGTCCTTCAGCACAGAGCACAAGTGGCAGCACATGATGACAAAGGCAGGCAACGACTTGTCAGAGGTGGAAACATTTGGTGAAAAACAGAGATGATGCATCCAGAAAGTGGGACAGAGACCCCAAAGAGGGACAAAACTGTTTGGGCTAGAATGTGCAACGTCATATTGCACTTAGAAAAACTTAAGTGAGCTGGGATTTTACTGTCAAAGGCATCTTCCTCACCTTGAAAAACTCGGTGCTTTCTTTGTATTAAAAAAGAAAGAAAATACACACAAGGAGCTCAAATCTTTGCAATCTGCTGATCTTTTAAGCCCAAAATAGTGTTTCTTTTAGAACACTCATCAAGACCTATTTCTAAATAAATGAACAATTTCATCTTTGCCCTGCTTTTCTCAGGAAGCTGTAGAGAAGCAATGCTTTTTCTGTAATGCAACCTAGGGTTCACTGTCCATGACCAAGAGTCATTCTTTTGGCTGACTCCACTGGGATTCTTGCTCCAAGCTCCAGCTCCCCGTAGAATCATAGAGTTATTAAGGTTGGAAAGACCAGTAAGATCCTCTAGTCAACCAACTGCTCCAGACCACATCCCTCAGTGCAGCTATCTATTGTTTTCTTGAACCCCTACAGGGACAGCAACCCCGCCATCTCCCTGGACAGCCTGTTCCAAATGCATTACCCACTCTTTCTGACAATAAATCTTTTGCAATATGCAACCATGCTGCCACAAGCACACTGAGACAGGCAAATCCCTAGCCAGGCCACCTAGTTTAACAGGCGTTAGAAGCCACATGTTCTTCCACCTCACAAGGCTCACATGTGCCCCCAAACGTTTCAAAGTAGGTTTGTGGGTCAGTTGCAATGCAGACTGCCAATACATCCCAGCTCAGAGCTGCAGCCACAGTGAGAGAGGTCTGATGGCACTTCTCCACCTATTTTAGGAGCAGCCTAAGGCAAGTTTACAAAGCAATCTCTCTCATGCTCTTTTACGTTACTGGTAGTGCCTTTATCTACATTAAAAAAAAAAAAAAGAAAAAAGAAAAAAAGATCCTGATATCTTCACAATGTGACTTCTAAGCTGACAGTGGGCCTTTAAGATGAGAGCACAGCCATTATCTCAAATATGCTCCATCACACATTATTTTTGTCTATTATCTACTTTAGGTTAGGAATAGACATCATTTCTTTATCATATCCCTTTGGAGACTCACTGCACTCAGACCCCATCCTCTACTGACTTGGTTTCTCATGTGAACACAATGCAGCCTGTTACACGCATGACAGCCTAGATGGTACACTTTAAATGAGGTGAGTCTTCTATGGGAAGGAGAGGCCAAAAGGAAAAAGAATGAAGTGAGGAAAGAACTGAGCATCACATATTAGTGATTTCTATTTCCGACATCAAATATCTCAGCAAGAGGGTAAAAAGAAATAACAATTTTATTAAAATTTAAATTAAAATTTTCTTAATAATAGGATGAGAATTCATCGGGACTGATGTAATGTTAGAAAGTCTGGGTCACTTTCTACTCCCTAAAAATAAAACTGTTTTGTTTTTGTTTACAGTGGTTGTCAAGCCTGCTTTCTGATGCAGAAAACACACCAGTCCTGGTGGAAACTGCAGTGGTAAATAAGGAGCTGTGCCATCCTGCTAAGCCACGGAATTAACAGAGACTGCACAAAGCAGCTCTGGGGCGGAGGGAGCACTCCCACTGCCACCTGCCTGTGCCCTCTGCCCTGCACACAACATTACAAGTGACATGAGAGCAAGCATCTTGATATCTGTTTTCACTTAAGGCCATTAAAGTGAAGACAACATCCATTAGGACCCAAAGTAAACTTCTGAAATAAAACTCCTTGTTGGTGTTCTACCTTTGAAGACCAGTGGAGTTAAGTGATTTGCTCATGCAAGTCCATACCAGGGGCACAAGAGTGCAGAGACTTCATGCTACGGCCATTTATTGTAGGAGGTAACGGCTCTCTTTTCTGTGAGCACTAAGAAATCTCAGCAGAATTAAAAGGAGCATCAGGAGAGAGAACCTGCTTGCTAACTGTGGAAGCAGTGGGCCCCAAACCTGCGCCATTCATCTGATCTAGCACTGTACCTGCTTAAAACAGGTAGCTAGTGGGGCGGGGGAGGGGGGGGGGGAGAAAAAAAAAAGCTGAAATAATAGAAATTCCCAACAAAGCCAGTAAAACTTGACTGAGAGAGAGCATGTCTCCTAAGTCATTACAATAGGTGTTACTGTTGGTGAGGGGTGCTGAAGTAATGTGCGTTGTTCATAATGGTGATGCCTCTCTCTTAAAGCACACACAACTGCAGTCCTGAGAAAAAGCCCGAGCATGCTGGTTTCTCTTCCTGTAGGGCACTTGCCGTTATTTATTCCAGCACAACTAACTGAAAAGCCAGAGTTACTGCAGGTACAGCAAATGCTTTATGCTCTACACAAAATCATCTGACAATCCTGCGCAGTTTCCAGTGTTATTAATTGGATTCAGTAGAAGCTTTACCTGGAGAAGGAGTGCAGGCTCTGATAATATCAAACCAGGTCAGCCCAAAATATTAAAACGAATCATAACCCAGAAATAAAGCATTAGGAAAAGAACTGTAAATACAGATCAGCATCGCCACTTGAGGGTGCTGCAGTAGTTCTTAAATATTAACTCAAAGATGCGCTACCGGGCAGGTACTGTGCACTGAGCTACACAACAATCACTCACTTAATTATTTCCATGCAAGCATCCAAAATGCAGAGCTAAATTCACACTAAATGCAGGGGTGGAATGGAAGATCTCACTCTAAAATAAAAGTTTAAATCCTAAAACTTTCCTGGCTAAACTAAAGTGATAAAATAGAGTTCCCCTCAAAAAGAGTTGGAAAAAACAAATTTAAGCAGAACAAGAGAACTTTCAATTACACAAGCACATACTTCTCTAACTTGAAAAAATTCATTATAAATAGAAATTCTCAGCTCTGTACACCCATTTTCCTTTAATGTAGCAGAAGATAACGTTTTTCCAATGCATACCAATTGATTTTGCTATAAACTATTACAGGATTATAGGCTTTTTGAATAGTCTTCACTACAGGAAACATACAGAACTAGTCTCTGTGGGAAATATATTGAATAGTCAGTAAAACACAAAGCGATACCAAAATACAATAGATAACTACTCAAAAAAAGCCACAGCAATCTAAATGGAGAGTCTGAGTCAAACACCACATAGGAGTCTCCTATTTTTTATTATTGTCCTTTTATCATAGGAGCCATTTGCTCATGAGGATTTACAAACATGGGGGGAAAAAAAAAAGAAGAGATGATAATGAAGTTAAAAGAGACTTACAAAATCCCTCTATTTGTGAAATATGTGAAAGCACGGAGTCCGCACATAAAACGTGCTCTGGATTGGAAAGCACATCCCTTCATCTGAGTCTTATTAGACACCATAGAGAGCTGGTCGGGAAGTATTTGATGACACCCTTGGAAAATGCTGAACCATTGAAGTTAAAACTGCTGATGGAAAAAGGGCTGATTCAAAACAACATTCCTAGTTCAAAAACATTCGCGGAGGGGGATTTATTACTTACGGTTAGGAGATATAAATGCAGAATTTCAAATGGAAAATAACACTGATTCTTTTCCAGAAATGATTTTGAAATGCCGATGAAGGATAGCAAAACAAAGAAGCTATAATAAATAATAAAAAACTGTTTCACTTGTCACAAACTGATTCTATTCTATGACTTGCAGACATTCCCAAGATTGATTACCTATCCCAACTGCAGCAGCAAAGTTCTTGAAGTCTTGAAACCTGAGTCCCACTCAGCTCTAATCTCTCTGTTGGGTACCAGCTATAATGTGTTCGGATGAAAGGAGAATGATGATGGCTACCTGCATCTTGGTCTAGAAATCAAAGTGTTGCAACCAGCAAAGAGCAAGAATGACCTGGCGCGGGAGTGAAGACAATCTATGAGCAGGAGAGTACTAGGAATAGCACTACAGAACAAGAGGTACAGCCTCAGTCTTCTTCTATGTATTCTCCCTTTGGTTCCTGTTCAACAAGGCAATACCCTCTGCCTCCTTGATCCAGAGCATGCCTCTCCAAAGGCTGTACCCAAATAGATAAGGAACAGTCTCCATTTTAAAAAGAGGATTGCTCTACCCTCAATGAGCATCTTTAGTCATTGCATCCACGGTACCTCATGCCTTGCTTTCACAGCAAAAGAAAATGAAGCAATAAAATGCAAGAGAATGCATCATGGAGAAGTATGCAAGAGCCAGAAACTCATTCTGCAAACGATAAGCTTCACTACACACTTCTTTGGCCTTAGCCTGCTAATGCACTGGAGTCATTTGGCCCCTGTATTGTAACAGTCAGCATTAGGGGAAAAAAAAAGAGAGAGAGAGAGAGAAAAATACTGAGAGAAATATACTGCAGAATCTTTACAGGGACAGCAGCAAACCCTAAAACTGTGTAGCTAAACATCCTTTTACTAGGGCATCTAAAATAAGAGCCAATATGTCAACATTCCCCTTTTTTATTGTGTTAGAAATAGGCAGACAGTCTTGACTTTATATGCGTGTTTTTTTTTTGTATAGCCTATTCATTCCTACCATGCATTGTTCAACTAGTTATTTTTAAGTTTCTGTTACTTTGCAGACTGTGCCCTGATTATTCCTCTGAGAAACCTTTTAAATATCTCTATGAATGCCTTTACCCATAATTAACATTAGCACAAGACTTACCTACTTGCCTAAGGCAAGGTCATAAACGTCAGATAAACTTCTCCAATGGGTAAATATATATATATATATATATATATATATACATACACATACACACACATGTATCTTTTTTCTTTTTTTTTTTTTTCCTCCAAGTTAGAGGACTGCTGTGAGGACTTTTGTAAAGGCAAAAATAGCAAAAGGTAGAATACCATCTTGGCCTCATTTAAAGCAAGAGTTGATCTCACACTGATTTATACAGAGCTCCAGCCGGGCCTACACACATAAGGAAGAATCAGCAACGAGGTCGCAGGGAAGTGATTTGGCTGTTGGTCGTGCAGACAGGAACCCCTGATTACACACTCTCATCTCCACGGTGAGTAAAATTACGCCGTCAGCCAAGTGACGTATTTGGCTCCCACAAACTTCAATCTGACCAGGATTAAATTTTGGGCAAGCTGCTTTGATTCTGTTTAAGTTGCCCCAGGAACAAAATGTACGTACACTAATCTCCACCTACCCCAGAGGGGCTGTGAAGATTAATGGTAGAAAGGCACCCAGATGCCAAGGACAGACATTTGTCCCAGTTACGTCTACATGTGAAAAACGATCAGTCTTTCACATTGCAGAAAGTGGTCTTGGTTACTTTAACACACACATTCAAGATAAAGAGTTGTGAAATCAAAGACCAGAACAGTTGAAACTATTAACAACTAACAAGTGACATAAACATATTTCAGTGGGAAAAGGTCAGCATTAGAAGTGCAAGAAATTCTTTTACATTAGAATAACTTATATCAATTTCTCATAAGTCACGCGTTTCCATAACTCTATTCTATCCTTCAGACATCTTATTTAGCAAGGATTTATGTCTTGTTGGAAATAGCACTACAGAAAAGGCATATTTATTATGTCTGCCATTGCAGAATCTTTTCTATTAGATAAGTGTTAGAAGCACTTAATTTTTTCAATAAATAATCTTATTATTTATTGCACACTCAGATCTTATATTTCATTCAGTTCCATTATACTGTAACTTGCTGGATAACGTTTCTAATTTTCCTTCTGTAAATAACTGGTAGCATAGCAGATGCCTGGAAGCACTTATGACAAATAATGAATGCCTGTCACGTATTAAACCAATGTGGTTTTCTATGCACAAATTCAAACCTTCGTGCTGAAATATTCCATTCCAAAGAGAACGCGATTGCTTTGTGTCAGTGCACACAGGAGAGACTGAAAGCTATGTAAACACTAAATTATGGCCTCCTGCAAAACACCCCAAACTTCTCCACAGAAGGACAGCAAACATCCCAAAGCACCTGCACTCCTACAGGCTGGTCCTGAGCAGAGCATTTTCTGCATGGACCTACCACGCTTTTACTCTACTCCTGTGCAGCTCATATAACTAGGGGACAACAAAGCGATTGTGTTATTTCTGCTCCATATTCTCCCTCCATGGCTCCACTAGAAGAGCAGGAATACAGCTCCTGTTGAGCTAATTAGCAGAGGCAATTACTAAGAGATTGTTAATGTTTCACCAAAACAGAAATAGGAAAAGATAAATAATTCCTCCTTTAAGATCTAAAGCAGAAGAATAATTAACAGCTGGAGGGGAGGGGAAGCAAGAAGCTAGAAGGCACATGACAGAACTGCAGTAAGCCACCTAGTTTTTGCAAGAAAACCTGTGTTTACACACAATGCTTTTTACTCAAGCCTGTGTCCTACATCAGCAAAGTCCTTCTCTGCTCAATACTTTCCTGTTTCCAGGTTTACTGGAGAGTTGAGAAAGCATGGAATGATTTGCATCTGTTTCTTAAAATCACCCTACCAAATCAGTGAGATGCTTTGTGTCTGCAGCATTGAGCAGAGAGGAGTTGTGCAAGAAAGGGTAATTTATAAAGACCAGAATGGAAATAGTGCATGTGCTGTGAAAATTTATTTATTTAGATATAAAATGATTAACAAATTTGCCTCTCTGTGGCTCTCAGCGCCCTAACATTAAACACTCAATACAATTTCAACAGCTTTCAAGTAATCAGTTTCATGGAAACCCAGTCAGTCAGCCACTTGCTTCAGTGCAGGAGAAAGAAAAACTTAAATCGGGTTCTTTAAATGTGGGCTTTTTCAGATCTGTGATTAGGAAGACATTGCAGACTCTTGGAGAAGAGTCTGCTAATTTACTTTGCTTTTAATTGGCACACAGGTCAGGCTTTCTGCTTATCTCAGCTCAATGTTTCAAGTGCGATCCTTGCACTGAACCAACTCCAGGCACATAGATCGTAACTGGCATCCTTCGTAACACCCAGTAGAGTTACTGGGCTGGCCGTGCCAAGCAAAATGCTTCCATCAGAAAGAAAATCTCTGCACCTCCATAGCTGACCTGGGACAGGGTGACAAATACCTGCCCACACATGTCTGGGTATGGACAAGACAAACGAAACATCAACATTGTCCAAAGGGGATTAGATATAATTCCTCCCTTCCAAAGCACAGGTGACACCTCTGTTAGCTCATCTGTCTGCTTCCCCACTGTACCCTCATGTTCTCAGCGTTGCCACAGATGAAATCCACCAGCTCACTTGCCCACACACAGATTTGACTGCAGAGAGAAGCTGACTGCCAGCACTCTGGATTCACTTTTGAAAATGACTGCAAGTGTGTCAGTGCTTACCTACATGTACTTATGCACACATACATAAAGCACTGGCATGGCACGGCTGGAATTTCAGCACAGACAGGAGAAATACAAGGCTTCTGAACTCCTGTCTGTGACAGTCTAAAGCTGGAATTCAGGCTTGATACAAAACTCACTAATAACAAAGGCATAGTTCTAAAAGATATTAAGACTGTAGGTAGTGAAAGAAGAAGGGCATTCTTGCAAAACTGGAAAATTAACCCCAGGTAGGTACTGGCTACAGGAGTAGAGCACTTATGAGACACTATGTTCATTGCTGGAATTATTTACACCAGAAACGTGATTTCTTAAATATATTTGTACAGAAAGAACAAGCACACCATGCTGCTTAAATGAGCAGTTGCATGATATTTCCGTAAGCTTTCCTATTTAGACAGTAGAGCAGTATTCCATGCTCCTGATGCACTCTGAATTTTACCCACAACACACTTACCTGTACATGTCTGTCATGACTGGCACAAGTGGATATCACAGATATTTCAAAGCTCCAACAGTCATTTCATTAGTGTACCACAGTGCAGTAAAATATATGGCGTATTACAGCTATAAAATACATTTTAATCTTTCAGAAACCTGCTTCTTGTTGATGTCCTATAAAAGACAGGCTCAGGATACTATTTCACTGCTCAGCTTCCCCGCCCAACTTTATATATGCAAGCTGAGAAATGAGTCTGAATGAACTGACCATCTGCAGTAGGCAAATTTCTTCCACCTATCTGAAAAGCAAATATGCACATAAAAAGCAATTGCCCATAATGTATGCCAAAAGGGCAGAAGGATCCTCAAGTTCGGTGGCCTACTCGTATATCAATGAATTAAACATGATCAGTGCCACAAACTTGTATTAAGGGGTACTATTCTTTCCCAGCTGGAATTGCACTGCTTTCCTTTTAGCAAAGCAATGCAGAAAACTGATGTGTTAAGAGGGTTGCATGGAAGCAACTTTTGATAGCATTCACTTTACTCACTTCCTTAATGCAGACTTCCTTCCTATTTCTTACTGTCTCTAATTTGAGTAGCAACCTTTGCTTTCTTGGATTAGCACAATGACTTAACGTAGCCATTTCACACCGACTGTTGCCATGATTAATTGAAATAGATTTGTCCCCTCTGTTTAATGTTAAGCATCAGCGGTCAGAATGTACTCATTTAAGCTTCAGACAGCCCTACTGGCATTGACTGGATCATGCATGGTACAAATGTAGCTTCACTTGCAATTCTGTTTCCTGAAGCTTTCCATTGCATCTTTACACAGATCTCTAGTGATCTTCTGACATAGCACAGACAGTCATTCACAGCAGGTGGTATTCTGCACTGCTGCCAGACTGTGGCACTTGGACTTGCCAGTCACATAACAAATCACTGGCCTAAAAGCAGACAACAAGGCCATAGAAAAAAATAGGTAGTTTTGTAGAGCAGCAGAACTAGCAAAGAACGGTTTTCTATAGAAACATGCCTAATGACAAGATTCTCTAGCTTCTAATAGCCTATCAATTCCAACTGAAGCTTGTCTTGCAGATGAGACAATTCATAATTCCTTCTGTAGAAGGTTTTTAGTGCTTGAAAAAAAATTACACTGCAGTCTTCCTTCAAGGAGCTATGCATTGCATCTTCACTCAAAAGATACCCATTTTCAAAGAAAACTGCAATATAAACTTCAACCCTCAGATGGCTTTGGAGAAAGTTGGTTTTGAAATCATTAGAATAGAGGAAATAAGAGATGCATAAGCACAACTGCACATGTCTATTTTCTTTGGAAATAGGAAGAAAATGTAAGGGAAGAGAAAGCACAGTTGAGGTCTTCAAGTGGAAGTAAGCAAGCTTAAAACTTATGAGCTCTGAAGGCACTCTCTGGAAGGGTATCCTTCTCTCCACTGCCTACAGCTAGTCCAGGTTCCTCTCTAACCCACCAGAACAGAATATCTACAGTGAGGTGATCTAAATAATACTTCAGGGGGCAAATTAGAAAAGAAAAACTATTGTGGATATAGTAGTTCTCCCAAAACACTCTACTCCATGAAGCCAGTCAGTTTGCTTTGAAATATGATTGCCAAGTTTTGAACGTCTCTGGATATGAGACATTGTATGACCTGCCCCACAAGAGCTGCATGCTGAAGCTCACTCTGAAGGACTTCAAGAAAAGAACCAACTGGACCACTATGGTGAAGCATGGCTGACCCAAGATTTCAAAGGTACAGACCTTTTGTGAGACCTTCTGACACAGATCTGACACACCCTCTCGGATATATGTGAAGATTAAGATGTGTTGGTGGGTACTGTTTCAGTAAAAAGGGAACGCTACTTCTAGGCAAAGCAATTGCTACTTATATCAATTCAACCTGCACAAAGCAAACAGGATATTACATATGGAAAAGCCATTGCTATTCCTGCACCTGTCACTACTGAAAGGCTGCCTGGTCCCACACTGTCAATTTTATTTCTGGTAATGCTGCAACCCAAACTCAGCTGCAGCCAGTGGAGTTGTGCTAACATCAGCAGGATAACTGGTAAGCAAGGATTGTGTCTATTTCCTGAAATATCTCAACAGCTTGTCAAATACCTGAGCAAGAGTAGGGAAATATCAACAGAGGTGGTGTAAGAAGTATTAATATATATATATATATATAAAAATAAATGAAGTTTATTATTTATTCCAGCACTGTTGGAGTAGAAAACTCCAACAATGATCAGAGTCTCAGTGTGCAAGACAACACATAAACATGCAGTGGAAGCCAATTTTGGCTCTGAAGAGCTTACAGTCTTCGGAAGGTAAGAAAAGCAACAGAGAGAACTAACATGAACCCAGCAAAACCAGTCGCAAAACTATGAGTGTAACTCTTTCCTTCCCGATACCACTATGCCCTCTGCCCAGTTGGTCATATTACCTGCTAATCAAAGGAGTTTGACATTTTGGACACATTGCACTTTCCATAAGATCTCTGCAAGCTAAGCTGTGAGAAGCCCCAAGCAAAAAGTAAGCAGAATCACATCTTCAGAAACCAAAGTGATCAGTTTATTCTGCTGTGACTCTCCATGAATCTACGGTAGGTTTTTGCTCCTTAGTCTTTTACTTCTCTTTTACCATCTTTCTGCCTTTTTTTTTTATTATTTTCCTAAGTAGGTCACTTCATCTCCTGAAGTATGAAGCTATAAGACTATGAAAACATAAAGGAGATTTATTTCCCTCTGTGTGTGTGATCTTCTTCACTGAAAGAAGTATGGCAACGACTACAAGGCTCATCATCAACTTCCAAGAACAAATGCCTTCGCTATGCTTCTGTGGCATATCTCAAACACGGGCAGGATGAAACCCACGACTCTTCCCATTAAGTTGTCCACTAAAACATCTGAACGCAATCAAAAGGTGGTGTGAAAGGTAAGACACTAATTTCATTTGAGAATCTTAATTCACCAGACTTAACATAAGGTCATTAGTGTTTATTCTTTCTCCCTGTTTCAGATTTCTCCTTGCTCTTAGATACACACTGATATTAAATGTATGGTTTACAAGCATCACAATAAGGAGCCCCTCGCTAACTTCTTAAAGGCTCTTAGTCACAACAGTTTTTCACATATGATGCCTAATTACATTACAAGAAGTTGTTCCAGAGGAAATAAAATTCCCAACAAGCGAAGATGACACAAATTTGACTCCTGCACATGCCTAAAAAAACAACCTTTGAAGAAAAAAAAAAAGACTTTTTTTTTAAAGTACTCTTGCTTTTCATTTTTATCATTATTATTATTGCTTTCTGCTTTTTTCCTTTGTAGTAATTCCAGAGGTCTCAGTTTACACCACTAAAAATGATGCCATTCAAAACAGATGCTTGTTCTTTGGAAATTTCTCCACATAATGCATGGCAAGATTGAAGAAACAGAGTAAAGCAGGGTTGTTTGCACTCAGACTGTCTGCACAGCATTTTAAGTACGGGAAAAGCTTAAGGCTATTTTATCAAGAGACAGATGCTGATTCTATACAGCACACACATGCGGATAAACATAGAGTGCTCAACAGTCACAACCTTCATTCAAAAGCAGCTATTTAAATAAATGTACTGTAATACCAGTGTTTCAATGCTGTACAATATGCTTCTCACAACAGACTATATGGACTGTAAAATATAAATCTATATCCTTAAGGAATTAATTCTGTAATTCCATACACCTGATTTCTCTGAAAATGTTCTCTTCCTAGTAAGTAAGAAACAGTAGGAATATTTGAAATAGTGAAATAGGAAGATTTCCTTCGAAAGTTAAAGAGGAAATAAAGACATTAAGAATCTGAAACTTTCAAGATGTTGCTCATTCCATCTTTCACTAAAGTTAAAAGCCTACTAAGTCCCTTAATAAAAGGATCCAAGTTTTTTGATCCAACATCTTTCCTAGGAATTAACCACGAGACCACGGACTCCACCATCCACAGAAATACCTTCCATATCTTCATCTATGGACTCTTTTGCATGGGTACATTTTTCAATCAAATCCAGTCCTGCTTTCAGGGCAATTCTTTATCACTGCTTTTTGCTTTTGACAAAATAGAGAGCAAAACTTTCAAAGCCAGAAAGCTCCTGTGATGACAAATCAATGACATCTGCAAGATGAATCAGGTATCTAGCTAAATAAAGATCTGACTCTAAAGAAACAGAGTTGTGTGGGGTCTACTGACCTGAAGCTTTGATCAGACCCTCAAGAAACTTTAAGCTGTTAAAAATGCTTGTTCTTAATGCTGCATAACACAAATATGCAAATATCATTATCTGGCCTGTTAATTTGGTGGTTTACAACCACTAAAGAGTGGTTTTTCTACACTCTGAAAAACATGGAGAAAAACAGTATTTACATTAGAGTACCTGATAGCACAGTACAGATACCGAAAATCCGAATCATGTTCTTACTTTGATAATATCTAGAACTGGAAAAGAGGTCTCTTCTCAGGGTTAGGAGAGCAGGTTAAGATTCCAGATGGGATTCATTTGACTAAAAGTAAATATCTGCAACTGAACAAATCACTCCAGACTCCATTCAGAGTCAGTGGATAGCAACTGAATATAGTTAATAACACCAAGGATGTCATTGCAATGATGTGAACATCATCTCCTGCTGAGGTAGATACCTAAAAAGGCTGGGGAAATCACTCCCTTAAGGCACCTTGATTTTCCCCTACCAAGGAAGCTCAGACTTCCCACCTCCAGATGCAGATGTCTGTGTTGTAAACAAGTGAAGTCAAACATGAAACAAACTCTGTCTCAAAAAATGAGAGCTCCCTATGCCCTTGGTAGCCGTCACTTCAGGTTCCCTGTTTGTCTAGAGCCATTGGAAGCACAGTATTGGAAGAACCAGATTTTTCACACAATTCAGCAGTTGCAACTTGCATTCCACCTACCCAGGAAAACTGCAAGCACGATCACTAAGAAAGAACACACTGAACAACTACTAAACTTCGATAAGACTTCATTTGACCTACAAGAGGAGTGAGCTTAATAGTGCTCCATCCATTAGCATTGCAGGCCAAGGCCGCTCAATAAAGGCTTTACGATGAAAGAATAACAACTGCAGTAGACATAATTTTTAGTGTTCTTTTAGACAATGACTAAATCAATATGAAGCACCAGCCTCAGAGTTTCCAGATAGCAACACGGTTAAGTCTTCCTTCTTCATATAACTTCACTAACAGCATGCAATAAAACATTCAAGTAGGCACAGAGGCCCTGCATTTCAATACAACACTGAAGATTTTCCACTTCCAAATAGTCCTCTACGGTGCAAACAGGATGGGTAGGTTAGTGTAAAGTATTCTACTGAAATATGGATTTCCTTCTGCACAATGCAACATTTCTTTTGCAATATTTAGATGAATGCACAATTATAAAGCTCAGTACACCACAAATGCCCATTTTCAACATGCATCTTCATTGATTTCTGCAGTGTCACACACACACACACACAAGCAATGACAGAAGGATCTCAAGCCAACAGTTTGCATCGGATTTTTCCTATAAACCAACTACAGAGTCCACTTTTAATTCAGTACTTTCTTTGTACTTGACCTGTATGGAGTAGAGCTTTCTTTCACACCTCCAAGAACCTACAGTGTACATTTATAGCTAAGATCTAGTTAAATAGGCTCCTTTTATAATTAACAGACATTTCAGATTAGGAGATACTCCAGTACCTATGTCATTACCTACATCATACAGAGAAGAGCTCTTTGTAAGCCTCCATATGTACGCTCAATAGGTCATCACAATAGGTCACCTCAGTAGGCAGCTGGGGTGACCGGTCCAGATGTAAGCTGCCTACCCTGCACATGTCTACATTCAATGAGAGCAATTCTGAACTCATCCTGCCCTGTGTCTGTCAGTGTCCTGAGTGGACATTAACACACTGTCCTATCTCACAAAAATACTGTGAAGAAAAAGATATTTAAGACTGTTTCACGTGTCTATTATGGCAGTTTGGCCACAGATGGACAAGGCAGTGCACAGACTGAGTAGCCCCGAATAATCAGATACTTGGACAACTTCCTGGAGAGAATTCAGTTAAATGGAGACTTACAGCTTTAAGAAACAACAGGGAATACACCACAGCGTTCAAATGAAGAAAATGCTTTGGGTCTCACATAAACTGAATCTAATCAGAACAGTCTGTCCAACTTGATTTAACTTCATATATGGCAGCATTAAAGCAAACCAAGTATGGTTTCTTAACTGCACACATTAGCGCTCCTGTAATACTTATGAAAACACCATGAAGTCACCACAAACACACACGAATGTGAATAACTAATTCATCTTAAACGTCTGCAAATCCTCAAGTTACAAGGATGTCTGGTCTCAGTCCCATCTGACTTGAGAGCATGAATGCCTTTGATTTTCTCCCATTAACTCACTTCTGAAACTGCTAGGCACAGGCCAATTGACTCGAGGGCTGTGAAAACTGCAAGGATCCTTAATGAATACTTGCAACTTTATGTATATGTGAAATCACTTGTCAGGGAATACAAAAGGAAAACAAACAGAGCTGGTCCCAGCCACAAAGTTGATGAAAAGGACAAGATAAGACCAGTTAGCTTTTTTTATCCACAGAAAGAGCACTATTTCTAGTTTAATCCTCTTTCAGTGGATTAAGCTAATATGAAAAAAGCAATGAAGAGTGCCTATATCCCAAAGCAGGTGCACGCATAGGCAAGCATCAAGGTAAAACACCCACTGGCAGGCCACTAAAAAAATACTGTTTGACAGCGTCTGCTACACTCAGAATCAAGCAAGTGGAGAAACGAAAATGAAATCTACAGTGACAGATAGATGCGGATACTTTCAGATGTGGACCTGTCCCCACACATCACACCTTGATGAAAGAAGAGAGCTGTGAATCTAGGCTGCAGCTGAAAAGCACACATCCTACGGGGTCACAGAGCACGACAGAAATCATGCATACTTGAAAGGCAAGATGTACAAGCTGGGTTGGGGGCTGGGAGTGAGAGAAGGAAGACAGATGTGTGATTTTATACTCGGTTTGTGAGATTTGCCAAAACACAAACCAATGCTCAGCCAGCTGGTTTGTATTTTCATTGCATTTCCTACAGGCAGAAAACAGTGTCTGCTCACAAACTTCATTCATATTCTCCACGTGTAAACGTTGTTTTTCAGCACAGCTATGATGGGTTTAATTTCACCTTGATTTCTTTAGAGGGTAAAGCATTACTGAAAAACTGGAAAAAAAAAAACAAAAAAACAAAAAACATTTATTTTGCTTTGCCTTCAGCCTGCAAATGACAGCAACATTATCTCTGTAAAGAAACTGGCAATGCTGCACTGATTTTTATCACTAGCACTTGTATCTCCTGGATATTAATACACATTTGGAAAACTCTATAGTATCTCATTACTTATAAAATTTAACTGGCTGTAACTCTGCAAAGAGATGAATACCCCTCTACCAGGAGCTGAGCTCATTTCTTGTCTTACCTTGTGGTTTACATAAATGGACCTCAGATTCAGCTTGGAAAGTGATGCATGCATTGCAGACTGAACAGATCTATGCTTGCCATGCAATCAGCATCTACTTCATTATGACAGAAGCACAGCTTTACTCCCGCACTCCGATGCAAAGTAAACAAATGAATGCATCATCTGTAACATCTTTCTCTCTGGATCATCACAGATCACAGTTGTGCCTGATCTTGGAATAAGCTGATACACACTGTTGTATATTAGAACTCAGACAGGCCTTTAACTGGAGAAATAATAAAACGCAGTAAGGATCAGAATTAAATTTTGGTGAGAAGAAGAAAATACACCAACCTGAGTTAGGGAAATTTTGCATAGATGGAAGCTCTGCAGGAAAGGATTTGATATTAAACTGATGTTAAACCAAATATGAGACAACATCATGCTTTTGTCAAGCACAAATACTAGGCTGGGACCATTAGAAAACAAAAAAAGAATTTACAATATGCTTCCAGTAAGATTTTTTCTTAAAAAAAAAAAAAACACATTTGGGGTTCTGTACAAATTTTGAGACACAAAACATAAAGCAGTTTGGAGAGAGCATAGAGAAGAAATGGGAGAAACATACAGAAGGAAAAGTAACTGTTTAATTCAATGGGGTAAAAAAAAATTATCCCAACTGCTTTTTAACAGCCAGTTACAGAGGATGTGGCAAGAGCTGCTGTGTCTGTGGTGGGCAAAGCAATTACTACCAGTTGGAAATGTAAGACAGGGAAGGCCTTCACAAGGACAGGTAAGTGCTGCAGTATCAGCCAGGAGTATTGCGAAACCACTCTCATTCCAGTCAAACAAGCGTGTCCCAAGAGTGACTAAGGTAGAGAGCTGGTCTTGGCTTGGAGCTAGGCAATGAGCTAAATAAAGCCTAATGATCCCTTTTAGCCCTATTTTCCTTTTCTTTTTGTTGGTAGGTTTTGTCTGCTGCTGTTTCGTTTTTGGTTTTGGTTTTTTTCGTTTAGTTGGTTGGGTTTTTCTTTTTCTTGGGGATGAAGAAAGAATGTCCACAGTTTGGCTTTCAGGTTCTCTTGGGAGACCGCAGGGCTGAAATTTACAGGAAAGTCTCATCGTTCTGTGGAAACTGTGTTTTGTAACGATACAAGTCTACAAAAAACTTCTGAGCCTCAAAATCGCCGTATGCCAAAGCAGGTATCTTTAAGATGCTTGTAAATACACTACACATCTCTTAGTCAATTATGCTCTGACTCTGTTCTTACTTCAGCAGGCAATACTTCTGCTGATTTCAATAGTATTGTTCCTCCTGTTTTTCCACTACATTAAATAAGAACAGACCTAGCCCTAAAATAATAAAATGGATTTGGAATTATAAGATTTTAATGATCCGGAGCTTTTTTTTTTTGTAATTAACTGCTGTCCTCCAGCTTTCATTTATGCATATAAATTGCCCCTTTCATGGCAGTGGCATGAATGTGTTTGTTTAAGACACTGCTTGTTTCCACAAGCACAGAAAGTCAGATGAACCCCTGCAGAACCCCGTAGCTGGGGCTAGATTGATCTGTAACTCAATCCCACAATTCTTAAGTACAGGTAATGTGAAAACCTCTTCAGCAAGCTGCTGAATGCAGGAGACTGTTTAAATATAATAGAAATAACTGAATAGATTTATCTCGTAATAAAATGCTCACAGAATGAGACAATGTTCCTCAAAAGGCTGTATTTACCACTTAGTTGCTGTGATTGCATCCTCTGGTGAGTTGCACTAGTGAGTTCATTGACATAGCACCAAAGGTAACAAATATCAACACTCTGAGGCTGTTTTTAGGCCTCATTCCACCTCTACAGACAAAAACCTTAATGATGTTCCAATACTCTACAGATGGGATTAGATCTGCGAAATCACAGAATCACACAGAATCACAGAATTATCAAGGTTGGAAAAGACCTAGAAGATCATCCAGTCCAACCATTACCAATACTTCCCAGATAAATCATACCCCTCAACGCAAAATCCAAACGTTTCTTGAACACTCCCATGGTCGGTGACTCCACCACCTCCCTGGGCAGTGCATTCCAATGCCTGACTACCCTTTCCGAGTAGTAATACTTCCTAATGTCCAGCCTGAACCTCCCCTGGCGCAGCTTGAAACCATTCCCTCTAGTTCTATCACTGATTACACGAGAGAAGAGGCCGACCCTTCAGGTAGTTATAGAGAGCAATAAGGTCTCCCCTGAGCCTCCTCTTCTCCAGGCTGAACAATCCCAGCTCCCTCAACCGCTCCTCATAAGGCCTGTGCTCCAGACCCCTCACCAGCTTTGTAGCCCTCTGAACACGTTCCAGGGCCTCAATGTCTTTCTTGCAGTGAGGGGCCCAAAACTGAACACAGTACTCGAGGTGCGGCCGCACCAATGCCGAGTACAGGGGGACAATTACCTCCCTGTTCCTGCTAGTAACACTGTTTTTGATGCAAGCCAGGATGCCGTTGGCCTTCTTGGCCACCCGGGCACACTGTCGGCTCATGTTCAGCCGAGCATCAATCAGTACCCCCAGGTCTGTTTCCTCAATACAGTCCTCCAGCCACTCTGACCCAAGCCTATAGCGCTGCTTGGGGTTGTTATGGCCAAAGTGCAGGACCCGGCATTTGGTCCTGTTGAACCTCATCCCATTGGCTTCGACCCAGCTCACCAGTCTATCCAGATCCCTCTGCAGGGCCTCGCTACCCTCAGGCAGATCGACACTCCCTGCCAATTTGGTGTCATGCTCACTGGAGTACTATCCTACCAAATATTCTAACAACCTGCAAGATAAACTAAACTGAAAATGCCCCAAAATTACATTCTACTGAGATTAAATATGATGATAAAATACAACAGATCTCCAGCTCCATCATCAGCACCCAAGTGGGCACTTCTGTCGCACAAACTTCATTTTTGCAGACATAAAAGTTCTCCACCTTCTGGACGTTAAATTAGGATGCTGAAGATTTGACCAGAAAAATCATGAATGAAAACTGGTGTCTGTACATCTCAGAGTACTCCCTCCTGAAGAAGCCAAAATAGGGGCAAACCTATTCAATATCATGAATACTGGACTACCAAAGACAGCATTGCTGAGAATTTCTCTCCTTGAGCACCTCCAAGAGTAAAACAGCCCTGGTATCCAAAAAGTTATCTCTGAATGCATTTTAAGTTATTTTTCTCATTTGTCTTTTAAAGACTGAACTCAAAAAGAGTGAAGACTAACTCATAATCAAACATAATCTAATTTAGGTCCCCTGCAAATACACTGTTTAACCATGAAAGATAGTCAGTACTGGCAAACTGTGGAGAACATCTAATTGTGCCATTGCTAATTTTTTGGGGGGGTGGGTTGCTGTACTCTTTCATGAAATAGAGAAAACCCACATCCACCCTGTCAGACATGAATACATTTAGTAGAAGAGTTTTTCAGGTGGAAAGGAGTTTTGGTAGTTTCATTCCTTTCACTGTAAAGGAACTCTACCTGCCAAACTACACATCTAATGCCCTACTAATAAATTAGTCATTATTGAGACATTTATTTTAAACAAACAGACAAACAAACAAACAAGAAACTTGATTTCCACAGTTGATATGAGTGAAAGATCCTAGAATCCTAGAGAAGAGTTAAAAAGAAAGTGCCTGGAACAGAAGTAAGGCCATAAAACCTAGCAGTTGGAGACCTATCTCAGCTCCAGAGCTGGGGCTGAGGATGCCACCGACACTCGCATGGATCATCAATCAAGATACACACTGCAAAGGAAACGCTCAGCCTCTCCTCCCTATGAAAGAATTCCTGCCGTTTCTCACCTCCAGCACCGCTGATGAAAGGCCATTTCAAGAGAACTGTTCCCCTGATTGTGCAGACTGTCAACAACTGAGAAGATATCTAATCAGCAAGACACAAGAGAAATCTTGAGGATCATCCTGCCTCAAATTTATAGCAGTTCTCCAGGTCAGGTGTCAAATCCTCTGGCAATTAGCAGAATAAATTGGTTTGTTAATCACTTTGGAGGAACAAGTACCTAATTAATGGGGAGGTGTTGTGCATGCGTGACTAAAGATATTCACATAATCACATAGCTAAAATGACCTGGTTTTGAATGACAGATCCTACACAAAACAGCCTGCAGCAAGAGAATGCTGTTGACACATGGCCATCAGGTAAACCTGTTTAAGTATGCAAGAACTGTATGATGCCTTAAGCAGCATAAGTGGATCTGTGTGTACAGCTAAACCACAGCTTTGAAATAATTTCAAAGTAATAGTTGCAAGAAGCTGTTCAGAAAAGAACGTTTGAAAAAGAAAAAGCGATGAGACAGTTTTGGTGGCATCAGTCAGAAATTCATACCCCTCCTAGTGCATAAAAGAACTGGGAAGAACTGTGCAGAATTAGGGGAGAAAAACTATGGGTACATCAACCAATCAACTAAAACTGCCCACTGGTCAGGCATGAGAACTAGATTTCTCCTTAAAATCACTCTACCATTTGCTTTAGGAAGGAGTTCAACATTTAATCGTATTACTTAAATTGTGTCCTGAATGCAGGGCTCAGGGTACACTCAAATCTTTCCAACCAGCAGACCTGAAGCATGTCCCTATTTTAGAGCAGAACATTATGATCAGTAGAGCTTCTTAACTGCGTACTGCTCTCAAAACAACTTTTCAGGATAACCAACAAATGGAACAAACAGGAACATACCTATGGAAAACAAACAAACAAACAAACAAGAGAATCCTTCAAGATTTCTTTTTCCTCAGTAGATTCTTAGAGCCACTGGTAGGGACCACAAATCTGTCGTATGCTGGGGTCCCATCCAAGCAAAGAGCTGAAAACTGGTCTCTTCCCAGAAAGCATCCCAGTTTTATGCAAGGTAAGTGACAATACACTCTGTAGGTAAAGCCTGCCTGCCAAAACAGCGCAGAAGCTCTGCTTGCTTCCCTCTAGACTTGTGCTATAAGGTAGCTCTGATTAGATTATCATAGTTATCTATTTTAGGCCACACAGTCTATGATTATTTCCATAGTCTGAAATAGCACATTATCAGAAATAGTTTTGTAAACTCATGTTGACATTACAGAAACTCAGATTACTGTTCGATCAATACTTTGAGCATTAAAATAATTCCTAGGAGTCCTCGTGTTTATCTACTGCGTCAGTCACAGACTGCAGTATTTGCAAACTGAGGGAAAGTATCACGTCTATTTGATAAGTCAGAAGAGGCTCCTCTGAATTTCTGATAAGCTTCTCTGACCTAAATGAACTTAGATAACAGTAGCACTTAACAATCTTACTGCTTTTTTTAATGAGTCCAAGGAAAATCATCTAGGATGTATCCACAGGATCAATGTTCCTTAGCCTATGTAGGAGTAGATATTTCAAAAGCTTTTCAAAGAATTACAAAGTCGTTTGGAAATGACTTTTCTTATGACATGCACTTAATTTCATTATGATAGCAGCTTTCCCTTAACACATTCCTGCTGTGAGTTAATTCAATTATTTTCATCTCTACCTCTGTTTTAAGGTTAAAGATCCTAACTACAGACATTCATCTATGAGGATTCTTACCTTAGACATTCTCCTTGCACAATTTCCACACATTCACCTGAGTGTCTCACCCAGAAATACATAACCCAAGACATGTAAGATCAGCATAGAATTAGTGTAGTATCTGTATCTTCTCAACTACGCTGAGCACGTGAGTGAAAAATGCCTCACCATCAGACTGCTTATCAGCCACTATGATTAATTCTCTCACTGATGTTGACACTGGAGAAAAACAGTGTGCAAAACGATTACCACATATCAAATGGTTCATCACACACTGATCTTCCAACCCCAAACTTCAAAGAGGTTTTCTTTTTGACTTTCCACAGAAAAGAACAAAACAGAAAATGGGCACAGAAAGGATCACCTTCTGCAGCACACTGGTCCTTCCAAGTATTTTCTCAGATTCTTTGAAGTCCATTCCAACGGCTGAAATATGTACATATGTTATATTTACATAATATATGGTCTAGAAAACAAGTGAAAGAGTGAGAACACAAGGAGACTCCTTTCACATCTAAGCATAGTTTCCAAAATTAATTGAGGAGCTCTTTCAAGATGTGTACATTTGTGTTTACTTTTTTCACCAATTGGGCCATAGAACACAGCTTTTTTGACCCAATCTGACAGGGACATCAGTTCTAAGGCGACGTGATGGCCAAACCAGGAATATTTCATAAAAATTGCATCTCTTCTAAGCAATAGCAAATGGTACCATGGATACAGCCAAGAAAAGGCAACAGATGTCCCATGACTTCACGTTGAGTATTTTGCCTGAAATGTAGTCACAGTATTTCACAGAAATAAGTCTCAGAGTGTAGAGTCTAACACTGGACTCCCATATTAGTAGGTCTTCCAAGCCCCTTCAAACCAAACAGCTGTAGTACAAGGAAGCGAAGGGTTAGGCAGTTCTGGCTTTCCAGCCTTACACATTCACTGGAAGACTAATTTTTGTCTTCATGTATACATACAGACACAAATCCTTGAGAAAGCCATAACGGTGAGCAACATGTTACAAATTTAAAGAGGAATGCATGCTGCTAATGTTTATCTTAACATATTTTCTAAAGCTGTATCAGCACGTTTTAAAAGGCCCATTTTATAAATGGGGAAGGCAGTTTAAAGCCTAAAGCCAGGGATATAATCCTAACATGATAAGCCATAGAAGTGTTAATGAATAAATCTTGTGAAGGACAGAGGAAAACATATTCAGTGCTGTGATAGCATCTGTGATGTTCCAGTGCCAGACCACAAGTTAACAAAATAAGATCTTGTAAAGGGATGATGGATTGAGTCTAGATCATTCTATATTATACTGAATAGAAAGCAAGTTGCGTTTATTAAAAACAAAAGGAAAGGAGAAAATGCAACTTTAAGAAGTCTGGAGGACACCTCAGTTGTGATGAGTTGTAGAAGTTCATCAGCTGACTTACTTTGAACAGGTAAGGAAAATACCCATTGCTAGGCATAATGTTACGGACATTGTGATACTGTAGCTCTTGCTTCTTTATTTCTTTACTACATATTAATTCTTTTATCATTAAATCTCTTCACAAAGTAGATTCTCAGCAATCTGACATCTACATGAATCCACTATGCAAGTGCAGAGCAGCAGAATTAAGACAGTATTTGCTACTCATTCCACTGCTTGGCTTCAAAAGCCTTAACCTGTTGATAGGGTGAAGAGGGGCATCTTCCTTCAAACCATTATTCATGGTTCTCATCCAAAAAAGAATAAGTTTAGCAAGAGGCCTGACCTGAACTATTACAATCAAGTGAAACATTCTGCCAAAGTTTAAAACTGAGAAGATATCAAAGCCTTAAGAAAATAACTGGTTATAACTGGTAATCCTTTGCAAACATTCCTTGTGGTCAATCTCCTAGACAATATATATATATGTGTATGACTATATATATATATATATATATGACTATATATATATATATATATATATATATATATATAAAAATTCTATTAATGTTCAAGTGTGAAAACAATGCCGATGGCCTAAGCAATGGAATTAAGGAGTGGACTACTTTCACTGGAGGCCACTTGCTATTATCCTCTGCAGAAAGCTGTAACGTTATATGTAACCTATTTTAAGAGGAGTACAAACTAGATATGTTCTAATGCAAATCCACTTTTTTTATACAAGCTGTTAAATAGACCCTGTTGTTTTTTTTTAAATGCCTCTTCCAACTAAAGCTGCACAAATGTTAGCTCCTAAATATTAATGAGTGGAGGGAAGAAGAATTCCAAAACCTCACATTTCCCTTCTCAGACCTCTGCTCAGTAACACAGTAAATTTGGCTGGCAGGCTCACAGAACCAGAACAAATCTCCTACCTAAACTGCATAAAGCATTGCCCCAACAGTAACTCACTCTGCTGGTCTGACTTCAGTACAGAAGTACAGACAATTTAAGGCTATACCAGCAGGCTAGCAGTGAGATCAGGTCCAGATTGTTTTCCACAGCAATCGTGAAAGCCTGCATGTGTGCTAGGGAAGCTAAAAGAAATGTGGGCACGTGCCAAGACCCAAATTAGATCCAGTTTGTCTTGCTGGATGATCTGGTAGTCCACAGATGAGTGCAAATTATTTTGGAGCCATAGCTACTTTCTCCAGGGAACACAGACAGGTCTGTTTGTTCCCACAGATCTGAACCACCCTCAAGCTGTAATATAATTTGAAAAGCTTGAACAGAAAGAGAACAGGACAAGAGGACGTCTGGACTACAATAGAGCATTTAAAAAAAAAAAAAAAAAAAAGCAAAAATAGCTTTGTTTACAGTGTTTCTCAACAATTTTAGGCAATTCTAACAGAAGCTCAGTAACAAATCAAAAGTGAAAAGGCAGAAATATTATCCCCCTTACCACTTTGCAAGCTTTCTAATGACTGAATTCTTGTTTCGTTCTTTAAGTTTCTGAGTGTCTAAAAAGCATAAAAGAGTACAGACTGGAAAGTCAATGTCAGTTTGAAGGACTCAGAGTTATAACCAATAACTATTTAATTCAAAATACATAAGAAGACCTAGAAGCATGAATGAGAACCCAAGGCTCCCCATCCAAAGATAAATACTTTAACCAGCTGGAAAGTTACTCATGTAGTATCTCTTGGCCCATGAATCCCAAATTTCTTCCACTCCAGCATTTTAAAGAACAAAGGGAAAGTGGTTTGCTTTATCTGGGAAGCTACATGTAGGTCTGAAACACCCTCAGGCCCCTCAGAAGGGTCTCATATTTTATATATGCAAAAACTCTAACCACGACATCCTGTGGAGAAAAAAAAAGAGTATCTTTTCTCTGTATATTTCTCTACCACTTAACTGAAGGAGGAGATACGTTTTTCAGTAAGACTTGATGAAAGCCTGGTGGCAGTGGCAGTACCCACTGGAACAGCCTTACTGGGAGTTGAACAAACTTCCTTCTGACAGGAACAGACAGGAGACTATGGCATCCTGAAAAAAAAAACGGGACAAACCTCAGACTGCAAAGACAAGCTGTCCACAATTTTGGCAAACCAGGATTAAAAAGTAAGATATTAAAGTCACGTAGACATCCTTAGTTTTAGGCTCTACCTGAGCCAAAGTTCCCAGGACTGTTCTTCGAGATTCACATTCTTGACAGCTTCATCTTTAACAAGTTGAATCTTGGTTTTGGATTCAACTCTTAATTCCCAGAATAAATATGTCACTATCTCACTTTATCCCACAGTCTATGCATACAAAGGAGAATTAAAGATTCAGGTTAATACAAAATTATTAGTCAGGAGCATTAAGTGGAAAGTATACCGACATTGTGAAAACTTCTGAGACATTCCATGACAGAAGAATAGAAAGATGAATATCCAGAAAACAAAGACATGTAATAATGCATAACAATCTTAATGAATTAGTTTACACTCTAGAAATAATATTTAATTTTCCATTCTCTCATACATTGTGGAATCATTTGTCTACAGCGTTGGCCTAATAACTATAAAACCAGGAGAGAACAAAACAGATCTTGAAAGAAGTTTTGTGAAGGTACAGGGCAATCAGCATGTTTGTACTTTCCATAACACACAGCATTTTTGCAAGCAATTATCCTGGTAAAAAGTGAGTTCAGCTTTAAAAAAAATGGGGGTTTTATGACCTTTCTGTTAATAAAAAATTAAAAAAATAATTAAAAAAACACCAGAAACATAGCAAAGAAGGGAGCAACAAGACAGATGAACATTTACAAGAAACTAAGGCAGTTAGATGAGGATCCAAAATGCTGATTGGCAACTGGAAAAAAAACAACAACAACACAGTTTTCTACATAAAATCTTTGTGTAGAAAAAAAAAAGACCAATCCATATCAACAGCTAGCTATCAGGAACAACAGTGAGATCTTTTACAATTGCACTGCAGAAAAAATTGAAATCCCCTTGGGTGAGACTTGCCAGGAATACTGCCTCCAACCATCCAGTCTAATGACTTCCTAGTAAGTACCAACATTCAAAGAAAAAGCAGGAAAAAAAAAATAGCCTGCAGAGAAATACCCTTCTTCATGTAGACAGAACCGGGAAATAGAACAGAATAGTTGGTTGTTACAGACCAACTATTGCTGAGCAACACAGTGTTGTGTGACCATAATAATTAGGACTTTACTGCAATCAGCACATAACTCGGTAGGCATCAAAGCCTGAAATCGGTAGATAAATGCTTGGGATATTTGATTCTATTATAAAGGAGAAATACTTGAATTGCAGCTGATTTTTGAGAAAAAGTTGTGAACAGCAAAGGCAAGTTACTGTTACAACCTTTCCTCCTTCAGATCACAAATCAGAACAAGTAGTGAAAACCAAGGTAAAAAGAAAACATGAAGCAGAACAGATACACAGACACTGGGGTCTGGAATGTAAAGGATAGGGAGGGAAAGAAAAAAAAAATCAGTCTTTATGTAAAATATGCTGGAAAACATTTTGCTTTCCCACTTCCACAACCATTCTGAGAAGAAAGAGTGCAATGCAGGCAGTCATTGAACATGCAGCCATTTCCAATGAAAGGGAGCTCCACAATGTGACTTCAGCAAATCCAAAGGCTATCAATGTGTACACAGGAAAAAACTGCCAAGAACTCAGTGTTGGCAGGTATATTATTAGGTCAATGACCAATTCTGTTCCAGCAGGACTGAGCAGCCAGCTGCAACGTTATCCGTACAACCTTGACAAGGCAGTAATAGCAGACTATAAAGCTTGTGAGCAGGAGCTGATGAAAGACAATAAAGCCATTTTGAGGCCAGCGAGCAAATGCAAGATGCTGATAAAGAGATCCACAAAAACAAGAGCAGAAAGCTCACAGTAGCCAACATGAAGGAGAACCAACCACTGCTGGGAAGCACAAGTTATGGATTTAATCCCAGTACAACACAAGGAAATCCTTGTGACACAGGAGGCAGCACAGTCACCAGAGGCTTTATACTGCATCACAATCAAACAACATATTTCAAGGTAAGAGACTAAACCATAACAAACAAGAGCTAGAAACAGAGCACCCCATGCAGACCGGAAGGCCAATGAAACGCAGATTTCCTAGAATTACAGAATCATTTGAGGTGGAAAGGATCTTCAAAAGCCACACAGTCCAACCCTCTGCGCAACGAACAGCATCCTCAGGTGCTCAGAGCCCTGTAGAGCCTGACCCTGAATGTCTCTAAGGACAGAACATCCACCACGTCTCTGGGCAATAGGTTCCAGCATTTCTCTACACTAACTGTAAGATTTTTTTCCTTATATCAAGTTTAATCTCTCCTCTTTCATTTTGAAACCATTTCCCCTTCCTCTATCACAAGTGACACTGCTACCATCTGGCCCCTTCCTTCTTATAGCTCTTCTTCAGATACTGAAAGGCCACTATCATGACACTCTTTGAAAAAGATCAGGGAAATTAAGAGAATTTCTGCACTCACTGAAACGACCACGGAGCTGATGAGCAACATTAAAATAAAGAAATGATTTATGAAGACAGAGGACCATCTTTAACTTGAATCCACTTTCTACAGAACCAAATGGGGAGGTGTCTGCTCACAGGTTACTGCTCCGGTTTCTCTAATGTGGGATATCCGGAGATGTTTAACGCGGTCTGTTGAAACAAAGTATATATGTAGTGCTAGATTCAGACAGGGAATTAAAGATGATACCATCAGAACTGTGATGAAACACAGAAGCACTGTGATGCCAGCTTTTCCTGTTTACTTGTGGAGGAAGGTAGAAGCAATTATCCTTTGCACTGTTAGTAAAAAGAGTCAGAACTCTGCTTGGTCTCTTCAGAACAGACAATTGCAGTCTAACAGACAAATGACCACTCAGAAAAACAGCTAAAAGAATTCCAAAGCCAGGAGGCATCCCACTGAAGTAAAGAAGCCAAGAACCAAAAGCCATCATCACAGATGACCTGGACTGCTTCCAGCTCTGAAACAGCCACACAAAGGAAACAACATAAGCTGCAGTAGAAAATACACCATACTAGACAGCGATGAGACTTGGGCCGGGAAAGTGGATGAGGAGATAACTAAGAAGTAAAGCCAGAGAAATGGACCAAAAGACATTTCTCTTTGTTGTTCAGACAACAACAAAGTCCTCTGCAACACCAATATTAACAGCAAATGCCTAATCAGCATTTAGCAGAGCACAAGGCTCAAGAAATCCAAATGCTCTGTTACGAACAGCCACGTCCAAAAACTTTACTACAAGCTGGCAACCACTGGCCCCAGTAAGTCAGCAAATGATGCCGGTCATAAGAATTACATAGGTCACTGCCTAGGATGGCAGGGTGGGCCACAGGTACTGTAGGAAAATTTTAGAGGAGGAGAAGAAACTTAGTCTGTTCATCTACAGACGGAGTATCAGTCAAAATTGTTCCTCTGGGGTAAGAAAAGCTCCCTTAACCTACGGCTTCTTTGCTTTCAGTGCTCCAGAGCCCTCTCACGTTATTACCCAACGTGTGAAATGATTTTCACTCATGCAAACTGAGACTAAATTGCAACTCTCCTGTTGTGGCAAAGGGTTACTCCTCCTTGCACAAGGTGTTAATGACTGCCTCAAGCACAAAGCATTGGAGAGGCAGGTGATCAAAATGATAATGAGTTAAGTGATCAGCCGAAGGTATTAAATGCTAACATGATCCAGTTGCACTGGATTAGCATATTTCTGATAGACATGCACACTATTAAATATTAATACAAACTTTTAATATGTGAAATTCTCTCAATTTGGTTTGCGTGCATTGATTTTGTGGAAATGTGAAAATATCAGCAAGGTTCAGTTGGCAGCAGTATGTTCTCCGGGGTTTATAACTGTATGCTTAGTTTCCAGGCAAGAGCTGGCATTTTCTGTAATATTATAAAAAGAAATAAAACAAAAACAACCCCCCACATACACACACAACTTCAAGTGTGGCATCACATCAACACTGATTTTTTCTTGCCTAGAATGAAGTTATTTATCATCTCTTCACACTACTTGGAAGTACAGCACCTTCACCTTTGCAGCTCTTGTGCCCTGGAACAACTGTCTGAGCATGGCTACCTCTGTGTTTCTACACACAAACTCAGCTCCTTCAAAGAGCCACGGCTCGACCTCTTCCACTCCTGTTGCCACCAGATTTCCAGAAGATCCACAGGGCTTCGTTGAGCCAACAGCTACTCTAATAAAAACTTAAATGGGCACATCCCATTGCATCACCTTCTGCTCCATCTGTGCGTTTCATTCACCTTTCGCCTTTCCTTGTCAATCAGGAATGCTTCGTGAAACATGTTAATGTGTCTACCACACTGAGCCCTTCTTTTCGGAGCAAAGCCTATGGATGCTCCTGGAATATGAATAATCACATCAATCATCGATCCTCATATCCCTCCAGGGTGTATTACTCTGCAGCTCCTGTTTCTGCCTTTGCCATTACTTATGATTAAAAGCCCGGACTCTGTTATTTAACTCTGTGAAGCATGCAGTTTGTATGAGGCAGTACACAATGCAAGCCAAATCTCGCAACTTGAAACACTTTGTTATATTAAAAAGAGAGCCTCATAATTAATTCTGATTCCAAGCCCCAAAATGACACAGTTTAAAGCCATCTTAATTACACTCCTCACAATGGGAAACAGAATAAACCAGCAAAATAAACTAAACACTATGACCAACCCAATTGTTACCTTTATTAGACAAGTGTTTAAAGGGATGAACAGCACTGGTGTTTTAACCCCCACATGGCATTACTGAGACATTATCACAGAATCATCATAGAATGGCTTGCGTCGGAAGGGATGTCAAAGATCATCTAGTTCCAACCCCTTCCACAGGCAGGGTTGACAACCACTAGAGACCAAGCACCAGCTCAGGATGCCCAGAGCCCCATCCAAACTGGCCTCGAACACCTCCAGGGATGGGGCATCCACAACCTCTCCGGGCAGCCTGTGCCAGTGCCTCACCATCCTCTCTGAAAAACCTCCCTCTAAAATCTACTCTAAACCCTCCCTCCTTTAGTTTAAAACTATTTCCTGTTGTCCTACCACTATTTACCCATGTAAAAAAGTTAATTTGCCTCCTTGGGAACAGCTTCACTCTACTTTCAGCTTAATCCTAGGGGGAAAAAAAAAAAAGCCTCTAATTTCTCCTAAGGGCATTCAGGTGATCAATCTAATTGATGTGCAGGTGATATATTAAATCTCAGGACTTCTGCTTCAGTGGTCACCAGATCTCTCATGGAAGAGCATCAGTAAGAAATATGAGGAACGCTGCCTAACAGTCCCTCCGTTAATAATAAAGGACTGTGCACATACACTAATTGCAGTGTGCTAAGCCAGCATCTGGTGACAGTGTCAGAAGGGCAACGGGGAGGGGGATCCGAGCAAAGGATCCATCAAGCAAACAAATGACCTGCCGACTTCACATCGCCTGGTTTGGCATCTGAACCACTCCTGCCTGAGGTTTAGAGCAGCAGGCTCTAGGCGGTGGGTGATTTAAGCCTTCTTCCCCTCAGAAAGAGGGCCTGCACCCGCTCCCCACCGCAGTCATGACAGGCCCTCTCTCTCAGCACTTTACTGATGGTAACAGCTTACCCCACTGCCATCACTTTCTCCTGACTCCATTTTCCCTCCTGAGGAGAAGTGGAACCAAGGAGGTGAGAAATGCAATTTCCATAGTGAGCTGTGGGTCACTGAAACAGGGAACCTCCATCCTGGAGATTAGTTCTGTTATACAAAGTGCTCTCTTGGTGGCTTTATTCAAATTGATGCCTTTTGGCAGCATTCATCCCTTTCCCCACCTCACCTGAGGCACCTCCTCACTGGGCAGTAGGATGGGACCAGAAGGGGGGAAAGCTCCTCCAAAGGCAGAGTGCAGACATTTTTCTCCTAGCTGGTCAAACTGGAAGGACTAAACAGTCCCTTGTCTCAGGAGGGCTACAGGGAGGCTCATGTGAAGGTACCCACCAGCTGGCTGACAAGCACAGAAGCTGAGGAGACAGAGATGGAGCTCACCTTCTGCTGAGCCAAAATCATCGCTAACATTGTGATAAAACCAGTGGGTGAGTGAAGGAAAATCCCCCTGTAGCCAGGTCAAGGCTCAGCCTGCTCCAGGCCCTTCCTCTAAACAATCTTACCCCCATGCTATGGATCTTCTTATCACCCTTATTCAGGTGATTTCAACCACTGAAATAAATTCTCAATTTCCTCCATTCAGAGAAACCTGTGATGCAGCCACAGCTGCCTTGAAGATTTATCCCAACAGGTGTGGCAGCAGCCCTCAGCTCTCCTATTTCTCTGCTATGTCCCTCAGGACGACCCATCTTCCACAAACCCAAAGCAGCTGTGATAACAAACCGACCATAGATTTATGTTGCTGCCAAGCCTACCGTAAATTACACTGAATCCCAGCAAAATAGCCCATGTCTGAGACCGGTAAGGAATGCATTGTCTCAAGTCAACATGAGACAATCAGAAATCCTTGGTCGATAGCTCTACGTTTGAAAGCATTCCTTTGGACAGAACCAGAAGCTGTTTGCTTTTGAATGGGAAGGCCCAGGAATGTTTTCTGGCTGAAGAATTGGTCTGGGAGCAAGCATTTTCAGCTTGGTACAGGAGGTTAGGAGATGATACCACTGTATCCTGTGAAGGTAAGATGCAAGCTGGTGTCTCCCTGCTTCCTCTTGTCTCTGCTGATTTAAATTTGCAAGGTGTGGAAGACAGGAACAAAAGAGTTCCTGCTGAGATCCCTGAAGCCAGAAGCTGTCACTTCAAAGAGAACATGCGTATTCATCATAGTAGTCAACTGACCATCCCTCCTTGGACAACCCACCGCTACCAAAGATAAGCACTCCTTGAGATTGAGGAGTGGTCAACTGCTATGTTTGTGTATCTGCACGTCTGCCTGTCTCTACTTCCCTATTTTCTATCTCTTCATTTTCTTTTTCAACCCATTGCCTAACATCATCTTGGAACTTTTGGCATAGATATAACTCCTGTGCCAAAGTATTCTTACCTGTAACACTTATTAATTGCTATTAGCAAATTAGCCAATTAGCCAATTTCACCTCCAAATAGAGTATTAGTTGTTAGAAAGCTCTCAATAAATTGATTTGTATTATTCCTCTGAATCTTGGATGACTCCATCGCAGTAGTGACCCCTGCTAACTAGGAGGCACAAGAGACAGAAAGATTCACCTCCCGTGAAACCCACTGGGTGAGACAAGACAAACCCCTTTAAGTCAGCAGGGTCTGTAGTTTTATTTATGTCACATTTAAACACTTCAATATTGAGCTATGTATTTAAATAAGTCAACAAATCAGCTCTACACAAGGGATGGGAGAGGGGGAAAGAGAAATCAAAAAGTCTTAACTTTCCTCCCAAAGCACAGATTTGGAGGAGCAGGAAGGAAAGATGCTCGTGAGGTGGAAAAAACTCATCTGAACCTACTGCCCACGATCTGATTAAATCAATATTGTTATGATGATTTGGTGGAATTTGATTTTTTTTTTTTTTTTTTTTTTTTTAATGATAGGTTACTGGTGGCAGTGATAGCCAAACTAAAGGCCAAAGTACAACTTATTGTTTGTGATATAAATGGAATTTCTACTATGATATCTCAAAATGCCCAAGCAGCAATTTATTCCTGCTGTCTAATTTGTTAGTCCGTGCAATTCACAAGGAGTCTATTGTTTTACACTAATAAGTGGATTGTTCCTATCAAGCTGCAGTTTCCTATCTTGTTAATCAATGCAACTCACGCTGACTCTTCACAGGGGTCAGCCATAACCAGAAAGTGGATTATTATCTATCAGCAAAGTCTCAGCTCTTGATTACTGACCTCATTATTCCATTCAGCACATGTAACTCGAAGGATAGGGTAACTTCACAGAACTTGTTCACAGAACAAGTAGACCAAGTTCAGAACATTTTTGTTATAAAACCCCAGGCTGGGTTTTATATATGCTGGACTTGGATATCTGTGTGCTAATAAGCATTGTAATCTATTACAGGAGCCTTTGCTCAGTTGTACTTTATTAGCTATGGCTGATGAATGAATGGAGCATAGATGAATAGTCCCTTACAATAGTCCTAACTGGGAGGAATGTAGATAGCTTCTATTCCCAGCTTGCCTAAAAAAACATCATGGAGTTCAGAGTCACATCTTCATTTTTACTGGCACTATTATTTTATCGTCATAGAGGTAAAACCGAGTCAGTCATAATTTGGCCAATCTTCACTAAAAAAAAAATCACCAATAAAACTGAAAAAAAAATGTGCAGCCTCCTCAGGATAGACTTTGCTTTGCATGTTCTTGGAGCAAAATATATCTGTAAAAGTCATTTTCATATTCAGTTGTAAACCCATGTGAGTACCCAAACCCCAGACTTCCATCATTAATAAATTTACTTATCTTTGAAATTAACCAGAGAAATTATATAGAGATTTTAAGGTGGGAGTGTAAGACTGTGCAAATCAAATGTTTACTTCTTTCTTAATGCACTCCTCTGGAAGATATCTTTCACAATAGCAAAGATGTTTAACACCAACAGACCCATTTCCTTAGGAGACAAGATGCGACCACTGTGTTTTTCTTCAGATATTCTTCTTCATGCAAAGATGATGAAATCCAACCTCAGAGCAACACACTTCAGGAAAGCAGCTGTATGGATTAACACTGAAGATCTCTTCTATATTGTATGCTCTAGAGAATAAAAAAGGCTTCTTCTAGATCCCTATCAGAAGCTGCTTCAAGGAGTAAGGTGACAGGTAAGCAAGCAGCAGTATTAACAGCTTGCTCCCTGGCTTGCAAGAGGCAGAGGGAGTGACAGCTTACATAAGCTAAGGTTTGTCCTAATGCTTGAAAGACTTAAAGTGATACTTGCAGTTTTTCTTGTTGCTTAGGGGTCCATCATTTCAAAACAGCACGCCAAATGAGACTGATCCTTTGTGCTGACAGTCACTGGCACAAAACGGCTTTGCACTTAAGCTGTCAGAGAATCACTGCAGAATTGAACACCGACATCACCGTTAGGATTTATAATTTCTACCGTGGCCATACCTACAAGGTCTCACCAAGCTCATGATTGCATTGAGATTTTCATAGAAAAGAATGAGAAACTGCCTCTTCTTCCAGAGCAGTTTTCTTATGCATAGCTGTATGTGGGCCAATATCAATATGCATTCTATTATCTGTGTTGATGCATAGTCCTGAGGCAATAAATACTTCTACTTCAGACCTATGTAAGAAGCTCCATTTCTGTTCCTCCACTACTGCATGGGAACAGGGATACAGAGGCTAACAATGATGTCATGTTTTCTTCCCCTCAAGGTGACAATGTAAATTGGGGTGCTCCAACCTTTTCAGGGCTGGTGACCAAATGTCAAGCTTAAGATCCCTCCCTCACAGTGCATGAGCTCATAATTCAGAGCTCACATCAGCACTGTGGTGCATGCAGGGGAATGGAGCAGTGTTTGGCTACTGGGATTCACAGATGCACTAGAATGAAACAAAAGTGGCAGGACAGAAATTGCCCTCCATATCAGTGGAAGGAGCTGTAAGAATGGGAAATCAGGCTCAAAATTCCTTCCCCTTCAGTCTCATCCTAGGATCAGCTCTGATCTTGCTGCATTTGTTGCGGCACCTGTTGTCCGCAGGACTGCAGAACATGCCACGTGTTGGTTTAAATTAAAAAAGAATGCTGCTGTTTTTGATGGGGACACCCCAGCGACTGCCTAAATTTCACTTAACATCCACAGGTTTAATTTCTATGCTCCTTCTTTTGTCTGTTGTCCCTATAAAGATGATGCTACTTACGATATTACTCAAAGCAAACACTGTTAACATTATCAACATCTTCAGCTTCCAGAAAATCTCTGCAAGGACTGGTGAAAGCTGAAATGTTAAAAGTACCACTCTAGTGAAAAAGAAGAAATTCACTGTTCTACCAGTAAGCCAGTTGCAATCCTAGCAGAGATTTTCTTACCATAATCAGATGAGGAAGTGGATCAGGTACAGTACAGTAATGTGACCTCTAGAAAGAACAGTTTCTCTTTCCTCTGATCTAAAAATTGAGCAGGTTTCCATGGTACAGTGCTCACAGTGTCTCCTGACCAACAAAGGGCATGAGGATAAACTGTATAGTTTTCCAGACACCCCAGAAAACAGAAACAATTGTAGAAGCAAATAAATTGGGAGCCTTTGGCTGTTCACAGGAACATTTGCAGTCCTTCCCGGACTTCCCCTAATGCAGGCTGATATTTTCTGCACTCCAGCTCTCACCACTTTTGTCTCTCACATCTTCTGTTTCAGATTTCACTTCACACCTGCCCCACTGCTTCCCTTTTAGCCGATTCCCAGCTGAGCAAGCAGAACCACAGTGAAATGTCCCAGGAGCCGTTATGGAAGTGCACTGCCCAGCTCTGTGTGCATAATACAAGCATTAAGACTGTCTTAAATAAGAATTGTGGACTCCTGACCTATTCCCTACAAATCTATTTCCCATAGACCATGTGGGTTTTGGGTAAGAGCAACCTGTTCTTTCTGTACAAAACATCTAAGATGCCAGGGTATTCTCCTTGGTTACTTGGTAATAAACACGACTTCATTACTTGCTAATAAATGAAACTGATAATAAAGTTCTTCCCCAGAGACAAAATATCTGTTAAATCTACTAGGCGAAAAAAAGCCTCATTTTTAATATCTCCTTGTGTACAGGAAGACCTCCTTAATCAAAGTGAAGCTTAAATGCGGTACTTGCTTAGCAGGAACACCTACACAGGAACTGATGCTCAGCAAATTGTTTGAGATGGCCCTCTACTCCAGGTAATTTTCAAAGTTATTACTCCACCATGCCTGAGGCTCAGGAGAGCATTAAAGATACTAACAGGTACCTACATCCTCTTCATTACAAGCTGTGACATTCAGATCAATTTTCACACTGCATCACATCTCACTTAAAACCACACTTGGGCTTCAAAGCCAACCCACTTCAGTATTCAGCTACATGGGGATATTAGCCAGCTACAAGAGAAAGAAATATCTGGCTACAGATAAGTTAACACTGCCCCACTACGTGAACACTAATCTGGAATAATATAATTTTTATTTCAGAAAAAAAGATATTTATTCTGAAACGTAGAGCTATGGAACAACAAGAGTATAATTTATCTCGTTAAGCTCATCTAACACTACACCAACACTAAATGGAAGGGTTCTTTGTCCAAGCTCTTCGCTATGTGCTCCTTGTTGACTTTGATGTCTTTCTGTGACTCAGTGGATCAGATCTGCTCATTCACCCAGCAAACCCAGCAAAGGAAAAATAAGATTCAGTTTTTGCTCATTAATGAGCTGATCTCACTGGACAAGAGCATTAGTGATGAGCAAGGGAAGGCAAAACAACATACAGATATGACAGCAGAGAATGTGAGCATGGGAGATAGTTTTAGACTCACTTGTACTATAGAACACTGTGCTTAGTGTGCAGCCATTTAAACTGTTCCTCGGGGACGTGGGATGGAGAAGAGATGAAGTAAGAAGAACAGGAATGCATTGGGATGGGCCTCTAATAAAGAAGCAGCAGATCATTTGGGTATGGCACTCTCACCTTTGCCATTCCCTGTGCTGTGTCAAACACAAAATCAATACTTCAGGCAGTAATCTGAAGCAAAGACTACCAGGTTCTTCTGAAGGGAATGAGAACACCTTACAAGAGTATTAAAAATTCTAATTGATGACAACGCAAACAATGTGAACATGATAAAGCAGCTACTGCTTAACACTCTTAGTAAGGAAATACGGCTGAAGAGACACCCTGAGGTTCATACAGTGGTCAGTTCTGCATATAACTTGTAAAAAAAAGTTTCACCTTTGGGTATTGAAAAGTAGGAGGTCATAAAGAAAGGCAGGGGAGCTATTTCCCAACTTTAAATAGATACTTGGTAGATACCTGCTTATTCCGTTTTATTTTCAGCCACGCAAGATTTCAATAGGCCTCGGCTAATGCTTGCTACCCATAAAGGAAAACCAAGACACTGAAACAAACCACTCTGGAGAACGAAATACTTATTAAGGATTACTTTAAAAGGAAATACTTATTAATAGTTATTAAGGATGGGAATTATCTGATCAAATGTAGGTACTGCAAACTTCTGAGCTAGCCCTTTTCAGCTCCCTTGACAGCCAACAGCCTATGAGGCACCATTCATCTCCTAATGCAGATATCTAAAATAGGTCAGAGGAATTGTGCCCTAAACGTGCCCATTTCTTTTCACTGACTATATAGGAAGCCCAGAATAACTAACATAAATGGAGACATTCACATTGTAGATGCCTAAAACCAGGTGAAATTAATATCTTTACAACTGCCTGTATTATTACATCACATACTGTAGTGCAGCACATGTTGGCTCCATCATCCCATGCTAACTGCAAATAATTGATGGTACTGGAAGGATTCAGATACATTTATATGGAGAGAGATACTTTCATTCTTATCATTTTCTAAGGAGATGTGTCTTGTTTACTAGCTAAAGATGACAAAGTAAATATGAATTGAGAAGATATTCCTAGAAAAGCTGTTTTTGCACTTGCTCCTCTATGCTCCTCTATGCTTCCTCACCTGGCAGATCACTCTTCAACCAAATTGTTCCTGTCTGGAGGAACAACCATGGTAACTTAGCATATGCTAGAAGATTTGCCTATGTGCTTAGCTTCAAACCTCATAATCCCACTGAACTCCTTTCAGATCACTCACAGACTTCAAATTGAGCATGCATCAGTGTTTGTAACACTAAGCCCAAAAACGCACAGTCCTTTATTGAAGACCCTTAATTAGGGTCCAGGTTTTGACAGATAATTATATGTCTCTTGCTCGGGTCACTCCTTTCTATCTGACCTAGTTTCCCTGTTAACAAATGGAATGAAGTAATTTATTCTCATTTTTAAAGCAGTTCTATCTCCACGGACAAGAAATATCACAGATATTAAAATGCCTTTAAGAAAGCATCTCTTTTGTTTCACTAAATGGTGTAAAATCAATTGTATCCAGTTAGAAGAAATGCATTTCTCAAAATCTAAACTAAACTCATCACAGGGAGGATTTAAATGATTTTCAAAACTTGTTAGTCTGGTGACCTTTTGCCCACAGCACATTTCAAAGTTGTTTCTAGCATGTAATCAGCATAACAGAAGAACTCATATTAAAAAGGAATGAAGTTCAAAGAGATTTCTGAATTGCTGAAATCACAAAGGCCTGATGACCTTTTAGTCACTTCTGATGTAAAAAAGAAACTCCAGATTTATGTTTCTCCCAAAACTCTGCAGCTTTTAATGAACACAGGTACAAGGTTTGAGGAGCGTAGTTCAATGTAAATATGGAAGTAAGTCATCACTGACCCTGCTGGGGACAGGCTTTTATTAGAGAAAGACAGTGTCATGCCCTCAGGAGACCTGTGCCAGAGGACCCCAGGAATCATTCTCTAATTTATATTTGAGATGACAGGCGGGGATTTCTGCACCACACTCTGCACAGAACCACCTGCTTCAACCACATTTGGATCTGACATCGGCTCTCTGCGCTCTTCCATCTTCCAGCACTCAACACAACAAGAGTAACTGCATTTGACATCTCTAAGCTCTTTCACTCAAGGGATATCTGAACAGCGAGCTGATTAAAATGACTCTAGGACAGCATCTTCAGGTCAAAACATTATTTAATCAGACCCCTGGAAGGAACAAAGTACATAGAGCAAAAGAGGGAAGTAGAAAAAAGAAATCCTCAGCCTTACCCACCTTTATTTTCCTTACTTTGTCTTTTTCTTATTATTGACATTCCTCTTGGTTTAGCTACCTAATTGCAGTTTGAAGCAGTCCTGCTTCCAGCACGCCCTCTGAACACTGCTGTTATGAATTTGCCTGTCCTTGCTTATACAAATCTGGCCAGCCTCTTCTACTACACTGAAACATCCTTCCTTCCTGGGTCAACCATTGCGCTTATTTTGTTGTAGGTATCTCCTTTACATCAGATTCCTTTACATCAATTTATAATTTCAGTAAGCCAAGAAAACAGCACTACTGACACTTCCAAGTTAGCAGAGACATCTTCAAAGCTAGTGCTGGTTTGTTGGAATGTATTAAGCTGGAACAATCCAGTACTCATTCCTCCCCCTTTCTACCAGATAAGGCTGCATGCATCTCTAGAGGACCAAAATTACAGCACTGAATAAAGCTAATGACAAAACTATTGAAAAAAAAATCACTTGAGCCTAAAGAAAAAAATAAAGCTACCATAATCCTAAACAAACAAACGCTCCCCTCCACACATACAAAACAAACAGAAACAGACAGACAATGAGAGAACAACACTCAACCTTTAGTTTTCACTGCACTAGGGAAATTTCACCACCTCTGGGCCATCACTGCTATGATGATTGGACCTGCTCTCAGCAGGGCTACTCAAGATTATGAATTAAAACACTAGTGCCAAATGATAGCTCCTCATCTGCAAATAAATGAGTGGGACACTTCAATATCCCACTGGCTGCCAGACTCTTAAGGCTACTTTATACCTTTATCAGGAAGGAAGAGGGGGAAAAAAGCATAGAACCACAGAATGGCTTAGGTTAGAAGGGACCTATAAGATCATCTAGTTCCAACTCCCTGGCTGGGGTGCAGGGTTACCACCCACCAGATCAAGCTGCTCAGTATCCCATCTGGCCTTGAACACCACCAGAGATGTGGCATTTCTAGGTGACCTGTTGCAGAGTCTAACCATCCTCTGAGTAAAAAATTTCTTCCTGCTATCTAACCTAAATCTCCCTTCTTTTAGATTAAAGCCATTTCCCTATGGTCCTGTCACTATCAGACTATGTAAAAAGTCACCCCCCCTCTTGCTTGTAAGCTCTGGAGTAAGGACTGAAAGGCCATAATGAGGTCTTCCCAGAGCCTTCTCTTCTCCAAACTGATCAAGCCCAACTCCCTCAACCTTTCTTCACAGAGGAGGTGCTCCAGTCCCCTGATCAACTCCGTAGTCCTCCTCTGGACCTGCTCCAACCACTCTGCATCCTTCATGTACTGAGGGCCCCAGGCCTGGACGTAGTACTCCAGATGAATCCTCACGAAGGCAGAGCAGAGGGGGGCAATCCCCTTCCTCTCCCTGCTGCCATCCCTCTGTTGATCAATCCAGGATACTGTTGACCTTCCAGGCTTCAAAGGCACACTGCTGGCTCATGACCAGCTTTTCATCCATCAGGACACCCCACATTCTTCTCCTTGGAGCTGGTCTCAATGAATTCTTCTCTCAGTCTGTATTCATAGCTGGGATTGCCTCAACCCAAGTAAACACCTTGCACTTGTCAAAACACTTTGCTTTGACATCTGCCTTCAATGATACTGCACCTATTCCCCAGCGGGAGGTCCAATCATATGAAACAGACTACACTGAAAAATATTCAACTGTCTCTTGACAATACTGAAAATCAGACACTGATGCTATATAAGAGAAATGCCACATACATTTAGTGTCAGAAGTACATCAGACTTTAACTTGTTTGGCTACACACTTTGAAGTACAGTGCCAAAAAAAAAAAATGGAAATAGTTGCAGATCTGAAATAAAATAAATCAGAAGCATCTTTCTCTGAGCAGAGAACATTACTTTCTCTGAGTAATGTCCAAAGCTTGAAAATGCAAACGTAAACATATTTCACATAAATACTAGAACACACTCAAATTCCCTTCTTTTTGCTCCCTGGAGAGCCTTCCTTCTCTCACATGGAGTACAGAAACAATGACAACAAGAGCAATGTCAGGGTGCTGCACTTTCTCTTCTGCTTTTTCAGCTCTTATTTGCTCTAGGAAACATGGGCTGGCTGTCGTGAGTGCTCTGGTCTCCCATTCACAGTAGCAGCTCTGTAAACTTTGGTGAGGATGCTATGCCTTCATAACCTCATAGGGCACTGTATTTCTGCTTTCCAAGTCCCAGGGGTCTCATTAGAGAATCTGCTAAATCAGGCTCATGCAGTCTGTCATTAAGTGTGGAATTTAATTAGTCTAAATTTCTGCTGATCCTCATTTAGGTAAGACTGAAGCTTGCTGAGTTGTTGCTGTTATCATGCTGTGTTTATCTTTTCCTCTGTCTTCTAAGTTTATTTTTTGTTCTTTGGTTTGATTTTACAGTACACCAAGGTCAAGAAAATAAATGTTCCTAGTGCAAAACCACACCTCAAGATGCAGTCATACTAGGGACATAGATACATACTGAGTAATAATAAAACAGATTTAGTAGCAACACTAGAACATATCACAGAATTGCAAGGGTTGGAAGGGACTCAAGAGGTCGAGTCCAACTCCGCTGCTGAAGGAGGTACCCTACAACAACAGGTCACACAGGTAGGCATCCAGATGGGTCTTAAATATCTTGAACTATAGGAGACACCACAGCCTTTCTGGGCAACTGGTTCCAGTGCTCCATCATCCTTACCATAATGAAGTTCTTCTGCACGTCTGTACTTCCTATGTACAAGTTTCAGGCCATTATTTCTTGTACTATTGCAACACAGCACTGAGAAGAGCCTGGCCTCATCCACTCGCCTCCCACCTTTTAGATATTTATGAACATTTATCAGATCCCTCCTCAACCCACTCTTCCCCAGGCTGAACAGGAAGACCCAGGTTACTCAGCCTCTCCTCATACAAGAGATGCTCCAGGCACTTAATCACCTTTGTGGCCCCCCACTGGACTTCTAGGTGATCCCCGTCTTTTGTGAATTGAGGAGCTCAGAACTGGACATAGTAGTCTAAATGTGGCCTCACCAGGGCGAAGGAGAGGGGGAGGATCACCCCCCATGACTTGCTGGCCATGTTCTTTTTAATGCATCCCAGGATACCATTGGCCTTCTTGGCCACAAGGGCACACTGCTGGCTCATGGCCAACCAGTGGACCCCCAGGTCCTTCTACTACACATTTGAACAGCCAGTGTTATTATGGTATAATGTAAGGGGAAAAATGGAGTTCTTGCATTGAGACTCTTCAAAATGCAGCTATGGGAGATGTTTTCTACATCTGCAAACTGCTTTAAAAAAAAAACAAACAAAAACCAACAACAACAAAAAAGAACCACCAGAAGATCCCCATACCCATATCATCAGTGAGAATATGTACAGTGAGTCTGACACTTTGGAAATCACATATGCAATGCAGAGTTGCTGATCAAGCTTGTAGATTTCTTAACTACATCACACTAGATGGAGACTTGATAAAATACACTCCAGATATTTCTCTCATTGTTAGAGTTTTTGTGATGCTGTCTGTAGTAATAGTATGGCTCATATTCCAAGTACTGGTAAAAAGAAGTTCATTCCCTCAGAGCTCTGCTACTGTAGCAGAATGTCTCACCTCCCATCTCACAGGGTCTCTGCCATTACCTACTTCACACACCACTACAGATCTGAGAAACCCTGTGAAAAGCTTTTTCTATTCTTATTCTAAACACAGCCAAACGTAATCACTCTTTGCCAAAAGGAAAAGACTGCAGCTGGTAAGGAAATTAAATTTACTCAAGATCTTCCAGTAATGCATTAAAGCATAAATGACGGAGGGATAACAATCAAGACATGCATAAAAATGTCTCAGAGAGTGCTTTCAAAGTTCAGGGCTCTATCTAAAAGAGTAAAAATCTATCTAGTAACCATGTTTAGGCTTTTTTTTTTTTTCTCATTTGGATGGGTTAATAAGATGAACAATGTATTAACTGCACAAATACAAAATTCATTTTCTAGTATTAATTTATCACTCAGCTTCCTGAAACCTAATTAATGCTAGATCTTTTGCCGCTTCTTCCTTTTTAATTAAAGATTTTAATTCCATAAACCAAGTCTTTGAGGGCAGCCCATATTTTGTTTTCTCCAGTGCAACTTACCGTTTACTGAGCCTGATTTCCCAAAAGTGCAGAGATCCCTCACCAAGAATCACTAAAAAGTTACTTAACACTGGAAAAATAAATGCTTCCTAAAAAAAAATCCCTCCTGTAATTCTTGTTCTCTATCTCACTATATTAAAAAAAATAAAAATAAAAATGTTTATTGGAACATAAAAGGAATTATCCCCTTCTTTCCCTTTTTTTTTTTTTAAAAAAAAAAAACCTTTTGATATGTTTTTCATCAGAATTTCAACTGTACCTGCATTAAAAAGCTCAACGGAAAATCCAAATTACTTGGCTGTCTTCAGAGTCAAACAGATTTATACTAAAAAAAAAAATTAAAAAAAAAAAAATCCTTATCACTAACTGAATAGTAGGCCTAATGTAGCATAGTAGAATACAGATAATTCTAAGACCTGTGTAATTTGCTGAGAATTTTTCACCCTCTCTAAAATTGCTTTCAAGCACCTGGAATACATTGCTAAGCGCTATACAGAAACTATCCTATTTAACATATTAGAATTCAATCGACACCAGAGAAAAATGCATTTGTGAAGTATTTATGTACATAAAGAAGCATAACATTAACTGCGCTGTGGAGATGCTATCACTTACAGTCACTAAGTGCCTCAACTACAAATTAGAGGATAATTAATTTTAAATAGTCCTGTACTAAAATACAAAAGAAAGTAGTTTAAGGGAAAAGCTTTAATAGATCCCATGGTAGAATTTTCTTTCTAGGACGGGCACAACTGTTTGATCAATTTACTTTCAATGAAATATGGAACCTGCCTGTAGGGGAGAGCTGACCTTACACAATACAGGGCCTTGAGTGAGATTTAGGAGCATAGATCTACATTATTCCCAGATATGCCTGTGTCCCACCTCAAGGCCCTATATTACCTCCATCTGTACTACCTTGCTTACTGCCTTCCCCTTCCAATAGTAAATCCCCACTCCCTGCCATGCCTCAGATTCTCCATCTGTGGTATTTCTGTACTTCCCTTGACAAAGTATTCAAGTTTCAGTGTAGCCATAAGTCCACAGAAAAAGCAGCACATAGTGCAGCAGAAAGCACACGTCCTCTTCAGTTCAGCGCTACTCATGTAGCAACAAGATGCCGCAAGCCAGCTGCTTTGCCATTGTTACTGCTACGCCTCCTCTCATGCATAAGTGAAGTCATTAGCTTCTCTTTCACAGGGTTGCGAGTAATCAAAAATTATGTGATAGCTGCTTTAGGGAAAGAGTTGGAAGACAAGCAGTTGTGGCAGAGCCCCAATCCCTGAAGATGGATCAACGCAGATCCTAAGATACGCTGCATCATTGGGTAAGACCTGCTAAGGTGGCACACAAGTGCTCATGCCACACTGTCCAATGAGTTCCAGAAGCAAATTACTTGAGCAGTTGAACATTTACTGATTCAAAGCTTTGGCCTCAGATGGGGAAAATTAAGTCTGGCCAGAGCCTAACTGAATTTCAAATGTAATTCTTTCTTGTAGAATTAATTTCATTTTACAATGTACATCTCCTTTCTAAGATGTTCATTATATATTTCTGTAGAAACCCACTGCTAATTTGCAACTACAAACAAGAGATGATGTTTTAAATGAAAATAATCATATTCCCTTCATGTTCTTGTGATCTGCTTTTTTCTGCTTGCTTACTGAGATACTAAAGTAAGTTTATGTTATTAGCTATATATATAACTATATATATATATATATATAACTATATTAACTATTACGTTATTAACTTTACAGTTTTTAGGATTTCTTAGCATACTCAAATAAATTTAGTGGTATGAAGGTGGTGTTTTCTGTGCTATTCCAATGATACTATTCAGGTGACTTGAAAAAATATATATATATATCATTCATATTAAAAGATTTAAGTGCCCAGATCTTGCAGTTAATAAATATGTAAAGCAGCTAAATTAAACATGTTTTTCTTTAATTAAAAACAAAACCAAAAACCATTCTTTCGTGATTTCTGTTTGTTTATTAAAAAGAAGCTTTTACGATCCATCACCAGTCTTCCTTATTACATGCTTTGGAAGGTGTACTTATAGTGGTAGAATTATATGAATTTCATGGCAACATTAAGGTGCTGCATGACTTCCCCAGTAATCCCTTTTCTATCACCATTTCCTCAAGAAATGTTCATCTGTGACTACAATAAAGTACATCAACAGCATTTTGCTGTTGACGTTTTTCACTTCTTAATAATGAAGAGAGACTTCCTGTAGCAACAGCAGCACGTATTAAAAAAACACACACATAAAAAAATAAAATAAAATAAAATAAAAATCAAGTCTCTGTAAAATACTCCACCATTTTCCCAGGAAATTAAAAAGGGGGGTGGGGGGGGAAGAAGTTTTAAAATAGCCTTAATAAGTAATAAACAACGTTAACTGAAAGAAGGGATTACAACCCAATGCTCCGGCTGCCTGTAAAAAGCTGTAATCAGTAAACTACTTTCTGAAAAGAGGTCCTGGTACAGTCTGTACTAAAATGAACAGAATGATTATATCATCTAGACCAATATTAATTCTGAAGAAAAATTGTGACTTTTGAATTATTAAGGAAGACTGTAATTGAAGTTTTCACTGAATATCCATAACCTGAGGCCATATAAATGGTCACAAAAAAGACTGAGCATTTTGGCTCTGATTTAGAACAATTCTTAAACAGTCGATACAACTACCTCTTTTTTTAAACCTAAGCATATGCCTAGTGTTCTCTGACAAACCAGGCCTCAAACTCCACCCTCACTTTATGTATCCGTGATTATCATGCTTCTAAACAGAATCTAGGGTCATAAATTCCCAGGAAAACGTTTAGAGACCTCAACAGAATCTGTTTCATCTGCAAAGAGGGCAGAGTACTACAAATTAATCCAAAATGTGAATTTACATTCCATTTGCAGTTCCGTGCCAATTCCCCAAGCAAACACTTGGTGTCCTTATTCATTATAACTTTACACACTTCCCAAGTGCATTGCCTAACAGCAAACTGTTTTCTTGATAAGGACACGTTTATATAGAGATTTTCAGAGAAACTCCATGTAAATTTACTTTGTAGATGGATGAATTACGCCACATTAAATTCCTGGGAGGACAGTCCCACATGGAATTAAAATAGCTTTAATTTAATTTAGTTTAATCCACTTCATGAGTAAAATAAATAAAATTAAATGAAGGCTACTTTAATTCTTAGCAAGAATTCAGAATTGATTTAAATAGCTGACTGACATCTAATTAGTTAATTCAGATAGACCTTGCTGAGGACCCCCAGATGAATAAGCTTTGACAGTGTCCAAATAAAAAGAAGTAGGAGGAGGTGGTCTTGTTTAAAGGTTCTCCCTGGTCTGTAATACATCAGCATGTCAGAAATCAGAGTATTAGCACTATGTTTTCAAACTGGCTGCTGAATGGCTAATTGTGCCTATATTTTAATATGTCTTCCTCATGAGGGGCGGGAAATGATCTCTTCTTTCCAGTGGTAGTGTTTAGAGCCAAGGGAATGGCATGAAGGTGCATCAAGGGAGGGCCAGGTTGAGTATTAAGAAAAAGCTCTTCACTGAGCAAGTGGTCGGTACTGGAACAAGCTCAAGAACCACCTGGACAGCATTCTTAGAGATATAATTTCAATTTTGTATGGTCTTTTGTGGAGCTAGGAGCTGGACTCGGTGATTCTTGGGGTCCCTGGCAATTCAAGATATTAAATGATTTCACACCATTCTACTGGTATTTCTAAAGCATGTCTCTGTGCAATACTTTGTACACGAGTTTGTATCACAGTCACTTGATAGTTTCAATTGAATCCCTGTGTGCTGGCTGGCACGAAGAGAGCAGAGTCCTGTGAGCTATACCCCAGAGCCAGTAGAGGCACTCACCCACCAAGTGCCGAGCAAAATATCCCTCAGCGCTCAGTCTCCGCACGGCGCGGCACCGTTCAGCACCACGGACAGCTCCCGCGCTCTACCAGCAGCTCAGAGCTCTCAGAGCAGAACCTCTGTTGGTTCTACTTCCAAACGTCCACCAAAGAACAATCAAACTCAAGCCTTGGGCTTATTCTTCTGTAACTAACGTTGTCTGAGGAATTCTAACAACATTCCTTCTGCATGTGGAAACACCTTCCCAGTGTGCCCTGCTGCGAGTTAAATCTACTTGGAATTAAGTAGCTTTAATCTAATTTCTAAAGGTAATATGTGTGTGCATGGTGAATACAAATGTTACTTCTTGATAACAGCAGTGAGCAAACAGCAGAGTATTGACAGTTTTGTGTAACTGCAGTGCTGGACTTAAAATGGTGAAAGACAGCAGTAAAACAGTGCGCAGAATCAGTGCTTTTCTATAGTGTCTGTCATCCAAAGATGTCCAAATGCCTTAAAAGCGACACTTCAACAAGCCTTCCAGCACGTCTATGTGAGAGAGAAACATTAAATTGCCCAGTTTCCAAATGGGTAAAAATAGATACAATTAAGTCAATTAGAGTTTGCTTAAATATTTTTTTCTGACCAGATTAGCTGCAACAGCATAAATTCCTAGCAGAAATATTTTTCAAAGGAACAGTAAGACTTTTTCTTCCAAACAGCATCATAATGCATCTGCATAAGCTACATTCTGAACTGAGATACCACATCTACTCTCGGTGTTGCCTCAGAATGCTCTAGCCTCCAAAACAGCCAGAATAGATACTTCCTCTATGCTTGGCTGGCAGGAGAACAAGGGGGGAGCAAAGTGTACTTTGAAAAGAAGAAAGAACATAAGCAAGCTTGCTCAGAGACTGATAGAAAACACAGGTAAAGAAAGACATGCTAAGAAGAAAAAAGAAATAGAATACCTCATTCTAAGGTTATATTTCCCTTTCTGTACCATGAAATGGGCCCAAATATTAAGTTTGTTCAAGTCTGTAAGTCTAAGACGGCATCACCTGCAGCTGCTGTTTTGGCACCAGCATCAGAACTTCAACTTTAGATAGATTTGAAAGATCAACACACTGTGAGCTTCCACCAGTAATAAAACTATTTTAAAACTCTTTAAAAAATCCAAGCTCTCAAATGAAATAATTCTTTGGTATAATCTGCCCTGTAATGGCTTGAAGCTTAATTGCTTTAACTTTTAGTAATGAATAATAGCCACCTATACAGCAATCTGATTAGAGAGCACAGATTCCATTTGTTATAATTTAAAATCTTGTTCAATGTCTCTCACTTCATTGGTCATTTGGTTAGAAAATGCAGAGTCATTTGTGAGAGTGATAATCAGAGTCATTTACAGGATCACTCCATCCTATTCACAGCTTTACAAGTATCTACTGTGCAGCACCAGAGCAGGCTGGGTGAAAAGGGAACGGTTCAATTGCAACAAAAACATTCTTCTTCCTATCTGGGTCAGTTTGCTAATAGCCATGATTTTTTGACATTACAACACAGAAGACTGCAGATAGCATGGCTAGCCAGACATACTTTTTATATACTGCAGCTTTGAGACAAAGCACCGATTTTGTTTTAAAAAAGGCTCAGCACATCATTCTGAATAGAAGTTGGCAATCAAACTCCATGACAACTTTTCTCTACAGAAGTTTAGCAACTGTCTCCCCAGCTGCTATATCCAGCACTTTGGATTCAATATTTATCAACTAGGTTTTGCAACAATATCTAACACGGTACTCCCTGCAACACTGCTGAGCCAAAAAATAAGAAACAGGAACACCTCAATGTAAAATCCAAATTCTCTCCTGGGGAAGTTCAAAGATTGTCTGCCTCTCTTGTTCATCAGAGTAGAGTTAAGATAATTATCTAAGTATACACCATAGCCCCACAAAGGTACAGGGAGACAAATTACGAGGAGGAGATGACTTTCTTCCCACAGTACACTCGCAGTGAATCAAGGCCTGAAGGAAATGAGGGCCGGGTGGAAGCTAAATCTTCCATTCTAGGAAGAAAATCAACCATGTTAAGACTGCAGTTAAAACCTTTGTTACTGATGTTTTCAGAGTTATTTCAGACAATAATACAGAAACATGAAGTACATGCAAGGAGCAATGATGCTGTAAGAAGTGAACAACCACTTAAATGAATAGTCCTTTGCAAATTAGCTCAAAAGAATTCATGCTTCAGCTCATCCTGCTACCATCTAAAACACATCATTTGACTTATAAGACAAACTTTGAGGGGAAACAAAACAAAAACAAAAAAACTACAGGAAACCACCAGGCAACGTTATATTCATAGCTCTTCTCCAAGTTGGTTTGGACCATTCTTGCAGATCATTGTCAATTACCATGGGACAGCAGGATCTCGTACCAGAAAGTTGCATTTCTGAGAGGACACCCCTTGCTACCAGCCATGCAAACTTGTTATATAGTACAGATTACCTGAAATGACAGCATCTCTCTGGGAGCTAAAGCCAACAAAAATCTCAACAAATTTGGCAAGGCAAACAGGTATAGAATACACTGTACTCAGAAGAAACAAACAGAGGTGGGACTGTGATCATGTGCAAGTTTAAATGCAGCTGGATATTTCAAGAGCTCTGGAATGTCTACACAAGCAGGTTTGCGATGATATTAGACTAGTCACGGGAATGTGGCATTCAAAACAGCTGCCTGACCCAGATTCACTGCCAGTGGCTGACTACATGAATACAGGATAAATAGTGTCCATGTGCTGCAATTTCACTTTTGGCAACATTTCTTCTTGCTGGAGTTTGATGATCTTTAAGGTCTCTTAAAGATCAACTTAAAGATCTTAAAGACCAACTTAAGCCTCTTGAATGAAATGACAACTGTGTATGAAGTGCACAGAGAACTAAGATTGAAGTTGGTGGAACTGAAATGGGAGTCAATTTCAATACCCAGTGTAGGATTTGGACACTACATTCAGCTAGATGTGTTTCAAAGTTTTGTCCACGTGGGAGTATATTTGAAACCATCCCATAGTTGATGCCAAGAACTTCAATACCTGCCAGTGTACTCAGTAATGAATGACTTTGAAAGTACATTTTTACAGGGATATTCACAGCTGCAAAGGAGCTATTGTATTCTTACAGGGAAAGCTGTAATGACTCCTCTGAAATTATCTCAGATCCAGCAGGGCGTCAAGGCAAAGCAAAGCTACCCATTGTAGATCTCAGACAACAGATGTTTTTCTTTCTGCAGGCAGAGAAACAAAACACCTCTCAATATAACACGTTCCTATCCTGTAGACAGTTCCAGACTCAATCCTTTTCACTTTATTTACGCAAATAACCTGACATAACTCAATTTATGCTTGAAATATCCTGCTGGATATTAAAGGATTTGTGGATGGAGAGAGCGGTCTTGCACAGCAGAATGGCTGTGACAGCAAAGAATGAATTAAGCATTAATACTTTGTGTCTAAATAAGCTTTCTTCAATCACCTCAATTTACAACGTATTTCTGATGGCATTGACAGGTTGTAGACTAATGGGAAAGTCATGTGTTAAAAGGCAAAACTAAGGTGGGGAAAGGAAATTAAATCTCCATTTAGCAGAAAAAATAAAAATAAAAAACCAATATTTGTTTTCTTTCCCAAGCAGCACAAACAAAGACTGCTGAAACTTCCCAGCAAACAAAATTTCAGCTCCCACCAACCATATTATTAAAACTGAAATAATTAATTTTCCGCATATTACAACAAAAAAGCAAACAACCATCAAAGATTTTTTTTTCTAGGTATCTGATTTTGGCGAGCTCTAATTCCTTGTTTTCTAAACAAAGCATTATCAAAATCATTACGTTCTTTTATGAGGTTAACGGCACAAATGCAGAAAGCTTTAATAGTTGATCTGAAATTTTTATCTAGATTACACTGTCAGAATTTCCTCATCAACTAAAATATTACCAGTTTATTAGTACGCAGGATACTATTTGATCCGGTGGGGGGAAAAAAAATTGCTCTGCACCAATTGTGACAAATGTTGCTTAGATTAATAATAAAACCCAGATTCAGACACAAACACAGACATGAATGGAAGAAGCTATCCTCTGTGTCCTTTCCAATTTAGAATGAGCCTGTTCTACAACCACTATACAGACTTACAGACTCTTATAATCTCTTACTGAACACCATATCTTCAGTAGATCAATGACATCTCTATTGTTTAATGTAATGTAAAATATAGACAAGTTGTCCAACTTAGAAGAGTAACACCCCAGTTTTTACACTATTCTAGTATGCATGTATATATTATGGGAACTTACGGCAAGCCAGAGTCTGTATGAAGCTGAGGACACCAAAACAGCCACTGCTCAGCATGGCTTCTTATGAGCATTACCCTCACTGGCTTTAAAATATATTTTTTAATTTCTGGGGTTTTTTTTTAATGACCAGGTCAGACAAAGAGCCCACTGGCTAAATATCACACTCGCATCATCACATGCAAAGGTCTTATACTTTCCACTTTAACAAATCACAGTTGTCTTACACACACTGTAGCCCCCAGCAGTTAAGAAATTTCTTAAGCCATTTGATTCCATGCAGCTCTGGCGGGCAAACAAAGTGGTAATACTGAAATGTTACCATACTGCAACCAGAATGGACATCAAGGGCAACATACACTGAAAGAAGAAAGTCTTGTAGACTATGGGGCTCCAGTGACACATTCATATAAAAGATTTACTATTCAGATTAACACACTGAATTTTGATCAGACACTTTGCATTTCATTACCATAGGTTAGTCCTTCCTCTCATTTATAGTCAAATCTCCAGACCTGCTTTTTTTTTTCCCCCCCCATGGCAGGACATATTTGCATTAACAACTTCTTAACTTGCTCCATATCATAGCAATGTGGCATAGGCTTTTTAGCTGGATTGTATGACACATACTTCCACTCCAGCACAGCATACACAGATCCACATCAGTATTCTTTTGCTTCTCATTCCAGTCTGCCCTCTTTATTGCTGAGAATTGTTAGCGCCTTTGTTCTCATCATAAAGCTGTTTCTCTACTGAATCATCAATATCATTTTTACCTCTCCTCACACTTTCAGCATACTTTCCTACTGCCTGCAAACAAAATTTATAACGAACAATACCACCACCCTAGGACTTCCACTCACATCAATTTTCTCTGCCTCATGCTCTCCTGTCCTCTTATGGACACATACACATCATTTCACTGATGTTGCAGAACCCTGAATGGACTCTTTTGCTGATGGTGCCTTCTCTTACCTCATATCACAAAGCAGATGCCTGCATTTCCTCCTCACCTCTGTGGACTTAACTCTCATGACTAACAGCATTTACAACAAACCTCTTCAAAACTACTGCCCTATTTAACACAGAACTGATAGGGCTTGCTAGCATCCCTTCAGAGAGACTCCTAAGAATGGAAAAATAGTAAAGCTGACATGGGAGTCAATTAATTAAGAACTAAAGAATAGGAGTATAATTAAGGTTAGCCTATATGAGTTTCTGGAAAATAGGCCTTGTCAAACAAGCTTGATTTCATTTCTTGATGAGATCACAGATTTCAATGATGCAGGTAATGCTCTGAGTGTAATAGATATCTGCAGTTGCACGCGACTGTTTTAAGACATCTGTGATTGAACTTTGATAGTTGCCAGCCCCCGCGCTACAATCTCTTCCAGCTGTGCCTTTTACCAACATGGCTGCTATCACATGGTTGGGAAGGTCAAGATGTGTGACCTCCATTGTCGTATTACACATAACTTACCCCAGCACACAGACACCTGCTGTTAACAACTACTGAATTCCTAAGTAGGAGGGAAATAAATGCAACAAGCCCCAAGGAAAGACTTTATGGAAGAAGACGGTATTTGTCAACAAGATCTGAGCATGCTTTTGCTTTCTCACTCTCTCTATCTCATCATTCATCACAGTCTTCCATACACAAAGACCTGGGTGTTGAAGGGGCCTGGCCAAGATGATTCATAGCTGATATGCTGGAGAAGTGATGTCAGCTATTAAGACTTCATGTCAACATTTGGGGCTTTTTTAAACTGTCATAAAGAACTAGTTTTCTGACAGATTTTTCATATTTTCTGTAAGTCAATTATTGATACAGGGTAGTCTTTTGCTTCAGGATCTTGTCTACTTTGGCACTCATAAACTTTAGAAGCTTATTATCTGGCTTCGCTTTTATGGAATATATCTAAAAAAATGTGTGACTGGCCACAGTATAGTTTCTTGTTGACTTAGCAGGAAAAGGAATTACATACACGTACATACATCATGTACATGATGTGCTGGCATATTTGGCTTTTAATGGTTTCAGAAAATTGGGTCTTACACCCGTACAGAATCATAGAATCATAAATGTTGGAAACGACTGCTAAGATCATCCAGTCCAACCATCAACCTATCACCACCATGACCACTAAACCGTGCCACTCAGTGCCACAACTGCCCTTTTCTTGAACACCTCCAGGTATATAGGTATATGCCTATAGTATAGAACATAGGCAGTAAACTAGAGGCGCCTATTATATAACCTTTATCAGAGCTCACGCTTTCTGGGCTTGACAGCACAGTACATCCCTCAGATTTACTGCTGGGAACAATGTTCTTCATCATCAGTAAACGACAGTATTTTCAATCTAACTTCACCACATATTTCCTCATGTTTACATTTGTATTTCAGTAATACCTCAATACTTCTGTTACAAGTCTCCATATGTTTAGTTACATGAGAGAAAAAGTGACTTACAGCGAGAAGCTCCAGAACAAGAAAGGATAAGAGACAAAACAGCCGAGTGGATGTAACAGTGTGACGCATTTACAAGGCACAGGAGAAATAACTGTTTGCACTGAACAGACAGTACGTTTGTTTATCAGGCTCAGCTTTTGTGATCTGATGGACCCTAAAAGCCTCAAGCAACATTTCTCCTGCATATACCAATGATGAAAATGCTATGCTATGATTTTCATAGAAAGACAGAAACTAGACTCAGCATCCCCCAGTCCAGCATTTCCTATGCATTGCAAGTTCTGGATGTGCCTGTGCATGAATTCTCCAATTGCAGCATTCTTTGAATATGGACTCTGCCCATAAGTGGAGACTGTGTGTGTCCTGACTACAGATTTAACTCGCTCTTTATTACACTCCAGGAAAGTGGAGCTGAGCATCTGTTTCATACGGGGCAATTCGCTTTCATTCTGCTTTCCAGGCAACACTGCTAGCTCCCTGTAAAAGGCACAATCATGAAGAGCCCACTCCAGACAGAACCTGTCCCACAGCCACAATGTACACTTAAAACACATCTCAACCCAGAACTCTCCTCCCAGCTCTTTCTCAGCTGGCCTCCTACTTTCAGCTCCTGCATGCAACACGCACACATCTTTGTCACACATCAAAAACATGGTTCAGAAAGACGGAATTCTACCCTCTGGTATTTTTGCGCTGGAAAAAAAAAAAACTTTTAAATTCCAGTAACAAGGCCACTTGGGCACCAAGGCGTTCCTGCCAAGTGATGTGCGATGTGGACTCTATCAGTCACCTCCAGAGAGCACTTGAGCAGTGTGGCCACAAGCTGTTTCCCAGCAATTACTCATGCAGCTCAGCCTCTCCTCCTCCTACAGCACACAAAGATTAGCAAGCAAGCAATGAACGTTAGCAACCATCAATAACTATCAATTTAGGATAGATTCAAACTGTGACTGAAGATTGAAAGCTTCCCCATACCCAAATGCAAATTGCTCAAAGCCTTCCGGTCTTCCCATTGTTCTGCTTTTCTTTAGTCACATCAATTTATGACATGTCTTCTTTAATATAGCAGGAAACAGAGCTCAGAACAGCACCACAACCATTTTTCACTGTCCTGCAGATTAGCCCACTTTGTCTCAATGTTTTCTGTGATGTCACTCTTAACATGCCATGCTTCATAAGGTTAAAAGAAAAAAACAAAACAAACCATAAACACAAACATTAAATACAAGAGAACTCTCCAGAAAACAGAGATTCAGTTGTACAGCTACAACTGCTCAGAGAAAACAGGGTCTCTTCAGTGGAAACCAAAGCAGCCTCTCCCTGAAAATACAGGAAAGATAATTTTGTGCCGCTGAATTCAGCAGAAGTGGTAACAATCCTCCTCATGTATTTGATTTCTCCCTGAAAATGCATGCTTTTTCTTCTCATTTTAACCCATCCAGAGGCCCGGAGGCTAATACAATTCTCACTGATGTGTTGTTACACCATGGAAAGCTGCTTCCTGGCACACAGTGGGGTTATTTTCCTCTCTTCATTTGGTAAATAATAAATCCTCATATCTACAATGGGATTAGGTCCCATTTCACTTGCTTTAGTGAATAGATGAATAGAGCACCTTTGAGTTCCCATAATTTTGAGCTTTCTTACAAGGCTTTGGAGCATCAAGACTATTTTCTCCTATACTGAGTCAGAAATTTTTCTTTTACTGCTGATGCAGGCATGACGAACTCTTATTAATAGTACAGAGAAACCCAAAAAGCCATTACATTTTATGAAAAATATCTGCAATTTGTGCTTACAGGCAGCATCAAAGTTAAACACTCCAAATCACGGTTAGGTGAGGTTTAGGGACAAATATATGTATAATTCATGAAAGCACACGGCCATTACTGGTAGTTCCATAGAATAAATAGTCCTTGGTAGACATAGTGCGTTTGAAGGATGCACCATATTCACACTAGCAATGTGGAGCCAAATTGGTATTTATGGTGTACTCACAATCCATTCAATTCTTTTACCATTTGAACCCGCCAGTGAAATACAGTGCTATATTCTGTTTCAGTTACTGGTAAGAGATACGCTGCTTCAAACAGAGCGCCTGATAACTGGAGAGTGCAGAAGAGCTGATGACTGCACAGAGTCCACTAGGGATCTTGTTATGCCAATCTAATTAACCTGGAAAATGCTCAGCTAGCACTGTGCTCTGGGCTTGCACACAGATGGAAAATGGGCTGTTCAACTATTGTGTGTGCAAGACAGACTTCTCATAACTCCCAAGTCATCAGAAACATTTAAGCATATGCTTACCATTAATGTTAAACAGGTGCTCAAGTACGCTGTTGAACAGGGAACATAACAAGGAGCCTCCAGAGTGTATGCTTTTTGCTTTATTGCTGTTGTACAGATACAGTTCTAATCCATTTATTTGGTTGCCCTCAGATATTACCAACAGCCTCCTGCCTGCATCCCTGTTAAAATCTGAATAAGAAAACAGTGGAGGTGCTCTCTTTATACAAACAAAGTGTAACTGTAAAGCCTGTGATTCTGGAATCCAGAAACAAGAAACAACATTCTATTTTTTGAATTGCTGTCATCTTTGATAGACTTTGATTCATACAAGAAAGTGCAAGTCCAAATTAATACTACCTTCCTCAACAGAGTTCCTAACAAATTGTAAATCTAAATGTATATGGTTAATGTAAATGGAATTAAAGGCACGGAGAATAACAAAATCATCAGGCACCACAGTATGAGTTTTCCTTTCCTGTAAACAAAAGTGAACAAAACAAATCAGTAAACAAACAAAAAACCTCACAAAAAGCGAGATAAGGAAAGGTGCTGTCATATTAAGTACAATTAATTTCTGCTCTTCCCAAAGCAATACACAATTCCTTCACCTGGACCACAGATATATTTTTTAATGTAGTCAATGAACTCAGAGTTCATGAGTAGTAACATTCCTGCATTACAATAATTTGCTTTACAAATGAGATACTCATAAGAGGTACTTTCATCCCCCTCAAAACTGGATGAGAAGGCACATTTTTCACATCCTCATAGACAAAAAAAAAGAGCAACACAAGCTTATTTCTAGCTTGCCTTAGTTATATGCTGAAGATGGACTACTCAGTATTTACAGAAAACATGCCAAGTTATCATTTCAATTTTTCTCCATGGTTTTAATAACATCACTCCCAAATCATAAACAAATAGAAAGGTTTCATTTCCAGAACGTTTCCCAGTTCATCATCATTAGGGAAAGCCTAAACAAAAGTGCAGGCATGCAGCATGCCCTGTGAAGCATCTGATGGGGAAAATTATGGGGTTCTCCATGGGGGACAACTCAGAAAATGAGATGAAGCAAAACCCTCAGAGTGCTTTCCTTAACCTACAGCATCCTCTGGGATAACTACCTTGCTCACCCTTTGTACTCTGTGCTTCTTTACCACTCCCTTTGCCTTTGATTGTTATTTTTTCCACTCTCCAGTATATTTCAGTTTTACAACCTTTAAAAAAAGGTATTGAAAAGCCCTAGTGACAAAGAACATGATGGGGTTTTGTGTTGAGATTTGGGCCTGAAGGCACTTGAATCTCAGACAAACTCCTTATTCAGTTCAGCGGGGGTAGTAAACCCATTAAGTTCAGCAAAAGTTGTGCTTGATCAAGTGCTGAATAACGACTACAGAATGAGCCATCTAACGTGTGGCTGGAATTCATGCCAAGCCTAACTGTCTCCACACACACCTGAGTTGACAAAATCTTCTAGCCAGCATTCTCTGTAACTCCAGAGTGATATTCCACAGCATTCAGCACTCTGCTTATCAGACAGTGCTTCACTTGGGCATGCAATAGCCGACAGTGCAGCTAATCCCGCTGCCCCAAACAGCCAGTTCTCTCAAACATGCTTTGGTTGGACTTTCAGGTGTGTCTCAGAGCGTTGGACTCGATGATCTCTGGAGGTCCCTTCCAACCCCTACAATTCTGTGATTCTGTGATTACTATAGTGGAAACAGTTCATATTTGATAATAAGGACACCACCATAGAGGCCTTATCACAGACAAAATCCTGGACTGATGGCTGGACATGCAATGCGTATGCAATTCTAACACTCCTTGTAAACGTACAGATTGTGAACCACCTATGTACAATCGAGGGCAGAATTCAGATTCAGTACAACATATAGTAATTATCTCCCTCCACTGCTCCTGTTCCCAGGTTTTAATTTGACAGCGATGTAGAGAATACCATTGGACACACAGTTCTTACAGCAAACATTCTATTCTTGGAAATCACCCGCAAGACATAATTTTCTTCCCAATGCGCAGTGTAAGCATTACAGGTGCCCCACAAATTTCCAGGACCTTACTGATACCACAAAGGCAGTTACTGCAAAAGCAGACATGTAACATAACCTTGATAATCCACTTCAAGGGCACCTGGGACATGACAAATGCTGACTTTCCTTAGTACAATGTCATTAGGACAGTAGCAAATCCACAGCATTTACAGGTATACACATGCTATAGCTGGGAACCAGTTACCAATGCATTGTCAGCACTGGAACCCTAATGGTTTATATTTATTCTGTAAATTAGTTGTTTTTATTATTATTATTTTATTCCCAACTGCAGCCTTTTAAAAATGAACAACATAGGAATCTACTAAACGCAATGCTCTATTGGGAGAGAATACCAAGGTTCCTAAATTACAGTATTATGCATTAGTGGATTACACAGGATTTACAATACAAAAAACAATTTCATAAATAGGCTTTGCTTGTTAATCTCACGTGAGTCACTGTTTAGTACAACAATGTTCAACAACACATATGCAAACACACATACCTAGAAAAACGAATGAGTGTACTGAGTTTACGATGACATTAAACCATTTGGATTAAGTTCTCTTAAAGCTACAGAGGTAGATTATAATGTTCCAAGGAACCTCTGTACACATGCAAGCCATAGAACAAGCAATTTCCACAGCAAGACAGCACATGGCTGAAATGGAACTCCTCTGCTGCTATACATGGACTGCAGCACTGGGAGACCCACTTCCACACAAGCAAGCTGAGATTTGGAAAGAGTAAAGCCCTAAACATAAAGCTCATGTATCCCACATCCCGCTGCAGATGGCTGGCAAGCCCTGGTGCAGAGCAGTACTTGTCTTGTATAACAGCAAAGACACAATTGCATGTGTAGAGCCATCTGAGATGCTCTGGAATATCTATGACTATGCTTAAGCAACAGACTCAAGCCTAAGATAACCAGCAGGGTAGATGTCTGTGGCTCAGCCAGTACCCTCATCTTTAATAGTGTCGATGGAGAGAAATCGGCCCTTGAGTACAATTCCTCTGGTCCATTTGACACAACCACATGAAGACGAGATGAATCATGCCCCAGACTCTGCTGACTAATACAATTATAAAAGGTGTCTAGGCTGACTACATTAGATGTAGATGTCTACATTGACTAAACCAACGTTTAGTCAGAGGAATCCTATTTCCATCTTGTTCTAATGAAGAACCACAAGAGCCTGAGAAACTACTGCACTCCCACAGAGACTGTTCCAGCAGTTAATCGCCTTCTCTATAAAAACGAAGCACTTTATTTCTCTAGTCCAAAATGCTCTGACTTCAACTTCCAGCTTTTGAGTCTTGTTCTGCCTTTGTCAGCTACATTCAATCGCCTGTTGCTATTAGAGTTCCAGTACCAGTTAAGAGTCATGCCTCAGCATGATTCTTTACGATTTCTTCAGCATGACCTTCCCCTTTACGTAGTTAAACCAGCACCACTTGAGTGCAAAGTTCTGTGAAGAAATTCAACCTGTGGTATATACAGGAACGATGCTTGGTGCAAGGGAACACGCTGTGAATTATTTTCTGGCATTAAGAGACTCATTCCAAAGCTCAGACTCACAGCCAAAGATCTTCTGCTGCAATTCTTGCTGTTGTTTAGCAGTTTCATTTCTACCTGACTTATAACTTCAGCTGGAGTCATGATAGCCCATCAGGGAACTTCTACAGTTCCCTTGTTTTCAGCTCTGGAGGCACCTTTCTCAGCTCAGGTAACAGACAGTTGATGGATAGTACACAAAACCCAGACAGCATTTGGTTTCTAAATCAAGTAGGATCTGAGGCAGAGGGAAGGACAAAGTAGCAGGTAGACTGTGCTGGAGCAGAAACTCCACCACTTACTTCAGGTGGGAGTTTCAAGAAAGGTTAATCTCTGTGCAGCTTCATGGCCCCATGGTAGGCCAGCTGCATTCTTGGCTGAGAAACATTACACCATGTATGTTTCAGTGTGAAGTGATTGATCCCTGCAAGCAATAAACCTCAGACAAAACACAGCAAATAAGGAAAATGACGTTCCATTGTAAATCTCTTTTATTTATGCTTTTAATACAAATTTAATGCACTGTAGAGGCACCATGAAAACAAAAAGGGCAGAAAGAAAGCTGGATTTGCTGTTTGCCAGCACCAGTGTGTCTCCAGGAAGACACAGAAGGAACACACCAAGGATGGCAGCATAGCTCCATCTTTGAGCCATTTGTACCCTTGAAGTCTCTGATGCTTCAGAGACGCCAACAGAGCTTATGGGTGAAAACACCACTGCTTGCTTTTATTTGTTTTTATATAACCACCCAAGCTGCAGCTATCAGAGTCAGGATTTAAATGGTCAAACAAAACACAGAAGAATCTGGAAATTTAGATGAGTCCTCCCAATGAACCAGAACAGCCTCTTCTGCCCTCTTCATAATTTTTTTTCCCCCACAAAGCCAAAAAGTGGCACGTTCATTAGAGCTTCTCTTGGTAATTTCCAATCATTAGGGCAGATGTTGCCTAGATTGAAATTCAGAATGAGTTTTATAGCCACATCCTTCTAACCAGATACCTGGCTACAGCAGAATGCTCACTGCTCTCACTGTCAACTAAAGAAGCCAAAATAACAGCATGATCACATACTACAGATTAAATTCTGCATCACAAAAGCTATGCACTTTCACTGAGCTCATTTCCTCTGCTCACCAATGTGCCCACATCCGAAGGCAGTAGCTCCTCCTTATCTTCACTGTAGCTCTACCACTTTATTCTTTGGCTTTGCATCGGTGTACATAAGAGAATATGACACTATGTTAAAGGTCTTTAAAATGGCTCCACTTAATGGATTTTCTTGCAAATACATTAAAAAAAGAAGAAAAAAAGAAAAAATCCTGTGTGCATGATAGATGTCGATAGATCAGTCCCAGGGGAGGCAAAGGCAAAAGTGGAATAAAACAACTCCAAGTGCAGTTGGTATTATCATCCTTTACTTCACAACAGAACATGTAGAGGAATAACAGGAATATTTTAACAAAATACATTACACAGCTGCACCTCCAGTGAGGATCATATGTAAATAGATTAAATTAATCTCCAAAAGTGATGCACTTTTTTCTCCAAACCCTACTTGTTGCATATTAAACTTGAAAGGGACTGTGAAAAAACTCATGGGATATGTTGGTTGTCACTGTAGGAAACCACAGTGTATTACTCTCTCCCTACAGTATTTATGCAGAATTAGGAGAATTCTCATTGTAAGAGGGTGAACTATTTTGGTAAGCAACATTCCCTTGGCTCAAGTGATGAATGGGAAATAGTGCAGTAAAGCAAAAATGGGCACCTTTCCAGGTAAGTGTTGTTGTTTAAAAAGCCAAAACACAGCTCTGATGAAATATTATCACAAGGATAAAAACATTTATCTCAGTGTCACAAGACTGGCTTGGTTTTTGCTGGTCTAATTAAGTAATAAAGAAATCACAGGTGTAACTCCATGCGCTATCGCTGCACTTTAAAAGGACCCATTGGGTAGCCAGGGAGCAGTGCGCCACATTATCACTTGGTGTCACATCGTTTTAAAAATGAAATAGCTCAGTTTAAGAAAGATTTCTAAACAGAAGAAAATCGATATATGGTTAGAAGCTTGTCAAGATTCTAAGCAACAGCAAATCTGCCAGAAAACAAATAGACAAATAAATAAATAAAAAGAAGAAGAAAACCCACAGTGGGCTTTGAAGCTTCAATGATTCCTCAACTTCTGGTAGACAGTTAGGGCAGGGCACAGCACAGAGCAGCCCCTGGGACTCCAAACATATCCCTCCCATACCTTCAGTGACTGCCAGGTGCATAAGAGAAGACACTCACAACAGCAGGCTTAGACGTGGCTGTTCCAGGGCTCTAACACTAGTTGTAACAAAGTGATAAATAGATAAAAAGAAATACACCACTGTTTTAATTTAAAAAAATATATATATTAAAAAAGCTTAATAAAAAGAGCAATAAAAGTACTAATCATTACTTGCTAGAACTTTCATTGAAAGCACACCTGAGATTTGAGGATTAGTTCTTATCTCGAAGTATGAAGCTTCTCCAAATATTTTGAAGTTGAAATACTCACCTAAATTTAAGTCTTACTTCAATGAGCTGCAGATCCAGTCACAACTACACACCAGATCGGCGCAGAAACCAGCTGTGTGTTTTAGGCGGCCCATAAAAACACAGGCATGAATTAAAGAAATCATCTGCATCAGTGTAACAGCTTCCCTGTCTCAAGATCTCATCGACAGTGCCCTTAAAAAGACTCCTACAAAGGAAAACCTGGTGCTCAGGTCAGGGAGACCTCCCTGTATCACACAGTACAAAAGAGAAGGCTGTGACAGCAGCCTGGCAGATGGATCCTGCCCTATTTGAATCAAAGGTAAAAAAAACTATGGTCTCTGGCAGAGGGTTTTGAATTGTGGACAGCCCCCAGCACACGGCTCTGCGTGCAGATAGATCGTTCCAGCCTGTGCTCATCTCATGGAGGGGTGTGGATGCGGATCCATTTTGCTGACCAAAAACCCCAGCAGAAGCAGCTCTGGGGAATCCCTGCCTGCTCACCGTGCCCAGACTTCAGAGACCAGCAACGAAATGTTCGTGAGGGTTTTACCAATTACACAGGACACTGCCTATGTAAAATAGGCAAATCCCGTACTTTAAACGCACAATGCCACCTCAAGTGGTTAATTATTTCTTCCTAGTGGCATTGTACACCATCATCACCAACTACAATGACCTCTAGGATCAGCAGCTTAAGCAAATAATGGTCTCTGTTTCCCCACGTAACAAAAGTTGCAGCACCAGAAGCACTGCGATATCTCCAGGCGGTTAAGAGGCATAATGAAAGAAGTACGATGCAATCACGCCGTGCAGTTCTCCGGGAAAAATGTTTGCAGAAGTTCCCATTCAGTTCCCTTAGTTGAATTCACAGGTCACATAGCATTGCACCTTCCTCTTAAAAACTACCGCTGGAAAAAGCAGCGTTATTGGATTTGGAAAAGGAGGCAAAGCCTCAAAAAGCCAGCAAAGCATTTTACTACAGAACCTAATTAAAGGATGGAGAATACTTTGGCCGCCTCTTGAACACGTCAACCCAAAGCACGAGAAAGACACGTACAACCATCTGTATCACACCCTAACATCTCCCCTCAAACGGTGGGCAAAATCCGAGCTCTTCTCTTGACAGAGGGAGGGGGCAGGAGACCAACAGGTCCCCTTCCCATCGGGGAAGCAGCTTTGGCAGCAAAGTGCCCTGCAGACGCACCGCTGCCCACCCCCAGCTGTCAGAGCATATGGAGCACACCGAATCCCCGGTACCCCCAGCGGGTCAAGCCGGCGGGCAAAACACACCAATACATTTCTATCAGCACAAGATGGCAACCAGCACTTCCTTCGAGAGAGCAGCTGGCTTTTTATTGTCATTATTATTATTTTTTCCCCCACCTTAAGGGAGGGAGCTGATTTAAAAGCATCCCGAGCAGGTTTCTTAAAAACCAGCACCAAGATAAGCGTTTCCAGTAGTAATGCCAAATGAATCACGAGGCAACCCCCCCCCCCCCCCTTTCCACGTCCCCCAACACACACACCACGGACATCAACTTGCCGAAGTTGGCCGTGTCGGAGCGCGGTACCGACCCACCGCCCCCTCTGCACCACAGCCCCTCCTAAACAGGAACATCACCGCAGCCTCCGCACCCCGAGTCCAACCCCCCCCTCCCTCGAGGAGTGGGAGCTGAGCAGAGATGGCCCCACGCTGGGTCCTCTCCTCAACACAAAGGGGCCCCGCAGCGACTGTGCAGAGGGTGTCGGGGGTGTGGGAGCACCGAGCACGAGTGGGGACCCCGCCGCTTACTTACAGTCATTGGAGGCGGCGGCAGCAGCCACTTACCATCATGTTCCCCTGCATTTTAGCGGTTTGAAACATTGCCTTTTCCTTCATTTTTGCTGTATGTGAGTCTATGTGCGTGCGCTGCTCTCCCAGAGTTACTTAATCCAGAGGCTGGATCACTTCAGCGAAGAACCAGCGTGCACTTGCGATGGCTTTTTAGCGTGGAGTGAACTACGAGTAGCAGAGGGGGAGGATGCTGGCGTGCTTTTTCCCTTCCACACCCTTTCACAAATTTTTCCTTGCCCGTTCCCCCCACCAAAAACAAATAAATAAATAAAACAGCTCCTATCAGATGGGAGGGAAGGAAGGGAGGACTGGGGGGTAGCCAGGCTCAGGTCCACACCCCCCCCCCCCCAGCTTCAGCTCTTGCCCTGTGGGTGCCGGTGGGGTGGGCAGGAGGGAGCCGCACGCCCGCCCCTCACTCTGGCCATGCCCGTGGGCGGGGGAGGGTCCCACCGAGCCCTCCACACCCCGTAAGACCCCGCTCACAGACTGGAGGGGAGAAGATGATAAATAAAAAGGAGATGGGAAAGGGTGGAGGGGGCTCGTTGCTCTCCGGGGGGGGGGTGCATGCGCTTTTTACCAACAGGAACCGGGGATGGGGTTGTAGAGGGGGAAGGTGGGGGGGGATCAGAGCCGCCTCTCACAGCATTAACTGTTCACCGGCTAGGGCCAGCCCACGGCTGATGCAAGGAGGGTGGGGAAGAGAAACACCGCGGGTTATAGCGGGGACAGCGCACCGTGTTCCCAAGGCTGCGGCCCGGCCCCGCTGCACCCCCTGTCCGGAGTCCCTGGGATACGCCTGGCGCAGTTTGGGGCAGGGACTGTCCCGAGCTGCCCCCGGGTGCGGTGTGAGCCCCTTCGCATCACACGTGGCCACGGGGAGCCGGAGCTCAGCCCCATCGTGGAGAAATCATAGAATGATTAAGGCTGGAAAAGACCACTAAGATGATTAAGTCCGACCTTCGACCCGTCACCACCATTCCCACTAAAACATATCCCTCAGTGCCACATCTCCATGTTTCTTTAATACCTCCAGGGACAGGAACTCCATCACTTCCCTGGGCAGCCAGTTCCAATGCCTTACCATTCTTTCACAGAAGAAATGCACATGGAAGGGTATAGCCCCCATGTTCGCAGCAAAACCTTGACCGCAACCTTTACTCCCAGCAGTGTTCTCACTTTTCCTGTTGTTTTTCACCCGTATGAGCTTTGGGTGGACCTCTTGCCCCCCATTCAAGCTGCCCTGCTTGTCCAATTTCTGCCACCCACATGGGAATATGCCTCTCAGTGTAGCTTTCCAGAGACAGCCATGCCAGTCACCCCAAAGGCTCACACCTCAGCAGGTTTCTCAGTCGGGAACATTCCTTCCTGATGAGCTGTGTCATTTTCTCTCTTCCTTTATTACATGTGTACGATTTGTCCAAAAATAACAATTGCCAGCTGCAGGAAAATTAGATGTCATAGAATACCTTGGATTGTAAGGGACCTCAAGCTCCAAACACCCTGCCCCAGGCAGGGCTGCCAACCTCCATATCTACTACTACGCCAGACCAGGATGTCCATCCATTTCATTTGGGGTAGACACAACTGCTTCTGAACTTGCATGTTCCAAGGACGAGAAAAGAACTCTGAGGGGAAGTGATTTGCTTAAATAGCTGAGAAAGAAAACCATGAAGAAAAAGCAGAAAAACTTGAAGCCAGAAACTCATTTGTTATCCAAGGTTTAACCAAGCCAGCAGCTGGAGCAGAAGCTCCCCTTTTATCCATGGGAACTTCTACAAGTCCTTTTGTTGTGCTTATCTGTAGCGCTTTCAACTCTGGTCCTTCACAGTATGTAACGCTGTTTTCTCATGGGCAATGGTCATCCATTGGAAACAGAAAACCTGAAGATCCACCTGTGTGAGCTCTTCTCCTGCAAAAATGTCACCCTGCTCTTGCAAGTCTCTATTATCTTCTCTGTTATCTTTATTTCAGAATTGCATGCACCTGATACATTGTGCCTCTTGAGTAGGGAGCTCCTCATTTTGTTTCTCAAATTCTTGTCTCTTGTTTTCTTTTCTTCAATTTCTCTGTTTTACCAAGCAGCTCCCATTGCATCTCAGTATTTCACCCTCAGGTGTTTTAATTATGTATGAATGCAGAACATTTGTTATCCACTTCACAGTTAGCAGTCCCATTTGCCCCTTGCCTTACTTTATATACCAATAGAATTACTTACCGTATATTGAACTCTGGCAATAGCATCTTTTGGATGTTTTCCCCTCAGCTTTGGCATGATGCAGCTATTGGGCTTGCCTGACTATTTTCATTTAAATTACACGTTGTTGGCAAAACCACAGCAATTGCCTTGATTAAAACAACTTTGTTTAAAGTCAAAACTACAAGCAAAAGGCTTAGTTTCACCTTTGACACCATCCAGTTGTTGAGGGGTTTTTTATTATTATTAAAAACCAACCACGGTGTTTAATGCAGGAAGGACCTGAGATTTCTTCCACGTTTCTGTAGGGGACATTTTTGACTTCGAATGATGCAGAAAGACAACCAGTCACCCTACAACCAAAGGCAGTTGGTTACTCCAACTCCATGGCATTATTCAAACTCCATGGCTTAAGGAGCTAAACTGCTTGCTGGTGGTTATCCTGAATTTAAGGCCTAAAATCTACCCCAGAGAACCTCAATATAAAATTAAAATGTTTCTTCAACATGTCAAGCTTTCTATTAGAGGAAAACTGTCAGAGTTCATGACTTCTGCATTTGTTGGTTTAAACCTGATGTACCTCCTTTGTCAGTCGAGTTACTTCTGATATAAATGTAGGGAAGTTAAGCTCAGACTCAGCTGGATCTCAACCTCAAGATCTTAAGTGAAATGAGTGTACAATTACATATAGGTATATGCTTACCTATATGTAATATTTGGCAGTCTATTTCTATCTATCTAAGGTACATATCAGGACAAAAGCCCTGGGAACTCAGGCTTCTTTTTATACTTGATCCAGAAATTTTCTCTGTATCTCAGGTACTTTGACAAAAACAAAATACCTTCTTCATGTGCCAACATTTCTATAGGTTTTTGGGTTGGTTTTTTTTTTTGAGGAAATGTACTTTTCTTACTTCTATCACAGAATGCAATACATGGAAAAAGAAAAACAACAACAAAAAAACAACAACCTGCCTTATAGAAATATTTTTCTTTGTAGGTTTCAGTTCTCTGATGCAGACTTTCTTCATCTGAAAGGGAACACAGGCTGCTGCAATGCTTACATCCTATTGACAGTACTTTATTTAAAGCCATGATAAGAGAGTGGGAGAATTTATTTTATCAAATAAAACCCGTTCATTGTATTTGATGCTGGCTCCCCTTCTCACTAGCCTAAACAAGTCTGGGAACAGTCCTTCTGAATAGAAGAATTAATTTCACAGAATATTAGCTGGCTGCATAGCACAGACTTTCCTTTATTCAGTATTTTTAAAGAAGTATTTTAAGGATGTAAGACCACGGAAAAACACAACAGCTGTTGAACTGGAAGTCCTTTCTGAGACTATCAGCTCTTCACCATTTCTCCTTAAACTAAGGTTACTTTTTCTTCTCCCCAATAAAAGAGTTTATGTAATTTCAAAATATAACAGCATTTTCTTCTCAGTCAGACTCATCTGTAAGAATTCCATCTCCTTCCTGTCAGCCCATCCAACAAGTCTGTGCTCAGGATTCTCTTCAGTCTAATTTCAAGACTATGCTTTCTAAGATAATTCAAAGTCATGCCACAGCTCCACCAGTTCCTCCTGTCCCTTACATCCCAGCAGACCTCAGGTCACAGCTCTGTGCATATTTATTCATTTCCTGGGGCCAGTCAGTTCAACTGAGCACTGGGAAAGTCTGTTTGCACTTTCTGTCATGCACCACTTTGCTTTGGGAACATATTTTGCAGAACTTAAAAATACTTACCTAGCCTCAAATGTAAAATAACTCTAGAGTTTCAGACAACCAACATTTCCTCTCCCTTAGATACCGACAAGCTCTGCGCTAGTGTTTTGTCACAGAAATGCTGAGAGGGAACCCAACCCAAATGCTTGTGATCAGAGGATCACTCAGGCTAAAAGCACCTCCCAATCTCCTTCTCAAGCAGGGTCATCTCTGATGTTAGCCCAGGCTGTTCAGGGCTTTATCAAGTCATGCCTCGAAACCCTCCGGAAATGACAACTCTACAGCCTCACTGGGCAACCCATTCCAATGGCTGTCTGTCCTCAAGTGAAAGAAAAACCAGTGCTTATTCTCCAGCTGAACCCCCGTTGTTCCAGCATAGGCCTGTTGCCTTTCATCTTCCTGCCCTGCCTGACTGGGGAGAATCTGGTTCCACCTTCTTGATTACCTCCCCAATGGACTAGAAAGCTGCCCTTATGTCCCTCCAAACCCATCTCTTCTGCATGCTGAACAAATCTGGCTCCCTCAGCCTCTCCTCAAGGGCTAAGTGTTCCAGACCCCAACCACCACAGTGTCTCTGCTGAACTTGCTCCAATTTGTTTGTCTTTTACTGAGAGCCCAGATCCGGAGCAAGTGCCAAGGAAAGGAGGTGATCATCAAAGGAAACATCACCTGTAGTACCTGCTTTGCTACTAATTAAAGCATACAAACGAATGAGATTGCTGATACCCCAAGTAAAATGATGGAGTGTAACATTGTGCAACCCTAATGGAAGCCAGGGACAGAATAGTAAATAGTTCAATTTGGTATTTGATAGTACACTAATGGAGAGAGAATTACAGCAAGAAACCTCTTCTTTTTCTTCCTAAAGTGGACCATTTTTGAGCATTCTGCTAGCCAAGACACACTACATGTCTATTCTGAAAAACTTGTACTCAAACTATGCTGGAACGTTGCCCATGTATTTAAACAAAAACATGAGGACAGCTGTAGTGATTGCTCCTTCTTGTGAAGAAAAGACATTGGCAAGACAGATAAAGCAACTATAATGTTAAATAAAGATAAAAAATATATACTTCTGAGAATCCCTAATTCTTCAAGAAATTAGAATAATGACAGAACAGCTGCTGCTAAAAAGCTAACATTTGCTACTTTTCACTGCATGAAGGTACTTAAGCCATCTCTGCTAACCCAAACAGGAGAGAAATAGCTGAAAATGGGGAAATTAAGTTATCTCAGACATTCTGAGGAAAAAAAGAATGTGATAGGAACCGCTGAATTTTCAAATAATTTGTGGTGCTGCTGCCAAAATTGTGCCACATGGTGATACTCTCCACCCCTCCATGTCCTCCACTTTACCTCTCTGGTAGCAGCCATTCACTTCTCATCTCCTTGTAGAGGCACAGCCTCACTCTCTGAGATGCAGAACTAAGCAACTTCACATCACCAGGGACTTTGCAACAACACAGCTGAAAAATGCATTTGAGAAAAGACTTGCTAGTGTGTTCCTATTAAGCAGTAAGAATGTATTTTCTCAAGGTATAGCTGGACAGTTTAGTTGGCACATATTAACTCCATTCTGGGGGAAACAGTGATATATTCATACACTAAATGACCATGCTCTAGCTTTGACATCTTGCTCTGAGAAAGCAGGGTAATTTATTAGATTCACCAGGGGACGTGACTTGAGACGCATCACCTCCAGACAGCTACCTGGAATGCAGTCAACTCCCAGTTACCTGTAAGTGAATTCTTCAGCTGCAAACAGACCAATAACATTGCTACAGAGATCCCTAGCTTGTTTTCCTGTAGTCCGTGATAAACCACAGAGCTTACAGGCTCACATGGAGCACTGCCTTCATGCTGTTATGCTGCCATCTCAACTACAGACAAGACCTTGGAGTGCACTTCATAAAATGCTGTGAGACTGGAGATCCATGATCCATGGCACTAATGGATGTATAGAGCTACTGGCCCACATGTCCCATATTACTACTTTATTAGGTAGAAGCACCTAAGAATATTTCTCAGATTTTGAACAGAATACCATTCTTTGGTGCTGTCTAATGTCTACATGCCTCAGACCTCTATGAAGTACACCTGTGGCATTAATACAGCATGTAGGAAATGAGAGAGACTCAAATGAGTGCATATGGACATACATGCTCATATAGAACATGCGAGGTTTCTTGCCAAAAGATTGTGTATACGCCATAGCACAGCCTGGGCATGAGGCAATGTGGACAGCTGCAGGCTAGAATAGTAGGATCCAGGGCTGCTACTGAAAACTACAGATTCCCCTTTGAAGCTCCTCTTTCTTCACATTTCCAGCTTCTAAACTCCATGAATAAAAGCTAAAAATATACAGAATTCAAATAATTACTTTTTCATGAATGAAATCGACTGTTAAAAGTTGCCAAGGGATTCAGAGAAGGAGGAAATGTATTCAGAATATAATTTCTTCATAATGAAATGGCCTATGAAATTTAAATATATGTGAATGCTAGGAAAATCTAGGCAGAATCATTAGACACACTAGTAACAATGGGAAAACATTAACATGAAGCGATCTGAGATCTTGCCTTCCAGGCATGCACTGCTTCTGGTTAAATAGAGATAGTATGTTTAAAACTTTAAAAACTACAAGTTTCGTAGTAGAAATGACACGCAGCATATTAATATATTTTAGCAAGTATTCTCAGTATTAAACGGACTTTGAATTTCCAGTTGGACTTCATGAATTTCATTGTGCAAGCAACAGATCACACTGTCTGCTAAACTAAGTATGCTGTGCTACTCAGTTCTCCCAGAATAAGAAGGTGCTTCAATAAAATATATACATATATACTAAATACATAGAAGGGTAACTAAGGCATGGTTTGGTAAAAGCAATGTGTGCACTAAGAATTCTCATTAACCCTGAATTGAAAATATTGACAGACTTGTGTTAAAAAGTGAAATTTTGTCACGCAATGGATTTCACCCTCTAAAGCAATTTCAATTTCACTGCCATTCTGATAGTTACATATTTTAACGAAAATTAGATTGAGAAGGCAAAAAGCATTAGCCCCTTCACTCAAGTGTTTACTGCTGACAGTGATTCCAGCCAAACTGGAAAGACATCAAAATCACAATTCCTGGAAGCAAAGCAAATCTCACATAATAGCACGAAAATGCCAAGCATTAGGATCAACGCAAGTACATCCCAATGAAACCTCCCCAATGGCAAGGGAGTTAGAACTAGATGATCTTCAAGGTCCTTCCTTTCCAACCCAAGCCATTCTATGATTCTACGATTCCATGCTATGAAATGAATAGAAGTTCTGCAGTTGAATCTCACAGCTACGACCAGGTTCCAACCATAAATTTTCCTTCAACATGAAACACCACAACTGTCAGTTAAAAAATAAAAAAATAATAAAAAAAAAATAATGCAAAAAATAGTACAGCTTCCATTTTACCCAAGAATGAACATTCGTTTTAACAAATGACCTGTTGACAGGTTATTGCTCAGAAGGCATCCTAGCCTTGATATATGTTAAGAAAGATGCTATTTTCAATGCTTCAGTCTTGTAGAGAAGTTTTTTATTTTTTTAAGTATCAGTATATTTCTATTTCTTTTGTGAAACAGTATAGGATCTTTTAGGTAGATAATTTAATGCTTGCCAACTCCCATTAATTTCTAGCTAAACTAACTAGCCTGGAAGACATACTAAAACATTCTAATTTCAGACCAGGTGAGTCTATGTTTTGATTAAAGAGCCAATTATTTTTTTTCTTCCATTGTGATACAGATGATTAAATTTCTCTGCTAATTATCTGTATCACCTCATAACACTGTGCCTGATAAAAATATTTCAACAAAATAAGACTGCATCTAATTGCATTACTCCTTTTATGTGATGAGAGGTTGATATAAGCCTGTCAATTCAATTTGAGTTCTTTTCACCTTGAGGGTAATATTAGTGCTTCTTACTATTGGATGATATTCCTACCACATCTCCATATATATATATATATATATATATATATTTTTTTTTTTTTTTGCTCTACTATTCAGTGGATTTTTACAATATATGGCCAAGTCTTGCAATGTAGGCATTGTAACACACAATTTATTCTTCCTAGGTAAGTGAGGATCAAATTCTCAATTATTTGAGATTAGGTAGGTAGGTAAATCCTTTTAAATAAGGGATATCATCCTTACAAATACTGTCTACTTTCTGTTGATATGTACTAGTTGCTAGGTTGGCATTAAAGTCAAGGACTTAGTTAATCTGTTGTGCCAATCACCTAACTGGTATTATTTGAGTCTGTAAATGTGTGAACTCCTTAGGGCATATTATCACATTTCTAATATGCTTGATCAAACAGGGCCCTGACTTCTATTCAATAATATATTTTATATTTATTTATATATTTATATTTATATATTTATATATATATTTATATAATTATATATATAATTATATATATATATTTATTTATACATATATATTTATACATATACATTTATATATATATATAAAGTAATTATGTGATAGATATACATATATATATATACACACACACACACACAATTACTTTTTTTCCCCCCAGTATTATAGTAAGATGGATGCAGACCAAGAGCTGGTCTCCAAAAGCCCAAATCTTTCAGCATGGTCAAGGATATAACTGCTTTGATAAGTTTTCAGCTTCAAGTCAGGGTACTTTGAAAGCAAATGATAACTTACACCATCACTTTATCTTCAATTAAAGACTCGGTGCTGCCTGCTATGGGGCCAACACTCTAAATGTTGAAAGCAATAGGAGCTTTAGAGAATCTATTTTTTTTTTTTCTTGATGAGTTTGCCAAAGTGCAAGCCTGCCTTAGCCATCGTTTTCATTAAAAGATGTAGTCATAAGCTTTATTTTACTGGACACTAAAATGAATACATCATCTCAGTTTGCTTCCTAATGCATGCTATAGAGTCTAATCTAGACACAATCACTTAAATGAGGGGAAACAGTAAGTAAGGAAAAAAGAGATGATTGAAATGAACGAATGCCCATAAAGCAGGAACGCTGGAAGTCCCATCAGAAAGTTTTTTTTTAAAAAAAAGAAAAAATTATGACATACTTGTTTTACAAAGACATGCTGATATGAAACAACAAGCCAAATTCACGAACTGTAACAAGTCTCACAAATTTCAACTGTCACAAACTCATCTAGAGAAGGTAAGCGGGAGCTTTGTAGGCTCTCAGTCAACTTAGGTAGATACAACGTGTTTAAAGAAACAACAAACTTTACGAAGTATTGTAGAAAAAGAAAGGAGAAAAAAATGTGTCTCACCCAATGTTCTGTCCCACCCTCTCTGTAATTACCCCAGAGGAACAATGACCCAGGCAGCTCACCCACCTTCCAGGAGACCAATTTGCACAGAAGAGCACTGAAATTTGAACCATCCCTTCAGAGGAAAAGACGTTATGCTTGGTGCGTGCTGACAGAAGATGGCATATGGCAGCGGGATCTAATCACACATCCTTGCCCCCTGGTAGCTCTTTTGCACCTGGTACGTGGGAGCATTATTTCAAACAGCTTTTTGTGTGCTACAGCCTCTAGCAAGCACATTTGCTTGCTGATCCCCACATCAAGAAGGCTGTAAAGACAGTTTCTTGAAGCAGCAGCAAGCAAGGGATCTTGGCCAAGGTTGTTGGCAGGAGAACACTTTGAGCGGTAGGCTCAGTATAAAAGCAAAGGCCGTGGCATGGCTGTGATGAAAAGCAGGAGGCTTGACTAGCATGCCATCTGAAGGCTCTTGTGATTGCAATTGGCATTCATTATCTATTTTGTTTTCTATTTCAGTCCAAGTTGTTGCCTTTTTTTTTTTTCTTTTTTTTTCTTTTTTTTTTCTGAGGGAGGAACAGAGCTCAACTGCTGGTGTCACAAGAAGATATTTACGTATCATTTTTTGGCATAACAAAATATAATTACAAAATGTAAATATAACTTAACTCCATTAGTCAACTGAACAAGAAAAAGACCACAACACAGGCTACTCAGTATCTCCAGTAACTCATTATCCAAAGTATACAGCACATCTACATCAGACCATCCTTTTTGACAAAATCAATCTCTCCTTGTCATTGCTGAAAAAAAAAAACAAACCCACCACCCTGATTAAGCCCTTGAGGTGATTAAAACCTCGGCTTACAGAAAAGAATACATTTTCATGGTGAAATCTTCTGTAAGCCAAAATTCTGCCTGAACTTGGTTTTGAAATGCGGGTATTTTGTGTCAGGGGAGTTTATATCCCGTTAAATCGTTCCTATAGATCTGGCTCCTTCGATAAATGAATAATGTGACTTCTGAAGAAAAATCCTTACTAGAAACAACAAGGATATGAAAAATTGATGCATGGTTATAAGACAGCAAAAAACTTTTCTCTTTTTCCCCCTCTAAATACAACCAAATATACAAGCAAGAGAACAAATATTCTCAAAAGAAAACATGAATGTTTTTGTGGAAAGGGAATTCTGGCCATGAAAACCTTTATTTAGCAAGCTCCAAAAATTCCATCTGAAAATTGTTTAGTTTGAAAATATTTGATTATGTATTTATTTAGACACCATTCTCCAGAGAAGCTGAGTCCTGTGTATGCCACTCCTACCTGTCGCTTCAAGTGCATTTTGTACAGACTTCTGAAAAGGTCGGCCTACCGTTTCTCACTAAACAAGCTACAAAATACATTATAAAAGAAAAACTTTTGTGAAGAAAACTTGCATATTAGATGTTAGAAAAGAGTGTTAACCAAGAGAGTGATGAGGTGCTTGAACAAGCTGTGGATGCCCCATCTCTGGAGGTGTTCAAGGCCAGGTTGGATGGGGCCCTGGGCAGCCTGGTCTGGTATTAAATGTGGAAGCTGGCAGCACTGCCTGAGGGAGGGGGGTTGGAGCGTCATGATCCTTGAGGTCCCTTCCAACGCAAACCATTCTATGATTTTATGATTCTACGAAACGCTTTTGACTCCTGTGACAGTTATCTGCAAGATATGTGAATCCATCTCAATTATCTTTTATAAAGTCAAACAAAACGTATTACAGAAGTGCAACTGATGATTCCGGGGATGAATTAATCACAAATTTGAAATGTAAACAGCATATTTTAATAAATCCATGCTGTAATAGGACACAGAGTTCAAGCACATAACAGAATGGGCAGAGTCAGGGAAACATTACCCTGGGACTTCACAGGAAACACACAGAGCAAAAGGAATTAAGGCTGGTGGAAGATGTGGAGGCCTAAACCAGGATGAGTAGAACTTGCACAGAATCACTGAATGCTTGAGTTGTAAATATCCTTTCAGAAATTTATACATATTTCTATATATATATATATTATATTTATATATATTTATATATTGGTAAGGTCCCATACCTCCCCTAAGCCTCCTCTTCTCCAGGCTGCGTAGTCCCAGCTCTCAGCCCCTTCTTATTAGGAAAGGTGCTCCAGTCCCTTCATCATCCCTCCAGACTTGTGTTGGACATTTTCCAGTATGTCCATGGCTCTATTCAGGTTTGAATCTCACTGCATGTTTGAATATAAAACTGAAATCATGAAAATTGCTGCTTAGCCCTCACATTACTATGGTATTTATCTAGCTCCTTTGGCACTGAGTTTTGTGACCTGCAAGGTCGACTTGTGCTCATACACGTAAGTACCCAAACGTACTCATATCTATGACTAACCACAGTGCCCCTAAAGCCTGTCCATGTCCACAAGCATGTATTCCCTATAAACTTACAGCTCTTGGGCTGTCGGTTAGGGTTAGCCCTAAGCTAACCCTAACCCTAACCCTCTCCTCAACCCTTCCAACCCAGAAAAGCAGGGCCCCAAAGTCTTCTAGGTCCTCCCATCTTCTTCACACACATCTTCCAGGTCAGAGAGCCAAGAAGAACTTGGAAGTTTATATGGAGGAAATGACCTTATTTTCTCATCATTTTACTGAGGCATAAAATCTATCTTCCTTCATCTGCTGCTGCAGTTAGAAGTGGCTTGAAATCCCAACCTCAGGCAGATCCTCTTTTCCTCTCCCATCTCTCTGAAATTCAAGTGTTTGCTGTTTTCCCAGAATGCAGAGAAAACAACTTCTGAAACGACAACAGGCCTTAAGAATCCAAGCCAAAGTCAGAGTGGAAAAATTGATTCAAATCCAAATGCTGGATGAAATTTGCAATCACAGTTGTTATGCCATGCTCCCTCTTAACATCACTGCCATTTTCTCTGATTTAAATAAATAAATAAATAAATAAATAAAAGTGAGTACTTTCTGGTACAAGAGATGGAACTATTCCCTAATCAGCTGTGATAGCAAGCCTATTTACACCATCATTCTAATACGACTTCCTTCTCTGTAAAATAACATGAAATTAGAGTTGCTTGTGAGACGAGTTCTTTTAAGTTTGGGATGAGAATATGTATTTCAGAGATTCTCTTTTTTTTTTTTTTTTTTTCCCCCCGGCATTCCTTGGTCTGCTCTTGCCTGTACAATAAATACTCCATTTTCAGATGAATCTGACTTTCGTGTTGATTTACGCATCTATGAAATATATAAATTAGATGTGAGTTGATACGATAAAATCCAAGAGAAATTATTTCCCTTCCTTTATAACTCCCACAGTTGCATTCTAATGCCACGGCTATTGTTTATGAAAATAAAAATGGAAGATTACTTAGTGAGTTAATGCTCTAGCTCTGTAATACCTAGAGAACTGAATTCAGAGCCAGGCTCTCATGCAAGTAAAATGAACACAGGGATTTCTTCTCCTTTCATGTGTATTACGAAACAGAAGTGGCTTTATATCGTATATGAGGCACACTACACAACCCCCTGGCCTTTTCTATGCAATGTGCTCATGAGCCAGGTCCTCTTCTCTTCAGTATCTGCCCACCTACTCACAAGATATTTTAAATGACTTATCTTTGAAAGTTATCATGCTCTCTATTATACTTTCTTTCATTTTCCCAGATTTTCCATCACTTTTCTGCCTTCTCTATCAAAAGTATGCTTTGTGGGCCGTTGCCAGGCTTGAGCTAACAACAAAGACCTTCATGTCGTTATCCACTAAATAAATATTACAACAAAGGGACATTATAACAAAGGCAACATCTGCATGTTGCCTCACAGATTGCATAGTTCTAGACTCTAAAGTGAAAGGAACTAAAACACTGTGACATGTTTATGAATAGAGAAACAATTAAGTAATATATGCAAGTTTGTAAGTCTTATTAATTACTGAGTATCAATGCAGCATAAAAAAGATGGTTCAATGAACACATCTCATGCCTCCTAATATCACTCCATGGCCTCAGGCAAGACACAGGTTAGCTCTTGACACATCTGTAAATGGATAAGTGACTTCAACAAGACTGAGTGCCAGGGAGCAGCTGAAGCAGGGCTGCTCTACAAGACAGAACAAGCCAGGAGCTGAGGGAGATTGGGCATTGTCCCACAGCACCTAACAGAGCCAGAATGGTGACAGGTGACCTCCACAAGTCACAAATCATGACAAAACCACAAACGGTGTGCCAGGTCCTGATCCATTCTGAGTGCTCCAGTAGAAGACTGGTCTGAAGATATTCTAACACTGCAGATTCAGGGGTGCAACAAGGGTGGGCAGTCCATGTCAGGACAGCAGGAGACAGGGCTGGGCTCGTGGACACATACAACACAGCACAGGGAAACTTAAATGGTGCCTGAACTTAAATGGAGCTCTTGAGCCATGGGCCAAGGTCCAAAATGAGGCTGTCCAGGGCAATTAAGGCTAATTAGTTTACTGGCAGCACTGATATTAAGGCCAAAAACCTTTGAGGATCCTGATTTCAGCTGCTCTGCATGTCAGTCCATGGAAAAAAAATCAGACTCTATTCCAGGATTATCCTTAAAAAAAGCATCATAAAAATTAATCAGACACCGTGATTACAGGGGACCTTCTGACTGACTTAGAAAGGCAGCTGGTCTGACAGTGCTAGAATAGCTTGGACTTACAGGCGGAAAGCTATAAATCAGAGATGTTGACATAAAAGCTATAAAGCTCCCCCTGTGAAAAGCTCCCCCTCTTTGTCCTGCTACACAGTGTCAACAAAATTTGTGGTCCACACTCTGCAATCCTGAGGGCAGAAACCCGTGCAACAGTCACACTGAACATTCAGAGGACTATCCCTATCTCAGCAACAAAGCCACACTGCTTCCACTGCCCTTCAGGCCATGCAAAATCAAACATGGTACCATTCAGGATTTATCCCAACATCAGTTACAGGCCAAAAGTAAAATTAATACTCTACTGTCAAGAAAAGAATTTCCCCCACAATAATGCAACTCTTCAGCTCTTACCAACATACTCTGTTCTTGCATGTTTACTAAGAAAGAGGAAAGAACGTGATCCAAAGATTCCCAAGATACGAAATCTCAGGGAATGTGGGATTCAGGACATTCAGCATGGGATCTCCTAACAGCTTTATGTGAATTACTGGAGCAAATTCCAATCTTTGACTTCTCCTAAGAAGACACAGAAATCAAAGGCTGTTGAGGCTGTCCACCTTTGCTGGTCAGAACAATCAGTGGGTTCTCCACCCAACAGTGATCCTCTTTGTCAAACATACCTAGCATTCAAACGTTGTAAGTTTTCTTCCCAAACATAAGCAGCTGCATTCTCTTCTGCCTGCCATGGATGTGCTTGCCCCTCAGATGAGCTATAGACCCATGGGCACATTAATTTATCATATGCCTTTCACCACTGATCATTTGTTACTTGCCCCGTTTTACTAGGGGCTTTAGCTCCAAAATGGATGGTGAAATAAATGGACAAATAAATCAGGCGGCCAGAAATATCTCCACTTCTATTACCTGATGCTCCATGATATGTCACCTTCCTCCTGCCATCCAAATTTAGTCCTGACTGGTGGGCAGCGCAGTTAATATTCAATCTCCATGCCTCTTTCATGGTAGCCATATATAAAACTACAATGACAAATAAGCAACCTGCTAGCTCTGGAAAATTATACTGCTGTTGAAAGGAGATTTATATGTCTGGAAAAGGTACATTTCACTACTCACTGGGAATCTGACATACTCTGCCTATAGTGTGTCACATACTGGTGAAGAAGAAGCAGAACATGCTTTGGGGTTATTTGTAGTGGATTTTCATGGTTCCCCTGATATTTACACTGCTACACTTGTGAGCCCAGGAGCCTGTCACTCACCAGTAAGTATGGAGGAGAGATCTCAGAAAAGTAAGCTCCGTGCTTCATCATCTTGTCAAGTTGAGGGCTTCCTACCTCACAGAAAATACAGATCCTGACTCTCTGGGAACTGTGGGGAAACCAAGAAAACCACTAGGTGCTCTGGCTTCATTTTGATTTCATGACTTTTTACCGTAACACTCCACAAGGACGTGGACACAACTTCATAACAAAAATATAAGAGCTTTTCCAGCAGCTCTCAGCATGGCCTTCTGGTTCACACACCTGTTGAGTGCTCCAAGGACCAGAGAAGAGCAGCAAAGGAAACCTATAAATTGTCAGCTGCTTGTGACACAACGGCACTGCCATAGATAGTGACATCAGCATCCTACTGTGCTGAATGGTGTTTCTTCAATACAGAAGAAATCTCGACACAGGGTCAAAACAAAGATCTACTGAGCACTGTCCAGTCAGCCATTGATTTTCTTTTTATAATTAATTTACATCTGACATAACATTTATGGTAGTAAAACAGAACCCAGCAGACCAAAAAGTGACGAACAAGGTCAGAAATTCGAAGTGGCATGATGAGGCCAATAAACTTTCATTACAAGCCCATCCAAAAGAATAAAGCAACTAATGAGAAATGACATTAAAAATGAGAAATCCTCAGCCAGAGTGAGTGAGCACAACTCTGTTCAGGTCAGAGAATTTATGCTGATTTACATTAGATAAGCATCTGCCTCATATACCTTGTGATTTGTTGCAGGCAGAATTAGCTTACTTGGGTATGACATCGTAACTATGGGATATCACTGCTGTAGAGCTGTTGCTAAAATACAGCCCAATACACAGATGTATTTGCTACTACTTTTAAAAGCTGAAAGATAAATAAGACCCCAAATCCCACTACACAATTAGAAATAGGACGCAATATAGTATCATGCCTTGGCTGCAAGTGGCTCCATCCACACTAAAGCTTTCAGTAAATACAGGGCAGGCAGCAGGACTGGCAGAGAAAAAGCAGGAGCTGCAGCCCCTTGAGTGCCATTCCCCTGGCTGTGACTACAGCTTGCTGGAGACCCCAGCCCTTGCTGGAAACAAGCTGTCAGAGGGAAAAGTGAGGATCTGTTCATGCAGACGGCTCCTGTCAATCAGTTGTTAGTTTATCTCCATGTTCAGAATTACTCCCACTGCAGAAAGTTTTCATGTAAAGAAAAAGAAAGTATTCAAAGGTAGCACTATATGCAGTCATTTTTAAGAGAAACAACAAAAAACAGCTCACACAAAGGTGACTGATGGAAGATGACATTGAAAATTACACACTCTTGAGGTGAAAATGGGTATGTGTTGCATCACGTAACGTAAGACTTTGTTGGGAATAACAAGCACATAACGTCTCTAGCTGGTCATAAAGTCAGGGATGTAATTTTGCAATCCAGTAGAGGGCAAACTTAGTCTGTATTTTCTCGAAATGCTCCTAAAACTGTCAGCAGTAGGTGTTCAGACTTGTTTGTCTTTCATTTGATAACCTATAAAGACACGTAGTTACCTGCAGCACCAGAACTTACAAGATGAAACCACATCAATTGTACCTATCATTCAGTGGGTCTTCGGCCAAATTGGTATTTATTATGAAGTCAACAAACCCATGAGGAACAATATACATTTTGAATATTTCCCATTACTGTACTGTTTTATGCCATTAATTCCAATACATGATTAATGAGTAATTACCAAACTACGTTCTGGAGATTGCTCACTTCTCTAACAAAGAAATGAAGAACAGCCTCCCTACTCCTATTAAAAAATGTATCAGCACACCTGCTTCAAGAAGTGCTGCTTTATTTTAGCTGTAGAAATGAAACACCTGCTTGAAACTTTAGGCTCTACGTTGAGGAAATCAAGGGTTTTTTTGTTCTGTTTTTTATTTTATTTTAAGAGTGCTTTCTGGAAGAATCTCTTGCACCTAGAAAAAAAATTACATTGCTGTTAATGGCCATGCACAGTGAGCACAACTTTTCCAGCAAGTCTTGCATGGTCCTGGCCAGATGAATTCTGTAGTCCAATTCCTGCTTTTAAAAGAATGATTAACGTGCATGTCCTCCTCCTGTCACAGAAATGAAGGCTCCCAACCATCTGACAGACAGGCAAAAGGTTTGGAATCAGCTCAAACAACTCTTCTTCTAAGATGACTAGTAAAGTTAGCACCAAGTTGTGCCTGTTCCTATTGGAAACCTGAAAGAGACTGATGATCCCCACCTCCTCACTACAAGCTTACTCTCACAGGAAATAGCGTGAGGACAGTATCAGACACAGAGACCAGAGTAAGAAGGGATGCTGTTCACTCTTCCTGTCACCCAGTACACTCATGTGCAAGAGATACACAGGCAGGATCATCTGACCTTACTCCATGGCTCAAGAGACTTGAACTCTACTTGTAAATCTGCCACTGGTCTGATGGGTAACCTTGAGTAAAAGAGCTTTACTACTGCTAACATGAGGCAAAACCATGACCCTTTTAAAGTGCTTAGATGAAAAGCATCATCATGTCTAAGTACTGTAAAATATCGATACTAACTATGAGCAGTTTTGGTCACTACAGCTTCCATATTGCAAAAAGCTGAGCAATCTGATAGACCAGAAAAGCGTTTATGTGCATGCTTTGACCTACTGGGACTATTCCCATACTACAAGTTCAGTACATTATTAAATATCTGCCTACTCTGATATTTAGTGTGCCCATTAGGAGCCAACTTTGTATTGATTCTTGAGGAACCATCAATGCTATTCTCTCTTGGGAGATTCTTAGTTTTTCCAAGACCTTTAGGGAGCCAGTAATGGGATGCACATACATAAATATGTACAAACACACTATTTACATTCACACAAACTCCCCTAGAGTACAGTTAATCAGGCTTGTGTAGGAAAGTACACCTGACAAGACTATTCCAGCAAGAACAAACCAAAACATCTAGTTCCAGCTGTAATTCCCTTTCAGCAAATCCATCTCATGATCTGCCCAGCTGGCACTCCTCCTAAATCTAAATGAGCCATGCGCCATTAATTAACCTCTCACATCACTGATCTTGTCAGGAATGCCGACCTGTCTCTCTGAATCTGCCACCCAATCCATCAGCACCTTAAACTGGCACTGTTAAGACCAATGTCCTCTTCTTTCCCCACAGCCATTAGCAGCTGCCTACACGCAGTGCCTTGTCTCATGTCTCAGACAAAACAGACAAGCTTCACTCATGTTTAACCTCACACAGGCAGGTAACAAAAGATGCAGCTCAATACTAAACCACTGGTGAATGCAGGTCACAGATTGCACCATAGAAGGAAAGAATCAAGAAAAGGCCCTGTACAAGCAGTGGACACTGTCAGACAAACATCCTCTCAGGTCTACTGAGAGTTGGGTCAATCCTGAAGGACATGGCTGAAACTCTGCAGTTTTAAGAGCAGAGGCAACATTGGTCAGAGTTAAGATCCTTAGAGATAGAAGGTGTACATCCAGTAGAGCCAGTGGTTTGTTTCTTATGAAGAGAATTTAATTCCTCTAGTAATGTGAATTCCTAGAGATGGTAGCCATTAAATAGCACTAGTGGCTAGCTTTTATGCAGCATCAAAGAGAAGAATATTTTTAATTTCATATACGCACCGTAAGATATACTTCCCATCTCTCAAAACATTCAAGACAAGCATCTCAAACGTTTTATGCATATGTAGTTTATGTTTTTGTGAAAAATCTGGCAAAGGAGCTCATCCTGAGGAGCTAAGAACTTATTTAATAATAGCGCCAGTTAGAAAAGACCCCAAAGTAGTAACATCAAAGAGCTTTTCAGAGGGACACATGAAAGTTCTCTGCGAAGACCACCAATTCCATAAATCACCGCAGCCCTTTCTGGCAATCAGCAGCAAAGCTGGCCTTCCCACAGACATTCTATCAGCCCATCGCCTGTGAAGAGGACTCCTCATCAAGCACCACACACCGAAGAACACCAAAGAACTGCTCCACCATACCCCCTCTAGCCACCGTGAATCCACTGGCAAGCCCAAGAACACCGTTCCTCCTAGGAATATCCATCTTATTTCTGATGTTGTATGAGATGAAATGGTCATCACAGCAGCAGCTCCTCAAAGAGCCACAGTAGCAAATAAGGGAGGTACAACCTGAGAACAGAGGAAGAGATGATGGGAGCCAGAGACACAGCCCTGACGCACTGGTTTTTAGAGTCACTTTTCAAAGGTGACTTTTCCAGCATTAAGGGTCTGGGTATATTTCACTGTCAAGGATCTTAACGTTTTAATACATTTACTTCATTTATGTACTTCAGAGCCACACTTGACAGCACAACTCTTTGCGAGAAGGCAAGCACGAGATGAATAAGACAGCGATTATAGTGAACTCTGGCTGTGAATTTAATTCTTGTTTGACACAGTCACACTCACTGAAGAGTCTGTGCCAGAGCTGCATGTTTAAGCAGGGCACTAAATCAATATTTACCATAATTTTGAAAGATATCTGAGCACAGCCTGGGAGCCAGGGAAACACTCGACGCATAGCCATCAGTGAAATACAGGGCTCTCCAGCTTTCCAGATAATAAACTGCTCACAGAGCACTGGGTGACAAAGAAAGCTAAATCCACATTATCAATACCCAGAGCCGGGTAGTGCTGTTCCAGTCTTCCATGCCATGGTCTTTTCCAACCTTAAAGATTCTATGGCTCTATGAAAGTATGGAGAGAGGTTCATTGTGAGTTTATTGCCAGAATTAGGATACTCTGAAAAAGTGCCAAACTCAATTTCTCATCGACACCAAACTCCCAAGTTAAAAAAAAAACAAAAAAAACAACCCATCTCATTACAGAAAAGTTCTAATCACACCAAAGCATTTTAATTAAGCACTAAATACAAATATAACACAACGAATGACAATATGAACAGTGTTTCGACTGACAGTGTGACAGGTAAAAGAAAAATAATCAAAACAGTAAAAATGAAATATTTCATATGTTTAAATGAAACAGCTGACATGATTCATTTACATTTTTCCTCTACTTAAAATTGCATCAAAGCTGAAACCAATTTGTCCCTTCAAAATGTGTCTACTTTGATTAACGTGAATTTCCTGATAGTTGTTAAATTTAAAATGTTTTTGATCATCTCTAATGAAGAGGCCTCCTAAAGCCTAGAAGCTGCTTGCAACAGAACAGAAGAAGTATTTCAGATGAGAAACAGAGATGTGAATAGACGCTAAATATGTGAAACAGCCATTTGATGACAGCATGCATCAGGAACACGATAAGAGAAAGGAATAACAGACGATAACAGGAATCTTTGTGAAATCTTGTATATGACTTCTTAACTAGCTTTGAAACAAGGTGACATCCCACACCTGAACACATTGCATTTTAAGTCTTTTCTACAGACCTATTCCATCAGTGATGCCCATGTCTCCTTTCTTCTTCTAAAGAGAAGAGTTTGAGAGAGTAAAAGTGCAATATATGCAACAGAGAAACTGTATTACATCTTCAGTTCTTACCCTGATACAAACACAGTGTGATGACTACAACAACAAATAATGAAGCTTTCACAATGCATGAAGATGGGGTAGAATGATGAAATAGTCCACTAAAGAGATATGCGGTGTGTAAGCGCACAGGTTCCTTCACTGTTCCCTCTGTGTCTACTCCAGATACACTAAAAAGAAACCAGTGTCCTGAAAAAGTGCCTGGGAAAAGAAGCAAAAAATGCCACAGTGTTGATGCAGATAATGGGAGAAAGCAATGTGTAAACCTCCTAGAGAACAGCATGGTGTTTTTTTTTATGCTTGAAACAAACTCTGAAATACTTCCATCTAATCTTCTGCAAGTATCAATTCCCATTTTTGGTGCAGATTTGATGCTTATCACTTCTCTTTTATTGAACCTTGAATAGAAATGTCTCTATTATAATTGAATATCTGTAGGGCCATAATACAGGTGAAACAAATTCAGATGAGACCAGGCGCTGAGAACCAAGAAGACAATGACACCAACACAGAGTGTTACGGGAAGAGACAAGCTTGGCTTGTTCAGACTAGTAAAACAAAAGCTCAGAGGGGATATGACTGCTGCCTACAAATACATCAAGGAATAAAACAAGAGAAGAAAGAGAGCTATTTAAGCTAAAGAACAACATTGGCACAAGAACAAATGGATATAAACTGTCCATGAACAAACTGAGGCTGAAAATTAGAAGAATGTTTCAAAGCAATAGAGAATTGAAACTCTTGAACAATGTCCCAGAGGAAGTAATGGTAGCAAATGACCTAATTTGTTCTAAGATGGATCAGTTAATTTGTTTGTGAAAGAGTTTGTCTGACAGAGGCTGGCCACGGAGGGGGCTGGCCTTAACCCCAAATGTCCTGTATAGACCTATGTTCCTAGGTAAACTGAAGTCTTCCTGCAGTTCCTCATTAAATGGTGTAATAGGGCTTCTATATTCAGAAGGACTTTTTTTTCTTCTTTTTCTGGGTGACTCCATAATACAGTGACACTGACACACAAGCTACTTCTCAAATACCAAGTTCCCTGCATTGAGAAGTCACATTTTAAGACACACACGCAACACAGCTCATTGGCACAAAGTGGTATGGTGCTCAGGTGCCCAGAGAGAATGAAATTGAGCTGGAAGACAAAGATAAGTGAAGACAAGAGCACTGGCCACGTGAAAGTGCTTGGCCTTCTATGAGGGAAGTGAACCAAGGCTTTTCTTACAACTTCTAATCTTAACATTTCCTTCCTGCTTCATTTTTTATACACCAAGCTATCAGCAGATGAAATTGATGGATACCTGTGAAGTAAGGTGGTTCATAAATTTCTGAGTGAGAGAGATGGAGATAAGTGGTACTTTGGAGGACAGGAGCTCTTCTTGATTACTCATTTTTGGCTGTTCATCACTTCCAGCTAGCTCAGGAGACAGCTCTTCCCCTGCCTCTCACTTTGGTGACATCTCCTTTAGGTCCCTAGTCACATCCCTACCTGCACTGGCCTCTGCCTCAATGAGCAGTGATGCCTTAGTAAAGATGTATGTAGAAAGACTCAAATAGACCTATTCCATTAACTAACTTCTCATCCCACCTACTAACAGGTGCTTATATCTTCTCTATTTTAAGGAATGAAAATGCACTACTGTAACTTGATCTACTACTTTAAAAAACATCAAATCATAGAATCACTCAGGTTGGAAGGGACCTCAAAAGATAATCAAGTCTAACCAACATACACCCAATGAACTGAAATGTCTAATTTCCCAGTCTCCTTTACAACCTGAAGCATTTTCATTGTTAGGCACGTCTACTGATACACCTTGGAAAGAAGGACTCTGCTCTTTCACACATTGTGAAACACCCAGTGTAGTCTTTCCCACAAGGAAGGTTCTTCTTTTTAAAGTGTACATGTGAAGGATATCATCTTTCTCTTAGACAACTGTCCACAAGTAATGAAGAAGACAACCATCAATTTTAAAAGCACCAATAAACATCCCATATGGATCATTTGGAGAATGAGCCCATCACGATCTCAGAAAGGGATGCTCTACACCTATTAAGACCTCACTAGGAAGGTGACCTGGAGAAAAAGACTGATTAACAGGACATCAAAACAACTCATTTCCATTTCCTTCTGTGCCTGTCAGCATCCAGTAGTCAGTCCCAATCCTGTCAACCTTCCTTTGGGCACACAATGCCCTGACATCCTGTTCACTCACCAAATGAAACACTGTCTTAAGAATCAATCCACCGTGGTACACAAAGTTATGCAAAACATACAACTGAGGAATGCTTGGTTCATGACCAGTTTGCATGGTCATGTCTATGCAAGCAGACAAAATAACCCATGGGATGTTCTGTCCTGAGGCCATGAAGCATGATCACATCTATGCAATTTAAGTCCTTTGCTCCTCCAAAACAGGGAGCATATGCTGACAACCCACTGTGAAGGTCTTTAGCCTCCTCTACAGCTGGAGCTGTGCCTGAACACTTCTGGGAATAGTGACAGATGAAAATTGTGCCAACAGCTGTGTTTACAACCTAACAGCATGGACAACCACATGCAGTTGTCAGGCCCTGGCCTGGCCCTGTTCAGTATTCTACCATAGATACCCTTGATACAACTGGAGTTTTGTAGGGATTAAACGAGGTCTCTGTAGTCATATAGTGCCTTGGCAACAGAGTGGATAAGATTGACAATGATATTATAGCAACTCTATTTTATTGGAAAATCCCTCAGACAGGGGAAATGTTTTTAATCCAAAGCCCTTTAAAGAAACTCACATCAGCTTCAGTATACTTGTATTAAGCTCTACAGGCTCATAGACAGACAAAGAAATGCCATGGGTCAGAAGCTGGTTAAAAATAAAACAGTAAGAACACGTGGCACATTTCAACATGGTGACGACAGGAAGAAGTTTTTGCCTCCTCACCCACATAGTGCAGAATTTCTTCCCTGCGTCTGACCTAAATCTACCCTCGTTTAGTTTAAAGCCATTATCCCTAGTCCTGTCACTACATTTCCTGGCAGAGTTTCTCTCCAGACTAAACACCCTCTCAACCTATCTCCATAGAAGACGTGCTCCAGCCCTTCAAGCTTCAACCAAAGAAATTAAAATTTGTTTTTGACTCCAGTGCTTGGACAATCTTTGATGTTTTACCTTGGTTGGTATCAGAGAAACTTCGTCGAGGCAATTCTGCTCATTCAGAAACATCTTCTTTTCCTGGAACACAGTTGGAAGGTTACATCTTGAAATACAATCCAAACATTGATTCTCCTGCTCACAATAACAAAACCCCACTTTGGCAAAAAAAAAAAAAAAAAAAAAAAAAAAAAAAACACCAACAAAAAAAGAAATTTGTCTTTTGTTTTCATTAGGACTATGCCATAATCTCTTCTCCTTCTCTATGCGTGCTACTGGACACTGGAGACACACTGGCCAGCATGCTCCTAGATTCCTGTTTGCATTTAGTCTATTTGCCTGGCTGTTTCTACTTTCCAAATCAGGATCCCTTTTTGGCTAGTGCACTCATCCTGCAAGGTGTTGTATCAAATACATCTTCTGCAGGAGATGCTCCACCAGCACCAGAGTGCTGTAGAATCCAAAGTACGTAAAAAGGAAAGGATCATAGGCTGCAGACTGAAATCCATCTTATGATGGCTCAGACTAGTTGGCATATATCTCATTTCCTACAATGCCCTGAACTCAGGCATTAATGTCAGATACTGACAGTAGAGAGAAAAGGTCATTTCCTGCAGTTCTGCCTCAGCTGGTGATGAGCAACCCTGGCGAGGTCTCTCACATCCTGAATGCAGTCCCTTTGGTGAACAGTTCATCCACAGAAATTAACTCCTATGGAAGAGTTTCTTCTCAGTTAGGAGAAATGATTTGGTCCCCGGGCAAGCAACTGCATCAGAAAAACAACAAGATGCTTCTGGTGCACCATGTGTTCACACTGGACATTTTTGTTAACCACACAAAATGCTAATCTTTGTTTAAAGCTCGACTATATATGTCCACTTCCCTATTTTACCATTTCTTGATCCCACAGTATTGGAGCATTAGAGAAAAAGAAAAAAATTGGCACAAACAGCAAAATTCTTAATGGATTCACTTTGCTGACAAAATGCCTTCTTGATGCAAGGTTTTGTTTTATCTTCATTTAAATGGCATCAATTTCCTTTTCGGTAGCTAGAGGGGTGGGTCGCTGAGGGAGCTCTTTGACATAATTGCCAAGATATCACAGTGGATGAGTTTGCCTGGTTATGTCTTTCCTGTGGAAGTCTGAGTCCCGCAGAAAGTATGTACAATTTCAAGAGTGATTCCAAATGGATAATTTTCCCCTAGAACAACATTTTAAGTAATCAAAACTGCCAAAAGAAAAGAAAAAAAAAAAAAAAGACTGATTCTCTTAATTATTTTTTCCCAAATACTGTGTTCTTTTTTCCCTCTATGCATCTTGAATCTCACAGCAATTTTAAATTGATTTAAAGTCGAGTTGCTGCAGTTTGCATGGAAAAAGCTTTCTTCCTCATCACTATTTAACTGCAGCTATCATTTCACCAGTCTTTTTTCAGAGTTTCACTATCCCTCTCTGTGCACTGTTTTGCAGCCTGATTCAGTTTTTTTTAACACTCACTATTTCCTTCATCTCTTGAAATGCTGTGCATCTCATTCAGATCTCTTCACGTCCATTCTTCCACTATTAATAGAAATGAATTTTCCTTAGGCTGTCTTTTGAATACACAAACTGTCACAGCACAAAGTAGGCTTTCACTTGTAATGTCAGTGTCTCCTGTCTTACTCCGTATTTTTACATTTTTTAGCTCCTCCATCGTTTCAAAGGAATAAATTAAGCGACAGAAAGTACACAGTAGTGGGACTTTCTTGCAGACAGGGGCTAAAGGTGACCAATTCAGCAGGAAAACATGCTGATTCCCAATCGTGCTAACAGAGTTCATGCATTAAATACACCCCATGTCTGTATGTTAAAGATTGGTGACACACAATAGACAGTAATGGTGCTATCGAAGCTCTTAGGACCCTTTATGAGAACTCTCAACACAGGAGGGTCTCTTACTCTTCCTGACAAGCTGATCCTTTAAACTACTCCAGTAAAAGGAAGAATGGAACAAGGCAAAACTGAAGCTTTAACTTTTGCATATTCAGACCAATGCTAATTAAGGCAAATTATAAAAGAGACGCTGCTAGGGATTGCAAGTCTAAATGTAATTATGTGCGCTGTAACTACCAAAAAAGAAGATGAGAAAGTTGATGCTGAGTTTCAGTGAATCTTTCTCAGAGTGAGACACCTGGTGTTGTGTACAAAGAGCTATTTGAAAAGCATTCACAGCAACCCAAATTTACATCAAACTCACCTGATTTGGGGTCTTCTTATGACAGCCAATCTCTGAGAGAGTTGCATAATCCTTTTGCTGCTCTATATAGGCAGTCAGTGGAGTGAGCAGAGCACAGTGCTGATGTTATTTCAGTAATCCACGTTGGTGAAGAGGCTTAAAGTTACAATCTGAAGATTTGTTTTGCGCTGGATTTTTGGTTGTTTTGTTTCTGGACATAAAAGCATAATTCTTTTCAAGGTCAGACAAAATATGCCGCAATACTATAACTGGGAAGCAATGAAGGCATTTAGTTTCTTACCAAGCCATCAAGCCTGCACTGCTTCTGGCAAAGATGGCACATAACTCCCCAGGGATGGGAATGTATGCATGTTCTTTTTTGTCTAAATATGTGAGTCTCAAAGATTGCTACGCACCATTGATAGCTGGAGTAACATTTATAAAGGAAGAGTCAAAATTAAAACTCTTCCATCCATAGCAAACCACCACCATGCCATATACCCACGTGGTGGTACAGATTAGAAACTTAGTTTTCTCACAAAGCATAGATCTATTTCAGTGTTTTCTTAATATAGCTTTAACGTTACATCTTACCTGTGGAATTCCCAGCATTTTCTTGCATCATATATTGCAAACAATCCAAAGAATTTTGAAAGGTAAGTAAAACAACACTAACCTAAAGCCTGTGCTAAAGCTACTTGAGTTTTACTATTTAAAAAAATCTGGGCAGGGGAATGTCCTATAAACAGGATTGTAAAGTGACAAGTCCCATTCCTTGGAGGCCCCCTAGAAGCAAGACAACTTTTCAAAGCATTTAACATGAGAGAGGTAGATTCCTGAACTGGAAAATGTGTTAAAATACATCCTATCTGTTTAATGCTCTGTAGCTTTTCATGCATAATATGCATTTGCAAAAGGAGCCGATATCATATCCGTAACTTTCCCAAGTTTATACAAGCAATCACCATAGTTTTTGACAGAACGTGAAAGAAAAGATTGATTTCTTGTTTCCACTTTCTAAAAAGATCCATACACACACACCTGTGCTCAGCACCACTGATGCTTGAATCTGCACCTCAAAGGGTGCCATCTGCTCTGATGTTGTAAAGTTTGGCTCCCACTGAATTAAATGGGTGTGAGGAGGAGCCCTGAGTTCACCATCAATGCAAACTCACAAAAGGTTCCTGGTCCAGCCCATCTATGACATGCAACTAGATTATTACAGGTGACAGGAAGACGAAGCTCCAGTTTATCTTAACACACTGATTCTTGCTCACACCACTCTCCTAATGCAGAGATGGCACCTTCCAAAATGTTTGTCAGAATGGAGCCTCAGACTTTGTGCCTACAGACATTAACAACGGCATGGAGAGGACAGGGAGAAACACCTCTGGAGCAATTCATATGAGAAAAGTGCTCCCATGTCAGCCCTAGGCAGTGGGCATCCCTCCCTAACTTGCTCCGCCTGTCTTTGCACTATGGAATGAATGTGTGCCAAAGCAAGCACAGACACATGTGCAGGACCTGGGCATGGCATCATCTGACATGGAAGAGATGGAAACAGATGGTAGAAATGCAAAAGTAGATCTCTTTGAGTCAAAGCAGTCCAAGCTTGAGCCAGGCTCCGACTGTTGTCACCAAAGTCCACTTTTTCACACTATGTCGCATGATGAATGCTTAGCTATACCAAGCCTAACCTAACACAGTGATGTAATCAGGAGCTGGGTGTCTGAATTTTTGTTTTTTTTTTTTGTTTTGGTATTTTTTAATGACACAGAAATACAGGGATGTGAGTGATAGCTGTGTACTAGAAATAGAAACAGAAATAATGAAATTAAATTGGAATTGGTCCCCTACAGATGGTTGTGCCATTACAAAAGCTGACTACTCTCAAATCAAAATTTGTTTAGACATAAATTTAGAACACCATAATAAATTAACACCCTCCCAACAGAAATGCACTCTTCTGCATGGTTCTCTTCCCAGTGGATTATGGAAGGAAGAAAATGCTATTTTCCCTTCAAGGCATTCACAGCACACATTCAACAGCAGAACAAACAGTGGAAGCATTGTAGATGCTTCCCAGACAACTTCCAAGTGCCAGTATTCACTCTGCACGAAGGCCTTGGATAAGGTCAGTAAGTTTGCTAATACCAGCTGGGAGTAAAACATGGTGTAATCAGCCTCCCAAATTTAAAAAACATACATACAGCTAGATATTAAATAAGGTGGTTAAGCTTAAAGCTGATGTAAAAAAGAAGACATTAACAGATCTTGAGGAAAGAAGATATTTATAACAAAATTAAAACCCTGATCAAAAATGAGAAGCTTTAGCACCTTGACCAAGAAAGTGATTTGGATCCATTTGGGAGATTGAGGATTTTTACTGTGAGGAAAAAAAAAATAAAAAATCCCTAAATCTGTTAGTCCAATATGCAGCTGAAATGAAGGTGGCAAACAGAATATGTGGTTGCTAAGGGAATATAACATAAATCAAAAGCACTATTATAATTGCTATACACTGTAGGAAACTGATAAGACCTCTCTGGGTATAATATATCCAGTCTTGGTTATCATATCGAGGAAAGCTCCCATGATTTCTCAAAGAATGAAATGCAGAGGAAAACAAAGTGAATATATAACCTGCAAAATTTAAATTACAAACTACAGAAAGATTTTGGATGGGAAACTCAAACAGCAAAAGACAACAGCTGACAGATGTGAGTCTGAAAGTTGGGTATTCATCAAAAAATTGTACTGAGGTTAGTCAGCCTCAAAGTTTGGTTATTTATTAAATTTTCACTTCTTGAATATCAATGAACTACACAAATAACTCCTAGCCATCCTTGTATTTTATCCATCACCATTCCAAGGTTAGCGTAGAAGCTGCATCAAAATTCTGAATCCATCCTGGTTGAAAGTAACCCAATTCAGGAGCTAGTCACGACTCATTAGTAAACATTCCAAGTGAAACACAGTCTCACACAGATTTGGCCATAAGCCTATTGACTCAGTCCAATCTCCCTTCCAGCAGATGCCCACTGCCTTGAGCAAAGAACATCCTCCCGCCACCATTCCCAACTGCAGAAGGGGTTAGGGGGACTTCCCTATCTTCCAGGAGTAACATGAAGATGAAAGCATTATGCAACAATGGCCTTATTATTTCTCTTTGACGTATGACTAATTGGCACGTTCCATCTCCCCTGCACCCAGATATCCTCTGAAGTGCTTCAGGAATATGAGATGCAAATGATATTGTAAAGAAAAATATTGCCTCATGCAAAGATAGTAGGACACAGCTCTTATCTTTCCAATGTATAGAAAAAGATAAAAGAATTGCTCCATAGTCATCCTTCCCCACTGTCAGCTCTCAACTCGATGCTGTTAGTCATGGCTGAGCTACCTCTGCCTAAGGCCAGGAACAGTTTCCCACAATGAGTTGGGCCCCACCAAAAGAGGTCAAACCACAGCCCATGGCAAATTTTCATTTAACAGCGCACGAGACATGCATCCCGTCCAACACTCTAGCTGCCCTATTCCATTATCAGTGCAGTGAAGCCACTGAGTGATTAGCTCTTACGAGCTTCCTTTCTCCCTGCGCTTGACGTTACTCCAAAGAGTTGGTTTGTAACTCAGGCCCTGCTCCCTGTCAGTGACCTGTTTGTTGATCCACCCACCTGGTTTGTTAATGTCCAGTTAGTGATAAAACACAGCAGCGCAATCCTAAAACACAAGTAACACAAGATAACAGCCCATTACTAAATGCCTTACTTCTAATAATAAGAGAAATAAAAACAGCAGCAGTATCACAAGACTGGTTTCCTAATGTACAAGATTCTGCAAACTTTTTCAGCATTAGAAGCTCTATGGCAAAAACAAGCACTGGCACTGCCTAGGCCAAACCTGAGACAGACATTTAGAGAATGTTTCATGCATCAGGTAGCAACTCAGCAGCAATTAGAAATAACCTGCTCATACAAAAACTGAATGAGACATGCTAAAAACTACAGACTTCCCTTTTATCTGCTGGTTCAGAAGGCACATCTCATAGGCTGTGTTACAGAAGGTCCACAAGCCCATCATGGCACAGCCAATCCTCGCATCAATAGCTGCTCCTCAATTGGAAAGCGGACAACCACTCTTTACACCAACAAAGCCCAAAAATGCAAGGGAAGAAATGGAGACCTAATGCTTTCACCGTCATGTTGTTGCCCTAGAAAGGCAGCAGGTTCTAGATGTCAGTTTCTTTGCTGCCTATTTCTTTGTCAGACTACCTTCCAGAAGTCTTGAACAGGATGTTGTGTTGTCATTGTGGACAAGGGCCCTTAAAATAACCCTTAAAATAATATAGTTTTGCTGGTTAGAAGAGGAGAGAGGTGGAAAAATGGGGAAAAAAAAATCAGTTCCCTGGGCAACAGTGTTCCTGAAGTCTGTTTTTCCATGCTGTTTAAATCAGGTATAAACTCCAGATGATGCTTCCCCTTTGGGTAGAGTATTCCTTTAAAGCCTCCTTCGAACAGTGCCTCCATTGTCCTGTGAACAGTGAGCAAACCCATACTGCAGTGTTTATATCACAGGGGTACAAGAAGAGTCTCTCTCTATAATGAAACCACTAATTTTCATGAAGCTTGTTGAGCCTTTCATCAGATCTGGTCAACATTTACCAGCTGAACTAAAAAACTACTGGGGAGAAACGGGAGAAGCAAGCTCGTGCTCACACATGAATTGTGGCCACCTAACATCTCATTTCCCCAGGAAACCATAAGAGAGATTTTGCTATCTGAAAATTCCCTCGAGCAACCATTCCCACTCAGACAGTAAAAGAGAAGACAAGTTCCCAACACATACACTTTAGTAACTATGCTCAGTCAACACAGAAACCACCAACTCTGAGATGTGAATTAACATGCAGACCAGCAATACAAAACCCAGTCTCTTCTGCAGTTTCAATTCATCAGTTCAAGCAGGAATGAACATACTTTGTTTTTCTCCCCAGATGGTTGGAAGCCGCAAAGTAATTTAGCAGCCTATGTTCTTCTAAAAAATGATCATGCTTTTTCTTTCCTGGGTGACTTCTGCTTCCTATGCTGACTGGCCTAATAGTGCTAGGAGTTATGGAATGATATCGTTCTTACTTTGTGACTTTTTATTTTTAAATTGCATTTTGACACATCATCTATCGTGGGTTTATTCATGGGTCTTTAAGGAAGAAGCTCTGCCCAAGTGCTTCCAATATCTAAGTAACAGAATGACAACCTTGAAAAGATACTGAACACCAAACAAGGATCCTTTGGGATCCATACTCATTTTCAATCCTTTGAAAGGGTCTAAAGTCCTCTGGAGAGGCCAACAGATACTTACTGACTTGTAAGGGCAAGCAAAACACCTCAGGAAAGATTTTGTCCTGGATGTCAGTCCTAGTTTAGAGCCACATAGAGAAATCCAAAATCTGCACACGCTTGTAAGAAAATATTGTTCTCTTCATTAAGGCATCCCAGACATTGACATCTCCCTGCCCCTTATGCCTCCAGGAGCACTAAGCTTGACAGTGAGACTTGTCTCCTGAAAGAAAAAAGGGGAAAGGGCCATGTGTCCAAGTGCTAAAAGGCTAACCAGTGTCAGGGACCATCCATGGGTACAAGTGCTGAGAGCTTTATAATGTTAAATCATTAGCCATCACAGGCCTCTGCCAGCTAGCACTCTCCCAGTCAGCTCCTGGGTGTTGACTGGGAATTAACACAGGTGCTGGTCCCTTGGCAAAAAGCAATGTGCATGCTTTTGGGGTGTTTCCAAGAGGTTAGCAATATAGTGGCAAGCAATTTACGCCAGATGGCTTCAGCATCTGAGAACAGTCCGAGGCACATTTAATCTACTGGAGTCGAGGCAGCCCATTAATCTACAGGAACAGAACTGTGAAGACTGTTAGGCATAGGGACATCATGTACCATAATTCTGCTGTCTCTCCAGAAGGACCAGGCATTATAGAAGAGACTACACATGGAAGCAGTGGTAAAGAAGGGCAGACTGTGTCTCCGCAAGCACATAATTGCTTGTACCTCCCTGCTTGGGAATACCAAGGACAATTAACTCAATCCCACTAACAATCCAGATGCTATTGCAGCAGATTATCGAGTATTAATATGAAAAGTACTGTGACAAGAGGAAGGCAACAAGTTGTACTGCAATGGCAAAGGGCATGGCAAAGGGCTTCTAGTCACCTACGTAGCATACAGGTTTCAGGCCTTGCCAGATAATTCAGTTCCTTCTTCTGTTGACAGAAAACTAATGGACTTAGTTTAGAAGAGATTACATAACAGTTAAGGTGACTTCCACTGTCTTGCCTAGCCCACCAGAGATCCAAAGTAGAGCTCCCATGTGCAAAGGGCATCAGACAAGCACTCACGTATCTCCAGAGATCAGCTGAAATCTGTTCTGTGCCATCAGGCGGATACTTTCCCAATGGTGGGTGTTCAGATGGAGACAGCGCACAACAAGCATGTGCAAATCTCTTAGCAGTCAGCTGTATAAGACCTCCCCTAACAAGTTGCTTTCAGCTTCTACACTAGGGTATAAAGCATGCACAGACCTACAAAAGTCTGATTGCTCCAAGCTACATCTTACGTTATTTCTGAGCCCAGCAGCCACTACCAGAGACACGCAGGTCATCCCTGTCATCAAGCAGAAACAGCTTTTAGGATCAAAAATACCCCCAGAAAAGCCAAGTGGGGCTCCTACCGTCCTTATCCAGACAGCACCTACTGAAAGCAGACAGCAGCATCTCCTCAAAATCAGAGATCTACAAGCCTTCCTCCCCTTTCTTCCACTGACCCTTCAAGAAGGCGAGCAAAGCACTTTGACTCCCTGATTCCACATTTCAGATATGATTTGTTGTTCATTTTGGGGGATCTCTCAGATCAGCATAAACATCATCTAGTGCACACTTCCAAAGAAAACCTCACTGCGATGCAAAGCAAGTCTGTGACAGACATCTTCTCAAAAGATATTTGCCCTTCTGTCTGCAATGCCACCTCTTCCTTTGGTTCATCTCTAACTCTGTATTTCTGCCTTAATCGCAGAGGCTGTAAGGTAAGCTTTGGGAAATATAATGCCATTATTTAAAGCTATCCCTGCTGTAACAAACACCTTTCATGCTTCTGATCGCTAATTATAAGCAAATACTTTGATAGCTGCGGAAATCAGTTAACTCTCCTCCTACCTTTAAAGGCATTGCGTCAAACTTGTCACTACGTACGAATGCACATCTTAATCCAGTTTGATCAAAATCAGCACTGAATATGCTAAGAATAGACTGATGCAACTGAGCCTATGAAAGCTGAAATCATTTGCTTACATTTGGGACTCTATTTTTATTTGAATTAATGAGTACAGTGCCATAAATACCTAAATACCATGAATTGTGTATTATGTTCTCTTCTCAGTGGTGACAGGTGACAGGACGAGGGGAAATGGCCTCAAGTTGCGCCAAGGTAGGTTTAGGTTGGACATTAGGAAACACTTCTTTACAGAAAGGGTGATTAAACATTGGAATAGGCTCCCCAGGGAGGTGGTTGAATCACCATCCCTGGATGTGTTTAAGAGCCATTTGGATGTGGTGCTTGGAGATATGATTTAGCAGAGGGTTGTTAGAGTTAGGGTACTATGGTTAGGCTGAGGTTGGACTCGATGATCTTTGAGGTCCCTTCCAACCTGAGTGATTCTATGATTCTATGATATGATTCTATGTGGGAAGCACACCTGGAAAGCCAGGGTTGGGAAAGGAGCATCTTTGCTTTGTTATTGTTGCAGTGACATTTCCATACTAATATCAGGCTCCAGCCAAGACCCCATAGGAATGGCTCTCTCCCCCTGCCAACAGGATTTTTGCTGCTGTCCACTTATGCTGGGAGATATGTTACAGAGGTTGTCAAAATCCAGGAATGGTAACCTGCTTTATTAACTGTGTTAGACCTACTAACGACACAAGAGAACAGAGTTGACCCAGTGAGCAAAACCGAGCATTGCTGTTGAAAGATTCACTGTAAGAAAACACACTTCCATTATTTAATTTGGCACAGAAAATTAAGTGCTAAGTATTTAAAAGCTTGACTTTTACCTGGAATATGTTCTTTTGCCAAATATTGCTACAAATACACTGTCTTGTGAAGTGCTCTTTTTCTGATGGTCCCTGGTTGTTCAGCTCCCTGGTTGTTATTGGCTTTGCATCTTCAGTTCAAACATGCTTTCCATCACCAATAATAAATGTTTATTACTGTTATTTTAATGTTTCTTGCATCTGTTTTTCGGTTTTTGGTTTATTCCTTCCTGCAGAGGGAGGTGTGCAGCTACATACATACTAAAACTGTTTTCTCAGAAGTGAAGTTCAGCACAAAGGAACTCTGCACAGACTGAGAATCAAAACAGGAGATGGATGGAGAGCTGCAAAGTCCCCAAGCAGCAGCTCTTGCTGTGGTGGGACTTATTTATTTATTTATTCTAAGTGCACCAGCAGACAACTGCCTCATTCCTTAGTCTCAGCGGTTCTAGGATCCATATGTTCTTCATTGAGGTCTGGCGGAAGACTTAAACTGGAACAGATTTCCATCAGGAAAAGCCAGATTGTGGAAGCCAGCTCTGTTTACAAAATGATCCTGACTTTGACAAAAATTTGGAGGAAAGAAATTTTGAGTTTTAATCAGCTCATCCAGTTAAATCACAAGGGATGAAAAATCTCTATGTTACTCCGTTAGACTTTTGTGCATCGTGGGGGAATAGGTTCCTTTCATCCGTATCTGTGTGCTTTGAGCAACTGCACTGCTGGAGAAAAAAATCACGACTGGTCAAGTGATGAGTGATGTCCCTCAGGGGTCAGCACTGGGACCAGAGCTCTTCAATATCTTCATCAATGACTCTGACAGTGGGATCAAACTCCATTTGATAGTGTCCATCTGTTTACGATGGAGCAGTGCCAACATTTCTGCTGGTGTGTATATGCACATCTCCACCAATCCCAGAAGCACTGACACAAGCAAAGAATTTGGCCATAAGTAACTGTTGGGCAAACAAAAAATGGTCCAGGTAAGTACTACCATTACTAGAGACTTCTGGGCTGCCAGCATGGAGCAAAACTGTCCAATCCATATAAATCTGAGCACAGAGAGAAGCAAGGTCTTCATCTCAGACTGCAGTAAGAAAACTGCTCGGGACACAGCATCAAATCAAGCAGACTTCAGCAGCAGTCTGCCCATTACTTACATTTTCCAACACCAATCTTCATATCTCCTGATTTTCTTGTACAAGCTGTACAATGCCAGTTAATTGCCTGTCTGACGTAGTCTCCTTAGTGTATAAAATCTCTCCATGTCTTCCTTTTTTCACCTCCTTCTGCACTGCACCATGAAAGGAACTTCAAAACAGAATTATGGAAGCAAGCGATAACCACAATTCTAAGTCACAATTTGAGCCTTTTCAGACAGAGAGGGGCAGGATGAAATCGATGACAAGGTAAACATTTCCTCTCATGAAAGGGAGATTTTAAGACATTAAATAAATTAATTTCACAATGAAAGTACTTATATATACACACACACACACAGATATATATATACATACACATATACACTTCATCACTTCATGTGAATTTTTGAAAAGTGATACGTAGCTACCTAACTTTACTAAATAAATGACCTAATTCTTCTCCTTTGAGAGGCTAAAGCCTGTCTGGAAACAGGTCTCTCACAGCGAGAATCTCAGGTTGGGAATCCAAGCTCCTCTGGTACCAAGACAGCAGTCAACTTGTGCTATATTGACCATATGTTACATATAGACCATACGTATGGACAATATATAACTACTAATGATTGTCAGAGATCTGAGTTAAAAAGCTGAAAAGAGCAAAGATAAGGACAGATGGACATGGATTCTCATCTTGGAAATAAGCAAAGCTCCCACGAAAGAATGCAAAGTGTATCAGTACTCAACAAACTGAAGCCACAGAATATTCAGGCTCCATCCAGCCTGACCCTGAGTGCCTCCAGGGATGGGGCATCCACCACCTCTCTGGGCAACCTGCAAGCCAGCAGCAAACTATTGCTGGTCATCAACTCATGAATGCAGCTGTTGCTTAAATAAAGATGATGCACATCAATGGCACACCAGTGCAACCCACTTGTTCTGGCTCAATAAAACATGTTATTAATTCCTAAACAGTGTGGTTTTCTCACTCTGCTGTTTCTGATTTTTATCTGAAGAAAGAGGAGGATTTACAGAAGCACCGTGACCGGTTAGACAGCAAGACTGTTTAATGGCTTATATAACCGTTCTAAAAATCTAAAATTCATTTCAAGCCACAAGAAAGCAGGAAGATACATGTCAGCTTACAGAAAATTACGCATGCATGTATTCTGAAATCCTGAAATGCCTTTTTTTTCCTTCAAGTAATGAAGGAAATGGTAAAAAAAAAAAATAAAAAATAAAAGAATAAAAATGCTACAAAGAGGAAAAAATGTCAAAAACTCATGATCAATACCAATATATTTTAAGGAGTGAAAGAGCGACCTAATTATTATTACTGCATGTGTGAGTCCAAGCAAAGAAAAACCTATTCTTGAATGAGGAGACCTCAAAGCTTCACTCAAGACAGGCATCTCTGCTACCTCACCAGTAAACAAAGCCAATGAAGTGAGCTCATCTTTGAAAAGGCATCAAGGAACATTCCGTAGAAAAAAAACCCACCAAACTAAATAACATAACTTAAAGCATGGGGGTGACTACACAGACCTCTAATTCTCTGCTCCAGCAAACACAAGAAAAAAGAGAAGGAGGGAGATTCTTCATGACTTTTGTTCAGGGCCTTGGAAACATGAAGTAATTACACATGGAGGTGTTTTGCTCAGCAGAAGCCAACTGAAGGAAACTGGGCTTTTTCACGTATCGTGGTCACGGCACACGGAAAGCCATGAGATCTGATCAGAGGGAGCAGAAGATGCCACCAAGTCTCTCTGGCAGAACTGGAAACTTCTGAATAATGATCAATCAGTAGTATTCTGTATTCACCAGTAACATCCAAAACAATAGATTATATGCACCTTCCTGAGAATTAAGTACCTCAAAGTAAGAGTCTGTCATTTATTGAGCAGGAACTTGCTGAAAACCAGCCCCAAACCTCCTGAAATTGCTCAGCACCAGCCCACAAGAAAGGTTTAGAAATGAGATGTTCTGAATTCTGAACTTCTCCTTCCCTCAGGGCTGCAGAGGAAACTGCCATCCACTTGGGATTCACACTGCAAGCTCCTCCCCTGGACACGTCAATTTATATTTTTCCCCAGAGAGAAAGAGAAAGCTGGTGCCTTATTTTTAAAAGCACGTCTGGAAAAAGAGCAACAAGAAACACTGAATCTCATCTGTGTTTTAGGCATGTTCTTAACCTCCAGTTCAATCCCTCAGTGATTTAGGTTGACATTTAGAAATATTTTTCTTCCTAGATCCCCACTGTCCTTGGCCGTGTAGAAGGCCTTGTGTACCTCAGTCCTACCAGACCTGGTGCTTATAAATTTCTAAGTACTGCTGAACTCACATAACTCATTCATGATACAACTTATTTATTTCTAGAGGCAGTGAATCCGATAGCATTGAGGATCTTGCCTTCAAAATCTCACCTCAGCACTACGGTATTGCATCTTCCCATTTTGCATATGGCCCCCCATTCTGAGTACATGAAAATAATAGTTACAAGTGTCATTCATTTATCAGAGCAAATCTAAAAATAATTCAAGGGGCAAAATTAATCAGGACAATCACATGTCCCTGAAACCATGCTCTAAGTGTTTTGTTTCCAAAGAAATGGATAGACAGAAGCAAAAGACTACTCACAAATCTGTTATTTCTGATGGCAGTGGATACTCCTAAGTTAAAATCAATCAAGAACAATTTTGAAGGGTTACAGTTCTTGAAGTATCCAGAGAGCTAACTACTGAAATCAAAACAATCTAATAGCTACATTTCCAGAAATACCTGCACATTAGATAAAAGAAGCAACAGCCAGTATTCTTAAGGGAAGCCTCTGAACTGCCTGAGTCCGAACACCTTCCTGCTGCCAGCAAGAAGGAAAATAATTGAGCTGTTCGTTTATTAATATAATATGCTGAGGCCTGGAATAATTTCTTTTGCTCTCTCACAGACTGCAGAGGAGAGTATCCAGGAAGGGTTATATGAGCTTCAAAATTACAAGTGTTTCAGGGTTGCCTAACCAACACAGGGGCCTTCCGTGATGGTGTAACTGCAACAGCAGACAAAGGAAGAGCCACTGATGCCATCTATTTGGATTTCAATAAGACCTTTGACGTCGTCGTCCCCCATAACACCCTTCTCTGTAAACTGGAAAGAGAACAGGCTGAGAGAGCTGGGGCTGTTCAGCTTGGAGAAGAGAAGGCTCTGGGGAGACCAGATAGAGGCCTTTCAGTACCTAAAGAGGGACTGTAGGAAAGAAGGGGACAGACTCTTTACCATGGTCTGCTGTGACAGACAAGGAAAAATGGCTGCAAACTGAAAGAGGAGAGATTTAGATTGGATACAAGAAAAAGTGGTGAGGCACTGGCACAGGTTGCCCAGAGAGGTGGTTGATGCCCCGTCTCTGGTAGGACGGGGCTCTGAGCATCTGATGGTGCTGCAGGTGTCCCTGTTCACTGCAAAGGAGTTGGACCAGATGGTCTTTAAGGGTCCCTTCCAACTCAAATAATTCTATGACTCTGCGGAAGCACTTGGAATTCTCAGGAAAAAAAGAAAAAAAGAAAAAAAAGATACATCCCTCATTGTAATCCCATATCCCATGTCATGGCCATTGCTCATGAGAAGACCACAAAATGTTACCTTTTTATACATACACAACTAAATATCTTCAAAAATCCATTGCTATCATATCTCAGTTCCACTTGCCCACAAAACTGGACTGACACTAATTTAATGCAACTCAATCCAATCTAACAAAGATCAATAGCGATCTGAAGAAAATATCATTAGAGATTTTGAGGAGCTGAAACGCTATAGCAATCAAGTACACAGAAACATCCTAGCTGATAACTGCCCCTTCCTTCACTCCCAATCCCGTTTTGAGGATAACGCCACTAAAACACAGTTTACTAAATTCCAGGAGAGTTTTTAAAATAACTTTCCATATGCCCACACTTTCCCCCGTGAAAGGATATTTTCCCTGCTGACTTTCACAAATTACGCTGTCACTTCACTACAGAGTTATTTCCAAGCAGAAAAATGTACCTTCTTTAAACAACTAGAGAAGAAAACTTCACTGTAACAACCCAAAGCTACTGAACAGAGAAGGAGATTAAAAACAGCTACCTTTCCCAAAAAAAAGCAATCTTCCAAATGTTTTCTTATCTAAATGTCAGAATAATTTGGAGTTGATTTGCTGAATACAAACAAACCAGGTTAGGACGCTATTATAATATCATTATTACAACAAGAGCTGTTAGCAGTACTGACAATCTGGTTTTTTTCCTTACCATTAGGAGTGTGCTGGATTGTCCGGTGAGTTTATGGTAACAGGATTAAAGGAGAGATGTCACTATGCTGGCGCTAAACTCGCGTTAGAGTCTTGGCCCTAATTTTTAACACTTGGGTAAACACCTCATCTTCAGTTTTTAGAACGATGGGAGGGGGAATCCCTCAGTGTAAAAAGAAAAGAAAAAAGAAAAAAAAAAAGTACCAACAGAAAGCAGTGTATTTTTGAACACAAGATCTCATTATTGATTAAATATATATTTAGAGAAACATTTATAAAATAAGCCATGGCCTGGCACGTAGCTGACCAGCTGATGTTTACACTGTGTATGCAAGGCTCCCAAAGGACCTTGCAGTCAAAGAAACCAACGTTGATACCATGCTCAGAATTACAGGCAAAGCATGATTTAACCTTGCCTGCTTTATCTACATCTGCCTTCCCCTCCACATAGAGATTCATAAATCTTCTATGCACTGATATCAGCTTTTTTTTTTTTTGCAGCCCTTATTCCCTTGGTTCAAAAGGATTGGCTTGGACAGTCTAACCTTTCAAAACACAAAAATAAATAAAAATCTATCCTATTTCCCAATTCACATAAGCATTCTTTCTTGCTCCAAACAGGCTCTCCCAGCAACAGCAAGACTGAAGTGTAAACATCAGTCTAAGTCCCCTGCCACATTTACTCTGACCCAAATAACCCAAACTTTTCCAAAACCCAAATTCTCTGAAAATAAATCAGTCATTTTGATCCAAGATCTTATTATAGATAAAGTGATGTGAGGTATGCTGATCTCATTGTAGTACTCAGCCCTTCATCCTGACTCAAAAGAAACAGCCTGGACCTTAAGAAATAGCAGGCAAGAAATTTAAACTATAATTATTTCCATCTTTTTTTATCCATACAGGCAACACATAATAAAGTGGACAAGGCTGACTGGTACAAGTGAGATGCAATATGAGACTAAGATGGATAAGTTACTTATGTGAGGTACTTATATAAGTACCAGTTATCTAAATTCCTGTTATAGGCAACAAGGATCTAGTAAAGAAAGCTCATGGAACATAAGAAGCAAATGAAAGAGCAACAGGCCCACAGTGAGCTTACAGCAGGCTTCCTCACACTGACCGTGCACTGTTGACTATAATCACAGTTTAGGTAGGACAAACCCAATTCAGCTATGTGAAGATAGCAACAATCACTTGAGATGTCCCAGGACCTCTGAGATGCATTGCCATTGGTGGCTAACACAATGCTGGAAATCCATATCCTCGTACAGCATCTGGAAGGATACCTGGCACATCTCATGCAGCATAAGTAGAGCAAAATCGTGCCCCTAGCTTACATCTGAACTGAAATTACACACACAAACATTGGTGTTGAAATCCAAAAATGGGAGTCCTATCCTTCAAAGATAACCTTACAGCTAGAACAAAACACTGCAGCTTCTGAGGATTCATGTAATAACATCCCTGCATCATTCTGAAGGTATTTTTCCATCCTTTAATGGAACACATCTGTAGCAATGTTGGATATAAAGTTGAGTATTATTTGATTTTTATTTTTTATATTTCTTTAGTAAATGAAATTGGAAAATACATGAAATTTCATGCTTGGCAATGTTGTTACAATGATACTTAGGAGAGCTGTTATAGCACAGCTAACCATCTAGAAAAAAAACGAACATTCCTTCTCGTTTACACATCAGAACAAAGCTGCCTTTTCAGTGATGCAACAACACATCCTTCCCAATCATCAAATAACCCCTTTTTTTTTTTTTTGGCAAACACCATAACTTGAACTCTATGGAACCACTGGAAGGCACATGCAGACTGGCTTCCAGGTACCTCAAGGGGCAGCAGATACCCTTGGTACAACACAAGATAAATCTATGTCCTTGCTTTGACAACATTTACATGCAATCATCATACTTTAGTGTTTGGGTGCATCTGACTGCCTCAGCCTCTGCACAGGATGGCTATTTCTCAGCTGAATACAGTGGTCGTTCATATGAACAGCATTACAGTCTTTGTTAACTTGACAGGACTGTGAAGAAAGGTGGTTAGACTCCTTTGTAATTTGCTAGACTTCCCCTAACTCTTCACAATTTCTGTTTCCAAAGAATGAGAGTATATGGAAGTGACAGCTTTTAGCTAAAATACGGACTTTTTTTTCTTGTGGATGATCTCTACATCAAAATCCAAATCTAATAAATGCTTACAAGAAAGCGAGAAGAAAGGAGTTTTTAAGAAATAGTAAGACATTTGTGATAATGTCTCTACAAACTATATTTTAAAGGGCTGGAAGACCCATTTTTCTGCAGCCATTAAAATCTTAAGCAGTAGAAAACAGAGTTTTTTCCTTACTGGGTCCTACAGTCAACTTCACACACTGAAAAAGCTTTAGGAGCAATTCTTCCATCAGCACACAAGAACTTTAGGTATGTTTCTTCTGCTGACATCACCAATATTTAGACATAGACCTCCCTCCTGCAGTTATAATAAATGAACAAGCAAACAAATAAAATGTTGTCTCTTTCAGCTACCCTGCACCAGCTGTAAACTGGAATTTTTCAGATGCAAAATGTACGCTGTAAAAAATAATGAAGCTACAGAAGGAGAGTACCGGAGAAAGGCCATTGGAGGTGACTTAAAGCTATATTTGACAGCAAAATATTGTATCTGAGGTATTTTGGTCATCATACTATGATGACACTCGGCATTGATTACTTCCCATTAAAGTAATAAAAAAGCACTGAAGTCTTCCATTGGCTTGAGAAGGGGGAAGGGAGGGAAGGAATCCAAATACTTGAAACACTGCCATGAATTTGAAGATCCCAAACCAGTTTCTTTCCTTTCTCCATTCTTTGCTAACATCTTGACGTGCACTACAATGACCACACGTGGCTCCAAATTTTAGGTGCAATTTCGGAGCCGTGGCTCAAAATACCTTCCCCATAGCTCACACTGTAGTGATCAAAAACCATCATTACCTTTTCAAAGTAATATGTAAAGACATCTGTGTTTCAACCTGAGTCAGTCCTTCAGCATCCATCAGTTGGGTTGATCACATCAGCACTGTATTCAGGTCTGTTAACAATGTCAAGGTCCTTTATCTGCAACACTCATAAAATGGTGAAGAAAGCGCTTCAAATTGTTATTACTACTTAAAGGATATCTATCAAGCTTTAGTCACAAAAACTAAGTTAATTTCTTTGTAAAATGGAATATTCAGGGTCCTCTTTGCTATGAAAACCAGTAGGTGCAGAGGAGATATAGGAAGGAAGCAAGAATAAACCCCAAATATAGGAGTATGTATCAAGATAACTCAAGTGATTAACATGGGAACAAATAAGAAAATACAGAGATACAGAGCACACACAGAGGAAAACCTGGGAAATCCAGGGGCAGTCCTGAACCCTGTGTAAGATCCATAGCAATAACATTGTCTACACTTCCAGCGACTGAAAAACTTTGGCAGCTGCTCTGCTGTCAGACTAATTGTGCTACAGGGGGTCAGAGAAGAGGACAGACAACACAGCTATGCCAAGCAAAATGTGTTACAGTGCATGCTTTCATTGAGCTCCAGATATAACCATGATACAAGCCTCATGACAATCAATGGGATTACACACAAAAATCAGTGCTGAAGAAGAAAACATCAGGAATAAAGTTCTTAGTTTGAGAGATAACTCTAAACCAGTGAACAAATTTTAAAATGGATGTTCTTTGATGCAGGAAACAGTATTGTGCTCTCTGGCTGCAAAACCTCTAGTAAAACTGAATCCCAATATGAAACCAGTGCTCCTAGGGAGTACACAATAGAAGGAACACTGAAGTGAGTCCCTGCAGCTGGACTTTTCCTGAACGTGTTTCATTTGAAAGGCATCTGATCTTCGACTTCAGAGAACAGCTAAAGCATTGGCAAAGGCTCTGTGTGAGGTCACTATCCAGCAAAATCTTACTTGAATAAGAAAACCTGCACTAAATAGCTGCAAGTACAAGGATTTTGGGACGCTAAGGGAAAGTCCAAGAAGAGTCAAAAGCCTAAAAGCATAAACTAATACATCAAGGTGGGGGGAGATGAGGAAGCATATTATCTGTATCTGCTGCCCTGAGTAGCAGTAAATTAGCAGCTGTCTGCACACATCTGTCTGCCATAATTTATACCTCCTCCCAGATCTCCAATTTGAGATACCATCTGCAAATAAGCAAGCTATGTGACCTCAAAACGTTGATGTTCTGTTCCTTTTCAAGTTGCAGGCAGAGATAGGAGGAGACCAGCACCTGGCACGTTCATTAGCCCCCAGACTTCCCACTGGGGCTTTCATGATGACAAGCCTTGCCCTTGCTGCAGCATATTTCATTCGGTCCACTCGAAAACATAACACCTAGAAAGTGCTGCATATGCTGTGTTTCTCAATACCCCACCATTTCATAATTTCAACAAGCTCCTCTTCAGATTTTAAACACAATGACATAAGGTGAACAGACAGCACGGGAATTCCACTCAGTGGGTCACAAAGTTGTTATCCTCCACCAAAGAGCTGGCAGATCATGCAAAGGAAGTGTTCATTCATATTTCTGGCAACCCTGCTCATGGCAGGGGGTTGGAACTGGATGATCTTTGAGGTCCCTTCCAACCCAAGCCATTCTGTGATTCTATGATTTTTTGCCAATAGAAACAAAACAAAACAAAGAATGAAAGAAAAAAACCCCATAAAACATGGGCATAAAGCATTTGTCTCAGTCTTGGTACGGAGCAGTTAGCACTGACTGCTTTGATTTCATTGTAGACACCCAAGACCATTCCTAAACAGGAATGTTAAACGCAGCCTGGCACATGTTTTCTTGATGACAGCAGCATTTGGCCTCGAAAATCAACTGGAATCTATAATAAAGTGACAATACAAAAACCATTTGGCCAGCAACCCAGCGGAGCTCAGGGCATAATCCATAAATTGAGACATTTCCCTCGAGCACTATCAAAAGCCTTTGCACCAAACTTTGCCTCTGGCAACACCATTATAAACTAGACCTTCCTGTACCTAGGTAAATGCACGCTTCTCTCTCAGCGCTGGCTGATATTCAAACCAGTTCATCTACTAATTTAGTTTGATGACCAGCCCATTGGTCTTGGTACTATAAATTAACAGCACCATTTTGACACAGTTTCTAGCTATCTAAATGCCTGAAAGCATGACTTTGTTTTAGCACATATCGCACTAAGATTTTGCTTGAAATTTCAAGTAATCAGTTCTAGTCAATAAAAAGTTAATAGAAAGTGGTTTACAGTTACGTGACATCGGCACTTACACATTTGCCCTGTCCTACACCAGTTAAAAAGCCATTGCAGATTCCAGTTATAGCGCTCACAGCTCTGGCTGCTTTTTCAGAACACCAACTGTTAGTTAATTTTGTTAGCATAAACACCCAATAAAATTTTATGATGTGTTCAGCTCTCATTAAAGATGAAAAACAGCAGCAGAGAGCAGCACCCGCAAATAATCCCGGTGCAGGGTAGCTCTGGTGTCGTGGACCCCCAGAGCTCATTCAGATTCAGAGCATGAGGCTGCCTCTGCCAGAGGGCACTGAAGAGATGGAGAACAAAACCCCCCACCACTGCTGGAAACCCCTCAAGCTCTGCACAGCCCTGCCATATTGCTTCTGGCAAGCGTTTGTTGGTGAAAGGATGGTCCTTCTCCAGATCCTTTCTCAGGGTCTCTCCAAACCCTTAAAACAACAGCTGTTCCACGCTAATTATGCTCTTGCTGGTGCACACTTGCACAACACTACAAGCAACCCTGCTCCCATCACCAAAAACAACCAAGAGAAGTAGTAGCATCAATAAGCACTGCAGGAACTCTGTCACAGGTTCTATCCCACTGCTGCATTCTCTCCAGTTGGGGAAAACGTCACTCCTACCAGTAGGTTTTCGATCAGCAATTTATAAAGTCAGTCCAGTCATCTCTGTTTGCCTTCATATCCTTGAAAGGGACTCTTGAAGACTTCCACTGAAATTTTCACCAACCCCTCGGCCAAATTTTCTGTTAACGGAAACTTTACAGGACAGCTGACTCTAGGATGGTCCAAGGAAGCTCTCAAGGGAATATGTCAGGAATTACTGACTAAATCATCAGGTGTACAGGGAGAACTACAGAGAAAGCAGATTTCGTTGTCAGAAATAATGTGAGTTACAGTCAAGAATTTCCCACAGTCAATACCCATAAAATCCTTAATGCTTTGTTGCTTTAAAGTTTTAGAGATTTCTGAAGTCTTTCCATTTACACCAACAGAAGCAGAAGACCTCTCAGTAACTCAGCACTTCCACCATACACTGTCAACTGAAATCTTACAGTTTACAAAAAAAGAGAGAGAATGTGACAAAAACAGTTTCAAACACTTCCCCTGAAGTTCCCTAGCATTTTTGTTTTTTCTTGATTTACAATTCACATTTCTCAGTTTTGTCAGGCTTTGCCTTCTGCTGCTGCTGCCTTGTGAGAAATCCCCCAAGAAGGATAAAGTAGTTGCAGGGTCTCTATAAACTGATGAAGTGTTGAGCCAACACTACACAGTTCAACCCCACATGAAAACAAATGCTACTCCATGAGCAACCAAACCAACTCCTAGAATCCTAATGGCAAAGAAGTCTACAGATTTCCCAAGATGACACATTTCTCCCCTTTCAATTGACCCCAGCTTTCCCCTGCCAATACTTACAGCGGGCATATTTTGTAGGGAGGGATATGCTTGTGGGATGTCATCAGCACATGCATTAATTGGCTCTTAAATGGACAATGGCTAGTTTTGCCTTCTTTCTCCATGTCAGAGAAACTCATTGTCAGGCTATCTTCTCTAACTGTTTTCACTGAATTTAAGATCATTATTATGCTAAGTTTGTAAAGTTTGGTAGGTTATACTCAGCAGTTTAATTCTCTGTCTGTATAATTAAAAGTGATTCTCCCCTTCTGGCAGATTTTTGCCCCTATTGTTAACTTAAACTCTAAGCTCTCTGAAGGAAAAACTGTTTCTGTCTCCATGGGGTAGAGCACCCAGCAGGAGTAACTCTTGATCTTAGCTGGGACGCTTATGCAATGCTATATTAGACCGGTGTTTTGAGATGAAAATATGACTTCTTAAGGAACTGCCCTTTAAGTAGAGCTGGATTTTGAAGACAGCTGACTGGTCATTCTATAAAACCCTGGCAGCCATGCCAGCTCCTACTTTAATACTTATTAGGTGCAGAAGTCAACTTTGCATTCCCCACAGAGTATTAAATTGGACCACTCATAAATATACTCCATAGTTGTGCTCATACACAGTAACTCGCCACACACAGAAAAAAAACAGTGTGCAAGTAAAATGTGCAAGAACTTGTTTACGCTTCAGCAACAACACACAGGAACTACAATAGCTTCCTTATCTGTATTTTCTGCATCCAGATGTGCCAGGACACTGCAGCTCTACTGCTTTCATAATTTTAGAGGTATTGAATCTCCACAATTAAACCAAAATAAGTGAGTAGAAATTCAACTGAAATAAGCGAATTTCACATAGGGGCAATCGTTCACATAGAAGAGAATTTAGATTCATCAAGTGTAGATGCAATAATGTCTTATTAAAGAACAGTTCCAAGAATAAGCTACTATAAAAAAGAAACTCTTTCATACTGTGTTTAAAAGGTGTTACTGACATTTGACCACAGCTGTATGAGCACTACCTCACCCCTTTAGATAAGGGCAACTCCTTGCAAACATCCTCTTTTGCAGGGGCACACTAAATGTACAGTTTCTTTTTCTTACAGGTTAGCATTGCTTTTTTCAAAATAATGGGAGATCAAGCTGAGGTAAAATCTGTACTTCCAGTTCAGCTTAATTTCGCATACTTTACTTATACAAAGAATTTAAATTACTTCATTGAGTTGTTTTCCTATTTACTTTCTTGCACGCTGAAATTGATAATTAATACAATTGTCTCTCCTTTAAAAGAAAAAAAAAAAACAACCCACAAAACTAAAAACAAAACCTCTATCCAAGTGATTTGCTGCTACCCTCAAGCATTCATTAGTGCTGATTAAAAATCAAGTTACAGTTATTCAGGCAGATGTCCCAACCTCAATACTTTGATTCAATGAGCTTTTCTTAAGGTGTAGGCATACTTTAAGCCAAGAGAGGAAGAGTGACTGCTTAGCATCTGCTATAGCAAAAAATGTACCCTTTAAGACACAGCTAGGAAAGCCATGATGGAAACACACTCTAGTTGTTAAGTTTTAACACAGTGTTGTTTCTTCTTACCATATAATCAGAGTGATTCCTATCACTCCTGTTGGTAGAAGAAAACACGCATCTCCTACCCACCCACTGGGATCTGAATCAGGAATAAGTTAAAGCTTAGAACCATGAAAAGACGTAAATGTCTAACAAAACATCATTGCAATTTAGGTAGCAAAATGAAAGCATTACACACATGCAGGCTATTTCAGTACTCATTGCTGACATGATGCTGGGGCCGTATCTTGTTTATTGGTGTACGCCAAAGAAGCTGCACTTATATCTGATGGGACAACAGGAGACCTGACACAGAAGATGCACGCTGTGTCCGAGACAGCTCCACACAAAACAGCTACCACAGATACATTCATTCAAAGATACAGTCAGAGAGGAGTCAGAAGAGATGGAATCAGCAGCAACACAGTGCCAGCCAGCAAGCACAAATCTACAGACGAGGCTGCTGCAGGAAGCTGGGGGATTCAAACCTTACCCTGCAGATTGTGCATAGCAGCCAACTGTTTGGCTAAATGCATTTCTGTACAAAGGAAAGAGATGGTGCATCCTTCTGTCCCCAGGAGACATTGAGGCTTTCCATCTCCATCCTCTCTCTGAAGAACCAGGCACTGGCCCATCTCCAGGAGGGCAGACAGGAGCTTTCCTGCTGTGGAGCAGCCAGTCTCATGCTACCTACTGCAGTTTCCCAAAGGATAGGAGCTCATGAGGCTCTGAATCCCCATCATCACTTAAAATGACACCAGATCCACAAATCCTGCTCTCTGGGATACCTCCTTCCTCACTGTACACAGATGGGCTCCAACCCAGAAATTATTCCTTTCTAAAGAAAGAAATGACGTCCAATGTTTTCTTTAGACTTTCCTCCCTCAAGATGGATGAAATTCGGAGTCTCAATATGAAGCAAATTTCTTCCCACAACACCTACTTTGGTAAATAATCTAATAAAAGAATTGAAATTTAAGACAACCTCTGTGCCTCACATTGGCTGGCACGGGGCTCCACACAGCTGAATGAAAGCCAAGAGCCAGGAACCGCACTGTGCAGTGTTGAAGTGCCTGAGCCCCCATATGGAGCCAGCCCTCGTTAATTCCTTCAAGAAACCTGTCAAAAGGAGACAAATGGGAACTGACCCCCAAATTCTTATGCCTGTATCTAAATAAGAGAACCATCTTTCCAAAAAGTTTTCTTCCTTAGAGTTGAAACCTCCTCCTAGCCCACACGAGAGGAGTGGCCGGTTTTGTGTAGACTCTCAGCAATGTAAGGCTCACTACCCCAGGCACCCAAACATGACAGAAACATTCCCACAACAAAGCTTTTCATTATAGTATTGGGGCGAATCCATTTGCCTTCCTCCCACAAATTGTCTTAGGAAAGGCAACGGGATTAGTCATAGGCAGGAAAAAAGAGCATTGGAAGCCGTATGTACATAAACTATTTCTCAATATAGTTCTCTCTAATCAACAAATTGTGATCTCTCAGTAGCAGTCACAAGCAGCTTAGAGACAGATCTTGGTTAAAAACAGTTCAACATATTATACGGAAATGCCTATAAATATATATACATATATATACACATATGTTTTAGTAGGCATGCATTACTACAACTTGGCATTATAATCGAGCTATTTACTTAAGGCCCTTAATAGTATCCCTCTTTTTAGAACGTTGCCTCTACTGCTCACTGCATCTGAGCAAAGCTGTAAATCTTATAGAGGGAAGTTGGAGTCTGAGTGCTTATTGCCTAGTGAGACGAAAAATCAGCAAAGCCAGGAAGAGTGACCTTGCCCCGGTGACTTGGCAATTGCTGCCCTTCAGATGACACACAGTGCCAATGTATTTTGGAGGGGAGAAGAGAAAAAACAACCAAAAAAAACCCACCTTATGTGATGAACAGAGAAAATAACGGAGTTTGACTCACAGTGGATTTCCAACCCACAGTACTGGCACAACCCATTCCCTCTTATAAGTACCCCAGCTCTCACACATCACTGCTGCTCTCCTACCAACAACTTCCACTTTTTCTGGGAGTTTATTCTGCACTCATTCCTTTCTCCCATTCTCTCTCGATCTTTAAACAGACCTCGATGTATTTATATCCAAGCACTGAGTGAGATAATGTGAAAGTACAAGAAAAGGAGGTAAGGGCAGACTTCCCCCTGCTTCTTTTCCTGCTCAGGTATCAAATAGTTACTCTTCTCTATTAAGCAATCCACTTCCATGACACTTGTAGAAAGTCAATGTTTGCAACACTTTTATTCTCTCAGTTTGGATTAAAACCGGCCGATGAGTTAAGAAGTTAGGAGATCAGGAAGGTCAGAAAAGATCTGTGTGTTTTGTTGTTGTTGTTTAATATCTGGTTTTCTGGGGGGGAAAAGTAACATCTCACAAGCATTTCCATACTTCAGAAGTCAGTGTCACAAAACATTCCTTCATTCTGCCTCTTTTCTAGACTACTACATTGGGGTTTTTTTTTGTTTTGTTTTGTTTTTCAGCCCTGTTTTATACAGTTCCATTTCAGAACTCGTCCTGGAATCAGTCGTGCATGGAGCTTTCTATGTTTTAATTAAAACCCTGAAACCATTAATCATGTCAATCTTCTGACTTGAAAAAATATATTTATTTCCAATATAAACATGCATTTCCTACAGCATCTGAAAATACGATGAGGATGCCTCCAAGACAACGACAATTGTCTCAATTATCATGTGCTAAGAATATAACCATTTAAGCCCCATCTCTTCCGTGTGAATTAAAGCATTAGGTTAGCAGCTTGATAAAATAAATTATTTCTGATACTCGGTTACATTTGCTCTTCAACCCAAAACTCAAACAAAACCAAGATGTACAAAGAAAGGAGGCTCAGCTTTGAAATTACAGGCAAGATCCATGGAGGACCTCCAATTTCAGGCTCCCCAATTACGCAAAGTGCTCATGAATGGGTTTAACTTGAGATATATGATTAGTCATGGAGCTAAGTAAACAGTTTCAGCAGACTCATCTGGACTGTTTGTGTACTTCCACAGCCCTCATCACGCAGCGTCTTTTGGTACTCATGCAGATGCATGATTAATGGGTTTAATCCTTAAAAGATCAGATGATAAAAGGAGCAATGACTGAATTCATTCTATGGGAGAGGTATGATGTAAATCTGTGTGGCTAAGTCCGCAAACTTGCAGGAAATGGGGTATACACTGACTAGGCACAAAGTTGCCAGCCAGGTGAGCAGCAGTACTGGCATTTCAAACAATAACATGACATCAAGCCTAGAAGATGGAACACGAAGTCCGTGTTTAGTGGTACACTAAAAGAAGCTAACACAGCACCATTTCCAGCAAACCATAAATTTTGCATTTCTTTAAGGTGCATCCCGTTAGCCAGCAGAGAAACATGCCCCGTGACAAAAATGCAGTTTTCGAGACCCTTGGAGAAAACAGATAAATAAGTAAATAAATAATACCCCACAAAACAGAAATACAAACACCAAAACACGCTTTGAAGAGTTGCAGAAGCAGCATCAACAGAAACGCCTACGAGAAGGCACAGACCCACACAACTCCCATTTATCAGCATAGCACTCTCATGAAGGTAAACGCAAGGGCCATGTTCGTTAGTACCACACACAAACAAACAAACAAAAACTGTGCAAATTTGACTGGAATCGGGTGTGAGGACCCAATTACACCTTGGTCGCATTCAGCTGAGGGCACTATCAGGTGCTTTATCCTAGCTATTTATTTTTTTCAGCTGCTAACTAGGCAAACGCACCGTGGCAAGAAGTGAACGCAGCAGCTCTGCTGATCCCGCACAACACACCGGCACTAATCTTTACCTTCAAAGCATTTTAACCTGTTTGAAGCAGGAGCGCCAGTTCGGAGCGTTCCAGCGCTTGGGACCGCGAGGCCGAAGCATCCCTACAAGCTCGGTCATCACCTCCCCGAGCCACAACCCCGAAGGGGTGAACCCGGGTGCCAAGGAGGAACACTGAAGTTGGCAAAGTACTGGGATGGAGGGGAGAGCAAGGGGCTGCCGCCCCGGCTTTGGCGGAAACGCTCCCGGCTGCAGGTTTAGGGACGGAAGAAAGGGGAGACGGGCAGCCCCGCTTACCTTGGGCCCCTTGCCGCTGGAGCAGCGCACGTTGTTGGACACCCCGGCCGTCTGGTTCATGCTGGGGCCGGGCAGGAAAGTTGTGCCGCGGAGGGGTTGGAGAAGGCGGGCTGCCCCCGCAGCGGAACTTCGCCCCCGGACTCGGGGCTGTGCGCGCCGGCTGCGCTCCCGGCTTCCCTCTCCAAAGCAAACCCTAAAACAACCCGCGGCCGCCGGCTCCGCTTCCTCCCCCGCCCTCCAAAGCAGAGGCGAGGCGAGCCCGGTCTGCCCGCCCCCCGCGCTCCGGGGCCGCCGCGGCAGCGGGGAGGGAGGGAACGGCCCCGAACGGTTCGGTTCGGCTCGGCTCCGCTCCCCGGGGCGCGCTGTCCCGCAGCCCAGCCTCACCCAGCTCTTCCCCGCCGCAGCGCTCACTTCCCCGCCGTTTTTTTAATCCCCCCCCCTTCCTTCAGCGTGAGAAATCGCGTTAAAAACCGCCAAGCCTTCCACTTGGGTTGGGTTCTGTTCTTTATTTTTTCTTTTAATTAATTTTTGACTCCCTCCCCCCCCAAGTGCTTGGGGCAGTTAGAGCAGCTGTCTCTGTTGAAATGAAAGGGTGGCTGCGATGCAATGGAGAGATGTTTATTTAGTCATAAGCCTCGGGATTTAGGTCTTAGTATAATTTATATAATTCTTCTTCCAGGTACACTGGAAAGAAATGGGGGCTGTACAACATCCCCCACTTTGCTGATAAAAATAGATTTTAAGTAAAAAAAACCAAGAAGTGAATCCACAGCATGAATCATGAGCAGATCCTAGAAACTTAGAGTACCCCTCTTTGGAAGGGACACATAAGGACCACCAAGCCCAGCTGTCTGCAGGCTCTGTTCCCCCCCCCCCTCCATTCAGCCCATGAGGGCGAGTTCTGCCTCCTCTGTCCTTGCAACAAAAACTTGCGGGAAAATCCATTTGCAAAGTAAGGAAAAGTAAAAGCAAAGAAACAACAAAACAAACTATAAACAACCCTACCTCTGAGTAAGAAGATCTGTGTAGCTATGAGTGCACAACTCATCGTGTGGTTTATGGAGTTTTTTCCCCCTTTAGGAGTTCAGCTATCCAAACAGATCACCGAAGGCATTGTATGTTTTCAAAACATGCTTTAAAGCCTTTAGATAAATGTTTCCCAGGTGTTGCTTCTGTCAGGGAAGCACTTGGGCCAGACAGCAGCTCCTCAGAGAAACAAGTGGTTGGTTTGCTTCTCATGCACCAGAGCCAACGCCACTTTGGTGTTCCTCCATTTCTGAGGGATACATACACCACTACATGCTTCACTGGCTAAATCTCCTCACTGCGTGGCTAGGAGAGACCATCATGGAAGCTGACAGCAGAAGAACACATAGTTAAAAAGTAAACTTGGTTGGAGCCATGAGCCTTCAAGCTCTGATGTAGGAGAGAAGCCCCAAAGCCTCAGCATGTTGTCAACATGCTCCCTTTTCAGCAGCGGGGCATGCAGTTTTGAGAAGAGCAGATACTCAATGTCTAGTTTGCTAAAAGAATTGGGTCCCCCCAGGGAGAAGCCATCTCTTCAGAGCAGGCTTCCTTTCTGAATTGTTCTCATATTGTGGTAACCACTCCCTGCTCCTTGGTCTCTCAGTGTCTGCTCCCCTTGCTTTAGATCCCTCTGGTGGCTATTACTTCTTGTACCAAATAGGAGATAAAGTTTACTGCTCTGACTGCTTCGCTCAGTGGCTTTTCTATCTTCCTAACCAAGATGTTATAAATCCAATTATAGGCTTTAAGTCACATATTTGTTGGGCCCCAGTGACATTATAGCCTCTCAGTAGTTTCTGCACTGAGACATGCAGGCATCCCTGGAGTGTTTGCAGCTGTACAAGGATGTGCAATGCTTTCCAAAATCAGAGATAAGCAAGAAAAACTGCCCAAAGAGATACGTGGCAAAGCCTTATGACCACTGCATGCAACAGGTGAAAAATCTGTTCTTCTGTCTTGCCTTCCAAGCCAAATTCTTCACGGAAATAAAGGAAATATATACCTGTATATGTACATATGGGTGTATTTGTGCGTATTTATCTATTCCAGCTTATGCATTCTCATCCTTGCACAACAAACACTTTGTATTACAAACTGATAATGGGAGCTTTACTCCAGGCTGTTTAGCTCAGTTTCGTCCTAAAGCAAACAAGGATATGAAAGATATCACCCCACTACCCTACCTGAGCAGTAACCTCCTCTTCCCTCCACAGCTGGACTAGCAGAGCAGACAGAGAAGCTATTTTCACTGTAGGGTACAATTTGTCTTGTGCTCTGACAAGAGCAAGCCAGGGAAAGCCTCCTGCTCCATCTCCTTTTTCCATTTAATGCCTGCACAGAGCTCCACTTGCAGAAGTACCCGCTCTCCCCTAAAACCAAGACAGGACTGTACTTTTAGCTTCCATTTGGGTTAGCAGGGAGAAAAGATTTGCTTTCGGAGCAGTTGGTATTTATTAACACTTGAAAAAAGACTACTTAACGCATAGTGGAAGTTAAGCCTTTGAAATCTGTGAGAAGTTGATTCAACTGCGAATTCTGTTCATTTCATACATGATCTTGGAGATAAAAATATAGCCACCATCTTCTGCCATTAGTGCCCCTTCTTCCCTGGGGAAGCCCTCACCTCTGCCCATGCACTTACTGCTCCCTGAAAGCAGTATATACCGATCCTACAGGTTCCAGCATCGTTTGCCCATTGCCTCAGCAAAGGCTCCCAAGTACTGAAGAAAAACAAACGCGAAATCATTAAAGTCTGTTCTCTACACGAAAGTGTCTTTTATACATCTAAAAAGAACAGACAACGTCACAAACAGCACAGAGTTTTAAAGTGCATGTGAGAAGAGTGTTTTATAGATTAGTATTCATAGATTGTTCAGTGAAGTGTGAAGGAACAACAATATACTGTCATATAAGCTCCAGCATATAAACATCCTTTGGCATTTTACACTTTGAAAAGGATTATACATAAGCTGAGTTGAGAAGAGTATTAAGAAGGAATCTCGGTCGTACTTTTTTGGGAGCACTTCGTAAAGAGAGCTAATCTGTCTTTGGAGCTGAGCTAAAGCTATGCAGAATGGATACGGGGAAATACACACAATAACGACTGAAGATTAATAAAACAGCCAAAATTATGTCATAGAATTAAAGAACTTTAATGTGTTGAGAGTTCTTCAAATTCTTTGGATTCATACCTCAGAGATGAAGCCTGCAAAATGAAAATAAGAGCTTTACAGATTTATCCTTCCTCCAAGAATTGAGACTTTTGGAGAAACATCCAGTGTCACAAATCTTGCCATGAAACAGCACGACTGCTGACCACTAAACCCAACCAGTTCCAAGTTCCATTTCAGACTCAGATGAGGCTGTCTCTGAAATACACCCCTACATTTATAAGTTATTTCTGTCAGTCTATTTTGATCTAAATTTGGGCTCTCTGGTGCCTGGTATCACTGCTCTGTGAACTCCAGGGGTGCTCAGGCTTTCACAGTAATATGGCAAAGATATAATACTTCCGATTTCCTTCTTTGACATTTGCAATTGGAAGCTCCTCAAGGCAGACTAACACTTAACACCACTGCAATTTTTGACATCATTTGTGATGTAACCAGAAGGGCACATCCATTTTGTATAACTCGCACGAAAGTCGAAGGGTTGCAGAGAACACAAAGAGTCACCTGGGCAGAGAAATGCGATTAAAAGCATGGCTTAAGAAAAATACTCATAAAGATGAGTAGTAAACATGCAGCAAATGCAGAGGAGAGCAAAAGAGATGAAAAGGATGTGAAAATTGAGACCACGGAGTTCTAAGGAACACAGTTCTAAAAATCAATGCAAAGATGTATCAGGAATGAATGCAAAAAGCACAGCATGGGGAGGCTATAATTAGATGATTTAGTCATAGCCAGAAGCCTGACTGAGCTTTTTGAATCCACTGAAGTGGACACAGTTAATGCAGAGTTTGGCTTGATCGTTAGAGTTCTTCCCATGACAGCAGCACAGAGGAGGCTCACAACTTTTAGTCCCTATTAAGGCAATACAGGTAAAAACCCACCACTGCGCACAGATGCCCCTCATCCCATGGAAAAACATATACATTCAGACAAGGCTGAGCATCCCCTGCAGAAGCTGCACTTCTGGAAGCCCTGATAAGGGCTCAGCAAAACACTGGAGAGAGGGAATAACCCCAGCAGTGCTTGGTTCTTTTCTGTCCAATCATGCTCTGCAGTGATATCACAAGCAAGCAGTCTCCAAGCTCACTTTCCTCTCGCTGCAGCCAGCAGTGAAGGAACATAGTGATGGGAAAAATAAGTAATACTGAAGCAAACATTAAATCACCCCTAAACAGTGCCAGCTACGTGGAAATCCAGGCTTTGTGAGTAGGAAAGGATCACAGAATCACTAAGATTAGAAAAGACCACTAAGGTCATCTGTCGACCCACCCCCACCATGCCCACTGACCATGTCCCTCAGTGCTACATCTCCACACTTCTTGAACACCTCCAGGGACAATGACTCCACCATTTTCTTGAGTAGCCTGTGCCAATGCTTCATCACTCTTTCTGAGCAAATATTTTTTCCAAATATCCAATCTGATGTGTCCAAAGTCCCGCAAAACCTTGTTCATGAACAGTCTTCTCCCAGCAGACTATCAGGACACATCCATGCTGACTGTAACTTCAGGCAAATGTCAAGCTGATGATGCCGGCACAGAGCTCAGTTTGAGAAGGAAGAATAATGTATCACACTACAAACTTCACTCATTCAGAGCTAGCTCACAGCACCCCCACAGTCCCTTGAAGGCTGCACAGGCTGTGAATCCATTCCTGAAAGAAGCTGACCCAGTGAGAATCTGAGAAGTGAGAATGTGAGAGCCACAGATCCACACTTATTTGGTATCATTCCCTCCTAGAGTGCTCACAACAGTTCTCATGGTAACCAAGCCTGTCCCACCTCCTCAGTTAAATTTCCCAGTTCTTCTTTTCTCTGGCTCATTGTTTCCCCAAGACACGATGGCAAAAGGGAGCTTATTAAGCAAGCAATTAATAGGACATCAGCTGGGCTCCTCAGCTTACCCACAATATTGTCCCACCTTTCCCTGCCTACTCACCTTAGTCTGCCAGTGTAATTCAGGAGGAAGCAGTAGCCTAAGCCCAAGCATGACATCTAGGATCCAAGCTGCACCACGGCTGTACGACCTCTGGAGCAAAGACGATGGCCTAGATTTGATAAAGGACTTCAATGGAACTGAAATGCTCAGTTAGAAAACAGTTAATCTCAACTTTGTGTTCGTGGCTCTGACAGGCTCCTAAATTCAGCGGGCTCAAGGGATACTTAGAAAGCCCACATCTCCTACGAACCCATCCAGCAAAGAAACCAGGACTCATATTACTAGGTAGCACATGCCCAGGATGAACTTAATCTACAGAGTGCTGTTAAGAGCTTTTTCATAGTACGTCTGTGTTTTGTGTCTCCTTCTGGCAGCACTCTATTTTATATTATACATCTTCTGGGTAAGCAGTCCTTTGGCCCGATACATTAACACTCCCAGGTGGATGCACCCTAACTATTAGGAATGTTTTAAGAATGACATTATTAAGTAATAATTTACTCATCTCATTTAGTCTAGAGGTCTCCTTATGGAGGAATGTTATTCCTCAGTACCACTCTAGCTCTCACAATTTATTTAAACTTAATGACCTTTCAAAGTCATCTCTCCACATTACTCTCTGGCTTAAGAATATAGATGGGATATTAAATCACACTGTGATATATGACATTACAAAAATCTTGCATAATTCATACAGATTATCAACATAAGGAAGATCATCCAAAAAACCCTGCCATCAAATGTTTTTCAGGCTACATGAGGACTATTAATTTAATAAATGAATGGGAAATTCCCATTCAAATCTCACCTTTGCAGAAGAAGCATGCTGTTTAAAGCAGTTGAAAGACTGGTATACATATACTGAGAATGTTAATCTGGCTAAAGCACTGGTACTACCTTCTGCAAATGGGTAGGAGAGTGATTTCTGCAATGATGCCGTAATCCACAAGACAGTGCAATACTTTGACCTTGCACATGTTGGGTGGCATGCTCAAAGAGCAGCTCTGACTCTTGCACTGATCACTACTTAGATATTTTGAAACCTCAAGTCACCTTTGACAGCCATTAGGGTGTACAAAAATCCATAAAAATGAAAAAAAAAATAATGGTAGCAGGAATTCCAGTCCATTTATCTGGACTTCTCAGTTGTACTTCGTCTCTCACGTTCTTCAGTGGTCATCATTCAGAGATGAGGTGGCCAACACAGTGTAGTGGCTGCAGTGTTTCTGTGAATCCTGAACATCAGAGAAGGATAAGGAGATTTGTGCCCACCAAATCAGAATTTTTGTAAGATTGAACTCTTTTCATATCATCATGTTAAGACTTCCCAGCCAAAAATATTAAGGTCCTGCCCACCCCCTACAAAAATGATTTGTAGTGAGAGTGAAAGAAAATGTATTGAGGTGAAAATGTGGTATTTTTCCAAGGGTCAGTTTTGATCAAAAATTCCCGAGCAGCCTTAGTTTTCATTTTTGTTCTCTGTGAATTTTAGCATGAAGAACGTGCAATACACGCAGTATCCCCAGGACAAGTAAAGTCTTTCCTTAGATATAAAAGGAATAGGGGGGGGGGGGGGGGAATAAAATGTTTTAAGCCAAGATTCTTGAAAGCAGATGAGTTATTTTGAATGCTTCAGTTACTGGATGACCAGCCTGAAAGACCTTTCTCTTTTTCACAGAGTGCAGAGCCATGAGCTTCTACTCCCTAAAATGAGGTGCCTTTAAGATGACTTTCATTAAACTCTTCAGAATCAAATAGCTGCTTCTATTGCATTTTAACTGTTTATTTGGGCAACTCGCAGTGGGAATTAGAGGATGAGCAAAATATGACCCATCAGATGGTAGCACACACCTCTGGTTTGTGAAATATATATTACCTACGTATTACCCACAGCCGTCACCCTCCACCTGGGCTGTCCCTTCTGATCCGAAGGGGCTTTACCCTTCCTTTCTCCTCCTGTTCTTGATTTTGAAGAGAATGCTCAGCAATGAAATTACCACAAATCCCTTCTAAGTCAAAATTCCAAGCCCGTACAATTTGCTGTAAAACTGTCATGTGAAAGTTTGTAGATATTCTAGAATCAGTGGTAGAAACCCTCTGTTAAGTCAACGTGAAGACTATCTGGGAACAACTTCCAAGACACTCTATTAAAAGTTCAAAACTTTACAAGAAAAGAAAAAGTAATTAAAAGTTGAAGCTTCAGTACTGGAAAACAACAGTAGGATGTACAGAAACACAAATAACCCAGTGAAGTTCACATTAACCAGAGCTGCACAGAGACATTTAGACAGTACTCCCTTTTCATGGTGTCCTTCCTGAGCAATGGAGTCTTTGTCATCTCAGTTTGCTACAGCTGTGACCAATGTGAGGTGAGCCTGGGTGGAATATCCATTGTCCCTCATTCCATTGCTGTGGAACACTCCAACCCAAGAGCCTCAGCTTTAAGCTTAAAAAAATCTGAGATCACCACAAGATCTAAAGAAGTAAAAAAAGCCTAAAAACATTTCTAGAGAACACCGTAGCAGGCCTGTGAAACCACACAGCACTGAATTATCAAACTATCACATTGTGTTTGCAGATATTGTCCAGGAATCCACTCTCTCTCCCATCTACTATTTCTTAAGTATTTTACCTCTCACTTTCGGTATAAGTTACACTGATTTACACATAATTTACCTTATAATTAACCCCCACACAGACAACATCTGCAAAGCAGCAAGAAAAAATTTATTGCTTACCACTGAGGCTTAAAAAGGAAAACAAAAACAGGAAGAACTCAGGAGATGCATATTGGCAATCATCAGTGAAACACTAAAGACAGCTAACATCAATGCTCTGGCTTTGCAAAACAAGTCTATCTGGTGAAGAATAGTGATGACTGCTGCAACAGAAAAATTAGGAGTAAATGAGGTGTATTAATTTTGTACAGAAAGAAGCTTAGACAATTCTCCCTTCCCCCTTCACAAACAGTGATCTATATAGTTCAGTTCTCAGTATAGGCAAGTCTGAAATTTCACAGCTGGTCTCAGAAGAGTTCAGACATGCTTGTGGAGGCAAGGCTTAGCTATACATCCAATGGATATAACACTCAATGCACCTTACAGCCCCTACGTTCCTCGTGAAGCCTGGTTTTAGCCGTGCATTAGTTATGAAGTTTGACATAACGGAGCTGTGATCGCATTCTCATCTCAGCCTCAGATCCCATCCCTCAGATCCACCTGACCAGTAGGCTGAACCTGAATCCCTCTTCCTCTGCCCTTCAGCTATACTTACCATATCATCCCAATGCTTCCCACCTGTGGTCAGAAATCTCCTACAGAAGACCTAACTCAACCAGGAACAGGTGTGTTGGCTGGCTCCAGCCTGTAGGCCTTCAAAAACCTGAGGTTGCAATAAGCCCTCTGACTGTTTGTGCTTCAGGCACAAAATGTCAATGCAATAAGGTGACATCTTTACGCACTCTGGGCTGCTTCAGAGCTACTAGTTTCTGGACAGCTTACAGCCAAAGCCTATCAGACATCTAAGGCAAAGTGCTTTTGTAGAAGTACTCCTAAAGGACAAAACCTGAAAACAAAGCTGGTAACTTGCCCTACCTAGCAGGGCATTTCAACCTCCAAATCTACTACCATTTAGCTGATTTAGTTGCTTTAAATGTTTGTGGGTTTTTGTTGTTCGGATTTGGTGTGGTTGTTGTTTAAGCTTGCTGTACTGTCTCTCCAGGCGAAGTCACCTGTGTGGCATTTCTGTATGGGAACAGCTTTTAGTTGCCTGGAAAAAAATAAATAAATTAAAAATAATAAAAAAAAAGCATTGCAGTCTGCAGCACATACATTCACGAGAATTCATAAGCAGTGAGAGAAAACTTTTGAGACAACAGATTATCCCTGCATCGTGGGCGTCAAACGAAGCAATCATTGCTGTAGCAGTTACCAGATGAATTAATGGCATTGCTGTGCAAGCATTAGTGCCTTTTCTGAGTTTTCCTCCCTTCCTGCATCCTGTTTCTGGTGTCTTAATCAAAACATTTACAGAAATAAATTCTTCTGTACGGACTTTTAAATAAATTGCAAATTTATAGGAAAACAGAGAAAACTTGACAAGAATGCTCTTGACTTAAATGAATCAATACTGAACAGACAGCTGCTTTGAACCATAGAGTCTGGCCAGGCTCTCCCTCCCCACACCTCAATATAAGAGATAAAGGAAGCATAGTTTGCACTTTAATGCTCCATAGGAAGTCAGAAGAATTCACCACAGCGTGATGAAAAAGCCTGCAATACGGATACTACCTAATTAATATTAAGGGGATGCTGTCCAGTCTTTTAAACTAAAAAGTAAGTGTAGCTTGTGTACTTAAAGTTGTAAAACCTCATAAGAAATGTGGTCTCTATTAATTACAGCCTGCTGGGAAGGGGAGGGGGATATCAAGTCGATCCTTTTAGTGATGAATTATTCAAAATGAAAAGGAATAAAAACAATTGACAGCAGCATTATAGGCAAGCCCTATGTATTAACCTCGCACTACACATTGGTGGTTCTATAGCAACGCATGCATACTCCTAACTTGTCAAATAGATTAAGCCACTGGGGTGCTCTTGCTGACATGTTACATTTAGAATTAATCAGTGCAGGACTGATGAGGAGGTACGTTATCAAGATAGTTGTAACGAGTGTAAAAGTCTCATTTTCTTCTTTAAGAGTTAGGCAGAAGCAACACTCAGCATTAAGAATTAGAAGTACACACTTATGTGGGGCAAAAAAAACCTATATTCTAGTTTGTGTTCTAAAATCACCACAACCAATGTTATGATCTTTTGAAGAAAAGTTTCTGGTAAAACATACATTTAGAAATAACATAAAGAAGACAACAGGATTTCTAGATGTTTCAGATGTGATCTAAAGAATATCGGTAGCATTCACAGACAGCGTAAGTCTCAGGGTCAAAGACTATCAAAAATGACCCAGCACATACATTTCTTCAGCGTTATAATCAGTAACAGGACTGCTTTGACTATATGTTTTGAAGTACTGACTTCAGTAGACAGAAACCCATACCCACTTGGCATTGCAGGCAAGACCAAGGTCTTAAAAACAGACATCTTAAATAAACTCATCCGTCAAACTCATTATATATAAAATAAATACTGGGGGAAAAAAAGTGAATCCTACTGAAACAAAGCTGCCACACGCGTCTAACTACAAATTATCTTCTATTTTTTTCTCCATTTTCTCTCCACAGATGATTTTTAGCCTTCAAAAAAATAGTAAGTTTTTTTCAGGCTATTAAAAAAAAAATCTTCAAATTCCCTCACGCACCAAGCAGTGCAACCAACAATTATTAGATGAAAAATGCGAAGGATATCATAGGAGAAAAACTCATAAGCACAGAAGTAATAATGACCAACATCTTAGGAACTGAGCTTTCTCGTCTCCAAAATAGGACAAGCCTCAGCTGAAACATTTGTTCCAGCTGGCATGCTTGTAACAGCTGTCCTCAATTTAGGTTCTGTAGTAAGGGTTGGCTTCAGACTGTAGCCCTTTCCTTGGTGAGGATTTGCTGTAGTCTCCATCCCTCTTTTCCCAGGCTATTTTCATGTCTTGCATAATAACTCCGAGGTTCCTAATTCTCCATCCAGTCTGGTTTTAAATGATCAGTACCTTCAAAAGGTTTTAGGGGACATTTATGTAAAGAGACATGCACAGCAACATGCATGCATATAAATATATATATATCGAGAGAGAGCGCGTATGAACATGTACAATGCAGATATAAGTGTAGATACATTAAATTGAGATGAAGGATCAAGTATGCATTTTGTCCATTTCTCATTTGACCTCAAGATGCAAACTCCTAATGGATGATGACGGCATTGATATGGATTTATTGTGAGACTTGCAGTGGGCAACTTTAACTCCAGCCTATTACAATATTACTTCTTCTAAGCCTAATGAAGTCCAACCCAATCTGACCTCCAGTGGCTAATCAAAATCTTTACTCTTCTTTACTCTTTTACTCTCAGCCTTACCTTTGGAGTTATGGAGAGGGCAGGAAATTCAAATTGCCATTCATCTTCTGCTTGTTTATATGCTTCATTAAAAAAAAATTAAAAATATTGTTCAGACATTAAAACTAATCATTTTCAGCTGTTACCTATAACAGTTCAACTGATTTGTCCAGTATTTCTGTGAACTCAGCTTGACTGAATTGGACAGAATGCGGCAATTGAAATGGAAGATCTTAATGCTGTAAATGTTTATTGAAGTACGTACAAGCAACTTAAGCTTACAGAGCAGTCTGATTTTAGGTCAAGTCATATAGTCAGAAATTAGGATGATGGGAGATCTTTAAACAGAGAAATAAAAAGAATGAGTAGAAGATTTAGCCACTCCTTGTATCTATGTCAGCAGAAAATTGAAATTCAAGAGGTTTTTCTTGCTGGATTTACGCTCTTTTTTTTTTTTTTTTTAAGAAAAGTAGATACAAATGCTGTTCGTATGTCTAATAGCAGTGGCTTTACTTTCTCCTCCACTCTGATAAGAAAATAATACCATCTTAGTGAAGGTTAATTGCCTTGTTTTAATAAGGTCTTGGAAGTGGCAAACTGGAATTCTCTTCCCTCTAATTCTGTTTTGCTCATTATTTTGATCTGGTTTTCCCCAAATTTTATTATTTTCTCTAATGCATAGATTTGCCTGACATCTGATTCTGCCCACTTGATAGAATACTTCAGTCACCATCACATTTAGCCTCTCTCCTTGCAATTCTCAATTTATTTACACTCAAATATGCTATTTTCCACAGTCTGAGATGGAGAATGGAGACTTTGAGGTCCAGGGAAAGCCTCAACACTCCTTGTCTTCTCATCTTGTGTTAGACATAAGGTATTTTGAATAGTGAAACTCCCAACATATATAAAGTTCTCTGTGAGGGGATAGTAATGAGAACTGCCTGGAAAACATGGGAGAGATCAGCTTTGTCCATATCTTACTCCCTGAGCATACCAGCATCTTGCTGAGGCAAAAAAAAGTAAGCATCAGAAGCTGATTTCTTCAAACTTGCCTTCAGCTGGTAGCGTGGTTGCCATCCTTCAGTAATAACCAACTTCTAAAAGCACTTCACCAGGATCTGGTGGACCTAGGTTTGGCTGTCTTGTATCACAGATAATCTGGGGCAATCTTCTGACCAAAAACTAATGGTGAACCTGGGGTGTGTGGGGGTTTCTTTTTGGGTAGGAAGGTCTGGATGGCACTCTCATTTGCTCTTGTTTTATCTTCTGCTTTGACTTTTCACAGAAAGATCCTACAGAGCAAAGAACACAGCTTCTGTGTCTTTTGGTTTAGGAATCCAGGTGCAGAAAGAGAGAAGTAGGAGGCCACTAGCTTGCTTGGCTGGTAAAAGTTTTAATGTGCTCAAAGGTGATGCTGGTGCCTTGTGGCTGCTGAATTATCCAGCATGGGGTATGATATATATATATATATATATATATGTATGATATATAAGCCTTGTCACTAATGCAGTAAATCCTTTGTAAGGCAGCATTGACCTCTGCAGTTTATCTCCAGGAAAGAACAGAGCTCAGTCTTGACCAGAAGAAGGTAATGCATTAAGCACTTGAACTGCAGAGAGAGCAGGATTCAAGAAATACATCTGTCTGCTGCACCGCCTCTGCCGTTTCAGAGGCTTTCCTACTCCAGCTGTGAAATACCTACTAAGGCATTTGTTACCCCATGAAATGCCTGAGGAAATCAAGTTGATGGAAGACCAATTAGAAGTCCAAGAGCCAAGTGTTCAAACCCTCCATAGGCCTTGTGGTCCAAGGATGCTACAAGGCTGCTCCCGCCTCTCAGGGCATCTTTGGCAAAACTAGACATTGGACTTGGCTCAGCACTCTCCACTATGAGGACTGTGAGAGGAAGTTTGCTTTGGCAGAAGGAATCAGTGACAGAGGTAACAGGCTCTGTCTCAAGACAGTGATTTTGGTGGAAAATACATCAATATAAGACCATTCAATCTCATCAATATTTAGTGCCAATATAAAGGACCCTACAAATACAGAGCTGATACAATTAATATACAGTCTTAATCCTTCCCTAAGATTCACACAAACACGTCCATGCTGATTGCTATAACTACGCTCTGTCATGAAAGTTAATATCACTGTCGGCTTTTTTGTCATCTTCCTGTCACAGCGTAGCTCTGCTTGATTTAAGTGGCATTCATGCCCATAACATACAAGGATGATAATTACATGTTACAGGTTATTAGCATCTATGCTAAAAATAACAGTAGAGAAAGCAGGAAATGTGTTACATTGCAAATCTCTTTCCTGCTCCACATGTTACGAGTTGCACATAATGTACTTTATTCCTAATTAAAATATGGCAGGGCTTCTTTTGCAGTGCTTCATTATCCATTCGCAAAGAGGCATGGCCCCATCAGCCTTGTGATGAAATGCCACCAAATAAAATGATTATGGCAAAAAGCAATCTAGGGAGAAGCTATTATCTGGTTTTCTACAAAAACCATTTCTGGGCTTATTAGCTTGAATTACATAGTAGAAATTGAACTTAGGAAAGTTCACGCTATCCATTTTACAGCCTAACTGAAGGGCATTAAACCTCCGTTAGAGAGATCAGAGCTAGTATGCCAAGATCTTGAGGCACACAGTCAGTTTCCCAGCTGACTACAGCACAAGGAGCCATGCAGTTATACTAAAGTGTTCTGCAAAAGTCTTGCTGAAGTTTATTTCTCATTGAATTTGGTAGGAAAAAGAAAAAGCAGGCCTGAAAAGAGTACTACCTAGAATTGCAACTGCCTTTACAAGCTGCTTATGTAAAAGAACAACAGTAGCCCTCACACGTGTAAATCTTATCATAAACAAATTGTACTATACACAGTTTGGCTGCACAATGGTAAGCCTCCATGCTCATAAATATGCATTAGGGCCAGGCTTCAGATGAGAGAAATCTCATCCTGAAAGGTCTTACTGAGCTCTGCAAACTTGTAAACTTTTGTTACCCAGACATTGCTTTGAAGTATTTTAACTGAATATTTGCCTGGGGGTGTGCATGGGAATAAAACAAGAGGAAAATTTGTCCTGTTGGAATGATCCTACTAGGGGCATTGCTGCTATTGCAGTCATATTGGAAGGAACTGATGTGACACTTTATTCTGCGGATTTAGGAAGCACAATAGGATTCCGATGTCATGACCACCCAACATTAACAGGTACTCAGATTCAAAGGGAGTTTAGAAAGTAATGCATTGATTCATTCAAGTTAGAACAGAAAAGGATTCAGTCATAGGTACTTAGGAATGAGTATTCACTTTCAAGTTACTCAGACAGGGATTAAAAAAAAAAAAAAAGAGAAGGGGAGGGAATGCAGATGGAGGAGGTGATAGGAATATTTTGAGTCATTTGGCAGTTTGAGATTGAAACGTGATAGTAAAATAAACCAACCTACACGCGGAAGGATGTAGCACAGAGCAACCTTGAGAAAGAGTTTTTCCTTCCTCCTTCATGGGATTCTGCTGGTTTATACTGCACTATTTGTTTTACTGACTACTTTGTTCAGTCTCCTGTTTTGATCTGCGATTCAAAACTGGCATCCACCACCCCTCTGCGCAACCAGTACCTGCACCTCACAGCTCTTATCATGAGAAGACTTCAGACTTCTTCTTTATAACCTGTCTAAATCTCTCCTCTTTTAGTTTGCAACCATTTCCCCTTGTCCTACCACAAGAGTTCCTGCTGAAGAGTCTGTCCCCTGCTTTCCTACAGCTCCCCTTTAGATACAGAAAGGCCGCTATCAGGTCTCCCCCCAACCTTCTCTTCTCCAGGCTGAACAGCCCCAGCTCTCAGCCTGTCCTCATAGGAGGGACATTCCAACCCTTGGATTACTTTGTGGCCTTCCTCTGCATGTGCTCCAATAGGTCCACATCACTCCTGTGCTGTGGACTCCACATCTGGACATAGCACTCCAGGTGAAGTCTCAACAGCAGAGTAGAGGGGAAGAATCATAGCAGCTGTGGACACAGAAACAAAGAAAAACCCTGCTTGCCCTTGGAAGGCCTCTGCTAGGCAGGGACCTCCAGAAAGATACCCTTACCTCCACTGCCAACTCTTAAATGAGGCCTGGGAAGGTGTGGACCCTGGCTCCACCCTTTCTGTTCAGTCAGGTGCATTGCATGCAGCTGAGCTCTCCTGGATTGGCCCTGCCTTCCCACCAGGTGCTCAATCACTCCTTCAAGCCCTGACTTAGCATTTCCACTACAGACAGAAAGGCATTTCTGTGATCTCAAACCTCCCTACAAAGTAGGAAGGAGACCCAAAAGGAGAGGGTTATTCATCCAGAAGAGTTGGCAGAGCAAAGGAGATAGAGTGAAGAAATGTCATGTCTCAGATTACTCTGGAATTGGTCACAGTCCTGGATGCTGCTAGTTAAATCATAATTCTGGGCATGTGTGAAAGAAAGGCTCATTGCCTGTGCAGAAAGGCCCTCCACACAGAATATGCAGGAGACAGGAAGGTGGTATTGCAAGGGAATAAGGGTCTAGGACTGAAATTCATCCTGAAATTGCTGTTTCACTAGACCCACCTTCTTCTTTGGACATGGGTTTACAATGGGCAGAGAAAACTGCAGTTTAACACTTCAGCCCTAAGTGCTACATTTCAGCTGTTCTGCCATCTTTGAGTTTTCAGAACACAATGCCCTAATCCTCAAAGTCACCTTCATAAGAGGACACCTTGGAGGTCATTCCCTGTCTGTAACAGCTCGTGTACTGACAGTACTATATAATCAAGAGTACCACAACAGCGGTCAGAATACTTCATCCTAGAAAGTGCTTTAGGTGATACTAACCTTGAGGTTGACGTTAGATTTACAGTTCAATTCCCTTGGGTAATGATGCTGATTACATGCATGCTAAAAGAGTAAAGCGAGTTCTACTCCCTCCCCTCTTTAGTAAGACTTCACTCAGGGCTGTCACAGAGAAAGCCTGTGACAAGTCCCTGAATTACTTTAGACATTCAGTAGCTAAAGGATAGAAATCTCTTCACTGCTCCAAAGCAGCTGACAGCTGGAGAAAGATGGTCAACTGAATTATTTCTCATTGCCACACCGTACCCTAGGATAAGTAGAGGCATTAAGCTGATTTATAGAGTTGGGGTACCCAACAGCTTTTGTCTCCAGAATAAGATCTACACAGCAGATATTCAACTCCAGAATGAAATAGAACAGCCATCCTTTTATAGGCAGTGTTATTACAGACATGTAAAGAGAGGTATCCTAACTCTCAATTTAAGTTACTTTCACCTTTCACGTGTGACTTCAGTTAAAAAGCTGGGGCTCAGAATGAATGAGTTTGCTAGACAGACATTTAATATGGGAGCCATCTGGCTAGCAGTAGGTAACTCCAGTGAAATTGTATACTTGTGAGGTAGATAGAGGTTCCCCTTCTAGTCAGGGCAGATTTCATCTATCATTCAATGGACTCCAAGATACAATCATCTCATTGTAGAATAGACACTCAACTTGGATTAAAATACGTATTTTCCCTCAACTCATAAACTGCACTTACAACTCAGGTTAACTGAGAACACCAGGCACACGGTAAATCCACTTACATGATTAGCAAAAGCCACGAGTGCCTTACCCATGCTGTTAGGCAACGTTCCTGCCCTGCTCCAAGCTCTTCAGCTAACTGCTATGTTAACAACTTGCACACTGAAATCAGCAGGTTGATGATCACCGGTCTGGTCATGATGAAGAAAAAGAGAAGGGAGGAAGGCTATTCAGATAGTATTTGTTATCTACCAATAAAGTACTTACTCCCAAGGCCTTCTGATAACTTACAGATGTTACAGAGAGGATGCTGATAATTTTGAGTTACTTACTAGCCATTGGATTAAAGCTCCACAGCCCTTGGTTTCTTGATGTTTCTGCAGACATTTGACCAGCAGCAAGACTGGGAACAACCACTGCTGGTAAATGCACTTGACAGGAAGCCTTTGTAACACAGTTCAGCACAACTTTTAAAGACATGTATCTGAAAGAGATCAGCTGAAGCTGTCCCATTCAAGTACATTTTACAGTACAGATGAATCTGATGTAAGATCTCACCTCCTTACAGTGATCCTAAAAAGCCCATAGGCTTAGTGGCTACATGAAACACTACTCAAGATTGATCATGAGCAGTAAATTAAGATTCTGTCTGAGGGCCCTTCTATGGGAGCTGGTGAAGCTATTGGAATGGATCCAGAGGAGGGTCAAAGATGATCAGAGCACCTCTTCTGTGATGAAAGATTGAGGGAGTTGGGATTGTTTGTTTAGTTTGAGGGAGAGAAGGGGAGACCTCATTACAATCTTCCAATATTTGAAAGAAGCTTACAAGCAGGAGTGGGACCAACCCAGGTAGATAATGATAGCACAAGGGAGAATGGGCTTAAACTGGAAGGGAGGAGGTTTAGGTTAGATGCTAGGAAGAAATTCTTCGCTCAGATGATGAAGAGGCACTAGCACAGGCTGCCCAGAGAAGTTGTGGATGCCCCATTCCTGGGGTGTTCAAGGCCAAGTTGAATGGATTCTTGAGCAGCCTGATCTAGTGGTTGGCAACCATGCCCATGGCAGGCACTTGGAACTAGATGATCTTTGAAGGTCCCTTCTGGCCCAAGCCATTCTATGATTTTATGGATTATTCGTCAGTAGCTATGAAACCTGAGATGCCATAATTAAACTGATATAAACTCAATCTGAGAGGTTACTGGATTGAGTGATTTCAATAACTCCCTCCAGAATGCTCACTATTTTAAGTATTAAGTGTTTAAGTATCTTGTCCTATTGGGTCTTAATGACTTATTCTGAAAAGAATAACATGGTGAAAAAGAAGAAAAACACAGTGGTGTCTGAAATAACACAGCATATCAATGCAAACTCACAGTACTTCTCCTCAAATGCTTTGGCTGTCTGTATTTTAGGAGAGCCAGACAGCTTTCCCTGGGAACTGCCAACCATCACCATATGCTGTGTGGGTTCCCTGTTTCCGCTCCTCAAAGGATCTGACAGCTTGGCCAGGCCAGGAAAACAAAACAATGTACTTTACACACACAAAAAGATGTTTTGAATGTTTTGTTCGGGGTAGGAATACAACAAATAGGTCTTAAAAAGGAAAATTCAACTGAGGAAACCTAGAGTTGCTTAAAATCTTAGATATTGGTGAATCCATTTTCTCCACGTTAGTTAGTGGCCTTTCTCCCTTTGTTTCTCCCCTGGCTACAGAGGAAATCTGGCCATTTCTTTTACAAAGAAATATGCTTAATTCCTTTCATTTCAGAGTCAAACTTTCTGGACTGGAAATCTGCTTTCAACTAGCCATTTTCTAATGAAAATTAGAAAATTCTGAACACAGTAAATTACAGTAGGGGCTTTTTTGTGCACTACTCTCCTTCCTTTAATAAAATGCTGTTAACTCCCACCAGCTGATTCTCATATCACAACAGGCATGATCCCCCAACGCCTGTGTAAGCATCCTCTCAGTGACATCAGCGGAGGTTGTATATATGGAGAACCAAAAAGTTGTACCTGTTATAAATATCTGTATTACTAATATGAGGATTAGTGCTCAGGGTCTCATACGACATCTTCATTCCTTTTAACTACATCATCTGCTCTCCCAGAGGATATCATTCTGTTAGCTACTTGGCTGACATCAAAGCTGTTCTAAAAGTAGGGAGTATTTTAGTACTGAATCTAAAATGCCAACACTTAACCGAATACCTGCTCTTCTGAAAAATGCATGCTTAAGATAAAAATGCATGCACTCTGAGTGCAGTTGCCTTTTTTTTTTTCCCCACCTGAGTTGCAGTGCCAGAGCTTCAGAACTGGATCAGCTGAAACTGCGCTGTTTGAGGAAGCACATGGAGATGTGGCTGCATTATTTCCATGGCCCACTCTCTGGGGGTGCATCAGCTTGAAATAAAAACTTGTGGTTCCATCTAAAGCCACCACAAGTACTTCTCCACTGTATTTCTTGGACCAAGATCCAGACTTCCATCCTGTGGTCATTCTATGTTCAATCAGCTCCGTTTATGCTGAAATCTTAGTTACTTCACAGCAGCTTACTCAAGCTCAGGGTCAGAAGGGAGCAAAGTAAGTCTGAATGTTTTCATCTTTACTCCATCCACCCCCACAGAATGGTGTTACCAGGGTTTTGCTGTTATTTGGAATTTTCCAATCCACCAAGACCCTCAAAGGATGGAAAGGTAGCTATGGTGCCACAGTCACAGTTAATGAGAAGCAACAGTTATAACCACACACATTTCCACCATTAACAAGTATGAGCAGAGTAATACACAAATGCTTCTTCAACCACACATTCAGCAGTTAATGTATTAGATATTAATATAGCAGGTTACATACAATCTGATAAAGGATTGGAAATTTGATTTCTCCAATAAACATGCCACTCATAGTATTCTCTTCACCATCTGAATTAAGGTATTTAAGAAAATGAGTTCATTAAAAGTCTCTTAAAGTTTGTTATGTCCTTTCGCCTTGTATTTTCCTAAGTACAGTAAGGTATATCAAGACTCCTGCACATACAATGTGCTGATGAATTTTCCATTAATAATGCCTATATTAACAGATCTTTGTTCATACATCAGCAGCACTGAAGTAAATCAGCCTTGTTCAGTCTATGTAAAAATGTATGTATCCACTTCACATATTCAAGACATGCTGAAGGAAATAATTTAAGCAGAGTGACTTTCATTCTGGAGAACAGGCAAGGTCTAGGCAAAACAGATATCTAATTTTCTTATGAAGTTACAGCTGAGCTGCCTGAGGTTTCTCATGCAATTTTGCTATCATGAAGCTGCATTAGAATTTGTTTTTCCAGGCAGTTTTCCTACAGCTCCAGTGAAGTTGATTTATGACCAATCAACTTCTACATGTTATAGCAGAAATATTAGCTAAGCTTCTTCAGTACATATCCACTCTCAGGCTTTCTGGCTTAGAACAAATTGATTTACTCTACACTCTTACTTGGAGCAGGGTCTCTGTTCACACTTCGCTGCCCTTATCATACATAGGCCAAAGGAAAAAGTTAAAGGATTATTTCTTATGCAGCTTCCTTCATCTAGGGAATATACCAACTTGAAGTTATATTACACAATTTCTTTAAATAAAAAAAAAAAAATTCTTTCTCTTCAGGAATGAGGGCCAGAATTCTCTCTTTTCCCTCTCCCCGTATTACAGGTACTTACCTGGAGCACCCTGAGCTATACAGCCAACCAGTCAATGATTCTGCTATGCTTAGTGGAGCAGTAAGATCTAACAACTCCTGCACTGAAACTGTTCATCTCCCAGTACATGTGAAAGGGCAAATTACACAGATTCAGACCATAAAAACAAAATGCCTATATCTAAAACCAGGAAGAAAGGACCTGTGCAGAAGTTTTAAGCACAAGATATCTTGTTTAAAGCTGAAGAAAAAGGTCAACTGGTTTCGCAGTGTGAACAAAGCTTACAACAAAAGGAATCATATTTTGTTGCAGATTCCTGGCAAAAGTATTTGCTACCTTCTGTTTTGAGATCTCGTTGTGTGGCACCTGAAGCATTCTTCAGTTACCTTTAGCACCTGAAGCAATCTTCAGTTACCTTTACCTACCATGTGCAGCTTTCAGGCCCAGTAGTTGTAAGGCTTGTGAATGAATTCAGACCATGACAGACAAGAGCAGCAAAAAATATTTGCCAGCTTTTGGCACAGAGAACAGGGAGAACAAGCAGCACAAGGAAAGCTGCAGATAGACAGACCTTCATGATTTTCGTCTGCTTCTGTTGATGCCCGATAATTGACAGAGCTGCCCTCCCAAGAGGGAGCAGGGGAAAGAGGAGAGAAAAGGAGATAAAACCAGGTGGAGAAGGCTCAGCTGCTATTTATTTCAGTAATTCTTGTCTCGTAGCACATCTCCCCAACAATACACAGCTACACCCTTTATAAAGCTAGAATGGTAATTGGTAAACCTGGGATAAGTGGTTTCCTAGGACACTAGGTAGGCTTTGCATTGCTGTCTTGGCAGACAGTGACAGGAAGAGCCACAGCTCTTCCCAACTTTCCTCTGGGTCCAATGGCACTACACAGATTTTCTGGTCTTTGTGGACAAGGGCCTGAGGACAAACAAATGGAAAACCTGTCATTTCCATTGGGATTTCCCCCCCCTCCCCCCGCCCCGCAACATTTATACATCCACACTAATATAAAACAATCACCTTAAAATTCTGTGAGTTTTGTTTTGTTTGTTTATTTCTCACGCATTTGCGCTTCCACAACCAGGATCTGAGCTGATACTAATCTCTTCCATGAGCTAGATGAATGAATTTAAATGCCAACTGTGCTGCACCTTGAGCACAGACTCCGATGCCTGTTGAGCCTTTTGGATCTATTGCACAGTGTACAAGCTGTACACTTGCTCAGCACTGTCTGAATGGAAATACAGACCCCTTGACTATGTGGCAATTCATTTTCAGCAGTATGATTCAGGTGCAGATGATGTGCCTCCTTTCCCACTTAGACCAGCACCATCTCAACCCACTGCAATTCAGCAAGCACATAGGCATCTGCAGTCTGTACATTCATGTTATGTTGCTCATGAGTCAGTATATGTAGGTCACTCCAAATGTAATGCCTCCTATTTATTTCCATGGAAACGCCTATAGGTACAAAGAGCACAATAACACTATTTAGTAGAGCAAATTCTCAGCAACGAAATACTACTTTTCAACATAATCATCACCATTAGCCAACTAGCATGGATGGACTGATCGAGACACTCTTCATTTTGTGCATGGCCATCTGGAATGTGGCTTATCCTTCTCACTGCCACCACTGCTGAAACTCACCGCCCACTATCTCACCGTGCTCACATCTACTGTCTGATCTCCATAAACAGTCATCAGGCATCAATGGTTGCAATTTTTTCCACATAGAGGAATTCAATCCCACACCTCAGTTTCATAGGCACTTACATGTCAGACGCCATTGTGTCAGACTATCCCTCTGCTGCCATCTGTCACATGGCAACAAAATGTAATGGAATACTGGCCAACAGATTCAGCCTCTACAACCATGCCATCAACACCTACCTCTGACATTGTGTGTCAACATCACAAAATAGGAGGCATTGTTTTAGGAGCAACCCTCATAGCTCATTCATTTACAGTTTAGATGAATAAAGTAATTTTTGCTACTGCTAAGAAATTAAGCCGACTGTCTTCAATTCTAGCTTTCTGGGAAAATCAAAGTATAGTCACAAAATCATCATCTTCACAACAGAAAGAGTAAAGATTAAAAGAGGGAGACTGAAAGTTGATGCTGTGAGTTAATGGCCTATGAATGTTTAATTCACAAGACTTTCAGCAGCAGTACTGGAGGACAAGCATGCTCCTCCTGCACAGCTGTTTAAAACTTACCCAGCATTTGGGCTCTCTGTGTGGACTCCATGTAAATAGCTCATTGAAAGTGTTTTGTCTTTGATGCATTAGAAATAAAACTACCTGACCCAATGGTCTATAGCAACTTAAGGAAGTGAGCAGTAAGCCCTGAAAGAAGTGAATTCCAACTCAAGGGATCATTGCATTAACAATCCTCACTTCAAAGAAGCTTTCAGATAAGCAGCACATAAGTGATTTTATAATACTTAGTAATTCCTGATGTTCTATAACACCATTTGTATATTCAGAACCCTCAGCAGAGCATGTCCCTGCACCCATGGAGACCTTTAGATGTAGCTTTAGCCCACGTACATACAATGAGATTATACACTAAAGTTTCCCTGTCTGTCATTCATTAGTTATCTGAGCTATTACCTACAGAGCCCCCACCTAAAGATTTACTAAGCAAAGGGTATACTTTCCAGATGATAATTTACTTGTGGTGAAGCACTTAACTGTCTTATCCTAGTGGAGCACAGCTATTTTAGGACAGAGTTAGTAATTTTGTGGTTCAGCACTGTTGAGCTGCACACACCCTTCATCTTTAATACATGGATTTTGCAGCGCAAAGTGAAATTACTAAATGGGCCAGAGAGCAGGTGAATGTTCTGAGATCACAGAATAATATTCCTCGCCTATTTCATCCATAAAAAAAAAATCACCTCTGGAGATCTCAAGCTTAAACATTTTCTGGAGAAAATAAAGAATAAATGAATCCATTTTTAAATACTTTTGAGACACCGGGCACTCATTTTCTGGAAAAAGGACTGTTAAATCACGTAACATGTTCTGTTATCTTTTTGAAACAAGGAACGTATAATTCACAGGGTTAGAGTTCAGATCTGAAACAAGATTTGGAGACAAGGAAAGTTACAAATGTAAACCAAGCATTATTGCTCCATACACCCCTTTCTCCCCTTGGTTCCCTATTGAAATTAAGAAGTCCAAGATTACTACAGCTTTCTGATCAGCATGGTTAAGTTAGTTATCTGAGTGGCACAATGTGGAATCATGCTACATTGGAATACAGATCCTAAGAATCTATCACACCAAGTCTTGAAAACAGTGTCCACTCCACAGTGGACAGGCAGACCATCAACTTCCTCACATCTATTCAAACTCTTTTCTCCCTTAGTTTAAAACTTTCCTGGCATCCAAGCCACAGAAATTTCTTGGAGGTGTTTCAGAAGCTCTAGACAGAACCATCTGAAAGAAGTTACAAGCCATCCAAACCATCATGTGTTTATACTTGTTCATCTGTTACCTTAGTGATCTTCCTGATCAAGTCACAGACCCACCATGTGTGTGTATTTTTCCATCAGTTTTACTTTCCATAGTGTAATATCTGTTTTTCAGTGCATTTGTCTGCATGCAGTCACTCCTGAGAAGGAGACCTTACTGCCATTTCGTGTATGCAGAACCTCTACACAATGCAGTGGACCACCTTCCATATAGGAGGGCTTAGATGGAACAGAGACTTGAGCGTGGGCTACACTGAGATGAACCACTCAAGAACTTCATATCAATTAACAGCTGAATAGCTCCTCTCACAGATCTTTGAATGCAGTTGAAAGACTTTCTACTAAACCATATATGTAACTTATTTACTTACTTAAACTCCCTTCACCACCTCCTTCCAGAGACCTGTAGAGAGGGATAAGGTCTCCCCTGAGCCTCCTCTTCTCCAGAGGAATAGCCCAGCCACAGGAGCCATCCCTTCTCCGACAACATGAAAACCGGCAAGTGCGAGCCCTGACAGCTTTAAGAGTTGAAGGCTGTTACTGTTAGACTACTCTGCTTTAGAAAGAAAGTGCCTTTAACAAAAAAAAAAAAAAGGAAATCATGCCCTTTCTATTCAATATGAGCATGAAATTGCTGCATGATTAAAGTAACCTACTGGCACGAAGTCCAGAGGGAATTTGCAGCTTCCTCCATAGTTGATTTTCAAATACAAATACTTTAAAAAGCAGTAATGTAGCTGTGTAATGTGCAGATGATTTACAGTCTGAGCGACAAACATCCTGGGATTTAAACAGTAATCTCTTCCATTTCAGTTTTCCCCACATCCCTCAGAAACTCTATGCACCACAGCTTGAGAGGTGGTACTAGCACCTGTAAAGGATATTCTGATGAAATGGCCACTGCAAACAAGTGTATTAACACAGCAGGTAAAATAGAGTGAACATAGCAAGATGCAAAATGACCCACTCAGCATTACCATATACATTTACCCAGACTAGAGCAATGCGTAAATAATATATAAGGAATGACTCTCTATAGTATCCTTGGGGAAGAACAGTGGTTACAACAGATCATCTTAATAGGACATAATGTCTAGCAGGTCCTGGAAAATTACTGCTGTAAAACTGCCTACTCTGAAGATCTGTTTGCCTCCGATCCAACTTCTAAAGCTGTTTGGGTCACCCATAATATGCCATTTGTGCAGTATTTATCTACAACTATCTCATCTGAACGTTCATGGAAGTGTCAAACACACAGAAATCCATTCAACACTAAAGTTCTCCCCCTTGCAAAGTGCTCCCTTAGCCACCATACTGTTTAGTTCGTGTGTAAGGAGAATTTAGGAGGCTGTGATCTACTCTCTCTGGTGACCAGCAATAGAACCCAAGGAAGTGGCATGGAGCTGTGACAGGGGAGTTTCAGGTTGGATATCAGGTAAAGGATTTTCACCAGAGGGTGCTGGGCACAGGAACAGGCTCCCCAGGTCATAGCACCAAGCTTGCCACTGTTCAAGGAGCATTTGGATAGCAATCTCAGACATCTGGTCTGATTTTTGGGTGGTGCTGTATGGAGCCAGGAGTTGTACTCAACAATCCTGATGGGTCTCTTATAACTCAGGATAGACTATGGTTCTGTGATGTGACTGGGATGCTGACGAGAATGATGGAGGACACAGAGGACATATGAATGATTACCAGGACCATGAAGGGAGAATGGAGGTCGCTATTGCTTATGTACGTGGCCAGAAAAAGAAAAAAAAAAAGCAGAAAAATAATTTTTTTTAAAAAAAGGAAACAAAGACAGTTAGAAGAGAATCGCTACTATAGGAGACAGAAAGCCATAAAGCATTGAAAAAGACCGAGAAATAGTATCAGAAGCAACCTAAGCGTTACAGAGGACAGGGAGGGAACAGAAACCTAATCACCTGGTAAAAAAAACAAGGTTGTCAGAGAGCACTCAGAGCCCATAGAATGAGCTCTGGGTGAAGAGCCAGCTAGAAAAACAGCTGGAGGAATATAAACTTGGGATTCATTGCTGTCATCAGTGTTTTTAGATACTTGAAAGAAGGAAACCAGGGCTATCGTAAGATTATTAGGGAAGCACAAAGTACTGTACTGGGTGTGATGCATAATAGCTTGCACCACTTGCTTAGGAAAAACTCACTGTCCTTAGTAAGATGATACAGATACTGTTTTGGTTTGTGGTGGTTTTTTTTTTTTTTTAAAACGTTGGATGTATTTGGATATTGAAGGAGTGGATCATATTTTGAAAAGAGAGCTGTGAAAGAAGGTGAGGCAGTCAACAGCTGGGAATGCAGAATTTAGTCAATGGAGAAAACAAGCGTGAATAAAGAGCAAGCAAGATACCTGAAAGTCAGAGTGAGAAAAACAAGGGAGAGCAGAGAGCAAAGACAAGATCTTGAAGGAAAGATGGAGGAGCCTGGAGTTGTCAATTTGCCAACATAAGTTTCAGTCCAGGAGCTGAAATCAGACATGAAAGAGCACAGGACAAATATTTGCAGGAAATTCCTCCAAGGAATCTCCTCATTTTAGGAGGAAGCAAATGGAAGATAGAAAGGAACAAAGCACCAAGGACAGTGAGCAGATGAGAGAGGAGAAGATACGGTCATTGAGCCAAAACTTCGTCCTCCACAGAAGAAAAGTGCCTGAAGCCACTCATTAGTAATGCAGAGTACATAGTATGGAAAGTAACTGAGAGGGAGTTATAATCACCATAGAATCATAAATGATGAAACACATTCTTCCCATAATCACATTAGCAGTTGAATCACTCAGCTTCTTCATTAGCCCATATGGGGAGGAAGGAAGAACTTTTTCTTTTTTAAAGGAGCTATTCTTCCAAACAAGTAAGAAAATCACAAACAAGCATCTCAGAAGAGAGTTCACAAACAGAACTCAATGGAGGTTAGTTGTACATCATTTTATATTAAGCACTGGACTTATTGCTGAGGGACCAACTTGTTGCCATTTTATATTTCCCAGTGGAATGATATTTCTACACTGATTCCTTTCTCTCGACAGCTCCAGTAATATTCTAGATATGATGGGTAATGGCTTGTAAATTCTACTCAGAAAAAAAAAAAAACTTGCCTTCAGTTTAAATGTTCTGGAAAAGGTATTTCTCTTCTATACAGATGTGTCTGTGCACATCGGTACCAGAACTCACATGTCTCTGCGTAGCACAGGCAACTACAGAGGAAAGGGATATGAGAGCTCCTCTTCCTTTTCACAAGCAACAGAAAGTTTTTTGAGGTTGATCTCTGGGGATTTAGGCAAGAGGAGAACAGCCTCCTGCTGTAGACCCTCTTGCAGCTGTGCAGCTGAAGTTATGGCTCCTCTTCCTGCTGTCATTGGCAAATTACGGTTCCCAAGAACATAAATGCCTTCATTCTTGTACCATCTTCCAAGCAAAGCCAGTGGCATTTTCTTCTCTGTGGCTAGCCTATGAAAACCTTAACAGTTTTAAGACCTTTAGGACAATGTTTTCAATTGCACATGCCCAACAGGGTTGGCAGAGAAAGGTTCTTTCTACTTCTCTAGCACCTCCACCTGCAGGGATATGAAGGATGACATTTGGCTTGAACAATTCCTATAACAATCCACAAATTTTTACAAAGATCGAAGAGATAGAGGGAATCAAGCCTGGAGCCTAAAGCAAGCAAACTACTTCGCCCTCTGCTTCAGTCCTAGCAGAAGTGCAATAAAGATAGATATGAGCTCAGTAGTTAGAGCCCACCTGTAATATGAGCTATTTTGCCTGTATCTCTACAGTGTGTTGGAAAGCACAGCAGTAACAGTGCAGTAGCACAATCCTAGGCTACAGTAAATGAGAACAAACCAAATACAGAAGCCACAGAAACAAAAGGAAAAAAAACTACTTACCTCTGCAAGGCAGGGATCTCCAGAAAGATACCCTCACCTCCACTGCCAACCCTTAAATGAGTTCTGGGAAGGGGTGGATCCTGGCTCCACCCCTTCTGGTCACTCAGATGCATTGCATGCAGCTGAGCTCCCCTGGGTTGGCCCTGCCTTCCAAACAGGTGCTCAATCACCGTTTCAGGCCATGACTTAGCATTTCCGCTACAATTGCCTAACAACATTTTCCAGCTTTTCTTCTTCTGTGCATCAGTTCTTCATCACTGAAGGATGAAGTTGTTGTCCAGCATCTTTGTGTTTTCCCTTGGGGTATCATTTACTTGGTACTGAGGTATCAGTAGCTTGTATACACACATTAAAACGAGAGGGTACAGTGCTGTTTGGGTTCCTGTTCTGGTTGCAGCAGCCCTCTGCAAACAGTAAAACACTATTCTTGTATCTTCAATTTATGACCAACCAGGTAGGTGTAGCAACAGGTAACACCTCCAAGTTTACAGGAACAAAGAATTTTATACAGTTGAAAACCAGCAAATATATATATATATATATATAATATGGTATAAAATAATTGGGATTAATTCTGCTTTTACAGCAGCCTAAACAAGTATCTGCAGAGGAGCTGGAATGAAAAATAAGTCAGGGTTTAAATTCCATATATTCTCCTGTCTGAACTGCTCCTATGAGCCTCTTCCTCCATGCTCTCAGGCCTCATCAGCCTACAAGTTTTCACAGCCACCTGTTTTATGCTATTAAATTAAATGCTAATTTCCCCGAGGTCAACAGTGACTTTCCCTCCGTCTTTACAGCTCCCAGCATAATAGGATGCAGGCCTCAGTAAAGCTTTAAAGACATCATATAATGCAAAGTGCATATCAGTAGCAGCAATATCACATTTTCAGTCTCCCTCTTGAGTAATTATTCAGTAAGAAAAAAGACAGAAAGAATAACTTGAAAGCCAGAAGGGATTCTGTGTGAACAACTTGTTAGATCTCGGTGTAATTTAAGTCCAGGGGATGGCTTTGTAATAATTTGTTTCAGATTCATCAGCTTTGGTTGGACCAGAACTATTTTTGGGGTGGCATTTTCTCTTGATCAAAGGTTGCCTCCCTGTGCCTTTTACACTTACCATACGTATTAGCAAGAACAATTATAAGCAAAGCCCTTCTGCAATCCAGAAGTACAGCAATTCTAAATCAATCAGTTGTCAAAGAGCATTTTTGCAAGGACAACGTTAGGTGAGTGTGAGTGCAAACTGCACCAGTGAGTGAAAAATAAGCCAGTGAAAAATTCTAATATCAATTTTCAGTGCATAACAATGGGTCTGAATTTGTTCAAGGAGCATTGCAAATGCAACATCAGACATATGGACTTCCGCAGGGGCTGTATAATGTGTACTCATGTGCTTCTCCAGACTTCTGTTGCCCATGCGTGACATGGGAGAATTGCACATGCAAGGCATGGGGCGGCAGCAGCACACAGACCTACAGATGTGTGCACAAACCCTTCTGCTGTACAATGTGCAGCTATCAGGTAAAAATGCACACTGGCAATAAGCATCAAGTAGTGAATGAACACACACACACAAAAACCTGCAAAACAGAATGAGATTTTAGAAGAAAATCTGGGTGATCCACAGGTCATGTAACCAGTAGGAGAAATAACAGATGGGTGAAGATAATCTTGGATTGGAGGATGAACAATGAAAATAAAATGGAGTTACTTAAAATGAACTTGCAATCTGAAACAGTCCCCTCCAGAGCAATACAACCCCCTGTACTCTAACAGGGATTTAAGTCAGAAGCCATAAGAACTAATTCTTCCTGTAGCAGGGAGTAACAAAAAAAGACAAGAAATAGATCTTACTGATCCAGAGAAAGCACCTTGGTCTTCTTTTTAGAGTAATACAATGTGATGTTAATATATAAAATAGAGTGAAACTATTAAATCTGCTACAAACAGGACTACAATTACTTCAGAGTTACTTGAGTCAGCAGTGGTCTAAATAGGTGTGAAATGAGGGCCTGGGATATTCACATCACTGATATGGGAAGCAACCACAGTCTCTGGAATCAAACCAAATTATCCAGCATAGGGAATGTCCCAGAAAAGAGGCTCTTTGCACAGGCAGGGAAAAAACAAAGAGAGGGGCCATGGGCAGTGTGAGTAGCTGTTACTTGGCTTTGTGGGGAAGCTGTGTGTTTGCTTTGCTGCTTTTTTATCTTGCACTGCGTAAAGCACGCTCCCTGGAGAAAGCAGGATTTACCCAGCGAGCTGAAGGCACTCAGCTATTCAAGCTGCCTAATTACAAACTACGTCACACTGGCTCATCTCAGCCCCCACATGCAGGGATTATGCACCATGAGACCACTAAGTCTCAATTCACTTTGAACATTTCACGGATAGCTACTAATCACAGGCACTCTGTTCTGAGTGAGACAGGAGGCAGGGTCACATCTAATCTGGGAAATCAGTGCATCCTGCACAACGCAGTCCTCCCTGGGTAAACACAGGATGTGTGGGTGAAAGCAGGTAGCCTGCTCTTCCCATGCTTGCCAGTGGCAGATTTGTTTAAGTCAGAGTGTGTTGTGCACAGAAACTCTGATAACCTGAGAGCGAATGACAGGAGCGACAGGCCATTGACTGGGTAGCACTGTAAGTTGAAGGCTTTGAATTTCATTCATTTAAATTCACTTTCCAAGCAAGAGGAATGAGGCTTGCTGCCTGGAATTTTACTGCTGAAAGCAATCGTTCAGCGTTGATCTTATTCATTTGCTGAAAATATGAATCTGCCGACTTCTGAGGATTTGATGCCAAAGTATGGCAGTAACTGACTCTGTGGAAGTTCCCCAGAAGGCACAAAGTCTCTTTTTGATTACATTGGTGCAGTACTGCCTGACTGAAAGCACAAAGCACCTTTCCTGGGATGTCAGTTACAGGATTTTTGGCTATCTGTAGCCTCTCCAAATTATACTTTGATACCTCCCCATCTCTCCCAGGAAACAAGTAATGAAAACAGCTGAAAAAAAAAACCCAAACGAATTTCTGCCCCAAAAAGCATTCTCAGATTTGAAATTTAATTTGGAACAACATAGAAAACATGAACTCTATGGTCTGTTTGCTTGTTTGGATTAGTTCAGTTTTGTATGGTTTGTTTTGTTTTCCCCTTAACACTGAATAGTTTCAAATAACTTGCTAGTCCTTTATGAAATATGTTTTTCTTGAAAAGTTCAAGTCATTTTGATTAATCAACAATTACTTCTCATTCTGTTACTTTAAATTGTATGCTAGATTACACATTGTAGTTTAAAAGCCAAAGCACTAACATAGGAAAATATTTGAACATGTAGGAAAAGTTATTCTATGTATGTAATGAAAGTTGTCACTGAAAAGGAGTTAAAATAATAGATTCTCAAGCAAAATGTTTGCTTTTTTTTTTTAAACAAACCTGATATGATAATGATAATATGATACAAACCATACGATAATATGAATTTTATGTCATACCCAAATACTTGATTCCCAAATAAGTTACTCTCCAGTTCCAAACTGCTGTCTTTGGCCTCGCTTTGTGTCTCATTTGATATTCTATAAGGTCTAACAGAGGGAAGATACAGATGAGATGTCAGAGGGAAATTTTTCACGGAGAGGGCAGCGAGGCACTGGCACAGGCTGCCCAGAGAGGTTGTGGATGCCCCATCTCTAGAGATGCTCAAGGCCAGGTTGGCTGGCCCCCCGGGCAGCCTGATCTGATGCCTGATGTAGTGGCTGGCAGCTCTGCCCGTGGGGGTTGCAGATAGATGATCTTCAGTGTCCCTTCCAACCCATTCTGTGATTCTGTGACATGATTCTGTGATATAGTGAAAGAATCATGAATTCTTCTGCAGGTTTCCAAAGGCAACATCCCTCTTCATGTGTTGGGAACAGGCACAATGAGCAAGAGCCTGCTCCAGCACTCAATATACTCAGGGCACAGGAGAAAAGGTTCAATTTGTGCTCTACTCAGCTAGTTTACAAAGCATTTAACAAATCTCTTAGGGACTCAATTTCAAAAGAAATTAAGCATTGCCTCCTTTCCATGATATCCAAGCATATGAGGTGCCTAAAACACTGTGAAGATTCAGGCCACAGCCTCTTCTTGCCTTATTCCCTGTTCCATGTGACACATCTCTCCCCACAGACTGATAAGAGGACAACTGAGCTAACATCACTGATGCCTGGGCATTGCAGTGGCATGATCTGTGCATACTTCACATTCAGCCTTACTGAAAGCGTGAGCAGTGTCTGGGTTACAAACCTGATCTTCTCAGTATCTCAGAAAGAAAACAACACTTTTTTTAATATGTTTATATTCCTCATCAACGGAGCAGTCCACACAACAGTAAATATGCTGGATGCTGGACAGCCACGTTGCTGCAGAGCAGTGGTAGGCAGCTGATGCATCCATTGTGTCTGCACTCACGATTTCCTCTCCTGCAGAAGCCCATCTAGCAGTGCTCCATGACCGTCTCATTCAATGATTATCAAGCAGCAATATGAAATTTCCATCCTTGAAGATACTTGAAACGCAGTAAGGCACAGACCCAAGCAAGCAGATACAGAAGTCCCTTCTGGGATAAATTATTCTATGATTCTGTTTGCATTTTGTAGGCTTCTTGCTAGCCTCCTCACCTCTTGCTTTGACATTTTTCTTAAAGAAGAGACCTTCATTCAAAGTCAGGTTTGATTTAATTTAATTTGACTGCTTTTATTAAACATTCAAGCATTAGGAAGACTCCTCACATGAGCATTTTGTTTTGGATCAAGTACAAGATTTTATTTAATGTGACATGAATTATTTGTTACTTTCCCATTCACAAAGGCTTTGGCTTTCAACTGAGTGAAACCTTCTCCTCTTTCCCACTGCTCCCTGTCCCATTTTTCTTTTTGGCTAATGAACTGAAAAAAAAAACAGATATTTTGCACAGATGTTTTAGATGCCAAAAAGAGACTAAATTCTGCTGAGGACCTGACACAGCTCTCCTGTACATCCTGGGGACTCACTGATGGATTTGTGACAAATCAGAGTCCTCTTTCTCTGCAGTGGTATTTCAGTGATGAGAAAGACCATTTGTGACTCAGTGCAATTTCCTTAGACATTTCTTAGGCCACCTGATCATCCTGCAGATAGAGGTCAGACTCCCCTTGACTTTAACAGTATGGTTTTACAGACATAAACCGATTGGAGAAAGGACCACAACAGGAACATTTTTGCAGCCAGCCCAGGGATTCCCAAAGCTGTCACAAACTGAGAGGAAAGCCTGGCAAGTTTCAAACAGGCATTTACCAGCTCTGTCACTTTTATCTCATTGTGAATACAGGAGGAAAAGCTGGTGAGTTATGAAGCTCTGTAGGTGTAGGTCTTCTGTGCTCTATAGATGTTCTCAATTTCCTAAGAAGAATATAAGCAAGATAGTGATGTAATTTACACCTCCTGTGACACAGAAACTGCAATAGAAGAAGTTCTGCAAGAGTGAGTATGTTTGGGTGTATGGATAAGAGGTATTAGCTGATATGATACGCAAGCCTGTCTGGGTATATTTAGATCTTGAGGCCCTCATTCAGCAAAGCTGTTAATAAGGTGTCTTAACATTATGCTCCTGAGTAATCCTTCCAAATTTCATAAGGAGCTGTTTCCTAGAGCTTGTAGAACACATAGCTTATATGATCAGTGGTTGGACTAGATGATCTTAAGGGTCTTTTCCAACTTGATTGATTCTATGATCATTAGACTGGTCTGCATTAAGGATCTTAATTAGAAAAGCATTTCATTCAAGAGGTTCATAGCTGAGCTGAGTGCATGGTGGAAATCAGCCTATGAATCCACGTCACCTTGTGTGACAGACTTTAGATTTAGATGACCAGATTTAGGTGTCTTGGGTAGAAGAGTGACACTTCCTGTCTACCAGCCCTGGGACTGCATTAGTGTCTTCCTGAATGCTCAATCTGAATGATTTTTTTCAATGTGATTGGAGGCTTTTACAAGCCCTGCTCTGAAAGCAATGCCTCCTATTTTATTATGTTAGCCCACGATGTCAGAGATGAGTTTTGGTGTTATGACAGTAGAGGTTGAATCTTCCCACCAATATTCTGTTACATTTTATTGCCATGTGACAGATGGCAGCAGAGGAGCAGTCTGACAAAATGGCATCTGACATGGAAATGCCTATGAAGCAAAGGTGTGGAAACTGCTCAGAGGATTGAAAGGTCTGGTCTGCTTTCAGAAGACAACAGATAAAGTTCTTCTGGGGAAGCTTTACCTCATAGAAGGTGAGAGGCAGCATAACTCCAATGTCAAACATCAGGATGTAAATGGACTGAGATTTATCAGTTACAACAGCACCTATTTAATAGCTTGGATTTCCATAAAATGGGCCCAGAGGAACCGCAAAATCACACTGCAAAGTGAACACTGACATTAGATAATAAAACAAGTTTTCTGTACCAAGCTGCAATAAAATAATTTTACATTTATCATCCCACTTAATTGTAATGAGTCTAAAACTAATGAGCCTTACCTCTAAACTCCATTTAAGACAATAGTTAATTGCCTCATTTTAATAAATGTTGGCAGAATAGTGAGTATAACAATGACTGAACGCTCAATTACTACCTAGGCTAGAAAATGAAGATATAGCGTATTAATGATATAAGCAATCTGCAAAGCAATTATGATCCTGGAGGTAGAATAGGCGACTCTTAAGAATAGGGTAATAAATGAACTTTTTGATCAAACATAAACTAAAAAGAGCTTTCAGAAGCAAGAAAGCTCATTGCCTGGGATTTTAGTTTGATTCATTTCTTCTTCCCCTCCTCTCTATCTGTGATGCGTTCAAAACCTGTCAAAAATAGTGTCAGGGGAACGCAAGATCGACGAGCAAAGAGCAGTACATTCATGCTGAACAGCTAGTGCTATAAAGAAAGGATGTATTAAATGTGTTAGAGAGCTTAGCATTACTGCAGCACCAATAAAGGAAAAGGATACACAACAGACCTGGAAATTGAGGGTCAGAAATGAAGAGAGATGCAGCTGCTGAAAAAGCCCATGGGAAGGCAATGAATAAAATAAAACTTTGCTATACAAATGTTTTATATCTCAGAAGCAGTTGTGTACTTCTAACCCTACAAAACTGGTGTATGGAGATCCTGATTCAATGACCATGCTTCTAAATCACCACACTGCAAATGTCCTGCTGTCCCCAGTTGTTTTTGTCTACCTGCACAGCAAGCCCTCTAGAGCAGAGCACAACTCTTTGTCACTGACGTGTAACAATAGCTGTTGGTTCTTCAGGACATGGGTGTGACTGCATCAAGGGCACCTCAGATGGAGGACCCTTCCCCAGCATGTTTCTCCTCAGTATTTCAAAATTATCTACTCCTGTGGGCAATGCTGTCCTCGCATGGCAGGGGGAGGTCATGGCATGGAGGGCACTAAGAATTGTTGGAGGGCACTGTATTTCTTCTCCGTTATTCTTACTCGTGTATATTCTTTCTCAGAAACAATGCTATTAATTATAAAAGTGTTTACATGTATGGCCTTTTTCATCAGACGCTGAAGAGCAAGTCTCATTTTTATACAATTTCTCCTTCATTCAAACCTTTGAGATGCATAATATTAGAATTCATCTCCATTTTGCCCTATTAAGAGAAATAAGGTTCTTCCAAAAGCATAATGATGGTTACTAGAGAAGGCCTTTAACGAATATGTTGTACAGAAACACTGTTCTACCTCTTCCTTTGATTTACAAATGATTTTATTCCCCAGCAGTGAAGACAACGTCCTGTTTGCATTCATTAGTGAAGCTGCTGCCTGAAGTCAGGACATCTTCTGATCTATTTTCTCTTTCTTTGACAAATCTCTTTTACTGGCAGTTCACAGCAGCAAATTTCCATTTTTGCATTTGCTTCTTTTGTTTTCTTGTTCCATGACTGATTGTTCTCCATTTATCTATATTTAATCACATTCACTATTTGATGTTGCTTCAGAGTCCAATTTTAAAGTCCATTATCATTTGTTGCTGTTTAGTGTAATTTACAAACCAGAAAACCTTGATTTCTCTGCTATTTTACTCATTGTTAATATAAACAATAACAAAGCTTACAACCCACATCTGACTTCTGTAGAGTCTCTCATGATCGTTGATATTTTTTTAAGAGATGGTTTCTAGAATTAGCTTCATTTTAAGCACTGCACTAATATCTCATGGCTCTATAACTCTGCCTTTTAGATGTTATTTTAATTGGAAACCAAGGAATTGGGTTAAAAGCTTTCTGAATATCCTACCCAGTGTAGTGCTCAGCTTCACTGCAGAAGCTTTTACACTGACAGTAAAACTCACCATGTTCTAACAAGCCAGTGGAGCATAACCCTTCTATGAAATCACATGGGTTTTTCTATGTACAGCTGTATCACGCACTTTGTGTCCTTCAGAAACTGATCCATCCTTTAAGCCAATTCCATTCGGAGGCGATAGGGCATCGTTTTCAGATGGCACAAAGCTTTGGGGATTTCATGTAGGATCAAAGGTGTAGCCTAAACAGAGCGTGAAAGTCCTGGCAATGGCTGTGATTGCCTTCTGTTTTTATTTATTTATTTATTTATTAGCATGGCTGCAGACTGGAACCGCTTTTATGAACAAATATTTTCAAGATGAGACTTTTCCCATTGCTTTTCCTTCCCTGTTTTCTGCATCAGTGAGGGCACGCATATCTAGATTAGAGCAGGGTGCCATCCTGAACTGATCCTTGAAGCAATTCCTATCCAGCTGACTTTGAGACCTGTTGAGCAAGGTGGGTGTGTGCTTTGACACTCCTGTGATCTTTTAATTTGAGGACTCTGCTAAGATATTGCAACTCTTTGCTTGGAAACAAAGCTTTTTTATCTGTAATTGCCCACAGCTTGTACATAGGAAGTTCTGTACTAACACGTGGAAGAACTGCTTTACTGTAAGGTTGACAGAGCACTGGAACAGGTTGCCCAGAGACATAGTGGAGTCTCCTTTTATGGAGATATTCAAGAGTCATCTGGTTGCCTACCTGTGCAACCCATTGTAGGGTACCTGCTTTAGTAGAGGGGTTGGACTCAATGATCTCTTTAGGTCAATTCCAACCCCTGCAGTTTCTGTGATTCTGTGATTCTTGCCTGGTGAACTGACACAAACAGGCACAGAGGTTTGAGTGAGGCATGATTACTAAGGTACCATCTAACAATCTGCTTTCAGTTGCTTATAACTTCACTGAATAAAACTCATGACCATGTGTCTACCTCAGGCTGGAATTTGCTCGTGCCAGGCAACCTTTGAGGCTTTCCTTAGCAGCTTTAGAAACGCTTTCTCTGTTTGAAAATATGGCAGAAGAGTTACCTTTATATCAAGGCTAATTGTGCAAGTCCTTACATTATGAGTCAAGCTGAAGTTTTTGGAAGTTACCTCTTTCACCAGATCAGTAAAATTTCAGAGATCTTGAGGGCAAACCTCCTCCAGCCTCTGTTTTTCACTGGGGTTTCTCCAGTTTCGTATCGCAGAGCTGCTGCATTGCACTTGAGTAGAGGCGGTGCAGGACAGACCCAGGTGTTTTTGCAGTACGTGTTCCAGCTCCCCCATGTCAAGGGGATATGAGGAAACAAAAGTCCATTTCTGTCTTTTATGCTCTTCCCATGACTTATCTTTTTTGCTCCCAACACACATGCAGTTTGAATGTGGGGCTAGAGAGAGAGTCTGGTAAAAAAAAAGGGTAATTAAATTAGGCAAAGATTAAGGGAAGAAAAATAGAAAAAAAAATGCCTGGAGAAAGAGATTAGCACAAGGAGGTAGGAGCCAAGGGAAGTGACCAAGACTGGAATCAAGCAGAAGAGAAGGGCAGGGGGAGAAATCTGGTGCATAATAATACAAGGTATGCAGAAAAAGATCTGACTGTCACAGATGGAAAAGGAGTTCAGATCTTCATCAAACTCTTGCCACCAATGAAAGAGCACAAAATCCTCTAGCTACATATCTTGTCTTATTTCAGTGTTAGGCTGCACCAGGAACAGTGACATACCACTGCCCTCTTTCATCAGTTTCAGGTGGCCAGGGCCATAGACCATGCTGTTACTCTGCTGGTTACTCTGCTCTGACTTACCTATACAATGATGTAAGTTGGAATTTCTCCTGTGCAGAAGGGAGGTTCTCTTTAGCCTTTTAACATATGGAGAAACATTCATGCTGAACAAAATCTTCATTGGAAATTCATAACAGAGACTGCAAAATCTGTCAGTCATGAGGTACAGATTGACAGCAAGAATCTCTCATTGCTTTAAACACTTGTTGTAACTGAAAGACACAAGAAGAAGCAATAAATCCCTAAATAATTACAACTTCTGATGCTTTTTTTCTTAAAACATCCTGATTTTTTTTTAAAGGACTGCTCTATCACCTGTCATATCCCACAATAGTTTATATCTGCAAGTGTGTATAGGATATCAGTCAAGAATGAATTTCAGCCTTTATTTTTCTTATCCTAAAGGAGGGGTAGAAATTTTTGATATACAGAGCAGTGAGCAAAAGTTGGGCAGCTATATCTGGAGTTGAAGTAGTCCTATCAATCTTATTAGCTGCTTTAACATCTCTGAAGATAAGAATTGATTCTTCAGCCCTTTGAGCTCATCTGTGTGGAGGGGAAGGTGAAATGACTGAATGGGAGTGGACAACTTGGAAAAACCTTAGAGTTTACAACTCCATAAAGAAAGTCCGTTGTATAAAATGGTTTACTTAACAGAAAGGTATAAAATCTTGAAATGGGAAAGTAAAAGTCTCGTGTTTGAGACATATTCTTCCTCTCTTGATCTCTCCCAGCTCATACTGCAGAATTCAGTATTATGCAGTGTATTTTATAGACAGAAATGCCTAGATGGCTTCCCCACATTCATATCAGGTCACCATCCAGAATCTTACATTTGTTCCTGGAAGAAAGAGATGATCTAAGGTGAGATATGGGAGCAACTCAGACTCAAGGATATGGAAGAGACAGATGCCACTTTAACTACTCTTAAGCAACTGAGTTAGCCTGGCTGTAAGCTGTGTTTTATCCCAGTTTGACTCGCAGAAAGTATTCTATTTCAGTGGTTTTACACTCGTGGCATTTTACATTTCTAACAAAAGAACTGAGAATACTGAATGCATTACTTAAGCCAGGCTAATGTTGCTCATGAATAGTAGTAGTTCTAAGGAAATAATCATACTCATGTCTCTGGCCACACATCTCTTGAATTTTGTTTCAACCACAGTAGAATACAAGATCATGAAAGCCTCTAAGGACAAAATATAAGAAAGAAAGAAAAAAGAAAAAAAAGTACTTGCATATAAATAGACTTTTCTTATTTCCAGAACAAAAATTTCAAAAAAGGAGGAGGCAATTTTCCAAAGGACTTGGCTAAAAAGCATAGACACAGGGTTGTCAGCTCTTCACCTTTGCAGTGAAAGGTGATTTATCATGCAAGCAGCCAGAAATACATTTCTGGAGGCTAAGTACTGCCAGTTATTTTGGTTGGTAGAAAGAATGATGTTATGAGCAATCATGAGAAAGAATGAAAGAATGAGTGCAACTACATTTTATTTCCCAAACTGCTGCAATATTTTCCACTGCTACTGGTAAGTGAGACGGCTCTAAGGTTCTGCCTCAACATCTGCAGATTACCATTCATTAGTACTTGTAGAGCAGTTTAGAGGCTGACAGCAGAACTGTAGGCTGAGGTGTTGAGGTGTTGCTGGGCATTTATCCTAATTGTATTGTTTCTTCCCCAAGCTATGTGACTTGACAAGATTATGAAAATGGGAGGGATCATGCAAAATGTCATCTTCGTATCTCCACTCACTCCAGTGAAACATCTCCAAAATGGATGGGTAATCAGAGGTCCTGTTCTCAGAGCCTCATCTCAGCAGATCGAGCTCCCAGGTTTGCTCTTAGAAACAAAGACTAATTTCCCCCAAAAGGCTGAAAGCAATAAGGACCGAATAAGTCTCCAGATCAGCTGTGTTAAACCCTGTATAAAATTAAACTAATTATCTCTAAGGGAGATGTGATGTTCTTCTGCCATGGATGTCTACTGAATTTTTAGATATATTTCCAAAGTGGAATGTTTTGGCCTTTGCTCTGCTTTAACTCTTTCCCACGCATTTCTGTCATCTAGGTTTATTTATTTAGCGCTTCTCAGGACAGAGTCAAAATCTTAAAAAACTCATTTCCTCTGTAAAGAGAAGGGCAATAGCTGCTCACTTTGTGGATGGTCAGAAAGCTGATCAAAATATTTTACAATGGCCAGAAGTTGGAAATGTTAAATTACTGATTTTTAGTAAGTTACAGTTCTTCTAACTCACATCTTTTTGAACAAGGGCTGAAGAGCAAGTAACATGCAGTACCTTCTATCACTGTAATGAAAATATCCTCAGTGTTTACATTTGGGGGAAACGTTTTCTATTTCTCATCATTTATATTGATTTTACATTTGCAAAAAAAGTGTGTGTTTGAGATTACATGCAGTGCAGGCCATACATTTCTCTAGCTTTCATTGAGTGTTTCGTAACCATTTTTAGAGAAAAGTGTTACTATATTCATCCTCTCTCACCTTTGTTATTGCATTGCTTCAGGGCCTCTTTCTCTCACCGCATACTTTGCTGTGTACTTCAGCTCTCCAGATATAATTTTACAGCATGAGAGATCTTTCTCCCATTTTCCTGGTTTCCTTCTTGCTTGATCTGTGGTTCATTTCCTAAGATCTAAGTTAATTAGTCTTTGATCTTTTCTTCTTCCCACACAAACCATATTTCTCTGATTTTAAAAACTAGTTTTGCTTCCAGAGCTGATCATGGGGGGCTACACGGAATGTGCAAATATCCCCATGGGAAGCAGGAAGAGCAAAGGGACCCTTCAGCCCTCAGATCAGGGCTGAGCTATAATGCTGCCCATGTCTCAAGTGGTACCTACCTGATCAGCAGAATTTTTGCTGTACTCCTACGCACACTCCGTGCTGGCTGTGCTAGACATTGTGAGTTTCTGAATACCCACAAAAGCTTCACTAAACTCTGACCAACCACTGCAAGTTCTGCTCCAGTCTATACTGAACTGACATCAATATCTTTCTGACAGATTTTCACAGCCATGCCAACTCAGGGAAGAGTAGTTTCCTCCAAATTTGACCTGGAATACTGTCTAAACTTCCCCACTCCACACTGAAAGTGCCTAAATACCCCTGTGCATCTGGAATCCTGTCCAGAAGTCCACTGGCTAAAGGATGAGGAATATGAGGAGCAAAGCAGGTTGTTCAGTTTTGTGGAATAATTTTGGCAATCAGAAATTGTTGCAAACCATTTCCAGGCTTGGTGTGGGGCCACAGGCAGAGTAGACTGAATTGGAGGCACCCCAAGCTGAGCTCTCACTGGAGAATTGTCTGTGGATGGGAGCCTCTACAGCCTCTGATATTGCTGGATGTCGAGAAATACCTTCTCCCCATTGGAGTGTACCAGTGACGGTGCTCTTGGCCACTGAGAACCATAAGGGTTTCTTGGACACAAAACTGAGTAATGCGTGAGGAGACGTGTGAATTTATCATCTATACTATTTCATGATTGTTTGACTTCAATCTTAGTACTCTCCTTAGACAGATTCAGAAGTAGGAGTGGAGCAGCAGAGATGAGATATGACATAACTAACAGGGTTCAGACAGTTGCCCAAGACAAGCAAGTAATATTAGATAGATGCTTCCACACTCATTCCTGATTCATTTTGATGAGATTTTTGCCCAAAGAAGGGGTGTTATCATAAAGACTAGCAGAGTTATTGCCTGACCTTGAAACCTGCTTCACATAGCAACTGGATGAGAATATGGGAGAGGAAAAAGCTGCTAATGGGATCTTCAGGGGAAAAACCCACAAGCCAGGACAGAAGTGTTGCATTCAATCAACACAGCCTGTGAGCCAAATTATGGCACTAGCTTCAATGAGCTTATTCTCAAGAGACAAAGTATAGAGGCTCAAGTACATGACAGTTTGCAGGAGTTCACTGTATGATACAGATAATTACAATTGCCCTTATGCACAGCCACTTAACTGTAATTAATTCATAAAATAATTATCACAGTGCTGCTCCAGTCAGATTTCACACTGAACCTCAACATGAAGTTGAATATTAAGAGCTAAAAAGAATCAATATGAAATAACGGCTGCCATAAATACTGGATGGGCCTGATTCACCTTACATAAGGGAAAGACTGGAAACAGAAAAAAGGATTGCTTCAGCACTGAGGAAATATTGATTGAACACGCGGTGGTGAAGAGCTGTACTGAAGATGTCTCCTCCCTCCTTCTTTGTATGAAAGATCTTCTCTTTGTGCTTTACGTGCTGTGTGCTGTCAAGATGTCCAATTTTCTGCTCATAATCTGAACACTGGCTGCTCACAGCATGGGGAGACACTTGCCTTTTGTGGCTGCTTTAGGGTGTGTGGACAGATCTCTGCTGAGACCAATTATTTTCCAGGCATGCAGACTGCAACACTCTGCAAAAAGGAGAGTGCTCTCACGTCCTCATGCCCACTGCCACTGGCACTGCCCTGGCACATGGCATGTACAGAAACCACAGTGCACCATGTGCAAACTCATCATGTTTTGGCCAGACATTTTGTGTTGAAGGATGAGATTTTCCACAGAAATATCTCTTATGGCTTCACAAAGCATCCACATGCCATGTAGCACATCTTCATTAAAGATAACCATCAGATATCCCATGTGCAGGTGACAGGACTATAAGCCATGCCTTGTGTTTCCATGTAACATACCTGCTGGTGCTGGTGAGAGCTGGGTGGACATCCAAAATGAATGGAGTGTGCCTTTTTATCTTAAAGCTGCAGAAGATGACAAGACTCTTTCTCAGCTCATCAGTCAGGTGTAGATTTAGTCAAGTACTTTCCCTTTCTCCATAGCCTTTTGGAAACAGACAGCACAGGAGTTAATGGAGAACCTTAAGGCAGAAACCCACCTCTTCTTGCTCTCCACTATGAAATCAAACTGTTTATTTCTAACCTCTTGATTCATTAATCAAGCAGTTGCTAGTTTAATTGCTTTCAGTAATTAATCTGAAGTAGGACTTTCCCTTAAAACTTAGTTTCATTATGAGTCTTGGTGAGACACTTGAAGTTTCTGGAACTCCAGGTCTTCCGCACCAAGAAAACCCTTATTTATCTTCAAGCTCATGGGCTCTTCTCAAACAATCCTAAAAGAGATATGTGAATCACCATTTTTTTTTTTCCTATAGAAATGTCATTAAACAACATATCAGTTTTTCATATCAGTGTTTTATAATTCTTTTATTATAGCTCATATTTTTTATCTAGCACAAAGGAGAGGATCACTACTCTCAGAATCCTTATACAACTCATAAAGAACCTTCAAAGAGTAGTATCGCGTTTGCCACTGAGCCTGTATTTATTGCACTGCATTTCTCAGACAGGAAGGCACAGATAAACAATACTTAATGTTTCCTCAATTTCATATTTGAGTACTGTTTGAACACTTGGATTAGTGTTGTGTAGCTCTACAAATCTGGGGCTCTTTAATCTATTAATTCAGTCCTAAATCTCCTCTGCAGGCACTTCATTTCGAGATGTTTTTTTTCCAATTCTGCAACTATAAAGCCTGATTTTGGTGTAGAAATCTTACAAAGCTGTGGCGAACTACAAAGCAAGTTACACTTTTCTGCAAAACAGCTACTACTTTATTGTCTAGTCAAGGGTAGTTTATGAGCATAATAAGAAAGAGCAATTTTTCAAAGTATTTTCTCAGCTTTTGTTACCTGTAATAAAAAGTTAAAATAGAAGGAATAAAATATTGCAACAAGCCTTTGCAAATAAATCCTTCAAAAAAAAAAAACAAAAAACAAAAAACAAAACATTAGAAGGCACTATTGAAAAAACAGAACTGCACACTAATTTTTGAATTATACATATGTGACAAATCGTAGCAAATTGACCATCTTCTGTAGAGAATATTGACTTAATTCCCCGTGGGTTTGGACCTGCTGCCTTTTATCCCCTGGAGATATCTCCTCCTTTCAAATAACCCTACTGCTTTAATCATTCCTAAGCACAAAAGCCTGGAGCTCATTATCTCTGTCCTGGTATATTTTAGACCTGTTGCTTTCTGACAGACTGTACAAAAATGGAGGTCTCGGGGGGATGTTCTTTGGCAGCTGCTGTTAGAGGGAGGGGAACATCTGCTTTATATGGGCTGCACCCTTGAGTACTGCACTTGTGTTATTAATGCTCTGGTATCCAGACCTCAAAATGACACCCACTCGGCTGTGCAAAATGTAAATCCAGCTTTACAGGATGGGTGCCTGAGGGCTGTGCTCCCACAGCAGCTGTAACTGAGTGAAGCAAGTGGGAAATGGAGGTTCTACCTACCTGCTCCCTGGTAGATGTCTGCAGGTGGAATTTCTAATGGGAACCAACTCTCCCCTGCTCTATTGGGAGCTGGATGCATTCAGCTGGAGACAGCCTGAAGTGAGATCAGGTGGTTGATAACTTAAAGAGATGTGCAGACCCCCAAGGGAGCTTAGGGTAAACTGCTTAAAGGGGGTCACCTGCCTTGAGTCCCCTCTGCTTGCAAGTCCTCTGGGAGCAGCATGATCAGGCAGAGTCCCTGAGGACATCAAACTCACTCTCTGTATTTTTAATTCCTATTCCTTGCCAGTGCAAGGGAACTGAGCAGAGGGGAACAGAGAGGAGAATTCCCCTGAATTTCCCAGCTCCCTGCCCCTGCTGCCTCTTGCCCTGCAGCGAAGGCTGCCCTTTGCTTAGCACTACAGCCATATGTCCAAGGGTAAGGGTAGGAGCAGGCTGTCCCTGGGCAGCTGGCCAGGTGACCAGATGGATGTACAAAGGCACTAAAGACTATGAATCAACCACAGATTCAGAGGGCACAAGTCAAACAAGATCATTTATTAGTCTGCTCAGCCTAAACTCAGCCATCTGCGTTAAAAGGGGAGTGTCACTGTATGATCCCCATCTAAGGGGCTTCTGCTTCTTTCTGAAAGAAATGTGTCCTATTCTGTGCAGTTCAGAAATAAGATGCTCTTCTGTCCCTGAAATAGTAGTCTCCGAGGGAAACATCTTTTATTTCAGCATAGTTATTTGTTTGTTTTCTTTTAAAAGCAATCAAATCAAACCTGAGCACCACCTCCAGGGAGGTGGTGAAGTCACTGTCCCTGGAGGTGATCAAGAAACGTGTGATGTGGTACTTAGGGACATGGTTAGCGGGCATGGTGGTGGTAGGTGGATGGCTGGACTAGATTATCTTAGAGGTCTTTTCCAACCTTAATGATTCTATGAAATCGCTCTGAAGAACCCTGGGTGCATCAAAGTGCTGTTCTGTTCTTGACACCGCTCTGGACAAAGAGAAGGAAATCTCTCCTCTGAAGGAATGGTTTGAAGGAGGGAAATACCTGCTGATGTAAAAAAAAAACATCTGTGCAATGAGGCCAGCACTGACTCCCATTAAGACTGCTGATGACTCACTTCTTATTTAAACAAGAAGCACTGAGTGCCTGGGAAGCCAACAGCAAGATTTTGCCTGCTCCGCTGTATTTTTGTAGCCACTGGGTTATAAAGGTGCTAAAATCTGCTGTAAAGAATATTTACTTCACAGGATAATTCACTGATCACTCATATGAGAAATGAGTCCTTTTTGCTTGAACAGTGTTGGACAAATTTTCTTCTAAATTCGTTGTTTAAATTGGGGAAGTTTCATTAAGTTCCTTTGAGTAAGGAAAGCTATTTCCCATTTAATAGAGTTTTACTATTATCCTAATTCTGATTCTGCATTAGTCATACCCTGATTGCTTTAAAGGAAACTGGTATTTTACTACCTCCTTTTTCTGTTGTTTTCTCAGACTCCTTTTTGGAGACAATATTTGAAAATTTACAAGAGATAAATTAATATATTTTAAGATGCACAGTCAAAAGTAGTACTCAATGTAATTAAAGTTTGAGAAGAGTTTCTATAATAAAACTGCTTAACTCCCAAGTATAAAGGAGGCCACAAAAATAATCCAAGGGATGGAACATCTCTCCTGTGAGGACAGGCTGAGAGAGCTGGGGCTGTGCAGTCTGGAGAAAAGAAGGCTGTGGGGAGAGCTGATAGCAGCCTTTCAGTATCTCGAGGCGCTGTAAGAAAGAAGGGGACACACTCTAGCAGGGTTTGTGGTGGAAGAACAAGGCGGAAATGGTTTCAAACTAGAGAGGGGAGATTTAGACTAACTATAAGAAGAAAGTTTTTACGATAAGGGTAGTGAGACACTGGCACAGGTTGCCCAGAGAGGTGGTGGATGCCCCATCCCTGGAGATACTCAAGATCAGGCTGAACAGGGCTCTGAGCACCTGACTGAGCTGCAGTTGTCCCTGTTCATTGCAGCGGAGTTGGACTAGATGACCTCTAAGGGTCTCTTCCAACTAAAATAGTTCTATGATTCTATGACTGTTTTCTGATAAATAGTAGCAATTTATAATTATTCTGGGAACAGCAGTCTAATGTGGCTGAAGTAAAATGTTTAGAGGGATGATAAGAAACACAGTGTTAGAAAGTCTGGTACTTAAACACATCATTAACTGTCCGTAGACAATGTTTACAGTTTTGCTGCCAGACAGGTGACACAGAAAAGTGACAAAGGTCCTGGTCAAGCTTCTGCTGTAATGCACTTACATCAAACACCACTGTAGATGTATTTAGTCCCTTGGGGACACATTCCCATGGCCCACAATTGCTGCTCCAGACAAGGTCCCTTTGCCGGTTAGATGGTGGGCAGTTTGCTAGCAGGTCATCAGTGGGTTTAAACCCCTGGAGTTGCCAACACTACGCTAGGAAGGCATTTCATGGGTGGGATCTCTTTTCCTTTGGAGCTGGGGAAAAGACTTGGCCCTGGGTTAGGCAGAATTAGCAGATGCAAAGCTGTGGGATGCACAAAAAAATCCCACATAAGTGGGGTCCTACAGTGGCCAAAAATGCAGGACCCCATGGTTAATGCTGAAGGAGGGGAACTGTCAAAATAATCTCATTTAGAAACACAAGGTGCCAAATCACTTGCTATCTTGTTCCTCCATTTGCAGTTTATAAAGGAAAACAAATGTCTCCATCAGGGCCTGTGCATAAGCACTGCCAACTCAGTGTGCAAGCTTGGAGGAATCTCTCTTCTCCCATGGACACTGATGTCTGTGCCCTGGAGAGCAAGGACAAAAGCACAAATTGATCAGCAGTTCAAAATCAGGTGCCTTTGATTTACAGAGATGCTGGAGCAGAGCATGCAGCCCTGGGGGTTGCCTCAAGTCATAGAGGAAGCAATGACTGAGACTCAGCAACACTGAGGACTTCTGGTCAGTCTGTGCCAGGATTTCTTCCTCATTTTGGCTTTGCAAGCAGCACCAGGTGGCTTGGCTGCTCAGGCTTGGCCTCAGATACAGGAAAGGAGCAGTGATGGCTTTGTGCCTTGGCTGGAAATGGGGAGCACCTTTTGCAGGATGCTGGCTCCTATAAGCTCCTCCACACTTCAGCCTTCCAAAGACAGCCAGCATGTGGCTGTCAGACCTTTAACAATCATCATACAGCAAGTGTAGACCTAAATCCTCCAGCATATTTGTATTCTGTGGGGAGAAAATAGGGAATGAACACCATGATATTTTTTCCACTGGCACTCTCATCAATTTATAGAAACATTATAGGGGGGAGGGGTATGAGGCTAATGAATTTTGACCTCTTTAGTCATAAAGATTTATACCTGTGCCTCAGAGCTAATATTGACCAATCAAATGGCTCCCCAGATCCTTCCCATTCTATAAAATTTAATCATACCCTCATGGCAGCTCAGGTATGAAATAAATTTTGATTTACTACTGTACTAAAGTGATCAGTATTTTATGCTGATTTTTAACCATATTTCACACTGAAGAGTTGTTATATTAGAAAGCAGTAAAACGGTGCATATCACACAATGATATTATACTTAGACCCCAAACAGAATACCAAGGGCTTATTGAATTTGTGTCTGAAGAGAATGTTAAATGCATGGCCATTGTAATTGGAAAAATGTGTATTTTCAGAAGTTTGTTCTGCTAACAGAAATCTGATTCCACTTTTGGCTGTGGATATTACTGTAAGTTGCAAAGGATGTTGGTGTAGGTTGGCTTAGATATAATTTTATCCTTGCAGCAGAGCTAAGGTTGTAAAAATACGTATTTAATGGTGTAAAATATAAATATATATATATATATTTAAATAATTCACCTTGATTCAAAAATTGTTTCCTGTGCTAGGATTTAAAAACGGATGAGCTCAGCAGTGGGAATTTCTCTAGAACGATCTCTGCATATGGCCTCTGGCTTAACAAGCAAGCCACAAGCACACAGTGTAATTGCCCTGGAGAATAAATGTGATACTCATAATCCCATCACCTGAGAATTCAAAGAGAAATCCTTTTCTAAAATATATGTGTGCATGTATATGTGTTACATGATGCATATGCCTTGGGGAGTTCTAATGGAGCTATTCAGAGAGGACAGGTGATGGCATGAACTTCAGCGACAATGCAACCATACGACTACAGCTCCAGAAACCTAATTGCCCTTTCATTACAGTTCACTTAATATATTTTAAAGTTCACAAAAGAGCTATTTAACATATTTTAAATGTATTTTGCCCATGGCGAGCAACCTGTGGTGGAACAGGAGGCCTAGTGGGATCTGCTGCCCGTGGGGATCCCACAGAGCAGTTGCTGAAGAACAAGCCCTGTGATACAGAGCCATGTTGGAGCAGTTATTGAAGAACTGCAACTTGTAGGAAACCCATGTAGGATCAGTTTGGGATGGGCAGCGTGGGAGTGACACCACTTGGAAATACCACCTATGGTGTGTCTTTTTTGTGCTATTGTTTTAGGTGTCTGAAATTTCATCTGTGATGGTAGCTTCTGTGTGGTGTACCACAGAAATAGGACTTTTGATAAAAGAATTGCATTTCACACCAATATTTATTCTAGGTTGCTAGATAAAAGACAGTTGCTATCGAAATACAAGTCCTTTGCAGACAGTCCTCAGTAATTTTTATCTTAGGAACTACACTAAGTACTCAAAGCACTAGCAGATACAGAACTTATCCATGTAGCAGGTCACAAATAAAGTTCATTTCAATTTTACGTGAGTTTCTGGGAACCAGAAATGGATTGAGACCTCTCCTCCCAGCTCATTTCTGCTGTATATGCAAATATATAAGCACTAAAAAGGAAGATAATTTCCATCTGCAAAAATCAAACTGCTTTAAGGCCAGAACAACTAAAATAAGTAAGCTGATGGCAAGTCACTTTAGCTAGACTTAAAAGAAGTCCAAATAATGCAGAAAACCCTAGACACAATGCAAACATCCAAAGACCTGTTCAGAGACTGGCAATTCTGCTCATGGTTGAACCAAGGTTATACTTCCCAGGCTTTCAAACAGCTATTTTTAACCTATTTACTTGATCATCACCGTTGCGTTTCAGGATTTACTTCACTGCATTGCTTTGAGCTTTGCTTTTCCAGTCATGTGTTTAGGGTCTAAGTAATGTATTATCATATCTTGTTTTCACCAGCTGTCTATTCTGGAGTAAACCAAAGTCCGTCCGTCCCCCTCCCCCCCCCCCCCCTCCCCCCCCAAAAAAAAAAAGAAAAAAAAAAAGAAAAAGAAAATCTACCAGTTTTTTGGCTGATCACTTGCAGAGCTGGCATGAAGAAATTAGATGGACATGTGAAGACATTGCTTGTCATTACTGGGTCTAAATTCCTGGGATGGAAAAGAAAGAAAAGGATTCTTGGATCATCAGGGAAAAGCTTGGAAACAGAGAGAGTTGACAATGGACTTCAGCAGCTTGCTACTCTCTGAATGGCTGCTGAGAATGAGCTCACAAATGTGTGGCTTGTGGGAGCTCATCCATGAAGGGGGAATGTGAAAACTGCTTTTATGAGTTTTAGAATGCTCATAACTTTATTAAGCTCTCCGTTTCACTAGGGAAAGAAGTTTAATTGCCCTTCAAAGATGAGGAATTACGTTTATACTGAAGTGATTCATTTTTCTCTCCCATTGAAAGGATTCTTTTGTCTTTTCTTGAGACATCTTTGAGCTGTTAGCATGGCATTAAAAGAAGGGAGAAGAAAGCTGTCACCAAAGCTCTGGCAAATCACTATTTTTTAAATTCTCCTTCCTCTCCACAGGTTTACACTATACCAATTTTTCCAGTGGTATGAAGGGAATAAGCTCTCCAGTTGCCTTCGACAGTTAGCGAAAGCTAGGAACATCGTAAACATTTCACCATGACAAGCTCTATAATTAAAAATAATTATTGCAGAAGTAGAGGGTTTTGAGCATCAAGCATCAATCAGTCCTCAATTATTTATGAATATTTGGTTTTTAGAAATGCTATCTTATGACGACCACAGTTCTTGTTAAGCTAGTGGGATGCTCAGAAGATGAGGTCTGGCCAACACGTAATCGTTTTGGAAGGTTTGTATCTTAAGCACATATGCGCACATTGTGCAACAAAAGATTTCCCAGAAGTCACGTTGATTTGACAGATTGCTGCAGCATTCTGCTCTGGAAGAGTTTCTCATATCCCAGAATTTATCTGTCAATTTTAAGCAACACTTCATGAAATGAAACTTGAAGGGTTTCCTTCCTCTTGCGTGGCCTTCAAGCAATAAACATTGGACCAACAACTTAAATGAACAGTTTCTTTGCGTTTAAAGTGTCTTTCCTTATGAATAATAGCTTATTTCTGCATTTTTAATGAAAGCCACTGACATTTGGAAGCAATTTCTCTGGTACAGTCAAGACCTTACAGTGACTTACATAAGCAGTAAGAAGAGACAGAACATGTCTACAGACAGATCTAGGGGCCCTATCATGGACCAAAACATCTTGATGCTGATGAGGTTGAAAAAAAAAAAAAAAGCTTGGAAGGAGAAGTTACCTCTATTTTTAAATTTCTTTAGTATTTACCTGAAGACTTTGGGGGTACACACAGCATAGCCTGATGCCAAATATCTCTGAGAAAGCTGGAGTTCAGAACTGATAAGCAGACATCACAGAGAGGTAGGTGCTGGAAGGGAGCAGTCCAACCCCCTGCTAAAGCAGTTCCCTATGGTAGGTCATGCAGGAAAGCATCCAGGTGGGTAATGAGCATCTCCAAAGGAGACCACACAACCTCTCTGTGCAGCCTGTGCCAATGTTCCATCACCCTCAGAGTAAAGAAGTTTTTCCTCATGGAAACTTCCTGTGTTCCACTTTGCGTCCACTGCCACTTGTCCTGTTGCTAAAATAGTAAGGAAATGAATAGACAGTAGGTGGAGTGCAAAACACTGAAGCAAAGACAGAACTAAATAAGAACCTTGTAGCCAAAGATGGGGATGTTATATAATCACCATCTTCTGGTTGCTTGGCTCCCATTCTAGCTAACTAGCTTGTTTTGTCCCAGAGATTCAATTTCCTGTATACACAGTTCGTTTCATCACATTCACTTTCTCATTAGTGGTGATAGAAAAGCCCAGCACTTCTTTTTCTTTCTGCATTTTGGCAGAAATAATCTCTTCAACAAATTAACAGGCCGGGCATTGGCTGAGCCATCTTTTTTTTATTTTTTTAAAGCGAGTCTGAGTCAGAGATTTAGAGTTTAATTCAAAATACCCTTGTCTTGGCAGCAGAAGCAATTGTGCAGAGAAGTTTTGATTCACTGGTTGTAAGGACCATATGTAGCTATCAAATTGTAATCTGGTTACTTCCTCTAGCAGCAGTTACAACTGAGAAAAAGCAGATTTGCTGGCCAAGACCTGTCTTAAAGTTTGGTATAGTTCTTCAGTTCTTGCAAGCATTCTTTTCTGGGTCAGGCTGGTCCCTGACTCTCATCAGTTAACATAGATTCAGATGCTTTCAAATTTCACCTGTAATTCCTACAGCTGAGTTATTTCTAGCATCCTGAAAATAAGCATAATTCCTGTCACCACACTCCTACTCTATGGAGCAAGACCGACGTTTTTATAAACATGCCTGAGAAAAGAATTTGTTCATGATTTCACTCACAGGGATTTCTTTGGGATTTTCATAGACTTCTTGTGGTGTCTCCTCTGTCTTCAGAACTGGCCAACACAAAAAGCAGTGACATACATACTCTCCTATTCAGCCAAGATGTTCAAGTGTTTCTACAGCTCCTCTGCTATAAAACGTAGGGTAGGTTCCACCTAAGCCAACGCTACATCTTAGCAAACTACAAATAAGTGAACCTGCCAAAGTTATTTTCTTCAGTTTGTGGAAAGCGACAATGCTTTAAAGTCATGTTTGTAGATGTATTTATGATGAGATTAACTGCATCTTAAATTCCCTAAAAATTCACTGTGTTCCCAATGACCACACGGGGAGCCCAGGGAGACTGCCAATTCCTAAGCAGAAGTCTGCATTTTATACATCTGGATTCTGTTAGATTAATTCCATGGTAATGACAGCAATGAGCAAAGAGCCCACAACTTAAGTTATCCCTGTCCTTTTTTTTCCCTTCATAATGCATGGTGAAAATATTTCCTTTTTAAAATACTTTGTGATTTTAGTCTGGAAATTCAGATGTGTCCTGACCTATTGATACATATATACTAACTGAAACCTTGCCAGCAGAATGCTTCTTGTATGATTAATAAAGAAAACGGAATTTTGCTTGAAGTTATATTTATTTGATGTTTCTTTAGAGTAAGGTGAAATGTGTTAACAGCATTAAGAAAAGAGAATGGAGGTTGCGTTTGCAGGATCTAAATACAATCCCACACTTGATGTTACAGTCTATTGGGATTTGAATAATACACTGGTATCTAACCTCTGTAAACAGGTTGAATTTAAATTACTCATACAAAAGATTCAAGAACATCTCTTTTGTCCTTGCTGCTATTCCCTCTTGCACAACTGGCGTACAGCAGGTTAAGAAAACATTCCCACTTTTGAGATTGATGCAAAAAGCATTTCCTAGAGGACAACACAATATTATAAGCAGAACTCTGAGATGATAGAGGAGAATGTGGAATAACAAGAACTACAACTTGCAAACTCATGCCAGTCTTTCCATAAGCACTGTATAACATACCTGGCTCCTCAGTTAGACAATTTGCCATAGTATAAACTGGTTTTATGGGTTAAGATACGTATTAATCTCAATTTTAAGCATCTGTCTTTTGCACAGAAACTTGTCAACAGAGAGTTTGATAGCAAAAAATTCACTGGAATCATATCCAAAGGTAACACTTGTGTGGGAATCAAATCTTCTGAACAGTGCCTGGATGGTGATGGGAGTCTGGGCTAAAGCACTCTGGCAAGTGCATCTCCATCTGGATCATGTGATAATCTCCAAGGATCAGTCCTTACATTACTTACTCTCTGGTACTACATGAACACTACAGCAAATATATGGTACATAGCCATTGGCTTTCTTCAACTGCAGACAAACATCTCCAATTTCAGTAGAAAAGTACATAACAAAACAAAAAAAGCCCATACTTCATGATGTTTTCGGCATCTGCAAGTCATGTTTCTACTGTCTTTTTAATGAGTATCTCATCCGTGTACAATTTGATCAGTTTTTCAGTGGGAACTGCCTCGTGGAGTCCACATTCTCCACCCAGAGTATATTTTAACATGTTTATTAATAAAAACTTGTTCTGAGACATAAAAATTGGTTTATGCACAGCAATTTAGGGCCGGGAACAGTCAAAAACTGCCAGCTGGTGGAATCCTGCACTGAGTGGTGAAAAGCTTTGGGTGAAAGGTGGGCAAGGAGGGCAGTCAGTCCCCTCGTCTAGAGTTAGTCCATTGATTGAACTTTGGCCACTGAGTCATCATTGCACCTGGGGATACAAACACATGAGGTGTGCTCACAGCTGCTGCTCCGATTTCCCACTACACCACAGCTATTGCTGCAGGGCAAACAAAAGTGTCTGCGCAGGATTTCTGTCTAGTCAACAAGCCAGGATAGTCCAGCTTCAGTGCTAATTTGGTAGCACTGTCTCTTTCCAATGAGAAGGTAGCAAGCTTTCTCCCACCTCAGGTGCTCTGTGTGAATACTAAAGATGCATTGGGTAAATGACAGAACTGAAACTTGAATTATCTGTGAATGGTCAGTCCCCACTTTTAGCACAGCAGCTCCTGCAGAAGCAGATGCACAACTCTGTCTCCCACCCCCATGCTGTAATACTGTCTGCTCAACTAACAGTAAATAATCACAGAGAAAATCCTCCTACACCCCTGGAATTTTCCAAATGAGTGAAACGTATCACCAGGGCTGGATTCTGGCTGTATGCTGACAAATACAAAGGCAGATAGTTCATGCAGAGATAGCATGGATCTTTTCACAGCTGAAAGATAGCAAGAAGTGCTGTCTTACTATGGCTACGCCAATCCTGCAAACTAATGCACTCATGTAACTGGTCCAGATGGAGTAAACTTCAGTATCTCTACCAATAGCACTACTCATTATTCTTGCACTAAGGAGCCCAAGGCTCTACAAAGCCCCTCTATATAAACCTGAGCTAATGACATGTTCCTGTGTTGCTGCTTACCATGGGCTCCAGGGACAGAGCCACACATTTCAAGGCATGAAGTTCTGGTAAAGGCATTGGGTAGATGACACAAATTTCACAAAGCCAGTCTCAAAAACGACTGTGATATTCTAAATAGAATGTTTTTGTTCACCTGATGTGTTCACAGTGCTTTACAGACCAAGAAGAATATTTCAGATAGTGATATAACAAGAAAACTCTAACCAGGCAGTAATACAATGAGGAAGACGCAAAATATAAAGTTGACTACTTATTTAATCTTACTTCGTTTTCGTTTTGCTGTTTCTCTTCCTTCTCACTTTTCTACCTTCCTTATTTCATTCCACACATGAAATCTTCACACATCTCTCCTAGACTGGGTTGTTTGTACTAACAGTTTATTGGCATTATTGGTTCATAGTATTAAAAGCTCCCTTACATCATGAAATTTTAATAAAGTGAAATGTATTAATTCTAGTGAAAAAGAAAATGTAGGGAAAATGAATTGATCGGGACTGTCTGATAATCAATTTCCTCTGGTAAGCATACAAAATAATTATTCATCCAGCGTTGTTTAATTTGCCTCCTCTGTTCATGCATTTTATAGACAATCATCAGCATTTCCAAGCTGATACCAGAAATAAAATGATACCTTAACAACACTGCATTCATATAGTGTTTGTTTGATTATTATGTGTAAAATATATATATTAAAGTACTCCCCTTCTGAAAAATATTCTTCAAAATCTTTAACCAAGTCCACAGAATAAAGATTTCTCAGGCTGAGAGCATTCAATACTAACAGAGATTAAAAAAATAACAGCATTATTCAAACAAAGTAGTGGCTGTTCAAAACAATGTCATAGTCTCTTTTGTAATGGGTGTTCAGAATTTAGTGGCGGCACCAGTAGACAGAGGTTGATGATATCTGTGATCTGACCCCTGGTCAGTGTGCTACAGCCTGAGAAATCCCTCCTGAGAAAATAAAATGAAACCAAATCAATACCAATAGCACGTTAATTATTAAACATTGGTTGACAGCAGAACCATGTCAATTATTGAACCTTCAGAAAAGGTTTGTGTCAGATCTGATGTAGTGTGTATGCCACATTCCTGGGCAAAGTCCTGCAGAGGGATCCAGCCAGAGTGATACCCCAACAAAGCACCGGGTCTGCTACATTGCTCTGTAATGGAAAAGACATGAATGACCCTGTACATCACCCATCCTGATTGGAGAAAGGGATGCATGTGGCTGCTCGCTTTCTTTTCTCAAAGAGCAGTGCAACAATTACTTGAATAACACTTTTGGAGTGCCTGGCCCCCAAGGAGCACTTCTGTACTATGAAAATAGAGTACAGAGAGAAAGCTGTGGAAAGTGACTCAACCTAATAAATTCCTGCTGGGGGGAAGGAATAGGGCGTTTGGCTCTGGGCATACTGAGCTCGGTGTTCAAGATTGATTGCTCCATTGAGCCCCATACCAGGGAGCTTTCTTATTTCCCTTCTGGCAAACATTAACTTTCTTTGCTTTCCTGTTACATTTGCTAATCCTAGAGGGAAATATTTTGCTGACTACAACTGTATTTTTCATGCTAAATTATTCCACTTGTGTGCAGAACTGGCCCTGCAAAATACTAAGTCCCCTCTGCCTTCTCCAAAAAAAAAAAAAAAAAAAAAAAAAAAAAAAAAAAAAAAAAAAATTGGGATGCAGAGAAGCTGACAGTTTACAGAATAATTCTAAAGATCTTCCACCTTCATGCTCACTGCAAGTGAAATAAGGAAAATGAGGCATCCAGTTGGTGAATCTGCTAAGCAAATATCAATGCTCATGAGAAAAGGAGAGCTGGACAAAAAAGTGGTTACTTTCATCTGAGACAACAATTTGGAACCAAATACTTTATTTGACAACTGCTCAATGAGCCTGAAAACGTTACACATAGGGGGCTAAGAAAGGCATTTAAGATTTTCCAAGGGCACTCTGCTCTTCAGCCAGCACTGGTAGCTCTCACAGTATATGTACTTAGAGATATTTTCTAGCACCTTCGTTCATCGCTATAATGCCATAATGTGATGGAAAGTAGAGCAGTGAGAGTAGAGTAGCACAATCCTAAGCTACTGCAAATGAGAACAAATCTAAATACAGCAGCCATAACCACAGAAACAAAAGAAGAAAAATTACTCACCTTTAGAGGGCCTCTGCCAGGCAGGGATCTCCAGAAAGATACCCTTACCTCCACTGCCAACCCTTAAATGAAGCCTGGGAAGGTGTGGATGCTGGCTCCACCCCTTCTGGTCACTCAGGTGCATTGCATGCAGCTGAGCTCCCCTGGGTTGGCCCTACCTTCCTACCAGGTGCTCCATCACTGCTTCAGGCCATAGCCCAGAACCAGAAAGCAAACCATTGTGTTTCCATAACATTTCTCCATCAGGTCTCCAATTGAGTATGGTCAAGTTTGCAGACCAGTGAGGTCAAGTTACAAGTGGATTAACATATTAAGGGGCTGCTAGAACTGACAGTAAAGCAGAGTAGCATTCCTTTAATCAGGCTTAAATCCTATTGGCTCTTCATAGCATAAGGAAGTATCATTAGGCTGTGAGAATGAGGACCTGGCCTGAGCTTTCTGCATTATTACTTAGTTTCTGAATGGGGAAATCAATAAGAAAATACATTTATAACACAGTCATAAACTTGAAATTACAAACAAGTCTTTGAACAGAATTTTTAGATATGTACATGTACCCTAAAATGGCCAAAGAAAACAGTAGGAGAAGGTCATCAACTTGTTTGTGTCCAGGCATCTTCAAAAAAATGTTGTGTATTACTAGCAAAAATTATTTGATGTTATTTGATATTTCTCTAAATATTTTATTTAAAAATAAAGAATACAGGGGTAAGAAAGAAAGGAAGAAAGAAATAGAGAAAGGAAGGAAGAAATAGAGAATGGAAGAAAGAAGGAAGACAGATAAAGGAGAGAAAGAGAGAAAAGGAAGAGGAAGAAAGAAAGAAAAAGAATGAAAGAAAAGCAAGCCAGTATGAGCAGGGTAAAATAAATGCTGTGTTGAAAAACTGTCAGGACAATTATTGATCTGTAACTTTGTTTTAAGGGGCTTTTTAATTTTTATTTATTACTGGATTATTATTGTTATTTTAAGTTTGACCCATGGTTAAACACAAAAATAATTTTGACAAGACAATACTTGAGGCAAAGCAGCTGGTCTAGCTTCTCAAAATGTGCCTTCTGCATTTCAGTTTACCAATGAACACATGGGGTTCACCAAGGATAAATGAACTGAGGGCTCTGATGTTCAGATAGAAAGAAAAAAAAAAAATGATCTCCCTGCATGTACACCCATGGGTGCCACTGAGAAAGACAACAAAATGCTGCCAAGGACTTATGAACATTGCCGGTTTGGGAAGCATACAGGCAGCAGCTGCAAGCTTCCTAAATTATGTATGAGCAGTACAAGAACTTTCCCATTTGTAGCAGATGGGGCCTTTAAAGGTCAGCTCTACTCTGAATCATCATCACTGAAATGTGTCTACCTGACTTCTTCATGATGACCTGCAAGGCGGAGATGCTAGGCCCTCGTAGAGCTTTTAGGTGACCTGACAAGTTTTCTCCTAATGCCTAACAGGAGTTTCTTGCTACAATCTAATGTTGTTTCTTTTCTTCCCACATGCAAGGAACAGGGTGAGCAGTTTATCCCCTTGCTGCTTAGTATAAGTTTTTTGAACCTCTAAAGGCTGTTACTGTCCCGCTTCTTTGACCAAACAACTCCAGTTAACTCCTCAAACATTCTAGAAGTGGTTCACATTATTGTTTGAGTTCCCTGGGCAGAATGCAGTGGTAGAGCTGAATCTGTACTATTTCTGCAGTGTATGGAAGATTGCTCGTGACACCACTCTTAGTCATCCTAACATGATGACTATTTCCACAACCGCACTGATGCATTTGTGGTGGGGCCTACTCCTATCTCCAAAACATTTTTCACAGCACCGCTGCCCACCCCAGTACTCCCTAAGCAGTGATTTTGTGCTGCTGATTGCCTCCACTCAAGTGGAACCACTCTTTACTGAGCTACTGCAGCGGATGTATTTTATGAGTAAGTAATCTCCAGTAGCATCCCTTTGTGCATCATACAGCCAAAAGTCCTTAGCACAAACTCCTGAAAAAAGACACATTTGGGACTTCGGGGATTTTTTTTTAGTACTTAGTACTATAACATGCTAAAATGGATTTAGAAATTCACCAAAGTTACAACACCATCAACATTTGGGCGCTGACATTTCCTCCAGACCATTTTTTCCATTTCAGAGCATGCAGGTGACTTTGGCTTCGCAGCAGGGTCATACGTATGAAATCTGTGCCGGATTGCTTTAGTACTGAGGAAGGGAGGACTGAATGTGTTGTCAGTCAGGTCTGCAATACAGGCAGTTTGCACCTACCCCATAGAGAGACCTGGGTGTGCATTATCCTCAACTGAAACATCACTCACATTACGTGTTACAGACAAAGCTGCCATCCCACATGCTTGCTCACCCGGAGATACACTGCTCTGACGTTTCAGTCACTGAGAGCCTCCCAGTTGCATTTGCATATGCAGAAATTAGAAGATAATGTGTCATTATTAGCAACATGAAGAAGTGATTTATAGTCCAATGGACTTTTACTGACTGAAAGAAAACAAGAGTTTTGAAAAAGAAGATAAAAAGCAATCCTTGTGGAATGATAAAAGTAATTCAGAAATCACCTAGTCCTCTTAAATTTCAGTAGTAGTACAGATGAGGTTCCTCAGTTCAAGTGCTCATGCCTGTTGGCTGCTTTCCTATCAAACCACTTCAATCTCCCGAACAGCAGCAGGCGTGTTCCTGCACTCATGTCATGCACCAGGCTCTATGGGAGGAAGGGCAAAACCTTCCCCATTTCAAAGCTGCTCTTCACCGTGATGTATCAGACTGCGTATACCACCTCGGGGTTTTCCATCTATGATCAGTTGCTATTCAGAAGCCAGCACTCCTCTGATTCACACACTCGCTTCAGAAAGGTCTTTTGCCCAGCCCTGGGCAATTCTCATGCCAGTGGATGGCAGGATTAGGCTCCACTTAGTAATACTCTCTTTTGTAGTGACACCTAGGAGATCTTGCCATAAACCAGGCCTACAAATACATATCTTGTAGCTTAACACAGACATGTTGCTTTAAAAAACTGATATTTCAGGTGTAAATGCTAAGTCAGTTGTATGTGACCTCTAATGCATTACCAAACGAACAGCAATGAAGCATCATTGTGTTGCTATAGCAAACCAACCAGGCCAGCACAGAGGTGATTTATTCACACATATCTGCACATTTCAGTTCATATAATTCCTAACAAGACGGATAATATTATCTCACTAGAGATCACTCCCAGTTAATTAAAAAAAAAGAAAAATAAGAAAAAAAAAAAAAAAGAAAAAAACCCCTATAAAATTAGAAGTGGAGCTCTGAAAATCAAATCTGAACAATAATTATATAATAAGATAGATTTGGGATGCATTCAAAGTTCATAGGGAGAAGGTAGGCAACAGCAACTGCTTAATTTTGCAAGAAAAGGCAGGTTTTAGACTCAAAAGCTCTTTACAGAATCAGAAATAAGTACACCAAACTTCAAAGGTGAGTATGAGCTGAGAACAAAGGCATGACTTTAACTAGATTCTCTTAATCACTTAGAAAAAATAGTAGCATTTGGTACCTTTGGGATAGAAGAAAGAATATTACAAAGCAAAAGGTGACACAGCAATATCTTCCACTGGAACGAGGTAGAATTACAGAACAGAGAGGGAGAATTTATAGTTCGTGGAACACAGATGGTTTAGCTGAGAAGTGAGACGTTGTGTGGCAATGAAAGGGAAGAACTATAACATGCCATAAATGCTTGTCTCTGTTGATGCTGTGATTTTTTTTCTTATCTTGAGGAATGTCTTTTGATTGTCATCTTTGGAAAGTGTTTTGTAGCTTTCTCTTGAGGATCAAGACTAAGAGAGTGGAAATGGAGTGACTGTGCTATAAAAATTTTTTTTCTACTAATATTTGATTAGTTTTGTCCTTTTGCTTTGCCTGTTCAAGTCCTTTCTGATTCACAGGGAGCTGTTTAGTTTCATCCATAAAATTTCTATGTACCAGGCATTGTGAAGTGGGTGAAGTAAATTACATTCTGGGAGGAGCAGATGTAGAATTCGGGGATGATAAAGTGCTGTTATATGGGGATATTTTAAAGATTGGGAACATGTTGACAGTTCTCACGCATGTTATTCAGACATAACATGACTCCATCTTGTACATGCTGTATGGCATTTCACTTTTACTGATAAGTTCAGTGATCTGGAGTGCAGCTGAAGGCTTGTGAAGCAAGTTTCCGAGAAAATTTCAAAGTCAGTCTCATATTTTACTGTCTTTTTTGACTGGTTTTATTGGGCAAGCAGCTTCTTGAGGCTGTTGAGATTCTCATCATCGCAGACATGGCAGCGTCGAAAACATAACAGCCCATTGTAGCGTCTTTGATATATTTTCAACATCTCCTGGGTTTGTACAGCTAGCTGTGCCGACTTGCACATTTTTTATATAGTGTGGACTTTTAATTCCCTTTGTTTATGCTGACATGGTTTCTTGGACTTTGGTACTGCTAGAGCAGAGTTCAGGAGACAGTTTCATGGAGGACTAGAGTATTGGTTTCTATGATAGATTTTCTACAAGTGAATCCAAGTTTTCAGTTCAGCCAATTAAAGATGCCATCTGTGTTTTCTCAGGTAAAATGCTGACTAAAGTTGGCTTCAAACTCTCTTAAGTGTTGAATGATGAAGTTGTCAGAGTGGAGTCATTTCAGGGCGTATAGCTGTTCGTATGGTCTAAAGGCATTGCGTTGGTAATGACTATGAAAAAGATGAACCTGGCAACATATTTGGGCCAACCCAAAGCTTGGTCTTTTTCTGACAGGCCCTTGGTGTGCTCTGGAGGCATGCAGGACAGGCTGGCCTTAGTGCTTGTCCTTCAGGACAAGGACGGTAGCAGTGAGGTGATTTCAGCAGTATCATCAGCTTAATTTAGCTTTGAGGATGAGTGCATTTATTTTTGTCTGGAAGAAGAGTGTAGTTACTAGCTCTGCTAGTTTGTCTAGTGACACCAATCAACACAGAAAATGATTTTACCTTTCTCCACAAACCCTCCTTCCTTTAGTCAAGATCCAAAGATCATTCAATATTTCTACAGCACTGCAAAGGAGTGCCCTTCTCGCATACTGTAGGAGCTGTCTGCTGTGGCTGCAGCCTGGACCAAGATCTCTGAGCACTGCTTGGCCACACAAGGCAAGAGACATCTTGGAGGTGGTGGCCTTTTCTCACCTGTCCTGATTCAGCCACCACCGGTGCTACATCTCCAATCATGCTCAGGAGCTGTTGCTTCTCCTGTTTTTCTCTCTCCATCCAGCTACCCCAAGTTCTTGCAATGACTGCATTTGAACATATATAAGCTGTTAAGAAAACAAAAACAGTTTAATCTAAAGCCCACTACAAATTACTGCTCACAAGCCAAGGGCGCTGATTAAATATATCAAGCCGAGTGAGGGTGTGGATATTTGGCAGCCATGTAATGAATTGCGATTAACTGTGTAGTCACTGCTCACAGAAGAATTATAGTCTGGGGAAGGAAAAGAAAATGGAACATTTGGTAGCAAAGTAATTATTTAGATTCCACTATTTAGAGTGCTTAGACAGACATAAAGGGGAAGCAGAGAAAGAAAGGGGGAAAACCATGCTGGTGGAGGTGAATAACAAGGAATGCGAGAGGCACATCCACCAGCAATCACTGGCACATATGTAAGCACAATCAGACCATTAGGACATGAAGACAAAGAGAGAAGATGAGTTTCAGAAATGGTGTGAGCCCTGAGTTGTAGCAGATTTACAGAGAAGTACAGGAATTGTTTTAGGGAGTGAGTAAAATATGTATAAATCAAGAAACTGGTGCTGGGAAGAGGAGAAAAAGTAGAGAAACATTATACAGCATTGAAAGGCACAGGCAGAAAATAAACAAAGTAAAACTGCGGGGAAGATTGCATTGTAATAAAGAAGAAAGAAACTATCTGGTATTATGATAGCTGAAGCACTTGGAAAAGGAAAAGATAGCTGAATCCAGAATGCAAGAGCATGTAGGAAAATTGAGCATCTGATTAACACAGCATTGCAAGCTTTCTTTGAAATGGGAGGGAAATGCTGAATGTTGCAAGAAGTGCAGTTTTAGAGAGGTAAAAGGAAACACGGCTATGGATGCTCAATCACAGTCAAGGGCAGAGCAGGGCTAGGAAGGGAAAAAAGCAAAAATTATATGCAAGGACGACAGGGTTTCATGCTAAATGGGAAATTATGGACAAAAATGCAGCTCTTGGAAAAACAGCAGCTGCACAGCACAATATGGCGATGAAACAATGCTTGTAACAATAAAAAGTCACTTGTGAGGAGAAATTGTAGCCACAAAAACAAAGATGACAATAAAGGGATTAACAAATGGGAACAACTGAAGATGAAAATATTTGGGTAAGAGAAAGGGTAACAATGGCACAGAACTCAGTGACAAATCACAAGCACAGCTTTCACAGTATTTCCTTACAGTTTGTATAAAAGAATTGCTTACAGCAGATGTCCTTCCCTGCACCTCCATGAAGGCACAGATTTCTTTTAAGCCTGTTATTATTATTATTTCTGGCATTATAGGAGGCTCAATGCCCTCAGCCATGGGTTGTGTCTCCATCTGTGCTACAGACTGTACAATCAGGGCAACTTTATAATGTATGGCTTGGTGTAAGGAACAAAAGTTGATCAGCAGGTGAGGCAATGTGTTCTCATAAATTCACAGCTCGTTCAGCAGTGCATTTCTTAGAAGTAGAATCATAGAATCATTAAGGTTGGAAAAGACCAGTAGGATCATCTAACCCAACCGTCAACCCAGCACCACCATGCCTGCTAAACCACATCCTCAGCACCACATCTCCGTTTCTTGAAATGTTCCTGATAAATGTCCATGGTCTGGATACCACAGTAGTTAGGTCCATATTTGGTACAACTACTGGACTGCTAAGTAAGGTATTTGTTTAGTGTTTTCTTAGACAGACTGATAGTTCCTGATGAGCAGAGATCCCATACAACCTATGGTTTCAAAGGGCTATGGATTGCTACTGAAATCAAGGACCTCATACCAGTTTGTTTTGTTTTGTTTTAATGTTCACACAGTGATATCTACAGAGGAAAACTAGTACGAAACCAGGAAAAATACTGCACATTTGAAATTTTTCTCAATGTAGGATTTAAGATCCTATCAAAACATTTTCAAAAGATTATATCCAACTTGCAAACAAGAAGCTAAATGACCTGATACTAAAAATGTACCAGAGTTTGCAACAGAAACGTTAATTAAAGAGCCTGGGCAAGGATGGAGAAGGAATGTGAACTCGCTGTACTCGCAAAATTTTAAAGCATTCAATAGTGTGGCGATGTCAGAAACAAGGCAGCACCTTTCTCCAGCAGAGAGTAAAGAAGATGAAGGACAGACAGTGGGGGAGAAAATCTTAACACTGTATTACGCCTTGGCACTACTTTGGGCAACATGGGAGAAGCACAGAAGCAAAAACAACCGTTTTAGTCAAGGAGAGCAAGTAGACAACCCAGAAGGAGAGAGGTATGATGGGGAAGTAGACCAGAGATATTGTTGATGTATCTTACAGTTCAATCTTTCTTAACATGTTTCCAAAACTTTAAGTATACATATTTTAAGATGACTTCTCCTCTTACACCTTGAACAGAACTACTACTGTAGTAACTTAATATAACTCACAAGAAGCCTTTAATTTCCTAAAAACCAGCAAATCTTTACATTGGGATGCCACCTGATCAAATACATCTTGTCAGTACATATAAAGTACTCAGTTGCCCATCTAGAAAACAGGTCCCCATCTTCTCCAGAAGACACAGAGCATGTCTTTGAGGAACAGCACCAATCCCCAAAGTGAACAGAACTGAGGGGGATACCTCACTCCTTACATACTGAGTCCCAGATTACAGCCAGTTCGCCCTGCCACTGGTATAATTCATCTGGCCTCTCAAATTGTTCCTGGCTTCAGGAAATTGCAGCATTTTTACAAAAAGTGAAATACAGTAGATATGTCACATTGTACCAGCTCAGGGAAAGCCTGAAATTACAGCTGTTGTGTTAACATTGAGTTTCACAGTATTAAGAATTTTTCCTGAGAGCTTTCATGTTGATGGTTCTTGAGCTTATCATAAATGATTGGAAAAGGTTAAAAGTGCACTGCCAGACAAAGTCTTTGCTGACAGAATTGCAGTACTCTGTTATTAGTGCCAAGGAACACACTTACTGCTCTTCCAGCTTAAAACTTCAGCAACTTCTAACACCCCACCCCTGCGGTGAGGCATTCAGATAAATCATTGCTATAGAGTTCCAGACAGTGCTCACTACCCAACATGTAATCAAAGAAGAGAAAGCAATCCATGTACTGCACGTAGGCTATGTTATCAGTTAGAAGGCAGTTGTGACCACTGAGCACATTTAATTCTGCTTTGCAGGTTGCTCATTCTTCAGAGCCTCATAGCTAAGGACAGACACAGAGGTGACTGGGACTCCAGAAGACCATCAGTTTCCATGCAAAAAGCACAGAGTATATTTTCAAGCAGGAAAACTGATAGTCCTTTGGATTTAGTTAGGTTTCCCAATATTTAAACACCATGACTCCCTGCCCCCCCTAACTACAAGGTAAATTAGTGTTTTAACCTAAATTTCCTTAATAAACAGCTTTGTTTACACAAGAACAATCCTGATTAAAAAAAAAAAAAAAAGTGTACTCTCAGTGGAGGCTGAGGTCATGACATTCAGAGAAAACAGTGAATTCAGAGGCTAATTCTAAGGGAAAAGAAAATGTGAAGGAGTGTCTGTAAGCGAAGTGCAATGCAAGTTAAGAGCATTTTAATGAAAGGGAAGAAATAGCTGTGCACTGCTGCTGGTACGGCAGCTTTTCATCTGATAGAAGAATTTGGTGTGCCTGTTCATCTCTGTATTATTTTTGTACTTGTCATCTCTGACCCAGATTCTCTGTAATCAGCCATGATTTCAGCTGACTAAGTAAAGGCACTTATAGCGGAGCAAGCTGCTGCAAGTTTCCTTTACTCATTGGCTATCTAGTCAATGGGGATAGAAGTAGGAGAAAATTATTGTTCTAAAATAGATAGCTACAATAGATCAGAAGGCCTCCACTCTCAGCATAAGATTTTCTTTCCATTGACAACAAAGCATCCCATAGATGAAGATCTTGAAAAGTCTGAATGGGGAGAGCTATTTCAATTCCTCTGTGACAATATTTAGGTCTTACAAAGTCGTTTTTACTCATGTACCCTTCTTGTCTGGAGTCACTTCAAGTCAATAACTAAGAAAAATACCAAAGGAGATGAGAGACCGCAATCTCCAACGCAGATTTACATAGGAAAGCCAGCTCCCTAAGGCACACCAGCATGGCCCAAGAGTAGTGCGTTTTCTTTAAAAGCAGAAACTTGAAGCTACTGGAGCTGTAAGTCAAAATTTCACTTGCAGGTCAGACATTATTTATTTCCTGCATTGTTGACTCCAGAAAAACATGCCCTCATGGCTGAGGAAAGAAACCTGAACTTGACAAGCCTCAGCATTCAGCCTGTTTTCCTAAGAGTACCAAGGAACCATACCTAGTAGTAAGCACAAAAAAACTAATACCAGTTCCACACTATTTTACATAATTCATGATTTCTACCCTCTATACACTTTGTACATTCATTTTTCACTTGTAGAATGCTAAACTGAGCTTTGTTTTTTTATGCCCATTTAACATACCAGGCTCTGTAGGACAGATGTCCCATGAAAGCAGAGCTTTTGCCATGCCTGGTTTGACCGGGACTCAGTGTGGAAGAAGGAAATCAACCCAGCTGTGTACTTCAGGGCATGCTGGAGTTAAGCACATATATATATATATTCACATAATCTGCACTACCGCTGCTGCATTCAGAAGCTTAACACTTAACTCCTGTTCCTTGTTAATGTAGAAGGACTTACTCTGTTTCCAGCTGTCTCTCTCCACAGAGGATTCACTGCAGGTGTCCCGTAACTCAAGAACATATGACTTTTTGAGTCAAGTTAGGGGAGGCCAGAACAACTGTGTCTTCCAATATTACTGCTGCACTGGAGAGGTGTGCTATCTAGCTGTGTGCTGGATGAGGACAGAAGTTGTATGGGTCCCGGCAGACTGTCTTGGCCACCGCATCACACACAGCTCTTCTACATAGCAAGGAAAATACTCAACTCCTCAACCAAAACTACAGGAGAAGCAGCATGTACAGCATCTGTGCTGTCCAACATGGGCTGTGGGAGAATATAAGCACGCAGCTGTATTGTAGTCACTGCCATTGCCATTTAAACAGTCCGGTTTTTCCCTTTTATTTTTTTGGTTCATTTTATACTTCAGTGCACATGTTTTTTTTGTTTTGTTTCCAGATTGCAAAGAGCCAGCATTGTTTCTGCAGAGATTTGTGCACCTTTCCCATTTAGTCAGCTTTGTGCTTCCAGATGCCCATTTCCTGCCTATGAACAAGGCAAGCAGGCCACTCCAAAATCAACAATGGCAGCTTAAGAATAATTGCTTATTTGTAAGAGATATACACAGGGTTGATCACAGGCTGACATCCCTCAATGGACGCTACTCTGGAGGCTGCTTGGACTTCGCATCCAAGGCTCTTGCTTGCAGAAGGTCACCAGAGTCTGAGCACAAAGCTAGAGCAGAACGTTCCCAGTGCAAACACTGCTATTGACACAGTGCTCCTTGTGCTGAACCAAGTGCTAAGTCCACCACCTCTTCTTCATCATCTCTGAAGTCATCTCTTGCCTTCTACCTTAAGATCTGTGAGACCCACAGATGATGCAGGATTCTCCAAGCTGGCATATGGCATTTTTTATTTTATTTTTATTATATAAAGTGCAAGCCCACCCTCTCCTCCAAAAGACCTTCTCAGCCTCACTTTGACATTTTGTCATTTACATATCCAAAAAAGTGCAGGAGTCCAAAAAGGAAATACCTTAGTGTTACCAAATGTGGATGCTAACAATTTTCTAATGAGGCTTTGAAGATTTGACACAGTATCAGTTAGCAAATGCTGACACATAATTAGAGTAAAAAACAATTAAATGAAAACTCAGCTGCTTTACATAAACTGATTTCCCAGTTTTACAATAGTAGTGCATTAGGGCCATAGAGTCCCACGTGAGAGTGAAAGGAGAAACAGCAATAGGAATCACAAAATGAAAGACAAAATTTACATCTAAGATGGTAAAGGAAACCACAGTACAAAGTGCTTAAGAAACTGTAATGGCTCTATTTCTAAAATATTCTTCATCTGCTAGGTGTGTTGGTGCTTACAGTGTGCCAAGCAGAGCATTACAACTGGTTAACAAGGAAATGAGAGCTGGAACAAGCCCTGGGGAAGTTTCTATTTTTCAGTGCTTGTAGCCTAAAATCTGTTTATCTGAACATCTGCTTCATTAAGAGATATTGTGATGGTTTTCCATCGCAGCAACAAAGGGCTTCAGAAAGCATTTTGCTATCTTTTTTTCCCTGCCCACGTTCCAAACCCCATTCAGAATTTCTCCACTACAGATCTACGTCTCAGCGTGCATTGTTGGCTTTCATTGTGTAACCCAATGAACAATGGCAATATTGTGCTCTAAGGAAGCATTATGGAGAGCAGACTGATGATTTCTGTTTTTAAAGTAACAAGCAATTTTATTGTTGTTTCTGTTGCTGTGAGAGACCTTAAGCTGGAAGAAAAGGAAGATCTGCAAATAATCTGCAATTAACGAGGTACTGTCAATGCCCTTGCTCAGAGTCAAGTCAAAAAGGCTAAATTCCAGACATGGTTATGGAGACCTGTGCTCTACTGAAGAGCATCTGTGCAAGAGAAGCAGAATTTTAAGCCATCCTTTAATCAGGACTGGAAGTTCTACTTTTTTCAATATTTCCTCCTTCCTCAAAGTCTTTGCTAAAAACTTGCATTGCACATTCCCTTTTAATAGGCAGGCCTTCTAGCTTTATACTCCTTAGTTGTAATTCCAATCATTCTTCTTATTAATCTTGCTTATTGCTTAATTTGCCTTTGATTTGCCTACTTGATGACCTCCTGCTCCATCATTATATTGTGAAGCCTGGCCAATGATTGCAGTATTTTTAGGACAATGCTATGGATGCTAAGTCTTTACACTGCTAGATTATTCAGTAACATTTTAATATAATATCCAGAACAATCAAAGTAGACTGCAGCCAAGGCTGCCCTCCCAAGAAAAAAAAAAAAACCAGCAATTGCTTAGGAAAGAGCTAGGATTATCCAACAGAAGAGTGAACCAGACCCTCCAAATGCAAGCACACATATTGGCAACACCCCCGATTTCCTTTCCCTGTCATTACGCAGCACCTAACGTACTGGGAACCTGAATTTATGGCTGCAGTTTCCAAACGGCACAGAAGTACAAACATTCATCTAGACATAAATGTAGACTTCAATGGTATAATTCACATATATTTGCTTATCTTTCAGCAGGCATGACTTTCTGGAGTAAGATGAGTGAGCGTTTTTGCAGACTGATTATAAAAGTAAAGCAAGACATATTTAGCCAGCATTTACCGGCAACTTTCCCTTTAATAACACTTGGCAGAAACTCAGTAAGCCTCCCCATACTTCAATGCAGCTTGTGCTGAGATCTGCCAGTCAGCCAAAAATTAAGTGGTGTGGACACAGCCCCAACATTCTCAAAACAGTGAGCACCAAGGGCAGTGAAGAGCCATTAATAAAAAATTAATTAATAAGCTGTGTTCCTACGCAGTCATGGAGAAACGCTTGTGGCAGTGCTCAGTGGTGCACTGATGAAGAAAAGACATGAAAGAGCATCAGCCATTCCCTCGTGTTTACCTATCTCCCTTTGCTTTCTGACAGAACCCCGCAACTAGGTAGAAGATTAAAAAAAAAAATAATAAAAAAAAAAAAAATCAGGCAGCTTATCTTCATAACAAGTCATCTAACTATGAGAGCCAGACATTCAACTTCTTTATGCTCAAGAACTCTTCTGACGGTGATGATGTGAGACAGACTGTTATAAATGAAAACCCAGACCAAAAAAAGACCAAGGCCCCACAAATCTATAACTTCCCAACAAGAGTCTTTGAGACCTGAAATTTAGTCACTGCAATTTTTTTCTCAAATTTTCTTTAATAACAATAGAATTTTAAATAGTTTTTCTAGTTTTTGCCTGAATCTGTTCTTTTCAACACCCACTTTCCATAATCTGTCTATTTAGCAAGCTGTAAAAAATGTATTCAGTACCGGACTCTTTTCAGTAGTGCGTGGGGACAGGACAAGGGGAAATGGGATGAAGCTAGAGCATAGGAAGTTCCGCACAAATGTGCGCAAGAACTTCTTTATGGTGAGGGTGACGGAGCACTGGAACAGGCTGCCCAGGGGGGTTGTGGAGTCTCCTTCTCTGGAGATATTCAAGACCCGCCTGGACGCCTACCTGTGCAACCTGCTGTAGGGAACCTGCTTCGGCAGGGGGTTGGACTCAATGATCTCTGGAGGTCCCTTCCAACCCCAACGATTCTGTACGATCGGTCTGCAGAAAAGGTCTCTAACTGTGAACCAGTACCACCAGTTCTTCTACCAACTGACATCCTAAAGAACAAAATTCCCAATGCTTGAAGCAGCTTATGAAAGAGCAAAGCTTTTTTTTTTTTTTTTTCCAATCAAAATTTTTAATGATAGTATTTGCTGTCTTCTCTACCGCTGCTTCTCACATCACAAAGCAAATGAAACTATCCAAGCTCTTTGTCCTTCCATCACCCCCTTCTAGGGCATGAACAGGAGAGTCATTTGCAGAGATTTTTCCAGTGGCTTCACAAAAATCTCACAAATGCTTCACTAGCTTGTCTATCCCACTGAGATGTTTTGCTCTAGTGCCCACTCCCGCAGTAGAGCCAAATGCAGCAGAAGGCAAAGTAGAGAGTAGAAAATAAGCAGAAGAGAGAATAGCATGAATATCAGTAAGAGCTTCCAAGCAGGAAATGCTCCTAATTCATGGGATACTCTGCGAAGACTGGTGGAATTTAAATGCAAGTAGCATGTGAACGTAGGTAGGAAAGACATTTTCCTCTTATCCCATCACACAAACACTGCCTTCTTAGAGATCCCTTTTAGATACCGAAAGCCCTCTCTTGGGTCTCCCTGAAGCCTTCTCCATTCTGAACAGCCCTAGCTCTCTCAGCTTGTCAAGACCCCTTGTCTGGCACAGCTGATATGTGAGGTCCCAGGGAGCAAAGAAGCCATGTTCACAGAAACACATGTTCTTGTGTTACAGTCAAGGACAGCAAGGTTTTGCCCTTACATAAACTCTCATTACCTAGAATTTTTCATCCATATCTTCATATCTTTATTCCCAACAATATCGTTTGCATACATGTTCTCTCTCGTCTATTGCATGGTCTGGCAAACAAGAAAAAAGAAACTTTTAATGTGTCCTGAGAGCGACAGTACAGCTGCAAAGACAGTTGCAGAGGCTAGTGGTATGGGGTGATTGCCAGAAGCCCCCTGATGACACACCTGGGTCACCTCACATCAGCCACTGCTAAGGCAGGAAAGTGCCCAGCGGGGTTATTCTGGGGTTGATGCATAGAGCTGACAGGCAAAGTCAGCCTGTGGAGGGACTGCAGCTGGAGCAGCACTAGAAGGAAAGACATGAGGTCCATGCTGGCAACAGAATGCAATAGGCAGGATTCCAACTGGCCATTTGCAGTGCAAGGCTTCCTGAGCAAGAAAGGCAGCTTTGCATTTGCGTAGGCATCTGCTCTCTCTGTACAAGGCCAGAGGCATTTAAAGAGCAATCTTCCAGAGTGGACATAGGTAAATGTTTATGTCACTAGGCTATGATTTTTCCAAAATGAACTCTGCAAAATTAAACCCATTCATAATGTCCTTATATTTTGTTTTCTCTATTTGTCCATGCTTTGTGTCAACATGAGTATTGTTGCATGGAAGTCCAGCAATTATTTGTTCCTAGATATGACTTCAGGGCTTAAGTGGGGGGAAAAAAAAAAAAAAAAATACAGTCTCCTAAACCAATTATGGAAAGAAGAATTAACAGATATGATGAAAAGGAGCAGAAAAAAAGAGAAACCTGTACCTATTGATCCAGAGCACTCCCTGGAAGTTGTGCTTGGGAAATACGGGAGCTGCTCTTTTGTTTATTATTGACAAACAAGAAAATGAATCTAAACAGTGAAGCAGGAAAATCAGGGCATTTCATTCATTACCTTCAACAAAATATGCATATTGCCTAAAGGCACATGTCAGAAAGACTTTGTTTCTCCTGACTTTTTCCTCTACCCTCATTCTCAGATAATCCAGATGTCAAAAATTCTTTGGTATTTGCATGAGTAGTTGTAGCACAGCGGTTACACTGAGCCTATGATGCATCACACACTGTAGCACAAGAGCCCTCCTCTCAGCTGCAACACAATGGTGAGAATAATGAGTAATGGAAACCTGTTCAGTGGTGGACTTTTGATCATAGGATCATTATTAAGGTTGGAAAAGACCACTTAGAACCTCTAGTCCAACCAGCACCTCATCCTCACCGTGCCCATTAATCATGCCCCTCAGTGCCATATCTACCCTGTTCTTGAACACCTCTTAGGATGGTGGCTTCAGCACCTCCCTGGACAACCTGTTCCTATGCATTACCACGCTTTCTGAGAATAAATTTTTCCCAATATCCAGTCTGAACCACCCTTGGCACAACTTGAAACCATTACCTCTCATCCTATCAAATGGATCTGGCTCGAGTCCCTTTAAGAAAGTAGGACATATCAGTGTTTACCTTTGAGATTTGTGCTATTGGACAAATAGAATAACACTAGAAACCACAAAATAAATTATTTTTGAGTAGATACTGACCTTAGCTAGCAATCATGTTTCTAAGGCAGCACAATGTATCCTATTCAGAAATAAAATACTTTGTCCAGGACCAAATCCAAATTGCTTGCCCAGCTTTTGAAGGATGCTTTAATCATTTCTGATTAAAAATAAATATATTAAAATATGCCAAAGGGACTCAGAGATAATAGAGAAATTATGCGCTTCAATTCATCTGTCATCAACACCCCAAAAGATCACGAGAAGGAAGAAGCCAATGTCCAATTGCAATAAGAACACAGCCAGAAAGGATCAATTTTAACCTGGGAAATTCTGAGCAAAAGCAAGAAACTAAGACAAACTTGCTGGTATGCAGAGAGCACTTTGTGTGCATTATCTTCTAACAGCCAATTACTACCGTACTCTGCTCCATGGGTTGTGAAGGTACTTTCTCCAGAAACAAAAGTAGCAGTAGCTACACATTTAAAATTAAAATGCACAGAAAGGTATAACCGAGAGTCATAAGTTGGAGGAAGCTGGTATGCAGAGCATCCTTAACAATAAGGACGTGTAAGCTTTACAGCAATTACAATTCCTCCCATCCCCAGCCCTCAAGCTGGAAGTGTACAAACTTACCATTCTGAGCAAGAAAGGAAAAGGTTGCCCCATCCTAAGCCATGCAGTAAGGACAGGCTAGGGAAATAGTCATGTGTTGTGTTAATCGCATCACTGGCTCATGTACAACATTATACAAAAAACATCTGTGCTGCGACCATGCTAGTCCAGGTGGACAGTTCTGGCACATCCTGGTAGATGTGGAACTGATACAATACCGAAAAAAAAACAAACCTAGAAAACAATTCCAAAGTCCCCTTCTACCAAAACATTTGGAATTGAACAGAACAAAGTACCATAAATACTCTAGATGATAGTCACATAACAGTAGGGGAATTGATTAAATGGTCCAGTAGTCCACTCTGTCTCTAATCTCTGTGACTATATGAGATATGACAGAAGGTTTTCAGAGCCAGTAACATTCATAGACAAGGTATCTTTCATCAGAATAGAAAGACAAAAAAAAAAAAACCCAATAGCTGCGTTCATAAACCGATTTGTTCCGATTTTTTTTCCCTTCTCCCAAGCATTTGGTTAAAATTAATTCGTGAGAAAAGGCTTTAAGAAATGTCTCAGGCAATGGAGAAACACAAAAAGCACCTTGCTGCTCCACTGAAATGCTTAACATAAAAGAAATTTAAACGTGATCATTTTTCAGCTGAACAATTTTTGACTTTGTAATGAATAAAAATCTGGGTAAAGAAGAAAAAAAAAATCACTATATAAGGAAGTATTCCAATCAGAAACCTCATATTTTGATGTAGTAGCCAAGGGCATTGGAAAGGTATATTTTTTCTGCAGCCTATGGCTACATCTCCCATTCATTTTAGGTTTGCTTGGCAAAACAAACAGACAAACAAAAAAAAGATGAGAACAAGGAATGGCATAAAGCATCTCCCCCACTGGCAATGCCTGCTAGTTTAGACACACAGATATGTTTGCTTATGAAAGCTACGTGTTGTTCACTGATGCAACCTTAATGCTGACTCATGCTTAAGAAGAACAGGATATTACATCTTTCAATAATAAATAAGGATCCGGTCAATTTAAACCTCTCAGAGCTTTCATAGAATACCCCAAATTGGAAGGGACCTGTAAGGATCATCAAGTGCAATTCCTATTTGTTTCCTGATGATATCACACAGGGTCTAGATCTGGAGAGGATGGTTCGCCCAGTCCCGATGGCAGCAGCAATGAAGACAGACTGGTCCTCTAGGACTTGGCCCTTCTCTTCTTCCTGCATCTTCCTTTGTTCTTGTTTGTAGCATTCTGGTGTGAATCTAGCCCAAATCCATGCCCAGCATGTCCCAGAATGGCAAAGAAGCCTTTGCTTTTAGTCTGACTACCATTGCTCTGAAGATGGGAAGACATTAGGAACTACTTACTCCTTACAGACTCACCTTATTACTGAACAGCTCAGAGAAGTCAGAAACTAGGCACTGTGACAAATGCCAGCTTAGTCATGTTTCATTTCTTCTATATAACAGTCCTGAGCGTTATTTTTCTTACAATGAGGTAGTTAAGAACATCTGTCATGTATTTGACTTTTAAGGTTTTAATCATTTGGTGAAACGTTAAATGAAAACTGCAGTGATTCAGTGTTGTTGAATAATGAATATTAATCCTCACTCAGTCTTTAATGAAACAAACACACACACACTCACATGCACTTTTGCTACCCCTGCTTGATTTTTCAGAAATCTTTTCCTTATGCCAGCCATTATTTTAACACAGCAACAGCAGAACGCTTCTGTCTCTCTTCAATACAGCTGCACAATCATTCCTTATCACCACCTTGCAATGAAGGGATTTCTGTTTCCCAGAAAAACAGTGTACTCTTCAATCAAGGCAGCTTTTTGTTAGATTATAGGTACAAGACAGAAGGAAAGGCCTCATGAAAAGTATCTATGAGGTCTGTTTTCCACCATTAGAGGTTGTACCTGGAAATGAAATAGATCCCACATACTAGGTCAGGCTGGATATATGGGAAACAATATTATTCAAGTGAACTGGGACCCACTGATGCGTCTGGTGCCAATAACAAACACCAGAGAGGAGTATCAGGTCAGCAGCAATTTATTTGATGAAATCTATCAAAAGGATTGTCAGAAAACCATCTTCCCCACACTTCTATCCATTAAGGGAGAGTTACATTTTTTTTCTTACTTCTGTCCCCTGTAATTTGCTATTACCATCTTCCAAAGTTCTTTACTGGCTCATAAACTACAAACCACTAACACTGCCACAGAACTGTAGAATAGCTTAGGACCTTAAAGATCATCAAGCTCCAGCTCCACTGCCATGGGCAAGATTGCCTCCTATCAGTCCTGAGGGCCCCTTCTAACGTGGCCCTGAACAACTCCAGGGATGGGGCATCCACAGCTTCTCTGGGCAACCTGATGTCACCTTGTCACCAAGATTATTTTTGTAGCTTCAGGAACAATGCACCTTCTAAAACTCAGTGGTTTATACCCTGTTGCCCATAGACCCTGGCAAGTCAGAAGGTTGTTCCTCCACAATCAAAGTGGAAAAAAAACAGACTTGTTTTTCTTAAGTAGACATAAATTTGTACACATCTCTCTTCACCTCCAGGGAATGGTTCTAGACTAAAACGTTCAAATATAAGCGTTAACAGCTAGAAGATCTTCTAGTAAGCAAATAAGAATCTTCCATCCACCAAAGATGGATTCAGTTGGCTAAATGTAGCTCTCCATCTGCACCTCAATGTCTGGAGCCACTCTAGTGCCGCAAAGGCAACCTTTGCTGAGCCTCCTTCAAAATCAGGCACCTACTTACTATGAGTAGTAGCACTTATCTGTAGGTGCCCATTTCTCTTACTGATTTAAAGGAAGCCCAGGATGATACTACAGCTGTCTAAAGCAATGTGAGATTAGATCTGCTTGAAGTGACTGGATATAACAGGGATCAAAAAGCAGCTTCTTGTTCCACCCAAAGCAGTTTGGCATCCCTCTGTCCCACACAGAACTGAATGCAGCCAGGGGAGTGTTGCTCCACACTCCTCACCTGTACAGTACATTCATGACTCATTCTTAGCTCAGTTATCTGCACAACACAATCTGCCCCCAGGCATAAATAAACACACTTGTCTCATTGGAGAACAGTGGGAATGACAAAATGCACACAAAGCCAAACCATCATTCTGCCAACAGCCCTTCTATAACAGTATTATTATTTTAAGCATCTACCTTGGCTCCATTACGGAACATGTGCCTTTTTCTTTCTTTTCTCAAACAAAACCAAACCAACAACTTTCTTCTTTTTAATTTGCCAAAAATATGCTGTAGATTCAGGTAAGTTTACTGCTTGCATACAAACCAAAGCGAAGAGTTTGATATCCTCAGAAATAGTCCTGCACAGCTCCAGAGACCACTGACAGGCTGTGCTCAAAAGATGACTGGAATAAAAAGAAAACCAAGCAGGAACATTTCCAAAGTGTGGAATTGCTACTGAAGTTATTCTTAAATCCAGAAGGCAGCTGAGACAGTCAAGCTATCAGGGACTACTCAGGGCTGTTGTTCTTCTCTCAGTTTGCATATCACAGCCAAATCCATGCTGTTGGGTTAGCTACTAATAGTTACTAATAACAAAGAGCTTAGCTGCAGGATTTAGCAGATCGTGCAAAGCAAGGGCCTCTGGAAGCTCTGTCCTCCAGCAGACAAGACAGACAGCTGATGTGCCGAGGGCAAGAACAGCTGAGTTAGTGCACTGAGAGATGGGTTTTGCCGACCGCTCATTTTTCTTTTAGCTCTTTCTTCCTGTTTAAACAGAAGATCTCAAATGCAGCATAACTGTCAGGTTGCCTGCTTGCTAGTGACATGCCACAAGAGCTTTTCAGGCTCTTGGATTAGCCCTGGAGGAATAAGAGACCTCTGAAAGGCTGCAGTGTCCTTCTCTTTCTTAAGAAATCTTTCATGTCCTCTGGGTTCTGATCCAGACCAGCTGGAGATCAGTGTACAACCGTTCAACCAATCATTTCCTCCACTTGTAGGGGGACCAAGCCAAAAATAGGAATCAGCTTCTGCAAAAGGATCAAACCACCAGGAAGTCTGCCCCCATTCCCATTTGAGCCACCAAGTGGCCAATGTTGATGTGTTACAATAAACAAATGCTGGGTGCTTGCGAAGAGAAATACATGGGAGAAATTGCAATGCATCTAAGCAACTCACAGCCTATTCTTTATCTTACCTAAGATAGAAATTAAGCATCTTTCTTGAAATATTTTAAAGAGTGGAGAGCATTTGTCAGTGAAGTTGTTGTCCAGCAGATAGTGGATGCTACAGGACCAACCCTGCTCTGTGCAAACAGGGAGGCAGGCTTGGGAGAGCTGTCCTTATGGAACCAGGTCAATTGATGAGACTGGCAAGTGAGATATGGCCTGCCTTTTTCTATCCATCAGCAGCTTATACAGCCTTTTTTTTTTTTTTAAAACACCTATAATAATGATGCAGCTTGTTGGGAAAATGAAGTCTGTGGCATATTTTGTGTATTGGAAGAATTAACAGTCATGTGTCAGAGCAAAGTGTGGGACAGGCAAATCCGATAGAAGATGAAAGCATGAGATGACTTTTTAGGAGCAGACAAGTGTGTACCTAACCCACATAGAGAGAAAAGACATAAACAGTACTGCAGAGACTTGTGGGAAGTATGAACCAAATGGAAAAATTTCTATCTGCTGTTTCTGTTTATGATTTAAGCCCTTCAGAGCTCCGCTCATGTGGCTGTGTAAGTGGTAATGGGGCCAGAACTTCTACTAAGGGTCAGATTAGCCAGCTTTCCTTCCATTGGCATCCCTTCCCATACCTAAAATCACAAGAACAGGACCTCAAAGTAAATGTTGGTTGCCTCAGGCATTTGAGAGCCTATCCCAACAACTCTTCTGCCACTGGTCAGCAGGACCCTGCAGTGCATCATGGCAATGCAAAATCCAGTAGGACCTGTCCCATCACAAGAAACAGAGACAAAAGGCTGCTGCGTGGCTTTGGCTATGATTCTTTTATCAACCTACATATAATAACAGCAAAGGCTACTGTAATGCAATAGAAAGCACAGCAATGACAGTAGGGTAGCAAAGTCCCAGGCTACAGCAAGTGAGGATATGCTCACATGCAGCAGATATGGGCACATAAATAAATTAAAAAAAAAAAAAAAAGAAATCTGCTTACCCTTTCAAAAGTCTCCCCTAGGCAGAGATCTCCAACAACACACCCTTGCTTCCACTGCCAACCCTTAAATGAGGCCTTGAAAGGGATGAATCCTGGCTTCACCAATCTGGCCACTCAGGTGCATTGCATGCAGCTGAGCTCCCCTGGGTTGGCCCCGCCTTCCCACCAGGTGCTCCATCACTGCTTCAAGCCCTAACTTAGCATTTCCACTACAGTTACGTATGGCTATAATCAAATATTTTTGTGATTAAACTGTATAGCAGCAGTACTAGAGGTCGCAATCATTACACGCTCTTCAGGTACAAACCTACTTCCCTATCTCTGTTTATAGCCCCTTGCACAGCACACATACATCCCTATCTTCCTGGCATGGGCAAGGCATTTCTAAATGGAACAAGAGCTAGCTGGGAACCACGGGGCAGAACGCCTTAATTTGCATTATTCAGTTGATCAGTGATGTAACCAGAACTGCTGGATGGGTTTGCTGAACATTTCTTGGCTTTTCCGAGGCTTGATTTTGTGTGAGAAGGAGAGCATGTAACAGCACCAAAGTTGACTTATTTGTATAGAAACTTCTTAATGAAATTCAGAAAAATTGTAACATATACAACAGGAAAATACATCAGTATATGTCAGATTCTGTTTGAAATGGGCCATGTAGTGCATAAACTATACAGTGCAGCTATTAATTTCAAATGTATACCAATGAGTGTTTTTGAAAAAGCCATAGATCACTGTGGAAGAACTAGCTGTTGCTAAGTGATCATTCTAACTTAGAATCATAGAATCATAGAATCACTCAGGTTGGAAAGGGCCTCTAAGATCATCAGGTCCAACCGCAGCCTAACCATAGTACCCTAACAACCCTCTGCTAAATCATATCTCTGAGAACCACATCCAAGTGGCTCTTAAACACATCCAGGGATGGTGACTCAACCACCTCCCTGGGGAGTCTATTCCAGTGTTTAACTACCCTTTCTGTAAAGAAGTGTTTCCTAGCGTCCAACCTAAAGATAATAGATAACTTGGGATCACTCCTTAGCAATGTCATTAGAGTGCTTTCCTTGCTTTTCAATGTAAAAACACAGTTCTACCTTCTATAGTCAATGAAGCTCAAAGAGTTATGGATGAGAATTATCTATCTCATTGCAGTCGGATAACTCAATACTTATTGATTTGACCTAAAAAAAGACAAAGTGTATTAAACTTCAAAATAATGCTAAATAAGGATGAGCTTTACCAAATTAAATAATAGAAAACACATCCCAGTAACACTCTTGTGGTAGAATAGTTAAAGGACATTGGCTTCTGGAAACCATGAACTATCAATAGTGATATTCCTTTGGATAGTTTGATCTCAAGCCAAGTTGACTAGCTGTCTGGTGTAGGAGTCATCATAGTCACAAAATTCCTGCCCAGTTCAGAGATCTCACTTCCATCTGTACACAACTTCAGTCTTGCTGTGCCCCTCTCGGTGCAGTATATTAGGACTAACAACGCATTGCATGCCTGGCACATCAAAAGCAATGTTTCAGTTGTACTGTCCCACCAGAAGTGAATGGGACCTTGCAACCCCAAGTGAGTAGACTGCCCCTTTCAATGGCAGCCTGAAATTTCCTTTACCTAAGACAACTGAGAAATCACATTATACCTTTGTCATCCATGTTTATCCATGATTCAGTTAGACAGCACCTTGCTCCATATACCGGCTTCCTTCACTCAACCACACAGTTATTCTTGGATTTTAATGTTCACTGTTTTGTTTTGTTTGTTGTTTTTTTTTTTTTATAGCCAGAATATAACTGAAACCTTCATGGCCAGTGCTCCTGTTTCAAGTTATTTTTGCACGTGACCTTGTGCTCTTTCCCATCTTTATTTTGCAGCACTTCTGTTAAAAATATATATACTTTAATTTCACACATTTAGGTGAAAAATTCTAACAAATAATACATTAAAAATGATTTTTACCATTTTTACTGTGATATTAGATATTAGTCTTTACTGACGGTCTGTAACTGTCCTACTCTATTTGATAAAGAGCCTAATCTTTTGAAGTCAGATATATGGGGAGTTTCTGATGGAATCAGAGCACTGATGATTACATAAAAGATTGTTTTCAAATGTTTTATTATGTTACTAATGTAAAACCAATGATCAAATGCAGGCTAATCTGAGAAGACATATGCAGAAGAGATGGTTTTCCACTACCTGAAATAAGATGTTCTTCTGCTGGCATTTTTATCCACCTTTTCAGACTATGAAAATCTACCTTTTGGAAAGCTACATTGTGAATCTCATTGAAAAAAAGTAATAATTCACAGACAGTTTTTCATTACCAATGGATAAATTGGCATGGTTAATCTGTAAGCAAACTCTGCCTTAGCCAGTGCAAGCTTGAAGAAGCTTGGAGGGATGGAATGAGACACCATCCTTCATGTCCCTTCTCACCCCCAAAACTCAGTTCCGCCATGAAGCTCTCTACAGTCTCTTGAAAATATTTCCTTCTAGTCCAGGAATATGATGCAAATACACCTTTAATCCCCTGGGTTCAAAACAGCAGCGTTACCCAGTTTCTTCTGTAGCTGCAGTATCTCAAAGCCCATTCCAGGATTAGAAAAGAGTTGAATAAAGTTTATTAATATAAACAAATGAAGATATGATCCCTAGATAGCAGAGAGGTCCAGGTATCTAATAACTACTGTAATGTCTGGTTTATGGAGCACATATTATCATCTGTACCTGTTGCTTCGGTCGTGTTTTCTCATGTGTGTATCTCATCCATATCACACAGGTTTCTAGAATACTTCTGAAACTGCTATGAAGTTTTGGGACAAAACTGTATTTTTTTTTTTATATATTCCATCAATTCCTACGCCTACATGATCATTGTCCTTAGGACTACAGCTTGTCTAAGCAAAGCCCATTCTTGCCACCGCTGATGGATTCCTGGAAGTTTTGGCTTGTCACATCACCCAGATTGCATCCACAGAGCAATCTGGACGCAGTATTAGTATCCTGGTTTACCTATTAGGTTAGCGACTCATTCCAAAGTGCAGTATAGAAGAAGCCAATCTGCTTTGTGGGAAAAAGCTTTTTGGACATAAACAGCACTGCACCAGCTGGCTTCAGGGCCAGAGAATGTGCTCTGACATGCTCACTTAGCTGTGTGGATAAAGAAGGCTCTGAGATCCTTGGCTATAACAGATTTCACATTTAATCCTGTAGAGCATCGCATCTACAGCTCTCCTTGGAAGATTGTTTCTCCCAGAGACAGCATTATTAAGGTCCACTAACAACCTCAACTGGAAGAGTTCCTTGGGTCTCAGCTAACCTGCTTCTCACCATATATTCTCCGCATGTCAGTGTCTTTCTGTCCCATACTTCTTCCCACATCTTGTACTTGTGCCAGACAGTATTTGTCTTACTCAGCTGGGTAGCCTTGAGCCAGTTTTGGGAAAAGGGCTGCGCTCAAATCTGATGTCGGTAGGAGCTTGTCATCCCTTATGCTTTGAAGGTCTTAACTCTACCTGGAGACTTCATGGCGGTCTACTTCCAGAACTGTGCGGCCAGTTTACAGAACTTAACAACATAAGTCTCGTCTGTGGTGCCCTTTTTCACTAAGCATCTTGACATTCTAACAAACTTGTATTTTGCTTTATTGTTCCCACACAGGTGCTGTACAAACCACAATTAGTACCTGTAACTTTCTTCTTCAGTAATCAGAATGTACTTGGACAGAAAGTAAAGAGATTCCTAAAAGATTTCCCTGGCATTAGGAATAATCACGTGGTGGGGCTTTTTTGTGAATTTTTTATTATTATTTGGGGGCATACATTGCTTTGTTTTGTTTTCAAAACAGCTGAAATGATAGGAACAACCTTATAGTGATGTGCAGTGTTTGGGGCATGTTCAGCAAAAATGTAGTGGCATTCTTTGACAAGTCTTAGCCACAAGTAATGAGAATCTGAGAAAAGTCAGGCTGAAGGGCACAGCCATCAAACACCAACCCATTAACTGGAAGTGCAGACAAGAAGGATCTTAGAAGCACTTTTTAACCGTGGCATTTAGGTTACTACGTTATGTCTACTGACAATAAGAAATGTCAGGAATGTAAAAGAAAGTGAAGCATTCACTCTCTTCCAGTCTACTGTTACCAGTTTTACAATCAAACAGAAAAACATATATGTATCAAGGTAACACTCCTTGACATGCTCAAGGACATGTAAATGTTAATAGCTTCTGGTGCCCATTTCCTGACACACTGGTTGGCACTCGTTGCCTGCTACAGTTTCATAAAAATAGGAAAGGAGAAAAAGATAAATTAAAATGAAAATAAAAATTGCAATGAAAAAGGACATATTTGCTGCTTGTACATCCTTCTTGGAAACATTTCTTCCCAGTCCTCCACACCCTGTCTTGTGATGGGCATTTCCTATCCCTGCTCCCAAAGCAACTGAGTAAGGGTAGAATTTTCCAGTGTTGAAGAATTCAAGGAGGATTTTTTTAATCAAACTTTCCTACTTCCCCAACCTCCAAAATTTCAAGAAGCCCAAAACTTCTTTCTTCTTCTAAGAAAGTCTGAAAAAGTAGGTGTTTTTTTTTTTGTGTGTGTGTGTGTGTACAGTAGGATGTGAGAACATCATGATGAGAGCCTCTAGAGCATCAGAATGTCTTCAAATGTCAGAAATCCTTTGACACCCCAGCAAATCCATACATTATACAAATATAGAGACTAAATTTTCAAGCTGCGTCTGAGATAAGAAAAGAGCATACTGGGGAACATAGCTATCTTCATTGTGTTTTACTGTCAGCAAAATTCAGCTTGCCTCTCCTTCATTCCAGCCCTACTTAAACGACTGAGATGATGCCACCATCTGCCTCCTACAGGAACATTTCCCAGATTACTACTGTATAAGGAGGCTCTTCCCAGCTGTCCGACAAGGTCATCCTCCCTCCTCAAGCACTTCCACTTCTTTACTCATGCGTATAACTGTGGTTGACTACAGAAAGTTCTCTCCTTCTTAGGGCGACCATGGGATAGGAGCCAGACAATCAGCCTGGATCATTTACCATCTGCAGAGCGTTTGAACTGCAACTGTGTTGTCCGCTTTTATAGGATCACGTAGGTCAGACATTTTAAGATACTTATAGAGAGATAAGAGAGGTATTTATCAGCATTTACTAAATCACTTGCACACTTTTGAAATGAAAGAAAATAAGTCATCAAGGTGCTTTGTACACTCCATTCAATGCCATCATGTCAAAACGCCCTTTAATAGCCAAACTGCATATTTTCTTAGACACAAAGTACATATATTTAATTTTTTTTTCCTGTGAGAAAAGCATAGCTCAGTGGTTATTTAAAATAACCAAGGCTTCTTGATTCTGAACAGCTCTGTACGTGAGGAGGAGGCAAACTCTTCATACAACATTCCCCTTTGAAAAAAGGAGCTAAACCTTTCAAGTTTCTCCACCCTCATAATCACACCAGGTGGTATATGTAGTATATTCTTAGTCTATATGTGGTCCTCCTTAGTCTCTTACATGGAAGTTTGCTCTTAATTCATCTCATATGTCATCTCACTCACTTCCATTGTAGACCTTGGTCTGTGGAGGACAGTTCTGTAATACAGCACAGCTCCTCCCTTTCCTACTTTCCCATTAAAAAAGAAAAAAAAAAAAAAAGAGACAAAACCCTTTTGGAACCCCATCACAGACAAAACATAATAATTAGGAATATAAAGGCTGTTGCCATTAGGAGCACCACAAGCACATCCTCCCCATCACATAATAACCATTTTTCCTTTGTGGTTTCCTCCCAGTAGCAAATCTATGGCTTAAAAATAGGAAAGATAAGTCTTTCCTGACACCTGAGATGACTAGAGACTGTCCCAAAGTAAGAGATTAATAGGACATATACATAATGTGCATGGAGATTAGGTTAATTAAGTTTTTACTTGCTTTCTGTAAGTGGAGATTTTGGATCAAAACTACCTCCATTTGTCTTGTTAAAAAAAAAAAAAAAAAAAAAAAAGGATTAAGAGGGGCATGGTATTTTTGCACTACTAAAACTATTAAGAAAAATAGCCATTGATTTTCACCAGCCTGATCAGATCTGTTCTATTCATGCTTGCCCTAACCACCACCACCAATGGGCAGTGTGACTGCTGAAGACAGGGAGCACTCATCTTGTGAAATTCTCTTCCATGGATTTTTATGAATCTTCTGCTTTTCTGTCTCACAGACTGGGCACTACATACATTTCCTGCAGCAGTATGATGGAAAGAAAAAAAAAAAAGAAAAGAAGAGAAAAGGGGAAAAAAAAGGAAAAAGAAAACAAAGATTTAAGCAAACTCACTGTGCTGTTCCAGACAAACAAGCTTAAACGTAACATTATGTAGATGAGTCCTACTGAGAAGTGTTTCCAGGTGATTAGCAATGATACAAAATCCTATAATCCTAAGCAGGACAGGGAAGGATGTAAACGATAGAGAATTTGCGCTCAATTCCTCTTCAGGGCTTTGTATCAGCCCTTTGACTTCGCTAGTTTCTCCTCTGATGCAACCTACAGCTCTGGGTACGCAAAGAGCAAAGCATCAAATCCATTATGTATTGTTTGTTGGCAATCTTTAAAGATGACTTAGCTTCCCTTGCCAGACATTTTCTAATTATTCTTCTACTGCTTTAAGGAGAGGCTGTGTTCTTCTTGTTTAGACCCTTTTTTTCCAGGCTGCACACACTTTTGCTTTTTAGACTGATATTTATCACTCTGTGTTTATCTTTTAAAAATAATCTATTCCCAATCCTAGTAGCTGTTAATTCTTTCATCTTTTTTCCCCTTTGCTTCACCTGCCATGCAATGCTACATGGTTTATATTCATTATTGTGCTATTATTTGCCTCAAATACGTTTCGCTCTGTTGCCTGAATTATTTTTGACAGTTGAACAAAGGAAAGATGTTAATCCAAGGAGCCTATCTGTAGCAAGTGCTATTAAACAGGAACAAGAATGTCTGTGCAATTTACCCTACCTGAAGTTGCATGGTAAAAACTGGATATTATCACACTGATGAAGCCATCAGCACTGGGGAGTCGAAGACTAGGTTGTTTTATCTGCTTATCAACCAGTTGGAAACTGCTGCATTATTTCTGCTTCAGGCTCTGAAGAATAAAGACAGTGAAAATGCAGTGGATACAACTGTAGGGAGACATCCCCACAGACTACAGGCTCACTGGGGCTGGATGATACCCCTGCAGTTCATTTAATGCAACTACCTGGCAAAATGGGTTGCTCATATACAGTCCTGGTAACAAAAATATATATATATATATATGTTTCCTAACGTTAAAATGGTATTTCACTTATTTCAATTTGTGCCTATTGCCTGTTGCGCTGACACTGGGGAACCACTGAGAGTAACCTGGCCTCATCATTTACATTCCCTTCCTTCAGGTATAAACATTATCAAAGTCCTCATCTCCAGGATAACCAGTTCCAGATCTTTCAGCCTTTTCTCATGTAACATACTCCAATTCCTCAATTGCTTTCACGGCTCTCCACTGGATTCTCTCCAGTTTGTCCTTGTGTCTCTTGTGCTCAGGAGCCCAGAACAGTGTTGATAACACAGTAGTGTTTCAGCTGTTGCTGAGCAGTAGCTGTGCAGAGCTTAGGATGTGTCAACTCAAGGTAAACCTGAGGGAAAGAAAGAAGGAGACGCTCTTGAGCAGGGGCTGACATAATAGGCCAGGGGGAAATGGTTTCAAACTAAAAGAGAGAAGATTTAGACTGGATATAAGAGAAAAGCATTTTTTGCAAAAAGGGCTGCGAGGCACTGGAAGTGGTTGTGGATGCCCCATGCCTGTGATCATGCAAGGTTTGGCAGGATGGGGCTCTGAGCAGCCTGATCTAGCTGTAGATGTTCCTGTTCACTGCAGGGGAGTTTGACTAGATGATACTTAAAAGTCCCTTCCAACTCAAATAATTCAATGATTCTATTGTTGTCTTATCGAAACAAAACAAGAAAAAAAATCACTTTGATTTTTCCCTGTCATATTTTGGGAAAACTGACATATTCTTGCAAGGATTTTCATTTAATAAACATGTACTTTTAATGGAAATCTGATGGATTCAAGTTGTTATAAGCCCTACAATTCTATCTACCCTATTCTCTCCCGCACTGAGGTTCAGGCATAATAAAACCACCTTTTGATTAACTGCACTTCAGAAGCGTGAAATCAGGCCAGAAATGTGAGTTACACCTCATACCTAATAGGAAAGATCCAGGGAAACATTAGTAATACAAGACAAGTATGTCCTTTTGGACTCCCCTGCTGAGAAGACAGAATCTGTTGCTTTTCCAGCACCCACTAATCTATCTGAACATAGATGAGGCATTTCAAGAACTGGATAATTACCTAAAGTGGTCAGCTATTGCATTTTTCTGTTTCCCAATGGAATGAAAAGTAAGCATGCATCCGTTGCCAGTCAGAACAGTAATCAATAGGTAATGGAGAAGCAATTTGTCTGATGACATCTACTGGATGCCAGTCTCTCAGCACCTCTATTAATAAAAGTCATGTATCCATGCCAAGACACTTGAGATGACATTGAGCTTGAAGTCATAGCATTGACTATGAAATATTTCTGAAATGACATCTCAATCAATCTCCATTGCCAGTTTTCATATGAGATTCCAGGTCAGATTCGCCTCTCATTTCCATTAGCTATACTTCACAACAACTCCATTAACTCCTGGAATTAACGTTGCTGAAGGTGAGAGCTTAGGTTGGTATTTAAGTAACAGAGATAAGTTTAACATCTTGCAAATTACTAGCAAGGCTCTCAGGGTGAACAAGCATCTCTCTGTTGAAGGCAAATAACTCACTCTGGAAGTCAACATGCTAGAACAATGTTCTTCAGAATGGACTGATCCTTAAAGTAGTTCATTCACTTTTTACAGAATCCAATTCTGTTTAAGCCATGTGCATCCTCCAAGTGCAAAGTGATCTGGTCCAGTGGCAGTCCTGCTGCCTCTGAAAGCTCTCTCAAAATGCATGGACATACATTATGCCTATACCCTCTATAAAGGATATATTTTCACAGCTCCAGTGGAGGCAAGATTGAGACTACAAGCTTGTAATGTAGACATATGAGTGTGTTAAACTGTATGTGACAGCACTTATTAACAGCCTGTTAGACAACAAAAAGTGATGCTATTCAAAGTGAAGCAAGCAGATGTAGCACAACATGCTCCCAGCATCTGAGGAGCTCTACTCCTATTTTGATTTGAAAAAAAAAAAATCAATTAGCTAATAAAAATTAAGAAAAACAAGAGAACTGTTAAATGCAGCTTTAGAAAACAACGTTCTAACATGACCACCTTTGTACTGAAATTTCAGAATGTTTGTTTTGGTAGTTCTGAGGCCAAGAGGACCTAGAAACATGCAGCAAAGCACTTCATTTGTTTATTTATTTTATATACATGGAAACATCACGTTCACTTCTGAACAAGTGCTCCCTTATTCAAAAAGGAAATTCCATAACTGTTTACAGATTGGATATAAAAAGCAATAATAGAAAATTAGCCTTGTTGTTGACATCTAATACATAATACAACTTGAGCTTTTGTGGGCCAAGCACCTACAATAAAACGTCCATTCTTTCAGTTTAGTGAAGCTTCACTTTCATCAATAAGAACAAGCACTGTGCATTCCTGAAAATAAGACTTTAATTTCATACATATATTTTCAGCTGTCAACTCAGTTCCATGAGAAATGGAAAAGAATTGGGAAGTACCAACATCTGCCTAAGTCCCCTGCCCAAGCCTCCATATGATGTTGGTGTTGTTCCCATCTGCTTGTTTACTTAAGCAAGGAGCTTTCTTTTTCCTTATTACTAAATTGAATGAAAGGAAGGAGTTTCTGTGGGAGTGCAAGACAGCAATATGAAAGTGAAAATCCCTGCAGATTCATGTATGTAATTTCCTGAACAATTTTCTGCTGTTGTTTCAGGAAAGACTTCAGAAACACTGAAGTTTTGTTTCCATGTTTCCCAAATAAACTCTTCAATTTCTTACATGAGGCATTTCATTTTCAACAGCTTTCAAAATGAAGCTTTTGAAGTTTCATTTTGAAGCCATACTTTCCACTCAAAAGTAGACCTAAACTTAAGAGCAGAAAAAAACAGAACGCTTTTACAGCCCACTCAAATAAAGCAAAACATTTCAACAGAAGTATGATGATTACAGTATAAATATGACAGCTTCTCTGAAAGTAATGCCTCCTGTTTTATTATGTTCGCCCACAACACCAGAGGCAAATATTGATGGTATAGCAGTATTTTGCTGCCATGCAACAGATAACAGCAGAGGGGAAGTTCAACAAAACAGTATCTGACTTGGCTTGAGGCCCTTCCAAGCCAAGCCATTCTAAGAGTCTATGATATGAAAGTGTGAACAAGCAAAAGTGTGGAATTGAATTCCTCCATGCAGAAGAAATTGTACCTACTGACACTCACCAATATTTGCTGAATGCCTACAGAGACCAAACCATGGATTTCAGCATAGTGAGGCTGTGGATGGCACATCTCAGCAGTGGTAACAATGGGTCACCTCCACTAGTGTAGATTTTTGTGAGCATGGTATGAAGGCTCTCCTCCATTGCTGACAAAAATGCATAGCTAATGGTGGTGACTGTGTTGGGAAAAAAAAAAAAAAAATAGTGTTGTGTAGCTGAGAAGTTGCTCTATCAAACAGTGTTATTGTGCTCTTTGTATCTACTGTAGTTTTCAGAAAAATAAATAGGAGGCATTACTTTCAGAGCAGCCTACATAGATGACCCCCCCCCCAAAAAAAACCACAAACCATCAAAAATAAAACAAGGCTGGAGGAAGGCTTTCCTTCCCTTTTACAGGAGGGACTTGGATTGCACTGGTTTTCACTATGAAGGCACACAGAAGCAACATGTCCCAAGATTAAGAGCAACAGTTCATTCCTAAGCTATTGTGTACAGTTTTGATTTCTACTTAAGACATAAGGATGCTTGCCATTCCCAGGGGTGTAGAAAGCATTTCTGTAAACATCCTTCTTCATCTTCATTTGTTTTAAAGCTCTTACAAGCAATTTAAATGCCTTGTTGAAGCTAAGAAAAAAAGGTTGAGTTTGCTTAGTGAGAATGACTTAAGCCAATATGATCCCAGCCAAATCATCTGTAACCCGTTTCTTCAGGCAACCAAAAGATGGCAAAAGCTAGTTTTGTAATTTCTTCTATGCCATTACCATAGGAACTGTAAAGAGTCACTACATGCTAATCCAGTGGAATATTTCCTTCCTATAAAAAAATAAAAAGGAAATACTCAAAGAAAGTGAACTCCTTGCTTTGTTCCTTTCCTCCCAAAGATGAAATACATACCTCTATTAGGCACATTTGTATGTATTTAATGCTTAAGGGCTGAAAAGACAGTGCATTTATGGTGCTGATCCAATTCAGCAATAAAATATCCTGGTATGCAAGGGTTTTTCCAAACAATTCTGGTTAGCACCAAGACAGTTAAGATAAAGAGGCAGGGAATTGATTTTCTGAGAACAGAGCAAAACGGATTGAACCATCTGCAAATCATTCGGATGCAACAAGCATTACTGTTTGTTATTGTCTCAGAAGGATTCAGATTTTGACATACTGGCAGTGAAACATGATAGCTGTACCAACAAAATATCTGCAAATATAAGAACATACCTACTTATGGCAAATGTCCATTGAGCCTTTTGCCTTCAGTATTACCTCAGCTGATGTTTAGTACATCGATTTATCACCCGCTCAGAAAGCATTTTTGGCAACTTCCTCTTCTGTTGTCATCGTATTATCCCTAAAACCTGAAGTGCTTCAGAAAGACGCTTTATGACAAGTCTTCACAAACTATAGGCATCTAAGTAACTCATATGTCTAACTGCAACTAATGAGAAAAGATTTAGTAGAGTTTAGTAAGTTGGAGGAATTTCTCCCTTGCCTCACTTTGAAAATGAATCCTGCAGTGGCAGATCCTATGAGAGATGAAATGATAAATGGGGAAATGAAGACATTCTGTTCTTTATCTTTGTAGTTTCAGATGTTTGAAACATGATAAACAACACAATACCATCAGCATATTGGATGACAGCCTCCCCACTGGCTGAATATAACTGCGTGAAGCATGTGGTGCTGTACTGTCCATAGGAGATGGAACAAACAAAATGGCACACAGTCATTAAATCAGTAGATTAGGATATCTAAATTCCTTTAAAAATGCAACAAAAGGTGAAGAATAAGTTTCTAGACTTATTTGCAGAAATGCCAAATTTTGCCTCTCTGTTCCTATTATCACCTATGGTTCTAAATCCCATACCTGTCTATTTGTTCTATGAGCTTTCTTCATCAAGGCATGCAATTAAACACAGACAAACAAGAAGAGGTGGTGATCCTGCCCTAGGAGTGCGTTAACTGCAGTACTTCTGTGAGAACTGGAGTCTCATTTCCCATATTGTCTTGTGTGCACTTGACTTGCACAAGACCCGATACAAATTTACACTGAGTTGGAACACTGAAAAGGTCTGCCCTGTTTCCTCCCTTTCCCACATATCTTCAGTTTGGGATCTCTGATACCTAATATCATGGCAGCTTGGATTGTAGACTTTATCTCACGTGGGATAATTAAAGACTTCAGGTGCCCATTTCCACAAAATCTTTTCTAATTTCTTTATACTTGCTATTTGTCACCTTCGACCAATTTAACTGAAATTGGGCAATAGTTCACAAATTATTACACACAGACACAGTTGTATGCCTCGTTATGAATCAGGAGAGCAACCTAAATAATAACAATAACATAAGAATCAGAGGTATCCATGGAAGAATATTTTCAGAGCAAGGAAAGCTTGCAGAAGAAAACAATCACACTGATGTGAGACTTCTATCACAACCCAATGAAACCGCAAAACAAGAGAGCAATGCTGTTGGCTTGGTGGGGTTCTAGTAAATCCAAACTTGCTCCCTGTGACTAGAAGAAAGGATTATAAAGGAAAATAGACCTCAATTCTTATTCTACTTAGGCAATTATAAATAAGAGATGTTTATTTCATCAACTGCCTTGAAGATACTTGGGGATTTTCTTGGAAGTCATAGAATCATATGAGCTGGAAAAGTCCAACCATCAGCCCACCCCACCATACCCACTCTGTCCCTTAGCACCACATCTCCAGTGTTCTTGAACGCCTCCTGAAATGGTAACTCTACCACTTCCTGTGGAAACAAGGGCTCAGTAGTAAATAAAGGACACAGAGCATGAAATTCATTTTAACAGAATTAAGATTAGAAACTTCAATATCCCTAATCATTTCAAGGCATTAGAAAAAAAAAAAAAAAAAGCACAAAAAAAAAAATTGAAATCCTGGAAATGGCCAAAAAAAAAAAAAAACCCACTAAGTTCTTTTAAGCTTAGTGACTGAGCTTGAGACATCCAGCAGTATAACAGATAAAAATTGTTTGCATAGGTCAGTAAAGTCCTTGTAGCAACTGCACAGTTCAATACAACTGGAAATGCATTACAACAAAGGTATGACAATGGAAGGCGTAGCATAACAGAAAGGTGCTGTAAAGGAAGGTAAGATCACCCACCAGTATCAGAAGATTCTAGGCTCACAGAAGAAAGTCTCACCAGTGAGAGATCTTCCCCCAGTGGCAGTCAGCCCTTAAATGGGGTGTAAGAGAGGTGCAGCCAGGCTCCACCCCTCCCATTGCACAGGTAAATTGCCTTCACCTGTGCTCCCAAGGCTGACCGGATTCTTTCCCCAAGTGCTCAATCAGTGGTTCAGGCTGTGACTCAACGGTTCCCATACAGTCCTGAACAAGAAAACAGGCCTTGCCATGAATTCGCTGCCATGAATGGCAACCCTTATGCAGAAGCTTTTGATCTTGCTGTAGAAGAACACAGTGACAAAATTTCAAAAGAAGTAGGACACGAGAGAAAACAGCACAGCAGCCAGCATTACAAAAGGCATCAAGTTAATTTTTAAAAAATTGTGAATGAATTACTCTCTCAAATTTGTTGTTGTAATTCCAATAACAGTTCAGTTGTCCCACAATACTTATGATTCCTGGAGAAAGCACGAGTTCAGTATGCATTATCGTGATCAATACAGAGCTCTCTGTGATAGAGAGAAGTAACTCTCTAGCACAGAGAGGAGTGCATTCTTCTGAGGACTGCAAAAATATCAACTATTCCGTATACAAGCATAGTCATAAGAACTTTTTTTTTTTATTTGTAAGATCACAAAATAGTATTCTAAGAGGGGCAAAGAGAGGTCCTATTTTATAATTGAAAATGTAAGAAATAATACATCAAGGAAAGAAAACTCTGGTCCAGGAAAGTGCCTGGTTAGCAGTGATATGGTCAAACCGAGAGCTGGAGTTTAAATAGAGTTAACAAACAGACGCATCTGAACCTTCACCTGTTGCAGTCCATGCTGTGAAGCTGCCCTAATCACCAGACGCTTCTTCATCAGTTAGTTAAGAACAACCTCTAGCCTGATCCAAAAATTCAACATATATGTAAAAAGAAGAATTCACAGATCATTTTGCTCCCAGGATCTGTAGTTACTCCCATTTACACCTACTGAAAGATTCCCACTGACTCACTAGCAGAAAAATAAAATGGGAATAAGAGCTCAGATTTAAAATGCCCATCTGGAAGTTTCCTTTGCACACAGAGAAAGTGGCTGGAAGGAAGCCAGAAACAAGTCCTGTCCACCAACACCTCTGGGTAGTGGTTTTGCCACAGTGATTTACCGCTTGTGATCTGTAACAAGTGGAGCTGGCCACTAATTCTCAATTAACTTCGTTTCCTCAGTGGCACTACAAAGGAAGGGAGGAAAGGGGAGTCTGGCAAAGGAATCAGTTAAAGAAGGAGAGCTCTTCTTAGGGGAACACAAGAATAATTTATATTTTCCAATGATAACTTCGAGAAAGAAGTACTTCCCTGTGAATCAATACTTAATGATACTAGCATTTCCAAACTGCATGTTTATTTTTCATAGAAACCGTGAAAATAACTCCAGAACTTTTAATCAATTCTCAGCAGAACCACAACTTTAAAGCACAGGCTTGTTTCATTTTGAAGAGTAAATAAATCTCAAGACACTGACATTTCCCTCAGTACAGAAATTCCCCAATCCACATAGTTCTACTTTGAAACGTTTCTGCCCCCTGTTCCTCTGCTCTTGCAAATGCAAATGAAAATGTAGACTCAACTTTTGCTTTTGTCATTGCTTTGCGTGATAAAATCTAACAGAAGAAACAAATAAAGGTAAACATATTTTATCTCCAAAAAAGTTCACTTTACATTTCCTCTTACACATTTGCACCAAATCTGCTGCTGTGTGAGTCATTCGTGTGGCACCTCAAAGGGAGGTAAATTTGATGTGGGAACTTTCAAGTGTTGTTTTCAAAGTCAATCTCTGTTTCTTTTTGTGAAGGTACAAGCAAAAATAAAAATAAAAATCAGGGCGCTCTGATTCTTCACAACAATCCTCTACAATAACTTTTTCAGTACATCTCTGCACTTAAGAATTCCCTGCCACCAAGATAGGTTTATGTAGGGTCTCAGTTTTGGCTGGTGCTGAGCACTGTTTTCTTGTTTAGTGACACATAATTTCAAGCATATTGGTAATCTCACTGCCAAAATAAGGCTCATGCTGAAATGCTTCTGAGAGCAGAATCAAGTGCTGAATATCTAGCAAAACAAAGATCCAAGCAACACTGAGAGTATGCCTTACTTTCTTCCTGAGTAACTGCTCTGAGAGTTATGAGTTAAGGGATATACTTTTTTTCTGGCAGCTATTCCCCCTTGGCAACAATCTCCTCCTCTTGGAAGTCTGAGGAACTTGCACCTCAAAGGGATTCAAGCAATTCAGATTATACCACAGAGATCCATATACCACATAGACCCTTTTTATTTCTCTTGGCAGTTTGTAATCCAAGGTATCCTTCATTTGGGTATTAGGATCAAGATAAGTGGTCCATGGAAAAGTTCAGACATAGGGAGGACCTCTGCAATTTCATCTGGTCCAACCTCCTGCACAAATGAAGCCTGCTTCAATTGTATGGAGTTGTTTATGATCTAGTCCAGGTAGGTTTTGAATGTCTTGAAGGATCGTTAGTCTACAGCTCTCTCAGTCCCTGCACTAGTGACTGGCTTCAAGGAAACTTAGTCTTCATGTTTCAGGCTGTGGCTATGTTAGGGCTTTTGCAATGAACTCAGTTCAGCCAGTTAGCATCTTCCTTGCACTGGAAATTCGTACTCTGGGGATGATGGTACATTCATCCCCAACAGAAATTTAAAATGCTCAAATAAATCATTCTCTGTCTTGCTTGCCTCCTGCACAGCCCTTGGTGGGCTAACACAAAGCCCTGCTTCATCTCACTGGTTATACCCATACACAGTGCTTTCCATCTCACTGTCTGCCGTGTGCTTGCATCTGAGGATGAGCTCAGCCACAGAGCAGAAAGTATCCCAACATTTACTGTGTTGTGAGAACAGGCACAGAGTAAAAGATGAGATGCTCTTGTGTAGCCATACCTTCCACCATACAATCATGGCCTCCTGGTCAAAGGGTGATCATGAGCTTAATCTACACAGAACCAGGTTTAGCAAATTTCTGCTTTTCAAGGATTGGAGTGAAAATGAGCAGTTCCAAGCAGCAGCTGTTAAATCTGTTCATACTGCTATTTCCAGTATCTTCAGGTCTGGAGGTGGCTGAGCTACTAAAAAAAGAAGAAAACAAAGATATGAAATATCCTTCAAGCTCCATTTTAAAGAATGACTTCAAACACTTTGAACATAAATAGACTCACAGAATCACACAGAATCACAGAATGGCCCGGGTTGGAAGGGACCTCAAGGATCATGTAGTTCCAACCCCCCTGCCTAGCAGGGCCACCAACATACACATTTACTGGACTCCTTCTTAATTAATTCATTATATTAATTTCTTCGTATGAAAGATGCTTATGAAATGCTCGGATTTGTTCTGGGGTTTTTAAAACTATGATTTGTCTACCAGTTCAGTTTTCCAGAAATAAATGGAATCAAAACAGCTTTGAAATAATTATATGGTGGCCCACAACCTGATCAGTGCAGCTGTCTGCACATAAACAGCAAGATATGAATGATATAGTTTATGAATAGTAAGCTGAATAATTGACCATTCTGTTGTCTGAGTGGAAATAGTCGTCCAGCAGGGAGGACAGGTCCTGAGATTGACCTCAGAAGTTCAGATTTGGGGTACTAAGTCTACAAAAGGGCCCACCTGAAATCAGTGGAAAGCCTTGATGTCTGCATCCCACTGGCCACACTGTCAGCTTCCCTACACTTCCCTTAGAGCTGCACTCTTCGCACTCTTCTACTCCCCTACACAGATGTCCTAGTTTTAGGCAAAACAACATTAATAGCACACCAACATCTTGGCTGTTACTAAGTGATGGAAGCACACCCAGAACCAGGCCAGGCCACTCAGTGTGGAAGAGCTGCTGCCTCTAGTGTGGCAGAGGTGGGTGGAGTGGAGCCAGGATGGTTGGTCTGAATTAGGCCCACAATTTTTCCATACCCTGTAATAACATGCAGAAGGCCATAAAGCTGTGGCAAGCTGGGCTGGGAGCAGCTGCTGCTCAGGGGTTTCTGGGCTGGGTTGGTAGGGAGTGAGACCTTGCATTGCTGGTGGGATGTCAGTCAGTGAGTAATTGCATTGTGTCTATACAGAGTGATACCACTGAATTTTTGTTTTGATTTTCCTGGGGAAACAAATCAGTCTCTGTCTGTTGCCAAGCCCTCTGGTCTTCCTATGAGGCACTTCTCATGAAGAAGAGGCAGGAAACTACAGAAGATGGACTTCAGGTCTGTTCTCAGGTGGCAAGGTTACTATATTTCTTAAACTACATAATTTTCCTTTTCTCTCTAAGACTATGGAACTTCAGGACATAGAAAATGACTTCTTAGGTTTTTAAAATGGTGTGTAAATTTTAGCTAGAAATGTACCCCACAAAACAATAAAGTGCTCTGTATGAAATCTAAGTTTTTTGGACAGGGGGTTTTATTTTCATTTCTGTACTCTCTTTGCAAATACAAAAGCTCGTATAATGGTGTGAAATACTATTTGACAGTGAGCCAAAATGTACATTATTTAGAGTCCACCTTCAGGTAAAACATTTCTCACTTTTGGCATGCGATGGTTTTTATTTATTGTTTCTACAACACCCAAAGGTGTAGTGAGCGCATGCAAAGGAGTGAAGGCAAGATAAATGCTTTAAATAAGAGGGGGATTTGATGCATTAACAGCAGTTAGTGTACACGTTAAATGATGGCAGACCATTTTTCAACCTTTGTTATTTTTGCAATGTGGTTCTTACACTCATAATTACAATTGAGTGCTATTCTTTATTTCTGGCCATTTAAAGTAGGTAAGCTACCTTAGAAGATTCATAACGTTTAGGAGGGAAAAATAACAATTTAAAAATGAGATTTATCAGGAACAATATGTTAAAACCAACTCCCAGCAAGAATAATATATCTCTGCTGATCAGTAAGCACCTACATTTTGAGAGAACAGAGAGATTTTTTTTTTCAAAAACAGTTTTTGAGCAACTTTCCAAAAAAAAAAAAATTCCTTTTTTTTCCAAACATTTATTTTGGCTCTGACATGAAACATAAGCAAATGGCCCCAAATGAGCCAAGCAAAGCTGTGCTGTAGCTGGGATTATAGTTTAATAGTTTTGGGGTCAGTGCTCTGTGCTGTCCTTTCTAGCACGCATGCTGCTCTTCTCAGTAGGCCCAGGAGGAAGGCAGTGTAGTACCCAGCAGAGCTCACATGCCCTGAGGCTTTGTGCATCCCTCTAATCATTTTGGCTGTGCTTTTGGCCCAACCCAACCACTCTGAATTTCGTGGCTTTGACCCTTCTCATTCCTCTCCCGTCCCTCTGCTATTGGAAAAGGGAAGAACGGTGTATAGTGGTGAGACAAGGGAAGCCCAGGCCAAGGCCCTTTATCACCAGCAGTTTCAGCAACCGCCAGAATCAACTGGTGCACAGCGATGTGCCAGCCTACATTACACACACTATAAAGACAGTCACACAGCATTCCTCACACAGGCACTGCAGGAGGGGAAGCTCCCCACTGGGACTCCTACATTTCTGTTTCAGCCACTGGCCAATAGCAGGCTGTAATATAATTGGGTATTTGAGATTCCACACAAACGTGAGCCCAAGGTGAAAGGGTACAAGCATTACCTGGTGCCCTTCTCCCTTGCAGATCCTGGGTTGCTGAAATTCTACTTCCATTTTTTTTCAGATAGTTTTATGCTATTTTTATGATGTTACAACACTTTATTACAGAAATATTCCTAAGGAAAGCTGATTCTAATAGCTCCCTCTCTGATAAGAACATTATTTTTTACCAGTTTTATAGCTCATTAAATAAACATTGCTTTGTACTTCTCCATACCATGTGTCTCCTAACTGTTAATTACAGTGAACTTATCTTCACCTCATGCTCAGGAAGAGTGAAAACAAACACTTTGTTTAACTAAGGATGACTTGCTCATCTCAGCAGCGCTAACAAATTTGAAGTCATACTACAACCCTTCCTATTGCTTTCATATGTTTCATGTCTGGATGAAGAAGAACTGTATCACAAGTTTCTTAGCTAACACAGTTCTGCCAGAGCCTGATTTCCTTGGACAAAGTCTGAGGAACATTTACAAAGGCTCAAGAGAAGCTGATTCATTTCCATAAAGTTGCTTGGGATTGGAGCTAATACATCAAATAAATGAGAGAGTTTCTGAAGACGGTGGTGCAGCATTTGGGTCTTGATAACAAAGATGCCCTTTATCAACCTGACCATGGGTGTCAGAAAACGCTGTGCCAGAGTAGGGGAGGAAGAAGGAGACAAAGGTGCACATAAAAAGCTTATATACTGTGGATCTCTGCCTTCTTGAAGCTGATGCTAAACACACTGACAAGGGTCAGGAGGAGGGGGAAATGGTCACTCTCTTTCTTAATGAAATTTTTAAAAATGGGTGCAGTGCACTCTTTACTTGTCAGTGCAGACATCTTGGACTCGATGACCTTTAAGGTCTTTTCCAGCATAAGCAGTTCTATGATTCTATGATATTGACTGCCATTACTTTTCAAGTCTGATAGAGAGTGGCTCGACAACACCAACCTCCAGTTCACTGAGGACTCTGGGATGAATCTTGTTGGGTCTCGGGGATGTGCCCCAGGCTCCTCAGGTGGCCTCAGACTTGATCTTCGTTTATGATGAGAGGAAATTTCTTCCCTCAGTGACTACCAGTGAAAACTGGTTAACTCAGTGTAAGGGATGAGCCCAAGTGACTGCGCTGCGAGCCCTGATGACACCCTGAAAGACACTTAAGCAGGGGAAGAGTGCCTGGGGTCGCTTCTCATGATTTGATAGGTGCCTCCACCAGCCCTGGAACTAGGACAAGAGAAAGTCAGAAACCACAGAACATGCACAAGTCTAGGGGGGGCCCATCCTCTCCACACCCGACACCCCCACTGGCAGGTGTGACGCCAGATCCAAGAGGGGTGATCTCTCTCCATGGCCCCCACACCTCATCCACACTTTCACTCCTTCCTCCTAAAGTAGCGAAGACACGATTTCCCAAAAGTGGTGAAGTAACTCAAGGCTTACTTTGATTTCCCATAAAACTGCACAGCTTAGGTAGATGTACTTGTGAGAGGGCCAACACCTGCAGGGTAGCCAGCCGTTCGCTATAAATTCCCCATTGAACTTGATGTTTGTGTACGGACCGTGAGGGTTATTTCACCTTCAGCCGTCCCCAAGGAATTCGTGAACCTTACTCACACCCAAATGCCAAACCCCATCTCCACATTACTCATTAGTGAAAACTCTTCAGTTTACTACTGAAGAAACAGAGGAAACACGTGAACAAATAGAGGTGGTTTAATCAGGGGAAAAAGAAAGGCCTGTGCATTAATGTAGAGCTCAAACGGTGGACAGGAACAAAGGGAAAGGTCCAGCAAATTAGGAACAGGAAAAGGAGGTAATATCTGAACCATGGGTGGGTGCTGCGGGGGCGGATGGCCCGTGGTGATGACCCTGAGCAACGGGCTGTGTGACATCACCAGGCAACGGACTGTGACTGCTAGGCCCTCTCTATTCAGACTGGGGAGCTGGGTGAGCCTGGCTCAGTCTGGCTCGTTCCTGGACCGTGCTGAGCAGCTCTGCGAGGCTTGGAGGTCGAGCAAGGTTTTGGCTGTGCTGTGCTGGGTCGTGCCTGGGGCTGCTCGCAGCATCTCAGTGCCTGACCCCGCAGTGTCGCATCCGTTTCCCTGGCCCTGCCTAGTGCAGGCAGCCGGGGCCCTACCGAGTGCACCCGCAGCAGCGGAGGTGAGTGGTGCGCAGGTAACTCGGTCCCTCAGGGCAGCCATGACGGCCCAGTCACGGGCTTGGGAGGGTTTCCTGCTGAGGAACTGCTGAGGACGTTTGCACCCCGGGACAGCGAGTGATTGTGATCTCTCTTCCTCCTGCAGAGTGCAACACCGCCGCTGCAGCTCCGGCGAAGGAGAACAACTTGACATCCTCAGTTCTCCCAGCCTGCTGCAGCAAGAAGACCATGGCCGCAGAAGAGGCATGGATGTGTGCCGTCTGCCGCGATGCGCGACAGGACATTGCACATGCGATTCCGTGCAACCATATGTTCTGCCTCGGCTGCATTCATCGGTGGGCGAGGCTGAGAGACACCTGCCCACTGTGCAGGACGGCCATGAAGACCATCCGGGTCTCTGTGCGGGGAGACAACGAGTACGTGGAGTGCATCGTCTCCCCGCCCGCAGTGCCAGTGCCCGTCGGCTTCGGCACCACCACCGGCCCCAGCGGCACTGCGGCATCGGCTCCACCTTCTGCACCACCGTCCCCTGAGCCCATGGCCGCCGAGCCAGAGAGAGTGGGCGGCCTCCCGCCGGAGGTCTGGGCAGCACTTTTCCGGGAGAGCCGAAACATCCTCGACCCGGTGCTGCCCTGGCTGGAGCAGGAATTACGCCGCAACCAGGAGCTGGGATGGTGGAAGGTCAACTGGTTGAAGAGCATGATCCTGGCCTTCCTGTGCCAGGTGGGGCCGGACAGGGACGTCCTGGTGCAGTGCACAGAGCACGCCCTGGGGCCCGTCACCGCACCGCTCATCGACGCTCTCGTCGGGACCATCGTGAGCCGGTGCGGCCAGGAGGCCCGGAGGCTGCTGGGCCTCGAAGACCCCAGCGCTGCCCAGGAGCAGGAGGACGGCCCCGCGGCCCCGTCCGGTCTCACTGCCACCCCGCACGGGACCGCCGCCCCCAGCGCCGCACCCTCCTGCAGCTCCGCGTGTTCCAGCACCGAGGAGCTCCATGGCACTTCCAACGGGGCCCTCGGTGAGGGTCCTGAAGAGCCGGGTCCCGAGGCAGCCGGTCCCTCAGGCCAGGGCAGCAGCCTTGGCCCCTCCGCTCGCAGCCGAGGCAGGAAGCGCTCGGCTGGGGGGCCCCGGCGCCCCACGAAGAGGAGGGCCGGCAGCACCCAACGCGCTCCTCCGCCCTGCAAGAGGCGGCCCTCCCGGCGCCTCTAGCGGGGCTTACACTTGTTTCCAATAAAAGATAAAAACGGAGATGCACGTGTTGTTGTTCTTAGTGTCCTTCTTTCGGGACGGTTCACCCTTCACTTTCGCGCCCTACACACACTGTGCCACACGAGAGCCAGTGCTCTCAGCACCCGGTGTGGATGTGCCACCATTAAGCCCGTCTCCTGGGCCGTGTGTGGGGTGTGAGCTGCAGAGCCACCGCCAGCGGGCTCATCTGCGCAGTGGGCGAAGGCAGCCAAAGTACCAGCAGGTAGAGGTATTTTCCATAAGAGCCTATGTATGCTCTCAGGCAGAACGCTTGTTAGTTCCCAGTTCATGTAGCTTGCTTAATTGCAGCGCATTTCACACTGCCACAGTCTGATCTCTAGATCTGTATCCGTGACGAGGGCAGCAGGCCCACAGGCCCACCAGCCCAAGAAGGAGAGGGAAAGGGGGAAAGGGAACAAAAGGGAATTAGGGGGAAAAAATACAGTGGCGACGATCTGAGGAGGAAATCAATCTTAGTTTACAAATTATAATAGCAAAAATACAAGTTAGTTGGGATTGAACGTAATACACCAAATAAATGAGTCTCTGAAGACTGAAGTTCTTACTCTCTTCAGCCAGGGAGCAAAGAGTCACTCTCGTTACTTCCCCTCAGATTTATCTTTCCCACCAACCGGAACACGGAAGCGGAACAGCGAAGTCTTCTGGGAGCTGGCGTACATTTCATCCCTTCTCAGACGGGTAAACGGAACTGTTGACAATCCACAGAACTGCAGCATTAACTTTTTAACTCACAGAGCACTACATGATGTTCTCATGTGGAATACCCATGAAGTTGTGAAGACGCGGTTTCCCAAAAGTGGTGAAGTAACTCAAGGCCTACTTTGATTTCCCATAAAACTGCACAGCTTAGGTAGATGTACTTGTGAGAGGGCCAACACCTGCAGGGTAGCCAGCCGTTCGCTATAAATTCCCCATTGAACTTGATGTTTGTGTACGGACCGTGAGGGTTATTTCACCTTCAGCCGTCCCCAAGGAATTCGTGAACCTTACTCACACCCAAATGCCAAACCCCATCTCCACATTACTCATTAGTGAAAACTCTTCAGTTTACTACTGAAGAAACAGAGGAAACACGTGAACAAATAGAGGTGGTTTAATCAGGGGAAAAAGAAAGGCCTGTGCATTAATGTAGAGCTCAAACGGTGGACAGGAACAAAGGGAAAGGTCCAGCAAATTAGGAACAGGAAAAGGAGGTAATATCTGAACCATGGGTGGGTGCTGCGGGGGCGGATGGCCCGTGGTGATGACCCTGAGCAACGGGCTGTGTGACATCACCAGGCAACGGACTGTGACTGCTAGGCCCTCTCTATTCAGACTGGGGAGCTGGGTGAGCCTGGCTCAGTCTGGCTCGTTCCTGGACCGTGCTGAGCAGCTCTGCGAGGCTTGGAGGTCGAGCAAGGTTTTGGCTGTGCTGTGCTGGGTCGTGCCTGGGGCTGCTCGCAGCATCTCAGTGCCTGACCCCGCAGTGTCGCATCCGTTTCCCTGGCCCTGCCTAGTGCAGGCAGCCGGGGCCCTACCGAGTGCACCCGCAGCAGCGGAGGTGAGTGGTGCGCAGGTAACTCGGTCCCTCAGGGCAGCCATGACGGCCCAGTCACGGGCTTGGGAGGGTTTCCTGCTGAGGAACTGCTGAGGACGTTTGCACCCCGGGACAGCGAGTGATTGTGATCTCTCTTCCTCCTGCAGAGTGCAACACCGCCGCTGCAGCTCCGGCGAAGGAGAACAACTTGACATCCTCAGTTCTCCCAGCCTGCTGCAGCAAGAAGACCATGGCCGCAGAAGAGGCATGGATGTGTGCCGTCTGCCGCGATGCGCGACAGGACATTGCACATGCGATTCCGTGCAACCATATGTTCTGCCTCGGCTGCATTCATCGGTGGGCGAGGCTGAGAGACACCTGCCCACTGTGCAGGACGGCCATGAAGACCATCCGGGTCTCTGTGCGGGGAGACAACGAGTACGTGGAGTGCATCGTCTCCCCGCCCGCAGTGCCAGTGCCCGTCGGCTTCGGCACCACCACCGGCCCCAGCGGCACTGCGGCATCGGCTCCACCTTCTGCACCACCGTCCCCTGAGCCCATGGCCGCCGAGCCAGAGAGAGTGGGCGGCCTCCCGCCGGAGGTCTGGGCAGCACTTTTCCGGGAGAGCCGAAACATCCTCGACCCGGTGCTGCCCTGGCTGGAGCAGGAATTACGCCGCAACCAGGAGCTGGGATGGTGGAAGGTCAACTGGTTGAAGAGCATGATCCTGGCCTTCCTGTGCCAGGTGGGGCCGGACAGGGACGTCCTGGTGCAGTGCACAGAGCACGCCCTGGGGCCCGTCACCGCACCGCTCATCGACGCTCTCGTCGGGACCATCGTGAGCCGGTGCGGCCAGGAGGCCCGGAGGCTGCTGGGCCTCGAAGACCCCAGCGCTGCCCAGGAGCAGGAGGACGGCCCCGCGGCCCCGTCCGGTCTCACTGCCACCCCGCACGGGACCGCCGCCCCCAGCGCCGCACCCTCCTGCAGCTCCGCGTGTTCCAGCACCGAGGAGCTCCATGGCACTTCCAACGGGGCCCTCGGTGAGGGTCCTGAAGAGCCGGGTCCCGAGGCAGCCGGTCCCTCAGGCCAGGGCAGCAGCCTTGGCCCCTCCGCTCGCAGCCGAGGCAGGAAGCGCTCGGCTGGGGGGCCCCGGCGCCCCACGAAGAGGAGGGCCGGCAGCACCCAACGCGCTCCTCCGCCCTGCAAGAGGCGGCCCTCCCGGCGCCTCTAGCGGGGCTTACACTTGTTTCCAATAAAAGATAAAAACGGAGATGCACGTGTTGTTGTTCTTAGTGTCCTTCTTTCGGGACGGTTCACCCTTCACTTTCGCGCCCTACACACACTGTGCCACACGAGAGCCAGTGCTCTCAGCACCCGGTGTGGATGTGCCACCATTAAGCCCGTCTCCTGGGCCGTGTGTGGGGTGTGAGCTGCAGAGCCACCGCCAGCGGGCTCATCTGCGCAGTGGGCGAAGGCAGCCAAAGTACCAGCAGGTAGAGGTATTTTCCATAAGAGCCTATGTATGCTCTCAGGCAGAACGCTTGTTAGTTCCCAGTTCATGTAGCTTGCTTAATTGCAGCGCATTTCACACTGCCACAGTCTGATCTCTAGATCTGTATCCGTGACGAGGGCAGCAGGCCCACAGGCCCACCAGCCCAAGAAGGAGAGGGAAAGGGGGAAAGGGAACAAAAGGGAATTAGGGGGAAAAAATACAGTGGCGACGATCTGAGGAGGAAATCAATCTTAGTTTACAAATTATAATAGCAAAAATACAAGTTAGTTGGGATTGAACGTAATACACCAAATAAATGAGTCTCTGAAGACTGAAGTTCTTACTCTCTTCAGCCAGGGAGCAAAGAGTCACTCTCGTTACTTCCCCTCAGATTTATCTTTCCCACCAACCGGAACACGGAAGCGGAACAGCGAAGTCTTCTGGGAGCTGGCGTACATTTCATCCCTTCTCAGACGGGTAAACGGAACTGTTGACAATCCACAGAACTGCAGCATTAACTTTTTAACTCACAGAGCACTACATGATGTTCTCATGTGGAATACCCATGAAGTTGTGAAGACGCGGTTTCCCAAAAGTGGTGAAGTAACTCAAGGCCTACTTTGATTTCCCATAAAACTGCACAGCTTAGGTAGATGTACTTGTGAGAGGGCCAACACCTGCAGGGTAGCCAGCCGTTCGCTATAAATTCCCCATTGAACTTGATGTTTGTGTACGGACCGTGAGGGTTATTTCACCTTCAGCCGTCCCCAAGGAATTCGTGAACCTTACTCACACCCAAATGCCAAACCCCATCTCCACATTACTCATTAGTGAAAACTCTTCAGTTTACTACTGAAGAAACAGAGGAAACACGTGAACAAATAGAGGTGGTTTAATCAGGGGAAAAAGAAAGGCCTGTGCATTAATGTAGAGCTCAAACGGTGGACAGGAACAAAGGGAAAGGTCCAGCAAATTAGGAACAGGAAAAGGAGGTAATATCTGAACCATGGGTGGGTGCTGCGGGGGCGGATGGCCCGTGGTGATGACCCTGAGCAACGGGCTGTGTGACATCACCAGGCAACGGACTGTGACTGCTAGGCCCTCTCTATTCAGACTGGGGAGCTGGGTGAGCCTGGCTCAGTCTGGCTCGTTCCTGGACCGTGCTGAGCAGCTCTGCGAGGCTTGGAGGTCGAGCAAGGTTTTGGCTGTGCTGTGCTGGGTCGTGCCTGGGGCTGCTCGCAGCATCTCAGTGCCTGACCCCGCAGTGTCGCATCCGTTTCCCTGGCCCTGCCTAGTGCAGGCAGCCGGGGCCCTACCGAGTGCACCCGCAGCAGCGGAGGTGAGTGGTGCGCAGGTAACTCGGTCCCTCAGGGCAGCCATGACGGCCCAGTCACGGGCTTGGGAGGGTTTCCTGCTGAGGAACTGCTGAGGACGTTTGCACCCCGGGACAGCGAGTGATTGTGATCTCTCTTCCTCCTGCAGAGTGCAACACCGCCGCTGCAGCTCCGGCGAAGGAGAACAACTTGACATCCTCAGTTCTCCCAGCCTGCTGCAGCAAGAAGACCATGGCCGCAGAAGAGGCATGGATGTGTGCCGTCTGCCGCGATGCGCGACAGGACATTGCACATGCGATTCCGTGCAACCATATGTTCTGCCTCGGCTGCATTCATCGGTGGGCGAGGCTGAGAGACACCTGCCCACTGTGCAGGACGGCCATGAAGACCATCCGGGTCTCTGTGCGGGGAGACAACGAGTACGTGGAGTGCATCGTCTCCCCGCCCGCAGTGCCAGTGCCCGTCGGCTTCGGCACCACCACCGGCCCCAGCGGCACTGCGGCATCGGCTCCACCTTCTGCACCACCGTCCCCTGAGCCCATGGCCGCCGAGCCAGAGAGAGTGGGCGGCCTCCCGCCGGAGGTCTGGGCAGCACTTTTCCGGGAGAGCCGAAACATCCTCGACCCGGTGCTGCCCTGGCTGGAGCAGGAATTACGCCGCAACCAGGAGCTGGGATGGTGGAAGGTCAACTGGTTGAAGAGCATGATCCTGGCCTTCCTGTGCCAGGTGGGGCCGGACAGGGACGTCTTGGTGCAGTGCACAGAGCACGCCCTGGGGCCCGTCACCGCACCGCTCATCGACGCTCTCGTCGGGACCATTGTGAGCCGGTGCGGCCAGGAGGCCCGGAGGCTGCTGGGCCTCGAAGACCCCAGCGCTGCCCAGGAGCAGGAGGACGGCCCCGCGGCCCCGTCCGGTCTCACTGCCACCCCGCACGGGACCGCCGCCCCCAGCGCCGCACCCTCCTGCAGCTCCGCGTGTTCCAGCACCGAGGAGCTCCATGGCACTTCCAACGGGGCCCTCGGTGAGGGCCCTGAAGAGCCGGGTCCCGAGGCAGCCGGTCCCTCAGGCCAGGGCAGCAGCCTTGGCCCCTCCGCTCGCAGCCGAGGCAGGAAGCGCTCGGCTGGGGGGCCCCGGCGCCCCACGAAGAGGAGGGCCGGCAGCACCCAACGCGCTCCTCCGCCCTGCAAGAGGCGGCCCTCCCGGCGCCTCTAGCGGGGCTTACACTTGTTTCCAATAAAAGATAAAAACGGAGATGCACGTGTTGTTGTTCTTAGTGTCCTTCTTTCGGGACGGTTCACCCTTCACTTTCGCGCCCTACACACACTGTGCCACACGAGAGCCAGTGCTCTCAGCACCCGGTGTGGATGTGCCACCATTAAGCCCGTCTCCTGGGCCGTGTGTGGGGTGTGAGCTGCAGAGCCACCGCCAGCGGGCTCATCTGCGCAGTGGGCGAAGGCAGCCAAAGTACCAGCAGGTAGAGGTATTTTCCATAAGAGCCTATGTATGCTCTCAGGCAGAACGCTTGTTAGTTCCCAGTTCATGTAGCTTGCTTAATTGCAGCGCATTTCACACTGCCACAGTCTGATCTCTAGATCTGTATCCGTGACGAGGGCAGCAGGCCCACAGGCCCACCAGCCCAAGAAGGAGAGGGAAAGGGGGAAAGGGAACAAAAGGGAATTAGGGGGAAAAAATACAGTGGCGACGATCTGAGGAGGAAATCAATCTTAGTTTACAAATTATAATAGCAAAAATACAAGTTAGTTGGGATTGAACGTAATACACCAAATAAATGAGTCTCTGAAGACTGAAGTTCTTACTCTCTTCAGCCAGGGAGCAAAGAGTCACTCTCGTTACTTCCTCTCAGATTTATCTTTCCCACCAACCGGAACACGGAAGCGGAACAGCGAAGTCTTCTGGGAGCTGGCGTACATTTCATCCCTTCTCAGACGGGTAAACGGAACTGTTGACAATCCACAGAACTGCAGCATTAACTTTTTAACTCACAGAGCACTACATGATGTTCTCATGTGGAATACCCATGAAGTTGTGAAGACGCGGTTTCCCAAAAGTGGTGAAGTAACTCAAGGCCTACTTTGATTTCCCATAAAACTGCACAGCTTAGGTAGATGTGCTTGTGAGAGGGCCAACACCTGCAGGGTAGCCAGCCGTTCGCTATAAATTCCCCATTGAACTTGATGTTTGTGTACGGACCGTGAGGGTTATTTCACCTTCAGCCGTCCCCAAGGAATTCGTGAACCTTACTCACACCCAAATGCCAAACCCCATCTCCACATTACTCATTAGTGAAAACTCTTCAGTTTACTACTGAAGAAACAGAGGAAACACGTGAACAAATAGAGGTGGTTTAATCAGGGGAAAAAGAAAGGCCTGTGCATTAATGTAGAGCTCAAACGGTGGACAGGAACAAAGGGAAAGGTCCAGCAAATTAGGAACAGGAAAAGGAGGTAATATCTGAACCATGGGTGGGTGCTGCGGGGGCGGATGGCCCGTGGTGATGACCCTGAGCAACGGGCTGTGTGACATCACCAGGCAACGGACTGTGACTGCTAGGCCCTCTCTATTCAGACTGGGGAGCTGGGTGAGCCTGGCTCAGTCTGGCTCGTTCCTGGACCGTGCTGAGCAGCTCTGCGAGGCTTGGAGGTCGAGCAAGGTTTTGGCTGTGCTGTGCTGGGTCGTGCCTGGGGCTGCTCGCAGCATCTCAGTGCCTGACCCCGCAGTGTCGCATCCGTTTCCCTGGCCCTGCCTAGTGCAGGCAGCCGGGGCCCTACCGAGTGCACCCGCAGCAGCGGAGGTGAGTGGTGCGCAGGTAACTCGGTCCCTCAGGGCAGCCATGACGGCCCAGTCACGGGCTTGGGAGGGTTTCCTGCTGAGGAACTGCTGAGGACGTTTGCACCCCGGGACAGCGAGTGATTGTGATCTCTCTTCCTCCTGCAGAGTGCAACACCGCCGCTGCAGCTCCGGCGAAGGAGAACAACTTGACATCCTCAGTTCTCCCAGCCTGCTGCAGCAAGAAGACCATGGCCGCAGAAGAGGCATGGATGTGTGCCGTCTGCCGCGATGCGCGACAGGACATTGCACATGCGATTCCGTGCAACCATATGTTCTGCCTCAGCTGCATTCATCGGTGGGCGAGGCTGAGAGACACCTGCCCACTGTGCAGGACGGCCATGAAGACCATCCGGGTCTCTGTGCGGGGAGACAACGAGTACGTGGAGTGCATTGTCTCCCCGCCCGCAGTGCCAGTGCCCGTCGGCTTCGGCACCACCACCGGCCCCAGCGGCACTGCGGCATCGGCTCCACCTTCTGCACCACCGTCCCCTGAGCCCATGGCCGCCGAGCCAGAGAGAGTGGGCGGCCTCCCGCCGGAGGTCTGGGCAGCACTTTTCCGGGAGAGCCGAAACATCCTCGACCCGGTGCTGCCCTGGCTGGAGCAGGAATTACGCCGCAACCAGGAGCTGGGATGGTGGAAGGTCAACTGGTTGAAGAGCATGATCCTGGCCTTCCTGTGCCAGGTGGGGCCGGACAGGGACGTCCTGGTGCAGTGCACAGAGCACGCCCTGGGGCCCGTCACCGCACCGCACATCGACGCTCTCGTCGGGACCATCGTGAGCCGGTGCGGCCAGGAGGCCCGGAGGCTGCTGGGCCTCGAAGACCCCAGCGCTGCCCAGGAGCAGGAGGACGGCCCCGCGGCCCCGTCCGGTCTCACTGCCACCCCGCACGGGACCGCCGCCCCCAGCGCCGCACCCTCCTGCAGCTCCGCGTGTTCCAGCACCGAGGAGCTCCATGGCACTTCCAACGGGGCCCTCGGTGAGGGTCCTGAAGAGCCGGGTCCCGAGGCAGCCGGTCCCTCAGGCCAGGGCAGCAGCCTTGGCCCCTCCGCTCGCAGCCGAGGCAGGAAGCGCTCGGCTGGGGGGCCCCGGCGCCCCACGAAGAGGAGGGCCGGCAGCACCCAACGCGCTCCTCCGCCCTGCAAGAGGCGGCCCTCCCGGCGCCTCTAGCGGGGCTTACACTTGTTTCCAATAAAAGATAAAAACAGAGATGCACGTGTTGTTGTTCTTAGTGTCCTTCTTTCGGGACGGTTCACCCTTCACTTTCGCGCCCTACACACACTGTGCCACACGAGAGCCAGTGCTCTCAGCACCCGGTGTGGATGTGCCACCATTAAGCCCGTCTCCTGGGCCGTGTGTGGGGTGTGAGCTGCAGAGCCACCGCCAGCGGGCTCATCTGCGCAGTGGGCGAAGGCAGCCAAAGTACCAGCAGGTAGAGGTATTTTCCATAAGAGCCTATGTATGCTCTCAGGCAGAACGCTTGTTAGTTCCCAGTTCATGTAGCTTGCTTAATTGCAGCGCATTTCACACTGCCACAGTCTGATCTCTAGATCTGTATCCGTGACGAGGGCAGCAGGCCCACAGGCCCACCAGCCCAAGAAGGAGAGGGAAAGGGGGAAAGGGAACAAAAGGGAATTAGGGGGAAAAAATACAGTGGCGACGATCTGAGGAGGAAATCAATCTTAGTTTACAAATTATAATAGCAAAAATACAAGTTAGTTGGGATTGAACGTAATACACCAAATAAATGAGTCTCTGAAGACTGAAGTTCTTACTCTCTTCAGCCAGGGAGCAAAGAGTCACTCTCGTTACTTCCCCTCAGATTTATCTTTCCCACCAACCGGAACACGGAAGCGGAACAGCGAAGTCTTCTGGGAGCTGGCGTACATTTCATCCCTTCTCAGACGGGTAAACGGAACTGTTGACAATCCACAGAACTGCAGCATTAACTTTTTAACTCACAGAGCACTACATGATGTTCTCATGTGGAATACCCATGAAGTTGTGAAGACGCGGTTTCCCAAAAGTGGTGAAGTAACTCAAGGCCTACTTTGATTTCCCATAAAACTGCACAGCTTAGGTAGATGTACTTGTGAGAGGGCCAACACCTGCAGGGTAGCCAGCCGTTCGCTATAAATTCCCCATTGAACTTGATGTTTGTGTACGGACCGTGAGGGTTATTTCACCTTCAGCCGTCCCCAAGGAATTCGTGAACCTTACTCACACCCAAATGCCAAACCCCATCTCCACATTACTCATTAGTGAAAACTCTTCAGTTTACTACTGAAGAAACAGAGGAAACACGTGAACAAATAGAGGTGGTTTAATCAGGGGAAAAAGAAAGGCCTGTGCATTAATGTAGAGCTCAAACGGTGGACAGGAACAAAGGGAAAGGTCCAGCAAATTAGGAACAGGAAAAGGAGGTAATATCTGAACCATGGGTGGGTGCTGCGGGGGCGGATGGCCCGTGGTGATGACCCTGAGCAACGGGCTGTGTGACATCACCAGGCAACGGACTGTGACTGCTAGGCCCTCTCTATTCAGACTGGGGAGCTGGGTGAGCCTGGCTCAGTCTGGCTCGTTCCTGGACCGTGCTGAGCAGCTCTGCGAGGCTTGGAGGTCGAGCAAGGTTTTGGCTGTGCTGTGCTGGGTCGTGCCTGGGGCTGCTCGCAGCATCTCAGTGCCTGACCCCGCAGTGTCGCATCCGTTTCCCTGGCCCTGCCTAGTGCAGGCAGCCGGGGCCCTACCGAGTGCACCCGCAGCAGCGGAGGTGAGTGGTGCGCAGGTAACTCGGTCCCTCAGGGCAGCCATGACGGCCCAGTCACGGGCTTGGGAGGGTTTCCTGCTGAGGAACTGCTGAGGACGTTTGCACCCCGGGACAGCGAGTGATTGTGATCTCTCTTCCTCCTGCAGAGCGCAACACCGCCGCTGCAGCTCCGGCGAAGGAGAACAACTTGACATCCTCAGTTCTCCCAGCCTGCTGCAGCAAGAAGACCATGGCCGCAGAAGAGGCATGGATGTGTGCCGTCTGCCGCGATGCGCGACAGGACATTGCACATGCGATTCCGTGCAACCATATGTTCTGCCTCGGCTGCATTCATCGGTGGGCGAGGCTGAGAGACACCTGCCCACTGTGCAGGACGGCCATGAAGACCATCCGGGTCTCTGTGCGGGGAGACAACGAGTACGTGGAGTGCATCGTCTCCCCGCCCGCAGTGCCAGTGCCCGTCGGCTTCGGCACCACCACCGGCCCCAGCGGCACTGCGGCATCGGCTCCACCTTCTGCACCACCGTCCCCTGAGCCCATGGCCGCCGAGCCAGAGAGAGTGGGCGGCCTCCCGCCGGAGGTCTGGGCAGCACTTTTCCGGGAGAGCCGAAACATCCTCGACCCGGTGCTGCCCTGGCTGGAGCAGGAATTACGCCGCAACCAGGAGCTGGGATGGTGGAAGGTCAACTGGTTGAAGAGCATGATCCTGGCCTTCCTGTGCCAGGTGGGGCCGGACAGGGACGTCCTGGTGCAGTGCACAGAGCACGCCCTGGGGCCCGTCACCGCACCGCTCATCGACGCTCTCGTCGGGACCATCGTGAGCCGGTGCGGCCAGGAGGCCCGGAGGCTGCTGGGCCTCGAAGACCCCAGCGCTGCCCAGGAGCAGGAGGACGGCCCCGCGGCCCCGTCCGGTCTCACTGCCACCCCGCACGGGACCGCCGCCCCCAGCGCCGCACCCTCCTGCAGCTCCGCGTGTTCCAGCACCGAGGAGCTCCATGGCACTTCCAACGGGGCCCTCGGTGAGGGCCCTGAAGAGCCGGGTCCCGAGGCAGCCGGTCCCTCAGGCCAGGGCAGCAGCCTTGGCCCCTCCGCTCGCAGCCGAGGCAGGAAGCGCTCGGCTGGGGGGCCCCGGCGCCCCACGAAGAGGAGGGCCGGCAGCACCCAACGCGCTCCTCCGCCCTGCAAGAGGCGGCCCTCCCGGCGCCTCTAGCGGGGCTTACACTTGTTTCCAATAAAAGATAAAAACGGAGATGCACGTGTTGTTGTTCTTAGTGTCCTTCTTTCGGGACGGTTCACCCTTCACTTTCGCGCCCTACACACACTGTGCCACACGAGAGCCAGTGCTCTCAGCACCCGGTGTGGATGTGCCACCATTAAGCCCGTCTCCTGGGCCGTGTGTGGGGTATGAGCTGCAGAGCCACCGCCAGCGGGCTCATCTGCGCAGTGGGCGAAGGCAGCCAAAGTACCAGCAGGTAGAGGTATTTTCCATAAGAGCCTATGTATGCTCTCAGGCAGAACGCTTGTTAGTTCCCAGTTCATGTAGCTTGCTTAATTGCAGCGCATTTCACACTGCCACAGTCTGATCTCTAGATCTGTATCCGTGACGAGGGCAGCAGGCCCACAGGCCCACCAGCCCAAGAAGGAGAGGGAAAGGGGGAAAGGGAACAAAAGGGAATTAGGGGGAAAAAATACAGTGGCGACGATCTGAGGAGGAAATCAATCTTAGTTTACAAATTATAATAGCAAAAATACAAGTTAGTTGGGATTGAACGTAATACACCAAATAAATGAGTCTCTGAAGACTGAAGTTCTTACTCTCTTCAGCCAGGGAGCAAAGAGTCACTCTCGTTACTTCCTCTCAGATTTATCTTTCCCACCAACCGGAACACGGAAGCGGAACAGCGAAGTCTTCTGGGAGCTGGCGTACATTTCATCCCTTCTCAGACGGGTAAACGGAACTGTTGACAATCCACAGAACTGCAGCATTAACTTTTTAACTCACAGAGCACTACATGATGTTCTCATGTGGAATACCCATGAAGTTGTGAAGACGCGGTTTCCCAAAAGTGGTGAAGTAACTCAAGGCCTACTTTGATTTCCCATAAAACTGCACAGCTTAGGTAGATGTACTTGTGAGAGGGCCAACACCTGCAGGGTAGCCAGCCGTTCGCTATAAATTCCCCATTGAACTTGATGTTTGTGTACGGACCGTGAGGGTTATTTCACCTTCAGCCGTCCCCAAGGAATTCGTGAACCTTACTCACACCCAAATGCCAAACCCCATCTCCACATTACTCATTAGTGAAAACTCTTCAGTTTACTACTGAAGAAACAGAGGAAACACGTGAACAAATAGAGGTGGTTTAATCAGGGGAAAAAGAAAGGCCTGTGCATTAATGTAGAGCTCAAACGGTGGACAGGAACAAAGGGAAAGGTCCAGCAAATTAGGAACAGGAAAAGGAGGTAATATCTGAACCATGGGTGGGTGCTGCGGGGGCGGATGGCCCGTGGTGATGACCCTGAGCAACGGGCTGTGTGACATCACCAGGCAACGGACTGTGACTGCTAGGCCCTCTCTATTCAGACTGGGGAGCTGGGTGAGCCTGGCTCAGTCTGGCTCGTTCCTGGACCGTGCTGAGCAGCTCTGCGAGGCTTGGAGGTCGAGCAAGGTTTTGGCTGTGCTGTGCTGGGTCGTGCCTGGGGCTGCTCGCAGCATCTCAGTGCCTGACCCCGCAGTGTCGCATCCGTTTCCCTGGCCCTGCCTAGTGCAGGCAGCCGGGGCCCTACCGAGTGCACCCGCAGCAGCGGAGGTGAGTGGTGCGCAGGTAACTCGGTCCCTCAGGGCAGCCATGACGGCCCAGTCACGGGCTTGGGAGGGTTTCCTGCTGAGGAACTGCTGAGGACGTTTGCACCCCGGGACAGCGAGTGATTGTGATCTCTCTTCCTCCTGCAGAGTGCAACACCGCCGCTGCAGCTCCGGCGAAGGAGAACAACTTGACATCCTCAGTTCTCCCAGCCTGCTGCAGCAAGAAGACCATGGCCGCAGAAGAGGCATGGATGTGTGCCGTCTGCCGCGATGCGCGACAGGACATTGCACATGCGATTCCGTGCAACCATATGTTCTGCCTCGGCTGCATTCATCGGTGGGCGAGGCTGAGAGACACCTGCCCACTCTGCAGGATGGCCATGAAGACCATCCGGGTCTCTGTGCGGGGAGACAACGAGTACGTGGAGTGCATCGTCTCCCCGCCCGCAGTGCCAGTGCCCGTCGGCTTCGGCACCACCACCGGCCCCAGCGGCACTGCGGCATCGGCTCCACCTTCTGCACCACCGTCCCCTGAGCCCATGGCCGCCGAGCCAGAGAGAGTGGGCGGCCTCCCGCCGGAGGTCTGGGCAGCACTTTTCCGGGAGAGCCGAAACATCCTCGACCCGGTGCTGCCCTGGCTGGAGCAGGAATTACGCCGCAACCAGGAGCTGGGATGGTGGAAGGTCAACTGGTTGAAGAGCATGATCCTGGCCTTCCTGTGCCAGGTGGGGCCGGACAGGGACGTCCTGGTGCAGTGCACAGAGCACGCCCTGGGGCCCGTCACCGCACCGCTCATCGACGCTCTCGTCGGGACCATCGTGAGCCGGTGCGGCCAGGAGGCCCGGAGGCTGCTGGGCCTCGAAGACCCCAGCGCTGCCCAGGAGCAGGAGGACGGCCCCGCGGCCCCGTCCGGTCTCACTGCCACCCCGCACGGGACCGCCGCCCCCAGCGCCGCACCCTCCTGCAGCTCCGCGTGTTCCAGCACCGAGGAGCTCCATGGCACTTCCAACGGGGCCCTCGGTGAGGGCCCTGAAGAGCCGGGTCCCGAGGCAGCCGGTCCCTCAGGCCAGGGCAGCAGCCTTGGCCCCTCCGCTCGCAGCCGAGGCAGGAAGCGCTCGGCTGGGGGGCCCCGGCGCCCCACGAAGAGGAGGGCCGGCAGCACCCAACGCGCTCCTCCGCCCTGCAAGAGGCGGCCCTCCCGGCGCCTCTAGCGGGGCTTACACTTGTTTCCAATAAAAGATAAAAACGGAGATGCACGTGTTGTTGTTCTTAGTGTCCTTCTTTCGGGACGGTTCACCCTTCACTTTCGCGCCCTACACACACTGTGCCACACGAGAGCCAGTGCTCTCAGCACCCGGTGTGGATGTGCCACCATTAAGCCCGTCTCCTGGGCCGTGTGTGGGGTGTGAGCTGCAGAGCCACCGCCAGCGGGCTCATCTGCGCAGTGGGCGAAGGCAGCCAAAGTACCAGCAGGTAGAGGTATTTTCCATAAGAGCCTATGTATGCTCTCAGGCAGAACGCTTGTTAGTTCCCAGTTCATGTAGCTTGCTTAATTGCAGCGCATTTCACACTGCCACAGTCTGATCTCTAGATCTGTATCCGTGACGAGGGCAGCAGGCCCACAGGCCCACCAGCCCAAGAAGGAGAGGGAAAGGGGGAAAGGGAACAAAAGGGAATTAGGGGGAAAAAATACAGTGGCGACGATCTGAGGAGGAAATCAATCTTAGTTTACAAATTATAATAGCAAAAATACAAGTTAGTTGGGATTGAACGTAATACACCAAATAAATGAGTCTCTGAAGACTGAAGTTCTTACTCTCTTCAGCCAGGGAGCAAAGAGTCACTCTCGTTACTTCCCCTCAGATTTATCTTTCCCACCAACCGGAACACGGAAGCGGAACAGCGAAGTCTTCTGGGAGCTGGCGTACATTTCATCCCTTCTCAGACGGGTAAACGGAACTGTTGACAATCCACAGAACTGCAGCATTAACTTTTTAACTCACAGAGCACTACATGATGTTCTCATGTGGAATACCCATGAAGTTGTGAAGACGCGGTTTCCCAAAAGTGGTGAAGTAACTCAAGGCCTACTTTGATTTCCCATAAAACTGCACAGCTTAGGTAGATGTACTTGTGAGAGGGCCAACACCTGCAGGGTAGCCAGCCGTTCGCTATAAATTCCCCATTGAACTTGATGTTTGTGTACGGACCGTGAGGGTTATTTCACCTTCAGCCGTCCCCAAGGAATTCGTGAACCTTACTCACACCCAAATGCCAAACCCCATCTCCACATTACTCATTAGTGAAAACTCTTCAGTTTACTACTGAAGAAACAGAGGAAACACGTGAACAAATAGAGGTGGTTTAATCAGGGGAAAAAGAAAGGCCTGTGCATTAATGTAGAGCTCAAACGGTGGACAGGAACAAAGGGAAAGGTCCAGCAAATTAGGAACAGGAAAAGGAGGTAATATCTGAACCATGGGTGGGTGCTGCGGGGGCGGATGGCCCGTGGTGATGACCCTGAGCAACGGGCTGTGTGACATCACCAGGCAACGGACTGTGACTGCTAGGCCCTCTCTATTCAGACTGGGGAGCTGGGTGAGCCTGGCTCAGTCTGGCTCGTTCCTGGACCGTGCTGAGCAGCTCTGCGAGGCTTGGAGGTCGAGCAAGGTTTTGGCTGTGCTGTGCTGGGTCGTGCCTGGGGCTGCTCGCAGCATCTCAGTGCCTGACCCCGCAGTGTCGCATCCGTTTCCCTGGCCCTGCCTAGTGCAGGCAGCCGGGGCCCTACCGAGTGCACCCGCAGCAGCGGAGGTGAGTGGTGCGCAGGTAACTCGGTCCCTCAGGGCAGCCATGACGGCCCAGTCACGGGCTTGGGAGGGTTTCCTGCTGAGGAACTGCTGAGGACGTTTGCACCCCGGGACAGCGAGTGATTGTGATCTCTCTTCCTCCTGCAGAGTGCAACACCGCCGCTGCAGCTCCGGCGAAGGAGAACAACTTGACATCCTCAGTTCTCCCAGCCTGCTGCAGCAAGAAGACCATGGCCGCAGAAGAGGCATGGATGTGTGCCGTCTGCCGCGATGCGCGACAGGACATTGCACATGCGATTCCGTGCAACCATATGTTCTGCCTCGGCTGCATTCATCGGTGGGCGAGGCTGAGAGACACCTGCCCACTGTGCAGGACGGCCATGAAGACCATCCGGGTCTCTGTGCGGGGAGACAACGAGTACGTGGAGTGCATCGTCTCCCCGCCCGCAGTGCCAGTGCCCGTCGGCTTCGGCACCACCACCGGCCCCAGCGGCACTGCGGCATCGGCTCCACCTTCTGCACCACCGTCCCCTGAGCCCATGGCCGCCGAGCCAGAGAGAGTGGGCGGCCTCCCGCCGGAGGTCTGGGCAGCACTTTTCCGGGAGAGCCGAAACATCCTCGACCCGGTGCTGCCCTGGCTGGAGCAGGAATTACGCCGCAACCAGGAGCTGGGATGGTGGAAGGTCAACTGGTTGAAGAGCATGATCCTGGCCTTCCTGTGCCAGGTGGGGCCGGACAGGGACGTCCTGGTGCAGTGCACAGAGCACGCCCTGGGGCCCGTCACCGCACCGCTCATCGACGCTCTCGTCGGGACCATCGTGAGCCGGTGCGGCCAGGAGGCCCGGAGGCTGCTGGGCCTCGAAGACCCCAGCGCTGCCCAGGAGCAGGAGGACGGCCCCGCGGCCCCGTCCGGTCTCACTGCCACCCCGCACGGGACCGCCGCCCCCAGCGCCGCACCCTCCTGCAGCTCCGCGTGTTCCAGCACCGAGGAGCTCCATGGCACTTCCAACGGGGCCCTCGGTGAGGGTCCTGAAGAGCCGGGTCCCGAGGCAGCCGGTCCCTCAGGCCAGGGCAGCAGCCTTGGCCCCTCCGCTCGCAGCCGAGGCAGGAAGCGCTCGGCTGGGGGGCCCCGGCGCCCCACGAAGAGGAGGGCCGGCAGCACCCAACGCGCTCCTCCGCCCTGCAAGAGGCGGCCCTCCCGGCGCCTCTAGCGGGGCTTACACTTGTTTCCAATAAAAGATAAAAACGGAGATGCACGTGTTGTTGTTCTTAGTGTCCTTCTTTCGGGACGGTTCACCCTTCACTTTCGCGCCCTACACACACTGTGCCACACGAGAGCCAGTGCTCTCAGCACCCGGTGTGGATGTGCCACCATTAAGCCCGTCTCCTGGGCCGTGTGTGGGGTGTGAGCTGCAGAGCCACCGCCAGCGGGCTCATCTGCGCAGTGGGCGAAGGCAGCCAAAGTACCAGCAGGTAGAGGTATTTTCCATAAGAGCCTATGTATGCTCTCAGGCAGAACGCTTGTTAGTTCCCAGTTCATGTAGCTTGCTTAATTGCAGCGCATTTCACACTGCCACAGTCTGATCTCTAGATCTGTATCCGTGACGAGGGCAGCAGGCCCACAGGCCCACCAGCCCAAGAAGGAGAGGGAAAGGGGGAAAGGGAACAAAAGGGAATTAGGGGGAAAAAATACAGTGGCGACGATCTGAGGAGGAAATCAATCTTAGTTTACAAATTATAATAGCAAAAATACAAGTTAGTTGGGATTGAACGTAATACACCAAATAAATGAGTCTCTGAAGACTGAAGTTCTTACTCTCTTCAGCCAGGGAGCAAAGAGTCACTCTCGTTACTTCCCCTCAGATTTATCTTTCCCACCAACCGGAACACGGAAGCGGAACAGCGAAGTCTTCTGGGAGCTGGCGTACATTTCATCCCTTCTCAGACGGGTAAACGGAACTGTTGACAATCCACAGAACTGCAGCATTAACTTTTTAACTCACAGAGCACTACATGATGTTCTCATGTGGAATACCCATGAAGTTGTGAAGACGCGGTTTCCCAAAAGTGGTGAAGTAACTCAAGGCCTACTTTGATTTCCCATAAAACTGCACAGCTTAGGTAGATGTACTTGTGAGAGGGCCAACACCTGCAGGGTAGCCAGCCGTTCGCTATAAATTCCCCATTGAACTTGATGTTTGTGTACGGACTGTGAGGGTTATTTCACCTTCAGCCGTCCCCAAGGAATTCGTGAACCTTACTCACACCCAAATGCCAAACCCCATCTCCACATTACTCATTAGTGAAAACTCTTCAGTTTACTACTGAAGAAACAGAGGAAACACGTGAACAAATAGAGGTGGTTTAATCAGGGGAAAAAGAAAGGCCTGTGCATTAATGTAGAGCTCAAACGGTGGACAGGAACAAAGGGAAAGGTCCAGCAAATTAGGAACAGGAAAAGGAGGTAATATCTGAACCATGGGTGGGTGCTGCGGGGGCGGATGGCCCGTGGTGATGACCCTGAGCAACGGGCTGTGTGACATCACCAGGCAACGGACTGTGACTGCTAGGCCCTCTCTATTCAGACTGGGGAGCTGGGTGAGCCTGGCTCAGTCTGGCTCGTTCCTGGACCGTGCTGAGCAGCTCTGCGAGGCTTGGAGGTCGAGCAAGGTTTTGGCTGTGCTGTGCTGGGTCGTGCCTGGGGCTGCTCGCAGCATCTCAGTGCCTGACCCCGCAGTGTCGCATCCGTTTCCCTGGCCCTGCCTAGTGCAGGCAGCCGGGGCCCTACCGAGTGCACCCGCAGCAGCGGAGGTGAGTGGTGCGCAGGTAACTCGGTCCCTCAGGGCAGCCATGACGGCCCAGTCACGGGCTTGGGAGGGTTTCCTGCTGAGGAACTGCTGAGGACGTTTGCACCCCGGGACAGCGAGTGATTGTGATCTCTCTTCCTCCTGCAGAGTGCAACACCGCCGCTGCAGCTCCGGCGAAGGAGAACAACTTGACATCCTCAGTTCTCCCAGCCTGCTGCAGCAAGAAGACCATGGCCGCAGAAGAGGCATGGATGTGTGCCGTCTGCCGCGATGCGCGACAGGACATTGCACATGCGATTCCGTGCAACCATATGTTCTGCCTCGGCTGCATTCATCGGTGGGCGAGGCTGAGAGACACCTGCCCACTGTGCAGGACGGCCATGAAGACCATCCGGGTCTCTGTGCGGGGAGACAACGAGTACGTGGAGTGCATCGTCTCCCCGCCCGCAGTGCCAGTGCCCGTCGGCTTCGGCACCACCACCGGCCCCAGCGGCACTGCGGCATCGGCTCCACCTTCTGCACCACCGTCCCCTGAGCCCATGGCCGCCGAGCCAGAGAGAGTGGGCGGCCTCCCACCGGAGGTCTGGGCAGCACTTTTCCGGGAGAGCCGAAACATCCTCGACCCGGTGCTGCCCTGGCTGGAGCAGGAATTACGCCGCAACCAGGAGCTGGGATGGTGGAAGGTCAACTGGTTGAAGAGCATGATCCTGGCCTTCCTGTGCCAGGTGGGGCCGGACAGGGACGTCCTGGTGCAGTGCACAGAGCACGCCCTGGGGCCCGTCACCGCACCGCTCATCGACGCTCTCGTCGGGACCATCGTGAGCCGGTGCGGCCAGGAGGCCCGGAGGCTGCTGGGCCTCGAAGACCCCAGCGCTGCCCAGGAGCAGGAGGACGGCCCCGCGGCCCCGTCCGGTCTCACTGCCACCCCGCACGGGACCGCCGCCCCCAGCGCCGCACCCTCCTGCAGCTCCGCGTGTTCCAGCACCGAGGAGCTCCATGGCACTTCCAACGGGGCCCTCGGTGAGGGCCCTGAAGAGCCGGGTCCCGAGGCAGCCGGTCCCTCAGGCCAGGGCAGCAGCCTTGGCCCCTCCGCTCGCAGCCGAGGCAGGAAGCGCTCGGCTGGGGGGCCCCGGCGCCCCACGAAGAGGAGGGCCGGCAGCACCCAACGCGCTCCTCCGCCCTGCAAGAGGCGGCCCTCCCGGCGCCTCTAGCGGGGCTTACACTTGTTTCCAATAAAAGATAAAAACGGAGATGCACGTGTTGTTGTTCTTAGTGTCCTTCTTTCGGGACGGTTCACCCTTCACTTTCGCGCCCTACACACACTGTGCCACACGAGAGCCAGTGCTCTCAGCACCCGGTGTGGATGTGCCACCATTAAGCCCGTCTCCTGGGCCGTGTGTGGGGTGTGAGCTGCAGAGCCACCGCCAGCGGGCTCATCTGCGCAGTGGGTGAAGGCAGCCAAAGTACCAGCAGGTAGAGGTATTTTCCATAAGAGCCTATGTATGCTCTCAGGCAGAACGCTTGTTAGTTCCCAGTTCATGTAGCTTGCTTAATTGCAGCGCATTTCACACTGCCACAGTCTGATCTCTAGATCTGTATCCGTGACGAGGGCAGCAGGCCCACAGGCCCACCAGCCCAAGAAGGAGAGGGAAAGGGGGAAAGGGAACAAAAGGGAATTAGGGGGAAAAAATACAGTGGCGACGATCTGAGGAGGAAATCAATCTTAGTTTACAAATTATAATAGCAAAAATACAAGTTAGTTGGGATTGAACGTAATACACCAAATAAATGAGTCTCTGAAGACTGAAGTTCTTACTCTCTTCAGCCAGGGAGCAAAGAGTCACTCTCGTTACTTCCCCTCAGATTTATCTTTCCCACCAACCGGAACACGGAAGCGGAACAGCGAAGTCTTCTGGGAGCTGGCGTACATTTCATCCCTTCTCAGACGGGTAAACGGAACTGTTGACAATCCACAGAACTGCAGCATTAACTTTTTAACTCACAGAGCACTACATGATGTTCTCATGTGGAATACCCATGAAGTTGTGAAGACGCGGTTTCCCAAAAGTGGTGAAGTAACTCAAGGCCTACTTTGATTTCCCATAAAACTGCACAGCTTAGGTAGATGTACTTGTGAGAGGGCCAACACCTGCAGGGTAGCCAGCCGTTCGCTATAAATTCCCCATTGAACTTGATGTTTGTGTACGGACCGTGAGGGTTATTTCACCTTCAGCCGTCCCCAAGGAATTCGTGAACCTTACTCACACCCAAATGCCAAACCCCATCTCCACATTACTCATTAGTGAAAACTCTTCAGTTTACTACTGAAGAAACAGAGGAAACACGTGAACAAATAGAGGTGGTTTAATCAGGGGAAAAAGAAAGGCCTGTGCATTAATGTAGAGCTCAAACGGTGGACAGGAACAAAGGGAAAGGTCCAGCAAATTAGGAACAGGAAAAGGAGGTAATATCTGAACCATGGGTGGGTGCTGCGGGGGCGGATGGCCCGTGGTGATGACCCTGAGCAACGGGCTGTGTGACATCACCAGGCAACGGACTGTGACTGCTAGGCCCTCTCTATTCAGACTGGGGAGCTGGGTGAGCCTGGCTCAGTCTGGCTCGTTCCTGGACCGTGCTGAGCAGCTCTGCGAGGCTTGGAGGTCGAGCAAGGTTTTGGCTGTGCTGTGCTGGGTCGTGCCTGGGGCTGCTCGCAGCATCTCAGTGCCTGACCCCGCAGTGTCGCATCCGTTTCCCTGGCCCTGCCTAGTGCAGGCAGCCGGGGCCCTACCGAGTGCACCCGCAGCAGCGGAGGTGAGTGGTGCGCAGGTAACTCGGTCCCTCAGGGCAGCCATGACGGCCCAGTCACGGGCTTGGGAGGGTTTCCTGCTGAGGAACTGCTGAGGACGTTTGCACCCCGGGACAGCGAGTGATTGTGATCTCTCTTCCTCCTGCAGAGTGCAACACCGCCGCTGCAGCTCCGGCGAAGGAGAACAACTTGACATCCTCAGTTCTCCCAGCCTGCTGCAGCAAGAAGACCATGGCCGCAGAAGAGGCATGGATGTGTGCCGTCTGCCGCGATGCGCGACAGGACATTGCACATGCGATTCCGTGCAACCATATGTTCTGCCTCGGCTGCATTCATCGGTGGGCGAGGCTGAGAGACACCTGCCCACTGTGCAGGACGGCCATGAAGACCATCCGGGTCTCTGTGCGGGGAGACAACGAGTACGTGGAGTGCATCGTCTCCCCGCCCGCAGTGCCAGTGCCCGTCGGCTTCGGCACCACCACCGGCCCCAGCGGCACTGCGGCATCGGCTCCACCTTCTGCACCACCGTCCCCTGAGCCCATGGCCGCCGAGCCAGAGAGAGTGGGCGGCCTCCCGCCGGAGGTCTGGGCAGCACTTTTCCGGGAGAGCCGAAACATCCTCGACCCGGTGCTGCCCTGGCTGGAGCAGGAATTACGCCGCAACCAGGAGCTGGGATGGTGGAAGGTCAACTGGTTGAAGAGCATGATCCTGGCCTTCCTGTGCCAGGTGGGGCCGGACAGGGACGTCCTGGTGCAGTGCACAGAGCACGCCCTGGGGCCCGTCACCGCACCGCTCATCGACGCTCTCGTCGGGACCATCGTGAGCCGGTGCGGCCAGGAGGCCCGGAGGCTGCTGGGCCTCGAAGACCCCAGCGCTGCCCAGGAGCAGGAGGACGGCCCCGCGGCCCCGTCCGGTCTCACTGCCACCCCGCACGGGACCGCCGCCCCCAGCGCCGCACCCTCCTGCAGCTCCGCGTGTTCCAGCACCGAGGAGCTCCATGGCACTTCCAACGGGGCCCTCGGTGAGGGCCCTGAAGAGCCGGGTCCCGAGGCAGCCGGTCCCTCAGGCCAGGGCAGCAGCCTTGGCCCCTCCGCTCGCAGCCGAGGCAGGAAGCGCTCGGCTGGGGGGCCCCGGCGCCCCACGAAGAGGAGGGCCGGCAGCACCCAACGCGCTCCTCCGCCCTGCAAGAGGCAGCCCTCCCGGCGCCTCTAGCGGGGCTTACACTTGTTTCCAATAAAAGATAAAAACGGAGATGCACGTGTTGTTGTTCTTAGTGTCCTTCTTTCGGGACGGTTCACCCTTCACATTCTGTACCACACAAGAGCCAGTGCTCTCAGCACCCAGTGTCCTGGAACTGGGCCAAGAGAAGGTTGCACATTCCTCCAGAAGGTGCTCCAGCACTCACAGAAAAACAGCATGAAATAAAACAAGTTATTTACTTACTGGTATTCTCTAATCTCCCCTCCTTCAGACAACAAGACAAAGAATGAACACTGCTGCTTCTGCAGAAGTTCAGAGAGAAAAATAATAACAATAAGAAGAACCAACAAGCGATAATAAATGAGACTTTACCACAAGGCGGCACATACAAGGAAACTGGAATAATTTCTGCTATATTCTCCTTCCAGTGATTGAAGGCATGAATCATTCACTGATGTTGCCTTGGCCCACTTTCCAGCTTACCTATGATTATTGTGTGTACCTCACAGAGAAGTCACTGAGTTTAGTCTTTTAGCATTACTAAAGCCCTCCATCTGGAGATTACGGGATTGATATTGGAGTTCTTTTATGATAATGCTCCAAACGTGTTTGGAGGATCATTGGGGGTTTATGTCCATTGCCAGGCCATTAACATGTAGGTGTTTGAATACAGAGTTCTCAGCCCATTTTTTAACCACATGCCTTGGAACCCTTTAGACAACAGGAGTTCAAGGGAAATGCTGAGAACACCTGCACAATCACAGGAACAGGATTAACCTTGCCCTTGACTTTTCTAAACCTATCCCTCTTGCACAATGCAGGGGTTACTGAAAAGCTATCATCTGCACGAGTAGTTTGATATTGTATATCAACACACAGCCAAAATGATTTGGACCAGAAAAGCAAAGAGTGATACCCTCCTAAAAGAAGGAGCAAACACAGAAAGCAAATGACATGCAAGTTGTGAGGTGCATTCACCACCACTGGGCTTTCTGAGTGACTTGGATCCAGTATCAAAATAGCCTAAAAGTTTTAACGCATCATATCCATAGGTTTCTCTCTCTTTTTATTGCACACTGAATGGCTTTTTATAATTTCTGTTATATAAGGCAGTTCTTGCTGGCCAGCTCTACCATTTTGCCCCTAAGTTAAGCTCACCCTGGGTCCTTGTGTGCAGCTGTGCAATGCGCAGCTTGCTGCTAATTTACACAGCATCCGTCCTCCTCCCTTGATGGCCCAGGAATACAGCAGTGAAGTGCCTTAATGGCAGCATCGAATGGCCTCATGCCATGCATTTTTAATTTCTAAAATTGCCCTTGTTAGAATTTCCATGTTCTGAGAACAAATGTAAAACACTGAGAAAAAAATGGATGGAAACATCTTTCCTAAGAATAAACTATCATCCAATTCATAGTGCATCACACCAATCAATTACTGACACTTTCTCTGGCAACTCACATGGTTTCATTACCACAATGTCCAAATATCTGCTAATCATTGAAGATTTTTTGGCCGCATAGCATCCTAGAGATATAGTAGCATGAAATATAAAGACTCGAGCCACTGATGGTTGATGAAAATGTTCGTAGGCAATGCAGGCTCTTAGCATGTGTGCTGAGATCTTGTAAAGCCTCAAGAGGATTATGAATTGCCACCACGCTATGATTCATGTTTGCCAAATGTCAATATCCAGTCTTTAGGCATAAAAGACTTGGTTTATTTGTCAACCTCCTGTAGGCAAGCTTTGTTTCTTTTATCTCCCATACTCGGTCTTGCAGAGGGCTTCATCTTTTATCACTCTTAAATGGGTAACACGTATGTAAAGGCTCCCTTTGAGTATCTGCTACTCCAGCAGTACTCTTGCAGAGACTTAGAAAGACTATCTGCAAAACTCTCCTTTTCCTCTTTTCCTTTGTTTTCTAACACATATCAGGCCACCATTTCTAATCATACCCCTCCATCCAGAATCAGAAAAAACATTGCCTTAATTTTCAGAGGAAGAAACTGGAGATGTACCCAGTCTGTTCCAGGGCTGAGCTTTAACACAGACATTTTGATCACCATTTGCTGCTATTTCCATTGCCCATTTCCCAGAGCTGTGGTGCTATCACCGTCCATTATCTTTTGCTGTTCTCTCCTTTCTGCAGAGCACAACAAACATGATGTGCTGACTCAGAAGAGAGTCCTGGGTTTACTCTGGCAGCTTTCGTGAAAAAAATTAGCTTGGTACCTTGGGTCCTGATAAGACTCTTATCTCTGATAATACCAAAATTATCTGGAGTACTCATTTCATGTGTTTTCAAAGCATCTGTATGAGCAACATGAAGCTGAAACAAATCTCATTTTCTTGAAGTGCATTCATTAGCAACACAGAGACTGATCAGAGCTGCATCACATGCTCTGTGGTTCCATTAGGATTTGTGGGGAAGATTTGATCAATAACTTCAGAGCTCTTAAGACTTCCAAACAGAGAGGGGAAAAAAAAAAAAAACTATATAGAACCCCTTAAAGATTGCAATTAGGCAAAAAACAGAATTATTACGTTAATAAGCCAAAAGTATTTAATATTAATTGAGTAGCAACGACTTCTGCCCGAGGATAGGGGATGGCCTACATTAATCACGAAGAATTTCAAAGCAGGTGATAGATCCTAAAAGGAGCAAAGTAGGCAGCAGCTGGCAACAGAATCTGTTTGGCAGCTCATCTTCTTTTTAGCACAGAGCTGTGGGATGTTTTGTCTTAATTTCCACTAAGCTTAATGTTCAGAAGAGTGTGGTGCTCAGCAGCTCTAAGTGCAGCTTTTTTTATAAGAAACCTACAGCAAGCAACCAAGGGAATGCTTTTGACTGTCTGGAGGCTTTGTGTAGGTTAGAGGGTCTCAATTCCTTCCATACTTTTGAATTCACGTCTCCAAATGGAAATACTTTGACACTTACTTTGTCTCATCACCATTCAGCATGTCTATCTTGCTTTTTCTTTTGCAGTATAAAGATGAAAAAGCAGAAAATACAGGAATTGTCCCTGTGATCTTCAGATCAAGAATTAATGATCTAGGTTTCTTAACTTCATTTGACTATTTTGTTAATTAATTTGTTGCAGATATTGCACCCTTAACAGAAACACTTCAAACTAGAGATGCTGAGAAAAGAGCAACACAGAGTGGAAGCAGAACTGCTAGACCTGGCATCTGACTTCCCTTTTATTTAGTTGCCAATAAAGAACAGAGATGAAGACAACCACAGTTATTTGCTATATCACATATAACTGTCATACAATTGTTTGAGTTGGAAGGGACCTTGAAAGGTCGTCTGATTCAACTCCCCTGTGATGAACAGACACACCTACAGCTCCGTCAGGTCTAACCTGACCTTGAATGTCACCAAGGATAGGACAACCACCACCATTCTGGGCAGCATGTTCCAGAGCCTTGCCACAAGCACTGTGAAAAAAAATAAAATTATCCTTATATCCAATCTATATCTCCCACCTTTTTGTTTGCCACCATTTCCCCTTTTCCTATCACAGCAGATCCTGTCTCCTTCTCTCTTACAGTGTTCCATCCCTTGGATCATTTTTATGAATTCCACAGCCCCTTTCTGGAGTTGGACAGAGGTTGTGAATCTGCTCCCACTCCTTAGACCTTTCTTCTGTCTTTGATGCCTGAGATCAAGTTATTTTCTCACTGTTTCGATTCCCAGTGGGCCTGAACAGATTTGCTTGCTTCTTACTTCCAGGAAGGCTCCTGGAGTTGCATAAAGATATCCATTTGCCCAGAACACAAATGCAGAGAGAAGGAATATTTCCCAAGAAATGGGTTATCAGTCCCTGCTCTTCTTCTCTAGCCAGCTTATTCCTCACTTGTTATACTTATTGAGGTCGAGCCTGTTTGAACTGACTGATTTGATCCTATATGTCACATATTAAAACAGAAACAGGCATGCAGCTCTTGGCAGTCCCTTCTGCCTGCAGTCACTTCTGCCACCCCAGTTCTGCCACCTCACAGATACAGCAGTGACAGGTAGGTTCAGTGCATAACACTCTTCTTAGTTTTGGAACTGTCATGGTTTTATGGTCATCGGTATTCCACATCGTAACATCATGTAGTGCACTGGGAATTAAACTGTTAATGTCCCGGTTCAACATACTAAAGAGAAGAAACTACTTTCCCCAGAAGACTGTTCGCTGTGCTGATATCATTCTTGCACAGGGGGGAATGCATATAAGGCATTGTTGGGTCCATCTGACCTTCCTCTTGCTCTCCTTCATCACTCTTCTCCTTCGCCTCTCCTCACTGCGGCCCGTCCCAACTGCGCGTGCTGCTTCAGCATTACTGTAAGGCCTCCAGCTTTTTTTTCAGATACTCTCTCTCATTATATTTAGTAAATTAGTTTGTTCCTCCTCAGATCGTTGCCACTGTTCTTTTCTTTAATTATTTTGGGGTCCCCTGTTTCCCTTTTCCAGAGGCGTGGATTTTGAGAAGTCCCTCCGCCCCACTAGTCACAGAACCGGGCCGAACCAGCCCATAAACAGGAACTCACTTTTCAGGGAAAATAATAAGAGACTGGAAAACACATAAAGTATCTTAAAAGATAACTGACACTCTCCAGGTAAGCAAAAAGTTTGATTTTAAGCATAGGACACACATAGTAACTATCCTGACCTGCATCTTCAACCTCTTACCTTTGCTGCTGTTAGGTAGGGGGCAGAAAGAAGCATATCACTTTTAACCTCCCTGCTGTAATAAAAATTAAATCAAGGCTCTGACTCATATTTCACAGGGGATAGCAGAACTTGAGTCTCTCCAAGTCCCTCCTCACAGCAGTACCTAAACTGACCTCATAGCTAGCCTTGAAATACAACTCGCAGCCACTGGATCAGTGTAAATCATCACCAACTGCAGAATTTGTATGAATGCCATGAACTTCAGCAGTCCTGGCTTAATTACCTACAAGCCTGAAAAAGTGGTTACACAATTGAATATTGCCATCAAAAGTGCCGGTCCCATTCCTTTCCCTATCCAGGGCCATGCATTCATGGGGAGCTGCTCTGCATGATGCCTCATCATTTGTTTGTCTGCATTGGTATTGGGGCATGGCACGCAGCTGAGGCACTGCAGACTCAGGTTGTAATAACCTAGCTATTAGACTGCATTCTTTATTTTATAGTTTTAAAAGCCAAAGCCAAATCATTCTTTTTTTTTGGCTGAAGAAGCTCCTTTCCTTGGATGCGTATTTTGGGCAATCTCCAGGGCCCAGTGTGTACAGGGCTCGTACGTATTATTGTCAAAAACACAAAGAAACAGTTATAGGGTCTTTTTAATAAATGAAACAATAATCTTCCAGATGAAAATCAAAACAAAATCACTTAAAATCCTGTAGAGACTTCATTTTGCTCAGCTTCAAAAGTGCAATATAAAAAGAAATCAGTGTTGCCAGAAAAACAAACAACACATATTAAGCCTTTTTTATCACTAAGTCCAATGTTTTACTAACTGTGAAATCACATTTTCCAGGATGAACTGTCTCAATATATTTCTGAAATATTCCAGTAGTGCTCAGGGGCCACTTGAGAGAGGAATTCTGTCACAGCTGTAGACAGAAGTCAACTGTCTGGAAGACAGCACGTGACGTGTGGCTCCATCCACAAGCATGCAGGCAATGGAATCAAATATAGTTGCCCATCCTCCAGTTCAGAACAATCCAGCTTTTCAAAACAGGGCCTTGGTTTTTAAAGGGAGGTAAATTAATTTCCATTCTCCCTAAAATACATATGCAATGCATAGCCTTCAGTGTTAATACTTGTAAAAGCAAAAATTACATGTTATGCACATCTTTCATCAGCAGACAACAAAATGATCTGCCAAAGAATAGGATGGTATTTTTATCTCTTTACTTTTGGGGAAACTCACGGGGAGGTAATAAGACTGCTCCATGAAAAACAAACATATTCAAAAAGGAAATGAGATTTCCCCACTAAATTTTTCACCTACTAAGGCACATTTCTTTCATCCTCTTAACCATCCCATGAAGGATAGCTGTCTACTTTAAAGACAGTTGGGATAAGAAGAAAAACTTCAGTTTAGATGGATAACCATAGGAAGATAGAAGAAGAGCATAAATCAAATGCAAATTCTCAAGAGTAGAGAGAAAGGTGGAATAGAGGTGGAAAGAAGAAAGCCCCAGCTTGGGCCATTTCCTGACACACAAAGAAACAGAAAGTGCAATTGGTTTCAGTTTTTTATAGTGAGCGTACAGAGATAAGAATAAAGGGTGACTGAGTGTGGACATGTGTTTTCTTTCAGAGTGCGGAGCAGAACAACGTTCATGCTTACGAAGGACTTTTCAGTAATTATAAAGTGTAACTGTTTTTTAAATACTTATAAATTCCTGGGTCTTGGTCTTTGGTGTCCTAGATTGTGGCAAATAGATACAAAACTGTTTTACTTCTTCAATTAAATATTGTTTGTATAATATACAAGAGAAAAAAAGCTAAAACAATTACAACAGTGTTTCATTGCATGGCATGCTTTAGGGCCAAGCAATTCAGAGTTCTTGACACAAGAAGCACACAGTTTACTAAGTAAATAGACACACAAAACCCTAATATTTTATTTCCTTTTTGCTTTCGCTATTTTGTGAAGCAGAGAAATCATTTTCCCCTACATCTGCACAAACTGAAAGGTATATTTTCTCTGACTCTTTTGTACGTTGAGGTCGCAGTTCAGGGGATGTCTGAAACTATTCCTGGATTTTCTGCATCTGTTGAATTCAATGCATTACTTCTGCAGAAATAACAATGCAATGAAAAATGTCAGAAATGTTGCAGCGCTTCATTATGGTGCTTACACAATAAAAACCAAAGAATATGAGTCTGGATCAACTCTAATCTCATGAGGACACACCACGAAAGTTTTAATCAACTTTTCTCACTGTTTAGATGACTTGAGATGCAGTCACCTTCCAAATTACTGGCTCTGTGACTAAGAAGCAGAGCGGTGGGTCCCAGGAATCTGAAAGCAGTACAAGCAAACCCACATTCCATTCCCTATTTGCTGCATTATAAAAGGAGGGCCAACTTTGCCTTTCTCTGGAAAAATAAATAAACCTAAATCTCAGGTCTTTGTACCAGAGCCAAATGGCAGATGATACCAAGCTGCAATACTGCAGTACAATATATGCTACAGCACGATGCAAGATGCAGATATTGGACTGTACCATAATAATTTGTCATGAATACATCTGTTAAATCCTATCAACAAAACCAGTGGATCTCCATAGGGTTCTGCCTTGTGGTCCTGACAAGTCGTCTTCTCACTGAATCTACAAAGTGACTTTCAAAGCACAAGTTCAAAATGTTTTCCTAATAACCAAGAGACTGCAAGCTAGGAAGAAAGCTTTCTAGACATTTTACAAGCACATTGTGGTGGAGGAGAATGGCCTGTCTGGGGAGTATATGAATGATTAGCACTGGATGTCTTCAAGAACAAGTTTGACAGGAATAACACAGATGAAGTTTGTCCCGCATTGGAAGGCAAATATGCCAGCTGACCTTTCGAGGGCCTTTTCAAGACTCCAATGCTATGACTTTGAGAAATCAAATGACTTCTTTCAGTGATTCCTCCTGGGATTTTAGGACAGACCTAACCTCTCAATTTCATTGCAGAAAATTGCAAGTCATATATCTTCCTTCCACTCTGCAGTTAGACTAAAACTGCAGCACAAAATTTGCGCAGTCCCTTTTACATTTCTACTTCTGAGAGACTTTATCACCACCCCAGTGGCATTTCTATTAATTATTCACTTCTTTGTTCTCCTCTGTAATGCTACCTTTCATAATCAAGTTACAATCATTCTATTACAATTTATCACTGGAGAAGACTTTTGCTGTAAGTCTTACAAATGCAAAAAGCATTTAGTTGTGATATTACTTAGGAAATAATCAAAGGGAACATTAGAGTAGAGAGAGAGATCTGCCTTCAACACTTCTCATCCTATGGCCCTTCTATCATCCTTCACTCAGGTCTTGGCAAATTTATTTCTGCCCAGTAGTCCCACATGCTCTTCACAATGCATTTTTTTCTCCACCTCTTTACTTCTCCCAACTCCATGCATTTCTCCATTACTTTCTCTTCTGCACCCCATTAAAAATAGACAAATACCATCATCTCCATTCTGACAGCAGAAGCCAGAAGCCACTGAGCTCTCACTTCTCAGTCCACATGCAACCAGAGATGGATTTTTTTCCAAGAACTGTAGGGAACACAAGTCCATTTGGATGTTCTGAACTTCTGAGCCATTTATTTGAACATGATCCACATGATGAGAGCAGCAGCACAAATCCAATCTGTGTGGCATCTTCTTAGCACTGTGACTTCCATGCAGGCAGTGATGATCATGATAACCTTTTTCATACAAGTGCAGAAGTGCTTGAAACAGAGAGTACCTTGAAACAGAAGGCGCCACTTCAAATAAAGAAGTGAATCAGAAACTTCAGTAGATAGTAAAACTATTTCAAGGGCAGCAACAATTTACAGAAAATATATATATATATCAATTTGTGGATGTGGGTTGGAAGGAGATGAATCTTTTGAAGGGGTAACTTTCTTCAGCCCTTACCCACAGAAAGCTTGTGAGCCACACACAAAGGATCAAATTCAGCTCTCCTTAAAGTGTGCTAATCCGTACTTGAAGAGCATAGATCCTCTGATAAATGAGAAGGGAGAACTGGCTTCAACGGACATGGAGAAGGCTGAGATACTCAAAAAGTTCTTTGCCTCGTTCTTCACTGGTAGCTAGGATTCCCACATCTCATGTCCCTGAACCTCTAGGCAGGAGTCTGAGAGGCAAAATGCCTCCCACTGTATAAGTAGAGCAAATCTGAGACCGCCTCATGAGACTGAATGTTCCTATGGGTCAGACAGTACGCATTTGATGGTCCTTATGCAACTGGCTGATGTGGTTGCCAAGACACTTTCCATCGTATTTGAAAAATTGTGGCTGTCAGGTGAAGTCTCTGATGACTGGGGAAAGGTAAACATTACTTTTATTTTCAAGAAACCATGTTCTACAAGCTAGTGAGCCTCACCTATATGCCTGGAAATATCACAGAGTGGATCCTCCTGGAAGAGATGTTATAGCACATGTGAGACAAGGAGGTGATCCAAGACATTAGTATGGCTTTGCCAAGGGCAGATAGTGCCTGAACAATCTGGTGGCCTTCTGTGATGGAGTGATGCATCAGTGGACAAAAGAAGGGCAACTAATGGCATTTATCTAGACCTGTGAAAGGCCTTTGACTGACATACCTTCCCTTTGAATTGGAGAGATATGGATTTTAAGGCTGGACTACTTGGTGGATAAAGAGCTGGTTGGATGGTCACAGCCAGAGGGTTGTAGTCAATGGCTCTATGTCCATGTGGAAGTTGTTCATGAGTGGTACACCTCTTCAGCGAAGAAAGACTGGGGGAGTTAGGCTTGTTCAGCTTGGAGAAAAGAAGGTTCTGGGACCTCACCGTGGCCTTCTACTACTTGAGGGGAACCTATAAGCAGGAAGGGGACCAACTTCTGACATGGTCTGACAGCGACAGGACATGGGGCAATGGTTTTGAACTAAAACAGTGGAGACTTTGGTTAGACATTAAGAAGAAATTATTTACTCAGAGGGTAGTGAGGCAGTGGAACAAGTCTTGGAGAACTGGGGAGGTGCCTGAAGGCTGGAGGATAACCAATGTCACTCCAATCTTCAAAAAGGGCAGGAAGGAGGACCCAGGTAATTATAGGCCAGTCAGCCTCACCTCTGTCCCAGGGAAGGTGATGGAACAGCTTGTGCTGGATGCCATCTCCAGACAATTGGGAGAAAAGGAGGTCATCAGGAGTACCCAGCATGGGTTCACCAAGGGGAGGTCGTGCTCAGCCAACCTGGTGGCCTTCTATGAAGTTGTCACTGGCTGGGTGGATGGGGGGAGAGCGGTAGACGTAGTCTACCTTGATTTCAGTAAGGCTTTTGATACTGTCCCCCATGACCTCCTTATAACAAAGCTGAGGAAGTACGGGATAGATGAACGGACAGTGAAGTGGATCAAGAACTGGCTGACTGGCAGAGTGCAGAGGGTTGTCGCTGGCGGTGCAGTGTCTGGCTGGAGGCCAGTAACTAGTGGCGTTCCCCAGGGTTCTGTGCTGGGTCTGGTCTTGTTCAACATCTTCATCAATGACCTTGATGAGGGGATAGTGGCCACCCTCAGCAAGTTTGCTGATGATACGAAGTTGGGTGGATTGGCTGACACGCCTGAAGGCTGTGCTGCCATTCAGCAAGACGTGGACAGGCTGTAGAGCTGGGCAGTAAGAAACAGGATGACGTTTAACAAAAGCAAGTGTAGAGTCTTGCACCTAGGAAGAAATAATTGCATGCACCAGTACAGGCTGGAGGAAGACCTGCGGGAGAGGAGCTCTGCAGAGAGGGACCTGGGCGTCCTGGTCGACAACAGGTTGGCCACAAGCCAGCAGTGTGCCCTCGTGGCCAAAAAGGCCAATGGCATACTGGGGTGTATAAAGAAGAATGTTGCCAGCAGGTCAAGGGAGGTGATCCTCCTCCTCTACTCTGCCCTGGCAAGGCCTCATCTGGAGTACTGTGTCCAGTTTTGGGCTCCCCAGTATAAAAAAGACAGGGATCTCTTGGAAAGAGTCCAGCGGAGGGCCACAAAGATGGTGAAGGGACTGGAGCATCTCCACTATGAGGAATGACTGAGTGAACTGGGTCTGCTTAGCCTTGAGAAAAGAAGGCTGAGATGGGATTTGATCCAGGTTTATAAATACCTGAGGTGTGGGGGCCATAGTGGTGAGGCCAGACTCTTTTCAGTAGTGCGTGGGGACAGGACAAGGGGAAATGGGATGAAGCTAGAGCATAGGAAGTTCCGCAAAAATGTGCACAAGAACTTCTTTACAGTGAGGGTGACGGAGCACTGGAACAGGCTGCCCAGGGGGGTTGTGGAGTCTCCTTCTCTGGAGATATTCAAGACCCGCCTGGATGCCCACCTGTGTGACCTGGTGTAGGGAACCTGCTTTAGCAGGGAGGTTGGACTCGATGATCTCTGGAGGTCCCTTCTAACCCCTACAATTCTGTGATTCTGTGATAAGTTGTGGATGCTCCATCCCTGGAGACATTCAAGGCCATGTTAGATGGGGACCTAGGCAGCCAAATCTGGTAGGTGGCAACCCTAATCATGATGGGAGAGTTGGAACTAGATGATCTTTTAAAAGGTCCCTTTCAACCTAAGCCACTCTGTGATTCTATGATTCTACACCATAATAAGAGACAGATAAACAAGCAGGCAGTGTTAAGAACTACATAGGAATCAATTAAAAGAACACTGAAGACCAAGTTTAAAATATCACTGACTTATGTCAAAGTGTGTCAAATGGAGATGAAAAAAGAGCCAAATTTTATGAAATAAATATATTCTGGTAGTTAAAAGCTAGAATTATTATATTTGTTATATGGCAGAATATGTCCAGAACAACATAATTCCCTAATGCACTTGAAGGTTTAAGCAGTCCACTTCAGATTTGACTGAGGAGACTCACTATATAGACTAAATTCAACTTTGGAGTAACTATAATCAAGTCTCCAAAATGTTATGAGCTTGCATCAAGGGCCAACAGTGTTATGATAGAGCAAATAATTTTATCATTCCTACTTACACATAGCTCCTGTTTTCCATAAACATGTAACAAGCACTAAAACTTATCTATATGAGGTATAAAAATGTCAAAGTTTCAGTGTGATTTTTTAATTTAAATGCAACGTAAGTTAAAATTTAGTTTAAAATGCCTTCAGGCTAGTCAACAGCAGGGAAGGAATATAATTATGTCAAAATATGAAGTTACTCTTATAATGCAGATTTCATTGTTTGACACTGATGCCTCAAGAAATAGCAAACAAATTCATCTTTTCGTAAAGAATTTCTTGATATTAAAAATTGTTACTCATCCCACTATAACCATTACTTTTCTAGTTGTGCATGAATTCTTTTAACGGAGCAATTCATTTCAGAAAATCATGGAAAAGTATCATTTCTAGAAATAAAAGACAGATTAGATATTTCTCTGTTCTTCAAACTCACCAAGAGATAGATTGATCTTTAAATAGTTCATTGTACTTCATTGAAAAATTCTGCTTCTCATTGTAACATCAGAGACTGAAATTCATAGAATCATAGAATCACCAAGGTTGAAAAAGATCTCCAAGATCATGCAGTTCAACCATTCCCCTACCACTAATATTTCCCTACTAAGTCGTGCCCCTCAGTACAACACCTAAACATTTCTTCAACACTTCCAGAGAGGGTGACTCAAACAAGAGCCAGGGCAGCCCATTCCAGGCCCTGACCACTCTCTTGGAGAAGTTTTTCCATTCAACCTGAATCTCCCCAGCACAATTTAAGGCCATTTCCTTTCATCCTATCACTAAAACAGAAGAGGCTGATCTCCACCTCACCAAAATCTCCTTTCTGGTAGCTGTAGAGAGCAGTAAGGTCTCCTCCGAGCCTCCTCTTCTCCAGACTAAACGACCCCAGCTCCCTCAGCCTTTCCTCATAAGACTTGTGCTCCAGACCCCTCATCAGCTTTGTTACCTTTCTCTGAACACACTCCAAGGTCTGGATGTCTTTCTTGTAGAGAGGGCCCAAAACTGAACACAGTACTCAAGGTGCAGCCTCATCAGTGCTGAGTACAGAAGGATGATTGCCTCCCTACTTCTGCTGGCTGCACTATCTCCTATACATGCCAGCGTGCCATTGACACACTGCTGGCCCATGTTCAGCTGAGCGTTAACCAACACCCCCAGGACCATTTCTTCCACACAGCCCTTCAGCCAACTCTGCACCAAGCCTGCAGCATTGCCTGGGGGTGTTGTTGCCAAAGTGAATGACCTGCCACTTTGTTCAATTCTATTTTCTCTGAATCCCCACAGTGTAGCAGGAACCTCACTTCAGCAGAAGATCTACTTTTTACGAATGCTTACAGCAGCTTCCCTCTCCCTTCCTCTTGACAGCTATTTAGTATTAAGTTACTGCATATAGTTTGTCTAGGAAGCCTTCTTTCTATTTTTTTTTTAATTGCTTTTTTTTTTTTTTTTTTTTTTTTAACCAGTGATATTTCTCATGTTAGATAACTCTGTTATTCTTTCCATATAGGTGTGCTGTAAAACCATTTTCATCAATGGCAACTCTTAAGCCATCTCCATTCCAACACAGGCTTGGGATACAACTGAATTTGAAGTGGCTAGAAAGACAATGAAGTACCAGAGCCGGTGCATTTCTGCTGCTCTAAATCATTCTAATGAACTATCGCAGCAGGGATAACCTCCGTGCCCACTGCAGGGAGAGTACTAAGCCGACTTCATCCAATTCCTTATTCCCACCAACTTCAGTAAAAATTTTAGCTGACAACTAAACTGTTTGACATATTTTTTGCTTTGAAAACTGCCAAAAGATCGTGCATCCACAAAACCAAACAGATACCACACCCAGAGAGCTCATACCTCCACCTCCTCCCAAATGCATTCAAGTAAGGCCAGGGAGGGCTGCACGGATAGGAGCTTCTGCTTCAAAGAAATAAACAATTAGGAAGAAAATAATTCACTCTTCTTCCTTATGTGGCCCCCATTAATTTTTTTACTATTTTTCTTTTAAACACACCTTCCACAGAGGACCCCATCTAACCAAACCAGCCTGTGAATTAATAAATAAAAAATAACAGAAGGAAATCTACTCTTTATTTTTAGTCCAATTTCCAAAGTGAACTTGAATGCGTTATTTTTACTCCAGCAGTCTAGAATTTGTTTCTCTTTGTATTGATTAAGCAGTATTTGATGAAAGGCACTTGCAGGCAGTGGGTATATTTTACATCTTTGTCATTGGTTCATCTTTCACTAGCAAGTTTGGAATGTTCTCTTTATCTTCTATTTGCAGAATGTGGTAAAAAGCTGCATATTAACCACTTCTCTTCCTGCACTGGAAAAAGTTATCACTTAGATGCACAGAGGTCTTTTGCAATACAGTTTTTGACAGCATAAATTAGGCAAGAGTAACTCTCTGTATTTTTTTAAGTAGTTACACACTTTGGTTTGGGATTTGATTTCCTGTTGTTTAGATTCCCTCTTGAAAGCTCTGGATTGAGCCTTCATTCAGTGCCGCATACATTCATTTTCTGTAGGTTTCAGTCAGTCATACTAAAAAGGAGAGGCTGCTCTTAGGAGTCAATATACTCAAAATGAAGCAAAGAAAGTCTTCCTCAAAAAATTTTTATTTATTTATTTTAAACAGGAATGTATCTTAAATCCTGAGTTATAAATGTAAGATTAGGTAAAAAGTATCCCCATTTTCAGATACCTTTTTCTTCACTGATGAATTTGAAATGAATGTGGATTCTGGGAACAAAACTGGAATTGGACTAAACACAGTAGAAAGCGCTTCCAGCACTAGTGCAGATCACACCATTCCAGGTACAAGAACTTAACAAGCACTGGAGAAAAACATTCAAAGGATGCAGCACTTGGAGGTATGTAATTATAAGGAAACCTCCAAGACAAAGAAAATGTCTGACAGAAACCAATACTTCTAGGCTAACAATGAGCCCTCCCAAAGACCTTCAACTTGGAAGTGTCACTTCTCAGCTGTATTCTTGGGCCTGGAGCCCAGAAAACATAAGTCATTAAAATCACCACCAGCTTGGGACAGGGCACTGGGACAGCATACAGAGGGCTGAAGATGGTGCTGGGTTGAGCAAGCAGCAGGAGAACAGCTCTCCTCACTGACAAAAAGGTCCCAGACTTGGGCTCTTGCTGACAAGGGAAGGGGACAGAGAAAGCTCAAAACACATGTTTCTTATGGAAGTGGACAATGCACCTTCCCCCTCTGATAAACCTTTAGCCTATCAAATTGAAGTCATGGCTTTACAAGAAGCAAAGAGAATTCAGAAGCAGAAGGTGGAAAACTGTCCCATTGTGAACACAGCTGTCATTAGAGTATGACACTGATGAGTCCATGGCAACCGCTGGTTTTCATCTGCAGATGAAAGATGAGAGAGAGAGACACCCATAACCTTCCAGAAGATTGCTTATTCTGAATGGCAGAACAAATAAACATAATTTTTCTTTTTTAGAAGAGAAGAAATTAAAACAGAGTTGGGAAGTGAAGAAGAAATTATTCATCATGTCGAATAATTAAAGAGCCTGAAATCACATCAAGAACAAAGAGGGAATTCAAGCAGGAAAATTTTACATTCAGTATAGTAAATAAAAGGCTGTGATTCTAATTTCAGATAGACAATCACCTGCCACTGGGCCACATACAAAACAGCAAATCAGCTTTTACACATTTGGCCAGTGAATGATGCAAGCTATGGAGTGATGTGAATTGAGTTGAAGGTAAGCTGAGACAGTGAGACTGGAAATTATGTAAGGCAGCAAGTTAAGGCATTGTCCTTTTACACAAATTAGCTCACCTCACATCTTACAGAGAACGAGTAAAAATTAATTAACTTCTGTTTTGTTGGACAAACTTACCATTTAATTTAAGACACAGGGCTGTAATTACCAGCCTTCACTCTGGAGATCAGTGTTGCAGCTAACAGGCCTGTGTGAGACATCTTTCATTTATTTAGCTGCTGCTATCAGAGTATGTTGCAATCTGTCTGTATGAGGCTTCTTTGCCCTCACAGCTCCCCTGTGTGCAGACAAATGCTGTTGCTTCTGTTTTCCAGCTGGGATGTGAGCGTTGATGCCTACTTCAATGGCAGAGTGTAGCACTGAAGATCTGAATACCGCTAAAAATTTGTTTGCGGGCTGAAACTCAAAGTCCTGCCAGCTGGAGCACTCATGCAACAGGAAAGCCTAAGTTCATCCCTTCTCTGATATGATCAGATCCTTTCTCCCAGGGCTCCCAAACCCAAGGCTGCTGCTCCCAGGAGTTGGTGCAATGGGTGCACTCCAGCTGGTCAAGGAAGTTTGGAAGAGAGCTCTTTTTCTTCCTGAACCCTCCCACTACAGAGTTGTGTTGTAATTAATTATGAAATTAAAAGAAAATTATAGCGGCTTTGCATAAATTAGCAGCCTTCCCTTAATTCTGGCTTTTCTTAGCCAGTGTGTGTCTGATCATGTAATCCTAATGATTACTTCAAGTATTTTTTTACGAGTGTAACATAAGTATATACTACTATCTTTATGATATTTATAGCTGATATGGACACATCTAGTCTGACTCCAACCATCTGCCATAACACAGGCCAGGTAATGCCATCCAAAACTTTCTATATGCTTGCATTAAAGGTGCAGGTGGCATGGAGGTGGTGAAGTTATTGTCCTTGGAGGTATTCAGGAAGCATGGAGATGTGGCACAGAGAGACATGGTAGACATGGTGGGGATGGGTTTGTGGTCAGACTATATCATCTTAGTGGTCTCTTCCAACCTTAATGATTCTATGATTACCTGTATAATAGGATGACTCTTGCATCTCATTGCCACTTCAAACTCTTTGCACCTCTCTTGGGAAATAACAGCATTTCAAGCTTGGATTTACTCTCCTGGCTCAGCCTACTAGGTCCACAAAGTACTTTTTCCCCACATAGGAGATTCGGCAGAAACTGACACTGTAAGGCAGCTCATTTACCAGCTTGAAAATGTGATGCTTATCTTCTTAACACCTCACAAAGAAACAATATGTTCAGCTTATAGTAAGAAAAAAAAAAAAGGAACTGCAAAATGAACAATACAAAGAAAGCTTCTTATACTTCTGATATGACTCAGAAAGCAAACACTCAAATGCTCAGTCACAGCTCTGTCATCTTGTTCTGTATTTAAAGTACAGTGTCTCTTGACAGCTTTACCTATACTGCTTTTCTCTTGCTAAATTCGCAGGCACTCAGCTCCATCTTAAAGTTTTGGTACATTAACTACAAAGTGCAGTACTCGGACATGGAGCTGTGTCTGAACAGGTCTCCATTCTGCTCTGTCCCTCCATGCATAAGCAGTGCAAACTGATACAGAAAGGCTCCTAAATCTCAGAGTGCTTGAGTGCCACTTCATACGATGACATGTAAGAACAAAGAGAAAATAGAGATCCTGAGTTGCCTGGAGGAGTTTGTCATAGTGCAACACTCAAGCATGTCATCACATTCCCTAACCCTATTTACAGCAAATTAACTCCACTATCCTCTGCATCCACCCCCACCTTTCTTTCAAAGGCTGATTCCAGGGAGAGACAATCTTCATTTGCTTTGCACAGAGCAAAACAAGAGCTGAAGCTGCAAGCCCAATTACAGAAAAGCAAGTCAAGGATGTGGGATTTAATTCTTCATTGCAGAAAAAATGTGTTTATAATTAAAACAGCCACTGCATGTTTCTCAAGTGCTAACTCCAGAATATTCCAGTGCTCAAAAAGGGGCAGAAAATAAGGCACGCCAAGACAAGCAATGTAAGTACATAGGAACCATGGAACCATGCAGGATGCTGGAGAACAGCGACAAAAAACAGACATGTCCATGTACATAAAATTAGAAGCATAAACTCTCTTCTTAGATTCTTTAAGACTGTTTGTAAACCTCTTGTTTATATCTTTATGGTTAAAGTAAAGATTGCTTTCTGTGCATTTTAAAGTCTTTTCTGCATAGAACAGTACCACAAATAAATATCTATTGTGCCAGCATTTTGCTAAATTATTAATGCTTTAAACTCATAAATTGGAAAGAATCTTCCTGACTTTACATGTTCTCTTAAAGAGATGTGTTATCATTGGTGATTTTATTTTCATATGTTCTTATTTGTCTGTCAGAGCCAAGCAGAGTTGTAACACAGGAGGAAAAATGATAATCTTAAATTTCACCCTACTTTTCTTTATTAATGAACAAAAACTATTAGCTAGACTTAAATGCAAACAGTTTGGATGGTTTTAAAACCTGCAAGATTGAGGAGCTGATGATTAAACCAGAACAAAGCAGCACCATCTTGTGTTGCTGTAGACACAGCATTATTTAAGAGACCAACAGTGAGCGCACTCCTCCTCAGCTGAATCCCATTCATATGTATAAGAATCGGGTCTCTCCTGCCCAGCAGAGCTTGCACTTGAGGTGGGAGACAAGGAAATGAGAGAATCAAGTGGCAGTGCCTTGTTGTGAGGGATAATAAAGTAAATACACTTGTGAAAAAGAGTCACCTTCCCATGCTGTGCTCCAGAGGTCTGATGGAAGCTTGCTGTAGAAATTAAATTGGATCAATAGGCATGAAAGTGATGGTTCATCGTATGTCAGAAGGACACGGTGATGTTCTCTCTAAATCATTCCATTACAAATTAAGCTCTGCTTACAAGAAAAGGTTTCTCGTTTATTTGACTTTAGCAAATGACTGCTATAATCCAGCCTGAATAACAAAGGCAAATTGGACCATCCTCTCAGAAACCTTAGCAGAAGATTCAATCTGGTAACGCTGTCAAACAGGATGAGAAATGCCAAGAGTTAAACTGAGTTATTTCTGTCAAAAGAAATAAAGAAGAGGTAATGAAAGGTCTCTAGATATTAAAAGGAAGAAAAATAAAGGAGGCAAGGCCAGTGTGGACTGGGAGGGGACTAGAGCCCTGGACAAAACATGAAATGAGTATTAAGTTTATCATTTTAGTAAAGAGAAAGGTGTAAAATTGTGTGTTAAACTTAGGCAATCAGGAGAATGGAACAACAACAAAAAAAAAGAGTATAGTCATGTTCCAAGTATAAACCTAGTCCAGGGATATCAGTGCACTGAGGAATCTCCAATTCAAAATGTTTAAGAAAAAAAAGCCCACACAAAACCGAACTCTGAAAGCCAGAACTATAAAAAGCTTGCTAGATTGAAATAGGCAGCCCCACGTGACTGGAAGACAGACAACATGGCAGGGCGAGGGTGGAATTCAGCATGTAAATAGTGACTGTGAACCAGGGGCTGCTCAGATGAGTACCTTCAGTGGTGGTACAGAAGGACTGGGTTTTTTGTTTTGTTTTTGTTGGTTTTTTTTGTGTTTTTTTTTTTTTTTACAGGAATCAGGGAACCCTCATCTTCTGTACTTGTATAGTTGTTATTACATAAGGTTGTAACAGTTGAATAGCCAGAGGTTATAGGGGAACAACTCACCCACTCTGAGGCTCACAGCTAGGATGGATGCTCACCACAAGGAACTCCACACAGGAGTAATCTCCAAAAGAGATGCTGCCTTAGTGGTGGTCAGCCCTTAAATGGGATCTAGGAGAGGTGGAGTCAAGCTCCACCCCTTCCGGGAGCACAGCTGAACTACCTTCACCTGTGCTCCCACAGCTGACCCGTCACTTGCCTCAGATGGTTAATCAGAGGTTCAGGCTGTGAGTAACAGTTTCCCATACACTACTTCAGTTCTCTGTTGTTTAGAGCAGCAAACACAGCTCAGAAAATTTGCTTGAGATTTGCTGTACAATAAGTCTGAGTTCTTCTCAACCTGAAGCCATCTATCTTATTTTTATCTAGCTTGGCTTAACAAAATAGAAGTGAGGATCCATTCTGAATAATTTCAGTTGAAGAGTGGGTATAAATCATAGAAGGAGAACTAAATGAAGTACCGGAACAGGGACTTAACCTATCTCTAAGTTCAGGCTTAGAAAGGGTTGACAGTTCTTTGTTTCAGGCTGAAAATCCTTTGGAACCAAATCAGTCATACAGAGTTCGCTTGTATTCAGTTTGTTTGGCTTGTGCCCAAGTGGTTCAGTCCCACCGTTCCTCACACTTGGTTTATGGGACTCTGGAAGCCTGAGGTACATCTGGATAGCATATCCCTACAAATTTTGTAGAACCTTCATCACAGCATGAACAGGGAAGACGCCGTCAGGTCTCTGAGACACTACAAGAGCTGCCGAAGCGCTGTGGTTTAGAAAGAATGAGATACTGCTCTGCAAAGCCTGTAAAATAATTGTGATACCATTTTGAGATTCTTGGACTGGATGATTTAATTCAGGCAAATCTCACACTTCACTTATAGCAGAAAGAAAGCCATTGTTCCCAGTACTGGGACCCAGAAACTGTGTTCCTAGAAGCACTTCACAATATCCATAACAGATTAGGGAGCATGTGAGGTCTCACTTCTGCCAGCATCCTTTGTGCGATCAATTCAAGTGTTACATAAAGAAACCCTAGTTAGAGTGCAAGATCCCTGAAAACTCACAATCAGGAGAGAAGACCTGAAAAGACACTGGCACTGAAAACTATAACTTTTAAAAGCTGAATGGAAGGATTACCTCACTGGGAACGTAATCGAAATCACAGAAGTTACCCTGGGGCACAGCAGTTAGATCATTTTCAATTTTAAATTTCTCTTTTAAGAGTGCAGAAAAAGTGCTGTAATCGAAGATTAAGAAAGGTAAACCAAGCATATCTATGCTAAAGATGGATTAGAAATACTCATTCTAGCCAGTAGTAAATACTTTCCCTACCAGTTCACGCTGGCTTAAAGTTACAGGTGCAGGTCCCAGGCAGCAAAGGAGACAGATAACATCAAAATGGAATTGAGAGACTTTACCCCAAGTTTTGTCCAGAAATCAAGAACTGAGCGAGACCACCAGGCCTGGAAAAAGAAGTAGTAAAAAAAGGCTGCTAGCATAAGTAGATTTTGCTTAGATTGGTTGTTCTTTTCACAGAGATTGCTTCTGGCAGGTTCTTAACAACACCAGGCAAAGCATTTTCACAGGTTGGCCAACAGCTGTATATAGAAAAAAGAAGAGAACTCACCCAACTGGTGAAGGGGCTCTCTAGCTACGCAGCACTCCCGAGGAAGAAACCCAGGTCCAAGAGATGCTTTCTTTTTCAGTGGCTGTTCCTTACAGCAGTCCAGGGTGGCTCCACCCTGGGTCCTCCTCTTCTGGTCACACAGGTGCAAACAATTTACCTGTGTTCCCTGGGCCAGCCACACACCTTCATCAGGTGCTCAATCACCACTTCAAGCCATGACCTAACAGCTCCCCTACATAGATTATATTCGTGATAGCAAAAAATATAGTAAAATCAGCACGGCCACATAAAATATTTGATGTTTCTTAGCCTGAAGCACAGACTGGTCTAGTGGGAGAGGGGGACAGAAAAAAAGGTAGCTTGCATTGCCTCTTTTACAAGAAAACAATGGACACTAGAGTATGATATCTGATGACTAGCATGGCTGTATAGTCATAATTATACAAGGCTGTAATAGATGGATAGCCAGAGGTTATATAGGAAAAACTCACCAACACTGAGGCTCACAGTTAAGATGGATGCTTGCCAACATTGAGGCTCACTACAAGAAACTCCACACAGGAGTAATCTCCAAAAGAGATGCTGCCTTAGTGGTAGTCAGCCCTTAAAAGGGATCTAGGAGAGGTGGAGTCAAGCTCCACCCCTTCCGGGAGCACAGCTGAATTACCTTCACCTGTGCTCCCACAGCTGACCCGTCACTTGCCTCAGATGGTTAATCAGAGGTTCAGGCTGTGATTAACAGTTTCCCATACAAGGGCCAAAAGTTATGTCCAATGTTTTAAAAAAGCAAAGCTCTCCTTTGGAAGATCTTACGCAATAAGCACTGCTATTGACAACAACAAATGCTTCCAATGAGAGGATATACATTCTCATATAGTGGCCTCATGTTGCAATGGGGAAGTTTAGATGTGATATCAAGAAAAAAATTCTTCATTGAAAACATGATCAGGCATTGGAATAGAACTGCTCAAAGAAATGGTGGAGTCGGCGTCCCTGGACGTATTTAAGAGATGTGTAGTTGTACAGCTTGGGGACATGGTTTAGTGGTGGACTTAGTAGTTGGGTGGATGGGTAGACTTGATAATCTTAAGGGACTATTCTATGGTTCTCTATGATTCTAACCACTCACAGAAAAAGAGTTAATAAATTCCAGTCTCTACCTGCTTTTTACCAACCCTCCTTCCTTGGGGAATTTGAAGAAGCCTTCTCCATGATACAAGTGCTCAGAGCCAGAACAAAACAGAACTGGCACTGGAGCTTTTGCAGCTTTCAGAGAGAAGCAAAAAGCCCCACCTGATTCTGGTAATGCAAAACAGAGCAGAAAAAAAATACACAATTTAATATGGAAATGGAAGGAGATGATACCATCTTACTAGGAAATATTTAAGAACATTTTTGGCACAGTAGATGGATGCAGAATTTTAGAAAGGTGATTTTGTGAGAGTTAGAAAGAATCTGAAGTAAGTTTCACAGTTATCCCACTTTCTAAAAGCTGCAAATCAACTTCCAGTAATAAAGCCCTGAAAACCAGAATTTACTTGTGCGTGGGCATGGTTCCAGAAGAGCAGTTCAAGCCTACCTCTTTGACTCAAGTGCTGCAAAGAATCCGCTTTGCAGCTTTGATGACAAGCGCTGTCTGTGCCATCACTGACAGTAAAACATATTCTTTGAAGGCAATTAGAAGGCTACTTTGCTGTTAGAGATAAGTCAGGTTTTGGCTGCAAATGCCCCTCTGAGGCAACTTATAGTAGACAGAAGGTGACTCTCAGTTTCCAGCAGAGATGCCATTCTGTCTGATGTTTTTAGTGGTTTTTTAATATACAAATATGACTTGGGGAGCAAAACACCCAGGAGGCACGCTCCTGGAAGCTCATGTCTTTCATGCTGGCTCCCAGGTGGTCCATTTGTGTCTGAATTTGGAAAAAAACTGCTAAAATAGTCTTCCTACTGCCCTGAGAAGGTCCTATTACTTGTGGAAATTGAGTGAACCCAAGCTCTTTGGCTTTTCAGATGACTGGATATGCAGTTGTACAGAAGTACAATCATTACCCACCCATGAAACCTGCTTCCACCTTGCTGAACAACTGCATGCTCCCATTGGGAACCAGGCATTACAACAAAACCAGCAGCAATAGATGGAATCTTCCTGGCATTGCCACACGTCTGTTAATTATACATAATGCTTTCAAGACTTAAAAAGCATTGGATGCTGCTATTTTAGATGAATTAGCTGACTCGAGAAGTGCAAAATATGTTTCTTACATCACACACCATCAAAGGGATGGTTTCCTGAATAAAACCTCGACTCCCAGATTTTTGCCATAGCCAATGGATCATTTCTGTGGCTTGCTAGAAGGTCATGTGCGGTTCTGCAAAGGTGACAGCAGAGTACATACAGTACATACATGGCCAACACACAGAACCAGGAGAAAAACAGCATCAGAATGCATTGTCCAACAGGCTTTCCTTAGGGAGACCATTGCAGATAATACTGCTTTCCTCCCTACCCAATGAGGTCACAGAGCAATGTTCAGAGCAAGCCAGCTACAATTGCATGCTTCTGTACAAAGTATTTATACCAAAGCCAGTTTAAACTTGGAGTTAATACTTCATGATCTTTCAGTAAGAAATCTGACCATGTCTCTGGTAGAGTATTCCCCCAGTAAACCCCCCAAAAAATGTATGAAAAAGTGGTTTTCCTGTCTGCAGAAAATAGAGTATTGTGTTATTGAAGAAGGTGACATTCCAAAAAGCTGCAAAGTCATCGGGAAAATCATGCCTATATTCTTCAGATAAATGCAAGAATTAGAATGCATTAGAGGAGAAGCAGAAGTGCCCAGGGCTCCCTAGGTTTATAATCTGTCAAGGAGAAACTTTATCAATAATTTATTAAAAGAGGAATAGTTAGCAAGATAGAATCTCTCATGTGCACAGTGCACTTAGTGGGAATAAACGCACCGCAATGAGAGGCCTCAACCTGTACGCATAGCTGCTCATGGGAGGAATGTCATTAAAGGCCAGGGTACTGCCCATATCTGAAGCAAAAGAAGAGTTTCACAAGAGTCTGCATCCCAGATGTGGGTTAGGGGGAGAGCTGCACAAAGTGCTCTGGGCAGACAAATCCTGCTCCCTGCCTTCCATTGGCTGCCCACAGTTTGGAAGATGGGGTGCAGCCTTAGAGGAGATTTCTGCATCACCACTTTTCTTGTGAACACAGAGAAACTGAAACCTGAGTGGCCACGTTTTGTTTAATGATTCATAAACAGAGGCTGTGCAAGCTCCATTCCTACATTTCAGGAGGCAACACTGATAACAAGCTCTCGGCTATTCCCTACATCATCTCCATGAAGAGCACCAATGTTGTGCCCTTGTTGGAAGATTAAAAGATCCCTGTTACAGATTCGGTATCCTTGTGTTAGAGCCCCAAGCCTTGTCCCTGGTGCAGAGACAGCAGCATCTGTACGAAGTCAGCAGAGTCTCATCCAATCCCCTCAGCAGATATGTCAACCTCAGGGTTAGGGTTAGGAGTTTTGCCTCTGCTCTGAGTTAAAAGAATGCAAAAAAGAAAAAGAAAAAAAAAAAAAAAGAAAGAAAGAAAAAAGTCATTCTAGTCTCTGAAAATGATGATTTGGCATTTGGAGGGACATCATTGATTTCTTGGTCTACCACAGACTTCCTAGATGCCCTTGGGTAGCTGCCCCATGCCAGCCAGGAGCTGTTCCAGCTACAGGGACACATGGCAGCTGCACTGGGCTGAAAACTTTTGCTGTCCCCCACATGAGGCTGCTCTTGATTGATGTCACACAGGGCTTTGTGCTAAACACACAGAAGGATGGCACAACAAAAATTGAAAATAAAAATCTCATATGATTGCTGTTTTCCCTACCACCTGCTATACAAACAATCAAAACACTCAGCAGGACTATCCAGTATGGGAAGTATTTTCACTGCTTTGACAAGGGGAGGGCAAGAGAGGTATTAATGCTGTAAACAGGGAGACAGGAGAATTTGAGGAGGTGATGTCAGCCAGTACACCCCAGATTAGCAGTATGGCTTCTGAATGGATCCCAAGGGGAAGGGCAGGAGGAAACAGAGTCAGTACTGGGGGACAGAGAAGGGCAGAGGATCAGATCCCAGGAACTAAATAAACAGCAAGAAGACAGCAAGGACTGCTAGTTCTCAAGGGCAGCAGCAGCTAGCTTGGATCAGCTCTATCAATTTGGGAACACTCTGAAATTAGATCAGGTCATAAAAAGCCATCCCCTTCTTCCTAGCACAAAATGGAAATTCTGCATTGGCATTGCCATTAAATTTGTATTTAGCTTTGTCTACTCCAGAGGATGGGTGCTTAGTACTAAGCTTCATATGTCATAGTCCTTTGGAGATAAACACCGAATGACTCTGTGGAAACTGCAGCTCACTGCCTCCCTCTTTTGTAGCAGAATCAAAGAAGTACCTGACCTTCTCACTGTTCGTGTCCCTTCCAATACGAATTTCCTGGGATCTATTGTGAAATGGAGTTTTGTGCTGTGAACTGGAAGGCAGCAGAAATGTTGTTTGATAGTGATCCAGCAGTTTATGTGCTGGGGAGAAAAGTAAGTGCCATAGGCAGGAAACAGCACTACATTCCCGTCCTCATTTTCCCAAACGCAGAAAGGTATGTCTCAACCACATAGCTCAAAAAAATGATAATAGATTAGCATGTTATTCTCCCAGAGACTAATTATTTAAGCACACTGGCTATCTGGTGAGTAACAAGCATCTCCTACAGAGATCACTATGACCTTCTATTCAGATTCTAGTGGTCAGTTGGGTTGTTTTACAGATGCTCTAAGCTCAAAATATAAACAATACCTTGTTGTCTTTTCTTTGTTTGCTGTGCCCTGAAGGTGGGCCAAGGAGGGAGAGCTCTGGGGAACAAACATTTGCCCTAGTGTGGCTAACAGGGCATGAGTGATGACACTGGTAGGGCAAGGGAGAGCAAATCTCCCATTTCTGAGGCCTCATTCAGATAGCTGTAGCAGTTCTTCGCAGCACATCACAGAACAGATGGTCCTATTTCCACAAGAAAATAATCCCTCTAACTGCGAAAATCTTGAGATACTTCTTTAAATACGCCATCAGGCCCTGTAAACAACTACTGCAAATCAAAATCATGAGCTTGGTTTTGACTGTCTTTAGTAGCTGCCTGCAGAGCAAAGAACCTAAAGGGGAGGTTTGGGAGGATTTCAATAGTAGCTCACTGATCTGAGCTCACAAAAGAAGTCTCAATGTCTACTCCTTTAAGTGATATTTATAGGCTTACTAAAGGCTGAACTAATTCAGTTGTTGCTTGCTTATAAATATCCTAGTACTACGTGGGGAGTTGATAAATTAGATTTTGAATTTATTTTTTTTTTTCCTAAGATGGATGCATTTAGGAGAGCCCTGTTATTAAATGGAGGAAGAAAGTAACCTTTAATTTGCAGGTATCTGTCAAGAGGCTATTTGGAATACTAAATTATCCCTGTTGATCTCTAAATGAAATTGCATTTCCTTTTCATATTACATTATTCAGATAACTGATAACTGTACTCTGTTGAACTGCACAGATGAATGCTGTATCCAAATTAACACATAATCTATGGCAAAGGCCATCAGGATGACCAGACCTAATCTTGGTGTAAGAAGGTGGAGATCTATTGAATTCTAATAACCAGGGCTGTGTTTCTGACCTGTGGAGCCATGAAGATTTAGTGAGTTATGGTAGCAAGCTGCTTGTAAGCCTCAGTTATTGGATGAAAGACCAGAAGTTTCTTAGTAACTGTGAAAGTTGTGCTTGACCCACAGTTTATTTTCTGTACCTTGCACACTACGCCTTCCCCACAACAGATACGTAAAACAGAGAATCTCTTCTACCTGCATACCTACATTCCTGCAACCAATGCATTGCTTTCTCCCGGTTCTTTTGGAACATCCTTGGAGGGCAGCATCCAGGTCATATTCTACTGGGTGAAATGCCTGTGGTACAAGGATTGTCAATTACTTCTAAAGCTATCAGATCCAAGAATCAGTCAGACAGTGCTCAAACGCTACTGACAAAAATATATACAAATACCTCTTCCAGAGCATCAGCCCTCTGATGGTTACAAATTTCTAGCTCAAGCATGTCCCTCACTGGTCTGTGTTTGTCTGATCTTTCACCTGCATTATTAATGTTCCCTTCTTTGGTGCTGAGTTTCTATCTTGTGTACCTTCTCTGTCATGCATTTGATGTCAGTACTAATACACTTGTTCATCCTTCTTTTGGTAGACTATAAGAGTCGTACTCTACTAGTTTTCTTTTTGTAAACACCCTCACTTGCTCCTGTCCACTGTACTTTCCTGCTCCTGTTGGCCTGTGATTCATCTCACTTGAATGTCATTGACCAGAATATTACATTTACAGACACAATTTCTGATTCATGACCAGTGCCTTACATAGTGGTGTCACTGTTTACCTGGATGAGCTGCTCTCAGTACAGCCCGCTACAGTATCTGCCTTTACATAGCCATGCCACATCTGTTGCTCGTAGCCACCTAGTAAAGGAAAGTATTTCTTTATTACTTCCTTTTATTGTCTATTGGCCAATCCTGCAAAGATTTTTGAGAAGAATCACCCATAACTTCTCTGAGACTGACACAGCTCCTTCTGGTGCAACTGCTAAGACCTCCTGATCAGTCACTTCCATATTCACCTTAAAGCTCTTGCACTGCTCCCCATATTTTCTGATTTTACTGACAGCTTCCTCCAAGGCTGTGTTTCAAACGCTTTTGATTTTCTAAACAAGGAAAATCCCAGGGACACAATTTCACATCAAAGGAAGGTATCAGGCAGCATGAAGCTCTCCCTTCAATAAACCTGTGTTGCTTTCTATTTTCTGCTCACCTCCGTCTCTTCAATTTCTTCCTGCCTTAACACTGATTCTAAAACACTTGCAGCAATTAGTCAGATTATGGGCATTTGGTTGTGTTTGCCACTTCTTCTGCCTCACTGAAATGCCAATAGCATATTCTCCAATGGTTGTAGCATACAGTTGTAAAATTGCAACTGTGAATTTAATTTCACTCTCTCGGCTTTTGGTATTGCAGGACAATCATTCTCCAGCCTCCCTGAACAAAGCACATCAATTACTTTGTGATCATTGTCGCTTTACATCTAGCAATATCTTTCTGTCCACACAGACATTCTCACTAACCAGTAGACCTTTGCTAACAGTTTCAGCCTCACCCCTTTTTTTTTTTTTTTTCTTTAGGAAATTGAAGTTAAGTGAACAGTTGACTTATATTTGGTTTATCCTTAAAGACTATAACAGCCTTCTTCTTCCCTTGGTCACACACCAAGTTTGAGATCAAAGGGAAAAGTCTTGTAGGAAAAGTGTCACGGTCATCAGACTACAGGCAAGAGAGAAAGGAAGACAGCCAAAAAACGTTAGTAAGGAAAAGCTGCATTTATATGCAGTCCTCCCTTGCTGTGAACTGTCCTGTTTTATGGATGAAGGATGTACTGGCGACGTAGGATTTCATTACCTTTTCTTTGATATATCAGCACATTCAATGTTACAACCCTCCCACCTGTCTTCTTCAGTTTATTGTCTACCCTTACTTTTCAGTAGTGCTAAGCACAGTCTAAACTGAGCTCCTCACAGCAGATACCTGCCAGTTCAGAGGTCCATAAAGTGCTGCACCTGTAAGGCTGTCTGAGTAAGCTATAAGGAAGCAATAAATATGACTGGAGTGCAATTATATTTGCTAACCTGGCTTTGAAACTAGCATCTTAAGTGAGGAAAGTCCAGTGAATAGACAAAAGGTAGGTTATAACTAGGCAAGCTTTTCTTTTCTTTTCAAACTGCTCTACCCCTGTGACCTTCTGCTTCTGCTTCACCTCTCCAGGTATCCCTTTCCTCTCCCATCATTCATTCACTTGTCTGTTTAGACTGCTGGATCTCCGGGGACAGAAGATTTTTCTTTCATTTCTTTTTGGTGTCTGATCCTACTCACAATACAAAAATAATACTAACCCCCTCAGGTTATGATTCTATTTTAATGCTCCACTCCCTCTTGGAAGCTAAATTCTTCTTTCTCGCCGTGGGTGTTTTCATGAGCAGATGAAATTCTTGGGAGTATGAGCTTTCTTCTCTGTACACAAGGTGTGGGTGCACTCAGGGAGCAGGGCTACCAAGGTGCACATGGTAGCAAGGTGGTTGGCTTCTTCATGAGCTGAACACAGAGCTCTATTTGAAGTGAACCTCAGGAGAGCAAGGGCACCTTTTTTTGGTCTTTAAAGGACCGTGCCACAAAGCACAACACTCATTTATTTCTGCATTGGGCCGGAGGTTTTACAGTAGAACAGATTTTTCTCATTCTTCTATGAGCAGATACTCACGTCAAGGTCATCTATTGCTTAAGTACTTTCTGCCTGCTACCAACTTTCCTTGGCTGTGGCTGCTCTCTCCCATAGCATCCGTATGAACATCACAACATGCTGCACATGTCCCAGGTGATGAGAAAGTGAATCTATGCTGCTGTTTCTTAGTTCATCCTCCAGCAGCTTTTGGAGCCCTGTAAGATGTTGGAAAGTCCTTCACAAATTATTAATACAAATAATGTTCAGTGAATCATATCATCATTAAGGTTGGAAACGACCACTAAGACCATCTAGATGACCCACCCTCACCATGCCCATTGACCACGTCCCTCAGTGCCACATCTCCATGGTTCTGAACACCTCCAGGGATGGTGACTGCACCACCTCCCCAGGCAGCCCGTGCCAATGCATCACCACTCCTCCTGAGAAGAAATTCTTCCTAATATTCAACCTGATATGTGTAGGGTTTAATTTTAATGTGTCAAAAACTCAGCATGAGTGAAATGGGAAAAGGAATAAGCACACTGACCTTATTTTTATTCCATTACATATACAAAGCATCACAACATCTGCTTACAAAGCAATTCCCAAGAAAACAAGAAAAGCTTTTCCCAGAAGCTTTCACAGTTCGTTGGCTGAAAGGGGAGTCAAAATATATTAACTTGTATTGTGCTGCCCATATCTGTGGTCTTAGCTCCCCAGCCACATCTTAATATCTGAGATACGTAGTAGCTTTCCTGCTATCCTTGTAAAGCAATCCACCTCATAGCTATCTTTCCTTTCCCTGGCAGACAGTCATAGACAAGCATGAAGAGACAAACAATTGAGGAAAACACAAGCAGTCCTGTATTGAGCTGGTTGAAGTCTGGCTCAGCCAAAATCCTCAAATGCACTGAATGCTGAGAACCTCTCCCAATTGCTGCAGTCCTGCATAACCGACTATGAACACTTGGAGTGTCAAATGGTCCTATCAGGTCTAAACAGGTTTGCACAATGCAGTGAGATCAGCCATAGTGATAACATGACATTTTCACCACTGCAAAAGCACATTTTCAGATACAGCAGGGTGTAGAGGTTGTATTTTCAAAGGCAGAAAGTTTCCCTTCTTCCCAGTAATTCTTTTCAATAGATCACTGAGAAGTCACCAGTATTAAACTTCTAGGGCTGATTTCTGCCATAGATGCGTAAGATTCACTTCCTCAAAAGTCGTTAGCAGGTTTGAACCCCTGACCTGCAGAGCTGAGCACAGATCTATATCTCTCAAACTCAAAGCTGAACTTCAGCAGCTGCATTAGACTCTTATCCTTTCAGACAACAGGGATGCATGAGATATACTTTGAAGGCACCTACAAGATCTCCTCAAGCCAACTATCTGAGGGCAAGGATTTGGCCTCTCGGTATTTTGTGGATTTCCATGCTCAGACCAGTCAATTAGAACACTGACATTTGATACAATATTCCAGCTTTTTTTTTTAAGGTTTTTCCAACAGACTTTAGTGCCCAGCAGGAGCTATGAGTGGAGTAACTCTTTGACATTTTAAATTCAAGCAGCCATGACACTTAGCGGAGCAACCCTTCTGAAGCTGGTCACATAGTGCTCCCCTCATCCACTCGTCTGAGCAGCACTGACAGAATAAGTTTGCTTTGGCAAATTTTTGCTTTTAATAATACTGATTGATGAAGGTTGAACTGAAGCTGAACTCAGCCTATAATCCTTCATAGGCCAAAAAAATAAAAAAAAAAGAAAAAAATAGAGAAAAATTAAAAAGAGAAAAAAAGCCATGAGCTTCATGACTCAGAACAATTCTGGTAGAAATATGACAGAGGACAATGATGTTTTGAGCTTGTAATTTTGTGGACTGGGCTGCAGAATCCAGTGCAGTGCCACAGGACTGCTGCGAGTCTCTGCCAGTTCAGCAGCAAATGCTGGTAATTTCTCCAAGTTTCCAGAAGCATTAAAACACTGAATTTTGATGGTAAGGTTAGAAGAGAGAAGAGAAATGGAAATAGAAAAACATCACCACATTTTTGTGCATGTCTGGCTGGAGAAGCAGCCCAAAACAAGATGGACCCACGCTGACTGCTCTTGTAGTTGTAGATATGTGCCCATTTAATGGACCACTTCCCAGACCATTGCTGCGATCCATTTCAGTGCACATACATATACCAACTTGCTTTTACATTCTATCATAGCTGCTTCTTTGCTGCCGGGAGAGTTCACCCTCTGGTTAGAGACACAAACCTACAAGCCACTGTGGCAAGGAATGGTGTGGGAAGGAGACATGAGACTCTACTTCACTTTCCCTTACTTCTGATGCTGACAGAATGGTTGTGTCGTTCCCTTGAAAATCCTTATTTTGTATAACAAAGCATTTCACATGAGTAAAAACAGTGCCAATGCAGACTAAGTTCACCAGGTCAGGCTCTCAAAGTCTTGTAGGATCTTCCCTCTGCCTCCCTGTGCTCTTGCTTTCCCAAGACACCAAGTGAGCAGTCAAGACAGTCCAAACTTACAATGGGGAGAGACTGAGGTGATGTTTTGTATCACGATGTATAACAGGGGTTTTAGCCAGTTGAAATATTTCTTTACAAGATCACTGACCTTTTTCAAGCAGTAATTTCCTGCTTCAAAATAGAGAAACACACAGCCATTGCATGGCCAGGGATGCTGACACAGGGAGCAGGTGTGTTGGCAAACTCTGTAGACACAAGCATACAGATGAATCTCTTTTCTAGGGCCAGTACTCCTGGGAAAACAAAACAAAACAAACCACATGCAATCCTTTGATTTATTAGATTCATGTGCAGGCTGCTGTCTAAAACATTCAGGTCTTTGTTATTGTATGCAAAATATCTGCCAGCCTACTGCAGATGGCTTAGATCACCAAAGATACCTCAGATAACAAGCGGGCCCTCAGAACCATAAATTAGAACAGCCTTACTAGTGTTCTTGGTTGTGCCATGTGGATCTGTGCAGCCATGGCAGGATTTGGATATCACCAACTACCCTCTGCTCTTGAGCTATCTTCATAGCTACCATAGGGAAATAGCTGCCAAAATGAGCCAGGTTCTTCTGTGGATGTTTCCATCAGGGAAGGCTCTTCAGTGCTCTCAGAAAATGGCATACAAAGAAAAGAAAAAGAAACAAAGTTCAATGGAGGACCAGCTTGACCATTGCACAACATCCCACAGTACTGGATCTATTTTCGTTGACAAACATTAGTAATAACTAACTATATATATATAGTTATACTTTTTTTTTCTTTTTTTTTTAATACAATTTAAATATTTCCTTTAACAAAATGAATTCCTACAGAGGAATCTATGGGCATGAATGCCCATGCTTTGGGTAACAGTTCTATTCATCTCACACCTCAATGCCCAGCTGTGTTTCTGTCAGTCTGGAACAAGCTGGAGTGATGCAAGGTTTAGCCAAGGGAGCAACACATTCCTGTTCCACCTATTTGCAGCCCAGAGACACTGAAGAACCCCAAGCTGGGATTCTCCTGTATCTCATGCTGTGGTTTTCACCACTCAGTGAAGATGAAGTACTACCATACTGAGTGTGCAAATGACTGTAAACTGCAATTGTCAATCAAGGCACTGCTTTTTCCTTTTCAATCAGATGGTTCTGATTGAAAGTTCTGGTTCTGGTTCTGGTTCATTCAGCGACACAGATATCTTTAGCCTTGGAAAACTTTTCAACTGGGCCAAGCAAATAAAAACTGTAAATACTCCCAGTACTCATCTGCATGCTGCCTTCCCACTGTAGAGGTATTGAGGTCTACACAAGAAATGGGATATGAACTGGGCAGCATAGGACCACTGCATCAGTTTTAGTGAACGCAGTAGTTGAAGTGAGAGGAAAATGATGTGCTTTGATTGGGCTCAATGTGGAACAAGCACAGTAAAGCCTCCAGTGTGAAGATTATTTAAATAGGACTCAAGCCTTGTAGAAATGCACGAGTGCTGCTATTCAGAGCAACTGGTGGAAGGACTGTGTTCAGCGGCAAAGAATAAATTCATGGCAGTCAATGACTTCTAGCTCTCCACCTGTCCTCTCCCAGTATATGATGAATTCTGGTTTTCTAATCTCACTATAAAATAATTACGCAATTTCAACATCCATTTGAAGTAATTGTTTTCTAGACAATATCAGAGTGCTAAATTCTGCTTGATTACTTTTTTCCTTATTATGTCTATCATTATAGCTGTAGCATGTTATTTGTTTTAGATGAAAGACAAAAAGAGGCATATAAATCTTTTAGTGATACCTTGTAGTTAGCAACCTCTTTGTTTAGAAAGGTAGATTGGGGCAGGTGTATTTACCCCTCTCCAAACATGACTGAATAACACTTGAAAATTAGATCTCAGCTGTTTCTGTTTGTTCCAAATATTTAATTAAGCTGCCAGACAAGTGTTTTCCAGCATTAAAAATATAATATCTATCTCTGTTTAATGGAATTAACGCAAATTAATGCATTTAAATTATCCGCAAATTTTTAATGGAGTTTGTAATATGTTTTTAGGTAGATATGCAACTTTAATATCAGGTAACTCCTGTTTGCTACACCTTAATTTCACAGAGCACTAAGATAATAATCTCTGGCATAATGTAATGTAAGAAATTCAGTCAGGATTTATGAAAAGCCTCATTTAACATTAATAGACATACAGGGACCATTCACCTCTGGTCAATGCTATACTCTTAAGGCAGAGCACAAAAACGCACCTTAAAAAAATGCATTTTCTAGTGCCGTAAGAGTAAAGAAAGAGAAGCGGGATTTAATGAATCCTTAACACTGGTAATTATTCTGCTCACAACTAGATGACAAGCTACAGGGTCTAGAGCCGGTAATAATATCTCACCTCATTAAAACCTCACTTAGATGTTTTGACTCTGTGGTACAGAGAGAAACATCATCTGTTTCTTCCACAATCTGTAATTTCACTACAATCACTGGGCTAAGCTACAAAATGTCACCCCAAGCATTCGTTTGACAAATGCAAGCTCTCTGAGCTAGCAAATCCTTTCCAATAAGAGTCACAGCACTCAAACCTACCTGATGCAAAGAATACCAAAGCAACTTTTGTCTTCAAGAACATCACTGAAGGTTGAAGCACAGACTCACGAAACAAACATCTGACCATTATAACAGTGACTTGGACACTCAGCAAGCATATTCAGAATTAGATTAACTATTTGGAACCAGCAGTTTTTAGCCTCTTTTTCTACGGATATAAAGGTTTTGTGGAAGTGATTGAGAGAGGCTGTGACAGTAAATTAGTGGCTATGGTAGTGATTGATGTGTTGATGGTTGCACTAGATGACTTCAGTGGTCTTTTCCCACCTTGATGATTCTATAACTGTGTGACTGTCCAGCTGTGATGAAGCCACATTCAACTCAAGCAGAAGTCTCAGGGGTGTTGCATGAAAATTGGCTAACAAGAAAAGCCTGCAAAGTAGTAAAAGATGCAACATGAACACACTTCATTAGACAGTAGACAGCCAATAACAAATTACAACCTAGAAGAAAATGGTCCGCATTAACTCCAGTGCACACAGACCAATGCATCGTTAAAAAGGAGGCCTAAGCACCCACCATCCCTGCTGCTTTTAGCATGTACTGTGCTTTACAAAATTAGGAAAAAGTTCTTTTCAAAAAGAGTGGTGATGCAGAGGCACAGGCTGCCCAGTGAAGTGGTGGAGTCACCGTCCCTGGAGGAGTTCCAGAACCATGCAGATGGAGCACTGAGGGACACAGTCAGTGGGCATATTACAGATGGTTGGACTAGATGATCTTAGAGGTCTTTTCCAACTTTAACGATTCTATGTTGGGAATGATAACTTCACTTGGTAGTTTAACAAAACCTCTCAGAAACTGAAACTGTGTCATTTTTTTCTGAGACTTAATTCTGAGAATGATAATTTTAAGTGAAGTGTGTCTCCTGATACCATCAGAAAAACAAAAAACAAATCTCAGCCTTTCAAGTTTAACAATTATTCTTCCCAGAAATTTTTCTTTTTCTTAAATGAGGACCTCTGTCCTTCTGGCAGATGGCCTCAATGTTTAGAGCCATAGAACTGAGTTGGAAAGAACCCTTAAAGGCCACCTAATCCAACTCCCCTGCAGTGAGAAGGGACATCTACAGCTAGACCAGATAGCTCAGAGTCTGGTTTATCTGGACTTTGAACACCTCCAGGGATGGGGTAAGACCTTGATATACTTGACTGTATTGAACTCAGCACCCACAAGGTGCCGAAGGAACCCATCCAGTCAACACAACTCTGAATCAGCAAAAGAGCTGTATACTTCTATAAGCATTTTGAATTCCACCATGTCTGTCTACACTGAGCATTCGGTAAATCATTGTAGAAAACTCACTGGCTCTCAGCAGGCTTAAATGCCACCACAATTAAAGCAAAATAAGTTTTCATCTAAAATACACTCTCCAAATTTTCTTTCACTTAAACAGCAGTGGCAAGAAAAAATTTGAGGTAAAAAAATTACAACATGCTTTGTATTTTATATTGCTGGTTACTTAAGCACTCTTTCAACTCTTTTGGAGTCTATTTCCCAATTCCACTACAGGAAGAGACTACATTAATATCATAAATTTAAACAATGCCATCAAGTAACCGTATATATATTTTTAAATAGAATAGCTATCTAAATATTACATATATACATAAAATACATATATATATATATATAAATGAGAATTCAAAAGATTAATCGCCAGCCTAACACCAAATACAAAATGATTTTTTCCTCTTCCTGATGCAGAGAGCAAGCCAAATGCTCTGTGATGCAGGGCAGCATCAATTGGATACATGTGGAAAACAACACAATCTGTTTGGCAAAATATGAGGCTTTGACACTAGAGCATGTCTCATGCATGCTAAGCATGATTTCTTTACCTCACAGACTGTTAGACCAGAAATCCTTGACACGCCTGAGCCTGCTAGAGGTTGTGCAATGTTTTTAGAAATCACTAGGTTTGTTAGAGAACATCAGCAGGAAGATGATGTTGGTAATTATTTAAGCAGGTGATTATGCAAAATATTATTACCAAACAATTTGTATCACTCCAGAGAAAACTGAAACTCATTTTCCATTAGTGAGAATCTGATTCTGCTACTATCCTTGGGATTAAGGAATAAGCAGAGCTAAGATAAATGCTTGAGTCACTGTATAAAATCAATTTTGCATCAATAAATTTTATATTTACGTTCCTACATAATATCAAGCATTACCTGCAAGAGTGTTCATGACTTTAAGGGATAATCAGACAGCAGTTTAGTGACATCACATCCATTTACCTTACATAGTCATTCCAAAGGAGGTCAATTATGAATCTATAGTCTTGCAATTGTTGATATCAGTTAATTATGTCTTGAGATATACTGAGGGAAACCTGCAAAGCACTTTTTACAGAGCTGTTCTGCTCTGGATTGCAACCAAAAAGTGAAGGCTCAGTGAAAAAATGTATTTTGTGTAAATGCAACAAATGTTTGTAGCAGACAGGATAATGAATCTGCACACTGTAGCAAATCAAATTATTTACACTGATTTCTGAGCTGGACAGTGACACCCGACCCATAGTTATTTAAGTGAGGAGCTTCATTTGTCATTTTAAGTGGTCAAACTCAGGCAGTTGACCTGGTTTATAGCAAACACTCTGAGTAGTTGAGCTGAGCTGCCTCCCTGCCCTGTGGATAGCAGCTGACCACCCCTCAAGACAAACCTTTGATTCATAAGTTACAAGAACCATGTTTTTGCTTTCTTCCTACCAGAATCTGTTGTATTTGAGGAACTTCATGACCAGTACAATAAGAGATGAATCAAACTAATCTCACATCTGAAAAAAAAAAAATGGAGAATCACAGCAGAGCATCTCACCTTGGGCTCTCTTCATAGTCACTGGAGAGGAATAGGCATTTCTGAGTTGGCAGCCAGGCAACCTATGTATGCTTCAGGAGGAGGTGAACTGTACCATAGATCTCAGTGATACTGACTAAATCGCTATTGATTTAGTCATGCGGTGTTCAGTGGGCTTATTGACTAGCTCATACAAATGCCTGCACTGTAGATGCCTAGATTTACTCTGAAGGAATACAATTAGTTTCTTAAACATAGGTGCCATGCAAAGTAACCATGGGTATCTGGGAAATCCAAGTGTGTTTTCCAGGCAAGATGCAGGATCTCCAGGAGTCTTTTCTCCAGCCCTGCCACTGAGTTGAGGACCATTGGACTTCTCAGGTGGTCCCAGGTCTGTGTACAACTGAACTGACTACATGCAGGAAAAAAAATAAAATAGGTGACCTAAACAGGTGAGCCATATCTTCACACCATCTTTAAGTAAGATAGTAAGAGCTATAAGAGTTATCTAGCAGTAAGATAACGACACTGAACATGTGCCCAGGAAAAGTCAGGCACTTCTGTCTTTTTCTCTCTATGCTTTTCTTTATCTTTCCTAACAGTTTCAAACATTAGGACACCAGTCTTGCTGCAAGGCACGCATATGAAGTCACTGCAGATAAGGAAGCACATAAACTTGAACATGATATCAAATAAAGTATTGGAGACTGGAAGAATAAATTTTTAAAGCAGATAAACTCCCTTGAGAACCTATAACTCTCCATCAATCTGAAGTCATGCTCCAAGAAGAACGTGAGCCTAATACTAGGCTGCAATCAAGAAGCTGATAATATTTTGAGATGCTGTTTGACTGCAAGAAGGAAACTGATGCCTGATTGAACAGAGATCAGTGCTCCAAGTATCTCTACTTTGCCTTTTCACCTCACTAATTTGTTGGAATGGAAAAGTTTCTCAGGGTCATGTTAGTTTGGAAAATGCTCCAACAGATCACAGGTCAGCTGTCAGCTGAGCTCTGCCTGCCATCTATCATGGAGCCCTGGTTTTCTACCACCTTGTCCAGTTCAGTCAGTATCCCGCAGCTGCTGATGACACATGGTCTTCTCCCCCTTTGTTAGAAGTAGTTCCAATATTGGGGTAGGATCAAAAAGATAAAAGCCATCAGCTTTTATACGACCAGTTCATATAAAAGAAGTTGCTGTAGCGCGTATGAAGATCAAATTGGTCTATAGACATCACATTATGAATGAAGATGTTGTGTATCGCTGCTCCTTTATCCTTGTGCTAAATTCAGTTCACCCTGTTCTTGGAGTGAATTTGTCCTGGAGTATGTATTCGTTGACTTTAGAGTGCTGAAAAAAAAGGAAATTCATTCTTTCCCTGCAACTTATATTAAAAACACGTTCTTCACTGTCAGCAAAGAAGAGTCATTCCAGATACAGAGGCACGTGCACTACTGCACACCACTTCAGTTTACAGCAGGATGCAGACTGCTATGGGATGCCATGAGCTTTGTGGGTTTTTGCTTTTTTTTTTTTTTTTTTAATTAATTGTTCCCCAGACAGGTGTTGGGGACTGCTGAACGCTTGCCTGCTCTACTTATTCCATGAAGTGCGTAATTGCAGCATAATCTTCTATCACTGTATGACAGTAAGGGAACTATGACTTCGAAAGCTACATGCATTTGTGAGCAGCAAGCAGCATGGGCTGAACATAGATCTATGTTGTCAAGCCATTTGTGAAATATGAGAGTAACATTATCTACCTCTGAAAGGTATTTTAAGAGACTGGAAACTATAAAGTACCTTCTTCTGCTGCACAAATCATACAGATTTCATTAATTGCCATGTTAGGACCCCAGTGAGTGGTGATGCTTGGACTGTTATAACCTTCATACTATCTATCCTGCTTGAAAGGATAGATTTCAAAAAAGCCACAAAAACACTTGCCCTCCAATAAAGCCTCATTTCCCTGGGTTCTGTCTGAAGTCCAGAAAAAAAAAAAAAAAAAGCAACATCTATTCACTGATTCCACTGGATTTAGATTAAGTCATTTATCCAGTCATACAGAAAATATCACAAAACTGTTGTGTTCAAGTTCTGACGAATGGACAAGTTACAGATCAGTGTTTTAAGCTGCATCAGTTACTCTGGCAGTAGAGTGCAAAACAAAAACATTAATCTCATTGACTGTCAGAACTAGAGGTTGGCCTAAGAAGTGCTTATTCTCTTCACAGAACAAAGAGAGTTCAGGTTCTTGCTGAGATAGTATTGATCTATGATGCAAAAAAAAACCTTCAAGTTCCAGTACCTCCAGTCTGACACAAGACATTACTAGAATCAGCAAACACTATTACAAGTGCAAACTAAAACCTAGAGAAAACAGAAACATATTGTAAAAGAAATTGTTCACAAGAGCTGAAGATTTGGGATGGCAAGGATCTTCTATACAGTAGTCACCTATCATCTGTATAGTGAGTAGTCAAACACACTTATTCAGAAGGTCCTCTTAGTGAATCACAAGGTTCAGAGAACACACCTTTGCACTCTAAATTCCCTGAACCAAAGAGGTAAGGAAACTAGTTGCAGCTGAATCCACTCCTTGGTCTACTGCTTACATCTAAGGGCACAATCAACCTAATACATAAATCTTAGCAAAGCTAGCCAAGCTTAAGCAAACTATTAATCACTTAACAAGGATCTGTACCTTGCAAGGCATCCCCCAGCATCAAGGTTTAAGGGATTTTTACAGCAGACGCAACCTCAAAAGGCATTCCTTTCCCAAGGGGAAATCCCATCACACAGTCAACTACCATACAGAAGAACTTAAGGGGCAGATGGGCTGCTCATTATTAATGGGTTAAGATGGTTGACTCAAAGTCATAATCTGGCACAAGCTCAGTTGTCTTCCCACTGCTGAACCAGGTGTCTGCTATCAGCTCACTCAGCACCCAGTTGAGACAGTATAGTGGTGGTTATCTGTTTTAATGAGACAATGAGTGTTATCAGTACTGTGCTTTGCCCAAGCAAGGCCTTGGGTGCTCATTTCTTGCAATCATGTAGGTCTCAGAAGCACCCACAAACCTGCCAAGCATCATTCAAGATACAGTAGAAATTTACACAGAGCTTTCAGTAAACATTTCCAAAGTTCCAAACTTGCAACCAAACCAGAAATGTCTTACTTCAGGTTTCAGTTTCAGGCTGCAAGTTTCATAGCACTCTGTTTTCCTGCCTGATAAATGCCTTTTTGAATGGCAGAGCTCCCCTTGAAAAATGTCATCTAAATGAGATAGGCATCCCTATGATCAATTTTTCATGCTGCTCTTTTTCTGTCTTTGTGTGATTCTGAGTTTCAGATGATGACCTCCTAAAGTTGTTGCACATTTTATTTTAGCTGAGGTATCATTAAAAATAACATCCTCATCATAGCTCCTGGATAAATCATGTTATCTTATGCAGGCCTTTTTTTCTTAATCTATTTAAGGAAAGTAGTATCAGGATGTCTTTCACTGCAAAGATTTCCTCAAGGAGATAGATGTGTTGACCAAACCTGGCTCACCAACTCTTAGGAGTCATGGGCAAATTGTATTAACTAATTCAGTGTTAACTTGAATGATTGTCAAAAGGAGTCAAACTTGTGCTATTCAAGCTCAAATGTAGATCTCTATCATTTCTGCTGGTATTTAATGACTAGCAGCTCATGTTAGATCTAAGCGGTCACATAAACCTATTTCCAACTGATTAAATGAAAGCAGAGACAAAAATATTGCAAAATGCAATCATTCTTTTAAAATTATCACAATTATTATTTCTAGCTCTTGATTTTCCTATGATGTTTCCAGCTTAGGGAAATCCAAAATGTAAAAAAAATCTCAGATAAGATCTGTTTCTAAGAAATTTCTGATGTGGTTTCTTGAGGACTGGTACCATGGACATCTCTTGTATAAAATCAGTTATAAGCAGAAAAAGAAATCACATTGTATTTCAATAAGGAAGCCTTAGAAGGGTGACTAGAATTAGCTACGAGACTACTACATTGTCTCTGTTACACACACACACAAAAATGTAGGAGGTTCCAATCCAGCATAAAACAAGGATCTCTGAGACACTCCTCTTTAAACCACTGTAGTATCTAGAATTCATTCCTCTTCCCAGAAGCTTCCCATGAAGAAGAGTTTTGCTTATTAAAATAAGCATACACTCAAGTTGTCAATGAGTTATGCAGTTGATTCTGGGGCTATAGCTATTGTTATCCTATGGGCTGGCAGAATACAGTTATCACAGGGCTTCTACTTATAGGAGACACAAAATCAAATCTTTAGATGTCTTTTGCATGACATGGTAATTATCTGCAGTCCATAAATGTGCCATAGTTTAAAATATATCATGGTGGTTTGTTTTTTAAAGGTGAGGTGGCTTTCTTAGGTCTAGAGTATACTTAAAATTAGGTAGGTTTATTAAGAATTCATCATACACTCTGATAACTACTTTTTATCTTTCAAGAGAACTTTATGGAGTGAATGACCAAAGCCTAGCAACCAAGGCTGCTCAGTGTATTTGCTTAGAGCCTTGAATCAGTTCAAACTGAAGCTACATTCTCAGAGCCCAGTGTAATGTTCTCAATAGCCTTTGCAGTCCTATAGTGAGACTGTTTGCACAGCTTGATGAGACAAATCCCACCTGGCTTTTTGAACAGTGAAGTTCATTGAACTTTGAAAGTGCCTGCAGTACTGGGCTGCACCATCAGACACTGGGGATTGCCCAGCTATGCTCATAAGACCTCTCTGTGATACATGAGCATTAGGGCCCTCCTTTTACAAACAAGCCCAGAGGCAGAGTTGAATAGTGTGATCAATATACACACAAAATGAAAGAAGAAAAAAAAAAAAAAACAGAAAACAAAAAACAAACAAACAAAAAAAACCACCAGGCCAAATAAATTGTTTGTTGAACATTACTTGCTCTACATCCCCTGGAAGCAAGTGAGTTCACTGCAAAGTCTGGAAACACCACGATGTTCAAATGTTGCTGCAGATTAATGGTTTTCAGCTCTGCTTTTTTTCCAATTGGCATATATTTCCCAGGATCCCCTGGACAGCAAAATCAGCCTGAGGTTTTTCTTTATTAATTACTCCTTGAGAATCCCTAAGAAGTAAGAACAGCCCCTTTTTGCCCCCCGCACTCAACCTCTCTCCCATGGACCACAGACCATAAGCTGAAAATAAAACTGCATGAATCAGACTTTTTGTAGCTCTCCATCTATATGCATGCCCTCCCATCTCCCAAGTCTGCTCCAAATGCATTGAAAACCAGTCAAGAATCATAGAATCATAGAATCATAGAATCATAGAATGGCCTGGGTTGAAAAGGACCATAATGATCATCTAGTTTCAACCCCCCTGCCATGGGCAGGATCGCCAACCACCAGACCACGCTGCCCAGAACAAAGCAAGCTCTTAAAGTAACATGCTGGGGCTCCTAAAGTTTGAATACTGTGCACCAAGGTCAGAAATATCCCTTTTATTAAGATTTGATTTCAACATTTAATAGCCCAAATCTGTTCCTTTTTATTTTTTCAACTACCTGATGTTTGGACAATTTTTTTCTCTAATTCCTATTTTCAATTACCCCATATCCTCTGAAGACTGAACTTCAAATATTTGGATATTATCTGGAATAGTCCAGTTTCTACCAACAGGTCTGCTCTATCCAAATCACAACCCAGAGTGTCTGTTTTGTTTTCTGATATGTAATTCTACCAAAAAGCAGAACTCTGTTGTCAGTACACCTCATGAACTGGTCAAGGGCAGTAAAGCCTGGAGAAGAGGAGGATCAGGGGAGACCTCATTACACTCAGCAACTTCCTGAAGGGATGTTGTGATGAGGAGGGGCTTGGCCTCTTCTCCCAGGCAACAAACAGGACCAGAGGAAATGGCTGCAAGTTGTACCAGAAGAGGTTTAGATTAGATATAAGAAAAAACTTTTTTTTTTCAGGGAGTGGTCAGGCACTGGAATGGCTGCCCAGGGAGGTGGTGGAGTCGCCATCCCTGGCAGTGTGCAAGAGGCGTCTGGATGAGGAACTACATGATATGGTTTAGTGGCCTGTGGTAGCAACAGTAATGGGAAAACGGTTGGACTGGATGATCTTGTAGGTCCTTTCCAACCTTGTGATTCTATGATTCTATGAAATCTGTGTTTGCTTGTGTTGTTAATCTCACTCCCACTTTTCCCAACATATCTCATGAAAGATGAGGGTCAAACGTGAATACAGGCAGTGCAGCTTCTAGTGACAAGCATCACTTTCAGCCATTCTTCTGCACTTTCTAAAGCTGCTAGTGATTCTAGAGGCATCTTTCACCAACTGCACAACTTGAAACATCAGATCAGAGTATCACATTAGATTATTTCTCTCTGAAGCACAGCCCAGCCTGGATTCTAAAATAAGGAATATCCTGAAGCCACCAAGTTCTCTACAAAGTCCCTGTTTAGATGATACTAATTGTAAAAGTATTATTCTTCCTACAGCTGTCAATGGACATGTCCCAGTGTACTGCTCCAAAATACGAAGGTAAATGCTAACAAAGCTCTTACTACTGTTCAGCCAAAAAAAGTAATGGGCCCTGGAGCTTTTGATTTTGTGACAAGTCCAACATCCTGCTTTAGAGACCTTGCTAGCAGGTCTGTTTACTGCAAACCTTGTAAGTGAGAGCCATAATGCTGAAGCCTCCTGCAAAATCAAAAGCTTAAAGCCCTGCCATATGTACTTCCCTAGGAGATTCCCTCTGCCACTCAAAGCAGCAGTCTCTCCTGCCAGCAGCAGGGATACAAGGAGAGAAAACATCTGTCTCAGAGAAATATTTCCATAATGTGTCTTTTTCAGCCAAATTGTTTAACTTGTATGGAAGCAGAGAAGGCACTGGAAAACTAGGAAATCATAAAAAAAATAAAAAATAAGAAAAATTAAAAAAAAAATCTTTGCAAAAATAAAAGGCTCTAAGGGCCAATTTAAACCCTAACAGATGTTTCTAAAGCTCTGATGTCTTTACTGAAAAAGTCTGTCCATCCCAGATCAGTTTTGATGGCCATATGATAATCAAGCTAGACGGTAACAACCAACCTTGTCAATGGTTGCCACAAAATTAAAATAGCAAAGAAGTAGGTGATGTGTTCAAATAGGAGAGAAGGAATGGCTGGGGAATAAGAGAGAGAGATACCTGATTAAAGGTGGCTTTTATCTCAATTCCAGTCAAAATCATACTCTGGATAAATTTAGTTTCATGTGTTCAAGTAAAGCAGCAGCAAGAGGAATAAGTCAACATTTGAGAAGAAAAAGTGATGTTTTTGTGCTAAATAATGTAATAAAAACAAAGCAACCCTGTTTCTCACTTCTTAACGCAAAGTTAGTATGCTGAATTGTCTCCAAAAGTAACACTTACCAGTGGCTCAAAAAGGCATCACTTGGCACCTGGTAATGTCAGCTTTTGCTCTAAAAAGTGGGTTTGCATTAATGCCAATGTGGGATTCTGCGCTTATTACTTCTCCATGGTTTCCAAATCAAATGGACTCAGGGATTGAGTCACTGTCATATGGGGCTACTCCGGTCTCAAATAAACCCTCCTGAAGGAGACAAAAGAAAAACAGAAAAAACAGTGTGCAGCCAATGTGGCCACAAACCATCCTACAGACTTACACGAGTTCTTTTCACTTTCATAAACCTTCCTATGGTAGTTCTAGAGAGGTTACACAGCCCTTGCATGAGCCAGCATGATATTCAAGAGACCAGTTAAATTTTAATATCATTCTTGCTGGAAAACTTATTTCTCAAAGCTGAACATCCTCATTGCAAAATACTATGTGGCCCTGGATGGCTTTGGTCTATCCCTTGGAGTCCCATAGCGGCCAAGGATTTGTGAGCAAGGCAGCCTGGCTGTGGAGAATCACATCATCTCACATGCAAGCAAATACAAAAGCTTCCAGTTTCTTGCTTCCAGCCATGCAGGTATGCATGTTTAAAATTTTGTAGCTTGCATTCATGTTTTCCTTTCCTTGTTCCCCTTCCTTTTCATCTCCCTTTCCTCCTGGAATTTATGTATCACATCCCACATCACAGCCTGGTGCCTAAAGAATTTGCCAGTGGCAAAACTTCATGTGTCTATATATTGCCTCCATAAACCCTTGAGTTTACACTCACTGCCTACAGTGTTTCTGAAATGAGCTGCAATGAGATGTCAGCAGGAAGGGGTCTATGATGAAAAGTACAATGAGAACAGAGGTGAGCACAGGACAGTGCAGAAGCAGCTGAGGTGCCAAGGTGGACAAAAGGGTGATAATTTTAGTATAGATCCAACCTGGTCAATGCTTTAATATTCATCCCAAATCAGAGATTGAGTATTGCTCAGAACCCATCAGCTAGCCTCGATGTGCCAATGTTGGTCTTGAGCAAGCACTGCTTTGTGGGTTATCAGGGACTGATCCTGAACTCTGATTCTGGTCTCAGGCTCCCAGTGCCAAACTCTTGGTGCTGTAGGAGACCTTGTCTTTCTGTGTCCTCCTTTTTTGAGGGGAAGACATTTTTGTCTCCCTAGAAAGGGGAATAGAAAGAGATTTTAGCAAGTCACTGACAGGCTTGTTAGATCTGCATGGAACCACAAAATGACTGTTCCAATCTGATGGGCTGCACAAACTTAGCCTCTAGCTTATGCGATCTACAAGACAAGTCTACCCTGCAGAAGTAAAAGCCCCATTTCATTTCAGATCATAGATTATTTTGTGTTGGGAGGACTTTAGCTGCAATTTGAAGTAATTTTGCAGAAAAGGAAAACATTTTGCAGCCTTAACTATTTCACTGTAGAGACAGAAAAGATACTTCAACGGTAATCCATGCAAAGAATGCAATGAACCATTCATTGCCTCTTTGCTGTGCAGTTGTCTTGGCTACAACAGTAATAAAACGCCTTTGTCACTAAAACAAAGCAATCTTATTGAAATAAAAACAGGAAGCCAGAAATCTGTGGGTAAGAATGTACCATTCTTTTACACCGTTTTCAGATATGCACTCCAAACTCTTTTCTTGAGTGATATACATTATCGTTTAAATGATTCATATACTGGCTTGCTCCAGACTTTGCTCAAGCTGTATTTTCATTTTCAATTTAAATACTAAAAAAACTTCTTGGCAATGTACTGATAGTGGGTAGGAAGAGAGTACAATCAAGATTTTGGGAGCTGTAGCCAAATCGCAGCTTCTATAAAACATATTAGTAATGGAACAGTGAAGCTATTTCTTCACCACCACCATAAGTGCAGGATTACATTCATGCCATGATTTCCGAACGAACTTGATTAAAGCATTAGGTCCCAAACCAAGATATATTATTTAATAAATCTTCTTAGTGCATTTCAGTCACTGTTTGTTATTTATACATAAAGCATTTTCATGGTAATCTGAGACAATTTACCTACTTTCGGTTATGGCTTCCACATGATAAATGACAAAAAACAAATTAATCTCTTGCAACAAAGGTATTATCAATACTTTTCTGAATATTAATGGACTTAGCAAGGTGTAATTTGCCAGATCTGTCATGGTACAAATATCAAATGCAAATATTTCCAGTAAGCTGTCATTCAGACACCTGTGGTTGCTCACATGACTTGTATTTGAGTCAGTAATTTTCCTAAGTTAATAGAAACAGTTGTTATTCCTGTGTATCATTGAAATACAAACATACTTTTTTTTTTTTTTTTAACAAAAAATACTGCATGAATAGAGCTTTATTTTCAGTCAACATATAGCATTCCCTCACAACTACTTAAATATAAGAAACACATTCCACATTCATTAGGTGCTCTGAGCCCAAGGATCTGGTGTTTATGAATGTTGTATTTCATGTTTATCTCGGTAGCACACAAGTATGTGTACTGCTCTATGTTGATGAGATTCTCCAAAGCCCATAAACCCCAACCGAAGTTACTTTCTATCACATCTGCAACGGAGCTGTGTGACAGAAATAATAATCTTTTGCTAGTCAATTATATTCACACTACCAACATAACTCTCCTGACTGGATCAATTAGAGAAAGTACTGCCAGTGAACTATCCTACGAATGTAGAATGGTTACAGCCTAATAACGGTTTTTTCCCTATGAAAGAGGCCGTGGTGTTTTGCAATGCACCCATTAAAGAAAGCAAAAACAAACTAAAAAACATATTCCTTGCAAGTGCTCTGAGTTCAGCTGCTTCACCAGAAGACTTTACAGAAGGTGGTCCACTCTCTCCTTGAAGGCTTTTCAAGCTGCCTCAATCACATTTCTGTGATGTGCCACAGCACATTTCTGGCTGTGGGTTGGTTCCAATTTCCCAGGCTCATAACTTTGAATCTAAGCTGTAACTATTGAATTTCTATCAGGCAATTACAAATGTTGCGTATCTTTTCACCTATTGAGCACTATAAAACAGTTATACCATGAGCTTTGACTTCACATACAAAAACAAGACGGAGTGACATATTAACAGTGCTCATGCCAAATCTTCTCCCTAGATCTGACCACTTCTTCTACTTGCCTGTTAGGTACACAGCCTAATCCCTGTGTCCAAGACACACCTTCCTCCATTGCTCTGAGCAGAGTGTAATATAAGGAGATGCATTAGGGAGTCCTGCAACTCTTTCCTAGGTAGATTATCACCAGCTCCTAAAATAAAGTGTGAGAAATGCAATACTCTCTTTTATTGACTAAAACTTCAATCAATCCATGGAGAAAAATAAGTTTGGTTCAGAGCATTCTTATTCCTTTATACCAATGAGTAGTGTATGGGGAAAACAGGTGCACTCATTTATTGCAGCATGAAGCCGTTTTTGTAAGGTAGCTCTATGGCCTGCTACCCTATAGAGTGGAAATCATTTAAAGACGGATTATTCAAAACTAAACACTTTCCTCATAGCTTCATTCTATCCCCACTATGGTCAATGAAATGTCATTACAGACTCTGACAATGGAAGCATAAAGTCACCAGATCTTATCCAAATCCCACTTGAGTCAATAACTCAGGATTTCCATGAACTTCAGGAGTATGGACAAAAACTGTCACTACTGCAGCCACAAAATGATTGTGTTCATTGTTAAACTTAACCACTTTTAAATGGACAAAAACTCTTACGAATGTTCTCTGCCAAAGCAATAATGAGATTTAGGTTTGGGCGAACAAGCAGAGCTCCTGCTCTCTGTAATTATACCACTTTAGCAAAGTGTTGACAACAGCACATGGCTTGACTGTCTCTTTATGTCTTCTTGTTAGTCATAGATCTTAAGGTCAGCAGGGACCACCTCACCCTCTAGCAGAACAGAAGTTATTCCGTTCCATCTGGTTGCTCTTCTGCATATTCCAATAATTAGTTTCTGACTACAGCCTGCCTTCCAGAGAGGCATCTAGTCTTAATTTGAAGGCTACAGGAGACAGCAAAGCCACCAGTTACTTTGCTAATTTGTGATTTTTTTTTTTTTTTTGCTTTCTTTACTCCCCAGTTTCTAGTCTGCCTCTCAGTTGGCCATGAGCTCTTGCTGGAGAGCCAGTGCTGTTTGCAGAAAAAAATGAAGCCCAGCAATATCTACGAATACAGGAAATTCTGTTATAGGAGTTTTAAAGTGAAAGTGACAGCTGTGTCTTTCAGAACCTTATCACTCCCTAGCCTCCAAGACCACATCCTGCCTAAAAACTTCCTGGCTTTACAAGGGTTACATATACCCATTCTCTCCATTCTGAAAGGGCATGAAATAAACCAATCCTGAATTAACAGCATTGTTAAAAGAAGCATTTAGATGTATAAAGGATCCAGTGCATAACAAGTGGGAGTTTAGTTGAAATTTACAAAAACAAAAACAAAAAGCCATCTGCCTGAAGTGACATCTGGCTTAAAGATAGTTAAAGTTTAAAAAATTTACTAATGAGTAAAACTACCAGTTAGAATGGGAAAATGTCACAAAATGATGCATTGCCCGCATTGCTTTGCCTACTATTTCTTATGCTCCGGTGCCAAGTGCTTGGTTTTGTCACAGGTGGCTAAGACCAGTCTGGATCTCCCAGCTGAACTGACCTGGTGTCCAAGGACTAAAGGAATTTGATTTTTTCATCTATTCAGACTAAGACAGTAGCAGAAAAGTGCTCTCCATACCTATTCCTTGCAATGAACATCAAAGGACCTGAACAGCTAAATCACAACAAATTGAGAACTACTGAAGACACTGTCAAGAGAAAGAGATGATCTAGCAAATGCAAGAGGGAAAGAATATAAAGGGGCTTATTTTATTTTAACTTGTTGTATTTGCAAGAAGGTTTTGCATTATTTAGACTATAGAATCATAGAATCGTAGAATTGTAGAATGGCCTGGGTTGAAAAGGACCACAATGATCATCTAGTTTCAACCCCCCCCCCCCCCCCCCCCATATGCAGAGCCACCAACCACCAGACCAGGCTGCCCAGAGTCACATCCAGCCTGGCCTTGAATGCCTCCAGGGATGGGGCATCCATGACCTCCCTGGGCAACCTGTCCCAGTGCATCACCACCCTCTGTGTGAAAAACTTTCTCCTAACCTCTAACCTAAACCTCCCCTGTCATAGTTTAAAATCATTCCCCCTTGTCCTATCACTATCAGACTATATTTCTCTTTAACCATCTCTGGGACTCCTCATTCCAGAAAAAAATCATTGAGCTAGGCATAATACCAAAATATCAGGCATTGCATCAGAAGGATACATTCTGGCAAGAGACGTTTGCAAAGAAAATCACATTGACTTTTCAGGACATACAAAAAGAATACAAAAGAATTTAAAAAATTGTGTCCGTAAAGCAGCAAAGACCAGGATAAAACAATCAAGATTTCTGGCATTGAAATAATGAACAATCCTTCAGCTTGGCTAGTCAAAACTTGCCTTTGTTCCATAAAAACTGTTGGGTTGAGGGACACGGTGAGAGTGTGAAAATTTCTTGAGCTCAAAACCTGAAGTACTCCTGTCTCTTTTATGATATCAGCCTGAAGCTTGATTGCAAAATGATAAATCTAGAGTAAGTAACAAGTCTAAGTGTTTATATATGCCTGCGTACAAAGGGAACAGGGAAGGATGAGAGAAGAAAAATATAGGATCAGTAAGAAAAGGAAAACAAAACAAATAAATAGTCATGCAGAGCCAGTTTCTCAGCTAGGGTAAATCACTGTTTCTCTATTAAGGTCAATACATCCAGACGATTTTTATGCTTAATATAATAACCTTTTGCTTTATCCAGGGTAGACCAGTTTCATTTAAGCCTGTGCCAATTATTCTCAAAACTGTCTGTAGCCAGAAGATATCACATTCACTCCACAAAACTTCCCTAGTATAGCCACTTTTGAAACAGCATCATGTCATCCAGACTGAAGCAGATCAATGTATTTTTGACCAAGGAAATTAATACAACCCCCAGTCAAAATGTGGCTTGTGCAAGGGCCCTAACACAAAGCAATGGAGCAAGATTCCTGCTTGAAGGCAATCTCATATTTTTCTCTCCTTCTGTTAAACTGGCTCCTGCAGCTGTAAGTAACACGTGAAGGCCTTGCAAACAACCTGCTGCTTTACAATTTCAAGACAGAGACTACTTTTTTCGCTCTGTCTGTATGGCATTTTGCCGTATGGGATGCTGTCTCAAACTTGAGAGGCTGTAGGTGCTTCCAGGAGATATCTTTAAGTATCTTTCATTGTCATCAGTATGCTGTATCACTGGAATATGAAATGTGGTGGGATAGCTTACATAGCTGGAGTTCTGTTACAGATGGATGCAAACTCTTCAGGAGGCACTCATGGAGAAGATGAGAGGGTTTGCTTTCTACATGAAGCAGCAGCTCAGGTAACTGAGCTTTTGTATGAGACTTGATGGGGAGGGTGACTTCCTGGGGGTCTGTAAAAGAGGGGGGTGTAGTAAGGTTGATATTGGGGTGCAAATGTTATCAAACAGCAAACACGATGTGAATGAGGATGAAACATTCATATAGGCAGCTCAAAGAAGTTACATTACACACCCTGAATTTTATACAATTCCATGGGACCAGATGTCCAAAATTATTTTGTGTCCAGTTATTTTGTGCCAAAATACTTGACCAATTTCATTAGAGTCCACTTTCTATATCCATTGAAAAGCCACAGGTTTCATCTTCAAAAGCAATCAAAACAACAAACTAGTCACCCTCACTGCAGCCCTTGAGAAAAACGTGGAGCCATTCCTCAACACAAGTGGGAGAAGATGACCGGCAGTAGTCAGATGGATCAGAGATGGATCATGCCTGATCCATCTGATTGCCTGCTATAATAAAACAGATGGATTTGTGTACAAGGTGAGAGGAGTAGACGTTTCCTCAGCTTTAACAGGGTTTTCAATACCATCTCCCACCATATTCTTGTAGTCAAGTTAGAATGTCAGGGTCTGAATGGGTAGACAACCAGCTGGATAAAAACCTGGTTGGATGATCGACCACAGAGTATCATACTTAATGGGTTACATTTCATCTGGAGGACAGTAGTCAGTGGGTTACTGCCTGAGGGTATTCTGGGGGATATCCTGTCCTAATTAAAACTCAGAGCAGCAGTAACTCTCCTATTAAACTGTTTGAGATTTTTGCACACACACTTGATCACACACAAGCACACTGATCTTTGAATGACACTTTTACCCAGACATCGATAATGAAACATTCCAGCCTCCATTAAACTGAATGAATACTTCAGTGTCTTTGCTGAGGTGGTCTTAGAAATAAAGAGTGTTCTACATGAAATCGCTCGCAGAACTGACCCTGACACTTGTTTTGTTGTGTTTATGTCATGAGAGCTCCCTATCAGGAAAAGATGTATGTTGTGAGTATCTATGTAATGGCTGCTCTCCAAAAGGATCATTACAGGCTGTAAAATAAATAGTACTCATTTAATTCCTTTTGTGAATATACAGAGTTTGGAGACAGAGAAAATAAATTAAATCACAGAAAACCACTGCATCCAAATGAGTTTATGAAACCAGCATGAAAAAAAAAAATCCAACTACGAGATAATGGAAGAGTATCTTGTAGTGAAGTTCCCCAGATCAGCAAACTCTTCAAGCATATCCTCAATGGAAAAAAAGGACTCAGCATGGTCCTACATACTTTGCAAAGTGAAGGCTTTAGTTATGTACGGATGTATTCTAAAAGAAAAACAGGTTACAGTGTGAGATGTTAAAATCTCACTGTGCCAATCTGACATTCCCCAGTTTGATAACAAGGAGCCCCTCAGCTCATCTGCTGAGACCCCAAACCAGGAGGCCACGCTGAGTCTGTTTTACCCACCCTGAGCAGGCTTTTCGGGGAATCAGCTTCTCCAGCAACAATCTCCATCCAATGTTTGCTCTTGGTTCAGTATCCAATTTCATATTTGCTGTTGTAAAAGACATGCTGCTTGGCCAAGCTCAATTTATAAATTGTTTCAGACCACTCCATGTCCACCACCTCTCTTCATATTATTTATCACTCTCCAGTGTTACTGTCATCACTAATCTTTATCAGAAAGATTTTTATGCTTTCTTTCAAAGCACTGACAGAGGTGTTAAACAGCAGTCTTCACTAGCATTTCACTTGCCTAGTAATGATCCTCAATTTACAGAAATGTTTTGAGTTCTACTGATTAGAAGCTTTTAATCAATTTAATGCACCCATGTTGATTTTCTATTTCCTCTATATGGAACTAAGGCAAATGTTTTAGGAAAGTCTAAATCCATTAAACTGATAGTATTTCCCTTGTCAACACAGCTTGTAAAGCTATCAAGTACAGTTAGCCTCTTTAGTTTGACAAGATCTATTGCCCAGAATCCTAGGTAGATTAGCATTAATTGTATTACTGTCTTTTAATTCTTTATCAGGCAAATCCCAGATTGAATGCTCCATCATCTCCTCTGGAATCAGTGTCACATTGAAAGAGTTGTAAAAATCCAATTCTTTCTATTTATCTCTTTAAAATGTTGGCATATCTACTTTCCTGCAAATTCCTGGCCTTGCTCACCATCATTTTTAATGAATCTGAGAGTAACGTGGCTGGATACTTTAAAATTCCTGAGGGCAAATGATGCACCTTTGTTCTTTCACAATACTTTAACTTTTAGAATTGCCTTAGCAGATGCAAGGAACAGGAGAGTACATGTACGTGCAGCAAAATGGATAAGACTCCTCCAGTAAGGGAGCAAGCAACTGAGTACCAGCAACTCCAGCACTCTGCCCAATGGAGGTCCCATGAACAAGAATATCCCAGCAGAGTCCAGAGCTGCCACTTGTACCAAGGTCCTCCAGGGAAAGAGCCTTTCTCAACATGGGTCAAATCTGTGCTCAGTTTGATATATGAAGAACAATGTTTGAGCTCCTGACAAAGATGCATCTTCCACGTTCTGTGGAAAATCTAGCTGAGATGGAGTTGTCTGAGGACTCTCTTAAATCCAGACGGTGTAATTTGGGATTACTGCAGGATGAGACAGACTAACCTCTGTAGGACTAGTTAGGGAGATAAAGCTCTGTCGTCCCCATTGTGCATGGCTAAGGGAAGCAATTTGTATCTGGCATGGTTTTCTTACCAGGTGGTGAACAGGGTGGCACCAGGCACTGGAGTTTCATTAGCAATCATGCTGAGAATCACTTCTTCTGTGGTGTTTTTGTTTTCGGTTATTCCTTGCTTGCTTTGCATTCAGTTTATTTGGTTTATGTATTAGCACCATGTGGGACACTTACAGTCTTTTGTTGCTGCTGTTTTTGTGGTTGGATTTGTTGTTTGGTTTTTGTTTTTTGTTGTTTTGTTTTTTTTTAAACAGTCTGGCAATCAAGAACAACAACAAAGAAATATTAATCCCTCTTCTCCACTACACCAATTCCTAATTCTTCAGGAGCAAGTTTTCAAAAAGGACTGAAAGCCAAACACTATCAAAGATGAGGCCAGTGGGATGTTTGAGGTTTTAATTACATTACTACTAAATCAGTCACCTACTAAATTTATCTCCCCGGAGTAACAGCAAGATTGTGTGAAAACCACAGGATAGATAATAAATATTTAGCTTGACTATGAATTACAAAAATGTAAATGGATTGATTTACACTTTTTAATAAAAGATTTTATAAACAGAAACAAATCTTTTTGGAAGTCTCATATTTTCTGTTTTGTTACTTACTAAGCAGGGAGTTGACAAATCATTAATTCTCTTGGCCCTGCACAGATTGCATTTGGTTGTATCCAACCAATTATTTCTAAACTTGGAAAGATATCCACGTTTGGCATCTAATTTAATGTAAGAGAAGAGGTACAGGCAGATACACCAGATACCGCTTTGTCAAGAGATGCAGCCTATCCATTCCTGCAGCACTTTGGAGGAACAGGATAATACACAAATCACCTCTGCCAGAGGATGATCAGTGAAGGATTGCATGGGGTGTCTCCAACAGAACCCTTCTCCCAAATCCCAGGCTTCCCACATTCCTCAGCACTCAGAGGAGAACACCTCCCTGGAGGCCAGGTTGGATGGGGACCTGGGCAACCTGATCTAGTAGTTGATCTAGTGGCTGGCAGCCCTACCTGTGGCAGGGGGTTGGAACATGATGATCCCTGAGGTCCCTTCCTACCCAAGCCATTTCATAATCCTATGAAATCCGCTCAGTGGACTTCTTGTCTGTAAAACGTAACAGAAACAATTTCAAATAAAGTTTTCAGTGATGTATGTGTTGTTTTGTTGCTATTGTCATTTGCTTTTGTTTGTGGTGTGTTTTTGTTTTTTTTTAAATATAATTCACAAAGGTTTAGGAAATATGATGACTTTGCAGTGAAAAATGATGCATTCAGAAAATGTCAGAGCAGAATGTTTTGCTGCCCTCAAAGTATTTCCTGAGATTTGCAGGGGGCAACCATGTGTGATAGGAAGACACAGGGCGGCTTAGAGCATTTTATTTGCTTTGAGCGAAATGTTGTTGAAACTGATAGATTCCTGTTGTTCTTATTTTTCTTCTCTATTTGGGTAAAGCCACCATTTTTTATTTATTTATTTATTTATTTTAACAGAAACCATAGTAATAGGAAATTTGAAGTAGCCCCATCACTCATCTTTTCTGATGGTATACAGGGCCCTCGGGCAAATTTGGGAGTTTTACTGCTTCATCTAGGGTTTTGCTTTGGCTTTCAATTGCAGTTAGCCTAAGCACCCTGCAAACAAGGTGCTGAAGAGGGATATGTAACATACACTGAATCCTTTGCATTAAAAAAAGTGCTCACATCTTTTTCAGTCCCGCATTTTCTAATAATTTACTGAAATTGCCTCATCCTGGAGCATAGATGCCAAGATTCCTGCACAACTAGCTGCTATAACTCTGAGCCCAAATCCCAACTATGTGTGCAAGCTCATTTTGTCCACGGAAATATTTGTACAGTTTATGAATACACACACACCACATTCCTGAGGCTTCTTAGCAGCACTAAGTATTTTCCTATTGTTTTCTCATGTCCTTGGGTTAGAATTACTAAATAGGTGCTTCATTTAACTGTAACTGAAAGCGGATATGAAAATAATAGGTAACAGCAATTTAAAGCAAGAAATTCAAAGCATCTCCATTAAAGCATCACCATAAGCATCAGAGCAATGGTTATGAAACAAAAGCACAGCACTTCCCTTCTTAGCTGTTCCTTTGTGAGAAAGGAAATGGATCAGGTAAATGACAGAAAATCTATATCTATTTTTTCCTAAATGGCCTATTACATCTAAGTAACACCTCCATATCATACTATCAATGTTATGGCTTAGCCTATTGGATTCACATAAATTTGAGATCTGGTTTTACTCGCTGAACACAACTCACTGTGAGCAGAAAGGGCTATGGCATACCTGGTGAGGCCATTTGGAGGATATTTTCTTGTCCTTCCTGCTCATACTCTTCTGTGGACTTTTTCAGCACATGCTTGGATATGCACCTCACTTGCAAATGAGGTTGACTGCTTCTTTACTAGGATTTGATTTGCTTAAATATAGCAGAGAGTGAAAAAAAAAAAACCCAGGGATCAGCTGTGGTTCTTCAGACCCCTGCTATGAAAAGAGAGTGGGGAGGGAAGTATCAGGTGTCTAATAAACACTGTCAAGAACACTAGCAAGAGATGGAAACTCAGTTCACCAGCTCTACCGTGTTGGGGCATTGTGGCAGGAATTGTCATCTGGGCAAGGGGAGGAAGGCTATATGCTGCTGGAGTTCCTGGGCAGCACATCACTCCCATGGCTCTCCAACAGTCATCAAACACAACTGTGACAGACCCAGGGGATCTTCAGCTGCAGAAAGAGAAATACTTTCAAATGACTGAAAGAGCTCAGAATTCAGTTCCAAAAACACTCTTCATATTCCAGATCTACCGAGATAAGAATGAAAAGCAAAATCCTGTAGGAAACTGGAGTGTGTTCTCAGATACCCTCTCAGTGGCAAGACAGGGTCTATTTTTGGTGTAAACGAATTGCTGCACATACTTCACATGGCTTTAGAAATAACCACTTTGGCCTCATTGACAGCATGGAAGCACCCTCTTCACCTCACAAGTACAGATATCATGGGGCAGCATTAGTCACTTTTTCTGCTGCAATGAGCTTAAAATAAATCCCATAAATAGGAACCTGTACGTCATTTCTCTATGAAAGATTTTGATGCAGAAAAGGAAGAGAAACAGGAATGTGGACTAACCCAAAGCTGTTTCTCAGACACAAGTTGCAGTCAGATTTGCAACTGGAACACTGCAATAGCACAGACCCTGATTCACTTCCCCCAAAGAGACTCTCTCAGCCTTCACAGTGAGAACCTCAAGCTGACTGAAGTACAAGAAAATGCAAATTCTTCCCTCTGTTGAGAAACACAGACAGTTCTGTTTGAGTTCTGCTAGGAGATACAAAATAGCAGCATTGGCCTTGGGGGAGATGTCATGAAGAATGTTCTAAAACATAACTCTTTTTTAAAAAGTACAGCCATGTTCTTTTCGCTTCCAAATACACTCCAACTAATGAGCTCTGTTATGTTGGAAACTGGTAACTCCATAGTGCCCCGTTCTGATGCAGCCTACTATGTCAACACTATGTCTACTATGACCTCTGTTGAGTAAGAAAATGTTAACTACCCCCATCTGAAGAAACCAAGCCATGAAAGAGCAAAATTTCAGAATCTTTGACATCTTTGGTCACCCTTCTGACTGTAAGTTTGACTCACGATACACTTTCGTATTTCTTACCAATATGGTCCCGAAAAAACTTAAGTACTATTGAAGTCTGTGAGAGTAAAATGTAGGATTGTACCCTGAGTCCACAGACAAGCTCTGAAACTCTTGAGCAGCCTGTACCTGTCTTACTGAGTAATCTTCCTGTGCAGCCTCTTTTCCTATTCCCATCCTGTAGGTTTGACTGCCTGTTTTGAAGGTCTGCTCCCATGTATTACAACTTCTACTGCATCCAGGCTCGCTTTCTTTGAAATCAACAGAGTTTGAGAAAGAGATGCAAGAAGCTTCCATAGCCTCCACCTATGTTCCATTGCAGACCTGTCACCACCTGCTCTCTTCCACTTGGTGACCTATAAACACAAAAACTGAATGGTCTCAAGACAACAGCCTTTGCCTCCATCACCATTCCTCTACTGGATAAAACTGGAAACATAATAACGGGAATAAGAGATATATCTGAGCAAGAGTTTAGGATGGTCTTTAGAATGAGTCTCAGATTTCCACAAAGACAGTTTGAAAGAGAAGACTGAAAATGGGCCTATAAACACACACACAGCTAACTGAGGAAGAAACAGTTTCTAGTAGGATCTAGTGAAGAACAACAGCAATACAATGGAAGGGATAGAAAGAACCAGCCAGGATGAGGGCAATGGTGAAGTAGCACCTCACCTTCTGGCAGGCTGGCCGTGTCATAGAAAAGTACCTCAGGAAAGAGTATGTCTGGGACAGGCCAAGCAGACCTACTTTTCTACTGGAAGGTTCAGAAAAGTTCAAGGTGGTCATTTTCACTGGAGTTTCAGCAAATCTCAATGGAAATATACAAATCTTGTCAAATTAGGGAGAAGAAAACGTATGTAACATTTTTAACCCTAAGATTTGAAGTACGTTTGTTTTATATTACCACAGAAGTCGTGCTTCAATGCTGCTCCCAAAACATAGTGTGATAGCTATCTTTCACACAGCCCCGTGCCTCAGACTTGCCTGCCAATTTTCTGTTAGAAGTTAATGCCCTGATACTGCTGGGTTTGCTGTTCTGATGCCAGATTGACACTACTCTACTGCATCAACCACTGCCCTTGAAATAGCAAGAAGAAATATTCAGAGCAGGAAAAAAAAAAAGAAAAAAAAAAATCAGGGAAAAAAAAGATTTAGAAGGCTCACATTCACTAAGACATCACTCAACCTTTGTCTTTATGCTCAAAGGAATCTGTGTCACAATTTATATCATTCTAAAGCAGATGTCTAAGTAATCATATATATCATCCTTCAAATTGCCCCTTACTGTTAACTGACTGAAAAAGGAGATAAAGTAAGATAAAACGCATTCTGTCTTTGGCTCGGGTACTTAGATTAATTCTACTCTACCTGTTTAATTTAAACAAGTTTCAATGCTTCCCTCATATTCGCAGAGGTAGTATATCTGTGGGTGGAATCAATTCTCCTTCACAGATACCCTCTGGAAGCTTAAACAGCCACCAGACATTGGACAGCCATTTGATATCTGACAAAGATGACATACAAACTTAGATTCGCTTCCCTGTCCTTCTTCCCTATCTCTGTGTCAGAAATATGGGAATATAGATTACTGGTGGGGACATAGGCATTGTTAACAGTGCGTTAAGGACATATATTTACGTTACCTACAAGACATTGACACTAGCAACAGCATGAGAGGAAATCATACTGAGCAAGTATCCCCTGTTTGGAGAACAGCTTTCCCAGCACACATTAACATTCAAGTCTGGTCTTTGTTGCATGTCCAAATGGTGTATTAGCACCAGCATACAGCAGGAATAAGGAATCCTCCGCATTAGGTGAATCTTTCACATGCCTGTCAGCACATCTTTTCACATCCTTTTATTGGAATGGGGTTTTTCCTGTTATCTGTCAATAATAAGCAAGCTTGCTTTTATCTTTTTTTTTTTTTTTCCCCAGAGGATTGTTTGTTGGAAACCAAGAAGGACTGAAACACAAATTTTGAGACTCAGCAACTATTTCTAGACTATTTTCACTGTGTTCAGGTGAGGACTCAAGTTCACCATGCTCTTTGTCTTCAGCCACTTCCATTCACATGACATATGAAATTGCTTTTATTATGCTTAAAAATACTTGGAAGGCACTGTCATATTTACTTCTTTTATAGGCTCCAAGCATCTCCTTAACCTTGGGTGAAAAGCCAAAGGATTTCTTCAGAAGAACTGTTGTTTTTCTGCCTGGAAATAATTAGGCTCATAAAGAAAGAACTGAGTCCTGGGAATCAGATAGTGTTTCTCTGTATGTGAACCCAGGAAACAGACAAAGGCCTCTGTGGCCTTCATTACTCTCCCTGTTGTAGAGCTGAAGTGTTTCTATGAAAATGAGGCTTAGAAGGCACTGTGTTCCTCCATCTATGACTCTTCATCCATAGCAAGTGATTCATCTGACCTATTCCGGAGATCTTCCTTATCGCCAGGTGAAGCATGTCATGATCAATAGTGTGATTTTTCCCAAGCTAAGATGATGTTTAAAGTACATCAGGTAAGACGCTTCCTAAACACACCTATTTCTCTCCCTTGATTGACACCTAGTTAAGTGAACACCTGAAGTGACACCTGTATAGTTGTTATTATACAAGATTGTAACAGATGAATATCCAGAGGTTATAGGGGAACAACTCACCCATTCTGAGGCTCACAGCTAGGATGGATGCTCACCACAAGGAACTCCACACAGGAGCAATCTCCAAAAGAGATGCTGCCTTAGTGGTAGTCAGCCCTTAAATGGGATCTAGGAGAGGTGGAGTCAAGCTCCACCCCTTCCGGGAGCACAGCTGAATTACCTTCACCTGTGCTCCCGCAGCTGACCCGTCACTTGCCTCAGATGGTTAATCAGAGGTTCAGGCTGTGATTAACAGTTTCCCATACAACACCTAAAGTTAGGTGAAACCAATGCTAGAAAATAAAGCAAAGTAGTGTTTTGGGAAGACTAAACACAGCAGTTCAGAGTCTGAATGAGGTATAAAATGCAGTCACAACTTCTATTTGTTGTGATATTTCTGTCCCATTGAGCCTATACTTCACAGAACTCATGAAGAAAACCAGGCATTAGGAGCTTTATGTTTCTGCTGAAAGGCCGGTGGAAGAACAGACTCTAAAACTGTCTTTCTGCATCATGAAGAGCAAATAAAGGGCACAAACTTGTTTTTTTCCTCATTTCAGCATTGCAATTCACCATAAAAGGGAAAATCTTCCCACAGTGTAGGTAGCATCCAGAGTTCCTAAGAGCACTCACTTGCTGTGAGACTTGACAGAACAGTGCCATCTTCTCTAACACTTTATGGCAACAAAAAAGAACTCATGAAATTGTCTTGGAGAAATAACTAAATCCTAATGAAATTACAAAAGACTGCAAATAAGACTCCCAACCACAACCACATTGTTCCTACCCTAAACACTCTTAATGGAGTTTGCACACTTATATTCTTACTTCTTAAGGCTCTGTTCCCCAATAAAGATCTTAGCAAGTGGGAAATGTAAATTACTGATCCACAGCTGATCAAATATTTGTCATCTGACAGCCCAGGGAAATAGAGTGGGACTTCTAAATATGTGTTTTACTTCTGTTTTTGGCTCTCTTCTATGCTCCATTGAGTGGCAAAGTCTACAACAAGGGCTGACATCACTGAGAGCTGGTTACCAAGATAAATAATGAAGAAGCCACTAGACAAACATACTCAGAAAATATAATGTGTCATTAAATATCTTCATGGGTTTCTATTCAGTCGAGTTCTTGCAGTTAGTGTGATGCTGTCACTAATTTATATCAAAAACAGTGGGAGTGCAACCTATTGGGGGAACTTGTCTATGCACGATCAGAATGAGGAGCAGAGGTAAATTCTTGTGTTGCATCATTTTTGGTATTGTTTTGGGGTCATGGAATTTTACTTCTTTTCTTTTATTCCAAGAAAAAGTAATAGCTTTCAGGAGAAAGATAATCTTTTCCTTCAGCTGCCATCCCTTACTTCCATGACAGCTTTCTCTTGCCATGGGTTCTGCCTTGATGGTGTAGACGTCTCTTTAGTCCTTGATAATTTTTCATCTCATATGAGCATTTTCACAATGCAATAACAAAAATGAAGTTCAGGAAGCATGAGCCTAGATTCACTTCGCCTACATCTGGAATCAGTTTCATAGCAGCATAGCACAGAGCCAATTGTCTGTGATGATTCACTGCTTGCATTTATGAACTAGAAACATGGCTTTCTCTTCTGGGAAAACTACTCCATTCCTGTCACCTAACCGTTTTTCCCCTAAAAACACTTGAAAATCTGTTGCGTACCTCCATGCAAATAGAACAGGGAATCTGACATGTGTAAATGGAATTAACATATTACCTTTTCCTATTGTGGGATGAGGTTAATTTGATGTCACTTTTTTTCCTCACTCTGAAGATTCTTCCTAATACTACTGAATCCAAAAAATGAAGAAAGAAAAAAAGTAGAATACATGTATGCTGGTGTGCACTGAAGATTTCCCACAGTTGTACCTGAGAAGTGTGCAATGACTGCAAGACACAACGTGACAGTTGGACTAATGATCTTGCAAGTCCTTTCCAACCTTGTGATTCTATGATTCTATGACAGTTTATCTGCAAAAAAAACTTCATTCTGGACTATTTTTCAGAGCTTACAGTACCATATGGTATAAGTACATGGCCAAAGGTTGTGGCTAATATGCAGTTGGAGCGTGAGTAGTTCAGATCTCCTCTCCCATCCTACAGCCACCCTGCAGGTAGGAGATGTCTGAGACTGACAAATAGTCTGATAGACATGTATTAGATAGCAATATCTATCACAGAATCATGGATCCATAGAATCACCAAGGTTGGAAAAATCTACAAGATCATCCAGTCCAACTGTCCACCTATCACCAATAACTCTCACTAAATCATGTCCCTCAATGTCTAAACATTCCTTGAATGCCTCGAGGATCAGTGACTCCACCACCTCCTGGGCAGCCCATTCCAGCACCTGACCACTCTTTCAGAAAAGTAGCATTTCCTAACATCCAACCTGAATCTCCCCTGGTGCAACTTGAGGCCATTCCCTCTAGTCCTATCACCAGTTACATGAGAGAAGAGGCCAACCCTCACCTCACTACAACCTCCCTTCAGGTAGTTACACAGAGCAATGAGGTCTCCCCTGAGCCCCCTCTTCTGCAGACTAAACAATACATTCCCAGCAAAGGCAGAATACCAGTTGCTCATGAACTAAGATTTGTGAAAAGAGTAATTGCATTCCAGAATCCAGAGAATGTCCCATTCCTCAAGCTATCCTTCACTCAACTATTGAAGGTTGCTATAAACAGGTTTGAACTTCAGCTTCCGTGAGCCAATCTGCTAAAACTGTGATTTAATTGAATTCAGTGAAAGGGGAATTATATAATGAATTTCAGTTAACAGCAGTAGTTCATTGGAGTAAACAGTGAGATGAAAAGCAAACCATACATTTATACTGAGCAATGCACTGGATCTGATTCAAATTTGCCCAGTGGAAGCTCTACGTTTTAACAATAACTAAAATGCACTTAGATTCTCTCCTTGCAGGAGCAACAAAAATCCACTACAGCAGGGCTAAACTCCAATCTATGGCATCAGTAAAAATGAGAGAGCTTGTTAGGAAGTTAAAACATGCAGCTAAAGGAATTAAATCCTTTTATGCACTATATAGACTACCTTAGGATGCCAAAAGTACATCACCTGTGACTATCATGAATTAGAATATTTTGAGAAAGGATAAAAGAAAATCTGTGTGATGACACAACAAAGAAATAGATATTAGAATTAAGAAAGCATCACTCAAAATACTGAAACTGTACCCAAGTTAAATAATAAAAGTAGCAATAGTGAAGCATCACAAAATCTGTTTAAAAAACACAAAAGTAAAATCAGTCAGATGAACAGTCTGAGAAGCAATTATCTGAAAAATTAAATAATATTTTATTCTCCCTACACACTGCAATAAAAAAATCTTGCCTGAAGATTCTGTAGTGCCACTGATGACATCAGTAAACAAGGAGCAGTCAGGGAAGGCCATAGCCGGGTAGCCAATAAATTCTTTTTACTGGTGTTTGCTGTAGAAGAAACTGAGAAGATTCTTGTACATGCTTTGGTAAACTATATTTCTGTCTGACACTGCTGTAATCACAGATGAGACAACAGTATAAATACACAAATTGAACATTAACCAGAGGATACAATCCTTCTAAGGCAGACTGGTGAAGAAATAGCTGAATTACTACTGACAACGTTTGATCCTTCATTAAAATCTCCTTGGGAACTGAAGAATGTCAGGGATGCAAAATAAAAAGGTCACAGAGGGATTAGAATCACTATCAACCTGAAGCTTGGTAGCTGCACTATGCAAGTAGATTCTGTAGTAAGGAAAAAATAAATAAATAAAGCAGCAATATTACTTTCAACGTGGCTTGTTTCAGATTTGGTTTCCCTCATATGGAATCATACAATCTTTACAGTTGGAACAGACCACTAAGATCATCTAGTTCAACAATCAGCCCATCTCTCTCAGTGCCACATCTCCATGCTTCTTGGGCACCTCCCGGGACAGTGACTCCACCACCTCCCTAGGCAGCCTATTCCAATGCCTTACCAGTCTTTCAGAGAAGAAATGTTTCCTAATACTCAACCTGGACCTCCCTTGGCACAACCTGAGGCCAACACCTCTCGTCCTATTGCTAACTACCTGGGAGAAGAGGCTGACATCCACCTCACTGCAACTTCTTTTCAGAGAGTTGCAGAGGGGGTTTTTGTAGAGAGGGCCATGCAGGGTATTTTGCACTGGTCCCTCCCTAAAAGGGTTTCACGGGAACTAAGTCCAGAGACTTAATGAGGCACTACAGGATACACTGCTGGGATTAATGGACCCTTCGCCACTTATGTCCTAACATTCCTATAACCTTTTGCATTGCCCGTTTGCAAAGGTTCAACTCTTTTCTTTCAATTCTTTTTATTTTCAGAATTTTCTTTTTAAAAATAGTTTCTTTTAATTCAATGAGGGCAAAACTGCTGTTTCTTCAAACCAGTGTTGGATACAAGCAATTCTGCAGATAACACATCACAAAAGGGCTCTGGTCAGGTCACAGAGAAACTACAGTTTTGGACAGCACTTTGTTTTAGTTTAATTCTGCTTCTTATAAACCCAGGCAAGCATCACTGCAGCTTATTAGTTCTCAGCTGAGCGGTAAAGAGCTGATGTGTGCTGAGAGCTTCAGCACTGCTACTGACAGCTCCTTGTGAACTTAGAGATGTGGATAAATAACCTTCCTGCTCATCCCTGCTGCACAGTACAGCTCTGAATTCGTTACTGTTTGGGTATGCTTGACATCCAGGCCCAGCCAGATTGTTTCTGATTGTACTGATTTATCAAATCAAGAGACACGAGATCACCGTATGAAAATTGAAACACAAATATTTTTAGTTTGGCTGTAGGAAAGACCAAGCATTTCTCTGGGGTTGTCCTCCACTGAGCTGTGTCTTCTCTGCAGCAGTGACAACCATAGCTGCTTCTCACCTGCAGCGCAGATCATTCACAGCACAAAAATCCATGTTACAGTAAGGAAGGCAGCTATACTGAGTACATACAGAGTAGCCAAATAAGTAATAAAAACTGCTGTTGTGGAGGATTACAAACCTGTCCACAAGCTACTGTCTGGGAGAAAAATTAATCCTTACAGTCCTATTTGTTCTTTCTCCTGCAAGCAAAGTGCTGGCTTGTGGAGATGTATTACACAATGCTGAGAAGTAGAAATCTCTAGAGCACGGGACTCTGCAGTGTTATTTTTTCTTTTAAAAATCTTACTTGCCTCACATCACTGCTTTCAACAAAAAACTATCTGATAAAAAGAACCACAGCCAGAAACTCCTTCTGGTTCCAATATTCCACATGCAGTCACAGAAATGTTTGGAGCTTCTGCTAGTGACCACACGTCTCTTGATTTGATAAATCAATGTCATCAGAAACAGTATATGGGGTCTTGTATATCAGATACAACAAAACAGTCAACAGCATCCAAAATTCACTAGTTATTTTACAACGAAAGTACTCCTTTAATTCTCACTAAGTCTCCTAGCCACATGCTTTTATAAAGCCTGATATTGAAATGAATGATAAAACAATGATGAAACAGAAGTAGAAAATATTATCATCAATAATTCTGCATGGAGAGTGCTAAAGTACTGTAATGTTGGGCAGCAGTACCAGTTGCTGAGACTGACTGACAGACTTATCACCCTGGCATGGATGTAGCAGAATACAACTTCATTTTTAACTCAGGAGTGATACACTCCATCCTCCTCTGGAGCACAGGGTTTGTACAGAAGACCATCCCTCTATCATCACTGGGATGTGACACACATCTGACTTGGAGAAAACTCCTCGCAAGGATCACTTTTCTGTAGTTCCATTCAGAATGAAAATAAATCCTTGGTTCTGCTATGACAGAAAAAAAAGAACTTTTTTAAATAAAGCTGCTCAATTATAGAATTTGCATTTATCTATTTATTAAATCCATATGACCTTTGCTAATTTCCACCTAGGCATATACCTAACAAAAACATGAAACGACACATCCAAGGCATAAAAAGAGGAAGCCAAGATCCAATTGTACATTTGCCAGATTAAATTTCATCCAACCCTATAGATTTCAATGATGTAACTGCCCTTGCCACACAGCTATCTTCTCCTGTTGCAAGAAAAGGCAATGTAGGAGATAATAGGGAAGATCTGTAGTTGATAGCATGTTCTGCTTCCTAAAACTGATGATCATCTGGGCTGCAATATCCTACAAGATTTCTCTTTCCTTCATTCTTGGAACAGGCTGCCCAGGGAAGTGATGGAGTCATTGTCCCTGGAAGTGTTTGAGCAACGTATAGATGTGGCACTGAGGGACATGGTTTAGTGGCCATGGTGGTGATGGATTCATCTTTTCCAACACTAACAACTCTATGATTCAATGATTAACTGCTTCTGAATTTATTCCGAGCTTGTTCTAAGTCACTGCCTTGCCGAAGTCAGTGACTGTTTTGCCCAAAGGTCTGGTATTAGAATCACATAGCTACAAAATAAATTCAAAGACTCCAAACTTTCAAATTCAGATTTGTATTAGGAATCATTCCCAGTTCAAGCACCTGGGAGTACAGGAAACTTAATGATGAGGAATGGAAATCCAGGGAAATAGATCTGTATTTCAAACACCAACCAACCTTTAGATATGATCAGGTATTATGATGGTATGACAGAAGCACCTGGATGTGCTGGCTACATTTTCTTCATGTCTTGGTAAGTAGATGTGAGTGACTCACTTTGTTCTTTGCAGCACTACAACAGAGAAAATAATATTTTCCTTTTACAGCCAGATCATGTCTGGAGTTGAAAAGAGCATGGCATGATTTTTTAAGGCTGTGTACTAATATATGATAAAATTGGCCAGGAAATGAGATATTTTCCCTCCTGGTATTTCTCTCTTCAGATGCCTCAGTCTTTTGAACAGACACTCACTTTGAATCCAACCTCCTTAACAATTAATCAACATTTAATCCTGAATTCATTCAATTATTTGTTTAAACAACAGCCTCAGATTAGTGTCTGTTAAAAAAAATAAAAAATTAAAAAATGGAAAGCAAGTTATTTGAAAATCAAAGAAACAGTGGAGAAGAAAAAATGTAAGGGAAAAATGTAAATCACCAATGGAGATCATCTTGAGATGTAAAAACAGATGTCACAGAGATGCAAGTGTCCTACATAGTCAAGTGCATAGCTCCTTTGTCTGTAAATTGTCCTCTAAGTCCCGAGTGCAGACAGCCACAGTCCAGCTGAAAGCAAACAAACACGCACCAGAGTTTTATTTTGCTTTGGTTTTGTTGTTGGTTTGGTGTTGGTTTTGTTGTTGCTGTTGTTTGCCTGTTGGTTTGGTGTTTTTTTTCAGAAACAAATCTTTTTACTTACAAGACAAAAAAATTCATTGAGAGGTACATGAAACACCAACCTATACATTTCTGTTCTGAGTTCCATTTTCCGCAGCCCACTAGAGTGCTAATTGTGTGACACTGGGCACAGTGCAGCAAGCAGCTCTCATGGGGGCCTCTTGAAGTTAAAGCCAACATATAGCCGTATCAAAGAAAGTTATCACACATACACAATTTACAAACACATATCATCAGGTAACTATCTTTAAGATGCACCGACACTCACAAATCCCTCTTGTAACACACATTCCACAAAAAGCGGGTGGTGGAAAGGCTGACATCACCGTTTATAGGCACTGCAGGGATTCTTTGCACCTGCACACCAGGTTGTTGTCGCTGCTGTTTTCCCCAAATCTGAGGCCAGACTGCTGACTCTGCAAGGCTTAGCTCCCTTCTTTATGGAGTCAGTATGGTGTTTTCATTTGCACCCTCGCAATGATCATAGAGCTCTTCTCTAGCAGCTGATGTAATTCGTAACCATAAGCAAGTGCAGCTCAGTTTCTATACCTAGCTCCAAATTGTCCCTTCCAGCACCTACATCTCCAAACTGGAGCTGACATCACTATGCAGCAGAGACACATCCTTTTTTTCAGTGCTCTGGTGATCAAAACATCAGCAGCTGACAGCAGATGGTTCTTGTGCAACACTCCATGTAGTACTGGAGCTATATATGGACCAGTCTGGTTCCACAGCTTTCTTTGGTGACAGCATTATTACTTGATATAAGTACCTGAGTTTTCACATGATGGAAATTAGCGGTACAATCTTTAGATCTGCACTTCGCAGCAGACTCTCATGCCCACCAACCTATTTCTATTTTTAAGCATTCCTGTGACAGGTATGTAGTGAAAAATCACTTGGTATGCAAAAGTACTTGTTTAGCTTCAGGGTCCCCTATTAATGCTATCTCATAAAACTGAGAAAAGTAATCTAGAGTAATAATGTATTTTTTTCTAGCAAATAAAAATATATTTACACTGCTTAAATAAAGAAGACAATTTTATTTTATTTTATTCTGTGGGACGCTAAGAGAGTTTCCTTCAATTACACTATGTTAGCTCAGACAAAAGAAGTGAATTCTCATTCAAAATCAGAAAAAAACATTTCTGGTTTCTCCTTTCAGGTGTTTTTGTTTGTTTTTATTGGAGAGACTTTTCTTGTACTATATATAAACAACTGGTTTTCTTTTCCTGGAAATATGTCTACACCATCTCTCACAGAGACTAGAGGCAGAAACCAGATTTACCACTGAGAGCTCTCTCTTAAAACAGCCATGAATATATTGTTCCAGACAGCATTCACCGAAAGAATTAATTCTTTTTTGTAGGATCATACCTCCAACAACAGTGCTGGAAACACAATACAAATGTTACCTCCCGCAGAACAAGATTTGTTCTTACACTAATACTTGAGCCTTCTGGCTCTGATATCAGCCATGATATATTCTGATTGTCTAGTTGCTCTAGAAATTATCTGAATTCTCAATATACAGATGTCTTTAAGACGTTTGCAAATAAACTTGAACAATAGGTGGACTATGGCCAATTTCTTCTAAGTTAAGATACGATCTTTTCTCCCCTGTAAGAAACCATTACCCTCCTTGTATGACTGCAATGACTGCTTCTGTCTTTGCTGCCCAAACTACTAGACCCCAGCTTAAACCAGTGAGGCACTGGCACAGGTTGCCCAGAGAGCTGGTGGATGCCCCACCTGTGGAGACACTCAAGGTCAGGCTGGATAGGGCTCTGAACTCCTGATGGAGCTGTGAGTGTCCCTGTTCACTGCAGGGGAGCTGGACTAGATGGCATTTAAGGGTTTCTTCCAACTCAAATAATTCAATGATAAACCAACAGCAGACAGATACGTCAGAACCACTTTCAGTATTCCACTCTCTGCACTGTAACATCAGCATTCACACAGCATTTTGTATGCCAGCTGGTGCTTGTAAGGTTCTCTTCAAAGCTTTGGTCCTTGCTAGGATTTAGTCCTGGATCCACAAAGGTATTTTAGTAAATAATTCCATGAAAATTAATGAGTGTCAGATATCTATATGGACAATTGCACACCATTCAGGGCCTGGACCTTGGCCCAAGCACCAGTGTCATTCAGAGTAAGGAATATGTCTCTGAATTGATTTTATTTAATGAAACTGAAATTAAGGTTGTTTTATGATAAGAGTTAAACACTATTTGTCCCTTTAGAAATCACTAGTCCAAAATAAATCTGGTAAGAAGCTGATCTCTTCTAAAGGCTGTAAGTTCCCAGAGGCAAAATAATTAAATTTTCCAAAATACTTATCATAATTATATTTAGTCCAGAGAGCTATCCTCTTGGGACCAATTATGACTCATCCTAAAGCCAGAAACAAAAATGTTTTTCAGTAAATCCTGTTGGAATGAGTACCAGCTGCTCCACACAGTAAAGTAGCACTTTTCCCACTTTTGAACATGCTAGCGAAGTTATTAAAAGATGCTCTTAATCATTTTTCAGCTTTCTACACAAAGCGATTGAAGGTTGAGCCTAGCAATTAGAGATGGGATATGCAAAAGTACTCTCAAGGTGGGGCAATTGAGGTATGGGAGATTGTTTAATATGAACATAAGAACATGCAGTTCGCTACAGAGAAATTAATATTTTTTTGCACTTTCTGCCTGAAAGAAGCAGCAGATTAGAAAAATAGAATAGAACCGCAGAAAAGAATCAAAGGATCCAATTCTGATTATTCTAGTCATGGTTATGAGCTATAGCCCATACATATATTTCCTATGAATCAGAGGCCGACTGTCTAAAAACCACCAGGGTGTGTCTGTGTGGACCTGGCATTCACTCCCTCCTTCACACTACTGCAAGACACCTGGAGCTAAATGCCATCAGACTAGACTAGAAATCCCCTTATATTTATGATGATCTACAAATGAATATAGTACTATAGTAAGTAACAGACTGTAGGCATCTCAGTCTGGCATATGCTGTATTTGGATTAAAAAAGAGCTGCCTTAACATGTCCTGGGTGGTTGGCTTAGTCCTCATCCCATCTACTTCACCCAGACAGCTTGGAAAAGATTGATCAGGGCAATGCAGTAGTCACAGGTCTCCAACAATCGTTTCTTTCCATAATAAAATATATAACTCATCATTAATTTGGATACATTGAAGAACAGGCGTTAAACAAGTTAATTTCACAGAAAAGTGAGAAGCTTCAAGTCCTATATAAGTCTACATTCATTGTTTGTCATCCAGTCTCCATGACAGGTTTAGTGTAGTCAATTTAACAGAATCATTTAGAACAGAAATTTAGGGACAAGAGTATTTTCCATAGATAATAGTCTTCCCATGACCAGAAAAACACACTTTTAACTGTCAAGAGTTATATCTCCCCATTACAAAAAGTGTTTTCCCAGCCAAAAATTACCTTGGCTTTTTATTCATTGTGACAGATCTCCTTTCTGTGTCAGTAAAACTTCTACTGCAAAGAAAAAGATATCAGTGGGCAATTTCTCTTGTGATACTATGCACAAGGAAAGGATGTATCCATCAGCTCGTACTGTGAACATCACCAGCCAATCAACAATAAAAGGTAAATCAATTACATGAGCCAAACAGATCAATACAAGATGGAGCAATTAATTTTGCTAAAGAAATTTAACAGGATATCATCTGCCTAACAAGGAGCAAACACAATGACATCAGTATTTTCTTGGGGCTAGAAAGACCAGCTATAAGAAATAATTGCAAGTAATTACAAACATCAGATTTCAGAGTTTACAACGATTAAAACATTGCAAAGATTGATTGCTCCTGTTAAAAGCCATTTTTTCAACAACCAAAGATTACTGTGAGCAGGAAGAAGGAAAAATATCTCATTTCCATTACCCAAAATTCAAGACAAACAGTTGACAATCATCATTTTGAGTTGACAGAATGCATTCATCTGAGAGAAGCTCTGCTCGGGCTTTTTCAAGCCTATTATCAAAGCCATTTCTATCCCTGCAGAGCACCAACCACCATATCACAAGTATTCTCACCTGGCTTCAATTGTTCCTGTCCAGCATGGGAAATCTTAACATCGGAGAGTTTCCTCATGGGAAAAGGCTTCTGCTCAAAGCATCAGCTGCAGAATCAAGGTCTGTATGGAGCTGAATGTTGCTTTTACACCAGGTGTCAGGTATAGGCTTGCCTCTGAAAGGCACCAATGGCTAAACTTCTCAAACAAACACAGCTGCAGAGACTGCATGACAGAATGTCCATATGAATTTATTCAGCTTAATTTGTCAAGTGAACTGCATGATAAACTGACTACCAATTCTTCCAGAGAAGTATCTGTTTATTTAATTTCCTATAAATTGCACAAACATTTCTAAAGGACTGGTCTGTTCACAATGCTGTCTGCATTGGGTCTGCACAGGATTACATGCAGACAGTGTTCTGGTAACTCTGGATATAAAACATAGCATAAACTGCTGAAGAAGGGCAGCTCAAGCTAAAACAATTTTGCCATCAGCCTTGGAAACCTCTATCCCATCTGGGACAAATCTGAAATATAGCTTCCTTTCCTTCTTCGCTCTTCCCTCAATGCCCTTAAAAGATCATTTGAGTTTTCCTCTACCCAAGCAAGGTCTAAAGAAAAGCTGGAATGGCCTAAAAAAGGGAGTTTTACTAACAGTAGATATGCAGCTCAAAGGTTGGAAAGCTTGAGAGTTCGACTGATAAGCAATTAAACACAACTCTAACGAGTAGTCTGCCTGCTGTCCATCAGAGAATTAATGAAGGTCTACATGTGGTATATATAGAGAAAAGGATGAGCAGACTGAGAAAATTTTCTAATACAACATTTAAAGACATACACTGTGAATTGAATACGTGGCTAAGACTGAAGCTAGTGTATGTGCTAGGAGTATGGATAAAGTAGTTAAGCAATAAAAACAGGCACAACAGATGCTTGATGAAGACCACTGGGGTGATTTTCTCATTGCTAAATGATGTATATAGGGTTGGTCAAATATACGAAATGAGGAAGTGTAGCTTGGGTTCTTTGAGCTTGGTATTTGGGGGACTCTTTACTGAGGATATCATTACAGAGGTTTTGATCCTGATTTTGCTTATGCTGGTATTATATTTTGGCTTCTGATCTACACTGGATAATTGAGAAAAGAAGCAGCCTTGGTGCAGAACCACAGGTATTTCTAGGTGTGGATCTGTGGCTGTGTCAGTAAGAGGGATGACTGCAGGAAGCCCAGGAACAACTAAGTGGTACAGAAAAAAAAAGCAAGTGGGATAATAAAGAGTAGTAGGGGGCTCTCATGTGCATTGGAGCATTCCCACTGAGCTAAAAAGGACTGATGTGTCCTTGTTTTGTGCCCTGGTGTTTGTCAGTGACTTGGTGAAGAAATGGCTGCACAAAAAAGCAGGCAAGCAGGAAACCTGAAAGGAGACTGTTGGGGCAAGAGTGTATGTAGCTGACAGTGATAAATACAAAGAAAACACAAAAAAGAAAAAGCACATTAAAGCAGCACAAAAAGATGAAAAAGGAAATTAGCCAGGCACCAAAGAGCCTCCCATTAGTGTGAAATTTGGTGTTAACGACTACTACTTATCGTCATCATATGGCCTTAACGAATAATTTGTCTTTGCCAAAGCCTGCTGTCCCTACTGCAAGCCACCAAGTTTGATGTCCTTTTAATGGTCCATGTGTTTCATTTGTAACAATCCAATTAACAATGAGGCTTTAATAGCTCTAATCGTCAACTGCTGTTAATATGGTTTCTGTACTGTGGAGTATTTCAGTTTGCTAAACTATATTTTGCACTGTCCTGATTTCCAGCTCAAAGAATCTGCTCATCCTGCGCAGCTCCTTGAAAAGAAGGAACTGGTGAAGATAAGGATAATATATTTGCAGGAGAAGCAATGTCACTAAGCAGGTGATTTTTTCTTATAGAGCCAATTCTTAGCAGTAAGGAGCATTTTAAGCACACAACGCATGTGATACAAGGGGTGCAAGAGCCTATGGGCTGATGATCAGCTTTTGGATCTAGTCTGAAAGGAAGAGATGGTATGTTGATGTATTTGCTGGTATTCTGGCAGAGAAGCCCACAGTGCTGGGATATTGCAGCTGAACACCACAGTCCTTCACCTACCCTACTAGTCCACATGCTGCAAACAACCCAAATCAGTGAAAAGTTGCTGCCCCACGTGCACAGTGGACCCAAGTGTGCACAATTCTAAATGAACCAAATTAAGAGGATCACTCTCATTTTGCGAGCCCAGTGCTTCACTTAGGTTAATGTGCACTGAGCTGTGCAGGGTGCGTCTTTGTACCCAGTGCCATGCAGAAGGGGTTTGCTGCACTGGGGTAGTGCTGCTCTCCAGGCAGGGGATAAATATGAAATAGACCTGGAGACGGGAGATGATATCCTGAGGCTGTAATTTCTCCATTGCCTCACATATTAGCTTGTGTTAACATTATGAGAGTGACTGAAGTGTGGTCATTAATGTGACATTTGTAGTTTTTATCATTCTGAAGTGTGTTACTTCAACTGAAATTGCTTAACATGATCTTCCACAAATAAAGAATGCAAAACAGCCACGTATACATAGGGAATTTTGATGTCATACATAGCCATTTGAGGAGCAATCTAGAAAGTCTGACTATTTACATCCTGGCTGCTGAAATGACAGCATAATTTTAACAAAATTAAAACCTCCAACTGCTATGAAGCTTCTGCATAGTTGCAGTCGCTTTGGGGATTCACAATGCATGGCCAATGCAAAGGACAAAACTATAACTTGATGACAATGTGGATTGACTTCCTACCCACTAACAGCCCCCTTTGGGTGTACTTTGAGGTCTGCAGTAAGTAGGAAGTAATGAACAGTTTTAAAGTGTCCTTAGTATGACCTCATTATCTTCTTTGATTCTAATCCTACTCAGGACATCAGTCTCTCAACTTTATCTTTTAATCCTTTTGTATATTTTGAACGTTGCTATCTTCTTAGAAACTACACATGCATTTAGTGTACGTATATATTTATATATACGTAGGGTATGTATACAATGGCTAAGATTTAGCTGTGCTATACCTTTGGTGGTATAAAAATTAACCAGAATTTTTGTTATGTCCGGTTACAGAAGCTGAAAGAACATATCATTCTAACAACAGCTTCCTTTTCATCTTCCTTGTTGATTCGCATTCCTTGATTTTCTGCATAGATTGGTAAAATATTTCTACACTGTGTAGCAAAGAATAGCAAGCAACCTGAGAAAAATAAGCAAACTTTCTGTTTATAAGGAATAAATACCTGTGTTTTCTGCAGTGGGTTATTTTGTCTTTGTATAAACAACGACAGAAAGAATATCTAATAAATATCTGAGATTCAGGAAGTATGAGACTAGATTAAACAGAAAAGAAACTGCATAGGAACTGAAACACAAAATGGAAGTTAACTCCCTGTTATTGCCCCTGTTTACAGCACTCATCACAATTTAAGTGTAACCTAACAAAGAAAAAAAAACAAAAACAAAAACAAAATGATAGCTATCATCTGTTGTGAGTCTTGTTTAAAACTATCTGAATTAACCCCTGTATTTTCACAGCTGCAGAGAAATTATGATAGATCACGATAGCTTTACGTTTTATAGATGTAATTAAAGCAGGAATATCTGAAACCTAAGTGATCTCTTAATAAAAAATAACAAAAAAAAAAGTACAGGTCTGGTGAGCAGTGAACATAAAACAACTCTTAGAGACAATGCAATATGGTGACCCCCAGACCACTAAGACCCTCATTCAGGTATCCAATGAACAAGAGCCCTCTAGAAAACATCTGGGATTCTGGAAAGTATGTGAAGTTTTTCTATTATACGAATGGGCAAGATGATTTTTACTAACACTAGCAGTTTGGTCATAATGACAGAAGTGATTTTCCAGAAGAAGGAAGAGCTTGTGGAAAAGCACAGATTAACAGCTGCACTTTGACAAGATCAAACAATCTAATAAAATTAAATCACTTTACAAGATCAAAATAAAGTCCAGAAAACCAGACCCTACTTGATAAGCATGTTGTAGCCAATAAAGGTTTATGTGGAAACATAATCCTCTAAGCTACTAAAAACTAATTTAACCCAGAAGAGTTAATGGGACACTGAAATTAACCTTCTTTATCACATAAACTGACAAAATTGATGAATAAAGTGAAACATTCTTTAACATCAGTTATATTTCAAAGTTTTTATGATAGGCCTCGATGCTGACATTGAATTTCCAGGCTGTAAAACACTGATCATCTACAACTGAGTAGAAATCAGACACCAGGCCAAAGGCAGTAAGATATATAAATGATTACTACGTATTTCCCCCATAATATTACTGAGGGGTTTTACTGCTATTCTGAGACTTCTACCTGAACCAGCATATCAGGAAGTATTCCGTGGTCAAGACTGAAGCATGTAATTGATTGGCTCCTTTAGTGCTTGGTGGATGGAGAGATAGAAAGTACTCTTCTACATTTAGTGCAGTGTCTTTATAGGAGGTTTCATCCCTCCTGACATTATGTATCTGTAATGTGAGCACTTATATGTGAGCTATATAATCACTGGAAAGAAATAAGCACGTCTGGGAGTTTCATCTGACTGTTGTCTGCTTTTAGGAGATGAGTCATGCCTTAGCTGTGCCTACTTGTCTCCACTGATATTAAGGAAACTGAGGTCATTAGGTCAAATGAAAATTGGACAAGACAGTGTGATCACTCTTGATAAGTACACAAAAATGGTAATGTCAAGAAAAAAAAAGAAATTACTATTTCTTTAAATTATATTTCCCTTCCTTTTATCTTCATTTCCTGTCAAAAACAGCTCTCTAGGGATGCTGCACTGTTACTGGAGAAATTTTAATTCAGGGGTTGGTTCCATGTAGAAGAACTGTAATGCTGTTCACAAAAGTTCATTCACTACTTTGGTGTTACCCACGACACAGCCCAAAACTATACTTTGAGTTTCCAGGTTTGACTGATCAAAGTGTGATTTATAGACTAATAATACAGTATTGGACGGGAGGTAATGGCTTCAAGTTGCATCAGGTTGGAGATGAGGGAAAATTTCTTCTCATAAAGAGTGGTGAAGCAGTGGCACAGGCTGCCCAGGGAGGTGGTGGAGTCACTGTCCCTGGACGTGCTCCAGAACCATGAAGACATGGCACTGACGGACGTGGCTTAGTCGGTATAATGGGGATGGTTTGATGGTTGAATTAGATGATCTTAATGGTCTTTCCCAACCTTAATGATTCTCTGATACTATGATTTCCTGTAACATGCACAGTAATTTTTGGTGCCAGCTGAATAGAAGATGTAGGAGAAGATAGGGAAATTTAGAAAACCTGACCCCAAATCCTTGAAAGTAATGACTACTCTCCGCAAAGGGTTTTGGACACAATAGCTCAAAGTTGTCTGCATTGTGTTATTATTAAAATACATTTTTTTCTCTGTAAAAGTATATAAGTAGCTGATTTATGATAGTACACTTACAGGCAGCATAATACTGGCCAGGTGATTTCTCTGTTGGCAGTGACAAACTATGCAAAATTCCAATTGTGACAGTACTTCTGAGTTTGATACAAAGGATAATTTGATCCCAGCTCTATGCCAGGTAATGCTCTCTCAGTTGCTATATTCAATTGCCTTTTATATACCCATCAAATGTATGTTAATCTTCACTACAATAAATAATTGCGGCTGAAATAGCTAGTCTACTGAGAATGTTTACTGATTTATAGTCTGTACTTGTCCATACTGCGGATTTAAACCAATCCATCTATCGCTATGGCTGCTCTACTGCAGTTCCATTTGTGTAGGCTCTTTGTGGTAATCAACCACAATTTGCAGGAATAATATCTTTACCTGCTTTCCAACAGGAGTGATTTTCCCTTGTGTAAATGGAAACTTTGGCTGTCACAGTAAGATTTTGCAATTGTGCCCTTATATCGCTGGCTGAAAATGGGGAAATCCGCAGATTATGCAGAACTATAATATGTACAATTCCTTTTAGAGTCTTAGTTGCTCATCAGTAAGTAGATGTGAGATATATACTAATAACCTGGAGTCTTCAAGAAATAAATACATCAGAAAATCTTCTACCTTTTTGGAGAAATTCATTACTTTGGAAGAAATTCTTGACTATGAGAGTGATGACTCACTGGAACGGGTTGTGTTGAGAAATTTTGGGCGTCCTGTCCCTGGAACTGTTAAGGCCATTCTGGATGGGGTTTTGGGCAACATCACAGTTTTAATGTATTAATTAAAAAATAATTAACATATTAAAAATGTATTAATCAGAACTACGGTGGTCGAATTATTCAGAGTAGCAAGAGGAAAAATACACAGCATAAAAAAAGCTTATCAGTTTCCCTGACGTAACCGTCAATTAACCCGACTTATCCCGGGGCCTCGACCGCCCGGGGGAGAAGGAGACACAATCATGGATGCCATGAAGTCTTCTCTCAATTTATTGCTGCGTCACAAACCTTATATACCATCCTAATTCCCGCGCAGACGCGTACAGCCGCTACGCAAACGCGATGCACGCGAGAATACCTAAACACACACCTACCTAAACCCCCGCCCACTAACTCTACTATTCCAGAACACTCCATCTACAGAAAGCTACTTTCTATGCACTCATTAATCCTTACATAGGCAACTAAGTACCCCAACAGTTTCCCTTTGGGAAAGTTATTTTTGAGAACTCCTCCTCCTCTCTTCCTTTCACCCACAAAGCTTCTTCATCTTTTTATCAGTTGTACCTAACTTGCTCTTTATATCCCCTAGATAAAATGTAGACCAGATTTCTGCACACATTGTATTATCCCCTTCAGACAGCTATTCTAGGTATGTTCAAGCCCGTGTTTATGTGGAAGATAGATAAATATCAAGATGCTATAGTGTATAGAGAGAGACAGATCAATTGGTAGATATATTTAAAGATCTCCTCGTCATATTTCTCGTACTCTGTTTAACTCTAACTGGTAAAAGGAGGCTTAACATTTAGATCGTGATTCAAAGTCGATTAAACTCAATGAAAAGCTCACACTGACTTCAACAGACATTAGATCATGTTCACAGGGAGGATAATAGACCTTTCAGCAGAGGAAGTGAAGGTGTAATAATACACTGGCTCAGTGTATAATCATACTTTCATCTAACAGCTAGCACCAGAGTCTGCAATAGTCCACTGGTTTCTTACAGATAAAAGATGTAGTTTTTGGCTTAGGTAATAAAGTTTGCTCTTTTGATACTGAAGTTCGTGGATTCAGTTCCCACCAATAGCGATGATGGCTGAAGGGAGGAACTCATAGCAGGTTATTGAGGGAACTGAGAAATTAAGTGAATATTTTGGCTCTTAGAAACATTTATCTAAAAAGAATAGTATTTAATAGAACAATCTGGTTCCTGAGTTCTTGAATTATGTGTTCCTCCTCGAAGTCCAGCCTCAAGGATGCTAAAATCTTGATTTTAACTGGCATTGTATGTAACCGGCACATAACTCTTTAAGCTTTATTGGTAGAAGCAGATTGTTGAGTACTGACCCAGCAAATAAATACATCTTAGCATAATAACTCATAATCATAGTATTATTGTAACGGTGGCATAATATTATAGCTAGTCACAGTATTGTAACTAGAAATATGCAAAAAGATTGATACCATAATTGTGATGTTGATTTAGCTCTGATGATAGCACCACTGACTCATGCAAAAAAATCTGACTTTAAAACATTGAAATTCTCCTGTTGCCACGTACACAGTTTTGCCATCTTGTCTCACAGTTACTGTGTGGTTGGGATTTCAGCTCACTTTAAACATCCACAGAAAAGATGTCACCCGACAAACTAATCAGCCTAGCATCTCTTTATGGTCAGCAAAAAGAAAAGGACACCTCAAGAATGTGATTACTTTAAATTATTTTAGGATGAGAAGTCTAACAGTATAACGGTCTACAAGTCATATGCATTTCCTCTGCTCTCTGTAAAGGTAAGAGTGGTGAGTTCAAATGTAGACCGTTATGCAAGTAATCCCTGTGTACAGTGTCTTGTAGTATGAGTTTTTTCCAGAAGCACGTTGACTTCATTCAGGGTGCCAGACAAAAGTAGTAACACAATTCGAGTGACAGGGAATGTCCAGAAGTCTTAAACTGCACCCCTGGTAAATTCTCAACTGCTGTTTCTCTGTTGCTTAAACCTTTAAATACTCAAAATGATGTGGTCAGTAAAGCTATTAAGTATGTCCTTGTTGCTCTAAGAAAACAGTTCTCTGAATGACTCATCCTAATGTGATCATTTTTGAAGAATAATATCAAAAGAGTTGATCAAAAGGGAGCAGGTAGTTTTTGTAAGCTTTGTGATAATGGCTAAAGCCACATTCTTTGGAGTGAAGAGACTGTTGAAGCTGCTGTTTAGGGACAGAAATAGCTAACCAAGATAAATCAGGATGCACAAAGGTGAAGAGTAGCTAAATACTACTTGAATCAAATTATTTTACTTCACTGTTGTAAGCACTGCAGTGCTTAGAGAAAATCAGCACTTCCAGTCTCTGCTGCGCCAGTCCAGCAAGGAGCCATTAAACTGAATTGATGCCCACATCTGGGACATATGGAATGCCTTTGACTCCTCCAAAACCAGACAAAGCTATGGATGCTCACATTGTAATGGGAACAGGAATTTATCATTCTCATTTTTCAGGAATGTGCATTTCATAATAAAAATTTCCTCTTCCTTCTCTCACTGTAACAAGCTGGATTTGCAGACACATATAAGCTACTAATTCGTAATAACCTTTTGAAACACATGCAGTGTAAAAGCATTCTTGATTTTGTTGAATTCTGAATAATTTAATCATTCAGTGATAATAATTTATTACGATTAACTACCATAAACAATCAAAAACAAAAAGCACTGTGAACATTTCTCTTCTGTACTCCAAAAATTTACCTGTTCCTGTTCTTAGGACAATGTAGCAAGAAGAGAACAGGAACAGGATAAACCTTTCAAAAAAAACATTGACAAAAATGCTTTTTCAGCCACCTCCTCCTACTATAACAGAGCCCTTCTGGAATATATGACAATAGCTTATGAGATACTGTTGTAATAAAAGGAAAACTAATGAACAGAAGATAAGGAATTCAATGATTACTAAACAAGAATATGTAATTAATATTGACTGAATTATTTATGACCAAAAAAAATTTACTCCTGTAATTACAATGCCTTTCACAAGACCACAGGCAGAACATTTACGTATTACATTTTAGAAGTATTTCAGTGTATATTCTTCTAGTAGCAAATATAAGATCAAACACAGGAAAATCAACAACAACAAAACAAAACAAGCTGAAGAGTGAGAGGAATGCTTTCAAAACATAAAGAATAAATTGTCATTTAATTATTCAATACAATTATTTAGAACTAGAAAAGCAATGGAACCGTTATTAATGTATCCATTAGCGAGCAGCATGTCTTCATTCAGATTAGATTTATCACTGCTAGTGAGGGGATGTCACTGTCTAACAGCTACTCTGTGCCTTTAATGGATCTTGCAAGAATAGGATCATCTCAGCCTCTGAGAAACTGAAAGAAAACTCAAGTCTACTTTGAAGCAACCAAGTTAATAAGGACCTGCAAATCAAGGAGTTCAACGTGGTAGTCTCAAGAGGACAGGCTAACTGAGGTGTTACCTGCTCCACAGATGCTCAGGTTCATTAGCCTTCCCTCCCTGAGGCTGAACAGATCTGGTGTGACACAGACAGATGACACCAACCGGGCAGGTACCGATGTAAGGGATGGAGCTTTTATAGCACCTGAAAACCAGAGCAATAATTTGAAGCAGCAAAATATATTCTGGAAGCTTCCTCTTTTCCCTTAAATATGTTCAAAGTGCAGGATGAGGCTTAATTTGTGTATCCTGAAAAAACATGACATGAACTTCTCAATGGCTCAAGAGGTAATAGCTGATATGACGAGTTAATGGCTTTAAGTGGCACCAGGAGAAGTTCAGGTTAGAGATTAGGAAAAATTTCTTCTCAGAAACAGTGGTAATGCATTGGAACAGCCTGCCTGGGCAGGTGGTGGAGTCACAATTCCTAGCCTTCCTCAAGAACTCTGGAGATGTTGCACTGGAGCTTATTGTGGGTGTTTGCTGTCTGCTTGATGCCTGGGAAGTGGTTTGGACAGTGCCTGTAATTTAGTCCAACACAAGAAGGAAAAAAACAGCAGTTTAGGAGGATTTGTTGAGCTTGATGCAGAACAAACTCAAAAAAAAAAAAAAAAAAAAAATGTGTTGAGCCATCAGATGGAAATTGAGTCTACCAAACACAGGATGAACTGCTCAGACCATAACCAGGCAGGTGTGGGCTCCAGGACAAACATGCATTGTAGATACGACATTCCAGTCTAAGGGAAACTCTTGTTCTACTCTACAGTACAAAAGCATCAAATAAAAATTAATTCATGCTTGAAAAGATTCAGCTTGGATATTGATGAAATGTCAGTCATAGCAAATTCATTAGAACAACACCCATGACAAGGAGCCTACAAAAAAACTGACCATGGTTGATTTAGCTACCACTGAAAACAATTAGATCCCCAGCCTGTTGCAATAAGATGGTCAAGTTAGCTGATGCTTGATTTATTTTGTTATGTGATAGGAAACATATCTGTTTTTTTCTGAAGTACTCAAAAGCACAACACTCAATCATTTATGTTTGTTTGTTTGTTTGTTTTTTAATTGTCATTCACAGTCTATTTTCTATTTTACAGCTATTAATCTGTAATCTTTGCAGCTCATCTGCCACCTTGTGGCCCCGTTGCAGACTTTTCCTGGAGCTAAAAAGGAAGAATGAGTCGTTTAGCAAAACCTTTGCATTTCCTGCTCTCTTGCCTACCTGGCAAATACAGCAATCTTCATTATTATTAGCCTGATTAGCTTTTCATTCCACAGTGTGAAAAACTAGAAATCCAGAGATGAAACTACTCTTCCAGCAGGCCTCTAAAATGCCAGCATATGTTGGTCTATGAGCAATATATATGTATAATATACATATACAAGAAAATAAAATCATTTACATGTATTAAATCATACACACGATGTTGACTATATATGCAACATAATGTACAACATATACATACACAGAATGATAGAGGTTGAGGCTGAAAAAACATCGTGAACTCTCATTGTCACTCTTCTGCAAAACTAGATCAGCTGTTACTGATTATTCCTAAGCTTTTCATAAAAACCTCAAATCATAGAGATTGCTCAAGCTCAGCACTGAACTATTTTAGTGCTATCTTACATCTAGAAAACTGCTCTTCATAGTTAAGATAAACCATGGGACTAACCTCCATCACTCTTTGCCCTGTCCAATCTGAATGTTATGAATAGTTTATTCTTTCCTTTCACATACACATAAAACATTAATGAAAACTGATACCATTTCAAATTGTTTCTCTAATATTAACTGACTCTGATATGGATAAATGGTAAGTATTTACATTAGAATCATCTAGACCTGAATTATTCACAGATAAGAAGGGGTTGTGCGCATCCAATTCAAACCTCATTGAAAAGGTTTGATTTCTGAAGGGTCTTTCTGCAAAAATAGCACTCATAAGTGTAGTTAAAAAAATAGGAAACTATAAACTGGGGCACCTGAAATAACTGGTTGTTCTGAAAATTTAAGCCCTGATATTTTAAAGAATGAATTGGTATTTTTATCTCATGGTGATGAAAGTTTTAACCAGTGAGAGTTCCAAGTGTTTGATCTCGCTGTCATGAGGTCTTCCATAATTGCTGTCAGTACCCCTTTCTAAAAAGAAAAAAAAAAACATTGCTTCTAGTTCTTTTATATTTCTGCTCCACTTCAAAACAAAGCTGCTATTCCACCTGCTGCAGCAGAACACATTTAGAGAACTGAAATGCATGATCTACAAGATAATGCCATTGTGTGAGCTTTCACGATTACTGCTCAAAGACAAATAACATGCATGCATCAAAAAGATTCTGCAGAATACATCAAATTGAGGCACGTGTAAGGAGCACTCACTTTTACAGCTTGTTCCATGCCTACTAAAGCCACTAATGTACATTTTTAGTATTAAAGACATCTCTTAACCTGATCTGGTGTTTTTTTTTTTATATAAAACATCAACTGGAGTACATTTTCTTTGGCTTAAACAGATGGAAGTAAAATGTACAGCAATGCACACCAGGAAATTGAAATAATGTGGCACCTATATCAATTCTTGCTTTAAAATGTCCCTCCTATGACCAGTCTTTCAGGGGCAGAAATTAAATATGATCTCTACTATCTGTGGTATTGCCTATAGACTTTTTCTCCAGTATTTTAATCCACACCAGTTTTTATGCACACACCAGAAGAAAGGCTAACACAAGTTCCTCAGTCATCAGTAAAAACTGCTGTATTGACCCCTTGCCTACAAGGTTTTCAGTCTCTCATAACAACTCTCTCTCAGGAAAATCTGTGGTTTACTCGTGCCAGCCAAGAGAAAGTTAAACTCACGTGACGCCTGACAGTTCGCTAGCACCATTTCTGATGCCTGTGATGGCAAAAATAAATCCCAGCTCCTTTTAATGCCATATCAGAGAATCATAGAATGGTTTGGGTTGGAAGGGACCAAGGCCATCTAGTTCTAATCCCTTGCCATGGGACCTCTGAGTAGATCAGGTTGCCCAGGATCCCATCCAACCCAGCCGTAAGCACCTCCACGGAGGGGGACAACCACACTCCTTGACAAAGAGTTTTTCCCATATCTTTTCTGTTGCCTCCTTTATGAACTGGAAACTCAGCTCTCAACCTGTCTCCACAGGAGAGGTGCTCCAGCCCTCTGAGCATCCTCATGGGCCTTCTCTGGATTCGCTCCAACAGGTCAACGCCTTATGCTGGGGGCCACAGAGCTGGTAATGGAAACTGAAAGGTCTTTTGTGAGGGGTTCAGGCCACAGCAGCAGTTCAATTCAAGGTTGTGGCATAAGCTCTTTAGGTCCACGGGTAGCAATACAGAGGAAGCAGAGAGGGCCTTTCTCACGAGAAGTAGTCTCCAGTGTGTTACAGGAAAAGATGCACAGTGGCTCCTTCCTGACAAAGCCATAGCGTAAGTGTGCCTCAGAGGGCTCAGAGCATCAACACCCAAATGAGGCATAGAAACAGTCAGAACATGGATAAAGATGTCTTGCTTCTCACCATTGAAGATGAAGTGAGGATGAAGAGCTCAAAATCAGTAACATCAAACAGAAGAGATAATAGTGTGAACAGGCTGAGTAAAAATCAAACTCTTATCAAGGATATCTAAGAAGGAAGATGCAAGTAAAAGTCAAATAAGGCTGGCAGAGAAGAGAATAAATGAAGGAAAATAAGAGGAAGGGAAAACAAACTCTACCAGTTAGAAAGCATCCCTGTAGAGCACCTGATGGAATCACAGCTGGATCTCATTTGCTACTGCTTCTTCAAGTTTCTCACATATGTATATAAGACCATCTGCATGCGTTATTTTCTATTTCAGAACTATCCCAAGTAGCTCTCTTGAATAATACATTTTCATCCACACCAATATTTTGAAACAAAGCACTTATGCGTTATCTGTTCCAATCTGTCTGCAGTGTAAATTATGCTTCAGCAGAATGTTTCAGTATGAATTGCATCTGAAATAGACAACTGTTTATGTTGCATTTTCCCACATTCCAATTCAAAGCAACCCAATGTACCAGTTGTAATGGGTTTTTAAACACTTTTATCATCAAGGAATATTTCCAAGGAGGAAAAACCAGTATGTGGAACATGAAAGGACCCTCCTCATAACATTGCCCCAAAATGTGGCTGTGTACTTTACAACGTATGATGCCTGAAGCACACACCCTGTAATCACATTTTCTTTATATTTGTGATGAATCAAACGTTCAGCTTAAAAATGGAACAGATCCTTCAAGTATGATAATTAAGCAGAACACGGTTCTCCTCATGCCTTTCTCAGCACAGCATTCCTCTTTGGCATTCATAGAAAAACCCAAACAAAACTCTTGAGACAGCAGAGCATTCCTAATGAAATAAAGGATTTTTATTTTCTGTTTAAGAGCTTGAAGATAGTTACTTCTCTGATTAACAGACCCAGAAATAGATAAGAGCATCCCCCAAGTCCCAAGTTCAATCTGTTCTAATTTTTATAATGTGTCAAACAACAATTAATTATTTGCTTACTTATCTGGCACAGAAACAGCTTCTTCAGTTCTTACTGTAGGAAGAACTAAAAGAATCTGTTATGCCCACGTTGATGACTTCTCTGGATGCAAGAGTACTGAAGAAAAGCCAAGTTGTTATTGTGGTGATGTCTTGCCTCTGGGAAGCTCTTGCAAGACCATTTACTACATACCCTAGTTTGTCCAGGCAGAGTGAGGTATGAACAGCTTTGTGGTTGTCAGGAGTGAGAGTTTGATTTGTTGTGTTTTCCTGAACATCCCTCTAGATAATGGAAGTTTTATATGAACTCTATTAAGAACTCGGATTAGGAGTGTAGCTGGATTCCATAGCACAGGTTTTACTTTTATTAAGAATTGATTTGCAAGGTCCCAAGACTTGGTAGATAGGTAGGTAAGCATTACTCCAACTCCTTTTTAAATAAGAATTACAGTTGTTGTTTGTTTGTTTGTTTTTAATAACAACTGATGTCACTGGTATTTTCAGTATTTTCTGTAGTAGCTTGTTATGCTGGTGGGGTGGATTGGATTTGCCACGTGTTTGACTGGTATGTGTGAAGATGTTATCACCCCATTCCGCTCTATCAGAAGACAAGGAGAAATGCCAAATACCTCTTTCTGATAGGCTCTGGGGTTTTTCTGGATCTAATATTTGTGCTCAGACATTGCAAAGTAATAAAAAAAGAGCACGATGAGGCTCCACTCAGCTCGCAGAGAAGATAATGTGAGCATGACTGAAGCTTTGCCCTTACCCAGATATTTTTGTGAGCACAGACTGTCTTTCTTGAGCAAGGTTGTCAAGGCTCAGCTCTGTAAGCTTTCTGAACAATCAGAATTTCATAGATTACGTACAGCGTGTCAGAGCAGAGTACATCTCCAATGCATCTTTTCACATTTCCTCTGCTTGCACAGCACTTGTTCAGAAATTTCTACTATTATGTGAAGTTTTATCAAGGAATCATAGAAAGCAAGACCCTTAGATGCAACTGAAAGCACTTTGGCTGTTCCTGATGTAAGTGTACCCACTGTGACTTTTGTTAAAGAAATCCAGCAGTGATGATTCTCCCCACAAAGGCTTGATCTTGATCTGAGAGTTCTGGGGGAAGACTCAATGCTGAGAAAGAAAACAAATCATTAAAAGATACCTAAACATTGGGTAAAGAACCTCGTTTAAAAGGGTGAACTTCCTTGTGACATATTTGTTTTGATTAAAAAATAAACATTAATTGAAATTTAAAAAAAAGTAAAATAGAACACAAAATGTCTCTGTAGTTATAACCAAACAGGGAAATGGAAATTAATGTATTCATAACAAGAATGCAATTGGGGATGGCGCATTTTCTAAAGTCTTTTTTTCCATAATCACAGCTGCATGAAATATGCAGGCAGAAGCCCAGTGCTGTTCTCAGAAAACAATTTATTTCTTGCTAGAACAATAAATTATGCTCACTACTATTTTGGAAAAAAGCTCTAAAGAGAAAGGGAAGACATTATGTATTCCAGAGATCTCAGCCTGTCAATTCTGACTGCACCGGGTTTTACACTCATTTATGTCTTTGCGTCTTTATTGAACCTTTAATACACATTGACTTAACGTGGCAGACAAAATTGAACTGTTCCCTGCATTTGCTCTAGCATTTCTCTCTCCCCACGTGCCTGCGTGGAGTTGCATGTATGTATGCCAGTGTGGACATACGCATGTACTTATGCATGTAAGTGCTATTTCTGCTGAAAGAAACTTGTTAGCATAAAAATCTTAACAATTTGCTTTTGTGTTCAAGTGGCAATAAAACACATTCATACAACCTGATGCCTTTGCTTTCAAGAGTACCTACAGGAATTTCATTTGGAATTTCATTGGTGTTAGCAAAGTCTGACTGCTTAAGTGTCTTCTTTATGTATATATTTGAATATCGTTAATGGTGTGCCACCATTAACACATCACTTGGCCACTCCACCATGAAGGAGTCACTGTCTCTGGAGGTGTTCAAGAAAAGTGTAGATGTGGTACTTAGGAACATGGTTTAGTGGGCAGCTTTGGCGGTAAGTAGATGGTTGGATTAGATGATCTTACAGGTCTTTTCCAACCTTAATATTCTGTGGTTCTATGATTTCTCAGTACACTGGACAATATAGGGTCTGCTCATTGCTGATCAGCATGCACATGTAAAAGAAAAAACATTGCAAAATCTTCAGAGCTTCAACATACAACATAGTAAGTACATATTTTTTAAAAAGGTCTTTTTTTTTTTTAATTGATAACCTACTAGATATTATAACAAGGCTACATATGCCTTGGGAAATGCTGCACAGTAATGACCTCACAAATTTGTGATTAAAAATAACCATGTGTTGAATTTTCTGGTGGTGCTTCTGGTAAGGGTGGAGTAAGGTAAAAAGCAGCCTCTGTAAAGAACCTCTGTTATTAACTTCTTTTCTCACATTACACAAAAAAAGAACACGGGGTTGGAACTAGGTAATCTTTAAGGTCCTTTACAACTCAAGCCGTTCTATGACTCTGTGATACTGTCTAAAAAATTACTAAAGTCATTGTTGCAGTAACATAATTAAAAAACTCTGTGATTTGCAGGATTTATGTCTCTACCTTGCCTAATTTTCCATACAAATATACATGATACCATAAAGCTTGTTCACATCAAAATAATACAAAACAAAATTTGGAATAACAGGTTAAGTGATGGGAAGCCTGAAAGTTGATGTCAGAGAAGACAGGATGGAGGGAAGATTTTAGTTGATTTTATAAAGTAGAAGGAGGAGATAAATAGAGCAAAACAAAATAACAGACGTGTAGAACAGATTAAAAAAAAAAACACAGAGAAAGGAAATGTCAGAGGAACAGAGTGGGAGAAGTTCCAAGGATAAAAGAAAATAGGAATGAGTAAGAATGTGGGCAAGAAGAAGCTCTGTCAAACAAATAGTTTGAAAAGAAATGGACATACATTTTTGGCCTCCTTGACCCTTCTGGGAAACTCACAAGAAAGGTGATGTTTCCATCCCTACCTGTAAAATAGTTTTACCTACTTTTTCCAACCCTCCACAAAGAAATTCATCCCAAACACCTTCAATCCTATGAAAAAACTGCCCACAGAAATTGTGACTTATTAATAAGAAGAATGATCGCTGGTGATGTCTGGTAACTGCTTGTTTTTTCCAGCTCTGCAATGCTGCCTGAAATCTGGGACCACCCGCTCCTGTTCACTGTGAACAAAAAAAACATAGCATGGGTAAAACACTAATTTAGCATAATGAGCACAGGGAATAGCTGCACATTAATTCACTCCAATATGGTGCTTGGGAAGCCTTACAGCACTGTCAAATGACAGAAGAGTGGAATGCCTGTCAGAAGAAAGCGTTTTATGTCCTGCTGTTATGTTGTCACATATGTTATGTTATAGTGAGTTGTCTCAAACCAATGAAACAAGATGATCAGATTCTAGATTAAACACTTCCTTCCTACCAAGAAAATACCTTTGTCTGGAGCCACACTGTTTTGTTTGTTTTCTGAAAATGCTTAATGTGATTCTGGTCATGATTAGCTAAATCATCAATCATTCAGCTCAAATGTACTTCCTCACCTTGGACCATGCTGTGATCATTACAATCATGTATTCAGAAATCATTAAAAAGATCAGAATAAGCCTATTCCAGTAAGGGAAAAGATCACAGAACAGCAGTGAGATACAGCAGCACTATCTGTCAAGGATATATGAAAGGATGGAAAACACTAACGAAAGCTGTTGAGCGTGTAAGATGTGAATTTGAAGGTTCTGCTATTTAATCATATCTTTGGCATTTGTTTCCAATTGCTTCCCACATTCAGGATAGTCTTCTCTGTCTTTTGGCAAGGAAAGCCAAACCCAGACAAAGATTACAGTTCTTTTACCTAAAAAAACTCCACTTTCCACTACCATTGCTCTTAGCTCCCATCAGTGCATGAAGAGGCATTGGTGCTCACAGACCTCAGCAGCTGCTTGTACCATAAAGGAATACATCTGTGATTAGAGTCCTTCTAAGATCCCATTTGATCACTGACAACCATCCCTTTTGGGACATACTGTTCCTGTTCTTTCCATGCCATCTGCCCAACTTGATTAGTGTTTCCCTGAAAGCATGGATGGATTATAAAATACATGCTAAAGTGTTAAGCAGTGCATAATAAGCAACTGGCTCTGAAAACAATTTAAACCATGAATAAGCACAAGATAGGTTTTTTATGGTTTTTCAAGATTAACAGCTGTGTCCCACCAAGTAAAGAAAAACTGGAGTGATGCCAGTCTGAAAATGGAAACTCCCTGGTCATCTCTCCCAGCCATGTCTGCTACTTATCCTCACAGTGAGATGAGTTCACAGCTGTTCTTCAGTACTGAAAGCTGCCCCTGGGCATTGTTGTAGTGACAAAGTAAACCAATTTCCACAGCACATTGTGCTCTCCTAGCAAAAGTGAACAAGTGAACATAGACCCAATAATCTGTGCTTTTGTCACCCTAAGAGTGAACTATAGCTGTTCAGACTGAATGAAAACTCAAGAATTCTCTTCTGACTTGCAAGCTGGAGAATAAGTCCCCATATAAAACTTTCCCACCAGCAGCTGTGCTGTAGTTTCTGGAACTGTCAGATGCTATTGCCAAGCAGAAAACCACAAGAGACAGAGCCCTAACAAGAACCAAGATGATGTCTGGACATAATCCTGTAAATATTGATTACGTGGGACCTTCCAATGAGATATAGGTAGTGAAGAGTGTTATCTCAGCCACCTTCAGACATCTGTATTATAGACATAACACAGTAAAGCTGAACTGTACTCCCTTATCTACTGTCCTAACAGGGGGAGAGAAAAACAATGCATCTGATTTATTTTGGATGCATATTTTAGGAAGAAAGAAGAAATCATATCCTGTATTATATTCGCAACACTTGTCTGGGTAACTTCAGTCAATCCACGCTGCAGTGCCTACACTGAGTCACACTGTATTTCCCATGGCTAAATTACATACAGACATAGTAATTTCTAGCCTATGCCTCAAATAGGCCCACTCCTCACTTGCCAACTTGGGAATGGAAGGGGAAAAAAAATAAGGTAAAAAATGCACGTCACTGTAGGCAGAATGTTTCTTGAAGGAGAATTAGAAATCCATATAAATTATAGAACATAAGAATGAGCTACTATAAATTCACCTGAGATACCATTTAAGACATAGCATGTAGCAAAATAGCTTCACCCCAAATTCTCATCTTCAATAATTTTTAATGCAAACACCACCTTGTGCAATCACTTTCTTCCAAAGCTGGCTTCTGGCTTTAGGGACTAAGTCATATTTACACAAGGAGGGAAAGCTGAGGAAAACGAGATCAAAAAGGATTTATGGAACAAGGCAAGCTCTGTCCTTTAAAAGCATTCTGCTGGAAGGTACCCAGCATTCCCAGTGATTATGGAAGATGACTGAAGTTGGATCTTTATTTGACTTTCATAAGACACTCAGGACCCTCTGGGGTAAGCCCTCAGACAGGTGCATTTTACCTGCATGGTATCTCAGATCGAAACTTGTTGCGTCCAACCATCCACAGCAGGCCTGGATCCTCCAGAATTTTGCCATGAATGCACTGTTCCCTGTCAGAGAGGCACTGAACAACTCAAAAGCTGAACTGCACTCTGACTGCCACTCCCAAAATATTCACAAATCAAATGTTTGCTGTGTCTGGGGAGAAGGAACCAAAACATTGTCGCATTAAATCTAATTACACTCCAACAAGAACACAGGAGCATGCAGTTTTCGAGTACTCAATTCTCACAGACCAATGAACATTGTCCCACGTTATTTTCTCCTCTCAGGAGAAAAGGTTGAGCATCCATTTGATTGACAGACATCCTCACAAGAACAGTACAGCAATAAGGAAACATGAGCAGATAGTGTTTAGCACTGTATTTTAAATTTGTACCTAAAAATGTAGGCATAGAGGTGCACTTGAAAGACAGAGAGGTGAGTCAGATATTCAGCAATTACACTGCGCTTAAAGTGAGTGAGCAGGCTGCTGCTGGGAGGTCATGCAAGATCATTGCTTTGTCAAGCAGTGTTAAATGAAGCAGTTGCCTTGTGTCTTTCTTCGGAGCTCCTCTGTGAAACACAGCACTTAGTAATTTAAAGGTGAAATGAAGAATAAGGTGAACAGTTTTAGGAAGAAAAGCCTGGTTATGTGAGTTTGATTCCTTTTGCAAGGCCATGGACATAATAAAAGATGAAAGAAGACTTTCTGGGTAAGCCATGCTCCTGCTCTGCTGAAGGCTGAACAGGGACTCTGAGGGACTTGTGCAGGATCTTTACAAAGCAGTGAGGCTTGACAGCATGCACTGAGGTTTGATTCTGGCAACCACTGCCAAGCAGAGTTGCCTGAATGATGAAGGTGCCCCAGTTTCTCCACTGCAGCTGTGATGCTGGTATCAAAGTCACAATGCAGCTTATAATACAGAAACCTTTTCAGACCAAAATGTTCAGCACGTGCAAAGCCTAGCCCAGTATTCCCATACATTAAGTGTATTTTGACCAACATCTTATCTCACCATTTTTCCTGTCTTCCTCCAGTTTAATCATTCCCAACACGTGACATGAGTGCAAGAGGTCAAGTGCCTCCTTATACGCTGAATGCCTGAAAAACAGCTTGGTCAACAAATCTCTTACAACTCCGACATGAGGTACCATTTGCAGTGCACGTGCACCATACCCTATTTTGGCTTGTTGCCTGATCCAGCTGTAGATTTGCTGGCCACTGTCCAGTATTTGTTCTGGGCCTCCCAAAACTTTCATAGTCTCCAGATGTCTTCTCCTTCATGCAGTGTATTTGCTTTTAAGAAATTGCAGCACACAGGGCCTTGGCACTGTTTTGCTTGGAATAGCACATGTACACAATGCAGCAGTGGCCCTTGCACAAAGGGACAAGGATGTGACACTGACTGCTCAGAGAACGGGATGTCCAGTGTGAAAGTTACAGTCCAGCACAGCTTAGCATATTGAAACATCACTAACTCTAAGCTGAATAAACACGGGGCTCAAAAAGCACCATGAGTACTGAGCTGACCCTCCAGTTTGTTCTTCGTGCCTGCAGCAAAAGCTCTCGATAGCATTTGCCCTTTAATGGGATTTCAAAATCCTTTGGAATCCTTTAAAAAAAATAAAATACAATCAACAGAAAATAAAGCTGCACTTTCAATTAACAAGGACAATTACTTCTAATCGTAAAGCTCATACATTTTTCAAAAGAGATATAATTTTGCCTTAATTGCTAGATGCATTGAATATGCAATTAAAAACACATTATATTTGGACCCACAGATAACAACGACCAAATTTCTGTCCTGAACAGATTACAACAGTGAATGTGCCTCTGTCTTTACTTTAAAACCAATAAAGGGCCTTCCTTTCCTGGTTCCTCCATTATTGTCACCACAGATAAGATATCAGCATTTCCATTACAAACAGCTGATATTCAGGGGGACTCAACTAACTGTTCCTCCAGGCAGAGTTCTGCCATTACTCAGCCCAGGAGACCTGACTGCGTTGCTTTAAGAAACACTGGACTGCTGGGCTCCCCCTAGCCATGCAGCAGCTGTATGCTGCACTGCAGGGAAGAACCCAAGTATTGACCCAAGGATGGGGACTGTGCTGATGCTCTTTAGACACACCTAAAGTAAGTAGACAATATGACATACAGAGAAATTAGAAAACAAAACAAGTAACTATTTTTTTCCAGTTAGGGCTGTGGTCAGTAAAGCACAAAGCACATATTTATCATGGTTTATCATGCAAATAAACTTATTTCATCAAGCTAGCTTTACTCAAACTGCTCGCATGTCTGAAGCTAAGGCTGCAGAGAGCTGACTGAAGTGAGACTGATCAGGTGCTTAGAGTTAAGTACATCCAAGTGCCTGACTGATTTGGGTTTTTTTCTGAAATCACTTGTGGGACCATAGTTTATTAGGATTTAGTCATTACTGATTTCTTGCCAGGACAATTTATAGAGCTACAGAACCCATAACTTCATACAAAGATTCTTGTAGAACTAGTAGAAGAGTGACAGACCGTTAGAAAGGGTCCTTGTGCTGATGGATGAGACAGATAAGTAACTCCAGCTTCTGCCTGTCTCTCAGATATCTCATTTAGCTTTCTAGAAGAGGGTTAGTGATGTGGACTCTAGAAATGCTTGCCAGTCAGTCATTACCTAGGGAACAGAAGGAGATAGACATTGCTAATAGGCTGTTATTGTCTGTGACAGCTGTGACAACAGACCATGATGGGAAAGGTGGAAAGGGCTCCAGGGTTTGCTCCAGGGCCTCTGACCAATCAGATGAAAGTACTGCTATGTAATTATGATTAATATGAGCATCTACAGATATAAAGAATGTTGCTTCTCAAGTCCATTTGTACAGGCCTTCAAACAATTTATTTCTATGATGCCCAAGACAGACTTCAAACTAGTGGAAAGAGTGGGCTGAATGGGGCTCTGAGCAACCTGATTTAGCAATAGATGACCCTGCTCATCACAGGGAAGTTGGACTAGATGATCTTTAAAGGTTCCTTCCAACTCAAACCATTCTACAATTCTACAACTCCATATAAATGAGAGCTTTGATAATAAAAAAAAGCTCAATTTTCTTCATTTACTAGAGACCTGAACTTTGGTTTGATTTGCTAGATAGCATTCAAGGCACTGTGCCCTTTTTTGATGACTGCCTCCATTGTACCTATCTGGCAACACTGCATTATGCTCTCAACGGTTTCCTGAAGACCCCTGCTCATTATGGACTTCCCAGCACCCAGCCCAAACGTCCCCTAGTGCCATAAATAACCAAATCATCAGGTCCCTTAAGTCTCAAGCAATTATTCCTGGCAAAGCAACTAACATGCAGAGACATCCGAGTGGTTTTCAGAAGTTGATCTTGACTCAAGTGATGAACTCAAGAGTTGAGTAAAAACCATTATGAATGAGCTGTGTAAATGAGGGGAAGTGATATTACTGAGAAAGCCCTCTACAGCATTTATGCATTTATGTTTTGCGTACACGACATTTCTTATCATTTGGTGTATAAATAAACAAGAAAAGTTTAGATGTTGGGTGGAAATTTTTAGCTTGAGGATGGTGAGACACTGGCAAAGGCTACCTGGAAAAGCTGTGGATGCTCCTTCCCTGGAGGTGTTCAAGGCCAGGCTGGACAGGACCTTGGGCAGCCTGATCTGGCAGGTGGCAATCCTGTCCATTGCAGAGGGTTGGAACTGGATGGTCTTTAAGGTCCCTTCGAACACAAGCCATTCTATGATCCTATGATAAGACAGTAGTTATAGCACAGGTGGATGAAAATTCAGACACAAAGCATATCAGTAAAACTGCTTGGGAGCTCCTTTTTAAAAACTTAAATCTTCCCAAGAGATGGAGGTTCAACAGTAGATATCTGAAGGACTCAGTTTCTCTGGTGTTTTTTATCAGAGTAATTTTATATTATTACCCAGATGGAAAACAGAAACTTGCAGGAGAAACAGCAAAATATGTGAACTCAGGCATGGTCAGATCAACCAAACAGAACCCACCTGCAGGACAAACCTATGGCTTGGGAGGCAATGAAGTAACATCTGGAGTTCCATGAAGAGTCTGTATCAAACTCTAATGGTCTGTCACATTCAACATTATTTACACTTCTGTATAAAAAGTGATTTCCAATTACATTCCATTTAAACAGAGCTTTTCTATTTAAAAAGAACAAATATCAAAGTCAGAGCTTAACTAAGCCTCATGTCAATTGTACATTCCATTCATCTTTGGTAAATAAATGATTTATCTTCTGCCCAATTGAAAATGGCATAACCAATAAAGTATTTCCAATATACATTTACACGTTAACATTCTTTTTGAGAGGTGCTGTGGTCATGATAGTGATTTAATATCAAATCAGTGAATTGAGGAAAGCTTCAGATACATTTGAGACTAAGAGAAGTTGTGCTCTGGAAGTGACAGCCATTGCAGGAAAACTGAATAAGATGGTACTCTGCAAGGAGGAAAGCTGACCGTTACCCACCTCAGACCTGTGCTTTAATGGGGGTATGCTGGAGGAAAAGATCCACCAAAGCATGGCAGCAGTTGATGACAAATGTGACTGAGGCCACCAAAGACTGGAGCAGTGAATCAGTGAGTTGACTCCTGCACCAAGTAACACGGAAAACTATCATATAGACCAGGTCTGCTACGTACATGAGGAAGAGCCAATGTGGTTCATGCCTCTTTTGTTAGAAGTTTGGAAGAAGTCAGCAAAAAATGAAGAAGACATTGAGTCAACATAGCTTACTTAAGATTGTTAAAAGTTCTGGATAGAATTGCTTCCCAAAAGCTTTAAGAGAATATAGGAACTTGGATGAGAAGATAAACTCCTTACAGATCAATATGCACTTAGAATTAAAGAAACAAGAAGTATAGCAGATAACTCAGACTGAAGAAAATTTGCCAGCGAAGCCCTCAAGGATCTGTCCCAGAGTTTGTTCTACTCATCATATTCATAAGTGCTGTGGAAATAGGAATAAATAACACAGAGTTATTCAAAGACTCACAAAAGGATCTCACAATGCTGAGTGACATTGTTATAAGATTGCAATTGAATTTAAACACTGATGAATACAAAGTAATCCATTTGGGGGGGATGGGGGGAGGAAGGAACAAACATAACCACACATTCAAAATTATAGACTATAGGAATTACAGAGAGGGAAGAAAAGAATATAGCTTGGCATTGAACAGATAAGAAAAATTGCAAATAATTGTTCGCAATTGTATGTCTTACTGCCCAAGAAATAGACAGCCTGAGGTAAAATGATCAGAAAAATGGATAAATAAAATTAATAGAAATTATTTTTCATACAATTCATAATTAAAGTCTGGAACTTATTCCCAAAGGAAACTGTGGAGACAAATGTAAAATTTGCATGGCAGTATCATGAAATATCATGTTCCTCAATCATGAACAAAAAATACCCTGCTAGAGATTCACTGCATGGCTTTAACCATACCATTAAGCAATAAGAAACAAACACAACCGCGTGATGGAAGCAAACTGCAGACTCCATCCAATTAAAGAGTTCAAATTCTTAAATCATATGAACAACAAGTTAGGCATTTAAGTTTAGTTCTGAAGAAGAAAAAAATATAGGAATTAATTGAAAAACATTATTTAGTCTTAAAAGAAAACATTGCAAGGCAAACACGAACTGCAAGTTCAACTACCTTTGATAAGTTTCTACTCATTTGCTGTTTATTACCTGGCATGAAGCTGCCCACTCTGGTTCTATTCTTTTTTAAAATGCTTGGCACAGTGTATAGTTATTATTATACATGGTAGTAACAGATGAATATCCAGAGGTTATAGGGGAACAACTCACCCACTCTGAGGCTCACAGCTAGGACGGATGCTCACCACAAGGAACTCCACACAGGAGCAAACTCCAAAAGAGATGCTGCCTTAGTGGTGGTCAGCCCTTAAATGGGATCTAGGAGAAGTGGAGTCAAGCTCCACCCCTTCCGGGAGCACAGCTGAATTACCTTCACCTGTGCTCCCGCAGCTGACCCGTCACTTGCCTCAGATGGTTAATCAGAGGTTCAGGCTGTGATTAACATTTTCCCATACACACAGTAAAATAGAAGAATATGCAATATTTATTCATTAGGTAAGCACTGAGATACTGAATCAAATAGATTACTTTGCATAAGCATTTCTCATAAAATATGAGTGGGCATTGTACTTAATAAAAATCACAAACAAGTGGAGAATGATTGCCCTGAACGCAAAAGCAATATAAAATAAACACCTTTTTAAGCAGTAGTTTCACCACTTATCTCCAAAAGCTATTCATATATATAATCCATTTATAACAGTAAACTAGATCTGGGATTTGCAGTTTACAATTATTATTCCCTCAAGAGGAGGAAGATGATATGCAACTTTATTGTAACTTTCCTTTTACTTTATATTGCACATAAATTATTGTCAGGTCATGGGGGGCAGAATTAGCAAGAAAAGTCTTGTTTTCTTCCTGTTGCTCCTCTCTATTTATTTTCCTCGCTTCTCATTTTGAGAAAAAAAAATATTGTTTTCTATAAGAGCTTTTCCTTTCACATTAGAATATAATAACTCTTTTGGAAGAAGAATCATCTATGGGTCAAGTTTTATTACTGTCCATTAAGAGACCAGTCACTGCTGCGTAAGTGCAGAAAATGAACTACATTGCAGAAACAGAGGAGCACTGAAAAAGAAGGGGGGAAAAAATGATTTGAGATAGGAGTGCTAAATTGTTGGAACAAGACAGAGGTTCATCATAAAATTTTTCTCAGTACAGGTGAAATCCAGGAGGAACATGAGAATACTCAGTCACTTGCAACCACCACACAAACTGCCCAGAGCCAGGACAGCACTGGATAAGGGCTGCTTCAATACACATCCCAAATTCCACCACTATAGAAATAAAATCTAACATAGCCAATGTCCTAGTTCCCCATTACATCCCTCCACAAAAGAGAGCCCCGCTTCCCAGTGTGACATATGGCACTGATGTCAGCATCCAATGCTATCTGGCCAGACAATGTGAACTGTTATTTATGCTTGGCAATTTGAATCTAGGATGCCAACCCTCTAGGGTGCTGTACAAAGCATTTCTTAATATAGTAACTTCAGTATTAAAATCAAGCAGTTCCTTAATAATTCATCATTTTCAGGTGTAATCTATGCTAACCATGTTCTTTGTATTCTTTATCCTGTAGAAATTAAAGTGCTCTTAAAAGACTGAGTATAACGATGTATTTCTGGTGTAGTATATTCTAGGAAAAACTTTAAAAAATTCAACTGAAGGGGTAAATGAGCAGAAAATTCTGGATTTTTAATAATTCACTTTCTTCCATGATTAATCTGCACTGTGTGGTTTTCACCCTCACTCCTGTAAGACGATTTGTGAACATAACGAGCATCAAGGGTTTAGCTCTGTGTTTCCATTTGTATTTCTAGAGAACAGTCCAAGGTGTCTAAAAGCTGGGGCTGGCAGCTCTTGCAATAACGGTAAACCCAAGCTCAAGCTAAGGCAAGAGGATAATCAATGCAAACTTTCCCAGGCACCTCCATCAATCCAGACATCACAGAGTAGATTCTCACCTAACAAAGTCTCCAGAGTTACTCTGATGATTTACACTTATTGTTAGACAGAAGTTCAGGACTTTTGCTTTCCAGGTGAGCAAGATTCTCTCAAAAGAGACGAGTAGGAAATACTGCAGTTCTTCTACAGAAGAGGTTGAGCTCTAAGATTGATTTTTGCCCACTTTGTTGTGCCACCTGTATTTTATTGCCCTATCAACAATCATTTTATCTTTCTCCCTGGGCCTACTGTCATGTCCTCTCCTCCTAAGGCTACATACATACATACAGTATTATGAACTGTCTTAGCAAAAAAAGAGAAAATTCTATCAATTGAATTAAAATGAGGAAAAATACCATGGAGTTTTATCTTATCAGGCAGAATTACTGCTTTAATCCATCACTTTGTCTGCAGCAGTAAGCTATGGTCCAGAACCTTAGGAGATGGCTTGATTAGCATTTAATTACCTATCACACTGATGCTGTGATAAGAGACACAGTATGCTCTTGATTTCTACCCAAATCGTGCTAAGTCAGCTACATGGCTTTGACTAATACAGATACCACATAAGACTAGTAAGAGTGCCACTGAAAGTGATTATGACTATATCTTGACAATCACAAGCCAGAATAAGCCATGCCTTGTAGATTAAAACATAATATTCCTTTCTCCTCCTTAAAATTTCAGAGTCACAGTGCTAAATAGCATATTATTTTGCATATTTTTACAGGTATTTCCACTTTCAGAAGGCACTTTGTGAAGTGCCTGGATTTCAGGGGAAAACTGGCTACATTGCAACAAGATACTGGAGATTTAAAATATTCGTAACTGATTTGAATATTCCATACAAACGTTTTTGTTCTTCTGCCTTAGAAGCCAAGCCCTGCAGGGTAATCTGTAAAACATGAACCCCACAAGGTATATGGATGAAAAATACGTATGCCAAAACATTAGCCAAACAAAGTAGCACTATCAGTTATTAACTTCACATCTATTGCACTATGTTGGTGGGGAATCTATTGAGGACGGCAGAAGCAGTGTGAAGAAAAGGAAATGCTGCATTCCCTGGCCATAGATACAAAAATAAAAGCAAGGTGATATTACTTTTTATTTTTTCCCAGGGCGCTACACTTGGTGACAGTGCTGAGATTAACAACCTCCCTCTCAAAATGTGTGGCCAGGCTTTGCACTCAGAATAACACTTTATGACTTCATTTCCTAGTAGGTCTTGATAAGACTTCTGCAGAATTTTTGATGCAGAACATCATCTTGCTGCTGTGGTATTGACTGATTGACAGCAAGATGGGCAGGAGGTGCTCACATAGGCTTGAAATTCCCTGCTTGGGTTTGCAAATAGCTCCCTTCAGTAAGATTTATGTTACTGAGATGGGAAGAAGTGAAACAGAGTTCACAGGGATTTTAGAAATGTAATTTCAACTCCTAACTACTTTGTATATTTTCAAACGTGTACAAAATGCATGTTATTTATATCCATTCGCACCATTCTTAAAAAATGCTGTGTTAACAGGGATTTCTAAATAATTATGGGAGAAGGCTAATCTTCCTACCTTTCATAGCACAGCCAGATTTCTCAGGCTGTGTACCACAACATATTTTTGGATCATTTTTAATTGACACCTGTGAGAGCACTGCAGGGATGGTACTTGAAACTGCTTCTAGCCAGCAGACTCCATGGAGCACACTAGGAGCTCCAAGAATAAAGTTGTATTTGCTCCCTTGAGCTAGCAGTATCATCCAGGAAAGAGGATACAACCAAGTGAGAATTCAGACAGAAATGAAGTCGGAGATTACAGAAGACCAAGCTCAGTCGTAGGATCTCACTGAAAACTGAATGACAGCAACAACATTAGGCATAAATATTGAGGGAACAATACTGCCTTTTGAATAAAAGCTTTTGGACACTTTAATTACTGAACCTTTTCTTCCAGATTGAATTTTGTTTTTTTTCTGATTGCAAACTGATCTACGTTCCCAATTCTCTTAATTCTTTAAGAGCTAACACTGCGATATAGCGATGATGAGAATGCAAGTTCTGTTCATTGCAGCATAATCTCATGAATAACTTGGCATGTGAAAAGAACCCAGCTGTAACTCATCTCTGATCTAGAGGTGGTAAGCAATAGCATAGTCTGCTACTTCTGCTGCAGAAAATACCAGGACATCCCATTCTGATTGCTTCTATAGATATTAATAAAATTCCACTAGAAAAAAAAGAAAGCTACCACAAATTCCCATTGTCCCTTTAGATTCGAACTTTTCTCCAAAATGGTTCTGAGTCAGTGTTTAACTATGCACAAAAAACTATGAGACAAACTATGAGACAAAAACTACTTCAGTTAAAACCAAAATTATACATATTTTTCCAAATTTCTTACAAATAAAGGTGTGTTCTTCCTGGCCACAAAACCAGTCAGAGGAGTGGTGACTATGACTAGCACATCTCTGAACTAAGGCTAGCAAATTGTGCATCTCTGTGTAGTGAATTAATAAAATTCTTCACTTGGCAAAGTGGGCAGTAAGGAAAGGATACAGGGCACAACTGCGAACTACAGCATTATCATAGAATCATAGAAACATAGAATGGTTTGGAGTGGCAGGGATGCTCAAAGGTCATCTTGACCAATCCCTTGCCATGGGTAGGGGAAACATCCCACCAGACCACGTTTCCCCATCCAATTTGGCCTTGAGCACCTCCAAGGATGAGACATTCACAACTTCTTTGGGCAGCATCTGCCAGTGTATCACCGCCACAAAATATCCAATCCAAATCAACCATCTTTCTGTTTAAAGCCCACTGCCTGTCGTACTGTCACTGCAAATCCTGATCAAAAGTCTTTCTCCATCTTTCTTGTTGCTTTCATATGTTGAAAGGGCACAACAAGGTCTCAGCTGCATAAAATCTGGAATGTCGCTGGTTATGCAGCTATTCTACAGAAAGGCTATGGATTTTCTAGAGAATTACACTGTAAAAAAATATAAATTGTTTTGAAAACATTTAAAAAATGAACCATACAAAATAAATTTAAGTACAGAGCTCCTCCTTTGCAACTCTGAACCAATCAAATCCCTAAGAAAGCACTATGCTTTACTTTGAGCATTACAGCTCAAGGATTGCATGAATCAGAGGGAGCAGAATAACAACGAAAAACAGGAGCTCTTGAAGACAAAATGTATAGGAAAAGCATGGGGACAATTCAGTTTGGGAGGAGGAGACTGAGACAACAAACTTTAACATCATAAGAGATACTTGTGGAAAATAGACAAATGAACCATTCTTCATGCCAGGTTTACGCTACATAAACAGATTTTTAGACACTAGGAAAACTCACTAACTGTATGGATATTGAAAACCTACAATAAACAGTATGGAAGGGGGGTGTAGACTGCCATTACTAGAGGCTACTATGAGCACAGTAGATAAACTTCATCTACATCAGAGCAAAAATCACCATTGGTATTGGCTTTAATAAGTGCATACCCTTTGTTTTCCAGCAGGTCGACTTTATATTTCAGATTTAAAACAAATAGAGCAAACCATTTTAATCTTCATGTGATTAGCCCTCTTTATGTAACATTCTAAGAGCTGCTCAGGAGTTTTTAAGAAACCAATACATGTGAAATGATTTAAGATGACCTCAAAGATGAGGATGGATTTGGTGCATGGAGGAGAGCAAGTAGGACAAAGGCAAATGAAAGCAAGAACAAAAAGAGAGTGGATCAAGTCCTGTTTGATTCATGATAAAAATCCAAGAGAGCTCTTCTTGGGTTCGCATTAGGTGCAACTAACTGCAAAAATTCACCTCTTTTTATGTTCAGTCTAGAAAAGCCATTTACAGTACTGCCATCCATCTATTCTTAGAATCATAGAAACCTTAGATTTGGAAGGGACATCTGAAGGCCACCTAGTCCAACTCCCCTGCAATTCTTTCCCTATCAAATTCTTTACAGGACAAGAGAAATACCCCGTGTGTGCAGAGTGAAGAGCCTCAGTGTCACATCTCCATCTAGTGGATGTCACAGTCTTACATGGTCTGATCACTGATCTTAGTGAGAAGAATGCTGTTGCACTACAGCAGGGCGCAGAATTGGAAACAAGAAGACGATTTTAACAAGAGACTTGATCTGCATCCAAAATGGATTACATGCTTTCTAATGTAAGTTTTTTTCTGGGCCAAATTTGCCCAGAGAAGCAGTGGGTGCCCCATCCCTGGAGGCATTCAAGGCCAGGTTGGATGGGGCCACAGGTATATTCATCTGGTGGGTGGCAACCAGCTCATGGCAAGGGTTTGGAGCTCAATGACCTTTAAAATCCCTTCCAACCTAATCCATTCTATAATTCTATGAAATGAAGACAACTGGCTGCTCCAGGCATTTTGGGTTGTCTGATGAAACATCTTTTTCAGTCTACTTCAGGGTAGATATCTTGTGCAGGCTCATTTCTCTTTCCTATATTCCTCATGTCAGTACTGCTACCATCCTGGTCCACTGATTTTCCGGTTACTTGTACAGTACAACCTAGACCTTCCACTCGATGCCCTGATCTAACTATGCCCTGCTCTTCCCGTGGAATTTTTCTCCTTAAAACCTTCTTTCCCTCTTAAATCCTGTGCAAAGGCCATTGGCCTTAATAACTCACGGGACTTTTCAGAGTTCTCTTCATGTGGGGCTGTGTCAGGGTTCACAAATGCTCTCTGAGGTTGCCATCTGTACAACAGCTACAGGTATACACGCTCAGACAGCTGCCAGCACGCCCATGCACTCACAGAAAATGTCATCAGATGAGGATGAAGTCACATTCCTATTTTCCACTCTCCTCATGACTAATGAGCTGCGCAGAAAAATGTATCTGCTTTTAGTGAAATGATGAATACGGAGCTATTATTTTACATATAAGAATACACCTGCACCCATTATTAAAGAGTTCGTGCAATCTGCTAGGAAGAAATCGAGAGAAGGTTGTAAAATATATGTCATTAAAAGCATTCACCATACATTCTGCTGACTAGCAATCACATTTGAATCAGGAACAATTCTGTGCCTTTGAAACTAGTCATACAAGACTGCACTTTGTATTACTGCTATCCTCATGATTCACATCTGCTCCTTTACTAAATACTGCTGAACAGAAATTCAGGTTTCAGCGTAAGGCACACCTTTCCTACAGGCTTCCATTGCAGTCAGTACGTGCAAAACTCACTTAGACTGACTCCAATCCAGGAGAATAAGGGACTTTTAAGGCTTAATGATTAAGAGACTTTTGGATCCAAATTGAGATTACAGCACATTAAAGTGTGTAACCATCCCCCCTAGGCAACAAGATCAGATGAAACACCTTGCTTTTAAAAAGCAATAAGAAGGTATGATGGATCCCATTTTGTGTTATATTATTCCTGGAGATTAGCTCTGCTATACTCTTCTGCTGAAAGCACAGTTTGCTCAAGCATGTATTGAACTGAAAGAACAATTAATAAATCAATTAACTAATCATGCAGGCTTTGTTGCTTTTAAATACTGATTCTAATCATTTATCTATATGGACATCAACTAAATTATAAAGCCCAGGCAGCAAGTAAGACAGACTGAATCCTGTTTTCTAAAAGCAGAAAGTAATTTTTAAACCTAAGCAAAAAAATGCTTCTAATTTTCACTCTGCTTTACAGCACCCCCTTTGAAGTTTACTCATACTCAAGAATATTTACACAAGAATATAACTTATTGAAAGAAATTGCCTTAATAATTTGCTAGTATATAACCATTCATCAAAACACACATTTTTTTTGCTGTAGTCTTCAGAAAATTTCCCTAGAAATAAGGCAATGTGAAAGGAACGTGCACTTAGGCCTGACTGTTTGTTTGCCTGGATCATTTGCACCCAGTCTGGTAAACGCTTTTGAAACCACAGCTGCCCATGTGTTGGAGGACTCATAATTTCCAGGGACTGCGATTCTGAACAGCCCTGAATTTGAGCTATACTAAATTGGGAATGCTGGGACTCTCTGTTCCATGGAGAATTTTGCATTGTTTAAATCCTTTTCTTCTGAGATGATCTCTTATATTCAGATTTTGAATCAGTTCAGATTTGGAAGAACTTTAGGTGTCTGCTGGAGACATTCATTTTGGTACTCTTCACTAATTCGTCCATTAATTCAAAAGATTCACTGCAGTACAAAAGAAATTCCTGAGTGTATTTCTTACATGAGAAGGGTCTAACCCAAGACTATAGCAACAACTTTTTCTCCTGTTGCTCATTCTGCAGCCAGGTGTCAACTCTGGGCACGAAAAGCAACAGGAAAGCTGCTGGTCTTGAAACACAGAAGTGCTGTGGAAATGAAAATATCAACTAGACTTCCAGGTTACTGAAGCCAATACCATGCCAGTGTAGGTTTAAAGCAGCCAAAAAAGACTATTATTTTTTCATACTGGCACTTCCTAACTTTGTAAGGTATGGATTATATTGCAACTCGAACATCTTTAGATGTGTATGTATGGGTGAGTTCTGTACTCTTCTGTACTTTTCAATTTCTTACAATTGAAAAAAAACAAACCAGAACAGTATGCCCAATATAGATCATCTGTTCATCCCTGAAAGCTTGTTCTCAAGAATGGTCTCTGCCACACTGCTATCAGATGCAGGATTGTTTTTCATATTAGAAGGTACGAGTCTTAAAAGTTCTTGGAGGCCGTAATTGCATCAGAGGAGCTGCTGATACTCTGGTTTATTTGCATTCCTTTGAATACCAAAGAAAGAATTGCCCTCCTCTAGAAAAGGCTAATTATTCTACTTTAAATTCCTAATAAATTGAAAGATTTAAAGAATCCTGGCTCACCTAATAAACCAATTAGTTATAGCCATTAAAAGATTAGACATTTACACGTATGAGAATAACCTCTACAGTCAGCATTAATGAGAACTGTAAAATATATGCAGCCTATCCATCTTTATGCTGTAAGAAGTAAAGGGCTAGGCTTTCCAACTTGGACAGTACAAATGCAAGAATACATTACAAATTGAGAAATAAATACACATTTATTGCCATCCAGTCTGGAGTTCGCCAAGTCAAAATTATTTGTAGTTACCGATCTCGATTGGGACATTGACATTACAGCTGTCTCATTTTTAGAGCTTTCACTGAAAAATTAAAATGTTCTTCAACAGATTTTGTTTATATGAGTGAAGACTACCTGCTGGCTATTCTACAGTAAATAGGCTTCTCTTTTTATACTCCAGGGAAATAATCCTTCCAGGAGACAGACACATTTCCAGCAAATGCTTCTGGTTTTGAAAAAGTGTAGTTTTCCAAAATGCTACTCACTTTTCTGAAGGTCACCTGCCCAATTCAAGAGAAGGTGCTCTCAGCCCTGCATTTCTCATGAAGGACTTTTCATTGTGGGAAGGAAAGCGGTCTGTGTAAAGTTCCTGGCTCTCATGGGTTTCACAAAGAGAAGACTGGGGATGATAGGAAATTCTGTCTTGTAGCAGAGAATGGTGATGTTACAGTGAAATAAAAACAAATTTAAAAAAGAAAGAAAACAGCATGTAAACCCACCATTAGGACATGCCTGGCAGGTTTTTGGCAATTTTTTTTCTAATGCTCTGATTTACTGCTGAAAGCTTTCATGTTTTTTCAGTTTTTATCACAAGCTTGAAAGCACAAAAACAATGGAAATTTGGATTTAAAACATAGAAGTTCCTCTTTTTTAGCACAGATCAAGTAGGCAGACAAGGATCTGCCAATACAGTGCTTAGACAATGATATTTTAAGGAACAGCCACTTCATTTACAAAGAGCAGTCCCTCACGAAAGGTAAGCCTTAGTAAACGTATCTGATGAGAAAACAAATATTTGTGCACATCCAAAAACACGTTTGGTAATGAAATTCTGAGTACGTTTTACATGGTTTCCCATTGTAAAAGAAGTCATAGCCCTCAAGATTTATTAAAGATATTTTTGAAATCACAATGCACGAGGTGGATATCAGATTCCAGGCACACCTGTGATTTTGCATAGAATTTTCACAAATGCTAAAACTACTAATTTCAAACATAATGGTTTGGTTTTTTTACACTTTCCCCATCCGTAAAATAGGGGTAATAACTGTTATATTACTCAAAGGGAAATGGTAGGCTAGCTTAGATTTAAGAACAACCTGAAAATTGAAACATTACGCCAGAGCTGAGTGTTGGTTTTATTACCCTTTAAAAACATTTATCACCCTCTGCATTCCCCAGAGAACTGCATCTACAGCACTTGGGTATATGTTCAGAAAATATTTTCTCTGCTAGACAGCTTTGACTGGAGACCTGCCATATAAAACAAAAAAAAAAAATCCACCCATCTTGCAGGTGAAACAAGGAGCACCATTCACATCAAGGACTCTGTGAATCTCATTTTTTTTCACTCAGTTTTGAAGTACAGTAAGCAATTCACTTTGACAGATTTTTTTCAATTTTTATTATTTTAACACTAAAGGCATAGAAACACAATTAGGAAGCACCTTTGAAGAGCTTTAATCCATACTCCTGTTATCTTCTTCTTTATGAGAATGTAAATAATAGCCATGCCCCACATGCTCACCTGTCTGCAAGTTAAAGTCAGAAACATCACCGAACCATTTAGAGGAAAGGTAAAGACATCATACTATTTACCGATGGTTTCAGCTGTTTTACTTTGCCGTCCAAAGCCTTTTTATTCTCTAGGCAGCACCACAACATGATCAAAAGAACTACGTAAACCCCACAACTTTGCTGCAACTTTCATAAGTGAACATCAACAACAACGGAAGCAAATGATAATCACCAGTCAAGATGAGAATCCACTGTGGCAGTTAAGAGGACAATTGTGAGAATTCTTGCCAAGATATAATAATGTAATAGTTTCTTATTGTGCTATAGGACAACCAGGGTGCAAGTTTACATCTTTCACAATAGCTTCAGTAATATCAAAAGTTCTGATGAATGATCTGCTAAGAGCCTGATTAAAGGGAAATTCCCCAGCAATGAGTAATTTCTGACTCCCATGACTTAAAAAATGAATTAAAAAACCACTGGAAAGTCTCTCTTCAAATGCTTCATCATAATAGCTCTCATCTTTAGAGACTTCTCATCACTGAAGTTTCCTCTTACATGAAGATTTCACTGAATTTGTAAATTCAGGCTTTGAATAGTGATTAAGTCACTGAACAACTTAGAGAATTTTTATTAGAGGTTTTGAGAGGAGGAATTTTTCCTCCAAGTTTTTAATACAACATGGAATTTTTAGAGGAAATTATCGACTACAGGCGTGTTAAGCATATTCCAGCATTAACGGAACAGTTGTCTTGTGTGCTTTACTTGAGGATGTTAGTTTTACAACCAGTGGGAAGCTAAGCATCAACCCAACATTCTACCCTCTTGGCCCACACCTCAAGCGGGTGGCAGGAGAAAATACAATGAAAAAGAGAAGAGCACATGGGTTGAGATGATAAATAGTTCGATAAAAGGGAGGTGGGAAAAAAAGAAGAAAAAAAAAGAAAACCTACATGGAATGAATGGAAGAAAATCATTCTCTACTTTCCATTAGCAAGTGACATTCAGCCATTTGTTGGAAAGCTAACCTCAATATGCATATCAGCCCATTCCTTGACCTTTCTTTTTGTAGCTAGAATTAGACGAGATCAGTAATACAGAGTCTACTTTGAGTTACAACCAAGGGACCCACATTACAACATGTGGCTGGACAGAAGGCAAGCATCTAAAGACTTTTTCTTAATGAAAGGGCCCCTGCTTACAACATGTTTTTCAGTAGTACTACAATCAGAATTAAGGAATATATTTGTATCACTTTTTTTTTTTTTAATTTCTATATTAATCTCTTACATTTAAAAATATGTGGATATGTTTAGCCAATACTCATTGGGACACTGCACACATTTTTCTCATTTTATATCAGAACACAATATGACACTAACATATGCTTACATACAGCTGAAAACACAGGTCAAAATTCATGTTGATTTAAAAAACAAAGTGATACAGCTTTCCAGCCACCAAGTCTGGAAAGTCACACTACCATTACAAATAAACCAGGTCCTGGACTTGGAAAAACATAATCACTTGCTACTGCACAGGTTCTGCAAGACGAATAAACTTTTATTATCCTTGTTATTGGTTGTTACAAGGTTGAAATTGACTTGAATTTCATAATAAAGACTATTAATTATACCTAAGAGGAAGCAGAATCTAGATCATCATCTGCTTTTCAACATCTCAGCTCTGAATTGCCAACAAGATAGATCACATTTAACGAGTTTGAAAATGGAAATTAAGTGTTCTGAGTAAGAAGGCAAATTTTGTCATGCTGAGTTCCTAAATGTTACCTGATGGATGGAGCTTTGGATGGTAACCAGATACTGGTTTTCTGTTGCAGTTTGATGAGCTTCAGAAAAACTTTTCTCAGAAGTCAAGGCATTTCTGCTACAGCTTCTCCAACAAAGGATGTCCAGATGGGTTTTCCTTTGCAGCAGTTCAGTACATTTTAGAGTAGATCCAGGTGGCTCTTGCTTGACTTGCTAAACCCGTGCCATGCTACAGCAGCTGTACCTCAACCATATTGCTTACATTTTGCAATTCATAGTTAACTTCCATGATAGGAAGACTCTTGCACTTAAATCCTTTGCAGGATGGATATGTAGGTATTGCAAAGGAAGCCCTTATACACCTGACCGTACCAATTCTACACATTTCTTTTCACCATTTATTCTCCTTTTTCTCAGTGTTAGTGAATCAATCAGTTGGATGTTCCACTGCACAGAAGTGGAGTAGTGCAGGCAGTATCACTACAGTCCAACATGTGCGACTGTTTCAGAGAAAGAGTTTCATAGCTGTATCTTCTGTAATGAGGGAAAATGAGTCTCCAAAGTCTCTGCAGATCACTTAGGGCAATAACCACACTTAGCACTTACAGCCCCGATCTACTAGCCATTATCTTAATTGAGATAGAAGAGTTTCATTCTTTTTCCTTGCTTTACTGCTCCCTCGGCATCACTAGCACCGATCGGCGTAATGAGCTGCAGGGTCCCAGGGGGCACATAGTGACAAGGCTGAGCCTTAAGAACTCATCTGTTCCTCAAAAACCTATCTCCAGAGTCTGTTTACAGCAAATCTAGATCACACTAAAGGCAGTTGCATGCCAGCACAGAAGCAAGACCCTTTCACTGAGTGTGCACTATGTGAAAGAACAAACACACCAAAGCTGCCCCTCTGTTGTTTCCATGTACAGTGCTGCAGGTCAGCTGTGTTCAGGAAGAAATATTTTCTTTTCAGTACCACTGAGAGAAAATAATCACACACTTCCAACCAGAAGGGACACTGGTTGTCCCAGCATCACGCCCAGGAGCACAGTTCTTCCTCCCCTCCCAGAGTCCAGAGCTTGATGATCCTTAAGGTCCCTTCCAACCTAAACAGCTATTCCAAGCTGTTTTATGATTGTATGGCTGTCCTGTTCTGACCAAATTCAGAGAGAATGTGATCAAGGCATGAGCTCAGAGTCTAATTCAGCAAGTGGCTTACATTAATCCACTTACTTCCACTAATAAAAAGACAAGATTAAGTCACTGTAGCAGCAAGAAAAAGTCTTTTAAATGGCTTTGATATCTGGGGACCCGTTCATGTCCATTGACCCTGATGTGACAAATTAAGACAGTTTACAGACTGCACAAAGATCATTATGGAATACATGATTTCTTCCAAGTTTAAAAGCCACATTGGCAGTTGCAGTAAGTGACATCTTGAATGTCTGTCTATAATTTTCTTATCATGCACGGCACTGCATTTGAGTTACTTTAATATTTTATGAATGTTTACAAAGCTCCTTCATTTGACAAATAAAGAATGTAATGGGATTAACAGACAAGTGACACAAAAGCACTGTAAAAAAGGAAAAAAATATATTTAATAGCTTTGCAAAACACCGTTAGGAAAAGATAGTGTGTCTTCTATGTACGTACTTAATTTTGTCTGAAAATAAAATAAACAAAAGTGAATTGGATTTAAATCTTTTTGAAGAAAGATGTGAAATATACAATGAAGCTGGGAAGTTCTACTCGTGAGTACCCAAAAGCCTTTCAGATATAATCCCTATACTTTCTTTGCAGAAGATTATAAATCCTCCCAACAGGATCCAAAATTAAAAACCTCTCTCAATTTCTCTTCTTCCCTACTAATCAAGGGATAAGAACTGATTTTAAAAGCTCCTCTGAAAGGCTAAAATTTTCCAAATATTGACCTACTTTTAACCTAATTTTCATCTATAAACAGCATCTATGCTCCCTGTTCTGAAGAATTTCCTTTTGTGTTTACTTCCAGAACAATGCTGTAAGAAACTCATTGGAAGTTATCACATAATGAATAAGCACTGAAGCTGCTGAGTTTACCTCCAAAGCTGTCTCTTCATGCTTTCCAGGGACACTGACAACATTCAGATTTTACTTTGGACTCCAGAGGAAGCCTTGAATAGAATTATATTAATAAAAAAAGATTTTACCTTGGGTGCAACCCAGGAGTCTTAGGATTTCTTTCAAGGTTATTAAGTACTCATGAATAGGCAACAAATCAAACATTTACACAAATGGCCTACATGAACTAGAAGAGCTGCTGTGTTGCCATCTTATTCTGTGTTTTCTTTAGAGAACATGAAAAGTGCCTATATTTTCAAACAGGACTTTGAATAGAAACGTGTTAGGAGAAGAGTAGAATAGTGTATAAGCCTGAATCCTCCTTTGCTTCTCATTGCAAACACTGCAAGCTTATATTCTCTGGACACAGCTGGGAAAATGGAGGAAAGAGTTTATGTAGCAACTCAAATACTCAAACTAGGCTCAATCACCAACATATTCAGTGCATCTCAGTTCAGACAGCAGGGCACATGCCTAGGGGATCTGGTCCAAATATAGTTGTCGGTAATTCATCTGTCTGTAAGATTTTTTTTTATCCTCTAGGAAGACTGAGAGCTCAGAAAGAAAAATTGCTTTATTTGGGAGCAGGAAATACTCCTTTTTTATATAGTTTTTTAATTTTTATTTTTCAATAAAATGCTGACAGACTCAAACCCACCTTCTTAGAGACTTCCACAGCATCCTATCTGGTTATATGCCCCTAAAAATTGGGTTAATAAATGAACTGTAAAATCCAGATGTTGCCTTTTTTAGAAATAATTTGGGTCCTTAATTCTAAGAAGCTGAGCAGTTCTTTTGAGTTCAAAACACTTTCATTCAGTAAGACCCGGTCTTGATTTAGTCACATTGAAATACTGCTGTCAATCAGTTTGAGCAATTGCCATAACCGTAGGCAATTTCAACAGTACATGCAAACTCTCATATTGAACTCTCACAAGCAAATGTCGGGAGGGAATACCAAGAAACATTTATTTACAAAACTTCTCAATATTTTCTTGAAAATTCTTAAAATTACAATGTTGGCTTTCACAAAATCCAGATTTATTTTGAACAAAGCTCTATAACTCTGAGGGGAATATAAGTCCCAGCCCTAATTTTTTGGAGTCTCCAGCTGTAGTGGATTGTATATGAGTAAGTATTTTAATCACATCAGGAGTAAGGAATACTGATGATGTAGACCCTTTCCCTTCAACACTGTCTGAGAAAAAATTTTGGGGACATCAATTATCATTGTTTTGGGTTGTTTTTTATGTTTCGTTTTGTGGGGGTTTTTTTACTCAACAGTTAGCTGAGGTTTGTAGTATGCCATGGTTTGCTTCCATGGAAGCAGGAAACAACTGTGCACAATTCACGAAGATGTTTGGAAGTAGTATTTAACTGAATGATTTGGACTCTGGTCCATATTCAATATTGGTTGTATCAGCATTTTCCTCCAAACCTGCACAGTATTGGCAGTCTGGTTAGTGTGCATATGCACTACATATTATCTGTCTAGCCATCCCTACATTAAAAAGAAGTAATTCTCTGGAGGTGTTCTATTGATTTTTATTTTATTTTTTTTTAAGGGTTTGAAGCTCTCTCCAGATTACTAGATTTCATTCTCTCAGTTCATAGTATTTAATTACTCCACTAACATGTACTCAATTATTTAATGCCTAGCCCTTACCTATTGAATGGTATAGCCTACCATGAATAGATTACAGGTTAACTGGTTCAGTAATACAACAGGAGTTCTTGGCTTGGTAACAGGAGTCAAGATGATGTTGATCGCCCCCTATGTTAGAAGTCAGGCTTTAAAGAGATGACAGAAAGAGAACAATTAAGACCAGTTGCAGCAAGGTGCAAGGGAGGAAGGATCAGCCAATCAATTTTTAAAGATATGTGTGTCTCCCAGCTGAATTGAAGGAAGTTCTGGTCAGGTTCTGCTACCTACTGAATGGTTTTCGCCTGGAGTTTGATAAAGCCAAGAAGAAAGCTACAAGACTTCAGGGAATCAGATCAGGGCCAAGGAAGAGATAACAAAAAAGGCAGTATTTTATCAAATTAAACTTGAATACTCTGAAATAAATGCTGTGTCATTAGTTGACTGCCCTAGCAGGGTGGTTATCCTCTATCAGACCAGAAAAATAGGGGGTTAATTCTTCCTCTCATATATTTCCCTATACTTAACGCATAAAAAATGTAAATATTGGTGATAATGCTATAGAGTTTCAAGGATACAGGAAAAGCATAGAGCAAGGTGACTGTTATTAGACCTGCTCATGTAGTCAGAAAAATCTTGAAAGCTTTTGATCATCTGTTACATACCTATGGGATAATGGGTTTCAACATTATATGAGACAAGAAAAACTAGAAGGCTAGCAGCTTTGATCTTACAGATAATCACAAAGCCCCACCAGTAGTCCTGAAACTGTATGAAGCTTCCAGTATTTTTCTTGTACTCTTTTAGTTTCAGGTTATTGAGGAAAGGCTACCATGAGCTGGCTGAGCTGTGACAACCATCTACAGGCACTGCTGCCCACAGAAAGAAATGTGGAATAAGAGTTATTTTCATCCCAGCTGAAAACGTTTAAGCCTCATTATCTCAATGTTTACCAGGACTTAAAGTGTTCCCAACACAGTTATTTTTGCTATTTTTTTCTCGTCTGCTCAGACACACAGAGTGATGTTTTATGGCTGAACTAAAGCTTCAACTTCCAATTCCAAACACCTTTTTACCTGGCTTTTTGGAGGGTATTTTTGATGTCTTAAAATATTTTTACACAATATACAACAAATAACTTATTACTGTAGCAGCAAACCACAGCAGCCACTCTCAGCCGTAAGTCCCAGAAGCAATTTCTTCCATTTAGGTAAACAGCAGGTTTACTGTTACTGAAATCAGGATTTCAGTTCATACTTCTCTCTTCCTTATAAGCATGTGCTCATTGTAAACAGCCTCTTAGTGGAAATTGTTCCAATGACTCTCAAATGGTAGGACTCACACTGAGCTTATGTAGAGACCAAGACAAAAGAAGCCAAATCTCTTCCACGATTCAAACTATTATGCCAGCGATATTAAGGCAAAACTTTCCCAACCTGGCCATTCTCCATATTTACTATCCAGGGTAGAAGCTTACTTGTATATGATAAATTAAATGATCCCCTGTTAAGGATGGTCTCTACTTGCAGAACTCAGTAGCTTTTAGGTTTATAAAACCACCCTGTTCCTTCTAAGCTAAACAACACTAATTACCCTTATTAGCACTGGTGAAATGGATTGCAATATCTTTTTAACACTCACACTGAACACGGTGTTTTGGCACTCTAACAACAGCATTTTTTCTGAAGTTTGTTTTTGAAGGTGTTCAAGCAATTTAGGGGAAAGTTGAAGCAAATAAAATAATAATTTTGAATTCATGGAAAAGCACTGAATCAAACCAAACTGTTTGTAAGAAGCTGAGTTCAGTGACAGCCAGACTCAATTATCTTCCAAGGTGTGAACCAAAGTCTCCAAAGTTATAAAAAAAAGAACTCTCACTTCCAAAAAACGAAAAAGAAACACCAAGATAATATCAGTTTGTATGAAAGTTGACAGCAAGGGAAAGTTGTTGTGTAGATAGTGAAATTCAGTGCATTTTTATAAACTCTGAGGACTGACAACCAACTGGGTCACAGCAACACCTATGATCAGCAGCAGCCAAGAGCAGAGATGCAAAGAGGAGGAATTCACTTGCAAGGAGGTATTGTCTGCCATGAGGGAATTCCTGTGCCCACGGAGTCCCCTGGTTTTCACCATGTCTTGGTTTTCTATGTTGCTCGGAGCAGGATTTGTAGAAAGCTGAGAGAAAAGTTTCCCTGAATGACCTATGAAGGCTGCTACAAAGGAAGACAAAGGCCACTTGTGTCAGAGGCTTGTGTTAGCTGTGTGAAGAAGTCAACCTCAGTGACCTCTCCTTTGTAGAGCACTGAAGTTTGTGCAAATGATCACCAGCCTTCCATACCTCTGGTTAAAAAAATTAAAATAAAAAAAATAAAATAAAAAGAAAACACATTCTTCACAGAGTTGTTATTGTCCAACACCTCAGCAGAGGCAGAATTGCTGTGCCTTGCTTTGAAAATGACATCAAAAATCCAAAGGTGACCATACATCTCATCAGGATGCCCTCAAGCATGAAGCATTCCTGGCACCTCAGCACAGGGAGCAGCAAAACAGCAGCAAAACAATTCAACCTATGAGAAAATGATCCTCTCAAGCAACTGCTTTGAAAAAGTTTAGCAGGGAAAATTCTTTATGACTTTTTCTACTTTTTGTTAGAATTACCTCCAAGCTGAGCACCACAGGTATCTGGCTCTTGGGCTACAAGAGGCCATCCTCCAGGGCTCTTCATAGCTCTGGCTTTACCTCCAGGTCCATAAGGAGTTGATGGCCAGTTCCAGAGGCAAGTCTTGCATTGGTCCTACAGGCTCCTGTAATGCCACTTGTACCCCCACCCATCACTGCCTCACGTTCCCCAAACCCTCAGTGGTTTTAAAGGGAGAACTGCAGGGGAAAAAAACACATAGCCCAAACTCTGAATCCAACTTCGATTCTTTACATCTGTTGTCTTCTCATTTGAAACAGAGTCCTATCCAAACTGTAGCTCCATATGTATGGGCACATATGTTATTTGTCTTCTCTGAAGAGAATATAATTCTTTTTAGATTCACACCAGCATAAGTTCCAAGCAATATCCTTGGTAGGAGAATGCTACCTAATTTCTGAGGAAACAGATTTGCCTTAAACAGACCAGGACAGTTTCATGTAACTGCCAGCTAACACTAACAAGATTTCTACAATAATTATCCTCTTCCCAACTCTGATTTCCAAGAACTGTACCTACAGCAATACTTCATCAGTTTATATACGATATCTGCTGGAATTTCCTTTGCATCAGCATCACATACCTAATTATCTTAAGTAATCTCATTATAGCAAGCTTTTGAGCTATCAGGATCTAAAATTAACAAGATTATGGGGAGCCAAATAAAAAGAGACCGTTGTGTCTCGTTTGGCTTTACTGAACTCAGTTCCCTTTTATGAGACCCACTTTTTAATCTATCACTTTCACACACATCATTTTATTATCGATTTCCTTTTTTTTTATTTTTTTGAGTTTGGAAATAATTCACATTGCATAACTCCCATCATTCCTCTGACATAAGTGCTGAGTGTACTGCCGGAGATGCTCTTCTGGTAGTCTGCTGTAATTAGATAACTTTATCATCAATGAGTTTGGAGAGACATGGAGATGTCATTTCCAATGCTGACATTTTAGTTTACAGGAGGCATGTGGGGTATTAACTGACACTTCCTAGTCCTTGCACAATATCAGATAACATCCTCTCCGTCATAATCATTCGCCACATTGCCTTGGGGACACCAGTACTTGTAGTAAGCCCAAATTAAGCTGCTAGGAGGCACACAGACAAGTGCCCTACCCTGGTTATTTGTGTATGTATTCACCAGTAAGTGACAGCTAAAAGATTTTACTGTAAAAATATGTACTGCTGTTGCAATACCAGATGAGTGGTGAGAGAATGCATAGAAACATAAACAGGATTTTGCCTCTAGAAGGACAAATATGCTTTCTGATGTTGGCTTAAAGACTTAAAGGTCTGCGAGTAAGGGACTGCTATGGCTGTCTAGCACATCCCTAAGCTTAGAAGAACAAAAGTTGAAGGCTGAAATGACATGAGAGGTCCCAGGGGAATATCTCCTCCCAAAAAAAACAGTTCACAGCACCACTGCAAGATAGACTATATTTTGCAAAGCACACCCTGGACTCTGAACTCTGAACTCTTTTATAGTAACATTTGCAGACAATGTAATTGGGACAAGAAAAGGAAGTACTGTGCTGTTATTTGTTTCCCTCACTATAAATCAAGACAGTGATAATGTTTTTCATTCTTTAATGGTTGCTTACTCAATCCCTTCTAAAAAGAAATTAAGCCCAGTATCTGGAGAAAAACAAGAAAAGACAACAGCCCAGTGAAATCCTTAGGCATTTTTGAGGCCCACACTGATCTCTCAAGATTTTCAGAACTCATTCTCGCTATAAAAGGGGGAGGAGAGGGAAAGAGCCTTCCGCTGGGTCAAGTGAGGTTTGAGGCTGGTTGTGCTCTAGGAAAAGCAGGAGCAGATTCATGAAGGAGACAGTTTCACCCCTGTTTGTATTGTGGCACTCCACATGTCTGCTGTCTTCATTGCTAATATCATGGAAGGAAAGCAGGATCTCCTTGATTTTTTCCTATTACATCTACTGCTGATTGCTGGCAGTTGTCTCTCATTTAAAATTCTTGTTTCGTAACACATGCTGAGTTTCCTGTCTGAAGTTGCTCTATGCTCATGACCAGTATCAGCAAACAAGTATTTTCAGAGGAAAGAGCATGAAGGTTGGGTGGCATGTGCTGCTTCTCCTACCTCCCTCATCACCAAGCTTTTCACATAAGGCCTCAGACGTATCAATATAGTGATGCTTTTTGAAGGATGAGGCCTCTTGCACAGAAGCTAATATAGCCAGGAGTATTACAGTGAGGATAGGAAAGTTGTTAGGCCTGATTTACATAGAACTATGGAGCACTACAAGTGACAGCAGAAGACTTAAGAAGATAAGATTGTTTAGGTCTCCTTGTTACACCTGGATGAGAGACAATGGAAAGTTACCAGGTATAAGGAAAGACAGCAGGATAAAAAGCACGAATTTGAATGCAAATTAACCTTGCCCCAGGGAAGGCAAGACATCAGTGGATAACACAACCTCTGTGAGCTCATATGAAGGGCCATTAGCTGTGAGCTGTGTAGGTCCAGCAGCAATGTCAGAAGTAAGACTGGGGCTCCGGGGAAGGTGCAATTAGAAAGATCAGCCTGCTCTAACATCAGTCTAAGGAGTGTTTAGCATTAACTGATGGTTCTTTCAGATCATTTCCTACTCTGCCCAAATTGCAATTTCAGCTCCCTTACTCTGCTATTTTAGTCACACCCTCCCTAAAGAGCAGGCACCAACAGAAGGCTTTGTTACCCTGATCTACTGACAACCCTCTCTCCCACGCAAATGTATACACACAGGCTCAGTAAGTCGGCCCATTCACAGCAGGGAGCCTCATAACCTTCTAACAGGCAGAACCTCACATAGCGTGAATCCTCCACTGCACTTATCATTTTGATTAGCAGCACTGTAACACCGCCTATGCGTGTTTGGAGGAGACAGGAATACAACCAGCCAAAACTGTTAGGATCATACAGCAAAGAACCAGAAAATCTCCCTTAAAATAAAGCTGTAGTAGAAAAGAAGTAGTGCAGACTGCTGTGTTTTCATCAAGTGAAGGAGCAGTCTGCAAACAAAAGAAGAAAATATCACTTTTTTTTTTTTTTTAGATGCAGTTAGAAACCTTGTGCTGTAAATAACTTCGGAAACTGCAGAAGATACAAATGGACAATACTGAAAGTAACTCTGCATTTACCAGCAGGGAAACAAACAGTTGAAAACAGTTGAATATGTGCTACAAAATACAGGGGAAATAATTATATCCTTACATGGCAGCCCAGATAGTAGAATAGGGGGTGGGCTTGCATTGGTAGGGAGAGAAAAGTACCAGTGAGATCTGGTTTGAGAATCAGGATTTGTGCTGATGTCTTCTGGATTAATGACAAGGAGAGCCCTCCCTGTGCTTTCAGGAAACCTTTCTGAGGAAGCTGTGGGCATCCTTGCACTCCATCTTTGGCAGAACTGGTAGAATGCAAAAAATATTTGTCTTCAGTTCAGTCCGAAGGAGAAATCTCCCTGTACTTTTTAATTGTAATAAAGCTGGTACATTCAAAACACAGAACGGCCTTTTTGCTTTTAAGCAACTCAGGAAAGGGTGGCTGGAGATTTCTTTTCCCCCCCTATATACCATATACAACTTTTATTAATAAACATCTTCAGAATGCACTACCAGCATGCAGCTCTAAGAAAAGATGTAACAGGTTTTACAAAAGAGAAATAGAGATCACTGGCAGACTATAAGCAATCAACCTATTAAGTTATAAGCATATGATATGTATTAATCCTGCTTCTGTTTCCATCAATGTTTGGAAGGTCCCTCACAGTAAGGAGGAAATATACTAATGGTACTTGGGAACCAAGCCATTTTCTGTTGCAGCAATGTGGTGCCTCCTCTTCATTTCAGAAGAAGGAAAACGGGTTCTCAGGAAAAGTAAAATTTCCTGAAAGAATTTCTCTAAATATTTTCCACCAAAGCAGAGAAATGAAGAGAGCCCAATGTCACAATCTACTGGGTAACAATTGTGTTTTCCTAAGGGAAAAGTAAAAATAAAAGTAAAAATAATTGAAGAAAAAGAACACTTCAGCAGGATTTGCAACCTGCACAGACTTCAAACACAGGCTGCAGATTGATACATAAGTAGATACCTGGCAAATGCAAACTCCTTGTTGTTAACTCTTTGTACGTGTAATAATAAACATAGAGAATATTGATACTACTCGGCTACAGTGGTTTCCATGACAGAGATGTAGTGCAGGAGAAACGGAAGAAGTCCCTCCTGCCCCTACAAGAGATAGGGACCAGCAAAAACAGAAGGTGCTGGTTTGTTTCCTATTTCCTGCAGAGCACAGGTGAGGGGAACAACCAGGAGTAATCCAGGCAACACACTTCACAGAGCTGCTCTGCACAGTGCTCCCACAATGGTACAAATGCACCACAAAGAAAACTGTTTTGGAAGATGATGTTTGAAGGAGCCATTTCCAGTGACGAGAGGCATGGAGTTGTTTCTCATGACCCTCAACATGGGCAACTGTGTGTCTTCTCCACATGCCTTCACTCATCAGCATTGCTGAGTAACATTTTAATAAAATAAAAACAGCAAGGATCATCAGATGCCAAGATGACCATGGAGAAGCCTCATGTATAAAGTATTGAGCTAAGAAATAATCATTTAAAGCGTAAATTCTTCAGGAACTGTGACCTCTTAGCTTCCAATACATGAGCTGCACAGTAATTCCCAAACTTCACCTGAACCCATGGAACTCCTGCAGCATTTTCCTCCAATAGTAAATACAGTGCTTACCCTCCAGTTACTCAGAAATCAAAGGCAAGCTGTGGAGAAAAGCCATCGTGTTTTACTGCGGTTGCACAACTGACAGCTTGCAGTCTTCCCAGAAACAGACACATGAAACTTTAAAGTGCTTTGCAAGTGCAAGGTACTGCTTTATGCACTCTGATCTTGCTGCTCCCCGCTTCCAAGTTCAGCACAAAGGGATAAAATATCACCTGCATGCACCTGAGCAATTCAACATGAGCCACTGCTAAATATTGTCCTCTGATGCAGTTGCTTAGAGCTTGTACACAAGCCTTACTCCTCACACCATCAGTTTTGAATACGCCTTTGGCACTATTTTGCAATCTAAGTTTAGAAATAACAGCAGATAAAATTCTTCGTGAAGTCTTTCTTTAAATTAGGAAAAGAAAAGATTAGGGGTGAAGCAGATTGGCAGAGGTCCTTGAAGCCATTTTTCCTGCACCCCAGAAGCTGCTAGGTAGGGATGAGAAAACAATCTCTGCCATTCACTGTTTAACCAACATGGGGCTAGAATAAAGCCATTAATTTCATTGGCAGGAATCTTAGAGGGGCTGGTGGATAAAATAACACAGGGTTCCTTTTTCAGTTAATTCCAGTCTTAAATCCCAACACAAGTTCTCTGGTTCATTTCTGCACCCTACACACAGGCCAGTGGGGTGAGATGGTGGCCAGCTTTGCAAAGAGGAAGGTTATATACTCAGTCTTTCCTCCTTGGAGCTCATGGCTTATCTCCTCCACCAGCCAAGCACACCCTTCAATGGAAATGCACTTCTCTGAATTGCCAAAATTTGGTTTGGGGTTGCACTTACCTAATGATGCAAGAGAAAGCAAACAAAGCAGGACAGGTAGATTCAGACTGGTGGAGCTCCACATTTTTATTATTATTATTATTTTATGTTAAGCTCTTACGCATTTATTTTACAAAATACATGTAATGTGTCATAGTCCTGCATGCCTGAACACACCAAAAGAAGAATATAAGAAAGCCTTGGGACAAAGATGTAGTTCCCTTATGCAGGAAAGTACCCAGACATGACCTCTGAAAGAAAATACATCAGACACACCTCACAGTGGTCCCATATGGGCAAATGAAGGAGGTAAGACCCTGCAAGTATAAGTGAGAAAGCGTCTAGGAAGAGTATAAGTGTCTTAAAACCTTTTAAAATGTAAAACTCTCTGTCCATTGACCAACTTGACTGGATAGGTACTGTCATGGCTTTTAGGAGGGAGAAGTAACCAGTACTGAGGTCATAGATAACATTTCTTCCTCTGTAATCTAGTCCCACATCTTCCACTGCAGAAAGCAAAGCTAAGTTCAAGCTCATTTGGGTTCTTCTAGTAAATGAAATACAGGAGAAGTGTTCAGTATTCTTTATATTTGCAGTCATTAGCCTTTTAAATTAGAGGAGGGAGTACTTGAAAGGACACGTTTTCAAGTACTTTTCCTGTAGTTCAACTTTGTGTGTTTTTTTTCCCTTCATAGTTTGGAACAGCCTCTTAGGAGCTTAAAAACAAGTACTTCATTTTCCTACCAAATGTGTCTTTTACCATTTGTCAAACGCTAATTCCCCACACCCCTTCTGTTACTAATTATGCTTAAAATTAACACGCAAGTAAACAGCTAGAACCTCATTTGTGCATCTGCATCATCAGAGATGACAGGAAAAGAAATGTTATGTCAAGTCCCTATCCTCAGAGCACATCTCTCAGAGCACAATGGTAAAATCAGTGATATTTTAAGCCCTACTACTCCACATGGATAAGTATAAACAACACCAGATCTTCAGGGCAATATCCACTGCTCCTCAGACAAAAGGATGGGAGAAAGACATAGCGTGAAGATGTCCACAAAAAACTACCAAATACTCTATTTGGCATTTGCATCTCCTAAAAATTCCTTACCCTCCGACATATAGAGAGAAAATTATCTACTTCCAGCAAATGGGACTGGCAATCATTAGGGAAAGCATAATTTGAAGTACTGTCAGAAAAAGAGGAGGCTTAAACAACATCAGGTTAAAAAAAGGGCCATCATGACCTTTTGTGCAGTTCAGCTAATGACCTGCAACCATATAAGAAAAGGAAACAACTTCATGTCTATAAAACCCGCTTAAGGCACTGACTTTTTCCCTACACTGTATGCCATTTTCTTATCTGCTGAAATACAGAAGCTGAACATGTTTCACAATATCAAGATTTGTTACCACTTTCCATAGACTTAAAAAACTGGACAAAACCCCAAACATTAAAAATAGAGCCCTGGGTCTTATTGTCTTCCTAAATAATTTACTCAACTGTAAATCTCGTGTAAAATATCAGTCTATGATATAAAACTTCAAGTTCTAGTCTTGCTGTCTTGCGCTGGGCGTAGAGAAGTCCTATTGGCATCAAACCCTTCAATATTTTGAAAGCCACATTTTTTGAGAGAAAATCACTTTTAATCAGTAAAAGAAGGGATTGTTCATCCCAAAAGAGCCACCTGAAAGTGGCAAGGCCTAGGCGAATATCTAAATTTCCTATACTTACATGGAAGACATGTATGGACACGTTGCTAACAGATACCTATTTTTGGGCAGGTGAGGCTCACAAGGAAGGTCCCAGAGCTTGTGTCGATGCTGATGTCTGAAGCACTCAGAAACCTCACCTTGAGGTCTCCTTTCCCCCTTTGATAATTATTTCCTCTCACTAAGTCTAAGAGGAGCAGTGGCAATAGCTGTCATTACATGCATGAAGAAAGCATACTAACACAATTGAAATGCTAATGGCTCCAGTCAGTTTCCAAGCAGGTACTTTCTGCCAGCGAGGGCTGAAAAAAACAATACAGAACAACTCTTTCCTGTCTCCGTCTACTCACAGGAGACTCCATGAGCTATTTCAACCCCTCAGACACCACCATCCTCCTTACTGCACCTTTGGTGTCATTGGTAAGACATGCAGGAGGCATTTCTAACCACAGATAATGGTGAGAGAATTAAGGCCATGAGTAACGTAGATTTCTAATCAGAGGGATTATTTTAATTCTCCAATCTCTGGAGCCAATTCCAGCCACCTTCCAGTTCTTACCACCTTCCACTGATATATTCCCATTTCACTGGGACTTCTGCATAGGACAAAGCACTGAAGCAGTGGCTTACAGAAGTGACATTTCTGGGAGAAATAACCTTTCACTAGCAAAACAGTAGAGATGTGACCTACAGCAAATGCCTCTTTGTATTTCTAAATCTTTCAGTATGCTGAAGGCACGTAACAGGAGAGGGAGAAGGATGAAAAGGGCTCCATGCTTTAAATGAAAAAGCTTTTCCCATTTTGAATTAAACTCTTGATTGCTTTCCTTAAGCTTTGACATGCACAGGTTCAGCTCTTTCGCAAAGTAAATTTCATATCAGATCCTTCTCACTCCTGCAGTATTTGTGGACTGTAACATCAGAAGAGCCCGACTATAACATCAGCTCTTACCTCTTATATTACTCTGCCACAGAATGCCTTGCCTTTATTGCAAATACTCCTGCACCAAACTGAATAATTAGTGTTTGTCTAAAGCATATCCCTTCACTATTTCATGTTATTTCTAAGTAAATACAGCCCATTTAGAAAAGCCCTAAGAGCTGTTCTTTATAAAAACAGCCCACCAAACCATTTCTCCAGACTTATATTTCCAGGTGATTTATGCCAGTTTTGTGACATGGAGCCATTTCCTTCAGCTCAGAAGATGGCTTAATGTCTGTCTGGCTACCTGAGTGGTAATTCCATCTCTAATTAGAAAGTACTACTTCCACTACTCTACACGTCTGGGAAATGAACTGTTTATAATATCTCCTCTGAACAAGACTGACTAGAAAGATTTTGGCAACAGTTCTGTAGTTTCCAGCAACTCACATCAGAGGCTGAAGGTAGAAAATGGTTATATTTGTGAAGCTGAATACGTAAAGAGATAAATTCTGCCCTTGTTCTACCAGGAAGACAAGGACAAGAAAACGCTGTTAACAACCAGGAAAGGCTGAGATTTGAAACCCTTTCTGCCCAAGCACAATCTGACATCCTCCACTCCTACCGGAGGGGTAACAAATACACATCACTGCATCCTCATTTCTATGCTAAGTGCACAACTTACCATCACAAGTGTCTGAAACACAACTACTTTCATTGTTGCTCCTGGAATCTAAGTGCCATGTAAGTGCTTATAATTTCTATAGCAAGAAGCAGATTTTCTGAGGGTTCCAGTAGTGCTGAGGAGGGGATGAAAGCAACGAGAAAAGCAACTTCCTCAGAATCATGTTGTTATGTAACTCAGTTTATAAGAGCTAAAGGGTGATAGCATTCAGTCTACTTCAAAATTCATACAGAGTCCAGGGTCTTCAAGTCAGTCGGTAGAGATGGAGAGAAGTGGTCCAAAGGAGGTTGTGGTTCATGGGAAGAGAAAGTAGACTCAAGAGCCAGGCACAGAGAGCATCTCCATAAAGGTGGTGGTACAAGAGAGCAAAGCCCCATGACAAAGGCAGAAGAAAATAGGACTCTAAATTAGGCTCCTGGGAGAAAATGCAACTTTACCACCTACTAAAAGCAACTGAGAAATCAAGATAACCAACTCTGAAGAGCAAAAGGGAACCAAGCACTGGAAGGTATGTTGTACACATGAGCTCAGATGCTTGTTGAGGCTGCTTGACTTTCCATCTCAGGAGAGAGCTGAGTAAGGGCTGAGTAACATATTGAACATTGCAAATAAATAAATAAATAAATAAATAAATAAATGAAGCTAGCCCAAATCATGAAGGGTGATACAGGAACTCCTGAGCAAGACCATTTGCTCCAGAAAAGGATGCAGCAAACAGTACCCCAAGACTGTAATCTCAGTCCCATCTCCAATATCCAGTGGAAATATCAGAAGGCAGAGGTCACCCAGGCCCCCAGCATCATGAATGCTTCATGTATTGCTTTGTATTAAACAGATCAAACAGGCACTAGCAGGAAAAAAGACATACAATCTGCTGGCCTCCAACTCTACTGAAAAGGAAATCATGCTGCCCCTCTGCAGATCCCCAGAAGTGAATTGTCATTCTGTTTTCTAAATTAACCATTCAAACTTGAAAGAAAGCAAAGTAATTAAGTATCAATTTTAAGATTCACTGTGATACACTGACAGAGATGCTGCAAAATAATTTAATATTTCTTCATACTTACAGCCCAGAAGACACCTGTTATTTCTAATTCAGGTAACACAAGCTATGGAGATGTCTCTTCGCTTACAAGACTGGATACTTCCTTGGTTCCTTCCTACTGGTTTTGCATTGCAATCATATAACTGCATTGCAATAAGACTGGGCAAATGCAATGCTCACATGTCATGAGCTTTGCTGAGACCTCCTTGCCAAGCGTCACAGAAACTATTCATTGAAACTCAACATTTACACCGAATTTCACTTTTAGTCTGGATGCGAGGCTAATGTTTCTATTACTTTTTTGATCCAGTAGAAGCAGTCTTTGCAATTTGATAAATATCCCACTACAGAGCTCTCAACCACACATTACAGTGAATAAGCTGATATGGAAATAAAGCAGAAACAAGAGGAAAACTAATGAAGCTCTTTTTACAGTCTGTGCTGTGAAAAGCGTTCCTATGGAGGACAGCAGCACACCTGTGAAATTATAAACATACAACAAATTCTCACTACGCTAATAATTTAAGGAGATAGTAAGCCAGGTCTTTAAACCTAATAATCACGCAAATTCCAGGAACTATAGGGAGTCAGAGCCACACACAGTAACCACATTGCCACAAGTGATAACTACAGTTCCCCATTCCACACAGATGGGCCTCTCTTCACACCTAAGGCAGCTTTTCCTGCCCTATAGGATAAGCCATCCAAGGCAACAAATTTGGATACAGAGCTGGATACACATCTCTAATAAATGGATGAAAGCACGTTGCTCCATCTGTATGGAAACAGTGTCAGATTATAACAACATTATTTTTGAAAAAAAAAAACCTCTTCTCCAGTTGAACTAAATGACTCTGAAAATTTGAGTCCTCTGACATCTCCAAGACAGAAAATTGACACTACAAGATACAATGCAATAGAGCTGTAATGCAAGCTGTCTGTTCACTTCACATGCATTTTCCATCCTATTTAAGACGGCACAGTAGTGGAGAAAGAATCCAGCACAGGACAGGAAGAACTTCCTATCAAGGGAAAAGTGTTTCCTTTGTAATCTCTAAATCGTTTTGAAGTTACTATATGCACATAAGACATCTTGATCTTACTCATAGTCTTTTCCTCTGCTTTAACAAAAAGTTTCAAAGCTACTAGCTATCAAAAGAAGTGCCAACTACACCTGCCTCTTATATAACAGCACACTGTTTTCCATGTGGTAACTATCTTACAGTGCCTTAAGTTTAACTAACAGATGCAGCTGGTTCACTAATCCAATCCAGCCAAAAATGGCATTTTCATATTTCACTGTAAGTTCAGTGGCTTGTGACAGAACAGCTGTGATATGATTCTGCCTTTGCATGAGCTTTTAGTCCTCTTCTGGAAAGATAATTGGTTCACGTGGTTCTCTTCTCCATCAAATGGTGATGGTTCATTCAGAGGATTTATTTAAAAAAACAAAAACAAAAAAAACACCACAACAATAAATTGGCTCAGAAATCTTAACAGTTCTTTTACTGTCTTTTTCATTGCCCTCACTTGTATCAGTCTTATCCCAGCTGCTCTGCACACACCTCCCCTCTTCTCTGTCCTGTCTCCATTACATTACTAGCAGATTCATATTTCAGTATGGGGAAAAAAAGGACAGGCTGGAGTGACAAATAGCAAGCCCCAGTTTTGCCCCAAATGGCCCATAAATCCAATTTCTACTATTTCTCCAACTGAATCCATGTATCCTTTTCTACTGTATCAAGTAGAAATCTCCCACATTTTTCTTTCAAGGTTCTACATCAATCTTCCTACAATATGACCTCTTCCTGCTGCATCCTTTATTCTCACTCCATCCAGCTTTCATCCCCACAGATTTCTGATTAATTCTTGAGGCATCACCACACTGATTCCAGTAAGGTTGCCTCTATGTTCAAAGCAACTTCTTGCTCCACAGATACACCTGTGAACTCCCTACCACTTTCTTTTCTTTATCCTTTGTCTTTGTCATATGGAACTTACGGAACCTGATGTGGTTCAGCAAGAGTAAGTACAGAGTCTTGCACCTGGGAAGGAACATTTGATTCTTTTGGAGGGCCATGAAGATGCTCAGGAGGCTGGAGCACCTCCCCTGCAAGAAGGAGCTGGGCCTTTTCAGCCTGTAGAAGAGAAGACTGCAAAGAGATCTCACTGCAGCCTTCCAGTATTTAAAAGGGAACTATAAACAAGAGGGGAAAATCAACTTTCTACAAAGGTAGACAGCAATAGGACAAGGGGGAGTGGTCTTAGGCTCAAGGAGGGAAAGTTTAGATTGGATATCAGGGTGCAGTTCTTTACCAAGAGAGTGGTGGGGTGCTGGCACAGGCTGCACCCAGAGAGGCTGTGGATGCCCCATCCCTGCAGGCGTTCAAGGCCAGGTTAGATGGGGCCCTGGGCAGCCTGGTCTAGTACCAAATCTGGAGGTTAGTGGCCCCGCCCATAGCAAGGGGTTGGAACTAGATGATCCTTAGGGTCCCTTCCATTTGGGAACTTTGGGTTGGGTTTCCAACCCAAGCCATTTGGCGATTGCAGTCTTCTCCCAGACACTGTAAGTTACCAGCATGATGCAAGTTGAAGAGACATAAATGAAACACCCTCAGCCAACAACTACCATCCTTCAGGTCTTACTCTCCTTGAAGGAGAATGAGACATCAGCTCCAGATTGCCTTCGTGATGTCAAAAACTGGGCTGGTCTCCTGTGTTTCTTATTGCTTTTGACAGCATTGCCATTATTGTCCTTTCTGAAGTTTCTCGCAGTTCCATAGTTTAATTAAAAGCCAGTAAAAATGAATCATTAGAGTACCGGGAAGTCATCCCTACCTGAACAGTTACAGCACCCAGGCCCTTCCCTACGTTCAAGGAGGGAGGCAATGCTGATTAGCCCTCACACAGCTGTTATGCCTGGCTGTTACTAATTCATTTCAACCACATGCTTAATCCTCTTCTCATACATTCTTCCCCAGAATTATCATTTCATTCATTTTCTTTACAAAAGTAAAAATCCCACCTGAAAAATAAAAAAAAAAATCTCCCACCCGACAAAAAGTCAGAAAGCATCCTCCTACTTACACTTCACTGTGTTAATTCCCTGAGCTGCTTAATCAGATTAAAATGTTTTTTAAATGGATCACGCTAAAACCAGACTTTCATTTTTACAAAGAGTAAAATAGAAATAGAAATGAAAAATGAATTGAGTAAAAGGGGTAAAAGCACTTCCAAAGGATTAGCTGAACTCTATTAGTAAGGGTGCCATGGAAAATACTTGATAAAGGATGCTGAGTAACGGCTCCGGAACTACATTCTTCCTACCACTTCATTTGTTTATTTCCACTAAGAAAAAAGATCCTGAAGTTTGGAGTCAAGACTGAGACGCTGTTTTGACTAATGCTGCTCATTCATAGAGATGTAAGTTCCCTTCAAAAGTACAGTATATAAAACTGAATCTCAGAAAAACAGATATAAACTAAATGTTACCACTGAGTGACCTGGATTTAAACCAGGGCTGAATTTCATAGCTGGTCCTTTCAGTTTGATCTTTAAGACATACAAGAGGAAAAGAAAACATATATATATTTATATATATATACACACACCCCATTAGTTTGTGTTACTAAAATTGCAAGTTTGGATAGAAATACATGAAAATGAAATAGAATATTCCAAAAATCAAAGCTGAAGTTTTCAGGGTTTTTTCAGTAAAAACCTGACAGAAGGAATGCCAAGTCCATTTGCCCTATGATTTCTGGAAGATTTTGAAATACAGCTTTTCTCCCACTCAAATCTTAGAATACTCCAGAATAAATCTGTATAACAAAAAGAATAAACATCTTCTGGATGACCTAACTCAGTGAGATGATATTCATGAAAGGAATAAAAGCACTTCAGTGCCCAACTCCAATATCACATTGATTCAAAGCTGTTTTGAAACAATGCGCAAATAGCACTGAGGGACATGGCTAGTAGGCTTGGTAGTAATGGGTTGATGGTTGGACTAGATGATCTTAGTGGTCTTTTCCAACCTTAATGATTCTATGATATCTTCAGATCTGTCCCTTTCAATCACAGATGACATATGGACAAGCATTAGGAAATGTACTCTAGAACGGTCTTTCCCTGGGTTGGGGGATGTAGTAGGGCTCAGGCTAGAAGATGCCTCTCATCTCCCTTTGAAATCTTTCCTTTGCAGATGGCTTGTCAAAGCTGAGCTACAAGTTCAGCTCAGCTTGTGTTTTCACTTCTTGAACTATTAAACATTTTAAATAAACTGCATGGCTTCAACCTTTTATGTACTGAGAGCTCCATTAACTAAGGCAGCCAGCAACGCTTCACATTACCCACTAGCTTGCAGGTGTTGTTTTTGTCAGAGGTTTCTTATTTAAAGTGCTCACTGAGAGACATTAATTACATTTCTCTAGTGTTTCTATACACTGATGTGTTTCTGTTAGCTTTTTAATGCAGATGAAAATCTCATATTCTTGCAATGTATATTTGTCCACTGTATATACACACACTAACCAGGATGGAAAATGGCTAAATTTTTTTGACCAGTTTTATATCCACATCTACACTAAGCAAGTTCCTGATTTCATGAGTAATAGTAATGACACCAAGACTATTCCCATACCTGCATAACAAGCATGATTCATCATCTGGGACTGTAACTCTCTGTAAGAGATTGATTTGGGTTACCTCTCTAAAAACTCTTTTTTTGCATGCAACATTGATGTAACCAGATAAAGCATCATAAGGTTTCTTCAATACATGCTCTTCTTGTTGCTGATGGTCACTCTCTGAGATCACCTTCAAGGAGGCATCTGATGTACACAACAATAAGAGACATTTTTGCTTGAGTGAAGAGGGACTTCATACTTTCCAGGAGGTGCAAACCAAACTAATATTTGTTCTTATGCAAAACAAAAAGTGGCAAGCTATTTAGAAAAGGATTAGATATCTTATTTATTCTGTCCAATATTTTCCACATTATTGTGGAATTCAGCTGCCATTTATCCAGAACCTAGAGTCAGGAATTGATTGGAAGAAGAGTTTTAGAGATGGTAAAATTCACACTCCCTATTTTCAGAAGACTTGAATCATGTTTACCAGGCCTCTCCTTCTATAGTTAATCTTCCATGGTCTCTTAGATTGCTCATCACACTCATATCTCAGCCAAATATGTTTGTAACACTCCAGCTGATATCTAACCACAGTGTGCCTGAACTATTTGAAGTCTGCAAATAAGGATTTCCATATACATTTTCAAACCTAACACGTAGGTTTGCAATAGCGTGTGACAGTAAAACAAGGGTCATACAGATTTAACAAAAAGGTGATGATGCTTAACATCACAAACTCTTCACTTTTCAGAAGCGTTAATTCTTCTACTACTATACTAATAATAATCCCTGGGGGAAAAAAGCTTTTCCCTCTGGGATTTGACAAATTAGTTCTCTTTAAACATCTCAATTTTAACACACACACAAAAAAAAAATCCAGTATATACAATTTTCCTGTTACAAATTCCCAAACATTTCCTTCAGTAACTCACTTGGTATACATTAGAAAACAGTGTCTCCTCCTTGAAGACTGTTGAGAGGCCCTATTCTTCAGCACCCTCTGCACCCCCACATCATCCCATGTAGGACAAGCAATTCTGCTGCAAGCACAAAACAGACATGCTGCTTACCTATTCCCATTCCCTCTGACTCTGCCAGAATTACAAAACAGGCCAATTTCTCTGTTGGGATCAGGGCTGTCTCTTTCATTTAGGCTTCCACTGGAGACTGCTAATGTGTGCAATGTTTTGCTCCCATAATTAGCTTAGTCAGGAGCATGAAATGAAGTCATACTCCTGGCTGGCCAAATTAAGCTGGGCAATAAAATGAACTCTAACCATTTCGTAGTGCTGAAATACTTCACTGGGAGATTTGGCAGCTCTGTGCTTCCCCTGCATCCTTACATCTTGCTAGTTGGTAGTTTCTGAAGTTTGAGTTGAAACCTCCCATCTTCTTGGTTGTAAAATGGATGCCAAGGATTCCAAATTTAAGTCTTTCAGTTATTGTTCAACTGTTCACAGCCGATCACCTGCTTTCCTGGTAGGTTATGATGTATAAGAAAAGCAATTAGGTGCAATTTGTGGTGCGGTTTTACAAAGCTATCTTCATGATGTCAGAAACAGGAATACATTTTGGGAAGTATATGAAATAAACCTAGGACAATTAGAAAGGTAAGTCAGACTGCAAAGAAACTAAGTGGCAATATAATGTATTTGACAAGCAGAAATATCAAAGCTAATAAGGTGCAGCTGTGCGAGGCACATGAAGCTATGTTTGATTTTGAATCATTTATAAGAAGCCATTCAATTGCCTGTCACCATATTGGCATACTTAAATAGTTTTAATCTGATTTCACTCTGATTAAAATTGCTGACAAGGATGGAAAAATAATGATGAACAGAATAGAGCAGAACAAATAGCATGACTATAAATGGGTTTATGGAGGCGTTAAGAAAGGCAGCATACCTAATACAACAGCAAACCAGAAGCTGAGGGAAAAATTCAGAAGGCAAAATTACAAGTAGCATGTGTATATCAAAAGCATTTATCCTTTCCCAATTTAATTCACCCTTTGAATTAGATCATAGCTTTAGCAGATGTGGAAGGGGGCATCATTGAAAAGGCAAAATTTGAGAGATTAATTCTCAAGCAATTTGCTAAGAGGTCTCTGGGAGGTTTGAGATGGATAGGGTTAGCTAAGACATGGAATTATAGAATAGAATGGGTTGCAAGAGACCTCAAAGATCAGCCAGCTCCAATCCCCCTGCTGCACATACCTCTAGTCCTGCCAGAAAAATAACAGAAGCAAAGTGACAAAATCTCAGAAACATCAGGAGCTCAAAAATTCATGAAACACTTGAAAGTGTGTTTTCCTTCTAGAATTCTCCATATCTTGGAAAACGAGTTGGCATCTTAATTGATAAATAGGAATCACAGCAAGTAAAGCTTTAAAAAAAAAAGTAACAGTGGCTCTTCAAGAAACTGAAAGACCTGGAATGCACCTCCTCCGCCTGTCTGCCCCCAGGTAATTCCAACAATGGATAATTTCAACTCTTAAGGAGAGTGGTAGTGACAAACTCATTTCCACCTTAAGAAACAGCTGATTTAATGGAAAATAGTGCTCACAGCATCAAACTACCTCTAAACTATTTCCCACCATTTGCAGAAAGCTATTTTAAGCTTTCTTTGAGGTTTCTGCATTCCCACCTGGCTGAGTTTGCAACAGGAGCAGCTGCTGTTGCTGGAATCCAGGGATCACAGACAGCATCAGAACTGCTTTCCTGAAGAGCCCCCTTTCCTTCAGGTACTACTGCCCTGGGCACTGTATGCTTGCCATGAGAAGATGGCTGTTCCAGGAACTTTTCCATATGGCCATTTCTAGTTTTTTTTAAATCATTAAGCACCCCAGAACATTGTAGCATCTCCACACTAAAAGCTCACAGAGGCTTTGCATCATTAAGCTGCCAAAATATATTTGCAAATTTGCTTTCTTCCAGTATTATCTCAATATTGGTCTTTTTTTGACAGATGTGGAAATTAATCCCTTGGACCAAGTTTCCAGCTAACATCCACAAGACCATTCTTCCTCTGCTCCTTAAAATCTACAAACCCTCAGAGTATGGGAGCAGTCATCTCTTTTCTTACCAGGGGAAGATATGGGAGAATGTTCCCAAGCTTGGATGTCACTCCAGCATTGCCTTGGTTTTCTCCAGGGTCAAGCATTTGGGACTGGGGAAATTCAGATCATATCCAATATTTGCTACTGTCTCCACCTGCATCATAGAATCATTCGAGTGGGAAGGGGCCCTTAAAGGTCATCTAGTCCAACCCCCCTACAATGAAAATGTGTAGCTTGATCAGCTGCTCAGAGCCCCATCCAGCTTGATCTTCAATGTCCCCAGGGATAAGGCCATGCACCACCTCTCTAGGAAACCTGTGCCAGTGTCTCAGTAAATTGGATCTGTTTATCATCTTAAACTGCAGGAAGGCACAGCAATGTTCAATGGGAAGGCAAAACATGCAAAGATAAACAAATTGATATATAATTAGAGACAGAAGAAATACATACAAAAAAAGAGATCCCCCTTATTCTTGCAGCTCTATCCCTTAGTCTCTTTCTGACAGAAGTTTTTTTCCATTCAAAATGACAGAAGGCAGTACGTTACTGAGAACAGAGATGATAATTGCAAACTGTAAGTGTGCTCGCTAGAAATTCCCAAAACAAATTTTGATGTCTTTCTTGCATGGAGGCCTTTCAGAAAAAAAAAAAAGAAAAAATGCCCTGGAGGGTTTTTGAAACCTGGAATATTGCAATAAAATATAATGCAGTACAAGGCTACATAAAATTTATGGGGCACCTTTTATGAGAACATCCCAAGGGGCCTCACATAATAGGTATAAAACAGTAAGAGACACCATGGCACAGATTTAACTTTTAAAATGGCAGAATATATGTTAATGATTTACTATCATTTCTCTTGATTGAAGGTCTAACATCACTAACAAAATGGTTCTGCAGAAAGTTAATTCAGAGATTAAACGCCTTTTGCCTGAATACAACTCATATTTTAATAAAGTTACTTTGTTGATTAAAATAATACCAGAAGGGAAAAAAAATAAAGGAAGAAAGAAAAAGAAAGCAAATATGTATTCCAGCTAGGAAGGGTTTCTGAATTATAGAATCATGAATGCTGGAAAAGGCTACTAAGAATATCTAGTCCAACCATCAGCTCCTCACTACTATATCAGTAAAACACATTACTCAGACATTATCAGCCACTGTGATTTGTTCTATGTTCTCTCAGGTCACTGAGGTCCTTCTGTAAGCTTGAGAGAGACAATTGAGCATCTAACACCTGAGCAACACATTTTGCTCCTGTTGAAATGTGCACCCTTGTACCATCTAACCTGCCCAAAATATCACTACTTATGCTGATTTGTGAACAAGTTCAAAAGCCCTGGCACAGAAAGGCAAGAAAAGCAACAGAAGATGTATAAACCATGATTAACAGCATCAGAAATGTTTTGGATCACTTGTAGGTCTCTTCACTGGTATTCCTGTAAATTACTGTTACCTAGCTCCCTGCATCACCTGCAACTCCCCACATATTACAAGCTGACCCTAGTTGTGCAGCCCAGAGCTTTCTCTGCACTCCCAGAAGGGCTACAGTTTTCCGCTGAATCTGGATTTAAGTACTTTTAAATGAGAACTAGAACCAGTACACCAGGAGCACGATTGAACTGCAATTTTTGCAAGAGTTGTTTGAAGAAAGATAAGCCAAGCACAATGCAACACACAATTAATAGGCTGAATATGTTATGAACTGACCTGAGGGAATAAAAAGTCAAAGAACAGTATCTGTTCTCTAGCTCTTTGATATAGAAAAGAGGTCAAAGCTAGAAAAAAAAAAAAGACTGAAGTATGAACATCAAGTCAGATGGGACAGAAACAATTAAATACATTAACTGTTGTGAAAGCTCAGCAACTGTATTTATCTGCTTCTGTACACTTAATTTAACACTGAAGTCAGCACCTGACCACCCACTTAAGAGAATATACCAAGGGATCTTTAAGTTGCAGGGTCTTACTGTACCAGAAAATTATACTGGGCAATCATCTGGGCTAATTCTGTCAGCAAGCTGTGGGGGGTTAATTTGAAGAAACCGAGGTTTTCAAAGTCCTCCATCTCATCCCACCAGTGGAAATGAGCTGAAGGGCAAATGCAAGAAAGCGTTCAGGAACCACAAAATCTGATCTTGAAGGGGACATCATTTGCCATGGACAAAATCCATATTTACCTGCTTTTACAACCAACACAGAACATATCCCACATCCTTGAATTTGATACAATATTTGACAGAGTATCTCAGAAAACAAGAGATGTCTTCAGCAGAGCGTCTACTGAAACCGCTGCGGTTTTAACCATGAGGGATATCAGTACTGGCGCTTCTACCTGGACATCCCTGCTACATGGACCACTTTGCATGGAATCAAAAGGATCCCAACAGCTGGGCACACCCACTAGCCTGGAGAAGACCTCTTACAACCACAATTGACAACACGAGGGAAACAGGACCATGAGAGGGATGTTTCTCTTTCCTCAGTAAGGTAATTCACAGTAATATTCTCACTCTGTGTCTTCTGACCACCTCTGTGCTGTGTTAGAAAGGAGACAGAAAGACCTGCACACACAGCCATTGTTCCCACACAGCAGAAATGCGTTCGTTCTTAGCCTGGAAAGTACTGTAACAAAGTGAGCAATAGGATTCCTCCTCTCCTCCTCCACATGATCTTTAGAAAATAGCATCAGATGAAGCTTGGTCTTGTGCTAATGTAGATTGGAAGTAGTTTCACAGAATGACAGAAAGCTAACATAGCCACGCCTGGGGTGTTCTGTCTCCATATCTCTGGGTGGAGTTATAGAATGTTAAATCCTTCATATTAGGCAAATAAAAAAAACCTCTGATACCAAAAACCTCTGTGTAGTTGCTAATTGGATAGAGAATTCAATGGCAACATTCACTGAAGTCCTTAGGAAGGCTACAAAGCTTTACAGACAGTGCTCTGTAATGACTAAGGACATACATTAGTCAGGCCAACAGGAGATAACCTAGTCATAATGGTGCTTGTCAGCCAGGATATTACCTAGCAGGCTTAATAGTTCAGACTGATCCAGAAAGCTGTAAATGAACAAAATCTGTATGTTTTACAAAAATCAGTAAGTAATCAGAGCCCTGCAGTACCAAACTGATAAGCTCAGAGATAAAACACAGGAGAAAGCTCCTTATTACTTAATCCTCAACTCTCAAGCAAGCCAAGCATAAAATCCTTTAATCAAATCTAATAACCTGGCATAATCTTCAAAATAATGACTGCAAGGAATAACCCACCCCTGCATTCATTAAGTTCTGAGATTTTTTTTTTTTAAAAACGGATTTACTTTAACAGCAGTGTTAAAGGTATTCTCACATGTTGCATTATTCATAACTTCCCACAAGTAATAACAAATATTAAAACACAAAAACATTTGATTACACATTCCTATTGTATTCAAGTTCGCATTCTTAACTGAATACAGCTACATCCCCTGTACAAAGCAAGATGTGCAACAATACCAAGCACTGAAATTTAATGCTTTTGTCTTGAGAATATCATCCCAGATATTAGAAATATTCATTGCTCAGGAGAACAATTAGGAGCAAGCTTCTTTCTTTATTCCTCATTTCCCTTAATTGCCAGTGTTTGAAGGCTTCCAGTTCACCTGTATCAGGTAACCTGCAGTAGCATTTCTTTCTAGGAAACTCTACAAATGTTTTAGAGAACAACACTGAAACATACAGCCTCATGGAGGGTTTTAGTGCCATTGAACATATCAAGTTCTTTTTTAAATTAAGCCATTTCAGAATCTAACAGAATCATCTACGCTCCCTCTGCAATTAGTAGATGTAAGATGACAAACATTTCTTCTAACACCCTGGCCAACATCCATCTTCCACAATCATATCTTGCCCAAGATGTTCTTTCAGATCTATTCAGTACTGAATACTGCTTATGAATTTCACTTGTTGCCTGTATAACCAGAGCAGTCAGCTACGCCCTGTGGTATTATCACTGTTTTCAGAGACAAGGTGTCTAAAATTAAAGGCAGGACAACAACAGATGACTACTGTGAGTAAAGTTCGATGTTGTCCTGTTCACAAGCCAATATGGTGTTACTATGAAGAAGGGTAACCACCTCCAACTAGTAAATAAAAATCTTATTTACTCACATCATAGCAGATTAGGCTGGAAGAAATCCAAGAGGTCACTGACTGGTCCATCTATCTCCTTGCCTAATGCAGGAGCCCCACTGGCATTCTGATGTATATTTGCAAAACCTACTCTCAAACCTGCTGATGGAAATTGATGGAGTCTCCACAGCTCAGCTTTCAAGTCTTCTAACTTGTAAAGCACCTTTTCTTCTTTCCGTTTTCAAAAATGGTTTTAGAGAAAACATTCTTTTTCATTTAAATAGGGAAAATACGGGGGTGGGGGGGAATTAAATAAGGAAGATTTTATGTTCTCTTCAGCATTCATTCCTTAACCCTCTTGAGCTTTTCTTAGCAACTCTTTCAATCTTTTCTTTAGGTCAAATTTGTAGCTGTTCTCAACTAGAGCATGATTATCCCCTTTTCTTAAAAGGCGATATTCAAATCTGTGCACAATTCTATTTTTAAGGTTATCCTATTGCTAAGTGGAAGAATTAATTACTGTGCATTGCAGGCTGTGCTCCCATTTGTACTCCCTCGATGCACTAACGGGTTTATCAATCTTGCATTGTTCACTTATGTCTTGTTTGCAATTCACTGCCACCTATTCACTCCTCTCTGAATGTCCAGAGTTAAATTTTCATCTTATATTCATATACATGATCATTCATATATAAACATATAGTCACTTATTAATGCTCTCACTTTTTATATCATACCTCCATTCTGTCAAGATTAAATTATGATCAGCATTAGTGTACTTGTCATTCTTATCTCTGTATCCTCTCCATTATGCACATCACTAACCAAAACAATGGGCTGAACCAAACTCAGAGCAGACCCCTGAAAAGCCTCACTGGCAATATCCTGCTTTTCAGTATGAAAACTTAGTATGCTACATTGTTCTCAGAATATTGATCAGTCTACAGTCATCTCCTCTAGACCATTACTCATTAGCACCCAAGCACCAGCTAGGTATGTAATCTCCAATCACACTCCAAAGAAAAACATTAAGGGCTAGAAGACATGCATTGACTAAATCTTAGCATATCCCTGAACATTTGAAAACTCCCTCTGCTGCATTCCTCTCCTGCTCTAATGTGGCTTCTCACTCCTTTGGGCACTGATATTCATAATGCTACCGATCTCATTGCAAGCAAAGAACATAACAGAAAGCATTCGTTGCTTCAGGTTTTTCTAAACCTTCTGTGTATTAAGTATCAACATTTGAGCTGATCATAACAAACACACCTTGCCATTTCTTCTTTCTTTTTATGTTGGCCTTTTTTATTTGGTCTGAGGGCTCTTCCAATGCCTTTATTCTCCTTCTTAGCAGTCCAACCTAGTTACTACTTTCTCTATACTTTCTTCCTGTGTTTGAAGTCAATAAAAAGCTCATAATTTAGCCAAACTTATATCTTACTGACTTCTTACCTCTACTCTACAATAAGAGAGCCTCATTAATATTCTCCTTCAAGAAACTGCCAGCATTCTTAAATTCCCTGTTCCACTAAGCTTGCCTCCCAGGCAACACCTGCAGATTTACTGAAGTCTTCCCGCTTGAAATTCATTGTTACTGTTTTGCTATGTGCTATTGAAGTCTTATGGATCATGAACGTATCATTTCATGAACATTCTCACCTAACCTGCCACTTGGCTAGACAACGCTCAGCAACCTGCTTATTTACATTGATACACATCTAATCAAAGATCATCCTACTGTAGAAAAGTACATCAGCAGTGCATTCACAGAATGTTTCAAGCAAGACGTAACTAAAATATATTTTTCTTGTAACAAATGTGATAAACAATCTGCATTATGACTTTTTAGCTCCTTCTGCTTATTCTTTAAAATTCATAGAATCATGAAGGTTGGAAAAAGATCACCAAGATCATCTATTCCAATCATCCACATAGCACCAATATTTCCCCACTAAACCGTGTCCTTCCTGTGTTACAGTGGTTGCTATCTAGCCCTATGACTCCATGTAGAACAACCCTGCCTGGTTTTTATGCCTGTCCAGGTCATGATTGTTTATGCTACCTCTGGGACAAATCAAAGATTACCTCCAACCTCAATATTCGCTCATAAACCTGTAGACAATCACTCTTAGCTAAGGAAAACAGAGGTCTCCTGGTATGGAAGCATGTTTTCATTTCCAAGATGCAAATTACCACTTCCTGAACACTGATTCCAGACTGAAAGGGCTGACAACACCACCAGCTGTGCCCTTGTTTCCCTCATTCTTGCCTCTCTCCAGCAGCCTTATGATCACCCTGACCTGCAGTACAGAAATATTCAATAAAGAGAATAGAAGCTCTGCAGTTCAGGAAACCTGAATGGATCACTAAAATTGAAAGCAGTCTGCACATGGCTGACCTCAGCCGATCAACTGACTTTAGCATTCAGTGTAAGCATCAGCTGCTGAAGAGAGACAGGATGATCCAGCAGCTGGAGCATGAAAGGACATGAGATAGACAGAGGTGGAAAAAAGGAAGGAAAGTATTTACTCTAAGAACATTCAGCTCTGGACAAGAAGCCACCCAAGGCAGTTCAATATATAATTCATTTTTGGAGATACTTAGATCTCAAAGATATTTAAGAATCTGGACTTCACTTCCTTTACAACTCATCTGCAGTTGTGAAAAACATTACTCCGATGCACCAAAATGCTGAAGGTAAGCACACAAGGTCTTCATGGGTTTTAAGGACAAAGGCAAAACTTCACTCACTGCTTTCATTGCATCCCTGCAAAAGTTTTCTTCACAAGCCAGTTGATTGAAGGAAATATCATCTACTTTTTTATTGTATTGCACAAAAATTAATACAGAACATCAGCAAAGATGGAAATGCAAGTCTAGAGCACCGTGTATTACTTCTTATTTTAAAAACTGCAGTAAGAAGGAAATGAAATTAAGAGACAAATTTAAGGACCCTTTCCTCTGAAGATGGGGTCATAAAAGACTTTCTTATTAAAAAACAGACAGGTTATAACTATTACAAAGCAAGCCCGTAAGATCTAGTGGAGTAGATTTAACACTACTGATGTCAACACATATTCAGATACACATATTTAGTAGCAAAAGAAACAGTTACGCAGATCCATAAAGAAAGTTCCAGAATATATAGATACAAGCTTCTGTAAGCAAAATTAGGAAGCAAATGCAACAAACATGTGTCTGATGTTACCTGCAAAGGATGGAAAGCAGGAAGCAATGCTAGCAACACAGCAACCACCAGGAATACAGCAAGATGTGTTTCAAACCACAGTAAAGATTCCTTTAGCACTATTCTTAAGAGATCTTCTTAATTCAAGAGCATTTGAGCATAATACACAAAACATTCCATCTGGATGCAGAGGGACAAGCATATATAGCTAAATAAAGTAGAAGGCTACAGTACACATACCTTCTAAAGAAGATGTCCAAAGAGGCTTCACTGATGGGATCGGGAAGTGATATGCCCATAAAACACACAGGGAAATAGTGAATCCAGGAGTTTTGAGGTCACCTAAAAAAGCCAAATTAAACAGACTAAGAGCTGCTAAGTTTCACCAACAACTTGCCCTGCACATAGCCCAGAATACAAATATCTCCTAAGGAATTTCACAGGGCAATGTGCCAAACATCTGAGAAACATGGAAAGGCACACTAACAGCATAGGCATACGAGCCACAATAAACATTAGGAATGACTGAAGCAAAGGTCTTAAACCACAGAAAACCAAATCTTATCAAGCAAGAGCCATGTTATCCTCAGGGGGAAAAAAAAAAAAAATCTTCTCTTATGAACCTCTTTTTTCAAGCACAGGGATGCATGCTAAGAACCAACAATAAAATGCTTTTAAAAAAAATAAATCAGAGGTGCAAATGAAAGGTCTCTGTAAAGCTCAAAGAACCTGTGCTAGGTTAGTGAGTGGGTATTCATGATACAGAACAGACAAAAGAATCTTTTGACATCAGCAGAAGACACCAACTTTTGACCTATTGAAAAATACAAAATTCTCTTCCCAGAAGCAGCAAAGAGGGAGCAGTACTGCGGGTTGCTTATTGGACTGTGTTCCCATAGTGAAATAGATGGTATATTCTTTATTGACCTAAGCAGGCATCTTTGAGTAAGATTTCCTAGTTTTTTCTGGAGTTGCAACTTCAAAATGGAAACTATCTATGAACAATCCCCCCCCCCCCCCAAAAAAAAAAAAAAAAAGAAACTTGCACAAACCTCCAGAGAGGATTTGCAAATGTGGAAGTACTTCATCACAATGGAGGTTCAGCTTGAGTGCCATCAGTAATGGCACCACCACTTCCAAGAGTGGATAATGATCTGAAACAAACAGTAAAACATACGCAAACACGTTAAGAAGTGTAAACTGAATCTGCAAGCCTGTAAGATGAAGAATCAAATGACTCAAGAAGCAGCACTGAAAATAGAGGAGAACCAATCAGTACGCATATTCCATCTATCAAAATACTAACTCCGTTATTGGGGATAGTTTTCAGAGATGAACAAACAGTCTGCTGCAGTGATGGGAAGAAAAGTACCAGACTGAATACAAGTATGAGAAAATCTAGATGAGTACAGGCATTGAGAAATTCCCAGCACACCAAAAGAACAGAGGTGCTGAAAACAAAGCATTTCTAAAGAATAAAGAACACTGCTTCCACAATTTTAAAGAAAAAGGTGAGAACTTAGACAGCATCAGCCAAAGTTATCATGCTCCATAAGAATCTTTTTCAATCACAGCCAATAATCAGAGATGAATGCAGGACCTATAAAGATACCCAGCTTTTAGGAGTCCTCAAAATTTGAGAGAAACAAGTGAAAAAGACAGATGACTGTCCTTTAAAAAGTAATGGGCAATAATCCCTGCTCTGATAAGCTAGACAACCCATTACCACAGAGGACTGTAATACTTAGAAAGACTCTACTCCCTCCTAAGAGAATGAGACACTTTTGAGCCGCATGAAAGACAACTGGAAGATTATGCCAGTTACTGGATTAGTTACAGCTTCTTTAGTTTAGTAACATTTTACTTAGAAAATACAAATTGGGTTTGAAAGGCAAAGAAAATAAAGAGCAAAAGAGTTCTCTAAGAACAAAGTCTTCCTTTTCCCATGATTTCTGTATGATGTGCTTTCTGCAAGAGTCCATGTTCAAGTAAAGCGCAACAGCGCTAAGCGCAGCCAGAACACGTTGCTTGTAAGCTTTTTATCACCTTATTTCCATACCAAATTTCTTTCATTTACTTATATAAAATTATCTATAATGGTCAAAAGTAAGGGCCAGATACATTTTCTTTCCTGCCACTTTGAGTATCACAGAATCACAGAATTATCGAGGTTGGAAAAGACCTAGAAGATCATCCAGTCCAACCATTACCAATACTTCCCAGCTAAATCATCACACAACAACCATTGTCATTAAGCTGTCCAAAAAGTTATAGATACCTGTGATTAAAGTGCTATTTCAGAGCAAAGTTCTGCACTAGCTGCATACTCCTCCTGCAGACAAGTCATCCTCTTTAGTCCTCCATAACTAGAGTGAGTTACATTTACATCATTTCTTATTACTGTCACAAGCACAGTTTTGAGAAAAGATTCATATTAGCTATTTTCTGCTCTTGGTGCATCATTTGTCAAGGAAATGAGGAATAAGAAATTCAGTGCCTAATATGCTCTGTGAATTATAGGACTGCATCAGGATTATACCTCAGATTTTCTAGTAGTTGGTAGTTCTTTTTCATACCTTCCTCTGCACACATCTGCTCGAGTGCTGACTTTTAAGTAGACATCATTTCAGTTCTCTAGTGGGACTATTCAATTCTAGATCTGACCAGGTTGTAGCATTTTAAAGCATAGCCCAGTCATAAACCAGTTAAGCTCAATTCATTCTGAGGAAATTGCCTGATCCCAAGTGAAAGCCTTACTGTGTGTGTTGTCCATTTGCAGTGTTTCAAAGAGACAGGGTTGTCAAGAGTGCAGGGTCTTTTACATGTGCACCCTTTGGTTCTTGTGTGTGTGCTACAAGGGTAGTTACAAGGTCATGAGTGTAAATGTATCTGGGTCTGGACAGTATTGATTATCCACCTAGAATGGCAAAAGATTTCTGTGCTTTTATTGCTTTAGTCTTCACTGGCAATTCCTTCTCTCAGTCCTCTCACGTCCCTGTGCTTAAAGAGGAGTCTGGGGGATGAAGTACTAGTCATGATAGAAGAAGATCTAGTTAGTGACTACTACATCCAAAGATCAGACAAGATCCAAAGGTGCTGGCTGATGTCATTATCAATGTTTTGCCTCTCATCTTTGAAAGATCTTGGAGGTTTCTGATGACTTGAAAAAGGCAAGCGTTACATGAACTTTCAATAACTGCAAGAAAGATGTTTGGGAAATGACAGGCCAGACTCTTCCCAGTCCTAAGAAAGTTATGGACCATATCCTACTTGAAACCCGATCAGATAGATACAGGACAAAAGAGTGACTGAGAAGAGCTACAACAGATTTGCCAAGAAAAAAAAATCATGCCTGACAAACCTGACTACCTTCTACAAGATACAAGAAAGGACAAGAAAAGAGTAGCAGATGTCTTGCACCTTGATTTAGCAGAGATTTTGTCAGTGTGTCCCTTAGTATCCTTATAAACAAACTGGTGAGATGCAGACCAGATGGACTGCCTGAAAGGCAAGTGGATGACTATCTTAATTGCTAGGCAGAGGAAGTTAGAGGTTGGTCTTTAAAAACACAACTGGAGAGCAGTTACTTATGGTATTAATCACATTTGGTACTGGAGCCAATAGTGTTTAAAAGTCATATTAACAACCTGGGCAATAGCAAGGACTCCAATCAGCAGTTTTGCAGATGATACCAAAGGGGAAGAAGCCAATACTCTAGAAAGCAAGACTGCTGTTTGAGAGGACTTAAGAGGTGAGAAACGAGCTGGCAAAAATCTCCAGGAGTTCAGCAAATACAAAGCCTTATAAACAGTGGGGAAGGGCTGGCACTGTGGACACAACCTAGAGTTCAAACGGCAGTATCTCTAGAGGTAAGGACCCATGGGTTCTGGTGGACAGCCAGTTGAATGCAAGTAAGTAGTGAGACCATGCAGCAAATAAAAGAAAATGCACAGACAGCAAGTCAAAGTAAGTGAATATTTTTCTCTCTGTTTGGCACTTGTAAAACAGCATATGGAGTACTGTATCCCACTTGATCCTCTTACACAGAAGAACAGCACAAACATACCAGAGTTAGCACAGAAGATGGCCACCATAACACTCCAGGGACTGGAGTGCATGAAGTACCACAAGAGGCTGAAAAGGCTGGTTTGGCTCAGCCTGCAAAAGAGAGAGGATCTAGGGGGGAATCTTCTTATTGCCATTAACCACTCAGTGGTGAGGGAGTAGGTATTATAGAGAGAAGACAGAATCAAACTTGTCTCAGGGGTGCACAGCAACAGAACACAGCATATTGATGTTAGTTGCCACAAGAAAAAACATCCTAGCAAATGCAAAGAAAAGTTCTTCTCCGCAGGCATTATCTGCATCCTTAGAGATGCTCAAAATAAAACTATACTTGGTCCTGAGCAACACTGAAGTCAGCCCTCCTCAAAATAGGGGCCTGGCAATCTCCAGAGATCCCTTCCAATCTAACTCACTCTGTGACTTCTTGATATAAGAGAAAGCAAGTTCCACATCATTCCCTTTCTTCACTTTCTCCTCACTCTTCCAAGGTTATTTGTGTTGATGTTTCAAACGCTCTCAAGAACACCATCGTCAGGGAGCCTTTTCCCACTTATTTAAGCTTTTTGAAGTACTCTAATTCTGCCAATAATTGCATTCTACCTTTATATTAGGTATGGAAAGTGGCACGTTGTTGAATATTAAAAATGAAGTCACTGACAACATACATTATAGCAACAGGGAAGCTTGAAGTGGAATTAATGACTGATGAATTGAGAAAAGGGTAATGAGCTCCCTGTAGCCTTCACCGTGCTGCCCACATTCCATTATCTGCTAAAATCACTTTCTTTAAAAATTTAGATTAAAATGCATGAGCTGAAGCTAATGAAAACATCGTCTTAATCAACACAACAGTGTGAAATAGTTTGAAAGTACCTCTGAATGGCAACAAACAGGAGTCCTAGATGCAAACAGACAGCTGTTGATGCAAAGGATTCTTTTCTGCAATTAATTCCTCACATGGAGGCCAAATCCAGGAATATAGTTCCACCTCTTCTTAATCCCAGGCATATTTTAACTTTTCAGATTAGATATTCAAAAACATTCACATCAAAAGATAAGCACACAAGTTCGCTGCTGGTTCCCATCATGAACTCACAGCCCAAATTCCAATGGAAACTGTACAAAGCTTCTGAACACAATTGTGCACCTTTGTGGCCTTCAGTCAAACTCTCAAGTTCCCATAAGCCTGCCAGCAGCCATCTCCCACATAGACAATATTACAGAGGAGGAAAAATTGGAAAGCTTCTATGTTGCTCCAAGACACTTCCGGCATACAGAATGCACTCCCAAATGGTATCACAGGGAATTTTTCTAATAAGACATATCGCTAGTATGTTTCACAGTCATAATTTTAAAACAGCTGGATATCTCTGGAGCTCCATTGGACTGCACAGTCTGACTAAAAATATTGCCCAAATTCTCAGGGAACAGACATTTACAGAAGAGGAAAAAAGGTTAAGCATTATCAGTATCTTTGAGCCTTCGCTCAAAAAATAAACTTCATTTTTCCTTTCATTGCATTCTTTTCACTGCTGTGTGTTGGATTAACTTAGACCGTCCACTTCCCGAGACAGGATAATTTTTGCAGATGTAATTTATATCTCTGGACACAGATAAAATTATTTTTTTCTGCCTCCCTCAAGCAACTAACTCCAGAAAAACAGCTTGTAACAAGAGGAGGAGACAGGCTGTGTTAGCTGCACCACTGCACATCTGACTCCAGGACTGAACATGGCATATGCAGCATGTCCTGCATGTGCCAGTTTGCTGACACCTGTCATCGCAAATATGTCCTCACCTTATGAGGTATGAGGTCACCCTTAAATACACAGAAAAATGAACTCAGGAAGAATGATATCAGCCCTGCATTAAGTTTTTCTGACACTGAATAGATGGAGCAGACCCTCCTCTGGGGTTCTCCAAGATAATTCTAACTTCTGAGGAACTGCAGTGCAGAGCATCATTACTCTCATGAATTAAAAACCTTCTTTGCATGGTTACATTGCAAGAAGCATTTCTGTAGCCCACTTTAACTCAGGACTTAAACACAACATAGAATCATAGAATGACAAGGTTGGAAAGGACCTACAAGATCATCTAGTCCACCTGTCCTCCCATAAGCATTGCTGCCACAAGCCACTAAACCATATCTCATAGCTCCTCATCCAGACACCTCTTGAACACTGCCAGGGATGGCAACTCCACCACCTCCCTGGGCAGCCGTTCCAGTGCCTGATCACCCTCTGAGAAAAAAAAAGTTCCTTCTTATGTCCAATCTAAACCTCTTTCGGTACAATTTGCAACCATTTCCTCAGGTTCTGTTTGTTGCTTGGGAGAAGAGGCCAAGCCCCTCCTCATCACAACATCCCTTCAGGAAGTTGCTGAGTGTAATGAGGTCTCCCCTGAGCCTCCTCTTCCCCAGACTAAACAATCCCAGCTCCCTCAGCTGCTCCTCATAAGACTTGCGCTCCAGACCCCTCACCAGTTCCATTGTCCTTCTCTGGACATGTTCCAGGGCCTCAATGTCTTCCTTTTAGTCAGGGGCCCAAAACTGAACGCAATACTCTAGATGAGGCCTCACCAGTGCTGAGTACAGGGGGATGATTAACTCTCTTCTCCTGCTGGCCACACTATCTAATGCAGGCCAAGATGCCATTGGCCCTCTTGGCGACCTCGGCACACTGTCAGCTTATGTTCAGCCAAGCATCAACCAACACCCCCAGGTCCCTTTTCTCTTCACAGTTATCCAGTCACCCAGCTCCAAGCGTATAGAGCTGCATGGGGTTATCATGGCCAAAGTGCAGGACCCAGCACTTAGCCTTGTTGAACCTCATCCCATTCACCTCAGCCCAGCGACCCAGCTTATCTTCAGTCCCCTCTGAAGGCCCTCCGTACCCTCAGGCAGATCAACACCACCCCCCAACTTGGTGTCATCTGCAAACTTACTGAGGGTACACTCAATCCCCTCATCTAGGTCATCAATGAAAATATTAAACAAGATGGGCCCCAGAATGGACCCCAGGGGACGCCACTTGTAACAGGTTGCCAGCTGGACTTAACTCCATCAACCACTACCCGTTGGGCACGACCCTCTAGCCAGTTCCTTACCCAAAGGAGGGTATACCTGTCCAGGCCACAGGCAGCCAGTTCCCGCAGGAGAATACTGTGAGAGACAGTGTCAAAGGCTTTGCTGAGGTATAGGTAGACTATATCAACAGCCTTTCCCTCATCTACCAGTCCGGTCACCCAGTTATAGAAGGAGATGAGGTTGGTCAAGCACAACCTGCCCTTCATGAACCTGTGCTGGCTGGTCCTGATTCCCTGGATGCCATGCACATGCCATGTGATCTCATCCAAGATGATTTGCTCCATAACTTCCCCTGGAACCAAGATCAGGTTGACAGGCCTGTAGTTTCCCAGATCATCCTTACAGTCCTTCTTGTAGATAGGAGTCACATTAGCAAGGCTTCAATCCTCTAGGACCTTTCCAGATAGCCAGGAACTCTGCTGAGCTGCTCTCCACCATCTATCAATCACCCCCACCAGCTCCCTCAGCACCCCATGACAAAGCCCATCCTGTCCCATGGACTTGTGATAGTGCAGATGGAGGAGGGTCTCTGTAACTGTCTCCACTGAATCACTAAGGGTTTATTCTGTGTAGCATCCTAGACTTCCAGATCAGGGGATTAAGTGCCCTGAGGATAACTGATCTGCCTATTAAAGGCAGATGTGAAGAAGGCATTGAGAACCTCAGCCTTCCTATCCTCAGTGGTCACATTCTCCACTACATCAAGTAAAGGATGGAAATCTTCCTTGGTTCTTCTCTTACCACTGATATATTTGTAAAAGGATTTCTTATTCTCTTTTACTGCAATGGCCAATCTAAGTCCAAGTTGGGCTTTTGCCTTCCTAACTTCCTCCCTGCATACCTTAGCAAATTCCTTGTAATCTCACCAAGTAGCCTGTCCCTTCTTCCAGAGGATATAGACTCTGAAAAACAAAGAACTCAAAATGAAAGATATTATATTCCATGAAAGCCATTATATTCCAGCTCTCCGCTGCCACTGTCTTCAACAAAACACTTCCAGTTTCATAGCAAAAAAGACAACATGCAATATTATTTCAAGGTGGTAGTACCAATGGGATTTAGGCTACCAAAAAAAAAATTGCTGTTTGTCACATACCATAGCTATTGTTGTATGCATCCACTTATAAAATATAACCCACATTCCATTTACAAAGCTATCAAAAGAAATATCTGTACTGAGAGCTCCTGAGTGCTCTAGAAGGTTTTATGTTTATAGTCTGTTACTTGTTTTAAGATTTATTTTCAATTTCTGCTCTCTAATCTAGAATGTCTCTAAGCTAGAATGTCACATTTGAGCTTAAAAAAAAAAAAAAAAACCACCTAATTCCCTCCCAATTAGAGAAGTGAGTCTTGCACCCAACTTAGGGATCCTTTCTCAAGAAAGGAATAGTCATAGCAGTGCCACAATACTTTAAAGCAAAGAAACGATATTTTATGAATCACTGAGGTAAAACAGAGGTTAGAGTACACTTTAATATTCTTATTTCCCAGCTGGATTGGGGCAATCTAGCTGCCTTCATGAATGATCAGCAAATCCCATATCACCCTTAGTATTTGCTGGCCTTTTCTTCCAGGTTTCAGATTAATGTGGCAACAACAAAGCACCATAATGGGAAAGTATCTGCTTATCGCCCAGATAGAGGGAACAAACTCAATAGTTCCCTGAACCCTGCCCCTGCTACCAAAATCCTATCTTGGAGCATGCTGTGCTCTTCTAAAAAAAGGAAAGACTTACCAGACTGTACACAGAAGTGAACCCTAGGTAATTTCTCACTGGAGAAGCTTGTTTCATCACAGATATCACAATCCCAGCATGGTCTGAAACAACAGACACTGTATGCTATGGAGCAAAGGTCAAATGAGACTTGCTGATGCTCAGTGTTTCATGTGATGTCTTGATGCTGTGACAGACCCACTTTTCTCATTGGTTTCCATTTAAATCCTTCAACTCCCTAAACCCCGAGGCTTACAAAATTCTTCAGCAAAGGAAACTGATCTCTCATTAGCGGAAACAACACAAGCTGAGAGTAGCAGGAATACCTTGCTATAGGAACTTCAAGATGCTGCTGCCCACAGAGCACATTCATCAGGTCTGCTGAAGTCTCATCCTCCAGAAAAAATACACTTCTAGGAATCCCCCTCTCTTCTTCCATGTTCCTTGGAAAAGTTTCTTGGAGGATCTGCTCCATGATCTTGCCAGGCACAGAGATGAGACTAATTGACCTATACTTCCTCATGTTTTCCTATTCTTTCTTTGTAAAAATGGGAGTTACATTTCTTGTTTTCTGTCAGTGACCATTTCATCACACTGTCACAACTTCCCAAATACACTGAATAGTGAATTACCATCTTCATCAGCCAAAAGCATTCAAGTCCCAAGGCAGCACAAGGGGTGGGGACAAACTCAATTCTGAACTACCTACATTCATCAGGCACTGAAAATCCAGGGATGGAGAAGCCGTTCCTTTCCATTTTCACTGACAGCTTTCTCAGGTGGATAAGCATCACCTTATTCATTTTCTGCTCCACATAACAGCTACCCACTCCACCCCACTCTCTACCAGTACACAAACTCTCCCAAATCCCTTTTGTGGTCTCATCATTCAAAAAAAAAAAAAAATCAGTGCCCAAATCAAGGTAAGCACACACACAAAGATGTTCAATAACTGCAGAAGTCATGAGAGTACATTATTCATGTAATCAGAATCTCTTTCAAAAGGTAAAGAAGTACTCTCTGGGTGCCTACAAGTCTGGATTTTTCTCTATAATCATTTCCAAGAAGCAAAGTATTCTTGCAATTTAAGTAGTTTACACACTAAAACAGTCATGATTCCTAATCCTATGGGAACATACTTCAAAGATAAGTTTCTATTAAAAGGGTAGATACTTGAATACTTTATGAAGTTCTATTTCTCATTGTTTGAATAGAGTAAAACTGTCATAACACATGATACGCAGAAGAAGAATAAACCTTATTTTCTATACCTTCTGACAAATAAAGACGGTTTTAATGCAGGCCCAAGAACAATGGATACTGACAGTGTTTGTGTAATTCAGAGAGTATATATTGAGTGTTACTGACAATTTACACTAAAAGACAGGTAGGTAATTTTATAGACAATCCTTCATCCATTCCAGGATGAAAGATCACCATCAGAAGATTCAGATAATAGTTTCTGACGCAACCATTCTCAAAGGCTGGTTTGAGACAAAAGAGTCACACAGTCACTGCCTTAGTAAGCCCTCCTAACAATTTAACTGCTCCAGCAGTTTTTGTGAGAGTTCGAAGAGAAGAAATGAAGTCTTAAATGCACTCAGTCCCCAAAAGTGTTCTGAAGTTGCAGAGCAACTCTGACCATGAGTTTGTTTAGACAGTTAAAGAAATCCTCTAAGTGCAGACTGTTACAAATGCTCTTACAAATTCAGGACAAAATTTAGTCAGTGCCTGCACTCAGCTTGAGAGAGGATAGCGCAACCACACAATAAAAGCCACAGGGAACCAAGATTCCGGTTCCCTTGGTCACAGAGCGTGTAGGTTGTTTTGTTGTGGTATTTTTTTTAAACCTGCCTGGAGATCTCACTTCTGAAACTCATCTCTCCATTCCCAGTCTCAGCATTAGCCCGTTAACTCTTACTGAACTCATAAGTTAATGTTAGTAATATTTACAGCTTATAGGCAAGAACACAGGAAGACCAGCAAGGTCTTGCAGTTTAATGCATTAAAATATTAAGGAAAAACAGCGTAGGAGACTCTTCTAGTGGCTGCTGATGTCAACACAAGAAGCATCAGCCAGTTTCAAAAGCTTTTCTTGAAGCCTAGGGGATTTTTATTAGAGCTTTAAAAAATGGGATTTAAGAAAGGACAAGCATCACAACTACCACTGACAGAAGATAACAATTCAAAAGCTGTAGAATGCTGCATGAAGGGAAGAAGCATGCCAGAAGAAAGAGAAAGATCAAAAGTGAAAGTTGTGAGGTAGGAGGAAACGTTGGTAGGCTCAGAGCACTGTAGGGGCTCTGAATAGTAGACAAGTTAAAAAAAAGAAAAAACAACTCCACAACAAAACAAAGAGTGAAAATGCATCGAATTGAGAAATGGAGATGAAGCAGACAGGCAAAGAGAACAGCCTAAGTATTGTCATATCACTCATAAGAAACAGCACATTTCTACCCTCAGATTTGTGTATACCTTGTTCTGCTTTTTCATATCTTATTTTTCATCTTTCCCAAGACATTAGTGGTCTACTGATTTCCTCATTGCAGACACCAAACTCAACTTGATTACAAAGGGGATTAAGGTGGTCAATGATTTAGTAGAGTAGATTAAAATTGCTGTTGACACATTCACGCATAGTTGATCAGAAAACAGAAACATGATGTTATACAGCTAAGTTGCACCAAAAGCAAACATACAGAGCTGCAGTATAAATTGAGAGTCAGAAGAATGATCAGTCAGTCAAAACATTAGCTCCAGTGGAAAGTAATAGTATCTGTGGAATCAAAAGTTTCACCAGGAACATATCTGTCTTCATTCCTCTCCCCCCTCACCTCATAAAAAGAATTACTTGTCCCTTCCTCCCACATGCAATGCAACAGAAAGTGCAGCAACAACAAGAGAAGCAAGGTCCTAGACTGCAATAAGTAAGAATTTGCCCAAATATAACAGCCGCAGGCACAAAAATAAAGGAAAGAAGCTACTTACCTTCAGAAGACCTCAGATATACAGAGACCTCCAGTGAAATACCCTTGCCTCCACTGAGGCAAGGCTCCCCTTTAAATGAGGTCTGGGAGGGTGTGGATCCTGGCTCCACCCCTTCCAGTCACTCAGGTGCATTACATGCAGCTGAGCTCCCCTGGGTTAGCCCTGCCTTCCCACCAGGTGCTCCATCACTGGTTCAAGCCTTGATTTAGCATTTCCACTACACCCTCCTATACCTAAACTGAAGTAAAAGTAAGTAAAAGTGAAAATTTGTCATCTTCAGACAGCTTCAATAGATGCAATGCTGTTCTGTACAGCACCCTGATAAACTTGGGAATCACTTCAGCAATATACTCAATGATTATTTTTTTTAAGAGCAGTTATTTTTGATCCACATATGTAACTGGAATTGGGATTTAGCTCACTGACCATAAACAGAAAATGCTCATCTATTCCTCTAAGGTTTCAGCATAGCATAAAATGCTTCTTAAGCCATGGTCTACATTGACAGAATCTCACTTCTTCATACTATTGCACCTCCATAATGCACTACAAGATCTGAGTTTAAGACAATCGTTAATAAAAACATGACAAGAGTTTATGCGTTAAGAGTGGCTAAATATACAATGAAAGGAAAGGTCTGAGCACATTAACTTACTTAGCAAAGTTTGGGCAGAAAACGTAACACTGGTCATTTGTTTAATCTAACAGTCAGTTGTGAAGGATACATATACTTAGGGAGCAGTCTTGTTCATACCTATGGTAACAAGGGCTTCCAAATGTTAATTTTAGTTGATTAAACAACTTGTCATGATACAATGCTCCTAGACAAAGCCTTTCATATCTAAAGGTTTAACTGGATTGAGAAGAGCCCAATTTTATTTTTCACATTCACCAAATGAGGACTAGGTTGCCACTAGGCTAATCCATGTAATAACTCAGACCTCAGGATCTGGCTTTGTTTCTGTTAATGTTTTATTCAAAAAACTCTGAGGAAACCTAAAGTGATATGAGAATCCAAACCTACGTAAAAACTCATTGTGTTTCTCATCTGTTCAATAGCAAACCAAAGTGGGCACTTAAAAGAAAATGAGATAAAAAATCTAAAATGTCAGACTGTACAGGAAGTGAAGTACTTGGGCACATACCACTGCACAGCAGTAGCTGTAACAAATATGAGACACCATTGATGTTATGTATTATTTAACACATTTGACTGTTAAAAACATTGAAGAAATCGTCTAAAATGACTCTGTACTCAATTCAGTTGAACAGAGGGAAATGGTTTTAAGATCACATATCTACTGACCCTCGTCTTCCAGAGCATTAAAATATAAGCGCTACATAACCTCAACATTAATTGCTTCCAAAATAGAGGGATTTCTGATGGTGATGAATGGACTTCCCAGACTGCATTCAGCATGATGTGGCTTCTGTTCTCTGTCACTAACCTTGCTTTCAGAGTTTATCATCTGCAACCTGAAGGCATTTTTGTCCAGCTTTATCTTCAGGTCACCTCTTGCAAGGATGATCCCATCATAGGCTAGAGCCTGAATGATCTCAGCCTTGTGAGATCCCAGGAATTTACTAAATTTCCTTTCCGTAAAGATTTTCTTCCTTTAAGAGCTCTGTATCACTGTCTGTTGACTTCCCATGGGATCACCCAGCAAATTGGACAGTGTTAAAGGAGATACCATTGTTCCCCAGTTGCCTCTAAGGCTCTAGTCAACCCTGACATATGCAAGACACCCAACATACACTTGAATCTTGCACAATTAGTAGTTCCGCTTTGAAATTAATGTCTCATTCCAGTGTGCATAAAGAAAATAGAGGAGTAGAGGTATGAAGATGTTGTGGTATTGTCTTACTGATAAATAAATACCATGTTTTATGGGACTTGCACAAGGAACAAATTTTATGAAGTGCAGTATATTTTCCTCAACGAAGATGGCCTGTTAAGTTTTGGTCTGAGTCTGTGACCTCATACATATTTACTTCCAGCAAGTACTTGTATATGCCATGATAAAGAAAATAAATCTGACAGTCATCAACTGACAAATCTCAGAAGAGGCAGTTGTTAACACTTCACATGTTGAAAACTGAGAAAGCTCTCTCTGAAGATGACCCTACAGGCTTGGGGAAGTGTGGCTGGAAAGTTGATTGATGGAAAGAGACGTTGGTGTATTAATTGACAGTCGGCTGAATATGAGCAAGCAATGTGCCCAGGTGGCCAAGAAGGCCAATGGCATCCTGGCTTGTGTCAGGAATGGTGTGGTGAGCAGGACTAGGGAAGTACTCCTGTATTTGGCATTGGTGAGGCCTCACCTCAAGTACTGTGTTAAGTTTTGGGTACCTTAGTACAGAAAGGACATTGAGGTGCTGGAGCAGGTATAAAGAAGAGCAACAAGGCTTGTGAAAAGGGCTTGGAGAATATGCCCTATGAGTAGAGACTGAAGGAACTGGGGCTGTTTAGTCTGGGGAAAGGAGGCTGAGGGAAGACCTTATTGCTCTCTTTCAATACCTGAAAGGTGCTTACAGCAGAGCGGGGTCGGTCTCTTCTCACTGGTGACAGGACGAGGGGAAATGGCCTCAAGTTGCACCAGGGTAAGTTTAGGTTGGACATCAGGAAAACTTCTTTACAGAAAGGGTTGTTAAGCACTGGAATGGGCTGCCCAGGGAGGCGGTTGAGTCACCATCCCTGGATGTGTTTAAAAACCATTTGGATGTGGTGCTCAGGGACATGATTTAGCAAAGGGTTGTTAGAGTTAGGGTAGGATGGTTGGGTTGTGGTTGGACTTGATGATCTTTAAGGTCTCTTCCAACCTGAGAGATTCTGTGATTCTATGTCTATGGCGACAGACATGCTTTAAGTATGATGTCCTTTTCTGAAGGATGGCTCAGTAGCTGCACAATATTCTGAGTAGTGATGAACTCTAAGATTGTGAGAAGTTTAATTTTACAATTAAATCTTGCTCCTTCCTAGACAAAAGAATATTTTAATTCCTTTCAAGTATTAAAAAAAATATATATGCTCTGCTTTAAAAGAGTCACAACTCAATATTTTCTTCTGATAAAACACATTGATCACATGGTAAGGCACTTGTAAGACATTTGATATCTACTTAAAACACTATGGTAGTTCTCTTCCTCCTCCTTATTAGATCATTTCAGTAAAGACATTCTCTTTTCCTCTTCAGTATCAACCCTTTGATTTGTAATACTTGTGCATGATTGCCTGACTGAATGCGATGTTAATGCACCCTCATTCATGGATTTGTCAAAAATGAAGACAACTGCAATTCGTTGTCTCCTAGGCAGCTTTGTATCTGACTGCTATTGTCTGCCTAAAAATATTGCACTAGCATCAGCAACATAGTTCTCATTCCTAACATCACATTCTCACTGTCAGAAGCATCTCCTCATTAATAGTCTACACCTGACACAAGCAGGAATGTTGTGATTACTGTCATGTTCATTCTTTTTGGCACAGAGGAGCTGATAATAGCATTCACTGAGTCTGACTTTGCAGGAGTTTTAGGCTCTTCTGCTTTTTCTTATCAGAAAAATCTACAACAATGTCCCACTTATCAGTCCCATGAAAAGTCAAGCAGGAAAATCAGTGTTTCCCATGCAACAGTTCCAAAGGAGAATGAAAATTCATTAACGTCGATAAACCTTGTCCAGATCTCTTAACTTTCTCTACACCCAGCAGTGCATACCCAATACAGAACACCGTGCAGAGAAACCATTGCCTGTTTATTCAAAACAAAACTGTTTTGTTCCCATTACATGATGCAAATAGCTTGTGCAGAAAACCACTGGAGCACAACTCCTCAGAAAACAAGAAAAGGCCTTCTTCCTTTGCAGTGTTTTAACTGAAATCAGAGGTCATAAGTACTATAGACAACTTGTATACCTCTTTGTAACATTTTTCCCCAAGTTTTTCTAATTAGTATGTAATGGTTTTCTAATTAGTATGTGATTGACTTGCTGATGGGAATATACAGTGGATTTTGTAACCTGCAGCTGTGTTGTTGAAATAAATGTGTTGAATCCTCTATTTCACTCCGCAACATCCTTAATTGATATCTTCTTGTAAATGCTGTATACAAAATTAATTCTGTGACTTGCTGCAACTTCACAGGGCTGCTCAAGATTAGAAGTACTGCTTTTGGCAATGGTTAATAAAAGTCACTTCAAGCAGACTTTCTCAATTAGTACAAAAGACCCATGTTAACCCTCCCCAGCAGTAACAGCTAGCTTCTGAATTGGAGGTAATGAAAAGTAAATACAAGTTCCATGTAGCAAGGTAGCAGAGAACAGCTCAGTTGTTGGTAGGTGGTTGAATCCTGACACTTCCATGTGAGATGCCCTTCTGCTGCCATCTGTCGCACAGCAACAAAATGCAATGGAGTATCAGCAGGAAGGTTCAACCCCTAGTGCCATACCACCAACACCTGCCTCCAATGTCATGGACCAGTGTAAGAAAATAGAAGGCATTATTTTCAGAACAGACCTCATATATACATCTTTTCTAAATGATAAAACAATACATGAAATTGTTGGAAATAGATTATTTTCCTCTATTAATTCTTGAAGCCTTGGACATACCAAAATACCTCCAAAAAACTGCTTGTAACTTAGTGCATCAAAGGGAAATACTCCGTTTGTCTGATTATCTGCCAGGCAGCAGTGAAACTTGATTTAGAATGCTTGTAGATGTAAAAAGGTTACTGCAATCAAATAAATAGCTGGGACTTTGAAAATGCAACCTCATTTGGAGCTGCTAATTCTAATTTAAATATGTCTTCTATTCAAAGGGAAAAAAGAATAAATGTTTGCTTCCAATAAGGTGCTTCATTGCCATACTGTGTAACGCAGCAGAAAGCAAGACCAAAGAGTCATCCTTTGATCTGGAAGTTTTTGTAACAAGTTTTTAGACACATGCCATCTAACAGTGGACTTAAAAATATATATATAGGAAATTCATTTGTCAGCTTTGAGAGTAACACACCCACGCAGGTAATTACATAATGGTTACTTCTTCATCAAAGCGACCAAAAATTTCAAGGTACTGTCTTAGAAGTGGGATGGTTTTATCTGGGATGCACTGAAGTTTATGACACCGGATTCATTGAAAGCAAGTACAAAAAAAAAAAAAAAAAGATGAATTATTTAAGGAGAATCATAATTTGTAGTAATGTCTCAAAAAAAAAAAAAAAGAAAAAGAAAAATATGGGGAAGAATTGTGAAATACGTTGGCTTATCTTCACAAGGAAAAAAAACTTTTACCCTAAATCAGTCATTTCTGCTGGAGAGAGGAGGAAAAAAAGGGCTTCTAAGACTATTCCAAGCACTGATGGGTCAAGTCATCATAAATCTAAACTTTTTTTGTTCAGTGACTCAGTATGACAAATGCACAGACCTCCGAGGTTTCTTATGCTGTTTTTCTCACCTTTTTTGAAACATGCAATTTATTGCACTTTTTCTCTAACACGGCAACTGAAAGAACAATATTCTTCTTAGATGGATTTGGAAAATGGATTCTGCTAAAGCTAAACTTCTGTTAAGTTCTGTTAGTGGAACTGTTAGTGGAAGGTTTAAGAAAACAAGTAATGAAATATATGAAAAGTGACAACATACACCATTTTACCAAATAAACTTGAGGCTTCCTGTGAATGACAGTGCATTCGAAGGCAGGAAAAATGTGCATTTCAGAGAGAGGTGATTTTCCCTCTGTACTGGCACTGGTGAGGCCACACCTCGAGTGCCATGTTTGGTGTTGGGCCCCTCACTACAAGGAGACATTGAGGTCCTGGACAGTGTCCGGAGTAGGGCATCAGAGCTGTGAGGGGTCTGGAGCACAAGTGCGATGGGAGCTGCTGAGGAAGCTGGGGTTGTTCAGTCTGGAGAAGAAGAGACCCAGGGGAAACCTTAGTACTCTCCAGCTCCTCGAAAGGAGGTTGTGGCAAGGTGGATGTAGGCCTCTTCTCCCAGGTAACAGTAATAGGACAAGAGATAACGGCCTCAAGCTGGGCCAGGGGAGGTTCAGGTTGGATATTAGAAAGAATTTCTTCTCAGAAATAGCAGTGATGCAGTGGCACAGGCTGCCCAGGGAGGTGGTGCAGTCACCATCCTTGGAGGTGCTCAGAACCATGGAGATGTGGCACTGAGGGATGTGGTCAGTGATCATGGTGGGATGGGTTGGTAGTTGGATTTGGTGGTCTTAGTGATCTTTTACAACCTTCATGATTCTATAATGTATCAAGGGAAATGTTTCCTGAAACACTGTCTAAAGTGAAGCTTCTGTCCCAGACCTGACTTGATCCCCATATCAATGATCAGGCAGCAAAAAGCCAGTTTTTCCCAAAAAGGTCACAGTCTGCTTTTCTGAGTGAAGATCAGGTCAGGCTCCCTGAGCCCACTGCCCTTCCCAAACTCTTTGTCTTGGGTAGGATGCTTGACTGGATGCGCATTAACAAAACTAACCTCACTTTTCAGCAGGGTTTTTGAGCAACTTCCACTCCTATTAGAAATTGAATCTACCCTTGTTTTTAAATGCAATGTTTATGGCATAGGTCCACAAATTAACTATCCATGTAATAGTTCTATTTTTTCTCTGTAAGGTACAGCTCAAAATGGGAAAAATCTTCCAAGATTTTGAAAACATTGCATCCAGCCAGAGCATCTGTAGAAAACCCAATTTACAGATAGTGAAAGAGACCCTGCCTTATTTGATGGGCTCCATTTTGTGGATTTAATTTAATTTTCTTGCCAAAGCCAAATGCAATCTGTGTGTAGAGCACTTGAAGCAGCAGCAGTGGCTGTGCTAACACCCCTCTCGAGCAAATAACACATTTTTTTTCTGTCCTCTGTGAATTGTCACAACTTAAGTGTGTAATTGTGCTTATTCCTGTATTTTGTGTACTACTAAACCCAGAATGATAGTTCTATTAGAAATGCTTACAAATAAGAGTGAGACAGATCCACAGGTGACAGAGAATCTTTGCCAAAAGATCACTAGCATGAAACTTGTTTCATTTTCATTCAGAATATGTTGGTGAGTAATTTTCTTCCCAGGCTTATGGGGAGACTACAGATTCCTGACAACCAGAATATCTGTGACGTGAACATATCAACATAATCTCTGGATGCTTGTTGTTTTGTCCTAGTGATTCTCTGTCTCAAAAATAAGCTCACTCTTCCTCTTTAAAAATAAATAAATAAATGAATAAACTATGAAGTTCAGAGTTGTGGGGTTTTTTTAATCATCATCCACATCACTGAAAGATGTCATTTAGTCTTGTAGGGTCCTTACGCTGTAGGATAATCAACATTTTTTGCTCCTAGGAAATTGTCCTGAGGGTTTTCAGTACAGCCTGGCAGACTCAGACAAAAGACAACAGAAAGAGTATTCCATTCAAATAATGAAATCCCAATTTTATACTATAATGAAATTAAGAAAGCCAGGCGACTTTACAGGCTAAGTAATGGGTATGTAAAGCTGCATTATGAAAAACAGTAGACTACTACTTTATCACTCAATTATATATTAATATGGAATTAAAAGGCATCACGGTGTGATTTTATTTCTAACTGCATCTGTTTGCCTTCATTTTCCCCTCCCAAATAACCAACCACTGAGTCTTGTTATAAGACATTTCCTTTATAAAGTCTGCATTACTGTGCCAAGAGGAAACCTGACAAATTCAACGCTCAACAGGGCTGATCAAAAGTGTGTAATAACAGCCTTATACTGGAAAATTGTTCTCAAAGTGTTCTCTTAGGATAATTTCAAACTTCAAATGAAAAGCTCAAATCACTGTGAATTAAAAAGAGAGAGGCAAAAAAAGATTGCAAAGTATGCCCAAAAATACAGCTTCTGGCACAGTCCAGCAATTTCCAGTGGGAGTCTTCATGCTGATGCCCAGGGCCATCTCATTGTGAGCTGCAGCCAAAGAACCCCACACAATTCCATGGTGCCCCAGCTCTGACTACAGCTCACTCAGCCAGTCTTAGAGGAAGACTCACAGAACATCATCAGCTGCAAGAGGCTCATAAGGATTACTGAGTCCAACTGCTGTCTCCACACAGGATCACCCGAAAATCATACTATATATCCAAATGCTCCTTGCACTCAGGCAAGCTCAATGCCATTGACCAATACTCTGTGGAGCCTGTTCCATGTCCACCATCCTCTATTGAAGAACATTTTCCTGATACCCAACCCAAACCTTCCCTGTCACAGCTTCATGCCATTCCTTCAGATTCTATTGACAGAAACCAGAGAAGGGGTCTACACCTTGCCTCCATTCCCATCCCTGTGTGCTATCTCACAGAAGCCTGAACTGATATTTTCCTGTTTGCAAGCACAAAGGGAGAGTGAGAGCAGAAAAATCCCTATCACCTCTAATTCACACTCATGTGTGTCTACATTAGGGTGTTTTTTGTTTCAAAGCAGCAATGAGGTTTGGAAGTGAATCCCCATATGGCTTCCAATGCACTTGTTTGGTCTGCAGCACAGGCAAAACAGATTTCCTCCAGAGGAAATACATTTCTATTGCTACATCAACTGCCTTCCAAATCCCACTCCCAGCTGGGGTGCAGAGATCCAAGCTAAGGGCAAAATTGTATTACTCACACCCGAGCACCAAATAAAATCTGTCCCTAAGTAAAATTTATTGCAATACACAGCTGTAGAGGGACTCAGCATCAGATCCTCTGAGTTGTCTTTCCTAATGGAGAAGTAGCCAATTATTGCCAAATTTAACTCATTGAGGCCACCAGCTAACAAACAACCATAAATGTAGTAACACTGATGGATGCAGAAAGAAAGCATTCTCAATGATGCTCATATAAATCCACATATTGACACATTCTGCTTTTATTTGGTGTTAAAACAGGTACGTGTGAACTGGTGTAAAGGTTGCCCAAAGCGTTGTGGACCAATCACTCTCTCTGCCTGTGATCACCATCTGCATGAGTGTGAATCCACAATACACACAGCAGAAGTGGAGGGACAAAAGCAAACCAATCTGTTTTCTTATCATAGGGGAAAAGAATGGCATCACTCCAGACTTGTGCCTTTAATTAAATATATTTCCTCCTGGAAGAGCCTCGTGAGACAGATATCTAATTTCCTTAGGATTCCCAAAGAGACAGCAGTCATAAAACCCTTGTTTCAGCATCTTGTGCATAGCACAGCGTCAGGCAGAAAACATGCCAAACTGCTCCCAAACAGGAGCTGGGAAGCAAGCAAGTGACCTGTGCCTCCCTCACATCTGACTGTTGAACGATTGAGAGAGGCAGGCACTGCTTGCAAACAAAATTCAATTTCCAGCTTCTGAAGAGCCCTTAATGAAAAAAAAGAAAAACAGAGCAAAACTGAATGCATCTTCATGGCATTGTTTCTGCCCATCAACAGCTACAAAGAGAAACACCACAGGTAAAACTACAGCCAGTGAGTTGGTGACCATCTTCCCTTCAGATGAATTAAGGCAGAGCCTCAGTGCAGGGCAGTTGGTGTACTAGGAGCCACAGTCCCAGGCTGTTAATAGGCAGCCAGAAGGTGACTCCTGCAGTTACAGCTGATGGAGAACGTTGAATGTAGTTTGCTGGAGGAAAAGGTCTGTGAGCTAATGCAGGACCCTGAGGCAGGCAAGAATGTTGCAGTAAAACCATGGAAATGACTGAAGACCTTACTGCTCCCTACAGATGCCTGAAAGGAGGTTGTAGTGAGTTGGTCACAGCCTTTTCTCCCGGATAACAGTGATAGGGCAAGAGATGATGGCCTTAAGTTGTGCCAGGGGAGGTTCAGGTTGGATATTAAGGAAAGTTGAATCTCAGAAGGAGTGGTGGGGCATTGGAACAGGAAGTGGTGGGGTCACTGTCCCTGAAGGTGTTCAAGAAACATGGAAATGTGTCACTAAGGGATGTGGCAAGTGAGCATGGGCTCACATGGTTCTGTGAAACGCAAACACAGAACTGGGGAACAGGAGTCCTTTCCAAGCTGCGCACAGAGCAGAAGAAGAGCTGACCCCACCTATAAAAGTACACGAGTTCAAGATACAAATGAACCAGTGTGAGTCATGAGGAGAGGTAGCAGCTGCTCACACTAAACCAAAGTTGCTACTATGCTGAATTCCTTGTTCCAATTTCTGATTTACACATTACTTAAATGTTACATTATCAGCTGTAAAGCACTGGCTAAGGACATCTTCATATAGACATCTGTTCATGAAGATATTCAGAATATATCATATACAAACCTGTCTTATCTATAAAACCTGTGTGAGCAGGTTACATCATACCCAGAGCCAAGGACTCTCATTGCCCCCACACTTCCCCACAGCTTTGCATATGACAAGCTCATATGCACAAGATGAGGTCCACCCGTTGCTATTTGCTTATCAAGTCAGTGAGAGAATTAAACAGCAGTAAGGGGAAGCTCTTGCATTAATCTTCCCACAGAAAAGTTTCTATTCTGCAGATATTGTTTCCCTGTTATCAATATCCCTGTGAGATAAACTATACTGGGATCCCCGTCTGTCAGGAAAACAAATTGTAGTAGCAAAGAATTTGATAATAAGTGCGGTCTCATAGCCTCCAGCCTTAAAAATGAAGTCATGTGCCATAATACTTACCTGGAAGTGATGCGTTACAGCTCCCTTCACACTGTAAATAATAAGAATTAATCAAGTCAAGTGCAAGGAAAGGACATGGCATGACCTGGGAGCTGTTACGCCTTCTGTAGCTGACACACCTTTTACCCAGTTCTATAAAAGGGTAAGATTTTAAGACAAGCATACACTCTCTAAGGTAACAACAGCAACTCAACACAAGCAATATTCATCTCCACATGTGGATGGTAAACAGGAAACAAAAAATACCCAAGTTTGGTGCTTGGCCAGACACCAAGCGTTGTGTTAGGAAGCTGTATTCTCCCAGCATCAAATTGAAAGCTGGAAAGGCAATGAATTACTGGATACATCCCTTTGTCTTTAATTTATGTTGCACCTCACACTAAGGTCTCTGTAGCAGCCTGATAATGATGAAACCAAAACCTATTGCTACCTCACAGCAGAGCTGTGCTAACATAAACAAAGTCTGTATTGCCCAGCACCATTTGTCAACAGGCTGTTATCAGCCTGAGGTCTGCTATGAGTGCAGTCCCCAAATCTGCTTTCTGGTAGCAGCAGAATGAAGGAGAAGAGAAGGCAGCAGAGTCAAAGTCATGCAGCCTCAAAACAGGGCCTCATAGCTTTGGCTTTTCCCACCTGTCTGAGCAATTCAGTGCCAGACTGGGTAGTAGCCATGCAAGCCCTTCTTTCAGGTAACACCAGGAGGCACTGACAGCCAAAAAATCAAATAAAATGAGAGTTTCGTGTTTTTTGTTGACACAACTCTCCTGATAAACATGGCAGGTAGATGGGATGTGGTAAGGAGAGGGGCCCAAGTATTCTCTCAGGTGCATTTAGATGTACACAGTTAAGAGGGGTTGGGTCCATTTGACAGCAGGGAAAGCAAGACTAAATAATCCATCTGACTGGTGAGGAGGGAGCAGCATCTGTGTGCTCATCAAGATATTCAAGGGCAATTTCGATGGAAGACAAATGGAGACCGAGCCACAGGATCAGAAAGAAGCTGGGAGCATCTCGCATGGATAGACTACAACAGAGCACATCTCTGATGGAGCCCATTTACTTGTTCTTTGTCTTTGTAGAAGTGTACCAGAAGAGATACCCTTGCAAAGGGGACACGGGACTGAACTTAAAAAAATGATTTATCAACCTACAGCAGAAATCCTCGGGGGACAAGCTTGAGTCACTGCCTGAACTCTCATCTTTTGTGAGGCACCATTATCCACAGAGGTGAGAGCACCCTTCAGTGCTCTTTCTTTGCCTTTGAAATGTTCTTAGCAATATAATTTTAATAGCAGATTCCATAACATCATATGGATCAAAGTCAAGTACAGGAGGGAACAAGCAATAGAGGGGATCAGTTGCACTATGCCTCTCATTATCCGATGGTAAAAAGTTAATAATTTACAACTCAACTCTTCATTTCTGCCTATTCCCAGGAGCTTTGTGATTCTCCATTAGCTCCTTAGCAATAATTGAATTAACATTCCTCCTACTTAGCTTGAAGTAAACCCTTCATTAAATTTAGGTGCTTGACATTTGTCTTGTGTGATCCTACCAATAGGCGCAGTACTTCCTCTTGTCAAAGGGTCTGGGCGGCTTTGCAGAGGTTAGGAGGGCACAGGGACATCCTACATCCTACTACCCACACACTTTCTTTCAGTCTCCACTCAGTGTCCCAGCACAAGTGTTGCACATGCTCAGCAGTGGAAGAGGGGGAAGATGTAGCACATAAGTGAGCTCCATGGCCCCAAACCTCCTCACCAATGCCATAGTTGCTAGCCAAACACCCTTTCCAAATCTCAAACCTTTTTGCCCTGCTCCTATGAAGAAATCCTATTTGAGAACTGCAATACATTTACTATCTTCCATTTAACAATTGTTTCCCATCTGCTTAACTTTAGGAGACTGTCAAAGATGCTTTGTTTTCTTTTTTTACTGTTCTAACATCTGTTCTACCTGGTTCAAGAAGTTTTGATTTAAGATTATTAAACACATCTCCCTTTGGGCAGGATCACTGTTTTTATGCCAGAAAGCTGGATAATTTCTTGGGAAACAGAATTAAATGAAAACATTAAATTATTGTTCTGTCACTGTTTTGAAGATTGCTTTTCTTACTGCTCCCTGGCCTTTTCTGAGATAGCATTTATTTCTGGTTTGCAAAATATTTAGTACTTCCACAAAGAGAAGTGGGTACTTAATTATATTAATGTATTTGTGTCACCAGTGAGTTCATAAACAAAGGAAGGCCATTTAGCCTTCCTTCATGCATTCTGGTCCTACTGATATACAAACACACAGCAAGGGCTGTGCTAGAGAACCTAATAAAATTAATTTCATCTAATAGAAGCTGCAATAAAGAAAAATAATGAAGAAACAGAGATTTAATATTTCAAATGCTTGAAAAATGGGAAAATCCAAAGCACCCAGGGGTGCTTTTGTTCATAATTGGTCTGTAGGTAGATTTCCTTCAGCTGTGACAGTGTCAGATTGCATCAAGCAGTGGTTCACCTGGTCAGTCTCAGCTGGAAGAGCTAGAAGTAAATCTTAACATTGCAAAATATTTAGAAAAGAATGTGGTGTTGTTGGGGTTTTTGTTACTGTTTTTTATTTTTCCAAAATAACATTCTTGGCTTGTCCAGAAGATGTCAGCATCAATACCAACATGGCTGGCCATAACAATGATTGTTTCTAAAGTGAAGGCTATACTTTAATCTCTGTACAGATCTAATTTCTAATACATTAGACCTTAGCATCCCACTGTTCTCGTGTGGAGCCATGAAGTTCAAAACTGCAGACACCATCACACACAGCCTGAGCAAGGAGCAAGAAGGACGCTCATCATAAAGACACAAAAAAGGACATAAGCAGAACACAGTTGCACATGCACATCTTTGGAGGTTTGGTGCATTCTGTGTGACTTCCCAGTTCTGACAGCTTAGCAGGGACAGTCTTGCCCTGGATATTGGAAGACCTGGTCAAACACATTAAATTTAGAGGGGCTTGTGGATTTCTGCTCTCACAGAATAGTAGTCTCACTGTCAGACTTGGAGATATGCAATAAAAATTCTCACTTTCTCCTCATTTTGTGACCAACATGTAGATCCCCACATAAACCCAATCCCTCACTACTTAATGTTCCTCAGTTGTTTCTGTTTTTCATTGATTTTTATGTAAGTTAAATAAGAGGGCTACTCCAAAAGAAATGCCTCTTATTTATGATGTTGACCCATGACATCAGAGGTAGATGTTGGTCCCACCAATATTCCATTACATTTTGTTGCCATGTGACAGATGGCAGCAAAGGGGGCAGTCTGATGAAAAGGCATCAGACATGGAATCACCTGTGAAGCAGAGGGGTGAGATTGAATTCCTCCATGTGGGAGAAATTGCACCCACTGATATCTGATGACTGTTTATGGAGACCAAACAGTGGGTGGTGCATTCCAGCAGTGGCAACACAGACATGAAAGACAAGCCATGTTCTGGACAGCCATGCACTGCTGTCACACCACAAAATGAAGAGCATCCTGGTCAGCCCATCCGTGCGAGTCAGCTAATGGTGGTGACTATGCTGAAAAATAGTATTTAGCAGCTGAGAATTCATCAAATAACATTATTGTGCTCTTTGTATCTGCCGTAGGTTCCATGCCAATAAATAAAAGACATTGCATTTGGAGCAACCTACTTATTTTTCCTATAAGCTTGAGGGAGGAAAGATACCATCTTATGGATGGACTGCAGCAAAACAAGTAGTAGCCAGTAGTGAAAGCCCCTCTTATTTCACACTTCACTTCTACAGCCTTTAGAGGAGCAGGACTTATTTTTGAATGTTTCTTGCAATTAATCAACAATTTTACCACAGACAAATCTGTTCAGGTCATCGGCCTCTCCTTTCACTCCACCCTTTACAAGGAGAAATGAAATATTAACAAGGCCCTGAATGTCGGCACTTCTCAGCACATCTTTCAAATCTTTGTTTGGCCCTTCTTCAGCAAGGATCACACCAGAGTACATGAAAAAAAAAGTTGTTAGATCTGCCCTACATAAAAACTGATGGAAGAAAGACAGCAACACAGGAGAGAAGTTGTAAGCCCTGTCCATGGTTAGGCATAACAAATCAGCAGTTGCATCCAGGCATCATATTCAGAGAGCTGACACGTGCAGCCTTTGGATCACAGCACCTTACTTCCTCAAATGTCTCTTTTCTTTCCCTTTTGGTTTGTATTCAGCTTGGACACTGACCCATGTCTGCTTTCTGATAGAACAGCAGCTTGGTTTTCCCCCCCCCGCCTTTGCACCACAAGAAAGGTTAAAAGATCCAGAGAACTGGATCCCAAAGAAACATGCTTCTTAAGCATGTCCAGTGGCTGAGATTTTACATTCTTCTATGAGAAAGCATCTGCCAACTGTGCAGGAATGCCTTGGAAAGAGGCTGTTTCAGTGGGAAAATACACTGGTCTGATTTAAAAAACAAACAAAAAAAACAACTTCAGAGACTGCAGTCGCAAACTACCAGCTGACAAAGAATCAGGGATCCAAATGTCTTTCAGCCTTTTCCGTGGGTTTTGAGGAAGGTGATATTATCATACTAAATTACAGTTCAGGACTGCTGTGCATGTTCAGATTTATCAGAAGTTATTAGTTGTCTCCAGTACAGTGCCAATTAAGCAGTATGCAACACATAATTAACTAAGGCCCCAAAGCATGTATTTTAATCAATTTCCATTCAGCAAAGCACTTACACTTGTGCTTAACTTGAACACATGTACAGCACACACACAAGTCCTTCCGTGAATTGGGAGAAGTGTAGGACAACTTTTACAGTCCCTATCAATGCTATTGGGTAGGCCACTGCCAGGAAAAGAAACTACACTCCTTCAGTAATGTTATCAGAAATACTGACAGAAATCAGAATCTTAGAGCAGTTTTTAGAGTGACTGAGTTGTGGTAGTCAGTGGGAAAGACCTCCAGACACGAAGTCATCCCACCTGAAAGTTTCCAAGAAAGGTAGGCCAAATCAATCTTCCTGTGTTACTCTTGGAAGAGCCCACACAACTATTTCATATTAAACAGATTTGTTGTATCTGACCAAAGGCAGATGTTTCCATCCAAAACACCTGTCTGTATACACTTAACAAAGACACTCATGTTGCAGTCTAACATGCCCCAAAACAGACATCCAAGCAGTCATGCCCTAAACATACCTACTTCAACCACACGTAGCCAATGTTGACCAGCCTAGGTGCAGATAGAGGGCCAGAAACTGTCCCTAAAGACAGGAGGTAAACACCATTTAGGGCACCATGGGTTACCATGGCTGGCCACCAGTTGCGATCAAAGGAAAGGACAGATCTGAAATTCCTCTGTGAACCACTGTGAATCATGGAAACTTAGAAAGCAAGATCCCACGTGAACCCCACACAGCAGAAACTCCGTAATACCTAAGGTGAACCTCTCCCTGCCTTATAACTTCTTAACAGCTCAGGTGGGTGCAGCAGATCCCCTTCTAATTTCCGGATCAAAACAAAAAAAGGTTGTAAAGGCCAGACGTTTACAAATCTAATGGGATTTCTTTGTGAACCTGAGTAGCCAAATTCCACTGCTCCCACTTCCAGCTGAGATCAAGCATGGATCATTTCAGAGCAGAGTGATGAGTCTTTACAAAATAATCCAGTTAAAGACAGAAACTGAGGCTGCACAGCCTGAGCTACAGCAGTATGAGCATCCCTGTAATCCATTATGGCTGTGCAAAACGTAATAAAACTACTATAAGGTGCTCTAATTCCATTTACTAATAATCGTAAAAGTGTTTGAGATGTGTCTGATGAACCATTTAAAAGATAGCGTTTTACAAGGATGACTCGTAGTAAAAAAAACAAAAATTAATGCCACATAAAGGAGGTGGTTTCGTTGTTTTATAGTTGCTGTTCTGCCTTCACCGAATAATTTCTTCTGAGCTGTTCCCAGTGAATCACAGAGCAGGAGTAATATCGTCATTTGTCATTTTTTATCTGCAGATACCATTGTGTTCAGTGTAGCTCTACCTAGAGAATCCGCACAGCTTCTGATGAGTTACATTGAGCAAAACACACCAAATTATTTTGCGTTTAACTAACACCCAGAGTAGCATCACTGACACATCAACTCCCACATGCTGCAAACACACGAACATTTTACACTTCCAAAAATGGAGGCAGAGAGCACCAGAGAAACGTACGGATAAATAAACTGATCATGAATCAGGCTGCCATGTTGCTGAGATCAGCTAGTTTGATGGGTAAAAAATGACTGCCCCCTTTTGTCTTACCATGAGTTGAGTTGCCATCACTACAGAGCACCTGGGTATCTTGGAGCACGCTGCTGGACTGACCCCCAAAGCTCGAAATGCCTTGGATCTCACACAGCTATATGGAAAGTCTCCTTAGAGGTACAGTTCTCTCTGCTCCCAACTCCTCTAGAAGAGGAGTTTGCTGCTAGCCCCTATGGCAATTAAGCCAACCATTACACCAAAGTTCTCCATTATGCCAGAACAGTGGGGATTATTCATACGATGCCTTGAATTGAAAGGGGCCTTGAAGATCATCCATTTCCAACCCCATGCTGGTTGCCACCCACCAAGTCAGGCTGCCTAGGACCCCACCCAGCCTGACCTTGAACACCTACAGGGTTGGGGCACCCACAGCTTCTCTGAGCAGCACTGTTATATGATTTAAGAATTCAGACATAAAGCAGTTAAGCTTTTCATTTGTCACTGACATTAGAAAAACAATCCCACAAGACACACTGAAATCTGTCCCCCTACAGGTTATCAAAGCAACCATGAAATTTTTTGGAAATCCTCTACCTGGACATCAAAAGTCTACAGAAAGTGGCAATGCTGCCATTGATGTATGGGGTATGTTAAGAGCAGCACAGTCTCCCACAAGATGCCTTTGCCATGTCTATTCAACTTCCTCCACCTACAGACTGTACTTGCAAAAAAAATATTGTAAAAGAAGGAAGCAGAAAGAATCTGAGCAGTAGGATGCAGTCATGTATTTCCTAAAACGCCCTTGGTCAAGACCTTTGTTTCTGTTTTTTGTGCATCTGAGGGGAAAAAGAGGAACTAAACAGACATCTCCTCCACTGCCTTTCTCAGCACTGCAAATAGTGCCCGGCTGAACATGAGCCGACAGTGTGCCCGGGTGGCTAAGAAGGCCAACAGCATCCTGGCTTGCATCAAAAACAGTGTTACTAGCAGGAACAGGGAGGTAATTGTCCCCCTGTACTTGGCATTGGTGCGGCCGCACCTCGAGTACTGTGTTCAGTTTTGGGCCCCTCACTGCAAGAAAGACATCGAGGCTCTGGAACATGTTCAGAGGAGGGCTACGAAGCTGGTGAGGGGTCTGGAGCACAGGCCTTATGAGGAGCTGTTGAGGGAGCTGGGATTGTTCAGTCTGGAGAAGAGGAGGCTCAGGGGAGACCTTATAGCTCTCTATAACTTCCTGAAGGGAGGTTGTGGTGAGCTGGGGGTGGGCCTCTTCTCTCGTGTAATCAGTGATAGAACTAGAGGGAATGGTTTCAAGCTACGCCAGGGGAGCTTCAGGCTGAACATTAGGAAGTATTACTACTCAGAAAGGGTAGTCAGGCATTGGAATGCACTGCCCAGGGAGGTGGTGGAGTCACCAACCATGGGAGTGTTCAAGAAACGTTTGGATGTTGCGCTGAGGGGTATGATTTAGCTGGGAAGTATTGGCAATGGTTGGACTAGATGATCTTCTAGGTCTTTTCCAACCTTGATAATTCTGTGATTCTGTGATTCTAGTGTGAGATCAGCTCTAAATGCAGTCACTGAAGGAAGAGACCTCTGAAACTAAAAGCCTCTTAATTCAGCCAATTCAGTAAGTGTAGACATTCATTGATTTGCAGAGATGAAGAAGTTTCCAGCACTACTCATTCTAGCTTATTAAGAGGCAACTTCTCATCTGGAGCTGCATACTGTAAATTCAGAGCAGATAACAGAGGATGACCATGTTCTACCACAGAAAAACAGTGCTGGGGTTAAAGAGAAATTTTGGCAAACCTCTCACTTCACCCTCCCCAGTATCTAAGAATACACTGGGAAAAGGTAAAAGAAGGAATACAATTCTCAGTATAAGTACACACTTCTTAAATGTAAATTCATCAAAGAAATCACCTCTTTTCTTAACATTTCGTGGAAAGAAAAAAAAAAATCCCTGTTTCCCTCACCATTCCCAAAGACGTTATTGACTCCAAGTTAAGGATTTGCCTCCACTATAAGGTGAGATCACTTGCACACCATAGACACTCCCACCCTAGAGTAACATAGCCCTTCTTTGCAGCTTCTCATTTTAACCAGTTTAAACCACTCCAGGAAAACAGTAAAAAACAAATGTGGGCAGAGATCTGAATGGGACAAACGCCATCACTTCTCCTTCCCCTATACACATCACCTGCTTGGCCCCAGCCACATATTTCCACCCTCTCACCAAAAGAATAAACTGTATTAAGACCTCATTGTTTCACCAATAGCATTACCAGCACAGAGTGGACTTAGATAAATCAAACGGTGCTCCTGGGTCTTCTGGACATTGCTTGACACACTCTTACACTTGGGGTAAGACCTTAGATACGCCAAATACAACAACAGTGAATTGCTGGTATGCCCCTGAGGTCAGAGGGAGTGGTTTACACCACTCAAGATGGGCTTTGATCCTTGATCAGAGGGAAGTAAACACATTCAGGGAAATTCAGCTGCCCTCAGCCTATAACAGCCCAAGAAGAAAATGCTTCACAAGCACAGCTGGCGCAGCAGATTGACAGCATACATTTCAACAAAGAATTTGGCCAGTTGGGCCCTATATACTATAAGCTACAAAAACAAGAAAAAGCAGCAGGGAAGATTTCCATCCTTCCTATTTCACTGTTATCTCTTCTTCTGTCAGTTCAGCTCATAAGGTTTTCTACTGTCCAGGCAGCAAGAGCAGCCATAAATCCCGAGTCTCTGACTCCCACACCATACACAAAACCTTCAAGTTTATCTCATCCTATTGCCAACCTCCTGCACCACATGTCTGGCTGCTGCATCCACAGTTCCAGGAACCATTCCATCTTCATTCATCAGCCATTCGTCAGCAACAAAGATTGGGTTGCATAGTTCAAGCTAAGTGAAATGAAAAGACTTTCATTCCAAAACCAGAGTTATCACTGTCTGACTGGAGCACGCATCTATAATCCAGACACAGACCACAGGTAGCGTTGCAGCCTGGTGTGAGCAGCAAGAGGCTTAAGCTAGGAGATTGAAAGGAAGGCTAGCACACAGCTTGCACTTATTTCCAATCAAACTGAATGGCTGCAGGTGCCTTTGACTCCTGCAGGTGTAGAGCATATGACAGAAAATTGAGTGATACAATACAGTCTGGGTAAAAGTCCTGAAAGTTTGTATTTTTCCTAATTTCTTGTGAAATTACAAATGTAACAGTTTATGCTAGTAAAAGTATATTTCTGGGCAAATCGACTCTGTATAAAATTTCTGGCAGCCAACAGAAACAAAAGTTTGACTTCAAATCTGCAAGGTTTTTGTGAAAACAAAGGAATAAACCTTGGAAAATCCCACAAGAAACCAGCCAGTAGGGGAAATTTTCCAACTGTGTTTCTTCACACACTTCTCTTTTTTATCAGTCTTGAAAAACTCAATACTCTGTCGAAAATATGAACTATATTCTGAGATGTACTCCTTCATTGGTAATGTACACTCTTCGAGGAATACAGGACAGTAGGAACAGGAAAGTTTTAATGACATTTGATAATTTATTCCCCCCCCCCTCAGTGCATGTTTGATTAGTTTAATTTACACACCTCACTATCACAATGTGAACAAAACAGCATTTCCAAAAACAACACATGATCCTCCAGTCATTAATTGTGTCAGATTCATGTTTGATAGGACAAGAAGTAGTGGCCTTGAGATGCACAAGGGGAGATTCAGGTTGGATATGAGGAAAAATTTATTCTCAGAAGGAGTAGCAGTGCATTGGCACAGGCTGCCCAGGGAGCTGTCAGAGTTACCATCCTTGGATGCATTCTAGAACTGTGGACATGAGGCACTGAGGAATGTGGTCAGTGGGCATGGAGGGGATGGGCTGGGCTTGGGTTGGATAATCTTGGCGGTCTTTCCAGCCTTAATGATGCTATGATTCTATGATATTTAGCTGGAGGAACATCAGAAACCAAACTGAGCTCAGCAGCATCATGAAGGAAACTCCACACCTGTGTCCACTCCACCCACTTTGGTCAAAACCTACACAGCTGTAAAGCCATGTGGAACAGACAGAATTAGTTCAAGATGTTTACATGGGAAATGTGTCAGTATGAGACCATTTTACCTTCTTCTGTCAGCTAAACCTCATCTGAGAGAATACGTGCTGCCAGCACATGGGGTTGTGTATTTGTCACAGGCAGGACTCACACATTTTCAATGCCATTCTACGTTTTTAATGCAAGCAGTAATGTTTCTAGCATATTACCTTCCAAATGTTGCAGCACAACATGTTTTATGGGAACTAATTAATCACACAGTAAAAACTAATTGCAACTTAACTTACATAATGTTGCGAACTGAGTTTTGCAACATAAAAGCAATCAGTCTGCAATTAAAATGCTAATATGGGGCTGAGCCTCGTAGAACGCTTTGTGAAAATTTAGTGCAGCACAGTGCTTCCTGGAGACTTCTGAGCAGATTGAATTTATTTAGTAGATATTCATTCTATCAAATTTATACATCTTATCATGCTAGGGGAAGGTTCCCAACGTGATACGTTACATACATCCAGTGCTAGAAATGGTGGTTCAAAATCTGCTTAACATGATATGTTTTCCTCGTTTATCCAGCCTTTTCTGTTCACACGGTAGTGATTAACAAACTCTTAGCAAGTCAGAAAGGAGCAGCATATAACATGCGCTCTTTCCATGTGCAGACATCTTGGATTTCTTTTTATTGTTTTAAACTTCAAGTTCTGAAGATCACCCCTGATAAATTAATGTAGGTGGACACCCAGTGTGGGGACGGTCATCATCAGATCTACTTTTGTTTTGAACCACAGAAACTCCTTTGCATAGACTCACTAATGCAGCGTTGTGAATTGCATGAAACAGTTACATTTTAAATGGGCTTCTCCCCCCCACAACCAAATTTTTCTTCATTACAATCCTAATACTAAGACAATTGAAATACATTAATTAATTCAAGGGGGGAATCATTAATTTTCAATATCATCAGCCTTGGAAAAATTACCAGTGGTTCTGGAAGAAAGCCCTCAGGAAGATGAAGAGCTGCAGACTGCCCTGTATCCAGTAACATAAGAATTCACTTTCCCTGAGGACAAGAAAAGTCTCAACAAGATCTGATCCTGGGAAGCTATTGAATTAATCTTTAGCAATCCTAATTTATTGCAGGTTTGACACTATGTTGGTTCAGTTGGCAGCAACAACAGAAAAACACAGACACCAAGCCTACACTTTGACATCCACCAGTGTATAGGTTGACCGGGCCATTCCCATTTTCATGTTCTTTATTCATCCTGCAATAGGATGAACCCCAGTCCAATCTCCGGTTTTACAAGCAACTGTGTCTTCAATACACATGCATAGTGCAAAGGGAGAAATGGCCATATAAAGCTCTGAGCATTGGAAGTTGGTTGATATGACAAATACATCAAATAAATGAGCTTTGTTAGTATCTGCTGAAATTCTGCTCCTCATGGTGTGTTTCTATACACATTTATGAGAAGATAAAAAATGCTTCTGTAATACCTTACGATACGAAGCCCTGCCATTCCCCTCTGATGCCCTAAGATAAATATTGCAACAGGGCTGAGGAACTCATCTCCTTGCACCCTGGGAAGGGATTGGGCTCAAACTGCTTGCTCTGGGAGCTTTAGAAAGAGAACATTTTGATGACCTCATAATATTTAGCTTTCTCGAAAATCTTTTGGATAAATGGGAATCTGAACATATCTGAAGCTCTGCTGTCATATTATTGCACCTGTGTGTGCCACAAAATATCTCAAAGAGCAGCGAAGGCAGAAAGTTCTCTGTTGATTAAAAGTGTCCTACACTGTGTCCTACTCAGAAAGGTTATTTACAAGGAAAGCACAAAAGCAACCACATAATCAGAACAGATATGTGTTTTCCTAAATTATGCTTTATTTAGTTTTATTCTCATATATATCCTTATAGTGTGAAGGGAGAGAAGAAGAAAAGACTTCTGTGGTTGGCAAAGGAGGTTAGGATATGAGCTTACTTTTCAGGAAGAACGTGAAAGAGAAAAAGGGGTGCAGTAATGCCAAAAAGCAAAAATAGTAAAATACACTTTTTCTTCTACAAATAGGTACGATGAGGAACCCTTCATACCATGTTTACGAGTGTGAGACTGAGCAGTAACTACTCATTTCCTCTGGACCAAGCTCCAAGTAAGAAAATAATTCAGGAAAGTCCTCATGAACACTGCATAGAATGAAAGAAATACAGAATGTCTTGAGTTGGAAGGGACCTTAAAGATCACCCAGTTTCAACCCCCTGCTGTGGTCTGGTTGCCACCCACCAGATCACGCTGCCCAGGACCCCATCCAACCTGGCCTTGAGCACCTCCAGGGATAAAGCATATGCAGCTTCACTGGACAGCCTGTGCCAGTGCCTCACCACTCTGAGTAAAACTTTTCTTCCAAGTATCTATCCTAAATCTCCCTTCTTTTAGTTTAAAACTATTCTCCCTTATCTTTTCACTATCAGAGCATGTGAAAAGTCAGTCTCCCTCTTGTTTGAAAGCTCCCTTTTATACTGGAAGGGTGCGGTTAAGTCTCCCCAGAGCCTTCTCTTCTCCAGATTCCTTCAGCCGGTCTTCATAAGAGAGATGCTTCAGCCCTCTGAGCATCTTCATGGCTTCCTCTGGACCCACTCCAACAGCTCATCTTTCTTCTTCTGGGTGCCCCAGGCCTGGGTGTAGTATTCCAGATGGAGTCTTACGAGGGCAGAGGAGAACAATCACTCTCTTGATCTGCTGCCACCCCTCTTTTGATATAGCCCAGGATACCTCTAGCCTTTTGAGCTGCAAGCACCCACTGCTGGTTCAAGTCAAATTTTCAGTCCACCAGGACCCCCAAAGGGCTGCTCTCAAGGAGTTCTTCTCCCAGTCTGTACTCATATTTGGGATTGCCCCACCCAACTGCAACACTTTGCCCTTGGCCTTGTTGAACCTCATAAGATCATTGTGGGCCCACTTTTCAAGCTTGAAAAAAATCTTAGTTCTGAGATGGTACTGGATAATTGGTGCTTGCCTTTAGGAGTCCCACTAATACTGGGGCCGGTGGCAATCATTGCAGGAGAGAGCAGCCCCATGTCTTCCTTAGAGACTTTCGCATGCGGGGGGCTCATCTACAGAATGTTGGCCCCTGGCTTAAAGTGCACAGCAAAAGACTTAACATGACAAGCATTAGGTACAATCTACAACACAAAACCTTTAGGACACAGATGTCTTCATGGCTACTTCTCACTGGTAAGAAACTGGCTCTGGTCTTCAGCCAAACCATAGGAGGGGAGCTGCTGGCATCAATTACAAATTCCAATGTTTAAAAGAGAAATGAACTGAATTGGGAATCACACTTTCATGAGGAATGAAAATCCTGATCAATGAGTTTGGAATTTGTTCAGTGCAGAAACAGCAGTTGCCCAGAACTCATTCCCTCTCAGATGGATTACAAATACAGAAAGAAGTTACAGAAAAGGAAACTTGGGCACCCACCACAGATCCTCACACATGGATCTTCTCCTGTTATAACACCCCAAATGTGGGGCACTATAGCAGCACTCTCCAATAGCAGAATTTCTTTGTTTTTCAAGAAGCACTGATGAGGCAAGTGGAATTAACTGATACCAAAGCTCAAAGGACTGTGACATCAGCATATAAAGGTAACTTCAAGTCACCCAAAGAGATCTAAGCAGTGGCCGGAAACCTGCTGAAAGAGAAGGACAGAGCTGTGGGTACAGCAGTCATAGGAAGGGGCTTTGGAGCAGGAGGCTAAAAAAGGAGGAAGAGAGGGAAATTGTCAAACCCCAGCAGTTCAAAGGATCAGCTTGGTGAGAGATTAACCTCCAGTGGCATTTCTGCAGAGCAGATAGCATTCTTTTTAGAGGTGAAAAATCCCCAGTTCCCAGTAACAATCAATAGATCACTCAGAAATCAACAAAATGGGAAATAAAAAGTATGGGTAAACAGAGCAGAATGAAGAGGGAGAGAATGAATAATGAAAGCATGAGAGAAGAAAATGCTATGTCAGTGTGCAACCCTCTTCATCAACATAGATTGCCTTGTAAGAAAGAAAAGGGGAAGGGGCAGAACAAAAAACAGGTCAGGGAGAAAAGGAGGTGGGAAATATGCTATTTGAAAGAGAAATACCTAAGGATCATGACCCCACTGAAATGCAATAGTGGGATAAATGTTAATAGGTAAAGGAATGAAAGGAGCAGGAGAGAGGAGGTACCCAGGAAGGAGTGCAAAAGTTTACTCAGGAAAGTGCTCGAGATAATCGTATTGAATATCTTGTCATGGGCATCTGAGAGCTCCTCAGAGCTGGGCAATGGGTGTGGGAGTGGCTTTTACCCTTGCTATTATGTGCTGCCATATATATCGAGTTTTCACAAACCAAGCAAAGGTGTTCTGATTGAAGCCACTGATTTCTGAGGGTCCATCTAGGCTCTGGTAACAGTCTGATTGCTTCTATCACTCCTCTACATTATCCTATTGCACACCAAATATCTAGGAGAGATGAAGGCAGGGGAGCACAAAGCAAGCATGTCCTTTGTACATGGAAGTAGTAGAGAAAAGGAAGCGAAAGGAGAGAGAGAAAGAGCTGAGGTCCCTGTGGAGGGTATTGACTTTGCACAAAAATAATGGGCAAAGTCAGAGAGGTGAGATTTGATGAGGACAGAGACATCAGGTCAGCAAGATGAAGGCTGTAATTGAATATAGTGAGGTGGTAGCAGAGGTAATTAGGGCTCAGTAAGCTCCAAAGGGCACAAATTAAATGAGGATAAAACAGAAGTTAAAACACAAAGACAGTGTGCTGGGTTTCTTTGCCAAAGGCAATCTGGCTGATGAAGATCAATTAATTGAATTCAAAGAGCTGCGGTGAGCCAGGCCTCCTGGGAAAACACAGCTTGGTTGTAAAGAGGAGGAATAAAGCTGGCAAGAGAACACTGGGTGGTGCTTTAGAAAAGTAATTTGGGCTCAAAAGAAGATAAGAGGCAGATGCCATGAAAGGAGAAATTATGTGAAACCACTGGTAGTGTATGAAGGGGGCAAGTCTGAAATGTTCAAGGGAAGGATCAGAGAGCAGGAAAACTGAAGTGAGGAAAGCATTACCAACAGTGGGAAGAATATGGAATATCAACTATTTTGTGTTTCTCCCATGTTGCCAACCAACTGCAGAGATGGGTAGGCAGAGATTCTGACCAAACCCAGCACCTCTCCTCTACTCAGTGGCCAACAAGTCTTCACAATGAAGAATTATTTTGGTGGAGCTGCTCTCCATTCAACTCTTGTATTCAGTTGCTTTTCTTTTCTCTTTGCACTGAAGTCATGAGCCATGCTATAACTACCAGTCATCCTCCCTGTTAAGACAGGAAAAATACCAGCTGGAAAACACTACCAGTGATTTTCAGGGTTTTCTTCCAATTGGTCCAATGGGGCAAGGTCTTGCTTTGTAGTCAGAACTTTTTCTGCTCCTAGACATTTCCCAGCCTTTCTTAGGCACATGGTGACCTGAGAAAACAAGATGCAGGTCTTTTCCACCATATGGCTGCCAGTGAGAGTCTCGGATTGGTGCTGGGGAGACTCCCTGTTGATCCCCCCAGACGAGCCTAATTGGGTTCTTTGATGCAGTCAGAGGGCATTAGGCCCTATAGGGGCTTTGCCTCCACCTCTCCCGTCAAAAACACCATAGGTCTTTGAAGCCCAAGTGGTACTCTTTGTCAGAGCACATTTTGGGTGGAGATAATTTTTAGGCAGATCAAACATGTGAGCATGGTGGACCAGAAAGTAAAAAGTGTTGTAAATAGATTTGCCCATCCTCATACAGGGGGTCTGTTGCTTCCACCTGTGTCTCAGCCTGACCCTCAGTGGCTTCAGGGGCTCTGCATCACTCAGGGTTGACAGGAAATGTCTCTTTCCTTCCTTTTCTTTGAAGCCCTGATAGAGGTTATGTTCCAAATGCAGAAATTAATTTACCAACAGAGCAAAATCTGCCAAAGACGATGGACACATTTTCTTTCATTTTAAGGTTCTTGAGAGAACACAGATTGTGTTTGTTTTAAAACCAGCTATGTAATATTATGAGCCACTATTTCACAGTGGGACTGTAGATAATACTGATAAAAAAATAATTTTCCACTTGAACAGTTTGTATCCCAAGCAGTGCAAAATAAGGACAAAGATGAGGACAATTGGACCTCTATCTGTGTTATCTTGAGAAAGAGAACATTGAATATTATGTATTTGCCTTGTCTGCAGAACCATTATTGCTGCACCTGACCACCTCCATAAAGCACTCTTGATATGCTGATTGAGAGCTTTATTATCTGTGTCAGTAACTGATGTTCATATTATTATTACTTAATATTTGAGTCAAATGAGCTGATCATAGGATAAAAACAGCATGGCCACGAACAGTTCATTTAATATTCACATCCTGGTAATATGAAAGTAGTCAAGAGAGATGAAGTTCCCACTAGGCTGGGAGCTGTACACACACAGAGCCTCCAACTTCTGCCAAAAGAATTCTGAAAAGCAAGAATTCTAGGAATTCTTTCCTCTTCTTTTTCCTTCCTGTCTTTTTTCCTTCCCTTTCCCTTTCCTTTCCCTTTCCCTTTCCCTTTCCTTTTCCCTTCCTTTATCCCTTTCCCTTTCCTTTTCCTATTCCTTTATCCCTTTCCCTTTCTTTTTCCCTTTCCCTTTCTTTTTCCCTTTCCCTTCCCTTCCTACAATGAATAATCTATAGATTGTATCTCTTTTTTCTTCTCAAAAATTCATTTATGTTTCCAGTAGTACTTTGATTAGACTGTACTGGTCCAAGTTATACAACCAGCCCATTTACTATTCTCAAAAGAAATGAAAGAAGTGCCCTAACTGGAGTCCATATTTTCTGTCTGATTGCTTTCCATTTCACACTTCTTTGTTTTAATTACATTTTAAGATTAAATACAGGAATTGTGGTTAGTTGCACTTAATGGATGTTGTACAGATTTAAGGGTCATAGGAAAAGGAAAGAGAAAAAGGCAACCAATACCTAATAGTTTTGTGTAGCTCCTATAACATGTGCAATCAAGTGCTGAAAAAGTTTTAATAGAAATCTGGTTTGATTGTGATTAAAGGAAGAACTTGCTGAATTAATTCCTCAGCTCAAAAGTTTGGACTTTTAATTTTCTTACTTGTGTTGAGCCTTAGAAAACTGATTCAGCAAAGCTTTCTTGACCTCACTGGTTGCAACCAAGTACAAAATGGATGGCCTAGATTTAAAAGTATCAGTGTGTTGCAGCAACTGGCCAAGCGCATCCTAGACAGCTCACAAAGAGGTGGTGGGGAGGAAGGGGACACATTATGGATTTTATGATTATTTTCATTACAGCAGTAAAAATCTAGCTTGGCTAGACTTTAGGCTCTTTTGAAATTAATAAATAACGAAAACAAAGCTTTCTAGGTCCCAGCGCTTCCTTACTTCCTTACTAAAAAATATTTAACTAATATGATTATTAATTTTTTAAGAGTTATTCCTTTCATTTATTCTCATTCTCAGCAGCACTGAGAGATATTTGCACACAGTAAATATGGCACCAGTCATCTCCTAATTGCCTTTTTGTTTCCTCTCTGGTAATGGCTTCAAGAAAGATGCCAGCTCTCCCTTCTAGAAATACAAGTTCCAGCAAACTGTGCAGGAAAAAGACTCCCAGTGCACTGACATCAGTCCTAGTTTTAAAACACGTCTGGAAACTCATTGATTGGTTATTTTAGCATGACAGTTCTTAGATTTTCAGCAGAGCACAATCAAGGAGAAAATCTACTTTTTCTCCATAACCTTAGCATATAGTACTCAATTGCAGTGAGGACACTCTTCTGTAGGTTCTGTGCAATGCATTTAGAACAAAAATAGTGCTTAAACAAATGGACTCAAGTTAATTAAATCAATAGCCTGAGCAAATTACTTTTCCAAGCTAAGTTTTATTAAGCATTGTTTTACTTTATTTGGAGTTTATTACCAGGATAAGGAATTAGGTAAAGTAGTGAGCTAAGCACAAAGCACAAAGTCTCCTGGGAACTTCTTTTTCTGCTTTCCAGTATGCTAGTACTAAGCCTGTAGTTCAATTAAACACTTTACCTCTTCTCCTTTACATAAACTAATACAAAACAAGATCATTAATGATGCACGTTGCACTTAGCCTTTTATTTATACAAGAATTGGTAGAAATAAACAAATTAGATCATTAATAGCTTCTTATATTAAGACTAAGTTGCAACATATGTACAGTGTATTACCTTACCTCAACAAAGTGAGTGACTGTTCAACCCTTTCCTGCTCTCTGTCTCAAGCTAGAAGTATAGATTGAACTCATAGTTCCTAGAGCTCCCACTCAGGAGGGTCATGGATGATTCTGACAGGGAGAAAGAGGCTACCATTCCAGAGATGGCTGACCAAGTGGAAATGCATATCTCACACTTGCAGAGGAGAGCAGAGCTATCCGACACCAACTCTACATCTTTGTATAGCTAATGGGCACAGATCACCTGCTTCTGACCATGGTAGACACCACCGAAGGTGAGGAGGGTGTAAGTCAGCTGATGTCATCAACCTGGAATTCGGCAAGGCCTTTGACAAGGTCCTGCACCACACCCTTATCTCTAAGTTGGAGAGAGATGGATTTGAAGTTTACCCAGTGGATAAATAATTGATTGGATGGTCATAGCCAGAGAGTTGTCAGTGGCTTTATGTTCAGGTAGAGGCCACTCACGTATGGTGTCCTCCAGGAGTCCATCCTGAGACCAGCACACTTTAACATCTTTACCAATGACACAGATGGTGGGATTGAGTGCACCTTCTACAAGTCTGCAGATGGCACCAAATGATTCAAAAAGAGTCAATAATGGGAACTCTGCAAGACTTTTTGTGGGCAGCCAAATATGAGTAGAAGGAATTTCTTGAGGGTGGTGTATATTTCCTTTGCAATTACCTGTTCATGTTAACTCCTGTAAATTTATCAGCCATGCATTCATTTCTTCTCAGAAGATAAAACAGGAAAAAAATAGATTGCCTTCATAGATGATTGTTTTCTTGATTTAAAGTAAGGAGCCAGACAACTTTTTATCTCATTCTTCTCAGCACTAAATCCTGCTGAAGATATTGGGTTTTGTAATCAAGCTGTGTGGATGTACGCAGCAAACCTGTATTTTAGAACCTCTTTAATCTGCATGCATTCACCTTGCAAGGAATCATCCACTACTCCAGGAAGGAGCAGGAGCCGGACAAGCTGCCCAGGTGTGAGGCTGATACTGAATGGCTGACAATTCTGTTAGCCACTGAATGGCTGACAATTCTATCCCTGCTTCCTCTGCCAAACAACCCCAGCTGTCTTGTTCACAGATAAGACAAGCTGAAATGATCACCTTGTCAGCATCATCTCCTGTTGCAATACTTTCTGAGCAACTCAAGACGTGACATGCTTTTAGCTCATCTACTGAACGTACGGTAGCTGCTGTATTTATTTATTTTGGAACCTCTCACATGCAGGAAGTGTGATAAAAAAATGGAAGTCCTGTGTAATACCTCCTCATAGCGAAAAAATGGTGATAGCATCATCTCTGGTAGCAGCAGCACCATCCTCTTTGGCACAGGAGCCTACCAAGAGTTGTGGGAAGGGTGGATGGTTTAGGAGTTGGCTGAAAACTGCCCAGCAGTGAAAGAGCATTTTCCAAAAGTAGAAGAAGGAAGGATGAAAATTAACTTGAAATGGGCAGATGGATCTCTGAATTTAATAAACCAGTAGTAAGAGCTATATTTAAACATGAATGTGCTGAGCTGTAACTCTGAGGGTGTATAATAAGGAGTGGAGGGAGGAGGATTTAGTATCAAGTCAGGATGCTGGAGTCTCACAAATACTTTATTGAGGGAAGCTGGGAATTTAAACTGCTCCTGTGACTGCTTGGGCTGGTGACAGAAAAATAAAACAGGCACATCGGCACTTAGGCAAGGAACACAAAAATCTCAACATTCCTTTTGCAAAAGAAAACTTATAAACTCCCTTGTAAAATTCTTTCCTGGAATGGGAAGCAGAAGGACAGGTAGCAATGAAAAGGGGAGTTTTCTGATGTAACTATGACTATGTAAGAGCTAATTTCTTACCCAGCTGCATAAAAATAACTCAGCAACATGAGGAAAGAAATTGGTCGACCATCCAGAAGTACTAACCCATCCTTAAATCTTCTTCTCTGTACATTTCTGTATTTTCTGAACAGCAGTATATGAAATATCTCATGTAAATAAAGTGTAAGTACTTAACTGAAATAGTCTCTAACTTTAGTTACTGGCACTCATAATATCTGGAGATGAATTTTGCAGAAACTCAGATCATTTAACCCCCTACTGCAGAATGCCTTTGGGCACTGCAGCCCCCTGCAGTCATCACCATCCAATGCTGGCTGTTTTCCTATCAATAATTACAATGCAATCTAAGAAATAGTGGGAAATTACTACTTCTGGATACTTTCATGATAGCTGAGTATCAGCTGCCTTACTCTGAGCCATAGGATCTTTCAGGCTGATGTTATACTGAAAAAGATTTGGAAACAGGGCTGCAAACATGGGGAGGGGGCACAGCTTGCGGGACAGCCGTACTGTAGAGGACAGGTATTTCTTTCTACTTTATGATGGTCAGAGTTTCCCCTGAGGTTTGGCAGCTTCATGACCATTTTGCTGGTTGCTCAGGCCAAATGTACCCATGTCATTCTGTGCCATCACCCCAGGGAGAAACTTCTGCTTGGAGCACTGAAGATAATAGCTAGAACGTAAACACTGTTTGGGCTATGGGCTATAGGAGAGCTGGGACAGAGCACAGCATAGCACTGACCTCAGAAATGGGAAGGGAGTTTTGCTAACTCCTAGACTGTACTCCCTCCATTCAACCTGGGTGTAACTGAGACTCACAGAATTGCGGGAGTTGGAAGGGATCTCAAGAAACCATCGACTTCAACACCGTGCTGAAGCTGATACCTGGTCAAATAGGTAGGCATTCAATTGTGTCTCTCTATAGAAGGAGACTCCATAACCTCTTTGGGCAACCTGCTCCAGTGCTCCATCACCCCTACAGTCAAGTTATTCTGCTTGTTAGTATGTATATAAGAACTTATGATCAAGTTTTAGGCGATTATTCCTTGTCCTATCGCTACATGCCTCTGAGAAGAGCCTGGCCTCATCCATTTGCCTCCCTTTTGATGTTTATAAACATTTTGAGTCTTTTTTTTTCCCAGGCTGAACATACCCAAGTTACTTAGCCTCTCTTCATATGAAAGATGCTCCAGGCATCTCTGTCATCTCTGTGGCCCAAAATGAATTCCCTGGAGGAGAGATAGGGTGTAGGCTGAGGGAGGGCATCTCAGTTGCAGTCAAGCATGAAGAAGTGAAGAAAAGGTTGAGTTTAACCTCAACTGATGTGCAGACTTCTTGAAGAATAAATAAAATGGCTGGAAAGCCCTCACTCACAGCATTCTTCCTTTAAGTTAAATGACATCTCTTTCTTTTCATCTGTGTTTCCATTGCTCTAATGTCAGACTGTCACGAACTGTGCACATTTGGTTATTAAATTTTCTTCATAAATTCTGCCATATAGCCCCTATTATTACCTGTACTTGAATTCTATGTTGTCTATCAGTGCCTCCCAGCTATGAGCTGTGCAGGGAGATCCAAATACTCAGTGCACACCATCTTGGGACGGGCAGAGGAAATGCCTTCTTATCCCACGGCTCCCTCCAACAACACCCATGGTCTCACTCCAACCCCCTTCCTAATGCTCCTTATATGCTTGGTCACTCCACTGAATCCATGCTTTGTGCCAGCTTTTTCTTCTCTGAATTACTTCTCATTTCATTTCTCTGTCCTATTTTCCAGTCTCACTGGTTTGCTGTCTCAGAAGTTTCTGAATCATCAAGTATCACTGCCTTCAGGGACAAGAAGAAGCAGCTTCTTTACAAAGTCATGTCAGGCATGGCACAGAATTACGAGGGGTCCAGCTGGGTTCCTCCCATGATCTCCTCCATTGTTATTCAGCACAACTCTTTGCATGGAAGCCTACTGCAAACATCTGCCCTACATGCAGCAATTTCTCAAGTTTCATCAGCTCTAAGCACTTTAAAATTCCATATTAATCTCAGAGCACAGACTTACTTAACACATGATTAAGAAACTAAAAGGAAACTGCTGCAGCAAGCACTTTTTTTTTCCACTAACGCCCCCGTACAGAAAAAATTGATAAGATGTCAAGTTTTTCCTTTAACCAATTTATCTTTCCTGCAGTTAATAGTATGATCATCTTGAATAACTAATTCACAGCCCTGAAGCAAAAACTATCCCTTACTTTAGCATTTGCATTTAAACCAAATGATATTAAAATTCAGCAAGACATGATATGCAATCCAATAACCCACGGTAATGTAATTCCAGTCCATGTGCCTATCAATCCCATAAATAATCTGACCATACACAACCAGCACAGTTTATAGCAAGTCTTGTTGTATTTACAGTAATGAAAATAATAAACACTCTTGGCTTTAAACAACTGATTAGCTGAACCTCAAGCATTCTCTGCCCAAAATTGCATTTGCTTTAGTACATCAGCTTTGTTATGTGATCAATTCTGACATTCTCTGAAATATCAGCAGGTGTCTTTTAGAGCTTTTCAAGAGAATTCTCTACCGAAGTGTACTTACTGGTGAAACGTAATTCCTGGAAAGCCAAACAGGACTACCTTTACTCTTACAGAATGGGGCATCAGTGTATCGCAATTCCTATATAGCCACTCAATCCTGTCAAGTCTTTAGTTGTTTCTAGACCTAACAGCTGATGATCTCCAACTCCGGACTATTTCTGAAGATTGGGCATTTTATCAATGTGGCAGGCTGGCCTACAAAAGGTTTTTCACTGACCCCATTCCAAAGAAAACATCAGATTTTCTCATCTAAATCTAGAGCATGGCTACTGATTTCAGCACCGTGATCTACGCTTGTGAAGGTAAGAGAATAAACCTCAAAATAAAGAAGCACATATTTATAGCAAAGCTGTAGACAGCTGGCAGTAAAGAGTTCATATTGTTTGCTTGTTCTTTTCTTCTAATTTTTACCATGCAACCTTTACTGACTGTGTCAAACACAGGCATGGGTGAGCTTTTGGTCTGACCTCACGTGGTTATTCTCACCTTCATTCAGTTTAGTTAATGCCTGAGCTGGGCATGGTTGAGATAGAATCATAGAATCATAGAATCACAAGGTTGGAAAGGACTTACAAGATCATCTAATCCAACTGTTCTCCCATTACCGTTGCTACCACAAGCCACTAAACCATATCTCATAGGTCCTCATCCAGACACCTCTTGAACACTGCCAGGGATGACGACTCCACCACCTCCCTGGGCAGCCATTCCAGTGCCTGACCACGCTCTAAGAGAAAGATACAAGCTGAGGAAAAGGAAAATCACCAACCCACCCTCCCAGAGCTGTCCATCAGTGAAAATTTCTCTATAAAGTCTAGAAAAGTTATGTCAACTTCATATGACATTCTAACAATGGGAGTTGTAAAGCAGTCACAACAATGGGAATGTTACGTGTGAATCCTGCACGTGTGAATCCTACCTGTATCAATGCCTTCATGAGCCTAGTAGCTGAAAAATTACTGGTATGCACTGCCTATAGCAGCTCAATAGGCCAGGCAAGCTGAACTTTAATGTCAACCTGCCTATATAATGCAGCCTTTTTCATTTTTACTATTTTTTCAATCACTTGTGTCAATGTGATGGGCACCATGAGCCCAGAGCAATACACTTCACAAGCTCAGTATTCATCAAATTCATTCAGCCTTCAGGTTCAAAATTTCTGTCTCTGAGTTTCTCACTGTCCCATGTTCTTGAATTATGGAGAAGGATCTGCAATCATTTCATCAACATAGCAGGCTACCGCTGGTTTCATTTTGTAGGCTGGAGAAGCCCCAGCAGTGTTTCAAGATTACCCAGGGGAATAATAGCACTCAGATCTGTACTGATATTAGAGGATGATCGCAGATGTTGGTCTTAAACCTTAAACTCTTCAGATAACAACCTACTTTCTTTCTCTTTATTGGCTGTTTCTTACAGCCTCTGATTCTTTACCTCAGGGCAATAATTCCTCATAAAACTTCCAGTTGAAATTGCATTTGTTACTGTATTTTGCATTTTTTTCCTTGTCTATCAAGCTTTTTCCTACCTGATCTTTTGACTGGAGCTTTACACTTACCACTGCTTTGCAATTAGATTGCACTACCAATTTCTATTCCCATTGCATTGTTCTTTTTATTTGTTACACCCTTCAGTCTTACCATTCTCTGGTATTGTTTGTCTGAAAAATGCCTGCTCAATTGTTGATGTGACAGCATAACAGCCTTAACTTTCTGAGAAGCTTTGTGTCGTAATAACGACCGTACGGCCCCGTTCGTTTTCCCTGGAAGACCTGGCTTGGCCACTCACCGAGGTGTCACCAATATGATGGACGGAGAAATGGCAGTTTATTAAAGCATGGCATACACTTATATATCCTTTGCCCTTCGTGTACACCCCTTATGCATACATTAACCCTTCAACGCAGAGCAAGGGGAGAGTCCTACCACGTCACATCCCGAATCCTCACTGTCGCCTACTACAACATCTCCCCCTCCCTATGCTCAATGAAGCCTATCCCGTAACAGCGCGAGTATTGCCTACAATCTTATCACCTACAATCTTACCATCTATAGTCTTATCACTTATAATCTTATCTATAATCTTATCATCTATATCCTTATCACATAAGAAGACCTAACGTGTCACAACCCGAAGCCCACATGCACCTAAGTATTCTATTGGCCTCTTGGTTAAGCCTTGCCCTGTTACAATACACGACACGCTAGACTAATACTTATCCTAAAGCTTATCCTGCATCCTACGAAATTCTATTCGCGAATAAATCACTTTCTCTACCATTCGCTGCAAACAGCCCTGTAAGCATTGAAATATGCACGGCAAGTATAACATTAAACCTAAAAATACAAAGAGCCCAATTAATACTACCCTAAGCAATTGCTTGAGCCATGGCCCAATACCTCTAAACAAACTCTCCAACCAGTCTCCAAAAGGGTCATCCTGTATCCCAATCTTCTGCGTGTATTCCTTAAGTAGCTCCAACTTCTTGTGCAGCGACTCACTGTGATCACTCAGATTGAAACAGCACATTCCTTCAAAGTCCTTGCATCCGTGGCCCTGGTGGCAATGCCTTCGCAGTGTGGTTGTTCCAAATATTCCTCTCCGGGCCCTGTCCCCTCTCCCTGGGACTAAAACAACAGCCCTTTGTGAGGAGCGCAATCAACCCCCCGCTGGGAACCATCGGTACGCGTCACGTTGATGACACAGGTTTCACTCACCCAATGCCCGGACAGACAATAAATATTACTTTTCATCGGTGTGGACCCATTTGGATAAAAGCCACAATATGGTCCATGACAGGTAAACTGTTCTGTGTTGTGTGGATAGACAAGGGTAAATGGATCTGACTGATTTTTCCTTGTGTTCCAATAGGGCCCCCGCGGAGTAAAAAGGTCTAGGATACTTGAACGCTTCCCACTATTATTAAACTTCACGAAACCCACACACCCGGGAGACCACCAAAGGCTTTCGTCCTTGTCCCATGTGTCATTAGGCACCCCCTGCGATCCCATTATCTGTAATTCTTGGGGTTCCCAGGGGAGAGTAACATTCAACTTGCCTTGCTGGCGAGGATCACAGTGTCATTTCCTAGGCCCCTGACTGTGATATTAAGCGCATCTGATCTACAAAACTTATAGCACGAGTCCGTGCAGTTGTCTGTGAATGGCAGTACATATCCTTGAAACCTGGAAGACTCTTCCCACACGTCTTCCCATGTGGGCACCCCAATCAAACACGTTTGAAATGGCGAAGTAGCTGATTGTAAGCTGAGACAAATATCTGTTCTCCCTGTCTGGTTGGCCCAAGTCACCCACAAATTCCTGGGTTGTTGAATCAAATGAGTACCTCCCACCAGCGACCAACACAGACAAAAGAGGCACAGCAACATTAACATGGTAACTCTCGTAGGCAGCAAGGGTTCCTTTTTTGGATCTTTCTTCCCACTTCTTTTCTCTGGGTGAGCATCCTCCGGCTGCAGTTTCCTCAGACGTCCGAAGAACAAGTCCTGCAACAAGACACTCAGTTCTTGGTCACCCCTCCGGTACGGCCGAAAGCAACGGTCCACCCTGTTGTACTGGACCAAAGGGAATAAGCTGGGCATTAACTGCTCGGAGATCATGCAATAACCGATATGACCCCGAGGCCTTCCGAATCACAAAAACAGGTGTATTCCAATTGCTAAGTGAGGGTTCAATGTGTCCTTTTTCAAGTTCTCACGAAACAAGCTGTACAAGCGCTGCCAATTTTTTAGTAGGAAGGGGCCACTGATCCACCCAAATGGGAGAAACATCCCGTTTCCATCGCAGCAGAATGGCATACTGCAGCGCCAAATGGTAGACAGTGGCCCTCTCTATAAATTTGACAACCGTACATCCAGCATCAAAAGGAAATCCCTGCCCAATATTGATCCCCCTATTGGCGCTAGGGTAGGGTACATGAAGACGCTTTCCTCTATGGAGCCATCAAGGTTAACAATTACAAGCTCCACCTCCGTGTCAGACTGTCTGACGGGTACATCACCCCCTACCCCCGCAATAGCCCTCCAATGGTAGGTGGCTGGCCATTGCCGAGGCCAATCATCCTCTGATATGATCGTAATATCTGCTCCAGAATCCAACAGGGCAGCAAAAAATACCGTCTTGGGTCCCAATGGTGGGGACTCAGGTCCTGCGTATGACATCATAACCTTGGCTATCGGCCGTTCTCCCAAGTCCATAGCTAATGCCACAGTGGGTGCTGTGTTCGTGGCCCGCCTTGAGGCGATGGGAAGGGGCCGCGGGCCGTTGGTACCTTTCCCCCCCCCGTTTCCCCTGCAGGGTCACCCTAAATTTCTTGCATTGACGTGTACCATGTCCCTCTCCGCCACACAGTTGACACTGCTTCTCTAGTCCCTGCTGATCTCCCTGCCCTGCTTTCCTTGGGCACTGTGCCTTGAAATGGCCACGTTGCCCACACCTGAAACACGGGCCTTTGTTTTTTTCTTCCCCAATCCGGACTGCTGCCATCACTGCTGTTTTTACTGCTGAGCTGACCGCAAAGCCTGGAGGGCCGCAGTCGCAATAGCTGCCAGCTCCCCCAGCCGAAGTGCTCGCGCCTGGCCCTCCGGGGAACCCACCATTCCATCTGCCAGGCCCTGGAGGCGTGCAAGATTGGTCCTGTCATTTCTACCCTGGCCATTGGCCGGATGACGAGGGTCACGGGCTGCCGCTGCCACTACAACCTGAAGCAGCCTGTTCCATTCGTCATACCACAGGGTGTACTGTTCGGGCTCAAGGATAACATGCATAAGATTCACCACACCATACGGCAAAAGGTTAGAGGCCATGAGGGCCTCCACCGCTGCCATAGTGACAGGGGAACGCAAGCCCCTGCTTTTGACCAAATCCGAGAGGCGAGTAATCGCTTTAGAATCCAAGGGGACCCACGCCGGGCCGTCTGCCCTGATTACTACCGGGAGTGCAAGCGCGGTCCTCGCTGGCTCCGCCGCCTGCAAGTCCTCTCTCACCCGGGCCCAACCCGTGAGGGTGGGCGGGTTCCACGGCGGCGGCATCGCGGGGCCACACACCCCGGGGACGGACCCCGGGGCTACCTACGTCAGAGCGTTACACCCACCGCACGGTGGGGCGGGACAGTTCACGCCCACAGGGGGGTGGCCAGGGCAACGGGCGGAGCTGGACAGTGAGAGGGTGCCGCCTCTGCGATCACATTCCGCAGGTTGCGCTCCAGGCTCTTCAGCCAGCTCACCCTCCTCCGCTGCTTTCTTATCAACTGTACAAGCTGTTACACTGCATTCCTCCGCCGAGCCTGCTAACCCCCCACCCCCTTTGTCCCTGAAGGGTTGTAGTGAAGGATATAAGCCTTGAGCTGGATAAATGGCGTCGTATCATCTTCTTTGCTGTCTAACTGTTCACAGTCTGTGAAGTCTTTCTTCATCCTTAAGGCGGTTGCTTCAGGTGGGGCTGAGGGGGCCAGCGCCATCTTATCCTCCTTGCGATCCTGTGGGGAAGACAGAACTCCACCCCTCTCCAATTCCTAACAACTCCTTCGCACGTTCGCCTGCGATTTTCTCTTCCCTGGCTGCTTTAAGCGCGCCCAGAATCAGCCCCCACACCTTAAACTCTGCGGCTTTCTGAGTAACCCTTACTCTTTGGGAAAGTGCAGCAGTAAATGCATCCCAATTATCAGGATTATATAAGTCAGAGGGAGATGATAACAGTCCCTCCTTCTCTAGCAGCGAAAGTGCTGCTGAAATCTCCTTCTTAGAAGGAACTTTCTCGCAGTAAATTTTACACGCGTGAAGAATCACCTTAATAACGGTTTCCATATCGCCACGGGCCAAGTCGCCCCCTTTCACCTGGTGCTTCCCGAACCTTCACCTGGCGCTTCCCGGAATTCCTCTGGAGATTTTGGGTACCCTTCCCACCCGACAAGGAGTAATGCGCACTCCTCCCTGTCCCGGGCTTTCACTACTCCGTGGTCCGAAGATTACCTCTCTGCCGCTCCGCAGTGATCCTGCGCCGTTACGCAGACAGCCGCTCCCAGGGATGGCACACTGGGGTCACCATTTGTCATAATAACGACCGTACGGCCCTGTTCGTTTTCCCTGGAAGACCTGGCTTGGCCACTCACCGAGGTGTCACCAATATGATGGACGGAGAAATGGCAGTTTATTAAAGCATGGCATACACTTATATATCCTTTGCCCTTCGTGTACACCCCTTATGCATACATTAACCCTTTGACGCAGAGCAAGGGGAGAGTCCTACCACGTCACATCCCAAATCCTCGCTGTCGCCTACTACAACAGCTTTGCTCAGTTCCAGAGAGCTGCTGTGATTTAGTGAGTCACAAATCAGATGCAGGGTGTAGATTTGATATGGGTAGGATAACCCAAGCAATGGTCTTCCAATCTCACCTTGCCTTAGGAGCGCAAGAGGCTTTGACACCTCGTGAAGCACAAGAAGTCTCCTAGGTACCTGTGTCCCTAGCACACTGATCAGCACTTACCAGTGCAAGTTAAGGGGGCTGCTGCCACACAAACCCTGGTCTGTAGAAGTGTCCCAAAGGAGGGCAAGCATCAAGCCCTGTACTTGGGAAGGAGCAGCCCCAGAAACCACTCAGCTGGAGAGAAACTTGGCAGAAAAAGTCTGAGTATCCTGGTGGACACCAAGTTGAACATGAACCAGCCATATACCCTTGCTGCTGGAAGTTCAGTTGTATTCTGGGATGCATTAAGAGGAGTATTGCCAGCAGAGGATGGCGCAGTGTTGAATAAGGATTGCTGAAACATTGCTTGAATAGGGTATGAACGTTCTGGTTCAGCTCAGCAGCCACCCAAATAGCCTTCCTCCACTACAACTCTAGCATTAAATCTAGCCCTTCTGCAATCTGTTGCTAGCACTGGCTATAGCAGGACTTTGCAGAAGCAAGGCTTCCTGGGACTGGCAGGAGCAGACGTAGTTTTGCAGATAAAAGGTATTTGCAATTCCAGTCACTGTGAACAAGCCAAAGGTCAGCTCTCACCTCTGCTACCTCCCCAGCCTAACACAGGCTCTCTCCCCAGGAGATGACCCAGATAGCTTTCTCCTTATAAGAATGCAGTTTCTGTACCGCATCTGCCCTTTGGTCATGCATTTCTTAGGCTGATAGATTTGTAATACCGGAAAGGAACATTATGATCTGTGAGTATGACAGCACCACAACATACAGCGTAACATTTCACCAAGTAATTCCTGCATGACTTCTGCTTGCACTGAACATAACTTACCTAGAGAAACCCAGTAGCACTGGAGAAACCACAAGCATTGTTAGTGCATTATTGTCAGAGCTGATAGCCCATAAAGTTACTTTGCATTGTTACCCTGAATATGCCAATTCAAAGTTCCAGACACCAGATCTCACTGTGCCTTTCACAGAATCACACAATCACAGAATTGTAGGGGTTGGAAGGGACCTCCAGAGATCATCAAGTCCAACCCCCCTGCCAAAGCAGGTTCCCTACACCAGGTCGCACAGGTAGGCGTCCAGGCGGGTCTTGAATATCTCCAGAGAAGGAGACTCCACAACCCCCCTGGGCAGCCTGTTCCAGTGCTCCGTCACCCTCACCGTAAAGAAGTTCTTGCGCACATTCGTGCGGAACTTCCTATGCCCTAGCTTCATCCCATTTCCCCTTGTCCTGTCCCCACGCACTACTGAAAAGAGTCCGGCCTCACCACTATGGCCCCCCCACCTCAGGTATTTATAAACCTGGATCAAATCCCCTCTCAGCCTTCTTTTCTCAAGGCTAAACAGACCCAGTTCACTCAGTCGTTCCTCACAGGGGAGATGCTCCAGGCCCTTCACCATCTTTGTGGCCCTCCGCTGGACTCTTTCCAAGAGATCCCTGTCTTTTTTATACTGGGGAGCCCAGAACTGGTCTGAAAAGTGTTTGTAAGTATTAGAGCAGTAATTCCTGCATTGTGCAGTAATTCAGACCCCAGAATCACTTCAGACAAAGGAACATGCTATTGCAGTAAACAGCCCTGAGAGAACTTTCCTTCTTTTACTTCATTTTCCACTGGCTGCACATCTGGGGCTCCCATCACCTCTTAGTACACTGTCCTATTGCACAGCCATGGTGCCATGTTTATTGACCACAACCTCGCATCCTGTCAGTGGCTTGCAGGAGGCAGTTCCATATCCTGTAAGCACTGCACAGCTACACTTCCCAGAAGCACACGCTGGCAATTGGTTGCATTAGAAGTACTTGCTATTTAAATCATTCCAGCTTACAATAGGATGTATAACTGCCCTTACCATTACTCACCATTGCCCATTATTGCTACAGCCTTCCTAGTAATGAGCTGGTCTGTTCTTCTAGATCAGCAACAAATGCATTGCACTGAGCAGCACTCAGTATTTGACCTCAAGTAAATCCTCCAGCAAATCTACCCACTGAGATCTCCTGGTAAGTCATCTTTTTAAGACAGTTGGCATTTATTGTGAGGTTTAATAAACGGCCCAAATTCATGTCATTCCTCAGGGCAGCTGTATCAGGGATCGCTTTGTAATCAAGCATTTCAAGAGAGAAATGTCTACACTGTAAACATCAATATAATTTTAATCCAAAGCCAAAACAGCAACAGCACACAGCTATACGTGTCTACATCCACACATCTATAAACACACAGAGCATATGCATTTGCAGGCTGTGACGGTATGCAATTCTCAGCCATGTCCCTGTGCAGATGTATTACACCAACACATCATGAGTAGAGCAGCGCCCTGATTAGAACTTGAGGTCAGATGGCTGAAACCTGTCACCCAGGTTGTGAGCAGCTCGCAATACATCAGGTGGCGTTACATGATATCCTGCATTGCTAGAGGAATGGTCAGCACCAGGACAGGCGGCACAGAGCCTTTAACAATCCATAGATCTGCAGTCAAGTCTCGGTCCCTGCCTGGGATGATTACTTGGACAACTTATGGATACTTTCTAGAAATCAGGGTCATGATTCATACTAAGGATGTGTTCATACACAGTTTCCAAAAGGTCACTTGTGTTATAGATGTGACTGCTGAGTGCAGTGAGCATCAAGAGCCCCTGCGTGACTTTCACAATTTCCTTCTGGAGACCAAAATCCCAATTCAGCCTTTGGCAAGATAAAACTCCACAGGCCGAGACGGGGTGCCATCCCATTGAATCTACACCCATGTCTCAGTTTTACACTCTGTGGTGACATCCTTTTTGGTCAGGCTCACATGAATATTTCAAAAGCACCCTGATGGGTCGAGAACACGAGGCTGCATGAGCTACAGGCTGAAATTTTGTAGATTTTAACGAAAGTTCTGCTCCTAAACAATTTTGTTGCTCTGGAAAATCTGCTTTTTCCAGCTGCCTTTTGTTGAATAGCAAGATCCTCTATTCCTGCAGAGGTTCTGTCTTAGTTATTGCTGATGCAGTGCCAGTGAATATGGTGGGGGGAACAAATTGCTGATCTGTTTATTTTGACGACTTCGTTCAATGCATCTGTATAGAAAGATACAGAGAATTATTGTGTGATTATGTATTCTTTGGCATTAATCTCAGTAGCTGAAATGAAATATTGGGCTATTATGAAGTGTGAATGAGCTTCTAATGTGATAAAGTAGGTTAAGATTTCAGCAGCGGTTTGGTTATCTCGTCTCTCCTCTACAGCGTGCCAGATGGTGCATCACTGGGCTTTTATTGGTTCTTTATCAATTTTATTAGGCATATGATTTGATTGATCTTATTTTGCCTGAGAAAAAAATCAATTCAAATAATATAACTCACAAGGGCAGCACCATACCTTAACGAAAAAGAACCTAATGAACATAAAAAATATTAAAGGCTGGGGTGCTGGGAGGGGCTCTGAAAGGCACCCTTACATGAGCAGGTGTATCATCAAGTGACATGGTCAGCGGGAGAAGGAAGAAGGACATCTTCATCAGCCCACAGGACAAGGGTTGTCCCTGGAGATGCAGCTGAGAATGGTCACCAAGGTGCACTAAGCCTGCAGAACTGGCAGGGCATACACACCTGTGAGTTACTGATATCCAGAGAGCATTCGACTCACCCTTCGTTTTCACAGAGCTGAACAGAGCTGGCTCAATTGACTGGATCTTGGTGGATTGAAATGGGAGCTCAGGCACCTGGCTCACATGCAGACATGATGATCCAAGAGTTTTGCTTTCCCTAAATTGAGCGCAAGCTGAATTCCAACAGTAGTTTCTGAAATTAGGACTATTATACATCTGTTTTTCTAAAGATGAATGCTTTTTCCATCTCATACTGGACAAGTCAAGGCAGATTTCTGTGATACTGACATCCTAAATGGGGGGAGATAAACACCCTCAGACTGATGCACAGAGCTTTCCTGCTGTATAAAATGGACACAACACCACTGCATGGCAACAGCAGCACCAAGCTCACGCGTTGCCAGGAGTACCCGTCTGGGTGGTTTTATGCTTCACTCGCTGTCAGGGTGGTGCCATCAGGCTGGAGCTCTGTGGATGGAGTAGTTTTTTTCACACTCTAACAGGCAGAGGTCTGCTGATAGCACTGGTGGAACACACATCCCCTCTGTAGCCACGTGCATCCCAGGCCATTTGCAACACCACCCAACAGCCTCAGCGTCCTGATAAGAAAGAGTGTTTCAGAGTCAAGGCTAAAGCAGGAAAGGAGCTCCCTTCACTTCCCTCAGACCAAATGGGACAGGGAACAACACAAATAAAACAGTTTGTGAAGAGGAGAGAGGATATGCTGATGAAGAGAGTGTGAATGAACATCATGAATCCCATTAAACCTCTATCTCGTGCAGCAGATTGCTGCAGGCGGGAATTTCTGATGTACTGCCTAACTTGCTGTAAAGTCTTATCACATATAAAACTGCAGTAATCATAATGCCAAGGAATGAGACAATGACGAATGAAAAAGCTTTCAGAAGTTAATGTTCACAACACACTGCCAGCAAACCACACAATCTATTTAATTAGTAAAATGCCATGAGATACTGTGCAATTCTGCATTCAGAGAGGCTGTGAGTAAATATGCAAGAGTGTTATAATACAACAAGATGGCTACATTAAAGATTGAAATATGTATGGCTGGTGAGATGTAGACATTGCACATTAAAATAAACACATTGCATCGTAAATTCAGCACACCTGACATCATAATGGGCAATGAAAGCTCTGTCACCTACGAAAGCAGGTGCACCTCTTTTGGAACCAGTGGCACCAATGGCTGCAAGCTGACGTAGACTTTCTGAGTCTCTGGTCTTGCTGTTCGAGTAGTCCACAGCCACAAGTACAGCCAATGGGCTAAGAACTAGTGGGTCTTTGTTTGGGCAGAGGGAGTCAATCACTTCTCCTTTCCATAGTGTCAATTCTCCCATCACAGCTCTCTGCTCCTTTTTCTTGTCTCTTCACTGTGCTCCACACCTCGGTTTAGACAGCAAATTCCACACACTAAACCATGTTCACACTGTAGTCTTTCCCATGCAGTTTTCCACTTTCTTCCCCTCCTGTTTGGGGACAAAGACATAGCTTGGGCTGCTCCTGGTGGAGGTATAACCCAGGTTGCAGTGTCCATCAGCCACCAGCAGCAGCACCTTAATGGCCCAAGCCAGGAAAGCTCAAATATTCCAAGCTCCTACTTTTGTGGCCACAGACTCTTTCCATCACCTTCCCAGCTCCCTCCGTTACTAAAAGTTTTCTGAAAATAACACTGAGTTCACTGGAAGCCCTGAAAAGGAGCCTCAGCAATCATGATCTTCTTGAGCTACAGTGAGGCCAGTGCGTAATTTATTCCGGGTATGCTCTCCTGTGCTAACGTAGAAAGCACAACTGCTCTGGTTGTGTTGGGCCCAATTTACCACGGAGAGTTCATTACAAGAGGTTGATTGCATCATAAAAAGATCACGATGGCAGGCTTCAGTGCAGCAGCCATTCCCATCAGTTGAGGTCAATGTGCATATTTTGGAGTTTTCTATTGCAATTTTTACATGTGGCACTGAGTATTTTAATATTCATGGGACCCCGTGTGGTTCACAGAATGTCTATATCCAGCAGAGCATACATTCTGCTCTATAAGCAGTAATTTTGATTTAACATAGCCAGTGTCTCCTCCTAAATCAGTGTTGATGTCTCTAATTCCATATCATCATATTCCCGTTTCAGCAAGTGTTGGCATGATTCACAGCGAGCAACGTGGTTCATCAAATAATCTATTCCCTTACCTCAGTAATTATTTTTAATGGGTGATTTATCCTTTTCTGAATAAAACAGATTAAATGCACAGCACAGCATATTTCAGTTTGTGGTACATATCTGCTGCTTTAAGGATGTGGATGTGAGTTTGTACATCTTTCTCAATTCCAGGATTGACCAGCGGATCACAAAATGTCATTTCATTAGGAGACAAACAGAAATAATCCAAGCAGAACCATTTTTATTGATAAAGTGGAGCTGCAAAATATCAGGGTCACTTATCATATTGTATGTGGGGGACGGGCAAAGAAGTCTTTATTGGAAAATTCTCTATGACAGGAAGGCTCTTAATCTTGTCATAGATAACACAGCCACAGTAATGTATTGCTTGATATTTATAATAGCTACAGTAGATAGCCCCAACCAAACATGCTGTTTCAGCAGTTCAAAAGGCTCAAATGACTTTATATCAAATGCCTTCGAAGATTCCATTTCTCTTTATTTTCTTTGCCAGGAAAATCCAGTATCCAAGCATTTCTTATGTGACTATTGCAAATTCTCAGCCCCAAGCTTGTGCACAAAAGGTGTGTGTCACACTGATCACACGGGTTTTGCTAGGACTCCTGCAGCTTCATAAGCTTCTTCTGAGTGACACGATAGCCTGCATCTTCAAAATGGCAAAAGGGACTCCTTTTAATAGCCAAAATGCTACCAGAGATGTTCATACCACTTGCTTTCAAAGATGAGTTACCCTTTGTTTTCTAAACAGCTTAAGCCTTTTGCATTGCTCCAGAAAGCTTATCTTTTTTGTTGTCATATCAGCATCTCTTTGGGAAAAAGTAAGCATGGTCAGTAGGTTGTAAGGGAGGACCACCCCAGTCAGGTGACAACCCCAGCAGCAGGGCAGGGACTGTCCCTCTAAATAAAGCCACAATCTGTGTAGTACTTAATGCACTGACATTCAATTATGTTACAATAGTGAAGTGACTTTATATTTTAGTCACTGAAGTGGAAGGAATTTAAGCCAACATTCTCTGACAGATATTTGTTTATAATTTGTTAATAAATATATCCAATGTTGTCAGCTCTACATTCTTCTCAGTAAATCTATTCAGTGTTTCATTACTTTAATTTATTTATTTATTTATTGTAATGCTGATTTTAAATGCTCCCTGTCGCAAACAGGGATGTTTCTCATCCTATTCCCCAGAGACACGGAAAGTAACTCCTCTGTGTATTTGAAGACTAGCTTCACTCCTCTTTAATCTTTTCAACTTCAGGCTGTTTTTCTCAGTCTTTCCAGGTTACCTTTTCTATTAATTTACAGTAGGATCCAGGTCTCAATTAAAGAAACCTATACATAAGCCACTACCTGTAGTCACAGATGCCAGGTGTCCAAGTGCCTGACTTAATTCACAGAATCATTAAAGTTAGAAAGTCCACTATGATCACCTAGTCCAACCATCAACTGATGCCTGTGGCCGCTCTATTTAGCTGACAGAGAATCCATCAACAGTCCAAGATGACTCAATTCACTGCAGAAACAAACTCCGCTATTTTGCCTACATCTTCATCAGCTGTGAGAGCTCAAACATCTGCTTCACTTATAGACACGTACATTGTAGCCCCACAAGCCTTGCTATCTAAGCCAGACAATAAATAATTTTCCACATAGTTTTCATTTCTGCCACTGACCCAGAAGCCTAGCTCCAAGATTCAGCTGTGAGATTGATAAGCTAAACACTTGGCTTGTGTCTCTCAACAGCTGCATTCTAACAGTTTCCCCCAAAACTACCTATTTACCTCATAGACAAAAAATTTAGCAGACTCATATCCTGGCCTGGAAACATTTACTGGCTGGATCCTTTCAGCAAGAGATTTTCCAATGGCAGATGTCCCAGGCTTGGGAATTTCAGGGAGATTAAATATTGGGCTACGAAGCAGTCACTTTCCAAGACCAGAAAATAATTATAGTAGTAGTGGGAATCCCCTTGACCTTTCATAGGGCCAGATGTGTCATGATAGAAGTGGGTGGGCTTTGTAGCTTCAGAACTGTGTCCTGATCAGAAGAACATACATCAGTGCCTGATGCTGACTACAGGATCCTTTATTCTTATCCTGTCCCCTGCAAATGAGTGCCTAAATATACATTCTGCAGGTGCAGCTGTGATGAATACTGTCACAGCTTTCCCTATTGCAGAGCTTCCTCTGGCTGCTGCCAGTTTGCCCATAGCTCCTGGCAGCTGTGTCCACAACAAGAGAAGTGAAAGTCAGTGCATGTTACCAGGGAGAGCATTTCTGCAGGACAAGATTTTAAGTGACCTCAACAGCAATCGCCACTTGGAGCATCTTTGACTGCAGGTAAGAAATGCTGTTTTCTTATAGAACAAACTGATTAATAGGATAAGAGGTAATGGCTTTAAGTTGTGCCAGAGGAGGTTCAGGTTGGAAATACTTCTTGTCAGAAAGAGTGGTAATGCAATGGCACAGGCTGCCCAGGGAGGTGGAGGTGGTGGAGTCACTGTCCCTGGCGGTGTTCAAGAACCATGGAGATGGGGCACTGAGGGACATTGTTTAGTGGTATGGTGGTGGCAGGTTGGTGATTGGACTAAATGATCTTAGTGGTCATGGAGATGATGTTTTATCCAGCCCAGAACAAGTTGTTCCCTAAGAAAAAAGGCTCATGGCAATGGTGAAGCCACATAGCCAGTCCTTCCCTGACCCTGCAGGAAGGCAGGGACATGCCCTACCCCTGCCTTCAGAATTCTGCTTCCTGCATGGACACACCTGGCTGGGACATCCCATGTGGTGCCCTGGGGACACCACTCATTGCCAACCTTCATCTGAACACAGAGCCGCTGACCACAACCCTTTGGCCACAACCTTCCAAACAGCTCATTATCCACCGAAGAGTTCACCCCTCCAATCTGTATTTCTCCAATTTAGAGATCAGGATGTGGTGCAGGACCATGTCAAAGACCGCACAGAAGTCCACACAGACAGAATCAGTTGCCCCTCCTTTGTCCACCAAAGCTGTCACTACAACAGTGGATCGAGGTGTTAGGGCGCAAGCCATCCTGTAAGCAAGCATGCTTCTGGCTACAAAACACCACTTGCATACAGATCAGCTGGCATCAGATACTGAAAAGATTTTTTCAAACAGGTATTGAGTTCTTTGCCTTTGCACATCGTATTTTCAGGCTTTTCTTCAGCTCCTAAAGCTGGCTCATTAACACTGATTCTGAGGTTTGCTTATAAAGGAGGTGGGATCCTGAAAGCAGAGCATGGTGTTCCTATTCCCTGATTGCTGGCAACAACTTCCCACCTGGACAGTTCCCACGTATGCCAGACTGGTGTCAATCCTAGGGCACTCACTTAAGAAAGCAGCCCTTCGGGTCTAAAATCCATGCCTATACATGAAGCCAGCACACAGAAGCTGCTCAGCGCCTTCTGCAGCAAGAATTCTTCTCACGGGAAATGCAAAGATTCCCCGGCTGAGACAACCAGACTTTTCTTTGAAATCAGAGAAGCAAAAGCAGCATAAAATCTGTTTCTTACACGAAAAGCCATAACTTTAAATGTCATTTTAAAGTTTGGAAAAGAACAGTTGTGACAGCCTGATGATACTGAAATTGCTGTTTAACGATGAGAAAAACAGGGCTGAAAAAGTAGATATGTTAGACAAAGAGCTCCCTCTAGCTAACAAGATAGCATTCAATAGCAGCAGTGGAGTGTGTACACAGTATGAATGTTTGCTTCTCATCATCCCACTGGTTAGAGGACTGCTATAAATACAAATAAGCTGTAGGGCAATGTTAGCAACTACAACAACCAACACTCTCAATACTGTTATGTCAAGCCATGTATTGCAGCCTGTGTTTCTAGGTTTTCTATCTAGGTTCATCAGGAGAACGTGATTAAGCAGGAATTGTTCAATTACACCTGAAACGCTGCAGTTTTATGCAGGTGATGAAGCACCTCTTCAAATTCATCCAGCAGCACATGCCAGAGGATGGTTTAAATTGTCAGAAAGCATTCCCCTAGAAACCAGCACACTGAAAGCAGAGGTAACAGATACACAGCTATTCACTGGCCAAGAAAGGGGCAAACAGTCCTTCAGCAAAATAAATTCCTGGGAACTTAATGAGAGCCATGTCTGTGCTCACTGCAGTCATGCTAATTAATATAATTCAAAAAAGGTTGGTCTCACCTATTCTAAATCCCCCTTGAATGATGCTAAGTCAGCACAGACTCCTGGTCCACGAGCTGAACTACTGACTGACCTGCTGCCCTGTCACTGGCTGAGGTGGGGAACAGGTCTTGAAGTAGCTCCCATGCTGAGAGTAGACAACCTCTTCCTTCTTCAGCATGACAGAGCAGAGACAGCACCAAGTGAAGCCATGGTGAGAGGTGGCTGGTGTCTGTAGCACCATAAACTTACACCTAGACAGTGCCAGAACATAAATTCATAGAACCACAGAATTATAGAATGGCTTATGTCAGAAGGAACCTTAAAGTGATCATCAAGTTCCAACTCCATGCTGTGGGCTGGCTGCCCCCCATCAGATCAGGCTGCCCAGCGCCCCATCCAACCTGACCTTGAGCGCCTCCAAGGATGGGACATCCACAGCTCTCTGGGCAGCAGTGCCAGTGCCTCACCACCCTCTGAGAAAAGAATTTCCTCCAAACATCTAGCTTAAATCTCCTCTCTTTCAATTTAAAGCCATTATTATCAGACTGTAAAACGTCAGTCCCACTCCTGCTTTTAAGCTCCCTTCAAGTACTGGAAAACCACAGTGAGTTTTCCAGAGCTTTCTCTTCTCCAAGCTGAACAAGCCCAGATCCTTCAGTGTCTGCCAGTTTTCACCCTTTGCTGAGTGTCTCCAGATATAGACACTTTCTCAGAAGCCATCATGTTTGCTCTTCTTGATTTAGAATCATAGCATCATTAAGGTTGGAAAAGACCACTATCATCACCAAGTCCAATCATCAGCCCACGCTCACCGTGCCCACTGACCATGTCCCTTCAGTGCCACATCTCCAGGGACGGTGACCTCCCCACCTCCCTGGGCAGCCTGTGCCAATGCATCACCACTCTTTCTGAGAAGAAATGTTTCCTAATATCCAACCTGAATTGGATGCCACAAAGGAAGAACTGATAAGCAAAAAAAAGTATAAATGAGGCTCAGGGTCAAATAATGTCCACTTTTATGAAGGACCTGCATCTTTCTTCTCCCTGTCCTCTCCCTCTCACTCAATTCAGCATTTCTCTTCATTAGGGCAACACCTAACCAAGTGGTTAGAATCACCATAAGACTTCAGCTTGTATCTTAGTATAACTTTTCCTGAGAAATAAATCCCCATAAGACTAGCTTATATCTCTGCGTAACTTTCCTTGATAAATAAGTCCTGCCCAAAGACAAGAAAATCAGGAGCAGAAAAGTTAAATCTATCAAGCATCCCAAGGTACATCAAACCATTTAATTTTAGTTAAAGCTCACCTTCTGTATGTACATATGGCGCTCCAACTTAAGCTTGCATGTTTCCTTTCCCTAGGATGAAATCCTGGTTAAATACCTACCCCTAGCCAAGGAGAGCCGTATGTGCACAGTAGCAGTTGGGTTTCAAAGATTAACTGCAAAGAAGTTCTCTTCATCTAAACTTAATTAACGTGCACTCTTATCAGGGTTTATAAAATTGCTGAGAAATCACAAGCACGGTACGAAACACTTCTAGAGCTATAAAGGTCTAGGATTCCCTTTCTGATAGACATAAAAGATAAAAATTTGTGTTCCTATTACTCTCTAACAGTCTAATAAACTGCAAATATCTGATTTCCTATTAGAGGCCAGAAGCCAAGAATTTAAATAGAAACATCTTCTTTCGCTATGCTCTGTACATAAAGTAATGTACAGATGCAATAAGAAAGTTAATTGGCTTCTTGTTGCTTGGAGTGCATGTGGAAGAAAATTAAAAGAATCAAATTGCTATCTCTAATTAGAAATCCTGAAGAACAACACTGTAGAGATGGATTGTCAGCTTCCTCAGGCATTTCCTACTCACGTCAGTCAAATTTATGCATCTCCTTTCTAATTAGTATCTTAATTGCCTTCCCACCACTAACAAACAAGTGCTGGCTGTCAGTTTACTTTACTTCACACAGTTGCAGGGATGCTAACACCCATCTCCCAATGAGCAGGTGTCCTACTGGGCAAATGACAGCATTGCACACCTACATGGAGAATTTCTGTTATGAAATTAAATCTGTAACAACTCCTAGGAGACCAGGGTACTTCTGGTTAGAGGAGAAGAGGAGGAAATGGAAGACAGATAAAATGTTTTGTAAACAATACGGCTGTTGTGAAATATTCAGATGGGCTGTCATGAATATCCCTACTCTTAGCTTCACTTAGCAATTTGTGCTAATTTGTCCCCCTCCGTTCCACCCTTGTAAGGCTCCATCTGGAGTACTGCACCCAGGCCTGGGGCACCCAGTACAGGAAGGATGCAGAGCTGTTGGAGCGGGTCCAGAGGAGGCCATGAAGATGCTCAGAGGGCCAGAGCACCTCTGCTATGAAGAAAGGCAGAGGAAGCTGAGCTAATCTAGAGAAGAGAAAGCTCCTAGATGTTAAGAAGAAATTATTTGCTCGGAGAGTGGGGAGGCACTGGCACTGCTGCCCAGAAACTGTGGGTGCTCCATCCATGGAGGTGCTCAAGGCCAGGTTGGATGGGGCCCTGGGCCATGATCTGGTGTTTGGCAGCCCTGCCCACAAGGGCTTGGAACTGGATAATCTTTAACGTCTCTCCCGATCTAAGCCATTCTATGATTCTATGATCCTTCACAGGCAGCAGAGAGAACTCAGAATCTTCTCTCCTACATAAGCAAGATCTCCAAGGATACCAAATCCTCCAACTTCACCACCTCCCCTAAACTGTGCTCTCCTGCAGCTGGTAGAAATAGAAGATGAGGAACAACCAGCCTTCCCAGGCCCAGCTTAATTCACTGCTGAACACCATATAGTGTATTTGATCTCCAATGGGACAGCAAAGACTGCACATTGCCAGACGGAATCATTACCAAGGGGTAGGTATCTTCTGAAGACTGAGATGCTTTTGCATCGTAGGAAGGGTACATCAAAATGTCAACATCTCTCCAGCAGAATCCCAATCAGCAACATCGCCTGAAAGCTCTCCTCTGCTAATTCACTCTCACTTGTGAAACCAAGAAGGTAAATCTTGGGCTACGTCCATGTTTCCATTGTGTGCCCTGGTTAAATTTCAAGAAAGAGCACTGGGGTGAATGCTGCGGAGAATTTGCTGCCCAACAGCTAAAAATTTTCTCCTTGCAGGCTAATTGCTGGTCCAGTTTCCTTCTGATTCCACAAATGATAGCTGAAGAGTGAAAGGCTTACATCAGTTTAAACATCGCGCAATGAACTGGTTAGAAGCTTGGATCTCTTTTAATTTACAAGAGTAATAGTAGGAGCTTTACTCTGCAAGAAGGATTTTAAAACGACCAGAAAGCAGGAATGGACAGATAAACGGTCACTGTTCAAAATGGTGGTGATGGATGGTAATTGGGAAATTTTTCATACAATATTTTCATTAGAATTGAGAAAACAAAAGGTTTTTAAATGATTATTCAAGTTAAGAACAATAACAACAAACAAACAGACAAAAATATATCAGCTCCCTAAAAGCATGTGAACTTTTAGCAGTCTCCCTGGCGAAAACTACAGAGCAATACAAATACTTCCCTTACAGATCCCATGTGATAAATCGCTGTATTTTTTCCCACATCATAAACCTGCAGAGAAACTCACGTTTCTGCTTAGAACTATCACAAGTATTGTGGTAGTCAACAGGACAAAATATTATACTAAGATAAATCTAGAAATGTCCAAAAGAAGATCACAGAATCACAGAATCATCGAGGTTGGAAAAGACCTAGAAGATCATCCAGTCCAACCATTACCAATACTTCCCAGCATTGGGATGCACATGATAGAATTGCACCCAATTAGTACATGTATCTAATGTCAAGATCCTTCCCAATGGAGGAAGAAAGAGATGATTCACTCCCTGTACGCTGATATTCCAAAAACTTTGCTCTAAAGCTGCTAAGAAATAACCAAACAAAATAACATTATTCAAGAACTTCCACCCGTGAAATATTGGCCTGTTAAAGCTGCCAACACCCCGAAGTGTTGGTATGCCTTCAGAAAATGCCATTATTACGGCACATACAAAATCCATGTGACTGTCCAGATGATGAAAAAGGTATTGTCCTGAATAGCACCAACACAGACTGCAATAACCAATGTTTGAGCTGTTGGTGTTGTTCCTGTCAGTCAGACAGAAATTGAGTCGCTGCACTTCCCCCGGTGCATTCACAGAGAAAATTGTCCTGTGATGAACTCAAAAGCCTCGTGACTTGCTCAGCACTGTTGATCTCTTACTCTAACACCCTACACCCTCAGGATACCAGTTTTATTAAGACATAGTGTGGATAGTCCAGCAAATCATCCATCTGTAAACAATTGAATTAGAAGCCTGTCCTCAGAGCAATGTGCTCACAGTGAATACCAACAGTCTGGTGTGGAAGCAGGGAAACTCCATCCTGGGCTGGGAGAGAAACCTCTGATCATTCAGCCCTGTTTTCATCATAGCCACAGACCTTCTGAATGCCAATCGTGTTCCCATCTTCTTGGCTCCTCCATCTGCAAAAGGGCCATAAAAACATTTAGTTGCCTTGCACAAACCCTGATTTGCAAATGGAAAACCTGTGATATGGAATCTATTGTTCCCTTTTACAATTATAAATTCTTAACCATGGTGTGACTTGAAACAGCAGGTATAACAGTACAAATAGGTAACAGCACACGGCCTTTCCTTCTTTCAGAGTCATCTTAAAAGGGTTAACCTACCTTAACTGTTTGAATCAGATCTTTGTAATGAGGCACTCAAGGCGTGCCTCAAAATTCAGAGTTGGCTTACAGCACTCTAATGTCAATGGCAATTGCTGTTGTTCACTACAGAACATAAATGGATCACACAGGTAACAGCCAATGAGAAGCAACATGGCTGAAACAACAGGACTCCTGTAGTCTTAGGTGCAAGAAAAATAGATATTGTGCAGCTGAATAGCATTTATGATAGACAACCACTGAATAATATCAAATATCACAAGGCAACTGAGAACAAGGAATGGAGGAACTGTGTTCATTTTTATAGCCACAGTGAAAACATGACTGAGACTCAGAAAAATATCCAAATTTTCAGAAGAAGGGTTAGCAAGTATCTTCTTGTTAGGGACTAGACATAGTAGCCTAAGGTTCTGACACAGATCTGAGTTTCTGGAAGGAAAACTCTTCTCAGCTAAGTTCAGCTGTGGCATCTTGATCTAACTTCTTGAAAGGAAATAGATGGTGCTGCCACGGAATCATTCATCTGACCTAATTTATACTCTATGAATTGCTCTTACAGGCATATACCTCTCTCCTTGTATGAGAACCCTTAAAATCCTCAAAAATAGCACCTTGTCTCAGGATTATGACTCCATTTTCTCAGCACACAACCGTGATTTACTTGTATCCAGTAGCACTCAAATCTCAAGAGGAATACCAAACACATGAAAGCAGCCACCTTCAGAAGGCTGCAAAGTAACAAGTTCTCCATCCTAGAACCCTTTCCAAATAGATCTGCTCACATCTAGCTTCACTCTGCTGCCCTTCACAAGGGCTGCCTGCCGAAAAAGTGGAGACATAGAACAAGACCAAAAAAGAGTGAGAAAGAGAGAGATTTTGGGCAAGAGAAGCAAATGTAGACCAGGCATACCAGGTTGCCATATGTTAGCCTTCCTAGTTAGTTTCCACTCTTCCCATGATTATATGAGAGATCATCTATATTGAAGAAAGTCAGTATCTGCTGCTACTTAGTGCCGTGACTGCCTGGTAGCGTGCTGAGTGTTTCTCTGACACAGGCAGTAGAATTGGTCAAAACATCAGATTAATTGGAGTTTTGCCCACAAAAGCTAAATCCAAATAATTTTTAGATTTCTCGTTGAAATAAAAACTTATTCACAAGGAAATTTGAAAAAAAATTAAGTAAATAAAACATTTACGTTAACAGAGCAGGAACTGACCCCAACAACTACGAAGGTGGTTCAGGTTCTGTTTGTTTGCACTTCTCTCCAGTAAGCTCTCAGGGAGGACACGCTCCAAGGCCTCAATGATTTCTTGTAGTGAGGGGACCAAAACTGAACACAACACTTGAGGTGTGAGAACACAACACTCAAGGCTCTTCTCTTTTCTTATTTACTTTTTGTTTGAAGCAATCGATCCCAGTTTAGTTGCCAGTTGTGCTGATCCAAAAATCCTCCTCCTTGGGATTGAACCTGCTTGGGTATGGTAGTGGGAATCCAACCCACTGGATGCATTCAGAAGGGACCTGAGTGATCTCAGTGGGATACTGACCTGCCTGGGGCAGACAGAAGGCAGCTACAAAGAGGCAAATCTACTTCCACCTGACTTATTATTCAAGTGTAAAAGTTTAATGCACCTATCTGAACAATTAAGCGTGTTCTCTGGAGCATAGTTATGCTTTTGCTTCTGAAGAGACAATGGCTCATGAAATAGCAAGCACTACGGGCAGTACCCCAACATGGATTTATTCATGAGCTGCTTGATTCTTTGTACACACCTAGGAAGAAGAAACAGCTTTAGTAATACACATCACCAAAGGAGGATTTTAAGAAAATTAGGAACCATGCAGAAAATTCATTGGTCTTCTGAGATAAATTTGCTCAAAGATGGAAGGCCAGTATGTTTAAGGGTGGCTGATTCTACTCTGATAGAATTTTTATAAGATTTGTGCAGTCTTGTTATAAAAGCATTTGTGGTGCAAATCATGACTGGAAGAAGCACGACCTTGCTTCGGGAAAGAACTGAGCTTGCTTTGCTGTAATACACTTGGTAACCACCCTTTTGGAAATTCATACCAATGCAGCCTGACTAAGGACACTTCTTGATCTGTTATGTGATTACAGTTACCCCCAGAAGAGGAAAAGGGAGTTAATTTCATGGCTACCTTTGGTTACTAAGGCCATGCACTCACGGCCAGTCTGTAACTCACGGCACAGTAAATTGTCATTCTGTGAAAGATTTGCTTTTTCCTTTGGTTTTGAAGAAAATTATGCCATCACAAAACTTTTCTTTCTCTGGTATTAGCAATTCATCCAGGGTTATTCTGCTGCTATGCAAACCATCGTGGCAACTTTACAATTTCATCAATTTGATGCATTTGGGAATGCAATGGTTCAAAAGACCGCATCTTGCCAAATACCTATAATGGCGTTCCTTCTTCCAAAGAAATTACTAACAAAGGAGATTGTTTCTAGCAGAGTTGCCAAAAAATGTCTTTTTCCCTCCACTGAAAAGTGGCTTGTTTTTTTTGTCATAGTCGATCTCTGTGTAAATTTGATCACCTCACTGAAACATCCACACAAGATTCTTAGATCCAAGGCAGAAGAAAACCCAGGGGAAAACACAGGGAGTACACCATGCAGACATGAGAGGACAAAACATAATTTTGACTACAATTTCAAAGCAACTTCTATTCAAGGAAAAAGTCTAGTGAGCCTTAATGTTGATGCAAGGTGCACAGCAGGCTATTTCCAGCTGCTAGATCTGATTTGTGGCAATACTCCAAAACACACTGTTCAATATATAATTCTATCAAGTCATCCACAGAACTGAAGAAGTCAAGCTGGTTTCTTTTTCCTTCTTGAGTGTCACCATCAGGAGGAAAGATTCTCAGACAAATTAGATGCTAGATACAGCTCTGTAATCGTACAGCCTTGTGGAGATGCAGGATGATAACTCACGCAAAATAGTGACACAAAAAGATTAAGAAAATAAAGCATTACTGATGAAAAGCTGCAAAACCTGTGACCCCACAATGTGGAAAGTTAAGAGTATAAGCTGACTTGCATGCTTGTATATATACAACTTACACATCTAAATATTAACTGACCTTAAGAACTGTAACAGTGGTTTTGAAATCAACATTTTCTCAAAACAGATTGGAGAGTTCATCACTGTTATGTGACTGCCTATAATTAAGGTTTCTTCCATTGTAAATCCAATTATAGCAGACGTATTCACCTTACACACAAAACAGATCCACGTAACACAACAGCACAATAAAGACCTGGAGCCTTAAGAAAAAAAAATAGCCCATTATTTAAAATACTTTGCACCACTCTGCCACTGAAAATACACAAGCTTTATTTATGCTGGTAAGTTAAATGGTCTCAGGAAACATTTCCAGGCATCAGAGTGCCATCAGCTACATAGTTAAATCATAAGCATGACCTACAGCACCATTCTGGCCACAGCCATCATCACTGAGCCAACTAATGTCAGAGCACAGCTCAGGAATTAGTACAATCCAGAGATCATCCCAAAAGGTAGTTTGCAAGTGCTCACTTTATCAGGAAGCCAGGAGAGCTTAGTAAGAACAGGCTGCACCATGCAAGTAGGCCTCAATGCCAGATAATGGTTTTGAGCATGTTTAATTTACGAGCATTTCGACAACCACTCAGAACAGACATGGGACGCAAGTTGTTGCATTTCCAAGTCAATAAGAAGTTCTATATTATCCTCGAAGAGAGTCATCCAAGTTCAGAGAAAATTAAATGACATTTAGTTTACTTTTAATTTGGTAAAAAGAAGCCTAAGATCTCCATTTGGGAATTCAATCAACAGCTCAATGCTGTTCTGCTATTACAGAGATGATCCTTAGTTATACTCTCAACCATTTCATGCAGTTCTTTAGAAAAGTGTGGACTGCAGAGGTAATAGTCTTCAGGTAAAAACATTTTCAGATACACAGAAATAAGTTGTTTAAATCCCACTATTAGAGTCATCATGAAGGCTCCCATCTCCATTCCACAGAAACGGAGGGTCTAGAATACCTTGCTGAGATGTCTCTTGTCATCTTCAAGGGGGTTTTATTGATTTCACTTCCCGGATACTCAAATTTAAGAGTTGTACACTCCAGATATGAGCCATTGTGATCAGTCTCTGCATAATAAAGTCCAGGTGAGGGAGGAAAACAAGCATATTATAACACAAAAATATTATATTTCAATTGTATCCTGTAATAACATTTCCCATAAAAGGTCACTAACCCCTTGAAGCCAGCGAATTGTAAACTGTGTACTCAAGAAATGGATGTTATGAAAAAGCAGTTCATAATCCTCCTAACAATCTTTAGCATCAGGGCACATTCAGTATAATTATAGACTGTGGCAGAGTAATTTGAAAACTTTATTCCACAGGGCCATAATTACATCCTGACTGTAATCCTTTAATAGCCAATATCATTGAATGTATAATAGACATACAATATGACTCGATGAACAGACGTACTAAAATATTCTGCAAGCAAGCCACAGTAAAAGCAGAAGCAGAGACAGTGATGCAAGCTATTAAACAAGATACACAGTTAATAAGCAACAGAATACACAGCCTAGAAACATTAGAACTGGAATGGAAGAGCTTAAAAGGAAATATAATTTGGAGCCTAGATGTTAGACTCAGGTAAGCAACACAGTGTTCAAGAATCTCTTTACAAATCCAAAATGTTCCTGAAGCACAAAATCAGACGCTCCAGAGAAAAGACACAAATCAGGATATGCCTAGTTCTTCTAATACTTCAACAGGGGCTGGTGCTGCCTCTGCTCACTAAGCTAACAACAAGCCACCCTTGCAGTCAAAGGGTCAAATATCACACATTACAGCACTGTCACTTCCTTGTACTAATTACAGAGGAAGATAAAATAAGGAGGAAATTCCTTCATGTTAGCATGATGCAGTGTTTGTTGAGAAAAGTAAGATCTTCAATTTTAGAATGGCCGCAATGGGAAGAACAGACAGGCTCCTGACTGAGACTACAAGCAAAGCAGCAGCAAACCTCAAACTAGACAAAGGTAAGAAACAATGACTAATACTATAACCCAGTCATACTCATCGGCTGAATTCATGAGAACTTAGAAGGAAACAGCTGTAGAGAAGCCAAAGAAGTGACAGTTCTCCCTCCTCTTCTGAATTCCACCAGAGTTGAAAAGCAATCCAAAATGTCGTAATTTAGCTTAACCTCTACTTCCAATAGCTGAAGGCAGCAGACATACTTAGGCTGGCTCCAGAGCCTTTCATCTGCCTGGCAGGAGAATGCTATGAGACACAAATGTCATCTAAACTGCACTGCACAGAGGCAGAGTGGACACAACTTTTTTCTTGAACAATGTGATAACGGGATATGCTGGTGCACGTGAGAAAGCCACGGCCACCCAGGAGCTCTGTGCTGAATGCTGTGAGAACACAGCATGGCAGCTTTTAGACACGCAGCGTTTCTCGAGGCATATCAAATTTGATACACTAACACACCCTTACCTCCCACATGAATAAGCTGCAGCTTACAGAAGTTACTTTAAAACCATTTAAAAAAACAAAAAAAACAGGTATGAAGCCTAAGGAACAAGTAACAGGTTGGCACTTAGACTACGGTTGTGAATATATAAGCAGGACTACAAAGGCTGGTCTTTTCAAGAACATTAAGGTAAGATACCTGCAAGTCATTTGGAAGCTGAAGCAACACAACACACATCCTTCTGGAGTCACCAATTTTCATGGGTACAGTGCAGCGAACTGTCAGCCTTCATCATTAGTGAACAAGCTCCCTCACCACCTGGACCAGACATTAAAGCCAAGACCAGCATGAGACTCTTTTCCACTTCCTTTGAGCAGCTGAGAATGAGATGCAACATTTATGCTAGACACCGTAGCCTTCTAGAGTCAAAAGAGAGGAGAAAGCACTACCAAAGGCAGTGACCTGCTTTAGGATATCTTATACTAGGATAAGACTATTTACCCCAAAAGCGATCATGTCAGACATCTGCACCTACCTTCTGATAGTTCAATCAAGGCAGACAATTGCTAAGGTATTGCCTAAGAGGTAATCCTTTAGGAAAAGGCCAGAAAAGGAGAAAAGCTTACAAAAATAAAGCAACTTTCCCCAAACAATGCAACAGTCAAGACTGGCAATGGGAGACGGCAGTAAGAAGCGGCCAGTGCTCTAGAAAATGGCAGGATCAGTGATCCCAACAGGATGATCATCGCAGCTGAAGCAACAAGAATAAATGAAGCCACAGAAGCAAGCTGGGTAATACAGGCAATTCCTTGCCATCTTCTGCAATGTATAACTGTTCATCAACTACATCGTTCAACTTGTTGCGAGGGATAGAAAATTCAAATGTTAAAAATGACATGGACATTCATGTGCTGCTTTCCCTTGTAGTGTTTTTCTTTACCTCTTGAAGAAAAACTTATTAAAGTCCAGTGTATAAAAATGAGATATCCGGCTGTTTCTTTACCATGGTTTTACCTCAGCTTTCTTTCACTCTTTCTCACGGTTGCTATATGGTATGTCTCAACATTAAGCCATGTGCTATTCAATTAAGCAGAAGGTTGCATATCTCTGCTCGGTATCCCTGGTGGTTTTAAGTCATCTTTCCACTTGTTCCATCTCCAATGCTTATTTGGCACAACAGAAATTTTTCCAGATGAGGGAGAACCTACTTATCACAAAGAATGAATTATTTACAGAGAGACTGGTACTCCAGTTTGTGTCAAGACTTCACTAATTGCAGTTAATCAAAAGTACCGCATTGAACACAAGCACAACACTCTTCAGGTTCATGAGAGCCTTGAGTGCTTTTAAACACTACTGAAAAAGGAAAAACTCTGGGGTTTGCCAGCAGGAAGCAACACCTTGCACTTCTACGGTATTGACTCAAATCAAATCAAGGTTAAATCAGAGCTAAAATCAATCATTTGGTAATTGGCTGATGGGGATAGGTGAACCCCTTTCCTAACAGGTGCGTGGTATCATAAATTCTCTAAGTCAGAAGTCCCAGTTACAACTATGCAGGTCAGACTGAACCTCCTGCTGCACTTCATCTTACCTGTGCTCAGTCTCCATGCACCTCACATCATCTCACAGAAGTGTTCTGTGATCATCGGACCTTGCTCCAGAGACTAAGCAGGACCACAACCCCTTCAACAGCAGCATCACATCACAGCAATTCAGATACTGTTGAAATCCCAGCTTAGGCCACATGGCAGCTCACAGATAAACGATCCTTCAGGTGTCAGATTCAAACTCTGAACATACAGAGTGCAGCGGCAGCTGAAATCAAACAGCCTGTCAAATGTAACACCTGGTCAAGCTACTTCTAAATGTCAACTCGTTTTACTCTAAAGAGCTGTATGTGATTTCACATAGTTAAATCCAAAATTACACGGCTGAATACTATCATACCAACACCACCTCACCACTTTCAAGCAGATAAAAACAGGCATTTTTCCATCCAAACGCACTATTTTCTACTCCTGCAAATATAGACAGATTTGCCTTAGCAGGACGGGTAACAGATCCACCAGCCTCACCAGTCTCCAGAAATTTGCCCTAAAGCTTTAGGTATTAATAGAACACACCTTAAGAAATCAAGCTTTGTAAAAGTACTAGTAAGTGCTGGTGAATGTGACTGGAGGCAGAAGAGATACCTGCCCCCTCTGGGTCTGTCTCCAGTTCAATTCCTTCCTGCCCAAAAGCATTCACACCCGATGCATGTGTTCCTTCTCAGGTGAGCGCCCAGAGCAATAGGTTAAGGAAGCAACTTTCAACTCACTTTTCAGAGGGTAGTGTGGTAGTGCGGGTCCTCATTAACAGCTGGCACAGAATCCACAAAAGGTAAACTGAAAAAGCAAGCTGACTTGCCAAAAAACTTAAATTCAGCAAAAAGGGGCTAACAACTCATTTTCTTTTCTCCTCTGATGTCTCATCCAGACTTCTTTTTTCTGCCTAATGGTCATTTTAATGTCATGTGGTCTTCCACATGATAGGTAGGTCAGCCTTCCAAAAAGGACACTCACATCTTCCGCTGGAGTCGCTGAAGAAAAATACAGCTAACCTTATGGAATCTCTCTAAGCCTGACTAAAACTGGCAACCGGTAACCATTCCATATTATCAGCATGCCTTATTTGTAGCACTGAACAAGTGTCTCAATGTGCAAGGCTTCCTCAAAAGCCTGACTCCTGCCACATCGTGCTCATTGTTCTGGATTCTGCTGCGTACACCAGAAACCTAAAAAGTCAGCAGTGCAGTGACCAACTCCTATTTTGCAGTCTTCAAAACCCAACACCATTTTGAGACTAAATGAGTGCTCAGTGCTAATGGCTCTTGATTTCATTTTGACGGATAATTCTGAAGCATATTATTCTCAGGATCACCTCTTCTCCCTGCATTAACAGCCTCTCAGTTTCTGATAGGACAACATGTCAGAACTCTTCTGGCTTATACCTACATTTCCCTGTTTCTCAAGCTTCTGCTTAAGCAAATGACTTGAAGGTGGCAGAAGAAAAGGAACAAAAAACTTATTTAGTTCGGGGCTGCACAGGAATACCTGTCCAGCATTTTAAATGCTTTCCTAGTGATTTATTCTCAACAGACCTGAACACATTTAGTGTCTGTACCTCATAAGATACTGCAGCAGGACTCAACAAAAATACTTCAACGTAGACAAGGTGATATCACACTGGAACAAGCTGAAGCAGTACACATATTGGCTTTTCCATTTCATTTTTAGTGGAAGGCTTGAGCAAAATAAGCTTCAACATGTCTACTCTGAGCTGAACTTTAAGTTATAACACATTCAGAAACAGGTTAGAGTCACAGAGTCCCCCTTTAATATCTAATGTATTGGTTGGTCTAATTCTTTCCATGCCAGTTAAAAACAAATTGATGTGTATTGCAAAATCCTTACTGAGCTACACAAACCGCCTCAAGAGTAAACTTGCAAAACCTCTGTTGCCACAGAACAAATAAATATCAGCATGGAAAGAAAAAGGATATCCTACCCTATTAATGACTGAAATCATGGGCACACAATGCTTCTGCTATCACAAGAACATGTACCCATGCAATGTGCCTAAGTCCTGGAAAGGGTTGCCCCAAGATGCTGAGGATTCTCTATTTAGAGATCCTTGAATGAAACTTCGCTGACTCTGAACAACTAGACCTAACTTTAGGGTGACCCTTGTACAGAGCAAGAGTATGGACCAGAGCTTCCCAGAGACACTTTTCAATTTGAGATTCACTATGATGAGTTTTACATACAGTGACCTATGAATGGAAAGCTAACCCTGGGAGACAACAGAAAGGAATATGCAAATCAAAACTACCACAGACACTCATAAAGATGTTAACAGCGTTTATTTCACTGGTGCAAGGCCTGTGTGTCATCCACCACTCAGCAACATCAGAACAAAACATCTTCTATAAAACAGCTTCGGAAAATTCAAAACAAAGTAACAGTGGCTCTAATAAACTTCATACAGTACTGTAAATCACTTAATTTGTGTCATTCAAACAAGAATAAATCAGTTGCTAGCATACATGGCTTCTATTTTTTTTCCCCAAAAATAAAACATACCAGCACAACTCCAATACATGCCTCACACCTGGAAATGCGTAACATCACTCCATGACATCGATAGCTGTTCGTGCTTAGAACTAGTCATCAATTCACCCTACTGATATCATAAAATACAAAATGATATGGAAAAAAACCCCTACATTTACAAAGTATAGTCCCAATCCTGCAATCTAATCTGTTAGGGCAGGTACCTGCAACCATCTCAACCCCCCTGAAGGCAATGTGGTATTTAGTGCTCCAATGCTAAAGATTTGATTGCAGAATTAGGGCGAAAGTGGGAAAGGTTTAAATCTTTCCACAAGTAGTAAAACACTGCTTCATTCTCCTAGATTCAGTTTCAGTAGTATTTGCACAACCTCCTAAACAGAGAATTACCTGCTGTCAGTTACCTCACATTCAGGAAGAAAAGATAGGCTTTAAAGTAGTCTGCAGAGAAATGGCTTTCACTGAAATGACTTGGGGCTGTGAGCTGTGCTGTAGCACACGGCGGTGATCCAATTGCTTCCAAGAGATAGCCACACCTTGCTTCAGTATTTACAGTACCTGTTGCCTTCCTCTGCCTGACATGAGCTTCTTCATGAGTAAGAAATCACAGACCTTGTTTCCATTAGACAAGCATTATGACATGACTCCAAACACAGGATTATGACGACAAATGCTAGGGCCATATTCTTCATAGTCTTTTTTCGTGTGACATACTTGGAAGAACTCCGGCTGTGAAAACATAAAACAAATCCTCTCAAAACCATAAGAATACGTAAAGCAGAAAACAGACAAAAATAATGCTTTGATTTTTTTTAGATTGCAGCTTTGTCTTTAAGATGTGAAAACAATCAGTGAAAGTCTGTATGGACAATAGAGTTGATTTTAAAAAGAGCAATAAGAAATCTCACTTTGACGACATGAATTGTTCTTGTTTTTCTCCACTTGATTCCCTCTCATGTCGACGAATGTTTGTTTAGATCCTATACTCCTGAAGTCCTGAGTAATCCCAAGGGCTAACTTCAAGAATAAAGGGACTATGCTACAGCTATCATATAAATACTACTTCAGAATTATGTCATATCACGATATCCTTACTCAAGTAAAGCTCCCACTTGCTCTGTTGAAATTTTGCAGAACACTGTGATAGGATTGCAGAATGTGACAAAGTTCAGGCTGTTACAAAAGGTTTAAAAGTGGTACTCAGAACAAACATAGCCAGCAGCCAACGTGAAAAGAAAGATTCTGAATAGTTCTCATGAATACTTACTGTTGAAGCCAGCATGGAACCACCGAACCAAACTGCATAACGCTGCATATGATGTGTTATCACTTGAACTTCAACCGGCTTGGGCTAAGAAAAACAGTTCATCACTAGTTTACATTTCCTTATAAATTCAAAACATCTAGAAATGTTCAGCCCTCCATTCATATCACTATCTCACAATTACTCAGACCATCGTATTTCCTAGGAGATCGAATCATATAACAACTCCTGACTAGTACACTGAAGGACACAACAGTTAAATCCCTCTTGCCTACTGCTAAGATCACTTTTCTCCTAGTAAGCTCCTAATAAGAGAAATGAGAAACGTCCATACAGACTGCTCACAGTAACTTCAAGGTTTCTGTAAAGATACGTCATAAGTTGCAAAGCAACCAAGAGACTTAATAATACATACATACACTCAATTCATTCTGCAGCACTGTGTTTTCACTTGTGAGGTGAAAGCCTTGAACTTCATTTTTTGTACTATTCTCATAATAAACCTACTTGAAATTCTTACTTACTTTTATCCGACCCCCACTGAGTTCCTCACTAAGTCTCAATCTCGCATCCACTACTCTCTTCAAATCCCTTTGCAGTCGTCGTCCAAAGTCCCTGAACATTGTGGATCCTCCCGAGAGCACCACATTCTGTGGAGAAAATAAAAATACACTCTTTAAATCCATCTTCAAAGTGAGTTTCCCATATCGTATTAGGAAGCTGACAAGCTACACAGACTACCTTAATATTGCTCAGTTTCCACAGGAGGTCCACAGCTCCGTACGTTCTCCCTTTTTCTTTAAATTATAGTTTTGTGTAGAATATACCACCACAAAAGAGAAGGATTACATTAAAATAGTGAGCTAGTATCTATACACGCACTGGAGGAGAAAGACAACACTGTAAAAAGTCTCAGAGATGTTGGCAACATACAGTTTTAGCACTGATGCTAAATAAGGCTGTAGCCTGGTTATGTTGCTGTTAGCGCTGGAAAGTTATCTAGAACTCATTTCTAAAGAGTTAAGACTCCTAAATGCAGTAACCAGCAAATCCAATGATTCAAAGATGTATCCAAAAAGGACAATAGGCCTGAGAAAAGTACAATGCCTTCTACTTTTCTCTACCTGCTTGCCTAGTGCTGGTTTTCAAAGCAGAACTAAAAGCCTTGTTCCCTGGATTTGTGCTTTGATTCTAAACACAGGTTCTAAAACATCGCATTCTTAATTCTGATAATATCTCAGGGCTACAGACCACTGCAGAAGTCACTTCAACAAGGCAGGGAGGCTGAGGTTGGACTTCAAAACAGGAACACTGGAAAATAACAATGGTGGCAGCAAGAATGGACTTCATAATCAAAAAGAAGTGAACACTACATGACAAAAAATAAAAAAGCATGTTTGCCCTGCAGTGCCTGCATGTGGCACTGCAAACCAAAACACGAATTACTGCTTACTAAAACCACTTGTGTACCTCAGTCACACTGGCAAGGAACTTTACTGAGATCAGGAGTTCCGTATACACTCAGTAAAGGGTTACTGTTCAAAATAGCTTTTCTCACAGCAGACTGTGCACATAATGAAAGAATCCCTGAACCGCTCCTCGCAGCCAGGAAACCTGCATACACATCTGAAAAGTTGAAGACATGCATAAGCATTCACACTATCAGGCTGCGGAAGTAATCTTTTGGATTTTAAGCACCAGAGTACAAGCTGCAAATGAAATTTTCATTGCTAAATGAGAAGAAAGCTGTTTGCTTTTTCATGAAAAATAATGAGGAAAGTAACCATATATATAAAGCAGGAACCAGAAACCAGGGTCAGTCCTAAAATCAACTTTCCCCCTTCATATACAAGGGCTCCCTCCACATACAAGAACGTATCTTCCTCTGCCTAAAAGTGCTCACACACTCTGTAAGAGGAAACTGCTAATGGGGAGGAAAAAAAGGAAAAAAGACAACCACCGACTTGAGTGATGAAACAGCAATTAAAAAATTGTCATCAGAAAATATTACCTGGAGATAACGAAGCTGGCAAAGAGAGTTGAAAGCAGTAATTCCATTCAAAGCAAATTAAACTTCGAGTATACATCACAAAGTGGACAGTGATACCACTAAGAGATTTCAGAATACTCTTGAGAATACTTGTATTCATACATCTTAGACCACCTTATGCAACTGTAGCTAGTCGTAACACTAGGAGAATCTTTTATTATTTCAGGGATAAAATCTAGAAGGTCGCACCTTGAAATTATGATTACTCAAGTAATTTTACATGCTAAAAGAAGATTAAGTACAATGCAGATCAAAAAGAATAGAAGCACTAGGGTATACTGGTTGAAAACGTGCATCATCTCATCAACGTACCTGGAAAAGTCAGGCTAAACAACAGGTGGGATACAAGTAGGTACTACCACCCGCCATCATAACATGATCCTACACAGTTACAGTTCCCCTGTTCCCTGTAGCTCTTGTCAGCAATGAGCCAAATCTGTGCTAAATCTTTATCAAATGACTGCTGATAACATGTGGGCTTCAACAAATCACCACAACTCAGCAGGTCAATCTTCTGTAAGGAAGGCAGAAGACAGGTAGGCCTCACTCACAGCCAAAGCAGAATCCACACACATTTCCTCACCCTCTGAACAACACACCACCCTTCAGAAAGAACACAATGAAATTAGCAAAAAACTATTAGAATTAAAATAAACAAACAGCCAATACCTCCTCTAAAATTACTGAGTGTTACACAATGACTCCAGTAACCACTGGAATGAAAAACATAGTAGCAGCAAGGAAGGCTAAACATGTCTGTGGAGAAAGCTTACTAGTGGTCCTTGGATTTTCAGCCTGCTTGGGAATTCTCTGGCCTCTCAGAAAAAGAGATCAAGAGAGTTCGGATTCAAGTATCTGTTTCCAGCTGCTTCCTTTAAGTGAGACTTCTTCTGATCTACCTGCTTAAACACACTTCAGCTGGTTTAACAGTTCCAGGCAGAGCACGGGTCTTACAGCTGACACTGATCACACCACCTAATGGAAAGAAGCTCCAGAGTGTTTTTGCTTTTATAGCTAACTGGCTGAAAGTTATTCTGGTTTGAAAGAATAAATTTTCTTAGAAGAGAGGGTTGAAGATCTTCCATGCTCTTGAATAAGATAACCACAGGTAGTAAATAACAAAAGCAACCCAGTTCTGGAAGGAAACTGAGGGTCAATGCCATACATCTCAGAGGGCTGGCAGGAAACTTCTCACTTCCCATGCATTCCTTTCATTTCCATGATGAGCTCCAGGATACTGAATTTCATTCCATACCATCTCTGATCCTATACCTGTACAGTACAATGTGACAATGATACAAAACAAAACGTAACAAAGCCACCCAGTTACAGTAACAGAAATTTTTATCTAAGTAAAGCTTACCTAAAAGCTACACACTTTTGCTGATTTAATTAAAACAGGGCATCATTTACCAAGACTGTACAGAAAGTATAAGAAATATCAGACATCTCAAACAAGAAATATTGTCCCCACACATAAGTAAATGTATTGGGGGGGGGGGGGGGGGGGGGGGGGGAACACTATTTCTGGAATAAAATTTTACTTTGATCATGAAGAAACAATTTCTGTTTCTTTAAATTCATGATATTTGGTGTTTATTTAACCGTTTAAATATGATCCCTGCTGTTCCACTTGGGCACTCAGACAAAAAAGAAACCACAACTCAGCCACTGTTAAACCAGCTAGCACACTAACATTACAAACCCAATTAGTAGTGGATAAGAAGAAACAGGGTTTCTTCTCAGCACTCCTTTGCTACACTAACAATGTTAGTCACTTGGGGCTTCAATCTAAAGTAGCAGGAATGCCTTTGCTTTCCCCATGACTTACATCAGTGCCAACAGGATGCACAACTAACGGCCTTGCAAACCCTTAACTCACTCACAGAGTCTGCCTACTCTGCACTTAGCAAGTAGTTAAACCCTTGCTAGCTTCTGCTTGAGGACACCTACAATTTCAGAGAAAGAGGTAAGGAAAGAACTGATATGGCAAATGAGCTGGAAACCGCTGTACGGTATTTCTGACTGCAGCTCACAGCCGCACGGCAGTCTAACAGCGCCATCTACACACCACACGGTGTATGTGAGGCTGCTTTCACACTATTTAAAAGTGTTTGAAGTGACGTTAGGGAGACATTTGCTATAGCTTTAGTCTTTTGCATTTCAAATCTCTCCAGGATTCGAGGATGGTTCATTACAAGCTGGGTAGCCAAGAGTGTGACTTTCTAAGAGAATGCAAGTACAATACGCCTACTGCAAACATTAACTGCAGCAGCACTTTCAAGCTCTCTACTGCTCACGTTAGCTGCACATCCAGTTGAAAGTCATCTTCTCAATAGAAAAGAAGCAGTAGCCTTAAAATTCACCGAAAGCCAAAATAATCCATCTATAACAGAAGTCCACATTCACCAATACACCACAGTCCCAACTCATGTGATGCAACGAGCGCTAAAAACTAACTTAAAAAAAAAAAAATAAGAGGCCAAGGATGTGAGAACTTGATCCACCCTGAATGCTTAGACCTGGTTGATTAGGATCTTTCAGAAAGAATTCTGAAACCAGCTGAATGCTCTGTCAGACATCACTTTTATCTCAAATCACATATTTGTGCCAAAAACACAGAGAACAGAGATGAGGAAAGAAATCAGTCATGGGAATATGCAGGTGTAAGGTTGTTGGTCATATCCCACTGGTAGAAGGCACAGGTTTCAGAACTGTTGATACTGTTCTCATCAACTGTTACTGTCAGAACTCTGGAAGTATCTGGGGAGAGACTCTGGAAGGTGAAAAAGGAAGATGAAACAGAGAGGAATAAGAATGACAATTTCTGAACCTGTTAGAAAAATATAAAAAACATTGTAACTTATTAGAATATCAAGCAGTTTTTAGTACTTTGAAAAGTCCTTCATCCACTTTTAAAAGTTGTTATAACTGTCTCCACTAGCCAACTGATATGTCTGGCTATTCTTTTTTTGACACTGAGGTAAGGTGTCCTAAGATACACCCTAACTGACACGAAGTTATGACAAGTTTCAAGGTCATACAGAGCGCTTCCAACTTAAAGAGAGATTTTAAATAGCAGTACTGAAACCATGCAACATCATCATTCCTTGCAAATATACTACAGAGCAGGTATTTCATGCTGCTTTCAAGCTAGATGTGCATTAATAACACTGTGTTTAGTAATATACTCAAAGTAACCTAAAAGCAGTGGGAAAGATCACCTTCTACTTCCACATCATGCAACTGCTCCCTACGTTCCTGTGATATGTTATGTATTTATATAAGTGTGATGAAAACAAGGAAAGAGGAACAATATTCTAGGGAAAACTGGAGCTAAAGAACTGGACTGAGAATACCCAGGTGGATAAAGGCATGGGGGCATTTGTGGATGGAGAGCTGGACATGAGCCAGCAAAGCGTGCTTGCAGCTCATGAAGCCAACTGTATCCTGGGCTGCAACAAAAGAATTGCAGCCAGCAGAGCAAAGGTGACTTTCCCCCTCTGTTCTGCTCCTTTGAGAAGGCTCCAGGGAGACATCATTGCAGCCTTTCAGTGCCTAAAGGGGGCTACAGGAAAGCCCCCTTTAGAGGGATTTTATCAAAGAGTGTAATGATAGGTCAAAGGGTGGTGGTTTTAAACTAAAAGGTGGTAAGAATTATATTAGATAATAGGAATAAACTATTTACTACTAGAGCAGTGAAGCACTGGCACAGGCTACCCAGAGGAGCCCCATCCTTTGAGGGGTTCAAGGCCAGGTTGGATGGGTTCCTGGGCAACTGGGTCTAGTCGGAGGTGTCCCAGCAAAGGAGTGGAACCAGGTGATCTTTCAGGTCTCTTTCAATTCAAACCATTCTATGTTTCTGTTATAATGCTCTAAAAAAGAAAAAAAAAAAACAAACCAGAACTGGATAAACAAACTATACCATTCTGCCCAAAGAACACCAAGGTGATGTGATGTACTTTCAGCAGCCTCACCAAGCCTACAGAAGCACGATCACATGGCCTGCTGCATGCAGAATGTTTCATTTTCCAATGGAATTCAGCATACAGGAATAAGCAACACAACCAGGATGCCAGACTATTTCAACCGTATGGTAAGATCCAAAATACCTAAGTACTCAGTTTCATTTAATTCTACTTTCTGTTGTTTCTGGTTTATTTAAAAAATAAATACATAGTTTACCTTATTTCTTCAAATTTCAGTGCAAGTCTCTGGTTCCAAACTCAACAGCTTACCTATCCTTCCTTATTTTATCAGAAAGAATCTCACTCCAGGCAATCTGTAACTCTCAACTCCATTAGATACAGTCAGGGAAGATGGAGAATAACAATACAAATCAGTGCTTCCAAGCAATTACTTTGAGATGTAATCATTATCAGAATTAAAAACAAAGTACATTGCTACTAACCGTTATATAATTAAAAAGAATTTAGGAGCTTATCTTGTGCAATTTGTAGAAGAATGCTTGCATGTGGAATTGAACAGCTACAGGCTTTAGGAACTGGATGAACAGCAACAGTCTTGTCTTGAGAAGGTCCTGCTGCTCCAAACCTTAACATAAGGTAATAAAACTGACCTCATAAGAGAACTGTTGATAAGATCAGGAAACAGGAATACAACTGCAAAAAGATAGACACTATAGGACATCAGAAGATGGGTTACAGAACAATTCTTCACAGGCTACGTAGCAGATATAACCTGCAACAGGGTATTTTAAGATATTTTTGGAGGAGCATTGATGAAACACCTACATATATCCAGTGTAAATCTAGCACTCCAGCACAGTAGCAAGAAAATATCTGTCCCTATGGAAAATTCAGCCTTGTAGAAAGAAAAAGGACAAAGGAGAGCCAGACATTAAGAGTTTCCAAAAACCTTTTGCTGTAATCCCAAACTTGAAGCTATTGTAGCCACCCACTGCAAAAGTCGCTCTGCATAGGACTTCGTTAAGCAGTGGAACTTCCTCTTCTAACCTGCATTGTGGATTTGCTCTAGGTTACTATGTCTTATTCTAGATTACAGAATATGTTATCTAGATAACGAAAATATGCTACAAAATGTTAATAGATACAAACTGCCCTAAGATATACTTAGTTACAAGTTAATTGATCTTGAGAATACGCCAGCTCTCATAGACAAATTCTAACAGAACAACACCACAGCCTTTCACACAAACAAGTCTATTTCTTCATGTTACTACCTTATGCTGTTATTTAAAAGAAAAAGAAAAAAAGAAAAAGAAAAAAAGAAAAAAAAAAAAAAGGGCACCGCTGCTGCTACACAAACAGAAAAGAACTAGGAAGCACAGACTGTGCTGCCAATGCAGAAAGAGAGCTGAAAAAACTCTCTGGACTATATGCCCCAAACAAGCTTAAACAGCCTTAATTATTGCCTTCTAAAGGACTAAGCTTTCATGTACTTTAACATGATGTTCGACACCCGGCTAAAACTGCAGTGACCACATTGAGACTATGAAAAGAAAAAAATCCATGTAGGGAAGAGACCATGAGGCAACCCTTAAAATGAGAAAACTCCAAAAACTCCCACGTGTAAGAATTTATATTACAAATATCAAATATTTGAACTATTTATATCAAATATAAATAGTTCCTTGGGAACACAATACTTACCTGCACGCCAAGCCACTGCTAACCACCACCTTTTGTTTAAAATTAAAAGCAGCAAACATCAAGTATTCCTCATTCAGAAAAATTGTACCTTGTTTATCTTAAACTTTATTTCTATTCAAAAGCTCACATTTCTTATAGTAGGGGAAATCATAGCTACACATACCATACACAAATGCATCATAATGATGACGATTATCTTCCAAGTGAATTCAGTTAATCTTAGAACACAAAGGCCATACCTTATATAATGGACGCCGGACATCAATGGGACAGTTCTGTATAACTTCATCAACTACATCGGAAATGGATTCCATAAAATCAGGATTAGCAAACTGGAATGAAATAGAACAGACGTTATGTGTTCCCTTCCAAAAAAGGAAAAGGCAGAAGCGAGATTGCAAAGACAACTTGTAACAGTACTTTTAAAAGAAAAATAAAAAGGGGGGGAAATAAAAGTCAGTATTAATCCTGCTGACCAACTACTCTACACTATAATGAGCCCACTTTCGTACAAGGTAAATAAGAAATGTTCTTTTCTACAGGCAAACTCAGCTTCTCTTCCTTGGTCATAAATTCACCGTTCAGAATTTATGCACTAGAAGCCTACTACTGAATGTGACATGACTTCAGAGTAAGTTTTGTCAGAGATAAACTGAAAACAGAACAAGATTGTAAAACGGCTTTACCAAAGACCGCTTGTACCAAGCTAACTCTAAGCCTTTTAAAGTTAGGAGTTAATTAAGTCCAGGGAGATGTTCTTTTTGGAAGCAGTATGTATCATCTGCTGTGTTTTTCTTGTCTAGAAAGGTAGTGTTTTCAATATATAGACAAGACATTATTAAGTACGTTACATTACATTACTACATTAAGTAATGAAAACAGAAGGAAGATTGTCCTTTGTGCTATTCCTCACTGTCTTTACAGGGTCTGGGGAAAGAGAAACTATTAAAACCATGTCTGATATAGGATTCAATGCTCCTCTGTAAGATTGGGTAAACAGTGGGGAGGAAAAGCTACTTAGCCTAGAGGTTTAATGGTGATGTAAGATTAGACACCTAGAAATTGATAACAAACAGATTGAGGCTGGAATTTAGGCAAAAAAAAAGGCAAAAGAATGAAATTTTTCAACACTCTTCCAATACAAAGAGTAGACAAAATGAAACTTTAGTGCTAATACAGACCTTGATCAAGCTTTTATACTTTATTACAGACTACGGTTGCCTGTAATAAGCTGAATGTAGCATAAAATAATGGACAGGAAATACTCTGCCATGCTGAAACATTAAAATTTGACTCCATCTTCTCCCAGGATATCACAACATCCTGAAGTTCACTCAAACTGAACTACCAGAAATCAGACAGACTAGGCACTGTAAACGTCTCCCAGAACTGTTACTTATTACCGCACCAACACAGATTTCAAAGGAGATTTCCTCAGGGAGAAAAATACTGTCCACAAACTGGCATCAACAGAAAGCAACAACAAAAGTCAAGATTTCAAACAGTATCAATTGAATAATTGCATGCAGAGTACTGCCCAAACAGATTGGTAACATAACTAAAATCAAGAGTATGAAAGCACACTAGTTTAAACCAGCGCTTACAGGAGAACAACTACTATACAAAATCTGAAAGTTCTAACTTTCTTTTCTGAACTTTAGGTTGCCTTTAAAGAAAGAAAATAAGAGGTTACAAACATAGCATGAGATACAAGAAAAAAAAATACCCACTGCACTCACATTGCTCTGCACTTGTGCTACCTGAGACTGAACACGGCTTGCAGTTCAGACCTACTGAGAGCTTACTTCCACTTGATGGCGCACTCGCATCAAAAACGATAGTAATTCCCTCCCCCTCTACTTACACAGCAAAGTTTCTGTAACTTAATACTATTAGATTTAACTCTTACCTCAGGATGAAAGAAAATTTCAGGTCCAAGGAACCTTTCATAACCAACATCTATAACAAATTTGGTTTTGTTGATTGCATTGATGCCAGTATACTGTTTGATCCATTTTCGTGGATCTCCATCATACTTAGCAAATTCTTTCACTATGTCAGGGCAAATATAACAATATTTCTCCTGTTAAGAAATATCAAGCATAAAAAATTTGCCAAAATAATTACTTTACTATTGACTTACACTATATTTCAATGAGGAAAATAAAAATATGTAAGCATTCTTACAGATTAGTGTACAAATATCTCTTAGACAGCCCAATAACTACTGAAGCTTCAACCATTCAAGACAACACACATGCTTAACTCTTCAATAAGATTCCACACTGACTCATCCAGATTACAGAAAAGTTCAATAGCAAACTCTCTTTGCAAGATCAGATCCATGAAAATCAACCTACTGACATTACATATGCATTAAATAAAAAAAACAAACCTTAAACAAATCGAGCTCTAAATGCTAATTCAATCTGCAAAGCATGTTCAACTCCATCAAGGAGTCTAGCGTGATGATTTTCTTTCTCTTTCTCCTTACAGCGCACTTGATTGGATACGCCAGCAGAAGCTTGTGTAATTATTTGCATTTTTAAGTGAACACAATCGACTTGCTAAAGCAAAAAAAGAACATTTGCTTGAAGTATTTAGGTATTCGGAGACAAAGAAGAGTGTACCTTTATGGCTTTTGCTGTCTCCAGAGATTGTTCAGGAGGAATTCCCACTTCTCTCTCCCTCAGGAGTTGTTGAATAAAGTAAGTAATATCTCTACCTGCAATAGGAATATGTTTGATGCAACTTCCAATTACATAGCCTTCTGCCTATGTGGGAGGAGGAGGGAAAACAACAAGAAGATGATCTTTAGGAATCAACAGCAAAGTTATCATTTGTTTATACAATTGCTTGCTTTCATTTTTAATTGGAAGTAAAATACTGGAACAGTGAAGTGTTACAACGTGCAAGCAGCCCCCCGCTAACTGGATATTCTCTTTAAAAGACTTCCATTACAACTTATAAACAGATACTGCTGATCTATTAGACATTGAAACACACAAGCAACAGACAAAAAAAATCTTGCACACATTAAGATAGACCAAGTGTGATCAGATGTAATCTTTCTTTTTTTTCGGGCATAATCTGAAAACCAAATATAATATGAAAAGACTGCCCACCTCCTGTTTCAAAATGAAAAATCAACAGGCGAAAGTATAAAATTATTAAAAAGCTCAGGCAACAACAACAAGAACAAAATAAATCAAATGAACACATATCTAACAATAAGTACAATGAAAACAAGAAATCTATTTGTTGCATTTTTTTCCAGGACGTACTGACTGAAAGCAGTCGTATTGCTGAACCAACGTTATTTCTTCTCTTGCTTTTTACATGCTTCAGAGCTTCATATGGTAAATGTTCTTTATCAAGCATTTCCCAGCAGAGGACAATACTGATACAACCAGATTAATACCAAAACGCAAGAAATTATAGGGAGTCGGATGTTCATCCCTGAAATAACTGATCATTCAAGCATACTACATGCTTCAGAAGTACCTTGTCATCAATAAAATATACGTTAGTATGCATGGATAACTGGATATTTTTAACATCCTGCCAGAATTAAGCCATTTGAAATGAACTGTGTATATGAGCATGCCTTTGTACCAGCCTGCAGTTGCTTCCATAGAGTTCACTAACTTTGAAAACACAGACAACAGCTACATAACATTAATAAAATACAAGAGAGAAAAAAAATTTGTGTGTATGACAAGAAGTAACATAGGCATGCAGGAGATATAACAGTGATATACATTAATATTGAACAGAACTGAAGCATCATATTAATGCAAGACAAGGATTTACACAGAAGCAACCTTTAAAAGATGCCCTGGTGCAACAGTGTGGACAGCTAAAATTAATCTCATAAATAAAGTCACATAACTAAATACATATTTTGCAAAGCCACCGTTAAGGGAGGAAAGAAATCCCAAACAACCAAATAACCATAAAGTTTTTGAAACACTGTTTACTTTGGTAGTTCTTATTCTAATATATAGAAAACAAAATGTGTATTTGTCTAAGCAACCAATATTTTAGAAATGCACCCTCCTACATACCACAGGAATTACATGGGTCACTCCATCACCGCTATCAATGACAATTCCAGTCAAAGTACGTTCTCCAACCTGCCGTGACGTCCAAGAGGCAGCTAAGGCCAGCACTGCCTGTATGGGAAACAGTCTGTATTTAGGCAGAACGTGCTGATTTACAATCTTAGAAAACAATCATTTCAAGCATTTTAGACATACACATATGGAAGATATTATACACTGCAGCTGTAGTGTATTTTAGAAGTATATATTCACTTTGATCACCTGAACAGCAATGTAAAGTCCTGGTATGTTAAATGATTCAAACATGATTTCTGCAAGATACTCTCTGTTTTCAGGCGTGTTCAGGGGAGGTTCTGTCTGGAAAAAAAAAACAAAAACAACTCCTCAGAGTCCTAACAGTTAACGCAATGATTAGCTCAGTAGAGTAATAATCAAACTTCTAGAATTCTTAATGCATTCCTAAATCTCACACAAGCTCCAATTCTAAAAATAAAGAATTCGCACAATCTGGAGAGAGTGGCAAGAAGGTTATCTTCCACAACATGGTTGATTTGAATTAAATTTTCAAAGCAAAGGAACAATTATGTTACAAGAAATGTTGTTTTCTATCATACTGTATCATTGCCGCTACAAAGAGTGACATGATTTCAACACCCAAGTGTTCAGAAAGAATAAGAGAGAGTAATGTGTTAGAGCGGCCCAGCTGATTTCAAAAGGCCCAGTCATAGGGAAAAAAACACAACGCTCAATGCTTAAACATGAAGGTGAAAAGCTTAGGAAGATATACTAGGAGCAGACAACCTCTGAAGATTCCTCATGTCCCACATAGTCTTACCTGGAAAAGGAATGAATACTAGTAAAAACAAACAGAAATATTTTGCAGGGTTCCGAGTAAGCAAAGGTCTTTTCTTACACACAAGTGTATAGCACCATTAATCAGATTCATTCCATTGCTTTTACACACACTCTTCTTCAATTTGTGCAAAGTATTTAACATTCAGAGATGAACAAGTTTCAAGCTATTGGCACCATCCATTCAGTTAGTCTCAAAATGGCGCTCGGTTTTGAAGCTATGTAGAAGTCTGCCAGTGCAGTGTTGACTTTTTAGGTTTTTGGTGCATGGAACAGAATGCAGAACTATTAGTGAACGTGGCAGGAGTCAGCCTTCAGAAGACTTCTGTGCTCAGTGCACTGTGATATTTATCTGGCACTACAAAATGCTGGGGATGTGGGATGGGTACATGTGGCCTGCAATCAGTTCCACCCAGGTCTTGAAAGATAACTTAAGAGTTAGCAGGGGGTGGGTGGTGTTTTGTGCAACGTTTCCAACACTTCCATGCCTAAGGAAGTTGTGGAGTCCTCCTCCCTGGAGATGTGTGGACATGGCGCTAAGGAACATAGCAAGTCAGGTGGATGACTCGGTGATCTCGAAGATCTTTTCCAATCCAGACAATTCCATGATTTTAAGTCACGTTCAGAGTAGAACTAACCAAAAACTCCCTCAAATGAAAAATCTGGAGATAAACCAGACATAAGGACGGACACATGAACATAAAGGATATAAAAATAGTCTATTGCAAACTGCTTGTTAAGAACTAGTTACCTAATTTGATCTTCCAGAAAATTTTTCGTACATTTGTCCTTTACCACTAACATATGGTGTTCTACTAAGCAAGAATATCCCCTACTGCAAAATCAGCCAAGAATTTCGAACAGAATTCAGTTTAAACAAAGCAATTGAAGCTTTTCAAAAACAAAATCCAACCCGTCAGCAGCCTGCATCACAAACTGAACAGAATTTGGTTCCAATGCAGTTTAACAGATTTATTTTTCTCCATTTGAAGAAATATAAGTCACACTCAGAGAAAAATCCTCTAACGGAGCTTGGAATTTGTATGTTGGAAGCTTGTACTTACAACATTATATACTTCTGCTCTTGCATAAATACTCTCCAAATAACGTGTAGTTTTCCTCTCCGAAAATGTTTTTTCTTTCTCAGTCTCAATAACTCACCATTAAAAAATAGTGATCCTCAGGTTCAGCTCGTAGGTATTTAAAAATGACCTGCTCCATGAATCTCTCCATGAGGTCCCAGTCTTCAACAATACCATGTCGTATAGGCCACTGAAACAAGAAAACATGTCAACCTTCTATATCATATGAGAATAAACAAGCCCAAAAATAGGAACAGTGAAAGCACCCAAATCCATACCTCTTCTGCAAGAAGTAAAACCTCTCACTCATATCTCATAGTCACACCATCAAATCCTCTATTCTCTCTTTAATTCAGAACTACTATTTCAAGTTATCTCATATTCCCATGTATTTTCCCATTTTCCCATGTATTGCAATTCTGGGTTGCAGGACTGCAAGCCAGAGAGCAGACTCGGTTCTTAATCTTGCTATTATTTTCTTGCAGCACCATATTTTAATCTCTTTTTGTATCAGTTTAATCATTTATAAAGTTGTGAATCATACTTATCTTCAATATGTCTACCAATCTGTAAGAAGTAAAGAACATACAAGGCAATACATTTTTCAGCATAAATTATCACAGGGATATGTTTACATTTTGTTCAACGTTAGCAACACAGATGACATTTAAGTAATACAGTAGGATGTATAAAATATGATTTTTTCCACATAATTCAGAGGCTGTTAACATCTTGTAAGTACAATAAGTCCCTTAGTAGGGTATGGAAAATATGATTCACACAGAAGCCACTCTGAAGTCAGCCCTCCACAAAACAATTGTGACAACCCCTGAAGCAAAAGTATCCAATATGTTCATCAATTCATGTGCCATGTTAAAAAGATATATCGTTAACGAGAATTTAAACATTCAGCATTAGTGTCTACTTTAACAGCTAACAGTTTGGAACAATGACCAACTGCACTGATTCGGCAGGTATTTACAGAGGTCATCAAGCACCCAATACAGAGCAGCACTAGTAAAACGGGCACTTAAGCAAGGTAAAAATCAACGTACCAAGAGCATGCCGTTGTAAAAAAATAAAAAATTAAAACGAAAATCGTTGCTTTTTAACAAGAAAGCAAATGTGTTTTTTCAAGTAGCTGTCAAAAAGGCATCGAACAATACATAACAGCAATAAAAGCGTGACAATTTGAGAAGCCTTCAGAAGATGTACTCACTACTTTCTTACCTTTGTAGCGTAGGTAGGTTTATCTATGGCTTCATCTCCTATGAAAAAGTCCAGATCGTCAACACCTTTCATTACCCTCCTCTGAGCCTGGTCACCTACTTTGGCTGATTCACGGATTGCAATACCTTAAAATAAAATCCAAACATATTGAAGTAAAATTAAAATAGCTAAATATATTGGAATTCATGTATTTATTTCCTTAAGGGGTCTTTCCCAGAAATAAAAACTGGAATGCAGAAATCACAGTTGCCAGAAAGCAGAAATTATACCTACTGACAAGGCAAGAGAGCAGAATTCATTCCTGGTGCTCTCTCAGGAAGGATTTTGGTCACCAACCTCTCGTTAAAGTAATAGATAGCTCAGAGCCCATCTCTTAAAATGCATTCTGTTATGGACTACAGCAGTCATTTAACTTGCATGGGAGCTGTGCTCCACCAAGAGATACTCTAAGTCAGTAAGTGATGTTATTTTCTGAGTTTCAACTCAAAATTAAGGAAAAGGGAACGAGAGAAGAATAACTATGTGCTTCAGAAGTAAGTACTGGAATGATTACCCTGGTTGGTGAGAAGGAGGAAGCACGGAGGAGATAAATCAACTTGCAGTGCTACAGAGACATCTTTGGAGACTCTCATGACTCCCATTATCAGACTACAATTCTCGCTAAAATTATTAAGTGATGGCTGCCATAGGCAAGGAGATAGCGGGAAGAAAAAAGAAACAACAAATCTGGGGCAAGTTATAAATAAAAAGGGTCTGAAGTAATGTAAAACACTGCTTATTTATCTGCAGAGCTGTTTGGGTTTTTTTAATACATCACCATCAGGCTCTCGATAACATACGGTAGAAAATGCATAGCAGAGAGGCATCATCCACAAAAGCACTGAGCAGCATCAGGACCACAAATTACTGACAAGCAAACAGCGCTTTTGGAAACACATTCAAGTCTCCACACGTTATCTCAGTTCAATAAAACAAGGTTTATAAAAAATTCATAGGAAATACTTGCTATCCCACTTCTTTAACATAAGACGTTAAGATTTTTTACAAGCGCTATAGGCTTGAATCACTACTTACCATAGTTACAGACTATAACAAGTACTGCACCTACATCTGGTAAGGATCCCCTGCCCTCTTTGGCCCCAGTGACCATTATTATTTTCTTATCTTTACAGCTCCTATTACAAGTAGTCACACGGCAGAATGGATGCTTTAATAAGGAGTTAACTGATGAAGTTCCCAAAAAGTAAAGGCAGCATTTATTGCAATTGGAGATAACCACGAAATAATAAAAGCCATTATGGGATTAAACAGGCAGTCAGCACTACAATCTGTACACATATATAGTATTTGAGAGAAACTACTAAGATTACAATTAAAAACACTGGAAAACATGTAACATTTTAAATTGAACAATTTTAATGTGGAAAACAAAAAGAGGAAATTTGCTCACCAAAATCACGTTAAATGGGTACAAACATTTCACCGGGTAAATATACCCTTGAATAAACATTACCTAACAGAAACAACTTTTCTGACCATTGAAGTGCCTGCAGCCCCAGACAGACATAAGCAAGGCAGACACCACCTGCACTTCAGTACTTAATTTGGTGGGAAGCCTCTCCCTGATTATCCAGGCAGTAACCATGGTGTCAGGTAGACTGGAGGCGAGTTGCATTGTCTACTCAAGAGTCCTAGCACAAAAAAATAATGGACGTAAAAAGGAAATAGAATTGAAGTCCTCTTCATTTGTCATGGCAACCAAGAGGTGATTTAATAAGCACCAGGCCTAGCTAACTGCAAACAAGTTCTGCTGAGCTATACTCCAGCCAGTGATGCTAACACAAATAATGTTGCTTCTCAGATGGACAAAAGGCTATGAAGGCCAAGCTGGGAGCTGGAAAGCAAGTCATTTACTTGTCATAGTGCTTACTAACAGTGGTGTACCCTAAAAATTGGAGGGACAAAAAGTTTACTCACATGATGGAATAATGAACTGAGGTTCTGTATTCCCTGCATAGCCAAGTTTGGTGTACCTGGAGAAAGAAGGATCACAAGGTCATTACGTGCCCACACACATTAAGCACAAAAAAAAATCCACTTCTCACACCGAAGGCCAAATAAGCAATACCGCATCTATATTTTCTAGGTTATGCTTTCAAGTGTAAACCTGCTGAGAAGAAAACTCAGAAGTGGTAAATATTTTAGATGCTATTTATTTTTCAGGCACTTTCAGCTTTTCAGAGTGGAATTTCGGAATGCTGAAACCTGTACACTCAGCTCTTATTTCCTCTTACTCACCAGCTATGGCAAAAGCTGGGCTAGGCCAAATTCCACTGATAAAAGGAAGATGCAAATCTTACCTTTCCAAAAGCTACCATAGCCGAAGATGCCACAGGATGCTGTGAATTTGGTTAATATTATCCAACAAAAAAAAACCAACAAAAAAACACACAGCAAATGGTGCAAAGCATTGACTGTTTGTGTGAATACACAATATTGAGACATACGTATATATTCATCAACTAAATTACCAGGAAAGAAACAAGGCACTTGGGGCGTTAAAAAAAACAGAGAATGTCCACGCAAAACCTAAAATCTCTGCATGAGGTTTCCTGGCTCCAAGCTAGTTCAGGTTTTTAGCAAATATAAATCATTAATATCCCAGACTACAAAGAATGGTTCTCTTAAAATACACAAATACATTCAGAAGGAGTTTAAAAAAGAGTTATAATTGAATGATTTTAAACTGAACTTTTTCTCTGATACTGCCATACTACAGTATCGGATCATGAGCGAAAACCAGCATTAATCACATCCAGTTTCTCCATGAAAACCTAAAGGCACAATATTGTTAAACAAGACCAATCACAAAATCACAACCTATTTAGGATCTCTGCCTACAGTTTGCTATCAGTATTTGCAAACGATACCCCTAGAACAGAAGGTGGCTTCTTCATTAACGGCTAAAACAGAAAGTGCCCCTTTGTGGAGTATTTGGTATAAAAATACTCATTAAGAGTCAGTTTGCTTGGATAAAGAAATTAAAACTGAATTAGCAATAACCTTGGAATTTAAATATTGTATTGTCAACATCTCTTCAAAGCTATAGCTTCAATAGACTTCAAGGAATCTTTTTTAAGAGATTTTTCCCCAAGGCTAAAAAGACAAGGGCTATGTTTCGAGGGCAAGGGTTTGTTGTATTTTTAATCATCATTAGACTGAAAGCATATGCCTGTATAATCCAGAATGTTTATACGTACTTTCTATGGCTCTCAAAAATATAATCATGGCATTAAATTAGACTGATTTGTAAAGAAGGCCATGACTAGCAAGAACTCTTTTTATGATAATTACTGCTTGGTCTCTCCACATTTTAGAATGAAGCCCACCTTGGGAATGTAGTTAAGATGTAACAAACAGCAAAGCAGGCTTTACGCTGAGACTTGGGATGCATTACAGGATACTCACTCTTCATTTGTTTCTCTGAAATGGGCTTTGCTTGCATGCACATAACGGCAGCCAAGGAAACCCTGTTAGGACTCAGAAATCCCATGTCTAAGGCTGAGAAACAGCAAGACAGGCAGAAGCCTCAGGAAAACAACACTCATTGCTCAGACCTCCAAGACCCACTGATAAAAAAAATAGCCACTATACACACATATAAGCATAGAAATACAATTTCTATATGTGTATGCATATACTGAACATAAAGGTCCCTGCAATATAGCCAGAACTTCTTTCCTAAGCTAAGCTGTGGCCCAAAGGTGAGTTCAGTTTACCATCTCTCCTCCCTCCAAACGCTTGTCAAACTCAATCACAGTATCAAAGAGAAAACACCCTCAAAGAGTCAATTTGGGGTATCAGTCTTATCATGGCATTACCTTACCACTCAAGCAGGAATCAGATCCCACTGCTAGGATAACTTACAAAGGTACCAAAAGCTGATAGCTCAGTGTCTTACTGATTTCTCTTGTCATTAGCTGAAGCTGATCACTCAGTATCTTACTGACTGATTTTATCGCTACCTGAACTTCTCTGCTCCAGTTAAAACCACAGGATGAGCCTATTTTTTAATATGAGTGAAAACAGTTCTGTTCAAAGGACACACCTCACAGAAGACAACATGTGGAAAGGTTTCTTCTGCATGCCCTTCATCCATGGAGGACCAACACTAGAACTACGTCAAAAACTCAATTTTTCGTTCAATGTTGAAAGAAGTGGGAAAAAAAAAAACGTATGTTCAAGAACAACAACAATGAAAAAAACAGAATCCCTTTAGGACCAAACAAGACACAGTCAGCTTCCAGTTCCCGTGGCGCATTTCAGATGTTTTGACAAAACCAAATGAAAGGGAAACTCAAACCACCGAGGAAGACAGAAAAGAAATGAGGCAGATGGCTTCCCTTCCTCACCCAGCAGCCCACTCACCAGAGCACAGCACATGTGGCCACAGCCTTCTCTTTTGCCCAGCAGGACCTGGGCACTCCATCTTCCAGGGCAGTACCCAAGAGTACATTAGAGTGGTTGGGTGACCCGCTTCCAGGACCTGCTACAGACATTGTTTGCCTTCATACAAAGCACTTGAATATTCATCAACCTTGAAGGTCTGGATGTAAATAGTTAGGCAGGTTACCTGGTCTCCAGCTCCTTTTCCAATGAATATTTAAGGATCTGAAACACGTTTTTTCTTTCTCCTGGGCTACAGCCTAGCAGACTAATGGTAATGCAACATCTCATGATCTGTAAATTACAGAGAAGGCTTTAGGGAATGTGCAGATAATCAGTATTCCAATTTCATTAAAAGTAGCAGATTTATTGCCAGCGAGATAGGAACCTACTGGAAACTCTACAAAACGTAGCATATTAAAGACTGCATTAAAGATTAGTAGAAACGTGTTCCAGTAGATGAAGGCTGTATTATAAAAGGGAATTTGAAGGAGCTACTCATTAAAAAATAAATTAATAAAATAGCTAAAAATTGTGTCGTTGAAACAAGCATATTTAGGTATTTTTAGTATTGTTCTCTACTATGTACTACTTTTCCCAGGTGATCTGTTAGTACACAGATCAGCTTGGTCAGTTTTTGCATGACAAATAGTACGTCTAACTCTTGCTTCTTCTGAGGTCCTACCACAAAAAGGCAAAATGAAATCCAAAGGAAAACGCAGTGTACACAAAGATGACTGCAAAGATGTATGAATGAACTAAACTTGAAAGCAGATACGGAACCCTCAGCCACTTTTAAGGGGATATATTTTGGAAATTGCTTACTGAAGTATAAGAACTCAGTTGAAGCATACAAGGCTACTCAGGCAGTTGCCTTATCCATATCAAAGCAGAAATCAATTTTTCAATGAGCAAGCAAGCAGAAAAGCAAAGCCCAGGTGAGAACATGAAAGCTGGGGAGGAACCTTTCCTCAGGGAGTGTAGGGATAGGACAAGGGGTAATGATTTTAACCTGAATGGGGGTAGATTTAGATTAGACATTAGGAAAAATTCTTCACAATGAGGCTAGAGAGATCGTGGCATAGCTGCCCAGAGAGCATCCCTGCCCCATCCTTGGAGGTGCTCAGGGCTGGATGGGCCTAAGGGCACTTGGTCTGGTGACAGGTGTCCCTGACCATGGCAGGGGGCTGGAACTGGATGAGGTTTAAGGTGCCTTCTAACCCAAACTGTTATGTAGTCCCACAATTTTAAGTTTGAACATTTTTAAATTTCCTTAGTTTCGACTGTTTTAAAGGTGGAGACCAAGAAGCAATGCGTTAGATCCACAAACGAGCTCTGAAGAGACAGAACTATTGAGAACACCAAAAGGCCTTAAGAAAGACCAGTAAACAAACAAACAAACAAAAACAACCACTTCTGTAATGAGAAAGCTTCCTCTGATGGATGATGCTAAAACATAGCAGTTTTTACTGCCAGAACACCTGTGATGACATACTGCCACAAACAGACTGTGGTATAACTATTACAACTACGCCTGAGAAACTCCAAACGTGAAGTCCTCATAAAGATGTGGGAATGCACTTTCGGAATGAAGGAGGATGCGAGGAAGGAATGAGAATGAAGAAAGAAAGAATGCAGTAGGAAATAATAATAAAAAAAAAAAAACATGTCTGCACAACGTACAGAGAAGCACCACCAACCACGATACTAATAAACTGCAAATTAGAGCCATAGCTTTGGGAGAGACTAGTAGGACCAGGACTGAAGCCTGTGATTATAAACAACAGCTAATTAACCCATGCTCCTTACGCCCAGAACAGCAATTAGAAATGTAGCTGTGCACGTCTCACGTGTAAAGAGCAGAGATAATAATACTTGTGTGGAACAACTCATTTCACATCAGAAATATAATAGCAAGAAAAAGTGTAATGCATTGCAAGGTTCCAGCCAACTTTAATGGCAAAAGGAACAACAACAAACCCTAAAGTTTCAAGCTTCAAGACAAGCAGAGCTCACTTCTCCCAGAAATCAAGTATTTACTTGTAAGCTGATCAGTAACACTTGGCCAAAGTAAGCTTTCCTTACTAAAATAAAAATCACTTGAATAAAGTACACCTAAAAATAGAAGCATTCCTCAATGCCTGAAGATGAAGAGCGGTATTTTAAGCCACCTCCGTTTTGCACACCCACCTACTGGAGTGCTGATGTCCCGCAGCTAAATGCCAATTAATAACACCAGCCACGAAGTTTAAAGCCTCTTGGAACAGCAACACCAGAGAGGCCTGGTAGCCCAAAGGCCCTAAAAATAGCATGCCCTTCACCACAAGAGGACTGACAGCAACACATAAGCTGATCACCAGAAAAACCTCACTCAAAGAAAATGAAGACGTAGTGCATCAAAACTGAAGTAGGATGCTTCATTTGCAAATGCTAATGGAAAAGAGCAGTCACATCAAACAAACGGCTACTGCCTTCTGCAACTTTCATCAACCGTTCACTCGTGATTCACAAAAAAAAAAAGTCATCTAACTAATAGAGGAAAAGAAATGTTAATCTGTCCTGCTACAATGATACGTTTCTCACCAAAGCTCCGTACCTATTTTCATACAGCCACTGCTGCTTTTCTGCCAAAATCCAGTACTGTACAGGACTGAGGCCTACCGATGCAAATAACCACATTAAGCCAGGCTTCTTATGCACAAAAAACAGAAAGAGTATTTCCATAAACTTAAATCTACCTACACGAACGCAGATTAGCGCTGAGACAAAGCTCCTCATTCAGCACCAGAGACATAAAATACATTTTTCTCCTTATGTATGAAATCTGTCACAGTGCATCTGCACACACCTTTCCATTTCCGTTACGCTCTTCCACGTTTTTCATCTGAAAGCCTTTTCATGAATCATTTGAATGAATTGTTCCAAGCGTGCAACCCAAAGTAGATTCATTCTAACAATAAGAAGGTTTTCAACCCACACAGAGGAAAATTCCAGAGACTGTACCAGTGAGTCAAGCTACTTCTGGCTGCTTGGAGCAGAATCTTACGTCTTCTTGTTCTGCAACATTATTTACTTCAGATAAAGTCCCATCAGCAGAGACATCACATTGTCTCACATCTATTAAGACTACTTGGAGGCATGGAAGCGACAAGCCCACTTGTGGGCTGTCTGAACTCTTCCTGAAACAAGCTAATATACCTGCATACACACAGATTCCAATAGCTTTTGCAACGTAAGCACTGAACAGATTTCAGAAAGTGTACTGCAATTATCATTCATCTGAAAGCACACAGCAGGTTATTTTTTGTCCTTATTTATTTTGTACAACTGTTGGCCAGTAACATCCACTGCTCATGCAACAATGGAATCACTTCACAAACGGAAAGCAAAGGAGGGCTTCCTGCAAAAGACAGACAGGCATATTTTGTGCATGTTCTGGATTTTGCAGTTCATACTGTAGCTTTCGTAAAGGACCACCTAGAGTTCCCCTTTCCCCCATGGAAAGCTCTTCAATTCTGTTGCAGAACAGATACTTAAAATCTCTTTGGAAAATAAATAAATAAATGGATGGAACCTGGGAAATTACCATGGAGTATCTAATGGACAGGCAGAATTACATACCAGATGGAACCCATTCTCTATTCTACTCCCACAGCTTTCAGCTGTGGACTCCAGTATTCTCCACTGAGAAGACTGAACTGATTTCAGGTAATATAAGCAGAGACAGCACAAGAGACTTGTGAAAGTTTTGTCGCAGCTTAATAAACCTCAAAATACAAAATCCTTTTTTGGAAGAAGGTGAACCCATCAACTAAATGGGTTGCTCTTGTTACCTATCACTTCTTTTATAAATTATCTTTCTTTTCTTTTGGTCTTAATACGATGACTCAGTTTTGGAAATTTTAGAGGGAAATTTTCAGGCAGTACCTGAACCAAAATAGTGCAACCAATTCCCTGCAGAAGGGAGGGCTATTCTTGCAATCAATAAATGAAATTGATGACCCTAAAGCACAGCCTGACATGCAAAGTTATCAGCTGAACCATGCACCAGTGTCTTTTCTCCTCCCGAGAGCTTTCCATCACTGCAGACCCAAAGAGTGCAGTGCATCTCCAGCATCTCCATCACAGCTCCCTCGGACACCTCCCACTCCTGAGGCACAACAGCAGCACCAACAGACCCATCAAAAGCTGACGGTCCTCACTAGGCACAGACAGGTAGGAAAGATCTGTTCCTCTGCAAAGCGAAACGCCCAGCACAGCCTCTGCAGTTCAGATTCACTCCTTGGAATGATAAGTTACAAAACTCGTGGTTTGGCTAAACACTGAATAGATCATAGAATAAGTTACAGACCTGCACTTGCCCAGGCAAGGTAACTATAGATCTTTCTCCTCACAGACGTTCCAAACGTCATCCCCACATTTAGCATTTAAGTCCTTGGATCGTTGTAAGTTAAAGAACAGAAAAGAGGAGAAACGGACGCACTGGGACACAGCACCCCTGGGCCGACACGGCCTGCCCTGCTCGGGCTGCCGGGGCAGGGGACAGAGGAGGAAAGGCAGCGGGCACAGCGGCCGGCTCACCGGCAGCAGGGCCCGCAGGCCGGCAAAGAAGGGACGGGGACACACCGCAGCGAACGGGCCGGCTCCGGATGCAGGGGAAGGGACAACGCGCTGCGGCACGGCGGAGCTCCCCCCGCGCGCTTATACGCACACACACACGTCGCCAAGAAGGCTGCGAGCGTCGGTCCCCCCCGCTCCCCGCACTCACCCGGTGCCTCCGTCTATCACGCAGGGCGGCAGGTAGCTCGCCATGCTGGGGAGCCGGCCCTACGCCGCACACAGGCCGCAGCCGGCTCCCCCCGGGCCGGCCCGGCGCGGCCTCACTGCATGGGCGCTGGAGGGGCGGCGGGCACCATGCAGCCGCCTGTCAGCGCCGCCCCCAGGGCGCATGCGCCGCCCTCCGGCACCACGTGACGTGACCGGCCGCTTTCGCCGCTGTAGGGCGGCCATCTTAGGAGGGGGCGGTGTACCCGCGAGGGTGGCTGAAGGGGTGCTGCGGTAGGGGCTTTCTCCTTGCCTCATCCCCTTGTCACGGGCTCCAGAACACAGTGAATACGCTTGCTGAACAATGTTTATGTCAGCAGTGTTGTAACCTTGTTTGGGGGTATCACAGAATCGTAGGGATTCAAAGGGACCTCTGGAGATCCCGCAGTCCAAGCCCCCGTTAAAGCAGTTCCCTACAGCAGGTCGTGCAGAAGAGTCGCAGCAGGTCTTGAATATCCCCAGAGAAGGAGGAGACTCCACAACCTCTCTGGGCAGCCTGTTCAGGTGCTCTGTCCCTCTGACAGTGAAGTTGTTCCTTGTGTTTGTACAGAACTTACTGTGTTTCAGTTTCTGCCCATTGCCCCTTGTTCTATTGCTGCACGCCACCACAAAGAGTCTTCTCCCTCTCTCGTTGACTTGACTCCTGCACTTCAGATATTTATTAACAGTGATGAGATTCCTCCTTAGTCTTTTCTTCTCCAGATTGAACAGACCCAGGTCTTTCAGCTTTTCCTTGTAAGGAAGATGTTCCAGGCCCTTAATCATCTTTGTATCTCCACTGGACTCTCTCCAGCAGTTCTCTGTCTTTCTTGAACTCGAGAATCCAGAACTGGACACAGATCATTGATGACCAATATGATGTTGAACAAGACTCAGCCCAGTACTGACCCCTGGAGAACGCTGCTAGTTACAGGCCTCCACCTGGACTCTGCACCATCGATCACAACCCTCTGAGGGGGTGTCTCTGTCACCCAGCGAGTACACACTGACCAAATATACATTTATCAGGTTAAAAACTTCTTTTAAACTTCGCATGGCCACAAAGGATAGAGCAGAGTAAGGGAAGGAGAAAGAAAGAGTTCACCACACCCCAGCAAGCACTGCAGATGCTACTGTCCCTCAGAGCAAGGCTCGCCTCAAGGGGCCACGTCTCAGTGGTGGTGGGGTTTGCCCCATCAGCATTTAACTACTCACTTGTGAAAAACACAAATTGTGTTCCTCTGGGTGCAGGTGGCTGCAGCACAGCCCGCATATCCCCTGAGCTGGCCACAAGCAGACCCAGAATACACCAAATTAATACCCAACTCTCAAAGCATTTGAGAAAACAAAAATAATAAGCTGTAACAAACATCACCTGCAAAGTTGTTGACATCCTATTTACATATACGATAATAATTTCTCATACGTGACTCAGCCATGGTCATACTGTGAGTGCGTGGTAGCACCAGAAATAGGCCTTGCAGATGCTTTGGCCCAAGTGCTAACCACAGGGATACATTTGTTAACCGTGGGGGTGTTGCTTTTTATCACCCTCTCCCAGCCGAGCACTGCTGTGCAGAAGCTCACACAGAAACAGGCTTTATATGAAACCATGAAAATGTATCCCCTGGTCCTCAGAAATGTCATCTTTGGTGCAATAACTGTAGAGTGTTGCGGATGCCTGTGGGGTTTGTTCAGCCATTTACCCCACACCGAGCTCATTCACTCAACATATTTGCTCACACCGGTCCCCATAGAAATTTTGGAAGATAACAGAGCATGGTGGAAGCCAGCCCACTTTGTGTGTTGGAAAGGCTCCCTTATCGGTGTGCTGAGATGATAGCTAAACAGGCAGGCTCTAATAAGCGTGCTCAAGGATTGGGGATTCAAGGTGGATGGAAATCATCTGCTTCCTCTTCAAGACAGTCAAATCTGAATGACACATTAAAGGTACTGCTTTGGGATCCAACAGGAAAGGGGGAAAAAAAGAAAGAAAGAAAGAATTCTTTGACATCCTTGGCCAAAATTTCCCCTCTCACATGCTGTCACACAATATGCTATGCTTAGAGAATACATGCTCATATGCTACATGGGCACATTTCTGTAATATTTCTTACTATTCTCAAGTTCCCTTTTCACCCCCCACCCCTCAGCTGCGATAGCTGAGAAGAAAGCTTCATCTGGAAAAGGAGATATTGTCATAGTTCACACGTAGCCCGCAGGCTGCATGTAAAAATTCAATTTGCAAACAGCTGCAGAGGTTTGAAACATTTGTGCCCTGCCCTTTTCTTCTCAAGATGTTTATTGCCGTCCCTGGGGCATTGATTACTACCCCCTGGCTCTCCCAGCTGTTTGCTGTAGTGCTTCCTAACCCACTTCAAGCAGAATCAGCTGAGATAGTTCAAACAGTTTAAGTAGGTGCTGTGCACTAACCTAGTCAATTATGCCTGAAGAGGGTTAGGGAGCATTCAAATTGCTTTGTTAGCAGAGGGGAAGGGATGGGGTTGGATCAATCCATGTAACATTTTGAGTTGTTCCAGCTGGATCCAGAAGAAGATATCTATCCATAGTCAAGTAGCATAGAGACAAGACCTGGAATAAAACTTCAGCCAGGAAACTATTGTAGGCAGACACTCTACTCTGTGCTGGTGAGACCTCACCTGGAGTACTGTGTCCAAGTGTGGAGTCCTCAGCACAGGAGAGCCATAGACCTGTTGGAGTGCATCCAGAGGAGAGCTGCAGAAATGATTCAAAGGATGGAACAGAACGCCCCTCCTACGAGGACAGGCTGAGAGAGCTGGGGCTGTTCAGCCTGGAGGAGAGAAGGCTCCAAGGTGACCTGAGAGCAGCCTTTTGGAGAGAGAGGAGCTACAGGAAGGAAGGGGACAGACTCTTCAGCAGGGTCTGTGGTGACAGAACAAGGGGAAATGGTTTCAAGCTTAAAGAGGGTAGATTTAAGTTGGATGTAAGGAATAAGTCTTTTAGTCTTTTACAGTGAGGTTAGTGAGGTACTAGAACAGGTTGCCTAGAGTTGTGTTGATGCTTCATCCCTGGAGACTTTCAGGGTGAGGCTGGATCAGGCCCTGGGCAACTTGATCTAGCTATGGGGTCCCCCTTCAAAGTTGGACTACATGGCCTTTAAACGTTCCTTTCAACTCTGAGAATTCTATGATAATATACATCAGTTGGTGGTCTTACCCAGCAGCAGTGAGAAACGACGCAAAAACATTTGCGCATCCAGGTGGTATGTTAGAACTCCAATAGCTAGCAATTATTTAAATGAAAATAATGGTGAATAATTCCTCAGGTAGAAGAAGAGGTAGGAGACACCTATCTATACAGCTCAGCAAATGACAGATTCTTCTTCAGCGTTTGGAGGTCATCATGGCTTCTCCCTCAGAACACAGACATAATTATTTCTACCTCCATGCTTTTAGTCAATGTAGATCAAGATATCCCTCCACCTTTTGCACAGTGTAGGCCACAACAGTTTGACGAGTTTAAGCTGTACTGAAAGGAAAATGACATCCAAGAAGGTTAGGTAGTGTCAGTTTGAGTATCTGTAGAGCCTACCACAAGTTACACGATTAAAGCTCTGCTGTTTCACATTGCTTTGCCTACACCCCTTTTCACCACAGTATTCACATGCCTTTGAGGAATGCATTAAGTGATGTGGCTGGTATCTGCCATTCTTTCATTTTAGTCTCAAAGGGAGAACTGTGTAGGCAGCAGAGGGTTGGGCTTTATTTTCGGTTTGTTATTTTGAAGTGTTGATGCTACTGTATGTTTACAATAAAGAAGGTAAGCCAAAGAAGTAGATGTTGAAGTTTTGATAACTTTTAACTCCTGTGAGACTTTTTCAACAGCAACAGAGCAGGAAAAACTCAAACTTCTTAGATAACTGAAACAGCAAATGTGAGCTCAGCTAAGAAAGGTCAGTATGGAAGAGTGGTGCTGGTGCATTTGAACCAGCCTCCTAAGATGATCTGCACCTTCTGTTCTAGATTATTCATCTTAAAAGCTGATGGTGTCATACTTTGATATCTCACATTGCTATTTTGGAGAAGTAGAATGGCAGACCAGCTTCAGTTACACATGCAATCTGCCAGGAGACAGGTTCCTAAACAAAATGGATTCAGAAGCTCAGAGTCCAGGGATGCCACCAAATTAATTAGCAAGTAAACCAATTGCCTTTGCCTAGCCTCAAATAAATGAGGCTGCAAATAACGTTTCCTTTGCTTACATAACCTCTCCCCCTTCTTGATATCAGTTTCAACCAGCTCTTCTTTTTATTTTTGTATTGCCCAAGCAGCTTTCATTCAGGCTGTATGTTTGTGATCAATTCTAGTTAAAGGGATAGATGTGAGCATATTTCTTCCACCACTGGTTTTTTTTAGAGGAAACCTTCACAGAGGCCCCAAGAACTTTCTCCTGCACCCCCGCCTCCTTGCAGAGAGGCCTGTAGCATCTCAAATCAAGAAATATAAAGGTGAGAGAGCACTACTGGCACATCTCCTGAAGTTTCTGCTCTATCCAATCATCCTCCTCCATCCAAAATAATTTGAGCTATGTATTTTTTAAAAGATACTTTCAAATCTAATGCTTCAATCTGTAGATAAATGGCTGGTCAGCTCTGTTTCTCTAAACCTTGATTTTTGGCAAGTAGAGGAAATCTGTTATCAGATCTTATCCTGTGATTTTTTTTTTTTTTGAGTTAGATATGCTACACCCTCTAATTTTTTTTCATCGGACAAGCCAAAAACTGTGCTTACATATTAGTCACTAGTACGTGATTGCAGACTTCACTTGTTTTCTAAGTAGTAAAAATGATGGCAACATTAAAAAAAGACTCACTTCAGAAGCTGGAAAAGTAATAGTGTGAAAGACTGGTCTTTAATCCCCTGATCATCTCTAACATGAGATGAGTTTAAGGGCAGCTGCTACATAGTTGTTATCCTATAATCACTAGGAAAGGTCACCAGGTATTGGTGTTCACGCACTAGAAATCACAGGAGTATTACTCCATCCCTGGGAAGTGAATTGCTGGAGAATCTGGGCTTTTCCCTTTGACGCAGCCAAAGAAAAAGGGGGAAAAAAAACCACAGTGGGAAGAAAAGAAAAAGTAGCAACACAGGGCCAACTATTCCCACAAAGATACATCTGGGGAGCACACATTAACCTATTCTATGTTCTTTGTTTCTGTGAACCTTTAAGCAGCTACTTCTAAGACCCCTGTGCAGCAGACTCCATCTGTAATTTAAAGCACGTGAATAATCCTGCTGAAAACAATTATGCATACTCCTAAGCTTATACACCATTTAAATAAGTGCAAACTGGGGCCTAAACAAGCTTTACTTCCTACCAAACTGCTGACCTTAATATATCACGGCAGAAAATCACAAGCTGCTTATGCAAACAGAATAAAAACTACTTGCTGTCTTTATAGTGGGGACTTCTGTTATGAGAAAGTTAAAAGACAATCCGTGGTTTGGTTGAAAGGCAACAGAGTTGTACATCTTCCATAGAAAATGTGACATTTCTGAAAGTCTTTTCTATTTGTGTATCCCACTGTTGTGTGATCCTTTAATTGCCTTATAAATATATGAGGGAACGTTGCCATTTCTAGCACTGCCTGCTCAAAAGAGGCTTTTATGCCCCAGGTAGAATCTTTCTGTGCTTCTCATGCTTCCAGGACATCATCTATTTCTGCTTTATTGATTGATTGATTTTTTTGTGATAGGGTTGAACGGAATCAGAAGCCAATATTCCCACTGAGATTGCATCACCAGCCACAGTATGAACAACTGCTTCCTATCCTCGTCTTTGTATGCACCACTCTGGACCGACTGATCATGTATGTTTTCTTAAAGAGCCCAGTGACTCTCCACCTCTTTCCTGAGTGGATACTGTTAATTTAGATCTACTCAAAACATTCTGGATTTTACCTCATCTATTTTCTGTTTGTACCATATTCATCACCATGGTAGCTGAATGCCATAGTGTCTTTGAGGTAGAGGCTATGCAAAGCTTATTTTAAACCACTCCAATCCTTTGCCTTTTAAATTGAGTTCTAACAATTTCAGCTTACTCCTGCTGAGAAATTACCCTTCCACTCTTCATAAATAACCATCTGAAATTTGAAACTAATCCAGCACGACCTGGGACCCTCTTTTAGCTGGGAATATCAGCCACAGTAACTCTGACAACTGTGTTAATAATACCCTTTTATTTAGTTACTTCTCTTACTCTAAGAGAAATGTTATGATAGAACATTCATAATTAATGAAAGCAATTCATTCAAACTCAGGCAAAGCAAGCAGTCTTCCAGTAAGCTCTCATGCTCACTTTCACATCTTTTAACACTCTTGTCTACCTTGAAATCTGGTTATCATTAACATGATGAAACTCTGACTATATATGTATATATAAATACAACATATCTGTATAGCATAACCACATTACCTGTTTTTAAAACACAACACTCAATGCTGCATACTTTATGATGCTGTATATTTTATGATGCTGCACCGCTGAACTTGCCAAACATCACATCTCTAATTCTAGAAACAAAAAAGAAGATACATAGGGGGTTTTACTCCATCACTTCTGAGGAAACCTGGAAAGCAACAGGTCTAGTCAGTACATAGGGAAGGTCTGAACTACTCCTTCCATCCCAATCTTCCTCAACAATGCTGCTGGTACATTTACGAAGTGCAAATTTAAGGGGACAAAAAGAAGACTGCCTGTATTGAACATGGAAATAGTGTAAGGTCAACTGTATGCTTCTAGTTTTTATATTATTTTTAGTATTCATTTTCAAATTCCTTGTTTGAGTATTCAGTGTGGTATTCAAAGGAAAAAAAAGCTCGCCAATCGTTGCTACCCTCACTTTTTAAGCACGGTGCACAACTTGATTCAAGCTTGAAGAAAGGGTAGAAGCTTGAAAGATTTAAAAATTCTGAGCAGGTGTGCAAAAAAAAAATCACCAAGAAGCTAACAGTGAAAGGTCAGAATTGCCCTCACAGGTAGAGAAACCACAGCATCAGCACAGCTAGATCATTAGACAACAAAGTAACATGGCAGGCATCTTCCAAAGTGCCGATATCTAAAGGACTATGGGCTTAACCTGTCTGATGCTGTTACAGAAGGGAGTCAGAACAGCACAGAACGAGGAACGAGTGATGAATTCGTCTTCCTTGGAGCACATATGGCCACACAAATCTTTATCTTCTTGGCAACAGATGCATTACAGCCAGTGCTGAAAATGGTGACTCAGGATGTTCAGATGAATGCGCACACACACAAGATAGATTAACGTTCTTCCAGAGGTACTCCAGAATGCAAACAACAGCCCAGTTCCACACCGTATAAAATCACCCCCACTACAAGAAGTGCTTCAATTCAAAGGCGACTACACAGATTTGTGCAAAACCTCCTATCCAGTGGTTTCCACCCTTAAAAGAGCCTGCAGATTCAACTAACCCACTAGCTTGGAGACTGCGCATCTTGTCTTCTGTGCACTGAATGGAATATTGTCTCCTATTACTGTCTGGATCATTAAAATGTCGTTCACGTAACTTTCATGCAATGCATGAATGCTGCTCCGAAAGTAATGCCTCCTATTTTATGATGTTGGCCCACCATATCAGACATGGATGTTGCTGGTATGGCAGTAGAGGCTGAACCTTTCCATCAATATTCCATTACATTTTGTTGCTGTGCAAGAGATAGATAGCAGCAGAGGGGCAGTCTGACATAGAAGTGCACATGAAGCAAAGGTGTGTCACTGAATTCCTCCATGCAGACAAAGTGGCATCCATTGACATTCATCAATCCTTGCTGAAAGTTTATGAAGACCAAACAGTGCATGCGAGAAAAGTGAGGTGGTGGGTGGTATGTTTCAGCAGTGGTGACAGCGACATGAAAGACAAGCCATGTGTCAGGTAGCCATGCAGATTTGTACGAGCGTGGCATGCAGGCTCTTGTTCATCACTGGTGAAAAAACATAGCTAATGGTAGTGCCTATGTTGAAAAATAGTATTTTGTAGCTGAGAATTTGATCTATCAAACAGTGTTATTGTGCTCCTTGCATCTGTCGTAGCTTCCATGGAAGTAAATAAGAGGCACTATTTTCAGAGAAACCTACATAGTTTTTATCAAATCTCAGATACGCTCAAGTTCCATGGTTTGGTAAGTTTCCCATAACACTTTGCTCATAAAGCATAGATCTGTCTGTCACAACAATGCCATGTGATACCTCCTCTGAGGCCCAGGATAGTTGTTTGTAATTCAGAACTGATTTCTTCAATAAGACCATGAAGCAAATGAGATTGCAACGGTCTGATGAGAGCCAATCTCGACATCTTCCTGCCCAGCCTACCTCTGCAGTCAGCTAGACTAGTTTGGACAGGCAAATCAGTTTGTTGTTTGTTTTAATGTTGTTGTCATTGTTGTTGAATACATCAGATGAATCAACACATCAACAAAGCAGCAACATATTTTTCCAGTTACTAAATGTATTTGTTAATCAGCCAAACCAGAGATACCAGGGAGCCTGTCTGTGGAAACAAAGCCTTTGGTTCACCAAGTCACCACAAGAACTGTCACACACAACACAAACATCATTTTGATCTAATCCGGGTTTACAAAGACATTTATTTTAGCCTTACATAGCTGTCCAAAATCATGGAGATCTAAAGTACGTGTGACAGGATCAACCCCAGAGACACAAAATGGGGTCGGACCAAGCCTTGCCTTAGGATCAAGGCAGTAGACGGTCCCAAGCACCTTTAAAAGCAGTGTGCTATTCCTCATCTCCAGAATCCCTGGTATTAATATCAAATATCTTTCCAAGTCTTTCCAAACAACTTTCCCAAGCAGCAGAATTGTTGTTTTTTTTTAAAAAAGGCTTTGGGGGAAAATCTTGTCAATACATCAGGTTGCAACAAGTCACCCACCAGAAGGGCTGTGAGGCTGCTGCTGGCACACAGTACTCGGAGGTGGAAACCCAGCTTTCCACAAAAGCCAGGGGCTAATTCTCTTCAGTAACATTAAAAAACCAGCACATTCTTTCTGCCAAGGGAGGAATGGGCTGTTTCCTCCAACAAAGGCTATCCCACAAAAAGATTCACAAAACCTGGAGCTGGACTCCTACTTTAAATAAATACATTTTGGGGGGGTGGGGGGGGGCATAGGCTGATGAAATTAAGTTTCCCAAAAACCTCTACTTGGACTTAACTCCAATCTGTAGTAAGACTGCAGATTAGGAGATGTTGTGTTTACTTGCATTTCACAGGTCATACATCTAAAAGCTGCCACCTACTGCAGAGCACTCAGAGTTATGGCAGTTCTGCTGCCAGCTGCCCACTGATTTATGCTTTTTTGCTTCTGTACCTCAAGCACCAGAAAGATTCATGCCTTCCTTATTTTTCTAAGCTGTTCAAGCCCAGCTGACATCAAAACTTAACATTTGTCTACACGAGATATGAGAGAAAACCCATCTTCCCAAATGAGTATTTTCATCTTCAGCTATATGGAAAAACGTAACTTTCTCAAATACTTTTCACTGTTTCTTCTCCCTCAGTCCCTATGTCTCCACTAACACTTCCCTGCACTTAACCCCACCTTTTTTTCTTCGGCTGCAACACGTATTAACTAACAAAATTGGGCTTTTCCATAAGTAATAGAATTTTGCTAATGAATTACAAAACGTTTTGATACTAATACTGTATAAAGCCAAAAACCCCACACTTCAAGTCTCCTCTATCTTAACTTCACCATCCGTGAAAACAAAGACTTTCAAACCCACAGCCCTTTGGTTTCACACAATACCTCCACATACACCAGAGAACAACAGGTCTGTTCTGCACCTGGAGAAAACTGCAAATACTTGCAAACTGCTCTTGATCTCTGCATCTTAACGACTGGTAGCAGTGGCAGCGCAGCAGCATGGATTGGGCTGCAGGTGATTAACCAAGTGGGTGGCACACCTCAGGATCTCTTCACACTGCTTATTGCCCAAGCAAAGCAGATCAAAGTTAAATGTACTCACCCATGCTAGAAGCAGACCCTCAGATGAAGCAGACATTCATGTCCACTCCACTGTTGTGTGAGTCCTTGCATACCAAACCTCCTCCTGCCTATATTCCCACTCTGATAAGTTACAGCTCGTAGCAACTCTTTAGGACAGCAAAGGATGAAGCACTTCTTGGGAACGTGTGTGGGTGCTGCGCCTATGCTTCAGTTATGGGTTGTTCCTTTTTTTCCCTTCATAAATTCAGCTATCATTACAGTAGCTGAGACTATCACATGACAGAGTTGAAAATAAGAAAGGCTATCAGTAGGTGCAAGCAATGATGTGTAGATGCAGTACTAATCACCTCAAGCTCTGACAACAAGAAAGTAGATATCACACACAGGCAACACAGGCAGATGCAATCAAGCAGCTGCACCCTTTACAATAGAGCAAGCTTTCCATCTTATCTACTTATTGCAGACCCACAATTATTTTTCCACTCAGCCAGGCACTATAGCTCCCTCAGGAAAGGTATGGAATTGGCATGAAAAAAATAAGAAAGTAAAATATTTCTTAGTGTTTGAAAAATGTATCTGCTTCACAGCTTTAGGGATGGAACATGAGATTAATGTAACTCAGGAGCTCAGAGTTAGACAAGACGGGGCAATAGCTTAAAGATCACCCAGCAGCCGCATCTGCCCAGCCAATACCTCATCACTTTGTAAACACGTACTTACAAAGTAATGGCTCCTTTTCCTGCCCCCAGCCAGCCCTCCTGGAATGATAAACTAATAAATAAACAAAGTAAATATGGGACTTGTTCCACATTATACTTACCTAACACAATGCAATTTTAAAATAAATAAGTGGACAAATCAAAAGCGTGCCTCAGTTTATAGCCAGAAGGCCAGAGCCTTTCCACTTAAATTATGAGCAAATCCTGACGTTAGCCTATTTCGGGATACCCTCAAACAGTGATTCAAACCACTTGCTATCATATCAAGTAGCTACCAGAAGAGCTAAACTAAACTAAATTTTAAAAAACAGAAAAAATAAATCAGCTGCCACAGCACTTTGGAATACAAACTTACCTGAGGTCTAGGAAAAAAGAAACATGATGAGCCCTTAACACTGTCTCAAGAGTGCTGTGAAACTTTTGTAGTTCCTGCAAAGCTCCCTGGAAAAAAAACAAATACTTCTTCATCTTAGTATATATTCACTCCCAGTTTTAATAAAGGGGAAAAGAAAGACCTAGGGATCTACCAGCCAGTGAGCCTTATGGCTGCAATGGGAAGATCATGGAACAGATCCTTCTGAAAGCTGAGTGAGACAGGAGGTGATGTGAGACAGTAGCAGAGCTTCACCAAAGGCAGATCATGCCTGATCAATCCGATGGCCTTCTATGAGGGAGTGACAGCATCGGTGGACAGAGGAAGGGCAATTGATGTTATTTAGCTGGATTTTTGTGGGACCTTTGACATGGTCCTTATCTCTAGATTGGAGAGGCGTGGATTTGAAGGCTGGATAATGGATAATGAGTTCGTTGGATGGCCAGAGGGTTGTGGTCAGTGGCTCTATGTCTAGGTGGTGGTTGGTCTGAGACCAGCACACTTTAATATCTTTATCAGTGACACAGACAGTGGGATTGAGTGTGCCAACAGCAAGTTTGCAGATGACACCATGCTGAGTTGATATGATAGAAGGGAGAGATGTCATTACCTCTCGACCCATTACTGTTACCCAGGAGAAGCAGGCTGGAAGTAGGAGATGAGGGAGCAGCACGGACTGCTTCAGCAGGCTTGAGGCATTAAAGGCATACATGCCTCACTAGGGTTAGGCATTCCTAGGGCTCTCCTGTGAGGATGGATGGATGGTTCTTCCCCTGCTCTCTCTCAGCAGTGTTTCACTTGACAAATTTGTCTGTTTGCGGGTGTCTAATTCATTGTAATGGAGATCCACCACTGAACTACACTACCGTTTTCCAGCAGGGACACTGCCTGCTAAGGGGTGTGTTTCAAGCAAACACTGCCAGCATTCCCTCCAGTGAATTAGCCTTTGGGACTTCATGTCTCTGACTTTGTCTTGAGGCATTAAACAGCTTCTCACACGAAGCAAAACTGCAAGCAGGCATGCTGCTGCCTGCAGATTTCACACAGCCTGCAGCACAATCACAGAACCTGCGAGCTGTTCGGGTATATTTAGAATCCCACATTGTCATTACTTTCATCCTACAAAAGGGAGGAAAAACATCAAAGAAGAATGGAAGCAGATGATAAATGCACAGCTGGAGAATGTCAGCAGTCACCTCAGCACTGGCTGGGCCTGATGCACCTGTTGTTTAACAGAAAGGGAGCAGATAACTCAGAGAAAAGAAAATCAAAGTTAATTTCTACTGCTGTGGTCAACACACACTGTGTGTACAGTAGTCCGTCTAGTCCTACAAAGGTCAATGCATAGTCATGTGTCAGCAGAGATGCTTGTAATTAACGATTTAAATCACAGTTGTTGGCTAATTAGCTTGGACTGTGAAATGTGATATTTTTCCCAAGATAGGGTCCCAAGAGAAAGAGGAAAATATCAAAGATGCAGATAAAGTTGGAGCTCTGCCTCCAAAAGCTACTTCCACAATCACTCAAACTTATCAGGGCTGCTTCCTCTTGGTTCGCCAGGCCCCTAATTTATGTCTATTACAACATTTGCAGAGCTGCTTGCAAGCTAGCTGACCCATTTGTGTTCCTTTTCACCATTCCTAAGACTCCTCACCTACCTAACTTTGTTTAATTCCTCAGAGGCACCTCATTTCTTGAGAAGTTGGAGGTCACTTTCTCATACACACTGTTAATTATAATAATGGATAAAATTACCCAGGTAATACTATTTTTCACCCCCGCTCTACCTTTCCATTTTATCTATGTGGTTGGGGACTACATTAGTAAAAAATTCTTTTATCAGGATTTTGTTTGCCAAGAGCAAGAAGGAAAGAGGAGAAGAGATCAAAAGCCTGGGTACTTTATTTAGTTATTCTCAAAGTAACTATTAGGTTCACTTTGGTAGGGTAGGAAAATACTGCAGGCAGCTGATGACTCCAGAGAATGGGGTGAAAAGAGATCTTCTGAGTCACAATAACTCCATGACTGTCTAAATAATTCAAAACTCAATGATGTTATCCTTAAATTCAGAATGGGGAGAAGCAATTAGAAAACAAACAAACAAACCCAACCACCAATGTTAGTGATGTTACATTCAATTAGAAGCTGATCTTGGACTATGACCGCTGCACAGTAAGATTCACTGCCAACTGCAGCGGTCTCTTAGAAATACAGTGGCCTTTGTGAATCCAGTGACCTTTATGAATGGCCATAAGTCCTCAGACACCCTGCTCTTGTTGCATAGAATCCTTGTAATTGCTTTTATTATGGATGGCAACTTGCAAAATGCCACATGGACATGGAGAGTCTCCCAGAAATCTGTAGTCATTGCTCCCACAAGTTTACTACACTTCCATAGAACCGCAGAATCATTAAGGTTGGAAAAGACCTCAATGACCATCACATCCAACCATCAACCCATCTCCACACCCACTAACTATTTCCCTCAGTGCCATGGTCATGTTTCTTGAAAACTTCCAGGGATGGTGACTCCACCACCTCCCTGGGCAGTCTGTTCCAATGTATCACCACAATGACTTACATTATCTTCTTTGTTATGGACCATCTGTTTAGTAAGCCCAGGCTAGTGCTTGCTTGCAGGTCTTTGGGAAGCATCATAACATTTCTTACTGCAGTTGCAACCCTGGGCAAAATCATTTTTGTTGGAACTCTGGTGGTGTCAGGGGATTTGTACAGAAATTATCTTAAGCCTACTGCAATTCCCTGGCAAATTAAAGGGTAGAAGTTACCCTGCTTTGGGCCAGGCATAAATAACATTCTGGATCACCTTTGGATGGCCTAGAAATGGGGTGTTTCCTTCTGGGCACTTCACTTTGTGCTTCAGAATGTTAAGCTTTGTTTTCGAGACAGTAAATTTCACAGAGAAGAAATCCACCTTTGAGATCCCAACCATAGCACAGCGCAAAGAGGCAGCATGAACCTACAGCCCAGAGAGGAGTCACGCCTTGCAGCAGCAGCCTGAATCTGTGTAATTTTGAAGCATAAGGCACTGCAGCCTTAATCCCCACACTGAAAATCTTAAATTACTCAGATTTGTTGTACTGAAGTGCTTCATTATCAGTCAGTGTTTAAATACAACCTAATCCACTGCCATACTGCTTATTAAAAATTAAGGTAGCAGAAGAGGTGACCACGTTTTTACATTCTACATAATCAGAGATGGTACTTCAGTAAACCCCATCTGCACATAAAGAATGCTGTCACATACTTTCTCCTCCATAAACAACTGTTACCAGATCTCAGATCTCTCAGCAAGTTTATTATAAACGTACACCATCAGAAAACTCAGTGAGTGCACAAATCATACAGTTGATGTAAAATCTTATGCTTTATATATATTTAGAATTCATTTTCATTCATCATATACTTGAATGCTCACTAAAAAATTTGCCGCCTCAATGAACACTCCTATCAGCATCTTACTGTCATTTGCAGAAAATCAAGTATTAAAATAGGGATGAACACGAGCAAAGTGAACCCGTTTAGAAAACAGAGAAATGCTACTTATCTCAAAGTGGTATATATTTTTTTTTCTCTAGTGCCTGAATACAGTGAATATAGGAAATCAAAATACAGGGTGGAGTTCCCAAGCTGCAGGGCTATTTTGTGCTGCCCTAACGTAATATAACCTTAAATGTCCGTTCAGCTTTACATACAGTATGAAGAGGTTTCCATCCTAGGGGAGCTTCACAATTTCAAAACCAAAAGAGCAAAATCTTGTACTCCCGTCCACCAGTGAGCCAACAAGAACATTTTTTTTTCACGTTTCATTTCAGCTATGGCCTTTGTCATTCAGATATTTTAGTATAATTAACTTCAAGACCTATAAGAGACCTTTTTCCACAAGGCAATGGTCACACTGAAATCGCTAACTGATGATGTCTCCAAAATTTACAAAAACACCTTCCCCCTTTTCATTCCATCAGAAGAGAGTTACCGTGTTACCACCAGCCTGTATTCCCTGACAGAAAAACTACGGATCAGTGAACTCTTGGCCGAGTCCATTCTGTGCCCCTCCTATGTCCATCTTCCATCCTCATGACAGAACCAAGAGCATGCCAAACAAACATGGACAAAGCACACTCTCTTTGCAACGCTTCACATGTGCAATTACCTCCGAAGAGTTACTGCAAGTTGCTTTACAGAGAGGATCTCTGAGGTGAATGTAATCTATGTCACATGGATATAGATTCCCATAGCACCACAATTCTGAACAGCTTCTGACAACACCAGTGCAAGGCTAACTTTGATACACACCTCTGGTCACAGATGTCCCATTTAAACAGATGCAAGACACTTCTAAACAAGACAAACCTAACAGGTCTGGAATAGGTCACGAGCAAATCAACTTATGACTCTTCTAGCTGCTGTGTAGAAACAAAGATTACAGAATCAGAGAAATATTGACTACAAGAAGTTCCCAAAGGTCATCTGAACCAACCTCCGACTCAAATCCAGACTATCGCCAACTCTAGAACAAGTCAGTCACAGCTTTATCTGGCTGATGCTTGAAAATCTCAAAGGATCAAGATTCCACACCTTCAAATAATATATTCCAGGGCTGTATTTCAGGACCCTTCTGAACCGAAGCAGTTGAGTATGACAGCCATTTCCCTCAGCGCAGCACCACATGCATGCTTTCTGAGGGCGCATTCTCACTGAACACAATGAAAATACTGGAATAGTATCAGCCCCGGTACCAATTGTCAAATCTCACTAAAGATGAGATACATTACATTCATCAGTCTTCCCTCATCTTTGTAGCCAGTTATTTAACCATATATTTACCAACCAGGTTAGTCAAGCATGATTTACTGTTGGTAAATAAACCCATGTTCACTCATCCTTGTCATTCCCTGTCGTTATGTTCTTGTGTGTTTGGAAATGAATTCCAAGGGTATGTGCCCCATGAAAAGCATATCAAGCTTCAGTTGCAGTGGCAAAACTAACATCACACAACATCTAAATATGTTCAAGAGACATTCAGGTATTGGGATTTTGTCTGCATTGCGAGCACAGCCACAGAAGCAGGTTGGCATTACTGACCAAGCTCGTGCTGGGGCTTGTAGACACGGTGAAGTAAGACTGCCACAGTGAATCTGTCATCCACGCGAAAGGCAGCCAGATACACCCCAGTTTTTTTCTAATAGATTTAGTTCAAAGATGATTCAGATGAAGTTGCAGATATCTCTTGGGTAAGCTCGCTACCAAGCCCCACTTTCAAGACAGTAGCCAACAAATGAGGCATTCCCTGAATATGGCCTGGAGAGTCATTACTGAGGTGAAAGTGTGGTCTAGCTTAAACAAAGGTTTATAGCCTTCTATAAAAACATACCTTTTCCTATTACTATCACCATCAGTTCTGACAGCTGTTATCTCTCTACTTATATTTTATGCTTCTTAATTCTAACACATGATGGCACTTTGCTTCCCAATATCCAATTGACATTCTTTTGATGTATCTTTTGGGCTGGTGCCTAAGCACATTTGCAAATAGTTTAGTGCTCAATTTAGGGCTGAATATATTCCCAGAATTCCTTTGGCAATCAATTATTTATTACTTACAAGTGTTAAGATCAAAAAGAAAAGAAATAGATGTATATTTCACGCTGACAGGAGGTCTGCGGGGATTACAGAAAACAGAAACTTTAATGCTAAATTTGTGTAAAAAAGGGTAAAATGGGGATTCCCTAGTCAGTTCTTAAAAAATAAAATAAAATAAAGAAAATGGTCTGGAATATTCACTTATTCTTCCTGGGCTTTATCTCATGGTTTGAAATGCACATTTGAACTGTACCATTAGTTCTCTGTACCACAGGGGCAAGGTCTGGTTTGCTTTCACTAAGGAGTACCAGTCGGCTTGGTCTCACTGTCAGTTACCTGGATGTACCTTTCAGCAGCATATCCAGTGTGGCGTACGTAGCTAATTAATTAACCTACTAATTCATTTCTATTGATAAGCCTAGGATTTGCATTAATTTTCCAGCAAGGCCATGCCACTTGTATGGCTTCTTTGCCACATTTGTAAAACTTAAGGTTTGTAAGGGCAACAGCATTTAAATAAAGGGGAACTTGCAAGAGCAGGATTTAAAAAGATCATCCATACTTTATCAAACAGCCTTGTAGAAATGGAGAACATTTTATCAAACACGTTTGGCTGGGGCAACATACGAATTATTCTGGTCTGTGGGGTTTGAGCAGTGATGGGGGCTCTCAGAGGTCAGAGCTAGAGAACTCAGAACCAAACTCCCTCTGCATTCACTACTGACTACTCATCTGTCTCTATAAATTGCATGCTCCTCTCTGTGAGTTTTTAGTCTATTGCTAACTTAAACTGGGTCCCAGATCAGGTGCCAAATAAAGACAGCTTTTGTATAAGCAAGAAATATCCTTGGCCAGGTCACCAATACAAAACCAATCCTTATCTATGTGGCTAACTGCTACATAAGGCATATCTGGCAGTTTCACAGTGAGCCAGCACAGAATTATTCAAACAGGACGGAAGCAGCAGCAGGAAAAGAACAACCTGATGCAAACAAAGAGGAATTCAAACTCAGCAATACAAGCTTGGTAAAAGGCAACCTCCAGAAATAAGAAGTCTACTCATGAGTATATGTGAATAGCTGCACAGACCAAGTTTATTTATGATGTAGCTCTGCAAGCCGAAATGTAAAGCAGAATATCCAGCAACCAGCTCTAAAACTTCACAACGGATGCCAGAATTTAGTAATGACCTGGGTTGTTTTTTCATGGCCAGCAGCCCATCCACCAATGGACTCAGTTCTTTCCTCTTTTTTTTTCCCCAGGTTATACAGCAAATCTATCACCTTCTCTGAAGTCATTGAAATTACAACACCCTTGTAATTTAACCTGCTTATTTGTCACGCAAACGGATAAATTATACTACTGTAAAACTGAGATGTATCTACAGAAGGTGGCAGCTCTCCAGGTAAAAAGAATCAGCCATCTGCTCTCAGAAAATCTAATAAAGCCCAGTGACAGATCACTTCAGTTATTGAGAGAAACTTGGAACAGTGGGGCAGAAACCAGCCACATGAAACTGGAGGAGTCACACAACAGACAGGTTGTGCATAATCTGAAAGGCAGCCCATCATTTGCTTTGCCACCTGCAGATTCAACAACCACCTTAAGTCAGAACTTTCAAAATGGTCGTTGTTGTTATTAATACTAGCTGAGACTTATTTACAACTCTGAGGTGGTCTTTAGTTCATCAGCCTTTGGGGCGCTGAGCAGTACCAGACAAAGGAGTAAATGAGGCAGACTGAAAAAATGAGACCTTTCTGTTTTGTCTTTCAGAGTGACTCTTCTGCTTAAGTGAGTTTTCAGATAGCCAACTTGTCACATTTGGAGCAAAGGTGTTCAAGAGTCTAGGGGTTAATGAGCAAAACAACAGCTGACTTTACTAAAGAGTTTCATTCAACTATATGAACAAACTGTTTTCAACCTAGAAGATCCGTTTGGAGCTGGTTTGTGCCGGAACGTCACCCACACAAATCTCGCAAGGAACATTAAGTGACAATGCACCAAAAATGATGAAGCTCATGTTGGAACAAAATCTCCGCGATTGAAAAAAAATACTGCTTAAAGGAAGAAACATTTAAATTCCAGTTTCTAATTTAGCTGTTACCTAATTAAATATAAAAACTTGATGTATTTTAACCTTTTTGCAAACATCCTCACACAGTCTACATTTCTTGTCACCGCACTGGTTTTCTTTGTGCTTCTCCCTATTGTTCAGCTCTTACCTCAGGCCTTGTTCCAGGACGGGGTGTTAATTCTCTGGGCTGTCTCTGCATTGCAGACCAACTGGCAATTTAAGGTTAGGACTTGGTGTCTTAAAAAAAAAAATGTTAATGTTTCTATAAACAGTCGACTCAGGTCTCTACAGCCCCAGGGCAGTCATGCAAGTCCTTCCTTCCCCAGAACCCAACCCAGTTTCCTTCTGTTGGCTGAAATTAGTAATAATGAATGGATAAATAAACAAATACAAAAATAAAATCAAATCAAAGATCATTCTGCTTAAGGCTGCAACTCCGCTTTAAATACCTTCCTCGCTAGCACCATCATTTTCTCTCTCAACAATGAACGTCTTAAACACGCGCAGGGGAAAACCTCTCACTGTGGAAGATGTTCAAAACGTAGACAGGGAAAGAGGAATTTTCTCCACAGTGTGCACTTTATGCAGACAGAGATGCACACCCCTAGAGCCTGATCTTTCTGCTATTAGAAAAGTCATTGCTCTTGCTGCTGAATTGCTACATAAACAGTGCCTATGGCTCAAGGGGCACCCTCAGGCTCCCCACATGCCAAACAAAGGAAGACTAATTTTCTGCCTGTAGAAACAGGAGTGCTGGGGCATAGAGTCCCTGGATAGAATGATCTACTTATAGCCATATTGCATTAAGGAGGATTCTGTCTTAAGGAGGACTCTTCTTTGTAGTAGAAAAACGGAATAAGGTGCAGGTAGGATACTGTACTCCTGGTGCTCCCTATTGCTCAGGAATGCTGCAGAGAAATAAAAAAGAATGTAAACGGAACAAAACAAAGCAGAAACAGAGAGTAGACTCCTATCTATCTTTGATGAAGCCAATGGTAAAGAGTCCTCTTGCTTACCTACGTTAATGTTTTTCTCTAAAGGTACAGGGTAAACACAGAGATTAGTATACAAATAGAAAACCAAAAAAGGCAAATGGATGAGAAACACATTGGCAAATTTGAAAAGAATATAATATTGAATTTGGTAAGATGCCAGGTAGACAAAGATCTGGGTAAGGCGTGGGGTTGGTTAAAGGTTGAAATACGTATAGTTGCCAAAACCTCACTTTCTATCTGCCAAAAAAAGTAATGATAAATTAATGTACCGATAAATAAACGTAAAAGCAAAAGTGTGATTCTTTATTAAGGCAGAGCACTGTCAGAGCAAGTATCCATTTTCCAAATTAATAATGCCAGCCACAGTGTATTAAGCAAATGAGTGCAAAGGTAACGTAAGAGAGGTCGTTAGTGCAATCTGCCTATCTAGACCACTTATTTGCTTTACACATCTCTGTTACGTACTAAACATTTCAGGCCATTAAATATCTGGGTTTTTTTTACTGCTCTGGTGAATTCGATGTTTTTAGCCTCTCTTTCTGGAATATTTCTCACTTGATCTCCACTCAACTGTGATACTTCATCTTGCATTAGATTGTAATACCAAAACTGTGTTCACCCACGCAGAGTTCCCATAGGACCCTACTGGGATACAGACAGTGGTTAGTGATGAGGTAGGAGTGGATTTCAGTCAACTGGCATTTATGTGTATTTTATGCTTCCGAATTCAAACATTTTAAAATTAGTGCAGTGGCTTTAATTAGAGGAGAACAGCAACAAAGAGGCTATAATTAAAAAAAAAAAAAAAAGAACAAGAAAATCACGTGGTTGATGCAATGAGTAGTGTCTTTGTCACAATTCACAATGAGTCTGCTCTACTGTCGGGTTAGGTTCAATCACCAGTCAGCTTCAAGGGCAATCACTTCTAATTAAGAATCCTTTTGAATACTTCCAGGGAACACGGTCCAGACCTCTATGGTACTGTAACAACAGTCAGGCACTCAACGCTTAAGGTTGTCTGACCTCCAAAATTGCATTTCATGCTGTGTGTCTCCATGCAGCCATCCAAGTCTTTCTTACCTTTTTTTAGAGGCATGGTTTAGTGGGTGTGGTGGGTATGGCTTGATGGTTTGACCTTAGTAGTCTTTTCCAACCTTAATGATTCTATACTAGAGAGCTAATCGCCTTCTTTGCTTTTGATAATTTTGCATGTATCTATACCCAGAGAATAAGTCTACAACAGCTGTCCAAAAGAGTACTTGCTTCCTGTGATTTAATGAGACGCTGGACATTGAGGACCTGACACTGGAAGTACTGTTTGGAATGAGATTCAGTGTGCTTGTCTTTGTGGAGGCAAGTGGCCTTCAGCTAAAAGCCTTGGACTAGGTGGCAACAACAGGGCGTTTTAAATTAGAGGGAGTGTATTTGCAGCAGAAGGAAGGTTGAAAGAGAAAACAAAGCCTACACATTCCATTCGAGGTTAGGGTTTTCTGATTCGTGGTAGATTCAATCTCACTCCAGCAGAGAGACTTTTTACGTAGACAAACTTCACTTCTTTGAAGAAACAAAGAACTCCACCACTGGTTTCTCCTATCTGTAAGGACATGCAGTATCACTGATAACCTCCCTCATCCCAAAGGGATGATATCACTGCTGTCCTTTGATATGCAGATACAGGGAGTGGCATAGTTATAGTTATCCCTGCTGGCTAGCACCACGGAGTCTATGGAAAACACAAACAGGTTCTCTACGTTTCCCCCTGCCGCCCTGCACAGCTGAGGCCAATGGGCCACTACCAACCACCAGAACCTCACTGGGCATTGGGATCCTAGCCTAGAATACAGCACGCCACGTGAGGCCACCTCATTCGGCGGTATGTATGTAAAATATCCTAGACCCTTTTTAATATAAGCCATAATTGATAGTTGGCTTCTGCAGGACTAATTTTGCCAGCGTCGTAGCTTAATGACTGCCACGCAGATGAGTTTTCTCTGAGTCATGTCAGCCCCAGCAGCCACTTCTGCACACAGCGGCCTGTGCTCCTCACGTTTCCCTGTAAAACTGGGAAGTGGGTCTTCTCCAAGAAGCCACAAGGATCGCTCAGGCAGCGCTCGCCGTGAACACAGAGCTCAGCACAGCACGCTGTGGCGGCTCAGGCCCAGCTGCGGCCTCCTGCCCTAACAAGCACCACACCTAGTGCTGCCGGCCGTGCCCAGGGCCTGCAGGCCTACCCAAACGCCCACCTCAAAAGAAAACCAACAACTTGTAACGAGATAAGCCTTTTATAAAAAGAAATAAACATCCGCCTCCCTGCAGCGACTGCTACCACGGGAACACCAAGACCCAGAAAGCAACGGACTCGAACCCCCGACCTAACGGCACGCGGCACCCACCCCCACGGGCCGAACCACGCATGCGCACAGCACCGCCAGGAGCCACCCAGCCGCAACGCGACTGCGCGGTTGCCGCAGCCCGCCGGGCTGGAGCGGGATCGGGAGCGGAGCGGAGCGGCGCCCCCTCCCCCGGCCGCGCTATGGGTGACGCGTTCCGGAGGGCGGAGTCGGGCACTCAGGTGAGGCGCTGCCCCCGCTCCCCTCAGAGCCCCCGGGGCGCCCAAGGGGCGATGGCGGCTGCGCGCTGTGCCTCCTCTCAGCCCAGGGAACGGGGCGCCCTGCGCTGTCCCGCCCCCTGAGGGCGGGCGCTGCGTAACCACGCGGGCAGGGCCGGGCACCCCGGCGTCGGTCGGGCCCCGCGAGGGCGGTGCGTGAGGGGAGGGGTAGCGGCCCGGCCGCACTGCCGCACCCGCCCGCCCCCGCTCCGCCGCCCTTCCCCCCGCCCTTCCCCCCGCCCTTCCCCCCGCCTGCCCTGGAGCGCAGCTCCGGGAGGGGGCGGGCAGCGCCTGAGGGGAGCGTCGGGCTGCGGGGCTGTGGCTGCTGGCGGCGGCGTAACGCGGGGAGCGCTCCGAGCTGTGGCAGCGGTATCTTTATGAGTGTTTTCTTCGCTCTCCTGCTCCCGAACGGCTCAGTGGGTGCTGTGAGGAAGAAGAGCTGTGAAGCAGATGGGGAAGGGCTGGTGGTGGTTTACGTGCTGTGCGGATGGTAGAATCCTATTCTTCGGTTGCAAGGGGGTTCGGTTTGGAGGCTTGTTGGGTTTTTCCTTCCCTGAAGCGTTTGTTATTCCTGCTTGTAATCACCAAGTTAATTACCTGGAGGGTTGTGCGTTACCCTGTTGCAATATGCTGCACGGAGCACATGAAAGCATAGAAACATGAATGATCGTAATCATTGTGCGTTAAAACGCCATTTTATTATAAGGGACTTCTGTTCTTAAGGCCTCTTGGCATTTAAAGCACTCACGAATGACCAAACTCGAGCGAGGCAGGAACCGATGGCCAATGGGTTGGTGGAACCTCACAGTACAATCACAAAATCATTAAGGTTGGAAAAGAACTCTAAGATCACCAGGTCCAATCCCACCCCACCATGCCCACTGACCGCATCCCTCTGTGCCACATCTGCACGGCTCTGGGACACCCCCAGGGATGGTGACCCCACCGCCTCCATAGGAGCGATGTGCAAAGCCCTTCAAACAGCATTTCATTGAAAACAAGCTTCCTCCGAGATCCTGATGCTCAAGATCTGATTTTAGCGAGGATTATACAGAGACCACAGCCCTGTGATTTTATTCTTCAGCGTAATTAATGCAACAAATTGGGACGTCTCACAAAACACCACTGGTATATCGCAGTCAAATAGGTGATGAATTGCTAACATGCATCTTTATGCTCAGAGTTTACAGAAGTTCAGGTGGAGCGGTTGTGGTGGTTGAGAATTAAGCTTTGTCTCATGCATGAGATAGATTTGTACTTACAAATAGCCTGTAGGTTAGCTCACAGCCCTTAGCAGAGTTCAAGTATTTAATTTGAATTTCTTTAACATTTTAATTAAGTAATATCTCATTTCTGACAAGGCCTACACGTATGCTTACCTTTATGCCTAGCTTTGTTGAGACCTATATGGTACAAGCGTGTGATGCTTTAGTCGATGGGACTGCTGGAACACATATTTCTTTCTTAAAGAGATGGCATTGATAAATTATACAAGACATTGCTGAAATATTTGAGCGTTGTCATTAATGGCGTTTAACCCAACTCACGCTGGAGAGCTTATTCCCTCCTCTGTGCACCTGTGTGCAGTTTCTTGCCTGGATAATTGCACTTCTCAAGAATATGTACAGGTGAAGACCAACGGGATGTTGCTAAAAGGTGACATTTTCTATGAAAGAAGATGAAAGAGCATTGTAAAGGAAGAACATCTACAGTTAAATTACAGGATCAGAAGTCTGTATGACACGATTTGAAATTACGGGTGCTTTTTTCTCTGTGCTTTTTGCATGGCAGGGCTTTACCCAGCGGTACTTTGAGACGCCTGACTTCCACCCTTTAATCCCCATAGATGTTCCCTTTCCTCTCTTATCTAGGAGGCAGCGTAAGTAGGCAACATGGAAATGCCTTCCCTGGAACACAGCCAAGGCGGCTCCTGCTGGTTTGGGAAAACCCGCCTTGTCGCTGTCATGCCTGCAGAGGTGAGGGATCCCTGTCTGCTGCCTCATCGCGGTACAGCTCAGCTGCTGTCACTTCTGTCAGAGTGCGGACAAACCCTTGTGTGCTGGGAAGGCAAATTGTTCGCTCCTTCTGCCACAAACCCCATTGCTCACAGCGTGACACTAATGAGGCAAGTGCCTTTGGAGATTCTGCTTCAGAACTCGGAAGTAAATACGAGTTTGATAAAAACACAGGTGTGCTATCATCAGCTAATTACCATAAATTACCTACAGGAGGACTGCTCGGAGTGAGCACCTGTAGTTATTTAAAATGAGTGTATAAACTCATTTAAGCAATGACGGATTCGTATTTAAACAATAGCGATGGCTCTGCTGTGTGTTTTCAGTGCTGTGGCAGTAAGCCGAAGAGGTGATAGTCTGAGAAGAGAAAGGGCTCTTCGTTTCCAGAAAAAAAAAAAGTCTGCAGGGAGTGTATTTGTTAGTGTAGAGATAAATGTGGGAGCAGCAGGCTGCACAGATGTGTTTCCTTAGGGCCTTGTGTTGCAGCCCAGCAGTGCTGCTGCTCCCAGCCCCTGTCCTATTGCTGGGAGCTGAAGGGCATCGGGAGCAGCAGCCTGTGGTGGTTTCCTGCCTCTGACAACTTGCTGTGCCATGTGGGGGGGTCGAGAGCCCTGGCCTCTGGGGGGAGGCCTCCTCCCTCTGGGAGCCTCCTCCCTCTGGGGGAGCTTCTCCTGCCATGGACTGGGACTGCTGCTGGGGTCTGGGTGGCCACAGCTGTATTTTGGGAGCACGTGTAGGGGCTCATAAGTGTTTCTGTGTTCTTCTCTATACATGTCCACCCAGCTGGGTCACAGAACCCTACTGGTTCCTCACATACTCAAGAGTTCTTCGTGCGTTCTGCTTGCTGTGCAAACATGGGCAGTGTGACAGGAGGGTCTGCAGGTCCATATCCAGGTCAGCCCCAGCCATTCATGGCCCCTTGGTGGGCTTGTCAGAAAGCTCTCCTGGTAACGTAGGAACGGGCAAACAAAGGTGAACACAGTGACATTTTGTTAATGGAAGGGAATGCTAAAATGTCAATGGAAATGTCACACTTAGATTCCCATCATGACCACTTCAAGTAAATTCAGGGCCATTTAATGTGGCTTTATTCCGCTATTAAAGGCAAACACATGCACAAGTGTTTCAACAGCTTTTAAGAGAATTCAGAGCAAAAGCTCCTCCTTGATACAGCAGGGAGAAAAGTGAGATAAGGAGGTGTCCATTTAAAGCTTTGTGCTCGTTTCATGACTGGCTTTCAGGAGGATGCAATAAAACCAAACAAGATTTTTTTTGGTTTATGCTTAAATCTTTCAATGACAGCTGGGTGTCCTGCAGAATTAAATGCTTGGTGCTGGGAGTGCTCTGGGCATCCCAGAGGGTCCTTTCCCACATGTGTCCCTCCTCATAGGGATCAAGAGCTCCTGCACTGGGTGAAGTGCTGATTCTCCTATGCCAAAACTGCACCACCAGTTGGGTGAATATCTGTCTGCTTGGTACACAATTACTTGTCAATTTAAGAAACCAGCCTTGAACTTTGGCTAACTTGTCTTACAATGGGCTCGCTTTGCAGTGCGCTTTGGAGGAACTCGCTTTACAAATCTGGACTTGCTTTACACAGGTTCTTGAAAAGCTGCTGGTGGCTAATTGCTTTGGATCGTTTTTAATCTGTACTGTGTTTGAACGAGTAGCTCTAATGCAATAGGAATGGTAGCCCATGAGAGTCCTGCACAACCTTTCAAATGAAATGTGCATGTTTTTACATATAAGTGTGAAGTGAGACTGACTCGGGAGGCTAATGATGGGTAGTGCTTCGCCTCAATCAGTAGTGTGGAGCTGATGGTTGTTACACATAATCTTCTGTCCTTTTGTTCTGTCTAATGCCTGCACTGCTCTATACCAGAGGTAATCTCCTATGAGGAAAGGTTGAAGGAACTGGGTTTGTTTAGCTTGGAGAAGAGAAGGCTCCAGGGAGACCTCACTGTGGCCTTCCGGTAGTTGAAGGGAGCGTTTAAACAGGAGGGGGAATGGCTGTTTACAAGGGTGGATAGTGATAGGACAAGGGGGAATGGTTTTAAACTGAGACAGGGGAGGTTTAGGGTAGATAGGAGGAGGAAGTTTTTCACCCAGAGGGTGGTGACACACTGGAACAGGTTGCCCAAGGAGGCTGTGGATGCCCCATCCCTGCAGGCATTCAAGGCCAGGCTGGATGTGGCTCTGGGCAGCCTGGTCTGGTGGTTGGCGACCCTGCACATAGCAGGGGGGTTGAAACTAGAAGAGCATTGTGGTCCTTTTCAACCCAGACCATTCTATGATTCTGTGATAATCCCGTTTGTTAGTCTGCCTGTGCAGCTTTTTCATTTGTTTTTCTATTTCTCCTTTATTTCTCCTGCTGTATACCTGCTCCTTATTGCCATTGGACCCGTGTTTGTACGGATGGAAACTTCTGCTGCTGTGCTCCATATTGTGGGTTTGCATATGTATTTATGAAAAAATCTTAAAATAGAACTGTCATTGATAACTCCCCGTTGTTGGAATCCTTTGAAAGAGATTCCCAAGCTCCGTTGTTTGGAGGTAACAGCATGTCTCTTCTATCTTTTTGTTAAAGCTGCTTGCACGCCTTGAGGGCAGAAGTTCTCTGAAAAACCTTGAACCTAATCTGTTTGCTGAGGAAGGATCTCCTGTTCACGGTAAAAATGCATCTTTAACATATTAATGCAAAAACATTAATGTAAAAGTTGTAATGAAAGAAATTACTGAGCTCAGTGGAAAGGAGCACATCCAGTAATTCCTTGATTATCCAGGACGTTGTTGGACAGCTTTTCCAGATTGTGAAATCCTTTGGATTTACAATGGGAAAGGCTGCTCTGAGTACACAAAGCTTGGAATACCTGATAACAAAGGCACACGGATCACAAACTGAAAGGCTCATGCTGTGAGGTACCACCGTTGTTGAGTATCTATCTATCTATCTATCTATATATGAATGAATGAATAGACTTAATATGAAAAGTGTGTGGCTGCAGCAGTTATCAACACACTTGTCTGCAATTTGGATTGCCACAAATTATAGCAGGTTCAGAAGAAATAGCAGAAAAAGCAATAAAAAGAATCAAGATAATTGGATGAGGGGTGATGCTTAGTCTACAAATGCAGTCACTGTGAGACCATTTGCAAATTATTTTGCAGCATTTGGGATTACATTAAGAGTTCAGCAATATATGATTCCTACCCATAGAAGTTTCAAATGTGATATAACATAGACAAAGGGCAGAGAAATATTGGTAAGTCATTGTGAATGGAGCAGGGAATAGAAGGTGATTTAAATACTCTCCATTCTGAATTGTTCTGTTACCCACAAGAAGAATCCTGAAAATGGTGTATGCTTCAAATGGCTCCTGAAGTTTTATTGTTGGGGTTTTTTTTGAGATGAAATACTTTTTTAAAAATGCAGGATTAGAAAATGCTGTATTTCAGTCTATTTTTGTGCCTCACATACAAGAAACAAATGTTTGAGACTGAATGGGGCATATCCTGCTAGAACAGCCTATGAGAAGCCTCTCCTGGGGGCCAGTAATTGCCCTCACTGCTTCAGTCAGCAGGGTTTTATAGTTCCATTCATAACATATCTGCTTTAATCTTAAAGCTCTGTGGGTTGTTCAAGGCTGTCCAAACACCTTTCCAGAACCTCCGCTCTGAGATGGATGGGAACTTTTTGATTTCATCACTGGTTTCTCCCTGTGCCAATACATTCACTGAACTTATAAAGCACTTCTCTTTTGCTTTTAACCAATGGCATGAATTATTATCTGTGCTGGTCATGCTTTTTGGCTGACAGTAATGGAGTTGCATAATGTTAACAAAGATCTTTATATATATATGGACTTCACCTTTTATTATATCTTTACTTTGTCTTTTAATATCACAGTATATTTATTTATGAGTTCATGTGTTTTTTTCACGTGCATTCTCATTATCCTGTCCCTGTTGAATATCTGCCTGTTTGTCATGAACTTCATTTTTAGTGGGTCTTTATGGAATACTGTAACACATTGCCCATGAAGAAATGGTGAGATGAAAGCAATGCAATGACCTGAATTTTTCTTTCCTGATGGTATTTGAAACAAAGCAACATAAATATATATAAAGTTTCAATAAACTATACAAAGGTTACATCATCATTAAGTGTTTGTAACACATGTGTCAGAATATTATAAAATAGGAACTGTTAATAGAGGTACTGCTATGATATTCCAGTCACTGTTTCCAATTGCGATGGAATTGTATATTTAAGAACACGTGTGTTAATTACATACCATCTGAGCTCTTCTGGAATAGAGCAAAAATGACATGAGCTTTAAATAAGCTTCCTCTAAAGCCAGTCATATTTCTCCCATGCCATTGGCATGAAGGTGTGGGTGTCCGTATAAAGCTCTGATGTGCAGCAGTAGTTTGACACCCAGAATTAATTTGGAATAAATATTATGCTTTTCTACCCCACTTACAAGCGGTGCAAATATCACTGACAGCTTCTACACAGTATGATAAATCACTAACTTAGCAACTTCAAGGTATTTGATGGTATGAAACCTGCAGTGCTGTTGCTGTGTATTCCAATAGCCCGCTTCTGAAGGCAGCATCACAAAATAGACTGACCAACATTCAGTAGCGTAATGAGTACAGAAAAGTCTCAGGACTCTTCTGATTCTAACACTAACACAGAACTGATGGCTAGGACGGAGCACAGCATTTTGGTTTAAAATAGATTAGTGTTGTATGAATACTGATGTTTACAAGGCATCATTTAGCTTATCCTGCATAGCGCCGCAAAGCAGTGGTGCTGTTCAGTCTGCCCATTGTAGGCCTGTTGTGTTTTGTCTGTAGTTCAAGCTGGTAGGAGCCCAGCCGTGTACTGGGTTGCTCCTTAAAAGATACATCTTCAATTTATCAGTGCTGAATTTCTTATCAAATAATTCTGATAATCCACCTTGATCTGTCAAACCTTCCCAGCCTAACTTAACCCAGTAGGTTTGTCTTTCACATGTTCTGCCAAGCTAATGGAACATTCCTTTCCTGATACTGTTAACACTGGGCAACACGAATTCTAATGCAACAATTTCCCATTATCTTTCTTCCATGTTAAAGTGTCTATTCCTACTCAGCCTCTCAGGCTACTTCCATCCCTTGAGCAGTACCTCTGTACTAATCCTCCCTTCAGAGTGCTTTGACATTAATGGATGATGCTGGTCCTGATCCCTCGCTTTCCTCCATGACCTATTGTGAGAGATAGTGTCAGTGGCTTTTTGAAAACACTGCTGGCCACACTTCCTGCACTGCTGTGTCATCGTTTGTCCGCTCTGATCCAGAAGGATGAATTTCCCCTCCTTATCTTACTGTAGCAGCCTGGCCTCTAATTGGAGGAAACCCTACATTTATAGTTACTGCTATAAATGGGTTCTGCTTTGCATCAGTTCTTTTTGTGGGCAGTCCCTTCAATAATCACGAAGGCACAGAAATCCCCTGCTCCCTTGAGGTTTTCTTATAGCCCAAACTGTTATTCTATTCAGAGTATCAGCATAACTTAAGTGTTTTGGTCAAACTCCAACCCGGGTGTGCATCTTGTTTAGCAATATGGAACTAACTTTAAGTCTTGCTGTTAGAATTTATAAGCCACCACCACAAATACTCTTCATTGAGCTTAAAAGTTTTACTAAGTTAGTTCTGCCCGAAAAAGGCCCCTCCAGTGTTCTGTGCATGGTGCATCTCTTATGTAAAGTTCTATAGGAGATAGAAGAGCTTTTGATAAAGCATTTTCAAGTGGATGAAGTCAAGCACTTACTGCACAGAGTGAATAATTTGCATCATTACGAATTGCAAGTCAGATTTGCCCACTGCTGCTTCTGAAAAGGCATGGAGTTGCTGCATTCTTTGAACGTGTGTTGTGTGAAGGTAGGTCTAACAGTCTGTATTGCATGTTGGCCTAAGCCAGCCATTGACCTGGGTTCAGCAATGCCATTAGGGGCAGCAGAAAGCTAGTGCTGAAGCCAGTAGCAAGTAGAACACACACTTTGCTCTTTAATGACAGATACCTTACACAATTGTTCTAAAAGATTTCAACAGACGTGAGCTATGGGGGCATGACCTACCCAGTGTATTTAGGACTTCTCCCTTTGGGTGTTGTAATTGCACCAGGGTTCTGTTGTGTCACCAGAGCAATGTATGTGGCACAGCGGAGCGGTGACTGGCTGCACATGGTGGAGTTGGATATTGCAACTTCTGAGCAGGAAGAGAAAGTGAAGATTAATGGCATAGGAAGTGTAGTCATCTTTCATCTCGAAAGTGGGGAGAGCCATTCAGAGCAGATAAGTAAGGATTTGGGAGGCAATACAGCTTTTAAAATAAATTCTGATGTATCAGAAATTCAGGAAAATGAGATTGCAGGGTTGGATAAGCAGGGAATTTCAGTAGGGAGAGGTGGGCAGTTGAGTGCCATTGAAATGGGTACATTGTTACATCGGGTGTCAATTGCTCTAAACACTTGCAGTTGGGTGAAAAGTTTGCTTCTTAGTTGCCGCACCTTTCTCCCAAACTGCATCTTGACGCTGTATGCACTTGCGAGCAACGATATCCTCTGTGAGTTAAGCAGTGACTTGAAAACCCCTGTTAACTCAGGCAGGAAAAAACGTGTTTAAGTACAGCTGCAATTAATTCTCTACTCCTGCATCACCACTGTAGAAAGTGTTGTGAACACAGAACCTCTGCTTCCAACAGGAGAATCACTGCCTGGAATTAAGGTAATCCGGGAATTCCTCTTGTCAAAAGAAGCAGCTTCACATTATGAATACAGAAAAGAGTATGTATTAAATTGCAGGCATTCCCTTTGCCGGTCACAGGCTCCTGTTGGGATGTTGGGATGTGCACAGACAGCAGACAAGCGCATAACACGTGAGATGGTGAGGGGCAGCCTGTGCTGTGAAAGTAGATATGCCACCATGGTTTGGAGCTTGGTTTTTCTTATTTGCTTGTCCTCTGATTTTTTATTTCTTAATTTTGTGTGCATACTATAAATAGGTGGGTTTTTAGTAGTGCAGCAGTTTTCAGCCTTCATCTACCTGTAATAATAAATGAATCCAGTTGCCAACCTTTTATTGATATCATTGTTCTAGATGCCATTGAAGTTTTCTTTCAAACCTTGTTCCCAGTTATTTTTTTTACTTCAGAGGCCTTCACAGACAATTTGATTTTCTCTTGGTAGATGCTAACTAGCATTTAAACAATTATTATGACTTCAAAGCGTTCAAAAATGCTTTTTCAGATGAGTGGAATAGTGAATCTTGGTTCCATAAATGCTGAAAGTTGACTCGGAGCCCTCATGTGACAGCTTGCTTCTTTGTTTATGAACAGGAGATGTCATTGAATTCCATGGTCCAGAAGGAACAGGAAAAACTGAAATGCTTTATCACCTGATAGCCCGCTGCATCATTCCGAAATCAGGAGGGGGACTGGAAGTAGAAGTCATGTTCATTGATACAGACTACCACTTTGATATGCTTCGTCTCATTACCATTCTTGAACACAGATTGGAGCAAAGCACAGAAGAGATGATGAAGTGCTGCCTGGGAAGGCTTTTTCTTGTGAACTGTAATAGCAGCACCCAGTTACTTCTCACTCTTCATTCTCTAGAAAACATGTTTTGCACTCACCCCTCTCTCTGCCTTTTGATTTTAGATAGCATATCAGCTTTTTATTGGATCGACAGAAGTAACGGAGGGGAGAGTCTTAACTCACAGGAGATGAATCTGAAGAAATGTGCAAACTTTCTTGAAAAGCTTGTGAGTGAGCATCACTTAGTCCTGGTTGCCACAACGCAGTCCATTATGCAGAAGTCTGCAAACTCTGCAGAAAGCTCCTTTCCTTTAAAACTTCAGCATGAAATCGATGCAGACTATCGGCCTTATCTTTGTAAATCATGGCAACAAATGGTAACCCACAGGATATTTTTTTCCAAGCCATTTAATTCTGGCAACAGCAAAGATTTTACACTCGTTTCTTGCCACCTCAAAAAAAACCATGTAACAAAACGTCCATTTAGTATTGCAGAATGTGGAGTTCAGTTTTAATTTCAGTTCATCTTTTAAACTTGTGGCAAATCTTGGTGCTTAGGCCTGATTAGCTCTAGGTAGGTCTTAGTACCTTCTAAACGAGCTGTTTGTTGCTGGGTGATTAAGAACTTTTGTCACTGATTTCTTTAACTCAGAGAAGGGCAGAACGCCTTAACAGTTCTTTTTAATTACTGTGGATGTTCAGTCTCAGCTAGTGAGGAATGTTGCTATTATTTGTTCATGCTTAATGCAAAAAAGAAATTAAATCAAGAAAGTGATAACTGAAATCATTTTAAACTCCTGGTGTCCTTCATCAGTGTAACCTCTTCAGTATGCAGCCAGATGCACTGATTTCATTTCTGGGTCTTATGCTTTTTAATCCTCTTCTTCCAAGGTACAGAAGTAGAAGCCTGGTTATCTGTGGGGTAGACTGCGAAAAGGCCAAGCGTTCTCTTTCCAAAGATACAGGTCTGGGTTCATTCCCAGTAGCCAAGGGCACATGAAATGCATCCCCAACTGCCTGAAGAGAAGGATTTGCCTTCACAGCCTGGTAGTAGTAATCCTGACCATAGTTCTCTGCTGACGTTATCATATGCTCAGAGAAACAAGGATTTTGGGTGCTTCGACCTTCAGAAATTGTTTTGAAGAATCTAAAGCTGGGACAAAAATGGCGGCCTGATTTCCGTAAGTGAAGGATGAACTGAAGACCCAGCTCTGGGTACCTGTGAGTCTGTGCTGCATGCAGCAAATGGTTTAGTGTGACCATAATGAAGTACGGGTTATGGGTTGGTTTGGGTGGTGTTCTTTTTGTTTTTTTTTTTTTCTTTTAATGCACAGACAAATTTCTTTCCTCCTCTCCCTCATTATTTCCTCCCACTTCTTTCCCTGCTTCCATTCTTCTCAAGAAATCCAGGAATGCCATGCCTCTGGTCTTTACCAATATGCATTTGCCACGTACAGAGCATTTGTGTGCAGGATTTGGCATGCAACGTGTTGCAATTCTGGCAAAGAAAATTCAGAACTTATGGGAAATGCCCTACAGTACTGGCAAAGAATACCATATTATTTATTAACCTAGAGTGCCCTTCGAAAGCTTCAAAGTGCTTTACAAGAAAGAAGATTGCACACAGTACATTATTTAATACAAAAACTTACATTAGCTTACAAATTTAAATGACTCAAACAAGGGGAAACATTTCTCACAGCAATATTCGTTCAGTCATGTTGCACAACACGTTTTATAGCTTAAAAAGAACAGATTATTAATCAAAACACGTATTTAAGAAATATTCTGCGCAGTATCTTTTTGAGAAGGATGCCTTAAAAAAAGTCTGTGGTTAGACCCTCACCTTTTAACTTGCTGACTTCCAAAGCCTGCCTTTCCAAGCTGAATGCATGCCTGAATTCCCAGCAGTATCTGGGTGGGCTTTTGGATCCAGACCTCTGTACGTGGAGCTGGGAATGCGTGTCTGTACTGTATATGGAAGCAGGCATCTGCATGGTGTGGGCAGATCTCTGAGAAGATGCTGAGCAGCTCTGCGTCCTTCCAGCCCAGCGCCCTGCCCAAAGCAGAGCAGGTGGGAGGGATGCCAGGAAAGTCACTTCTCACTGGCAGGTGCTGTCAGCTGTGGGGCTTTGGGGAAGCTCAGCGGAAGACCCATGGTTAATGGCAAGTAAACAAACCTATCCTTCACCTACTCATCCATTTTTAACTTCATTTCGTTTCGAATTCCATCACTTTCACAATGAATTCAGTTTAATTACTCTTTCTGTGGGAAACCATGGGTTTTTTGGTTGTTGTTTTTTTCATCTTGAACCTCCTTCTCTGACCATTTCTTCATGTCTTCGGTTCTTTTCTTGTGAGGCGTAACGAGTGCAAGTTCTCTTTTTAACATCTCCGCAGTGGTGATGATTTTATCAACTTTGTCATTTCATTTGTGCTGCCTTTTCCATCACCACTTTAACTTATTTCAGAACCGGTGTGAGTGCACAAAGACAAGAAAAACATACAACTGAAGCACCCCATCAAGAGCGGACCAGAATTCAATGCCTTAATAGGAGTGGGCGCATCCACTGTGAATTATTACACAAACACACTTGCATGTTTTATAAGAACAACGGAGATGATGCAAGTAGAACTACAGAACTTTCAGAAGTAAAAATGAAAGGGCCGCATCATTTCTGCTTTCAAAAGTCAACAGATCCCTTTTCTATCAGAGTGCAGCTCTGCTGAAGATGAACTGCTTTCATAAAATCATACTTGCTGAAATACGTTTGAGCAGCAGTGGAAATGTTCTGGCATTCCCATCTGGAAAAAAAAAAAAAAAAAAAAAAAAAAAGCTTTTATAATATTCACAGTGTAGTTCATATTTTGCATTGCACTATAAAATAAATGCCTAAGTTGAAATGAAGCCAAAGTTCTAATTGATTAAAAAGCGTTGAGCTCAGGAGATTTTGAAACTTTGCGTTTATTTTTACTTTGAATGCAGACGGATTGTATTTTCTTTAATTCTCTGCTGATTGTAATGATGGTGCACTGCACAACTGTTGTAGATACACGGCAAGCCCAGCTTTCAGGAACGTGGGACCTCCGTGTATCCCTGTGCGTCTGCAGGAGGGGAAGGCAGAACAGCATCAGGGAGTGCACTGACCTCACCCTCTGCCCAAATTGTGCTGAAAAACGAACCTTTAGGATGAGAGTCTAAAACAGATGCTGCCATAGAGAACCAGGGAAGCAGCAATTTGGTTACCTTAGTTAACTGTATTACAGATGGTTTTCAGCACGTTTTTAATGGGGACTTTTCTCCTCCGAAGTCTCCTTTTTCACCCAGACCTTTGTGCTGCCCAGTTCCCAGCCCACTGGGTGACCTGCAGTGCTGCTGCCAGGCAGGAGGAGCGTTTTGGTGCTTCGGGCTGAGCAGGTCCAGTTATTGGAGATCTGCCCCACGAAAGTGCCACTGTGCATTAAGTGTGAGAAAAGAATGCACATACCCTCCAACTCTAATTTATCCAAGTGTTTCTTAGAAATGAAAATCCTTTCATGTCAGTGTCGCTGTGCTTCAGCTGAATGTTGTATTATTAAAGCTTTTGTAGTTGTAGGAATTTTTAATATTTCTCAGAATTTTGTTCGTTGCTTCATTTGCAACACTGAATTAAAGCAGCCAGCATAAAATGAAGAGGAACAAGCTGGACCTTTTTTCCTCATCCTTTTATAATGAGGGAATTTTGTAGCAAAAACAAATTAAGGCCTTCTGCGGGTTTTATATTTATTTTCAAAATAACCCCGGATTTCTACAGACACCTGTAAAGTAAATGTCATTTTTATATTCAGCTCTTTTTTTTTTTATATAATCCTAGACTTTTTAATAGAGCAAATAAAATACGAGGAACAGTTTGCTTGGTGTAAGTTTCTACTTGCTTGTAAAATTGGAGTTTCCTTTCACTTACGTATCTGGTGCCAGCCACTTAAATTTCCATGCAGCCTGGCAATGGCAGAAGGTGAAGGTTCTCGAGTGGAAACGTGCCCACAGTTGTATTTTTACTGGAAACTAATGGACAAAGGGAGAAAGCAATAGCATTTTGATGGCTGCTGGGCATAAGGCTTGCACCATGCCCTGGGGGGGAACGTGATATTCTGCTTCTTTTCTGTGGCTGCCGTAATAATCATCTCTTGAACCTCTTTATCCAATTTTCATATGGAAAGATCCAGCTGAGGCAATGGGCCGCGTTGCTCTGCCAAACCCGGTGCCCACCTCAGGAGAAAGCCCTGCCACGTCACTACGCTTCAGCTTATGCAGGAAGTTGCAGTGAATTCTCCATTCTATAACACTCACCTGAATAAAAGCTGCAGGTTAAATGTTTGCAGCGACTACAGAGCAGCACAAGACTTGTGCATTTTGTAAAGAAGGGAAGAGCTGGGAAGCCTTTAGCAATGGGAAAAATCTTTCTGACTGGGAAAGGAGCATCAACCAGTACAATGCATCTGAATGATCTTCTGGATAGAAAACTCTGATGCCCTGTAGCAGCCTCCAAAATTAAACGTCTGGCCATCTCTGAAAGAAGACAGCAGAATGGCACTGAGCTGTGAATAATGTGTAGCAAGACAAAAGGATTCTTGAACAGTTGACTAACATGTCTAGCATGGTAATGCTTTAAAATAGAAAGCTGGCCATAGTTGACTTGCAGGTTCTTCCCAGCAAGAGATGAAACTGGTGATGGCTTCAGCTATGTAGATGCTTCATTATTTACAATGAAGGTAAAAAACCCTTCTGCTTCGGACCCAGGAGGAGTTAAATGTAAAAACAGACTTCTTTATTTTATGGCTTTGTGTTTGTTTTTGTTCTTTTTTTTCCCTGCAGTTCCAGGTGCCTTTTCCAACAATCAGCACTTGCTCCAAAAGCACTCTCACAGCTTTCTGTGTCAGGATCATGCTTTACTGGAAGTGAATAGTTGTGTGTTCACCTTTCATTACCAGTGCAAACTGGGATCGAACCCACATGACACATCAGTGTAACTGGTAGGGAGCTTTGGAGGCTGCATTCTGTCTGCCACCAGGAGTAATTTCACATTGGAGCAGAGCCCTCTGAAAAAATGTGGCTGTGACTTTCCTTGGGAAGAGCTTGGCAGGCATCCTCCTGCTTTCCCACACTGCTTTGCATCCAACTGGTCCGTGTACCTGTGTGGGCCTCGCATTCACGGAGAGTGGTGACGAGATGTCACCACCTTGCCAAGCGCTGGGGAACAGCCATGTTCCCAATCTTGGCACTCGTACTGCAGGACTTGGCACCACTCCTGTACTTTATAATTTAAACCATTTGTCAGGGTTGTTTCTCATGCATCTAGCTGGGCCCGTACTAAAGACCTCCTCACCCTCTGGGGAGAGATGAAAGAGAAGAAATCTTGGCTTCTGAGGATCAGAAAGACAAGATTTTTAGGCTGTTGCTACAAAAAGCTGCTCTGGGCAGCCTGTGCCAGTGCCTCCCACTAGTAGGTGGTAGATGGTGCTGGGCACTGTCACCTACAGCAAGTTTGAGCCACGCTTTCCCACTCTGCATACCCAAAATGAAGACACTGGTCAGTGAAAATACAATAGCAAGTCCCTGTGCTTTGCATGGCCAGGCTGCCAGCTGCTCCTGCAGACACTACATTCAGTGAGGAGTCCTTTCTCACCGAGTGCACAGCTCAAAGTGTCATCCCACAGCCATTACAAAGCTATGCTGCGTTTGGACCATGCAAGAAATGGGTTCAGAAAATCGGTGCATGTTAGTAGAGATCTCATCAAAGCAAGTTTCTGCTCATCTCCGGCAGTTTTGACAGCTCTGAAGCTGCTTCTGACTCGCAGAAATTCAGCAGAATGTTTTTCTGATCTGTTAAAAAAGTGATTATAGAAGAAAGTAAACAAGGCACCACACGGAGCACCACAATTCACAAGGCACAAATTACTTCAGTCCCAGAGAGACCCACAATGTGATACAGAATGGCACCAACAGCACCAAAAAAAGTGACCGTCTTCCCAGAGAATACAAAATGGGATTTTTAGTTGCAGAAATGGGGATGGGAAGGGGCAGAGAAGAAGGGAGGCTGTTACTTCCCCTATTAGTGGGACTTGTCTGATGAGAAAGCCACATTTTGTAAAATCATACAGATGTTGGTATTTTCACCCATCAGAAAAAGTGAAGCTGTCAATAAGTAGCCTACGCCAACAATACAAACCAGCTGTGTAGGCAGTGAAGTTGCAGAGATCTTCATTTCCAAGCTTGGAGCAGTGGAAATGGGAACTTCGGACATCTCTCAGGTGGTGGTGACTCCTAACCTCTGCTGCTTGTCCCATTCCCCCAGGCCAGCCCTGCAGAGCCGCAGGCACCATGGTACCAAAAGCACCAAGTAAATCCCTTTCTCTCCTATTGCTGGAGCTCCTTACCTCTCCACATGGCTCTGCTTTGGGGAGATCACACGCCTGGGTTTCGTGTTGAAGAAAATTAGGTGGTTTTTCTGCTCTGAATGAGGTTACATCTATCAGCTTCAGTGACATTTTACCCAGCCCTACCAGTATCAGCAAAGGACCGATGGCTAAGAAATCAGGGCAGCATAACCAAGCATTGAGATTTCAAAACAGCTTTTTCTTTTCTTCCTTGTTCGGGTTTTATTGCCACTACTTGTATTTCTAATAGGAAACACACATTTCCCAATACTTCCTTTTCTAGTAAGTTGTAGTTTGTGTTGTATCCTACCCACAGGGGATGGGAGAGGCAAAGGGAAAGGGCACCATTCTCCAGTCCTCTCCCGGACTGAATCCATGCTAGGTTGGACTGTGCGGTACACAGCAGTGTTGTTCCACTACTGCATCGATCGGAGATATCCAGGACAATGGGAGAAGCAGGAGGGAGCCCTGAAAGACAGTGCAGGCAGAGCTACAGGTAGATAGAGAGAGATTTAAATAGAAGCCGTGGATATAAAGAGAACAAAATGCTGCAGCGTCTGAAAGCCAAAAGTGAAACTTTGAGCCATTCCCTCCGCGTTTGCACTTATACATACACAGCATGGCTGAATTAGAGCCTGCAGATGGAAACTCGCAGACCCAGAGCACCGAGGCTGGTTCTCCAGATCTCTTTTGATCCCACAGTCTGTTTTCTCCAGGAGCAAAGTCTGCCTTCAAGGAAAATAAAGCAATGCAAATGAAAATGCTTTCTGTTTGGATAAGAAATCACAGAATACCAGCACTGAAGTTCATAATGTGCTGAGTTTCCAGTATTTCAGTGCCACTGCTGTCTTGTCCTTTATTTGAGGCCAAAATCATTATTCTTGGGAAAAGGTAGGTTTTCAAACTCTCCTTCCAAAAGCCATTCAGTATAATTATGGGACAGGATGTACTAAAACTAAAATGCTAATTCATCCCCAGACTAAAACATGCAGGCTCCAGGATTCTCAGTGTGAATGACAGCAACACATGGATAGGACAGAAGACATTTCGTCTTGCAAAGTCATCATCACACAAAACAGGGCATTCAAAGGGAATGGAGTAACCCTTCAGCTCCAGCAAGTCTAATGAAAACAGAGTGCAAGGTAAATACACTTAGGCTGTGGTCTCCCATCTCAGACTTCCTCCATGTCTGAAGCAGTGTGCCAAAGCTCAGCGCAGTGCATCTCCCCGTGCCAAAAGAAGTCTGTCGTAAAGCAGAATAAATACAAGTACAGGCTGGCATTGGGGCTGGAGCTTCATCTCATTTCAGACTTGGCTTGTTTGCTTGCAGGTCGCACTAGTTCCTTGGGTTTGGTGCTCAAAGGAAGACCCTGATAATCCTGGGTAGCGTGACGTTGGGTTTTGAACGCAAAAGAGAGATCAGGATGTAGTCTTGATGTGCATTGTCTGAAAGCCTTAAGTGCTCCTGAGTAAGGAGTTGGCTTTTTGTAGTCTTATGGATAATGGCCTTGTTCAAATCAAGTATCCATTTTTAATGCACAAAAGGAAAAGTAGAAGGAAGTTGAGAATGTAACTTGCTGAAAGTTCTGCTATGAAAAAGCAAAGCTCAAAGGTCTGTTTTAAGATGGTTTGGCAAATACAGGTCTGAAAGGCCTGAGCACTGGGCAGCTTTGTACAAGTAAGCAGGCATCAGCCACTAAATGCATTAATGCTATAGGTACAGTCCATGTTCACCTCCACCCACTAGCACAGGTCACAGTATTGCTTGTTTGCTGGAGGTTTGTGTAGCTACCATTCACAACCATATGCCATAGTAACTCCAGAACAACCTATAGATTTAAATGCTAATGAGTACAGCATATGCTAAATGATAAACCTATCAAGAAAAACAGACCTAACGCAATGTGTAGAGACAGATATAGACGGTAAAAATTGAAACGTTTCCCATGTGAATATTAAAAAAAAATTACAGGTTAAAAACTACTCAAAGTCTTAATGGTCTGCAGAAGGTCCCCCTTGCATGATAACGGTGGTGCTTATCACCAGGCTCTGGATATCTCGCCAACAACAGGCAGCTTAATAATGTAGATCTTGATTGCTTTTATCAGTTCTTTTCATTGGGTCATAACTGCGTTGTTTAGGGCTGACTTTGTGCAGAAGCCACCACAGCGACGCACTGCTGAGCGTGCTGCTCTATTGGCACCACTCAGGGTCATCAACGTAAGGAAGGGATCTCAGCCGGCAGAACCCCAGTTGAAGTTGCCTCCCGCCAATCCACCACATGCTGAATTCCAGCAAATTGCTTAATTAACATACTGAATGCAAACTATGCTCTTGTCTGTGCTATGGGTAACTGGAAACACCCTCCATACACCAGCAACAATGCCTTGTCCTTTAACAATGTGGCCTAGATTTTATCTGGCCTTTTCTGTCAAGAGGGATCACTGGGAGCCCATGTGCACACACCCCTTGTAAATTTTCCTATTTCATTGTACAGAAAATATTTCTGGTTAACTATTTTGGTTGTCTCATTTATTATATTCCCTCTTTCTAGAGAGGCTCATGCATATGTTTAATGCATGAATAGTTCCAGGGAGGTCAATGGGAAAATTTATGTGTTTAAAGTTAAGGGTGTGCATACATCTTTACAAAGTCAGACTGGACTTTGCATCTGTGCCCAAAGCTTTTCTCCAGCTGTGTCTGCCTGCACATACCTGACAGCACCGGGTCCCTAACACTAGTGCATTATTCCTCCAACTGGAAAGTTGAAATCCACCATTTACTGTACGATCGCCATGTATGGCTGGTGTCCTTTTTCCTGCTTCCGTCCCAAAAGACTCAGAACGTGGGGCATGAAGCAATGAGTGTGGTGGCTGGGAAGGAGCCTGCACACGCAGCCGTGCTGCTGCTGCTGTTCTACATCGCAGTCCAGGGTCTGCAGCAGGACCCCCAGCTCACAGGTAGCAGGTTGTGATGATCTGCATTCACTTCCATCTCATTCTGGCTCAAAATCCATGATCTGCACCCCAGGAAAAAAAAAAAAAAAAAAAGTAGCTATGTTTTGCCTCTCTTGGTTTCATTTTCTCTGCTGCAAAGCATGGGCCAGTCTAAGATCCCATAGAGCAGAAAAGCAAGCTCAGTGCAAAAGCGTAGCTGCTGCCTACGTCATGCTAAGCTATCAAGTAGGAACAACATTTTTGCTCTGTGATCACATTCCCTCCCATTCTCATGCGAGCCAAGAGGAGTCTCCTGCGGTTACAGCCAGGGAATGGGAGAAGAGCACTGAGCTGCTCTTGGCTCAGCTCATCCTTTTGTTTGTGCTGGACACACAGTGACACTCCCCTCCTCGGATCCCAGAGCCTGCAAGCCATTTGTTTGTATTGAGGACCAGATGAGGCAGTGCTTTCCTACCAGCACATACACTGGGTGCTGCCCTGCTGACAAAGAAGCCGTCTGTCCTTCTGCTCTGGCTTTGCTGCTCTGAGTCCCGTGGCTCCCACCCAAATCTGGATAATTCTTTTTTTTGTCCAAATTGACATTTTTTTGCACTTCTGGAGAAATCCAATGTAAAATTTTCCAGCCTATTGCTATTAAGCCATCCCTACTGCCAGTTTGGCAACCAAAACACCCAGTCCTGAGCCCTGCTGGGCCCTACCAAAGCCACGTGGCTGAATGGATCTGCTTGCACAGAGCAGCCTGCAAGAGCAGTGCCTCAATTTGTCATGCTCTGGTAATAAATCAATCCCTTCCCTTCACTAGGGGTTAGTCAGCAAACTCTTACTCATGCGTTTCTCACACAGCAAGTCACTTCCTGGTAGTAACCGTGTGAATGTTTCTGCATCCTTACCTTCTCTTCAGGAGAAGCAGCTTGATGAAGTCGGTTTTGAAGAGATGCCGTTTCTCTTGTAAACCCACAGAGCCAACAAATACCTCATTTTTCTACTTACGGTAAACTGCTATCAGGCATTCCATCTGTGGAGTGCCCCCCATACAGCTTGGAGCAGCAGAGAGATCACAGGGTTTTTAAGGTTGGAAAAGACCACTAAGATCATCTAATCCAACCATCGACCCATCACCACTGTACCCGCTAACTCATGTCCCTCAGTGCCACATCTTTACATTTCTGGATGTCCTCGAGGCAATTGGAACCGCTGAGCCCCTGCGTGGTCTGGTGTGGGGGCTAAAAGCGGGAGGACGGTGGTGGGAGATCCCCTTGGCACCGCTCCTTCAACAGTCCTGGTGATCCCCTGCAAAACCCTCCACCCTTTGCTTAGCCATTACTTCCAGCCTTGGAACACTTTTCAGAGGGAATGTCTGCTTGTGGATTAATGTGTCTTAATTATTGGGTAAATTGTATGAACAGTTTTATACCCTGCAGTGCCCCTCCAGTGCTCAGATTTTGGATTTGAAACAGATCAAGCAGGCATGAAGGTTTTCAAAGGGCACACAGTGTAGGCTTGGGGTGATGTACGTGACTCTGGTTTTATCCCTCACAGTCTAAAATGACAGCAGGGTTCATGGTAGTCATTTAGGGTGAAAAAGTGGAGTTTATTAATTAAGAAAGGGGAAAAAAGGCCCCTTCTAGGCCAGATCATAGATTTTAGACTGCCATCCAATGTCAGGAAGAGCTCCCCTCCCAGCAGGAGATCCAGGTTCTGGGGTTATTTAATACTTTCTGGTTGATTCTGTATCTGGAATAACTGCCTTAAATGATTGGTTTTGGCCTGAGAAACTGTTTGCTTACCTGGCACCTGAACTCCGGTGATAAACTTTAATGTCCTCCTCTGAGTACTCCCCCAGCAGACAGAGGAGGCTCAGTACAGCCCCACTCACTATAAATCTGACCTTCTAAAAAATATAAATCAAAGTCAGATGTTGCTCATTATCTCTTCCAATTTCTATCTATCCGTCAACATCCAAAAGTTTTAAAAGCTCTGCTTAAGCGTGTCTCCATCCCATTGATGGAATATCCTTTAATATTTTATAGTTCTGACTTGCACTTCTAAAAGTCCTAATTAATCTCACTAGATAAAAACTGACACAAAATGGCACAAGTGAGAATAGCTCCATCCTTCCTCCCAGCAATCGTGTGCCAGTTCATCTTGGAGCATGTAATGATTTACTGTAATAGTTTTAGGCCTGTAATGGGGCCAATAACTGGCATCTGGAAGCTGTGAGGCTCTTTCCCAATGGATGCCATTCACATATAGTTATTTAATTAATTAACAGCCCCACTAGCATGAGCCAGTAAAGGGTCTATTAAAGGGCTGTGATATTTTTTTTTTCCCTTTCTTAAATATCTTCCCAAGTAAGAACATATGCTGCACGCTGCTTTTCCCTCGGAGAGCGCTTAACGTTGCAACCTGTTTATCTTGTGACTGATTTCCAGATTCCACCTTAACCAGCTGCTCTTTGCTGGGCTGTAGGATTCAGTAGAGCCGCGCTCAGCGGGAGCCATCGCATTCTACCTGCATGTGCTCATTCCTGCACAAGGTGCCAAACCCCTGCGAGGCCGTTCCCAGACGTTACATGGGATGCACTTCCACTTTGCTCGCCTCCCTGCTGGGAAGAAAAAAAAAAAAAAAAAAAGCAAAAGAACATAAATATAAATAAATGGTGCTTGGACTCAATAAATTGATGGTTGGGCTCGATGATGTTAGTGCTTTTTTCAACCATAATGATTCTACGATGAAATAAAGGTGGGGGAGCTCGTGTGGAATAAGTGAAGTATCAGTAGGAAAATGAGCCCTGCCAGATGCTGGAAGGGAGTTGGTCAAATTTGTAAAAAGCATTTGAGAGCCCAGTCCCATGTGAAATGTGGAAAAGCTATCAGGGGCCGTGCAGCAGATGAAGATGGGTTTGGTCTGCTTACAGAGCCAAAGGATTTTGCTTCTCAAACCATGAGGATTCCTACAGCTTAGGTGCAGTTAAATGCGAACCAGGCCCTTGCGTAGGACTGAGGCAGGGCAAAGGGCGTGCCCGTAAGTCTCCAACCTTCTGCTTCCCCTGCCCAAGCACACACACAGGCAGCTCTGGCTTGGTGTCACCAGCAGATGACAGAGATTCACAGAATCACGAAGCTTGGAAAAGAAACATAGATCATCTAATCCAACCATCTGCCTTCCACCACTGAACCACGTCCCCCAGTACCACAGCTAGCCTTTCCTTAAACACCTCCAGGGGCAGCGGCTCCACCGCTTCCCTGGGCAGCCTGTGCCAATGGTATCTGAGGAGCTGCCCCACAAGGACGGAGTAGACACAAATTTGGAGAACCTCCAACAGGATGGTACCATTATTTGAGCAGCGGCTGTCTAAAGTAAGCAGTGCTGACAGTGCACTGCGGTGCTAAATCCTCAGTGCTGGGCCTCAGTATGTAGGACGTATCAAAAGTTACATAATCCTTGATGCAAAATCCTTTTCTCCAACTAATGCGTGGTGTTGTTCCCCCTTCTGCTCTCCTTCCCTCCACCCCTCTGGCTGTGAGGCTTTGGAAAAGTGGCGGTGCCCTGGAGCCCATCACCTCGAGGCCTTCAGCTGGAGCCTCCTCCTCGTGATCCACTACAGCTCAGCCAGAGGCTGTCAGACACCCAGTGGGAGCACAGCAAGAGCGTGGTTTGTGCACAGGAGGTTTGTCCTCCTTGTGAGGAGCTGTCAGGTTTGCTCTGCTGAGATGTCAGGTGTAGATGAGCGAAAAGGCATCTTTTTAACTTTGATGCTTCTGCTCCTGCCTGTGTAGAGCTTCAGGCCTGGCAATCCTGAAAAGTTTGGCACTAAGTTCACTCCCAACCCTCTGAAATTGCTCTTCAGCCCTAAAACCCTGAAGCGAGCTGTCTGTCAGGGCTCCTGGGCCATGGCAAGAGCTGCATGGCCAGCTCACCTCCTCACAGATGGCACTGGCAGTCGCTGCTGCCCTGCAGTCACCGCGGGGTGAGTAGAAGAGGTGATTCCACCCTTAGGCAACTCCCAGTGGTGGGAGCGGTCTCCAGGAAGTGCCACAGCCAGTAGGCCGTGCAGGGTCATCCCAGCCAACTTCACGTCTCTTGGAGCTGGATAGCTAGATGTCTCACACAGGCAGCAGAGAAACAGGCGTTTCCTGTCCTGAAAGGAGACAAGCATCTCCCTGGAGTTACTTTTCCTCTCCACTGGCTGTACATGGAGCCTGAGGTGTCTAACACGGTCTTTGAAGTCCAACTGTTCAACATCTAAATCACAGCAGTTCCCCCTTTCCTTCCACTATCCCTTTCCCATTTTTCCTTTCTATCCCAGTAGACCTTCCCTGATGCTACAAGCTCTAACAGGAAGATGTGGGAGCACCCCAGTGCCCTGCAAAGCAACCAAGAGAAGTTGATCAGATATGGTTTTCTCTCCCACCTCATTTCAATAGACAAGGCTGACCACGTCCCGGTTCTTCACAATAGATGCTGCAGACACCTACCTTCTATCAAGAACCATAAAAAATAATAATTCATATGATAATATGCACCCTGTGGGTGCTTTGTGCTTTTGTGGAAAGCAAAGCAGCTGTAACCTCGCTTAGCTGGCTGTTTTGTTTTACTGGTTTGTACTGCTCTAGTACTCTGATGAGTAGACACTCTAAAGGTGATATAGGCTTAATGTTGTTCATCTTCAAAATGTTAAAAGTACCCACGACCTCGTTGTATTCACTACCTCAAGTTTTTTGTTAGTGTTCTTGTACAGGTGGAATGAAGGTTGCGTACATACACTGGGAACTAATAAAACACCTCTAACATTTTGCGACTAAACCCAAACCAAACAGCAGAAAATCCAAACCATTCATATCTAAAGTTACACTTCAAAATCCAAGGAGACTGAGAACTGAAAGTGCATTCCGTAACAAATACATTCCCTAATAGATTTTATTTCACGAGACAAAAATCCATATTCTGTCATAAGTCTCGAGAAATATTTTGGCCAGCTACAGCCATAGATTTTGACCTCTGTAACATCACAGATGAGTCCAAGACGCGGCGTGGGACCTCAGCGTGCCGGCTTCCTGCCTTCACATCCAACCTCCCTGACCCTCCTTCCATTTCTTTCCTGAGTTTGCAACGCACATTAGTCTGAACTCCTGGAAATATTAGGAGGTCCTCTGAGTCTCTTCTGAAGAAGAAAACCCAATTCACAGCCTGAGAACTTCCTGGGATGGTGCATTATTCTGCTTGCAGTTGCCGGAGAATCGTCGAGTGTCCTTAAACCATACAGCAGAACTTTCACTGGACATATGCTGTGTAATGTAAAAACACTCAAAGGATTAACAGCTATCAGTGGATATATCTCTAGCTGTGCACATACGGCAAATCTACAAAGAAGGGATTAGAGATATGTGATACGAACCTGCAAGAGAAAAAATACAGTGCAGCCAAAAATGGAATCGTAAGACAAAGTTATTCATGTATTCATAGGATTTTATACAAACTGTTGTGTTACATGATGGCCTATTTGTACTGCAGCAATATGTAGAGATCTTGCAATAGGAGATCAGTCACAAGATGCTGCGTTTTGTGAACACTGATCCTGAAGAAGAGTGAGCATGAAGCCCAAGAGCTATTCCTTGCAAGTGCACCCACATGACTGTGCTGTGGACATGTAGAAATCCAGTCCCAGGCTTTAGCCCAAAGTAATCATTCAAACAAACAAACAAACAAATCCTTATTCTTCCAATGTTTGTTAATAAAATAGAACACGCTTACTATGTAATTTAACAAGACCCATGCATTCCCTGGCAGCTTGACTGCATTGCCCTCCTGTCTAGAAAGTTTCCCCTAATCTCAGTTTTCTTAGCTGCAAATGAAGCTGCTTCCTTCTTCCCCTGTCCTGCAGCAGCCGTGGGGAAAGATCTGTCACCCTCCTCCTTACAATAAACTTTAACGCATTGCAAGATTTTTATCATCACTTCTTTAGACTCTGCTGTTCCCAGACTAAACAAACAATCCTTTCAACATTTCCTCCTAGGTCTTTCTTTCTGTGCCTCTGATATTTCCAGTGCCTCTCTCCTGGACTCTCTCCAGTTTGTCTACATCTTTCTTACAGTGCAGTGCCCAGAACTGGACACCGTATTCCAGCTGAGGCCTTACCGGTGCCAAGTGGAGTAGAATAATTATCTCCTATGTCTTAGGTTGCAGCCACACATCCTGTTCTGGCTGCAGCTGAGCTGGGTGAAAAGTTTATTTCTTCTCGCCCGCTCCAGCTGCTTATCACCACCCCCAGCTGCCGGCTCTCCCCTCCCAGGTCAGCCAGCGCCGTTACTGGCCAACCCCTCCCCGACAGCCAGCAGTACAGACAGCAGGTTTCTTCTCGCCTTCCATCTAACACACCCGGCTAAGGCTGAGGGGTGTGTGAAGAAGCCAAAGCCTCAGGTGCGAGGAGATGATGAAGCAAAGGGATTGTGGAGAGCAGCTTTGGCTGCTGGAGAACTGCATCCAGAAAAGGACATCCCACCCTGCCCCTGCGCTCAGCCTTCAGCCCACCTGGAGCTCCAACCCCACCTCATGATGCTGCTGCCCAGCCAGGAGGTCCCCTTCTGGCATTTCTCGTCCCAAAACACAACACTTTGCACTTCATCACCATGCTGGTTTTATAGCCTTTTTTCCAATTATCAGTGCCATTCCAAATGCACATTTTATTGTCCCAAGGCAGACCACCCAAACAGAGATTATTTTATGAGCACATCCACTGCTGTGACAGCCAAGGTGACTAAGAAAAGACTGAAAGCTGAAATGCCACCCTAGCAGCAATACCTTAATTCTCACCACCGACAGGTTTTCACCCACTGCTGCAACCACCTTAGAGTGATAATATTTTCTTAGCTATCTGCTCACAACATTGCACAAAACAGGGTCATGAGGCTGATTAGTGTCACAGTACAAAATTCTAATTCCTTCCTCGTTTAATGTCTGTAGAAAAAGCCCAGCAGGTCACCAGGAACACGCTCATGCTGGTAGGAGCAATGCTACCCAATAGCATGGAGATACTCCACTGATTAGGCTGGAGCTGAGTAGTTCTTTTCTTACTCTGTTTTCTACAGACATGCTGGAGAAGTGAACTGGCTGCTGACCAGTTGTGCATATCCTCTGCTCCCCTTCAGAAGTGGTTCACGCTCCAAGGAATGAAGATTTAGGAAAACCATGCTAAGATACGTTGAAATACGCAAAATATTTAGCACTAGCTGAGGATTGTTGTGGGTGCCCCATCCCTGGTGGTGCTCAAGGCCAGGCTGGATGGAGCCCTGGGCCCTGATCTGGTTTGGGGACAGCCCTGTCCTGGCAGGGAGGCTGGAACTCCATGATCTTTAAGGTCCCTTCCAATTCAAGCCATTCTATGATTCTATGACTCGGGACATGTCTATACCAACCAGAACCTTCAGACACAGCAAGACATTCCAGGAGCCAACCCTGAGAGTCTCTCTCTTACACCTGACATTTAGGTGGAGTTACACTCATTTTGGTTCATTGCCTTCAGCTCTGGCTATGCCTAATCCCACCTTTCACATAGACATCCTTTCCCTGTCCATCCTCATTCCCTATTTTTCCCCTTTCTCCTCCCCTTTCCATTTTACCCCATGGACACATAGCTCCATCAGTGTGCTTCTTGCTTTCCCAGGCCCTCCTGTCCCATTCTCCAGGTCTCCCCTTGGCACCTCCGCAGTCTCTCTTAGCCATGTGCCTGCTCCACTATGTCCGGGCACAGCTGCACAACTCCGCTTTCACTGTGAATCCTGCCTGTTTTCTCAGGCTCTCTGGAAGTGGAGGTTAGGTGTTGAGAGCTGATGGCAGGATGAAGTAATAGGAGTAGAGCCGAGGTGACGTTCTTGTTCTGCCTTGAACACAGACTGCCAATCACGCCATAATAGATGGCGGTTCTAGGCAGGGAACAGCTTTTCAGCTCACCAAAATTAGACCATTAAATGGAATTTCCTCTATGGGCTAATCAGGATCCGAACCCATTTCTTTGGAGATAAAAGGCACGGCTCAATCTCCAGATCCGCGAGGTCATCTGGCATACAAACTGATTTTCATTTGAAACGTTTTTATGCGAGGGATTATTTTTTTTTCCAATCTGCTTGTTCACGCCTTGTGCCTAAACCGGAGCTGTGAAGTGACTTTTTCTCACTGGAGGCTAAATAAAGTACTGTACTGTTTTTACAAATGTCCCGAGCTCTGCCAGCAGGCTGGCACTGAAAGGGGCTGGCAGCAGACAGGCCCCAGCTCTGTTCTGTGTCACGGAAGTGAGCCCGGGGATGCCGGCCAGTGCCTCCCCGCACCGCAGTGCCACCAATGGCCACGCAGGTGATGTCATGGGATGGCAACAACGCTTCCATTGCCACCCTCTGCCAGCTCCCACCTTCAGGGTATTTTCCTCGCTCTGGTCCGTGTACTGTAATAACTAAGTCAACTGGAAAAAATATTGAAGAAAAGGCTGAGGAAAAACAGAGCGTAGGGGCAGCTGGAGCCAGCGAAGGAGGCACACTGAGAGCTATAAAGAAGCTTTGTGCAGCAGCTTCTCTCAACTTTGGGATGTTTCATTCCACAGGAGTTGGAGAAGATGGGTAATAAGCTGCCCTTTATTTTAAGGGATATCCCTTGTAGTCTCAGCTGCATAAAGATCAGTCTTTGGGTATGTGAAAACAGTGCTAGTAGTATCTCTCTTTCAAAACCTCCTGCTGCTCACTCTGTTGGATGGCCTTGGTCCAGCTAAAGGGGAAAAAAGCCTTCCATCCCCAAACAGTCATCCATCTGGAGGAACAGAGGTGAAGAAAAGAGCTTGCGTGTGACAAAGTCAAGTACTAATATGCAGGAAGACGCATTACCCTGGTGCTCAGGTGCCTGCTCAGGAGCTGCTAACGCTCAAGGTGAGGAACGCATCCTGTGCCCCCACCTGGGAGCCCACACTACACCCTGCGCAGGGGTGGGTGGGGGTCTGCAGAGGCTGTCGGCGTGCCCAGGGCACAGACATATGGATGGAACCACTTACAGTGTTGGCCTGCAGAGCTGGTTGCAGGGGGCAGACGGTGAGTCGAGACCTCCAAATGGCTGCTCACAATTCAGAAGTGTGCACCTATCTGCAAATCGGTTCCGTGTTCTTGTGGATCAATACAGGTAGTGCTGCTGATGCATATGTGCAAATTCAAATTGGTTTTGTGCCATTGTGAATTAGTATTTGTAATGCTGATTACACCTACCCAGTTCTTCTGTCGTACAGCCGGCGGGTGTGAGCTGAGCGCCGAGGAAGGGCAGGAAGAAGAAGCAGTCTAAGAGGCACTGAGCCTTTCCCAAGGACCAATATGTTAATTTGATTTAAAAAAAAAAAACAACAAACAAGTTTAAAATGTTTCTTGGATAGAAATTCCAAATAAAATTGCCTCAAATGTATCACAAGAGAAGGCTGTTTGAAGTGCTCTGTTGTGCCAGGCAAGCCAACAAATGTTCACACTCCCTCCTAACCAGTCACCTGCACACAGTGAGCCAACATTCGCTACTCTCGTTGTCCCGCTCCCAAGCCCATGCTGTTCTGTTCCACCTCCTTTACAAAACTGGCTTCACATCGTGTCTCAAGGCTGACGTGATGGAGATGAAGAGCACAAAGATGCCGGGTTGTTGGTGAGGGATGCTGCAGGTAGCAGTGCTCCAGCAGGAGCTCAGGCTTCCCCGGTACAGCCTGGACGATCCGGGGCACTTCTCTCTGTCTGGCGAAAGGCTTTGCAGATCTTCCAAGCCATAAAATGTAAAGTGACACTGAGTGAAATCAGCACTTTAAAACTCAGCTGTAAGCATCTTCGAGCACCGTACGGCCAAATTATAAATTGTTTAATAAAAGAAAAAGTTTGTGTTCTAGAAGGGTTTTCTTCCTAATGGCTACTTCAGATTTTCAGTTAAATGTTTTTGTGACCAATGTAATTATCATTTGCCCGCATCTCAAAATTGTCTAATCAAGCACAAAGAGCTGAGCATTTCATACGCACAAGAATGACGATATTGAACTTTTGTGCGGCGGACTCCATCTTCCTTTCCACCCATCAGAAGGAAAATTGTGGAGATGGAAACTAGACGCGAGAGTGTAAGAGGCAAAACTGGCCTGGAATAAACACAGGCTGAAAAATGAAAAAGAAAGCTTGGACAAAACCCCACTGCAGGAGGATGGGAGAGCAAAACAAGCGGAGAGAGAAAGGAAAGCGAGCAGAACTAACAACTGCTTTTAGAATGGGGGTTTGGTCAGACACTGACAGCGATGACATCATGTTTGTCTGCAGGCTGAACTGGGCGACCTCAGATGTCCCTGCCAGCATCTTGGGCAGCAGATACTACTTCAGTGCACACAAGGAAACACCTGACCCTGCTTCCTTCTGACACCGAGCCACACAATGCTGCCTGTGGGCAGAAGCAATTCATGCACTGACAGGTATTTCAGGAAGGTGCTCGGTGTTATCTGTGCTCCTGATCCTCTGGATTGAGGCATCTCAGGGGTGCCAAAGGGAGTGCTGCCTGACCGCTGTCAGCGTCAGCCCCAAGTGGACCTTCTGGTCAGCTGGGAGGCCTGGTGGTCACAGCATCACAGAACCACAGAATCAGGGAATCTCAGTCACAGACCTTTGACTGGCTGAGGCTAGCAGGAGCTCTGGGTGCCTCTGGTCCCACCCTGCCCCACCAGGGCCACCCAGAGCAGGGTGCCCAGCCCCACATCCTGACAGCTTCTGGACATCTCCAAGGAGGAGAGCCTACAGCTCCTGGGTCCCTGTGCCAGGGTGCATCACCTGCACTGCTCTGCAATTCTGCCTGGTGTTCAGGGGAACCTCTCATTTGTGCCCGCTGCCTCTGTCCTGGCACTGGGCACCACTGACAGAAGCCTGGCTCTGTCCTCTTGGCACTCTCCCTTCAGGTACCGTGCTCCTGCAACCTAGACTTAGGCCAAACCCTACCAGTCGCTTGATAGATCGCTGCAAGGACAGACTTAGAAGATTCTGCCACATGCTGACAGAAACATTGTGATGAAGGCAAAATCCCTTCCCATCTCTTTCAGAGCCTTCTGGACACACGCTCAGGAAGCAGGAAAGGCATACGGTGGGCTCTGCTCAGCCTGGTGCCTCTTGCTTTTTTCTAAGCAGAGTGAGCTTGGCTGGGTTTGGCACCAAAGAGAAGAGCTTCCAAAAGCTCAGGACAGCAGCTCCCCCGGGACAGCCCTGGGGCAAGGGCTGGAGCTTCACGGAGAGAAGCAAATGCAAATGCAGCATTTAGCAGTAGTTAAATCCCACCAACACTGCCTCCATCCAGGAAGGCAGTATGGCTTTTTGATTCACTCTTGTAAATGAAGAGTAAGTGTATAAAGAGTGACCTGGCTTGTCCTGCTGGAGTCAGGCACCTAATTTTAGCTATAGCAGTGACTAATGTGGACCTAAATTAGGTGGTCTTTATCCCAAGCTCAGTTCCTTAAACTAGCTTCCTTGGTATAAGGTGACTGTTGCAATTAGCAGCACTGTGACTAATCAGATAATAATAGTTTCAGGTTGTGCTGCACAGACTTTACAACTATTTCAAAATGCCAGAGAGTGTTACAGTGCATTGCTTTTCCATGAGGTTGATGAACAGCATCCACCAGCCCTGCCTACCACATACGTCTGCCAGCGGTGTTAATTCAACATCAATATTGTTCCCCCATTCGTGGACGCTGTCTCCTTCCCCCTTTCAGGATGCAGTGAACACACAGTGCTGCCCAGTCCCCAGAGTAGCTGGTATTCAGCAGAATACAATATCCTTTCTTTGCTATTCTGTATTGCTCCTTTTGTTTTGCCATCTTGGGAAGACATGGGAGTACCGACCGCCAGCAGAAACTCAGCAAGAGCCTCCTTACCTCCATTCTGGCCCTCCCAGTCCAGATTGCCAGTGTTTACCTCCCTTCCCAGAGGGAAATGGAGCATAACGTGCACTTTCCTAATGCAATTTTGGCCAGCAGCTATTGCTTGAAAGCTTTATGGTGGTCTGACATTAAAAAATTATAAATCTGTAAAAGAAAAGTAACACTTTTCTAGAACACAGTCACACATTATATCCTGTCTTGATAGGAAGAAACTGTACCAGCATCCTTCAGCACATATGTAGGGATGTCAAAGAAAAAGAATCATTTTCAAAAGAAATTCCTGGCTGCTAATAAAAAGTTTACTATCTGATCCTTTGTATATCAATATGGTGATTCAAGGCTGTCTCTGTTGCAATACATAAATGCATTCAGTGTTCCTTTGTGCAACAGCTACTTGGCTTACCCTGCTAAGACAGGACTTCCAATGTTTGTGACCAGGTGGAAAATGTCCAGAAAAAAAGCCCAGTGCCAGCGTGCCCAGTTTTCACAAGGGGAACTCGGAAGGAAGCTGTTCTTAATTGGGCTACCTTCAGAGAAAACGTTTCTGGCTGAATTCGTGTTTGTTAATCAAAGGTCAGTGGGCAAATCTACTTCCCCGCTTTAAAATTCTAATGAAATCCAAACCCAAAAAAGCCATCTCTCTTTTTTGTTCCATCTCTAACCTGTAAGTCCGTCAGTAGCGTTTGGTGGAATGGGAATGAGAGATCATTCTCATAAATTAAACTGACTTCATGAAGCAGATCTTAGCACTACTTTGACAAGCAGAATGTCATTCTGAGATCTGGCTATACCTAATAGATAAGTTTCAATGATGTTTTGTTAATTGGAGGAGTCTTTACACCATCATCTGTTTCCGTGCAAACCTGTACAGCGGTTAACGTGGTTAAAAGGAAATAGATGAAACCTTCAGCTCCTTGAAGAAAAATCAGGAGTAGAAATCGTGATTGCTGGATGTTTTCCTTCTGCATCTGAATGGATCAGCATCGAAGAAGGAGCAGCTGGAAAAAAGCAGCCATTGTGAATGCAGAGGTTGCAGCTATCATCCTATTGCACATCCTTGGGAAAGTCTACACTGAAATACTGCACTGTGCTGAGATGCTTGAAGAATTGTTTTGGTTGTGGCATGCAAGAAATATCTATTCATTAAAGTCTTGCAATTGTGACCCAGCCCTTCGTCTTGCACAAGATCTATAAAAAAGGCTGAGTGACTGTAAATGTGTCCCTTGAAGCAAGTTATGGAAGACATTACAGGAAGGCTGGTTTCCAGCCAGCTTTTCCAGCTTAATGAATCCCTTTCAAGGATGCGTGAAAGCTCCATCAAGACCAGTGGTGAATATCCCTGGACTCATCTCGTAAGATTTTATAAGGGGTCCCAGCTATTGTTTTCTTACTTTCCTTCTATTTTCAGAAAGCAGCTAGAAAATAATGTGAAATGGAAATACTTCTGTTCAAACACTCTGCACTGTGATAACAGGCCTGGTTGATTCATGAGCAGCCAGCAAAGGGCTCTAGGACAGATTCCGTTGTATCAAGATAGCAATCAGCATGCAAATGACTGCAATTTGTATGCTGCCCATTCTGGAAGAGATCAAATGTATATCTATACACATGTATATATATTTCACAGTAAAAATTCAGCCATTTCATTAATGCACAGATCTGGACTGTCTGTGTTTTCCTACAGGGATCATCAATACATAAATACAGAACTGAGAATACTAACAGTTAAGGAAGACTTTGCTCAGATCATAGACATAAGGCGCCTATAGGTACCTAATATTTATGATACTTCTTGCAGCAAAACGACATTCAGCTACAGATTTACTGTTATCAACGGGCCGTACATTTTCTGTTTCTCCTTTAAGAGTGAAAACAAAAGAACGATCTGCAGTGTTTCCCTACATTTTGTGCAGAAAAAGGTTTGCTCTTTCAGCAAACCATTGCTTCGGCCACTGCTGCCCGAGATCTCAGGATGAGTAGAGGAAGTGAGGGAGAGAAATGATGAATGATATGGAGGGATCCTTCTGAAGGCAATGAATGGGAACCAGAGGAACATGCAATGGGTAAACATGATAAAGAAAGAGAACAAGCTACAACATGCAAGCCAAAAGGATGGGAAACGAAAGAAGAATAAAATAAACAGATAAGTAAATGAAGTTTTAGCTGAAAAGTTCATCGTGGATTCTTTACTTGTGTGCCCTTGCACTCTACTAGGTGGAAGAACAGGGGGACTAGAATATCCTGATCCTCCGCTTTTCATTTTGGTAGTAGAACAAGTCACAAGGCACGTAAGAGTTAACAAAATATTACATGCTCCAGTGCATGTCAGATAACAATACATACCCTGCCGGACATCACCAGCTTAATTCCTGCAACTGCTTTTGCATGCTTCTTTGTGAAGTGCTACATAAATGCTAAGCGTTGTTATTAAATAGATGAACACAGCCCAACAGGTGTCAACATGTGTAGCAGAAATTACACACATCCTGAACCAGATACCGTTATGTGTAACAAATAACTGCACGGCTCTGCTGGCTGACTGTTGACAGACCTGCCAACTTGAGGTGCTCGTGTCTTCAGTGAGTCCTAGTAGGTTATATGATTGCATAGAAAGGATGAGTCCATCAGGAGTATCTTGCTACAGTCTACATTAATGGTGACATGGGAGAGCCAGCCTTTCAACCAGTTTGGTAATCCAAGCCATAGCCTCTAAGCATTTCCCTATTTTATTGTTTTACAGACTACAGGCAGAGGAAAATTAATTCCCCATGTAATTCCATTGAAATCTAGTACATTAGCTGAGGGATTGCATTTATTTAAGACCGTACCAATATTTATGAGATGAATTTAGGCCCAGAATGTGTTGGCTGATGGCCCTTATTGGGAGATGAACTGGATTGCTGTACTGGGAAGGCTTCCCAGCCATTGGGAGTGACAGTGGGGAGGGGGGAGGAGGACAGAGAAGAAGAGGGCAGAACAGAGTATCAGGACCACAATAACTAATGCTTAGGAGGCAGAAGAGGAGATAAACTCACAGAAAGACAATTCTAGCATTTTAATTTGCATGTGGTATTATTTCAAAGCCAAATTGATGGCTTGAAAGCAGCTTTATCTACCCGGAGCTGTGAGTGAGTTTATACACTTCCCATTATTAGCACTGCATTGTCCTACAGTAGAAGTCCTGCCATAGAGTGATGTGGAAGAAAGAATACGGTGTGGAGATATCTTTCCAAATTTACTCATTTAAGATCTAAGAAATACATCTGACTGATATCAGAGCAGCAGAAGTCTGCACAGATGAGAATAAGAGACATTTCAATTCAGGGTTGATGATTTGAGTATACTTGAAAGCAATCAGAGATGACAGAGCTAGAAGGAAACAACAGCAACAACAAAATCATTACAAAGAGAGAGAGCATGAACAGAAAGTTCGGTTTCCTCTTCACGGAAACTAACATAAGACACACACCCTTCCAATGGCTCGCATTTCCTCAAGACACATTTTCATTCTACGTGTTTAAGTTCTTTAAAAGGCTGAAAAAAAGCACCTCTTGCAAGATGGAGATTTTCCACTGTTCTTTATTATATCGATAAAAGATCTAATTCTATAGCCATAAATAAGGTGGGTCATGATGCAAAACAAACTAACTCGCCCCAAAACATACATGCTCTTTGGTCTCAGCAAAATGTAGACACTGAGTCTCAGAGTCCTCCAGCTTTTATTGGCAAGTACACTTCACCACAAAGCCTAAAGCTTATCTGCAATTTTTTCACTTCCATAACGAATGACACAATAATTTAGAGCAAGCTGAGGGACCTTTGGGACCACCCATCCAAGGAGACAGAGAACTTCTGGCCAACGTGCCCATACAGCACTCTGGCTGCACTCAGTGCTTCGCATGCCTCTTCAGTTCTAGATATAATTCCCATTTTCAGTGACATGCTGTCAAGTCTCCATTAACTTGGAGCTCCATTTAAGCCTTGTGCCTTTTTCAAATCTGGGTGTTGATGCTGGGAGCATGGTTTAAAACAACAACAACAACAACAACAAAACCAGCTGACTATTTCTGATCTGTACATTAAAACCTGTGCTTGGTACTTCTGGAGCTTCTTAAGCCAACCCAAGCATTTTAGACACTGCATTTACACGTTTCCATTTAGTTGGCTGGTGTGCTCCTTTGTTTCAGGACTGGCAAGGCAGGGTGTTTCCAGTTTCTTGCTGCATCGCTGCAACAAGAATTATTCAATACAACCCCCTCCAGCCCAGGCAGTGTGGGGCTGAACTCAGGTATGCTGCATACCAAAGTAAATAGGAAAACATATATGATGTCTGATAAAAGAATTTTCACTTTGGATATAACGACTACTATGCTTCTGTGGAAAATGCAACATATTGTGGTACTTTATTCAGGTACTTCTTTTTTCTTTTTTCAGCTCTATCACCATCTCCAAATGTTCAAAAAGTACAGTTTGGCCCTCAAAATCATAAGTCTGTCTGTAAAATGATAAACGTGGGGATCTTTTACTTTGCTTCCTGGATTTTGAGCTGTTAGGGTGCACCTGGGTCACATTTGCAAGCTTTATACTCTAACCATTAGGACTGGAAACTGACTTTAATTTAAAGAAAAAGGAAAGCTGGGCTTCTAACCTCATTACACAACTCTAGTAGCTGGAGTGTAAGTGAAACATCAAACATCACAAGATTGGAGATAAAATCATGAGTGCTGACAACATCAATTTAGAGTAGGAGGTGGGATAGCAGGGGAAACTCGGGGCACATGGCTTTGCTTTTTATCTTAATGTTTTTATAGGCTGTCTACTTTTATCTTTAATCAGAAGTTTTCAGTGGCAGTTCTTTCTTCATATACCTGCACGTGACATTAAAAGGTCACTTCTGCATTAATACCCGATGCCGTCTGCTAACTGCATCTTTCTATCAGAGCTGACATGAAAAGGTAGGTGTACACCGATGGTACGCCCAGCACTAATATCACAGCCAAGAGGTATTATGGAAGTACGGGTCATAAGTGCACAGCTGAAATGGTGTCGAGAGGGATTCCAGTCCCCTGCTGTGTGTGTGTGTGTGAAGAATGCAGGATATTTCTCACGGCTATAATATTTACTGCCTGATTGAGGAATATTTTATTGAAAATTCACCCATAAAGGTCAACATTCTTTGTGACTTCTAAGTGGGTGCTTAGAAGGCATGGCTTGCTGTATCTTTTATGTCTCAAAATTATCTCAGTGAAGAATAACATGGAAACCTAGAAATCTACATATAGGTAAACCTGTCGCTAGAATAAATTAGCTGTAATTAAGCCCAGTAATTAAAGGATCATTATGATCATAGATCAACAGACTGGCCGGATTCAGAATTCAGGTCCATCTTAAGTAATGCCAAAGTGGCACTGGTGACAAAGTGGTCATCTCTTCCTTCACTATTAAAGTGAGCTTCCAAATGATGCTTTTATTTTGATTTGACTTTGAGAGTTTGACATTTTCCAGTCAGAGGGCATTGTGTACCCAGCAGTCCTCCCATCGTCCGCTCATTAAACAGGCTCCGATCCATCTGGTTCTTTCGATCATGGGTGATTACATTGCTAATAAGGAGGAAGCGCAGAGAGTTTGCATCTGTCCGTGTCACCGCAGGGCTGGCTCACCCAGCTCTCTGCAGGGAGCTTTGGAGCCCACCTTTCACCCCACTTCTCACCATTCAGCCACAAAATTGGTGTGCTTGGGTGGAGCTGTAGCTGCACTCTGAACAAGTACCAGCTCTGGGATAGGAGAGGAAGGCAGGGTTAATCACAGAATCACAGAATGACCTGGGTTGAAAAGGACCACAATGCTCATCTGGTTTCAACCCCCCTGCTATGTGCAGGGTCGCCAACCACCAGACCAGGCTGCCCAGAGCCACATCCAGCCTGGCCTTGAATGCCTCCAGGGATGGGGCATCCACAACCTCCTTGGGCAACCTGTTCCAGTGCGTCACCACCCTCTGCGTGAAAAACTTCCTCCTCATATCCAACCTAAACCTCCCCTGTCCCTGTTTAAAACCATCCCCTCTTGTCCTAGCACTATCAACCCTCATAAACAGCCATTCCCGCCCCTGTTTATAATGGTCCCTTCAAGTACTGGAAAGGCCACAATGAAGTCTCCCTGGAGCCTTCTCTTCTCCAAGCTAAACAAGCCCAGTTCCCTCAACCTTCCCCCATAGGAGAGGTGCTCCAGCCCTCTGATCATCTTAGTGGCCCACCTCTGGACCCGCTCTAAGAGCTCCATGTCCTTCCTGCGCTGGGGGCCCCAGGCCTGGATGCAGTACTGCAGATGGGGCCTCACAAGAGCTGAGTAGAGGGGAACAATCACCTCCCTTTCCCTGCTGGCCACCCCTTTTTTAATGCAGCCCAGAACACAGCCGGCCTTACAGTTCATAGTCCACATTTAGTAAAAAGCAGTCTTTAAAGATAAATTAACTTGAAAAATGTTCCAGTATATTTTTGCTTCATATATTGCTACAGGAGCAGGGTTTGACCCTTTCATCCTCATGCAGGTGACTCGGCACTCAGCCTAATTTGGCAGATTCCATCTTTCTGTAAAGCCCTACTGCAGAGGTCAAAGAAGGAAATGCATCGTCATCACAGCCTCCTTTCTTGGGGGAGCATTGAGGTTAGCCCTCTGGATTTAAAATCTTACCACAGAGACAGAAAACAAGATTGGCTAACCACAATGACTTGACTCAAAGAATTAGAAACACTGACATAAGGCAAGCATTCCTGAAAATCTAAAGTCAGAGTTCTGCCTACATTTTAAATAAACAGCAATCCGAAAATCTAGGGCAAGAAAACTCCATAGGCATCTCAGTATTTTACTTGAGCCAACATCAATCTTCCTTCTTTTCAGACAAGCTGGTAAATCAGCAGCGCTAGATCAGTCAAAGCAGCTGAATGCAAAAGCTGAGGAGACAGACAGAAATTGTACTGCGTACATGAATTACTGAGATAAAGGAAAACTGCTCATAAAGTTACATCTTGAATAAACATGAACACTTAGCAAGAGTACACAGGGAGGAGGAAATACTACAGTCCAAATCCTGTGAGATGCCTCTGATTAAATGTACCATCAAGTGGGAAAGGGACCTTGGTTTCTCCGCACTTCAGAGGCTGCAGCTCACTCACACAGCTCCAGAGCAGCAAAGACAGTCGTAGTTGGAGGCAGCAGCAGGGCCACGGAGCACTGGGGCAAAGCACCAGCAGCACACCCAGCCCTGCTAGTTTGAACTGCTGTATGGCAAAGATACCAGCCTAGGAGCTGCTGAGCTTCAGGAGCAGCATGCGCCGACTTCTGATCCCACTGTGGTTCTGGTGAGAGCTGGGTGCTGGAAGCTCCAGCAGCTGAGGAATCGGTACCCGTGGAAACGCTAGCCCTGCTGCAGGGTCCATGAGATGAGAGGTTTAGGCACTCTTTCCACCATGCCGCACGCCAAGGACCTCCTACCTCACATCATACACGTCACAGAGATCCCTGCATTTGCAGCTCCCAGACTACACGGGGCACTGGTTTTCAGCCCTCCGGTAAAACCTTCTTCAAGTTTGCCACATCTGTAGGAACAGAACGTCTGACTGCTTAATAGATACCCTGGCCACACCCTTACTGAAAGCACATATTGATTGAGATAAGAATAAAGAAAACAGTGTACAGGAATATTTAGTAGGTTCGGAGAACCTGGTAAGAAAATGATGCTTTTATTCTCCTGCAGCACAGGTAAGTTCTGTGAGGCCTGCCTCTGTTCCATCAGTGAGCAGGCTGTGAACTATCCATGGCCAGGATCCACCATCCCCACGCGTGATTCTGATTCAGGTTTTCTCAAGGAGCACCCAGAGATGAAAAAACTGAACTGTCCTTAATGCAGAATTCACAACAGATGTCCCTCCATTCTACTCCCGTAAAGCAAGGGATATCTCAGCTTGTCTGCAGAAAAAAGCTGAAAAAGAATGTAGAAAGCGGATAAGAAGGATGTGAGATAACTCAACCTTTTACTTGGGACTTGTTTGACTTCCTTTCACAATATCATACAGTAGAAGTGGAACAGACCTATTAGATCAGCGAGTATATCTTGCTCAAAGAGCGGGATTAATATCTTCCCACAGCCATCCACAATGAAGAATGCTTCAGTTGCCAAAATAATCCTGTGCTGAACAGGGAAACCCACAGGTGGCAAGCAACCCTCAGTGCTAGGCTGCTTAATAATTGCACGTATTTAACATCAGCACCATTCTCTCAGACAAACCAGAGCATTCTTTCCTATGGTGCCCTCCTGCCTGCCGGCCAAAGAAATGGGAACCCTGAGTTCTGTCCCTAAAGGCCGGGTCCGTGCTACCAACTGGTGGGCCGGTCTTTGCCAAGACATTTTTGGAGGAATTATAGAAATCCCTCTCACAGAAGGGAATTAGACGTGGTACTTAGGCAAAACAGACATTCCATTTATAAATATAATTACTTTTGCTGTTCCATCGAGAAAAATTATTTAGTAGAGAGGGATACAACGGAGAAAATTATTTATGTGTTGACACTTACAGTATGAATAGGAAACAGATCTGGATGAAACTAAGTGGAAAATGAAAAACGCGCAAAAATGTGTGAGATTACCATTTGAGGGGATAACAACTCTACTGCATTCCTTCCAACTGAAGTACAGTCCCTCATTTTGCACAATGTTTGGATTTTAACTACGTGAGCGTTTGACAATAAATGCAAAAGCTTCCTTTGAATTTATCAGCAAGTTCTTTTCTTTTGAGTGCTGACCTTGAGCACTGCAAAGCAGGCACTCCTCTGTGGTGCAGCACAGGGTACAGGGATGTGGCTTGCATGTATTCCATTTGCTTTGGTGTGCTGTAGCCTGGGTTAGGGAAGAAAGGAGTGGATATGCCATTCATACTCTATACATAGAGTGACTGCATGCAGTGTTGTCACCTAAAGACTCTGACCCCATTCAAGACCCGCCTGGACGCCTACCTGTGCGACCTGGTGTAGGGAACCTGCTTTGGCAGGGGGGTTGGACTCAATGATCTCTGGAGGTCCCTTCCAACCCCTACAATTCTGTGATTGTGTGATTCTGTGATCTCTGGTATTCAATACATTCACTTATTTCACTCAGGCTGCATGTATGGGCATGGCCATAGATGCACATCTTCAGCATTAGATTTGTGACGGATATTTTTATCTAGCATCTTCATTCTTAAAGATATTAATGATATTTCACATATGGTGCACTATATTTTTATAAAGCTGTAAGATACCATGGTGATTAACGCCATGTGAGAGCTTAAATAGAAGGGAACAGAATAACTTCCTCCCAGCAGATACGTGGCCTTGGTACATTTGTAGGTAAAGTATCTCAGCTTCACAATTTTATTCTGTGCATCAGAACCGTATGAGTTCCATAATAGAAGACTGTACTGTACTTGACTATGTTGCAGAGAGAACAAGAAACCCAAGAAACCCTGTGTTTAATTTCTCTGTAGCTTTAATTAGGGCTCTCAGATCAATTGTGTAAGGACAGACTGACTATTCTACCTCTTTTGATCACACTCATTTATTGCTTCAATTTAAGGAAGGCAGGAGAAAAAAGGAACCTACTAGTTAAACAAGTATCCCCTTGTTTAACTATATATATATATATACATATATACATGTATATATATACATGTCTATCTCACCATATTTCTGGTAGGAAAAGATTCAATCTTCAAACACCCTTGCAAATTTGCCCAATCAATAACCAAGTCCACATACAAAATCTACTCACTGAATCAATACATTACTGAGAAACGAATCACATTTTACTCACCCACTCAAACACTGCGAAAGCCTGGAGACACTGCAAGGCTGCTCTAAATGAAGGCATTACTGCTGGGCATGCTGCAGGCTGCTCAAGCATGCCTACAGCCCTTTTTTTTTTTTTAAACAGCTATCCTTACCCACTTGGATTAGGACTGCCACTGGCAGAGCTGCTACCCCTTGTACTACTGGATCCAAAGCAAGGATTTTTTGGAAGTTCAGCAGACCAGGAAAGCAGCGAGGCTGTTTCTGGACACTAGAATATACAAACCAGTGAGCTCGGGGGCTGCTGGAAAGAGTCAGAATGAAATTGATGAGGTACAAAGGGTCTGACCCTGAAGTTCTGGCTTCAAAAAGGGAGAGAGGATACGGCGATGCTGAAAACCAGGCTGTGCAGGGGACATTCTCCACTTCTCCATGCCCAGAGCTGCAGGGAGCACCAGGAAGGCCATAAGGAGCACGGAGCACAGGAAGACGAGCATCAGCACTTCCCCACTCCTCTCCCTCACTGCAGCACATTAGAGGTTAAATAAATAATAATAAAAAAAAACCCAAACCCAAAGCACTCGGGAAAAGGCAGTTTCTGAAAAACTGGTCACTAGTAAAGAAAGGCAGCCAGGCCCCTAGGGATGCTCTCCTTGCCTAAGGAGGAAATGGGATTATGGTGGTAATGTTTGCTGCACTGTAATTAAGGTGCTGTCAGGACTTTCATTAAAATGTGTGTTTTTGTGGAGGGCTGTGGCTTGGGGAACATTTTTGCTAGAGGCTGAAACATAACAACTTTGTTCTCAGCCAGAAAATGCACGCACAGTCTTTATTATATATGTAATTTAGAACCTCGGTGTAGTCTTGACAGGGGAGATTCTGCTGTTGTTTCCATATTGGTATGTAGGTAGCTAGTTTAGAACATTAGATATTAAAGGAAGTAAATAAGTGAATTCTGGCTCGACCTCGTGTAGGTGACACGTCCCCATAAACTGGTTGCAATTAATTCCAAAAATCAAAGGCCAAATTCTGCTGGTCCTATTCAGACATGTAGCTTCCTCAAAGTAAACAGATGCAAACAGGATTGGGCTCCCAGTGTTCTCCCCTTTTCAATTCTAGGCACCTGTCTATCCCACATTATAGTTCCTTTAAAAGTAAGGGACAGAGATTATTTCCTGACAAAACTGGTGACACAGGACAAGGTTGGCCCTTCTAACAGCATCCGAATTCCTAATATCACAGCGCTCCAGATCTCACATCAGGAACCATGACTGCAGGCACGTGGGCCTGTACGAAACAGAACAGAGACAGCTCTAGTCATAAGAACAAACCATTCCCCCTGTTTTGTGGCCAGGTTCTTATTTCTGTTAAGTAACCTGAGTGTAAAGCACCACTCCTGCAAACAGCAAACTGCTTTGACATGTATTTAATCTTCTGCATGGCAAAGTGCTGCCCTCACACCGACCGCTCTGTGCCTTTCCTCACAGGTGCACACAGTGTGCTCCTGCCCTGTGTGCTTGCTACTGGCTGTGGGCTTTTCCTGGCCCGCACGTACCTGTGATGCTGCCAGCATTCAACCCAAGGGATGTCCTGCTTTCAGCTGCTAATTGGATTTTACTCAAACCATTGGCAATCTGCATTTCTGGATTAAAAAACCAGACTCATACAACGAGTAATATTTCCCACAAGTTGCCACCAATCAAACAGCAAAGATGGAACAGACTGATGTTCATAAGTAACTTTGTGGATGATTTAGAAACTCCAAATAACAAAATACCACGTAACGTAGCACAGTCCATCATTACTTTACAAGAACAAATTCCAGAAATCGCATGTTTTGGAAGAATTTACCCATTTCTGCAAACCCTTAAGCACAGAACCAACTTTCATCAGGACGCAGTGGTCTTCAGTGAAGTTATTTATGCATTCAGTTACTACCACTGCAGCGTAGGCAAGTGTGACTCCTTGTATCCAAACTCCACCTGATACGAGCACCTTCTTTGACTCAATTTAAATTACCTGGAAGAAGTGAATCTGAAAAAAAGCCAGAAGTTGGAGAATGAGTGAGCCCTGCACGAGGGTTAGAGTACAACCACCAGTTTTAAACTCACGCTTTGGCATGCACAAAAAGAATGCTCTCTTCTGAAGATAAAAGTCTTCACGTGTAATAACTCGATATATAGACAAGCCCTGGGGGCTTGCATCTTAAGCACTTAGCATTTTTGGCCCCATCTTAATGGATGAAATAGCTGCGTTTCTCAGTCACGTTAGCCCAGTCAAAGTAGCTTAATACAATGAAAAACCCTCAGGCTTTGGCGAGACTAAGGTGTAAAGGTGTGATGATAGCGCACACATCACAGCGCAGGCAAGGCTGCCTTTAACACGTACTAAACTAACCATGTTAAAACAGGCAGGGGATGGGGAGCTTAGACTTTAACATGGCTTTACGCACTGCACCTTTCCCTGCGCTTTGCCACTGTCACCCCGTGGATCTGGCACCAGACTCCCCACTTTTCCAAGCAGTACATTGCAGTAAGCTGATGCTGACTACAGTGCACAACTGAACAACCATTAAACTGTCAGAGTTTGGAATTAATGTCATAAAGGTGTCCGGATCCCTTTCCAGATAGAATTTGGAATGACCTTATTTCTATTTGTTACACAGGCTCTTGTAGTTGTATAATAGCATGACTGGTATTTACATAACAAGCATATTTACAAACCAGTTGTCACTTTCCTTCAGTGATTTCCAAACCAAGATCCTTCTCCTTAACTACCTGGTTTAATGCAATGTGCTGTCTTCAACTCCTTCTATTATTACACATGAAAACATCGCTGTTTCTCACTGAGCACATAGGGACAACTTAAGATGCATTCAAGTCAGAACCGTAAACATGCCTTATTTAATCAGTATGGCCAGAGTCTCACTTATATTTTAGGAACAATACCAAGGACACAGAAATGCTTATTTCAGGAAGAACAGGAGGTAAAAATCACAGTTGAAAGTTTTGAAGTTACCCGCCCTTAAAAGTTTAAGGAAGAAAAAAAGAGAAAAGAAACGTCAGTTTCATCTGAGGTAGTTCACAGCGAGCCGGAAGATCTCTTTGCATTCAGTAACTCAGAGGACGCTGAGTTCATTTAGTATTATGCCTGTGTTATAAAAATGTCTATTTTCCAGGCAGAGATGATTTATTAGAGCTGGTAGCGTGATATCAACATTTTTCCTGACAAAGCCGTTCAAATGTCCTTAATCAACGAAGCGCTCCTATCGTGGATTTACCTTTGGTGACACCGCTTCTCCCAGCCTGTCCCCCTGCTGTAAATAATGCTACAATCCCACCTCCGGGCTCCTGCTCTCAGCGCTCATTCAGTCCTTCACACCTTTGATTGCCACAGCAATGGCTGCAGCAGCTCACAGAGCAGGCCTGCCCGGCTTTGTCCTGACACGCCATGAGATAACGCCGTGTAACTAACGGACAGCAGCCCCTTATGGTATCCTTGTCCCAGACCAGGCTACACCAAAGCTGGCTTCGTCCTGCCTCCACCAGGATTTGGTACTGTGACAGCTACGTGGAAATATAATTAATGGAAGAAACAATGGAGGAAAAAGGTCAACACTGCTAGACATACATCTGCTGTTGGAAAAAAAAGAAAAAAAAGAAAAAAAAAAAAGAAAAAAAAAAAGCTGCCCAAAGCGCAACCACTCACATTGATCTGAAGGCCCGAAACAACATTTGTGTGGCAGCAATGGATGAACCAAGTGAAAGTGGTGACTGCACCGAATGTATTCCAGCTGCGGGCTGTGGCAGTTATCCCTCACACACCTAGCAGCGGATTTGAGCCCACAGCACGCTCACGTGTCCAAGCTCAAATCAATTTGCACATGCATAGCAGCTCCGACACATCCCGGACTCATTGGAGCCGCCGCGCATGTGCAGCAGATCCGCACAGGCACAGTCACCACTTCAGGGGATGGCCATTTTTTTTTACCAGAGCAGATGGCAACCCGGTGACTCCTGCAAATGCCACACCGATGCTCCTGCTGTGCAGAGGCTGCGGCCCTTTCCTTCCTGCTCCCAACCCTTCCCTTCCAGCCAGGCCTGGGCTGGTGTAGAATTAAATGTTCTCAGCTACATTAGGCTAACTGACCCGAATTAACAAAATTTAGAGGCACTTTCTTATGCGTTAGGCCATAACCACCTAAGCTCCCATATCTGAAGCCTATGAGCAGCACACCGCTGTAGTAATTTAAAGACTTTGTCATACAAACACCGGGCTCAGAGCGTATTTTTTCAGTTGGCAGAAATTAACCCATTTTCAGCAACAGGGCCAAGGAAGTCAAAGCAACAACCCAGCTGAGAAACGGGATGGCTTCATACGTACATGCGCGTACAGAGCGAGATAACTCCACCACCTTTATCTCCACACAAATATATGACAGTATCACAAAGATCTCATTTAATTACCCAGGGAATGAACCGACAAAGTCTTTTTGTTATGAAACAGTTCCCAGGAAAACAGGCCAGCAAAAGCTGTGTTTGCCACAGCATGTCACTTTTCATTTGGTATTCCTGAAGCAGACAAGTGAGAATTTTGGTGAGGAAGCACAGAGCGAGGTCCGGATTGCCGCGTGTTTGGTTTTATGTCAAAAAAGCGTGCCTTAAAGTCATCTCCTCTTTTGCTGCTGTACCCGTGTGCTTCCTTAGGCTGTGCTATCAACCGGCACTCACACAGAGAGCAAACCCGACACGACGGAGGGTTGAAAAACCCAGCGAAGGGCTCTCGCAGCTTTATGTGCGTTCCCTAGAGCCTTGCCCTTATCCTTCCCCTCCATCTCAGGAGTCCGACGAAGTTGTTACCCGCGCGGAGCTCAGCTCTCTGCCCGCACGCCCCACCTCACGACCCAGCCGCGCTCTGCCTTCCTCCCTCCGCACGCGTGGGGCAAAGCGGCCGAAGGAGGACCGGAGCGGGGAGGCCCGGCCGGGGGCCCCGCGTTAGCAACGGGCGGAAGGAGGGCGGGGGAGGGACAGGCAGGGCGCCTCGAGGGCTGCCCTCAGGGCGGTGCCCGGGGGGGAAGCCCGGGGCCGGACTTTGCTTCGGCCGCGCCTCCGCCTCCCCACCCCCCACACACTCCCCTTCGGAGCCGGAGTCCCTCCCGGCCTCGGGGCCACGTTAAATCCCGTGTAATGAGGCTTAACCCCGCCCCGAGGCGCGGCGCGGCCGGTCGGGCAGGCAGCCAGCGAGGCCCCTGCCCGGGGAGCCCGCCCGCCGCCCCGAGCGGCCGCAGCTGTTCCAGCCGGAGTTGCTGGAAAGCGGCCACAGCTCCCCAGACTTTGTCTCCTCCGCGCGCAGCGCTGAACTCTGCTCCCTCCCTCCCCTCCCCGAGGGCGGCCGCGGCTCCTCCGAGCGACGGCGGGGGGGATGGAAGGGGGGGCTGGGGACGGCCGTGCCCCCGCGGCTCGGGGCTGGGCGGCTTGCGCGGAGCCGAGGCCCCCCGCTCTCAACCCCCAGGGAAAATAAAATACACAGAACAAAAAGAAATAAGGTTGAGGGTGGGGAGCGAACGCGGCGCGCCGGGCGCCCGTCCCGTCCCGTTCCGTCCCGGCCCCGCTCCGCGCTTTCCCCGCAGCCCGCGGGTGAGCGTGGCGCGGCGGTGGGTGTCTGCGCCTGGGACGGGCGGGGCGGGCAGGCGCAGTGTGGGGCCGCGGCAGGGGGAGGGCGGCGGGCGGGCGCTGTGTCTGCGTCGCACTGGCAGGGGGAAGGGAAGGGAAGGCGGGGGGTTACGCACCAGGGCAGAGCCGGGATCCCTTCTCCACCCCGCGAGCCCGCGGGGAGGGGAGAGAAAAGGGAGAGGGGAAGCGTTCTCCTCCTCCTTCCTCCTCCCCCTTTTTCACCCTTCCTCCTCCTCCTTCTTTCCCCAAAGTTAAACTTCCTGCTCCCGGCCCGGCTGGGAAGGGGACGCGCAGCCCGGCCGGACTCAGCTCTCGACACACACAACAGCTGGAGCTGTCAAAACTTCCTCCGCTCGGCCTCGGCCCCCGCCGCCTCCTCCGCCGCCGCCGCCGCCTGCTCCTCCTCCGCCCCCGGGGGCTCAGCGCGGGGGGAGGGCGCGGGGGCAGCGTACAATGAAGCGGCGGCCGCCGCAGCCGGGCAGCACCGGAGCCGCCAACAGCTCCCGGGGCCTCTGAGAGGGGGAAGCCTGCAGCCGCGCCTCGCCCGCCGCCTCCCCCCGGACCCCGCCGAGCCGAGGACGGGGTGTTATTGTGTGCGAGACCCTTCGTGCCTCCGCGCTCTTCTCTTCGCACCCCCCCCTCCCCCCCCCCTCCCCCGGTTCCTCCCTCCCCTCCTCCTCCCGCTCTCCCCATGCTGCTCCCCCTGCTACCTGCGCTGGTCGGCGGCGGCTGAGGCCAGCGATGCGAGGCGGAGGTGGAGGAGGCGGAGGTGAGGAGGAGAGGAGCCGCGGGAGCAGGAGGAGCATCGGGATCCCCATCACCATCCTCATCTTCATCACCATCATCCATGTGTCTCTCTCGTCCTGCTGACTAGGATGTCAACGGAGGACAAGAGCCTGGTGGTGGCGGTGGCGGAGCCGCCTCAGCAGCAGCAACCCCCCGAGCCTGCAGCTCCCCCCCCAGCAGCAGCGGCAGCAGCCACAGACAAAAGACCTAGGGGCCGGCCTCGCAAAGATGGCGCTTCCCCTTTCCAGAGAGCCAGAAAGAAGTAAGTTGGGCGCTGGTGTGTGCGAGGCGCCGAGGGGTCGGGGCCGGGTGCGGGCAGAGCTGTCACGGAGCCCCGCCGCCCCCCCTCCGTGCCCGCTGCTTAATGCCATTTTGAGAGGGGCTCTTCTTTCTTCTCCTCCTCTCTCCTTTGCACTTTCTTCTTCTCCTCCTCCTCCTTTTTCACCTTTGTCTCCCTCCGCCTGTTTTCCCTGCACACTTTTCTTCTCCCGTCCCTATTGCTTTCGCCTCTTTCTTCAGAGTTACTCTCTTCCCCTTCCCCTCTTCCTCCTCTATCTTCGCACCGTCCCTTCTCGGCTCTCCTGGATACCGGATACCATCCCCTCTGCCTGCTCGTCGCTCTCCCTGTTCCTCGGCTCTCTCCTCCAGGACGCTGCCTGGATATGGAATATCGCTCCCTGCACTCGCTCCTCGCTTTCCCTATCCCACCCCCTTCCTCTCTTTGAGGAAGAAAAGACGGTTCTTCCCTTCACACTCACATTACCCCCCCCCCCCCCCTCGCCACCCCCCCCGAACACGCAAAGTTGAGGCAGAGTTTCCTTGGCCGAGAGGCTGACGGCGCTCGGGGAGCTGTCAAGCGGCGGCCCCGGGCTGGGGAGAGAGCGGGGGCGGGGGCCGCCTCCTCCTCCCCGTGACAGAGCGCCCTTCCCCTGTGTGGGGGGAGGGCGGAGGACGGAGTGCGGGCGCCCGTCGGCCCCAACGGGCTCCGAGCGCGCAACTTGGTGCGGGAATGGGGGAGGGGGGGGGGGAATGGGGGAGCAGCGCTCGGGGCCGCCGTGCCGATGCTACGTGAGGTGTCGGGGCACGGCCCGGAGCCCGCCCCCCTCGGCGAGCCGCTTGGGGACTGGCTGCGCTCGGCTGCGGTTGTTTGTGAGGGGACGGAGCTTGGGCTGGCGGCAGAGGCAGCAGGACAAAGCCGGCCGAGCGCGTTTATTTATTTATTTATTTATTTTGGTTTGTTTGTTTTTGTGGTGTTTTTTTTTTTTTTTTTTTTTTTTTTTCCCCGAAGAGATACAATTGTGAGCCAAATAGGAAGTCCGTGTGGAGAGTTCGGTGGAGTCGTGGGGACTGCGAGTTGGTTTCCCTTTGTGTTAAAGGGCCGCTCTCCCTCTGACGTCAGCTGCGCGCATTTAACCCGAGGCGCGTCGCTCCGCGCCCGCCCCGCGCTGCGGGAGCTGCCCGCGCCCCACTGCCGCTGTGCTGGGCAGCGAACGCGCACCGAGGGCAGGATTTTCCTCTGCTGCACGTTTTCGTCTGGCCGCAGCTGAAAGGAGTTGCCAAACGTACGTGAAATCGTTAGTTCTGCAGGCTTCGGGTTGATTTCCACGTATAGAAGCAACACCATAGGCAAGAAACTTGGGAGTGTTTGGTTTTATGAAAAAGTTTTAGGAAGGAAAATGGGAGTACCTGAGAAACGTATCGGTCTGTACAGAGAGCAAAGCGGTGTGACCTGTGAGAACTGACAGACCCTGCACGCCAGCTCGAGGCTGAGCAAAAAGTGGGTGCTAAAGAGGCAGCTCCTTTCCGTTGGGTTCTGGGGATGCTGTCAGCTTGCTTTAGGAGGAAACGAAATTTCCCTGTAGAAAGATGTGCTTGCGTGAACGCGAGGCCAAGCGTTGTGGCAGAGCCAGAAATGAGATGAGCTGCGTGGAAAATTAGAACTGATCAGTACTCTTTTTCTTCCCATTGTGGCTCTGCCTGCCTGGTGAGCGTGGCTGGTGTCCTGTGTCTGTATGGCAAGCTGTTATGTGGGTACAGCTGCTATCGGCCCTCAGTGCTTTAGAAATGAGTTTTATTAAAATAGCAATTTTTCTTTTTTTTCCCCTGACCTTTACCACATGGAGTCTGCTCTTTGGTTGCATCGGTTAGGTGGAAAAACGATTTTATTTCATATGGTTTATTATTTGCAGAATACTGATTAACCAGCTAAGCGAATGCGGAAGGAAAAACAAGTAGAAGTGATTCCTCTTCTTTTCATAGGGCTGCTTGGGCATGTCTCCCTTTTCGCTTCTTGTGTTTCCCAGTTGTGTTTGTGTGCCTCGTGTAAACCACGTGTGTCAGACCATTTTCTGAGCTGTAATCACACGTCTGAGTCACTGTTAGCCACTCAAATCGTTCAGCTGCTTTATCCCATTGTAGGGAATGTTGCACTGAAGGTTCAGGCTAGGTGCAGTCTAAGTAACGCTAAAACGAAGAGCCCCGCATTAAAACAGAATAACCAAAAAAGAGTATTTCCTAAGCTATGGAAGCCTCCATTAGAAGGATGATACCATATCTGAGGGTGCTGCAGGTTGGTCTTTCACCTTCTTGAAGACAGCGTTCTTACACAAATTTGATGAGTTTAAGAGGACAGATGGAAAACCGCCTTGAATCTGCATCTGTGAGACGCCAGGTATTCTCAGTGGGTTGTGGTAAGGGATCACAGGGTTGTTCCAGTAGGAAAGCTCTGTGCAGATCTCTGTTGTCCCACATCTTACCTGGTTATCGGTATAATTGTAGCGGTGCTGGGGACACAAGTATGTGTAGGATACTGCGGGGGTTTCCTTTAGGTGGGGAGCCTATTGGTTTTGTTGTGGTGCCAGTACTGGAGTTACTGGTGGCAGAGCATGGAGTTAGCAGGGCTGTCTGTCACCATTTGAAGGATACTGCTTCGTGAATAGCATTGTCAGGAGACTCAATCTCAGGTGAACAGTTCATTTTTGTTATTTATATTGTAATCGTGCCTAGAGGCCAGGGCACCATTATATTACATACAGTACAGATGCATAAGCAAATGTTGTTTCTGCGCAATTTATTAATTTAAATGGGAAGATAAGATGGCATGTAAATGTAGGAAAGGTACTGGGAAAGCATGAGGGAGCTGTGAGAAAGCTGTGAGCAAAAGAACGTGCAGGAGCTCGAGCACCCCGACGATCTCAGCATCACTGAATGATGATTCATAGGGATCAGACTTGGAGGATGTATTTAAAGGAAGGTAGCACTGTCACCAGAAGGGTTATCGCAGACAACTTGTTTCCTGCCTCAAGTGCAAGACAAACACTCCTGTTTTCTTCCTTACTTTCAGACTACAGGCTATCTGTATAGGGCTGAGGTACAGATTCAAGAGGTGGAGCTCGAAAGGGCCGTGCACAGCCTTGGCATTGAGAGCCAAGTAGGTTGTTCTTGATGTAGCTCATGAGGAAGAACGCAAAGAACCGTAATCAAAGTGATGGGTGAGGAAAATAATGTTGAAATACCAGCTTTCAAATGAATTTGAGGTGGCAAGATTGCGTTTACCAAAGCAAAATTAAAAAAAAAGAAAGAAAAAACCAGAAGGAATTGCATTACTGAAGATACTAAAGGACGTAGGGGACAAAAAAAGAAGAGAATCTGAATCTTGTGGGTATTGTTCATAGAAAATGGATATAATAAGGGAGCTCCTTATCTCATGATCTGAGATCCTGGAAAATTAACTCCTGTGTTTGGATGATTGCTCCTCAACTTCCATGCTGTGGACCTGAATGGTAGGAATGTGATAAAGAAGAAGCTGCAGGGGAAGAGTGCGTGTTCTGTTCTGACTGCTGTCATTGCGTGAACAGCTGGTTCGTCATGAAAACGTATCAGAGTGGTGTTTTGCAATCTATTCTCAGTGCTGGAGCTTTGTTGATCTATACAGGGTATAAGCAGCACCAACGTTTATCTTCGTAATAAAAACGTAGTAGCAGAAGTCTCACTGATTGTGACCGTGAGAAGTTAGCTGCCCTTTAAGTCAGTGTCTAAGGCCACTTTAAATATTATGCTCGGCATCTGTCAGGCTGCTCATCTGTTAGAAATTCTGCAAATGTGCCCGTAGTTTGAAACAGAAGAGGGAAATCATTTCAAAAAGCTTGGAATTTGCCAGTTGAAAACCTTTGGTGTTTATTTTTAAGTATCTCTGAGTTATTTTCATCGTAGTTGTTGCTTCCTTGCGTTGGCCAATGTAAGCTGCAGTAGGATTTCAAAGGCCATAGATTTCATACGTGCAGATAGTTTTGAGGACACGTAAGCGTGGTGTTATTGCCAGGAAATGATTATTTAAGGATTTTTATCACTACTTTAGCTGGATTTGCAATAGAGTAGGCCAGTATTTAAAGATACCTACGCTCATTTCCAAAGAACCTTAATGTGTTGGATCTCTTTGCTTTATAGCTTAGTTGCGTTTCCTTAATTCATCACACGTCTTTCCTGTGACGCTTGTCTTTACTTTCATGCCCTGTCCTCACTTAAAAAGGCAACATTTGCGAATGCCAAATTCATGTTGTCTTATACAACTAAGATGTTTGCGGTTGGGGAAAGTCACTGCTACCTATCATTGAAAGACAAGTCTTCGGATGCATAGGCTTTGTACCACTGTTGTATGGATAGGGGTTAAAGTACCAAAGCAAACAGGGGGCTGTGCTTCTGCCTGTACCTGCCACCTAACAAATGGCTTGGTCCAAAAGCCAGAAGGTGTGTGTTAGATCTCACAGTGCGAAGAGGGGAGGTGTTGGAATAAGACTTTGGTATCAGGACCTGACATGTGCCTTTGTTAGGTCTGTCTAGTCTGTTGTAGGACAGCAGTGAGCTACATGCAGTAGGGTCCCAGAGCAACTCATGGCCATCTTTTCCCACTGCCCCCATTGCTTTACATCCACCTTCACCTGAGGAATTCCTGTTACCGAGCAGTTGCCATACTGTCACGTGTTGCTGTTGCATTGGAGCCTGGCTTAAACGGATCACGGTTCTGTTTTGCTCAGGAGCTTCTGGTAAACGATGTCAGCATTTATCTTTTGATTTGCAGTTCCTGGTGGGACTTCTGTGATAGATGACGGTGGGTTTTGTAGAATTGTTTTGCAGCATTGTCAGAGTTGTTAAAATGTTGATTAATGTGAATTGATGTCTTCAGTTGTGTATTAAGGGTGCGCTTAGGCTCACTGTTGGACATGGATATTTTTCAATAACCTTAGCTTATAGTTTTCTCACTGTAAACCAGACCATGCTTACAAACAGAGATTGCTTTGAGACTTTTTTTTTTTGGCAGTTTTCAATTCCAGCTGTTAGTTTGTTAATGTCTGTGTTTGATAACCCACTGAATTTCTGTAGTACTTCTCGTGAAAGGACCCCCAAGGGCTATCAGACAGAATCACGACAGGATCGTGACAGATCAAGCATCGTGACCAGTTGGGGAATATCAGCATGTGGCGCGTGTTGGTCATAAGCAATGTCTTTGCAGAGGTAGGAATAGGAACCCAATCTCTTGCTTTCCACCCTCTTATCCAACCACCCACCAGACATCATTTCATCCTATATTTGGTGACACAGGCAACTTTTCCCAGCTTCAAAAATAAATCTCCGTTTCTTTGGCTTTGCTCGTGGACATTCTTTTTTGTATTTTTTTTTCTTCCCTTATTAGTCTGTTCAACTCCTACTGACTTCATGCTGTTGTTCTTTAGTAAGATAAATGGAAATGGACATTTCTAACTCGTAGGCTTGGCTGTCCCACAGCAGCGTTGGAGGAATGGCAGGGTCACGTAGAGCTTGGGAAAAATAGATGTTCTTTATCTAGCACAGAGGATTACACCCCTATGTTATTTAAACACTAATGCCGTGGGTTTAACATTTTAACAAATGTTATCATATGTACACTAAAATGCCAGGAAGGGGGGGAATTGAGCTACTAACAGTTTCAAGAAGTATTGAAAGCTTTTCTCTTTTCTGTTTAATGTATTTGATAATCAAGTCATACAGTTTGCATGATTCCTATTGTCGGGATAAATACAGATAACCCGGGCTTTACGGTAGCAAATCTGATTTACCATAGAAATAACTTCTGCTTAATTTCTTTTTTACACTGTTTTTCTCCTAGAAGCATGGCATTAAACATTCCCATTCTTGCCATACCTCAGTTTCTGGGATGTTCAGGTTGAGTTTGGGCACTTGATTTGAAGAACTGCGCTCGGTAACCCCTTCCAGTAGCACTGGTGTTTTCATTCGTTCAAAAGAAATGGGATAAAGTAGGAAAAAAACACCTTAAAATCTACAATATTTATTGCTTGGGGAAACACAGGCAGTGAGTGCACGGAGCGCATCAGGTGGTTATTTTCTCCAAACACTGTAAATCTTAGGCTGGTTCTGGTGGCAAAAAGCAGCAGCACTGCTCCCTCCCTGTGCTGCCAGCTGTTTGTTCTCTCCCTTGTGCTGACCCAGGCGTTCGTGTAGCCATGTGGTGAACTGCATTGGAAATTGATCTGGGTTGAAACGAACCTGGCAAAGAAACGTGTTTGCGATAGCATAAGGGAGGAGGCCAGAGCAAGGAGCCAGGGTGCAGAGAGGCAGAGCTTATGTCCTGTGGTAACACTGCCAGCTTCAAGTGGCTGCTAGCTAGTGGCTCTAGCTAGAGCCTTGGTTGTCTGTATTTTAAGGGTGTGGGTGGTTTTCTTTTGGCTGGCTCCAATAAATTCTTCAATACAAGAGATTGTAAGAATCTCTCACGGCCTGTAGGCATGTTATATATGCTAGCTGCTCCTTTAAAGGAATACTGTCGAGAGGGTTCTTTGTAACATTTAAACAGGTGACTCCGATCTACCTCATGCTTGCCCCCAAACACATGTACCTGTAGGCACTGATTAAATCAAACAATTAAATCACTTTGATCCACTGAAATATTCCTAAACTACGTATTTGAAGTACCCTAAATTACTACTATAAATGCAGTGTTTTATGTTAGTAAGCAATTTCTGATATTCTGGAAGCTCTTTCCTAAAATACTTCAATACGTGAGCATTATTATAAAACAACACTGCATGTTGCTCCTTCCAGAGCATTCTTCCCTTTATCTTTTTTGGAAGTATTAAATCACACATGTACCAAATCCTATTGCTTGCCATTCCAATCGAGATATATAAGTACAAGTTTGCAAAGCTGTATTTATCAACGTTGTCAAACAGGACATTCCTTCTTGAACTGAAGGCTTTTTTTCTCCTGTATCACTACAGACAATAAATTCCAATTTTTTATTTTGCCCTCAAAATAGTGCAGTTGAATTGCTTGTATGGTACAGTAAAGTAAAAGGATGTTTGTTAGTGCAGAAGTGGTCCAAATGCACAATCCCTGCTGCAAAGCACTGTCGACCTGTAGGGCTGTGTCAGAGCTCCATCTGGAAGTCCCAGCTAATCCCAAATGACTTCTGGAACATGCCAAGGTTTGTGGGACCTGGATTGCTTGGGTAACAGCACCAGCCCTCCTGTCTGCTGCTGGCAGTCTTGGCTACGTGGTGGTCTTGGCCAAAAGTTTCTCATCCCAGTGATGAGGTGGCTCCATAGACAGGAGCTATGTTATGTTAAAGGTTGGTAGGTTTGATTGGTAAATGACCTCGTCAATACAGTGTGTGATTTATTCAGGCATTTTCCCACGTGTGGAGCTCAGAAGCAAAATGAAATTGTTTTAAATGAAATGGTTATTTAGTTGTGTTGTATTGCCATACATGAATGAAGCTGTATGGCCAGAAAAGACTTCAGGCTGATCTTGCTCATCCTTCTGTGCTGTGTGCCGGTACAATTTCTGACAAATTGTTTTCAAAGTATTTGTTGAACGCAGTTCCAGTCCGTCCCTTAGGCAATTAGTTTCAGTAACTAATTTTCCAGAATAAGTGTTCTTTACCATGGATTAAGCCAGCTTTGGCTTGCACTGCTCAGAGTTAGGACTTTCCAGATTTGATAAGGAGAACGGTTTTTATAATAAACATTTATTTGTTAGGAGGTTGTCTCCTTTGTTCAAGCCTAACCTCCATTAGTGTATTTCAGGATAAGATTCACCTTCACTGATAACAGCATCATAATGTTGACTTGCTTGCTTTATCTATACAAAGTTTGCTCATCCTATTAAGTTTTGCTTGGCCAATATGAACCACTTTTCCATTTGGCAGAATAATTCTTTAATAAGATCTCATCCCCTAAAATGTTTACAACCCCTGCCTCAGCAGTGTGGCATACGCAGCTCTTCTGTTTCTTCACGCAGGCCCTGAAGGAAGGACCGCCTTGTAATGTTCTCCCACCTTGTCTGAATATAGTTTGCAAATAAATGCCCTATGATGCTGTGGTTCATTGCTGCCCACCTGTCTGAGGGCGCTGTCACCAGGGCTCTGTCATCAAAGATGATCGCCGATGGCTTAGAGATGAATTCTCTTTATTTCTGAAGCAGAGGGTGAATTTATTCTAGTCCTGCTGACTGAAATTTCCCTGATTATTTAGCCTAATAACAAAATCAATTTTTACTATTAGCTATGAGAAGTCTATTTGGTGAAGACTGAAATGCAGAGAACAGCATTTGATTCGATTTTGTTACCCGTTTGTTCTTCAGTAATGTTATGTACTGACTTTTTTGTCTTTCTTCTTACTTCTGAAATATTTCTGAAACTTCGTGTGCCTTTTATATGGCACAGTGGTAATAATGCATGCTGTGCTTTTATCTCTTCCGATTTTTATCCCTGACGGTTTATGCCGTTCTATGTACTCATTAAAATGCCCTTGTTTCCATTCCTAATATGATTCTTTTTAGTTTCAGACCCTTATTACTGGCTTCTTTTTATGCAGCCCGTATTCATAGCACATTTCCTATCTTTCCCCTGTGTTGGAATACTTTGCCATTATGTGTATTCCAGCACAATAACTGCCAGTCCTCCTTTAAATCACATTCTCGAGAGATTCTAGCAACAAGTTCAAAGAGTTGGTTGAAATTTGCTTTTCTTCTTTCATTTAATTGAAGATAATTTTTTTTTTTCCCTCCTTCTTCTACTGCTCTCATTTTTCCCTTTCCTTGGCACCGTGAGTGTTTCTCTTTACCACTTGCAGCCAAATCTCTGTACACGTTTAGATTTTTAAAATGGAGCCGGCCCTAATAGAGCAAAGTGTGAAAGGGCTGCTCTTCTGGCATCCTCGGCTTTGTGAGATGGTTGTCCTCAATGTTTTTCAGAACCTTGTGCGGCTGTTTGTTCAGTTAGTTTGGTTTCTATTCAATATTTGGATGACGAAGGCCTCCTCTTACCCTCAAGTTACAAAAAGCTTTGAAAGCTCCTGTTAGCTGCTGAAGAAGTTCCCATCTTCTCCTTTGGGTGGTGAGACAGTTTTTTGTCCCCAGCCTTTTTGGTGCTTTACTCCTCAGTTCCATTCTCTGTTGCTTATGGTTTTGTTTGCTTCTGCTCCTGCCTTTTTCCCCTTCGGTTTGTTTGGTTTGTTGTTTCCTCCCCCTCCCCCACTCCCCCCCCCCTTTCCCCCCCTCCCCTTCTTCTAATAAGAGTGAATGATTGAGGTGGTTTTGGTTTTTCCTTCTTAATGCAGCACACTGGACTGCATGCGAGTAGGACTTAGAAATGGACCGGATGCTTTTCGTTGTGAAGAAAGGCTTGAAAAGGGGAATTTTGAAATAAAATTGAGGATAAGGACAAAAGAACTGTTCTTCAAACCTGGCAATTTCTACATTTGGCCAATTCTCAGCTGTGCTTGTTGTGCTGATGAGCAGCAGTGCCCTGACCTATGCAGCGCTCAGGTTCTTCGTATTGCTGTGGCTGTGGATGGCGGGAGGGAAAGCTTGCAGTCACTGGCACGCCATTGCTGCCATTGCTGGCGTATTGCTGTGGTTGCTGCAGGCTGCCAGCACTTCCCCAAACAGTTCTGAGGGCCAGGAGCCTGTGTGGGCCGTGCACCATTTTGGATGCTGTTAACGTGTGGCTGCTTTGTTTTGAGACTCCGGTCATGCGGATGTAGGCTGTCCTGTGCTAGTTGGTCCGGAGGCCAACGTTACCAGCTGTGTTTAATTCACCAGAATAATGATAACCGGTGTTTTTGTCAGAGTTTGATGAAACTGACACAATTCTCATCAGTTTTACTTCCAGCCTCCTGGGCAAACACTGCCACAGTTAATGATCTCCAGTCCACAGGGACGTAAGTTTAGGGAGAACGGCTCACAGCAGAATTGATCTAGAGGGAGCAGAGGAGGTGGGATGTATTTGGCACAAGGCTCTGAGAAACACCGGCTTTCGGTGCTTCTTCAGTCTTCTGACACACAATTCTTCCTGGTTCATATTTTGCATAATTAACCTTGCATCAGGCATCCTGATAGAGATTTATACAAAGGCCAGTGCAAAACAGATTCAGTGGGAATTCTAATTTATTTTTTCTGCCCGTGTTTTCCAGAAACCCTTTAGGAGAGAACTGGGCCCAGAAATGAGGCAGGAGAGAGGGAGGGGGAAGAGACTCAGGAAATAAGTGATCTGTAAGGAAGATTATTTAAAGAAATTATTTCCCTACGGTCTTCCATAGAGCAGTAGCAGCGAGGGCTGGCTCATGGCTGGCTATTCTGTAGCCTCTTTTGCTAATGGAGGGGAAGATATTCTTCATCACATGCTATGTGCAGCTTGGAGATAAAATCATTTATTTTTAAAATATGTTTGTTGGTAAAGAATAAATAGCAATGAAAGAAGTGACGCAGGTATGTTGTGTACTTGACATGTGGTCTTCTCAGATAAGTATACAGCGGTGGCACAGAATAGGGAAGGTGCTGTTGATTTTGTACCTGCTTTACGGACAAGCAGGGAGTCTTGATCTCAAGGCTCATTAACCAGCGCAGTTATTGGGGGGAGGGGTTAAATTACTGGCAATGTAAAGAAATGTTCTTTTAAGAATACTTTGTTTGCTTTTTTTTCAATGAATGTCTTATTTTTTTTAATTTTTTTTAATTTTTTTTTTATTTTTTATTTTTTTGCTTCAGACTTGGTCTTGATAGGCAAAAATAATCTGTTTTTTCAGTTGTTATCTTGACCATGCTGCTTTCAAAGCTTTTTTTAGACCAAAGGTTCGTATGATATACAAGTGTTTCTTGTCCATACTTACTTAACTTGCCCGCACTTTAAAAAAGTCAAACCATAGCTGTCATGAACATGTACAAACATGCTGAGTTGAAGCTCGGGCTGTATCTTCCATGGTGCAGCTTTCCATGTTTATCAGAGTTTTGAAAAGTATGGTGGTAGATTTTTGTTCTCTGGTTCTTGTCTATGACTGTAAGGGCTGTTAGATGGAGTTTTTTGGGGTTTTTTTTTTCGAGCTGTAGCCTAAACTGAATATGGGGAATAGGCAGCTGTGTGGATGTGACCCTGTCACGTGGTGCAGCAGCATATTCCACCGCAGCTGTTAGTAATGGGCCTTGGGGACAGGGCAGAGGTGGAATTCTAGCTCCTATAGTCATGCCACCTCAGTTTCTTTTTCAGCAGCATTGTGATGGTCTGCTTTCTAGCTGTTTTCTTTCAAGAGTTGAAAAGAGTAATGATATTTATTTTACTATCCTAAAGGAGCTTACTAATGAATGGTAGGAAGGGTGCTTGAATTCTGCTGAAGTCTGTGTGCTTGGTTAGAAGAGAGAAATAGGCATCACTGAAACATAGTGCAGTAGGACTGAGGAAGGTCCGAGCAGGCACTGTGTTGGAGCCTAATGGGAAACTGAAGATGAAGAGACGTGTGTGATATAGGCCATCTGAACATCACCCGAACATCCCAGTTGCTGCTGTCTGAACTTGCCCTGCTTGGGGCATAAGTTATTTCCAATGAGATCCCACCACCACGTCGTAGCACTGTGTTTAATTACAGAGCTGTGTAAACAACTGATTGAACCTCAAAAATATTTGCAGTCCACTTTGGCAGCTGACAGTGTTTGACCTGCTCTGAGCAGGAGGTTGGGCGAGATGACCTCCGGAGGTCTTTTGCAGCCTGAGTTATCCCACGGTCCAGTTCTACATCCACCCCTTTTAATGATCCTGCCCATTATTTCTGTCATATCCGTTGCTTTTACACAGTTATGTGTAATAACCTGTATTTTGTAGAAGACGTCTTCATGTATTATTTCTTGAAAGTAGTTTACCTGTTTAATTTTCTGCATTCCCTATTCTGTCAGCTGAGAATTGCTTTATTTATTAACCTGCGATCCCCCGTGCAGTAGATAAACGATTACATCCCAACGGGTTTTCACAAATGGTGTCGCCTGACCTTCCAGATTTTCTTCTTAAAGTGCATTTGGAAAAGTATGTGGTAGAAGAGAGGAAGGCAGTTTTGACTAAAGAGTTTGTCGGACGTTGTATTCTGGTGAAAAGCTTTGTCCTGCTTGTGCTAGAAATTAACAACTCGTGTTACCAGCAGTGAGCCATTTTCTGACTCATAGCCTGTGCCCGTTTAGATACAGCTTCTTTTCCACCTCTTTTTGTGTTTTCTTTTCAACTTGTGTTCTGTTTATCTATATCGATTTTCAGTTCTTTCCAAACTCATTTGCTCACACCTTTATTCTTGTTTCTGGTAAGCAGTGCTGCATTATGATCCCAGTTAGAAGCAGAGTTTGGCCATACAGCACTTCGTAGTGGTGTACAGTGACACACATCACAACACTCGTGTTTCTTCTGCGTTGTTTCTATGAGAAAGCGCCACATGGTGTGCTACTTCAGTCACAGGTAGTAGAGTTCTGCGGGGGAAAGACAAGAAGCAAGTGAGGAAATTTGAGGTTTCTGGAGATAATACGAGATTTGAAGACTTGTATTTTTATTTCAAATAGTTCTTCAGAAATGCTTTTGACCGGATCTAGTCTGCTTATCCATTGAAATCACTATTTACTTATGGACAAGATCCAGTGATGCTTGATGAGCTCAAGCTATGTCGAGCTGTATGGTGCTGATGCTCTTTTGGAGGGTATCGGCCATAGAGGTGAAGGGCGCACTTACTGTTCTGTTCTTAGCTCACATTCACATCCATTGGTGTGCTGGTGGCTGTGAGCAGTGTGCTGTTCTGCTGTCGTTGCTGCAGGACCTTTGGCTGGAGCACGGGAAGACAACGGGAGAAAAACACCTTGAGCCTTCTCAGCAGTATTTGTCAAAACTTGTCTGTCAGAGCCCTAAGGACAGACTGAATCGATGCTTTCTATTTAGAAATTTCAATTACCTAACCTATGTTACCATTCTAATTTTATATGACATCTTAGATGTAATGGCTTTAAATCGAGTCAAATATATAACAGTGTGATAACGTTGACTGTAGTTAACACATGATGTGTTCCTGGACAGCACATCGTGCTGTTTAGCTGTTCTAGGTGAGGTATGGCCTGGTTGGTGCTGATGAGAAGATGAAGCAGGGAAGAGGAAAGGATATAGCTTAGCACCTCTTCCTGCCCCACTTTTTTACCCTTTAGAAATGAGATCTATCTGCATTCAGTCCGCCTTAGTACATGTTAGAAACTGAGAACTTTGCAAACCCTTCAAATGCAGTAAAGAAAAAAAGAAGTTACGTTACTATCTAATCTATGCTTTGTTTGGAAAGTGGAAGTAACAGAGAGACTGCATTCGTGGGAGAGGTCGGTTTGAGTTGATTTGCAGCATGAAGGTATAAAACGGTGCTAGGAGGTCAACGGCCTTTAGCTTTCAGTAGGATTGCTGTGCTGAGGAAAATATTTGCGTTGCCTTTTCTGCTTGTTGTCTTTTTCTAGCTCGATACTTACGGCTTAACCTCAAGTCGTTATTACGATTTTATTGTATTATTGCTAGAAACCCATTGATGTCAGATCTAGAAATAGCAGGGCAGCAGAAGAAGCAAATCTTTAAAAACAAACAAACAAACAAACATGTTTTTGTGTTCCTTAATCTATTCATCATTGTCCTCTCAAGTCAGGGAAGTACCAAATGAGATGTGTGACCTAGCTATTGTAACCAAATAAAGGACTGCTGTTCTGGGGCCCGTCTCCCTTTCCCTGCTGGATTTGAAGTTTAGGTGGGAATATATTGGACGTGGTACCGTATCAGTGTGTGAATGAATCTCTCCTGGTTGCTGTGAAATATCATTCTCCAAAAGTTAGACATTGTAAATTGGGCCTATAATAAACAGATAAGACATGCCTGCTAAATATGTCCTGATTAACTCTAGAGAGTTGCATCCTCAGCTAATCAGTTTGAGTTTGGAAGAAAACAGCCTGACATATGTATAGACATAAGTTTTTATCTTAATCATTAAATCCGTGGCTTCTGTTCCTTAAAAAAAATAAAAAAGCCTGTCTTTGGAGGGATGACTGATCCCATTTTTTCCATGTACATTTTCTTGGCAGAAGTGTTGGCTGAAACAGTTTCAGCCTTGCCATCACAGTGACACACGCTTGTGGAGACGTGTGAATCAGGGCAGGGAATTGATGCAGACAGAATTGCTTTGCCTTTTCCCAGCGTCCTGCCCTATTGCTTCCTGCCCGGTCAGCCCACAGCCATGCCGATCTGTCACCTGGCTCATGGTGTGACCCAGCGCACAGCTGAGCCGGTGTGGGTTGGAGGCTGGGAGTAAAGGGGCACGGGGTGGGATCAGCTTCAGTTAGAAGTGCTGCCAGCTGGGAAACCCAAACCCACGTTGTTGCGTAGCTCGTTGTATGATCCTATTGAAGGCAGGTTGTATGGCCTGGTAGTCAGCACGGCTGGTGTTAGGTCTTGTCTAATTCTGTTGCAGTGGGAAAAATGACTGTTTTGTTCTGAGAACGAACTAAATCTCACATCTTTAATGTAAGAGACATTGCAGCTTCATGTTTGGAGCTCTCAGGAAGAGCAAGACTGGCTAACGCAACTTCGTTCCAGTTAGCCAGCATCTTGGGCTGCAGCACACTGGGGAAAAGTACCGAGCGTAATTTGTTGTTATTGTTTTAACCATCTCTTATTAAATTGTCTCGCCTGGTTTGTGCTAACGTACTTTAACTTGTCAGGCAGCTAACCATTAGCTGGTGTGTTAAAACATGTGCTTTTTTACAGCCCGTAACATGTTGGAAAATGCCTCTAGATGTAAGGTACAGCAGCACAAACAGCTCTGCTCGTGAATCTGGGCTGGCGTCAGTGGGGAGGTGAGTGCTGCACTTGTGTCCCAGGGGAAGTCTGTGTAAATAGGTGTGGGATGGGTGACACGGCTGCTCTGCGAAACCAAGTCCTGGAGCTCTCCATCCCGGCCAACAGACTGACACTTCACCTTCTTGCAGTGCATGGTTACTGGAGATGTGCTGATAGGGGCGGCTCGATAGCTCTTCGCAGCTACGTACGATCCCATGTACAAACATAGCACAGTGGCTCTCAGACAATAGTTACTTACGTTAGAGCAAACACACGGAGGTGGTTTTTCGTGTGAGTGCTTTCCTTTTAAAAACGTTTATCTTAATCTCTGGTGAATTGGTGTGATAAAACTTTCCTGTAGGCCCTGGAGAGCGTTCCCATTGGGAATGCAGCGATAGGCAGCGCTGGGCGGGGGAAGGAGCTCCGGCTGCTGGTTGGTTTCCATCAGAGGTGAAATGGTGTCCGAGTTCCTAATGTGATCAAAACCAAAACAACTCAGATCGGTTAAAAACGAGGCGCAGCCCAGTGTTATTTTTGTTGCTCAGATAGGTCCGAGTGCTGTTAGCAGCACATCAGCCCACGTCCTGCAGATGGCCGCTGCTTAACCAACTCGTCCCAAAACTTCGGGAGGCAACCGGAGCAGCACCCAACAGCTGCTCCCCTCGGGTGTGGGGGAAGCTGAACAAAGGCAAGGGAGGCACAGCTGGAACTGGCAGATCCATGGGTTTCTGTGGCTGTCGAATGCGGAGCTGCGTAACGATTTCTTGACTCGTTTTCCTCCGACGTCTGCAGAAGAAAAAAGATGGCAGGGCCGTGAGAAGGGTTAGGAAGGGCCGGCTGCAGCCGGACGCTCCTCACGCTCGAGTTCTGATCTGCTTTCAGGCCGGGCCGGGAGAAGGATGGAAAAGTCAGACAAATGTTGAAAGGGGAAGAAAAATAAAAGCCACCTTAACGTGTAACGCCGAAACCGCGCTTCGCCTCGAACGGCCCCGAGCGGCCGTGCCGTGCCCGCAGCGGGATTCTGCGGAACGCGTCGTAACTTTCCGATGCCGCTTTGTTCAATGGGAATGCCGGGTCGGTGGGGGAAGGGAGGGAGGGAGGGAGAAGCGAACGGGGCAGCGCCGGTGCGGTTGGGCCGGGGGGAGCCGCTCGTAGCACGGGGGCTGCGGGCCGCCTGCCGGGTCCGTGCTTCGCTGCTCCCCGGGAGCGGCCTCGGGAGGCGCGTCCCGCCCGAGCGTCCCCTCCGCGCCGCCCTCAGCCCCCGCGGCGCCGCCCGGCCGTGCTGCGGGCCGGGCCCGGGAGCTGCGGGCCTCCGCCGGGGGCGCTCCGCCGCCGCCTCGCTCGCACAGCCCCGCTCCTGTGGGTGAGTCCGGGCCGCACTTTGGCGGCGCCCGGCTGCGTCGGATCTACTTTCTCTAGCTCGGCTTTTTTTTTTTTTTTTTTTTTTTCCCCTCGGCTTTTTTTTTTTTCTTTTTTTTTTTTTTCCCCTCCTTCCTTTTCTCCCCACCCCTTCCCCTCCGCTCCCCTCCCCCTCCTCCTCTCCCCTCCTCCTCCTCCTCCTCCTCCTCCTCCTCCTCCGGCTCCAGCCTGGTTCGGGGAGGATCCCGGAGCCGAAGTTCCGAGGCGATCGGCGCTCTCGCGGCTCGCCGCCGCCATGGGCAGCGCGTAGGGCCGCCCCGCGGAGCCGCACCCGCAGCCTCTGGGGCAGCGCCGAGCCGGGGGGGAATATGGCTGATCCGCGGGAGTGCTGAGCGCTCGGCGGAGGGCACCATGTAAAGAACTTCGCTTTCCTCCGGATCGTACGCGTGGGCACCGATGCCAGCCCCTCCATTTTCCGAAGGGGATTTGTGAGCGGTTCCGGAGGGGCCGGGTTATGTTGCGCACAACCGATTCGCTGAGGGTGAGTGCGGCTGGCGGCTAACTTCTTTGTATTAAAGGGCAAAATGTGACAGGAGGCGCCGCGCTATATATGGCGATCCGTAGTGCCGGGGGTGGCACACGGGGGGGGCGGGGGGACGCCGCCGCGCAGCGCCCGGCGCTCAGCCCGGCGCTCAGCCGGGCGCTCAGCCCGGCGCTCACGGCCAAGTTCCGCGTCCAACTGATCGTCCCCAGCCATAAAAATAGAGGGGGGTGGGGAGAGCGAGGGGAAACAACAACAGAAAGCTTGGGGCTGGTCCTGGCCATTGGCCCCGAGTGCTTGTGCACACCCATACCCACACGTGTGTGTGTACACGCAGGTATTCCTTGAAATTCGTGACTTTATTTGGTTAGCTATGGCACAACTCTTCTTTTTTCCCCCTTTTTTCCCCCCCTTTTTTTTTTTTTTTGAGCAGTTTCATTTCCTGCTGTGAATTGCGGAGAGATGGGATTAATCTCTCCCCGCTATTTCGCAGCACTCCGTACGTGCTAGTTGTGAGCAGAGTGCCGTCTCAGCCCGCACCATTCCCAGGGGTTCCTCTGGGCTGTTGGCATCGCTTTCCCAGCTGCCTTCGTTGGGACATAAACCCCAACCCCGCTGCTTCGGACCCGCGGCGCTCCCCGCACAAAATGGATGTGCGGAGCGTTGTGCCGCGCCGGCTGCCGTGGGAGAAGTGAGCGAATGGGGTCTAAGGCACAGCCAGGCTTATGTAACCGCTGCTTTGGCAAACTTGTGCCAGCTGGGAAGGGAAAGTATTTTGTTTCTGCCTTCTGATAAGGACGGAGGAGCGTGATGGCCCCTTTTCCCAGCGAGATTACTTAGTAGCAGGCCGATTTTCAAAACAAGTGTGGTTCTACTTGAAGGCTGTGAGCAGTTGTTTGGGTGGGTTGGTTTGGTGGTTTTTTTTTTTTCTTCTTTTCCTAAGAAACTATCTCTAATGGTGGATACGATTCTGGATACAAAGTATTGGGTACTCACCAGCGAGTTAATACTGTAACCAGATTGGTGACATAATAGGCAGATGAGTTAGCCGTGCCTTTCTCCAGAAGAGCTCAGTTTGGTGTAGTTCCAGTTCTTCAAGGAACTGAAGATTGAGTATGAGAGTGATTTCATTCCTTCTGCTCTGAAAAAGAGAAGCTGTCGCGGGTCGGTGTTCCCACTGTGGAACTGAAGCACGTGTGGAGACCCTCTGCTTACATAAAGTACCGTGCATCAAAGTAAGCGATGCTGCTCAGCTGTAGCTCAGGTACAAGTTTTTCTGTACACCATTGCGATGGTGCTGGGCTGGGTTTGGTATTCCTGCACAGCCAAATAGTCCTGCTATGGAGAACGCTGCAGCTTTCAGACTGTTTGCTGCAAATATTTTCACTGATCATTGGCAAGACAACAGGGATAGGAGGAAAGGTACATCTTTACTGGTGCTAATGTGATGAGCTGCATCTGTGCTGGCTGCTAATTTCGCTAATGACCAATCTATGTTTCACTTAGAAGTATTTGGTGTGCGCTTCCTTTACTGCCTTACTGTAGATATCGTTTCACTTAGTGATATGTTTGGAGCTTGCGTATCTGTATTTAATTGCTTCCCCCTCTTGCAGGTCTTTGCAAGCTGTTTTACGGCTCTTCTTCTCTTACGCTGCATTTGTTCTGTGCAAGGCACTAAGCGGTGCTCTGCCTGTGTGACATCCAGATCATCGTGTTTGTTTGTTTGTTGGTAGGGATCATTAATTCTGGTGTCATTATTCCATTGTTTTGCCAGGCCGTGTGCTCAGTTGACTTTTCTCCTTTTCCTTTTTTTTCCCCCTTTTCCTTCAGACAGAGTTTTGGCAAAGCTGCTCTTTGAAAGGTTTGTTGGGGGGGAGGGGGGCATTGCTGTCCCTTACATGTCTTGCCCGTAGAAGTGAGTTGTATCACCTGAGCTTTCTTCATGTGACTGTTCATTGGAGTTGCCTGAAAGTGATCCCTTAAAGGTAAACGGCTGAGCTAAAGCAGAAGCAAGCCATGTATTCATTTCTGATTTTGTTCTAAGGGCCATTTGGCACCTGCATTTCCAGCCTGAAATGTAGTCAGCTCCTTAAAATAATGTTAGAAATACTTTGCTATCATCACCAGGCTCAGTTCTTATGACTGCACAACTGTGCTTCTCTCTTCTTGACGTGCGGATGGGAAACGCTGTGCAGAGCAGCATGCACTTGGTACGCAGTTTAGTATAGAATGCTCAGCCCAGGATGAAGGGAATCGGGCTCTGGAGTGCTGTGTGAAGCACACTGTGAGCACTTCAGGAGCTGAAAGAAATACTTTTTGTTGTATTTGTATTCTTCCCATTTGTGTAATCACTGAAGCTTCTGGAAACTTTAAATGTAATGTGTTCTAAAAGAGAAGCATTAAAGAAGAGTTCTCAGCGGCCCTCAGCTGGTGTTCTGGTGGGGTCGTGGTTCTGATGGGGTCTTGGTCTTGGTTGGTGGTCCTGCCTGCAGCAGGGGGGTTGGAGCTTGATAATCCTTGAGGTCCCTTCCAACCCAAGCCATTCTATGATTCTGTGATTCCTCTGTAAAATCCTTTTGGCATCTTCTGGTTCACGGGCAACATCCTGAGATGCGATGCCACAGATATCCAACATCTGCCTGTGGTTTGTGGTGCTCGCTGGGTCACAGCATTGTGCCCTCAGACAGCTTAGATGAACTGGGAAATACGTGTCAGAGGAATTCAGCAGAGAAAGAGGTGCAATGTGGAGATTGTACTGAGGATAGATGTACATCTGGGGGTGTTCGCATCTTGGGATTTGGTCATCTGATATGGAATGTACTCAGCAAACAAACGCGTCTTTAACAGAGGGAATGTCAGGGATTGTTTTCCAAATACTGAAACCCTCGGTGATGTGAGCTTATTGGAATGGGTGACAAAGCATTATGGTAGAGTTTTTATACCTTGTCTTGCTAGGATTTATTTTCATCCCAAAGTTGAGGTGCAATGCCAGGCCCAAGTGTCAATGATTTAAGTTCTTTACAGCGAGAGCAGTGAGGTGCTGGCACAGGCTGCCCAGAGAGGCTGTGGATGCCCCATCCCTGGAGGTGTTCAAGGTCAGGTTGGATGGGGCCCTGGGCAGCCTGGTCTGGTGTTAGGTATGGAGGTTGGTAGCCCTGCCTGTGACAGGGGGTTGGAGCTTCATGATCCTTGAGGTCCCTTCCAGCCCAGGCCATTCTGTGATTCAATGATGTTGCACATATGGGAGGTATTTGACTGACTCCACCATAGGGTCTGTTAAAAGGGAGCCATAGTACGTTACAGTTCTGTCTCTCTTTGGGGAAGCATCACTCGGGGCTGTGTTCACTGTTGAGATGTTAGCCGGCAAGCACGGTTTGTGCTGATAGCACTTCTGTAATCTGTCTAGAAAATGAAAGGTTTCATAGTGGCTTCTTTGGCCCATGTTTTCAGCCAAGCTGCCAAACGCTGAGAGGTAAATACTTCTGTAACAGTATTTAATGAGATGCTCACAGAAGATGAAGACTCAACAGAAATCTGCTTTTGTGTTCGTTTGTTTTTTTTTCATCAGAACTCGCAGTCCTTGGGTGGAATTCAGTTTCAGCGGTGCTTTCTTTTAGATGGAACTGGGTATGTTCACTCTAAACACGAGCACTTCCGTGCTCTTGTTACTCCTGGTCTCCCTTTCCCCATTCCGTTGTCCTTATTGTTAATTTCCATGCCCGAACCGCAGACAATGTAGCTGGCTTTTGTAGGACTGTTAGCAAGAATTGCATGTGAGAGAAGCTTATTACGGCATGTTCTATAGTTAGGCTTCTGCTTCAGCTTCAGGTCTGAGTTATCCTGTTGCCCCTGGTGGTGCCTAATATCGGATGCCACAGGGAAAACACAGCAAACACTGCAGTGGGCAGTTCTGAAGTAATTATTCTTTATGGGATCGGTTTGAGATGGGATCATGCCAAATGGAACGAGAGCGATGCTTTGTCCCAGAATTCAGAAAACCTCACGTGGAATTCTGATTTATGGTCATAGATCCAATGAAATCTGCCTTCTTTGAATCAAATTACTTGTAAGGATCTTAGGTTTGACAGAACTTGAAAGCTTCTTCCAAGCTTGGGGAACTGTGTGTAAGAATAAAGCAATTGGCAAAACAGGGAGCACGGAAGGGAAGGGCTGTGTTGGATGGGACTGTACAAGGACTGAGTATCTGGAACCAGGAGGAGAACTAAAGGTTGGAGCTTTGTTTCAGTCCCCTTGTACTTTGTGAGTCGGGTGGTTGTGGCAATGCAGTTGTGGAGCACCACTGAGAATGAAGGCACGGATGAGTTGAGCAGGAAGATGGTGGTCAAGGAGAGTGATGCGTCAGAGTATTTCATAATCGTTTCAAAGGTTATTTGATCTGGGCCAAGCAGTAGGTGTGCCTGGTGTTGTCACTGCTGTGTCAGTCTTGCCCTACATTGTGTACAGAAGGACCAGCTGCAGGCATGGCAGGAGCTGTCATGCATTGTGTGTTCAGAACCGTCCCATGAAGGAGGGCTGGGTTGAGCAGTAAGAGCACTCTTTTAAACTTCTGACAGATATTTTCTCGTCTGAGAGGTTTCACTTTGGCTTTGTAATATTTTCATAGGCAGCTAATTGTACATAGGTGTGGGTACCAGAGCAGGGGAGGATGCTTTTGGAAGAATCTGGGATTTGTGGTGAGTGGCAAAAGGATATCCAGAGGGGTGTCCAGGTGTGCAGTCTGAAGGGCAGGGGGAGGCCTGAGGGTGAGGAGCACAGTTTTCTGTCTTCTGTTTTCATCTCAATCCATCTTGGGGCAAGTGCTGATGTTGAGGAAACCTGGAAGAGTGGATCTGAGTGCAGTCTTGTATGAACATTCTTAAAGCTAAGCTGGGAAGGGCAGTGTGGCCTGTATATTTTCTTCAGCTAATTGTACTATTCTGCAAAATGTAAAATATTTTTTTTTTTTTCAGCGTATTTGTTTTCAGGCTTTAAAATCCACCTAGAATGATGTGGAATGACAAGCAGGAGTTTGTCAGCGAATCAATTTCTCTTTCATTTTTCAGAAATGCACGTAGCTGTTTTTCTTGATGGGAGTTGTTTGTGTGGCTGGGTGGTCATGTCGCTTTTCCATAGAAAGCTTTGGAATCCCAGCTCTGAATCGGTGAAGAGCTGCTATTTTAGGCATTTCTGCTGCCTCTCTTGGGAATATTTTGAAATCAGTTGACTTCTGATTACCGGAAAGTCAGAGTTTCTGTTGTGTGGTGGGTTGCCAGAAATTGCCGTTTCCAGTTGTGACATCCACTGCCGTCACCGCTGCTGATGAAGATGGTTTTCTGTAGTGGTAGCTGTGTGAAGGAGAGCTCAGGGGGAGGTGGCTCTCGTGGTCGTTGATTGAATCATAGAATCCTTAGGATTGGAAGGGACCTTTAAAGGTCATCCAGTCCAACCCCCGCGATGAACAGGTACAGTTCGTATGTAAACAGTGCTCTATGTTTGCTGCTTTTTCTTTTGGCAGCCTAATCTTCATCGTCTGGCTGCTGGCAGCTTCACGAAACTATGCAGGAGTTTTCATTATTGATGCCTCTGGACCTCTAAATAGAGAACTATCAGTGAATGAGTACAGTATGGATTCATTTAATTATTAATCAGGATGATAGGGTATTCTCTGAGGTACAGAATTCTGTTTCAAAGACAACTGAAGTCAATAGAAAGTTTTCTACTGGAATAAAATAATCATGAGAGTAAATGCTCATCAGTACGAGCGAGAATCCGATCACCTCATCCCTTCTGTACCTGCTGCTTTGAGTAATTCCCAGCGGCTGCTCCTAAATGTGACAAAAAAAAGCATAGAGAAAAGAATGCTGTAGAAAAAGTAAGTGGGACATTGCAGCATAGTTTTTAATTCTTCATTTTCAGGAAAATATGATTTTTTTTTGGTCCACTTAGATTCTGTGAAACAGCAACAAACTGAAATCATCAGAACTGTGCATTAAATCGTACAGATTTGTTCTTGATTTCTGCGTCATCCATCTAGCAGTCAGGTAGTAATTTTTTAATCCTGCTGCTTCCATATACTGACAAGAGTCACGGTTCTGTGATGTGCAGAGGGAAAACTGCAGGGCACTCCAGGACTCTCACTGGGACCTGCAGGTTGGTTGGATTTTTTGGGAGCCCACAGGGGCTGTCCTGCCTTTGGAACCTGCCTACAGTTGATAGGCAGTTTCATCTTGCTCACAACTGATAGTACAGTATGTGTAAGGTTTAATCAGAGTGCTGTAAGGATGACTGTTTTGTATGTAGGGTTCCACACCCTATCACAGAATCACAGAATATCTCAAGTTGGAAGGGACCCATGAGGATCTACCTATGCATTTTTCTCCATATTCTCTGGCACAGTTTTCAGGACAGAAAGTAGATAAAGAAGAGCTGCTCAGTTGGCTCTCACTGTAAGTTAGGTGTATTTGTAGGTGAGGGGTAGGAGACCTGTTCTGAGGAAGGCTGTTTTGAAGATCCCTTTTGTAGTAGAAAAGGCAATGATGGTTGTGGTCTTTTCAGCAACCTGTAAGCATCACCTTTTTGGACTGTTGTATGGCATGAATGGTCAGAGCTTGAAGTTCTTGGCAAGCAGAAGTGAGGTTTGCTAGCAGAGCTCCATGGCTACCCCAGCAAATGCATTCTGAGACAGAACCACCAGGATCACAGGATTCAGTGAAATAGACTTTGTCCTTTACTGGGTTGTGACAAGTATCATCAAAAAGGTTTACCCGAGGCTTGTAGTTTGTGACAGGGTTGATGGTCAAAATCATGAGTCTAATATACTGATGTCAAAATACAACTACATGGTGAATATCTTCCCCTCACCCCTGCCCAGAAACTCACCCCTTTGTCTTCCCCAGGTAATACATTGCCTCTCACCCTGTAGGTAACCATCTTGTGAGCTTTCCCTCATCCCCCTGTGTAAGGATCGTCTCCCTGTCTTTTCAGATGGGTTCACACCTTTAGTGCTGAAGATTATGAATATGAATCTGCACAGTATTCACCTAGGAGCTTTGGTATCTGGTAGCTTGTTTGTAACCCACCCATAACCCTTGATGCTGTTGGGTGGAGACCAAAATGAACTCCTACAAATACCTCTTTTGGAATTGGGTTTTATTTCAAATTAAATTGATTGCAGCAAAATGTCATCCGACTTTAGAGACACGGAGCATGGTGTTTTGGGTATTTCTGAGGCTGTGCAAAGGATTGGGTGCATTGGGCTGCCAGGAGAGCTTAGTGTTGCTTTGATACAAGAATTGTGATTAAAACAACGGTTTTTGACACCGAAAGCATGTTGTTGGAAAGTACAACGTAAGGCTTTCTCTTTCTGTGTGATTGTTCATGTTTTTTGTTGTGGTTTTTTTTTCCCCCAGTGTTAATGACCATCTGACCAAGGGACGAGGTGTAAATGGCACTCACGGTAACTTATTTGGTACAGTCTGAACAAAGCTCTCTGCAGCACATGAAGGTGTTTGGGAAGATGCTAGGACATTTCTGTTGCTTTTCTTTCCCCTCATCACCCACTGTGCAGAACTGATTCTCCGTTACAGTGTGTTAGAATCTGTGGACAATGCAAATCATGAGCAACTCTTTCGGAGTGAAACTTTTATAAACCACTGGAGGCTTGGGAATGAAAATCAGTGTTGGTGAAGATCAGTCTTTAGATGCCAAAGTAATTTGGGCAGCACGATGACCTTTGCCTTGCCAGCTCTTGGTTCAGAGTCTGTCTGTAAGATAACATGCAGAAATGATCTGTCACGATGGCTGTGCTGGGCCAGATCAGAGATCGAAATGTCCTGTCATCATGTTTCCTGCAGGGGTGAATAGCAGATGCCTAGGAAGAAAAATGATGAAATTTTGTAATGATTCTTCCCCGAACCGCTAATTACTGCAGGCTGGGAAAGGACTGTGGGATTTCTGGAGTCAAGGAATGCACCTCTGTTAAATCTGTTAAGCGTTAGCATTTCCCTTTAATGCAACCAGCCTCTCCTTGGCCACTCTGAATGTGGAAACCACAGCTTAACTGTGCATTTCTGAAGAGCCATCACCTTTTACTTGGGTGTTTTTTTTTTTTTTTGAGCTCCTTGCAGCACCATTTAATATTTATTGGGAGGGTCGGCATTCACCTTTCTGACATGGGTTCTGTGTTCACCTTTTCAGTATGAACTGTGATTTTAATTATCAAGGTGCATGAAAATGCACGTGTAGGAAAAGCAGTCCATCTAATCTTAGGTGCATAAATGCCATGAGGGCACTGGATTAGGTCAGTGAAACTCCAGAACTGAAAGAATAGTGGTGGAAGGAGGTGAGGGCTTGTATGTGGTGGTGGGGAATGGGGCTGTATTTGAAGGTGCTGTGACAAAAAACTGGGCTTGAAAAGAAGGATATGAGGAAATTTTCTTGTGGTCCTTGAGGTGGTAGGTTTTTTTGACTGCTTGTAGCCTAGAGCAATCATAGCTTGGGGTTTGCTTCTTTCTATATACAGTGTTTGGATCTGGATGATGAACCTGGTATAGATGGGCTTAATTATTCTTACTGTGTTTTCAGATTGAATTGGGTGTTGGTGGGTTTAGATTTCACTCTTGATCATGCTGATGTCTGTGGATTTACGGATCTTTAAAAGACCAAAACTCAGTATACTGATAGATCCGTGTTATCAGCCAAAGCTGCTGCATCAGTATTCATTTATTCTCCATTCCTCAAGGGTAAAGCAGTGGCCAGCCTGAGCCTGTCACCAAATGCCAAGGAGGCTGTATGGTAGCTGCCCCAGCAGTTCGGTATCCAGGGGACCAGGTTACAAGTAAACGCTCATTAAAATATGATTGAAGTGTCCCTTTTTGCTCATTAAAGGGAGCCCAGCCCATGCTTTGTGTCAGACCCTCTGTTAACATTTGCTCTGTGTTTTGAAACGTCCGTCCTGTTTGTAAGACTGTCCCCAGCCAAACCCCAGCCTCATTCAAGCCTCTGCTGAAGATGTGCTCCGTTCAGTGCACCTGCCATTATTAATCCCTTCTCTTACCTCAACGGGAGATTACATACTGTGTGTAAATGGAGTCTGTTTGCATTGAAGACATAGCCTTTTAAAGACAGATATGAAATACTGGTGTTAACGGGGAGTCTCTTGTTTTCCTATACCTCTTGCTTTTTAACTACCCAAGAACTGTTGTCTTTTTTGTTGCATTTAATTAATAAGCTAATCTTGCAGTAGAGAGCCAGCCTAAATTATGTTGGTAATTTGCCATGACCACCTATGGTACTACATAAATAATGAGAAAATAACAAAACCCCACATGTAAATTAACAAAATCAAAAGGATTTAGCAATGCTTTCTGAAACAAGCCTTGTTATGTTGTCTGGAAGTAGAAAAGAAGAGTGATTCTTTAGGGTTATTTTCTGGAAAAGGTGGAAATCGGTGTGCTTCAAACTCAGAGATTGGTAGCATGAATCCCCAAGCTTAATGTGTATCTGGAATCAGGCAGGTAGCTTTGGCAGAATGTATGGAAAGCATAAACTTATTGCTAACACAGGTTGGTTCAACCTAAGGGCTGCATAAATGACCGGAGAGGGACGGACGAGTTCTTGTGTTGTTGGAATTTGGGCAGATAAGGAGCGTTGTTTCCAAATGAACGCGTTGTAGAAGAAGGGTAGAAAATGCTGTACAAGTTCTTAAATCTGGTTTCTCTTTTGGTGCTCTGAAGTTGGGTTATTTGGCTCGTGTAACTGCTGTGGATAAGAGGTGTTTATAAAAAAAAATAAATTGTGTATGTGGCAGTGGCAGGGGAGATGTCTGTTCTGAAAACATCTGAGGTGCTGGGAAGTGTCTCCAGTGGGCAAGAGAAATTGCATAGCTGGCACTGAGGCTGGCTCCTTATGCGTGTGTGGCCATGTTTAGAAAAACATCAGCAGCAGGAGCTGAATTGCTAGGGAAGTGAGTGGCTAAAGGGTTGGTAATAAAGGGAATCGCTTTTACCTTGCTTGTTTGTTTGAATTTGGCGAGACCAGTGTGTGGGAGGGTTGCTGTAGATGAGCTGCCTATGTGAAACAAATCTTGAGATGAATGTCAAAAGGTAAATGTTATTTTAACCTGAAGATCTGCAGTTAGTGCGACCTGGGTCTGTACATAGGTTTCTCTGTAAGTAATGCTGCTGACTACAGCAGATACAAAGAGCACAATAACACTGTTCAATAGAGCAAATTCTCAGCTATAAAACACTGTTTTTCAACATAGGCACCCCCATTAACTATGCATTTTCACCAGCAATGAACAAGAACCTTCACGCTACACTTGTACTAATCTACACCAGCAGAGGTGTTTCACACCTGCTATGACAGCGTGGTTGCTAGGAAAGCGTTGCCCACGCAGTCCATATTTCATTGTCTTGAACAGATGGAAGTCAGAGGGCACCAAGTCTGGACGATACGGGGGCTGTGATAGGGCTGTCCATTCAAGATTGACAGTGTGGCCTACAGTCATCAGACTGGTATGGGACTTGGTGTTATTGGGTTACAGGAGAAAGGCTGTCTTCCTCTCTGGCCTAACTCTGAAAGTTTGAGCCTTCAGCTTAGTTAACATTGTGACGCGGAAGTCACAGTTGGTGGCTTATCTGAGTTCAGGGAAATCCAGAAGGATCACCCTATTTCCTGTTCCAAAAACCAGCGTGCATCACCTTACCACTGAGGGCTGCATCTTGAACTTTTTCTTCAATGGGGATTTCATATGTTACCCCTCTGTGGACCACAGTTTTGACTCTGGCTTGTAGTTGTGGCCCCACTTCTCATCGCTGATAATGATGTGATCCACGGAACTGTCACCTTCAGCCTTGTATCGCTTCAGTAGATCTTAGCAAACTTGCATAAGGTGTTCCTTCTGTTCTTGTGTGAGCATGCGTGGGACCCACCCGGCACTGACTTTGCGCTATTCCAACATTGCCACCATCGTTTCCATTGCACTGAGGTGGATATTCAGCTCTGTACACCGTTCCCTGGTCATCACGAGCCCGTTTGTGCAGATGAGCTGATCAAGGTGCCATTCATTTCGCATTTTGACAGCTGTGCGTGGCCATCTGGAATGTGGCTTTGCAATTTTTTTTGCACCTACATGGAAGTTTTTAGGTAAGAACTGCTTACTGCAGTTTTGTTGGAAGTTCAACAGAATACCCAAGTACAGAAGTTTGTTGTTGGGGGAATTCAAGCAAGGTTTCTAAGGAGATGGCCAGAAAAAAGTGTTGTCTGAGTTGTCAGCATCACTGTGAAGGTGTGGATGTTTCTATTGTTGTTTTTTGAGATGTGATTCTTTTTGTTGCACTCACTGAGACTTATTTTGAAAGAGGGATTTTGCTTGTTCTGACAAAACAGTTGATCAGTGCGGCTGGCAAGGAACTGACATGGAGCAACAAAGAATTTCTGTTTAGCTGGAAACGGTGGTAGTGGCCATCTCCATCCTGGAGCACTTTGTGGAGTAGAAGCTCTTTGTATGAGAAAGGCCATTCAAGTTAATTTGCACGTTTCCCTCCCCAGAATTAGCATACCAGAATCCTTCATTGCAGTGTGTTTAGAATACTTCGTGCAAGAAATAACAGTAAGTTGAAGATTGCTAACTGAGGAGCTGTACTGATGCCAACTGACTATTTTTTTAATGAAAGCTTTGTATACATAACAGGATGAGTCATCACTGGAGAGTTCTGAAAGTGTTTGGCATCCCTAAGAACTCTTTTGTACGTCCCTGCTACACAAAAAAGCATTTTTGTCATGGAACCATGCTAAGAAGTACTGAACCAACTTGAGGCTTTAGGGGAAGGTCTTCTAATGTGGCTTAATTCTTCACTTTATATGATTGCATTAAAAATGTTTTGGTATTCTTAGATCTCCCTAAGTAATAAGTTGACAATTTCTAAGTAGGTTGGTTTTTTTTTTTTTTGCCATTAATTTTTTAAAATTATACTTGCGACTTCAGATGTGCTTCTTTTATATTTGTTTATGAATTTGTTTTCAAAAGCTTGTAAGAAGAGCTTGACTGTTTCCCTAGATCTGCAGGAATGAGTCCTTTGCTTTAATGCAGTTATTAACAGTGAGGTTACAGGCAAGCACTGGAACTCATTTTGCTGTACTGAACCAAGATCACAGTTCTAAAGCTGTGGTAACAACTAATTTTGAGTATGTTTTCCTTTGATACCGGTTGTCCTGTAGAACTATTGGGCTTGGTGCTTTCTGTTGTGTCTCCTAAGACATGAGTATCTTGCATGTAGCAAAAAACTCCTGGAGTTTTGTGTTAAGAACATCCATAGTTGCTGTCCTCCCTCAGAGCAACTGCTTGATAAAAAGCAGCAGAAACTTTGCTTTGTGTTCAAGATGTTCGTAAGTAATGCATCAGTCCACCACTGTATTTTGCCCATGATTTCATAGAATCGTGGAATGGCCTGGGTTGAAAATGACTACAATGCTCTTCTAGTTTCAACTCCCTGCTATGTGCAGTATCGTCAACCATCAGACCAGGCTGCCCAGAGCCACATCCAGCCTGGCCTTGAATGCTTCAGGGATGGGGCATCCACAACCTCCTTGGGCAACCTGTTCCAGTGCGTCACCACCCTCTGCGTGAAAAACTTCCTCCTCATATCCAACCTAAACCTCCCCTGTCTCAGTCTAAAATCATTCCCCCTTGTCCTAGCACTGTCCACCCTCTTAAACGGCCATTCCCCCTCCTGTTTATATACTCCTAATTTCTCCTAATGATGTGAAACCTTGTTTTAATAATGTGTGTGCAAGGTAGCAGAGATCGCATTTTGCAGCTGATGAAAGAGCAGCGCTTTTGCTTTTTGATCTGAGACTTCTGGGAGTAAATGAAGTTGTTTGTGTCCTTCCTCTCCTCCTCCATTCCTTGTTCATCAGTGCATTTTTACTTGCAGAAATCAAAGGCATCGGTTGCGATCCTTCTTGGCCGTGTAGTAGTGGTGATATATAGCAGAAAGCATGAAGGATGGGGGGCTTTGAGCGAGTCCTTGGCAAAGTACATGGGTTAATGATTAGGAGCTGTACCTGCGAGTGGGATGGCTTTGGGTCAGGCTCTCAGCCTTGCTGTGCTGGAACGTTTATTTTCCTGTGCACATCCAAGGCGAAGCAGTAAAGCGTTCTTTCATTGCAATTGGAAGTGGAACAACAGAACGGCTAATGAAGCACACCTTTCCTGTTTGTCTGTTTGTTTTTTAATTATTATTCTGAAGTTGAAGTTTTTATGCTCTGAGCTAGCATCTTAGTGTTATTCTGCATGTCAGTGCTGGGTCGTGCTGATACTGGGTGTGCCTGCTTTGCTTTTGTTTCCAAGGTAAGCTATACTTCAGCTTGTGATTTCAGTCTTGGAAGAGGTAAATTCTCAACACATCTGCACATGAGGCCATTGGATCGTGTATAAAAATTGGGCGTGCCTCTGTGTTTAGAGGAATTGAAATGAAGAGCAACACCAAAAACACTCTCTTTGCCTTGGATCCTCCCAAAGCTGTACTCCAGTGCTGTTCCCAGCTGTTCAGGTGGAGAAAGTTTCCCTCAGGGGCGCTGTGCCAACCACATTTCCTTTATTCTAGGATCTACAGGCAAAGAAAAGCAGTTTCTGTTCCTCCGAGATGACTTTACCTGCTTGTTTTGTGGCTTGCTGGCTGGAACATCAGCACCTGAAATTTCTGTGTGCCTTAGGTGCTTCTCTTGAGTGTTGAGGTCTAAAGTACCCTCACGCATCCATTCTCTGCTATTCAGAGCACTGCGGCTCCTCTGTGCTGTCATAGTTTTCCCAAGCTTGAGGGAAAACAATATTTCTAGTGTGATCTGTGCTTAAGGTGCATGGGGAAGAAACGGTGGTGATTGAGTTACTGAAGGTTTCCCACCTCATTTCTTCCGATTATGAAATAACATCCGATGAACTGTTTCCTGGCAATTTACTTATCTGTTGGTAGTAATGGAAGTTTTCTAGTGAGCTTGAGATTTGCAGGGCATTTAAGGTCACGGTGCCAGAGATCTTTCCTGCTGGCACCACTGACTTCAGCAGTCACCTTTTATTGCAGCTGCTCATTTCTGTTCCTCTGCCAGGGCGCCTCTCAGTGCGCCTGCCTGGGGAGCTGGGCTGGGACTGCATCACCTCCCTTGTAAACTCACATGGTGTAGCTTTAAACTGATAAACTCCCTCTTTTATCTTTTTTTTTTTCCTAGTTAACAGGTTACTTGATAGAGTTTTAACCTTTGTATGTAGTTGGAGCTTCAAACTGGTTCACATGGCTTGATGGCTTGGACTAGATGATGTTGGTGGTTTTTTGCAACCTTAATGATTCTCAATGTGCATTTAAAAAGGTGAGATTTGGAGCTATCTCAGCGTCTTTATCCTGTCAGTGCCACGCAGTCAACAATCAAGAAACTTCTGTTTGCCTTACTCTGTTGTCTGGTTAGCGTTAAAGCTAAGGGTATAAATGTTAATAACCTGTGTTTTACTTACAGTACATGCAGCACGGTTTACAAAGTGATAGGTGTGGGTACTCTGTAAATGTTTCGTGGAATTCTCACTCGAAAAATCAATGCAAATTGAGCCACTGTTGCAGTGTGTTTGAAATCGCTTGTATCCAGGGAACAAGGAGTGAAACCCAGCTAAAAGCTGGCTGGAAATGGTTAATGGCAGCCTGTAGGATTAGTGTTGGATTCAGCCTTACTGCTGTTAATGAGCTGGAAGAAGGCAGAAACAGCAAGCTAATGATATTGACAGACAGTATTGAGGTAAATGGATTTGTCAACACACCGAGAGAGAAAATGGAAAGGAACATATCTTGGGAATATATAAAATACACAAAAAGCGGAGCGAGCCGTCTTCCCCCTCCTCTGGCAGTGCTGCTGTCGAGGCAGGGCTGACAGCTTCTCAAAACACTTCACTGATAGAGTGGGAATCTTGTGATAAAACAGTGTTCAAAGTGGACAGCAGATAAATGAATGGGTTTTTACAGATTGCAGTTTAATGACCTCAAATACATAGTGAGGAACCACTGCCATTTGTGATGAGGCCGGGCTGTGTGTTAGGGCGGGCAGCGGAAATGTCCATGAGATAATGAAGCTTGGGGGCAGGGGGTCGTGTTCACACCTCGGTTTAAGTGATGTGTGTTGTGGGGAAAAAAAGGGTAAAAATGAATTGTTGCTGAGATCTGGTAGGTAGGAATTAACCATAATTAAAACCAGTAACTTTCTGTTTCTAAAGTAAAGCGCTTCAGCCCATTCTGTCTTGCAGGCAGTGGTGTAATGATAACTTTTCCTCGAGGCACAGATTCTCCTTATTCTAGGAACTTTGAAAACTAAGTTACACTGGGAGAAGAAACAAAGACATTTGCATGAAATACTGTTTTCTGTTAATACTTAGTATTCCAGAACGGATGAAAATGTGAGAGTTAACATCAGCCTGAGTAAATAAATAAATGCTGCCCACTGCCAAACTATCTCAAATGTAACCTCGGCTGCCCTGCAGACACTGGGACCAGACGAGCAGCATTTAGCAGCTCTGTGTAAGCTACGTTGCACGTGAGAGGATTTTGCGTTTTATTATGTGGGAGGGATGATGTCAGTTTGGTTGATTATGCCCCTTTCAAGCTGCTGTGATAATTACCTGCTTGTTACCAGAAGTGTCGAACCCATTTTCAGTTCTTGTTTGCTTTTGCTGTCATGCCCTAATTGCTACATAATTTTGTCCCTGCCAATTACTACCTTGGTGTCAAGTTTTACGGTGGAAAAGTTGTAAGAAGCAATAAAGTCATCAGGTTTTGATCTCATCGTTTCAATAGAATATTTTATTATCCTACAAAGTATATTGAAGTACACAATGCTCGCTCCTTTGAGCAGGCCCAAAGAAGGGCAACAAGGCTGGTGAAGGGCTTGGAGAATATGCCTTATGAGGAGAGGCTGAGGGAGCTGGGGCTGTTTAGTCTGGGGAAAAGGAGGCTGAGGGGAGACCTTATTGCTCTCTTCCAATACCTGAAAGGTGCTTACAGCAGTGCAGGGTTGGTCTTTTCTCACTGGTGACAGGATGAGGGGAAATGGCCTCAAGTTGTGCCAGGGCAAGTTTAGGTTGGACATCAGGAAAAACTTATTTACAGAAAGGGTTGTTAAGCACTGGAATGGGCTCCCCGGGGAGGCGGTTGAGTCACCATCCCTGGATGTGTTTAAAAACTGTTTGGATGTGGTGCTCAGGGACATGATTTAGCAGAGGGTTTTTAGTTAGGGTACTATGGTTGGGTTGTGGTTGGGCTCAATGACCTTTAAGGTCTTTTCCAACCTGAGCGATTCTATGATTCCTGTGCAGTGGTAGAATCCCTCAGTGAAATAAGTGGGATCCAGAGGGCACAACTGTCTGAGAAGGGAAGCCCCTTGGTGTCGTGGTAGCTGCGGTGTGTGCCTTGGTGGTGTGCTATGCAAAATGGAGAACTGTAGAGAATGTCTGGCTGCTAACTTTGTGGTTTTATCTTGGTTATAGAATTGTTAAGGTTGGAAAGACCTCTAAGATCAAGTCCAACCGTCAGCATACCCACCGTGCCCACTGACCGTGTCCCTCAGTGCCACATCTACATGTTTCATGAGCAGTCTTCAGAGGTGTGAACTCGTAGGTTGTGTTGGGTCCTCTGGTGGAATCCTTTACACGTAGCTTTTTATAAACTTGGAACGTGTATGGATTTCTTTAAAAGGTGCTGTTGTGTTTGGGAACTCTTACTGCATGGCTTTGGGTTGGTTGGATGGTCCTCCAGCAGTGAAGTCCAGTGTTTGGAATATTTTGAGCTGTGGTCTGGAAATAATATTGCTAGTGAACTGTATATGGAACAGTGAGTTTGGGTGAAGGGAAGAGGTAGAGGTGGGATTTGGATTAAACAAAATGTGCTTCAAAATAAGGAAGTGCTGTCAGCAGGTGGAGGTGCACAGAGGGACTGAGGCCAGGAAGCAGCATTTTGGGCAAGGAATTGCGTGCAGGGTGTTTGCAGCTTTGTGTTGAAATGTGATGGCAGTGCGTAATATCTCCGTCAGAGAAAATGCTGAGTACTTGAAGCTTCCCAGGTGTAGCAGGAAAAGGTGCACCAAGAGCCAGAAGCTGGAAACTGAAAACAGAGAAGTTTATGTAGGAAGTAAGCACGAATTCTTACCAAGGCAACAAACTACAAAGGGTGTGGCAATGTGGGTGCCTTTGTGGAAGGCAGGTGTCAAGCAATTAGAGGGTTTTTTATGGATACCAGACTCACATGGATAATGATGCTCTCTCACACCATCAGTGGCTCCATGAGCAGTAAGACTTCATTGACGGTGTATTAAATGTTGATCGTGACTGAAGATGCTTTTAAAATGTAGTCTTTTATAAGTCCATTGCAAAGTTCACATGATTTTAAAGCTTCTGCTTTAATCATAAGCACCTCACATGTAATTCTTCCGTCATGATGAGGACTCTTAGGTACTTTGAGGAAAATTTTCAGTGTGCAAAGATAAAGAAAAAAAAAATAACACTCTGAAATTCTTAGGTTGACTAAGCTGTGATCCTACCTGTTCTGTCAGGACTCCAAGTTGTGCTTCGGTAAAGCTGAGTGGCTGTGGGGTGCTGCAAGTTAAACCAGGCCACGTGTGCTTCCCTTGGCTATGTCACCTTCCCAAGTGGTTGCAAGCAGAGCTACTGCTGGGCCAGCTTTTGGGATCTGGAGCACTTCTGAAGGGCTTAAGGAAGTTTTTGAAGCTATGTGACTAGAATCAAAACTTCATGCTGTAAATGTTAATTAGAAGCATATGTGTATACGTAAAAGGCAAGTTGAAGTAAGGGTATAAATATCTAAGAAGCTGTCATTCCAGAAGGTCTGTGCTCAGAAAAGATTAAATAACATAAATATACAAATAATCAAAAATGCAAGTCGTTTTTGATTACTTTTTTAGATCATTTTTATGGTGGCTCAGGCAAAAAGTTAGGAATTGAGTGACTGTGATGTCCAGCTGCTTTCAGACAGCACAGCTTGCCCAGTGTGACCAGAGGAAGCTGTCATTGGCTTTGTTGCCCTCTCCTCCTTCTCTAGCTCGTCTCCTATCACTGCTCTTCCCTCCCACCGCTTCCTGAAGCTCCTATGAATGAAATGAAGTAACTGATCTGCGTGGAAATTGGCCGTGTTTTCCTGTGTTAGTCCATAAACTTCCTTTTTATTCCTGTGTCTTCAGGGCAGCATGTTTGAATCTTGGGTATTTTGGTATTTTCTCCATACTGAGCACAAATGTTGGTAACTAATTTTGTATTCTCTCAGCTCCACGTTTCCTTGCTGGTTTAAATTGAGGAGGTAATTTGCAGCGCTGGAGGACTTGTGACGTGTGGTACGGTAAAAGGAGTGAGCTTTCTTCTTGCCTGCCCTTGGATGGTGGCCTCAGGGGAACTTGACCTGCAGATATCAGTTGGTCCTCTTGGATGACTTCCATTGTAGTAGTAGCTGTAACAATGTTTGTTGGGTACATGCTGCTATCGTGTGACACAGATACAATTTTGTTTATGACTCTGACCTGTATCGGGTGACGTAGGGAGAGCAGCAGATCATTCTTGTGCTACCACTTCTGTCCCAGCCTGATCTCACCTGATACTGGGCACTGTGAAGGGGATGGCAGGTCATAGACCTTCTCTAGCATCAGGTGCTGGAAAACACACTTATTGATTTCCTTACCTTTTTACCCTGTTTTTCTCTAAGAGCACCTTAGATAAATTAGAGAATAACCTTGATGCTGTTGGTGGTTCGAACACTGTGAATTAATATTTTCTTAATTGGCAGAAGACTAGCATGGGGAAAAACAAGAAAGCTTGATGTGGGTCTTTATGGCCTCCCAGGTGAAGGAGTGAAGTTCTGAGAGCGCTGCTGGGCGCCAGTGTTGTCCCAAGTGAGGTGATGGTTTCGCAGTCCGCCGAACAGAAGATTAGAAGTTCTGTGTTACGGTTATTTGGGGTTACTCTGTAACTGTCAGCAGGCAAATTTGGGTCTCTGGGTCAGCTGAATCTTTTTCAATGATATTTATGGAATAAAGTGGAAGGCGGTTTTGTTTCTGCCTTATCTCTGTGCCCCCAGAGACTGGTCTGTCTGTTTATACAGAATCTTTTAAACATTTTTAAGGACTTGTATTAGCAGTGGCGGTGCTCTGGAGCATGCTTGCTACGCTCTTTGTGTTGCTGTTTATTTTTCACAATGGTATTTCCAGAGTTTTATTTACTCTGGGATAAAAACAGCTTCCATGATCTGGCTTTCAGGATTTACTTCTAGTTGGAAAACAATTTTGTTAAAACATTTCATGTGAATTATAAATTTGCACTGACACCCATCTGATTACATTCCCCGTTTTCATGTTAGGTTTATTTTTAATATTCTGAGGTTTTCCAAGGCTTCTGAATAAGGCTTAATGGAATTTTAATTAGCGAGCGGATCTCGTGTTATTTTTCCCTTTGGCTTCCCTAGGTTTAGCAGCCTTTCTGAAAGAGAAATATTTCATAACTTGTTGACATTATCTGAAATAAAAATGCATTTCTTTATAAGGAGCACTAAGGGTGCTAACAGATGGATAAAGTATGTGGTGATATGACATTCATTTCTGTTGGGTTTTTTTTCTGTCTAAATCCATTTCAGATTGGTAATGACAAACTAGTTAACATGCAAGAACTACTGTTCAAACATTCTCTCAATTAATTTGGATAGTATTAAGAAAATTCTGCTTAATGTGTTTTAAGTTAGCATCATGCATAAGAGCAGATTGTTATCACTTTGGGTACTGTCAGGCCTTCCGTGCTGTGATCCAGATGAAGCTTCGGGACTTGGTGGGGGAAGCACCACGTCTTAAAATGCTGTCAAAATCAGTTTGAGACAAAGGATGCTGAGCTTCATTTGGGGCAACAACATGAGATGTTTTGAGCAGGGTGATGCATTTTGATAGATTCAGAATGATGATGTGTGAAGGGCATTTAGTTTCTCTTACAGTGATTGAAATAATAGGTGAGAGATCAATATTTGCATCTATTTTTGGAGTATCCAGTTCAAATTAACGGTGACTGAAAGCAGTGGTCAGAGCTTTTTATGTCCATTATATGCAGGCTCTAAATAAAAATATAGTGTAAGAGTCTGAGTAAAAACTATTCAGAATAGTTGTCTGGTGTGAGTACTGGGTCATTCGTTTGCATGCATGCACTGTGTGTGTCTGAATGCTACTGATGGCAGTGCAGTCATAGAATCATAGAATGGTTTCAGCTGGAAGGGACCTTTAAGGTCTCCTGGTTCCAACCTCTCTGCTATGGGCAAGGACACCTCTCTCTAGACCAGGTTGCTCACAGCCCCATCCAGCCTGGCCTTAAATGCTTCTAGGGAGGGGGTATCCAACAGCCTCACTGGGCAACCTGTTCAGTGTCTCACCACCATCATAGTAGAGAATTTCTTCCTAATATCTAATCTAAACCTACCCTCTTCTAGTTTAAAACCATTTCCTCTCATCCTGTCTCTACCTGCCCTTATAAAAAGTCCCTCCCCAGCTTTCCCATAGGCCCCTTCAGGTCCCGGAATGCCGCCATGAGGTCCCCCAGGAGCCTTCTCTTCTCCAGGCTGAAGAGCTGCCATCTGCACCTCTACTTCCTGTAGATCCAGTGGGAATGTTTAACACAGACAGACAAAATGCATTTTGAAAGAACCTTTGCAGTGTTCTTGTAGTGAGACTCGGACAGACTGCAGCCTCCAAAGGAAATCTTTGAAAACCACTCTTAATTAATGGAGCTAAAATTACAAAAATCTGTTCAAAGAGACCAAAACTTCCCTGAAGTTCCAAATACTTGGCAGCTGTTTCTCATGCGTGGTGACTCATATCTGTTGAATTGAAACCACCAAATATGGGAACTGCAGTCCGTAGCGTTGTTTTGCCGCAGTTGTTCAGGACGGGGCAGCAGGCAAAGCCATGCAGCATAGGAAGCAGCAGGCAGGTGGAGAGTTCTTCATTCTAAGTGAAGACAAGAGCTTGGCCCTGCTGTGGGTAAACATTTTTGGCATCACATCTGTCACAAGATCGGTGAAGTTTAAACTTGCCGTAGCTGTCGTCATGGAGAAATGCATCGTATGTTCTGGTGTGAGTGCAGCGTGTGTGCTACCAGTCAAGAAATGGCAGTGTTTGATGTGGTAGCATGTTTTGGTGCAGTTTTTTGTTGACTTAAGACAAAGGAAGGAGAAGCGTAGACCAATACCATGCTTTACTGGTGCACCGTCAAACTCTTGCGAAGGATAGATTTGTGGTTTTGACAACGCCATTCGTCGCTCAGCTTTTATGGTTGTCATTTCATTTCATTCTTTTTCCCCAATAAAGCAAGCATTAAAAAAAAACAAAACAAAAACAACAAAACAAAACCACCAAAACAAAAAGTAAAAACATTCAGTGGTTTTGATATTTTGATACAGTTCATTGCAGATCGTCCCGCTGACCGCGTTCACGTGGCTCCTCCAGACAACAGCCATTTCCCTGTCCAGATGCAGGTGGATACACCAAAGCAGAATGGGGTTGGGAGGATGCAGGCAGCTCTCCCTGTAGCTGTTGATATTCCCGAATACTTGGCAAATTTCATTCTAGGTTTTAAAGAGTAGTGTATGTGCTGAATTTCTGGTGTGTTGTTTTGCGCTATTTTGGTAGTGCTTTGGTAACAAACGTGTAAAGGATGGTACTTTGTACAAAGAAGCACGTATGTTATGTACTGGAAGGTCATAATTTCATCAGGTTGTTTTTTACATTGTAATTATTCCTGAAATAGGTACAATGGCTGAGGGCTGGTTACCATTAGAGAACTACAGCTGTAAAACTGCAACGGAGCCCATGAGAGCAGCAGTCAGTGGGAAGGTAGCTTCGGACAAATAAAAATGTGTAGCAGTTCTTGATGCTGTATGTTGCTGGGTCAGCTGGACAGATATTTGACTAGAAGTAATTTTAGGTTACAGAATTCATAGATGTTTAAACAGTCAGTTTGAACATCAGAAAGAATGACCTGGATCCTCTTACGTGGTTTCTCACCCTGTTCTTCCAAATGTCTTTGAATCTGGATAAGCTGTAGACATGGGTCAGCATCAAACTCTGCTTCTCATGTTATGATACCAGAAAGAGGCATGCAGAAGCTCACGTGCACTGAAGCAGTCCTAGACTCAGTACTTCTGTCACTGGCTGCACCAGAGCTGTGGCTGCACAAATGTTTTATGGGCTCTTGTGAAAAATTCATTATTTTATGTACCTGCAGCCATTCCCAATAAGGAACCTTCGTAGTTCAGCCCTCCCCTGCTCCACTGGGGATGTTCCTGTACAGGTTGTCAGCTGGGAAGTAGATTTCATGGTCTGGTAGGTGCGACTCTGTTTCAGCTGGGGTAGGTTGGTCTTCATCTGCTTTATCTTCTAAAAGAACCGTTCCAGACGCAAACTGCACTACCATCAGGGACAAGCAGAGACACACTGCTGACGGTGGCTTTGGCCGGAGCAGCCTTGTCACATGGTGGGGTTTCACTTCAGGCTCCTGGGTCTGCTGCCCTTCTGCAAAATCACATTCAGATGACCAGAGACATTTGAGAGAAATGGTTTTCTAAAAGCGAGAGGACGTTTCCTGTTGCACTAATTATGCCTTGTTGATTTGAGCTGAGTTTTGACAGGTGCCTGCTGGCAGGACCTCCTGTTTGCCTTGCTGCCTCCTGTGGAACGTGGTTTTACTCGAAGCCAGAGAGTGTGGAACTCCAGAGAGCCTGTGCAGCACAGGTAGCTGCAAGAGAGGTTGACATGAAAACACAGATAAACCAGACTTGCAGTTAAAAGTCCTAATTCGTTTGGCCTTTATGTTGTTGTTAGAACTGTGCAGTGCAAATTTGCCCACATGCAGCATTTTACTCCAAACCTGTCTCAAGCCAGGTTTCTTTGAGCTCTGCGTTCATCGGTCACTTGGCCTTGTTTCAGCTTACTTTGGTAAACTGTGACTGTTGTAAAGATGCAACCGTGGCAATCAGTACAGACTCCTGTCTGCATTTCTCCGTGTAGGAAATCTTTGGCAAATTTGTGTTTCAGAGGGGAGTACTGGAAACCTTTAGTTAAGAGTCAGAGTAGTGGAGTGGAGTCCAGGCTCTTTTCATGCATTTTCTCAGGCAGCCCTGATCTCAAAGGCTGCAATAATTTCAGATGTGAACTGTATAAAGTAGAGATGTGAAAAAAGTTTCAGCTCCAAACATGTTACAGCCCAGATGAATGAGGAATGTGAAGTGAATGAATATCTTCAATATTGCTACTGGTTGAAGGAGATGTAGAGTGGGTACAAAGCTGCACTGTTACGGTTTTAAATGTGTCTGTTTTCTTTGATGTGGAGATTTCTGAAAATATTATTATGCTTTATAAAATTGGAAGTAGTAAGATACACGCTTCTTTGATTGTACCAGAAGACTAATAGGAAATGCCAAGTATATTTTTAAGGCCACTTAATAATTAAATAGAAGCTTGAGTAAGTTCTGTATTGAGATGATAGTAAGTCTGTTTCTGTGGATGACACATAAAAAACTCTTTCCTAACATCCTTCACTTCTTCTATTTCCAAAAGTTCAGCCTTCTCACCTTTGCATCATTTGTGATGTTTCAGTTATACCTCTTGTCCATACATCAGAGTCCTTCTGCCCTCTGTGTATGCATCTGTAATGTAAGAAGTAAATAGGTGAAAGCTAAATGCCAAGCTCGTTTTTATAACTCAAGAAAGAAAACACTGTAGAGAGCAAATAGACAAGACATTTTCACCTGATATATTGGTTGTGCAGTTCAAAAAATCCTCATAAGAAACTTCCAAATTGAGATCACTTTGAAGCTGGAGTCGATGTAATAGCAAGTATCCTATTTTAGGCTTGTTAGTGTTTGGAGCTATTGAAATAAATCCTAGCTAGTTGGCACTGCCTTGCTTCTGAAGCCATATTGTTCATTTTATACAGGAGGAGATGTGTGGAGAATTTTCTCAACTCTTAAGAGTAGTAAAGCCTTTGCATTGACAAGTAGCATTCAGAGAGGGGGGAAAACATGTTTGTGTAAAGATATTTCCATGAATTGATTCTTGCTTGCTTGCTGCGATTTCCTTCACGTGGGGCTCGTAGCTGAACCGTAGTGCTTCCAGTGTGTACTTGAGCCCCGTTGAGCTGTTACAGCTGTACTTACAGCTTGCTTTTGGAAAATCCCAGGAGCACGCACTTTTGCACACCTGCTAAGAAGATTATCGAGAAGATGGTAACAGCTTTCACTTGTGAAACTGTCATGTGAGCATCAATTTGGTGCGAGCCCTGCTGACTGCAGCACTAATTGAGCCTTTTTATAAATCATTGCTCTACCATCTTCCAGGGTAAGGCTGTGGACAGATGTTCATTTAACAAGACATCTGTGCTGGTTTAGGACGTTACTGTATCCCAGATGTTACACCACTCTTTAAGGTTATTGGCCCTGGTTTATATGTTTAGTACCATCATTGTGCTCAGCATTTCACATAGAAAGGCGGGCAGTTCCTCCCCCAAATATTTTAAAAGTTATGGCATTTGAGAAAGAGGATGAAGCTGTGGGATGGTTCCTATGAAAACAGGGTGGTAAGACTGGTGCAGGATCCACCAGACTAGGAAGGTGACTTCCAAGGATGGCCTGAACAAATTGCCATCTGGTTTTGGTGGTTGCAACTTACCACCAGAAAAACTCGACTGGCTGTAACTTGTGGGTGATCAGAAACTGGGAGTGACAAGCATCTAAGGCTCGTTGCTGCTTCAGTTATTTCACATGATTCCAGAAGACGCTGGCCCATATGGCCTTGTTACTGATGGCCTTGAGGAAAGAATGAGTAAGATCCAAGGTGTCCAAGGTGTCCTGTTGACTTATTTTGTTTTTTTATATTGTACTCATAAGGTTATGGAGGTGCAGGGGGGGGGGGGGGGTTATCTTGCAGAAAATGTGTGTTTAAGGTAAAAATAAATACTGACAACAGAACGAATGCCACAAATGGCACATCCACCCTGCTCTGTACAATTCAGCAGAAGCCGCTCAGGTGCTTGGTGATCGTACTGTGAAGCTATCAAAGCTGAGGAACAACCTCGGTGAGGTTTTTAACCCACTGCAAATGCAATAGCTGATGATCTGCTGAGCTCTGCTGCAGGTTTTCCTGGACTTTTTTTTTTTTTCCTGTGGGCTGAATTTGATTCGTTGCTTGCAATAATTTTATTTATTAGGATGTCTTTAAAGAGGGAGATTAATGGGAAGGCATTAGCCAAGAAAGCTAATTGGTAACAAATTTTGGAGTAGGTCACAAAGGATTTTGATAAACGACTCAATGTTCTGTGAATATGAGTAAAACTATTGTAGACAGTAATTATATTCAACTGGAGTCCTATATGCATAAAAAAGTGTGATTATTTCTTTTTTCTCCGATTGACTTCTTTTCGTGAAATGCCAAACATGCTTTAAGAAGTTGCATTTCCCTCAGTGGATCTGTTTGTTTAAACAAATAGACCTGGTTTTGTTTTTCCCCTTCTAAATTGAACTCTGCTATAGGAAAAGGCAAAGAAGGGAGCCAGTTGCAGGTAGCTTGGAGGCAGTCCGGCCTGTGCCCCCAGCCCACTGCCCGTTGTGCGGCCTGCTCCGTGCCGTCGTGTCGGCCAGGCTCTGCCTGTTTGTGTTGTTCTTGCTTCGGCAGCGGCACTCAAGTTAGGTGGAACTGGATCTGTTGCTTTTGCTTTTCCACTGAATTAGTAATGCAATATTTGTTGCTTCCGGTTTGAGAAAGTATATGCTAAAAAAAACCAAACGACCGAGTGACTGAAATTTGGCTTCCCTTACAGAGGCGTTTGAGATGAGCTGCTTGGGAACTGGTCTGCTGTGGGGAAGTGCTGGGTGTTACTGGGGGGCTGGGTGATGAGATGCGTTTGCTCTCTTAAACACTTGTGAACTCACCTGCTTTAGACCTATTTGGAGTTCAAAGGATACAGCTTTCTAGAAAACCTTCCAGTAAGAGCAGCCTTAGGTTTTAGCCTGGTTAGTAACTAAGACTCAAGTCCTGAGAGCAGAATAAAGTGCTGTTTCAATGTTTAAAGTGCTTTTTAGATTTATTTAAAGAGGATTAGAAAAAGCAAATAGAAAAATATATATATATTTTTAAAAAGTGATGTGTTTGTTTGGGAAAAATCCAGGCATAGGCAAACTGAGGATGGGGAAGGGTCTGGAGGGTGTGAGGGGTGGCTTACGGCCCTGGGTTTGTTAGGCACAGCGCAGAGTGGGCTGAGGGGAGGCATCATGGCCATACAGCTCTGCACAGGGAGCAGAGGGAGGATGACAGGGCCTGAGGGAACAGCATGGAGCTGTGAGGGGAGGGGCAGCTGTGGTTGAGGGACAGGCTGTGCCCCAGAAGGTGGTCGGCATGGAACGGGCTGCCCAGGGCAGCGGGCACGGCCCCGAGTGCCGGAGCTCACGGAGCGTTGGGACACCGCTGTGAGACACAGGGTTGGGTTTGGGTGCTGCTGTGTGGAGCCGGGGTTGGACTCGGTGATCCTTACAGGTCCCTTCCAACTTGGGATGTTCTGTGATTCTGTTCTCAGTGCAAATATTGATTGAAACAGTGAAGTATACATTACAGACTTTTCAAACGGCATTTTCTGTGCAGAAGTTAAATTACAGCTGTCAGCACAGAATGCGTTTCACCGTCTTGTGACTTGAATTGTTTTTCTCAAAGCCAAAAATAAATTTTCGGGCTCCAAAATCTCCTATGACTGTGAAAGGGAGGTAATGAATGAAAGTAAGTTAATGATATAATCTAGCACTTTTTTTCCAACTCCTTCAATACCTCATCTCCAACGTGCCTGACATTACGAAGGCTTTTAGTGGGATACTGGGGTGGGGGGATGGCAGGTAACACCAGGTGTGGTTATATCTTCTGCTGAAAAGAAGCAATTATGTTTAATTAATTAAAACCTCTGATTTTCCTCAGCATTAAATAGGTTGCTAAAGTACAGTGGGGAGTTCAGGGAGTGAGTACTGCTCTCGTTTAAACACAGTGCTCGGAAGGGCCTTGTGAGTACTTCAGTGCTTAATACGCAAAATGTAGCTGTGATAGAAAACCCCAAACCACGTGCACATTATTAGATTAACACAGAACAGTCGTTTCCTCTGCCCAGAGACCTTTGCATGAAGAAATGTGTTGGGAAACACAGTGAAGCCTTTAAGCATTCCTGCAGTGAGTGGCTGTGTTTACCCGCATATTCCCCTATCCATTTGGTGCTGGCTGATGTGGGGCTGTTTTGTAGAACCACGAGAAACGTAATGGCATGGATACTTGGTGGAATGTATGGCAGCTTCTTCAGATGGCACTGTGCAGTTTGTTCTGGTTTAAATATATATGCCGCTTTGGTTTTAAGATGCTGCATTGGAGGCTTGTAGAACAGTGGATAACTGGAGGGGTTGCTGTTTTCTTTTCTGGTCTCAGAAGACTGCCATTTATTTTGTGTATGCTGTCACTGCTCACATATGAACAGGCTAGCAGAACGGTATCCTCCTATCCGTAGGGTTATGGTTACTCCCACATTTTTCACCTTTGTCTGAACAAATCTTAAAAGAGTGCCAAGAAGATGAAAGTTCTTCTATCCTTGACCTCTTCTTGCTTTCCTCTTTCCCCTTCACTCCTTTGTAAATGAGTGGTTTTTCAGCCTTTGGTTTTAGCTGTGTTATAGTTGATCCTTTCCTCCTTTGCAGTGACAAAACTGCTTCCAAACTCATTTAGAAGGGATCTGGTTAGGTGGTACCAGGCAGGCCCTCCTTGCTTTGCTGCAGAATACCACATGTGGGCTCAGAAGGTGATGGTCTGTCCCAGCTCTGTGCAGGTGGTCATCTTTGATCCTGGAGAGAAAAGCATTGCACGATAGAGTGTATGTATGTTTTTTAGCTGATATAGCAGATCTAGTTCTGAAGTAATGCTACTGCTAGATCTCAGTATTCTAACAGTAGGAAAAAAAAAAGGAAATGCTGATTTTAAGAATGATTTCATCACTTAAAAAAAAAGAAGAAGAAAGAAAAGAAAGCAACAAAGCTTCTCCCAACACGGAACTAAACCCAAACGTTTCAGAATTCTCCACGAAAGAGGAACCGAAGGGGTTTCTGTTCAGGGAGCTGCCTGGGTGACATCCTGATCCGAGGAGGGCTGGTTGGGTGAATGGTTGCCTTGGAGCTCTGGGACTTTGGAAACACTGAGATGCCCCGCACTGCTCAGAATTTGTGTACTTGGAATCAGAAGCTCCCAGGGTCTCCCAGGCTTTCTGTCAGCATGCCAGGCAGGTTGCCAAGTAGCCTGAAAATTTGGGAGGCGAAGTGCCAAGCTCTTGGCTCCCTTTCAAATGGGCTGCTGAACAGCTGGGAATCTGGATGCTTGGGCTTCTCAACAGCCCACCGTGCTTGCTATTGAAAAGCCAGGCAGAGGAGAAAAGAATGAAATTTGTGATACAAGGCTCTCTGCTTTCTGTCAGACCTTGGTTGAAATGGAGCTAGATCCATCGGCTGACTTAGTTGTGATCTGCTGTCCTGACATTATGTCTTTTTTAAGGTGGTAGCATCTAGCCATCTCTCATAATGTTCTGTGTTAAGTGTCAAAATATTTATTTCACTAAAAATAAGATGTGTTTCGATTGAATTGCTTTAGCGTTGGTATTATTTGATGAAAATTTCTTCCAAGGGTACTTGGTGCTTTGAATGGTTTAGTGTCTATTTGATTGCATGTGGAACTACAGGCCAGATTTTGGATTGTGCTCTCTGATATCTCAGAAGTTATCTCCTTTGTAATGAAAAGATGTGCAGCAAATAGAATACTCATAAAACATACTGATTTAATGGTTTTGGTGGGTTTTTGGTTTTTTTGGTTGTTTTAAATCAGCATAAGTTTCATTGAATTTTTCTTGTAATAATAGCCAGAAAATGTAAGGGCCTGAGTGAAGTGTATGTTGTTTTTTACCTAAAACAGGAAGAGAGGGGCAGAAACATTTGATTTGCAGAGCACTCAAATGACCGGTTAGCTTTAATGTCGTACAATATAATGCTGATAATTATTCCCCAAAATGAAATTGTTTAAATTGGAAATAAAGCTTATAATAAAAAAGCAATTAAAAGTGCTTTCAGTTTATAAACAGTTTTCTCTTCTATGTTTGCAGGCCTCGGAGTAGAGGAAAAACTGCAGTGGAGGATGAAGACAGTATGGATGGTTTGGAGGCAGCAGAAACAGAAAACACTGTGGAAACAGGTAATGAGAGTATGGCATTGATGCTATCTGGTTGTTGCTTCTTCCTTGGAAATTCATTTTATTACACAGAACTTTGGCAAGGAGGAAGTATTTAATTTGGTAGTATGACACATGCATTCGGGCAGATGTTTAGAAATATGTTGTTTAAATCTATATCAGTTAATGCTCTTTGAACTTATTTCTTTTAAGTAGTCTAATGAGGACGCTCGCCTTATTCTAGGAGGTGCCTCTTTTTGTTCGTTTGCTTTAAGGTAGTAGCTAACAAAATTGAAACCTCTGAAGCAGCGAAGCTGCTATTTTTAAGATACCTGTGGAAATACAGTGTTACTGGCTGACTTGCACCCTCAGCTAACTAAAGCAGATGACATACCAAAGGGATGGCCAGGATAACCTCATGTTAATGCCTCCTGCTGCTGCTTGGGAAACAAGAGCATTCTTGCTTTCGTAAATATTTGTTATGATAGTACCCAAATGTTTCATTTACTAGAGAGATCGCATTGTACTGGACTGAGTGTTGTTGCAACAGTTTGTGAGTTTTGTTCTGGCAGGTTAAGAGTCTAAAGAGACAAACAGATGAGCTAACACACAAGATAAAAGCTGTGCTGAAGAACTGTCATCTCTTTGCCAGGCACGTGTCTGTAGCCATTTGCCTGTTTTTAACCAGGAACTGAAGATATGTAGAGGGATGAACTCTGCCAGGAAGGATTAAGCCAGGGCCAGTTGGCGGAAGCTTTTAGATCTGACAGAAATAAAAACCTTAAAAATGCATTGAGACATAAGGGATTATAAATTTAATTAGGTAGCCCTATATGCATAATGAGCAAAGTGGAAGAAAGCGCGCAGACACGCCAACAGCAGAAACTGATGGTCAGGAGGGCAGATGAATGGAAATGCCAACTGAGTTAAGGAACTTGTTAGTTATACTTGTTAAGTAAAGAGATAGAGTTGTGAAATCTTTAAATCTGAAGACAAGAATTTGTGCTTAGTGTAGATGCATAGGGAGAACAAGCAGAGGCCCTCGGAAGAGCAAGGTGTTTGCCACAAGGTTTCATATAGGCCATAGAGCAATATGGTTGCAGCAGTTAAAGCTATGAAAGTGAGGACTGAAACTGTCAAATGGATGGAGAGTGAGCTTTGACTGTGTATGCTGGTCTCTTGCTTCTTACTTGCTAGATGCTGTCATCAGGTTTAGGAAGGCTTTTTACTCAGAATCGCATGCTTTTGGGAGTGTCATGAATGTTTAGTCACAACCTCTGTTGAATTGTTGTTAGTGGTGCGTGGAAAGAGGGTAAATTAAAGCTGAATACAAGAGCATTTCATTGTTTTCTTCTGCCAGTTGTTTTTCTTTCCATGGCAATAAGCTGCTAGTAGTAGTGAACTACTTACTAAAGTTGAAATTGAAAGTTATAACAGGTATTTTTCTGTAGGAAAACGGCAGGGTAAAGAAAGGCTACTTCTAAATGTGTGTGTTCCATTCGTAACTCCTCCCATCCTGCGTGGTAGAAACATTCTTCTGAGAATCAGGGAAGAGGGCAGAAACTGTGATTCTACCTGCCCCCTTCCTCCAGCTGAACAACTGCAGATACACTGCTGTTTAGGGATTTTACTGATGGGTGTATATTTTTATAGCTATAGGTATATATTTTTTGTTTTTACATTTCATTATTAACAAAGATTCTCTATAGAGATTTAACAGCAGGTTTTACTTTGGAGGAGAGACACAAAGAATTATTTCTGAGTCTCCAGGAGTGACTGTAGATAAATCTTTCCATTATCCTTCATCAAACTCATCCTTGCTCTCACAGAGGGCTACAGCTCATACTAAAGATGCTGCAGCAGTGGAGCACTGTGCTGGAAATCCCTGAGAGCCGTAGACTCCTTTCTGTGTGCTGTTGGAAGTGATGCACCATCACTTCAAAACTGAGTTCAGGATCCTTTTTAGAAACTGTCTATTCAGAGAAAAGAAGCCTCACAGAAAGACGCAGGTCTGAAATCCTGTTCTCATACTGAACATTTTGATAGAGACACAGTCGCAGTTATTTTAAAAGTTGAACACGATGCGGCTTGATGGAGTTTTAATTGTATTGACTGGAAAGGTGGCTGCTTCTGAAACTCTGCTAAGTGCTTGTCTGTGTTAATAGAAAAGTGCGGGAGAAAGAGGAATCCTGGTTTGTTACTCCACACAGTACTCAAATTGAAGAGTACTTATGGTCCAGTTTGGGAATTTCCTCTTTGGCTAAAAAGGTCTTTGATTTCTGTTTGCCTGGAAGTGGTAGACTTGCCAGCGATTTGTTGTAGTAGTTGACCAACCAAGAGATAATAAAGAAATATTATGAAACTCAGAATGAGATCATTTGAATTCACAGACCCTTGATACGCAACTTCTGATGTATTTCAAGTCTCCACATTTCTGGTTTCTATTTCATTGTTTTGTGTGTAGAGAATAGTTGAAAAAAATAAAAGCATTCTTGACTGTTTTTTTTTGTTTTTTTTTTTTTTCCTTGAAGCATTATTTTAATAAAGCATTATTTTAATAAAGCATTAAAATTACTCACCTGGAATAAAGGGTATATTTTAGCTATTGAATCATTTCAAGGGGGGGGCCTGTATGAGCACTAAAGTCGTCATTTCCTTTTATAATGTTGACAGAAATCTTTGTTCAAAAGAAAAAAAAAAACTGCAGAAATGTTCCTGAAGTGGCTCTACAGCAATTCTAAGGCACGGCCATTTTAATTGCATTCGAGGAAACAAGCTGCTGTCCTGAAAATTTTGTGATACAATGTGTTGAAAGAAGCTCAGTTAGAACTAAGGCAGGATAAGGCGTGTGCTCTGATCATTTATGTACTGTTTATTATCCCAGCCAGTGGAGAGATTTCTGAGCCTTGCCCATTCTCTGCCAAGTGTCGTGTTTGCTTTAGTGTAAATTATAGAATCATAGAATATCCTGAGTTGGAAAAGACCCACAAGTGTCAGTGAGTCCAATCCCTGGCTCCACATGGGACCACCCAAACTCTGTGTCTGAGAGCTGTGTCCAAACATTCTGAGCTCTGGCAGCTCAGGGCAGTGCCCACTGCCCTGGGCAGCCCATTTCATGCCCACCACCCTCTGGGGCAGAACCTTACACCGCGGCACCCAACCTGCACCCAGTGCTCAAGGTGAGACCACACATCGCAGAGCAGAGCGGAACAACCCCTCCCCTCTCCCAGTGGCAATGCTGGGCCTGGGGCACCCCTGGTATGGTTGGCCCTTCGGCTTCAGGGCACACTGCTGGCTCAGATCCAATTTGCCATCAACCAGAACCCCAGATCCCTTTCTGTGGAATGGCTCTCCAGCCTCTCATCCTCTAGTCTGTGTATAGAGCCAGTGCTGCCAGGTACAGGATCCAGTAGTTGTGGTTGGTGAATGCCCAGCACTCTTGTCTGTCAAGATCTCTCTACAGTGCCTCTATTCCCTGAAGTCAGCAGGTCCTCTCAATTTGCAATTGTCCACAAACTTAGTATACCTTCAAGTCCTGCATCCAAGTCACTCATGAAAACATTAAAGACAAATGGCCCTAAAATGGGGGCCCTGCAGAACCCCTGCTGGCCTCTCCAGAATGATGTAATCCAATTTACTATAAGCCTTTCAGCCCAATCCATCAGCTGTTCACCCGCTGCATTATGTTTTTATCTAGATGTATATTAGATGGTCTGTGCATAAGGGTACTGTGAGAAACAGTATCAAAAGCTTTGCTGAAATTCAGGAAGATTACACATGGTTTCCAGTTGGCTAGGTGGGTAACATTGTCATAAAATGAGATGAAGTTGGTTAAACAGGACTTTCTCCTTGTGAACTTGTGTTGGCTGTTACCATTGACTTCATTGTCTTTCAAGTGTTCTTCAGTCACTCCCAGAATAACTTTCTCCACAATTTTACTGGGCACCAAAGTGAGACAGACAGGCCTGTGATTATAGTAGACTCTTCTCTCTTGCCCTGCTTTAAAACGGGGACAGTGTTTGCCAGCTTCCAGTTGACTGAGACCTCTCCATATTCCCAGATCATTGAAAAAATAAGCGTGAGACGTCTTGAGACGACATCAGCCAGCTCTTTAAGTACCCTTGAATGCTTCCCATTGGGCCCCGTAGACTTGCATATGTCCTGCTGGAGCAGTAGGCCCTGCACAGGTTCAGGATCAGCTGTGAGTTTATTATGAAAGAGAAGGGGAATTTGGGAAAAGATCTCCTTGGAGCTTACTTCAACTTTTTTCCTAATAGGAAGCGAACAAGACAAAAGCTACTCATGTTGAATCAATAGACTTTCAGGTTCTTGTCAAGCTCAGGGTAGATTCCTTTTGTTTACCCGCTAGATTTATCTTTCTGGTAGATTTCTTGGCTCCTACTTTGCTGACATTTATTTTGTGGCTTCACGTTCTCTTTCCAACTGTTTCAGATTTGTTTTGCCTGTTCTTTAATTCATTTTTCTTCACCATGGTTCTCACTGGTGACTTTCCCACTGGTATTTCTCTATCCAACCAATACTGAGCTAACCCATCCCTCTTCCCATCATTTTGTAACCCATGAAATCACAAATATGTTGAGTTTTGAAAGCACCCTTTGGTCCATCTGGTCCTAACCCTGCTCTAGCAGACCCCCTAGAACAGGTTGCCCAGGGCCATGTCTACGTGTCTTCTGAAGATCTCCAATGAGACAGACTTCACAGCCTCTCTGGACAGCCTGTTCTGGTGCTCTGTCACCTGCACAGTTAGGTACAAATAGAGCACTTGCCTGTGTTTGAGGGAAACTCCTGAGCTTGTGCCGATTGCCTCTTGTCCTGTCAACACCTCCAGCTTACTGAAGGTGGGTTTGGAGAATACTGTGTTTTACTGTATGTCTTCTTGTTCTGCTCCTCTCCATAACAGTGTTTTACTTCTGATGATTAAGTCTCTGTCATGCCCCCTGAAAAACAGAAAAAGGCACGATAAGCCTGAAAAGTGTTGTGCCTGTCTGTGCACACGCAGATGCAAACATAAAACTGCTAATCTAAAGAAAGAAATAGTATAACAAGTGTGTCCTGGTAAGTCTTCCGTAGGCTTTGTGGCCCTTTGATATTCATGAATGCTTGGCTTTCTGGTTTTTTGACATCTTCCATTAGTTTCAGCAAATTTCTTTGCTTGATGTTTTCTTGGTTCTGCATTTAAATTCACAGGAACTGAATACCTTGATTATTCTCTCTCCATTTTGAGAACACTTATGAAGCATCCATCTCTTCACAGATTCTGTAATTCTTCCTGTCTTTGTGTCACATAAAAACATTGGGATCCAGGCTGATCAGGGAGAAGCACAGTGGGATGAGTATTTGAACTGCTAAGTCCCTTGGGAAACTCATAGTAAATCCATTGGGTATTCTGTTTACTATCTGTACTGCATACAGCAAATCTGAAAATAAATTACGCTTAATAACAAACCCTTACTTCCCTGTGGCATTTGGAGATTTCAGAAGTGATAATACATAAAACATTCGAGATGATTTTGTCAATGCCTGCATTATCGTCCCCAGTAACCTTATCTGCTGCTGCAGGGATGTTGCCTGGACAGTTGCTTTCTTGTTGGACTTAATACGAATTTTCTGAAGATAAAGCTTCCTTGTCTTTTGTCCCTGGGCAAAGGACACAGGAATCAGAAACAGGCATTTCTCAGTGCAGGAAAGTTAGCCATGTAGAAGCTGCCTGAGAACTCTGGGCAAATTCAGAACCTCATGAAATCTGAAGCAGCCCAAAAGCAGTATCTTGTCTATCCTCTGTAACCATATGAACCATGCGGACCAGAGCCTTAGGCTAGGACAAAGCAAAAGGCACCTGAGGAAGTCCTCCTTTGAGTAAATTAATGGGAAAAGCTCCAACTTGTTGATGCCAACGACCTTGTGAAATCTACTTCGTGCTTTTTGTCCAGCTGCTCAGACCTCATGGATGTACTACTTATTGCTTCTGAAATTAATGAAGGGAAGAGCTGACACCACTGAGGGCATAACCTATAGATTAAATTTATCCATAAATATTTGGAACAAGTCTGTGCTTAGAAACACACATAAGTGTGTTTGGAGGCCATTAGCAATATGTGTACTCATTAAAAAATGAGTAGTTCCCTCTTAACTATGTAGCTGTCTGCTACTTGTCCAGACACTGGAAGAACTGGCAGAACTGAAGGGCCTTCATTACTATAAGCATCTTATTATTTCTCTTATTATTCTGGTAATTTGCTTGTAATAAGGAAATCACATGCAGCAGGAAGTTATTTTATATTTTCCTTTCCATCATTAGTCTCCGTTGATAATAACATTATCATCATCCATACTTGAAATGGGTCGTTTAGAAAATCTTAATAGTGTTTCCTTCTGACTGATACCTCAGGAGTTGGTGGCACTGTTTTGTCGTAGAGTCTCTTTGTTTCAAAATTGACTCTGATCTCACTCAGTTTGTCACTGTGGAGGTTCTTTCTGAAATGCAACCTTTTAAAATTGATTTTCTTCAGCGCTGGTTTTGCAGTTTACATATGAAACTACGCTTTGTCAAACATAACCAACAGGTTTATTGAAGTTTTCAAGGCCCCTGCTTGTGCAGCCTTCTCTTTGCCTGCAGCCTAGTGCTACTGCTGCTGTCTTGTTAGTCATACAATCATAGAACCCTTAGAGTTGGAAGGGACCTCTGAAGGCCATCTAGTCCAACTTCCCTGCAACGAATAGGGACAGCACAGTGACGGTAGGGGAACTGGTGTTGATGTGACCAGTCAAATATATTGAAAGAATAGCATGGATCTTGTGTGTCATGCACTCTTCTCATAGAATGACTGGAAGCGGTGCCGTTTGGAGTAGATTTCAGTTGTGTGGATCTGTCTCACTTTTAGTAAAACTGTGTTGAAGCTGACTCACCAATTTGGTAGAACAGCCGCTAAGGAAGTTTGGATCTCCGTCCTGCCTAATTGAAATCATTGTTAGGAATGGATTGGCTTTGGAGTTCTATAAGGATCTGGTAACCATTCTTCACATCAGCTATAAAAAGTGAAAAAAAAAGTAGCTGATGATATAAATTAACACAGGAAAATAGAATCATAGAATGGTTTGGGTTGGAAGTGACCTTTAAGATCATCTAGTTCCAGCCCCTCTGCTGTAGGCAGGGATTCTTCCCTCTAGACCAGGTTGCTCACAGCCCCATCCAGCATGGCCTTAAATGCTTCCAGGGAGGGGGCATCCACAGCCTCATTGGGCAACCTGTTCAGTGTCTCACCACCATCATAGTAAAGAATTTCTTCCTAATATCTAGTCTAAATACACCCTCTTCTATTTTAAAACCATTTCCCCTCATCCTGTCTCTACCTGCCCTTATAAAAAGTCCCTCCCCAGCTTTCCCATAGGCCCCTTCACGTCCTGGAAGGCCACTATAAGGTCTTCTTCTGTAAAGAAGAAATACCCATTTGCAAAGCACTGAAGAAGGACTACAGAAAACTGATACAGCGTCAGTAAAACATTGTGCAGGGGAAAATAACCTTCTGTGTTTTGAAGGAACAAAAGTTGGCTCTCAAATGTCCTTTGCTACCTGAGAAAGAGATTCTGTTGTTCTTCAGATTGCCAGGACTTTGGTGAGTTGAAGAAACACATTTTAAGAACTACTGACAAAGGAATAAGGGGAAAACAGCACTGATGTTGTAGGTGTCTTTTTCCCCCATTTCTTTATAAATCTGTGACATGACAGCATATTAAATACTGTATGCAGTTCTGCTTCCCCTTCTTTAATAGGACAAACTATAATAGGGAAAATACAGGGAAGGCCAGCAAGTATTATAAAGGAAAAATAGCTTCTGTGCAGGGAACAGTTAAGGTAAAAGACTTCAACCTGAAATTATATGACTGAGGAGGAATTTAATAGGATCCTTGAGAATGATGAGTGACAGGGACAAAATGAACAGGGAGTGATGATTCATTTTGTTTTATAACACAAAAATAAGGGGACATCAGGTCATGGTCAGAGCATAAAGGTAGGTGTGTTTGCACTCAGCATGTACTTACATTGATGAATTCATTGCTACTGAATGCAGTAGGCATGAAAAATAAAGGCGCGTTTCAAAAAGACCTGAAAAATAAATGATGGGAAAGTAATCAGATGAGTGCTATGGAACACCACCTCCAGCTTGTGATGTCTGATCGCTTGTAGCTGGTTATCCAGAATACCTTGTTTATAATGACATAACTTGGTTTAGATGGCTGTACACCACAAGCCATATTTTTATTTGGTAACGAGTACAAAATTTGCGTGGTTATTTTCTGTATCAAATACATCTGTTGGAATGAAGTGTTATACAGTGTTATATATACACTGAAATGTCCAAAAGGCAATGAAAGGCTCTCTCCTTGTCTCTATTTGTAATGAGGTTCAAAGTAGGTATGTCATTGTGCTGGCCTCCAGCAGGTGAAGGAGGGGTATGCAGAGGTCTGTAAATGCAACATGTGCATCATTCGCAAAACAAAAACCAACCAATAACTTCTGATGCGGTCGTGCATCTTACTTTTGGGAATGGAATTTTGCATTGGTGACTTGAGATGAAGACTTTGTCTCTGTTTATGCCGAAGGAGGTTGTGCGTTTGGTCACTGCTGTCACGCTTGAACTTCAGTCTGCTTTTTTCCCTCTCCCCCACAGTTGTGTGTTCAGCAGGAAAACTGTGTGCCTACAAACTCACTGAAGGCCGCGTAAAGGCAGTAGCTATTAGCAACCGTTTCTGCTTGTCTTTAAATAACCCTGATTTGGCTCTGTGGTGTCCTGGTGGTGTGCATGGGGCTGGTTAGCCACAGCGTGTCAATTTGTATCCCCATTTTTGGCTGTTGAAACCTGTACGTGAAAGGCTGGGGTATATGGAAGATTGCTGCACTGCAGTGGGTGCCGCAGGTGACAGTTTGTAAGGCGCTGGGCCTTACAAAGGTGATGTTGAGGCAACGGGTTCTGTTCTGTGTCCTGAACTCTGGTGAATGGATACTTGCTTTGTTGGTGAGCTGGGAAAGGGAAATAATTTCTTCTAGAAAGTCGAGCATCTTGTTTCTTGCTTGTATTTTTGTAGAGCCCTACAAGGCCATGTGGAACACTTGGTAGCGGTAGGCTTTGTCTGCAGCAGCAGTGCCCCTTTCTGTGCGAAACCACAACTGTGGCTGAGAGTTAAAAACTTACGATTCCCTATTGCAGAAGACACATCAGTAAGCAGCAGCTGAGACCCCCGCGATGCCCCTGCTGCACTTGCTGGTACTGGCACTTCCCAGCCCGTAATGCTTTCTGTTCTTATTGAGAGTGCTGGAAGCTCCTAGCATTTGCTTTGCTGTCTGCCAATTTGGAAGTAGGTCTGACAGCGGAGTCCCAGCCGGTAAATGGGCTGAACAGCCGACTCGGTGCATCTGAACAGCAGTAGGGTTTTTATGTTACGTTTATTGCCACTGCTTTTATTTTTATTTTTATTTATTTTTTCCCACCAGCGTACTGCGTACTGAAGAGTGTCTTGTAAGATGTTAAAGGAGATTTTTGTGATGACAGAACTTCTTATGGGATTTTTTTTTTTTCCCCCAGTTTTTTGCCTTGGAAAATAGTTCCTAACTGAAAAACACCCAGCCTCTCCCTTCAAAAAACAACAGCAGCAGTAACAAAACTTTGGGCTATGCTGGTATCTTTGCCCTATTGCCATAGCAGAGTCTGCACACACATCTCCTTATCTTGCTGTGGGTTTACCCAAATGACCTGAAGAATAGCATCTTGTGATTACTAGGAAACAGAAAAGGGGCAGTTTAGACTCTGGTCAGCGTTGCTTCATTGCTATTGCTTCACCACGTCCCCAAAGAAAACTGTGACCATGTAATGACATTCCAGCCATTACCAGACTCTTCTTTCCCACTGGCATTCATGCAGCAGTCTTGAACCAGTGCCACAGGTGGGCTCACAAAAACCAGGGCTCCCACATGTGAGCTCGTGTTCCATCAGCCTCAGGAACCCTCCCTGTGTCTGTTGCATCTCTGCGTATAAGCAGTGCAAGTAAGGATACCAGCTCGTATTAGAAAAGTGGGTGACCCACTATTGGTAATCTGTTGAGAATGGTTTATGCTTTTAGTTATTGTCTTTGAGAATTCGCTGTGTTTTCCTCTAGAAAGAAGATGAAAAATAATTGTTGAGGAAATAAACTTACAGTTGGGAATTGCATGATGAGTTTTTTCAACTCTCAGCCCCCCTCAATTCATTGCACCTGGGCAAGACCTTAAGTTTGACAGAAGCAGTCATGAAAATGGGATGCAAAATAAAGCCTTCTATATGAGTCTGCAAACGAACTTCATATTTATTAATTATTCATGGTTCCTTCATTCCCAGAAACTTCAAAGGTGGATGCCCTAGCCAGATCTGATGAGTATTCATTAAATAGACTGAAAAGCAGATAATGTCTCAGGCCAGACGCTGGAGGAACATCTCCGAAGTAGCGATAAGGATATCAGCAGCACCTTTCCCATGCCAGTGCTGGACCCCTATGTCCTAGGAGTTTGGCTCATGGTGCTTGTTACATCTGTTCTTCCTTAATCTTCCGTTGGAAAACTTTCACAGAGATCAAGTTTGGCACACACAACTAACATAAGCATTCTCATTCAGTTCAGCGAGCACCACATTTTGGCTCTTCCAGCGGCGTGTATTGAGACACAGGTTGGTTATTACAGAGACAGCACTTGAGATGCTCTTCATCTCTTTTAGTATAATTTAGGGCCCTTCTTTGCTGGAGCAGCAAACAGCAGGAGGAAGGCACCATACGGGTGTGAGCACATGTAGTGAGTAGGGAAACAATCTGTCTGGAGTTCTTGAGAATGACTTAAAGCTCCTGAACTTTGCCTTTCTAGTGTCATGGGTGTCCATTTGTGTGTAATGGGATGAGAGATGGTGAACAGTAAATGATTTTTGTTTACTTGAATGTTTGTGTAGGTGCAAAGCACAGCTAAGTTCCTTTCCAAAAGCCTAACTAGGTGAAATAAATGGATGAAGTGCTGGTGCTGGCATCACAGCCAGGCCACAACCTTCGGTGGTGCTAGGCTATGTGGAGGGTTTTGGTTGTAGTGGTGCAGAACCTTGTGGGTCCTCATGAACTCTGTAGGAATGGTGATGCACATTTCAGGACACACAGTGACTCTCATCTAGCTAATACAAAGGAATTTTTGCTCTTAATTGAGGGTGTGTATAGAAATTTTGGGACTACTTGCACAGAATTGTTCTTCAGATCCAACATGCTTTGGAAACTATCTGCAAATTGTTCCAAAGGGCTCTGAAGAGCACGGCCTGTTTCAGCTGTCCCAGTCCCAGAATGGTTGTAGGGATTGTTCGTTCAGACAGAGGTGGGGGGTTTTTGTTTGTTTTGTAGTTGTTTTTTAGTGGGGCTGTTTATTATTACAAGGAGTGTATTCCCAGCAGGGCATTTATTTACTGTCAAATGTCTGTCAAGCTCTTTTTTGCTTATTTTTCCTATTCTTCAGGACAGGCTGGTGGGCTGCTTTTCAAGTGAACCATATGGCCTTGTGACAGGCAGTCCTTTTGGAGTGTTTCACATGTCCAGAAGCATTTCAGATGTGTGTTACTGGGTAGCTTCACTGAAATAAATGAAGTAATTCCAGCTTATACCATCTTGGATATCTGGCATACCCAGTCCTGTACAGGAATATCTTACTCTTTTTCCTCAGTATTGTGGTTCTCTGAAGTATTTTTCAGATGCCTTCTTTGAGGGCTTTAAACATTATGCAGTGCCTCCCTAAATGAGTTCACTCCAGGTTAAGGAATAATTTTCCTTCAGTCTCTCTGTATGAAAGATTTCCCCTTCTTGATCTGCTCTGGTGGGTGTATGATTTCAGTACTGCAGACTGAGATATGCTCTCCTAAAGTTGCAATTTTGTGTTCTAAAGATTTTCCTCTTTTATTGTTCGTATTTAAAAGATTAAAGCTTGTAGCAGCTTCTTTTTTTTTTTTTTTTTCCTTGTTTCATGCCCACCTATGTCACTGATTCTTCTATCGCAGCTTGATATTAACAGGACATGGTGGAATGGTTTTAAACTGAGAGAGGAGATGCTCAGGTTCAATGTTGGGAGAAGATGCTTTATTCAGAGGGAGGTGAGGCACTGGCATTGCTGCCCAGAGCTGTGGGTGCCCCATCCCAGAGGGGCTCAGGGCCAGGCTGAATGGGGTCCTGGGCAGCCTGAGGGGGGTGGGGTGGGGAGAGGGGACAGCCGGCCCATGGCAGGGGTTGGATCTGGATGGGTCCCTCCCAGCCAAGGCATTCTCTGACTCCATGATTCTCTCCACCCATTTCTCCACTGACAGAAGGCAGCAGTACCTTAAGCTGCATGTGCCCGAGTGTCAGCCAGATCCCAATGATTTTTGCTACTTAGGTTTCAAAATAAAGGTATGGAGGAGGGTAGAAATACGGTGTTTTACTGCTCTGCAGCCCTAAGCAGCTCCCTTGTGCCCCTGCATGCTGGAGCACCCAAAGTGATGCCCTGCAGTGCTCTGCTGACAAACATCTGACTCAGGTGGTACAAAGGACACAACCTAACAGGATCGGAGGTTAAGCTGCATGCACATTGGCCCTTTGTTTCATGTTTCTGCTCAGAAACAAACCTTCTAGGCAAACAGAAGCTTTGTCAGCTGTAGATGTATATTTTTCTGTCTAACAACTGTGCCAGCATAGAATCAGTGTGACCAGGAATGAACTAGTGCAGGGACTTGTTTGAAATTAAAGCTAATCTGGGAGAAAAACGTTGTATTATAGCCCAAGTTAGTGTTGTCACCTCAATATTTGTTCTGAGCTGAAAGGGCAGAAAAGGAGGTGAGGGGAGAAGGAGAGCACAGCTTCTAGCAGCTGGAAATACATGTAAACCTGCTGCCTCCTAGGAGAAGGTTGTCACTGAGCAGCACTCCCCTGCCTCATGGCTTATGGAACATCTCCAGCTCACCCTCGTATGCTGTGTTATGTAAAAAAACTTCACAAGCATTCAGTTTCATGTTTTAGTTAGGTGCATAAGATGGTGTTTTCTTACTCATCTATTTTGTTGTGTTTGATGATATATGAGTTAATTTGTCTATTAATAGATACTTGCATTGCCTGCTTACACGTCTGGTTATAGTAGTCAAAATAAATAATCATTATCTGCATTCTTCAAACAGAAGTCAAAGAGCAATCTGCAGAAGAGGATGCCCAGGTGGAAGTGCACAGCACCAAGCAGCTAACACCAGTCCTTCAGCGCTCAGTGTCCGAGGAGTCTGCCAGCTCCACTGCCTCCATTGGTGTCGAAGCTAAAACCAGGTGAGTGGGTGAAGAGATGGGTGCTGGAACGGGGCTAGGAGCTGAGGAATGGGGTGCAGAGTGCTTGGAGCACAGGCTCAGGGCACACTCCTGGTGCTCCGAAGCATCAGTAATAACAGCCTGTGTTGGCAGCTGCTGTATCTGAGACCGATGGCTTAATCAGCGTACAGGGAGATGGAGGTGAAAAGCACACTTCTTAAATATTGTCCTCAGATTACATGGATAAACTCTCGAATTACAGCATATTAGCTGTTTGAATTCAAGCAGATATAAATGAGATTGAGACGCATTGTGATTACTGAAGCATTCCTCCTGAGAGACGGTGTATAAGCAAATCCATATAAAAGCATTTCTGAACTTTCAAGTTGTATTTCTGTGTTTTCAGGAACAACAACAACAAAACAGTTGTTCATATATATGCATCTTGTCAGTCCTACTGTGTTTTTCCGTATTTAAGAATTTGTAATACTGGAAAATCAATATTTCTGATTTCTTTTTTTTTTTTTTTTCCCCAAGTTTTTGTCAATGTAGGAGGTTTAGGTTAGATATGAGGAGGAAGCTCTTCACACAGAGGGCACTGGAACAGGTTGCCCAAGGAGGTTGTGGATGCCCCATCCCTGGAGGCATTCAAGGCCAGGCTGGATGTGGCTCTGGGCAGCCTGGTCTGGTGGTTGGCAACCCTGCACATAGCAGGGGGTTGAAACTGGATGAGCATTGTGGTCATTTTCAACCCAGGTCAGTCTGTGATTCTACAAATATAAATTGTTCCCAAATCAGTGTAAGAATGAGTTAGAATTAATGATATTGTTTGGGGAAAACTAAACCATGCTGCCTGTGATCAATGTTGAAGCAGCATCAGAGTATGAGAGCAGCTGTGAGCAGTCCTCTTGTGCTGCGGTTTGTTACCAGTCTGTTAGCAGACAGTTACAGGTGTGTCTCTGTTTTGACAGACTTGGAGACAATACTGTAGTCATTTTAATTCCTCCTTGTCAGACACACAGCCTGTTTCCCATGCACAAAAAATTAATTTGTTTTCTGCATGTGTGATTTTCATATTTTACATGCCTGCAAACTTGTTGGATTCCAGGAGGTACTTCCCTCCTTACAGAGAGTTCTGCTTAAATAGACCCGGTGTGAATACCTGAAGGAAATACACAAAAAGCTGCTTTTACTGGCGTTTTCCTAAGCTAATACTAAATTGTGGTCAGTAAGTTAGAGCGACTTGAACTGAACAGCTGTTTCTATTCTTCATTTCATCCTGTTTTGGATCCTTTGCAGAAATTGTTCTGAATGCTGTTTCATCCGCTTTCTGTTCTTGTCAAGGTTGCTTTCTGGCTGTTATCGTGAAGAGTTGATTACAGCACTTTCCTTACCCGTAAACTTTGTCTTAAAAGCTGGACGACAGTCAGCCAAAAAAAAAAAGAGCCCAGCATAGTTCTGAACCAGCCCTTATTTGTTCTCAGCCTATTTGTTCTGCCAGCTGGCAGTGCTGAGGTTGATTAGTCAATATTGAAAGGATATCGTGGATCTATGGCTTTGGCTGATCAAAGCATTAAAAAGTTAAATGCTGTTAATTTATAATTAACAATGGTCACACCCCATCTCTGCTGTTTTTGAAGGAAATGTATTAAAGAGATGTGCGACAGTAACCGGGAGTCTGAGGTTTCTCTGCCCAAAGTCAGTTCAGGTTGCCGAATTGGTGTCGTGTTAGTTGCAGAAATAGTTGATATCCTCATAACAATGGAAAAAAATACAACGCCAGGTTTTATTGGCTCTGTGTCTTGAAACCTACCAGAAGAATGCCTCGTCTGAGCTGCAACTCCTTGATCAATCGTTCGTATTACTGTCTGTGCCCAGAGAGCACATGTGTTGACACAGGCACTGTGCCTCGCAGGTTGGAAGGTCTGGATGCTGAGTGGCTCGTTTCTGTTTTCTTAGGACAAAATGCAACGTGTGAAGTAAGACACAGTGATGACTTGTGGTACTGTTGCATAATGGTGGGAGGAAATATATTGAGATTCAGCATAAAGTAGGACTCCATAAAGATTTGAAATCTGTTACTTGGGAAGACAGATTAGAAGTTGGCTTCCAAATTAGACATTCTCACCAGCTTCTTCTCTTTTTGTATAAGTTTTTTTCTATGTCATTTGTAGTGCGATTAACTTAATCCAGTGGAAATGTGTATAAGTTAAGAGATAAGTTTAGGTACGTGAGAGTTATGGGAATATTTTTTAAGAGACAGTGAAGAAATTTGCCAAAACACAGAAGAGAACCAGCAGTAGGCAGTACATCACTTTTTCATAGAGTCATAGAATGGTTTGGGCTGGAAGGGATTCAGAGATCACCCAGTTCCAACCCCCTGCCATGGGCAGAGCTGCCCCTCACCAGATCAGTGCTCGGGGCCCCATCCAGTCCAGCCCTGAGCACCTCCAAGTATGAGGCACCCACAGCTCTCTGGGCAGCAGTGCCAGTGCCTCACTGCCCTCTGAGTGAACATTCTTTTGTCTTTGATAGTAGAGATAAAGAAAGGTGTTAGAGAAGCACAGGACATGGGGCATAAAACAAAGCCTTTAAAATAAATAACTTGCTGCAGTAAAATAGTGAACTTGAGATAGTAGGATGCGTCAGAACCAGGATGGGATATTCAGAAGCTGGGAAATTCCCCAAAGCTTGCCTAATGTGGTATCTTTCTCCCGATCCTCCTTGAGGCTAAATAAGAATATACAAGAGACAGGAGATGGAGAAGGCCTCCAGTTTTGGAGCCTTTCTGCCCTGTGTAGGTGGGCTGTGTGTGCGTGGGACTCCAAGAGAGCTGTTCTCTGCGGCTGGGATTGGGGCTGGGCATTTAACAATGGGTTGAGGAGCACTGCTCAGAAGGCAGCATGCTGAAGTGGTTGAAATAAATAGCATGTGAGCCATAGGGGTAGGGCAGGCAGCAAGGGGTGAGGTGTGTGTGTGTGTGTGTGCTGAGAAGCAGTGAGTGAATTATTGACCGCAAGTGGGGAGGGGCAGCAGCGTCAAAAGAAGATAAACTATCGAGCCTGGCAGCGGTGGAAATAGTGCTGCCAGCACTTATGTATCAGGAGTGCCATGGGGCTTGGAGCCTTTTCCTTGGGTTGTTCCCTTTTTCTTTTCATAAGCCCTGTGAGAAGCCTAGGACTTCAGGCTGAGTGCAATCCAGACTCTTGGGAAGGAGGCTGTGCCCGGCCTGTGCTGCCTGCAGGAGCAGAGGGAACGCAGCCAGCAGCTGGCTGGGACTTGCAGCAGAGCCCACTTCTACCTTCCTCCTCTGTTTCCCACATTGCCATCTCCAAGCATTGAAAGCTAACAAGAATGACCTGGAAGCAGTTTCAGAGGAGAACAAAACACTTTTTGATTCATTTTATTTTCCATCAGCTTGTCCTTTTGCTGGAACTACGAAGAAAGAACAGTCCTAACATCACCAAGCAGAAGCTGAGATTTTCATAGAGCATTCCTGATTTTGCTAATCTCCCTTTCTGCTTTCCTGCTTCGCTTTGCAGTTGGTCAAACCACAGCATTTTCATTTTGTTGCTGCTGCTAAGATCAGAGTTGGAGGCTGGAGATGGAGAGATGGGGTGCTTTCTTCCATCAGAAAGAAGGGGTTGATGAACATCTGTTGATTGTGTGAACAAAGATAATGTCTGGTGAAAAAGCAGCAGTGAACTTTGTTATCTTTGTTCCTTATCTTTTTCTTTCTTTTTTAATCTCCAAGGAAAGAGCATTACAAAACTTGCAACACTCGGTGGAAAAAGAAATTGTGGAGTGGCAGAAAGATGAGATAATCCAGATAGAACAGCACTGCAGCGATGGCAGGAGAAGCTAGATCTCTTTAGGCAGGAGGGAGGTAGATAAAACATTTAATATCAAATATGTTTAAAATTTGTTTAAGTTGCAAAGTCAAGCACTTTCTTTAGGAGATACCAGCGTTAAGATTAATTTTGAAACACCAATCACTTTCCTTCGTGCACACGTGTTCTTACATGGTTTGTAGTTTTACTTGAATTCTTCTCTGTAAGAATTCTGTGTGCAGAGAGTGGACCCAGTGAACGAAACACGGCAACTGAAATCAGTGCACTTGAAATCATTGCATGGTTTTACCTTTAGATTGATAGTTGTTAAAGCAGTTCTGTCTCAGATTCATGGGGCTGAAAGGGGCCTTTGGAAGTCATCTAGTCATCAAGGCAGGTAACTACAGCTGTCATTCTGGACAGAACTTGATGTAAATTGCTCTTAAGTATTCTTCCAGTAATAGTAATTCCAGCTGTTCCCCAAACTGGATCTTCCAGTGTTTTTACTGTTGAAAAGATTTTTGTAAGGTCTAACTCAGATTTTCTTCTTCCTGGGTTTATCCCATTACTTCTTGTACCAGGGATAATGAAAGATAGATCACTTCGTTCATCTCTGCGAAAGGCTGTTAGTTTATTTACCCAGCATGTTATAACAAAAATCCCAAATTCCTTTCCTATTTTCACTTTCTTTGTAGATCACGTTTTTCTGAGCTCTGATTCTTCTCCTTGTTTTGATTTCTCTCCAAATGGTCCACATCCCTCCTGAAGCACAAAGTGGGCATTGCACAGAGAGAGGCAAAGAAAGGTTTCACATGTAGCTTTAATCCTGCCTTATACTTGAGTCGCACAATTGACATTGTGGCCTTCATGTTTTTAATGCTGTTGTGTGGAACGTTTGCCTGGTTGGCGTGCATAACCATGCCTTTAAGTTGCACAGTTCTCCACAGTCCATCTATATAGAGATGATCCAACCACTGAAACAGTATTTAGAAATGCCTCCTGTGCTGTGAACAGGTTCCCCAGATTTCTGGAGCCCTGCTTTCTGTCACAGTTTACCTCTCACAGACAAAGGCTCCTCGGCAGTTTTTCTGTCTCAGTCGGGCTGCTAAGCTGCCTCTCTCCACCTGGTTCTGCCCTGTTGCTTATGTACAGCTGTCCTGCTGCTTGCGGGCAGCCAGCCTACCTCTGGCAGGCCAGATCTGTTCACTGTTTGGACAGATTTTCTTCCCTCTGAGAGATGGCAGGTAGACAGGAGCATCCCATGAGCTGGATTCCATGGCTGGCAGTCTGTCAGACCATGTTGAAGTACTGACAGCAGTACTTGGTAGGCAGCCTCATGCAGACCAAGTGCAGAAGCGGATGGGATGCCTGCTTTGTCTGAGGATTACACGGGTACATTTTGGCCACAAATGGTGATAGGAGGCTGGCATCCAGTTCAGTTCCAGTGTTCAGTGCATGCAGTGTCCGCTCTCATTTCTTCCAAATGTCATCTTGTCTGTTTTATTTTCCCCTCCAGCATTATTTGTTAGACTCCTTTTCATATTGATGATTCATCATCGTATTCCCATTCTCTTTACATTTCTAACCCTACTTTCTGCTCATCAGTTTGTGTACAGTCTGCTTTAGTGCATTCTTTCTTGGCTTCTCAACCGATCTGTATTTCCCTTACCACCACTTCTGTTTGTGACGTGACATTTCTTCTCACGTCTTCCTCCATTTTCATATTTGTTTTTCTTGTTCTCTTCCTGCTTCCTTTGGCTTCTGTATGATTTGTGCTATTGTGCTATTACAAAGGGAAGTGGTTTTAAGATGAAGGAGGAAAGACTGAGGTTGGATGTCAGGGGGAAGTTCTTCACAAAGAGAGTGCTGAGGTGCTGGTACAGGCTGCCCAGAGAGGCTGTGGATGCCCCATCCATGGAGGTGTTCAAGGCCGGGTTGGACGGGCAGCCTGGTCTAGTGTTAGATATGGAGGCTGGCGGCTCCGCCTGCGGCAGGGAGTGTGAGCTTCATGATCCTTGAGGTCTCTTCCAACCCAAGCCATTCTATGATTATCCTGTTTCCCCGCCTTCCACGTCCCTCCCACAGTAAGTGTTCGGTCTCACCCTGCCCCTTCATTCATCATGACTCCCTTCACATTCAGTTCAAGTCTTAAGCCGTAGTTTCCTCTTCCCTCCTGCTCCACTGCTGTGCATTCCAGCTGAGAGTTTCTCCTCTTCGTATCTGTGCTGCTCTTCATGGAGGCATACAGAGGGCTGACTGCAAGTACAGGTCATTTAAATGACAAAATCTGGATTCAGAGCAGCCATAAGCTTTTGTGGCTGAGATGGTCCCCATGAGCATTTCTAACCTTTGCCAGAAGCTTTACGCATACGTGGGGAAAGGATGGTGCATCTGGAGTCTGAGAGATGCTGCGAGACTGGGGCGTGCTTAGTGCTGAGAGTTTCTGAGCTTGCAGCTTTGATGTGCCAAAGCTTTGTGTGAACACGTGTGGTCTACTTGGTGAGATCAGAAACACTCAGAAATAGAAGTCTGGGTTAACTTTGGTAGGGTTACAGGAAGCATATCTGTACCTCCAAAATGGAATGTGGAAAACTGGAGGAGAGTCACAGAGTCAAAAAAGGTTGATCAGATGTAAGGAGTAACTTTCATATGCGAAGCAGGTGAATGAGCTGGGACCATTCAGTCTGTAACAGAGACTGGAGGAGGAGGAGAACAGGCTTACAGAATGGTAGGTGGCCTCAGGAGGGTGGCTCTGTACTGACTGCTTCATACAGGAAACTGAGGATTTGTCAAATGAAACTTGGGGTCAGATGCAGAATGAAGAGAGGCGATACTTTACACAGCAGGCAGTTGTCTGGTGTGGCATGGAAATCCTTGCCAAAGGATGTTGTGGATTAAAAAAAAAATAATAAAATTATGTGAATTGAAGAGCAAGCTTGGCAAGTTCATGGAAGTGAAACTGAGAATTACTGAATACTTAAGAGTAGAAAGTCCTGAACTGAAAATACTTGGGGGCATGGAAAGTATCAGCTGTTTGCTCCCTTCTTTAATACCACCCATGCATCTGCTTATCGTATTTCCAACGTTAGCCATACTGGGTGGATGGACCTTTAACCTGACCCAGCGCCCTTCTGACTGAAGAGCCCCACTGCTGTATTTCATGTCTGCTGTAAGCAAGTGTTCAAAGATGTGAGGCTTGAATTATGCAGAACAGCACACTTTGCTGTTCCCTAATGTGACTGAACAATTCTGATGGGACTTTCTTGAAAAAACAGCCGACTTGGTATGTGTTAAATTTCAGCATTTTTCAGGCAATAAGATGTTATTTAGCATTCATACAAAGCTGCCTATGACAAACCCCCTAAAAGGTGCCGCCACCTCTGCAAGGGCAGTGCATTTCTGGCATGATATATATTGATTTGCCAGAAGAGGGAATCTCTGTTGAGCAGATAATACTTCCTGGGTGCAAAGGCATAGTGAAAATACAGACTGCCTTGCCTCTTTTTTTGGAGGGAGGTGTTTATTACTCACAAAATACCTCTCAAAACAGTGTGAAGTACCACCTTTGAGGTCTGCTGGCAGTTGTATTCTGTGTGGGACCTTTTGTTCAAGACCAAGAGTCAGTTCAGCTGGACGCAGAAGAAGGATTTTGGCCGTGGAGCAGAGCAGCATTCACTTTAGTTAGCACTGGCATTTTGATAACTCCCCCTGTATTTATGGCGTGTGAAGTTCTAATTGAACTTTAAACATTTGTTTAGATTAAAGCTGGCACGTGTGGTACATATTTGTACTTTTTAAATCTTAAAAACTCAGGAAAAAAAAGTGTTGTTTTGCTGGTAATGCTGCAGGGGGGTAACGTTTTCTTTCAAATTGCAAGAGTATCATTAAGTAGATTATATGGCTGTAGAACTCCAACTGTGCCAGTTGGAAGAAATTGGAAAGCAATTACTGTCTAATGTTGTTTAATTGCTTTGTGCAAACTTAGAAGTTTTAAAATTCTTCACTGGAAGTTCTGAAGTTCATACAAACTGCCCCCACCCTTCTTTTTGTAAAGGAGTTGTACTGTGTAGTTAAATGCTGCTTTGAAAACCGCCTCTGTATAGAGTGTCAAATGACTTCAAAATTTCAAGTTGTCTTGTGATTCAGTTTGCTTTTGGAAGGAGAACACTGCATGTAAAACATTTAAATATAGCTTACATCTGAGAAATTCTGCATCTTTGCAACATCTCTATTTTGCACTTTTCATGTTTCTCAGGCCTCGATATCATTAATTCAACAGGACGATGTGTTGGGTTGCTGCTGCTCTATCGATGGGAAGTCATTGGGATGAGGGTGTAATGAGATGAAGTCTCTTGTAATGAGATTGCTCCAAAGTTTGCATTGGTAGTTTTCCTTCAAGCTTCATTATCAAAGCTCTGATACTGACACGATATTGAGATGATGAAAAGGCAATATTCCACGCTTCCCAAAGTGCTGTAATAACTTCAGCTCTGTGAGTATCTCACGTATTAGAACACGCACTGATGCAGACCACTGGAATCACTTGAAGTCAGGCATCTCTTTTCTGTTAAAACACAGCTTGCAGGTCTTGGTGTGAATTTTCAGAAGTGATACAATGCTGCATCTTCAGTAAGGAGAAAAACAATGTACTCTGTAAACAACAAAGCATAAAATGAGGGTGAAGGCACAGAGTGCATTATCGCAACTTGGCACGGCTAAGTAAACAGTACATCCCCCGTAGTGTTTAATTTTGCCTTTTAACATACGGTAAAACAACTAACAGGGTTAGCTGGGAAACTAATTCTCAAGGCCAGTTCTCATCAGTCTGCTTTGATAAACTGTACGCATCGCTCTGTTCTTGCTGTCCACTCCCTGCTCCTTGCAGGGCAGTTGGAAGGGACTTTAAAGGTCATCGAGTCCAACTCAAACCATTCCACGATAAGTTCCGTTCTGCTCCCAAGTATTCCATCTCACTGTGTTGAGCTTGTTTGTAATGATGAAAAATGCATGCTAAAGCATTTTAAATCTGTAACAACTTCGCTTATACCATGCAAAGTAGGCGTAAGTCTTCTCAGCTTCACCTTTCAGAAATGCTAAGGTGTGTGTGCAAAAGGCATCCCAAAGGTATTTCTGGGCAGTTACAAAAATGATTACATAATTCATTTACAAGGAAACTCATGGAAAAAATCTAATGATACCCTCTTTGCTTTCTTCTTAGTTTTTAAAGGAAAAACTTTAACGCAGTCATTGTAGTAAATAGCAGCAGTGTCACCTGTGAAGGCGATGTTAATAGTGGCCATCATGTTAAGGCAGTGGTTATGGCTAGCAGACCGTAGCAGAATTGCCACACCCTGGGTTTTCCTGTGTCAACAGCAGTGACAACCTCTGCTCTTAATAATCAGAGTGTTTGTAAAGATGAGATGCACGGCAGAATTATTTGGTAGTTTTTGTTCCATTGTAGTCTGGGAGGAATTGGAGAAGATGTAAGAGGAGAGCATCTGTTGAGTTGAATTCATGAGTTCATATTTCTCCTGCTGTTAACAGCTTCTATTCATCTCTGTAGGACCTTTGGGTTCCCCTGAAAGAAGGGGATCTTTAGCACCACCTCTATGCAGAACAGGAGGCTGAGGGATTTTCTCCAGGCCTTCTCCTTCATCATTTAGTAGTAGAAGTGGTGCGTATCTTAAAGCACCACACCTATAGATGTGATCAGCACAGGACACTTGCTTTCTTCCTTGGCACTGGGATGTGCAGGTCTCCTGGAGTTGTGAAGGGAATTGCAGAGGTGTGCTTGTAGGGAAGGATTCTCAGTGAAGAAAGGAGGAAGAGGTGCGTTCCCCCGGCTTCATACACAGCTGTGAATGAACAGCTGTGCCCCACAAGGCTGCAAATTGTCCTGAGTTCCACACAGGTATGAAGAGCAGGAGGGTGAGGGGTCACTGCTGATCCCATTGAGGGTCACAGTAACTCAGAGAGCAATGTGAAGTCACTTCTGTCTGCAGCAACACTCAAGCAGACGCAAGTGTAGATCTGTGCGATACGGGACACCTTGTAAACAAGGTATGTTTCCTTAATTCAATCTGCACATCTGCTCACTGTCACAGAGCCTTGGCTGACACAGGATACCCCGGTGCCATTTGCCAACTCAGAAGGATCTCAGAGGGGCTTCTGCTTGCTCTTGGGGATGTAATTGTAGTGGCACTCGGTGCTCTTCAAGTGCTGCTAAGTCTGCTGGTCAGCCTTAGTTCTGTTAACAAAGTTTTGGGGACCATCAGTTTTACCTTAATTCCCTAACTGAATATTTGCAGGCCAGCCAGAAGATGTTTCTCCCTCTCTGGTTACAATTTAATATTGTGCAACTGGTTGCCCAATGCTGTGTCGAAACAGAATCCTTTGAACAGGAAAGTTTGTATTTTAGGATGAGTCCTAAATGACTATATGTCATCGCTTAAGTAAATTGTGACTGTTCTCCCTTCCTCCAGGATTAACTGTCTGTAGGGCATTTTCTTTTCTTTTGCTGGGACGTGGACTGCGGAGGACTGTAGCATCTGAGATTCCTGTCGGGGGGCTGAGTCAGTTCTGCTTGTGGAAGAGGCTTGCAGGAGACGATGGCTGCAGCAGAGTGCTGAGATTTACACTATTTTGTCAGGCAGGGCATCTTTGAGCTTCTCAGGAAAGCTGGACTTCCTCTCAAGGCTTGGTGGGAGCAGGCTTTAGCTCAGGTGTTAACCTCATCGACTTTTACTGCATCTCCAAATTCCAGCTGCACGTCTGTTTTGTTCTGAAAGTGTTTTTCTTTGCATTGTGTATTAAGATTTGTGGGCATACAAATGCATGAAGTCCTTCAGGGTGAGGTGAGCTGCCAGCACTTCCTGGCAATGAACCACCTGTGGAAGTTTCAACTTGATGTGTGTAAGGTAGCATCTGTTCTGGGAAAATTTAGAGTTGCATTGAAGTTAACAATAATGATGAATTTAAATTTTCCTTTGGAGCTTCGTGAGTGTGTCTTCATTGCAGTATGGGTGAGCTTAAGCTTCTTTTTCTCCTCAGAAGCTTATAAAAAGATATGTAACATGCCATCTCTTGCTTGTTATCCCATTTTGAATTAGGCTGTTCTGAAAATATGCTAATTATGATAACAGATCTCAAGTTTGATCTTAAGAGTTGCCAGTATCTCAATTTTGTTATCTTCAATATGAGAGCTCTTCTTGCACCACAGATTTAGATCCTCTAATTGCATATTGACATATGGAAAGTAGATTTGTAAGTACTTTCTGCTATCCTCAGATGATATGAATAAAAAACTCTACCTTCTGCCCATGCAGACATAACTTAAAATATTTACTGAGCACTTAACACCTAAAAGGCTCACGCGGTGGAACTGGCCACTTTGTACTGCATGACAGAGCAGCAGCGTGGCAAGTCGAGTTGCGGAGCACTGTTGCTTTTTGCTGGGCTGGGAGCACGCTGGCTCTGTTTGCCGCTAGCTCTCTGGGTGCTCGATGCAGTTCTGTTCATTCTCCCTTGAAAGCATCAGAACCTTTTATTTTTTTGTGACTTTGATAATCTCTTCCCCCTCCTTTCTCAGCCTCTTGGCAGCGGTCTGACCACATTCCGCTTCCCCTTTCTTTTACTCGTGCATCCATGAGCCTTTAGCGAAGGATTCCCCAGCCCCCCTCCTTGCTGGGAGCGCTTCCTTCAGCCGCGTCCACAGCTTTGCTGGAGCAGCAGCAGCACAAACCATCTGATTCCTGACAGCAGCACAGCTGTCCGCACCGCTCCACAGCGGAGCTGTGAATCTCCCAGCTCTGCTGTTCGCTCCGCCCGCAGAAAGCTGTGATCCAGGCAGCCTCCAGAAACGTCTGCTTTAGCCCTGCATGCCTTTGGAAGGTACTACGGCTTAAAAGTTAAGAGTTTTTCAAAATCACTGTTTCGTATTCTTTTCTAAGTCTTAACACTACTGCATATTTGCTATGACTTCATTTGCAGGAGCTCTGTTACTTCAGTCGTAATTATCAAGTCTGTTAGTGAGTAGCGACAGTCTGTCCTAACAGGATGTGTGAATAATTATTTATTCCGCCGTGGATAATCTTGTGTTTGTAACTAGTGTAATTTATAGGCCATTGTGCTGCCTGCTTAAATCCCTTAAGTCCCCTCACAAGTCTCTCCAGTCTCAGCTAGCCCAAAGAGATTTGCTTACCCTCTTACAAACTCTGCCTGTGAGGTCAGGTCAGGTTTTGCTGCTGATCTGATAAGTTACACTCACTGACATACAAATATCAGTTATGGTTTGCTATGCCACCCTGAAAACAAGCTTGTAAACGAGACGTACCTACTTTTCAGCTGTAACCACACATTTTCCCACTGTTCTCATGCTACGTTGACCGTCATTTTTCTTTACATCATTTTACCTTTGGGTACCTTTTTCTAAAGATCTCTGGAAAGTGGCAGATGTTTGCCATCAGCTTGGGTGGATCCATGTGAGATGTGTGACTGAAGTCAGCGATATGAAGATGAACATTCCCCACCAGTACTATGGCAGGCTGTTCATTTGAGTACCAGCAATGAGACCTCTTTTACGTGCCCGCTGAGCTGCATGTCCCCAGGAGTATGTGTGCCCTGGACACAGTGCAGTGCTGCCTACATGGTGTAAGTGAAAGTGTAGGGCCTCATCTGGGGCTAAGAACTCATGATACACTGCTGTCTTCATTAGACTCTGTCTGGTGTTACCAGGCCTATAATAGCAGTTCATGTACTCGTATTTGCTTTCTTTTTTTTTTTTTACTAGTGTTGTTGGATGGTGAGGGCAAAGGACCTGGCTCAGAGTGTGCAAAATGAAGTCAGAGGGGGTTTTCCTGGATTCTCAGTGTCTTCTGTGCTGAGCTGGAACTTTCTTACTTTATTCTTCTGTTGCAGCTCATATGTCACCTGGCTGAAAGGCATGGGCACTCTAGATTCTCCTTCCAAACTTCAGTAAATATTATGCACGAGCGTAGCTTTAAGATTTCCTCTTCTTCCCACATTACCTCTCTCCATCCACCCAGCCAACACAGACCAAAACCCAAATCTGCAGATTGCAGATGCGCTTACATCTATTTAAATGGGATCCAGTCAAAACGAGGCCTCCAGCCAAGTGCCTGATTCCCTGAGGCATCTTTTTGGGGTCTTCGGGGCGTAAATATGAAGAAAACAGAATTGCTCATTTAAGCATAAAAATGTGTTAAATGGCCTCCCGTGAAACCAATGCAAACTGCATTAGTTGCAGAAGTTCACATTTTAAGTTTGTGGATATGTTTATTATAGAAATATTTTTCAGAAGATTCCATATGATGTGACACAAGGAGGGCTGTCAGAGCTGTCATTTCAGTGCTGCTGCTATGTTATGCATGCTAAAACGTAATTGCAAATGGTACAGGGAGAGCTTAATGGTCACAGTTCTGTAAATAGACATCTCTAGTAAAGCTTCAAGGTGTTGTTTTTAAATGTGAAATGAGGACTCTTGGAATTGTGCATACCGTGCTCTGTGTGACTTCAGTCACGGCTGTGACTATTCCCATTCTGTTGCTGCCATGTTTGTTAATCTTTTGGTGTACAGTATAAGCACGCCGTTGATGTGCTTGTAGAAAGGTGCATGTGTAGTACATGTGCACTGTGTACAGAAGGCTTTCCCTTTTTTTCGTGGTGGCAATGCTGAGGTCTTATAATGAGGGTGGTTTTAAATGATGTTTATTCTACCCTACCCAGTTTTCTACCACCTTTTACCTAATGTGTGCCTCGAGATACGGTGCTCACCCCTCCCCTCCCCTTACAGGCGGGATGTAACAAACTGTCACACGCTGAGAAGTTATGAACAGGAAGGTTATATTAATGATTTGGATATTTCCTGGTGGTTTTTGTTTGCTTGTTGGAATCATGCACTTCTGTGAGTGCAGAAGTTCTTTTATGTAAGTAGCTGGAAATAGACTTCCATCATGTTGGGTTCTGGCAGCACTCGGGAACTGCTGTTGTTTTGATATGAAGGGTTAAACTGGCACAGAAGTTGATTTTGGATGGAACAGCTTTTGCTGTTTTCCCCCTCCCAAATAATCATCTCCCCTCCCACAGCGAACAACTCTGCGCCTTTTGTTACTGTGGTGAACGAAGCTCATTAGGACAAGGAGACTTAAAACAATTCAGCCCAACTCCTGGGTACGTCATCCCATGGAAGAACCAGCCTTTAAACAAGAGCGACGCCAGCGACAGCACCGATGGAGCTTGTGAGAGGACTCCAAAGCAAAACTCAGTGCCGCGCAAACAGAGAGGGCAGAAGAAGTAAGTGTGTTTCACCATGAGTATCTGTGGCCTTATGGGTTTGGTTTGTACACAGCTTTGGAAATGTGTTACAGGTATTGCACTGTTGCATTTGTGATAATTTGATGTGGTCAGTAATATAGAATTATCAGATGGCTTAGGTTGGAAGGGACCTCAAAGATCATCCCATAGGCAGGGCTGCCAAGCACTAAATCAGCTGCCCATCAGTCTGGCCTGTCCAGCCCAGCTTTCATGCCCCATGCCTGGAGGTGTTCCACAGCTCTCTGGGCAGCCTCTTGCAGCCCCTCACTGCGCTCTCAGTGACAAATTTCCCCTGACATCTGATCTGAATCTCCCCTCTTTTAGTTTCAAACCGTTCCCCCAAATGGTTCAGTAGCTTTAGGTCGTTGTTTTTTTAAGCCTGCAAGCAGTACAGAAATAGTTGCCTCCCTTCTGAGGGTTGTTTTCTGCCCTTAAGTGAGAATCTTGAATAGAAGACCATAGGAAAGTATTTACTATCAATGCACAGATCTGTTTTGAGACTGAAGTAAACTGAAGGCAGCGTGCAAAAGGACAGGAGCAGGGGGCCTTCTGAAGCTGCTGTGTTCTGTACCACGAGTGACGACCGGCCACCTCGTTGGAGCAAGGACAGCCCACGGGCTCTGGGTCCCCGTGCCAGGGTGCATCACCCGCACGGCACCGCGGTGCTGCCTGGTGTTCAGGGGCACCTCCTGTGCTCCCCTTTGTGCCCGCTGCCTCTGCCCTGGCACTGGGCACCGCTGACAGCAGCCTGGCTCTGTCCGCTCTGCACAGAGACATTGACGAGGGCCAGGGCTGCACAGCCCCACCACTCTCAGCTTCTCACAGGAGAGCTGCTGCAGCGCCTGAATTAGCGAGTCCAGTAATGCTGAAAAAAAAACTGCAGGAAGGAGGAGCGCGCAGAGCCCCAGGGCTTTCACTCCACGGCCTCTCGCCGCGGTGCCGCCCGCTGCAGCGCGGGGCCGGGGCCGGGGCAGCGCGGGGCCGGGGCCGCGCTGGAGGCCGGGGATTGGCTGCGGGCGCGGGGCCGCCGCCAGCCCGCGGGGCCCGGCTGAGGGACGGCAGCGCCCGCCTTAAGGTGGAACTGCCGCGGGGCCGTGCCGAGCAGCGCCGGGTCTGCGCGTCGCCCCGCGCCTCTTAACGCAGGAGATCGGTCTGGGTCTGTCACAGCCATCTGAAACGACCCTCCCGAAGCGCTGATTTCACGTATCGGCGCTGTTCGGGTTCAGCTGTGACTGGAGGTGGCTCGGTGTGGCTTTGTACTCACTGGTGTTTGTTCGGGTTGCAGCGTGCTGCCAAATAATTATGTCAACAGTGTAAAAATGGGCGTTGTGTAATGGCAACGGGGAGAAAGTGGCGTTCTGCAGGCTGACAGAAGCGGCCCCCCCCCACCCAGCCCCCTCGCTCCTTATGCGTTTCAAGTAGTGGCTTAAAAAGAGACTAAGCACAAAGTAAAGGCTGGACTTGCAGAGTAAATGAGGATGTTCAGTGAAGGGATGGGGTGTTGTCCTCTGTACTATTGAGAACACTGCATCGCTTGGGGTCAAACCTTTTGCTAACCCGCTCAGCCCCTGTGCTCCAAGGCACAGCCTGATGTTGGTGCCCCCCAGTGCTGACAGTGCTGGAGTTGGTGGGGGGAGGGGAGGGCTCTGTCACGGCATGAGTCATGAGGATGTCATTTAGTCATTAAAAACGTTGAAAAACTCTCTTTGGTAGTGCAAGAGGGAAGGAAGGCTACTCTTCTTTTTCTCCACAAGTTCCCTTCCCTTCCCTTCCCTTCCCTTCCCTTCCCTTCCCTTCCCTTCCCTTCCCTTCCCTTCCCTTCCCTTCCCTTCCCTTCCCTTCCCTTCCCTTCCCTTCCCTTCCCTTCCCTTCCCTTCCCTTCCCTTCCCTTCCCTTCCCTTCCCTCGTACACACCAATCAGAAAGGCACAGTTGCTGCAGGATAACAGCCTGTTGTTTGCAGGAGATCTTGGCGTAGTGGCACTGGGTCACTTCTCAGTGTCCTTTTCAGTGACTGTACCCAGAAGGAGAGCAGTCAGGACTGAAGGTATTTTTATGCTGCCTCAACTCTGTAAATTCAGAATTAGCAGCAAATGCTCAAGTCTGAATTACTAATGGGGCAGAAAAACAAAGTTCAAAAACACACAACACCTTTCCCGACAATCACAAAAGCTTCAGGTGAAGTCAGAACTTAGTAAATAAGCCTAATGTAGATCTTGAGATGCCTGAGATAATTTTTTGCCTGTAAGAAAGAAAGGAGGAGGAATCATCACTTCCTTTTGTTAGCGGGACTCATCTGAGTTTTGTTAATTGCTTTCCATTGAGATTAGAATTTGGGGACCAAGTTGATAAGGTTATGAACGTGCTCCTCCCACGTCAGCATGGTGTAGTAATCTGCATGTAGCAGTCACTACATTTCTCAGTTCCCTCGCATTCATTCCTCCATCCTCCCCCATTTTGTTCAGACTATCTTGGTTGCATTGGATAAGTATGTTTATTTCCAGCAGCATTTTCACTATTTTTTTCTTTGTTTTGCTCACATCCCTGCGCAGTTGCTGTGTTGTACCCAGGCTGTGGCAGTCTGCGAAGGTGCTGTCAGTGCTGCACCAAGGACCAGCTGTTGGGATTGCTAAGAGGGGGCCGTGGGAGAGCTGCTGCTGCTCCTCTCCGCCTTCACCGCTTTCTTTTTTTCCTTTTACATCTCTTCTTCTCCAGGGTAGCACAGGCTGTTACGTAACTCTCCATCCCAAGGGTTGGGCAAGTCTTAATATTAAACAGGACTGATCTTTTTTTTTTTTTTAAAAGAAGCAGCATGAACAATGGGAGCAGAACAACCTCCAGGAAGGGGAAAGTCGTCAAGTACTTTTTTTGGCTATTGAAAAGTAGCTGTAACTGAAGACTTGGTTAACCCTCAAAACGTTGGGTTACGTATGAGAAAGTCAGATGTTTGGCAATGTTGATTAAATGTCATTATGCTATAAGTGAAATGATTTTTGCTGAATTTTGGATCGCGTGTAAGTACCTGGCTAATTGAACAAAGATCACTCTGGTCACTTCTAAGTTTGGTTTTTTTCCTCTTCTGCTCCCTGATACAGGTCTCGATTGAGTACATCATGCACGAGTGTCAGCACCCAAACTGCTTCTGACGATCAGGTTGTCAAATTCTGGGATGAACTCAGTTCAGTTGGCTTACCAGATGACATTGATGTTCAAGCCTTATTTGAGCCAACAGGTAAGATGGGTTTCTCTCTTTGTTTCTTATCCATCAGTGTGGGTACGGTAGCTATATTGACAATGAATGAAGTTTTGCAGCTTTTTCAGCTGACTTTTTGCGCTGTAGCATTTGTCAGGTACTTAATTTTGCTTTCCTGACTTTTGGCAGTGTTACGTGGTGTTTCTGTGTAGTTTACTCTTCAAGTACCAGACAGACAGTCCTAGCGATGGGACTTGGTTGGTCAGGTTGATTGTCAGACTTGATCTTGAAGGTTTTTTCAGTCATTCAGGTAGTAGGTAATATCTTCAGCGTCCTGATTGTATTTTGGGGAGGAACAAAAGAAGCGAGGCACAGCTTAATGTAATTCTTAAAGTCTGAATTCTACAGCTTAACCCCCCACAATGGCAGCATGAGGTTAGGTAACCTAAAATAAATGAAGGAAAGATACAAAAGAGGAGATACTGGAAGAACAACAGATGTATAACACGCTCACGTGTTTCCAGTATCTGCAGACTTTCTGTCAAAAAACCGGTATGCTTTGTCATCTGTTCTTTCATTTTAATGGAGCTTCTTGTTTTAGTTAGTTATGAATTACTTCTTTGGAAAGCATTTATGTCCTCGTGCTTTGATGCCAGGAGTCCATTCACATATTTTACCTCAAAAATGCAAATATGTTTCTTCTTAACCCAGTGCAAGTAATACAAATGTCATTCTTTCATGAGTGTGGAAACTGATTTTGAAGTCTAATTAGGAGAAAAAAACCGTTTTAAGTTGTTATACTGTAGCGTGTGGGGTAGGGAGGGTGATCAATCTAAATTATTGTAAGTTGTCATTACGATTTGTTCATGAATCTTCCCAGGCCCTTACAGAGCTTCTTGGGGAGTTCGCTTTGTTTTTGTGGCTGAAGGATTAAGTTGGCCAACTGCAATACCTAATTTCAGCAGCTAACGTAAAGCATTGTTTCAAATGTAGTAAAAAGCTGACTCAGTGTTCCTTCTAAAGTGTTCTTGATTTGCAGCTGTTTTTCTCATGACTGAATTAGAAACTTCTTTTAAAATATGCCCATTCTCCTTGTGCAGATAATGAGTTATCAATAAAGCATTTGGATTTATATCTGTTTAATGCATTTGCTGTATTGGCACAGTTTGCTGTGCTGTGGTGCGTTTTGGACTTTAAAAAGTTTAATGTAGAATTCTGAAGCATCATTTGAGTGAATTCTGCATAAACATACAGATCTGCATGCAGTCATTGGGAAATATAAGTTAATAGTATATATGTAGATTAATGTTATCTGCAGTAAATCCCAGGGTCTGATATACCTCTGTGAGTGTCTCATGCACAGACATTGTGTGTATAACCCCTGTTATGATTCTATGGTCAGGCATCTGAAAACAAGAAATGGATGCATGGAATGTACCACGATGAAGTGAAAGATTTTTTATGTGTCAAAAGGTTGCAGTGTGTTTAGTATTTGATAGTAACTGCAGTATATTTAATGTATGGTAATAAGGCCACTAAATATTGCAACAAGAACAGGAGAGACTGTTTGTCTGGCAAGAGTGTACTATTAGAACTAAGTTTTGTGCTAACAGGAAGCGCTTTATAGAGTTGTAAAACTGAAGCTGCTCTCTCCCAATGCATTAGGTCATTGCTGGGCTCATCAACGCTGTGCAGAGTGGTCACTGGGAGTCTGCCAGACTGAAGAGCAGCTATCGGTGAACGTGGACAAAGCTGTTGTCTCAGGGAGCACAGAAGTGAGTAAAAGGATGAGAGTGCTTGAAGCAGTACGGAAATAGATGGTGGGGTGGGGCTGAAAAGCAAGCAGGAAACAAGTGCCACACAAGCTATTGCCAACAATATCCACATACAGATCTCTGAGCTTACATTCATAACTGTGTTTTGCGTACCGGTCTTTGTGATAAAATCTACTCTTGCAATTTATTAAAGAGGCTTTATGATAGATTCCATGCAATTCCATTAATTCTGACTGCAAGTCCTCTTCTAGGGGAGGTAGAATGTAGAAAGTACACAGCTGATCAATACACAGACAAAAGAAAAGCTGAGTTCAAATTAGCAAACGCCCTGCTCGACGGAGGAAAGTTTTTGTTTGCTGGTTTGCATTCTGAAATGTTCTGACTCAAATATAATACAAAAATTCTCAAGCTGGAAGGTTGACATAGGAAAACCAGTGTTTACTGCCAAGCCTGTGTTGTTATTGTAAATACTGATAGAAAGACGTTGCTCTCAAAGTAATAGGAGATACTACTTTTGAAGCAGGCCAGGTAGATACTTAGTGTTTGACTTTGAAATGGCAGGGACTTAAAGCAGACAGCTTTGGTAGGGGTGGTCTCCTTTTGGCATTGTGCTGGAGTGATGAGGAGACCTGTTTCACATGGTTTTTACCATTTGTGGCTGTATTTTTCTCAGTCACGTTTAGTGGATTATTTTGAATAATTTTACCTTCTCTATTAATCAGTTGTGCTATCAGCAAATCTGCATAATTTTGCTGTCTTCCCAGTGATCATACTTAGGCTTATTTTTTAATTGCTTCTTAAAGTTCTTGATGCATTATGTTAAAATAACAAAACAATGTGGAAGATGCCAGTAAACGTTCTCCATTGTGTGGAGTAAAAAGCTGTTTTAAATCAGTCTTTCAGTATGAGCTGTATAATACAGTTTTCCTTGTGCCATCTGCTTTTATATGCACTCATATTGAATAAATGCTTTACTTTGAATAATGTAATTGATTTCTGTGCTTCTGCTTTCAATGTAGAAGACTACTCAGAATGAATGAACCTGACAGAATTGAGTTCTAAACAAGTTTGAAGATGTTAAAACATTCATATGTGTGTGCATGTAGTAAAAGAATGGAAAGAACCAGGTTAGGTTTCTATCTATCCATCCACCCATCATTTTTATATCTCACTGTAGGTTTTGTTTACCTCTCTTTCTTGAGTAGCTGTGGTGGTGGTTTGTTGTCATTTTGTGATCCTCTCATTCCCATCCGTGGTCTTTTTTCAAATAATAATCTGGCTTATGACAGACTCCTCATAGTGTTAAAGCTTAGATTTTGCTCTGCTGAATTTCATCCCGATTGCATCATTTCAGTTCTGCTTCTTTCTATATGGCACTTTGCTCCTCCCTGCTATTGGTGGTACCTCAGCCTGATGCCATTAGCACACTTTGAGTTGGATGTAGTTTTTTATAATGCAAATATTTAAGTATTTTTGAAGAGTTCCACATCTCTCTGGTGCAATGCAATTTCTGTTTCAGTCCTGTCTTTCCATGAGCCGTTGTGTAGCTTCTCTACTCATCTTCTCAAATTCTGCAAGTAATTTTTTTAGGTTAGTCTGTTGCGAATGTTTTGAGGGCACTGCATACAGATGAGAGAGTTTTGAATCAAGTGCCACTCTACATATCTCCTTTTCTATTCAGTCCTTGCTGAATATGTTGAGAAACTCTTTTCCCTTCAACACAGCAGTCAGCCAACAAAGGAAGCAGTTGTTTTGGTCATTCTGTTTTGTCCTTTTGATGAGGTTCCCAGGGGGAGAGCAAGAGTGAGAGCACAAGGGAGATTGATTGTAGAGGAGCAGCTGGATTGAATGGGTCATCTTCATCCCACTGTCTCCAGAGAAGGTTTTGCTTATATATTTTTTTAAAGAAATAAGCTGCAAACTCCTCTATAGTTCTCTGTTCCTGAGTTTAGAGCAGCACTGTGAGGGCTCCATAGAGTTGTATGCAACTGCTTTGTTGTGTCTGCAGTTCTTGGTCGTCTTTTTTTCAGTGTCCTCAGTGCTTCATAACTTGTCACTCAGCTAAAGAAGGCACAGAGAAGTAGAAGGTGTTCATCATATTCTGCTGCAAGAGAAAAAAATAGCTTAAGAGAAAATCTTTTCTTTGTGCAAGGCTTTTCCAAAGGTTTTGAATGAGAGGTATAGCAATTCGTTTAGTGTACTTTTTAGCATTTACAGCTGCTTGCATTTTGCATTTGCTAACATTTTGGGCTTCTTTCTGGTGTGATGTTACTGCATTTTAAAAGCAAAGTATCTGCTTGAGTGTTCTGAGCACTGTTGGCAGCGCAGATGCAAGAATGTGCTCAGGGCTTACAGAAGAATAATTTAAATAAAAGCAGGCTGTGTGTTATTTCCCCTACTTGCCACCAAATTTGCTTTTTATGTTGTCGTTTGGGGATTTCTGTCTTCTTGTAAGTCCCTCTGGCATCCCATGGGTTTCTCATGTGGTTTGTAGCATTGACATCTTCCTTTAGCTTGGAAAGTACTTTTTCTTTTCCTTATCTTCACATAGAGATTAATTTTTGACGTGCAATAACCTTTTTCTTGACAGTGAAGCCTTTGGGTTTAGGTAATGCAAGTTGAGGAGAGCAATTTGTTGCTTTTCTTACCTTTGAGGGTGTCTTTCAGTTGTGTGTTACAGTGATGTTTCTCATTTGTTAGGGTGTCTATTGTTTGCAAATCTGTTCTAACTGGATATGACAGTGTTTCTTATTACTCTGTTTACCAGTTGAGATGTCCATTTGGCTTCGCTGAACTTGTGATTGCATTAATAAAGCTCGTGTGGACATACATATTCTGGAATAGGTCAAGGAATTATGTTAATTCATTTTGGGTTCTCCTCTTGGCCTTTGTTTTCTGAGGGCTTTAAAAACAATACTGCAGAGATTTCAGTGTCTGTGTGCATTTCACAAAATGGCCTGCTTAGCGTTTCTTTCTTTCTGCAGCTGGTTCTTTTCATTCACTCATTTTGAAGGCCTGGCAGTTTATTTACTCAGGCATCTGACCAATGTCTCGCATGTCTTTGCATCAAGACCTAGGTGGGTTCTTTGTCTTTCCTTCCATGTTGCCGTAGCCCTTATGGATGCTAAGTTGATTCGTTTAATCTCCTTGTTTACCAGCAACTGAAGAGTTCGCTTTCTCAGAACAACTTTTTGAACTTAAAAAGCCCTGAGGAAGAGCTGGTGATGCAGGTGGTGAGCGTAGCTGTCAGACCTTCATTCAAGATCCTTTGTAAGAGTTCAGATCTTTAGCTCTGGAGCTTGAATAGTGTTTAAGTTAAGAGTCTGAACAGCTAGGCATGACAGCTCCTTCCCCCACTGTTCTGATACACTTTCATAGAGCTCTGGAGTCATTTCGTTTCAAGTTTTGAAAGAAAAGATTGACAATATAGAGGAGAAAACTTCCTGTGACTTGCTTGATCCAATACTTAACTTCACTGCTTATAGTTTATAAGTGCTCTTCTCAGTACATAACAAAAAAAAAAATAAAAAAAAAAATCCATAGTAAAGAAGTTGTCATATTGCCAATGTTATGAAGAGTTGGTTTTTCTTAGAGATTTGTCCTGAGATGCAGAAATGATACTAAAATGGAGATGTGAAATAAAGGAAAATGACTGAACGGAAATCAGAGGACTTGCTAAAAAATACAAACACCAAACAATACTAGAATGTGGATAAACAGAGGGTTCTGCTTTTCTTTATGTTTCTGGCTTCAATGTTATATTTTCTTAGTGACTCTGGCTTTTGATGCTTGGATGAATGATACAGGATGAGCTTACTGGCACTGCCATTTAAAGTGAAGGCCCTTAGGGCTTATGTCTGCTCAGCTCTTAGCGAGAGTGGTTTCTGAAGTATTTTCAAGTCTTTTTAAATACTACTTTATAATTTCCTTGTTCATTTTACGTATATTGAGTAGGTGGCTGTTGCTTTACAGTCTGCTGAAGAAAAATAAAGTTTACTACTCATCTGCCTTACGTTGTCTAGGCATAACTCTTCTTTATGCTGCAGAGTCCCACATCTCTGCATTATCCCCTAATTGCTGAAAGCTCTCCGCTCCTGTCTCGAGAGTCTTGCGCTCTAAACTACAACAGCATACACCAAAATTACAGTAAATTACCTTGAAGGACCCTGGTGGGCCAGGCAGTTTTTAGCAATAGGGGTTACATGGCTTGCCTAGGAAGGAAAAATGATTTGTGGTAATGCTTTAAGGAAGTTGTGCAAATCAGAATGTAATAAGGTAGGTTTTTTGTTTGTTGTATTTTTAAATATGAAAGTAGCCCAATTAAAGGAGTGAATTTAAGGAGGACTCCATAGATGATGTTTGGACAGCTTCTGTTGACAAGAAAGCAATGTAATGTCAACTTCCCCAGCCAGCTCTCTCTTCTGATAAGATGCAGAGAACAGTTTACAAGTTTGGAAGTGCTTGCCAAGGGTAGCAGAGTCAAAGAAAACAATATTGGTGGAAACCGAGGAGGTTCCTATCTGCTTAAAGACTAAGGGCAACATAGTACTGATGCAGTGTCTAAAGCAGTCATCCTAAAATAGAATATTATTCTGTTTCCATTTTGTAAGATTTCTCTTCACTCAGATTCTCTATAGCTCCTTGCGTATTTATCCACTTGAGAGCTTTTGTTGTTCCAGCAATAGCTGAGTGTTTTTTCAGGACTGAGGCTCTCACAACCAGGCAGCTGAAAAATTGCTCTTGTCTTCTCCCACCCATCCTTTTTCTTTTTTTTTTTTACTTAATCAGGGCAGTATCTTCTCTGTGTACGAGGCAGCTGTTTGCAGCTCCTGCTGAGTTCCTGAAGGCTGTTTGGCACGTTATCACTGCTGAGAACTTGGAGGACTTGTTGCTTTGCATCGAGGCAAGCTAATCAATAGCATCTTGCCTTGTTCCAAACTATAGAATGCTCTGCTGTCTTGACACTCTCCTGTAAGCCCTTTTCTCGTGGTAACGCAGTCTTTACTTTTATTTAAAGCAGTTTCCCTTGATTTCTGCTACCAGAGGCAGGAGGTTGTTTGTGGATGCTTCCAACTTGGAGCAATGTAGCAAGGCTGATGCATTAAATTCTCAGTTGATTTTTTTTTTTTTCCTTTTAATCCTTTCCACCTACAGTGTTTTTTAGTTCTTTGCTTAAGACTCAGTTCTAGCATGATTGCTATGAAACTAAACTGTAAGGAAGAAAAAAAAAAATGGAGGATAAAGTTGAAAACCAGTTAAAACACACAGGTTTGGATTGGTTTGTTGTTTGTGTGTATGTTTGAAGTGTTTGCCCATAACTGGAATATAACCTCACCCCTTAGCCTCAGGAATTCCTCTCGAGATCTGTGGGCATTTCCCTGCCACTGAAGGCAAATCTTGTACTTCAAGGAAAGGCATAGTGACTACAGGTACAGCTGTAGTACCTAATGTTTTAATAATGTAAATTGTCTTCTGTGACCTAATCTGTTCCAGAGCAGTTTGCATTTTGGTCACCTAAAGTCAGATCATCTGTGTCTTGGAGAATGTGAATCAGGCGGTTCTCACAGCTTATTAAATGCCACCAGGAATGCTATGCCAATGAATTTATAACTGTATTTTCCAAGCTCCGCAAAGCAGCCATGGCATCTTAAAATGATCATAGTTGTTTTTGTTTTACTATGCGTAATTCTTCTGGAATACTCTTGTATACCATAAATGATGCCAACATGGCTTTGGCGAATCTGTTGAGGTTTAAGAGCTGCTGTGGGAACCAGTATGTGTTCAGTCTTTTGCAGATCCTGCAGCTGAGAACAGATATTTTCCTCTTCAGCGAGATTTTAAAACTTAGTTCTCATTAATACTGCCTCATGAGCAATGATTTAAATATTCTTCCCTTGGAATTAAAATAAGCTGTGCCATGACAGGCTGTTGTTTATCGACTGACGCTGTCCCGTAGCAGCTGCTTTGCAAGGCATACATGAAAATAGAGGAGCAGGGCGTGGGGAAGAAGTGAGAACAAGCAGACAAGAAAGAAGAAGGCTGACATATAAAATTACTAGATTATTGAAAAAAAATCACCCTCTCTTGTTTTCTTCTATGATCTGGTTCTAGGAAGCAAGCAAAAAAGTATAATTTAATATATTTGATACAAAAAGAAAACCAGCTTTTTGCCTAGTAGTTGGTTTTGTCCCTACAGTCACTTTTGCCAGATTTTTACAATCGTTGTTAAGTTATCCAGTGGGATTCCGTGTATCCCATTTTTCCTTCTGCAATGCAACACAGAAGAAAAATGTGTTGTTCTCACACGTGAAGGATTTTGCTTCCTATCGAAACACACTCCTTTCAAATCCGCAAACTCTGGGGCTCAGCTTTCGGAAGGCAGTTGTCAGTTTCCTCAGTTGTCTTATAAACCACATTTCCTGGTACAAAATAAAATACATTTTTCTGTATCCCTTAAGAAAATCTAGTAATAGTTGAAACTGAATAATGTGAATGAAGAACTCTTTTCTGCTTTTAATGTGTCTTTGTAATTATTTAAGCATGTTAGGTATGGCTACCCCAGAATGTAATGAGACTCCACGACTCCACGCTTGAGCATCAGTCCTGACCAATGTATTTAAAGTTGGAGGGGACTCCTGTGTCATAAAATGGTCTGTCCCGGGGGTATGGTTACAGAGTGAGAGGCAGCAGCATGGGGAAGGAGTGGAATAATACAAAGTCCAGGCAACTTTGGTGAAAGACGGACTCTGAAATAGATTTTCATGTTGACTTTTCCATTTACAGAGGCAGAAAACTTCATTTATTTTCCTTGCACTTTTGATGTAGTTGTTGTGAATGTTTTGATAGCTGAGCACTGCACACCCGGTGTATGTTGATGAATGTTTAGAACTTTCAGGACTTGCTGGGCAGTTGGGTTGATAACAAGCACGTTGATGTCACTTTTCAGCTTCTAGTAGTTGCTCGCTTATAACTTGTCATCATAATTTGGTCCTATTGACGAGAAAAAGGAGCACGTGATAATGTGAGACTAATTTAGTTATGGCTAATTTTTATCCAGTCTTCAATGAGTTGATTCTGTGGACAAAAGAAGGGAAGGCATTAATTCATGAGCCAAGGTTTAGGGGAGTATTTGATTCCTGAGATGAAGCAGAGGAAAAGATGCATGTTTAGATTTGGATTTTGGCTACGTGTTTAGGTTTTAGGTGTTTTTTTCTTTTTTTTTGAGGTTTTTCTGTTGATTCACTTTCTTGTGTGCCTTCTGTGAAGTAACAGCTGTGTTTTCATCCCTACCTTTTTGTTTCCAAATATATGAAATAGTGAGTTTATCAACATGGGCAGTGCTATTGTCAGTGCACATTATAACTCGTTGATGATAGTGGAACTGTATCTTGTTCTTTGGCGCAGACCAAGTACTTGCTAAAGCTTCACTCCTGCTACCTTTGCAGAGGAAAATGCATGTTAGTTTATCTAATGAATTTTATTTAGAACAAGAGAGACCTTTCCATAAGCAGTCAGTTTTTTTCAGTGCATTAATACAATTCCTGTGACTAATGAAGTCTGGTTCCCCCTGTGGTTCTCCAGGTCTGAACAAGACACAGTGTCACTTTGGAGAGGTGGGTCTGTGCAAATACTTTCTCCCACTAACTGCACTTCTGGAATGTAAGAGCCAGCAGGGAGGGAAAACCCTGTTATTCCTCAGGGTGCACAAGCCTCCTGAAGACAGTTTCTATGGCTTCATCTGAAGGAAGTGTTTTATTTTGCCACCTCACATATTCCTTTGTTCTCCCTGTGGAGTGCTGGTGTTGGTCTTACTGTAGCACCAGGATAGCAGGGTCAGCCTTACGGTCTTCACTGTGTGGGGTTTTCAAGATGAATCCTTAGAAATACGCACCTCTCTTGAACCCTGGGTTGTGTATATGTGGGTCCTTGTATCAGGGGAGAGAAATGATTACCTCACAGAAATTTCTGAGGGGGTTTTGATGCTGAACAGAATTAGGTATTGCAGATGCGAGGGGCGGTCTGTGAAAATGGGCTGGGGGCACCAGGAGAGAAGCAGCAGTAGCACAGAAATGAAAGCCAAAAAGCCTGGCTGAGAAACATGAAAGGGCTTATGTTCCTGAAGGAATTTCCAGTGCAGGTTTCCTTTATTCGGTAACATTCACTGAAATAATCTACTGAAATCTCTGAAGTAAAATTGTTTAGTGTGAGTTCCAAACTGGTGAAGTGCGTTTCACAAAGGCCTTTTCTTCCTTTTTGCATGACTTGAGTAGAAAACACTTCTTCCATAATATGCCCAAAGAAAATCTTCACCTTCTCCTCCTCCTCCTCTCATCCTGGTGCCTTTCTCATATGTTACTCAGAGCACCGGGGCAATGACACTGGAGTTTGTGTTGAGGCAGCACTCTTGCTGGGCATTTGATTTCAGGAGTTTCTATCCCTACCCAGTTATTTTGGGGCCTTACGTATCGTGTGTTAAAAAAGGACAGAACCTGATCTCCGAAGAGTAGAGAAAGTCCACTAAAGGCAGATCATCCTCTTCAGTCGAGATTGGGCTCTTCCTCATGTAGTGCCTCTGTGTGCTGTACGGAGTAACCCATTTATCCCATTAATATTTTCAGCAGATATGTGTGTATATGTGTGTGTGTGTGTGTGTGTGTGTGTGTGTGTGTGTGTGTGTGTGTGTGTGTGTGTATACAACCCTTTACCCTTGTGGCTGCTGCTTATTTTAATATTTTATATTCAGTCTTTTCCATAGCGAATGGGGGATCTTTTTTATAGTGTTTGTCTAGTTGTGTACTTGTGTGATGGTTCAAAAAAAAAAAAGGCAGATAGATCTTCTGTAGTGTTGGTTGTAATGTTGGTGAGTTTTAGTCAAGTGTGTGTCCTCATGATGCTGTGAGCGTTATAGAAACAAGGCATCTCGTCTGCCTTCAAAAGTTTGCTCTTTCAAAGACAGCACTTGAATGAAAGGAAAATCACCCCGATGGTACAAGTAGGTACACTGCTGAGGTATAGCATTGTTCTGGGGCACTGTTAGACAGCTGAATCTAATCCTGGTTTTGTCGCTGTGTCCCTTATAAATAATGTATTGTTCAATTATATATCTTAATTTTTTTTTCATGGACATTGGTCACATTGTTTTTTGTAAGAAGGTAAAGTTTGAACTCGGTGCTGAAGTTACAGTTCTAAAGTGTATTTGGTTATTCCAATCCAAAGAGTCTTAGTAATGGCTGTTTTTCCTGCTAATAGTAGATTGTTTTGCGCTATGGGTCTTCATTTAGGGCTTCTACATATCCTCAAAAAAATCAAATCACACAGGCATATTTTAATTTAAAACTCAGGAGTACACATCCTACTCTGTCGGCATCAGTTTGCTTTTCAAGCAGTAGCTTAAAAACTGCTGCTGAGATTGGTTTGCTCAGCAGCTTGCAAAACCAAAGCATTAGCAAAAAATAGTTTTGGATTCCCTGAAGATTTTGTTATTGACTTCCATTAGTGTAAGTTATGTCCTGGAGTTGCGGATTGAGCGTATACATTACAGGCGTCGGTACAAGGCATTCCCATTAATGCAGGTATCCTTGAGTGTTGTTTTTTGTTGTTCTTTTTTCATTTTATTAACATGGAAAAAATCCTGCGTGAGGGACGTGTTATGAATTATGATGTTCCAAACGTGGACCAACTGCCCTTCATGTGCAAGTCTGTAACACTTGGTGATAAGTGCAGCCATTGCTTGCAGTGAAGCTCTTTCTCCTAATGATCTTAGCTTCTACTGATAGCCATCTCTGTAAATGGATGACTTGGTATTGTTCATTTTCATCTCTGTAATTGTCCATTTCACAGATCTTAGCTGGGAATAAAAAGCAGGCAGGTGATGGTAGGTCAGCTGCCACTAATGAACTTGTAGCTGACCCATGCATCAGTCACAATTAATATTAATAATCCTATTCAAAAGTATCGATTGGAAGAACTAATGAAATTCAGATGAGCGCTTCTCATAAGATGTGTTTTTGCAGTGTGTTTTTATTTCAGTGATGTTCATGTATTCTTTTAAAGATGCCACATTTCTCTTCTATACACTAGGGGGAAAATAGTGTTGTGAAATAAATGAAGATTTGCTTCCTAGAGTGCCTAACGTTGGTAAAACAACAGATACACCTTGAATAGATTGCTGCAACATGGCCTCACTTTCATGTACAGCGTGGATACGTGCATTCAATCTGCAGTCTAGGCAGTTTTTTATTGCACGCACAGCCTTCTCCGTTTCAATTTTTAATTGGTAAAATACTGTTTTCTTCCATTCAAAAACTATTTTTCCATTCAGTTTTTGTATGAAATTGCCTCCCGGAGAAGTGGGCAGAGTGGCAGATTCTGCAGAGTAAATAGTGAGTCTGGATCTACATACAGTGCTGTCAGATATCCACACACGTGCTGCTTTGTTGATTTTCTTCCTTTCAGTGACTGCAGGTTGTTATGGCAATATTAGCTGGTATCTGTATGGTATTTCCTGGAAGATGTGTTGACAAATCATCAACCTTTAAAAGTGAATGGAGACTTGTAAAGAAAGGAGACAAAAAGACAGTTAAGTTGCGATCGTTTCTCTGAGCTTTGAAAGGAAAATACTCATTTTCTACAGTGTAAACGGGTCTGCTACATAGAATGGGGAAGAGTTTCAGGTTTTCCAAATGCCACACTAGGTGAGGTCTTTTTTAATATAACTTGAAATAGATGATGAATTGCTGGGAAGACTGTTAGAACTGTGCATCCATCACTTCCCAATGTGCCTCAGGCACCTCCCGAATGTTTGCTTTCTGTCAGACTTAAGATATTGTGATGGATCAATCCGCCAGTAAAGGTCGGACCTGGCAGCAGTGCTCACTCATCTGAGAAACTGAAAGGTCAGAGTAGTTAAGGCTCTGGTAAGACCAGAAGCTGAGCATCACCACATGGTTGTACTCCCACTCTTAATTTCACGCGGGTGTGATGGACTTGCTGTGTGTTCATTTCTTTAGTCTTGTTGTGCACCAATTTGGTGATCTTCAGCTTTCCCTGAACTTCATTACTTAAAGTGAATCCATGGAGTGATGAACACTTTGTTGCCATATGGGTGTTTTTAGTGAGCTGCTCAGCCTAGTGCTGGGGCAGCGTTGTTGCTATAGCTCTGTGCAGAATGAGAGCGATCATCTGATGCTAAGATTTCCGTGCCATCAAATAAAATTGGTTATAGAAAACAGTGATTGAATCTGTATGCTTTTAGCCATCTGAACAGTCACTGTAATGTTAATGGAATACTCACACTAAGCAGACTGCGTCTCTTGAAGGGTATGTTTGTAGATGGTGATCATTGCTAAGCCAAGGAACCGCAACACAAGAGAATTTCTGCCATGTTCAGGGGCTGCAGTGTAACTGATGTGAACTGGCAGCCTAGGCTGAGCCCAGCAACAGGAAAAGCAGAACCCAAATTGTGAGGCTTGGAATCTCAGACGGGCTCCCGTTCTTTCTCCAGACCCACGTCTTTTGTTGATCCAAGTTATCTCCTTTCACTGGTTCTGATGTGTTATTCATGTGGTTTCAATGTGGTTTTATTTTGATAAAGGAATGGAATTTCCCCCGTTTTACTGTAAATGTGAGAAAAAAGCTTTTATGGTGTTGTTGTAGTCCTAGTTTAGCTGTAACCAGATAAGAATAAAAACATCAAAAACTCCGTGGCCTGTCGCTGGAGATTAAGGAAAAGCATTATGAAGATATAGGACTGTGCTTCATGTAACTATTTGCTACAAATGGAATGGAGACATCATCTAATTGTTTGTGCCTTATTCCTTCAGGAGTGTAAGAAGCCTGTCATGCACAGCAGCAATAAAAGCTGCGCTGAGTCTTGTAGTGGGGAGAAGGATTTTAATGTAGAAGAGACCAGGTGGGAATTGATACTGAAACAGAAGTAAATATGTACATTTACTAAGGGAATCTGTGATGTATAAAACATAACACTATTTCTTGGCAGTTTTTTTCCATTTGATGGCACTAATATCTCTATAATTAAGAGGAATGGAAGCATTTAGACAAAAACTGTGTACTGTTACAAACCATTCCTTTTTTAATTGAACAGCTGTAATTTCTACCAATGGAACAAACTATATTATAAGAAAATGATTATTAGTTTAAAATGCAAAGTTAAATGAATGCAAAATTAACAAACAGATGGTGAAGAATTATTGTGTTTTATTTCACTCCTGGGTAAAAGGACTCACGCGTGATTGTAAAAATGTCATCACACTTCGTAAACCTGAAAGCAAACAGAATTTGCAGTTGTGCACATCTGTTTTGGGACACTGCTAAAGGGTTAGAAGAATCAACGTTGTTTTCAAATAAGGGCATTCATCAAAAGGATATCATTTGCTTAACAGTTATGGCTTCTGCTAAGCATCAGACCTAATGTTCTGTGGAATTCATTACAAAATTTGGCAGCTTTTTTCTTTGCAAGCTACTGAGGCAGCGTGCTGCAAAATGAAACAAGCAGCCTCTTCTTGTCCCCACCTCCCGGATCCCCAGAACAGCAGCTGAATTACCTGCAAAATGCTGGCCTGTGGCTTAAGGATTTTAAATCCATGCTTCAAAATGCTTGCCCAAGGAATGTTGGTGATGTCATAGGAGTGAGTGATGAGAAAAGCAAGTTGCTTATTTGTGTGGGTTTTTTTTGGTAGCTGATGAATTAAAAATATACATACATATATGTATATATATATACATACGTATGTATATATAATGACAAAAGGTCACCATGTCTGGGAATGAAAGATGGGAGGAATACGTGCAATTGGCTTGTTTAGTCAAATGGGAAAAAAAAGCCTAAAAGCTCAAGCCAGATGAAACATGTGAACCTTTTATTAGAAAAGAAATTATATTAATGTTTCAAGCTGGTATTTTCAAAGTATGCCATCTAATTGCTTTATTTGAGCTCAATTTGCAAAAATTAGTGAACTGAAGATGTAGGATTTTGTTTACGATGACTCTGTGCCATTTGGAGGGTGCAATTTAGAAACAGCCAAGGAAATAGGAATTATGAACAATAAGGTACTGATTGCAGTCAGTGGGGAAGGAATACTAAGGAGGTGCTCACTAATGAGGGAGGTATTAAAAGCAGGAAATTCTTGTATTTTTTTTTGTGTGTGTGTGAGCATAATCCAGAGTTCCTTGTCACCATATCCCCACTATTACCTTGTAAATTACGTGGATCACTGAGTGTGTATGTAGAGGATTTGCCGACAGTAAATGTTAAGCCAAGTTAATATATCTACAAAATCTTTCTTAAAAGAATGTGTTATTAAGACTCCCAAATCAAACACACGAAGTTAGGATTCGCCAGCAGACAGGTTGTCTGCACACAATTAATGTCCTTTGTGTACACGCCTGACGATGCCGACCTTAGCTGTATGATCACATGCAGAACGGTGTGTGTCTGATTCATTCCAAAGATGGATGTTATTGCCTCTTCGGTATTATGTTTTTTTGTTGTTTTTCAGTGTTTAGCTATGTAGACTATTCAAATAATAGTAAAAAGAAAGAATTACTTTTTTCCTTGTCATTTTCTTATGATGCTTGTATTATAACAAGCGCATGAAGTACCTACCTATGTATTTTTCCGAAGAGCAGATTTATGTGGATTTTTTTCTGCATCTTGTTTTCCATTCTTGTCAAGAGAAAACTGATTTTTTAAATTTGTTTAAATTAAGAACATGTATTCATTTGAATGGCCCATTGCTTATCGCCGTGCTGACAAAACCCTTGGGGTGGATTGCGAGTGTTACCAAGAGAGATCTTTAGTCAGCATGTTTCAGGTGAGCTTCAACTCAAGGCTGACATCTGAATTTCAACCTCTGTAGGACGTGTCCTCCTGGGAGCTGTGCTTACATTCCAGTTACAGCCATTGGAGATCTAGTAGGTATTGTCAGAGGGGCCTGAAAATAGACACCTATTGGTTGGTCAGCTGAACTGCAGCGAGGTGTACTCCATGAAACTGCCGTGTTTCTGTTAAATGTAATGGGAAATGAAACACTTCTTATATAGGCACAACATTTGGATACTGAGGTGTCTTCATCTCAAGCCTTATGTCATTCAGAAACACGATGCGACTCTATCAGGAGATAATTATCCGTGATGCTATTAAGTAACTTCCTATTAAATAACTCTGAATGATACCAAACTAGATGTAGTAATAAAGACATAACCTATAGATTGCACATGTCACTTCATGTCCCTGCATGTGATTGAGGATCACAGGAGTTGTGTTGGATCAGACAGGAAGTTGACTTCAGCTCAGTGTCTTTGATGATGACCAGTGCCAGATGTCTTGAGAAGACCATCATTAAACAGCAAGTGTGTAGCAGTATTTCCCCCATTTTTTTTGGTAAAGCCTCCAACAGTTTGTGGCTTAAACCATGCTCTGCCAGCAAAAGGAAATTTCTACATGTACTTCTTAAGACCTTCCACACACGAATCAAATGGAACTGGTGCAATAGTCTGCTTCCTGAGCCTGCCAGAAGGCAGTCTTAACCAAAAGTGAGGATTTCTGTTTTGCCATGTTTACCCTGAAGTTGCTGATGCTGGAGCCTAATTATCACAGTCTAAACTACGTTAAATGTTACTGATCTTCTCATTGTTGACATGCTAAATAAACAACAAGCTCACATGCCCTTCTGTCACAGTGGTATTAGGTGAGAGTTGAGGGGATGGTTGTTAGGCATTGGAAGTTTAGACTCACTCAAAGCATTTACCTTATCCTAAATCTTGTAGAAAGCAAGGGTGTGCATTAAGAAACTGCTTTTCTTCATTTCTGTTTGCGTCAAATTTGGCCAGATTGCAGCTATTCCTGCTTGTCCCTGGCTTTTCACAGTTTTAGAGCAAAACTTGTTGGTTTCTACAACTACAGTTTTTCTAGAAAACGTCAGGGTATAGTAAACATTATACTAATGCCTTAATATGTGCTCTCCTTGTTAATAGCAGTGTTAAATTGTGGTTGTTTCTGTTGCCATTTATTGCATTGTACTCCTTATTGCCCAGTGGTACTTAAAATGGTTCATCTGACATTGGAGGTGCTAATAGTTCTTAGTATCCGTTAAGCAGTATCAGCTTTTTTGCTGGATCATGGTCATCAATGAAGAAGACTGGAGCTACCAGAAAACATACCTTATTAATCTCTGTTTACTCTCAAACTTTTCTGAGGTCAAATTAATGACAAGTTGTTAATGTCTACTTCTCCTTAGCTATCAGTTTATATATTGGGAGCCAAGTTTGAAGTTTCTTCTTACTGGTAGTAATTGTTTCATTAAGAACAGATGGCTTTTGCATAGTTTTGAGTAGGCTATGTGTTTTAATTATAATTAAAACCACTTCTCGTTAGCACAGGTTTTGTCAGCTTACCTTTTTAAAACTAACTCTATAGTAAATGCAAATATTTTGTCTTTTTGCTGAATAACATTTTGCATTACCTAATGCTAACATTTAACCTTATTGTACTAATCAGGTTGCAAGTAAGCTTTTATTCAAAGTTCCTATTTCAGCCTTCATTTAGTGTCTGCATCCTGAGGGTTGTTACTCGTCCATTTGCTGAAGCAGTAATGCTGTGGAGTAATAAAATGATAAAATATGACCTCGTAATTTCTTCGTATTACTGTATGGATCAAGTCTTCCATTATGCCGAAAACAGACAACTTTTCTTCATTTTAACTTGCTCAAAATGTTGGAATGTGCTACTGAAAATAGGAGGTAGCAGACCTGTGGGTGGGATGAGAGCTTTCTTGCCATGGGTGAATGCCTTAGGAGCTTACTAGGGAAAACAATTGGTAACCAATGAAGGACATTTTCAATAGGAAATAATCAGTTGATGCTGCTTTGATGACATTTATTTTATTCGATATACTCTGAATAAATAACAAACTGTCTCTTTAGCTTTGTGGCACCTCATCACGTTTTTGGTTTATTTTCAGTAGAACAGAGCTGTAAAATTATTTGATCCACGAACAGACAGCATCCATCTTGCTTCAGCCTTTAGAAAGCTTGGATCCAGCTTCTACCCCTTTGACAGAGCACTGTGTTTTGTGCTCATACCAGTGAAGTGGAAGGCTCCATGCTGGCTTTTCCTCCCTTCCTGGGCCCAGCACAGGCACATTTGAAGGCACATGCTGTATTGAGTTGAAGGCACATGCTGTATTTTATCAGAAGTGGGATTTATGCCTCCCTTTCATCTCTGACTATCTTAATACCATATTTTAGCAATAGAGTAGTAAAGTAGTACTTGTTACTGAGTTTTATTTAGCAAAGCTTTTATATTTTTAAAATTATTGTACTTTTGCTGTTCACATGCTTGCTTTTGTCTTTACAAGCAGTCGAGCTGGCTGCGTGCTTGCTCTCCTAGGGTCATAGTGTGGGGCCTATTTTCAGCAAAACGTTGGCTTCTACTGCTGGAAAAGTAACTTCTCATCAACAGCTGTTGCCAAAAAAAATCCCTTTGGGCATTTATTTCGTCAGACTGCTTTATATGTCTTATAAATACAGCAAATGTTGATATTCTGTGCTTTTTATTTGCTTCAGATGATATACACCACATTGTTTTTAAAGTGTGTGTTTTGCTTAGCTGCCAAATGCTTTTCATTGCCAGTGCAGTTTAGCAGATGGGTTTGAAGGGTTCAATTAAATGTAATTTGGGCTTCCATTTATCTTCCAGCATCTTTCATGATTCTTTAAATCAACATCAACATTTTTCAAGGCTTTGCATTAATCCTATATTTTGCTCATTTCTAATAATTTCATCATGCAGTCGTACAGCATTTGGAAGAAGGCACGCTCTGATGTTACATTGTTATGTACCGTTGTTGATTGGTAGTTTCACAAAACAGATGTGACATTTTAAAATGTTATTAATATTGCTATTTAATCCATCTTCATTACTTCCAGTCTTTAGTGCATTTGATTGTTTGAGAGCTTGCAGTTCTCTGTAATTTTGTCTCCCATCAGATAAATTTTTAAGGAATTAATGATGGGATCTAGTGAAGACTTCAAATGTCGTTCATTGTTTGAATGTTGTTGAATGCTTTATTGGGGGACCTTTTCTGGGACATGAGCCCCTCCTGGTTTCCTGTTTCTAATGTTTATTATTGAGTAATACCTTTGAAAATGTTCTAGCCTGCCTGTAAAAATGAGGACTTGGCTTAACATGGGCCATCTCAATAGGATGCAGAAATGTCAAGGGCAAAGTGGGGTATAGATTGTTTGTCGTGAAGTTGAAGGCTTTGGGCTGTATTTTCATGACTTCACAGCTGAGTTGCATGATTTACCTCGTACAGCATCTTCAATGAGAGTTCAGTGGTTGTGTGGTTTCCTAAGATGAGTTTCTTGCATTGCACTGATTTTGCTGGCAGTCTTCGAACGTAATTACTATCATTAGCTTCTTCACCTGCTTCAAGAACTCCATGCAGCCAGTTGCTTATCATGTCCTCTGCCCTCTGCTCTGCATTTTGGCTGCTCAAATAACAGCATGCGTCTTTTTCATGCTTGTACCAGGTGTTAGAGAGATGGGTAGAGGTGAGAAGAGTTGCAGATCTCAAGCCTGCAGACTGAGTGTTGTAGCACGGAGAACTTGGCAGAAGTGATCCTTAGTGACCCACTTTCATTTATAAACTGTTTATCTTTTTACACGGCAGTTGTATTTGTCTGGCATAAACTAGTACTTTCTTTTCCTTGCCTGTAATTTGTACCGCAGGCAGATATTTTGCTAAAGATGTGATGTTTCAAGAATGTTAGCTTAGCAGTTAACACACGCAACTTTGTGATTTGTGCTTTCATGTGGGTTGGTTTTGATATCTGTGGGCTTGTAATAGTACCGTTTCATGCCTAATTTCATGCTAGACTTTGAAACACAGAAGAATTATGGTAATAAATATTTTCTGTATTCTGAGAATTAGGCAGGTGCAGTGTGTAACTTTTTGTTTTGGTGTACGTTCAGATTTGGATGTTACTGGATGCTTGAGCTAGCAATCAGACGTGCCAGTGCTGTTATTAAGGCATGTAGGTTTATTATGAAAGATGAGCATCCCTGAGCTCAGCTGGTGCTTTACATTATGTATGCCTTCCCGTGAGCCACTGACCTGCTTTTTCCTAAGTTTTCTTCAAACCTTATAGCACTCTGCTCTAGTCTTCAAATACTGTTGCCTTGGTGAAAAAGTGCAAAAGCTTGTTACGGTGCTTTGGGGACTCTAATGAGTCCAAGAAAGCAAAGAGACTTGATTAACTGAATCTGAAAGGTGTGGGTGATGTTTTATAAGCAGGCTGATGGACACTGTTCCCTCTTGACTAAGGAACAGGAGGGTTATTGGATAGTTCTGTACGAGAAGTTATTTCTTCACAGACGTGACTGTGGCCTATAGTAATAATCACACTTCTTCATGACTTGTTGAAGGCTGTTGGTGATGTTTGTGTTGCATTGAAATAAGAGATGAGAGGAAAGTACTGGGTTATTTAATGCCTTATCATCCCTGTGGGAATAGTTGTATGATGTCATGCAAGTTTTCAATAGAACATAATATTTCATTGTAATTCACATTCCTGATTACAATGTCTACAGTTCTACATTATAGCGTAGAGAGCAATATGTTTTTTTTTAGTTACAACCTCTAACTGGTCTGCCTTTATTACTCAGTGTAAGCCCCTAGGCCTTTTTTACTGAATACATAGCTAAAGTCAGTTAACAGGTAAAAGAGCATTTTTCTTCTGTGATAAGAAGAATCACAGTCGTCAGAGCAATTTAGGGTGTGTTTTGCTGAATGTTTTAACTTGGAAGGATCCGAGAATGCCACTGGAAGACACTGTCCCAGCCATTGTTTGGTCTTCCTGGGCTCCATCAGAGGAGGGATGGCCAGCAGGGACAGGGAGGTGATTGTCCTTCTCCATTCTGCCCTTGTGAGGCCCTATCTGGAGTACTGCGTCCAGGTCTGGGGCCCCCAGTACAAGAAAGACAGGGAGCTGTTGGAGAGGGTCAAGAGGAGAGCCACAAAGATGATAGAGGGCTGGAGCATCTACCCTGTGAAGGCAGGCTGTGAGGGAGCTGGGCTTGTTCAGGTTGGAGAAGAGAAGGTAACCTCATTGCAGCCTTTCAGTACCTAAAGGGAGCCTATAAAGAGGAGGGGAGTCAACTCTTTGAAAGGGTAGATAACAGCAGGACAAGGGGAAATGGTTTTAAGTTGAAGGAGGGGAGATTTAGGTTGGATGTCAGGGGGAAGTTATTTACCAAGAGAGTGGTGAGTTGCTGGCACGGGCTGCCCAGAGAGCTTGTAGATGCTCTGTCCCTGGAGGTGTTCAAGGTCAGGTTGGATGGGGCTCTGGGCAACCTGATCTAGTATTAGGTATGGAAGTTGGTGGCTCTGCCTGTGACTGGAGGGTTGGAGTTTGGTGACACTCGTGGTCCCTTCCAACCCAAACCATTCTGTGATTCCTCGGTGCTCACTCCTTCCTACCAGCCTTAGTCCTTGTGGAGAAACAGATTTGTCTGAAAAAATATGCTAGAAAAAAACAGATTTTGAGTGATCATTGTTTGTTTTTCAGCGATGTGCATATTGTAAGCACCTTGGAGCCACTATCAAATGCTGTGAAGAGAAATGTACCCAGATGTACCATTACCCCTGTGCTGCTGGAGCAGGCACATTTCAGGATTTCAGTAACTTGTCCCTCCTTTGTCCAGACCACATTGATCAGGCTCCCGAAAGATGTAAGTACGCTTTATTCAAATGCCACAATTAGCCACAGCTGAAGATTTAGTAATTCCATCTTTCAGCTGTAGTAGCTTTTCCTTAGCTGATATCCTACTTCAAAAGAGTAGGGTATCCTGTAAGATGCCTGAATTTGCTTGAGTAAGCATGTGATTTTATTAATAGCCTCTGCTGGCAGTTAACATTGCGTCGGAATGTTCATGACATACAGGACTGAGATTGTAATATATGTTTGAGACTTGTTGGGTTTCTGTAAATAAATTGAGTCTACTTTATTTTTAAAAGCCTTCTTACATGTTTATCGAAAAATATATTCTTACTATGCATTTGAGTATGTCTTAGAAATAGGAGTGTAGTTGTGAAGATTCCAAGCAGTCTGATATTTCCTGAAACAGGCTGTTGGGATGTACTGTGTGGTGATGTTAAAAAAATTATTTGTGTTACCATTGTTGTACATCCTAAAAGCTTGTTTGCAAACCAGCTTATGCTGTGCTTCATAGGTTTTCATGGGATTAAAGAATCTCCACTGCAGACAGGGCACTTGGCTCTGCTCACCACAGGGGTATTAGAGCATATTCTTGCTGCTTTTTGTGTGCTTGTTCTAAGGGAAGATTTGTTTGGTGCCGTTCCATTCAAACTCTGAAATATAATTCATTCAAATGTTTTTGAAGTTTTCTTTTTGCCTTTTAATATTATTTGTTCAAACAGGGGAGAGGAAGGGAATGTAAGTGTAGTTTTGTCTCTCATTCTCAACCCAGACCTCTTCATCCTCTGCTGCTCACGCTGCCTTCAGGTGCAGGTTTCCCTCCTGGTTGTAACTGAGACCAGCAGAGGGAGCGTTGGGAGCACAGGAGGGAGACTCGTGGTCCGCCAGGCATAGCCACCGTGACCTGAAGTGCTCCAACAGGACATGTTCAGTCACTCCACAAGATAGCTCTGGTGAACCACCTCTGTTTTTAGCAGCTGAGCTGAAGATGAGCATGCTTAATGCAGCTGCAATTGCCAGAGAGTTTAGCAGTGGAACTGCTCTACTCCTATTTGACAGGTGTCAATGAGATATGTTTGTGGAGGCCACATGCTTACAGGAGGGACAAGGCATACCTACTTGCCCTAGGTCAAATTAGAGCATGTGTATTGCAAGCATTTCAGATAAATAATAGTTTTAGATCTGCTGGGAGTTTTATTTTGTAGTCATTCCACCTAAGAATTGGTCCTCAAGCTTTGTTTTACATTAGGGGAAATAGAGTAAGCCTGTTTCTTTTGTTAAGACTTATTAAGGCTTAAAATGAATGTACTTTTGTTCTGAGAAGTTTAGTTGAGTATACTGGAAGAACAAATGAAAGGAGTAGTTATTAAGTAAATGAATTAAATTTGAATTTTGTAAGCATAAGAACTACGGAAGATTTTCTTGGCTTCATTGGGTTCATAGAATTGTTAATAATTTTAAATTAAATTATAATTGGAAAAATGATTTATTTGTAGCAAAAGAAGAAGCAAATTGTGCAGTGTGTGACAGCCCTGGAGACCTCTTAGATCAACTTTTTTGTACGACCTGTGGCCAGCACTACCATGGGATGTGCCTAGACATACAAGTTACACCTTTAAAACGAGCAGGTTGGCAGTGTCCTGATTGCAAGGTGTGCCAGAACTGCAAGTAAGTAAGACTTGAAGTGCGCGAGGGGAGGAAGTTCTTAGAGATCCATGTGCTTTGATTCTAAAACATCATTTTATTATCAGTTCTTGTGTGTTCAAGATACGTTTGGATGTTACATTGAGGGGTATGATTTAGCTGGGAAGTATTGGTAATGGTTGGACTAGATGATCTTCTAAGTCTTTTCCAACCTTGATAATTCTGTGATTCTGTGATTCTTTGTTTTTTCTTCCAAAAATGTAATTATTTGCTCTGATAGATCTGTCATGATATATTAAGTAGTCAAATCCTTGCGTTGGGATCTGTGTTCTAGAGAAGAGGGCTGAGCTGCATTTCCTACACGTTATACTCCCAGAGTTTTCATCATTGTGGCAGGTTTTGGAGAGCTACCAAAGCGTGTGATTTCATTGTCATTTATATAAAAGGATTTTTTCCAATTTACCAAATGAAAAATTTATTTAACGTAGTGCCTTTAACAATTTGGGAACCTGGGAAAAGGCCGCTTCATTACTACCTCGTAGACCTGATCAGGCAGTGCTTTGTTAACAAGTAGAACAGTCACTATTTGCCTGCATTCAGGTTCCCTTACTTTAAAGATTTTTCCTTAATCACACACAGCTAGACAGCAAATGCCAGCAATGAAGGTGTGATTATGCATGTTCTAAAATGCATCTCTAAAACTGTTGTACCAGTATTTACTAGCAGACTCTCTACTGGAAAAGTAGAAGAAAATCCACATGAATTGACATGGAAGCTTTGCTAGTCAGAGCTCTTTTTTTGGGGGGGGGGGGAAATGTATTCAGGCTGATTGTAGGAACAAATAGAAATGCATGGGTTTTTTTTCAGAAATAAAGTATGTGTTTAGATTTTGAACTGATTTCAGTACAGAAAAGCCAATAAATCTTCCTACATGAGTATAAATGGAAACGGACTGATTGCTAGCAGTCTGGTTGCACAGGCTCAGTGCTTTTTGCAGTATGTGTGGTATACTTAATTGATGCTTTCATAGAGCCATTTGTAAGTGATGTTTGTGTATTATCATGCTTTCGGCTATCTACCTTTCTGTTTAGAAAGGTATCCGTTATCAAATGGATCTTTTCTTATTGCTTGTCTCTATGGTCTTTAAAATACCACTGTTTTTGTTATTAGACATTCTGGGGAAGACAACAAGATGCTGGTGTGCGATACATGTGACAAAGGGTACCACACTTTCTGTCTGCAACCAGTTATGGACTCTGTACCAACAAATGGTTGGAAATGTAAAGTAAGTGGAAAGGTTTCAGAATAATTCATTGTCTTCACAGGGAACCCGATTTTGCTACACACATTATACTAGATGTATTGCAGTTGGCTGTAACCGTGTAACGTACCTTGCAGTTTCTGAAGGAATCCCAGTTATATAGCTCCAGAGGGAAATGGGAAAGAGAAGGATCCAGGAGGAGTGAATAACCTCTGCTTAATGACAGCTGCTCTATGATATAAAATAAGCTATATGTAAACTGAAAGCTGTTCAAACTGTTGTATGTAATCTATCCTTGGAGACTGGTTATATTCGACCACTCCTTGCTTTTGAGAAGAGCAATTCTTCTGTACTTTGGAGTTCCTTTGGGCCTGGGGAGGGCAGGGTGAAATTGTGTAGTCAGTGGCTTTGTGAGTGAGTACAAATAGTAACAATAGTTTCAGAGTAATAAGGTAAATCCCTATACATGAGATGAATGTAATTTCGTAGTCAATTTGTGGTAGTTAAAAGAAGACAGAGATAAGAAATATTCCTCTCAGGTAAGGCAGTAGTGCAAGAAAGCTCTTCTTGCAGTTGCAAGAGTGTCCGTAATTTGTTATCAGATCACAGTTAATTTATTAGTGTTATTAAAAATAGAAACTTTATTAATTCAGAAGAGGAAAATGTCAGTTCATGCACAATGTAAAACATAATAATGAACTAAATTCTTGTGATCTTTAGAACTGTAGAGTATGTGCTGAGTGTGGAACGCGAACAAGTTGTCAGTGGCACCATAATTGTTTGGTATGTGACAGTTGTTACCAACAACAAGACAACTTATCTTGTCCTTTCTGTGACAAACTGTGCCTCCAAGACTTCCAGAAAGATATGTTGCACTGTCACATGTGCAAAAGGTAAGAGTCCTATAGTTTTCATTAAACTGTACTAAAATGCCTGAAGCTTATAGTGAGCTGGATGACACTGATGTATTTTTGTGAAAGGCGCAGACTTTGTGTGAAGCACAATGCTGTTGTTGTATCTTAGGTAACACCTTAATATTCCCACCCTAAATGCAACAGACAAATTAGTCTGATTTCAGTCTTAGCATGTAAGACGTAATTGGCTGTTACCAAGAAAGGACAGATAATGAAGTGTGCAGAGAAACATACACTGCTTTTTACAGACAAGAAGGCTCATCATCCTCACTTTTATAAGCACAGTGTTTTAATTTTTGCCTGTCTATTGCATAAGGCTTGGTAAACACAGTTAGTAGTCATGGTCTCTTGTTGTTAAATTTTCAAGTATATGTGCTCTGTTACATTTTGTGTGTTTTTCTACACCAGCAATGATTTTTATTACTTTAATAGTAAGCTGTTGAGAAACTTTAAGAATGTGGACCGTTACATATTCAGTGCATTGTTCCTTGCTGTGCAGCATTGTCATACTGCTTTATGTACCGTGGTGTCTTCGCAGCTTTAGCAGCAGTGTAGGTCTTCATGTTTGTGCTTGTTCAACTGATACATCATTTTTATTTCTACAAGATTTTTCCTAGTATTGGTTCAAATTTTTTATCTCCCCAGAGAAATGGAAAACAGTGCTGGAATATTTTATATTATTATTACAAAAATCACAAACTAAATTGATCTCCCCAGGTGGATTCACACAGAATGTGACAGATCTCCAGGTATTGAATTGGAGTCTCAGCTGAAAGACTACATCTGTACTCTTTGTAAACAAGGAGAAGGGGATCAGACTCAGTCTTGTGATGTAATGGATACTTCTGAACTCATTCCTGAACCTGACAGCATAGCAGGTAATCAAATGCAATCTTACATTTACAAAATACTAACATCAAAAGCATTAGCACATGCTTCACTAAGGCTTCTGTGCACCAGCCACTCAGATGTTGTAGACTTCATCCTTTCCTTTACTAAGCAATAGCTTCTCAAGTAATCCATTCTGTTTTCTCAGCATGCTTTCTGGCTCTTTGGCTTCAGGATCCTGTATTTGATGCACAAGCAAACAAGCACCTTATTATGGTTGCTTCCAGCTATCACAGCTCATAGCTCTAAACTTCTTTAGCTTTTTTTTTTTTTCATGTTGTTCAGTTCATAAATGGCCTAATTTGACAAGTCTTTTGGGACACTCCTGTCTACCAGGCGTAAGCCAGCTTCTGGTAGATGTTTGTGGTGACATGTAGTTTACCTGTGTCACTCTTGCTACTCAACTGTCTCGTACTACCCATTTGCTTCAGTACGTCCAGGTAGGAAGCAGCAGTGGGAGCTGGACTGTGTTGAAGGGCCGGGTGCATTTAACTGCACAGCTTCTAATCAGGATCCTTTTTCAAAACACTATGTAATTAGTGATTGCCTTCTGAGAGCTTCTTGTCTACGTAGACAAGGCAAACAGAAGGTGAGAAAGGAGGTTGCTGAAAAGTATAAAGTATTTTTTTAAAGTACTCAGTGACAGTAAGGAAACACAGAGAGAGTTTGAATCTCTGGATCCTGAGTGGTGGTGAGTTATCCACAAAACCTGTGTAATGAAATCCTAACTGAAAGCCCTCCTTTATTTCATACCATGTGCTCTGCTGGGTAGCACCTACTCACTGATAAGAAATGCTGAATTTCTTAAGAGAAGTGCAATTGCAGTTTAATTTGGAAGCAAGGTAATATGTGACAGATAAACTGCATTGCCATGTCCCTTTCTGATGCATAAAGATCAATGCTTGTGCACTGATCTTCCATTAAATCAGTAGCTCTGTTGCATAATTACCTGTTTTTGAAAGCCCAGTAATTTTTCACTGCAAAGGTAAAGTGTTAGACTATAGAAGAGCTGTGGCTTTTTGTGCATTCAGACTGAAGTTTTGCATAAGCAGGTCATTATCTTTGACGTTAGCCAGTTTGTGTAAGTGTACACCTTTGGTGAGCAGTGAAGAAATGATGAAAGAGATGATGCCAGGCAGTGACTGTGGGTTCGTGTATGCAAATATATGGAAGAACTCTGTCAGTGAACGTGGACATCAGTCCGTGTGGCAGCTTCAATCTCTGATCAGTTCTGTTCTGAAAGGTTACCAGAAGCTGTTGGACGTTCAGATGGTATTTAGATGATTTAGGAGGAAGCCTGCATTGTATCTAAACTCTCGGTTTTCTACTGCAAGTGCTTTAGAGTAATTTAAAGGTTTGGTTAAGAGGCTGGAGTTTTAAGTAATACTTCTTTTATGGTTTTTAGGTCTACAGAAACACTGTCAAGTGTACTTTTTTACCCCTGGAAGACTAGGATTGCTATCTCAAGTAGTAGGAGTAATCCTGCAGCAATTATAGCAGTGCAGTCATGTCTTAGTTTATGCCCAGGAGAGCACTTTTGTACATTGAAATTGGGTCTTGGAGCCAATCTAAATGATCATTTCCTTCAGGTTAAAATATCACTTTAGAGTTAGCAGAGTCTGCAAGCAGTTCTTAGGTGCTAAAAGTAGCATCGCCTAGTAGTTCCTGGCTTCCTAAACAGAAAGCTATATTCATTTACCCTTTTCATGCTAATGTCCATGAAAGATCAGTTCCTCTTGAGCTAGCGCTTACTATATTTTTGTTTCTCCTGCTCTTGCTTCATCTAGTGCATTTTAATGCATTTCCTTCACTGAAAAAGCTTTTATGTGAGAAAAAAGTACGTGCTTCCTGTTTGTGCCCTCTAACAATACTGCCGAATGAGGCAGCACTCACCAGTGCCTTTTCCCATGCAGTTTCATATTTTAATATGGAGAACCCACAGGAATAGGTGTGCTTATTCTAAAGTGGTGAAATCTGCTATCGTGCGGTTGGAGTTCAGCGAATGGTTTGGAAAGCAGTGTTCTGTGTGCTGATGGTAGATGGAACATCGTGTGCGTGTCGTGAGCCATGATATTATTTGCAAAAAAAAGTGTGAAGCCTTCATCCCACAAGGTCTGTTGAATTTTGCAAAGTGGAATTTGATAAAAGACCTTTTGTATTGCTCAGGTTATGTGACAGTCTGTGGCAATATCTAAATTGTATTTTCAGTATTAGGTATATATAGCTGTTCTGCAGCCCTTTTTCACCGTCTGAAAGGCATTAAATGGTTTCAGTGTTAATGAGAAGAAGGCTTCATCTTCTAGGAGTACTACGTATCCTCCCTATCTTTCTTGTTGAGCTGATGTGCCCTAGCTCCAATCATGTGGTTAAATATCATTCTGTTTAGCCAGAAGGTCATGCAGTGACAGAAACTACCGATGCCAAAGTAATGGAATAAACGCCATATTGATTTTGACTATTTTCTTTCACTCTTAAGCTTGTACAAATGAAATGGAAATGGAAAGTGGTGGAGAGGATATAGCATTTCAGGAACAACTCGTCATCGGTAATGGCCCTGGTCAAGAATCAGCTGTTGGATCTGTCACAGATGGTAAGAAAGATAAAGCATATCCAGACAGGGCGTGCTGCAGTTAGTGATCGCTTATGTTCTGGGAAGAAATGGATCTTACATTCACTCAGCAAGTACCAGAAGGAGTACAAATGGAATGGGTTCTGGGTCAAGTCATCTAAATGTGCTAGTGATTGATTGCAGTGGTGAAGAACATTCAAGTGTGTCTCATCCAGCCTAGCTCAGAGTTTAAAGCGGATTGCACTAAGGGAAATGAAGAAACATGTAGAGCCAAAGGAAAAAATGATCTCCCAGGTTAGCTATGGTCACCATGTTATGTATCGTAGCTTGCAGTAGGTACAAAGGCCACAGCTGACACGTTCATGATGAAATGCTAGACTTTGAAATATAGAGGCTGAGGAGTTTGTGTAGCGGTGTGAATTTGGGAGTGCAAGGGCAGTAGAAAGTAACTGATTGTAAGAGAATTGAAGTCCATCGGACGAAGATATTAGAAGCCAAATTCAGAGCAAGCAACGTGGTCCTCTGTGGAATGGGTACAAGACTCCTCCATGCAACTCCTCCACAAAGAAGGTTGTGAAAGAAAGGTGTTTGATTGCAGAGAAAGCTAGAGAAATACTTCTGAAATAAATCTTTAGGACGTGACCATGTGGTTTCCTGAAGTCTGGAAGAGCACTAGGAGGGAAATGGGAAATGTTTTTTATTTATATATGTACTGTTTCTCTTATCAGCTGTTTGCTTTTTGGAAGAGTTGGGAGAGATGATTAAAGTCCATAAATTTATACCAGCATATATCTTTAATAAGCAGAAATGAAAAAGGAGGGGCCACTTTTAGCTGACTACTTGGAAATGTTTGTTCAGATTGCTCAGAAATTAATCTAGGGTCTACTGGATGCTCTTTTTATTTTAAAGCAATGTTCCTCGTTGCTTACTCTAACTTTTATTCATCTGTCAACTTGACTCACAACATTAAAGCACTGGGAGCTTTCCTGGTATTTGCATTTGGAAATATTTTCTGTATGTTGTTAGTAGCTGAGGAGCTGCCTCTGGTACCTTAATGTAATCGTTTTGCCTCAGCACCTTTTTGTAGGAAACATGTGAAGGGGAAAGCTTGAGCTTATTCCTGAAAATGGCATATTTGTGATTTGCTCTGCTATGATATACATGGGAAAAAAAGAAATTGTACTATTCTGTGTTTTTAGTGTATGTTCTCACTGTTCAAACATAGATGCAATGAAAGATATTTATAGAATATGTTTTAAGGTACATATAAAATTCACTTAAAGTGCTACTGCTGGCTGTATGTGATGTGTACCAGCTATGCTTGTTGACCAGTACACTATGTACGTTGTTCATCATCGTACTGAGCATTTAATATATTTGTACTTAGTTACAGGCATATCACCAGAAGAAAAGACCTCAGAACTGGAAACAGAAGTCTCTAATGAAGTTAATTCTGCTGAAGTGGAAATGTCTCCTGAGAAGACACCAGCATCTGGTGACAGTCACGCTGAGAAAATGATGGAAGTGATGGAAGGTGTTCAAGCGGTAGCACAGCAGGAGTTAGGCAAACAAGTGGAAGAGACACAGCTACTGCAAGGTAGTGCTGAGGTATCAGAAGTAGCCACGGTAGACTCTCGGTCTCTGTCTTCAGTACCTGAGACCATAACTGCGATGCCAGAAATAGAAGGGGCTGAAAGCAAAGGAGGTGTTTGCATCCATGCAGAGCAACAACTGGAAATAATAAAAGTGCAAAAAGAGGTAGAAAAAGGAGAAAGCCTTGAAAAGTCAGAAACACCAGCTCTTCTAGAAGTAGAACCTGCTTCTGTAAGTGAAGGTGTTACAAACAGTTCACCAGTTGTGGACAAACCCGTAAAATCACCAGCTGAGACTTACCCTTCACTTCCCCCATCAGTTAACATAAGCAAGGCAAATGTGTCTTCCTCACTGGACTTGCATTCTGCGCGAGAAGTACAGCACGCTCAGCCGCCAGCACTGCCTTCCACTGCTGGAAGTGCTCTCCCAACAACGTACATATCAGTCACTCCAAAAATTGGCATGGGGAAACCAGCCATCACCAAAAGGAAATTTTCTCCTGGAAGACCCAGGTCGAGACAGGTAAGCATGCAGAACATTTCATTCTATATTTATGAAGCACATATTAGTTAGAATTTCAGTATAATCCTCAGAATACAGTATGCATTTATACTCCCAAGTGAGTGTTTAGTTAATTTCTTCAGGAAAACGATATCATGTTAATTAATTAAAAGAGTCTGTAGTTTGAGTTACAGTTTCTTTTGGTTTATGCTTAGAGAAAAACAAAATGTTTCATAGATTTTTAACACGTATGCAACAAATGCTGATAGACACAATATGTCTTCTAAGTCCTCACTTTTTTTTGTATATTCATATATTTTGGCTAATACTTTTGAAGTGTGTTAGCATCTTAAACTGCATAGAAAAATCTGCAGCAGCTGCTTCCATCATGCTTCCAGTTTTTTCCATGGTCAATATTCTAATGGTGTTGCAAGTAATATAATGGTTTTCTTCTATGAGCAAATACTGTCTGATGTAAGTTATGGTTTGATTAGGATTAAATCTGATCATTGAAAGGAATGCTCAGGTCTGTAGTTTTCTGCTACGTCCCGCTCTCTCTTCTAGTCGTGTGGTTGTGGGAGAAATGGTTCATCAAAAAGGATGTCAGTGTGACAAATTAGTGTTTCAATTCTATTCTTCATTTTAGTTTTTGGAACTTTCAGGCTGATCGTTTAATATTTTTCTTAACCTTGCACATTTCTTTGTGTTTTCATATAATAACAAGGGCTTCAAAAATATAGTCAAATGATTCTTTCTTGTTCTGAAAAGACTAAAATGTCATAAAGGCAGAAGACTATAAAAGACATGAAAGTTGGAAGGTTTCTGAGTATCTCTGAGTCATTTATTTAGTTATTTATTGTTCTCTGTGCAAGCGTGGCAGTTCTTGGAGAAATACAGGTGAACAAAAAATTGACCATTGAGCTACCAGGAGGAAAGTGTTTGATTATTTCTGCTCTGTCGTTTTGAAGTGAAGAAACATAATCCCTTAAAAGAATCTTTTTCCTCACACTGTGTGCTGCCTTAAGAATTATATTTATTTTCTCAGTTAATGATTTACCATAGTTTATCATGAAAGTTTTAAAAGTGGAGTTCTTTTGCAGTCTAAAATGGGGTGCATTAAAAACAGTGTGGCTGGGTAGGTTAAGGGAAGTGATCCTTCCCATCTGCTCCAGTTCTGGGCTTCTTGGAAAGACAGGGAACTTCTAGAGAGAGCCCAGCAGAGGGCTGCAAACATGGTGGAGGCCTGGAGCATCTCCCGTATGGGGAATGGCTGAGAGACCTGGGGCTGTTCAGTCTGGAGACAAGGAAAAGACTGAGGGGGACCTTATCAATATCTAAAGGATGAGAGTCAAGTGGATATAGCCAGGCCCCTTCATGGTACCCAGTGACACGACAAGGGACAATGGAAGTTCCATCTAAACATTAGGAAAACTTCTTTACTGTAAGAGTGACGGAGCACTGGAACAGGCCCATTTAGGAAAGCATGAAGGCTGATCCCCAACTGTAAATGGCTGTATTAGAGTAGACATGTATCCTCTTGAAAAAACAAAAACAAAACAGCTTTAAAAGTAGTAGCAGTTTGTATGTTCTGTGTGGAAGATAGTTACAGCCGTGAACATCTCAGTATATGGTGTGAGTAATGCAAATAGCAGTGAGCTGATCTGCAGTTTAGGAACGAGGAGTAATGCAAAGTCCAAGCTGTGGTGCTAACTTAATATGGTTTGTTCACCAGTTCGGAGATAATATTTTAAAATAAAAAGGTGCTTGACATTTTTGCAGTACCTGTAGTAGAATTGGACAAGTTACTTGTAAAGTTAATGATCTGTCTTCAAAAAATACATGGAGGTCTGTAAAGGTTTGCTTTGATTTTTATCATCTTTGACTCATGCTTTAAACATGCATTAATCTGGAACTTAAGTTCTGTGATGTGAATAGTAATTTTCTGGTAAGAAAATCCCGTGCACGTTTTGTTTTAAGGCCCAGTTTGTTTTCTTACTTTCCATTGATTATTCAGTTCAGACACAGACCAGCACCTTGTGGAAATCAGTGAAAACTGTCCTGAGTAAGGGTTGCATGAAAATGAAGGCCCCCTGGGTACGTGATCTGTGAAAGATAGATGTTTTCCCAACCTTCTACCAGTGATCTAAGTTCAGCAAAACTAAATGGTTGGGTTATTTTCACGGGTTAGGGATTGTGGCTCCCTTGGTAAAGCTAATCTTGGACCCACAACGGCTTTCCTTTAATGCAGCAGTGCTTGCTCCTGCAGGACTGCACTCCTTTAAATTAGATGCTTTGTGAAGTGTGTGGTTACTCTGTGGATGAGCCAGCGTTAGCCAGTTCCCACGGGTGACAACATTCCCCACTTTCTCCTTAGTTTGTGATCTACCTTCTTGGAATGTTCTGTTCCTCTTTTAAGAAGAGGAAGAAAAAAATCACTCTAGTGGATTTATGGAACCTCATGTAAAGGACAGGAAAAGGGTCTCTGCACTCTTGGAATATATTTTGCCTCAGTTTTGTAAGATAAGTTTGGCCTTCACCAGGGACAGAGAAATCTGTACCAATGAACCGTTTCTCATTTGGATTTACTTTCTTTAAGTTATTGTGCTGTGCATTAGGATGAATGATTGTCTCTTTCTTCAAAATCTATTTATAAAGTCACTAATATATTTGAATAATTATTCAATTTCAGTATGAAATGCAAAGTAATTTATAAATCTGGCTAGGAACAGCAAGAGGGGCTTCTACAAATACATCAGTAGTAAAAGGAGAACTAGCTGCACGTAAGCAGCCCAATGAGAGCCCTCTGTCCACCTAACATGGCATCTCAGCAGCTTCCTGTGATTTTTATTTCACAGGCTGTCTCCCATCTGCTTGTTACCCTATTCCATTATGGGACAAATTGTCTTTTCAGTGTGTTCTGAGTGCAGTTCACAGATCACAGACATTTGCTAGTAGCTGCCAGCGCCACAAAGCTGTTACAGTGCTGACCTCAGAGTTGTATCTGGGCAGTGTTTTCCCATGGAGTACACAGGTTGTCCCCCCGTGCCTATGAGTAATTTTCAGATTTATACCAAGGATCAGTACATCTGCTTTGATCTTTTTCATTATTTCTCTCCTGTAGGAGCGATCTCAAAAAGAATTATCACGTAGGTTAGGTGGTTACTGAACTGACATTCATCTAGTTTGAAATAAATCTTCACAGGAAATAATGGGTTGTTTTTCCAACAACTGCATGTTTTTAGTAGTGTTGGGGATAATTTATGGTCTTGAATGGAATAAGTTGGAAGTCATCAGTTATTTTTGCTGCAGTGCCCTGTGTCAGTGAGCATAATGCGGAGTCGAGGAATGACTGGTAGATAAGGCTTAAGGGTAATCTGTGAGATCGGGTTGAGTAGGAAATAAGCTTTTACTGAGTTTGTTTTACTGTATGAATTCTTTTAGAATGCATTCTGTGGGAAATACCCATTAGATGAAATGAAGGTCTTCCTTCTCATCATGAAGATACTGGTGATCTGTATTAGGTGGCTTGCTTGTTCCGGCTGTCTTAAGAGATTTTTCTGAAATGACGCTGAACAATGAGAAAAGTGGGTTCAGATGCATGTTCTTTTTTGGGTACTGCGACCTTTCAGCTGTCTTCAGTCCCATAGTACTCGTTAGCCTGTTACTGCAATGGTTGGTGTTCAGAAAAGCTCGGAAAGGGTCTGTTTGAAGGTTTGGGGTTTTTTTTTTGTAGGGTTGTTCAGTCAGTTTTTTCTTTGTTTTTATGAGGGAGGCTGTATTCTGAACATATGAAATGTTGTGCACGACCCTAAAATCACATTAGACGTTAAAAATGAAAGTACAGGTCTGTATATCTGGAATTGCAGTGTATTTCATGAAGGATTCAGCTGCGGAACACAGTCAGTGGTAATTTAGTGAGATCTCCTAACCCTTGATGACATTGTGTTTCTTTTGGTTCTAATTTACTTGCAGCTGTGTTGTTCAGTTTTGAGTACTCAGGAATATGATGAAGAATGAAACTTCCTGTTTCTGTCAAAGCACATAATTATTGCCGTGAATAGAACTTTCTTCAGTGTTGTGTGGTAATGGGCATTAATTAAAAGCCAGAATATAATTAATGAATCTCTTTGATGCAATTCATTTGTTCAAAGTATTGTGGAAGTGTGTGTTTTTAATTAAGTTTATCTGACCAAGAATTCAAATGTTTCTGATCTACAATAAAACTTGGATTAAATTTCCAATTTAATTCTTAACAATATGATTCATATGCAGTTCATTGTTTTTTTGAAAGAGGGAATATTTCATATTCAGGCTTAATATTCTATTTGCTTTTTAATCTTTTCATTATACTTAATCATTAGAGAAGTGTATCTTGTTAGAAGAGAAAATAATTTTGTCCCAAATGAGAGAAGGTAATTTCAGCTGTTGGTGAAGAGTTTTCAGCATGTTTGAGCTGATGGGTTTTGACCCTTCGCTGGCATGTCCCCTCCCTTACGGATTGATGTAGACATTGTTTCTATGATATACACGTTCCCTTTGTGCTGCCACGCAGATTTTACTTGAGTTGCCACATTAGAAGAACAATTACCTATTGCACATAATCATAGAATCTTAGAATGGTTTGGGTTGGAAGGGACCTCAAGTGTCATTAAGCTCCAAGCCCCTCCATCATGAAGGTTCCCAGACTCCATATTTAGTGCTAGACCAGCCTGACTGGGGCCCCATCCAACCTGGCCTCGAACGCCTCCAGGGATGGAGCATCCACAGCCTCTCTGGGCAGCCTGTGTCAGCAGCTCAGCACTCTCTTGCTAAAGAACTTCCCCCTGATATCCAACCTAAATCTCCCCTCCTTCACCTTAAGATGAGTTCGGGTAATACAAGAGAAGTGTAACTAAGATTCTGGCTTTATCCTGCTAGAATAAGAAGGCCCTTGATATGGAAACTAAGGCTAGCACAGTAAGGTTAATCTCCATATTGCCACAGATCTGCTGATGCTGAGTTGCGTGCCAGTGCTTGCTAGGGCTGAGGCATTTTGGCAGAAATAGGGCGGACTGATAAACTGCAGAGCTCTTGGCAGAGCAGAATCAGAGTCCGGCCTTCCCATTTCTGTCTGGTGGAGCTTGCTGTGGGCTGAAGAGCGAGATTCACCTCGAATGGCCCATGTATCAATTCCTCAAACTTAGGATTCAGGAAATGAATTATCCTTCAAGTATGCCCAGTTGTAAATTCAGACTGGAGGTGTCTGTCCCGCAGTCTTTACTTAGAGTTCAAGAAAGTCTTTCTCAGGTTTCAGTGTGTATGAGGAACTTCAGCATCATTTCGTGTACATCTTCACACATTCTTCTTCTTTTGCCATATTTCTTGGGAGGAGTTACAGAACATATCACCACGGTGGGAACTGTGTCAGTAGAGATAATAATATAATCAATTAGTTGAAAAGAATCTGTAGGGACAGTGTATGTATGTGTATTACACGCATATAAAAACACACTGTTATTTGAGATTGCAGTGTAACATGAAGACAGTGGTGTGAAAAAGCCTTAGTAGTGGGAATTGGTAGTGTTTTGGGTTGTTTTTTTTTTTTTGTGGCAGACTTGCAGGAGAGAGATGCTTTATTAAATATCATGGCTATTTTTCTTCTATTGTTTGCTTGCATTCTTTATGGTTCATGCACTTCTAAGAGTAGCTGTAGCCATGCTTGTCAGTAGTTCAGACTCAAACAATGAATAAGAACATCTGCTCTTTCAAAATGGGGTTTGAAGGGTAAAAAAAGGTATCCTGTCCTCTTACGGTACTGCCTCCTCAGCTTCATGTGTTACAACACGGGGCTGTGATTTACTGTTGTTATGACTGATTGCTTTGTATTTGCATTGTGTTTTGTTTATGAAACTCATTTTGTTGTACTTAACCATCACTTTGAGGTTTGTTATATTTGTTTCAGTGTAAGATTCAATGACAGCCTAAAATCCTCCCACCTCCCTCTTGCTCCGCGTGAACTAATGTACTAGTTAATGTAGAAATGCCTATGCCTGCATGTGCTTTGCTTTTCAGATTTTTTTGTTGCTTGCTTTTTCTTTTTTTTTTCCTGTTTTTTTTTCCTTTTTTTTTTTTTTTTTTTTTTTTTTTTTACGTTGCGAAGTTTTATACATCTATTTTCTCACCTACCATATCCTAGGGGGCTTGGAGTACCAATAATACAGTCAGCCCACCTTCCTGGTCCCCAGACATTTCAGAAGGTCGGGACATTTTTAAATCCAGACAGCTTCCTGGCAGTGCCATTTGGAGCATCAAAGTGGTAAATAATTTGAATTTATTTTCGTGTATCCGTTGCTATCTTTCTGCTGTAGAGACTACTGATGAAATTCTGTCTATCACAATCGAATTAATCTTCCATTCTAGTACTGCTTAACACGTTTAGAAACCATTAAAACTCTGGAGCTTTCAGGTTAGAAGAAAAAGTGTGCACTTTCCAGAGTGCACAATACGATGGCATTGCCTGCTATTCCAGAACAAAGGCTGGTTTATGTTAACCATTTCTTGTGTGCTCGGTATTTCACTTTTTGTGGTTGGCTTTGCATAACCATCAAAATAAGTTACATGAGAAGGAAAATGTCCTCAAGTCTGGCAGTAAGGTAGGCCAGGCGACAAAAGGGGCAGAGCTGGGGCTGGAGTTTGTTGCTGTGGAGAAACCCTGCAGAGCAGATTCAAAGTGACAGCCTTTTTAGCTTATGGGGGAATAAAAAAACCCAGCTACCTCACCGGATTAGATGGACCAAAGCTTTGATCCACAGTGACGGTTACCGTTGAAAATACCTTAAAAAACTTAGAGCATTTTTTTTTAATGACCAAAAAAAACCAAACAACCCTGAGTGGTGAAGCACTAACAAACAGTTGCAGGTTACCGATAATTTATTTTCATTTCACTTTAACACTCATGCTATTTTTATTTTGACATGAGCTTTTGCTGCTTCAAGCATTAATTTTCAGCTTACAATTCAGCATTAACACTGATACGAGTATGTGCTTATTCCTATTCCTAGCTCTGGGAAAATAACAATACTGATATGAAATCTGAAACATACAGATAAGAAACGTGTCAGAAGAGTTTACGTCTTAAAAAAACAAATTGATGCTTGTATGTTCTGTCTGTGCACATGTATTAACTTCATGTATGTAAAGACAACATTATCCCTTCACTTTTACTGCACATAAATACTTCTGCCATCAATAGTGTCCTTCCTCTCATTTTCTAAAGTAGTGTTGCATTACTTTACCTTATATCATAAATCAGTTTAATTTCTTGTTACATTTATGGATATATATTGAGAAAAGTATGATCTTCAGTATGTCCTTCTAAATATGACCATAAACTTTTATTATCTTCTTTACAACGGGAGTTGGTATATTTGAAAAATACTGTTAGTAATATTGAGCCCATCATGCTACTTTCCATCCATGGAGTTCCTATCTCTGTCAGTAGAGACTGTTCATGTCTGTTGGTGACACTGTCCCCAAGCAGCTTTGTGTTCAATTAGCATTGTTTTATTGAGTAAATGTTTTGTCTTGGTTTTAAAAGCAACTTCCAGCAAATATCTGGATCCATGCACGGTACCTTTGTAGGTAATCTGTGGACAGAGTTGAGCTGTTTTAGAAGTAGAGATAATTCACATACTCGAAGTCAATCAGTAATCTCATTGCTTATTTTGTAGTAGGAAGGACGTTTGCTTAGGCACATCCCACAGTTACTGTCATGTTTCAGAGCCTTTGCTCTCTATAGACGTGTTCTGTAAAGGTATGTGACACGTTGGCCAGAACTGGGTAGGGGACATTGTCAGGGTGTTCATTTTCTTTCTGGAAGCAATTAGGGAGTTCCTCTTACGGTTTGTATTCAGCTGATTTTGAAATAACAAGAAAAAAAATCATGAAATTCGAACTGAGTCACAGGAGCAGTGTGAGGTAATTATTATTTTAAAAACATATTTGCTTTTCTACAGTAAGTTGTAATTGAACACACTTTGTGGATGCTCCAAGAGCACACAAGCACTGTATGTCTCTGCATACAAAATAAGGAAGGGGGGAAAAGAAGCTGTCTAAAAATAAGTGGATATTTTCTAAGAGAAGCATACTATTATGGGGAGTGTTGATTTGAGTTTAATTGATATAATTAATATAAAAAGCTCTCTCTGTATGTGCTGAATTAAAAGAGTTCAGTGGAGCCAACTCCCGCTTCTCTTTGGAAGTAGGATTGAGTCCTAACAAATTCCAGTGTTTGCTTGATTATTCATAGTGAAAGAAATGTGTCTGTGATTGCAACTAATCAAGGGTCCGGGCCATATGCAGAATTCACATGAGCTGAGTGTTTAAAAAGAAAAATGAATCATGTAATGGAGGATATTTACTTTGGATACTTTACAACTATGGGGAAAAAAAATCCCCTATTTTCAATTATTCCTGAACCGAAAATAGATGTTTCTGGTTTTGTCTGCTTTCTCACTGGTGATAAAGGTGATCATATAAATTCATGTAAGTAATTATAGGAGTTAGAGTTATTTCGTAATGACCTATGCAGTAATTTGTTGACTGTGGCCTAGGGTGCCCATATGCACTTGAAATCATAGGGTGTTTTATTTTACTTACATTTTCCCTAGTTGCGTTGAACAAGTTTGAATCCGTCAAAACAAAAGGACTGCAGACTGAATTTAACTTGTTATCTCACACTGAATAGGGCCGTGGATCAGGATTCCCAGGGAAGCGGAGGCCGCGTGGTGCAGGCCTTTCAGGACGAGGTGGCAGAGGCAGATCGAAACTGAAAAATGGAGTTGGGACTGTAGTCATTCCAGGGGTAAGAACGCTTGTTTTTAAGTCATGTTGTAGTCCATGAATGTAACGTAACCTAATTCAACTATAATTCTGTCATTAAAATGCTGTTTAAAGCCGAAGAATACTAAAAAGTAGAGGTATATGATGAAATCTGGTTATTATTACATATGTATGATTATGAACTACAGCACTAAAGCAAAATAAACCTGAAGCAGTTTTATGCAGCTGTTTCCACTTAAAGGGACAACTGCTGGGCATCTTGGCATACTGCTTCTACTTCTCAAGTGGAAAAAATGCCAAATAAGTACAACATTCACTGAACGACAGGGTAGGGGAGACCAAGTTATGTGCATACAAGTAGAACAACAGCCTTAGCAGATCAGACCAGAGGTTGTTCTACCCTGGGGACCAAACTGGACTGCTGGGGGAAGAGCACAGAACAGAAGAGCCACAGGCAATGAGATACTGCTGTTCTGTCTGGGTTGGGGACTTGCTGAACAGAAGGTGGTGTCATTGCCTTGGACAGCTTCTGTTGGAGTTTTCAGTCATAAATTTGTGTATGTACTTCTACAAACTTCTATAGAACCTCTTTCAGTTCTATAACTCTTAAGCCTGTTGAATACAGGCATGCCTCCCTTGCTTTACATTGCTGCCTGCTTCTGAGAGCCCTTAAAGAAAAGATGGTTGAGAAGTGCATTTTATCCCGCCACTCATTTTTATAGACATCTGCCGTTCATCTTTGTTTTCCTTCCACTTTTTCATTGCTAATCCGGAGAAACCCAGTATTATTCGATGTTCCTTGTATGAAAACTGTTCCATACAGTTGCTGTCCTTTTCAGTTGTTCTGGTGTGTTTTCCTGTGTTGACTTTGATCTGCTGTTTCATATCTCAGAACTCAGTCTTATGGGGTTCTTAGTGCAGTTCTTTATAGTTGTCATTCATTTTTTACTACTCCGAATATCTTAATATTGTTGGCAAATTTTGTCACCTTGCTCCATGTTCCAGGTTGTACATTTGTAACACCATGGCCTATTAGCAGTCATTCCTATCGGGATGTTCCCCCTTGAAAAATTAAAAAGATAATTGATGTTATTCTTGAAATTGAGTCATTCACATGGTTATTTTGATATTAGAAAGCACAGCTTTGTTCTTCAAGACAAGCCAGGTTTTATAGAACAAACATTAAAAAGAAAAATTGTAACAAATTTTCAGTGAGGTTAAGTGTTGTAACAAAAGTGACCATCACTGTCCTCAGTTTGCCACAGACATTTGAACCTGTGATTTTTAAAGTGAATGGCAGCTTTTCTACTTCAGAGTTGAGAGCAGCAATGTGGCTGTCTTGTAATAAAGTACATTAAGGTAGCAATACAAAGAGATCAGCCTTTTCCAGATTAGTGGTTGAAATAGAAATATTTTCAGCCCCTTTGCTAAACTTGTTTGTACTCGTGGGATGGTGACCATTGAGCAACGACATGAATTTGGAAATCGTTACATTTAGGGAATGGGGGAGAAGGTGGCTACAGGTTAACTCCCATTGGCTCATGTCTGGTGTTAAGCTAGCATCAAAATTGCAGTACTTCAGTTCTTCACATTTTGCTCTTTTGTACATGTAAGCAATTCTGAGAGCTTTGTGGAATCTGTGGAAATGCATTCATGGGAAAAACTCTCCCTAAACATCTTGAGAGGTGTTTCAGGAGTTCTTTGGGTTAATTAGTTACAGCTGCAGAGCTGTCCGCAATACAATACTTAAACCATATTAACGGTATACTTATATTCCCTTTTTAGCTATTTTTCAGTACATGCTGATTTTCAGCAACAGTGTATCAGAAAGATTCCTGTAGCTGTTGTAGCAGTATTTATATGTGTCTCTGGTGACGTTTGAATTTGTGAAATATTTAGAGTATTATTTAAACAAAACTAGGTGTGCACGTTTTGAATTGTGTTTTTAAAGTAATCCACATTTATAAAACTAGAACAGCTGGTAAAACAAAGTTACATTTCCCTAGCATGCATTTATCCTTTTTTTTTTTTTTTTTCTTTCATGGAACTGCACTCCTGTCTTCCAAACTTTCATACTCACCGCTGGTTTGGAGAGTAAACAGCCTAAGTCTGTTAATGCAAAGTCATGGGTGGCAAATTCTGCACAGCAAGATTTGCATAGAAGTCAGAACACAAAGCATTCTTTGATGTTTTCTTGCGACTCTCTCAAAATCACTGGGACTTCCTTTCTTCTTTTCCTTCCCAAGGAGCTATATATACACATGCATACACTGAGTAAAGGGCAACTGAGAGTAATGATGTTCTTAGTCAAAAGGAGAATGGCAGCCTACAGTAAGACTTTACAGATTGAGATCAAACCAGCAGTGAATTAGTGAAACAATTTCTTATGAAGATAGCTTTCTATGAAAGACATGCACATTCTGATATCCTTGTATTCTCTGGTATTAAAAATCAGCATTCTTATAGGTTTCATGTTGTCTCATGTCTTAAAAAATGGGATGTGCTTGCTAATTACCATACTTGTTTTGGCAGGTCACAACTATGGATATTTCGTCTAACAAAGATGAAGAAGAAAACTCGATGCATAATACAGTCGTCCTCTTCTCTAACAGTGACAAGTTCACTCTCCATCAGGTTAGACTATTAAGCTTTCATTGCGTTTCATAGAATCATTAAGGTTGGAAAAGACCACTCAGACCATCTAGTCCAACCATCAACCCTTCCTCTCATGCCCACTGATCATGTACACGTGTACCCTTTTATTGAACACCCTTTTCTTGGTGACTTCACCATCTCCCTGGGCAGCCTGTTCCAATGCCTGACCACTCCTTCTGAGAATAAATTTTTCCAAATATCCAACCCGAATCTCCCCTGGTGCAACTTGAGGCCACCACCTCTCATTCTATTGCTGTTACCTGGGAGCAGTGGCCACCCCCCACCTCTTTTCATAGAGTCAGCTTCCTTTCAAAGAGTCATAGAGGCACTAAGGTCTCCCTTGAGCCTCCTCTTCTGTAGGCTGAACAGTCCCAGTTCCCTTAGCTGCTCCTCTTAAGACTTGAGCACCAGACTCTTCACCAGCTTCATTGACCTTCTCCAGGGCTTCGATATCTTTCCTGTAGTGTTGAGCCCAAAACTGCACACTGTACTTGAGGTGTGGCCTCGCCAGTCGCCTCACTCTAATTAAAAGATTAAAAAAATAAAGAAATGTCATTGTTAAGAATTTGATCCTGAAGCAACATAGCTGGGCTTTACTATTAAATATTTTCTGAATTTACTGTCTAACGTGTTGACAATGTACATTTTTCTGTAATTTCAGGATATGTGCGTGGTTTGTGGGAGTTTTGGACAAGGTGCCGAGGGCAGGTTGCTTGCCTGTTCTCAATGCGGTCAGTGTTACCATCCATACTGTGTCAGTATTAAGGTGAGTGCTTTGTTATTCGAGAGATTACTTAATTACACTGTTTTCATATTGTACTTTAATAGCACTATGCTGCCTTTGGTTTTGTGGTAATTAAGGGAGTCATTAACTTGTTAGATATTCTTCAGCTAATGTGACCATTATTTGTATGCAACTTGTGAAAGACTTTAATTAAATGCCATTTTATAGTATGCACTGCCTCAAGAGAAATTAACCTTTTTGTAATTTCACAACCATAAATAGTACTGATTATCCAGCAGTTGGTTAAAATAACAGTTTGAGATATCAGCTTAAAAGCTAAATACAAGCAAAATTAAAATCAAAGAAAAAAAAATATGTAATGCAGCTTCATTTACTAGGGGCATAAGGTTTAGTTGATTCAATTTGTCTGTTGGCTGTCAGAATTGACAGCAGTTGGAGTGGTTAATTAATACATTTTTCTTTCATTAGTCTAGGAGAGAATGTGTGAAAATTAAATCTGAATGGTATGAGTTGACTTAGTAAGCAGATAATGAGCTATTTACTCCAATATATAAGCTATATGCTCCTTACTATACAAGTACATGTATGTAAAACAGGGATTTCTTCAAACACATCACAGAATGTTATTTACAATGTACTTTACAAAGCATCGTATGCATTTTGCATGCAGCTGTACTCTGGTTTTACATTTGTATGCTACTTTTACATTATTGGGCCTCAGTAAATTATTTGCTTTAGGTGACTGAAAACTCAGCATTGTCTATTGTAGGGTGATGCCATCCTACGTGTAGACCTAGTGCAGCTTGCAGTCTCTGACATTCTGAGTTTATATTCCTGAAGAGTATCAGCAACTCCACACAGTTCCTTTCTGTTTGTTCCACTCTCACTTAGTAGGACTCCACAAAGTCTAACTGAGAAATGACTACTTGTGATGTGGTTAGCGTGAGTGGTAGAGCACCCTGTGCTGCGTAGCCAGGCCTTAATTTATGCACTGATTATACTTCACAGAACAGAGTTCAAATAATTTTCACCTTGCCTTTTGCAGATTACTAAAGTGGTGCTTAGTAAAGGCTGGAGGTGCCTGGAGTGCACGGTATGTGAAGCCTGTGGGAAAGCTACAGACCCAGGAAGGCTGCTTCTCTGTGATGACTGCGACATCAGTTACCACACTTACTGCTTAGATCCACCCCTGCAGACTGTTCCGAAAGGAGGCTGGAAGTGCAAATGGTGTGTTTGGTTCGGGTGTCAGAAATGGTGGCCTTTTTTGTTCCATTTGGTCACTTCATATTTGCAATGTCAGTTTTAACTGTAATAATTGCTTTAATTGTATTTTTGAGTCAAGTGAATTAAAGCAAACAAAATACTTTTGCTTTGTTTCATTCAGTTATCAATTCCATATGGTTAGATTAGGTTGCAGTTGGACTTGATGATCTTGAAGGTCTTTTCCAACCTAAGCAATTCTATGATTCTATGGAAATTGTTGTTATTGCTTCTCTTAATGATCTTTCTTCATACCAGAAACCACATAAGTAGAGGAGGACAATATTTATTTTGAAACTTCTAGACAAAAAAAAAACACCCTGATCTACATTCACTGAAACAATAAGATAAATTAACTGGCACTACACCAAATTGCTCTAAAGATAAAACCCTCTGAAAACCATTCATGTTATTTGGGTGAAAAACAAACCAAATAGACATCTGTGTGGCTAAGTGTCTCCTGGTGAATGGCAACTGGAAGCAGGCACTCCTTTGACCTTGTTAAACTGTTACATACACCCATCTGCCTGTTTTTGCAGATTGAAAGGACTTCTCACTTAAGGAATGCTTAAAAAAGTATAAAAAAATACAGTAATGTTCAAAATCTAAATAATAATTCTTCATTCCAATAAAATATTTGGACGTGAAATAAGCTTATTTCCTCCCATGGAACTAGTTTGTGATCCAAAACTAAATTATTTACCCAGTTCTCAGTTAAGAGAGCTTTAAAGCCTCAAAACAGTTGTCTTGTGAACTGAAAGTAACGGATCATTCTGTCTTTTCTGCAGGTGTGTTTGGTGCAGACACTGTGGAGCAACTTCACCAGGTTTAAGATGCGAATGGCAAAATAATTACACCCAGTGTGCTCCCTGTGCAAGTTTGTCTACCTGCCCAATCTGCTATCGCACTTACAGGGATGAAGAGCTTATAATTCAGTGTAGACAATGCGATCGGTAAGGATCACTACTGTTCTACAGGCTTTTTCTGGTTAAAGCTCATTTTATTTTTGATTTTTTTCCCCCCTTATAAAAGCATAAAGATGAAGGGAATGGTCTTGTGGTAAAGAACACTGGACTGAATCTCAGAAGTCTTTTTATTATTTCAATCTTAGTTGTACTACAGATTGTATTGTATGACTCCGGGCAAATTAATTAATCACTGTGCCTCATCCTCCCCCTCTGTAAAAATAAAATGTAACTAATTTACTTCACAAGACTGTTGTGGTGAGGCTAGATCTAGATTACGTTGTATCAAATGAGTAGTTAAAATGATTTCGAATATAAGGAGAAATTATAATACCAAGATATATTTGCTTCTGGTACATTGCTTTATAGAGTTTTCCTTCCTGTGAAGGGAAATAGGTAATCTGATACTCTATATGCAGTATTTAACACACACCACTATAGAAGAATGTTGTGTATGGAGAACATATTTCATCCTTTCTCCCTATTAGAATTTAAATTAAACAAGTATTTCACATTTACTTGGACCATATACTGATATTTAGGTCTCCTAAAACACCACATATTTCCTTTAAATTGTATTTTTTCCCCCACTTAATTTCTAGATGGATGCATGCAATCTGTCAGAACTTAAACACAGAGGAGGAAGTGGAAAACATAGCTGATATGGGTTTTGACTGTACCATTTGTAGGCCATACATACCACCAACAAACGGTAAGAAGACAATTGAAACCAATGGCAGGACTGCACACTGCAATAAATAGGTTCGGGAATGGGTTATGGTTCTTTTTTGTGATGGAGAGTTGGCTTGTTGTAGAAGCAAGACCTTTGTTTTTATTTTAAGGGCATCCTTGAAGCGTCCTCAGCTCTTTCTCACCGTCTAGTAATGGCTGTAAAGCCATCTCTGCAGCCAAAGACAACCTATCAGGGAGAATTCTTGACAGATTTAGTGAAGATCATTTGGGCAAAGGACTAAAAACATCTGATATTGAAAGGGATAAATGCATCTCACTTTGTCAGGAGGAAGGAAGAGCGATTTTAATTGAAGAATATTGAAAATAAATTGAATGGAATTTATAATTTCCATAAATTGTATGGAAAAACATTCCATATATCAATGCTTTGAAGCCTTCTGAAGCAGCAGTAGCTGTAACAATAGTCCATATGAGTATTTTTTCCCTCCAATCTTATAGTTTATTAATGCCGCTCCCTCAGCTCTCCCAATATTTAAGACCTATAGTTCCCTTCGTGTGATATTTAAAAATACCTCCGTATTTCCCTGCTTGAGATTCTCCATGTTTTTGTTAGTTAAAATACACATTTCTAATGAATTTTCATCTTCTGTGGACATGTTTTCAGGGAACATACCAACTTCCTTGTCTGTAGTATGCAGTTTCACAGCATTGGTACTTCAGGAGCTGAGGTCACTGTGGTTTTTCTCTTTGAACACAGCTATACCATCTGGTTCTGTGGGATGGTACTGGTTGATTTTATAGTGAGTGGCTTGTCAGCAATTAGATTGGCCTATTAGATGATTTATGGTCTTGCTACAAGAATAGTATCCCGGGTCTGTTTTCTCTGCGTGCCAGCTCACAGGAGTGTCTGCTTCAGTCTGTTGCTTTAACAGAGCACTGACACCTCTACACGTTTTCAGAATAATAGTATGGTAAAGTGTTCATGTTAACCCTTTATTGAGAGTGTCATCAGATTTTGAGAACATGGTAGAAGGAGGGAAGAAGAGCCAAGCAGACATTTAAAGAACAAAACACCAGGGGTAAGATTGAGATAAAAGGTTGACTACACCACAAGGCTTGTGTTTGAGAGGACTGCCGAGAAGAGTTCAGCAGAGGTCTGAAATTCCTTTATACCTCCCGTCCTCATAACAATGTGGCAATAATTGTAACTTAATGATGTGGCCTTGGAAAGTTATATATTCACTTGTATAAGTTGATCAACTATATGTGCGTGGTTGTGGAACACTTCTAAGTATCGCACTATTGTCTCTGTTAGAAGTAAAAGTTACATATACTTAATGTATTTCTACAACTTGCTTCACATGTGAGCTCTACTTTCTCAAATTCAAAACAAAACGAGTTTTCTGAGTGGGAAAACCAAGGGACATGTAAATATAACAGTTTTCTGTTTCTTTTGGTAATAATGTTTGGACACTTAAAACACACATGTCCAAATAAGAAATACTACCTTTTACTTACGAGCTTGCAGAACTACTGTTTGGGTGATAATAAGGTTCGTAATTTGGGAGGTGGAACAATTTCAGAAGGGGGTATCAGGTGTTTAACTTCCGAGCATAAACTGGCCCCTGAGATAGTCCTTTCTGAACACCACCATGAAGATGCGTAGGTTCATCTTCTGAGAAATAGGAACCAGTCCTGCAAGACCTGTTAGGAAGTTCCCCACCCTTCTTTGCAATTTCTGCTCAACTCTTTTATGAGACAAGTTTCTCTGCTTTTTCTTTTTCGTTTTGACTCAATCTGTGTAGTAATTCTAACGTGTGTACGTTTGCACAGTTGCATGTCTAAATACATCATTTGGTGCATGTTCTAGAAATAGTTGCATGTACTTTTATATGAAATGTTTCAGTGTTTTGTGAATTTTTCTACAGCGTGTTTGAAAATTCTGTGTAATTTTTTTTTGTTTCAAGATGAGAGAAACAAATGCTAACAGTATAAAGTTTCTTAGGGTATACCATATGGTGATTTTATTGGGATAGTTCTTTCTCTTTCCATCTGATCTACCACAGAAGATTTTGATGTTTTGCAAATAGTATTACAGTTTTGTCTACTGCTTTATTTGAAAAGAAGCAAGAGCCCCTCAACCTAGTAAATTATCGCTACATAGCAGCTGAAAAAGTAGGTGTATTTGTTGGTAGTAAGTAAATACCTTCTAGAATGTGTGCACTGAGGAAGAGCTTCCATTTTTCTCTCTTTAGAAAACAAGAACTTTAAGAGTTCTTGCCTATCTCATCTCAAGAAGATCAGATACGTATCTGATAATCTTAAAGTCATCTTCATGAAATAGGAATTAATAGTTTTTCTTCGTAAGCATACATAAATATCCACAGCCAACGTATGGTAAAATTTGTTCCAAAGTAGCGTGCCATAAGCCTTAATTAGTAGAATATTTTGAAGTACACATCAAGATCAGTATTTCATCAGGTTGTTTTTAATGTGGTCTCATGTTAAAATCCAGAATCATAGAATCATCTAGGTTGAAAAAGGCCTTCAAGATCACCAGATCTGACCATCAGCCTGATCTGCCGATTCCCATCACTAAGCCATGTCCATTAGTGTCATGTTCACGTATCTCTTTAATATATCCAGGGATGAGGACTCAACCACTTCCCTGGGCAGCCTGTTCCAATGCTTGGCCACTTTTTCCATGAAGAAATTCTTCCTGATATGCAATCTAAGCCTCCCTTGGCTCAACTTGAGACTGTTTTGTCACATCCTATCACTTAACCACCTGAGAAAAGCACTGCAGCCTCCTTTGAGGTAGTTGTAGAGAGCAATGTGGTCCCCTGTCAGCCTTCTTTTCTCCAGACTAAACAACCTCAGTTCTGATAGCCACTCTTCATGAGTCTTGTTTTCCAGTACCTTCACCAACTTCGTTGTTCATCAACTCCGTTCAAGGGGACAGTAATTTCTCTAGTCCTACTGGCCACACTGTTCCTGATGCAGGCCATGATGCCGTTGGCCTACTTGGCCACTTGGGGACACTCTTGGCTCATGTTCAGCCAGCTGTCAACCAACACCCATAGGTCCTCTTCCAGGCAGCTTTCCAGCTGGTCTTGTCCAAGGCCATACTGCTGCATCAGGTTTTTATCACCGAAGTGCAGGACCTGGCACTTAGCCTTGCTGAATATCATGCAGTTGGGCTCAGCCCATTGATCCAGCTTATCCAGATTCTCTGCAGAGCCTTCCTGCCCTTGGTCGGATTGACATTCCTGCCTAACTTGGTATCATCTGTGAGCTTATGAGAGTTAACTCAATCCCCTCATCTAGATTACTGATAAAAATGTAAAACAAAACTGGCTCCAAGACTGAGTCCTGGGGAGCACTACTGGTGACCAGCTGCCAATTGAACTGAACGCTGTTCACCAGGACTCTTTGCACCCTGCCAACTGGCCAGTTCTTCACCCAACAAAACAATACACCCATCCAAAGCCACAAGCCAGTTTTTTGGGGGGGGAGAATACTATGAGAAACAGCATTAAAAACATAGCTAAAATCCAGGTAAGAAACATCCACAGCCTCTCCCTTGTCTACTAAGCAGGTCATCGTGGAGGTTAGTTTGGTCAGGAAGGACCATATTTGCTGTGAAATGACATCCAAGATCTGCTCCATCTTTCCTGGTACCTTTTAAATTAATAATAATTTTTAATTCATAAGAATTTTGAATGTTATCAAGATTGTTTTTAATGTTACTATGATTCAAGTACTGGCAGCTGATCTATGTAGAAGCAGCCTTTGTGCTGTAGTTCCTGCACATTCAGGATAGAGATGTGCATCTCTCATGCGCACAATCATACTCTCTCCCAGACAAGCAACTCTGAACCATCCACCCGTCATTTCTGCCTGTCATTTACCATTGTACATCATGGCTCTCCTTATGGAAGCCCCGTCTGTAAATTCCATCCTTTCAGCTCTGCCTGGTTTTCTTTAGTAGGAGCAGCTAAGGAGATCTGAATGCAAACGCACATAACAGCTAGTTACAGCTCATGCGGTAATATAAGGCTTACTGTGTGTACTTTACATTGCTTCTGTATCCTGTACTTATAATATTAGGAGCTAAAATTTTAAATGATAATTATGTGGCATGTATAGTATTTCAGCTGTTAGATTCTTGTATGTCGTAGTATTTACAAGTAAATCCCTGCATCACACTTGTAGTTATGCAGGCATCTAATACTACTCAGGTGTTGTGTCTCCACATGGACCATTTTGTACTGTCCCTTATGCCGATTTCATTTTCTCCTGGAATTATTCCTTTCCATTGCAGCCTTTAAATTGCAGCCATCTTTTGTTTTGAACTGTGATTATTCTCATTGGATTGGATTTCGTGCACTGTTGTTTTTTTTTTTTAACTGAGGCTGCTGGATGCTGCAAATCATTCAGCAGGTTTTAGATCCTTTGGAAAATAACCGTATAATTTTGGTTGAACATCATCTGAGTTCATCAGAAAGCTTTCTTTGTTGTATTCTTTAAGGAGTGTTTTTTTCACTTGGACCATCTTAGTCTGACTTGGAACTCTTTTTTTTCTATTATTCATTTTATTGATTTAATCTTTTATCTGCACTCTATTTAGCTCCTTTTATGGAAATTTGCTCAATACTGTCTTCAAACATCGTGCATCTTCTTTGGGCCGGTCTCTGAAGTCCTTACCTTGGCTGCTGTCAGTTTGTTTGTCTATTTCAAGTCTGTTCAGTCTCCAGCACTAAATTTGTTCAGTGCGATGTGGATGAAGACTCCGTGTTGTACAACTTCTGTGTTAGGACACCAACCTTCTGATCACAGTGATCTTTATGAATTTTTTGCTTACCCGAGAGTCTGGTTCAATAGTTGTTAACTCTGACTTAAAACAACTTGTGAACAACAGAAAGATCAGATGGTATCTCTTCTGCCTTTCATTGTCTCTTAGAATTTGCCTTTTTCTATTCCAGTTCAGAGTTTGTGAGTGTCTTCCATCCTGCAGCTTGTCCCATGTGTTTTTTTTGCTTCCCTCCAGCTTAGTATCTCCTTCAAAACGTCATTCTTACTTTTGTTTCTTCTGTGCTTTTTCCTTCTGTGTCTGTGTATCAGTTTTTCAGTAATGCTCATGGGCTCCTTACATTTCCTAATTTTCTATAGTTACACTTCCACAGAATCACAGAATCACCAAGGTTGGAAAAGACCTGCAAGATCATCCAATCCAACCACCCACCAATCACCAATAGTTCTCACTAAACCGTGTCCACAGCACAAGGTCCAAACATTCCTTGAACACCTCCAGGGTCGGTGACTCCACCACCTCCCTGGGCAGCCCATTCCAGTGCCTGACCACTCTTTCAGAGAAATAGTATTTCCTAATGTCCAACCTGAACCTCCCCTGGCGCAGCTTGAATCCATTCCCTCTAGTCCTATCACCAGTTACACGAGAGAAGAGGCCGACCCCCAGCTCACAACAACCTCCCTTCAGGTAGTTACAGAGAGCAATAAGGTCTCCCCTGAGCCTCCTCTTCTCCAGACTGAACAATCCCAGCTCCCTCAGCCTCTCCTCATATGGCCTGTGCTCCAGACCCCTCACCAGCTTTGTTGCCCTTCTTTGGACACGCTCCAGGGCCTCAAGGTCTTTCCATAAAACTTTCAGAGGACTACAATTCTTGAACACATACTTTCTTTCCTTCTTTCTTAGGTATGCGCAGAAAAGCATTCTCTAGATTTTGTATCTACTACATCCTGTTTTGTATTTAACAAAGTGTTAACATTATTTGGAAGCTTGTTCTTTTCCTAGTCTTGCCTTTGTCTCCCAGATTTTATGTGTGAAATTGTAGCACACATGCAACTGGTCTGAGAAACATGAGCCTTCCCCACATGTTTTCCCTCAGTGGTCTGGGCTTGTGTAGCAGATGCAAATGTAAAACACTGGATGTTTGTCCAAGAGTTAAACTCAGCCTAGCTAAGGTTTCTAGGGAAAAAAGAAGAGTGAATAAACATTGAATGTATAGTAATGCTAACCGTGTCAAACTAACTGGTTTTTTTTTGTTTTAGTTCTCAGTGTGAGATAAAAGCTTCTAATTTTCCCTGTACTTACTGTCTACATAATCTCTGTAAAGTTATTACTAATATTAAAAATCTAATCTACATATTACAGGTCAGTGAAGCGTGATTACAGTTATTGTAATTAACGCAGATGGGAAAAACATTTCTACCTGCAGCAGTAGTATGCTAGCACCAGAGGACATTTTGATCATCATTTGTTCTCTGAAGCATACAAGGCACGATTTTTAAATTGAGCTTCTACTGTTCCATTGGTCAGTATTTTAATTTTGAATAAGAATTACCCATTACAAGCCATGTCTCATCTGCTCTAAGATGCTGTATCAGCCTTACTTTGTTTCTCGTATATAAGACATCTGACAGCGTAGACACAGCTAGAAGTCAGCATACGAAGCTGTTGGAGTCACCTACCACTTCCGGGGAGATAAGACAGCGAATGATACTTGTTCATAAAGTCCTGCTGTCATTAGCATGTAGTTCGGCAAAACCTGGACAGCATGAGTAGTGTAGGGATTACCTTAAAATCTGCTAGATCCAGTGCACGTGTTTGCCTGGGGTCCAGTAGGCGGAGATAATTTGTCATCATGTTCAGTGCTTCCCCACTGCCTTTCTTGGCTCAGGTGAATTGGAGAACTTCAGCTGATGCCAGGCTTGTTTTGTGGTCGCATCTTCTGAGACACTGAAAAGCCTTTCTTCAAAGGTGCTAGTGAAAGTTGCCAACAGCATTCATTAGGGAGTTCAACAGAATAGTTCGAAGGAGAACTACTTGATAGCTTCAGTTTAAATCAAGTCACGCTTTTTAAAAGTTGAAATGATTTTCCTTATATTTTTCAGTGCCTTCTTTGGACTGTTGTGATTCATCAGTTGGAGCTCAGATTATTTCAAAATCAAAAGAACTAGGTAAAGAATGTAAATACTTAATCTTTGATCATTTAGCTTACTGTAAGGGTATACTTTTACATCAGGCAAAAATTCCTTTTTGTTTTTATAACACATGACATTAACCTTCCAATTATCACAGCATGCTTTTCATTTTTTTTTTCCCCTATCGTCTTTCTTCTCTTTTGCTTGCCATACCCGTGCTGTAATAATAATCTGAGATTGTGCTTTGAGTCTGCAGACTTAGTTGCTTGCCTTAATATTAGCAGTAAAAGATAACACAGTTTGGCTGAGTTAAAAATACATAAAGGATGAAATCGTAGGAGGACACAACTTTCCTGTGTTTGTCCAAGCGTGTGCCAGGAATTTACAATCTTGACAAGCCTACTGACAAGTCATTTTTCATCAGAGTCCCTAACACTTTCATCATGTTCGGATAGCTTCCGTCATGTCAGGATTTTATTCTGCTTGGTATTGCTAAGTGTAGTTCTGAGAGAAGCTTATCCGCTCCAATTTCTGAAAAAATATACGCAGTTTTTTATGTACTCTTTTTTAGTTCAACATAAGAAAGCAATCACCTATGAAGAGTTGCATTCACAACCAGCTGTGTTTTGGGGTGCAGGATGTTACATAAGAAAATATTATTTGTTAAAGAGAGCAGAAGTTATGATGTCCAGGTGTTTTCAAAAATTATGTTATCCAGTCATTATGCAATTGGAATCAAAGAGCAGAAGCATCATTGCAGCCTCTTCATTACTGCGTATTCCCAGAAAGTTCCCAAACCTCCCATTGGAGTTGCCAGAGCAGACTGAGACAGCAATGTCTTCCTACGTTGTGAAGTTAAGCAATGATGTAAAGAGTTTATCAGACTCAGTTGTCATGCAGCAGCTTCAGAAGGTAGAAGTCTTGCAGGTCTTGGGAGACTTGAGTTCTACTCCATTTACAAATAGATCTTGAGCCATTCACTTGATATAGTTTATTTTTTGTTTGCCTATAAAAGAGGGTTAATGATTTGCCTGATTCACCAAGAGTTATACAAGACTAAAGCTGAGTTACAACATGAAGCTGTACTGCTGAGGGATTTGGCTATTAAACAGCAGGGACCTGAACTAAGACTTGCACAGATTTTTCTGTGTCAGGGATGCACAAATACCCTTACAGGCACCAGTTTCCATAATCAAATGGTTCTGTCTAATGAATTCTGGATGTAAGTTGTTCTGTAGCAATGTAATGGATGGTTGCTGGATTTGACATCAGACTGAATTATAAAGCTGTAACTGTAACGTGTAAGACAGTATCATATCTCTCTGTTTTATTTATACCGACTTCCTCACTCATGAATCAGTTCCATACATGTGAATTATTAACTCTTAAAAGTGCTGTTCCTAAAGATCTAAGACTTGTAAATTAAAGAGTTTTATATTGCTGTTATGATTCATTTAACTTTTATAGACCCACCGAAGACATACACACAGGATGGAGTCTGCTTGACAGAATCCGGCATGTCTCAGTTACAGAGCCTAACTGTCACAGTACCTAGAAGAAAACGGACGAAACCAAAGCTTAAATTGAAGATTATAAATCAGAACAGTGTGGCTGTGCTTCAGACACCCCCAGATGCCCAGTCAGAACACTCAAGAGATGGCGAGATGGATGACAGTAGAGGTAGCAATGTTCTTTTGGCCTGTCTTGTATGTTGAGTGCTGCACTACACGTGTACGTTGCATACATCCCTAGGAGAATTTGTCACACTCATATTTGTAAATTCTGTACTGAATGATCTGTGGGAATTGCTTGGACGGTAGTCATGATTCATTGTTGAGCAGTTCAGGGATTTTCCTACTGTTGTTCTGTTTTTTGTCATCCATGCCATTTGAAACGCTTTTCTGAGGCTGGCAACACTGGAAATAGGAATCACCTCTTTGTTTGATCATCGGATTACTTTAGGGAATACTGTGCATTTACTGAGTACAAGTGCATTTTGAGGCTCTCAGCAGTGCAAACACCATTTGGAAAATGGTACCGCTGGCTCAGCAGTAGATTCCTGTAAGGCCTATGTTTGAAACATAGTAAAAGTGAAATAGCTCTTTACTTGAAGTATTTCTTTTATGAGGTGGGCTAAACTGAGAGTCTGAGGGAAGAAAAATACTTTTTGTTTGTCCTCATCTCCAGCGAAGAATTTAAGACAGAATTCAAGTTTGGAAGTGAGTTCTGAGGTGTTGCTCTTGTTCAGGTTGATGACACTGTGCGTAGAGACCTGCCAAATGGTTTCAGTTTCCAGGGTAGAGTATCCATTTAATATTGGAGGTAAGAGGAAAGTTAACAGTGCTTGCACAGCATCTCAGGCTGGTGAGGGATGAAGGGGCCTGGGCTAACACTTGCCTATCCAACCACCTCATTCTGTGTATGGGATGAGATTTTGGTAAATCATAGAAGCCTTTGGGAGAGCTCCTTCAACTGTGTATTTGAACACAGAGCAGACTCGTGTCGCAGGGGCCAGCAGTACTCAGTCTCATCTCCTTCCCTCAAAGTGAAGTGAGCACAGCAGCCAGAAGGTGGGAGTTGAGGGAGGGAAAAGAAGCCTGTAGGAGTAAACAACCTTCTTTTTACTTTAAATCCTCACTCTTCAGCAGTAGAAACAGCAGCCAGCGTGGTGCAACACCATTCTCCCATCCTCTATGCTTCAGTCTGGCTGTATATCCTGTTAAGTATGTTGGTAGGATTGGTGTTAATCCGTGGCCTGAGGAAAGGCTTACTGAAACGGCAGGTGTGAAAGTTATTACATTAGTCATGCAGGTGTCTGTTACGAGTGGAACATGGGCACCCCACATCACCACAATCTAAAGTGCTCTGTTTATGCAACATTGCCTTGTTGTTAATCAGATTAAATGTCATAAGAAGCCTTTTTTTAGATACAGAGTGTGTGCTTGAGATAACTGGGTAGTTCAACCATCAACATAGTTTCCATCTTAACTTGTTGATGTAAGTATTGTTCCTGTTGTTCGATTAGCACATTCTTAACCTTCTGCTACTGGCTACAGGCTTTTTTTTAATAATAGTTTCCCTTTGTTTATAGCCTTTAAAACAGTTAAGTAGTTGATCTTCTTTTGCTTTCTTTGGAATTCACAGTGTTTGGTGTATTATCGTACCATTGCTCTGACTCTTATTCATCTCATGCGTTCGTCCAGTCCACCAAGTGGGATGCTGAAAGAAAAAATGCTTTCAGTTTTGGCTTGAAGGCATCAAGACAGAGAATTAACCACTTCCCTTGTTCTTTCACAATGGTTGATCATCTTTACTTCTACAACTGTGTGCTTGTATTCTATTTAACAATGATAACTTTCTTATCTGCTTGTTGACTTTTACAGATACCCTCTTCTACTAGATACTAAGATACTTAAATATAATAGCAGAGTATGATGGTACAATCAGAGCTTCCACAGACTTTAATTTCAGTTCTGTATTTCTTCTATGGTGTTGGGGTTTTTGTTTGTTGTTGTTGGTTTTGGTTTGGTTTTATTGTTTTGTTTTTGTTTTTCTCTTTTGCTGGAACATAGCAAACAAAAATGTATGTACGTGTTCCATAGATGATTTTTTTAGTGTATTGAGAATCAAAGCGTATTCACATGTGGCTGTTGCTGTAAGTAAATGGTAGACTGGCTGGCTTTCCTGGAATCTCTAGTCAGTACTACATGTACTCTGTAGAGTGGATTGGTGCCTGTTCTCTGAAAGGCTGAAGTTTTTGTGTGGGCGTCAAACTGAATGAGGCTATGCTGATGCTTTGATTGAAGCAACATGGTACGATAATTCCAGGTATAAACAAGTGGTCTGGATGTCACCAAGCTGAGTGGTGCAGTTGATACAGTAGAAGGAAGGAAGGCCATCCAGAGAGGCCAGGACAGGCTTGAGGAGTGGGCCTACATGGATCTCATCAATTTTAGCGAGACCAAGTGCAAGTTGTAGCACTTGGGTCAATCACAAACATTGTGACTGACAAATTGCACAGGGCAATCCCAAACATTGGTACGGATTGGGGATGCAAATGGATGGAGAGCAGCCCAAGTAAGAACCTAAAGGGGCCTACCGGAAAGCTGGATGGGAACGCTTTTTCAGGGAGTGTAATGACAGGACAAGGGACAATGGTTTTAAACTGAAAGAGACTAGGTTTGGATTAGATACAAATAAGAATTTTTTCACTCTGAGGGTGATGAGGCACTGGAACAGGTTGCCTGCAGAAGCAGTGGCTGCCACATCCTTGGTGGTGCTGGGTTAGATGGAGGCTAGGTTAGATGGGGCCCTGCACAGCCTGATCTTGTGGGGCAGTGTTCCCTGCCCATGGCAGGGGGCTGGAAATGTGTGGTGTTCAAAGTCCCTTCCAACTCAAACCATTCTGTGATTCTATGAAAAGTCAGTTCAGTGACCGAGCCTTTGAAAAAGCAAGAATTGTAGTTGTACCACAGCTTGACATGGTATTACAGTTCAGTTCTGCCTGCAGTAGGACTGAATAGACTAAAAGGCAGAAAATTTGTATTTTGATATTTTTTCCAGGGACTATTGTATGTTTCCTCTAGATATTTCAAGAGCTTTACAACTTAATGAAGATGTAAGTCATTATTATAATCACACTTTACGGATACCAGAAACAGAATTAACTGAGTTTCTCTTCAACACCAAAGGCTTTTTAGTGCTCTTATACTTTACATCTGTTGTCTGACCTACAGTCCTGTAGAATATGAACTCAAAATTGTAATCATTGTCTTAAAGGCTGAGCAATTCTGTTGGGTTGAATTTTCTGCTGTGTAAGTCAAACTCGTCTGCATAAATAAGTCTGCTTTCAGTCAGTTACACAGCTTCAAGTCAAGAACCCTCCAAACGAAGAGTGATTATATATTATCTTCCATCTGTAGGCTGTATTTTTTCAGTCTGTCTTCTCGGTGAAAACAAACTCAACCACACATAACTTAGGTGGAAGGTAAAATATATCTTGCAGGTATTCATATTCCTCAGTGTTTTGTTAGAAATTTCTTAAATGCTTAGAAAATGCAGCACAGGGTATTGAAAGAGGTGTCTAAAGTGATAAGTCTCAAGATTCACGTGTAATAATGATAGCATTTAGCCTCTGGCATTGTGTTGACATAACCTCACAGGAAATTAATATATGTGCGGGGTCTTTGTGTAGTCAGGTGGGTTTCTCAAAAGTGTCGAAAGAGCATGGCTATTTATCATCCTTCTGAAAAACTGTTATTCTCAGTAGTTGCTGAGAAAACACTGAGATGTGTACATCTTGGGAAAATGTCTTCCTTCCCCTTTCCAGTTGAACTTAGCGTTGCATCTTTTCTGCAGAGGGTGATCTTATGGATTGCGATGGGAAATCCGATTCCAGCCCAGAACGGGAAGCTGTGGATGACGATACCAAAGTGGCAGAGGGAGCTGATGGGGTTAAAAAAAGAAAGCGAAAACCATACAGACCTGGTAGGACACACAATTTACATAATTCTGTCACTTGTTTCGCTCTTTTTTTCCGTATCATTAAAAAAAGAATAGGAAAAAAAAAAAAGTGAAATTATGAAGTGTTCTCTTGCTAACTGGTGATTTGATCGTTTTAAAGTTTTTTGCCAAGTACTTTTCCAAAGGTTGCTGCGCAGCAGTACAGCTGCAATAATATGTTGTTGATTACAGGTTTGTAGTTCAAATTTATACCTTGTTACTGATTCTTAACTCGATAGGAAAATGTATTCCGTTTATATCATCAGTGGAGACCAGTTTGTGAGTGTATAGACATCTTGGAGTATCTGAATTTTGGAGAACTTTCCACTGGTTTCTTTCTGAAATCACTGATAAGAGTAACGTGTTAAACATTTGCAGAGTAATGCTGGCAATTAAATTTAATGAATGCATTTATTGGATGGAATTCATTTATTTTAATTTATCAGTGCCATCAACCGTTAATTATTCTGTGGAATAACTCGTGTCTTGAATGCAGAACCTCTTGAGCTGTCTCTTGACAGGAGGTACCTAAGTGACTGTGTAGGAAGTAGCTCTGATTCTTTTAGGTCTCATTCTGAACCCAAGATAATAAGGTGTCCTTAGACAAAGGCTGCCTTTTTTAAGAGCCCCGACATCACACTCCTCGGTGTGTCTCAGTGTCTGTCCTAGCGCTGCTTATGCAGCCTCTCACTGCTGTGGGATGATAAGCAGATTGTAGTCCTTGCAGTCACAAATGCTCTTTCCAACAGACACACCCATCCTCCTTACTGTGATGGCTGTATCCTCTGATTATGAAGACAGGGGAGGAGAATAGAGAAAGGAAGCAGCACGGTCCAATTTCACTTGCTTCTCTATCAGTAGTTAAACAGCTTTCTACCGCCATTTTCGCTCCCCAGCGCTGCGCAAGAGCCGTGTCTCAGCAGGTCAGGCCCATGTGCATTTCGCCTTCCATGATGGGGGCACCATATGGAGATGGTGGTGCAAACCCACAGCTCTTAACAGAGATCTCCTGTTTCTCTACAAGTAATATACCTCAGTAAGCCATTTATTTCCACTGACACGTCCTCGAGAGAAGAGAGCTTCATTTGCTCAGAGTGATTTTGGATCATGAGTTGTTAAGCAGCCATCTGTTAGTTTTGTGCAGCCAACAATTTCCCTGAAAAATTTAACAAACCTGAGTTTGATGCATGCTCGTACCTATAGACCAACTGTAAAGGACCAGGAGCACTGCAGTCAATCATTAGTGAAGGATTCTGGAGTTTCAGCCAGTATCTTGTTGGTTAATTATCTTTTCATTATGTGGTACATCCTTCTAATACTGTCATTTGGAGTGGCGAGCTCTCCAGAGCAATTTGAATTTTCTTATGACCCCTTAATGTTCTTTAATAGGTTTCATTTAGTAGATTGACTAATTTTAGCAATTCATCAGCTTGCCAAGGGAGGAGAGAATCAGCATCTGAAAGTCACCAGGTTTGGTGATTTAATCTTCTTGCAGATGTATTAAAGTCCTAAAATTCTGATCCTTTCTGATAATTACATATATACCCACTGAGACATAAAAATTAAGAAATGAAAGCTCCTCAGGTATGTAGGATTTGTACATCTCTAGATGCAGTTGTCCCCTTCACCTGCAGAATACTCTTGGCTCTCATTCTTCCTGTGAAATACAGTTTTAATCAGTATATTGAAATTTTGCTTCCTTTTTAGGGATTGGTGGATTCATGGTACGTCAAAGGAGTCGTACAGGGCAGGGGAAGACAAAAAGATCTCTCTCTAGGAAAGATTCTTCTGGATCTGTTTCTGAGCAGTTGCCTGGCAGAGATGAGGGTAAGTGCAGAAATTTGCTTTTAATTTTTTGTTCATGCATAGTAAAGTAAAAATAGTGCAACTTACAATGTGTGTTACTTTCTGGAGATGTGCTGTGAAGGAAGCAGGTTTTAGTGTTTGTTGTGATGACTTTTTTTAATGAACTGAAAATACTCATTCCTACGCACATACGGTTTTGGCAGAGACCATGATTTACAAAGAAACTGGAACAATTGCAGGCTGTTAGAGCTGAACAGTGTGAATGGTAAGGACTGTTGTTTTGTGTCAGAGCTCTAGCTTTGACCAACAGAAGATAGAAAAAAGTGTGAGAAATGAGGCAGGATGAGAGAAATTCTTCTGATAAGCCTTCCTTCAGACATCGTCTGGATCTAGAGTTATCTTCTGGATCATGAGTTTTGGTATTCACCGATGTTGCACGTTACACAGAGATGTTAGATCTCTTGTATGCGTCCGTTTATTCTCTGTGAATCCTGTACTGTGAGTTCAACGACATTTTTATTGTTGTATGAAGAAGTAATTGCCTTTGTTCATTTTGAACTGGGTACGTGAGAGTTTCATAAGACAATCTCATGATTTTGTTCTGTCTAAAAAAAAACAGTATTAATTTGTAATACTCTAAGATTCTCTAGATGTGTCATATATCCCCCCCTTCAGTTGTCGTCTTTTCCAGGCCTGAAGAATCCTACTTAATTTGGTCTCTTTTCTTACCATGAGACCACTGTGGTGCCTCTGATAGTCTAATATGCAGTGGATTGGGCATCAAACAAGAAGTCATGTGTTAGGACTTATTCTCATGCTTGCTATGTGTAATTAGACTAATTATTTTGTCCGTCTGGGTTTTTGTGCACTACATAGCATGGATGATATTTAGGTATCGTTGAGGTTAGATGTGGAATGTATTTAGTTCAGAATCAGAGTTTAGTTTGCTATTATCAGTAGGAAGAGGCAGCTGCTTCTGGAAGTTAACTGACACTCTCTTAGAGGACTCTGGCCTTCAATTTCTGGTGTTATTCTTTCCTGTTTGCTGAGCTATTCAGTTTAAAACATGGTGGAGACCTATATTTACTGCAGTACGTAGTCAGTATTAAAACCTAATAGATTTTTTTTCCTTTTTTTGCTTTTGTAGAACTACTTTATGAAGTCAGCAAATGTTTCTGTTATTATCGCAACCCAACGTAGTAGCTGGATTTCCAGTTCAGAAAAAGTGTTTGCGTTCTCCTCAGTATTAATGTTAGAAATATGTTTTCCTGCTTTGTAAATACTATGATATGCTAAATTGTTTTAGGTACTGCTGAAGAATTTTGCATTAAAAACTTGCAATTCATACATAGGGATTTTCTCCTTTAAGTTAAAAAAAAATAAAAGTGAAAAAGGTAGAAAAGTGAATTACTCATTCTCAGTAACAGTACAATGCTTATTGTTAAAAAGCGATATTCTTCAGTTAAGCAGTTAAGCTTCTTGCTCAGGCACAAGTGCTTGTTAAGAAAAAAATAACTCAGAAAATCTTTGTGTGTTTTAACTCATCATAGCTTGCTGAGAGCTTCTTCATCAGCCTTACAAAGCTTACTCTTGCCATGTCCCACTTCCTTTTGCTGCAAAAGCTCTCTCTTGAACAACGCAGAGGTCACAGTGTTGGTGAACCTCAGTCTGCTCACTGTCCTCTGTCTGTGGTACAAGAGATGACTGTAGTACAAAGCGTGGCGGTTTTTACTACATGATGTAGTTTTTTAAATAACTTCCCAGGATCATTAACTCCTTGTAATTAGCATTTGCAAGGGAGAAGTGAAGGACTTAAAAAGTTCGGTTCTTCCCCTAGTGTTTTCACTTGCGTTGAATTAAAGCATTGAATGATTGATCAGCACACTGTTCTTTTGTGTTCATTCGGAAAAAATGCAGTGCAGGTTTGTATTTGGTAGCTGAATAAATGCGTGATTTATATTGAAGGACTTCTTTGCAGCTTCCTTTTTTTGATCTGTACGTTATTTCTACAAGCCATTTTTCAGGTTTTAAAAAGTGGTTTGTACTTCTAATTTGAGTAAGATTGGTTTATAAGCGGGAAGGTGATCAACATGTAATTCAGCCATGTAGATTTTGGAGATGCTGCTTCAGTAGAATTCTCTTTCAGCTAGCTGGTTGAATGGTACCTATAGTTTCTCTCAAATGACCACATTTTTAGGTTGGCTTAGAGACAGAAAAATTGAAGGTATACATACAGGTGATAAAGTATGATAAGATCATGATGTGGCTACTATCACAGATAGCATTTCTGACTTCTTGAACCCAGATGATCAGGTTCACAGCTGTCTAGATGAAAGTCACCTTTAGAAGACACCTAGAGAGATATTCAGATTAGTTCAGATAACTCAGGCCCTCAAATAGGTAGCAAGATTTGCTACCACGGTACCTTTTGAGAAAGGCGATGCTACGGGCTTGGGGCGGAGTGGCTGGAAGACTGTGTAGAGGAGATGGACCTGGGGGTATTGATTGATGCTCGGCTGAACATGAGCCGACAGTGTGCCCAGGTGGCCAAGAAGGCCAGCGGCATCCTGGCTTGCATCAGAAACAGTGTTACCAACAGGAGCAGAGAGGTGATTGTCCCCCTGTACTCAGCTCTGGTGAGGCCGCACCTCGAGTACTGTGTCCAGTTTTGGGCCCCTCACTGCAAGAAAGACATTGAGGCCCTGGAGCGTGTTCAAAGAAGGGCAACAAAGCTGGTGAGGGGTCTGGAGCACAGGCCTTATGAGGAGCGGCTGAAGGAGCTGGGAATGTTGAGCCTGGAGAAGAGGAGGCTCAGGGGAGACCTTATTGCTCTCTATAACTTCCTGAAGGGAGGTTGTTGTGAGCTGGGGGTCGGCCTCTTCTCTCGTGTCATTAGTGATAGGACTAGAGGGAATGGTTTCAAGCTGCGGCAGGGGAGATTCAGGCTGGACATTAGGAAATATTACTTCTCAGAAAGGGTGGTCAGGCCCTGGAATGGGCTGCCCAGGGAGGTGGTGGAGTCACCGACCCTGGGGGTGTTCAAGGAACGATTGGATGTTGTGTTGAGGGACATGGTTTAGTGGGAGCTATTGGTGATAGGTGAACGGTGGGACTGGATGATCTTGTAGGTCTTTTCCAACCTTGGTGATTCTATGATTCTACGAAAGACCCAGAGTATTTTGTTTATTTGTTACTGAATGTTACTTTTACAGGCTGGACAGAACAGTTGCCTGACACTCCAGTTGAGGAGTCTACTCCAGCTTCTGAAAGTACTGAGAAAATAAAAAAACGTTACAGGAAAAAGAAGAATAAACTTGAAGAAACTTTTCCTGCCTACTTGCAGGTAAAACTTTGGCTGTGCTTTGTGTGTATAAACGTACAAGGGCTTTGTGTTTGTTGAGTCTTTCAAACCATATTTCTTTTCTGACTACCAATTTTTCATTCAAATGGTTTTGCACTTGGGTCGGAGGAATCCCAGACATATATACAGACTGCAAGGAGCGGTCCTTGGGAGTAGCCCTGCAGAGAAGGACCTGGGGGTTCTGATGGATGAAAAACTTAACATGAGCCAACAGTGTGCTCTTGTGGCTCGGAAAGCAAATGGTATCCTGGGCTCCATCAGAAAAGGGGTGGCCAGCAGGGGCAGGGAGGGTGCTTGTCCCTCTCTATTCAGCCCTTGTGAGGCCCCATCTGGAGTGCCGTGTCCAGGTCTGGAGCCCCCAGTACAAGAAAGACAGAGAGCTATTGGAGAGGGTCCTGAGGAGAGCCACAAAGATGATCAGGGGGCTGGAGCACCTCCCCTACAAAGACAGGCTGAGGGAGCTGGGCTTGTTCAGGTTGGAGAAGAGAAGGTAACCTCATTGCAGCCTTTCAGTACCTAAAGGGAGCCTATAAAGAGGAGGGGAGTCAACTCTTTGAAAGGGTAGATAACAGCAGGACAAGGGGAAATGGTTTTAAGTTGAAGGAGGGGAGATTTAGGTTGGATGTCAGGGAGAAGTTCTTTACCAAGGGAGTGCTGAGATGCTGGGACAGGCTGCCAGAGAGCTTGTAGATGCTCTGTCCCTGGAGGTGTTCAAGGCCAGGTTGGATGGGGCCCTGGGCAGCCTGGCCTAGTATTAAATGTGGAGGTTGGTGGCCCTGCCTGTGGCAGGGGGGTTGGAGTTTGGTGACACTTGAGGTCCCTTCCAACCCAGGCCATTCTGTGATTCTGTGAATTGGATTTTCTATTAGGAATGTTTGTGTTTGTAGAGAAAGCTGTGTATGATGTTAAATCCGCTCTGGTGTTATTTCTCATTGCATCAGCTCCTGTTTGTTCTGAGAGACAAAAAAAAAAACAAACACCTTTCTTTTCTCTCTAAGCTGACACATGGCATTTTGAGCTTGTCTTGTCGTGTACTGCACTCATCTATGTCAGATGTCTTAGCCTGATCATGACATTTACTGTAGATAGTACTTTTTCTTGACAGATTATATAACCTGATTTTATAGGGGAAACTTTATCTATAGATGTGTGTTTTTATATGCTCTGCATCTCCCCACCACAATGATCCCTGCTTTTCTACCCACCCACCATTTCTAATGCGATATCCCCAGAGGTAAGAAGTTGTATTTGTTGATCTTTATGAGTGTGGATCAGTACTGGGATGTTAATGAGGACTGACCAATTTAGCAGCCCTCAACTGGTTTATAAACCAATTGCTTTATATTTTCTACTGAAAACCTTATGTGGCTTGTTCATCTCAGCCACCTTTTCCATGAAAACCTTATTGTCTGCTCGATATTTACCAAACTTCAAACTAAATCAAGTTTGAAAGGAAAGAACTGGCAGGAGGCAGCACAGTCTCTGTAAAAATAGTTTGTATTTCATAAGCATGGAAGTGAGCTGGAAAGAAAGTACTTTAGCAACATTTCCTTTCTATATATTTTTTTCTTAATGCACCATTTATTCAGAATAAATATGTGCTTCTTTTTTTCCACTCATGTGGGGAAAAAAAAAATGATACTAAAAATCAGTCTATAGCTTTAATTCTACCCGTTGTGTCCTAAATCAAGATTTTAAAGGCTACATGAAAACAGGAGAAGTTGTTACGTAAAAATTGACTTGAAAATTTGCTAGACTATTGTCAGATTACCCATGTACTCAGGGTTAGGTGAGTGGTAGCTGTTACACAGTATTTCAAACATGAAATATATGTTTAACAGCGTTAGGTCTTTTGTTCCTCCATCTCTGGTTGGATGGTTTTGTATTAACCGAAATCCAGCCTTTCACCGTTCTGGTGTATGTTTGTCATGAACATTTTGTTTGGTCACGATCAAGTTGTTCAGTAGTATTCTTCAGCTGTCATTGTTGTGTGAGGAGAAATATTTCAAGTGCTGAAAACCTTTTTGAGTTATATTATGTATTGCTGCGTACATTTTTATATGCTTGTAATAATGCTGTACTGTTACAGTGTCTGTACCGTGCATATGTAAGAAGGCTTAGAAGTTTTGCTGTGTAATTTAAGGTGTGAAATTAAGGTAGTTATGTAGCTACTTTAGGTAAGTGGTAAGCGGTGTATCCACACCTCATAGCCTGGAAGAAGGACTACCATACAGGATAGAGTGTGGAACTCAGGCCAAAATCATTGGTGTTTTCATTTTAGCTTTGCTGTTTGTGTAATTTTTTCAATAAATACGGTGTTTTTCCTGCATTGAATCATTTTGTCCTCTTTGCAGGAAGCTTTCTTTGGCAAAGATCTACTAGATACTAGCCGACAAAACAAGATGAGCCTTGATAATTTACCTGAAGAATCACTTCCACTCTCATGTAAAGCAAATTTGGCCACCAGTTTCCTGGATCCTTCATCTGACCCTCTTCTTAGCTCAACCTCCACTCCAGCTCAGGCGAAACTGGGACCTCAAGGTATACAAAGCTGAAGTTAGAGATAACCTGCTGGTTTGTTTTTGTTACAACTTGAGCTTGTCCATGATTTTCTTTCAAAGTGCAACTGTCATCTTTTTCAGCGTTCTGTACGTTAACTGTCCTTGCAAAGTAACGTTTGTAATGAGGTATACCCAGCTCCAGGACATTGCTTGTTTCAGAAGGAGCGGGGGATGGAGTGATTGGAGCCTGATACAAATCTGAAAGTGGCTGACAGTAACATTCACATCTGTAAAATTCATGAAAATGAATTCTGTCCAAGAATACATGTACAAATCCATTGTAAGAGAATGCAAAAATACTCTTATTAAAGAAGCATTTTTAGAAGTGTACTGATGATTAGTCGGATAAGTATCAGCCACCAACCTCCTCTCTTCCTCCTGTCCTTTCCGAACATGAAAACCCTTTCAAGATACAATTTATGGCCCCTGGGCAATCTTTTGTTTTTGCTTTCTCTTGCAAAACTTTGCTGGAGATATTATTGAGAGATCTGCAGATAGCCAGAGGGTTCTGAGTACTGCTGAAAGGACTGTGTCATGCAGTGGAACAATTGAAAACTTTACTGTCTTCTCCACATCCTTTTTTTTTCTCGATATCTTGTAGTGTATCCTCTGTGCTGGAGGTGTTTTACCATTCTGTATTTTTTTTAACTGTTACTGTTTCTTCTTTACGTGGATTAATTGGTCACACTTGTTTCAGTTCATCCTCGCATCTTTTTCCATCTAAAGTTTACAACACCCAGCAGTCTTTTGCAGAGAGAGCATTTATTTGTGTTTGTTACATAGCGAAACTCTGCTAAATGAAAAGCAAAAGGCTATATTATAATTAAGCATTGATTGTTATACACTGGAAATTGTGATTAATAGAGAATACAAAGGTTAAATTCCCCTTGAGGGGAAACCACTGAAAAAGAAGTGTTTCAAAGTCTGTATTTCATTGGTTACAACTCTGCAAGAAAATGTATTTATGTAGGCATTTTTTCACCTCAGCATTCCTTGAAGAAGCACAGATTCAGAAGTCTTTGTCAGCATATCAAACTGCATGATTAAAGTTGTTAATGTTCATGTAGTGTGGTAGTATGAAGTGTTAGGGCTGTACAGACTTGATGCTTATGTAATGTTCCATTTTTCCAAGAAAAAGGAAATTAAAAAGGGAGAAGAAATTTTTAAAACATGTTCTTTGTGAACAAACAAAGCTGTAAAACTTCATAATTTCATCTTATTTTTATATAGAAATAAATTATAAGAGTGTGGTTATTAGAAAATAAATTACTAGCAGCCACTGAAGTGGATAACCTACTGTCGTTCCCATTTTATGTGAGAGGCTTAAAGGACAGTATTTTCTGGCCATAGGAGCGTTCTCAGCAATGGTATCTCCAGTGTTAGGATTTCAGGCCAAAACTGTGTCCAGACAAAGCTGTTTGTTGCCGTTGGAGAAGTCATCAGCCAGTATTGATCGGTTCCAGTGCAATTTTTCTTAACTCTTTTGCTGTGACTACGTGGGAGACAGTCATTTCCACAACAGGATCCACATGTCTGGGAGAGCCAGATGCAATTTGAGTGATGAAGACCCTCGTAAATTTGCTAATTATTGAGCTAGCAACAGTCACATTGTCCCTTCTGGCTAGCATTGCAGAGGGGCTGGTGGTGAGAGCAGTAAAAGAGCACCTGTGCTATTTTAATCAGTTTGACACAGACCCGCTTTGTTCAGTGCACCAGGAGGTGGTAGGAGCATGTTGTTACTGTGTTATTTTCCTACAGTGCTGTTTGTCGCAATGATTGCTAACTCGGTGAGAGTCCATGCTGAACCGGATAGGTCTTTCCCACAAGGAAGTTGTTCTTCTCTGGGAAACTCCAATTGATTGAACCCAGCAATAAGGGTTAGATAAAGTTCATCTTCCAAAGAGCTCTCAAGCATCTGAAGGAGAAGTTACTGGATCTGCTTTGCTTTTCAGCATGTATACAGGGCTGCTAGGGAGTTAAGAGCGATGTGTTCAGCTTCCTAATGAATTTACAGTGTATTTCAATGACATTCTGTGACTGTTTATTCTTAAGAGCTTCATTAAGGGTAGCCAAAGCTTTTGCCAGTAGTGATGGCAGTTGGCAGAGCCAGCCAGAAGAGTGTTTGTGGAGTCTTTTCCTCACTGCTTTACTAGTTACTGGTTACTGTGTTGGAAGCTCTTATTTTTGTCTGGCAAAGAGGCTGCAACTTGTATTTTCTGTTATAAGACTCATCTCTCCCATAACACGAATGGCACACCGCTGTGGTGTATTTTACATGGTACCAAACCTTAAATTGATTTAAAAGAGAGCACTGGAGCAGAGTGCAGAGGCTGGGATCACCAGATCTCCAGAGTGCCTGGCTCATTGGTAACTATGAAGATGATGATCTGTACATCCTGAGTGCTCTGGGGACTCCCTGTGTCACTCTTGGGATTCTTTACCTGGCTGTTTTCATTTAAAAATAAATAAATAAATATAAAATACCTCTTGGCAAGGTGTATTCTGTGAAGGTTCTGGAAATAAGAAGGAATGCTAAGGGAATTTTTCCTGGGCAAAAAGAGAGGAGTCTGCGCGACTGATTCCAGTGCTGCTGGGATGTTTTGTAACTAGATAGATAGCGTTTGATTAAACACATTAGGGTGGCTGCAGCCCTGGGAGAGGCATTTTTATTCTTTTAAGGCTTAAAATAAATACATTGAGGAGTCAGGATCATGAGATTAGCAGTAGCACAGTGCTCTGTTAGAGATCCTGCATTACAAGCAACTTATTCTCCTTTTAGCCTTGTCTTAGTTTACATCTCAATTCTGAAGAGTCAAATTAATGAGCAGTATTGAGCTATTTATTTGGCACCAGATGTCAACCAGCTATTGATTGTGATCCGAAGCAGCTGACTAAAGGGGTTTAGTTATTTCCCAGATAATTAGCACTCGCTGAATTAAAACTGGCAAAAAAAGAAGAAAAGAAAATGTTTTAGATGAGATGTATAGCATGAGACTTACGGATCGTGGAGTCTAACCTCCTATATCACTGGCCCTCAGTATTTTTATAGTCTTAACCAGGTCCGTTGTGATAGCAGTTAGCTTTTTTACAACCTACTAAACTCATTGGAAAGCCATTATGGAATCTGATTGCCTTAATAGTTAGGAGCCTTTTAAATTAAAGCCTGAATTTATTCAGTTTGTAACAATGGATGATAAACACTTCAGTTACATTTTTTCACCTTAGTCCTTTCTGGCTACTTACTCAGTGTATTTTTATTCAAATTAGAAGTCAGATTATTCGGAACAGTTCTTAAGCTGTGGAGAAAAACACCATAGCATCCAATACTGCAGAAGAACTGAAGGCTACTGATACTGTCTTGGTGCTTCCTTCATAAAGGCTTGGCACAGAAGGCCAACTGTGTTCTGGGCTGTATTAAAAAAAAAAAAAAGAGGAGTGGCCAGCAGGGAGAGGGAGGTGATTGTCCCCCTGTACTTGGCTCTTGTGAGGCCCCATCTGCAGTACTGCATCCAGGCCTGGGGCGCTCAGGACAAGAAAGACATGGAGCTCTTGAAGTGGGTCCAGAGCAGGGCCGCTAAGATGATGAGAGGGCTGGAGCACCTCTCCTGTGAGGAAAGGTTGAAGGAACGGGGTTTGGTTAGCTTGGAGAAAGGAAGGCTCCAGGGAGACCTCATTGTGGCCTTCCAATACTTGAAGGGAGCATATAAACAGGAAGGGGAATGGCTGTTTACATGGGTTGATAGTGCTAGGACAAGGGGGAATGGTTTTAAACTGAGACAGGGGAGGTTTAGGTTGGATATTAGGAGGACGTTTTTCACTCAGAGGGTGGTGACGCACTGGGACAGGTTGCCCAAGGAGGTTGTGGATGCCCCATCCCTGAAGGCATTCAAGGCCAGGCTGGATGTGGCTCTGGGCAGCCTGGTCTGGTGGTTGGCGACCCTGCACGTAGCAGGGGGGTTGAAACTAGGTGATCTCTGACATCCTTTTCAACCGAGGCCATTCTATGATTCTGTGATCTCTGTTCTCTTGCTGAGAGCTGTCCCCTTTACAAAACACTTTATTGATTCTTGCCTTCGTAGGCTTTTGCATCTGAGATATTGAGTTCTCATTTAATCTTGTGGTGCATTTTTTCCCTTAAAACCATCCAGTCTCCTTTCTGCATGACTGATACACATTATCACTTTTACTACACTCAGAAATACTGGAGAATTTAGGCTTCTGAACATGGCTACAGTACTAGCAAGTAAGACTTGTCTCTCTCTTCAGGAGCAACATGCAGAACGTGGTATACTAGAAGGGCCCTTATAGCCTGGTAAATCTGTGTTTGAGTTTAGAGCTCAAGCTATCATTTGTCACCAGAGTCACATTTAAACTTGAAATTGCCAGAATTGGTTGATTTTATTTTGTTTCTTTTACAGGTAGCACCGATGACCCCTTAGCTGATCTTTCTGAAGTCTTAAATACCGATGATGATATTCTTGGAATCCTTTCTGATGATTTGGTAAAGTCTGGAGATCATTCGGGTATGTAGGTTTATGAGGTCTCTCTAGTATTTGCTTTCTTTTTCTTCTCTACATTATGGATGTGGTTGTTGTTTTATGCCTATGGGTTATGCTCTAGGTTATTTTAGATTTTCATATTATAAAAGCACCTTGGTTTGAGATGATTTTGTTGGCTTCTACACCCCTCCCCCCCAATAAATAAATAAATAATCACACAGCCTCTTCAACATTTTGTTTTACCTGTCTCTTTGCTTTGCTGCTTAAGAGAGATTAAAAAATAGCTGCTGTTGTCTGTCATACCTGCGTAGCTTTTTCAGCATGAAGCTTTTTCTTTACTTTTGTTTTGTTTTCATGTTATAATCATCCATTTTATCTGGTTTGGGTCCTGTAGGTCTTGATTTATGCACTTTCCAGGTTGAGAACTCACCCTCCCCATTTGGTAAGAAACTAAACAATGGATGATCCATGGTTAGAAGTAGTCACCTTTCCTAGTGGTTTTAGCTGAAAGAACTGCATGTGTAGAAACTAGCTTTCCTTTACTGTGTCACTAATTCATGCTTCCATTTTCCACTCTTTCTGTATTGTTTGAGTCTAACATGACCTCTGCACGCTGCATTTAGTAACGTACTGCATAAAATTTTGCTGCCAGTATTTGGAAACCTTCCTGAGTTTTTGTTTTTCATGATACAAAGCCATGTGTTTTCTTGCTGTCACTGTATAATATTACTTACAGTAGTAGCATATTGTTTTTATCGTAGTGGTATCTTTAGTAAATTACAAGCATTTTAACAATGTGAATATATTAAAGCATGAATAAAGTAGTCAGATTGATATCTTTTTTCCACTGGATATCTCTTTTTTCTACTGGATGATGGTTCATCAGTTTATGTAATACACGCTTTGCAATAAGTAGAATGGCATGTTAGATTTATTTTTATTTGGTGTTTAATACAGAAATATATTTTAAATACTGAAGTGTATAGTTTTATTTTCAAAGATGTTTCTCTTTTGAGAGTTATATTGGCATGTAAAGGATGCTATGAAATTTATATAGGAAGCTATGTTTTGTCTGGATTAGCAAACCACTAGTTGTAACCTAGAGTTTTTCAGTAGTTGTTCTTGAAATGGAAACTACTGTGAAGAGTTTGATAGTGAGTGCACTTCAAGAACACTTCAGGAGATAATTTAATGTAATTCATAAGAATGTTTGGGAGTGCAGCTTGAGGTACACAATAAAACATTGACTGCTAGCGTGATTGTTTTTAGAATGTGAAAAATAATTACAGTGGAACTGTTTACTGAGAACTGTATGCTTCAAAACGTGCTGTACCTGAACTCAGTTGTCTTATTTCAACAAAATTTTCCCATTCTTCCAGCTGCATTCCATTCAATTAACATTCCTCAAACAATACAGTAAACTGGAAGTGTATAGTTGGGGGTATTTGTTTACTTTTCTCTAATGAATATTTTCCTTTTCCTTACCTTTCAAGTTTTGAGGAAGTCTTCATTTAGTTGATAGCTCACACCTAGGAAAAAGATGTTTTGTGCCTTTTATTCTGTACCAGTAGATTTTAGTATGTCTGACTTTATATTCTTTCCTCCTTAGCTGGATTGGATATTGGTCCCATCTCTGATGATCCTTCTTCTCTGCCTCAGCCAAACGTCAACCCAACTTCACGGCCACTGAGTGAAGAACAATTGGATGGAATCCTCAGTCCAGAACTAGACAAAATGGTCACAGATGGTAATTTGTTGTTCTTGATCTAGTCTCCTGGAAAACGCTTTCTGTTGTTGAACTCACATTGCTACCCATGTATTGCTACCTTCTTGCTTGCAGAATTAATTTTATTGCATTTTTTTTATGATTACTCATCCCATATTTTTAATTTGCACAGGTGCTATTCTTGGCAAATTGTACAAAATCCCAGGTATGTACTCTAAATCTGTGCTGTCTTTTACAAGATGCAGTTTATAAACAATGCCAGCCAACTCACGCACGGTGTTTTTGCAGAGCTGGGAGGAAAAGATGTCGAAGATCTGTTCACAGCTGTTCTAAGTCCAGCAACCACACAGACAGCTCCTTTGCCGCAGCCTCCACCTCCACCACAGCTTATGTCTTTGCACAGTCAGGGTATGTTCATTTGTTACTTGTAAAAACAGCAGCTTAGTCAGGAGAGTTGTGCATCTGTTAAATACTGACGTGAAAGTAGGGCATGCCTTACTTCCTGCTATTCTTAACTCATGGAAGGTGATGTTGATAATTTGTGGAATATTTTTCTAAAACTGCTCGAAAGGCAGCATGCGACTCATGCGCAGGTAAACGTTGCTAACGTAAAGGGACAGTTAGTTTAGATTCGTGTGATGTGTTGGAGCTTTTATTTTAGCTGACACTTTCATATTCTTGAAATTGTCTGCAATAAAGCATGTGTTCTCTTCTGCATTTGCTCTTTCATTACTTTTGAGTACCTCCTCAAGGGTAATGAGAAAGTCTGTGTGACGGTGATTTGGTGATTCTTAATTTCGTTTAGGGAGTCTTAATTTTGTTTAAGAATTCCATTTAGCGTGCTAACTATCCTATCCAAATAATAAAGAGGTGGTTTAGAAGTTTTGAAATATATCATTTATTCTCTTTCTTACTATTAAAATTATTATGAATTGATACAGCGTATTGGTACTTTTATATTGAAAGCATGAGGCAAACTAATTTGACTTGTTGTTGTTACCAGTAGAGCAGGTTTTTAGTGGTATGTATGAGCATAATGAGATGCAGTCTTTTTCTCATCAGTCTTCACCTTTAGTGGGTTTTCCTTGAGCTCATGTAAGGGGTGCCCATTCTGTAATACTGGTACTACAAAAAGTGGTATGCAGATTGATTTCACCTGCAAATTAATCATAAGAAGAAAAATGATTGGTTTCCTATTTGGTTGCATTTCCATAAAAAGAGAAGACTTCAAAAGTTATTGGAAAGGAGACAGTTTAAAGCAAATAATGAGGTGCTTTAAAGCAAAAGGTAATGTAGGTATCGGTACCAGTTTCCCAGTTGTTTGGGTACTTGGAGATAACTTCAGCATTTGAACTCTGTAGGATTGTTTAACGTTCCCCCGATGGGAATTGCCACAATTAAAAAGTTTTGGATATATAACTTGTTCAGTAACTGTGTAATGATCCACATGTTTCTATGAGATAAACGCTTCAGTAAAGGGAAAGCTTGTATCAAGACTCATCAATTTCAAATAAAATTAACACTCTGTTCTCATTAAGGCATATCAGCTTCCTGCCTGAATTAGAGGCCTGACTCCTCCTTGCTTGCCAGGTCTTCACAGTTACAGTATGCTGCGATATAGCATATTCTCTTAAAAGCTGTCTGATGAGTTACTTTCATCCCAACTAAACTTTTCTGTGTAGTTTATGTCACGTGTGAATAAGAAGTTAACGACCTCAGGCATGGGAGGATGTTTCAGTGTTACTCTGTGAATATATTGATTTCTGAGTTGCTTTTGTGCTTTTAGAAGAATATTCAGAACACAGTTATGATTGTATTTAAGTGACGGGGACTCACAGGTCAGTGTTAATTCTGTGTAGGAACATCTGCAAAGACCATCTGCTGGAATAAATCTGCCCGTGCCACATTTGCTTAATATTTTGATCAAGTAAATAAAATATTCTGCCCTCATATCGCTAGGCTGGACATTTAATTGCGGTGATGATGTTCATTTGACTGAGTTTATCTGTTTCATCAGTTACAAATTTCAGAGTTAATAGATAATGAAGCTTGCTTTGGTATGCTGCTGCCTCAGAAGAGGAGGTGCTTAATTCGAGTGGTTAATCATAACTCTGTAAAGCCTGAAAGCAACTTGGTCCATGTGTGATGCCTGGCAGCAGCATGGATTTTTTCTTCTTTTTTGTTGCTTTGATCTGGGTAGAACAATGACAACAACAACAACAACAACAAACCAGACCACTAGCCTTTAGGGATATACCTCAATATAAAGTGTGATATGGTTCCACAGCACAGGCTAGTGCAAAAGCTTTGGAAATCCTATTTTTAAAAAAAGCCTTACTTTTTCAGACAAAAGTAAATCTGTACAGGGATGTGATCTGGTAGAAAAGAACGCAAGCTTATGGTGAACCAAAGTAAATTGATTTCAAAACCTTCCCAAAATTGTAAGGTCAGTACTGGAATGGGCTGCCCAGCAAGGTGGTGGACCGACCCTAGAGGTGTCCAAGGAACATTTGGACATTGCACTGAGGGACATGGTTTAGTGAGAACTATTGGTGATACATGGACAGTTGGACTGGATGATCTTGTAGGTCCTTTCCAGCCTTGATGATTCTGTGATTCTATAGAACTTGAAAGCAATTAGTTTTTCATTCGGTGAGACGTGCCTCCTTCACTAAATATTTTGTCCTCAACTCTAAAAAGTATCCACACTCTAAAATAATAATTTAAAATTCTCATTCTAGGAGAGAGTGCGTTTCCAAGAGTGCCACTTATGAATGGCCTGATTGGCCCTAACCCTCATCTCCCTCATACAGCTCTGACTCCTGGAGGTGGCCTGGGCACTTTCTCTCCCATAACACAACAACCATATCCTGATACCAGGTATGTTAAAATAGGAAGTCAAAACCAGCCATTGCTTAGCATTTATCACTTGGATGATAGTGGTGTTGTTAGTACTGTGATACTGTTAGCGTTTACCTAATTGGTTATTGACAACTACTACAAAAACTGTGTTCTTGCAGTCTGCTGGCTAATACGATAGCAAGCAGAATAAGTACTGTGCAAATTGTTTTTGTGTATTGAGAGAAATCTGTTTACAAAATGAAACTTCTTTTTGATTTGTCAGGGATAAGAATCCAGCATACAATCCGATGGTAAGTGATCCAAACAGCTCATGGGCACCATCTGCTCCGCCTTTGGAAGGTGAAGGTGATACAATGTCCAATGCTCAAAGAAGCACTCTTAAGTGGGAAAAAGAAGAAGCATTGGGTGAAATGGCGACTGTAGCACCTGTTCTCTATACAAATATCAACTTCCCTAATCTAAAGGAAGAATTCCCAGGTGAGTGAGTTAGCAAATAAAGTCAAATAGTATGTGGAAATGTATGCATTTTTATTTGAAATAATATGAAATAAACTTCTTAATGCCTTGCATATTAACATTTTCTTTTTTTTTTTAAATTGCAGACTGGGCTACAAGAGTGAAGCAGATTGCTAAATTGTGGAGGAAAGCAAGCTCGCAGGAGAGAGCTCCATATGTGGTAAGAAAAACCACCTCCTGTATTCGCATGCTTTCAGCAAAGATGTATTTCGTCCTTGGGACTTTCATTTGTTTTAAATAAGTTTAGGGATCGTGGAAGTTCACTTGCCTTTCAGCCTTGAAATAAACTACAGTAGTATTGTGCAAAGCATTAAATGAGATGAGAATGCTTGTCCTCACAGCCTCTTTGCTACATTTGATTCCTGCCTCAAGCCTTACTTGCCCTTGTCGCTTTCTGCACAGGACCTCACTAGTTTCTTCATAAGGATAATAACAAATTATTATGTGACCTTCCTCTCTTTCATCTTCCTCTCTCACTAGTGTTTTTGTTTTGGCCCCATTTGAGTTGCTGAAGTCTTTCACATGTTGAACTACCAATTCCAGAGGTAGCAGAGCTTCATATCTCTACTTTGCTCATTTTCTTTTATTCCTCTGCTCTTCCCTTACCGTTCCCCTCTCTTATCCCTCTCTGGAATTGAAACTTGATACATTCCGTGTTGTGGAGAGCACAAGCGACTCTGTTCTCACCAAAAGCATTCACTTTCTTCACATTTGGGCCAAGCAATCTCAGATACTTGTAGCAGCTGCCTGGAGTACGTGACTGCTGACTCCTGATTGTGTAGAACTGCCACTGAATTGGTGACCCTTGTACTCTATTGGCACCTCTTGTTAAAGCCTCTCTTCATCCAAACCTCAAAACCTGTATTAGTTTCGTTCTTCTTGACCTGGACAACTGTTGTTGGCAAACGTGCTTTCCTTTAATATTCTGTTGATCTCCCTCCTGTCCTGGTTCTTTTCTTTCTTTCATCACAACAGCAACTGGATGATTGTTCTCTCTTTCACTCTGTAAATTTCTGTGGGTTTTGCAGGATTGTGTTTTCAGTCATCTTCTTTCCCCACGCCCAAAGTTATTCCGACATGGTCTCATTAATAAACAAATCTGATCCCCATGTATGTTTGTATGTTGATGGCACGCAGATTAGCGATACCAACGTGATGCCTTCCAGTCCAAATTAAAAAACAAGCAAAAACAAACTTGCTAACAACTTCTAGGGGATAAGTTATTACCCCAAAATCAGTAAGAGAAATGCATACCCAGACCGTGGGTCTTGATCTTTCTGAACCCCTTGAAACAATCCCTCTCTATTTGTATCATTTAGTTATTGTCTTTATTTTACTTTTTATTCAGACCTGTAAGTTCAGCAACTTTGGACCTCAATAGCATTTCATGTATTTAATCTTGAAAATTCCTTCCGTATAGCATTTACAAGAAACTATTGACACAAATGGGTAGGCTTTTATCCAGGCATTTATCAATTTACCATTATTGCTATTACTGAATGCTCCTTCTTCATTGCTCTGAAAAAATACAGTCCTATTCTCCTAATGGATACCCAAGAAGTAGATGCAAAAATTACTTCCTCTCTGTCTGCGTAAAGGGAATGTGCGGTTGCACAGACGTGTGCATGAGTATTTGCATAGTACAAAGTAGTTGTTTCCTCACAGATGTTACAGTTCATGTACTCCTACGTTGCAGCTGTTTCTGGTGTACGTAGCGTTGTGCATGCAAGAAGCTGCTCGAGTGCCTGAACTGAGGAACTTTCAGCTGGGGAGGGATGGAGGCTACTTTAGAAATAAAACTGAGAAATGTGTTATTACATTTTCACTGTAGGCTTTTTGCTTTCCTTACTTGCATAATCTTGACACTTAGAGAGGAAATGACAGGAATATTACTGCTGCGTTGTTGCTCTCATCTGTGTTACCGCTTCTCGTTTCTTTGTTGGAGGGGAAGAGTTTAAGCCTTTTCCACCAGGCAGCCACCACTTGAAAATTGAAGGAAAATAATAAAAAAAAAAGGTTAAAAAAAAAAAGGTAGAAAAGAGATGAAAATTTGATTCAGCGAAGGAGTCACATCCTAGATTGGCGGTAAAACAGACCCTTTGAAATTTCCATTAGATGTTTTAAAGTGTCAGGATAGCTGTGAAATGCCTCATTGAAGAGGAATTGCTGTTCTTTCATCCAATTTTTCCTGATGCACAAGCCCATATCCTATGTTTATACTACTGACTTAACACAGATTGAGATCTATAGAGTCTGTTTAATGGAGTAGACTGTATTTTTCTTGTCATTGAAGTTCTTCACATTATTGGTCTTTATTGATCCAAACATCATCTGCTGTACTCGCATCTTCGGGTTTCAGACCACCGCAGTGTGCGATTTGAAAGGCGTACTGGTGAGATTCATGCTTTTTTGGCACAGCACAGTACCTGAACAGAGGCTCATAGAAAACCTCTACTGCTGATAACTCCTTAGTTCTCTCTTTGTATGTTAGTTTAAACGTAAGATTGCTAAAGATAATGGAGTATTTTCGGTTTGGAGTTTGTTGTAATAATAGTAAGGTAGTTTTCACAAGCATGTGTATGTTTAAAAAAAAAAGAAGTTTTACAAGTAATTTCATTTTAGCTTTTGTAGGAATAACAGATGCAGTTTTCACACGTAGCAAAAGAAAATGAGACTAACTGCATATTTCTTCTTTTCTTTTTTTTCAGCAAAAAGCCAGAGATAATAGAGCTGCTTTGCGCATCAATAAAGTACAGATGTCAAATGACTCCATGAAAAGGCAACAGCAACAGGATAGCATTGATCCCAGCTCACGTATTGACTCCGACCTCTTTAAAGATCCATTAAAACAGAGGGAATCGGAACATGAGCAGGAGTGGAAATTCAGACAGGTGTGTTGCATTTAGGGCTTTTTGTCATTTTTCTTCCTTTTATTGCTTTGTTGGAATCTTGTTTTAATAAAATCAATTTTAATCTTTCTTTGTAGAAGAGTATAAATTCAGGCGTTGTAGAAGAAAATAGGTGTTATCAGAAGGGAAGCTGCTTGTAAATGCTGGAAAATTTTGTTGGAAAGCTTTGACTCTTAAATCTTAACCTATTGTGGAAATCGGTTATTCTTCCTTTGTATGGCTAGCTGATGCAGTAGTTTGTTTTTATATACCCTGTATAGCAGTAACCTTGTGCAGCTTGCTGCTTCAAGTTAGGCTGCTTGTCTCTTGGAACCCATTTACCTCCATCAGTGCTGCATCTGTTGGTGCACATCTTTGGAGTATAAGGTTGGAAAGCCGTGCTGCTCTTTAGGCAACCTGGGAAATTTTCTTCCTAGGCAATCAAAATGCTTGTCAAGGTAATTGAACTTAACAAATAGCTCTGCTCTCTGCTCCTGTTGTTTTTACAATTTATAGTTATTCATAATTGATCTTCGGCGTATTCAGAAGTTTTAATTCCTGATTCATTTTACTCACCAAAGACTTTATGTGTATATATACGTATGTAAAAGTATAACCTCTTTCCTTATGATTTTTAAACAGCAAATGCGTCAAAAAAGTAAGCAGCAAGCCAAAATAGAAGCCACACAGAAGCTTGAACAAGTGAAAAATGAGCAGCAGCAACAGCAGCAGCAGCAGCAACAGCAGCAGTTTGGTTCGCAACAGCTTCTGAACCAGTCTGGCTCAGACACACCCAGCAGTGGGATCCAGAGCCCCCTAACACCTCAGGCTGGCAGTGGCAACATGTCTCCTGCACAGCAAACATTCCATAAGGATCTATTTGCAAAGCAGCAGCTACCTGCTACACCTACGTCAGCATCTTCAGATGACGTGTTCCTCAAACCACAAGCCCCACCCCCTACTCCAACCCGAATCCCGGTACATGATTCACTGTCTCAGTCTCAGACTCCTCAAACATCGTCACAACAGATGTTTTCTCCAGGTTCCACAAACACAAGACCACCTTCCCCAATGGATCCGTATGCTAAAATGGTAGGAACACCTAGGCCAGCACCTAGTAATCAAAACTTTGTTAGAAGAGGTAGCATTGCACCGTTGGATACCTGTGCACCACAGTCATCTATATCCAGGCCCGTTCAGGTAACTGAACCATCAGGAAGCAGGCCTTCACCAGTCAGGGATACATGTTCTTCGTCTCCAAGTAGCAGTGATCCCTATGCAAAGCCACCAGACACACCCAGGCCTGTTATGACCTCAGATCAGTTTTCCAAACCATTGGGGGTCCCGAGATCACCCATGGTTATGGATCAGTCAGGGAAAGTTCCTTTAGCAGCTGGAAGCAGTGATCCGTTCACTAAGCCAGCTCCTAGAACTGATACATTTCAGAGACCGAGAGTAACTTCTGCTGATGCATATGCACGGCCACCATTGACTCCTACTCCTACTCCTGTTGATGGGAGCCCTGGACACTTTAAAACTCCCATGCGCCCACCTCAGTCCCCACAAGATCCCTATGCATCAATGCCAGCTACACCAAGGCGCGTTGCTGTTGATCCATATGAAAGGCCTGCACTGACACCAAGGCCTGTGGATAACTTTTCCCATAATCAGCCTAATGATCCATACAGCCAGCCTCCCCTTACTCCCCATCCAGCAATAAAGGAATCTTTTGCCCATCCGCCCCGGATCGTGCGGCAGCAGAGTGAGTCTTTCCCTCAGTCTGGACCCATTTCAAGGCCAGCTTCTCAGGACCCTTATTCCCAGCCTCCAGGTACTCCTCGGCCAGTTGCTGATCCTTATGCCCAACCTCCAGGAACTCCTCGGCCCACCACGGTTGATCCATATATGCAGCAACCACCCACACCAAGACCTGCACAGCCAGCAGATTTGTTTGCTCAGTCCCCTACAAATCAGAGACATTCTGATCCATACGCTCAACCTCCTGGAACACCAAGGCCAGTTCTGAATGATCCTTATTCTCAGCAACCAGCAACTCCAAGACCAGGAATACCGGAGAGTTTTAACAGACCTGCAATGACAAGGCCGGGACTAATACCAAATAGAGATCCTTTCCTGCAGGCACCACAGAACAGGTTGCAGGGCACTTTTGTCAGGCCGTCAGACCCATGTTCTCAAACTCCCAGACCAGCAGGACCTGCAATAGCAGATTCATTTAACCATGGTCCTTCTGCTCCAGCACGTGATCTTTATGATCAACCACCGATGACTCCAAGACCTCAGCCAGAATCTTTTGGAACTGGTCAACTAGCCCACGATGCTGCTGAACAGTCACGGCCTGGAGCTGAGGGCAACTTCAGTGCATCTGCAAATTCTCCAATGAGTTCTCAAGGACAGCAGTTCCCCAAAGTTTCACAAGGTCCTGGCCCCGCACCCACTACAGGAGTAACAGATACACAGAATACCATGAATATGTCTCAAGCAGACACTGAGAAACTACGACAGGTGAGAGTAATACTTCATGGTAATGGCATCCAAATTTCAGAAGTAGTATTCCCCCCATTTTTGCTAAATATTTGAAGGGTTGAGTTTTTTTACATTAAACATAGGTGTGAAATGTAGAATTCTCTGTTCACTTTTTATGTTCGTTTGGTTCTCTGGATAATGCGTATGTGAAATATAGAAACATTGGTAATTTTTAAGGATTTTGGACAAGATCCAAAAGGGAAGCGAGGCCATTGCCGAAGCCATTGAAGGTTTTGTCTGCAATATGAGAAAGAAACACCTTGAGAGGACAATTAATTCTATATAGGCAATTAATCCTGTAATAGATGAGTTGTAGAACTGATTGTCAGTGACTTGTTCACAGATTGAGGAGGGTGTAGGCAGTGGTCTTAGACTAGACATCAAACCTTTCAGGTGGCTAGCAAACGTGCTGAGGTTATTTCCACTGTTGGTCACTGCTCTTCTGCGGGAACTGTCGCTCCAGGCTTTTATCAATGAATGTTTGGCAAGCAGCTCTTACTGAGACATAGAAACACATTCAACTTGTGGGAGGCTGCTTGGTCTTCTGTTTGGAAGGGGCAACAGGAAATAGATTTAGCAGAAAAAAAATCGGCAATATTTCTCACACAAAGAGTAAATTCCGTAGTAAATAAAATAATGGGGAGGAAAGAGTTCGTTGCTTCTATGTTAGTTGGCAAAGTAGCTTCATGCTAATAGCAAGAGGTCTGGAGATAAAAATTGTGTTACCATCATCTTGCGTTGTGCAATCCCAGCCCTAAATTCTGCTTTGATTGTGGCAGTGTTTTCCTGTAGTGACTGAAGAATTTATTTCTTCCAAAAAGCTTAACACAGCAGAGTGTAACACTTCAAAATACGTCATCTGCAAAGTCCAGCACAGTGATTTTTGTTGGTTTTTTTTTTAAACAGCGACAGAAATTACGTGAAATTATTCTACAACAGCAGCAGCAGAAGAAGAATGCAGTTCGTCAGGAAAAAGCCTTACAGGATCCAGCAGCTCCTCCCCATGCAACTCCTCTCCAGCACTGGCAGCAAGACAACTTAAATCAGATTTTTAACCGCCCTCCTCCTCCATATCCTGGGAATATTAGATCCTCTGTTGTCCCTCCAGGTGGGCCAAGGTTCACAGTATACTCAAAGGATCAACGTGGGCCATTTCCTGGTGATGGGCAGTTCAATAGACCCCAGTTTCCAGGAGATCTGAGCACCATGGGGATGAGACCTCATGGTCTTAGGTAAGCTCTTCAGTCTCGTACAACCAGGCTATTGAAGTGGTAGTTCTAAATTTATAGATATCATTAGATACAGGGCTTGGGTTTTTTTGGAGAGGAAAAATCATCTGCATGGTCTGCAGTAGCTGGTGATTTTACTGAGGTTATGTAGAGTAAGCTTTAAGTATCTGTAACATTAGAATGTCTATTTCATAATTAGTAACACTGCTCTGTGCTGTGATTTATGGGGAATTTATCATAAATTAAAAAAGGAGAAACTGCAGTGCTTGTGGAAATTCCAGTGAGCTGACTGGTCCTGTCGCCCGGTGTTTTAGGGCAACCGTTTAACAAAGAAGGGTCTGATTTGAGCTTTGCTGTCTTAATAATAGATAAATGTAATATTTCTGCTTGGCTTTCTAATGAATATATAATTCAATATTGACTTCTGTCTGCGCTGTTTTTGCAATGAATACTAATATTGACATATATTACAGTCTTGGGAATAAATGTTTTCAATTTTTTGAATTTATTTCAGTAAATCTGCACGTTATTTTTTAAGCATACTGCATTGAATTAATATGTTGTTTATTTGCTCAGATCTTACTGTCACAGAGTTTTCTATCCATTATGACTGGAATTTAAAGCAGGTTGTTTATTAAACATAATCAAAGCAATTATTTTATTGTAGTCATAAAGCTAATTTAAATATAAACATAATCAGCAAAATATTTATTTAAATATTTTAATGAATGTATCGTGTAATGCATTTTGGTGAATAGCGATCTAGTCAAGTATAACAGGCTGTGCTGTCCTGAAGAAAAAGGTAATTTATCTTTTATGCGTTATTTTAGATTTGGGTTTCCAGGAGGTGGCCATGGTCCACCATCAGGCCAGGAACGTTTCCTCAGTCCTCAGCAGGCAATGCAACGTGCTGGAGTTCCACCACAATTGAGAAGATCTCTGTCTATTGATATGCCTCGGCCAGTGAGCAATCCACAAATAAACAGTGCATCGGGGATCTCTCAGCATTTTCCTCCACAGGGAATTCAGGTTCAGCAGCACAATATATTGGGTCAGGCATTTATCGAGTTGCGTCACAGGGCTCCTGATGGGAGGCCAAGGCTGCCTTTTAATCCTTCTGCACCAAACATTATGGATCCAGCAGTGCAACATCAGCGACACGCAGGGTTTATACCCAGGCAGGAATTTCCAGGCCCAAGACAGGCAGAACCACTGAGACATAATTCTCAAGGCATGCCTAACCAGTTGCAGATATCTGCAGGATTGGAGCATATGTCGCAACCCCAGCAGGATCAAATCAACCCTGACAACCCACCCGCACTTGTAATACGTTCTATAAGCAATCCCCCAGTAGCTGATGCTTTCCCAGGACCATCTTTGCCTACATCTGCACCGAGTGATGAATCAGCAACTATGCAGATTCCCAACCAGTCAAGCGATGGTCTGGAAGAAAAGCTTGATCCTGATGATCCTGCTGTGAAAGATTTGGATGTGAAAGACCTTGATGGGGTTGAAGTCAAGGATTTGGATGATGAAGATCTCGAAAATTTGAATCTAGACACAGAGGATGGGAAAGGGGATGAGCTGGACACTTTAGATAACTTGGAAACCAATGATCCTCACCTTGATGACCTTCTGAGATCTGGGGAATTTGATATAATTGCATACACAGACCCAGACCTTGATGTGGGGGATAAGAAAGGAATGTTTAACGAAGAACTAGATCTTAGCGTCCCCATCGATGTCAAGCTGGATATCCAGGGCAAGACAGAAGAAACAAAAGAGGAGCAAGGGGATAGAACTGTTGTTCATCCTGAGGCCCTGTCTTCGCCAAAGAAATCTACTACAGAAAATGAAATTAAAACAGAGATACTTTCCCCAAACACTCATGAGGAAAAGAAGAACGAAAATGAAAGAAGTGATGGAAATGCGGAATCAACAACTGCTCAACAGGCTACTGAAACAGAGTTAAAAGATGGAGAAAAGGCTCCTGTCCAGCCTGCTAACCTAGAATTCCCTGACAAAACTACTGCTGTTTCCAGTCAAGAAACAACTGTGCCTAGTCCAGATACTCAGGGATCTGCTCCGGTGCCTGTTCAGGGGGCAGTAAGTTCCTGCGGTATTTCTGGGTCCACACCAGTCCTCTCAAGTTTGCTGGCTAATGAAAGCTCGGATAACGCCGAGGCAAGGACGCTAGCATCTCCCTCGCAGTCTTTGCCAGCAGCTCAGCTGAACCATGCATCGGGTATTCCTCAAACACTACTGACACCTGGTGGGCAGATGTTGGAAAACACTTTAAATTCCAATTTGTCCATGGTTCCACGAATAAACCATAATTTTTCTCAAGGGTCACCAAACCCAGGATTTATTCAGGGTCAGTCGGCTAATCATAACTTTGGGACAGGACAGGCATCTAATCAAACTGTGGCTGTAACAAGCCGTCCTGGCCCGAGTGGCATATCTGGTCCCCAACAGATAATGCTCCCTCAGCCATTAGCTCAGCAACAAAATCGAGAGAGACCATTACTGCTAGAGGAACAGCCACTTCTTCTGCAGGATCTTTTGGATCAGGAAAGGCAGGAGCAGCAGCAGCAGCGGCAGATGCAAGCCATGATTCGCCAACGTTCGGAGCCGTTCTTCCCCAACATTGGTATGTGGTGATCTGTGTTCTGGTTAGTTATGTAAAAAGTCAAAATTAAATAGCTAAACATTTTATAGTGCTTAATTGAAGCAGGTGGAGATTTGGAGTGTGAAGATGGCATAACAGAAAAGCAACCTGAGTAGGAGGTATAATGGAAGTCTGGAAAACGAAAATGTAGGTCAAGTGCTGAACCTTTGCAGAGCTCATACTGAGTTTACCAGGATCAGGGTAACACTGTGCTAATGCTAACTTATCCACTGCCAGCTCTTATACCTTCATATGCGATATGGAGTAAGTGTACCCTTTATAAACAATTAAATGATGAAGTGTAATACCTGACCTTTTGATATCCGGTATCACAATTTTCTGTTTGTGTTTTTTGTACTGCATCTTTTTTTGGCAGTGTTCAGGGTGTCTCAAAGAGCTCATTGAATGTAGTCAAGCCACCCTAGATGGTTTCCAAAGGTCCCTTCCAGCCTCAGGAGTTCTATACTCCCTCGTGAGGACTGTCCGTCAGTCCTGTTTGTCCAGCTCTACTGGGCCAACTATCAGGAGAGTTGGCAGGAGAGAGCATGGTTTACATGCTTACGGGTCTTTTCAGATGCTGAATGTGGCATATGCCACGTGCTTTTCTGCCTGTAGTTCTACCAATAATAACAGTGACTGAAGAGGTTTTCTTAGTATGTTTGTGATGATGTGTCAGTTTGGCCAGTTGAACTGAGGCACAACTGCTCTTCACGATTCTTTAAACTATAAATAGAATTTATGAATCTCTTGGCTCATAGGTCAAATTTATTCTACAGCCCTTCTCAACCCAATCTGCTTTTCTTTGTGAGTTATGGCTGAAAATAAGAACAGTTACAGCCAGATTAACTTTCCTTGGGGGGTGTGTGAAACAACATATTAGCCATGAAATTCAAAATGAAGAGGACAAGTAATTTGGAATAGTAATGCAGCTGAGTTGCTTTGCTGATGATTTATGTATGAACAAGATATAAATAAGTCAGTTCCAATTAATAACTTGCAACATTTAGTTATGTAATTCATTTGTACTGTCTTTTCTAGACTTCGATGCAATTACTGATCCTATAATGAAAGCAAAAATGGTAGCTCTCAAGGGGATCAATAAAGTCATGGCTCAGAGCAACATGGGGATGCCACCAATGGTAATGAACAGGTAGGCAATGCTTGAATACCATCTTCAGGGCTGCTAAATATGAAGGGAAATCATAGAGGTGTAGAAAACATGGCTTAGCGAACGTGTTTGTAAGCTCTATTTGAACACCGTAAGATAATTCTCCACTCCAAGTTGTTTATTAGAACTTCCATAATTTTATATTATTGTGACCTAACCTGGATGACTGCAGTAGCAGAGTTTTCCACCTGTGCAGACAGTAGTTGGGTAGCTTATGTTCACTGGTTTATCTTGCTCTTTCTGAAAGCAGTAAAAATAGGGTTTTTTTTTTTGTTCTAAAGCCATGCTCTATCACCTTTCAATATGAAATGTTTACTTCTCAACTGAGAGCAGAATGCTCTCTTCCTTGAGATATCCACCAGTTTTAAAAGTTACAGTTTCGTTTTGTGTCTGTGTGTCAATAGGTTTCCTTTCATGGGTCAGCCGGTGCCTGGGGCTCAGGCCAACGAAGGCCAAAATCACATGCAGCAGGCAATTACACAGGTAGTACAACTTGACACGGAGTTAACAACACAAGTCTTAAATAATGATAACTAGATTTTGTTTTAATCATTATTTAATTTCCTTATCTGTGTATTTTTCTGAAATTTCTAGGATGGAAGTTTGACGCCTCAGATTTCTAGACCTAATCCTCCTAATTTCGGTCCTGGTTTTGTCAGTAAGTACACATCAACCAATTCAGTGTTCTCTCTTGTTATTCTAAATAAAATATCCGTAAACTGATTCCTCTCAAAAAATTAATGCTTTTAAAATTGTATCATTTCATTATTACAGTACCAGTTCATGGAAGAATGCATGATAAATTATACTCAGGAAAACTGTCCTCAGAGAAGCACCGTGATAGAAAGGGGAACCAGGAGGAACAGTTAATTAGTATTATCTGTGTTTGTGTGAGAGTAGTAATTGTGTTTTGCTGGCAGGCTGCTACCTCAAAAATCAGGTCATAGAATCATAAAATCTTTGGAGTTAGAAGGGACCCTTAAAGGCCATCTGATCCAACTCCCCTGCACTGAACAGGGGCACCCACAGCTCCATCAGGTGCTCAGAGCCCCATCCAGTCTGACCTTGGGTGTCTCCAGGGATGGGACATCCACCACCTTTCTGGGCAGCTGGTTTTCTATTGAGGTTTAGTATTCAGAGCTCAGTGAGAACGAGGATCTATATTGATGGGTTGGTTTTTTTTACTTAAAAAGCAAAAAGTTTTTTGCAGCATCATTGTCATTTTAAAAATACCAGTAAAAGCTTTCCAAGCATTAATTAAGCAAGATTGGCTGGGAACCATAGTTGCCAAAAGTAGACGTGTATAGCTCTGGTATGTTGCTTTCCTTACTTCTGCTTGCCATAAATCAGTTGTAAGTCCTAGTCTCTGTGATGAAAAGGAGAATCATTAGCAGGAATTAAAACACAGCGTGTGCTGGGAGAGGAAGACCACATACAAAGAAGCATTACTACAAAAGCTTTACTTGATATTTATGACTAAGAAACAGCAGCAAACACCTTCACCTTTTCCAGAAACAGAAGCTGTAATATTAAATGTGCAATGAGAAGCTTTAGTAATCTTTTCTGTCTTAATTTGTGGTGAGATTGTAAATGGCACTCGGCAGTAGCCTGGCTCAGGTTGGGGGTGGTGGTTCTGAGCAGTTGAGAAAATCTGTTCTTCATTTCAGCAGTAGTTATTCTTACCTGGACCTTGTTAATATTTCAGTACTTTCCATCTGCAGTTACTCTCCATCATTTCCACTCAGCTGTCCCTTTGGGTTACATGATTAGTTTCACAGAATATATCACTGAAAGAATTAGTGCCCCTTGAGGCTGTAGATAGCTCTGTGAATCGATTCAGTTGAGCTGTTAGGTTCAGTGACTGTTTCTACTGCAACGACTGTGAAAGAGGAATGTGGTAGGGATTAGAGCACAAGGAAAAGGTGGTTGCATTGAAATCATGCCATTGTATGGATATCTTTATTCTTTATACGAGATAAACAAACGTTCCACACAAGGAAAATTCCATGCCTTGTTCCTGATTATCCAGTTCATTGCTATAGCGTGATCCCAAGACAAATGACACTGTCACCAAACCCTGCGTCTCGCTTTCTGGGCTCAGTGCCAATGAAGTGTGTTATTGGACATGATTGTTTTGCCTCCAGAAAAATATATGAGAGCGATGGATTGCTCCTAGCAGATCAGTATTTCTCATTTGGAAAATGAGTAATGTCACAGTTACAGCCTAAATGAGAGCGCGGTTGTTTGTGGGGAGGAAAAGGCACTGATGCTGAAGGCACTGTGCTGATGGTCAAAAAAAGTTATTTTTACAACGGAAACAAGATGTAAAAAACTTGGGGTTTTTTTTTGGTTCATTTTCTTGCAGTAACTTACATTGTAGGGTAGATGTATTTTCATTTCTTCTGTTATAATTTATAATAAACGGTTAGTCAGATATACGTGACGCAGTCCAGATTTTCAGACATTTCTAAAAGACAGATCAGCCTCCCCCAATACTTTTTGCATTCCTAATGATCTTTCAAAATTTCTGTGAAAAGAGGCGAAGCCGATGCCATCTGTGATTAGAAATGAGTGATCTGTTACCCTTTGGAATATAAATCTGTGCGTTTCCTTTGGAGTCGTACTCTAGTTTCTGTGATCGGTAGTGGTTGGGAGTTGGTCTCAGCTGGAAGTAGTGGAGTGTGCCTTCCTCTGCTACTGGAGAATGCCTTTCTGCACTTGCTTACATGGTTGTTACTGGAAATGGGGAACGTGATGTGATGAGGATGTTGTGGAGGGTTTTGTTGCACTTTTCAGTATAGGTTAAATAACTTGCAACTCTCCCTTAGCGCTTGGCTATTCCACTTGCCTTGCTCTCCTCAATCAGTGGTTGATTGGGATTTAATTTTGAAGTATAAAGCGGGTCTTGGCACATTTCCAGTCCCATGTACCATCTTTCTTACATTTCTTGAATTTATGATGAATGTTTCTGATGTTCATTTTTTTTCTTAAATCTATTTTTGTTGTTATTTCTAAGTGTTCCAAACTCCTCTGCAAGCGTCAGGAATAATTAGACCGTACTTCATTTAAATTTATGATGTCCTTATTCCTTAATCTCTTTCCCTCCACCCAAGTCCTTCCACATGCCCTTTTCTGTGGCAAGCAGGGTTCCACCGGTCTCTGCAGCTGCATTCAAAGCTGCATTTGCTCACTGGCCAGCATGTGCACATGTACCGACCAGACAGTGGGCCGTGTCTCTCAAAATGTAGGGACTAAGTTAAAACTACTTACTCAGTAAAGGCACTCTCCTTTACAGAGATCACTCCAAAAGCCTTAATTTCTCTTGAGATCTCAACTCTTCTGTCAAAGTTGGCTGACCATGACCAGCAGTTTCATAAAATAAGAGGGGGACGTGACTTCTAAACTTCATCTCTAAAAAGGACAATGAGATCATATCGTATGTTATTTCCCTTGTCTCCTAGATGATTCACAAAGAAAGCAGTATGAGGAATGGCTGCAGGAAACACAACAGCTTCTTCAAATGCAGCAGAAGTACCTTGAGGAGCAAATTGGAGCACACAGGAAATCAAAAAAAGCACTCTCAGCGAAACAGCGTACAGCCAAAAAAGCTGGCCGTGAGTTCCCAGAAGAGGATGCAGAACAGCTTAAGCACGTTACAGAGCAGCAAAGTATGGTCCAAAAACAGCTTGAACAGGTAATCACCGGGAAACCATACTGGTCACCTTAATACTGAGCTGTTGCACTGGTATGATTCTTCTCCTTACGTCTACTAAAACATGAATTGAAATGCTGAAATACAGTGGAGCTTATGTGAAAGGAGCTGCTCTGTATCATGTCATGTGTGTCGTGTGTAGCTGCATTACTAGGGGTCACCAATGGCAATGGAGTTGTAGGAGAATGTACTACAGCAAAAACTATGACAAAAAGCTGTTATTGTAGTTTGGGAAGAGGAGAATTTCTTCAGCAAAATGATTTACAACAGAGTTTCTAGAGCCATGAAAAACAGAAGTGTAAGATTTAGACTGCAAAAGAGGAAAGTCTAAGCACGTAAGGCTCTGTTTCAAGATGGAATGGCTTGCTTACCTCTGACTTTTTCAGATGTCTTTATGTAATCAGTACCTCTTGGAAATAAGCCAATTAAACGTTACTCTTTGAAAATCTCTCTTCATTACATTTTTAATGTTCGCATGGTTTTATCATCTGTCTCATTTTTAGGTACTAATCATTAGTGTATTGTCTGCCACCATATCCTAGAATAGCAGAGGGGAAAAGGATATCTGGAGATAATCTAGTTAAATCTCCTGATCGATGGAGAGCTACCTTCATGGTTAGATCAGATGGCTCAGGGCCACGTCAGTCAAGTTTTGATGATTCTTCAAAGGCAGAGGTTTCCCAGCCTATCTGGGTCCCTGTTCCAATGTGTAACCACTTTCACTGTGTGGGTTTTTTTTTTTTTTAATTTCTTTACATTCAGTTGGAATTTCACTTGCTGCATCTTGTAGCTGTAATTATAGTAAATGAGACTAAAGTTAAGCCTGCAATTGCTTTGATATATCAATGGTTTGGCCAACGGAACTAAAAGGTGTGTTCTTCAAGTCATCATTCAGAAATTATCTGCTGTGGTGTTTCCTTACTGTACAGGTGGGGAATCTTTTCATTGTCAGTCAGGAACAAGTAGTGCTGCCAAATGCTAGAACACTTTAGACTTACCTTTTCTTAATATGAGGTTAAAACTTGGCAGCAGGCTGCTTGAAGTACTGAGTGATACGTGACGCCAAGGTTCTTGCTCCTGTGTTGCCTGAAGGCAGAGCATGCATTGGATGGGGTATGTGTTGGCTTGTCTTTTCGCTATGCAGGAGAAGGATGATCTTTTCCTTCTACAATGAATAACAAGTAGAATAAATGCAAAAATGCGAACTTCAGCCATCTCCATCATCTGTACTTCAATCTACTCTTACAGTGGGGTTACGTCAGAATAACAGCTGATAATGGTATTGCTGGCAGGTCCCTTTAGTGCCTTGTAATTAAGGCTATTTGTAAATCAGGCTAAAGCACTGATTTAGACCAGTCATCCAGATCATAAGCAGCACTTGCATATACACCAGGATAGAAATTATTAAATAAGTTTTCACTAAAGTATATTTTCAAGGACTTTCTATTTAAAACAATTAATTGCTCTTGAAAATCAAATCAAAACCCTTTCTGTGGATTCAAGCTTTTGTTGTTTGTTTGTTTTGAAAAGGATTGACTGTGTGCATCTATGGAGAAAGCTTTCAAATCCCTGTGAATTTTTGAGACTGGTCACACGCACAGAGAAACTGGAGCTGACTCAGTGCAATGTGAGCTTATGTCTGACAGTGTTATTAGCTCAGGCACAGTGCCATGCAGACACAACCATGTTGTTTCTATGGCAAGGGCAGCTTAACTGCTTTGGTGTGGCACAGTGCCTGTGCTAATAAGCTCTATATCATTCTCCACTGCTCAGGGAGAATCACTAGGTTGGTCTGCACAGCTACTGGTCCTGCGAGGTCTCATCTACCTCCAAGTACAGTCACAGGGCTCGTCACCACTGCATATCCAAGCATAGTGGTTTGGATACCTCCTTGTTTGATCAAACAGAGCTGACACAGTTATGGCAGTGTACCAACTGAAAAGTCCTGGGGCACTGGACTGTGCAGATGGATTCACTTGGTGGCTTTATGCAGTGGCTCAGTCTGTCTGGCAGTATCAGTGCCAAACTAGAACTCATAAGTCATCTTGGACCTGAGATTACTCTATTAAATAGCCTTTTGGGCTTCATCTGTCCTGCATTCTGTATTGTGTCCTATAATGTCTCTCTTGGCCTGAGCCTTGTAGTTTCTCTCTTGCCCCAGATACAGGAGAGTGCTTTCAAACATTTTTAATTATGTTTCGGACTTTCACGTCAGTACAAACAGCAAATGGAGCTGCAGAAGTCATAATCTAACAAAGAGAAAGGAAGAGAGAGAGGGAGATTCCACAGCCCATGCATTACTAACCAGTGGATTACAAGCCCTTTCAATTTCTTAGAGAGCAGCATAGTTAGGTATCTAATCTGTTTCCAAAACGCGCTCTGCTATCATGCTGACTCTATCATATCCTGTCATTGGCTTCTCTCATTTGCCTTAAAAATAAGTCACTGGACTTCCCGCATCCAAGTCCAGTTCATTTTCACCCTAAAATAAACGTTTTTCAAGCAGCAGCTGTCTTTTTCCTCTGCTGTGTGATGTTTGGGGTTCTGCCTATGAGTAAATGGGATTTTGCCTCACTGTTTTCCTGCAAACTTTTTCTTTTCAGCTATATCTTTAAAAAGATGTATATTGATGTGTGAATATCACCTATCACAGCTTCCTTTTTACCCGTCCCCAGCTATTGTTACATAGACGATAGGATCTGTACAAGGATCGCTTTGATTTTAGGTTTGTATGTTGTCTAGCACAGTGCAATCTTGGTATACATAACCTTAGAAGGGGAGAGGAAAAAAAGACAACACAGAAGTGCTGTTTTCACATAAGCTTCATTTTGTGCTGGTGAGATGCATGTTTTATGATACTTTACAGTCGGTGCATGTCAAAGATGAGTAATGACTTTTCTAATTTACAGATTCGAAAGCAACAGAAAGAACATGCAGAACTAATTGAGGAATATCGAATCAAGCAGCAGCAGCAGCAGCAGCAGCAGTGTGGAATGGCACCCCATGCTATAATGCCAGGAGTCCAAGCTCAACCACCAATGGTTCCAGCAGGAACATCACCAGCAATGAATCAGCAAAACTTCCCCATGGTGGCACAACAGCTCCAGCATCAGCAGCATCCCGTGGTGATCCCAGGGCAGTCCAACCCTACCAGAATGCCCAATATTTCTGGATGGCAGCCTACAAATCCCCCTGCAGGTCATATTTCCATTAACCCAGCAAGGATGCAGCCTCCAATGACACCGCTGCCAATTACTCCTGGTACAGCAGCTCCTGTGCCTGGTCCAAACGCAACTGCACAGTCAGGACCACCACCAAGGGTGGAGTTTGACGATAATAACCCTTTTAGTGAAAGCTTCCAAGAGCGGGAGAGAAAGGAACGTTTACGGGAACAGCAGGAACGGCAACGCATTCAGCTTATGCAGGAGGTGGACCGACAGAGGGCTTTACAGCAGAGAATGGAACTGGAACAGCATGGCATGATGGGGTCTGAATTAAATAACAGAGCATCCTTGTCTCAGATACCTTTCTTCAATTCCGATCTACCTTGTGATTTCATACAAACTCCACGGCCTCTTCAGCAGTCTCCACAGCATCAACAGCAGCAAATGGGACAGATGCTGCAACAGGGTCCTGTGAACTCACCTCCTGCCACAAATTTCTTGCAAAGCAATGAGCGGAGACCAGTGGGACCTACAACTTTTGGACCTGATGCATCCGCTGTTCCAGGTGGATCCTCTAATTTCCATAATGTAAAACAAACTCACGGGAGTCTTCCTGGGGCCACCTTTACACAGAACCAGGTCAGGCCTCCATTTGCTCCTGCTGTACCTTCATCTACAGTTCCTTCATCTGCAGCACTGAGCAGTGGTGCCGCATGTGGTTCGGATGCAAGTGTGCCCCAGGGAGCAAACTTCCCGGGGTCGAGCCAGTCCCTCATACAGCTGTATTCTGACATAATTCCAGAAGAGAAAGGAAAAAAGAAAAGGACACGAAAAAAGAAAAAGGATGATGATGCTGAGTCAATAAAAGCCCCATCGACTCCACATTCGGATATAACTGCACCATCAACTCCAACCATTTCTGATTCTACCCCTACTCCCACAGTTAACACCCCTAGTGAACTGCCTCGTCATCAAGATGAGCAAGAGTCAGTGGAGGTAACAGGTCCATCAACATCTAATGCATCTAATGCAGCAGAGAGCCAGGCCTCTCCAGAGCTGGAGTGTCAGCTCCCCAGCAGCAGCTTGCCACCGAAACAGCCAAATGTGAGTACAGAGACTGACAAGGCCAAACCAGACACACCTACTGGCATTCAAGAAGTTAAACTAGAAAAGGCAGAAACCGATCAGTGCTCAGATCAAACTGAAACGAAAACAGAAAATCAAAGCACTGTTAAGGTGGAAGAAGATAAGGTCTCATCTCAGCCTCCCTCTTCAGCTCAGAGTCCAGCACAGCCAGCGAGTGTTCCAGCAGCCAAAGGGGAGTCAGGGAATGAGTTGCTCAAACACCTGCTTAAAAACAAAAAATCCTCATCTCTTCTGAACCAGAAATCAGAGAGTAGCTGTCGAACAGAAGAAGAGGCTGCTGGAGATAAGAAGCTAACGGACAAGCAGAATCCAGCTGAAGGAATGGTGAGCCTCTCCCTGCTTTTGTTGTGCAATGGTTACCAGCTCTCAAAGGCTGGTTTTTGTCTCTGCTTATTTTTAGTTGAAGGAGGCATTAATTCTTTGTGTTAATGGCATTACATGGTTTAATAATTTATAAGACTTTTTAAAACAAATTGAAAAATTGCTTTCTATAGAGGTAGGATACACTTGAGACTTAGTATACTTTAATTATTTTATTATAGTCCTTAGTGTCTACACTGTTGTTTTATTAGTCCCCCAACTCTAAACACATCCTTGAAAGAAGGTGTAAATACATTCAAACTGAATAAAAACCGATAAACGTAATTGTGAGCAGCAGGTAACTTAGGTGAATGTGTGACAGGAATAGTTGTGAGAGTCCTTGTGTCAGGGCTTGTGCAGAGCCATTTAGAATAATAACTGGGAAAAAGAAATCAGACCTTCTTTTGGCATGAGACCACCTGCTGCATTGCCAAGTCCCATTCTGATTGTTTTTACACAACTGGCCTTTTATGTGAAGAAGGGCTTTGCAAATCTGTACTAGCAGTGATTTAGTAGAGCCCAGAACTGTTTCACAATACTGTTTCTGTTTCTAAACTCCAGCTACATTTGTACTAATAATATTAACTTATGCCTTTTTTCTCTAACCAAGTTTTCCTTTCATTATGCTCTTAGGAAAATCTCCAAGGCTGCATGCCTGTGTAACTTTGTTTTAGTGGGTGTTCAAAAGAAAATATTTGTGCTCTGTGAGCTTTAATGATAATTTCAGATGTCAGTGGTGTGGATGGTAAGTCATAATTCTGTGTGCAGGGACAGTGCAACAGTTACAGTTGCAAGTGATGCAGTGAAGTAAACAAACTACATACGTGCTTCGTTATCAGCGAGGTATATATTAACACTGTGCGTGTTCTTTCAGACAATTGTGCAATAAGTTTGAATGGACTGTCTATTATATTGTCAAAAATTCTGCTTCACTTCCTTTTTTACGGCCAGCAAACTGCAGGAAACCAGATGCAAGGTGCATTTGGGTGTAGTAACAGCCAGCTTCAGAGAGCAGATGTGGGACATGAAACCAAGAAACAGAGAAATAAGCGAACTCAGAGGACAGGAGAAAAGGCAGCTCCTCGGTCCAAGAAAAGGAAAAAAGAGGAGGAAGAAAAACAGGCTATATACCCCAATGCTGATACGTTCATCCATCTCAAACAAGTACGTATGCAGACACTGGATAGCTCGTCAAGGGGACACTTTAAAAGAGTGGGTTTCTTATTGTGAAAAGCAAATGGATAATGGTGTTGAATTCTGAGCGCAGGGTGGAGACAGTTGTAACTTCTACAAAAGCAGAAAGTGTAAAGGCTTGGATTTATTTCACTTTGGAAGCCCTACTGACGTGGCACGCGTTCAGCAGTCTCAAAACCATGGAATTCCTGCCTGCTTTGGCTGCTGCTCTTGCTGAGCTGCCACAGAGCTGGGAGCAGTGGCTCCCCTGGGCTGGGGACCATCTGACTCTGGGGGGTTAGAACTAGATGGTCCTTAAAGTCACTTCCAACCTAAAGTGATCTATAATTCTTCGATGCCTGAAAAAGGAGAGGGGCCTGAGTTTGTGACAGTTGTCTGATAGTGGGTAAATTCCCTTTTAAAGAAACAATAGAAACTACTAACAACTGAGTGTCTGTGATGATTCTATTTTATAGTTAGACTAATTTCTACCTTTTTTCTTTACTTTCAATGTAGCAGCTTTCTCTCCTACCTTTGATGGAACCAATAATTGGAGTGAGCTTTGCACACTTTCTTCCCTATGGCAGTGGCCAGCTAAATGCTGGAAATCGACTTGTAGGAAGTTTTGGTAGCGCTACCCTTGATGGGGCTTCAGATTACTACTCCCAGCTCATATACAAGGTACAGCTTCAATCTGGATTTCCTCTGTGGGCTCCCTGAGAGAAAAGTTCATTACGTTATTGCTGCGAGTTGGTTTAGATGTTGTGCCCTTCGTGCAACCAGAAGAGAATCGTCTTCTGTCGTTAGACCAGATAGGCTGATCAGTGTTGAAACAGACGTTGTTTTGCTGTTCTGAAAGTTGAAATCAGTTCTAGAAACTCTTGTAAACAGGTTAAAATGTGCAAGTATTCCACTTACGAATGGATGCTAAAGAGTGAAAATTGTAATTACAGATTTATGGAGCAGAAAAGGCTGAATTCCCAGTACTTTGCAAAGTCATTGAAAGCACTAAAGCATTTCTTAATGTGAATTAAATGAGAAATAGACTTTTCTCATTTGTCCGCTAAGCTCTAACTAAAAAACTCTGAGGAAAAAAAAGAAAGATGTTTGTTGATGAGCAAATAATCCACAGAATTTAAGACTCGATCTCCGAGATCAGAATGGCAATGTTGGGATAGCAGCAAGAGAGCAAACAGGGAATCAAATCTGGTACTTGGTGTTTACTCTAGCCTGAGAATGGTTACTCTAGGCTGAGAATGGGACCTGGCAGATACGGTAGCTGTGGTTAAAAGTGACGATGCTTTCTAGCTTTGTATGCATGACTGCAGCAAGAGTAGATATTGAAATTTGTACTTAATTTTGGCTTGAAGTATGGACAGTTAAGTAAGCTAGTGAGAAATAGCTCGGAGTGTGAACTTGCAGAGTGAGGTTCTCCATGGTAACTCCTTCAGCAAAAGCTTGTCCTGTGCTAATGTGAGGCAGCTTCCTTTTTAGTGAGAAATGGGTAACTCCTTTATTGTGATGGAGAGCCACTGTAGAATTGCTCTCTCAGTCTTTAGATCAGATCTTTGCTTAAACTGTAGGAACTTATTGAGGCTCCCGAGGAGTTCATAAAAATGCTCTTTATGCTTTTGTGTAAATAATTCAGCTGTACCTTCTATCAGGAGAATACACTTCTCATGTAAACTTTATTTCTCCAGTAGTATCATTGATAGAAAGAAAATGTTGTATCTCTTATAGCAGGAAGTTATTCCATGTATTTAGTCGCGTATTTGAGAATTAACTGTCACTGTTTATCAGTGCTACCTCTGGATGTAAAAATAAGGGAGTGGGTTACAGTATCTGCTAGTAGAACATGGCAAGTTTTCACGCTGTGCTTCATGGCTGACTTACAGTTCTTTACTCTCCTGCAGCAGAACAATCTGAGCAATCCTCCAACGCCGCCGGCCTCTCTTCCACCCACACCACCTCCTGTGGCATGCCAGAAGTTGGTAAATGGCTTTGCAACCACTGAAGAACTTGCTGGCAAGGCTGGTATGTTGGGAGGCCATGATGGTAAGGCTAATGCATGTGGTTTGCCTTATAGCTGAGTCAACTTTGTAGCAAACTACGAAATAGATGACTGGGATGTTTCTCAGATGCTATAGTTCACTGTTATACAGGCAGTATGCCCAGGCTCTTTTTAAGCTTGTAATCACTATTACCCAGTATTGTTTTATACCAGCGAAATGTCAAACGATAAGCTTTTTCTTTCCCTTTTGAAAACATGTTGGGAACTGGAAGCGCTCTTAAGAAATGAAAGAGTTCAAAATCGACTTTGTGATGTCCACTACAAATTTCTTGCTTTTTTTTATTGTTTGTTTTTGTGAAGTGATGAGATAAAGCACAGACAGGCAAACATTTCTAAACTACAAGTGGATGAAAGCAGTGTTAACATCTGCAGTCAATGCTTTGGTTGTATCTGGAGCCACTAGTACGGCTCCCAGAATGAAATTCAGTAAGAAGAGCTATACAGATGTTTTGTTGTGCTGTGTTTCTCTGATTTTAGTTACCAAAGCTCTGGGACCAAAGCAGTTCCAGTTACCTTTCAGACCACAAGATGATTTATTAGCAAGAGCAATGGCTCAGGGCCCTAAAACTGTGGATGTTCCTGCTTCCCTTCCAACACCACCTCACAACAATCAGGAGGAGTTAAGGTAGGTTTTCCCTGACATCTTTAAGTAACATATGTGGAACAGATTCTGCAATCTTTCAGTAGGAGATGAGACTGTGAAGGTGTGAAGAAACAAAATCCATTCTGCATGGCCATACAGTGCAGAGAACAAAGTAGAATCATTTGTTCCAGTTAACTCTTAGCATTCCATGGGAGAGCAGCATAGTGAAAACGGGGGCTTAATTCTGTTGTTAAACCCAGTATCCTATTAAGTTACCAAGAATCCTTTCCCTTGCTCTGTTAAAAGTGAAAGAAAACTGTATTTTTCCTGAAGGAGGGTAGTGAGGACAGCAGTATGGTCCTAGTGTCAGACAGCCTGAAATCTCCCCTGCTCATACTAACAATTTGTGTTATGAGAAATTCTTGCTAGATTATGAGTCTCCCTACAAAGATCTTGCCTTTTTCCTCCCTTTCACCTACCTAGCTAAATTTGGGTGTGTGAGGGAGGAATGGGTAAGTGAATTCGGTTAAACCAGAAAATGTTAAGTATTAAATACTAATTTTTACTCAGGTACATGGAGCCATGAGGGACAGAGGCTGTAAAGGAGCTGGGCATTGCTGCTGCCTCTCTTTTCCTTTCTATGTATTTCCCAGTAAGCCATCTTGTGCAGTGGAGTATTAGCCAGACTTAGCAGCCTACCACCTAATTACATTCCATAACTAGTAACAAGAAGCACGGTAGCTCCCTGTCAAGATTGATATTACTGGTTCACAGACGGTTTTTTTGGCCATTTCCAAAACAGCTTTTTTGGGTTTTGTTCCAGGGTTCAAGATCACTGTGAGGACAGGGACACTCCTGACAGCTTTGTTCCATCTTCCTCTCCTGAAAGTGTGGTGGGAATGGAAATAAGTAGGTATCCAGACTTGTCGGTTGTAAAGGAGGAGAACCCAGAACCTGTACCATCTCCCATCATTCCCATCCTGCCTAGCAGTACTGGAAAAGGTGAGACTGCAGCAGAATGAACAATTAGAAAGAGACTTACCCCCCGCCCTCTACCTGTATGATTAACCTGGTGTATTACATTTTAATTTCAGGTTCAGAAGCCAAAAGGAATTACATAAAGGCAGAACCTGGTTCAGGAGCATTACCTGGTTCTGCCTTCTTTGCCTCTCAGCTTGGACCACCCCAGAATGGTCCTAAATCTGGCCTTATTTCTGTAGCAATTACCTTGCATCCCACAGCTGCTGAGGTAAGAAATGAGCCTGTGTTACGTACATGAGATACAGCAGAAGTTAATATATTCTTTCTGTAGTGGATGTGAAGGAAGTTATAGCATAGTAAAATAAAAACAACTATTGCAGCCTTCTAATGATTCATGTTATTTCTGCCTTCCTGTCTGTCCGACAAAAACAAAGGTGTGTTTTTATTATTGTTTTTAGAATATTGGCAGCGTTGTAGCGGCATTCTCCAATTTGCTGCACGTCCGAATTCCCAACAGTTACGAAGTCAGTAATGCTCCAGATGTCCCATCCTCCATGGCAGCAGTCAGCAGTCACAGGGTGAACCCATCCGCTGAGTACCGGCAGCACTTACTGCTTCAGGGGCCTCAGGCAGGATCCATGGGTCCTGCCAGGATTGCAGGGTCTTATGGGCTGAAGCAGCCCAATATGCCATTTGCTACCAACAGCAATGGTAAGTAGGCATTAATTCTTCTAAATTTTAATTGAGTCAGTATTGATCCATGTCAACCTTATACATTCCTGGTCGCAAGTTAAATAGCGGATTCTCATTCTGAACAGTAGTTTTCTCGTGTGATCAGTACATGCAGACCTGCTCCTGATGTTAACAATAGTGTCATAGGTCCATCTCTGATGTCCTGTGTCACTGTCAGTCAGGTACTTCTTCCAGTATTACACAATGTTATTAATTTTTGTCCAGTCTGTTTTTAAATACGTTGTTCTGGAAGGTTGTTACTATGCTGGTTGACACAAGTTTTTAAGCACATATTCCAACGTTGTTTTAGTTAATCATTTCGTATACAAGAATTTATTATTGCCTTGTTGTTCACACAGGTGATTTGACCTCATTTAAACAATCTCCACATCAGGATCGAATTTAAAGCTTGCTCCCCTCCCCATCCAGGAGGATTCTTCTCCTCTAAGCCACTGAAGAGCATTGTGATTTCTCATAGGTTTGCTTTTATCTGTTCTGGTATCCAACGAACTCCTCTATTTTGCAGGTGTAGCTGGCTATAAGGATCACAGTCAGAATATTGCAGAAAGCTCAGCGCTGAGGCCTCGGTGGTGCTCTCATTGCAAAGTAGTCGTTCTTGGCAGTGGTGTGCGGAAGTCCTTCAAAGACCTGCCTTTCTTGAAACAGGTACTGCAATAGAAGTAGCGTTTCTTGCATGTCGTGGTCAGTAACCAAACCAAGGCAACAAACACTACTGCTTACCAGGCCAACTGATGCCAGTTCCTGCGTGTTCTCTCTTTCCTGTGAGTCCTGACTAAGGATGAGACATTCAAGTGAGCTGGTAGTGTGAATAAGAAATGTCAAAGTAGTTACTTATGTTAAATGTATTTCATTAAATTCCATAGAAGAGGTCCCATAGTGACCTCCTGCATTACTCAGCTCTTCTTTTTCTGTGACCGCTTCAGGGAACTTAAGAATTCAAGAAGAGCCTATGCGTAAGGCAGCACCACTTTGCCACTTCAGAAATTACTAGGAGAGCTGGAATACTTTTGCTCTCTCTGAACAAGAAGCAGATTTCAGTCTCGATGTCTTGTGTTTACATTGTTGATTGTATGAACAGAATCCCAAGCTGCTCCTTAGGGTCTCAGTCAGATGTGGAGTATTTGTGCGTGGAACTGTCATTTATTAAAGAATACCAGTGCTCTTTTTTTGAGTAAGATTGAGGTGATTATGCAACGTAGGTGTACAGTCAGAATTTATATATAAAACTGATGGGCTCAAGTAGTCAGAAGAATGTGGAATTCCCAGTAATGCTTTGCAGACGGGTCAATAGATAAAACTTGACAAACAATCTTTGACTAGCTTTCTTTTCTCATCTTAAAGATAAAAGAAAATGGGTTTTTATTTTGTAACTGTGCCTGTGGAGCAGATGGGTGCATGGTATTAGAGAGCTTTGTTTTGATTGTTAAACTTCTGTTAAAGGCAGAGAAGTAAATTTCTGTGATGAAGTACTGAAGAACAAGGTTGTAGGTGGTGTTAATGTTTGATCTGTCAAATGAGTATTTATATCACAGTAGCACTCATTATTTCACAAATGTTCTACACATGAAAAGGTGAGCAGTTTCTAGCCAGATTGGAAGACTTACTTCATTACAATTAGTATGTGAAGAGCGGTGTTAAAATGCACTCCTGATAATCTGCTGCGTTTGATCCCCAGGACTCCCAAGATGGGTCTGATAAAATGAAGGACATCGTATTCTGTAGCAACAACTGCTTTGTTCTCTATTCAGCAGCTGTGCAAGCGAAAAACTCAGAGAACAAAGTAAGTATCAAATGCTGGTAGGCCCTAGATGAGCAGAAATGGGGCGGGGGATGCTTTGCTTGGCTCTGGAGACTTTATAAATCAATCGTTCTCTATTCAGACATTGAAATTTTGAGCCAGCAGAGTGAAGTAGGAGTTGTATTTACAGAACCTTCTGTCTAACAGAGATGAGTGACAGAACATCTCTGGTTGAGGCTCCACTATAAGCTTAGTTAGACCTTCAAGTAGATGCTCAAAAGAGATGTTTTAAGAGCGCTTCTTTTAACTAACTTGGTTTCTGCTTTTTGTAGTTCAAGTCTACATTTTTCCCTATACTGGTGGACAGAGTTGGCAAAGTGCTCCAAGCATTACCTAGTTAATGACTTCCCACGTGGCCACATGTTCACTGTAGGATACGCAGCCTTCCTTCAAATGCATCTTTCCTACTTTTTCAGAAGAAGCAAAGCAAAAAAGTGCTGGATGAGAATATAAATGTGTTTACATCCACATGCTTGCTCAAGTGCATCACCACATACTTAATTAAGTTAATTAAATGTCATGTTCAGCCTCTTAATCCTTCCATTTATTCTTTCAAGATTAATTACACAAACCACATTGAGCACTTCTAAACTGCTGTTGTTCTCCTTCTTCTTTATTTCTTTTTTATTAACAAATCTCTGCAGGTTTAATTCTTATTTGCTATAACTGGGTTGTTAAGACCTGGAGGTATATGACTAATCCAGAGCCCTGCAGGAATTTCCTTGTCTTGTTTTCGGGGAAATACATGGAATTAACGCTCAGCTTTCCCTTCTAACAGATAACACGTTTCTTATTCTTTAAATTAATTCTGTGACCCTTGTTTTTAGTTGTTTATGTCATAACTACACTTGCAAAGAACAGCTAAAAACCTTAAATCTCTCAATTCCATTGCTTAGGGCATTTGATTAGTTTTTCATTCAAAATCTGTATGCAGGATTATTTGTGTTTCGTGTTAAGAACTGAAGGTTGCCTTGCTCAGGGTTGACTGGAAGGACTTTAGTGCTCTGTATCCCAGCACAAGTTATGAAAAAAACAGGTAAAGGTAGTTTCTTTCTCTGTTGCTGAATTGCAATTTTAGGCATTCTGAGTAGCTCTTTCAGTTCAGTTCTGATGTGAAAGTTTTCAAGAGCAATTTAATGCCGTGGGATTCTTTTCTTGAGACTTTTCTGTTGGTTTTCCAGGAGTCGGTTCCATCTTTGCCACAGTCACCAATGAAGGAGAGGCCGCCTAAAGCATTCCATCAGTACAGCAACAACATCTCCACTTTGGATGTCCACTGTCTGCCTCAGTTGCAGGAAAAAGTATCTCCGTCGTCTTCACCTCCAATCATTTTCCCCCCTGCATTTGAAGCAGCCAAGGTAGAGGCAAAGCCCGATGAGCTTAAGGTAACGGTGAAACTCAAACCCAAATTAAAAGCAATACACAGTAGTCTTGATGACTGTCGGCCTCCGAGTAAGAAATGGAAAGGAATGAAGTGGAAGAAGTGGAGCATTCAGATTGTGATTCCTAAAGGATCGTTCAAACCTCCTTGTGAAGAAGAAATAGATGAATTTCTTAAGAAACTGGGCACGACCCTTAAACCAGACCCAGTGCCTAAAGACTACAGAAAATGTTGCTTCTGTCATGAGGAAGGCGATGGGTTAACTGATGGACCAGCAAGGCTTCTTAACCTGGATTTAGACCTTTGGGTCCATTTGAACTGTGCTCTTTGGTCTACAGAAGTCTACGAGACACAAGCTGGTGCCTTAATAAATGTGGAACTAGCCCTGCGAAGAGGCTTGCAAATGAAATGCATGTTCTGTCACAAAATGGGTGCCACCAGCGGTTGTCACAGGTTAAGGTGCACCAATATTTATCACTTTACCTGTGCCATTAAAGCACAATGCATGTTTTTTAAAGACAAGACCATGCTTTGCCCCATGCACAAACCAAAGGGAACTCACGAGCAAGAACTCAGTTACTTTGCAGTCTTCAGGAGGGTCTACGTGCAGCGTGACGAGGTGCGGCAGATCGCTAGCATAGTACAGCGGGGAGAACGCGACCACACTTTCCGAGTGGGGAGCCTGATTTTCCACGCCGTGGGTCAGCTGCTCCCACAGCAGATGCAGGCATTTCACTCCTCCAAAGCGCTCTTCCCTGTGGGCTATGAGGCCAGCCGGCTGTACTGGAGCATGAGGTACGCCAACAGGCGCTGCCGCTATCTGTGTTCCATTGAGGAGAAGGATGGGCTCCCGTTGTTTGTCATCAAGGTTGTGGAGCAAGGCCATGAAGATCTGGTTCTTACTGACACGACGCCAAAAGGTAAATTTTATCTGCTCAAGTGATGACTTTTTGGTTTGCTATTTGTTACTACTGATACTTTCCACACATCTGATAAATGTTCCAGTCAAATTTTGCAGGCACTGCTCTACTTCAGAAATTACAATGTAGTGGTTGCTCCCAGGGTCCTTCTTTAATTTAACAAAAACAATTAACAGAGGCTGAGAACACCTTTGAAGGAATCATGTAAGCTACGCATAAAAGATTTGTTACAGGCTCACAGGACTCTCAGGGTTGATGGCAAGTTGTAAGGATGTTAGTGCAAGTTTTCTTTTATGAAAAGTGCCTGCTTTAAATAGGATACTGCTACACAGCTCTCTTCAGATTAGTTGTGGTGAAGGTCATAGGCGATAAAGGGACTGTGAGTTGACCAAGTCGCTGTCAGAGCCGGGAGCATTGCCTCTGCTGGGATGAGGAACAGTACAGTAATGTGAGAGGGTAAGCATATGGGGCAGATCTTAGAGACGTGGCGTATGGACGTGGCATGTGTTTGAGTTTTAACCAGTTAAACCACAGCCGTCAGAACTGCCTACATAAATTGAAGCGCTGTCTGTAATAGTTGACTTTTAGAAAATTCTACCTTGGGCAGGTTTTCTAAGGAGAATCTCTTCTGTCACTGCAGAAAGCCCACAGTTCCCTGAAGAGAAACGTATAGTAATACTGGCATGGAATTGAAGGTTTCCCAGCTCTGTTCCCAAGAAGGGTGCAGCACAAACGTTGTGATTGGAATTTTTTCAAGCCAAAACAGCACGTCCCAAACTATTCTCCATTTTGCTTTGGAAACACTGACCTGCTTCTTTATACAACCAATGGCAAAATGCCTTTTCAGTATCAATTCCAGGTTCCCGCTATCTTCGAGCATTAGTTTTAAAGCCAGTAGAATAGATTTATTTTTGATCCTCGTAATTCTTTCCCATGTGGTTGTGTAGGTGTGTGGGATAAAATCCTGGAGCCCGTTGCTTCAGTTAGGAAGGAGTCAGAAATGCTGCAGCTGTTCCCCAGCTATCTGAAGGGCGAGGACCTCTTTGGTTTGACGGTGTCTGCGGTGGCGAGGATCGCGGAGTCGGTGAGTCCTCATCATCTGGCTTCAACCCCCCCTGCCATGTGCAGGGTCGCCAAACACCAGCCCAGGCTGCCCAGAGCCACATCCAGCCTGGCCTTGAATGCCTCCAGGGATGGGGCATCCACAACCTCCTTGGGCAACCTGTTCCAGTGCGTCACCACCCTCTGGGTGAAAAAGTGAGAAATGAATATTTGGTTACATGTCATTAACACATAATTACTCGGATTTTCTTTTTTTTTGTGTGTGTGTTTTCTTGCAGCTCCCAGGGGTTGAGGCCTGTGAGAACTATACTTTCCGCTATGGCCGAAACCCCTTAATGGAACTTCCTCTTGCCATCAACCCCACGGGCTGTGCCCGTGCCGAGCCTAAAATGAGTACCCATGTCAAGAGGTTTGTGTTAAGGTATTTTGTTTTAATTTCACATAGTACAGCCCAGGGTTTATAGGCTGCTTAGGGTTATTTGTGCTTTCGTCTGCTGCTTACAAACCCTGTCGTCCTTGGCTGTGTATGTGCATGCCCAAATCAAAGGAGTTGCTGTGTTGTCTCTGCTAGCTGGCTTTAAGTGTGTGTACGTCTCAAAGAGTTTTGCATTGCTGTGGTGGCTGTCTTCAGAGAAATCTTCAGTTTTTCTTGTATTTTTTCTTGTTACATGCCCAACTCCTACAGGCCTCACACCTTGAATAGCACCAGCACATCGAAGTCATTTCAGAGCACAGTCACAGGGGAGCTGAACGCGCCTTACAGTAAGCAGTTCGTCCATTCCAAGTCCTCCCAGTACCGGAAAATGAAAACAGAGTGGAAGTCCAATGTGTACCTGGCTCGCTCTCGCATTCAGGTCAGTCCTCATTCTAGGAACTTCCCATGCTGATGTTAATGTGTGCTTCTATTTGACGTATGTGTTTTATGTTAAGAAATGAAATGAAGCAATTGCAAAATTCCTTCCCATCTTTTCTCAAAATCTGGTAATTTGGATGTGGGAAATCATGGCAGAGTCCCAAGCAAGACATCTTATTAATTACTGTAAATATCTTTAAAAAGAATTCGTTGCAGTCATCTAGAAAAAAAATGAATTACATTATTTCAAGGTGTTTTTGCCATATTTCTCAAAAGGTGAATGAAAACTAATAATTATATGAATGTACAGTGGAAGTATGAGACACTCAAGCTGAGCAACGTGGAATGAGGCCTTCAGGAGGGGTTCCTCAGTTCATTGCATTCAGAAAGCAGTGTGTTCTTAGTTGCCACAGTGTTGTCACTGTGGGTTTGTTCCACAGACTGTGTTGCAAGAAGGCTGCGAGAATTGCAGCCTTTCAGTACCTCAAGGGAGCCTATAAGCAGGAGGGGAGTCAACTCTTTGAAAGGGGAGATAATAGCAGGACAAAGGGAAATGGTTTCAAGTTGAAGGAGGAAAGATTTAGGTTGGCTGTCAGGGGGAAGTTCTTTACAGAGAGAGTGGTGAGATACTGGAACAGGCTGCCCAGAGAGGCTGTGGATGCCCCGTTCCTGGAGGTGTTCAAGGCCAGGCTGGATGGGGCCCTGGGCAGCCTGGTCTAGTATTAGATATGGAGGTTGGTGGCCCTGCATGTGGCAGGGGTGTTGGAGCTTCATGGTCCTTGAGGTCCCTTCCAACCTGGGCCATTCTGTGATTGTGTGTGTGATTCTGTGATTTTTGCATACGAGCAATGATATTATTTTAGATTGGATTTAACTGTGCCGTTGTGTTCCTACTACGCTTCTCCCCTCTAGGAAGGCCTACTTTAATTTTCAGTGAATCTGTAATCTTCACACAGTCACTTACAAAGTGTAAGAGGCGTAAGAGAAGTCTGCTTTCTTACCTAGGCAGCAGCCAAGTGTGTTTTACTGCATCTGAAGTATTTACTGCAAACCTGGATCCTTCTCTGCGCTGTTACCACATGAGCTGTTTTCCTATGCTATTTTCTTTCTGGGTTGTTGACTTCTCTCATGATTTTCTGCAGGAAAGCTTTTGGGGCATGGTGAGGAATGCAGAGTCAGTGTCAATTTGTTACAAATTTCTAACTCACAGCATATTTTTTTTGTAGGGCCTGGGCTTATATGCTGCTAGAGACATTGAAAAGCACACTATGGTCATTGAGTACATTGGAACGATTATCCGGAATGAGGTAGCAAACAGGAAGGAGAAGCTTTATGAATCTCAGGTACTTGGGGTGTTCATTCACTGTTGTTTCTCTCCTTCCCCTTTCAAATGCTTGTAGAATGGGACAAATGCTGCCTGGTTTCAGGGATCGTGAAGAGACAGACAGTGCTCTGTGATGACTGCAGCAGGTATAGGAGTCAGGTCCTCTGAGTTCTGTGTGCTGCTGTGCTATAAGTGCTGTAAGAGCAGTAAGCTAAAAAGGACAGCCAGAGGTGTCTGCAGGGTTTGTTATGTGTGCGTAGATGTTCAGTACATCTCACAGCATCACAGCCAGGTGGTACGTATGCTGTTTCCTGGAGGACAAAGAGAGAACTGTCACGGGGATGTCAGCACCTCCATTTTTTAACAAGAACTTCTTTTTGTAAATTTAAAGCAGTTTTCTTTCTGTAACTCAACAGTCTCGTAATGGTTAATGCATTTAAAGATCGCCGATGCGAGGCAATACAGAAATCCAAGCTATTAGTACTGGATGGGAGAGAAATATCACTTGGACAGGTAGACACAGCTGACCCACTCGTCCCCTCATAAAAGAGCGCGGCTGGTGGCAGCGTTCCACTGCTAGATGAAGTGTGAGTCCCTTTCCCTAGCGAGCCAGTAGGTATGAAGGCAGAAAAACTCCTGGAGGTAACCCACGGTGCTGCTTTGTTTCCATCATCGACGTCCATTGAAAACCCACACGGGTCTGTCTTCCAATTCTGTGTTTCAGAACCGCGGGGTGTACATGTTCCGCATTGACAACGACCACGTCATCGACGCTACCCTGACGGGAGGTCCTGCAAGGTGGGTGGCTCTGGGGACAGCCCTGTCCCATCCTCAGAAGCTCTCCCCATCCCCTTGCTGGGGCTGCGTGTTGGGGATGTGCATTTCTGCTTTCTCGGTGACTTCTGGAACAGAGTTCTGTGGGGTGGAACATTGCAGCCTGTCCCACTGAAATGGTCTCGTCTTTTTCATTAGCGTTACTCGGCCTTCCTTATGTTTCGTGGCAGCTGGGGAGAAAGTGAATCTTTTTTAAACATAAAGAAACAAGTGCAGGGTAACGGAACTGCATCTGGAATTGCAGCCCTGAAGCTGAGGTCATCCTGAGGTTTGGTGCGGGTTCACCCTCAGCGTTGCATTTTTCATAAGGTCACCTTTCTCAAATGCTCTGTGTCCACAGGTACATCAACCACTCGTGTGCCCCCAACTGCGTGGCGGAGGTGGTCACTTTTGAGAGAGGACACAAAATTATCATCAGCTCCAGCAGGAGAATCCAGAAAGGGGAGGAGGTAGGGCCGTCTCATCTGGCTTTCCCCCACTGTTGCCACCTCCGTTCGTTTCTAGATGCTGCCACCGTGCAGCGTGGCTGTGCTGCGTGCGGAGGTGACGTTGCCCTTCCCCTTTTCATTTTAACTCTTGCCGGTTCCTACGAGGAGCACTGGTGTATTTTACCATCTAAACTGTAGGTAGAAGGAAAGATGTGGTAAAATCCCGTTGTCTTATAACCGTTCTCCCGAATCTTCTTCCAGCTTTGCTATGACTATAAGTTTGATTTCGAAGACGACCAGCACAAGATTCCATGTCACTGTGGAGCTGTAAACTGCCGAAAATGGATGAACTAGAATGCATTCCTTGCTGTCTTTTGAGGGTTGCTTGTCCCTAGGAAGAAGTGATTCACGTTTTGATTTTGTCGACAGAAAATCGTTGCCTTTTTTAAAGGGGAAAAACAAATAAATCACTTCTGAAAGTCCAGATTTCTACTCCGGGATCTCAAAAGGAAAGAAACCAACCTCACAAAACAAAACAAGCACCAGAAGCAAGCCGGCAAAATCTGAAGCTGACTTTCCAGCCACACGGAGGTTAAACTGAGTTAACGGAATGGTCCAGCACTTTTGTTTTTGAGCTCACTAAGGAGAAACTGTTTAACTTGGGCAAAGAACCGGGCGCTGACCTGCGGCGGGCAGGTGGGCATTTATGAATGTAAGACTGAAATCACCAGCGAAAGGGAGAAGTCCAAAGTGCTGGCCACAGCCTTATTTGATAAAGGGGCAGGCCCTCTAATTAAAGAAAAATTTTAAATAAAAGTAGACACCACTGAACAAGGAATGTACTGAAACGACTTCCTTAGGGATAGAGCTAAGGGAAAAATAACTTGCACTAAAATACGTTTAAATACTTGATTCCATGAGTCAGTTTATTGTAGTTTTTTGATTTCTGTAAAATAAGAGAACCTTTTTGTATTTATTATTGAATAAGTGAATGAAGCTATTTTTAAAAAGAAAGTTAGAAGAAAGCCAAGCTGCTGCTGTTACCTGCAGAACTAACAAACTCTGTTACTTTGTACAGGAGTGTAAATATTTTGAGGCAAAAGAAATACAGTATAAAAATAGTTATTGACCAAATGCTATCAGACTCCGCAGCAGTTCGGGTGCTCATTACCAACCGTCAATAGGGATGTTACAATATGATCTCAGTGCTAACAGGCAGACGTGCTTACAATGACGGGATAACCAAAATCTCCATTTCGAGAGAGGGTTTTGTTGGTTTTTCTTTCTGTTTCAAGCAGCCCCAACTGTGGTCTCTGCAGATTACTTTTCAGTTAAACCTCCAGCCTGCGCCCTGTGTTCCAACTCTGACTATCGGAGGCCTCGGGGGTAACGTAGATTCATTTGGTTTGTATTATATTGTTGCATCCCTATTTCTTCAGTCAGGTTTTTTTTTTGGGGGGGGTTGTTTTTGGTTTTTGTTTTTTTTCCCCGTTTCTTTTTGTGCTTAAAATTGGTGATAACTGTGAATAACTGCTCAAACCACCCACAAGCAAAGAGAGAGAGGCGCTGAACATTGGGGTTTTCCTTCAGCAAAAGTAGACCCGAGGAGGGGGAAGCTGAGCATGAGAACAGCGTAGGACCGCGCAGGGGAGCTCCGGTCCGACGCCTTCGCCCCCAGGAAAAGGAGAACAGAGCGGAGATGGAGGAGAGCGTGCGGCTGCAGGACGCTGGCAATTGGGGTATGGGAAATGTAATTTAAAAAGATGTGTTTGTATGGATTGTTTTTGTTTACATTTCTTTAAAATAAAATAAAATAAAAAAAAAATAAAAATAAAAAACACTGTTTTGTGTTTGCTTGTAGAGATTTAATCAGCATTTGGAAGCAGGTTAGCTTTTTATTTTGTACTTCAGATTCTGGTACTGACACTTCACAGACTAAATATAGAAAAAAAAACAAAAGAAAAAATGAAGTTTTTTTTTTTTCTTGTGTGCACAATGAAAGTGGACTGTAAACTGTTGGTATATTCAGTGCTACAGTTCTGACCTTGTAATGTATATGGCATGATGTATTTTTATCTTACAGAATAAATCAATTGTATATATTTTTCTCTTGATAAATAGCTGTATGAAATTGTTTCTTGAATATTTTTCTTCTCTTGTACAATATTCCGACATCCTACCAGTATTTGTCCTACAGGTTTTTTTGTTTTTCTGTTCTGTATAATAGTATCTAATGTTGGCAAAAAAAGAAAAATGTCACAAAAAAAAAAACAAACAACAAAACCACAAGAATTTTTTTGAAGTATACAGAGTGCTCTGGGGTTTGGAATTTGTGGAAACAGATTTAGAAGATCAGCATTTACAAATAAAAATATTTTACATCTATAAAATGGTCCCCTCCTGTTTCCGTGGGGGTGTTTCTGCATTTCTGGCCCCGCATGCAGCTCCTCTCCAGCTCTGCAGTGCACTCCGCACCTCATAGAACCGCTCAGGTTGGGAAAGACCTTAGAGATCATCCAGTCCAACCACAACCCAACCACCCTACCCCGACTCTTCACAACCCTCTGCTAAATCACGTCCCCGAGCACCACATCCAAATGGTTTTCAAACACATCCAGGGATGGTGACTCAACCGCCTCCCTGGGGAGCCCATTCCAGTGCTTAACAACCCTTTCTGTAAAGAAGTTTCTCCTGATATCCAACTTAAACTTACCCTGGTGCAACTTGAGGCCATTTCCCCTCATCCTGTCACCACTGAGAAGAGACCGACCCCGCTCTGCTGTAAGCACCTTTCAAGTATTGGAAGAGAGCAATAAGGTCTTCCCTCAGCCTCCTTTTCCCCAGACTAAACAGCCCCAGTTCCTTCAGCCTCTCCTCATAGGACACATTCTCCAAGCCCTTCACCAGCCTCATTGCCCTTCTTTGGACCTGCTCTAGCACCTCCATGTCCTTTCTGTGCTGAGGTGCCCAAAACCAAACACAGTACTCAAGGTGAGGCCTCACCAGTGCTGAGTACAGGGCAGGATTACATCCCTAGTCCTGCTCACCACACCATTCCTGACACAAGCCATGATGCCATTGGCCTTCTTGGCCACCTGGGCACACTGCTGGCTCATTCATATTCAGCCAACTGTCCATCAATACACCAAGGACCTCCAGGGGCTTCACCAATAAATAACTGTAACAGAGTGAGGGGGCATTCATGGTACAGGAGCCATGCAGCTGCAGCTCTGTACTCCATCAACTGCTGTACTCCATTCCTGCAGGCCTGAAGCCCACCTGCACTGCGCAGCCTCCGGCTTTCGTCCACGCAGCAGAAGGCCGGGCGTGCTGTGACATTGAGCTCTGCCTGCTTTGGAGGCTTTGGCTTCTGACAGTGTCACAGGAAAAAAAGAAAAGGAAGAAAAAGAAAAGGAGCAGTGGCAGCACAGTGCCAATCTGACAGCCAAGGGCACCTCCCAGCCTGCAGCCCAACCCACTGCCTGGCCCAGCTGTCACCACGTGTCCCCACGGCTGTGGTTGGCTGCAGGAACTGTCATGGAAGGAAGGAACGTGGCTGGTGCCTGACTTACAGCTCGATGCTTTGGAGGGCAATCCACTGCAGCCCACTGCTGGGGTTTGTGATCAACCCCTGCTTACCTGCACCCTGCCCTGTGACCCTGCTCCTGCTGAGGGCACTGCTCACAGCTGCTGCTCCTATTGCACTTCTCTCTCACTGTGGCTGAAGGACCCATCAGGCTCTGGCAGGGGAAGACTGAGGGCTGTTGTTATCACTCCAGTGGTAAGTGGTTCCCACCTCGTTCTGCCACCATGCAATAACCCAATGCTGGGATACCTGTGTGGCTGGGAAGTGTTTTCCCGCCCCAGTGAAAGGGCAGAGCTGCCTCTGGTTGATGAACACAGCAAAGGGGGAAGCACACCCAGGTTAGAGCAGCGCTTGCTTTCCGCAGTTTCCACGTGCTGAAGATGTCCCTGGGGGCTGAAGCAGGGGTTGAAAGCACAGCAAGCAGTGAAACCAACCCCCCTGGGAGGGGAAGCAGAAACAGGAAAATAAAATCCCAACATAAAACTTACCCCCAAACCCTGCAGGAGATAAAAGGAAGAATGCAGCTGTGAAAGAAGGAGGGGGGATGAGGGAAGAGCCACGCTGTGAGGGTGCAGGTCCACATCAGTGCCAGCCCTGCTGAGGGCTACAAGGAGTACAGCCAGAGGGGAGTCATAAAAAACAGATACTTTATTTTATATGCAGCTAGGACACGAGTCATCAAAATAGACTTTGTAATAGTTACTTTGTTTTAAATAGGAGGTGACAATGACAGCTAAGGATTTCAGCTATGTGAAACGTTCTAAAATTAAAAGAACTCAAATATTACAAATGATGATTTCCAGAAGATAAAAGAGAATTAAAAATACTTTCCAGGTAAAGTAAAATAATCCGTCCAGTAAAACCATACTAAAAACATGAATGACCGAGATACCACGCATGGAATACTGAAAGATGAACGCCCTTCTGTCATTTAAGAGACCCACAAAGCTAAAATCTCACCATTTAGGTTATGCTGCTCTAATAATTTCTCTTACTGAAAACCAGTCCAACAATCTGGGCTAACCCGGGGAACTGCTGCCATTCCTGCTGCACCCGCGCAGCCCATGGGCTCCCCGAGCTCCTCACCGCAGCGCATCCGAAGGGTCCTCCCTGTGCTCGCGGTGGCTGTAGCAGCCAAGGGCTCCCAGCGCAGCGCTCTGCGGTGACGGATGGTGGCTGCAGGGGAAGCTGGGTCCGGCTTTGCTCCTCTTGGGCTCACGGCCTCAGCTCTCGAAATGCCACTGCTGAGGAAGGGAGCCATCGCAGATGGCCATGGCCACGTAGCCTTTGTGGCTGAGCGGGTCTGCCACCTTCATGCACTGCCCCACCGAGACCTGGTAGAGGCGGTTGTTTTTCTAGAGAAGACAAACAGGAGTTCTTTACTGCAACTTCTCTTCTGCTTTACTGACAAACTGGAGCTGAAACCGACGCGTGGGGGGTGCTGGGGAAGGGGCTGCTCCTCCCTGAGGAATGAGCATTTGGGCAGCTCCTCCCAGCTCTGACACAGCAGGCCCACAGCCACAACAGCACACCCTGTAACCACCTTCAGACCTCGGAAAAAAAAGGCTCGCATACTTTTATAGGGACCTAGTCTGGATTCTGCCTATACCAGTCTCTTAATGAGACGGAGGGATGATAAAAGCCATTCCCCAGCATGGCCAGGGAGGGAGGAGAACGCAGCAAGAACATCCAGTGCTTTTCCAGCTCACTCATCCCTTCCAGCTGCATTTCGCTGCAGCATTCCTGAAGCTTGTCGCAGCCAGTGTACAATTAAACTCAAACATATTTTCCCCCCCCGGAACGCGGTAATTTCCCTTGAACTTGCATAAGCTTTTTGATGGCTGGCCCCTGCAATAAGGCGCCCTGTGTCCCCCAGCACACCATCTGCCTCCACGTTTTGAACTTGTCCTCTGTTGTCTGCAAAGGACAGTCCGAAGTCTTGTAACCGACAGAGCATTGCTGGCCTTTCCCTCTCCCAGTAACTCCTGTGCAAACCACTGTAGAGAACTGCTTCAGCAGGGTGGGCAACTCGATCTCCAGAGGTCCCTTCCAACCCCTGTGGTTCTGTGATTCCACGACTGCAGGCAGGGCTGCAGCAGCTTCCCTTACTTGACTCGTCTTAGGAGCAAATGCTGCCAATGAGCCACAGCACGAACCCAAGAGGGATCATGCAGGGTCCTGGATGTGCAGCATGCAGTCCTGGCAGTGCACTCCTGTTTGCTCAACGTTTATGTTATGGGCTCACTGCTGCACTGGGGCATGTGACAGCCCCTGAGCTAACACCAAGGAGCCAGATTTCATACGGGTGCAGCATTGCCTCAGATCTATGACTCTAAGACACTAAATACATGAGATGCTATCATAGGACAGAAGCTGCAAAACTGCTCCTCTGGTTCCCGAGTTCTGCCCCCCACGCTCAGCAGAAGCCATGACAGGGACTGCTTGCGTCCGCTGGTCCTGCAAAGCCAGCAGAGAGCTATGGGGTGGGTTTCTTCCATCTGGCACACCCCACAGGACACAATTCTGCGCCTGGCTGCGACAAACAGAAAAAAATTCTAAATAGGACTGCAAAAACTTCCCAGCATTGCAAAGGAAAAGGCCTGCAGGTCCTGGAGCTCAGGGAAGTCCTGGTCAGGCTGAGGTGCAGCCACCAACACTGTGTAGCTTTGCACAGGCTGTGCCGGCTGCGGGCTTGATAAGAAGTTTGGCCATAATTACACTCAATCCTGTGTCCCACAAGTGCCACCATCACTTATGGTGGCATCGATCACCAGCCCTACGCTGTGTGCCAAGCCATGTGCACTTACCCCAAAGGTCCACTGCTGCGATCCGCCGGAGCCGTGGCACTTCATGAGGCGAGGAGGGTCGGACGAGCGAGTTTCTGACACATCCAAGCACAGAAGGTTATTTAAAATCAGCTCGTGATCTTCGTTATAAACCCACACCTGAAGGATGAGATAGATGAGATGTTAACTGCAGAGTTACAGGGTGACACAGATACGCCTCGCCACACTTGCTGCTGTTTTGCTGTTGTTTTTTTTCCAGCAGGACTTAAAAAGCAGCTGCGGTGCTCCACCACCTTCCAACACCACACAGCATTACCCTGTGCAGAGGTGCTCAGAGGACCACATGAGACCCTATTTAAAAATAAAGCACACCCACAAGTTTCTCCTGTCCTGTTGGGATGACAGCAGCGTGCAGCCCCTCCCCCGAGCTCAGCCTTACCAGCATTAAGCCCATCCCTGAGGATGAGGAGGATGGTGGACCCCCCCCAGCTGGGCCAAGAGCTGTGTGCCATCAGCCAGGCAGGACACAAAGCCAAAAAGTACCTCAAGTCTTCCTGGAAATTGCTGCACTTGGCCACAAACACATGGGAGTTCACCTCACTTTGTGCTATGGGCACAAAGAACACACAGCAGCAGAGAAAGAAGTGATTCTTCTCCAGAATGGCTGATATGAGGCAGCCCAAATTAACTTCAAACTAATTATGCATTTGGGGTAGAAAACAAAGGAAAGAGAAAAACAAGGCCTGAAGTTGGGAGATGCTGTGGTTCCAAACTCAAATTTAAGTATCGCTGTAAACGTGCAGCCTGTTAACAGATTCCAGCACAGAGACAGCAAAGCCATCCCTTATGTAACTGAAAATCTTCAGGTACTCTGACATTTATTAAACATTTCCCTGCTGCCACATGGATGGATGACAAACATCGTCTTCATTGGCATAGGTTGACCATGCAGAAATCCAGAGACTCTTCTCTGGCATATATATATATATATATATATATATATGTATGTATATTTGCCATAATGAAGATATACAGGGCTGTGTTAGTGACTTATTTTATTCCACCAAAAGATGAAATTATCCCCACCCTGTGATTAGTGTAAATGAACAACAGGCAGCTGAACTGCTTCTGGGGACACCCAAGTGAGGACAGGGCAAGGAGGATGGCCCCACACTGCCACCTCCTCAGGACAAGAGGAGTTAACTCTATCAGACTTTGAGTCCAGGGCAATACAGACAGCTGTACTAAAACAAAACCCAGCACCCAACCTGGGGAAAAAAAAAAAAATCAACCCAACCAAGGAAGCCACAGCAATTGAAGGACTTTGGCTTTCAGAGTGCAGTGTGGTGTAGCAAAGGGCACAGGGGGCAACTGGCAAAGCTTTGTGGATGTACACTCATTTCATCTGTAAATTGCATTAGGACTAAAGGAATGCAGTGAACAACTTCGCTCCAATAAACACACGCCAGCAGCTATCACAGGACCAGCCCTCCGTGTGACAGAATCATGGCTGTGAACTCTGCCAGGAAAGGCATTCCAGCACTCCAAGCAGCTGCCATCTGTTGCTTACATTGGCATCAGTGTATTATTCCATCGGAGTTTAAAAGACAAAACGGGGCTGAAGAGCACCAAGAAGCCACCTCAGCATGAGGACGAGCTGTGCTCAGTGACTGCATCATTACAGCCACGTGCAGCCCTTCAGCTCACGTTTCTAGTGGCTGTCACAGTGACACCACAGCACCAAATAACTTGTGAAAGTCACCAGGAACAGCAAAGCACAGGGTCTGCAATTGTTACTTTAGGCTACTGCTATCCAGTAAACCCAACATCCACCTGAAGGTATTGCTAATGCTGATGTGTGGTCCTGTTTCATATCTCTGTGCATGGCTGAGGTTTTGAAGAGGGACTGTGGGATCATGTTCTATAGGCTGATGAGAAGGCAGCAGGTAGAGGTAGCTCACACTTCTCCACACTCACTCCAGACAAATGTAGCAGAAAAACAAACTTACATGCATGATGCAGAGAGTTAGGGAGGAGAACCCTACAGCAGAGCTGTAGCACTAAAAGTGCATCCTTCTACCAGCAGTTCAAGAGTCACAAGTACACATGCTTACACTGATGGATTGCCACAAGAGGTTAACAGCCCTTGTGACTTCCCAAGCCCCATGCAGATGAGCACAGACACCCACCAGCCAACCCAAGCCCCAAGGGCAGCGTTCCCAACTTTAAAGCCTAATATGTTGCTAAGTTAAAGAAAGCTTAAGTTACTGAAATGAAGCAAATGAACAGAGAAGTAGTGAAACCAAGAGAAGAGAAAAAAAACCACACAACTCAACAGACCATGAGAAGATTTTTTTGAAAAGGAGCTTGACTTGAAGCATTTAGTGACCTAAATGGTAGAAGACAAGCAGGCTGAAGACAAGCAGACATTAGATACATGAGAAAGGCAATCAAGATCACAACCATCCCCGCTGGTTATGTCTTCTGTTGGCCTTGTTGGCCTTTATGCTTCATCCCAAAAATCTTCATTCGTGGTCTTTGAAGCTCCTCTTACAAGTTTGTCAGTAACTACTTCTCCTTTGGAGCATTTATCATGAAGAACTTCAGCACCGTTACTGTCTAATCACCACCTGATTAACCTTGGACACAATGCTTTTGGTAGAACCCACAACACTTAGGGATGGATTTTTTGCTTGTTTTTGTTTTTTTTTTTACTTCTGCATTTCATTATGAAAGACAGATGGAGATGACCAACCTTTCAAAGCCCTTAAATGCTTTCTGGCTTCCTTCACCACCCAAGATTCATGCTGGGCACTACCCTGTGCATTCCCAGTTTTGTTTATGGAAAGAGGTCACACACTGCTGACTTAGAGCAGAAGGGTTCACTTCAGCTGTCTTGGCATCTCCACACAACCACTCTTCAACTACACCATGTTAATTCCACGTTAGTCTTCTGCTTGCAAAATTCACACTCAGTATTTCTGCTTCTCGGCTTCTGTTACTTCAGGCTTCTTATCCCTGATCTTGGCTCTACCAGACCCTCCCACTACTTCTACTCGTGCTATTTCTAACTACAGAATACACAGATGACCATTTTCCAGTCCAAAGTACTGCGCTCAGTGAGTCTCAAGAAGGACAGAGTTGTTTCCAAGACCTTCACATGTTTTCCCAGGTAGAGAAACTGCAGTACTGAGACTGCTATCTATTCACGTGGTAAAAAGTAGCCTGGAAAGAGAAACCGAGTTAACTTATTCCAGACCACTTTCACCAGACCCAACACAGGCTTTCTTATCAAGGCTAAAGGTATAAATGGAACAGATAGAATAGATGCTTCTAGAACAATACAGTTCTTGCCATTTTTTGGCAATACCAGTGGAAAAGACCAAAACCTTCCAATACTCAGCAAGTTTCTTGTAATGTTTTATATGCATAAGTTGTTACATGCCCTCTTTACACTGTTCTCGTGTATCTAGAGCAAGAGCATTCAGAAGATATGAAAGAAAGAGAGCTGTCAAATTGTTAGTAGAGCAAAACAAGTATAATAGTAGAAAATCATAGCGTTGGCTAACATACTTGGAGAAGAAAATCATTGCAAAAGACAACAGCAGAGCCAGTTTTTTCCTTGTGAGAACTAGCTGCTTAATTTACCACTAGTAAACAAGATACACAAAAACCAGACAAATTGATGCTCAGATTGTTCATCTCTCAAAAATCAAAAGGCTAACCAAAGTTTTCTGTCTCTAGGAGAAAAATCAGAAGAAGGCTTTGATAAGGAGGAAAAACAATAGGCATTCTCCTCCAACTATTTGGCAGTACACTATTGGAAATACCACAGCAATGAAGGGAAACAGAATGGAAACCTCTGTTCTTACAGTGGATGCCATCCATATCATGTTGTACTGAGGGACACGGTTCAGTGGGGAAATATTTGTGGTAGGTGGACAGTTGGACTAGGTATCTTGGAGGCCTTTTCCAAGCTTGGTTGTTCTATGATCCCATTTATTTTGTGTCTTTGACTACGCTTCTCTTCAGACGAGATTTAGTTTTTAGACCTGAGTGCCATATGCTTCTAAACCGTAACGCTCTCAATAAAGCTCTTAGCTGGGTAACAGTCTTTAAGGCACTAGGTGAGTACCTCTCTACCCTGGTGATTTTCCCTTCATCTTGAGTCCTGAATTTCTGTTGTCAGAAAGAAGTGGAACGGCAGTTTTTATATCATTACATGAAGCCTCTATCACTGGATGTTCACATCCATTCCCAACTAAGCCCCAGATCAGCAATCCATCTGCAGCCAAAGAACTTACTAAACAGAAGGAACTCCAGGTAATTTAGAAAAAGCAACAAATCATTAATTCATCCCAAACTACAGCAGCAGAACACTAGGGTAGCAGAGTGGACAAAGAACAGCGGACCAGGAAAAGGTTGCCATGAATCTCAGTATGAGGAACTGACCGAAAGAGCTTCCACAAATTCTGAAGCGTCAATCAGCAGATTATGAATCCCTCAGGTGCCGCTTGAGGACAGTCTCCAGCCACATATGGAGACTCACCCCACAAAGACGGGATCATAACATTCAACACTCAGTAGGTAGAGCATTAAGCTCCGCAGTCTCCTCTGCCAGCCTTTTTTCTTGAACAATATTCTGGAATCAGTCTGCTTGCTGATGAGATGCTTTATCAGGGCATTCTGCCAGCAGGAAAATATTATCAATACGGTTCGCTACTCAAAATATCATACCTGGTTTTGATCATTGTAGTCACACTCCCGAACCACTACCAGGCCTCCTTTCTGACTTGGATGGCCCTGGGCAACCAGGCATTTGTTGGTTTGAAGGTGATACAGCTACAAAAGGAAAACAGTTTGATGGACAGGGTAAACAACAAACACCACATACCAAGGTGGTACATATTACATATGGTAATGTTTTGGAAGCACTCAGTGTGCTCCCAGAGAAAAGCAATAGAAAGCCCTCCCCCCCTTTTAAAATAACATTTTGTTTTTCAGATTAATTTGGAGAAAAAGCCAGGATTCTCTAGTTCCATTTTGCTTTCTAATTATGTTAATTCTTCCCTTGGAGTGGCACAAGTGCAATACACACAACTTGGCTCAGCACAAGTTTCTTTCCCTTTCTCACTCTCCATAGAAGCCTACATTCTCATCAACTAACAAATCTAAACTGCATCCTACTGCAGTTTAGTCTCAAAAATGTACCCTCCCACAGCATCTCTTCATGAAACAGGTCAAAGCTTTTAAGAAAAGGAGGAAGGTCCTAAACACATATCCGACATGATTTGATTGCAAATTGATCCTCAAGAGCATTTATGCAACTAAAAAGTCATAGTTGGTATGACTTTTATAGTCATAAAATATAGTCACTCCATAGTTGAGGGAGTTAGGCTTGTTCAGCCTGGAGAAGGCTGCGGGGTGACCTCATTGCAGCCTTTCAATACCTGAAGGGAACCTACACCCAGGAGGGGAGTAAACTCTTTGAAAGGGCTGACAATAGCAGGACTAGGGGAAATGGATCCAAGTCGAAGGAGGGAAGATTTAGGTTGGATGTTAGGGGGAAGTTCTTTACTAGGAGAGTGGTTAGGCTGGAACAGGCTGCCCAGGGAGGTTGTGGATGCCCCGTCCTTGGAGGTGTTCAAGGCCAGGTTGGACGGGGCCCTGGGCAACCTGATCTAGTAAATGTGTATGTTTGGTGGCCCTGCTAGGCAGGGGGGTTGGAACTACATGATCCTTGAGGTCCCTTCCAACCCGGGTCATTCTGTGATTCTCTGTGGTATTTTAACAACAGATGAGGTATGAAGGATAAGCTTTAAACACTCCTTAAATGCCCATTCCAGTTCAAACACACTGTCTACCCAATTTTGTCCCACTCTGCATGTGAGGGGGGGGGGGGGGTGGTGGCAGGGCAACAGATCTGCCATGCATGCTAAAATAATTATAGCCAACCTAGAGCTGGATGTAGAGTAAAAAAAAAGTGCTGTCCTGAACTGGAGGCCAGGCTGGCTAATTAGTTAGTTGTGTTTCATTATGAAGACATAGATGCCTTGGTATTTGCATTGATTCCACAGATGTTTATAAACCAAGACACTTCCAGTAATAAAAAGAACAAACTGCTCCACCACACTACCATAATTAGAGAGCACAAAGACCAACTAATACTCTTCTCTAAAGAAACAGATGTCCCAAGACACATCAACTGCCTCCCCAAGCACACCATGCTTCTCCTGTTCCCTGTATGCATCTGAAACAAATTACACAAAAGCTTCTAGGTTACATTTCCACACACTCCACAGACTTCTAGGAGTGGTTTAGTTTCCATCATTCCTCACTCGCAAGTAGGCTTTCAAACCATACAGCTCTAAGAGTTTTATATGATTTTTCCCCCCCTTGTTTTTACTGGCCATGATGGTCAGCATTTGATAACACTGTAAAGAACCATCAGGATCTGTGATCATTACAGTTCTTCCCAGCTGTCAAACCAGCATTTATTTCTGGCCCTACTATCTTTTGAGAATAAATAGGGATTTTGAGTGATATATCCTGAAGAGCTTGGCATGCAGTGGGTGACATTGGCTGATAGCTCTGTTCTACGTAGGCATGTGGAGCTAGTTCATACAGATATCAGAGCCAGAGCTCTCACACACACAATGCTGGGTATAACCCCGGAACCCTGAAGCATCAAGCTGAGGAACTGCATTTTTCAGTTGCAGAAAACACACATGCATACCCTAATAAACAACTTTACAACTTCGCCGGGATTCAATTATTAAAATACTGCACAAGCTGTGGCTTCCTAGGCAGCCACTTCCAACCAAAAGGTTGGATGTCAATAGGCTTTTCCATGAGCTCTGGTCCTCCAGCCTGCATCCACTTGCAGCACCAGCAGCTGTCAATATCTACTTACTGCAGGCTGCACTTCGTGGAGCACGCTCCATCTCTACCTGATGCTTCCGATTACTGAGATAGGCAGGAATCTGCTAGCCATAACCTATGTGCAGACAAAATAGTCCAGTAAAAGATTATTTGGACAAACTGAACAAACCAAGGCAGTTCGCTGCAGAACAAGAACTGCGTTCAACATCATCAGATTTGAGAAAACCTTTCAGAAAAAAAACCCTCTCTAAAGACAGACCTCTGTATTTTTAAGAAAGTTTATCTTACCCTTCCACGCTGGATTATTTTTGGTCGTTTTTGCGCTCTATTAATAAAAACTGGCTGTGGAGCTTTGGCATTGGGCCCGGATACTTGCATCTCAGGATAGATGTTATCTAAATACCACTTGAATGACTTGCAGTTCAATCTCTTTCTCAGTTCTACACGATCCGTTATATTTCCATAGTTCCTTGTCCTTAGCTCAGGTCTCAAAGCAAAATACTGTTCCTGTAGTCAGGGGGAAGAGGTTGAGGGAAGGGGAGGAGAATAATTACAGATTAGTGACTTTTAACTTCTTCCTGCTTGCACAGCTCTCCAAGTTTCATTTCCGACAAATACATTTACCAAAACGAGAAGTTCCCTCTTTAATTCCAGCTAGATTTACAGAGCTCACAGAATGATATTTGCACATCAACTAGCTGAGCAGATACGATTTAAAAATCAGCTTGCAGGGCACTGAGCTGCAATGTTCTGTTGGATTAACCTCTACCACACACCTGGACTTTGCCAACACATTTTGAATTACTTAGTGCCATCTCTGGCATAGAGACAGCAGGCTCATCTCAAAATAGATGGCACATCTGTCCTTATCAAGACCTTCGAGCATGTGGATGCCACTGATGCATCACTGCTCTTTTAAAAGTAGAGGAAAAGGAAACATTAAAAACAAGGGAACATTGGACACGTCTAAGGATGTTTGGAAATAGGCCAGCCCTTGTCATCAGGAATTGGTCTGCTTATAAAGCAAAGTAGCTCTGCTACTCTAATCGTCTCTTTTGTTGTTGAAGTTCAAATTTTAATATCCTGCATCTTCTATATTTCCATTGCAGACATGAACTCAGTTCTTTTTAACAACCATCAAAGCCAAAATTTACACTGTTGTTTACCTTCTATTACGTAGTTTTATTTATTACATGTTGGTATTTGTTCGTATCTGCAAAACAGCCCTCTGTCTTATCTTTGTGTTATTCATCCCACAATCGCTTCAACAGACAAAAATATCTCCAAGCTTGCATTCCACCCATAAATCTGTCATAATGACAGTCTCTGGCAAATATTATGGAATTAGATTACACACAGCTGGAAAAGGTTAGAACATAGCTGTGTGATAACAGACTGCTACAATCAGCAGTATATGTTCTCTTTGGACAAAGCAGTATTAGATGGAAATAAAGAATCAATTCCCAGCTGCAAAGAAAACCATCATTAATCACAAACTACTGTGCCCAGACACCAATAAAAGGGAAAGTGATAGATCAAGTCTACCAATGCATTATAAAGACAGAGAATGAAGATAAAAATTAATGACTCCTAATAGATTCTTCAAAGTGACAGAGCATCAAGATAAAGGATGGGGCTTTGAAACATAAAATTTTAAGGAATATAAACTTAAGAAAATATGTCTTCTACAGAAATTATAGGGACCACTGGAGCTGGCAATAAAGCAAATCCCTCACGAGACAAAATGCCCTCAAGTACAACAAAGATGAGGGCTTCACACAATAGACCTGATCTACCTTTAAAAGCATCAGTGCCATGTCTGAATACAGGGAAGAAACACTCTTGTCCTTGAATCCAGAAGTCAATCCCGACTGGCTTTACAGGGCTAGACAGACTAAGGATCAGACTGATAATTGTAACAAAAAGCAAACAACCGAAAAAACTGCCATCTCACCAACATGGAAACTACCTGAAGGCATCCAGCTCCCACATGCTAGCGATTTGGACGCAAAACAATGCTGAGGTTACAAGAAACCTACATATCATCTTTTACTTCATTAAAAAGGCATAAGACTGAACCTCCCTCAAGCAGTAGCAGCAACAGGGGTGAAATTTCAACACTCAAAAGCAAAACCACAAGCTTACAGAGTTTAGGAATTCAGACCAAAATAAACATTAGGAAATCAGAATACAGAAGAAAGGCCCCATCAGAAAGGCCCAGAGACTTCATTGTGACACAGCCTTTAGACACATAAGCCGGGTAATAACTATTTCATGTCCTAAAAATGTCTCTTACCTTATACTCATCCATCCACACATGTGCTAGCCTCAATGAATTATGAGCCATAGTGTCCTGTCCCCCTGGAGAGCCATAGGGACGTCTCTTACGGAAAATGTGTCCCACTCTGGAGCAGGGAATGATCAGAAGTCGACCCCCACACATCCAAATCTGCACAGAAAAGCAGAGCACAGCTTACCATACACACACTGACCAGGCTCACTACCTCCTCACCTTCAAGAGATACTTCAGTAGGTTTACGTGCAATACGACAGAATTAAGCTTCAGCAGTGTTGTTCTACATGCCAGGCTTTCTGACAAGTTAATAATTAAATCTTTGGGGTAGAGTAAGAAACATTTTGGTCATAAGATCACTCCTTCCACTCACAACATCACAGCTTCCATAAATCAGGTAGTATGCTATTCCCAAATTTTATGTTCTATTTGACCTATTAGAAAACTCTGAAATATTTGGGCTGGGATTTACCTTGTAGATTAAGAAAACTGATGTGAGAATTACATCTCCATGCCTCCACAACAAATGACATACAAGCAGATCATTCAATATCATCAAGAGAACAGTTTATAATCAAACCACTTTTAAAAACTCTGCCTGGAATAAGATAAAGACTAATTTTTATTATTCCCTTCTCAACTCTTGCCAAGGGAGGCAGAGCTTCCAGACCTTTCAAAGCTTTCTACACATACAGTATTTCAAAGCCCTTTATAATTGGAACTGTGTATATTACTCAATTTATTTGGTCTTACTCCATGCTCTATTCTGTACTGAAAACACGGAATGTATTCTGCATGCAACTCCGTAAAATAACTCAAATTTATGAATTGCTTGTTCTTGTTTTTTTTAATTCTGATCTCAGTTTCTCTCAGAACTCCATTTGTCAGATTTCTCTGAAGTTTGTGAGTACGTGGTTAGTGGTTTTGTGTTTGCTTTTGCTTTGGAGTTGGTATTTTTGTTTGTTTTCACTTTCCTCTTTGATCCCACTTCTGGATTTCCCATGGTTGCATCTCATTTTTGAGCAGATCCTCACCACATCTGCTGATGAACCCACATCACAGCAGCAAAGAATAAAAACACAGCATTGAGCACTAAAAGCTGTTTTCTATCAGGGGAGTGACAGCAAAGAGGAGAAAACATAGCAATCCCAATGAAGCATCACCTTCAAATCTCCTGTTAATGATTTTCTTCACATTTTTTCCAACCAGGGCGATGATTCTTTTATAAGTGAGTTAAGAGTAAAGTAGAAATTTTACATTCCCATGCCCGCAAAATGGAGTTTGAAACGTACCACAAGCTAAGGAAATACAAGTTTACATATTGCCTATGCTGCAGTTAGCCACATATATTCTAGAGCCTATCTGCAGAATTCATTAAGTGTTTGTATAAGCTATTTCCATAAATGTATGATCACTCTTTTCTGTGCATGTCTAACATTATTTCCAGCCATTTATTTCTAGTATTATGAAAAGTTTAGCCAAGCAAAGAAAAAAAATCCAAGTATGAGCTCAAAATTCTTTTTAATTTTCCTATTAAAACTTGACCTGAAAGTTATTAGTGTGCCAGATGTATCCCTCCTATGAATAAAAGCACTAGTCTGTGTGTGCAAACAGCTGTGCCAGTGCTAAATACACTTTATGGTGGGAAGAGAAGCCAGATTCTGAGATTCGTACTCCAATACACACAAAAGTGAGAGTACCCGAAAAGATATTTCCAGATTTTCTCCTCCCCAGATGTCCATGCCACTGTCGTACTGCCCAAGCTCGTTAAAGTACTCACGGTCCATGGCAAACAGGCCTCCAGCCATAGTGGGTGATCTAAAATGGAACAGTGAAAGCTGGTCAATATTTTAAACAAGAGCAGCGATTTCTGCTGAACTGGTTAAAAGGCTTGCATTTCGACCTGCAATTTTTAGCTGATGATTTCCAACTTCTGCAGGATTTCAGTCCTAGAAAAAGATAACAGCACCCAACTTCTGAATCGCTTTGTAAAAGTGCCACACTGCTTGCATGGAATCAGTTTGCCTTCAAAAAAGTAAAACTCTTCCCACTTACCAAAACGAACTTCGCATCTACAACTAAAGAAAGCACATTTGGGTTCTTCTCGCTCTACCAGCACTGGCTATTTTCACGAAGGGATTTGTACCAGGAAAGCTTTTGTTCTTGTATCTGTGTGTCTGCTATTAAAAAAAGGTGTCTACTAAAATCAGTTTACAAGAGTTACGGGTCCAGTAAGAACCAGATATTGCCAGTTCTGTACAGGTCAGACAGCCACCAATGGTTAAAAGGCTAAGGAGGATGTTCCCATGTCCCCATGTTAAATCTTACAAAGACATTTGTTTGGAATGATGGTCATGCAATTCTGACCACAGAAATAAGGACAAGCTTCCAAGAAGCAATTTGGAGGCATTTGCCACATTGTGCAAAGAGACCAGAAGTGTTTTGAAGATGGTCTTCATGTCCATGTGCATTCATTTACAAAGCTTTATGACAAAGTCAATGCTCAAACAAAGCATTAAAACTTTTTCCCCCTCAAATCAGAAAATAAACAAAATCCGAATAGGAAAAAAAAACAACACTGACACAGAAGATTAGCAAATACTGCATCCTCTCCCATCGGTTATGAAATCACCTTCACATTACCACGAAGTAAGAGCCTATGAGCTCTAGTGAAATAGCCAGGCAGCTACTAGAGACACAATCACATCAAAATCACAATCATTAAGCCAAAAACATCAAACTGGAAACAAACACTGGCACGCAGTTTAAATCTGTCAGATAAATTCACCATTAATAGAGAGCACAAGCTCTTTAAGTCTCGTGTCTTTAGTGAAAGCTGCTAATATGCTGCTTCTTTTCTCCCTAAAAGGGTACCTTCTTGATCAACTAATACATGATTAAATACTAGAAACAAAACCGGAATAGGTAATAGAAAATAAAACTACTTCTGGGCAACATAATCAAGAAAAATAGTTGATAGGTCGGGCATCTGCTTCTAAAGCTGCACACCCAGATACATTCCGTAACACCTAACTGCTTCTGATCACCCATACGTTACACAGAGCTGTCTGCTGCACACCATGCAGGAGGAGCCTTACTTGATTGGAGCAGTGGCTCCCTCGGGTCCTTCAAGTTCTGACAAAGGAACAAGATCCCATTTAAAGTGCAGGCCCCAGTTAAACCCTCCACGCACAACTGGGGAAGAGCTGTAGGTAAGTGTGTCAGCGCTGATGATGTCAATCACAGGGCACACCACAGTCCTGCGGTCTTCTTTGATTGGAGTCAGCAGAGGCTGCAGCCACATCTCGTTCACCTCACAGTGACTGTCCAGGAATACCAGCACTTTCCCTACAGAGGCCAAAACACACAAAATATGAAGACTTGAGGTAACGTGAAATACACAAACATGTGCAATTGTAGCTGCAGGGTATCAGCAGTATCCACACAACTCTGTGTAACAGAAGGGAAATGCCATCTGCACTCAGAAGGGCTGACAAGCCAGACAGCACTGGGATTAGCCCAGTCACAAAGGCAGAAGGTAGATCCTGGCTACTAACATGTAGCATGAATTACTTAAATGGGCAGTTATGGGTTTTACAGTCATCAGATATCACACTCAGACCAAGAAGAACTGCTATACTTTGAAAGAAACATCAGAACTCAGAGTCTGGAGATAGACTTGTTCTGAAGTGGATGCATGAATGAGACTACAGAGACAAACAAAGATGACAGTTACCAGGTTGGATGGACTATCCTCGTGACAAAGCTGCTTTTATCCATTGACTGTAATCACCTTAAGCTTCCTTCATATCACACTTCAGCACTTACCGCTGTAGCTAAGATCTGTGAGTTTTAAGCCAAGCCATTCTGACAAATTAATCTGCATTGATTAACGACACAGATCACAGCACTTCAATTCCTGAATATAAAGTAATGCAAAAAATCTCCACATTTCATTAGCTTTAGTTATTGTGGATTTGGAAAGGACAGCAAACGCCCTGACATGGCACAGCCAGACCCCCCAGTATCCAACCAACCAACACTTCAGTCCTGTCAGGCCTATCAGATTACCTGCCATGGTCAGAGAGGACAATTTGGCTCCTGAAAGGTTCAGCTAGTCTAAGAAATCATCTGAACTTTAACTGCATAATGTTATGTAATAACGTTATGTAAAAACGTTATGTAAATTTCATGTGGAAGAAATGGCAAAGAGCTTTATGAAAACCACTTAGACAAGTTATGTTTGTGTGTTTCTATTAACAACAGGCAATTTCTGACTGAGGGAAAAAGCAGACACCAGAAATTCAGAAGAGCAGTAAAATGACTTACAATTACACCAACACAAGTAGGCCCAAGCACAGTTTACAAGATGTAAAGCACAATTTTCTCTCTGGATTATGCCATTACAAAGATAATGAGTAAACACCAATTAAAAGATTTTATCCACTATTCAAAATTATTTGGGTAAGTAGCCTATACTTTCTCAGGCAACAAAGGTTTAACAAGGAAGTATATTAAGCTAAATGGCACAGCATACATAAAGCCAGACACAATTTATCCCAATTAGCACTCACAACAACAACAGAAAAGCTTCTGTGAGAATCATTACAGTTAGATGGTGAATTAGAAGGCACGTTTGAGTTTACTGTGGTAGGAAAGCAGACTGTCATTTTGGGGCAATAATTCCCAAATGAAACATGCTGAAGATACTCCGAGAACTCAATATCCAGGGCAGAGGGAGGCACTCCTCAAACACCAAACTTTCAATCAAGAATAAGGTACATTTAGTGAGGCAGTGAATAGTTTAGTCAAACATTGTTTTTACTTTACTATTTCACTGACCCATTCTAAATAATCAACTCATTTTTATTACTCGCTTATTAAAAATGAGTTTATACAGGAAGGAAGAAAGAAAACACAAATCAATACTTAGACAAAAGTAAAAATATATTGAAATCTGCTTCTAGATTTGCCAAGTCATTGTTTGGATGATTTGGAAAAAAAAATGTATTCTCCTACACAGCAGAAATTTCCTGAAGTTCATTACAAACCATAAAAACGGTGGATTTATTACATCTACTCTTAACATTTCATTGAAACAAGAAACAAATCTTTGTTGTTTCCTTCTCATTAAGAGAGTAACAAAAACCTCAAGTGAGGAGTAATTCAGCAAAACTAGGAGGAAGTACAGAAGACTTTATGTAGAACACTGCCAATATCATGGTGTAAATGTTTACTATTAGTTAAGGTAACATTTGTTAAGGTCTCTAATCACAATCATACAGGTATCAACCAATAGACTTCATATAGCTGTTGTTGCATAGTTTAACAGAGTCACTGACATACTGAAGCAATTTATATAACACTTCACACCTAAAATAGCATTAACTAAATCTTTCCTCCCCCAGCTTAAGTTGTCCAGCTAAGAAATTGGCATAACACAGACACCTTTGCAGTGGGGTAAAAGCAATTGCATGTCAAACACTCAGCATCTGAGAAAGCTGCGCCACAGAAAGAGAAAAGTCACCCAACTAACATAAGGTCAAAGTATGCAAAGAAAGGAGAAACAAGAAAGTATACCTGTAGCATGAGAAGCTCCAATCATCCTTCCTCGAATCAAGCCTTCCCGCTTCTCATTTCTTACTAGTTTTGTTGTTTTTGGAAGCTGGGTTTTAACATATTCAACTAAGTCTTTCTTCAAGTCAGCTAGAAGGAGAATACAAGATCAACAACAGGATGGATGCTTTGGGAGAGTTTTGTTTCAAGCCCCAAGTTGTTCAAATCAGGGCTAAACATTAAGCTGCAGTTTCTTGAGTAATGACTGGATTGCTATCGTTTTGCAAAGCCTTTACAGTATCATTCAAGTTAATGGGAAGGAACAGATCCAATGCTAAAAGGAATTGCCACTGCTAAAAAATATAAGTTTAAGACCACCGTATGAGGAAATAACATCTCCGTTCCTAAATACTTAATGTTGACTGTCACTTGCAGTAAGAGTAATGAAACCCCTTTCGCTCATGCAAAGAGATTTAAATTATTATGTTCTACACAGTAAAACAAATACTGACACTTGAAAAAGCACAGTAACACCTTTTATCATCTGTACCTTCTCAGCTGATCCAACAGCAGATAAACAGAATTACAACTACCGCTCACAGGGAGTTGTTTTTCTGATATTCAAAATAATCGTTCAAAGTGAGCACTTCACTTAGTGATAGAAGAAAGGGAAATTGTTTCAAATTAAGAGACATGAGATTTAGACTGGATATAAGGAAACAGGTTTGTTGTTTTTTGTTTGTTTGTTTTTTTTACAGTAAGTGTTATGAAGCACTGGGATAGGTTGCCCAGATCGGTAGCAGATTCCTCATCCCTGGAGAGGTCCAGTGTCAGGCTGCACCAGGTTTTAAGCACCTGAGTGAGCTGTAGGTGTCCCTGTTCATTGCAGGGACCCCTAAACGTCATTGTGGGGTCCCTTTCCACTCAAGCAATTTTATGATCAAGAGCACTGTTAACAAGCACATGCTTCTGAAAAAGAGCAAAGTTCACTGAAGTATATAAACACCAGTCCCCTGCCTTGCCTGTCCCTTCAGAGGGCCTAGAACACTCCATCATGGCACACCAGTCACAGGACTCTGCATTCCATGACTCATACATCCCCTTGTTGTAGTTCAGGGACTTGCTTGCTCCTCATATTGCATGCATTGGTGTTATACTGATTGTTTCACCTATGAAACTAGTAGTTTTCAGTAAAAATAGCATCTTCTCCCATCTTTAGCTTCAGAACATACTCATTTACAGCCAGAAAGGCAAGAATAGCAACTTCAATGCTTTGAATCTAATTTGGTCTTTGAATTAGGTAACAGGTCAGAAGAGTGGTAGCATTACTGCCTAAATACAAGTATTAACCAAATGCATTACCATATTCATAAGAGTGGGCTTTGAAGCAAGCTTAGATTTGAATATGAATATTATAAGCTATGAAACTTACAATACAAAATCACAATTTGCACAAGAGACTTGTAGCAAAGAGTGCTTATTGCTTCCAAAGAACTGAAGGACAAAAGTTTTTAAATGTTCTGCACACTTACCAGCAAGGAACACTGTGTGATCACTTTTCTACACATCTTAGCATTTGACCTGACCTCATAGACAGAAAACAGCTGCACAACAAGAGAATTTAATTCTACAAGAGATGCATCTCAGTCTCACGGAGCAAGTGAGACCTTAATTTGGAAACCAACACATGAGATAAAGATCCTATGTACAAAAGAACCACCTAAAAATCATTTTAAAAATGCACACAATTTTGGACTTTAATAGAGGCAGGCAACTTGCATAATGGTACTTGCAAGTCCTGCTGCGCTAACAAGTTCCTCAACTGGCATACAACATTTGAGATGCCAAAACCCCTGGATTATATCTGCCTTTGCCTTTTGCTTTGTGTAAGGGAAAAAATGCTGGAGCACCAATCTTTCAAGAGTAATGCAATTCTGCAAGGTGCCCTCTGGGGCATGGCATGGACTTGGTGGAGATGGCTGCTCCACGAAAAGCCAGCAACAGCTACCCCTAGGGTGGCCACAAGAGGCTGTGCAAGAGCCACGCAGAGCCATTCCAGCAAAGGCTTAGCTCTGATCCCAGCACTCCGTCATCCTGAAATGCCAAGCAAGTATATAAAAAAACCAAACAAACAATGCATTGTTTCCATAGTGCCACATCCACTTATTTGAGACCTCAGCAGGGATTATGTGCATTCAATGCCATTCACAGGCAGGATTGGCCCAAGAAATTTTCTGAGAGAGTAATCTGCTCTGAGCACCTGAGTAGCCTGAACACCCTTCATTATTAGCTTCAAAACCAGTTTTTGAATGCTTAAATCCATATAATACAAAGCTCATCAGGAAAGTGGCACCAGTGTCAAAGTGGATAGCATCCTGGGCATAATGGAATATCTTGCATCTGTAGCAGCTAGGACTTTTCAGATACAGACAGCAGTAAAAACTGGTTTCGTGTACAGATTCTACATTCAGTCTGATAGTCAGTAAAGCACAGGAAGATACAGGAAATCTGAGAAGTGTAAGCTCTGACCAAAATATTTCCAAAAGGTTCTCACCCAGTTCACTGTTGTCATCCACCAAAATAATTTCATGAAGAAGGTGTGCAGGAGTGCGATCCAGGACGCTGTGCACTGTGCGAAGCAGGGCAGAAAGTGCTTCATTGTAGAAACAGATGATGACACTGGCAAATGGCAGATCAGAAGGGTAAGATTTCTCTCTACACCTGTGAACAGAAATATAGCACTTATTTTGTTATCTGTGGGATCTCCAAAGGGCTATGTCACTCTTCGAATATCACAGACTACTTATATCCAAGTTATTAACATCTACAGTAGGATTAAGCATAATAAGCTACTCTCCACATAAAAAGAAGCTTACAGTTAGCACTGCTACTTGCTAGGAAACAGAATATGATGGATTGTAGCGGGAAGGAGAACAACAGATCCTTAAGATATAACAAGAGTAAATACTAAAGGCTTAATTCAGCTATCAAAACACTACCTAGTAGAGTACTTTTAGTACTCTAAGGTGGCTTAGGTATGCACAAGAATGGCAAATATGACAAATGCATCTATTGCCCAGCCACTGGAAAGCCAGTTGGATATTCCAGAGTGTCTCCAATAGTGCTAAATACTTGTTTAGACAACCAAACACTGGGATCCAGCCTGCAGATTAAGACACTCAAATCTGGTCAATACTGTCAAGGAAGTCTAGACAGCACTCGCTCACCCTAAGGCACAGAAGTGCATTTTGTTTGCTGAAGAGCTGCGTATGCTCCATTAACTACATTGACTGGATCTCTGCTAAATGTAATAACGATGGAGACAACTGACTAACACACAGATAACTAAATTTAGGCATCTTAATCTCCTCGCTGAATCTCACTCAAAGCAGAAGTTCATTCTACTCACTTTCAAATTTTAGCCATAACCTCTAGTAGGCTACAATATCACACATTAATGCCATTTGAAGATGCCATGCATGAGGGAATCCAATAAAAATAAGAAAAACCATAAATGGAAACAGTGGTATACAAACGAAGCCTTCACTGACTTGGAGTGAATTCAGCTCTTGGGAGGGATTTCAGCAAGTACGATTCATTACCTTGACCCACACCAGAGCAACCACTAGAAAAACAGAAGCAGGCTTTTCTTTCCCCCCCTCCCCTCATTTCAGTGTTTTTTTTTTTTCTTATTATGTTATTACTATGATGATTTTTTCCATATGCATTGTGTGGATTAAAGAAAAACTCTGCTTTTCAATAAAACAGAGTATCCAGCAGTGCCATCCGCTACCAAACAAACTCAGAAATAGAAAGCTCTTCTCCTCAGTTATTCATTTAACTTATCCTCTGTGGGCTTCCAACAAAAGTCAAGCACTACATAAGGTGAAAGCATCTTCTCCATAGAACACTCATCAACTTGGGCACCTGAACATTTAACATCCAGTTTTTGATGGTACTGAAGAGAATTATAGCATCTCTTCTGACAATTACAGTACTTGTAACATCAAAAATAAAGCTTGGAAAAAAAAAGTATTGTAGTATACTTGAAGTAAGAGAGAGAACAGCTAGGAAAACAGCTCATAAAAACTAAATAAATATGATACATGTTTGAATAACCATACATACTTCGCATCTCTTGTATCAGGTACCTCCCTGTGGTATCCCAGCCGGTTACTGATGAGCATATTGAAAGCATGCTTCTGATAGCCCAAGTCTCGTACCTCCTGATCTTCTTCATTAAAAATCATTCCTGCAAAAGGAACACACCGAGATCAGTTAAAAGGATTCAATGTAACCATTGGAAATAATCAAGGACTGAAAAGCGCGCTTTAACTTTCCCTAAAACCAACCATGCTCTTCAGAAATTCCTTCACTCTCTGGTTTTGTGGAATGTATTTTTCGATCCACTGTTTTTGTTACCCCTCAAATAAGCAGTGGTTCTGAGTAGTCTGTGTGGTTATAATAACACAAAGTCTTCCTCCGAACTGATGACTTTATTGTATTTATTGCCATAAAAGACACATCCCCTTCTCTTAAATGGCCTCTTATTCCCAGCACCACCAAACAACATCAAAGACAGGAAAGACAGTTCACACAATGAATCAGAGCCTGTCCAGGTCTAGAAGTGAGAATCTTGAGAGAGGGGAAAAAAAAACAAACCAACAACCAGTTACAGTGGGAGAAAAGCCCTCACAGTAACAGCACCAATTCCATGCAGTTCTCTTCTGCCTGCAGTAATAAAAATAGCTATGATAGAATCGGCAACTTCTTATTTCTCACTTGGGACCCTGACAACAAATAAAACAGCGATAAAGATAGCTGTTCCTTTGCTGATTATTTTAGTGAAGCATCAGCTGTTGCTGAGCACAGCAGAGGCAGCAATTGTCAGTTTAAATAAGTACACCGCCAGAGGCCAAGGTGAAATCCTGGATGCCATCATGCCTGCCTTGATTCAGTGCCAGGGTTCCTCTCTCACTGAGCCAAATGCTCACCAGGGTGAAGAAAAGCAAAATATCATGGTGCTTCAAACGAATTCTTCTAAAAAAAAAAAAAATAAAAATAAAAGCAGAAGGAAGTGGTAAGAGCACACCACCAGCAAGTCTTGCTGCATCTTCCCTACAGTTGTTTTTGACAGCAATCTCTCACTCCTTTGCCTTCTCTCTAAAGCAGAAAGAAATCAAACCTCCCAGGCTCTTCTCATTCCTCACGTTGAGTTTTTGACAGCTATGCAAAAGCAAACTGAGCTCAAATGCAGGGAAAATGCAGTAGGTTAGAGAACAGAATAAAGAGCATAAGAAAATGCAAAGAAATAAAGTCTTAAGCTTAAGGACAAGCCCTGGTTGGCCTTCAGAGCACAGCTGTGTCATTACCAGTTGTTTCAGCACTAAGTTTACCAATAGGTACAGCAAGACCACCTTCTAGAGGAAAATCTGCACCCAGATATCCAGATCCCCGTCCCTAATCTAGTGCTTCTAGTTCCTGAGTACAGCAAAGACAATTCCTTAATCAGTAAGGATAACGAAGCACTGGATTAGTTTGCCCAAAGAGGTGGTGGGTGTACCATCCCTGGTGACATCAAAAGTCAGCCTGGATGGGGCTCTGAGCAACCCGATCTAGCTGTAGCTCTCTGTGTTCATTGTGGGGGCTGGGGGGACAACTAGATGACCTTTAGGAATCCCTTCCAACTCAAACAATTCTGTGAAGTGCAGATACCCTGACATTTGTACAGAGAGCAGGAATGAGGTCTGGTCACAGTAGCAGTGCCTCTCTTCTAGCACCAGTGGTCTAAAAGGGTAAGTCGGCCTTCCTTTGAATTACATGCAGATTCAGAGAAAGGTTTCCAGCTTGAGAGCTTAGGTAGCCAGCTCGATCATTCTTGCATACATCACAGTAACACAATGCCACTGGGTCAACTTCAAACATTTCCTTCATACAAAGCATGAGCTTAAGAAACGCACACCAAACGTTTTGTTCTACATTCCATCAATGCACAACCACTAGCTACTTCATTCTGATCTCCTGAATACAGACAAGAAGAAATGCTAATCATTTCTAAAACACCCTCTTTAAGAACAACATGCAAAACATATGCAAAAGACCTGAAATGTTTCAGTCCAAACAGTAGATATAAGTCCTTGGAAAAGAAGATTCGCAATGGAAACATCAGCTCAGGATTGACTTCAGCAGTGTTACATGGATCTCATAAGGTTGCAAAGAAAAGACAGATTACTCTACCAGATCAGTGTTCTTGGCTTGGCTATTGCATGCCAGTCCTTTCGTTGTTTTGGTTTTCTTTTTTTTTTTTTTCCTCCTTTTTCTTTGCATGTTTATCATTGCCCTACCCCAGAGAGGCATGAAGCCCCTTCCTACAGCACCTGATCTAATTCAAACAGAGAGCCAGCTGTCTTCTCATGATTCATGTAGAGCTTATCCTGGCACCGTAAATCACCTTGGCTTTCACCAACCAAACCAGTCACTCTGTTTGAAGATCAAGGGACTTCTCAGTTGAAAAGCTCCAATTTCTTTCCTGGCCAGCACTGAATAGTTGGAAAGAAGCAGCCACCTCTGGACTGGCCTTCACCTCACTTGGATCTTGTGGTTTTTGCAATGAATTGATAAACATTTGTAATGCCACAAGGCAATGCAAATTGGCATTTCTGTTTTGGAGGGTGTTTTTCCACATATGTGCACAAGCCTAACACTCAAGTTTGTTAAAGGTCTATGAACTTTTCAAGCTAATGATACAGCAATGACAAAAGAGTTTGGTTGGATATAAGTATTAAGCTCCTGGCTATGGAAGTTACTATGACACAATTCCCCAAAAAGCAGTAGATACCAATATTATAACACTCAGTATGTACCTCCAAACTTAAAGCAAGTTCACAGGCTAATAGCAAGTGCATATTCAAATACAGCAGAACACACTAAGCTGTAAGCAGTTCAGTACAGAAAGCATTTTAGTTAGGAACACAAACCTAAATAATCTCATTGATGAAATATGTTCCAATGAAACGTGCAGATTTTTGTTGGTACAAAATAAGCAGGATTTGACCATAATCACCACCATCTCAATCAATCTTACATTGTAACTTTGCCCCCCCCCCCCCCCCCCCCCACACACACACACACATTTTTTTTAGGCTATTCCATACTCCAAGAATATTTCCCACGTCAACGGTTTTCATCATTATGTATTGCTATCAAGCTACTTTTAATTGCTGTGTAAGATCAGAGCTTCTCTGTGACTAGTAGAAGTTCATGTATTTGAGCCTAATCAATACAGGAGCAAGACATGAAAGACATATACAACAAACCTTCTAAAAAAAATAAAAAAAAAAATCAAGAGCCACATCAAGGGTAGACATCTTGCTGTAGTCCAGTCCTTGTTAACACTTACACAGCAGAAATATAACTGTTAGAAATAGTGTATTTTAGATTATACACAACAGAATAAATTTCAAGCAACTCCTAATTAAGAGAGCCACTGGTTCCACCTACATTTAACACCATAACTACCTTATTAAACAGTTTTACCCTGAAATCCTTTGAACAAACAGACAACTTTCATTTTCTATACGTACTCTTTTGTCACCCACACTAAAAAGCACTCACCCATTTCAGGAGAGAAGTCTCCCTCCCCCTTTACTGGGTCCTGGACATGATTTCCAAGAGGATTTCTAAACTTACTCTCTTTCTGTTGCAATTCAGGTATATTAACTGGCCCCCGAGTGAAACGGGGGTAGAATTTTTTTGGAAATGGCTTCTGAGGTTCTAGCCCCTTGACGGGCACATTCTTGAAGGATTGGTTCTCTTCACTGAAGTTGAAATAAACAAAGAGCAGAAGTGTCCAGGTCACTGATGTGAAAAGGCACCCATAACAGAAATAGCGAAGCGTGACACTTCCCATTGTACACTCAGCATCGTTGAGGACCCATTCTCAATTACCTGAAAGAGAATAAAAACACATTTTGAGAGTTCTCCCTGTCAACTCCTTAGGTTTATACATTAATGAAGTTCATCCTATCCATTACTCTTCCATCAAATATTTTTGTAACATTAACTGCAGACCTTAAGAATGAAATGCCTCTTCACTTCCCATTTAAGAAGCAGGACCACAGTTGGTCAACACATGCGGCCATTACTGCTTTAAAACATGAAGCAAACAATCACTAACTGCCAAGAGACACACTGCACTTAAGGGTGAGCAATTAATTCTCTCAGAGCAGTTATGTAATTACCTTTCTTCCACCACAGTATGTTCTTTATCTGCCTACATTCAAAATCAAATCAATATTTAAGTACATACCAAAGAATCGGTTCTTGCTCTCAGTTCCTAGCTTGAAATGGGGAATGAGAGAACACAGACGCAAAAACCAATATAGTTAACTCCTCCTTCATTCCAAATTTAAGAACATCAACCATCACGAGCATCCCAGAAATTCCAGAAATCAGAGTGCAATCTAGCTAAGACACACTACCAAGACAGTGACATTTACAGATTTTCTTCAGAAAGAAAAGAACAAAAACCTCCAAGGAAATTCACTGGCTCCTTATAGACATCTGCAGACTCTGGAATAGATTCCATCCTCCCTGGAGGAGATGCCCACCTGAAGCTGAAAGGAAGCAAACCAGCCCAGAGGTTTCCTGTAGGCATCCCACCACTAACACCACTTGCCAAAAGTATATTGGCAATTACTCAAGTAAACAAACCCCTGGAATGAAGCATGTGAAACTGGTGATAAAGTTTTTATTTACAGCCCTGGAGAATCAGGTAAACTGTTTGGAGTCTCTCCTGTCTAAACAAGGCCTGGTTCCCAAATTTCAGAAAGAAAAAACCCTCCAAGAATTAGATTTCTCTCATCATTATCTAAACGCAGTGAATTATTAGCATAGCAGCAATGAGTCAAGAAAACATTTAGCCACCTATTTAATTAGGATAACATTTGTATTAAGAAAACAAAGTACTGGGGATGGGGGCGGGGGTTTATGCTAATGTATTTCTCAGGCTTCTCAAGAGGTTGGAAACTAAGGGAAGTCCTCAGGTCATGCTGGCAAAGAACAAACCTCAACAAGTTATGAGCACAAACAGAATATTCCCTTTTCAATACGGAAAACTACTAAACAGAGGTAGAAGGCATTATGATCCCAAAGAAATCTATAAGGATCCCACTCATTTTGGCAGTATAATTCTGAGTCCTAAAGTGACTTGCATTCAAAAATTCAAACTCCACTTTCACAGACTGCAGCAAGTCATTCTCTCTATTCTAAAAAGAACATTTTCACGATGTACAATAAAGCAAAAAACCTCCTCAAAAACAATTGACCTGTTATTCTCACCAAGTCAAACTCCCTCGCTTCCGTAAGGCAAAAATATCTATGCAGCAGTTAAACTCAAGGAGCTTAAAAAGGTCTTAAACAGGGTTTAAATCTCACACTGATTCTGTGCATGCAGACAAATTGCATGCTCTGTGAAACAGACTCTAAGACTGCCACACACAGATCTCACTGCTTAATCAGAGGGCCATGAAATTAAGTCAGGCAACAAATGCTCTGGGACGTAAGTGATTCCAAAAAAAGCCCCTAATTCTAGCTAACAGGATGAGTTTAGCAGCTAGAGAGATGCAGATCACCGGACTCCAGTAACTTATTGCCTGCACTAACGCTGGTCAATTACCATACAATAAAGCAAATCCAGGCTCTGAAAAAGCACCGGAGTTGCAAAGAAGCAAGATTAGATACACAGTTATATCCTTGCATCATAGTTTCTTCTTGCCAAACAGTCTGCAGACAATTAATACTTATCCTCGAAGATCTGGGTACTGGCCAGCTTTTTCTTGCAGATCCACAAGCAGGTCATCTGCTGCAAGTCTTGTCCAAGCCTAATACTGCTCCACAAAACCTGCAGAAGTTGTTTTTCCATTTGCTATGGTAACACAGATGTACAATCCCACATTGTGGCACATGTACTTGTGCTGTGGAACAGAACTGTTCTAATGAGATAGCAATTCCTGCAACCAGAAGCAACCTTTCCATTTCAGAGCTATGTAAGGTTATATCCACGCTGAGGTTTGTATAGGAGAACCAGATCTCACCCTTGCTATCCCAGGTAACAGTAGGAATACAGGACACAAAGCAGAATTCATCATAGAACAAGCTTCTCCTCACCTCCTCTGATCTGTTTTACAGCTCAGAGCTCATGCTGCTGCTGAAGCAAATCCAGAAACAAGGTTTGCTGTGCCCAAGATCAGACATTCAAATGAAAAAGGGATAAACGAGTAATCACCAGAGTGAAAAGATCGCCATCCATCCCTTTCATCTCCAGAAGGCCCTCTGACCAGCCTGAAGACCTTGGAGACCTGCCAGATTGCGCTTACAAACACAACAAGCACAAACCTGAGCATGACGTTATTCCACATGTTCTTTCTGAGGACAAAACTGCTTCACTTTCCTTTCCCCTCCTCTGTTGTTTTGCAGCTTTGTGAAAGGACACAAAGGTTGAAAAATTGCATCTAAAATAAAAGAACCTCTACAATGCAGAAATGAAGCCCTTTCAGTAGCTTGCTATTCAACCAAGACATTTGGTAATACATTTGGCAGGAAAATACAAAGCCATTATTTATTTCCTCTAAATTCCAAATGTTCTGTTAGAGACTTAGCTGTGAAAGCAGATTGGAAGAAAACATAAATACTGTCCACAAAAGAAAATCAGGGTTGAGTAGTTTACCTTGTTTACCAACACGTGAGCATTTACACAACTGACTTCCTATGGATTTCAACCATTTCTACTACCAACTTCTCAAGCACTATACACAAGGTTCTGCATGGGACCCGCCCTGAGGAGCCAGGAGACCCTCTCCAGCCCTACACTCTTATACATACAATCCCATCAACACATCCCTGCCTTCTCCAACACACCAAGCTTCACTTGTTTCAAAATGCCACGGCCAAAATAACTGCTCTGAGGTGCTTCAGAGAAAAGAGAAAAAGTAGTCACAGGAATAACTGCCTCATGGCTCTCTACTTTTCCTTTGGCCTCCTCTTTGTCTGGGGCTCCTCCTGCAAGCCTCCAGGGCACAGTAAATAAACCCACCCTGTCTAGGCACATTGCTCCCTAGTGCTGTTTAGTTAACCAGGAAAAACCCTTCCCAACTTTACCTAGCAGCTATCTCCCACTGCCCAGACATGGTTGCAGTGCACTGGTGATGGTCAAAAAAACATCCATCCTCTCCCAGCTGGTTTCTCCAAGCAGGATTTTGAAACTTCAGTTTTTAATTTTCCTCCCACAAAGCATCAGTATCTTTCTCAACTCCGATATAATCTCTTTTTCTCATGCAACTTGTATATTTTTGAATTTGTCAGCCCCAAAACTCCAGTAACACAAGCAGAGCCAGCAGGTTTAAACTGAGAAGCAAACTGGAAGAGCAGATTTATACTACTCAGACAACAGTGTCTACATTCTCACCAGAATATTTTTCTTATCATTTTATTTATGCAATAGTACAGTAACATTCAATTCAGTCACCATTAAATTGCAATTTGGATAGTAAAGATACAAACTACTTCTGCAACCTAGTTACTGTAGGGAATCTGCTTAGGTAGAGGGTTGGACTAGATGGACTTCATAGGTCCCTCCCAATTCCTATGATTCTGTTGTTTCTATTAAATGAAACACAAGCAAAAATTGTAACCCCCTAAAACTACAGTTTAAACATAACAAGAAACACTTCATAATACATATTATGAATCAGTCTCTCTATCATATAACTAGCAATATGACTAGAGGAATGTCCTCAGGTTGCGCTAGGGAGATTCAGGATGGATATTAGGAAAAATTTCTTCTCCAGAAGAATAGGCAGGTGATGGGATGGGCTGTCCAGGGAGGTGGTGGAGTCACCATCCCTGGAGGTGTTCAAGAAACATTCTGATGCTGTACTAAAGGACATGGGTTAGTGGGGAAATACTGCTGGTAGGTGGATGGTTGGACTGGATGATTTGGAGGTCTTTTCCAACTTCGGTGGTTCTATGATTTTATGATAATACAGTTCCTCACAGATAACTCAGACTACACTTGAAGGGTCTAAAGCATTTCACCCCTCTATTTCTGAAAAGCAACACAGCTGCCAGAAGAGAGTTTCCAAAATACCTCAAATAATCCTCTTATCCAAAAAAAAAATGTAGTGAGTCAACCTTCAAAATGAACAGAAGACAATTCCTCCCCCTCAGTAACACAGGAGCTTTCACCACAAGTAATAAATAGACCTATGATCACATCTTGAAATATTTCACAAGCTCTTATTAACACGCACAGCACCCTAGCAATAAATGGGGTTTACAGCTGCTTGAATTGGGATACTTCAGAATCCAGTCAAAACAGATGAGCAGAATCCATAACCCAGACAAACACAAATCGTTTGAGGTGGCAGCATCTCCTGTATCAGGAAGTTACAGTCCATTTTGGAGGCAACTGGAGTGACTGAGAAGGAGAAAAATGCATGCTTTTAGAAGCTGCCCCCAGTATCTACTCAAAATATATCTATATAGCAATCCACTGCATTCTGTATATTTCTACCCGAATATTCTGACTTTCAGACTCTCCCTTCTCTCTCTCTATCCTGACTGCCATATTTATTGCCTGACAGTTTTCTCCCTTTTACAAAGCCTCAGGAAGAACTGAGTTTGCACGACATCATGCCAGAAATGCCAAGAGCAAAATACTCCTCTCTAATCCTGACAAATTCCACTGCAGAGATCTCACTTCCTTGCAGATGTAGTAAACTATTAATTTTTTCTCCAAGTATAAAAGTTATAAGTAACTTAGTAAAACTCTCTGAAAGTCAATCAATAGCAGAGATGAAAAGCTCCAGGAGCCTACCTGCCAGGCTCCGGTTGCAGTGATTACTGCACAACACTGTTTTCCACATTGCTGTGACTTCGTGTAGGTTCCTTACAGCACCATCACAAAATTCAGTTTATGCATGCAACCCCAAACATTTACATTTGTTTAACCATCTGCCCAACACTGATGCACTCTGTTCCCCTAGACAGCCTGGAAGAGTTTGCTGTTAGGAACCTGTGCAGCTCTAACAGTGACCCAGTGTGTGAGCCTTCAATATTTTTAATGAAGAAAATGCCAACCATATTTCACAATATTTTGGCTAACAGAGAGAGAAAGTAGCTACAGGATCTCTGAGCAGCCACAGCTTAAACACCACATCTGCTTGGATTAACCTCAGCAACTTAGTAAACACACCGTATGACTAAATATTTCACAGCCATGCCAAAACTCATGTTTGCCAGAGGTCAAACAGAGGATCAGATTAACCTCAAGATTTTTGAAACAGCAGTAGGAATTATTTGAGAAATCCTTCAACTCTGCTTGAAGTTTTTCCAAGAACATCTTTACTTAAAAAAAAAAAAAAAAAAAGACACTCATACTACCCAGATTTCCTTCTGCAAGACTGTCCGTGTAGACGTGTAATTATATGTTATGTATACGTTATGTATACGTTATGTCTAAAAGATACATTACAGGCCAGTCAGCCTCATCCCCACCCCAAGAAGGTGTTTCAACAACATGTTCTGGATGCCATCTCCAAGCAATTGGAAGAGAAGGCTATCAGGAGTAGTCAACATGGATTCACCAAGGAGAAATCATTCTTGACCAACTGATAGCCTGCTATCATGTCATCACCGGCTGGGCAGATGGGGAGAGCAGAAGGTGTTGTGCACTTTGCCTTCAGCAAGGTGTTAGACACCATCTCCCACAGCAACCCTGTTATGAAACTTAGAAAATGTGCGATAGATGAGTGGATGGTGAGGTGGGTTGAGAACTGGCTGACTGGCAGAGCTCAGAGGGTTGTCATCAGTGGCACAGAGTCTAGTTGGAGGCCTGTAACTAGTGGCGTACCCCAGGGGTCAGTTCTGGGTCATCTTGTTCAACATCTTCATCAACTACCTGGATGAAGGGATAGAGTCCATCCTCAGCACGTTTGCTGATGATACAAAGCTGGAAGGATTGGCTGACACACCTGAAGGCTAGGAAGGCCTAGAACTTGAACACAGGAAGTTCCACACTAACGTGAGGAAGAATTTCTTTACAGTAAGAATGACAGTGCACTGGAACAGGTTGCCCAGAGAGGTTGTGAAGTGTCCTATAGAGATATTCAAGACCCATCTGGATGCCTGCCTGTGTAATCTGTTGTAGGGTACCTGCTTCTGCGGGCGTGATGGACTTGATGATCTCTTGAGGTCCCTTTCAACCCCTGCAATTCTATGATAATCTTCATATTTTAGAGGAGTATTCTAATAAAACATACTTCAAATTATTTTTTTTAATCTTCCTACAGAGTACTTGGATAAATACCTGTGTGGACTTCAGCAGTTCCTTTTAACTTTATTTTGGGAAGGAAAAGCCAAGAAGATGAAGTAACACTACTCACAAAAGCAGTTTTTTCCCCACTATTAATAACCTTAACTCTTCATATATTTCTTGGTCCCAGCGCCATGGCTATCAATATTGCACTTCCAAAAAAGCATTAGCATGACCAGCCTCACATCAGGACAGAAGCTCCCTGGCTGGGGGCAGCTGGAAAGGACCCAGGATGGACCTGACAGCAGCCTGCTCCTACCTGCAGGGACACAGACCTCCTAAACAGAGCTGTGCTCTTTGTGACAGTGCGTGGGAGAACAGAAGAGCTAAAACCAGACTAATCTAGCTCCAGCAACTCTCAGAGAAATACGCTATGGGCTGCAAGCTGTCCTCCTATATAACATCATTGCTCCCATTCATTTTAATGAGATGACATACGAAGATCTATTTTTAATGAGGCACTGTAAATCACTTCTAAATGCAACTTTAAAAGCTTTAGGATCCAAGTTTAGTCATTTCAGCACAGCTATAGAAATCCACGTCACACCATCTAAAATAAATCCTGCTGGAATGAATACAAGTTTTGATCAACACTTAACAGGAAAAGAGTCTTAAAACGCCAATAACATTCATTATACTTCATAATGAAAGAAAGATGCATAAAGAGAATAGCTGCTTGAATTGCTGAAGACCTAAACAACGGTACTGTGAGTTTGCATCTTGGAGGAACATTGTTTTATGAAAATAGTTAAGGTTTATCTTTATGGCTGTAGGTTCCCACTCATCCCTATCTTACCACTGTCCAATGGTTTGCTTGCAATATACAAGCACTGATCCATATTTTAGCTTTTGGATGTTAACCACAGATGCCTAAATATCACATGCTACAGTCTTAAAATCCGCAGGCTAAATATTGAATACCTCCTCCAGGGATGTAGCTTTGGTTATCAAGCTTTTTGGAACTTCTCAACTGTGCGTTCTATCTTTAGCCACCTCCATTTCAGATGCTTCCTTTCTGAGAAAGATATTTTAAAATTTAACTACTTTCACTTCATCAACTAGACTTTCTTTTCCCCTTATTGACAACAAATACCCTTCTCCCTACATATTTCTCCCCTCCAAGGGAAGGGAATGCTTCAAAAAAGACACTTGAGGACACAATTTTCATGCAGAAAGCAGTCCAAAGTTTGGAATGAATTAGTTTCGTAAGGTTTGGTTACAACCAGTGGCACAACAGAGCATCAAGAAAATTAACATAGCAGCCCAGTTAGTGATTACAGTCAGCAAGTACATTTGGACTTAGAAACATGAGCTTATGAAAATCCCAGTGCTGAGTAACTAAGTGCCATACAACAGTTAGTTTTGTTCTGCTACAGTGTCCTTTCCCCCCCAGTAAAGCTCCTTGTTGCCCCAAGGACAATTGCATGGGATTAAAGGAATCTCTAGCAAGCACGCTGCATGCACTACAGGGCTGCTCTGCTGGATGTTACTTTCAGCCACCTGGCATATAAATATATGCCATGCCATTCGTGAAGCCCTAAAAATACCTTCTCCCTTTTATTTGCTAATAGATGCTTTCTTTCAACGGAAACAATGAGATTTGCTTTTCATTTGCAAAACCAGCTTTCAAGGAATCCCAGGCGTTCGCATACTGCCTCCAAGGAAAGGCGCCTGCATTTTGCAATGCAGTTCTTCCTTCCTATATACAACTTAAAAAAAAAAGGGGGGGGAGGGGGTCAGGGTTAAAAACCACACTGACAATTTAATGCACCTCTCTCCTATTAAAGATCTAAATATTAGCTGAAAGATCCTCAGTGCTACACACAAACAGTAAGAGAGCTTACAAGGTCAGCTATGCCTAAGTAAGCTGCTTAGTGCCTTTTCTCAGCATCTCAAATCTACCTACCTGTTCCTTGCACATTATGCCCACAGAGCTCACAAGAACAGGAGTAAAAATACAAATGCATGAAAAACAATTAAAGAAATACTTCTACATAAACAGCTGAACAGAAAAGCACCCACCTCTTCCAGAAGAGTCAGCACTAAAGAAGCAGTGCAAGGTTACACAGTGAAAGAAAACCAACTGCAGTAGCAGTCAAACCCAGTTGGCGTCTTCATTCCCAGTACACAATAAAACACTGAGCCTGAAACTTAACACTTGGTTGCTGAGAATTGCTTCCAAGTCAGTACTGTGAGTGGGGCAACAAACACAGGCTTCTCTATGACAACAGGCTAACGTGGATGGGCTTTAGGACACGAACTCCATGAGGCTATACACCTCATCCAACTGCACATACAGCCTCCAAAGAACAGTTACATTTTTTTCTTAAAAGGTGACGCACAATGCATATGTTTGGCAGTAATCACCCCACTGCTGCTACCTAGAGGAGCATAATCAATGTCTTTCTAAGGAATCTTCCATTACAACACCAATGGATCGGGTCTCAGTCATGCTAGAGAAAGCCATCATTAAGTTTGCACGCAAATTTCAGTTCTAAAAACTCCTTTACTCCTCATTATCCAAACCAGTAGTAACTATATAAGATTTCCACATTCTTAATAAAGTTTAGCAGGTATGATTTCTGTTCAAATGAGTCTTAATTTTTTCTTTTTTTAATCAAAAGTGCTTGCATATATATTTTTTTTCCAGCCATTTACAATGTTTTCCAAATCTAAAAAACAATGAACACAAACTGTACAGCCCTCCCACCAGAAACACTGGCAGGAATCCTGGCAATAAAACAGACCTCATGGAAGTACTTTGGAGTGGGGCAGTGAAAACTGGGGTTGATGGGCTCAGTTTTAAGCCTGTTACCACTGACCATCAACACTGCATTCTGCACAAGACTTTCTTTAAATCCCAGCAGTGCAGTTCACTCCAAGCAGACATCCCCTTGTGGGGAATTCAGTACCAAAATCAACAGCTGCATACAAAAAAAATATATTAAACACATCTACAAACTCAGACCAGAATTTCTGCAAAATGCTATGCCTGAACTGGTACAAAATGCAAGCCTGGTGCAATTAAGTTATTTCCTAGTATTACAAAACTGGAAACTCTGTGAAGCTGCCTTAATGAGAATGGTTAGGTTTCATCTTGCCCTCCAGCATTAGATTACAAGGACTCATTCATAGACCTCCAAGTCTATTTCCCACAAATCACACAAGGCTGATTCAGTTCTCTTTTCCTAGATGACTTTCCTTTTCAATACACAGAAACTTACATAAAAACATGACAGAAGTGCTATGTTCGCATCCCACGTGCTATATTCACTTACAATTATATGCCAGAAGCTGCCACCAGACAGCAACTCAAGGCTGTGCCTACTGCTACAGCTCCGGGGTCTGCCCAGGGAGGTGGTGGGATCACTGCCCCTGGAGATGTTCCAGAACTGTGGAGATGTGGCACTGAGGGACACTGCCAGGATGGGTTGACAGTAGGACTAAGTGATCCTTCTCAACCTGAGTGACTCCGTGATTCGGCCCTTGCATGGCAGCTAATCTAGCCCTGCACCAAATGCCTTTATGGAGCTGGAGTAGCTGATATTAGTGCACATACACGTTATCTGTAACAAAACCTGGTAGTTACGTGAGCAGGGTTAAAACAAGCTATGGTTTAAACTCAAAAAAGCTGACAGATAGGAAAATATTTAACTCATTCTCAGCTGCTAGGATTTCTTAATTCTTGTTAGGGCTCTCCATGCTGTTAAGAGATGGCACAATCTGGGAAAGATCCTTAATGTATTACACCGTGAGTTCTGCATGGTTGGCCACTGATAAATCACAGAGAAAAACTGAAAGAAATATTAAAAACACAGGTTTAACTGAACTCAACATCTATTTGCATTTCTCGTGTCCAGAAACAAAAGTCACTTGAAGTTTTGACTTCAAGCTTTAGCACAGAATCCACAGTATCTGTGCCATCTGGAACAGCATAACAAGGGACTTTCATGTTTTCCGGTAGGGAACTCTTTCCCAAGAAGACCAAAAAACCCATCATCATTTTTGTTTTGGATCTGTTTTCACAACAGAAGTTTACAGTAATTTCCACATACCAGTTTCTCTCTACTTCTCCCACTTTCTTACTAATGCCTCCAGCCATCAACATAGGAGAGGAAGCCTAAGGATACAAAGCAACACCTCTCCTCAGCTCATGGAATGAGCCAAGACAACCACAAATTGAGATATGCGATGAAGCCACAGGATGTTCTGGCTGAACCATTTGCTCTGCTATGGATTTTGATGAGAACCTCAGAAATTCGCTGTCCCAATACTCACTTTTTAAACCAGAATGCTGCATTAAGGCAAATACATCAAAGGCTTCAAGGCCACCATAAGCAGAAATAATACAAATAACAAGTGAAACTTTGAGTGGAATAGCAAGAGCTCTTCCAAGCCAATTTATGAGTTTTACTGAACTCTTGCACATGAGACACTCTGTTTTTCCCCTCCTAAACAAAATACAATTAAGAGTAACAGAAGAGGCACCTACCATTGCTGCACAACTACATCTACGGATGGAGTCAATGAAAAAAACACTTATGCTTCCAAACTAAAACTTATATTGCTAAAGATTGAATTTGACAATAGGGTAGGGGCTTTTCAAATACATCAGCAAACAGATCTCGTGTCTGGAAAAAAAAAAAAGTGGACTTGAACCATTGGATTAGAGTGATAAATCATTAACAAAGAGATTTCATGCTGTATGGAAACTTCTACAAGTCAAGCCAAAAAATAGATTGACCATTTATTTCCCTCTACATGATCTTACAGACACACTTACTGCTCTTCCAAAGAAGAAGTACTTCTTTGGAAGAAGTACTTACTGCTCCTTTGAGGAAAGGGTTGTAGAGCACTTCTCCATTCCCCATTAGCCACTTTTATTCTACTTATCTATTGCCAATGTTGTTAATGCAAAAACATTCTCACGATTTTGATGTTGAAATCATGGATGTTGCAATAGGATCAACAGCACATTTTCCCACTTCACTAGGAGCCAATTTCCAGTACAATGATAGCACGAACATTCAGCACATAACCCAGAACTCAGACTCCTCTGGTTTCACAAGTGATGAGTCTCAGTGTCTGCTGATGCAAGAGATAAGATGCCAACCAACAAAGCTGAGGTATTCCAAGAAATAGGAAAGTAAAGAATGCACTTCTAGAAAGCACGCTGCCTAACACATACATGAGAGGTATCAGCAGAGCCTGTCAAGTTGCCTGCTCTTGGTACTACGTTAAAGGAATTAGCAAAATAGTCAAAATACCTACAAAGAATTATTCATAAGGGGTTGTATATCAAAGTGAGGTAGAGTTCTATTCTTCCTGGAAAAGGATCTCTTTTAGTTCAGGCTACCTTTGAGGTTTACAGCATTTAATTTAATCCTTGTCTGCAAAAGAAAATCTAAGCCACTTAGCCAGATAATTCTTTAACAGCTTCATATAGACTAAAAACAAGACCTCTGAAAACACTCTTAATATCCATTATGTTTAAATCAGCATGGCACACAGCCATCATTTACTGAGGTACCTTGTTTCTTGCATGCCTTTGCAAGTCTATTAACTGAGCCTGTCCTTTTAAAATTAGACATCTTAAACGGTGCTGCGTCTCACAATGAAAGTCGTGGGAATGACATTGGAATTTACTGCAGGTACGCTACCTCACGTTAGCAGCTCTGCAGCATTTCTCTATGTGCGTACTCCTTCCCTCTTGCACAGTAAGAAGTCCTTTCTGTTCAGTGGCTTGCACAATGGCAAGAGGGATCAGAGCACGCATGCAACTGCAGCAGAGCCAATAAGGTATCGCTCATCAGTCATGGCAAAAGCTCACTCTCAGAAATGCAGAATCTTGCACAGCTATTATCACCAGAAGAAATAAAACCACAGCAGCTCACCTGCCCTATGCCAGCTAGAGGCATCCAAGTACCTACCTGCAAGCAACACTGAGAGGCTGCACACCTGTTCCTTGCTCGCTCACACACACAGCTTTCAGTATGAAATTTGAAGTAGTTTTGTTGCAGTTTTCACAATGTTCGAAGAATTTAAACAAATTATTAGACAATATGAACTCACACGAGAAACACACTGGAGCACAGCTGAAAGACGTGGAAGACATTATTAACTTTTACACAACACGAGCCAAACAAATGCATTTTTTCATGCTGCTACACACCAGTTGAACAGCCAAAGACTTCGTACTGATAGCATACATTAACACAGTAGCTGCAACAGCAGATGCATTTATCTCCATAAGCCACCATATGTTTTGGAGCCTTATATAAGAATCAGGAGAGTATTTGCATTTCTCGTTTAATGAGGATTGAAACAGACTTTACCTTTGTAATACTTTTTTGAGGGGGGGGGGGGGGAAAAAACACAGGCATTTTTGTACTTGAAGCACGTGAGCATGTTTTTGCTCTTTAACAAACAGAAACATAGAGCAGCATCTCTCCAAAATAAACCATAACTTAAGCTCAGTGATACCAGTGCTGCATGGCCAGAGAGATGTAACAGCTTAGGAAGTCCATAAGCTGAACTGCCACAGAAAAGAATTATGACCTTCTCCTAATCTTTAAAATTTTACAGTCACAGAACAGTTGAAGTCGGAAAGACCTCAGGAGGTCACCTGGTCCAACCCCCAAATTTGACCTTGTCCCTTCAGTTGGAAGTCTTCCCTTACTTTCCTGCTTCTGTAATCGCCACAGCTGCCAAACAGCCTGACAGCTGCTCAGGTTGCAACCCTTCACACAACCCTAAGGTAACTTCAGTAAGACTGATCCGCCCTCTGTTCTTTTTGCTCCTGCTGCATGCTATTCTCTTGCTTGAAGATCCAAATTCCTCATTTTAAACATCTGCTCATATGCGCCTAGTCTTCCCATCCATTTGATGGGGATCTTGCCCTGCTCTACACATGCTCTGTCAGCCATTAAACTGTTATTTCACTATTAATCGCTTCCTACATACTCATCATTCACCTTTATTTCCCTTGCCGTGCTATTTGGGGGCTTCCATCCTTGCAGAAAGCTTGAAACACGCATCATACCTTCCATTCTTTCACATTACTAGGAGAAGGATGTGGACATCCACTCATTCTGCCTCCTGACACATAGTAACCTACCAGCAACTCCTTTCCTTGCATAAAGGAGTATCGATTTGAGTCCTCCAAAACAAAGTGATTAGAAAGCAGAAGCACTGGGATCTGCCCTGAGAATCTCTTACTGACCACAGGTCAGGCAGCCTGCTGGCTTCCCCCTGTGAAGCTGAGAGACGAGGGCTTACTAGAGCTGCAGTGTTATTACTTTCCCTCCCTGCTGCAGAAGAGCTCCTAAAACTCCACAGGAGCTTATCTTACCCAGGGATGAGTCAAAGCTTATGCAGAAGGCATGCAGTGCTGCAGAGACAGTTTTACCAGGGAGGCCAATGGCGTGCTAATCAAAAGCCTCTTATCTGGAAACACCTGGTCCTTTGTGCTGCTCTAAAACCAGGTCTAGTGATCCCAGCTGGACTGCCTCACAGCTGCAGGTAACGCAGATACCAGAGACACCGCTGGGGATTGCTGGATTGCTACTGTCCTTCCCTGAGCACACAGATTGCCTTAATCTAACCAGAGATGCCTGGGAGCAGGTTACTATTCAGATGAGACCCATAAAAGAAAACAAACAAACAACAACCGCAGATGCTAGACCAGAAAGTACTCAAAATATCTCACATTACTTACAGGCCACTCTTTCTAAGCAAGGAGAGGAGGGATTTGACCTAAGCTGAAACGCATGTTCCAGAGCAAACAAGCGTATTAGTGCAGTGCTGATGATCCTGCGTAATTGCTGCACTGGAATTAGGAGATTTCACCAAGCCTTCAAGCAGAAAGCAACTCTCCAAACACGGATAAAGCACAGATTATTGACAGGGCAGCATCAAAGCCAGGCGAGGAGACCTTTTTTTTTTTCCTCCCGAAGAGCAGGAGCTGCTTTACACCTGGGGTGGTGCCGGGCCTCCCGCAGCCGGGCTCAGCACACCTGTACAGGCAGAGGCAGCAGCCCGAGCTCGGCTTCTGAGAGCAGAGCACCGCCGGGCCAGGATCCAGCAGAGCCCGAGCTGCTGAGCCCCGTCCTCGCACAACCAAGGGACAGAGGCTTCTTCTACCTCCCAAAGCGGGTCGTTTGCCGTCACTCCGTCCAGCCGCAGCCTCCTTTATAAGCTCAACACGCAAAAAGGAAGGAGAATGCCACGAGAACTCACTAGAATGGCTGGAGCCCAGCCACATAACACAGCGTGCATTTGCGCGGGGGGAAAGGGAGCCTCGATGGTACAACGTATGAACCGAAAAGCACAGGAACAACAACAAAACTACACCGCCTTCCATCCGGCGCCGCGCAGCCCCCAGCCCCGAGCTCCGTCCCCGCAGGTCGGGTTAAGCTCACCGGCCTCTCCCCGCCCGGGTCGCCCCGCCGCCCGCGTCCCACGCGGTTCAGGACCGCCGTCCCCCCCCCACTCACCGCGGCGGCGGCATGGCCCCTCAGCCCACCCCGCGCCCTCAGCGGCGGCGGCGCCGGCTCCACGTAACCCCTCCTCCTGCTCCTCCTTTTTCTCCTCCTTCTCCCTCCCCGGCCACCCCTGCCATGTGACACGCTGGGGCGCGGCCGCCATGACGGGCGGGGCTAAGGGGCCGAGAAGATGGCGGGTGCTTGTATCGGGGGGGTTGTGGGGTTAGTCTGGCGTTCCGGTCTGGGCTTCTTAACCGCGTGAAATGTGGTAGTGTGCCGGATTCTGCGCTTGACACAGGGTTACCTTGGCTCTGTGTACAGATTGGGGGTGAAAGGCTGGAATGCAGCCCCACAGAAAGAGACCTGGGGGTTCTGGATGGCAGCAGTTGGGTCTGGGGGAACGGCACGGAGCTGTGAGGGGAGGGGCAGCTGGGGTGAGGGAAAGGCTGTGCCCCAGAGGGCACTGGGCATGGAACGGGCTGCCCAGGGCAGCGGGCACGGCCCCGAGTGCCGGAGCTCACGGTGTGTTGGGACACCGCTGTGAGACGGTTTTGGTTGGTCTTATGTGGAACCGGGAGTTGGACTCAGCATCTTTGGGTCCCATCCAACCTGGGACATTCTGTGATTGTTTTGCTGAGCGGTGAAGCACAAAAGGGTTTGGGGTTGGAGGTGCAGCCTTCAGTCTGCGCAGTCCAGAGCTCTGCACGTCTGGTCAGAGAATGGGAATCATAGAATGGCTTGGGTTGGAAGGGACCTCAAGGATCACCAAGTTCCAACCCCCTCCTACAGGCAGGGACACCAACCTCCATATTTAATACTAGACTAGGCTGCCCAGGGCCCCATCCAGGGACCGGGCATCCACAGCTCTTGGGGCAGCCTGTGCCAGCACCTCACCACTCTTTCTGTGAAGAACTTCCCCCTGATACCCAATCTAAACCTTCCCTCCTTGAGCTTAAAACCATTCCCCTTCTCCTGTCACTGCCTATCTGAGTAAAAAGTTCAATTCCCTCCTTTTTATAATTCCCTTTTAATTACTGGAAGGCTACAATGAGGTCACCTTGCAGCCTCCTCTTCTCCAGGCTAAACAAGCCCAGCTCCCTCAGCCTGTCTTCATAGGAGAGGTGCTCCATCATCTTCATCTTCGTGGCCCTTGATCATCTTCGTGGCCCTCCTCTGGATCCTGTCCACCAGCTCCACATCTTTCTTCTATTGGGAGCCCCAGACCTGGACACAGTAAGGCCTGCAGGAGTTCTGTTGCGGTTTTCTCTGAAGACCAAAGCCCTCTCCAGTCTCCTCAGGAGGTCCTGCTTTGGGCTTCATGTCCTTGAATGGCATTTGGAAGTATATATCATAGATCTCTGAATGGGAGAAAAGAAACAAGTGGAGGTTAGGCTGACAGGAGATACCTGGGCTAAATATCTTGATTTTCTTTGCTGTGGAGCTGTCAAGCATGTGTGGGACTAACTTCTTTCCCTGCCTTGGGGAATACGAATACCAGCCTGACGCTTAGTATGTGCCCCAGCAGAGTGTGTTCAGTACCTCCTCTGAGAGCTGTTCTGCTCTGCATGTGTAATTAAGTACTAATTAAGCCATGGGAAGTAATGAGTTTGTAGGGGTTGTGGGTTAGTTGCTTAGAAGGGAAAAGCCTGAAATCAGGCCCTAGCTGTTCATTATCACATTTGTTCTTTTGACCCAGTGATTATCGCTTGCAGAACGGAGAGGGAGCTGAGAGAAATTAACCACCACTATGCTGAAATAATGTCAGCGTGGCAGTTAATGTGCAAGAGTTCATATCCTTTCAGATGGAGAGGCATGCTCAGATCTTTCAGATCCAGAGTAAATGATCTAACCGATGATGAAAGGGTGGTGGGATAGCTTCACCACTCATCCATATTTGTGCAGAACTTGACATGTCATTTGAGGTGTGAAACTGAAAGACGTTTGGGGTTTGGAAATCCTGGTGAGGTTTAGGAATGAACTAAGTGATGACTTGCACAGCATAGTCAGGACTGGAAGCTTTTCTGAGCATACCCAGATACAGAACTTGAGCTGCCTGCACCATCTGATAGCTAGCTGCTGAGTGACATTTTGAGGATGGCAGATTTTATTTTAGTAAATAAAACCTTTTTGTTTTAGTGGAAATTCAACAGGCTTGACACACCCAGTCTCTTCTTTGGTGCATTACTGCCCCAAACCTTACAACAAGGTGCTTTATAATAACACAAATAGAGCAAAATGCAGCATTTGTCAAAAAGCTTTAATTACAGCATTAAAATATTGGAGCCAGAAAGGCAGCATATACTCAGAAGCTTTAGTAAGAGAAAAGAAGAGTGACAGAACGGAGGGGTTAGCTGGCAGATGACAAGGAGGCAGTAGGGATCAAGATGAAAGTAATGTGTGCAATGAGATAGCCTTGTAGTTAGCATCCCCATCAGCCAGCTTTTCATAATTTCTGATTCATAATGGCTAACGTGAAGCTTTGATCTCTCATTCATCATGATTTAGCCTGAGGATTTTAGGTGTGTGTGAAGCAGTTTCAGGTAAAAGCAGCCTCAGCACATATGCTATCTGCTTCTTGCAGATTTATTATCGTTGTAGTCCTAATTTGGCCGGTTCTTGCCTACCCTGTAATTCCAATTACTTAATCTACCCAAGCAGTTATTTTAGCTCTTATTGCAAGGAGTTTCCTTGCTGCCTGGATTATCATTTTATTAACAATTAATAAACTGCTGCTTTTTAGTTCCATTTGCTGTACGGTCTTTGAGACGTCTGTCATTTCTTAAAATCCCTACTAATCTGCCCATCCCAATTGTTTAATATGCTCTATAATAAGTCGTTAATGTTAACTGATTGCTCCTCTTCCTGTGTGTTCGTAGCAAGGGACAATAATTCATATATAAATGCTGGCTAGAAATATTAACCCCAAGTAATGCTCCGCCAATATGAGTTATGTTCAGAATTTGGAATCCATATGTATTCAAGCACTGAAATTATATTTATTGACATGTTATACACAGAAAGGACGGGAGAGAAAGGGACATTGAGCTACAAAAGATAAATTCTGTATCTTTTTCTTACACTGACTCTTCAAGAAAAAGAAGAGGAATGTCCCCGAGCAGAATCAACGAACATTATTCTTCCAAATCCAGATCATTCAGAACATGTTTCTCCAGCTGATATGTAGAGCTGTTGGCCAGCTATGATAGAGGAGATGGTGGAAACTCCAACCATTCTTTTAATAACGGGGCGGGGGGGGGGGGGGGATGCATTTCTTTCAGTGATTTCCTTGTGTAAGTTTGTGTAGGGGCTGCCCGTGACTAAAGGCAGAGTCTGCACATTGTCTGGTAGAATTTCTATGTGATTACAGTTTTGAATGGGGTAAAAAAGCCCTTGTAAGCACTGGACATTCTATTCAGAATTTTCTACCAGTTATTTTTACTGCATATCACGCAGGGTTTCTTTTGCCTGCTCTTTCCAAAAGAGAAAAGGTCAAATGACTATTTGGAATATGTATGTGGGTTTATCTGATCTGTTCCCTCTTCTCAAATGCTTTTAAACTCCTGGGCCGTTTGCAACAAATTTGACAGTGGGTGGAGATCTCAAAGAGATTATATTCTGAATAGCTTTGCAAAAGATGGGAGAGAGACTGTTATCTACTACTGAGGAAAAGCCTGTCCCGCATACCCCTAAATTCATTAGGAGCATGCTGGAAAGACTCTGTGGAGCTGTTGTGGCTAGTCTATTGAAAGCATCAGTTCTGTGCTTTATGGTAGGTCAAAAGGCAAAAAGGTTGTTGGGTATATTAGGGTAGAAACGGCAGGTAAGATTTAGGTGTCTAGAGTGAAGTTTTCAGACAGTAAATTTAAAAGAAACAAAGGGAAAGATGTTTTCTCTTGAGTTATTATTGCAAATTGCTACAAGTATATAGGGGAGGTCAAAAGTATAAATGTGCTCCCGAATGGGTTAGATGTGGAAATGGGAAAAATGCCCATTGAGGCATGTTTAGCATAATGCTAATGCAGCTGCCAGCTCAGGAAATCTCCAAGTAGAGGGGTGGATTCAGCTAGCAGATTAAGACACCTAAACTTGGGTTTAACTGTGTAGGTGTCTCTGTGTGAGCCAGATGTCTAAGATCCCTTTATGCGCAGTAGAGAAGTACTGTGGGATTTAGTTACATAAAGGCAAGCAGATAATGCCATTTAAGGCATTGTGGAGTTTCCTACCTGGCCTCCAGCTCATATTCCAAGTACATTCAAGTCTCAAAAAAAAAAACAAACACCAAAACCCACAGAACTGTCATATCTGTCAGTCTCATGTGGGAGCCTGATACCTCAGACCATCGTAGCTGTCACTAAGCTCAGCCCTGCTCATAGTTGATTCAGCAAGCTATTCAGATCACCGTAAGGTGGATATATCTGCTTATTTTTGAACAGCTGGATGGCTCTTAACTTCATTAGCTGTAGCGAGTAGTTCTCTTTTGACTGCAGTAGAAATGTAGACTAACATGAAGACATCTACGTGGGGACACTTCAGGCTAGATGTCAGAATGTACAGCTTTTGCCAGACTGTACCAGAGAGTAAAATTGCTTAGTTTTCTTTGTGCTGTTTCCTTAAGTTCCCTTAGCTAGTCAGACCCCTGAGATGATTTAGCTGGTGTTGATTTAGGGGATAAAGACAGGATATTACATAAGAAAAAACCTTCTTACAACATTCAGATGTGATAGATAATAAGGATTGCATGAAAGCTGAGATTCACAATGCATTGCAGAATGATGCCTCGATGTGTAGCGATGCCGAATGCAGTTTTCATAAATCCCTAAGCCTAAAAGACGCCTGATGGCTGAGAGTTCTGGGGCAGCCACAGATGCTGCTGATGAAGCCACTAGAATAACGAATTCTTAAGCCATTAGATCCTGTAACTGCAAACAACTTTTTTTCCACAAAGGTAAATGAAAATGAATGTGGTTGATGACAGGCTTCACACCCTTCTGTGAATCAGACCAGTTGGATCTTGTTAGAGTAGCAGAACTTGCTTAAAGAGAATTTCGGCTAACATTCGAGCTTAAAGTAGAAAGAACAGTAAGAAGAAAAGTCAAATGATAATTGGATGACTTTTGGAATCAATTTCCTTCTCAGTCTCTTGCACTTAAAATTATTCATGTTTTCTAGTTGGAAAGGCAAAACTTGTAGCACTGCTGTGTTGTCATAGAATCATAGAATGGCTGAGGTTGGAAGGGACCATAAAGGTCATTGAGCTCCAACCCCCTGCTGTGGGCTGGTTGCCGAGCACTAGATCAAGCTGCCCAGGGCTCCTCTTCTTGAAAATCATAATGAAACAAGTAAGTCAGCGTACTCAGACTTTTTGGAGTTTCCTCAAACTAGCTGTGATGGAGCATTTGTGCTTTTAAAACTAAGTTGGTAACTATGCAACTACAGCAGCGTTCCTATTTGATGTTTATTGACAGTATGTCTTAATAAGACAATAAAGAACCAAGACTTCCTCGCAGCGTCACTGCTGTTAACAGACTCTACGTCTCTCAAATGCCCTGCTTTTCAAGATGAGACAGATGAAAATAAAGCCTTCCATGATCCAATGGCAGACCCTTGTCCCTTGTCTCATACCTGAGACACAAGTTCTAACAACCAGCTGAATGCAGCAACATTAACCCATGCTAATGAAAGAAGAAGGAAGTTGTGGAATGGACCGTCTGTGATGTGGCCCTAAAATCTGTAGGAAGGCAGTGACACGAGCCACAGACTGTGTGTGGCAGAATTCACAGGCATAAGAGTCTTCCCCTGATTTGGCTCAGCAAGGAATTATATTACTGAGAGTTTGCAGAACTGTAGCATTGTTGTGCTCTGTTCCAGTCCCTCCAACTTCTTAATGCCACTTTTCAGCCTGATCTGTGTTATTTTCCCATACTTCTTACATGTCTCCTCTGATACTTTCTGTAGAATCTCTCATGCACCGTGGAAAAGTTGTGTTTTAGCTTTTAAGAGTTGCTGACAGAATTCCGTCTGTTTTTGGTATTCAGAAGTTCTCCTGTTTAGAGCTGGGAACGAGATGTTACATTCTCTGTCATTTCATTTTACTGAAATAAAACATTCCTTGCAGTCTGTAGAAGGAGGTAACTGGCTAAACATTCTGTCCAGCATTGCTCAACTGTGCTCACATCCCTTCCCAGGCTCAGCATCTGGGCCAGCCTGGCTGATTTCTGTTCCACTTTTGACTGTTTGGCAAAGTTGTAAGAATGAAAACAACCACATGTAACCCTGAAATCTCATAACTGAATTGGCATCTTCCCAGTGAACTGTTTTAGAATGATCCCTCTCCACCTGTGTTTTTTTTTTTTTACCCTGATAAGAAGAGGAAAAAACTTTATTTGCAGAGGAGATCAATCTTATCTTCTTTTTACAGATGTGGAAGTTAAAGCACAGAAAGATGAGGCTATTTGTTCCAAGTCGTCCAAAAGAGCAGCAACAAGGAGAAAAATAGAATGGAGTCCTTCAGTTCTCACTCTATTGCATCACTCTGTCTTCCTAATTTGATGAAAATGTCTGAAATTTAGTTTTCATAGGTAAGTGTGTGAGAAAGATTCAGTCTTCCTGAAGCCTAGAACCAAAGCCTTTGGGGCTGGATAGAGTTCAGACAGTGATGTTAAGGCCTGGTCTGTGCTGCTGTCTTTTAGGTGACCGCCTCATAGCTCTCAAAATAATTTTGGGGACTATTAAAAAAGCTGATGCAAATAGCACGACCATTGTGTTAATGATTTTAAGAGGGGTTATTAGTAGGCAAATAAACAAGTGACTGGAGGAAGCTGTTGTCACACTGTCTGAAAATATCAAACTCTGAAAGAAGTATGCAGTCTAAGGAAAATGGAAAAAATGGAAGATAAATACTGCTAAAATCTGTCCAGAACACACATTGGACTGCATGAGGGAATAATGTAACATCCTGTGCAGGTTGTGAGATGCCCCCTGGTGTTACAAAGCTCTGCTGCTTCTGCTGAGACCCACGGTCAGTGGGGAATAGAATACCTGAGGACAGAGGGTAAGAAAGTGAGAACAATAAATGCAAGCTACAGAAAGCTGCAAAAGGGGAAAAGGGGACTGGTGTCAGTGCCATTTAGGATCTAAGTGCTATGTACAGTACACAAAATTGTCTCTGGGAATCTCAGTTTTGAGTAATATTTTGAGTAGCAGGAATTAAGAGATGCTGGGTGAAGTGCAAAGTAGAGTGACAAATGGGGTGGTGATGGGGATCCACCATGGGGATCCTGGTTTGGAAGGGATCAGCAGTGTTTTGTGGAGGCTGCAGATAGAAGAGAGGCTTTCAAGAGCCCCTGGGAGAGGTGACTCCCTCTTCACCCAGATGTCTCTGGTTTATCACCGTGAGGGTAACAGGACCCTCGGACCTGCTCTTCCAATCACATCTCAACTCCAATTGCCATAAGCAGCAATACATCCTGTCTTCTTCCTACAACAATTTCTACTTACCTGGGGCTGCTGAGGAGCAGGAGATGCAGGGAGGGGACAAAAGAGGCTGTGGATGCCCCATCCCTGGAGGCATTCAAGGCCAGGCTGGATGTGGCTCTGGGCAGCCTGATCTGGTGGTTGGCAGCCCTGCCTACTACAGGGGGGTTGAAACCAGATGATCTTTGAGGTCCTTTTCAGCCTAGGCCATTAGGTAATTCTGTGATTCTAAGAGAAAGGGGATATTTCAGCCAAGGGAAAGAGAGAAATAGAAGGTGCCAAGCTGAAGAGGAAGGCCTTAAGGAACAAGGCTTTCTGTTCCTGTTTCTAGGCTCAAAAATCACTGTTCCTAAAGACCACTCTTCCAATTCTAATGCCTGCTTCCCTTTCTTTCGGAGGCACTAGTGGCTGTGCATGTACGGCCTGTGTGACTTAATGTTTCTGTGTAGTCCAGAACCATGAGGAGAGCCCCTATTCCCCAAATAGCGGTGCTCTGAACACCAGGACACTCTCATATGACAGCCCTGCTTCTCAGGCAGAACTTTTTTTTTTTTTTTTTTTTTTTAATTCAAATAAATTTGCAGACATTTAAGCAGAGTGGCAAAAGTATTCCATGTTAGGGAAGTACAATCTATTACCCAGTAGTATTCTGATAACCGAGACAAGAAAAAGTGGAGAGAAAATATTTTCAGGCTCTGAGGTTATGCATGAGGAGGATTTAAAGAGTCAGGATTTATTGCTGTGATGCTGTCAAGGAAGAGAGAATGTTATGAGACAAACTAGAATCCCATTCTTGCCTCTAAACTGGCATGGCTCTTCACCAACCTTAAATGGCCATTCTAGATGCTAACAAGGGGTGCTCTGGGGTTGGTTTTCAAGGATTCTTCTGTAAATTCACATAAACTGTGTGAAACTTAAAATGTATCCACAAGAACAGAATCAAAAGCAAGTGACTGTAAGATGTGGGGAGGATTCCTACACTATACCATAGTTACTTGTAACTAGATATTCAGTATTTGCAGCTTTCTTTTGGAGGATCTTCGGATGCCAAAAAATGAAGGTGGGTATTTTCATTCACAAGCCATTTTCAGTATTTTCTGAATATGAAAACTTTTTCCCCTTTATTACGTCCTCATGATGGAAAAAAGAGCATATTGTCTCATACGATTAAAAGAAAATACCAGTGGTTTAGCCAGGTGGCTGATTTTAATGTTGGCATCTTTTGGAAACTGAGTACTTAAGAAAGTAATGATTCTCTTGTGAATTAGAAGCTGGGGACATAGTATTTAGCAAATGAGGTTGAAATCCGTTGGAACTGCTCGGTTTTGGTTGTAACAAAACTTATAATGTTGTTGTAAACCAAGGAATACTAGCGTCCTTATAGTCTTTGTTGGCAAAGCAAATAAGGCAAGAAATTGAGCTTTCATTGTACTGAATGCCTCCAGCCCTTGTGGGCAGAGGAATAAGTGAAAAGTGACATACATGGAATGAGGGCTTATACTATGAGAGTCGAATTTAAAAAAGAAAAGAAAAAGGAGAAAGTGAAATATCTTCTAGTGTGTTTTAATAAAGCCTTTCTGGTTTTATAAAGACCAACTCCTGCCTTTGTCAACACTCAGGCTCATAATGCTGAGCATACATCCCAAATATGTCTTGTGGCACTGCACCAGCTTGAGTTAAAACAAAATACATTTTCCCTTCTCCTAAATGTGACCTTCTGCTCTACCACATTATGGAACCAAGTTATTTGACAGTTGCAAAGCAATGCCAGATTGTGATTGTAAGTTGGCTGGAATTCGTGGCCTCTCTCATCTAGCCACGTTTCATCACTTAAATTATATCGTTCAATTATTTGCTTCCTTGGCTCCAAATTCCCTTTCTTTCCCTTTCTGATCTGGTGTAATTCCTCATGCTTTCACTAGGTGGGTCCCCACAACAGTGCGCTGCGTTGGCCGTGTGTTGAATAGCCTGAACGCGTCTGGGGAAATGCATCTCCCAGTGAGTTTTATTGCTCTCCTCCCCCCCTTTTTGTTGTTTGGCAGAAGTTCACTGCATGTTTTGATGAGCAATTTAGTGATTTCAAAAACTGAGTGAATGCTGGGTGGTTGTCATAAAGGGATTGGATCTGGGGATCTTCCTAGGAATATTCTGTTCTAACTCAACCTGTTTCAGCTGAGGTTTAAAACAAATGTGGTTTTGCCTTGTAGCAATTTATGTATTGTCACATCAAGCTTTGCAATCGTTTTACTTTTCAAAGGGTGATGCACAGCTGGTTGGTCAGCAATATCACGTATAGTCCTCCTTTCCAAGCTCAGGAGTTAGCAATGCTTTCTGACAAACAAACAAATAAACAAAAATCAGTATCCTTTAGTTTGTTTATTACAGAATCACAGAATCACAGAATTGTAGGGGTTGGAAGGGACCTCCAGAGATCATCGAGTCCAACCCCCCTGCCAAAGCAGGTTCCCTACACCAGGTCACACAGGTAGGCGTCCAGGCGGGTCTTGAATATCTCCAGAGAAGGAGACTCCACAACCCCCCTGGGCAGCCTGTTCCAGTGCTCCGTCACCCTCACCGTAAAGAAGTTCTTGCGCACATTCGTGCGGAACTTCCTATACCCTAGCTTCATCCCATTTCCCCTTGTCCTGTCCCCACGCACTACTGAAAAGAGTCCAGCCTCACCACTATGGCCCCCCCACCTCAGGTATTTATAAACCTGGATCAAATCCCCTCTCAGCCTTCTTTTCCCAAGGCTAAACAGACCCAGTTCACTCAGTCGTTCCTTATAGGGGAGATGCTCCAGGCCCTTCACCATCTTTGTGGCCCTCCGCTGGACTCTTTCCAAGAGATCCCTGTCTTTTTTGTACTGGGGAGCCCAGAACTGGACGCAGTACTCCAGATGAGGCCTTACCAGGACAGAGTAGAGGGGGAGGATCACCTCCCTTGACCCTTTTGGCCACGAGGGCACACTGCTGGCTCATGGCCAACCTGTCGTCGACCAGGACACCCAGGTCCCTCTCTGCAGAGCTCCTCTCCAGCAGATTATCCCCCAGCCTGTACTGGTGCATGCAATTATTCCTCCCTAGGTGCAAGACTCTACACTTGCTTTTGTTAAACCTCATCCTGTTTCTTACTGCCCAGCTCTCCAGCCTGTCCAGGTCTTGCTGAATGGCAGCACAGCCTTCAGGCATGTCAGCCAATCCTCCCAACTTCGTATCATCAGCAAACTTGCTTGTTTATTAGATGTTTACTGTCTATACAAGAAGTACTGTTTTTTAGCTAAAATCTTTGGAATTTTTTTTCCCAAGTACATTTGATTTATAAGTTTGTATAAAAAATATTTACTCCCTAAACCTGGCCAAAACAAATTTCAAACACAAAGCTTTATCCTTTTCCATCCCGTAGTGCCCCATGAAGAAAATCGAGGGGGAAAAAAAGGTAAGAAAGTAGCAGTATTTCAGTGTCCTATTAGAAAGCCAGTGTAACCCAGTGGTGGGTAACATACAAGTAGACATGTAGATCTTGAGCCATTTGTGACACCCCCCAGCCTGAGTCTGAGTCTGATTCCTGCGTGGCGCAGCACCCATCCATCACATCAGCCTGTGGGAGACCTGCAAGTCAGGAACAGGGCAGCTTTTCAGCCTGCTAATTTTTATGGTTAGGACTTTATGGTCTTTAAATTCATGGTGCTCTGAACGATGAGGTGTTTAGTTTCTTTACCATCTCAGGCTGTGTTTTCACACTGTCTTGAAAGAAGTTCAGTTAACCTGTAGAGAGCTCTATACTGTCAGGTTCAGGCTGTTTAACACATTCAGGCTTGTACACATAGAGCTAGTTTTCTCTGTATATTATAATCTATATTGCTAATTTAACTTTAGACTGGATAACTGTTATCTCCAGGTAGCTTATAAGCTGCCTTTTCAATGTCCACTTCTCATATCTTAGGTCCTACAGAAAGAAGATCATAACAGCCTAGCTGATGTATTTCAGTTATTGGGAGATTTGGCTTTATTTTTTCCTTCTTCCTTTTTGTTCCCTCTCTTATCCAGGCTTGTTAAGTGGATCTATTTCATCTACTTATGTGACAGGGTAAGATAATTCATCCAGCAAGAATTTTGATTGAGCTACAGGTTTTGTTTCATGTGATCTCTGCTTAGAGGTTGAAGAAAGGTTTTAGGAAATTCTTGCATTATCTATTACGAAGATAAATGGAGAACTAAAATTGATGGTTTTCTTGCTCAGCAACCAACTTGTATTAAGAAAAGCTGATATTCAGTGTTGTATATATTCAAAGTCAGGAAATCTTGGTCCATCAGATAACAAATACAAGGCAAAACAAAGGCTGTCACAGAACACAGAGGCACAGTGCTTCTTAATGTCAGAGATGTGGCTTAAAATGGATTTTCAACAGTGGCTTTAACAACAGACTTCCTGGTTTTAGCAAGTAGGTGGAATTTTCTGTGTTTTACTCAAGGCAGTTTTAATGATTTCCTTGTCATCATTTTGATGGCAAGAATCCCAACTTGAAAAAAAACAGCTTCTGTATTCTATCAGTTTACTTATGTCTCCAAGTGATGGTTATGAGCTCCAGTATTTATCTCTTCATCATCAACCTACTATCAGTTACAGTCTCCATTCTTCAGCTCTGTGCCAAATCTACGTGTATATTTAGACTGAGTATGAATGCTTGAGGAATCCAGGGCAATGAGGTACAATGAAAAATTCCATTGAAACCTCGATTTACATTTAGAAAGTTCTCATGTATCTGTGCCTGGAGACTTATTTGGGAAGGGGATCTCCCACTCCACTGCATTAGAGTCACTGTTCTGCATCCCTGGGAAATGACACAAAGTGTAGCAGGAGCACTTGTCGTTTCTACTTACAGAATTTCAAACCACAAAGCCAGACATACTATATGAGGTTGGTCTGCTCACACTTGTCTGGCACCATCATTTCCTCTGGGAAAATGGCAGGAGCAAATAGCAACTTGCCTGTTTGCATGTAGGCGTGATCCTCTTGAGAACATATAATTTGGCACCGTGTGCTGCTAAGTTCAAACATCCTCAAGCTATGAGTTGTTGACAGCATTTCTCAGAATAGACATACAAACTACATAAAGAACTTTTAGTGATGGCTTATTTCAACATTACCTTTAAAAACTGTAACTGTTCCCAAATCACCAAGTCACCCTGATTAGGGAAATATGCTTACAGCAAAGGATGTTAACACTTAACCTTTGTATTTGTCCCATTGTCTGCAGGCAGAAGGTAACAAGACTTAACCAGCCTCACCCTGGGAGATGCAAAGCACGTGTGCATTGAAGAATGCTTATGTGTTACTGCCCCGCAGTGGCTGTGGTTATGAAGGATACAGTCCTACAATAAAGGCAATAGTACAGCATCTGACACATCAAGTAACAGTGTGTTCTTAGTCAGATGATTAGCCATGGAAAATGGGCATTGCGTTCAGATTGTTTCCCTGTTTACTACTCAGTATTTGAATGTGACTGGGATAGCTGGAGGTGGCATATCTTTATTCCTAGGGACAGACTTGTTCCTCTTCTATAGGAGGCTGTATTGAAATATTTCAGAAGGAGGTAAATAGAGCACGTAAATATTCCAAGGCCTCTTGAGAGAGTCAGCAAGCAAACCTTGGCTAGAGCACAGAACATTTGAGAGTTGTTAACAAAGAGGATTAAAGAGATAAGCATCCTCTGGGCTATAGCAGGGTTTAACAAATGCCTGCAAAAGTGATGTTCAGTAGGACTCCAAGGCAAAGCTTGACTGTAACTTGGAATCCGCACCGAAGGAAAAGAGAAAGCAGTCCAGGCTCATGTTACTTTTCTGATTGCAAAGGGCTCTGTTTTCAGCGCTGCCCCCAGGGCTTTACCTGAGCTATCCAAATAGGAGATGCCTGCCCTTCCCACCCTGCAATCATTCATACATAAACAACCTCTAAATACTTTTCTGACTGTTCTGCCAGTTTCAGCTTTTCTTGCTTACTCAGTGACTGCGCTCTTGCCAAAACAACAAACTGAGCATGTGTGGGTTGTGGTTGGGGGCAGAGGGAGGCAACAGCGGTCTGCTCATTTCCTTTGTTTTTCACGTTTCTCTTTGGCCTTTCCTTGGGTGAAATCCAAGGGATGGATCATTGCTGGTTCCATCACAGCGCAGAAGAAACAGACATCACTTTTCAAACAATGACAGCTTTATGAAGCTTGGCTGTCTGAGCCAAAGTCTTGATGCTATCATCAGGCATGTCTTTCTCCCAGTCCCTGCAGGTGACTGCAGCTGGCAGCAGATCTTCGACAGTCAGATTCTGTATGTCATCTCTGTTGAACCAAAGCTTTAAATAATTGGGTAGAAAGACCTGAGAAACAGATACGGTATTTGAAGGCACAAACAATAGTGTACTGAGTGCTGCAGAGGGCCTTTATTTAGTTTAGTTCGATTTGATTAGAACATGGTCATCTGGTTTGGCTTCCATCCACTGTCTTTGTCATTGTATGCTCAGTCTCTTCTTAGACCACCAACCATCATGTACTGACCACTGCGTACTCTGTCTCCCTTATTCAGCTCTTCAATGGCAATTATAAGTTGTCCTTGACTGAGAGGGAAGGGAGATAAAGAGTGATGGGAATAACTATGTATAGGTTGTGAGATTTTCTCATTTTCTGGTAACAGAGATCTGTATACCTAACCCAGACAGAGGACTAAAACAGCAAGAGTAGTTGTTACTAACAGCAAAGGAATGTGGAGAATCGTCATCATATCATGTCATATAGGAGTGAAATCCATCCCAGTGAAGAAAGCCCATGTAAGCCATGCACAGTAAAACATATTTAAGCTGTTGGAGCTGAAGAGGAATGCAAGCTTGGGGTACTACATCTGACAGCGTCACCATGATGGTTTAAAGAAGTTTAATTCTACAGTTTGCTTACAGCCACTTGTTGTGATTACTTCAAGCCTTGATTTTGGTCACAAAGTATTTTTGATGGTGATCAAGTTTACATTTTCATCTGCAGGTATTAGCTCAAGGTTGTCTCTTTGCTTCCAACGCACCAAAAGTATTTAGCTAAACAAAAAAATGGAACCTTGGCAACAAAAACTCACCTTCCCATTTGCCTTTTTTAAATTTCCCCATCCATTTTTACAAAGGAGCTATTTCAGTACCTTGCCTTTTCTGGAATGCAGTCTGGGAGGTGATTTCATTTTGCTCTGTAGGGAGGAGCAGCACAACCCCAGCAGTGACCGCATCCTGCCAGCTAGTGCTGCTACCAGAGCATCAGCAATCCCCATCAGCCTGAGGACTGGCAATTCCCTAACAGCTATAGATTGGAGAGAGCAAAGCAGCATTAGATGATCTGACCTACAGCATTTTAGGACGTCTGCTCACTTCCCAGAACTCTGGGAAGCTCTGGATTCCTTGGCATCTGATTGAGCCAGGGAGATAGATTAACTGAAGGACTGTTACTGTTTTGTCTTGGGTGAGGCCTTCTGGGCAGCCAGCTGTTTTATTTTGTATGTTGCACAAATGGTTGCTTTAAAACTGTATGTTCTAGGGATGAAGGATTGGAAGCAAGAGGAGAAGCTGGGGAATATTTTTTGTCTTTACACAGCAGTCTTTGCAAGCCAAAATTGTTGGCAAAAGCAGAAGGAAGAAAGAAAGTGCCTTAGAGTAACAGTAATGCACATTGCCTTGTCATGCAAAGTTTAAGTCAGAGAGGTCCAGTTCAGTGTGGTGCTAGAGACCTGATTTTGACTCTAGCTGCTACAGGTTACTCTTGGAGTACTGTAATAGCTTGTGAAAGCTAGGATCCCAAAAGGTAATGCTCTAGCTAGGCTACAATTACCATGCTTCTGTGTACACAGTGAGTTCTGCTGACATCAATGGGTGTTCCATAGGCAATAATGTTCACCTGGAAATAAACGTTAGTCTGTTCCCACATACTAGATCATCAGTATCTTACATGCTGTTCAGAGAGAGCCTGAGCAAAACGATGAGAAACTGTAAAGTCAGTGACATTTGTGTAAACCACATGGCATATACTTTCTCAGATCATCCTTTTTTTTTAATGCAGCATTCTTGTAACTCACTTCTTACTCTTTCCCACATTTGAAAGCAGAAAAATTATTGTGTACTTTTGGCAGTATATCCCTTTCTACCGAAGCTGACTCAGAACAGAAGAAAAGACAGCTTTGTTTTTCCAGCTATAGCTTTTAAAAACATTTCTGTCTCAATCTGTTCAGTTTTCAGAGAATGTCTCATGGGTAAGTAGCACGTTATGTTACTACTTCGGTATATCTGTATTAAATCTTTAATCATTCCACAGCCCTATGAAGTGGGTTACAAATGAGAAAACAGTAGCACTGAACTTAACCCCCAAAAGATACCTCTTAAGCCAGATTTCCACATTGGAGGAGACAGATGCTTTCTTTGTTCTTTCCTCAGGCCACTGATGTCAGCGATGATGAGCTTTGTGGGATTGGGTCCCTCCTGAGGACAGGGGCGAAGGCTGTAACTCCCACTTCAACCTGAGCTATGAGCACGAAGTGCTCTTGAAAGGTAAATCTTAAATGATTGGCAGTAGATATCCTTAACTGCTTGGAAGAAACCTGCCAGTGGACATCTCAGTTAAGTTTCTTCCTGACTGGAAGATAGGGAATGTAGTACAATAACAGATACATCATCCGATTTCTGGAACCAGGGAAGGCATTTGTAAGTTATGACTTGCCTTTTTTTTTCATATGGAAACAGTAATGAACAAAAGTATAGTTGGTAATCTTATTTAGAAATTAATGATTAGCTTCCTTAACAATGTTGGCCTTCAAATTACTATTAGGAGGCATTAGAGCTGATGTATATGTCTCGGAATTCATATTCCATGTTCCTTGCAAACCTTCCTGTCTGTAGTGATTCAGTCCACGAGGATTTCCTCACAGCTGTTAAGAGCTAGAAACATTATTTAATAACATGTATGCTTGTGTTGTGTGACCAGGTTAAAGTCCCTACTGCTAAAAGAAACGTAGGTATCTCAGATTTCCAGGTTTCTGTATAGATTTTTCTGATGCAATAAAATGAAAAACACTCATAAAGCATTTGGACACAGTCCCAAACTGGAGATGAACACACTTTAAACCCCAAGACAGTATAAACAGAAAAATGTTTGCTGTGTTCAGGTTTCTGTCCTAGATTTACCCAGACAGTTCCAAACTCGTTTTGTTTTTCCTGTCAAGTTTATGGATTTAATTAGATTCACCTGCATCTCCTTTATCTATAACATGAGATATGTAATGTGAGAGAATCTCATCAATATAACTTCAGATGTGATTTAGACTGTCAGCTTAAGAAATAGCATTGTAATGATGACCATAAATCTCCAGCTCCTCCATTACTTCACTCTTTGCTGAGGAGACTCAAACTAAAATTTGCTAAGCTGGTGTCTCTGCACCCAGAGAGCTCGTGTTGTCTGCTTGTGGCTCAGACCTTGCAGCTCAGTGGTAAATCGTGACTCTTGGGAGTCCCACAGGTTGTGTGCAATAAGAATGCCAGGATTTTGCCATTTACACACCAGCGATAGATTCATGAGACTGCAAGGACTGCTGTGTTTCACATCTGTCAGATGTGTAGAATCTGCTTTATCATGGGAGAAGATTAAAGGGGAAACAGTACTTAAGAGTGGAAGATTTTCAATAAAGGAGAAAAGATACAAGATGTGTCACTAAGACACGTTCATAGCTGCTCCAATATCTCATCTGGTATGAGGATGGCTGACTGATTAGTGTGTGCCACTGACGTCAGATTTGGTACACACAGAAAACATTAGAGCTACATTTTTCATGTCCCTGTTGATACAGAGGGTTCTCGAAGTCTTACAGAACAGCTGTTTAGGCCTAAAGCAGGCTGTCTTGTCACTTACCCCTGGTAACACTTTCATTTCTTTCCTCTTGTGGTAGGACACTCAGACTCATGCTAATAAAGGAAATGAGGTCACTTTCGTACACTACTCTCCTTAAAGCACAACAAACATAGTTGACTTCTGTATGTACGCTTTGATTAGAACATTCATTGTTTTTTTTCTTTATGAGCCTCTTCATACAGTTAGCTAAACTTTTCAAATCACAACTTATAAATACATAATATGCAATTCATAAATGATGTATTGTTACTATAATCCCATTTTAAAATGCAACTGAAATTAGCTCATGTTTAGCAATTTGGATTCAATACTTGAAGTTAAATGTATATCAAAACTGGGCGGTGGAGCTTCCAGAAAAAGACTGTGAGGAACTCTCCTGTAAGTTATAGAGGTTTTTCTCCTCGTAAACTCCTCACACCTCTGTTTGGCAAAGAGGTGGGTGAGTTTAGCCACTGGATATGTTGAATGTTCCAAAAAGCTGTTTATGTGTGCAGGGTTGTGTACAGGAGCGTACAGTTCACACGCCTTTACAGCTCTGATTTATCCTCATTCGGGTGTTTTTACCTCTGTAAGATTTTGAACTTGGGACAGAAGGAACGTGGTTTCAGCATGGTATGATCACCTAGAATGCAGTCCTTCTTGCATTAAAACTACCTCATATCTGACACAACAGTACAAAGTTCAGGCAGTTTGTTGAAGGCTGAACGGGACTGTTGTGATTTGATTTTCCTTTATCTTATCAAAAGTCTCCCCAGAAGGCCAGGCAAGTCCAGACTGCTCGGTTTTTGATTCTTTGCCTCTGTCTTTTTTGGTTTGCTATTCTCTGGCTACCATTCTCTAATCTTCTATCCTGTTTTTCTCTGGTCATTTTTATCTGTGAGCATGTGTTAGGAATGTTTTTGTTCAGGAATCTCTGATTTGCTCTAATCTATCTTGAAATAACACACTTCTCTCTCACATTTCCTAGCTCTGCCCCTGAATGTAGCCACACAAATTTTGATTGCAGTGTTTACTTTGCCTGGCCATTTTGGATTCCCTGCCATCTCATTTGCGATGTACAAAATGAGATTAAACTTGCTTGCAGTTTCCCCCACTGTTATTATTTCTACATCCAGAAAATGAGGATTGTATACTAAATAGCAACTGCATCTCCACAGGGATAGTCACGGCTGTGGTAGGCATCAGTAGCTGAAAAAATGGCCCATTGCGTTTATGGCATCTCTGATCTGCACAGTTCACCCAGTTCTAAGTGAGGCTGATGAGATGCAGGTCAAATGCCTGTCCTGAATTGGTACAAAATAAAAGTCGTGTTTCTCTCCTGTTCTGTTTTCCGTTATGTATGTCTAGTGGCTTCTTTTCCTCAAGGGCCTCTCTTTGGTCAACTTATTTTCCAGCTGACCTTATAAGACTGCAATATGCATCTGAAAAATCAATTTAAAAAGAACTGAAATACACTCCTATTATATATTAACGTGTGTCCTTGTAAAGAAAGACCATGATCTGGGTATGCAAAAGCTAATAATTGACCAACTTGTGCTGCCATAATATTTGATCTGTTTATTTTCTTTGCAGAAGGCATGCAAAAGGCTTTGAAGGAACACAGAAAAAAAAATAATAATAATAACCTGCAAACTACTCCTACCAGGTCTGAATAGGGACATTTTAAAATGTTGAGCAGTGATTATCAACAGTTATCACCGAATGCTCCAAAATTTTTCTAACAAAAGAGAAAATGTAGATTTTATAGGTTACCGGTAATCCATGAAAAGTAGGTTTACTTTGGCTCTTTATAACAATATAGAAAGAGCTGAAGATCTGATGTGATAAAGGAATACGAAAAGACTGGTTTGTGGTTTTCTGTTACTCACAAGAGACAAGTTCAGCATTTGATTTCAGGAAGTTTCTAAGGGCTTTGCAAGGTGCTCACCATTTGCACAAGTGTGTCAGCAAACCGCTGTAAAACTGAAACTTAACCATGGCATTTTACTTGGAGGTGAGACTCTCGGTGACTTGCAGAGTTTGAGGGTCAAAAGGGACAAAGACGACAATGCATTCCTGCGTCAGTACTGATGGCAGAGGGCATTATAGCCTGGAACTCCCTGTCCAGGATCCCCTGAGAACTGATATGGCCTCCACCCTTGTTTGTCTTCCTTAATTTGTATGCTCATGCTGCTTCATTATTCACTGATTATGCTTCTTTTTTTTCTCCAGCTAGACCTTCCTTGTGCCCTGGAAGTATTCCACTTCCACAAATTTCTTGCCACAGGACTATTTCCTAAAATGTTCTGAGCTATTGCAAAAAGTTTGCTTTCATTACAGTAGTCTCTACTAGGGTAATTGATATTTGCTGTGCAATCGCTGTATGAAGCCAGGTGCTGAAGTCATTTGTGAGTTGCTGCACTAATGGTGGTGCCGTGCCATCTTTGGCTTGTGTCTCCTGCTGTGCATCTCACAATGTTCAGAATTATCTCACAGTATGTAGGACTATCATAGAATGAGTCACTGCTATCCTTTCCCAGTGAATTTTGGAAGAATTCAACTTTCCTTCTGAGCAAGCACATATATTCTGGGAAAACTTCAGAGGACTGAAAAATGGCTTTCTTCCTACTTAAGGAAGTTATCTCTCACTCAAATGAGTCATCTCTTTTACATTTAGTTTATTGCCAGGGTAAGTTTGATAGATGTGATACTTTCAATATAAGCTTTCCAGATAAAGTGCACCAAGATTTTAAAGTTACATTTTCTTCCCTGACTAAGAGGTGAGCTGGGTGCAGTATGTGAACAATATAATGACAGGGAAGTCTCATTTGTGGCATCCAGCTGTGAACCCAACACTCGTGTTGCCATAATCAAACCTTGTTGGTCCCTCTTCTGAAATTAATGTTTACATCCTTCGTGGGAACATATTCCAATCACCTGTTCTTATTCTATGTTTCTATGATTGTTCACATTGTATTGTACAGTCCTTTTAATTAATATATTGGGTTTTTTTTTTTTGTCCCAGTTTCTCATTGAAAATCTCTTCCTGGACTTCCTTGCTCTTATAGCTAAGAACGTACTTCTAATTCCTCTAGTAAACGTGTATAAGTCAAGTTATTTATGTTTGTTCTTTCATCAGCTTTAGACTTCAGCTTAATGAGTGGGAGCTGAGAACACTTTCAGAAGCTGATGCTTTTTGAAAGACCTTATAAATATACTATCCCAAAGCTCTCCAGTTTTCCTCATGGAGAAACTGTGTTTCCTGCTGCCCAGCAACAGAAACGCTTTGACACCCACAAATTGTTTAAAGCAATTCTTCAGTTTTAGCAGATTGTCGCAATTCATCTTTTGTGACTTGAAAAATCTAGTTTGTATCTTGCAGAAGATATTAAAGAGGAAAGTAACGGGGCAATAAATAATTAAATGGTTTACTGTGATTAGAATTACTGAGACTTAATTTTTTTACAGTTAAGAAAACAGCATCCTTCATTCAATGTAACCCCTGAAACAATAACTTTTTGTATGATTTCGTGCTAATTATTTCTTTGACCTTTGACATGTGTTTGCTTGGCTATTGGGGTTTCCTCATTTTTTCTTTTAGTGCTAACAAGCAGAATATACTAAATTGTCTTTCCTGAAGTTGTCCTAATAATTAGTATGTCTTTGTTATGGTAGCACTAAGCCTTTTGCTGAGGGATTCCTGTCAGAGTCTGAAGAGATGAATAAGAAAATTGTCCCTTCATCTTCAAACAGTTGAATGTCCAATGGAATGTCCAAGTTTCCACTCTCAGGAGTCAAGTCCTGTGGGTGAGTTGAATGGTAACAAACCTTAACAATTTGAAGAACAGCGTAATTGTTAGGCCACATACCAAGAAACGAAGTGCTAGGTAGCAATTGCCTGAGTAGCATCGGAATAACAAATATGAATGTTCCAGAAAATACACGTCGTACCAAGTACTTTATATTTTGTTCTGGCTGTGAGAAAATAGTTGTTTAATATGAATTCTGAAGACCAGTTAAAAGCAAAACTTCTGTAATGATGGGATTGCAGGATTAGTCCCAGCTTTAGTAATCATGGCCTGCCTCCTGCATGAAACTGTCTACAGTTTCTTCCTTAGAAAACATAGTTGCCTTGGGGCCAATTTCGTATGGAATGCAAGAGATCAGTTTGAGGTATATAGGCTACATATGCACATATGTTTATATCTGCATATTATACTTCTGTGTTATTACTTTGGCATTGCTTTTAGTACAAACTTAGATCTATTTCTGGTGATTTACCTATATTATTATTATTATTTAATTACTCTGGTAGTGAATGCTCCTCAAAATACTGCTGTGTAAAGGATATGATCAGCAGTTTCCAGGCACAAAACACTTGCCAGTATAATCGTCAAGGTACTGAACATCAATTCAGGTAACAGAATAATGCTCAGCACAGATAACTACTGTGTAACAGCAACAAAAAACGCTTCTGCAGAAGATGTTTGCATCTCAACCAATACAGGACTTTTAATCTCACATAAATTTTCTGCTTTCCATCTGCTTTCCATCTTCATCCTGATATTTATTCTCTTCCTGTGTACAGGTTCTGCTTCTCTCATACTGTTCCTTGATTTTAGTATTCTGTCATATAGCAGGGCTCTTTCACACTAGGAGCTGTGCTGTCACAGGATTTTAGCAGTTTGTGGTATTGAGCATTGCTAGATCTAGCTGCTTTGTGACTGGGGAAGGGGGCAGGATGAGGAGAAAACATGAGCCAGCGTCCATTCAACCACTGCACTTCCAACCACTTATCCTGCTAATTATAAGTCTGATGATCTTTGTCTCCAAATTCAGCTTGAACACATCTCTCCCCTCAGGTTTGCTGTTAGACTGCAAGTGGGGACCTCTCAGGGCTGGCAGCAGGTCTTTTTAGGACTTCTATAGTTGCTCTTTCCATGCTATTTGGCAAGACTTTGACCAAGAGGTTGCCTTTCTTTGAGTCCTGGTTGGCAGCTGTCAGTCATGTATTTCAGGTGAGAGATCTTCATTTCTTGTTGGCCAGTATTCTACGTATCTGACCCTGTCTCTCACCTTGACAGCTGTTCATTCTAAGCAAGTCATTCATATCCCCTCCCATCATGGTTCCTGCAGGCAATTGCACTCTATTGCTACTTCCTATTGTTTTCCAGCCTTCCACAGCACTTCGTGTGAACTTCTGACCATGTGCTCATTCACTAAAACAAGATGTCCTCCTGCTGCTCATGCTTCTATTTGTTTGATTCAGTAAGATGATTGCTGAATAGAAAGTAAACCAGCTGCAAAACTGAGAAAGTCAATATGACTTGTATTCAATAACAATGAGACTTTGCTGTGCTCTCCCTTCAGTGCTGAATACCCAGAGGAAGACTGTTTTCTGCTGGAAGCACTCAGACTGGCCCAAAATAAGGACCTAAGTTACAAAGGTAATAATTGATTTTTTCTTGTTAGTCTTCATTTTGTGGGAGAGCATTCACTAGAAAATACTCAGAGATCTGTGCCAGTGAGCCTCTGAAGATTAATGTTTGCTGTGCTTTGTGCCTTCCTAGTGACATCACAACTATAGACTCCTCATCCTTGACAGAACATAATTATTGATTCTTTTTGGTTTTGTTTTTTATCTTCAAGGGCTAGACTTTCTCCTTGAGCCATTCACTTGACTCCCTTTTCATCCTACATATTATCCACCGGCCTTATGCACACCTCTACATTGTTAGCTCTTCATTTTCAATTTTAGATTCCGAAGGCCAGATCGTTTGCACAATTAGACATAATCTAAAGTTCTACAGAGAAAAAGTTAATAATCTCAGTGAAGCTACACTGAGGCAGAATAACTAAATAATCTGTTTGGAGCTGGTTGGAGCCAGAGTAGTGAGCACCTTTATTATCTAGGGTCATCTTTAGACATTTGTTACTTCTAAAACTCTTCTGATAAGGTTTTAGACCATCTTAAGAACCTCATACTGCTATTTGTAGATATTTCTAAACAAAAGTTCTTTCCAGAATGAAATTATATTGCTATAAATCTTCCCTTGCTGTCATTTTTTGCCGCTTTCTAACACTGAGAGACCTAAAGCAATTCTCCCTGCTTTAGAATCTCTGACTGAAGTGAAAAATGAAATGCGTTAAATCTACATTATAAGTGTATACTTCTTTTGGAATTACATTGTTGCTATGGCAATACAAGATCTTCAGTCTTTAACTGGATGTATCCAGTGCCATTCACGTGACAGAATGATTTGCTTGTAATTATGACCCTTGGTAGCTCCAGCATTATACACCTCAGTGCGATGTGAGGAACATAATAGGACATAGTGTTTGTCTCTTCTGTGGAAGAGGTTTACTAACAGGCCTGAAAAAGGCTGAGGAGCAACTTGATTGCGCAGAATCTACGCATGCAGGGAAGTAGGTGTGTAACATTGCCAGCCTGTCATTGCTCGTCCAAGGTGCAGACCTCAGATATGGCTGTCACGTCCCAAGGCCATCTGGTGCAGCAAGGCTTGGAGACAAATTCTCTTCTATCTGAAACAGAGCAGCTCTGTCCAAACTTCCCAGTAGGAATGATCCCTGACCATTGTTAATTCCTGAACTGTGACTGGACAGCATCTTGGAGAGCTGTAGTTGGCCTAAGCCAAAAGTGTGTGGAGACTGCATAAGTAATTTGACAATACAGGCAGTCACAGGGCCACTTTGGTTTGCTAGTGCAGATGAAAGTGCTGCAGCTGAGCATCTTCCCCAATATGTCACCTTTTGTTTTGATCGGGTAGGATCTTGGGTCTGTATCAACACACACTTTGCCCCTCCTCTGCTTGCCTGTGCTCATCATGCACGGAGAAGCATGAAAATAATTTCTGCAGCACCTTATTTAAATAGAATAGCTAGTTGGGGATTAAATGCTGTATTGATATTGTTGCAAGCAAAACCAATTTAAACACACCATGCATTGCAAGAAGTTACCATCCAACTCTCATGCTTTTCTAATCTTTGGAACTTGTGCCTATGTTCTCATATCCATAGGTCCTTCCAAGGGCTGTGCTTGCAAGCAAAGTTTCAATGTGTGTTCTAATTTTCAGGAAGTTGTTGGACAGCTGAGATTTCATATCATTTGGGGGTTTCTTGCTTTTTTTAAAAATAAAATAAACTCTGGAAATAGCACACAAAGGAAGCTCATGGAAGGTGAGTTTGTGGTTCGTCAGCTCTCTAAATCCCTCCCAGTTTTCTGGAAAGAACATGGAAGTGTTTTCACATTTTTCCTGCTGAAAATGCTTTTTGTTCTTGTGCCCACAGTTATTTGGCTAGAACTGTTTCTCTGCCTCCTTTAAATTCTCCTTTACGTGTTGTATTGTATGATGCATACTATTGGAAAAGAATGTAAAAGGCAGATTCCTGTTGAAGCCTATTGCTACTGCTACGTGTTCATTTACAGGAGGCACCCTGCTTATTGGAAAGGGTTGCCTGGCTCTCGGAACCAACAGAGGTTGTGTGAACCTTGAAAAATCAGCTGCAAGGTCATTTTCCAAGCTGTACTTTCTATGCAGAGATGACATTGATAATGCTATTGTCATTTTGCTTTTATACTGTAGTGATGCAAATGAGAACCTGAACAGGTGTCCCTGCCATGCTATGTAACCATTGCATGGGCCTGCTCATTTCCAGTGAAGACTCTTGATATCCAGGATCAATTCATGCTGAATCAGTGGGTGAATCAGCTCCAGAATGACTGACACACCAACAGAAATGATGTGGCAGGGGCAGAGAGCTGTAGGGCAGGATGGTTCAACCTGAGCAGCAGCTTTACAACAGCACTGTGTGCAGGTGGTAAGAGGGAATTTCTTTCAGTAACTACTTGTGTTCCAGCTGACATCGGCCAGCCCAGAGAGAAGCACAGGCACCTGACCACACAACATCTCCTTCAGCATAAAGATCTGTCAGTCTTTGTTGTTGTTATATTGTCCCACCCGGGACCGGACAGTTCTCTCATTAACCTCATAATCTCACCTTTGTCCAACCTGCTCTCCTGGAGAGCTTGTAGTTTCCCCTACAGATTTCCCTACTGAAGGCCATTCTAATTGCAGTTTTGCTGCAAACAGTGCAATTTCTGTGTCTGCAGACATTTCCTCATGTTGACTGTATGTTAGAAAATCCTTCCCTGCAATGTGATGAGGTCTGCATGTAGAGGGTGAGAGTGAGTACAGGCAGACAGGTGTAGGTGTGTATTCTCTCCTCCCTGGTTTCTGTGAATGCAGTACTCCATCCTGCATCGTGTTAATTACATTGTGCTTTTGATTAAATTAAGGAGCCCTATAGAGGGGGGTCAAATTCAATCCAATAAATGTGTTGAGCAGAAACAGAACAATCAGCTTTATGAAAGCTCAGGAAATGGAGTGGAGAATAGGAGGAAAAAGGAGGATAATACAAAGGGATGAGAAAAAGAAGTGGAATTTGAAGGAGTGGAGGGAATGGGAGCAGAGAGGGACAGGAGGAGGAGAAGGTGCAGAGATGTAGACAGAAGGTATGTAAAAAGAAAGCAGAGAAGTAGCTGTGATGAAGCATTGCGGGTGCTGGGATACCAGATGCTGGTAACAGCCATCCAAATTCTTGGGCATCCAGACACCATTCCATGATGTTCATGGATTTTTCCTTAAATCCTGTAAGAGTTGTTTTTCGTTTTTTTCTTTTTTAAAGTTTGAGAATCCTAAGTAAGAGTATGTGTATGCACACAAATAAGTCATGATGTACTTGGTCTGAGAAATTACAGTATCCTGGTTTAACTTACAAATGATTTATGGATGGAAATGGAGCCCCCCAAAATAGGATTTCAGTAGGTTTTCCTGTTAGTGGCTGCAAAATACTTAAAGTTTGCCTGTCTGAAAAAAACTACCTGAAATGCTCTCGATAAGTTTAATATTTACAGAAAGAAAGAGAACAATAGTTATTTTCACAGATAGATAGCTTTATTCTGTATGAAGCATATGATTGCTGCTTGGTAATACAATTAACAGCAAGTTTGAGTGAAGGTTTTAAAGACACCAGCAACTCAGATCCTTTTCCCCATGCACCAGCTACAATTGATACAAGCAAGGTTTTAAGCAAAGTTTTATGGTTATTTCATAAACTTAGGAATGTTCTGTGAGGATTTATAATGGAAAAATGAATTCAACCAGTATTTAAGGAATATTTAGAGCAAGTGCTGTGGTGAGGTGTAGTCTAAAGCATGTGCTGTTTGTGCTGAACTGCAGGTAGAGCTTGTTAATGCGGAGCACTTGCGCTGTGCTAGGGAAAGACGTGGCTGGTGAGTTTGTGATCGTCTTCTGCTGTCCACCTCTGAGGATGCACAAAACCTTTAAGTACTTAGGGTCGTATTCTCAAAGGTATTTTAGGTGCCCATTAGTCTGTGAAATCAGTAATTTAAATGCCTGCATCTCTGAAAATATGGCTGTTGGCAGCCGAACGGACAGGATTGAACATGGGAAAAATAATGTGAACTCTCATAGCAATCACAGCGTTGCTTGTCCATGTGATGTCTGCATTTGCCTCCCAAGTTTAAAACAATACAAAGAGCAAAACCATGATACCTTACTGTCTGAACAGTTCCTTTATTTTTAAGCAGTCTTGCCAATGTGATTCCCATCTACAGGAAGGGTTGTAAGGAGGACCTGGCGAACTACAGGCCTGTCAGCCTGACCTCGGTGCCAGGGAAGGTTATGGAGCAGATTGTCTTGAGGGAGATCACATGGCAGGTGCGGGACAATGGGAGGATCAGGCCCAGCCAGGTTGACCGGTCCTGCTTGACCAACCCGATCCCCTTCTATGATCTAGTGACCTTGGACAGGTACACCCTTGGCTGGGAAAGGAACTGGCTGGAGGGCCGGGCTCAGAGAGTGGTGGTGAATGGAGGTAAATCCAACTGGTGACCGGTCACAAGTGGCGTTCCCCAGGGGTCAGTGCTTGGGCTTGTCCTCTTCAATATCTTTATTGATGACCTGGATGAGGGCATTGAGTGCACCCTCAGTAAGTTTGCAGATGATATCAAGTTGGCTGGAAGTGTTAATCTGCCTGGGGGTAGCGAGGCCCTACAGAGGGATCTGGACAGGCTGGAGAGCTGGGCTGAAGCCAATGGGATGAAGTTCAACAAGACCAAATGCCAGGTCCTGCACTTCGGCCACAACACCCCCAGGCAGCGCTGCAGGCTTGGGGCGAAGTGGCTGGAAGACTGTGTAGAGGAGATGGACCTGGGGGTATTGATTGATGCTCGGCTGAACTTGAGCCAGCAGTGTGCCCAGGTGGCCAAGAAGGCCAATGGTATCCTGGCTTGCATCAGAAACAGTGTTGCCAGCACGAACAGGGAGGTGATTGTCCCCCTGTACTCAGCTCTGGTGAGGCCGCACCTCATACTGCGTCCAGTTTTGGGCCCCTCACTGCAAGAAAGACATTGAAGCCCTGGAACGTGTTCAAAGAAAGGCGACAAAGCTGGTGAGGGGTCTGGAGCACAGGCCTTATGAGGAGCGGCTGAAGGAGCTGGGATTGCTCAGTCTGGAGAAGAGGAGGCTCAGGGGAGACCTTATTGCTCTCTATAACTACCTGAAGGGAGGTTGTTGTGAGCTGGGGGTCGGCCTCTTCTCTCGTGTAACTGGTGATAGGACTAGAGGGAATGGATTCAAGCTATGCCAGGGGAGGTTCAGGCTAGACGTTAGGAAATACTATTTCTCTGAAAGAGTGGTCAGGCACTGGAATGGGCTGCCCAGGGAGGTGGTGGAGTCACCGACCCTGGAGGTGTTCAAGGAACGTTTGGACATTGTGTTGAGGGACATGGTTTAGTGAGAGCTATTGGTGATTGGTGGATGGTTGGACTGGATGATCTTGTAAGTCCTTTCCAACTCTGGTGATTCTGTGATTCTGTGATATTAGTACTTGATTTCATGGAGAGTCAAGCTACCAAAGAGTAACAACTGCAGCAGAATTTTGGCTTTGGTTTTTTAAAGCATATCACTGATCCTCAGAGCTGCGATGAGAAGTTTAAAAGTATGACTGGAGCTTCAAAGGTCATCTTTGTGATCTTAGAGGATCAGAGGAGATCCCTTTCTGATCTGGTGACATTGTTACCCAGCAGTTCCATTTCTGGGCCTGCTTCCTTCCATGGCATCCTGTAGGGATGTATGGGACAGTTACACATCACGGAATCATAGAATGGTTTGGGTTGGAAGGACATTACTGCCCATCCAGTCCTAATCCCCTGCTGTGGGCAGAGCTGCCCCCCATCAGCTCAGGCTGCCCAGGGCCCCATCCAGCCCAGCCCTGAGCCCTCCAGGGATGTGGCACCCACTGCTTCTCCAGGCATTAAAGAAGAGGCTTCATATATTTATCTGTATGATTTTAGAACGATGACTGCAGGTCGCACACCAGAATTAGCTTTGTATCTGCTAATTCCTGAGACTTCCGAGAGAAGGAAAATAAATCTGAGCTTTGTGTTTCTCCAAGATAGCCATCACATTTCAATTTTTCTCAGGAGATAAGGAGAATTCCATGGAAAACACTGCTCCCTCATCCCCACCACTTATAAATCATAGTTTTATAGGATCTCATGAGGTTTGTTTGCAGTGATTACAGGGTACACTCTGTGAACACACAGATGCACAGCTTTGAATCCAGCAAAAATCTGCATTTGAATGATGCGAGCAAAGATGTGGGGCAGCTGTGGGGCCGGCTGGGTGTGATTGCCGACTGCGGACACCTGTAATGTGGGAAAGAGGTTGCTAAGGAGAGAAGAGCCACTTCTATACCCAAAACTTGTAGTTTGATCCAGAATACTCGTCCCTAAGCAGATGAAAGCTGAGGGCTGCTGGAAGGCAGAGACCCCGCGCTTGGATTTGCTGCCCAGAGCTCAGCCCTGGGAGCGGAGCATCGCCACGGTGAAGCGCCTTTGGAACCCCTTTCGTTTCTCGATACTCTGTAACACGAAAATCGTTTGCCTGAAGGGTGCGATCTGCCCCTATCCCTCGGCTGACTTTCACGTTGGCGGACTTCTGGGGCGGGAAGGAGTGGAAAAATGCCGTCCGGGAGCGGAGCGGGGCCCTCTTGGCACGGCTTCCCGGGCAGAGCCCCGCTCCCCGCACACGCGGAGGGGCCGCGGAGGAAAGTTGGGCTTTTCGATCTCTCTGCACTTCCTGTGGAGCCGCCCGAGGCTTTCGGCAGCGCCCGGGCACCTCCTCCCGCCCCACGGGGCTCCCGCCCGCCTCAGCCCGGCGCGGGGCTCCGCGGAGCGGCCCGGGCCCGGCAGCCCGCGGTACGAACCCCTCCGCCCTTTGGATTTGTATTTAATTATCATTATTATTATTAATTTTGGAGTTAATTTCTCTCAAGGAGAGGGCGACAGAAGGGAAGGAAACTTTCTTACCCCCCTTCTACCCCTCAGGACGCTCCGGATACTTCTGAAAGGGCGGAAGAGTGAGAAGCGAAGCGAGCAGTGCCGCTGAGGGCATCTCCCGCTCTGGAGAAGGTCTCCCTGACACCTCGCTGCTGGATTAAAGGCTGGAGCTGCAGAAACTCCTCCCCTTCCCCCCTGCTTCTTCCACCCCCCCCCCCCCCTCCTCCTCCACCCCCACTTATTTCCTAAGACCATTAAAAAAAAAAGAAAAAGAAAAAGAAATTAAGGAGCACGGAGTGACTGCGGCCGATGGGACGGTGGGGATAAGTGGAAGAGAGCCCACCTCTCCGGGCTCGCCGCCCCGCAGAGCGGAGGGGACGGGATGGGCAGCACTGCCATGGACACCAAGAAGAAGGAATCCTCCGGCAGCGGCAGGAGAGGCTCCGGCCAGAAGAAGCTCATGCTGCGAGTGCACATCCCCGTAAGTGGCTCTCTGCTCTCCCTCCCCTTGGCAGCCAGCGGCGTTGTTTTTCTCTGACACAGGGCTGGAGGCATGGTACGGTGTTTCTGCTGCGGGTACTGCGGTCTGGAGGTGGGGGTGCTGATGCCAGCATCTTCACTTGTGGATCTGGGAACTGTCCGTGCCTTGTGGCTGACAGAGTGCATTTTATCCGACGGTTCCGTGTCTCAGATCCAATCCGTATCTGAATCTCCCCCGGCACGGGTTTTTGTCCTACATGGTCTGTTTGTTGCTGAAGAGTCAAGAGCAGTTGTATGGCCACGCTGGAACAGAGAAGTGAGCCATGCACTCGTGCCCCAACTCAGTTTTGGGCCATATATTCACACAGTATGGAAACATGCAAGAATCTGTACTGTATATGTACCAAATAATCTCAGACCAGAAGTTTCTTCCTGTTCCCAACGAGTACTCCGAGGCTGCCTCATTGTGTGAGCCTGCAGAGTTTACATCCCTTTTGAAACTTTGATTATTGCTTTTTTGTTGTTTGCTTGCTTTTGTTATTATTTTACTATCAGGGCATAGTTGTTATCTGTGTACCTATTTAGTTGTTTTATATATGTTGTATTTATATAGTACCGATGTGGTTTAGCTTCCAGTGCTTCTGGCAAGAAATGTCTGATATCTTTTTCTGTGCAGTCTGTTTCTTTGTTGAATATATATATATTTTTAATTTAATCTCATCATATATAAGTGGGAAACAGTCCTGCACATGTGTCTACCAGGACACTAAGGAGCAAAAAGGTATATGTAAGTTTTTCCTTTCTTTTAGAGAGAAATAAGAAGTCAAAAGAAGTGCATCAGGTCTTGAGCGTGTGGAATAAGATGGAGGAGCAACTCACGGCTCTTCTGCAGATTTCGTTTTTCTCTGGAGAGGAATGCAAGCCCAGGAGCCTAAGCCAAATTTCTGCTGCTCTGTTTGAGTGCACTCAGTGCTGGGAGAGATGGGTCTAACGTGGTGCTGCTGTTCGTTTGTGATGGGAGTTTCTGAGCATTAATCTTTGTCATGTAGTACTTTGCAGTTGAGGTTCCTTAAGCCTATAGGCATATTTATTTTCTTCAGTTCTCTCTTGGATGGAACATCGTTAGTCCTGGACCTTAATTTTTCATGTTTCTTTATGGTTTCATTTCTTTGCTCTTCAGTTTGTCATTTAGCTAGTGGTGGTTACTCAGACACAAGCCTGATATCTCACCAAAGCCCACATAAGTTTTATTGTTCACCCAGTTGGGAACAGTTCAAGACTTGGTAACAAAGCTTCCATCCCTCCTTCCTATCCTCCAAATGTGATCCTTCTGTTCCATTCTGCATTATTTTGTCATTCACAAAGTGAGCTGTCGGGCCCAGATCCTTACAGGTGGTACTCTCCTTTCTGGTAGTTTTCTGTTATCTGGCAGTTTAAGTGTGACTGTGCTGTAAGAAGGAACAATTTTGTCATTCTCCTTATTTGACAGTGGAATCTGCATTTGAAAAGATCCATTTAGACTGTTTTTTTTTTTCTCTTTCATAATGTTTTCTTGGCTGTTGTTTTGAAGCATCATTCCTATTATTTCAGCAGCGCCTGTCAGTGTAGCTGTAGTTGTCAAGGGAGCTTTCACCAGACAGTAATTTTTATTTTGTTCATCCTTTTCTTTGTTTTGCTGTGAGATCGTGTTTATTGCTGAGACATGTAATTCCTGCTCATTGAGATCTCCAAATTAGAAACGGGAAAGGTCTGAACAGGAAGACAGAGAGGAGTCAGTTGCAGCGAGACAGAAAGGTGCTGTTGTGATGCAGGCTGTCCTAAAGCATCTTTATTAACCGTGTAGAAATTCTGACTTAGAAAGTGATGACAAATACTCTGAAAAAGAAAGGTGAATAATGCAAAATGCGCTATGTAACTTGTATGCTTTTCTTCCCTCTCCCATGCAATCTTATTTTTTTTTGGTTGGCCTCTGACAGTGGGAAAAAATACCAATTTAAGAAAGATGGTTTTGTGTCTTGCAGCACCCCAGGACGTTTCTCAGGTACATCTTTCTTGAGCAAGAGCGTCAAGGCATTATAAAGTCTGAAAACACTCTGGTTTTACTTTCTTTCTGTGTTGAATCTCCTTTGGGACCAAGTTGGTGGTGCCCAGGCTTTGCTTTGGGGAATAGCAGTAAACCTCTAAGTTTCTGCTAGTTGAGTCTTCTCAACTTGTCATTCAGTAACCAAGAGTAAAATGGGGGACTCGGTGTTCTGGTGGCATGGCAGGGAAGTATTTGCTGAAGTGCTGGACTGATTGAACAACTTTTTAGTTCCTTTGTTGTTCTCTTTGCAAATGCAGAACTACTAACTACTGATTCGATGGACCATAATATGAACATGGGAGCCTTTGTGAGGTAGTGATCATGTCAACCTCTGCCTTTCCCAGCAGCGCATTTTAAAGCCTTGAATTTAGAAATGCCTAAGTGGAAATTTCTGATCCATTGCCATTGAAATCTGCTACAGAGTTGGATACAACTCCTTGCTCTCTAGATGTATCACATCTTTCAGATGAAGACATTAGCATTATAGAATTCCTTTTTAAGCTATTAGAAGATAATGCTTCCACATTGCTTTGAACATTTTAAGAACTCTAAGATGGGATGCAATTGTCTACTGAGTAGGAAGGAGCTCACCATAGTGAGATCAGCATGTTCTTTTGTCATCTTGCAAAATCGATCTGTTCTAATGTTAATATTATCATTCTAATCCCATGCTGCTATAAAAAGAAGAGATTCTGCTCTTGCTTTCTTTCTATTACAGCTGGGATAGTTCAGTCAGTGCCAACAAAGTTCTGTTGTGTTTACACTATTGCAGCTGAGAGCAGAGCATGTCTCAAGAGCCTCACCATGGCAAGCTCCAAGCACCTGCTGCTCCCAGCAGGTGAGAATTGCAGAACATTGGCACTTCCTTGGTTTGTACCCAAATATGTCACAAGGTGGCATTTTATGCAAAGAAACAAAGAGGGTTTTTTTTTCATAAGGACAAAAATAACATCTGCACATAAATGTGATACATAAACAAGAAAACATCTTCTTTCAGTCCAGTGATGTGGCCATTGTCTCAGATACTTCAGCCCTGACAACTAAGCAATGTACTACAAGGAGGCTCTGGAAGACCTTTATTATCAGTGTCATACAAGCCTTTCTGTACACTCTTGCATATTTCTTTGTCATCTGCTATATTTTCGAGCAGATTCCTCAATTTGCAAATTGATTGCTGTTTCCGGGCCTGTTATTGTGTCGGTATGCCAGGCTGAAACATCAGATGGCTTAATGTTTTCTAACATGAGAAGTTACAGTGATGTTCTGACAGCTAGTGTTGGCTCAGGCTCTGCTCCTCCATCTTGCTTGCCATGCTTGCAAAGTAATTAATGACTGCATGCCTAATAAGTCACTGTGAAATGACTTTGTTCAGTGACAGTTTTTGCGGGGCGCATCCTGTCTCCTGGTGACTGTTGGTTAGGCCAGTGAGAATTGCACTTAGGTCTAAGGAATGCTTTAGAAAGCTGCAGATGAGAAGTAAGGTGATCGGCTCTTTCAAAGAAGATGAAGGAATCAGCTTTTGATGTGATCAAAGAATGAAAAAAAAAGCGTTTCTTTTCTTGTGAAGAGGAGGTGGAGGGAGATGGAGACAAAGAGGAGAGAGAAATGTTTCCCTAAAATTAAATCTGCAGCTGTCCTCCCTCTTGCTGTCACAGGGCAGACTCTGAGTTGTCCTGAACTTCTGTGGCCTTGAAGTTTAAATTTGGACTCCAGCCTAAAGGGCTGACATATTAAGCATCTGAAGAAGGCAACAGGTATTTGCTTAGGAGCTTTGAGTCTGCGCTTTGAGTCTATCTGAAGAATAAAGGATTCCTGTTTGCAATCAAAATAGTTGCCACTGGAATTAAAGAAACTGTTAGTGTTTTTAGTTTTAAAGCATAACACAAAGTGGTCATCATCTTATTGAAAAGTACTGCTTCTTTAAAACATCCCATTTCTGATAGGAGGTTCTACTCCTAAATTGTCTCATCCTCCTTCTGTTATTTATCCCTGAGAGCCCTGTGAGGTCTGTGAGCTCAGAGGAAAGAAGTGAACTTCATTGTTGGACTAAGTCATGAATGTAGAAGAAGCCTTACAGAAATGTGGATCTTGAGACTTGGTTCCCTGGAATGTTGTTCACGCCGTGCTTGTATTGGGAATTACTAGAACAGAAGGAAATGTCATCCTCCTGGAGGGATCAGGAGTAAGCAAAGGTCTTCTGAAGGTGAGCTCATGATTTCATAGTCCTTTGCCGAAGAGGATTCATGTTGTTAAGTGTTAATTCACTTTTAATATTTCCCTTCATGTAAGGTCAGTCAATCACGCTATTTTTTAGAGCCCAGGTGACATGGCACCATGTTATGTCTGCCTCAGTGAGTCTGTTCCCAAAAACTCAGCTAAAAAGCTGTTTGTTCCTTTTCTCATATGCCAGTCTAAGAATATCAGGAAACCAGATGCATCCTTTCCTTCTCTTGAAACATTTCCAGTAGCATCTTGTGGTTAACGTGTGCCCATATTAACACAGGATGAGAGGTTCCATTATCTTGCTCGCAGATCTGCAAGGTCCATGTTGAACCCAGTTTCATGTGGGTACCACATTGCTTTCAAGGGAGCTGCTCAGAGGTGGCTGAAAGCAGAATTTAGCCCTGAAGACAGGGTTAAACAATTGTTGTGTTAATGATGCATGTGTAGTCATAAAAGTTGGTTGATGTGCCCCTGTGCTGGCTCAGCATGGCTAGCGGGAAAGGTAAGGAGAAAGTAGTGGGAATTCAAAACAACATCAGCATGGTTATTGGTAGACCAAGTTATGGCCATACACGTAGAACGGAGTGCACTTTTAATTGTCAGCATTCTGAAGAAAAGCTGAATTTATATCAAAAGGTGCTTCTTTTTCCTCAGGGAAAATTGAAACAGCAGAGTTGGTTACAAGAATGAAGAACATGTCTGTCTGGCATAAAAATAGACCTTTTGTGGACTGCACAACCCTGGGCTGCTCATCAGGCTTCGACAATTAGCCTGCTTTCAGAGCCTGATCTGGTTGCAGATGTCTGCTGTCTCAATTTTCTACTGTTGTTTGCACTGCAGACACTCCAGAGAAAGCGTTGGGGCCTGACAAGTAGGGAGAGTTGTGTACGTCCTCAAAGACAAAAAGGAAAAGTAGCTTGAGTATGTTTTGCATGCAGCTGGAATGATCTTGTGTATACACCAATATAAGATGCCATCAATAAAGATAAGTGTTATTGGTGGTTTGGTGACACAGGACTGCGCTTCTACTGAAATACCTCCAGTATTAGTAGCGAGTTGAAATGGTGTGAAAGGGAATTTCTGCTGCAGACTGATTTTTGCGTTTATTCTTTGGGCAGATTAGGGTTTGTAATGTAATGCATCAATTTAGTGTTTGCTTCTGTAATGCTGCCTCTCAAATTGCTCGCATAAAACTACACGCAAAATCTTTATAGCAGTAAATTACATTATGTAAGCATGACTTAATGGGATGCATAGCAAATGCATAGCAGTCTGTGCTTCATGGCTGTCATTTATATCACATACTGTGATTGTTCAGACCTTTTGGTCATTATTACACAGGGAGCTGAGGATTTTCTGTTCCAAAAACAGAACCTATGTCATAAGCTGAAGACTTAATCTATTTTTGCAGGCAGGGTGATAGAGCTATATACCCATTTTAAGCTGCTGGAGAGCGTATTCATAGATCTAGAGTTTCATTGGGAGGAAATGTGTGCATTATAAACATTATCTGCCACTCTATTAAACCTTTATCATCATTTATTTACAGCAGGTGTCGGGCAATTTGCAGTTAAGTTTTCATGTTGGTAATGCTGCTGGAATAACGACGCTAAAATACCCTGTTTCTGAGAGCAGAAGAAAGATAAGCTACCACAGTGGTTGGAATGCTGGAGTACAGCACTACAAAACACAGGATTTTCCAGCCTGGTTCTAGACTTCCTATTGGTCTTTGATGAATCTCTGTTGTACAGGTCTGGTTTTCAGAAGCTACAAGCCTGTTGATTCCTTTAGAAAAATTTGGGAACACATTTTCTATGGCGTCAGAAAAAACAATGCCTGCCGAGGTGGATTAGGATTAAAGTGATTGCGATTCTTTCTGGATTTGAATTCCCAAGCCTGGGGAAATATTTCAATGAAGACAAGCTCTGCTTAGGAAGAGTATAGTTGTAAGAATGAGATTGACTGAACAGATTCCATTAGTATTTACTATAACATACCTGCTGGGAAAAATGAATTGTTACCTGCGTGACATTGATTTTGAATGGATGCTGTACAGTGTACCGTGATGACTCCAGTTTTGCCACCTGGGCATAGCCTTTGACAAATATCTGCAGGTTCAGGACTGTTATATTCCTTTAAATAATTGAGTTTTCAGTAAGCACCTTTGTGTTGCCTTGCCTTTTCATGATGTTGCCCTTATGAGATGTGTCTACCAACAAGTGTTTTTTAGAGAATCGTGAAGAGTTGAAGTTGGAGGAGACCTCTGAATGTCATTTGGTCCATTGCTGCTGAGAGCAGTGTTGGATGAAGTGTGTTGCTCAGGACCTTGTTTCCTCACATTTTGCATATCTTCAAGGATGGAGATTGCACAGCTTCATGTTTCTGAAATATCACATTTGGGCATGTGAAAGGTGATGAGACTAAATATTATTTAGACACTACCCAAACAAACAGCTGATGAACTCCACAGTTGGTTGGAGCTTATTCCAAAAGTGTAATGTTCATTTGGGAACAGAAACTGGATTTGGTCATGTCGTGTAGACTTCTGAGAAAAGCATATTGTCAGATGGGAATGAAACTGGAGGCACAATGGTCCCAGCAAGGCTTGTGGAAGACAGGGAGAGTAAGGACGAGATAAGAAAAGCTGCTTAGTCAGTGTTATCACAATACTTACGGGAGCTTGCCAGCTCTCCTGAGAAGTAGAGCGTTGCGTGTTCTGGAATGTAGTTTTCATCATGCACTGTCATTCCTTCTGCATAAATTAATTAGAGGGGGATTTGCTGGTACTGAGTATTAATCAGGGCTTCTGTGTTGGTAGCATGATCTAAATCAAGAAGCATGAGGAAAGGCAGTTCAAGGATAAGAGCATGAAGTCATCACCAAGCTGTCTGAATCTCTGTCTGCTGTATTGACTTAGGTTGGACAGAGCACAGTGCTAGGTATAAGCTTTGCACTTGTGAACCTTGAGACCCATAAATAATATTCCATGCACAGAGTGCAAAACAGGAATACTTTTTTTGTATCACCTTTCCATTGTTTAGACATGGTAGCTGGTAAACTATGAACTGCTTTTAACTTATCAATATGCCACACCGAAAGACCGCATGGCTAAATGTTGAGCTAGATATCCATGCACGCATGGGATATATAAGTTGGTAGAGACAAGCTCTCTGAAGAATTTGAAGACTTGAAAGCTGTTATTGAATGGAGGTATGTGAGAGGAAATGACTTTGTCCCTGCAGTACTGATATTCAGGAAGATGGTTGGAGTTAAACAATTTGTCCCGTGTTGCACACGAGCAGGTAGTTGCACTCAACAAGATCAAGAGATCTTGAAACCTAGTTAGTTCACCTTAGTAATAACCCCATCCTGTTTCCTATGGTAGTTTTCACATAAGGATCCCTGTACAGGCCTGTGGTAGCAATTACTGAAAGTATTCTTCCTCTTGCTTTTTAAAAACAAGTGTGAAGTTCAAGGATTCCAGTTTCATATCTACAGACAGTCATTCTGTGTTCTAAACTAACGTTGTTTGGGCTCTTTTGACCACCTGATCAGGAAGACCATAGAGAAGATTAGATAAGTGATGGAAGACTACATGATATTCCAGCATCCAAAGTGACACATCCATGGGTGTCCTTCCATGTGGTTCATGTGGTTGTTAAAAGCTGTGAAAAATCAGGTTTTGTGTTTGTTTGTTTTTTTTCTGGATAGCTGGTGGCAGAGATCCCTCGACACAAAGGATCTTCAGCTGTTTATTGCATAATCATCTGTAAATGCAACAGGGTTTGAAGCATTATAAACAACACTGTACTAGTCATGTTCAACTAAGAGCACTTTCCTAAGAGTTTGTGGGCATCCTGTCTCCATTCTCACAGTCCATTGACTTGTTCTTCCAGTTGCCCCATTTGGGCGTTCCTCTCTTCTTCTGCCAGATTAGTGTAAGACAGGGAATACCAGCATGGGCTCAAACTATTCTTCTTGGATACTCCCTCCATTAATGCCCTATATTTGCTCAATGCTCAATACCAGCTCAATATTTTCAGTGGGAAAATGGAGAGCTTCTGCCATTTGAGAAGTTGAGCCAACACTGTTCGTGAACGTAAGATTTATAATCTGAGATGAATGGGAGTTAAGAAACATTACTCAGCTCTTCTCTTTGTCCTTTTATTTTAGCTAGTTGATGCTAAAGGCAAACACTACTTTAGTAGGTTTCTTTTAGTTGGATGACGATTAATTATACATTTTCCTTATTTTTCTATCCTCTTGAGAATGACAGTACACAGCTCTAAGCTATACAGAGGCAGGAGGGTACATGCCAACATTTTTCTCTATAAAGTAATACCAGTAATTAAAAAACTGCAATTACTTCAATTCTTTTTTCTTTGTTATGAATTTAAAGAGTTCTGGCTCCTTTTGCTGAAACAGACCTGTGGAGGCATCATCAGCAGGAGTGCAGAAGTTGCTGTTAAATGAACAAGGCTGGTCTTCATTAAAAGAGAACACATGCCTTACTTAGCCATGCACAGAAGCAGACCAGTCCCTGTTTCTTAGGAAGGTAAAAATGCGTTTCACCTTTGGGTAATGCTCCATTCATCAGCTGTCCTCTTGTACTTCTACCAACGCAAAGCAAGCTGCTGTTTGCCAGCTTGACTTCATTAACAGATGTGAATCCTCCTGTCCCATTGAGATAGTGAGTAAAATACGTCCTAAAATGCTTTCTTCAACATCTGAAGTGATTCATTTTCATAGTGGGCACTGTCAGCTAACACAGATGAGCAGTGATGCAGTAAGCCATTGTAACCCATTCACTTTTGATGCCCATCTGATTACAGTCAGAGATCTCCCAAACCCCAGCAGAACAGATTACTCAGGTTAATTTAAAATGCAGTTCACAAGATTAATCCTAGAGAAAAACATTAGGTGCTAAGAATGTTCGTAGTTCAGAGATTAGGCTTTCATAAGACGTTAGGCACATCAGTTCCCCCTGCAGTATTTGAAGATCAGGAAGTCCTAAAGTACCTATGTTTGAACATTTAGCCTTATGTCTTTCAGGCTTTCAAGACACCATTCATCCCGTTCTGTTTTATATGTATGTGTTACAAAACAAAAGCTGATTTTCCTACTTTTTCCACTCCCTGTGTATTTCCCCATGCATATGGGGAAAGCATTCTCTTGCACCTGATAGATAAAATAATAATTTTAAAAATCTTGACAAAAATTAACAAGAAAACTAGTCATTAGCTCTGTTTGTAATGGAACAGAGGTGGAAAGTAATACCAGGAAGTAATTTGGAGAGAGATAAATAGCAGCTGCTCTCTTGATGATAAAGACTGAAACTGATACCAATACTCATGCAGCGCAGTCCACTGCGACACACAACAGATGAAGTTATATTTGATGGAGTGACCAATTACAACACATGATGAAGACTTAAAAAAAAATTTCCTTTTCTACTCTCTTTAATTTTAAATATAACTTGAGAAAAAGCTGCATGCATTTCAAGTGTGGGAGAATTTTTTATTTACATATTTTTACCTGTGCAGCTTCAAAAGCTTGTCAACTACTGCAGGCGTTTAGTGTGCTCAGGCTCACTGTGGATGGTTGTTTTGATTTTACTTTTATATTTAGAAGTTTTTAAGAGGAAAAATACCTTTCATTGCCACAATCTGCATATGCATTCTGTTTAAATGTTTATGAAACAGGTGTTTGGATTTAGAAGCATTTGGAGATGCTGGAGCTTCTGTACTGTTGATACTTCTTTGTGGAGTGCCACTGGTTGAGGTCACTGGGAAGAGAAGAGCAGACACCTCGAGTTGTCAGGACATGATGGGGGAACCAAGTTTGTCTTTGAAAGGGGAAAGTCTTTGAAAAGAGACAAGGGGAAATGTTTTCAAACTTGAAAAAAAAAAAAAAAAGAAAAAAGGAGAGATTCATGTTGCATTTAAGGAAGAACTTTCTTATAATAAAAGGGTTGCAAAACTCCGGCACAGATTGCCCAGAAATGTGGTGGATGCCTCATCCCTGGAGACATTCAGTGGACTCTGAGCACCTGATGGAGCTGTAGGTGTCCATGTCCATTGCAGGGAGGTTGGACCAGATGGCCATTAAGGGTCCCTTCCAACATGAATAGTTCTATCATTCTGTGAAATTTCCGTGTGCATATCTGCTGTACAACAGCTTGTTGCCTTGAATGTGTTACAGTTAAAGTAACTGAGGCACACATCTAATTAACAAAGACTGTTAATAGCAACAGCAGTGTACATGGATGCTGATGGATGAGAGCTGGAGCACACGAGCTGAGCATCTGTGGACATTCATGTGGAGATCACCTTCTCTCAGGGGAATGGCGAAGTCTCATTTCTGTGCACTTCAGCTACAAAATAAGAGGAAATATTAAGTGTATGCCTTAAGGGAACATCCCTTTTCAGATAAGAAATTTCTAAGGGTTCATTCCCAGGGAGCAATAGTCTACCGTTACGTTTTATGGTCTTGAATGTTCCATGCACTTGGCTGGGTTAATTTAAAAAACGTGTAAGGACACAAGTGCAGAGCCTGTGTGTGTACGGACGAAAGGAAGCTGCCCTGTGTGCAGCTGTTTACTATAAGCCGAATACTTTCAGTGTGCGTGTACAAGCTGGCAAATTGCTCAGGTTCCAGAAAAATGAACTGTGATGCAAAATGCGATCGATATTTAATGATTTCAGAAAAAAAAACCCCACCCACAACACCCCACATCATGAATTTGCTTCTGCCTGATGTTAAAACATCTGGACTTAGTTTCTAGCTGTGCGGAGATTATTTTCAATTTCACATCCTGTTTTAACGTCACAAAACAAATGGAACGGCGAGCTGACTTTGTGTCCTGACCTTTATGCTGTCTTTCCTTCTTTCTTTCTTTTTGTCTTCCTTTTTTTTTTGCAAGATGAAGTGAATTAAAGCCCAGTCACGTGTGGCAGCGCGGTTAGACTTTTGGGCATATTCATTTGAGTCCTGCTGTCCAAGATGGTTGTAGCCTCGCCTAACTTTCTTCTTGTCTCTTCTTCCCTGCATGCAGCTGTTGCTGTAGAAGAGCTCTAAGTTGTGTCATGTCAAATAATGCACGGTCTTCAGAGCTCACGGGGCGGGGGGTGGGAGAAAACCCTGGGAACAATGTGAGCAGGCGCAGCCAGCCACTTCCACTAATTGTTGGTGTGGACGATGGAATACAAAAGCAGAAGGAGGGAGGGGGGAATGGAAATGTGTCTTAGTGTGGAAATGGCTGTGTGAAAACAAATATGCCTGGGCTTGCTTATTGGGAATGTACGCATAGCACAGGAGAACTCCCACAGCAGGAATCCTGTGCTCTGGTGTGCTCCTGCCAGATGAGTTTAGAAGCTTTCTTTTTCACTTATTGACCTGTAGAGGCTTTTTTGGTTATTTGGGGATGTGGATTTTAGCAGCCATGAGTTTTGAGCAATTTCCTACTGGGCTGGTTTGAAAACATGCTAATTTCTTGGTTCTAGTTATTAAGTGCTACTACGTATTGGGAATGTGAAATTTAAATGGATTAGCTATTAATGTAACATGCTAGTGGCATTTTGAAATATAGCATGCCAAAGCAGGTTCAGTGTCTAAGTGAATCCTGTCCGTACTGCGTCCTCAAAGTCAAAGCAGCCCAAAGTGCTTTGCTGATCAATTTTATAATGCATAAAATAGAATAAAATTATGTATTTGTGATTTTGATTTGTAATGAAACAAAAGCAGAGCTTGCTCTCAAGAATCGCTGCAGTAAAATGTCTAACCTGTGTCTTCCTTAAGCTTTAACAAAAATCAGGTAAAGTGATGGAGGGATGACTATTTACTGGGACAAGCTGCAAAATGACATTTATCCTATACGATGGTTGCTATAGAAAATAATGGGCAGCTGACAAGTTGGTGAAGTTATTGAGATTCAGACAGTGACATGAGTAAATTTCTCCTTTGCTGCACTTCAGCTGCACGGCGGAAGCCACCAGCTCTGTGCTTTGTCTTCACTTTGCATCAAGGAAACACAGAGCTCAAGTGATACACAAGGAACTTGCACGTTCACCTGTGCCTGACATCATTATCCTTACGCTGAACAGTCGGTGTTTTTGCAGTGAAATGTAACAACTGCAATTAGTAACTGACACTGTTGGTAAAAATCCAAACGCTTACTTTATCCATTTACTAAATGAATTGCTGATGTCAAACTGAACTAAGAACTATTATGGAAGTAAGAGAAAAGGGAATAGCCAGCAGAAACACCAATTTGTTGATTATATAATGGACCTGTCATTAGTAATGTAATTATGCCAGCGCCATTTCTTCTCCTCCAAGACAGATACTTGTTCCCACAGGGGCTGATTGATGCTGAAGAGCAGCCTGATTATGCCATAGTGCATTTTAAATGGCAAATGATAACGGAGTTAAGGAAGATTGAAAACTATTTACTGGTAGAAATATGACTGCTGATAGCACTGCAGAAAAGCAAGAACGTAGGGGGATATGATGGCTTATCCAGAGAGTTAAACTTATCCCTTTTGAGTGGACATTATTTAAATTACAGTTATCATCAGGGCAGCCCTGAAGGCTGATCACGGCTCAGAGCACAAACCAATTCCATCGTTCAGAATTCCTCACAACAATTCATTGTGGCACTTCTGTTTTGACAGGCAGGATTGGCCCTCAAGCCATTACCGCTGCAGATATTTATTGTTGCAGTGAGGAAATCCGACTTCCTGGCACTGGATTGGGAACTTCACAGCGATCTCCTACATGTTTTTGCTGACTAAGACAGGTTTTGAACCTGTTGCCAAAAGATATCCGTTTCTCAGTCTTCTTGCCAGTCTTCCAGTTTTCACATCAGATTGTTCGTTAAAAAAGTCCCTAGTTTTGTAATCCGTTTATTTCTGAATGCCACTGTACCCTCTGCAAAAAAATAATAACAAAATTTCTTCGCATCCCCCCAACAAAAGCAGTGGATGCTTTTGATACTGTTTCTAAAAAAGCCACCACACACATGAAATACATGCACCATAAAGATCATTCTCATGGAGCTATATCTCCTGCCTTTAGTGAAAGGATTCCCATGGTTTCATTTGTGTTCCAGAGCCATAGGTGGAAACTGGGGATGAATGGCAGCTTTTCCAAAACTTTGACAACCTTGGGTGCTTAAATTTGGGCAACAGTACTCCTGTTTCATGGAGGATAGCCACAAATAGGGTTTTAGGATATGTAAAGAATATCTTTTAGCCTGAATTCCTGCTGAGTGCTGAGCAGGGACGTCCAGTTGTATGAGCTGCTTACCATTCGGTGTGTGCTGGCTCTGATTCTGGTTCCTTGCCTTCATTTCCTGTCACATCCAGAACTGCTGCAGTCAGTGGGGCCGGTGCTAAGGACCTTACTTCTGCATAAGGTTAAACTATTGTGGTTTCATTAGGGATATCTCACAGGTGAGGAGGATGGGAGAGGGAATCACCTCAACTTGTGAATGCTCTAATAGCCAGCATAGGTGCCAAAAGTATGGTGCCCTGACAAATACCTTGCTAATAAATACTAAAATCTGAGTGTGCCATTTATGAGGACTGTGCAAAATGGACAGTATGAGAGATGTGTGATAGAGATGGGTGAGTGAAACTGGGGTAGTGCTAATGCATGAGTCACTCTCTCTGCTGCTTGTGTTACAATGGTAATTCCATAGCTGTGATTTCTTCCAGCGGCCTAAATGGGAAAGCAGGTAAGTGGCTGAACTCAGTATCAGACAGAAACCTGAAATATCTCTGTGTGCAATTTGCAGAGACCAGAATAGATACATTCAGCCTTTCTCTTTCACATCCACATTATGGAGACAAAGTACAAAAAGGCCAGTCAGAATTCTGACAGACTGGATTTTGTATAAATAGAGGCCATGAAACAGTATGGATCATGAGACAGTTACAAGGCTAAATCCTGTGCTTTTAATGGATTTATAAGTCATTTAAATTAAGTATGCCTCGATGCACAGGCTGAAAATTTGTAAATTCAATCTGTTTTATGTTTCCCTAATATATGCTTCTGTATGTGCCAGTATACATGCTTGGTGAGGTGCTTTATGTCGGAATCATTATGGTGGTTTGGTTAATATCTTAATCTCTTTTCTGAGCATCATGTTGGAGTTTATCGTGATCTATTTAATATGAAAAAAACATATTTTATCAGTCCCAGTTTGAACACAAGGCTGGTTCTGAGGAAAGCCTGACATTTCTGAGAAGATTCTAAAAGTTCTAAGGAAAAATGGTTTGTCCCTTTCTGGCAAGGAATTAAAATTAGGCCTTAAGAAGTCAGATATTTTTTTTCCTAGGACAGTCTGTTATTTAGGCCTTTCAGTGCAGCTGTCCATGGGTCTGATTGTGTCATTTTATGGGACTGCTTAGAGGAGGGTCCAGAATATCAGTGGAGACCTGGAGCTTAGCGCTGGTGCCTGGAGCTGGAGCTGTGTCTGCCACATTGGTTGGGCTCTGCAGAATGCTGTAACTTTGGGAAATAAATATATGATGTGGTTCTGGCAATGGCCTTCATGTTTTCTTGCTCTTAAATTTTTATTTTTGGAAAGTTATATGTAAAGCAACTGCAGGTGGTGCAACATGTTTGTATATTGCATGTATATTGACAAAATAGAGTGGGTGTGAATGTGCATCTTGTTTAGATCCAAGTATATGCATTCCTTAAGCTGACCATAGAAATTCAGTCAAACATAAACTCAGCTATAGCTGGTAATTCATTAACAGAATCATCTGAAACTTTGTCCAAAGCTTGGCCATGAATGTCTAATTTCCTCAACAACTCCAAAATACACAGTTGATTTAGTGGTTAAAGCAAGTCTAGCTAGACTGCTAGCAAGAGAACAACCTCCTAACCACAAGCTTGCTTTATCTTGGATGCAGCTGTGCTTCTCCTTCCATGTATCAGGAGTAAAGATGTAAAGGATTTCCTCTTGGTAGCCTTTACCGTAACACCCTGACCATTTTGTTCTTGATCCTTAGAGGAGCATGTACTCAAAATGGGCACTCGCTCCACTGATCTTTTGGCACCTGTCTGGGTACAGCAGACATGGAGTTAACTCTGAAACTGTTACAAGCCTTCAACTATGATAAGCTATAAGCCTTTAGAAGTATTTTGTAGAATCATAGATCACAGAATGGCTTGGTCTGGGGGGGTCCTTGTAGCCCAGTCAGTTTCAACCCCACTGCCATGCTGGTTGCCATCCACTGGATCAAGTTGCGTGGGGCCCCATTCAATCTGGGCTTGAATTCAGCATCACAGAACTATAGAATCACAGAATCCCAGGGGCTGGGAGGGACCTCTGGAGGCCGTCAAGTCCAACTCTCTGCTAAAGCAGTTCCTTGGAGTAGACTGTACAGGGAAGTGTCCTGGTAGGTTTTGAATATCTCTAGAGGAGGTGCACCCCAGGATACCATCGGCCTTCTTGGCCACAAAGGCACACTGCTGGCTTATGGCCAACCTGTTATTCACCCAAACACCTACATCCTTGTCTGCAGAGCTCCTTTCCAGCAGGTCTGCCCCTAACCTGTACTGATGCATGCAGTTGTTCCTCCCCATGTGTAGAACTCTACACTTGCCCTTGTTGAACATCATGAGGTTCCTCTACACCAAACTCTCAAGCCTTGCTAAATGGCAGCACAGACTTCTAATGTGTCAGCCACTTCTCCCAGATTTGTATCATCAGCAAACTTGCTGAGGGTGCAGTCTACCCCTTAATCCAGGTCACCAGTGAAGATGTTAAACAAAACCTGACTCAGTACCAACCCTTGGGGAACACCTCTAGCTACTGGGATGGGGCATCCACAGCTTCTCAGCCTGTGGCAGTGCGTCACTGCCCTCTGAGTAAAAAATTTCCACCTAACATCGAATCTAAATCTCTCCACTTTTAGTTTAAAGCCATTTCCCTTTCTTCTGTCACAATCAGACAGCATAAAAAGTCAGTCTCCCTCCTGCTTATAAGCTCCCTTTAAGTACTGGAAGGCCGCAATGATATCTCTGCAGAGCCTTCTCTTCTCCAAGCTGAACAAGCCCAACTCCTTCAGTCTTTCTTCACATGAGAGGTACTCCAGCACTCTGAGCATCTAATCATGCATTTTGCCATGTATAGCTGACACGTGGATATCTCTGGACAGGGAGCTTTAGGTTTCACTGATACTTAGCAGCACAAGGAAGACTTGTGAAGGAATTTGAGAAAATTACATCATCTGGAATATCTTACCGGGTGATCTTTAATCACCTAAAAAATGCAAAGTGTAGAGCAGAGTTTGGAGTCAAAATTTCTCTTCTAAAGGAGAGCGTCCTGAGATTTAGAATGGACACAAGCAATTTACTTCTCTGTATCTAGAGAAAAATATGTTTTTATTCATTTCATTTAAACTCAAGTACCTCTGCAGCACATTGGCTGCCAGCACTGTCTTGGGAACTGCCCATCCTGGTTTGGAGGGCAGAGTAATTCCTGGTGAACCATTAGTAGTATCTGTTCTTTAATTGCAGTGAACATGAAGTGTAAAATATCACCAATCTGACCTTAGAATTCTCAGACACCTTCAATGTCCTAATAGTCACCAATATCATCTTGTTATCCATATGCTATTCAGATTGTTGTCTGCAGATCACAGCTCTTATCAGTCAGCTGGACCCTCTAATATCAACCTTCTGTGCACTCCAGTTTTTATTTATACCTTAAACATAGCCAGACCAGCTTTATTTGAACTTGCCAAAGAAGTGGACTCCTGGAAGGTGTCCAAGTTTATATTGATCGGGGGTATTTGATTCAAATATTTGTTTTAAAACTCTCCTGAAAAGAAAATCTGGTGTCAGAGCCAACATAACGTAATAGCCATAATGCATTGCCCTCCTCTGTCTCTCTCCTTCTGCAAATTTCAAAATGTTTAGCAGAAATGTATGAGTGCCTGTAAGTATCCTCCTTTCTGCTTGGAAAGCAAAAATATGAAAGGTAACTTGCCCAAATCTATAGCAAGATGGAAAATAGAGCTGAAAGGCTCCCTAGTCCTGTATGTGAGCTAAAACATCATGCCTAAAGCCAGGTGGTTCTAGGTAAATCAATGCTGGCAGTGCTGATCCTGCACTGACTGTACAGAGCTTTCTGTGTGTAAGATCAACAGTAATAGGACTCCTTTTGGCTTCAGGGATTTACCTGTGATGAGGTTCACTGCTCTGTGAATAGATTTACAGCTTTCTGTTGTGGATGATATGAGTTTGACCCAGCTAAGGCAAAGTCAGATAGCACCGTGAGCCTACAGCTCCCCTTAAAGCATCCATCCATTCCTTACCATTAGTCGTGAAGAAATAAGCCAGTATTTAATAAGGGCTGAAGAAAGCAGAGCCTTGACTTAAACCGAGCACAGCTGCTTGTCTGTTCCTCAGCTGTGCACGAGGGCAAGCAGCGTTCTGGCATGCTCTTGGTTCCCTAAAAGCACTGCTGAGGGAGCAACAGAAGTTACTCCCACTATTTTAACAGGCAGGTCACCAGGCTCTCAAAGTGATGGCAGCTGATGCCTCTGGAGAGCTGGCTGTTCCCCAGGCCTTGAGGGGAGCTGAGACAGAGCAGATGCTGAGAAGGCTGCCTTTGCCGTGGGAACTGTGGTCTGAACCTAGAAGTGCGGTGACAAATCAGTTCAGCTGTCTGCAGGGGAGGGGCTGGGCTTTATTTACCTGGTAAAAGTGTTCTGCCAGGTGGCTGAGGCAGGTGAAAGCAGGGATTGCAGTAGTGGTGGTGGCTGGTCAGAGCTCTGAATTGATATAAACCAGTGTTGGTACGTTCCCTTTCCTAACTGTTTTTAGAAAGATTTTTTTCTCCCCTTTTCTCTCTCTGTCCTGTTTTAGTTGTAATTTCACTTTCAGAGCTTTCCCTTCCTCTTTTTGTGCTTTTCTTTTAAAGCTAATTACAGGCATATTCTTTCAGATTTGCAGAACCATCACTCGTTTGCTTGTTTGCTTTTCTAGGCTATTCAGTAAGTTACTGAGATTATTATTGCTTCTTGGTTAGCTTAGGTAAGTAGAATCATCTTGATACCACTTTAGAGCCATTATACAGCCCCTCGCCAAATCTGGGGGTGCTTCAGACCCTTGCCTAAGCAGATGACTTGTTTTTATGAGCAGTATCCCGGTTCTGTGACATGTATATGAATATGGGTGTGCCTGCATACACCCATATTTCCATAGGCACTTTTGCGTATAATCCATGCGGCACATCTGAGGTGAGGTTTCCAAAATGCACAGAGCAAGGACTTCTTACAACAGGCTTACTGCGTTTTGCTGCAGGCCTCGCTAAAAGCTATGGTTGGCATGCTCTGAGCGCTGGAACAGTTGCTCTCAGAGACACAGTCGCATGTTGCATACCAGTCTCTTTGCAAATTTGGGAAGTGGTCCAGAATTAACCTTCTTGATCATCCTATATTTCTGTGTTGGTCCTCACGTTATACATAGACTGACCTTTTTTTTCCAGATGTCAGTAGCTTTTTCTGGTCTTCCTTTCATCAGACCTCTGAGCTGTCTCTGTTCTACAGACCTGTCAGCTGTGGGGCCTCTGCGACAAAAGCAGAGCTTCTTAAGCCTGGAAGAACTGCGAGTAATAATGATCCCTTCCTTTCCTGCTTGTTGTAGAAAATGCATAAAGAGAGATGGAGCCTTCTTTTAACCTCCCATTCAGTTCCATTTCCTAATTCTGTAGGAAAATCTTGTAGGCAGCTTCATTACATCTTTCCTGTAAGAAACCTCATCAGTCTGAAGAGCCTTTATGGATTTTGCCTCCATTGCTCTTGCTAGAACGTTGCCCCAGAATGTCATTTTTTCCCCTTCCTAATATCCAATTGAAATGTATTCATGATCTATTTCAATTTTCCAATGGCACCCACGAAGTGTCCTTTATCTCCCTTTTCCCTCAGTGGTGTTTATCCACCTGATGTAGTTTTGAAGTGCAATCACATGCACTCTCAGCTGTCAACTGCAAAGCAAAGCAAGCCGAGCTCTTTTAGTCACATCGCGTAAGATAGACTGTTCCTCTCATCATCAGAATAGTCTTTTGGTGCACTTGTTCCCAGCTGAATTAACCTTTCCTGAGCACAGATGACCAGAACTGTACTTGTTATTCCAGATGAGTCTTCACAGTGCTTATATATGATATTAAGGTTTTTTATCTGCTCTGAAGTCTTCCTGATGCATTCTGTAACCACATGTGCTTAATCCATAGCAGCACTGTGATGACAGCTCCTCATTAACCTTTAGAGACATGGACATTTTGGTTAGTCTCCATCCAGCTGTTAAATTCTCAAGTTTTAGACAAAATTATAGTCCATAATTATGTGAATACAGGGATTAAACTAAATTCATTAAATTGATAGAATTAGCCTAAATTCTTTTCCCTCCCTCAGCAATGTAATTCAGTGAGATCCGCTACTGTTGGTGAATGAGCCTGGTAGCTTGTGTCATTACTAAGTTGTCTGCCTCAGCTTAAAATATCTGGAGGGAACTCTTGAGCTAAGATTAAAAACAGTAGGGAGGGAGGAGGGGCTGGAAGAAGAAAGAAAAAACCATGTTGTTCATCTGTGTTGTAATAAGCTGTTTCTTTGCATTAGGGACTTGGGGTGCCAGCATGATGGAGTGAGGCAGAAGAAAAACGACGGGATGTTTGCCATCTACCAACTAAATCTTGGAAGGAAGTATAAGGAATTGAGGAGATCACAATTAACTGGCTTGGCACTAGGGCAGAGTTAGGCAGTCACACAGATGGCCAAAGACAAATCCACGTACCCTGGGAGACCCTCGGCCCTCCCAGACCTCATGTCTTACTGCAAATGATAGCTCTCTTCGGTTTAATACTGTATTGGCATTTAAATTTGGCCATTTTTTTTCTAACTTTACCTTTAGCTAAGGCTTAGCTTGAAAATATACATTTGAGGTGAGTATCTGGCAGTTTGTTGAACTGTAGACTCCTGGAACAGGATTTATGTTTGCAAGGCATTCATGTAGCATTTGCTATATGTTGTATAACTTACAGACCCCTTCCTGCAAATGTACAAGTGAAAATAGAACTATTTAATGCAGGAAGGCAAATTAACTGCCTAACCAAGTAGCTAAAAATGAAACAGAATTAAACATTTAGTTAGAAATACTTCTGATGTCTGTGCAGCAGTAATAGTGATGTAGAACTTTACGTTTATGGTAGAACCATCAGGGCAAGCTTATAGGCTTGGTGGTTTGGCTAAAACAGTGTGATACTTGGAACTAAGCCTGCTTGTGCTTTGGGCTCCCTCTATTTAGGATGACCTGCTTCACAAATTTGATGTGCTGATGGGGTATAGAATTGTTGAGAGAAGCAGAGTTCATCTGAAGTAGAAGTTGCTCACGTTCTGGTTTGAGGTCTTCATAGCTGGCTTGAGATGCTGTTTTCTTTTTGCTGCCTTTTTCCACTGGTCTGTTTGAAAGGTATGAACTGTACTTTTTCAGTGGTGATGTTCATGGAAAATAAAGGGTTAATACAATATCTGGGCAAATAATGATTTGTTTCCCACCGTGCTACCAGCTGAATTTGCTTTCAGCTGCATGGTGTGCTGAAAACTGATGACTTAGAATTGGCTAAAGCCGACAATGGGGTTGGAGCAGCTGTTGTGCTGCAGAACAGCAGAAACTGTTCTGCTAAAACAAAACCAACCCTTTTCCTTAAAGCTGAAACAGAATGTTGTTTCCCTCCCCTTCCCATGTAAGTGTATTGAAGGTTTTCTTGTGATGTTAAATACCCGCTGTGAAAGTAGTGAGATTTCAAGAACAAAGCTGTTTGCACTTGTGTATACTAATGTAGTTACCATTTGGTAACACTTATGCTTTAGTAATGATCTTTTTTTCCTGTGGATTTGGTGCTTTCGGAACATTTGCTGGATTTACAGCCCTGTAAAGAGAGCAAGCACTATCTAGAGCCTGACTGGGCATTGCCTTTGGCTCAGCTGCCAATCTAGGCCCCCTGAGAGGATGCCGAGCCTCCTCCACTGACCATTTCAGTTCCTCTTCAATCCCCAACCAGCCTGCAGAGGCTTCTGAACTTACGCTTTGCTGAAAGCTCTGTGAGTTTCATGTTGCAGACTTTGGGCCGTCTGGGGCTGAGCTGGGTACATACTCACCTCATAGCTGTGAAGGTGATTGATGAGGGCACTCTCTGGGAGGGCTGCATGGCATTTGTCATGCCAAGGAAATTGTGTCTGTATTTGTTGGTTGGTGACAAGAGAAACCATCTGCTGCTCTGGTGACCATAATTCCTACCAGTTCCTCTCTGTGCTGTGCCACTGCCTATGGCAATGTGGTTCCACCACAGAGGATATTTTCTGGGCAAAGGTGTCCTTGTACGGTCACCTTGTGGCTCTTCACCTGTGCTAGAAGTGTGACTGCAGCTTCCCCTGGGGCTGCAGCATGTACCCTGAAATGCGTCAGTGTGTGTTCAGCACTGCCATAAATGCTGAGCACTTTGTTGTTTCCTTAATCCGTGCTGACTCCATCATTTCTGGGCATTATCAGAAAAGCACTCACCTCGGTAGCAACTGCATGCAGCCCACTTGGCGTCTTGCTCTGGCCTGCGTCATCACGTGAAGGCTGGCCAGCTCTTCCCTCTGAAGAGAGGCACGAACAAAGGGGAAGCAATAGCGTAAGTGACTCTTCTTATCAGAGCAAAAGAGGATTTGTTTTCTCGCAGGCTAAGCTGCTAATGCTGAATGACATAAAGAAAGAGACAAAGAGAGCTGCTAAGTCACTGAGGAGGGTTGTGGGGACAAGGTACGCTCTCCAAGGGAGTACAAAAGGCAAAACAAAGCAAAACCAGTGTGGCTATGGAAATTAAAAGTAAGCCCCACCAAGAGAAGGCTTAGCGGAGGGAATGAGCAGCAGGCAGCAAAATGGTGACGTCTGCACCAGGGAACCCAGGGCCAGTAGAGGCTGATGAAGATCATCCTCCAAGTAATAGAGATAAGATCTGTAAGTAACAGAAAAGGAATTTAAAAGGGTTAGAGGCCTAATTTTCCCTCCTTTCCTCCAAAAGAATTTGTTACATCTGTGCTGCTTAGAAGAGATTCCATGTCAGGACGGGTTTTTCCTATAGAAAATTTTCTGGCTTCCATTAGTTGCTAACAAATAAGCTTCTGAGTAGGTAGGTGAAAAATGTTTTCCTGCTTACTTCCTGAAATACACATATATGAAATACCAGTGAGATACCCAAGAAAGAGCATCTTTCGTGAGGAAAAGTACCAAAGAACTAAGAAGTGGGTTTGAGTGTTTAGCTAGGAAGGCTAAACCGCCCTTCCAGAGCTCTGAAAGCAAACATAAAATAAGTTACAAAATCACAATATTAAGTGAATAGGCTGAAAAAGAGGTGGTAGAAACTCTAACCATTGCTGATGGCTCAGACCCCAAGGAATTGCCAATGGAAAGAGGGGGTCCAGTTGAAAGTTGTGGTGTCAGCAAATCTGAGAACTTCATAATGGTCAGAAAAGGTGTTCTGAGTCATGGCTGGGTCTTTGACACAGTGAAATTGATGGGTGGAAAAAGCCAGGCCAACAAGACCGCTTTGCTTTAGGCATGTAGCAGGCCTTTGGAGTTGTATTTATCTGTTAATAAGTCATGTTACCATTTCCCAACTTCTAGCAACAGTGTAAATGGAAATGTGAGACAGCACAGCCAAACACAGCCTTGTGTATCTTGGTATTTCTCCTAAATTAAGCTTCTTTAATTGAAGTGAAATGCCAGTGTTTTAGAGAACTAAAAGTGCTGCTGATTATTGGCGTGATCTTAGTTTTTGCCACGGGTTTTGCTGTATTGACCATCTGAACTTCTCGTGTACTGAACAACACAAAGCAGAGCTGCTTTAAAACAGAACACTTGTTATTAGTAGCTTGTTTGTTTGTCTTTAGGCCTATTTATAAAAACAGCGTGGAATTCTGCCAGCGGCCCAACCACTAAACAATTACAGAGCTTTTCTTGGAGCCGTGTGTGCAAATCTATGCAATAATCCAGCAGCAAACCACAGCCCTATGCACACGTGTAGGGAAGTTGTGATTTTGTGCGCAGCACAATTCTTTACTAAAAACGTGGTCTCGAAATGTATCCATGTTAATGCATGTAAAAATCCAAAATTTATCTGAACAGGGATCACTGCCAGTTCAGGGAAACCAGGCCCACAAGTCAGATATGCAGAGCTCAAAAGGAAGTCAAAATGGTCAAATAAATATTAACCAAAAACTATACATAGGCTGCAAACTCAGACAAGGAATTCAAGAGTCTGGTGCTGACAAAGAGCCCAGCTGTCCAGCTCCCTCCACTTACCTACGTTTGCTTGAAAAATAAAAGGAAACCCTGCTGCAAGAGAGGAGACTCATCCTATTTGGAAAGGACACGGCTGTATTGGTGGTATGGTATTTCATGGATTTCTGTTCACGATTGTGGTGGAGGGTTGGTGGGCTTTTTTCACTGCTAGTGCTGCAGTTCAGTTGAAATGCATTCATTAGTGAATGTAGAACTGAAGGGACTGAACGATTGTCCCTTGATGGCAAAAATATGCTGGTAGTGGAAGGAGCCTTAAGCATTTGAATCTGGCTTTTGTTTTTGTTCAGACTGCTGTAACAGCGTAGCAAGAGGATTTTGTGAGTATCTTGCTGAACAGGAGACAGTAAACAAGTCTAGTGAGCCTTATGAAAGGTGGGAATATTCAAGTGAGACTCTGGGGGGAAAAGGAGAGTGCTAGCTGAACAAATCGATTCAGTGGAGATGGCAAATTTTGCACAAGGCTGCCTCAGCTGGGTCACTTCTCAGTACAAAGTTCAGGAGCCACGAACTGGAACATCTCTGCTTGAGGAACACGCATTTGTTAACCAGGCTGGTTGTGTGTCAGAGGGCTGAAATGCTCTTTCTGCACTGCAAATATCTGTCTGCATTTGATAGATGTGAGGCGAGGTTTTGACAGTTTGGCATTTCATTTATAACTGAAGCCTTAAGGAGGAGCTAGAATTTGGGATCAAATCCCAAGTCACTGTGAAGTTCATTAGATCTTTAGATGTTGGGTGTTTTTTTTTTTTTAATTGTTATATTCTATTATTCCTTGGACAGAAAAGAAAGCAAACCTGCCTGGCTGCTGCATGGAGAGGTGTGGCATGGGCAATCTATTCCAGGGATACCTTAGACTCAGATTATATAAATGCACCCTTGAAACATTTAATGCCTCCATTCATGTCTGAAGATGCATGTAAAGATCCAAGAGGCAAGAAGATGAGGCAGATCCTGAAGTAGCTTCAGAATCAATTGCTGTGCATGGGGCTGGAACTGGAATCCCAGAAACCCCATCTCCTTTTCTTCTGTGCCTTCATTTTGGGGAAACATCCTCTGTTACAGGTATGACAGAGGCAGAGCTACTGCCTTTCCAGCATGTACAGCAGATGGAAGGGATGCAGGGCATGGATGGTGGAAGTCTACAGCATCGTTTGCTTCTCCCGTGCAGCAGCCCGGTAATATCAGTGGGAAAGACTCTTAGGAAGTGTGTTCCATCCCTGTTTGCTGTTCAGGTTGATGGGGGAAAAAAAATCTCAAGGTATCAAATTTTGGATGCTATGGCTCAAAAGTGAAGCCATTCAGTATTGGGAAGTGTGTATATTTTGCTCTTGAACCAGGAGGTGAGGGAATTGGAAGGAATCTTGTAGTATTTGAATTAGCTTTTTTTTTCCTTGCAATTTGTTTACTTTGCTGTATGTGAGGTAGTCTGTAATCCTGTGCTAAGGAGCAGACGAAAATGTTGAAGTATTGAGTTCCGTTAAGTTAGTGACCTTTTGATTCTTTTCTCTGTCTTATTGTTTTTCTTCATAAAGTTTTAAAATGGGGAGCTGAGCAGACATGCAGCCTCAGTTCCTTCTTTCTGTGCAGAGCCCTCGCTGAATTGCCCAGCTCTCCCTTCTCTACACATGGACTTCTTAGCCACTGTTCTTTATATAAAGGGTTAAGGTCCAATGATGTTGAAACCACTCTCCTGTTTACAATCATTGCAGAATTGCGGTATGGAAATTTCCATCTCAGCAAGATTAGAAAAACAAACAAAACAAACAAAAAAAAAATCCCTGCTGATTTTGTGAAGCTTTAGATCCAAATAAAGAAATAGAGGCTGAATGAAGCAAATTAATTGTGATTAGCACATACAGTGTGTTGGGCCAAAGATGTCTAAGGCAACTGTCTCCCGTCCTCTGCAGAAATCTGCTTGTTCTGCTCCTGCAGCAGCAGAAGGTTTTCAGTGTCAGCACGGGAATCAGTTTCACTTGCAGAGGTACCTAAGCTGCTAACCTCTGGTAATCTTTTAATGAGGTCTTCTCAAGTGCAGTGCTTCCTTCCTTAGGGAGATCAAGGTGAGAAGTTACTGACTTTGTAACTATTGCTAGCAGTGGGTTAATTTTTTCTTGTCACACTGACATAGATAGCTCTGCAGCTCTTCCATCTGTCTGGGCAATGACAAGTACAAGGATGTCGATGCTTCTAGAGTGCTGAGCTCGTCGTGCAAGATGTCTGTGACAGATTATGATCTGATTCTTTTGAGAAGGGAAAAAAAAGATCTGTAGGTCCTATTGGCCTTTTGAAGAAACTAAACAGATGCTTAACTTCTCTAAAAGTAAGATCAGTGCTGTCTTGGTTTCACATTCTGCACCTTGCACATTTCTAGCATTACTAGGGGTGTCGTTTTTTGTAGGAGTCGCATGCTCTGTATCACTCCTGAGCACACACCAATAAAGCACCCATCTGCCTGCAGCCATCCCTGCTTCTCTGGCTCTGGCAGTGTAACAGTGCAGCTGTGTTTTCATGGGGCACAGAACAGTGCTTTTGTTTAAAACCCTGGAAACCTTAAAACTTGCATAGAGATCTCTGGTAGCGATCTTTTATTTTAACCCCGGAATTTAAACTACTGTTTCTGCGCTGAGTTCCTGACAGTAGCATGACAAAGCATGATGAAATCTGCGGTTGTGGTTTCGGGAAGAGGATCTTTCCAAGTTGTCACTTGTAAGTTGTGTACACGGCAAAATTTCTCATTGGGATAGCTTGAGAGAGAGCATTTTGTGCCTGTGAAACCGTGCTGCCAAGAGGCAGGAACCAACTGATGCCTGTTTGAGGGCTGGGTGCTCAGTGCTCCATTGGGCACTCGTGTCCACACTGCTGAGCTTGGCAGCCTCAGCCAAACCCTGCTCCCAGGTTAGCTGCAGGCTGCTGTAAGCAACTGCCTTGTTTTTCATGAGAGCAAAATTGAGGGTGTTCCACTTCCTCCTATTTTGCATTTAGGACAAGTTGTAATTAATCTTCTGTTGCCTTTGTAAGCTCCAACCCAAAGTTCTGCATAAGCAGTAATAATGAAGGTTAATAATTCAGCTCTCCGGTGATTTATATTTTCGGAGGCTTTACAAGAATTGCATAGTTAACTGTCACAATGTTTTTGTTGTAAATGAGCATGACGCTCATTTTATAGCTGGAGAAACCTCTTGCTGAAATGCAGCTGTGTTGGAAGCACAAGTAAAATGAACGATGGCAGCGGGATAGGCTTCAGAAATGCTTTTTGCCAGAATAAGGCAGGACCACAGAGCCACAGAACACCCTTAATTGGCCGTCACACACACATGGGTCATCGAGTCCAGGTCCACACAGCAGCACCCAAATCCAAGCCCAATGTCTGAGAGTGCTGCCCCTCCGCTCCCAGTGAGGAGCTGTATGACCATGAGGGCCCTCAGCATCCTCTGCTCTGCACCCAACAAATGCAGAGCCCTCAGTTGCTCCTCATCTTCTCCTCCAGACCCATCACCATCTTTGTAGCCCTCCTTAGGGCACTCTCTGATATCTTCATATCCTTCTTATACTGTGGCACCTAAACCTGAACACAGTGCTTGAGGTCAGGCCAGAACTTGCTTTTATGTGAACGCTTTTGAGCTGCTGGTCTCCACAGGAAATGTTATCTGTGGCACATGGAGTGATTAATGGTACTGCAATGATTGCTTTTAGACCGGTTTATTTGGTCATGGAGTTGTTGCTGTGGTAGCATCCTGATGGAAAAGGCAAGTGGGAAGTAAGAAGGAAAAAGTGTCAGAAATATAGATTGTTTTTGCTTGCAGACACAGTCTTCCTAATCTGTACATAAATAATCTACAGTGGAAGAGAGACAAACTACTCAACTCTGAGGGAGATCACAAAAAGATTTCTAGGCTTTGTTGTTGTAGACAGATGCACTTGTAAGATGCGTCTGGGTTGGCATGTGTGGGTTTGTGTGGCCATGTTAGTAAAACACATTCACTTCGGCTTAGAGGTGAAATCCTGGCAGTGGTCAAGTCAGTGGGACTTCTGCCAGTGATTTTAATCAGAGCTAGAATTTCACCCTAGGTCTATAATCTTGTGTAATCTCCCTTTGAAGTCACATGGATTTTTTAACCAATGTGTTATATAACACCAAAACAATTCATTATCCACACAATATTGTCTGCTTTCCCACATAACCAAAACTGAATGTTGAAAATGTCTTCTAGAAAAAAAAAAAAATCTGTTGATGATGATGTTGAATTCAATCTGTTGACTTTTATTTTTGTTGTTGTTTTGCTTTTTATGATTTTTGAAATACTCTTTTTGAGTCATCACCTCAATTGCGTAGGTATATTTTTCTATAAAGCCCCATCTGACCACATAGGTAACCGCGCTTTAAGCAAGAAGATGGAATAGAAACTTGCACCAATCCCTCCCAACCTCAATTATTCTCTGATCTGGTGATCCTGTTTTGGATCTTAGAAATGCATTTTAGACCTATCTGCTGAGTTAGGAATTGATATGTTATTGAAGATGAAGATTGCCTCCTTACTGTGAGTATAATTATCAGCCAGTTTCAAGTAGGAAATCCTGGGTTTAAGTTTGTATCTGTGGGCGTTTGGGAGCCTGTATCCAAGGGCTGGCTCTACTGAAAGCTGGGAACCTCCATCTCCATCTTACACAGAGTCACAATTTGACTGTGGCATCAATACCACATCTGGGAGTTTTAGTGCCACAAACAGAAGTTGAGGTGGAAACCCCTTCAATGCAATAGCCCAGTGCTTCCATTTCACTGTGAATTAGGCAGGTAGCACAATGTTACTTTGGGGGAGGACTCTGTGTTGTTTTGGAAGGGGTTTCTTCTTTTGAATCCTAAGATAATTATGAATCCTTAGACGTTTTCAAGATGAGACCAGCCAGAGTCCTGCACAACCTGGTCTGAGTTCAGCATTGACTCTGCTTCAAGCAGGAGGTGGAACTAGAGATCCCAAAGTCCCTTCCACTCAGAATTACTCCGTGATTTTGAATAATGCACACTTCTCCTCAAACAAGTACTTAGTAGGTCCTTACCAACCACAGTGATCAGCTATGCAGTGACAGTACATGAGATGATCATTCATGTGCTGGTTGTTTTTAACTTCAGTGCTCATGGAGGATGCATAGCTGGATTTGTGTATTCCCTTTAAGATCTTCATCAGACGTTCTACCTGGAATCAATGTATTTGAAACTTTGGTGCCTGTTGCATTCAGGTCTGCAGATCACTGGCAGAAGGGATGCAGCAGTACAAACACAAGTGCTTGGGATGAATGAAGAAATTATGGTACAGCATTCCTTGGCCTCTGCAGAAATCAAACTGCGAGAAGAATGGCCTTTCAGGGATTATGAATCTTTGTTGCTGTCTGCATTAAAGTAAAATCCTGTTCCGTTAGATGCTAAGCCCTCTGTAGGCATGCAGTGAAAGTATTTTGCTCTGGGGAGTTTATATTATTTATGGTAAAAGCTGAGGAAGATCTTCGACAGCAACAAACACTGGAGAAATTTTTTACTAGAAGTCGAAACATACATCAGGAATGGAAGGGACAGGTCAGCATCCCGTTACCTTATCGTGTGGTCTTTCAGGATTTAGGAGTTCTGATGCAGTGCACATCTGGGAAGGTGTTCTATTCTCTGATAAATATTGTGATTCAAGGAGTAAGACTGCTGTTGTCCTTGATAGCTTTGTATCTACACGTTTGTAACGTGTAATATTAAAAACAGATAAGGAAACATTTCTGGCTCTATTAATTCATCTATACCTCAGTTTAATGAGGTACCTTTTTCAACCTTATACCAAGTTATTTGGGGATTTTAATAAAAAGACTTGGCTGGCAGCTCCTATTTCTTTGCAACTTCTTTATTTGCGTAAGTTTTTATTTAACCATTCTTTTTTTTTTTTTTTTTTAGCATTGACTTTCAGTTTTTCCCCCTCTTAAAAGAAAAACCTTTACCTTTACAAATCAGCCAGGTCTGAATGAATGTGCACACACTTCATGCTAGCTGTGGAGCACATCTTTTTGGGGCTGTGAGTTTTCTTTGGTGAGGGTTAACTTCACAATACTTGGAGGTGACTGTTCCAGCCTGGGAATTGTTTCAAGTGGCAGATTAAGAGGTTTATGGAGAGGCTTGTCTAAAGCACTTAGGAATGCAGGCTTTGCAATAGAAGGTGCAATAATTTGTCATTTAAGTCTGGTAACCTGCCTGCAGCAGCTGTCAGTCTCTCATACCGTGGCGAAAATCTGTTCTCTTTTCTCAGCCTCCCTTGTGCAACTGGGCTGGTTCCTCGTGCAGTGCATCATAGCGCGACTGTGGGAAAACAGACTGTGTTCTGAAAGAATAATTAAGCTCCTTACACTGCAAATATGACCCACATTTTTAAAATTTAGAATTCAGTACAAAGAGTTTTGGGCTGTAGGTAATCTGGTTTTTGTTCTCCAAATACACAGTGGAGAACAAAGCTTTCTGTCCTTTCTCAGAAGTATTGTGTTTTTCTACGGAAGCAAATACAATCTGAAGCAAAAGAAGGACTTAGGCTTGGTGATGCCCCAAGAACTGCTTTAAGAAAACAAATGGTAAATGGGAAGTGCAGAACAAGAAATGAGTGGATGAAAGCTTGTTAAAGTGGAATTAAAGTCCCATTTCTAATTATGAGCAATGAGAAGAGGAGCTTGCCGCTCAGTACTGCTTTCTGATTTCCATCATTGGTGATGAGAGGCAAAAGCTCCATCTGGTATTTGGGGACTACCTGATACTGGGGGAGTACTGGGAGCTAATGAAAGTTTGTTCTGCTATTTTGGCTGCTTACATGCTGTCCTCCTGTCACAACTCTGGGCCTTTCTTGTCACCATCCCAAGGAATGACTTCAGAGGTCTGGGATGGAAAGACCAACATATGTGAGAATACCATCTCTTCATCTCATTCCTGAACTCCACCTGAGCAGGAAGATTTCACTTTCTCCTTTTGTTTTATTTTTCCCCAATCCCTCTTTTGTTCTGTGTTTTCAGAGAGCATGTGCTGTAGCTTTTCTTCTGCCTTAAGGCTCAGCACCTGAAGGAAAACCTTAAACAGCCAAATTTTGCTCTAAATTGGAGGTATTACTGCGTGGCTGGTTAGACACTGTACCATGCCTGAGTTTCTCCAGATAAAAAAAGCAGGAATAAAGTTGTTGGAGTTTCAATAGCGTTGCCCTTCTTACCTGTTGTTTCAACAGTTGCCTGTGTTGAAATGAAAACGTGTCAGCTTGGGATGTTTTACATTCTCTTTCCTCATTTCTGCACCTGTAATAAAACATTTTTTTTTAAATAGCATATGTTGCTTTGACACTAATCAGACCTATGTTTCTCTAGGTTGAAAGTTCAAAATTTGCTTAATTATTAAATGCTATACTGTGACAGAGCTCACCTTTGCGCTCTCAGCACCTATTTATTATAGGAATGTTATCTCAGCAAGTCCACGATGGTGGAGCAGGGCTTTCATTTGTGTTTCTGCTCTGTGTTACCCACCCACCTGTGTCATATACACCTCTGTTCCATCAAGGAAAGTCCAGAAGCAGCAAAGCAACCAAGCTCAGTGGTGTCACAGTGCAGTAACAACCAACTCACCTCTCCCAGCTGCAGTCTTCGCCTTCTCATAGGTTATGGAGTGGCTGCAAAGGGTGCGTTGATGGAAGAGCATTAAAGAATTAGGACACTTTTTGCTCTTGAATCTGTGGTTGACTTTGTGGGAATGCTTTATACTGCATTCTCACCACAAGTGAAATGGAACGTGCTAAGGTATTTTGCAAGAATGCTGAGATGAAGCTAAAGTGTTTGGTGAACAGCTTTGGTAGGATTTTAGCCTGGTTAGGGAATTTTGCAATGCAAATACAGAATTAAATAAAAGTCCTGATCAGAAAAATCTACTTGACATGTTTGTTAGTCAAACCGTGCTTCTAATGGAGTGCTCTTCCACAAAAGCGATCCCCTGTTTATGATGAAAGGAAGGTGTGCAGACTCTGCCAAAATAAAGGTACTTCTGGGACCAAAGTGGAGAGGGGGCTGTGCAGATGAGGAGCTGGGAGGCAAATATGTTAACACCGAGGGAGCCGAACCATTCACTGTGGGAGTGGAGGACTGGCTAAACCCCACTCCACTGTATGTCCATCTTGGTTAAAGCTCTGGATGCACAGGAAAGATAAACGAAGGTGAACAAACAAGAATAGATATCAGTACCCATGTATTTATTCATTTACTGGGGGTTATTTCATGGGATAATTATGCAAGTTATTGGAAACTTTGGATTTTGCATTTGATCTTGTCCATGGGAGGCTGTTGTCTAGAGTGAATAATTTAAGCACCTATGTGCAGAATGAAAGGGAAAAGAATAACTACAAATGTGATGATTGCAAGAATACATTGAATACCATAGCTCACAAGCTGGCTATTAGAGGTACTTAAGATCAGGACTACTAAAATATATTTTTTTCTCCCCATTTATGATGCATAGTGAAGGGAGCCCAGTCTGATTAAATTAAAAGAAAAAAAAGATTCTTCTTGTGGATCATCAGATGGCTCAGAATTACATTGTGATAGAAAGCAGTTGGAGGGAATGGATTCAACCTTTATGAATTCAAAGGCAAGTAGTTTCTTAAACTTTGTCACCGTTAGACAGTTGGTTGTCCCTAGTGCCCAACCTAAACCTTCTGTCCTACAAATAACGTTGGTTTATTTTTATTCTTGGGTCAGTGGCCATGGAGACCTGTTCACATTCTTATGACAACCACAAACATGTTCTTTCTTGTCTTCTCTTTCCTAGTCAACACGCAGATCACAGTTGATAAATTTCTTATTGTTCTCTGGACTGTTGGGTTTTGGGGCACTGTATTTTGAGAAACCTCTGGACAGGGGTCTTGCCGGAGTCTTACAAAGGTAATAAATAAAGACACTCCCTCTAGCCAGGCCAACAGTAATGCCGTGCAGAAGCCTTCCAGCCTTAGTGGCAGGCCATCACTAATTACTGTTTCTTATTTTATGGGCACTTTTTTTGCCACAGTGATTTCATCTATACCTCGTTTCCCCAGTTTGGTTATGAGAACATCCTGTGGGATAAAGTAAGAAGCTTTACAGTATATATATGCTGTTTCTTCTTTACTCAAAGGCTATTTACTAGTTCAGGTTAAATTAGATTAACATGTGATTTATTCTTGGCATACCCGTGTAAGATACATATTTCATTGTTACCTAAGTAGTAAGCAGTAACTCATGGATCCCCCAAAAGAACCTTAAATTATAGAATAGGGCTGTGCTTCCTGCTCTGTAATTCCCTCATCCCAGTGATGTAAAGTACCAGTCAGAGAAAGAAATTACAATTTGTTATATACATATATACACGTATAAAAATATGCATTTTGGGGTGCATTTGTTTACTGCCTGAGTATAGATTGGAAAAAAAAAAAAAAAAGAAAAAAAAAAAAAGAGACTCCCTCTGTAGATCCTGGTGTTCATATTGGTGATAGTGTGGTTGTTGCCTGGGAAGAGTGCAAAGTGCTTTTTGTGCTGGCAGATTTGAAAGCAGAGCATTATTGCCTTTCCCTACTGGCATGTTTATGAAGCATCTTACACCAATTCTCTCCTCCCTCCGTTCTTTAAAATGGCTAAGCTTTTGTCTTCTTGTCAATTTAAGACTGTTTTATCATGTTTATACACCTCTACACCTTTCTAATTTGTACCTTCTCTGGCATCTGGGGGTTGAAACTAGAAGATCTTGAAGGTCCTTTTCAACCCAGGCCATTCTATGATCTTGCAGCACCTGCATGTAAACTGTTTTCTTCACTATATTTGTTTATTTTTCTTCCAGTGTAGTATGCTTGTGCCATTGATAAACTTTCACTGGCTCCAGGTAAACAGAGCAAGGGTCTTGAAAAGACAGTCTTGTCTGTGTGTTTGTGACCCGGAGGGTCTGGAATGTGGAAACAGATCTGGAGAGTGTGGTCCTGGTGGGGTTCTGGTGGAGAGGAGAGCAGTGGTGTGACCAGCAGAGAGGTGGGTTTTGCAGACCCGAAGTGTCACAGTAAGTCCTGCCTTGGGCTGATCCTGTGTTTGGGAACAAAAGCAGAAGAGAAGCAGAAGGAAGGTGCCATTTGCCAAAATGGCAATTTTGGCACGTTGAGAAAGAAAATAAAGATGTCTTCATGGAGTACACCTTCATCCCCCTGGGCAGTTCTTTGCTGAATTATGAGCATTGCATATTGTTTTGTTTGAAGTCCTTCGTTCTGTCACAACACCTAATCCTCACGTTCCCAATAATCCAGGTGTTACCATTTTTAAAGCCACCCATCCTCCCCACAGCAGCAGCTCCGTCAGCAGTGCTTAATACAGAAGATTTGTGTTTGTCTGAGAGCAATCACTGCAAACAAGAAAGCAAGTAGGAACAAACGTCTTTGGAAGGCAGCATCCGTGTGGGCAGGGAGGAAGTTGGTGAAGTGGAACGATGCAGTAATCCTGATGTTGAGTGGTTTAAGGCTCTAATCACTTTCCTTTGCACACGAGTCTCATATCTGTCATTAATTTTAATGAGCCTTCTGTGCCAAGCCTGCAAGAAGAAAGGGTCCTAATTTGTCCCACTGCCGAACTGTTTCATTGGAAAATATCCTCCTGTCTTTCTGTTGAAATGTTAGCTGACAGCTCTGACACAGGAACAGACCTTGTAATAAGGAATTGGCCACAGATCCGATAGCTGTGGTGAGAAAGGGAAACACAGAATCACTGAATATCCTGAGTTGGAAGAGACCCACGAGGAACATCGAGTCCAACTCCTGGCTCCACCAGGACCACCCAAAATCAAACCATATTTCTGAGAGCCATGAGCAGGCTGGTGCAAGACTGAGGATCAAAACCCATTGGTTCCTGCTTGCTCCCTCAGTGGATCTGGGTAAATCCCTGACAAGCTCCACTTTCTTTTCTTGATTTCTACAAAGGAGGAAAACCTGTCCTTATCTCCCTAATAGAATTATTGTGAAGATGAACTGTATCGTGTTTGTAAAACACTCCAGGCATGAGAAGTTCTATTTACATGTTATTGTTATTATGAGCTGCCCTCCTTATTAACCTGGCGAGCCTTTCTTGACATTAAGCTTTAGCCTGCAACCATCTTACACGATTCCATAAAAAATGAATAGCAGGTGAGCAGCTTCACCAAATATTTGCGGTGACCTACTGAACACATTTATAGTAGCAACCTTATAAACCCAGAATAATTGAAGAACAACCCACAAACCAGTTGCAGCCTGGAAAATCCTAATTTGTGACTACTTTCTGCCTTCGTCTTAGTAACATTTTTATTTTGTTGCACTTCTTTTTTTTTCATGCAAATTTGCACTGCAGGCTGCAAAAGCCATTTGTGCCTGTTGGCAGCAGGGGAATAGGAGCCAACCTGTCACTTCAGGCAGCAGAGAATGCCTTGCCCCTTGCAGAGCCATCCACTCTTGTGTCTCCCTGGCAGCTGGCAGTTCAGCCAGGCCACTTCGCTGCACAGCTTTTCTGGTGAAAATTCCTTACTTAGTTTCAAACTTCTGAATAGCATTTTGGCTTTGGAATTTCTTTCTGCTCCCAGCACCTGGGGGCTGCCTGCTGGGCTGCCTTGCCTCCCAAATGTAGACATTTTGTCTTGAAGGTGGCGTTACTTTGGAACTGCTCAAAGGGATTGCAACTATGTGGAACAGGCAACTAGAGCTGAATTACTCTATTAAGGTGTTGAGGTACTTGAGTAAAGTAGGATAGATTTTTTCCTGGAGTCGCTCTTGGTTGCTATAATTATCTAAATATTTCTTTATGTAATAAGATGCTGCTCACAGTCAAAAGTACTCATGGATCCCAGCAGGGAAACGTGGCCTGTGGAGATTGCTGTTGCTGCTACATAGTGCAGGTTCCTGATTATTATTAGTGTTAGTATCTGATATTTGTTAACAAACAGTACTTGAGAGCCATCAGGCTCTAGGAGGCCTGCGGATCATTTTGGGTCATTAGCAAAGCTTAAGAGCTTTGTCGTTTGGGATAGCACAAATTTGTGTACTCTAAACTAACCCAGCACCTCTTCAGCTGAAATTATAGTTACTATGAGCTGAGCTGGTGATAGTTCTATGGCAAAAATATATGTACTTTTCACTAATCACAGAGCTCTGAGATCTCTTCGGTGAAAAACACTGAATTATATGTGGACTATCAACCGTGGTCTCCTTTTCCTGTACTCTTGCTACATTCCTACTTCCCACTTTGTTCTGTTAGCTGAGCAGTTGCCTTCCTTGGCCCTTAATCATTGGCTCCTGTGACATCTCTGTGCCTCTTTTTCACTCCTGTGCTTTCCAGAGAGATTTCACCTACCTTGTCTTTATCTGGCATCAGTGAGAGGAGCACAAAGATCTTTACCTCAATTTGTGTGTTGGAGACTCCCCTGATCACAGGAGATGCCAAGAGCAATTTTGGGGTCAGCCCTGGCTGTGCACTGTATCTCCAGGGCAGCATATGCAGAATAACTCAAACCTCTGAATATCTTTCTCTTGCAGTTGTGTGAGTACGAATGAACTGTGGTTCTTACTGACAATATTTAGGTACTTTTATCTGAAATGCATGATTTGTTTTAGCTTTAGGTAAGTCACCAACACTAAACACCTCGAGTATTTTCCACGATTAGTGCCAAAGATGGCAAAAAAAACCCAACAAAACCAAACACCCAAAAAACCAGTTGGGTACAGTCTGCCCCAACATTTCACCTGCCCCTGCTGCTTTTTTGGAGGGCTTCTTCAGTGTGGATGGACATGTCAGATCACCTGAGTGTTGAGGAGTCAGCTATGATTGCCCAGAGGGACTGGGACAACTTGCCCACTGGTGGCTCTATGAAGGACCAGGTAGCCCATCCCTGCTGAAGAGGATATGCTGTCAGTTTTCAGGGGAAGCTTCAGTTTTTCAGGACTGAAGCTTCTGTTGCCTTTCATAGTTTAGTCTCATAGGATTTATTTTTTTCCCCCAAAGTAAACTGGTGAGCAATAAATCATCTGCTTTTTCTTTTTTTTCTTTTTCTTTTTGAGGTTGACAGCTGATTTCCTTCCTCTTTCTCTTTGAAGATCTCAGCTCTTCTTTTGTAGTTGTTAGTTAAACTTTTGGCCTGGGGTCTGGTAGAGTTCTCAAACCTTTGCAGCTCGGTGGATGCACAAAGCATTATAAGATCTCAGGAACTGCGAACTCTTGCCAGAAAATAAACAGCTAGTACAGAAGTACAAAGGGCAGCATTTTCTTTATTCTTTTGCACACAGATAGTTGATTGCCAAACATCCACATCGGGCTTGGGGCATGAAGTGCTTGATCTTGTGTTTGAGATTTCAAACAAGAAGTACTCATAGCCAACACAGTGTGAAACGCATATGTGTATTTTGTTGTTGTTCTGTGTTTCCAGTTGTTCTCCTCCATAACCTTTTAATAGTACTTGCCGGTTCCTCTTTGCTCTTCACAAGTTACATGCAGTTTGCATTGAGTTTGAATTCCCCAAGCTCGTAAAGGCAGGAGGCACTGAAATAGACCAGGCTGGGCGTTCTCTCAGTGGGAGAGCTTGCCTTGCTATTGACTTTCAAAAATAATTTTTTTGATCGTATTTGTCTTTGGTGGTTGGGAAAATCAGCACTGGGGTTGCTTTAATTGGCAGAGGTACTCAACAGCAAAGAACGTGCTGTTTATTATGTATGAGCGCTGCCGTTTTAATGGCTATTACGAATCAAAGAGGATTTGTATTTATTTCATTAGGTGTTTTTGACTATTCCAGCCTAAATTAATGTATAAAGATTTTATATAAGCATACCCACCCAAGAAGTGTTGAAAGAATATTGGTAAGGTTACAAAGTGAAGGCCAAAGCTAGGAAATGTTTGGATATAAGTAGTCTATCCAGCTTACATTCCTTTCTTTTCTACAGATGCATTAAGATACAGCTGCTGACGTGTAAGCCTATAATATAGCATTTGAGTTGTGCTGAAGTAACCTACCAGGTCTTCAGCTTCCTTGCGCCCATACACACGCTAGGCAGTACTACCCGCTTCAGTCCTCTCTTTGCAGAAATTCTATCAATCACAGAGAAGAACAACATAATTCCTGCCAAAGGATGCCAGGCATATTGGTGAAGCATTCTCTTGTGGAGCACAGATCACGGTATGTGTCAGCGTCCCCATATAAAGCAGCTGCATTTAGGAGCCTTTTTGTAAGAACAGAAATGTTTGTGTGGTGCAGACTGCCCTGCCGAACTGAGGCTCTTTGATTAAAACCAAGGACGAGCTAGAAATTTCCCACTGGAAGCTACCATGAAATTGTTTTTGCTATTAAAAAAAGGACATTTTCCTGCAACGTTTTTGAGAAACGGCTGAAATATTTTGGCTGAAGTTTCCCCAGTCAGTTCCTGTTTGGGGCAGATGCAGCTTTGAAAAACTTCTGCTCTTTCTCGTTACTATTTGGCAAGGCTTAAGGGCAACTTAAAACAGGTTGTTAAAATAGAAATTGCCAAATAGTTGATTCAGATGCAGCCCCAGTTTTGAATATGTGTCTGTAGCTGAAGCCATATATCAAGTTTATGACCTTCAAACTAGTTTTGTAAGGTATGAGAGCTGCTGACCTGCACTGCAGCACTCTGAGCAGCTGACACAGGAACTGCTCTTTGTGATTTTTATAAACCAAAGAACTTCAGTAGTGGGGAAAGATCGCTGTGGGCTGCTCTGTATTGTCCTGCTACCTCATTTCCTCTATGAAAAAAAGGGACGAATTTGGCTTGAAAGCGTAGTCTAAGCAGCTGAATGTTTGTGGTTACATCTGGAGGAACGAGCTGAGCTGGTGGTTTCTTAAAAGATCCGTGTGCAATGGCACTTGCTGCCAGTGAGCATATTGTGCGTGTGTGTTGAGAGAGAGACAGAAACATTGATGCATCCCCACAGTGCTGCACTTGTGTTTTTTTTTTGGATGGAAATGTCTCCAGTTCTTTCCTTCTTAGAGGTGTTGATTGGCCAGCATTGGTACCAGCCACACGCACACAATGGTTGGCATCCTATTTCACAGCTTCTAATGACAAAGTGTAGACCTATCACAAAAACCAAAAGCTGCAACCATGATATACTACAGGAAAGGGGTTGGAGTCATCAAGTATGCTACCAGGTTTTTCTTTTGAAGTATACTTTCCTGGCAGGAAGAATTTGTTAGATAAATTTCCCAGGTGGCCCTGGAAAAGGGACCACACATCAAAAGATGAAAAGCAAACAACCAAACAAAGCACTTTCACACTGGAGCAGGAGGGAAGGCAGAAGAGGAAATTCTTCCTGTCCCAAAGCTCTCCATTTGTTTTGACCAAAGCTTTCCATTTGCTTTAACCTTAAGCATGTGAATCACTTCATCTTCTCCCAGTGATCCTCTGTACAGCCCATGCAAGAGCATTACTTTTATCCTTTCAGTACAAGAGCACTTACCAAGATAAACCTATTTATTTTTGCAAAACTGAAGTGAGCAATACATTCAAGAGGAAGGTTAGCCGTGTAATAACAGATGATGCCGGTGTCCAGTTTTCTCTTGATGGCTCTGAACCACTTGTGTGAGCCAGCTTTGTCTTGGAAGACCACAGCTAGTGTTACCAAAGGCAGGTGGGTAAAGGCTAGAGGTCTGGGGCTATGGGTGTTAAGCTCCATATTAACTTTAAATGTAATCAGTGGCCACTTCCATCCCTTACTTTGAAATCTGTCATTTGAAGTGGCATACTGCAGGCAGTTCTGGGGCCTCTGTTTTAATCTCCTGGATCTTCTCTGCATCCCTTCCTTCTGCTCTATAGAAAATAGAGAAAAACTGCTCAGTATCTACCATGGCTTGAGGTGCTGTCACCACACTACACAAAAATCTGACTCCAGAGTCCATCTCCCAAAAGCATTGAAACGTTATGCTGCAAAGCTTAAGACGTTTCTACATCCCTTTCCTTTAAATTGTGTCTGCCAATAAAACTTTGGTGGTAGTCTCTTCTGAGGCTCTGATGAGAGGCAATTGGGCTCTGACACCAAAGAGTACATTCTGCAGAGAAAAATTCTGCCTAAAAGCCATGGCTGAGGTGGAAGACAGCTTATTACACATGCCAACATGCTGGCAGCACTGCAGCTGGAGGTCCCCATGGACCCTGCAGTCTGTTACACATTGGTATTTCAGGTGTGTGGGGCTGGAAGGCTGAAGGACTGGGAAATCTGCTTTTCACATTTCTTTGCAATCAAGACGTGAATCAGCGGTCCTGGAGAAACAAATACCTCAAGCTGTATGCGGTTGGGAATGTTTATTTTGTTTCAGGACGTTATAACTGGTGTATTATGCCACATTAGCCGTGTTTTAACTCTGAGCGCTATGAGAGAGAAACCCAAGAGTATTTTGGAGCTGTATTTACTCCTTTTCCAAAACAGCTGCCACCTTGTGCGTTCTCTAAAAGAGCACTGCCAACAGTAAGCACATATAGCAATTAATATATTCTAAAATACAGTTCTCGGAGTATTTTAATGAACTGTAGGGGTGGATTGTCTTTGGCAGGAGCACTGCGGAGGTATCCAACAGAAAGGGCAAGGGTGAAAGGCTTGGAGTGGTTTGCACAGCCCTAAGCCGGTGGCTGTTTGTTGATCCAGCGGTGCTGTTTGTCACACTCAGTGCTGGTGTCCCACCAAACGCCACCCCAGGGTTCCTAATGCTGCCTGTTTAATGCTGTGCTATCATCGCTGCATCCAAATCACACCAACTGGTGCATGTTGATACACGCTGTTCTGTAAAAAGGCACTGTGACTGAATAGCACGTAGTCCAAAGAAGCAGAAAACGATGCTTTAAATTACAGAATGCTGCCCAAGAAACAAGATTTAATTCTCCAACCCTCCAAACAGGTGATGCTGCGAGTCTCGTTCCTGCTCAGAAGCTCACTTGGCACTGGTAGCTGCGGGGTGCTTCATGGGAGCTCTGCTAGTTTGGGTTTAATTTTGGTTAAGCAAAATATCTTTCAAATTTTAAAGACCAAGTTTAGCATTCTGGTCTCTGCCTTGAGTATTTTTTCAGCATAATTATGTGTTTGGTTAGAAGTGATGACTGAGATGAAATTGGGGCATCCCTGCTGACTTCTGGTTTTCTCCAGTGCTGTTTCTTCAGCTGTGCTGCTTGGTTTTAGCAAAGTGGGGTGCAGCTGGCAATGAATCTCAGGTGTCCATGACTAAGAAAGCCAATGAAAATGTTCTTGATGGGATTTTAATATCAGCTGACCTTGTAATTACAAGTACTGTCCTGGGAACATTAAAACAAGTGCCAGGAAGATGCCCATAAAGCAATCAGGTCGGCTGATTGGATTTCATCTGTAGATAATGAACGGTAGCTGCTGTGTAGAAAATTGAAAGCTTGAAAGGCAGAAGAGCTGGTGAGGACCAGGCAGCTTGGTAATGGCCAGAGGTTATTTGCTGCTTCAGGCAAAAGTTGTTCATTGTTTATTTACCGTTTATTGTATGCTCTGCCAAATTTGGGACAAGAATGCTAAAAGGGAATTTCAAAAGGGACGGGTCACAGCTAGGCTGTGAAACCAACTGACTGGAAATGCTGCTGCCACTCTGCTCCTGCAAATGGGAGAGGTTGTAGTGTCAGCATTTCTTCTTTTTCTCACACGGCTCAGCCTCCCAGGAAGACACTAATAGGACACTTGTTATTATGGATACATCTTTCACTCCTTACCATGCGCATATAACAGGGAGTATGGACTGGGAAAGATGGGAAGGCTTGAAAGCGTTCATATGCAGCACTAGTTTTTATATATGTATCCATAGCTTTACATGTGTATGTATTATTAGGGAGGTGTGTATATATATATATTCACACACATTATTACTCTTATTGCTCAGGTTCTGGGTAGAAGTAAGATGAATCCAGTTGTGTCCTTTTATTTGCTGCATGTATAGGTTTCACCCTCCATAAGGACGTACCTTTTCCATTATTTCATGAATCTCTCAAGTGAAAATTCCTTTTGGTGGCCTTAATGACTGTTTTGTGTGCAATGCCCTCTTGCTTTTTTAACACAGCATAGAAAAGAATGCTAAAGAAACACTCATAAGCTTTTCTTCTGCAATGATCCTTTGTAGTTGTATTTGTGGGGCTTTTATAATTACTATTATTTTGTTGGTTGGATATTTGTTGAGTTCTTTAAAACCAAACCACATTCACTTTTCTTTAGGCAAATTACTTCTAGGATGTATTTAAAAAGCTGTTGCCTGTGGCCAGAGACTGGGAGAACACGCTTTTCTTTCTGCTGGGGGTAGATTGCTTTAAATTATTATTGACGTGGTAGACATGGGAAGCAATGCTTGAACTCTGAGTGCTTTATTTGTTAGTTTTTAAAATTATTATTTTGATTTTTTTTTTCCAATAATTCCCCGCAGTGGAAATCAAACAATTCTTCTTAAAAATAACTGCTCTCTCACCGAATGCTTCCTATATCCAGAACTGCTCTTTGCAAACTTAAGTAAACGCTGGACTCTTATCACAAATGGCATCTGTTTCAGAGCTCATTACCACAGGGTTCTGCTGTGCCAGTGGATGCCACAATGAAAGAGCAGGGCTTTGCCTCCAGGCCTCCTGCTGCCCTCTGGGGAGGGAATGTGGCTGTGTGTGAGGTCCCCACACTTGGCATTACCTGGCCACTCACCAGCACCTGTGGAGCATCCTTCTCCTAGAGCTCATGGAGTCATGGAAGGTTGGAAAAGACCATTGAGATCATCAAGTCCAACTGTCAACCCAGCCCTCCATGCCCACTGATCATGTCCTCAGTGCCACATCTCCACAGTTCTGGATCACCTCCAAGAACAGTGACTGCACCACTGCCCTGGGCAACCTGTGCCACTGCATTGCTGCTCCTAGAGCTGGGCAACTCACAGGTGTTGCACTGGCAATGAAGCAGCCTTGCTCTTAGGCAGGTAAATAATCCTCCCATTGGCCAAAAATCCCTCTCTTTACAGTGTAAAATGTCTGACTGCTCTTTCTGATATGAACTACTATGGTATTAGGGTTGAGACTATTCCTCAAGCATTCCTGCCAGTCTGCAAATGTTCGTGTTGTTCATACTCATGGCATTCAGCCTCCCACTAAACTGTGCCTCTGCAAATGAAAATGAGCAGATAAACTGGTTTACTTTACTGTCATTAACATGACAAATATGTGTACCACGTTCTTTGTGGCGAGTTTTTGACTCTTTGCCAGCTGTCTGCATGGCAATACATTTATTTAAAAGCATTTATTTTCTGACTGTGCTTTCTTTAAGTGCTGCAGGGCAGTGTTACCTCCATTTTTTCAGCAGCCAGTTGATACCAGTGGAGATCTTTGTACTTCACCTTCTAAGCCTTTGATGACATTTTAACTGCTCATTATGGTATGTAAACTTTATCCTTTTCTAGGTGGGCTCTTGCTTCAATTCAAAGTTAATGGTTACTATTTATTGCATACTTTAGACTAGCATGCAGCAAAGTTGGTACGTGCATGTAGGGCCTTAGAAAACCCAGAATCTCCAATATGAAGAACATTCTGTCCCTAGGCAGGCTGTGCAAACATGGGAGTACATGAGTAATTTACCTGTGCCCTGGAGTTATGGGGACAACTTAGGTGAAGTAGCTCAGCGCCCAGCATGACTGAGCCCTAAGATGGGTAACAAATAGTCATAAAGCTCAAAGAGAAGAAAACAGGCTGTGCAACCTGCAAGAACATCTTAATTCCTGGATGGTGGTGCCATGATGTTACTGTAGTGGGATGTTTTCTTTTAGTGCTCTTTGGAGAGCTGCAGGTGTGCTAGAACTCTTTATGTTCTCAGCCTCAGACTCTAAACCAAGAACTTGAAATACCGCGGACGCTTCTGATGGGGCAGGTTTTAGGTGGAGCTGATGACCATTACAGAATCATAGTGGTTGGAAGGGACCTCCAGAGATCATCGAGTCCAATCCTCCTGCCAAAGCAGGTTCCCTACACCAGGTCACACAGGTAGGCGTCCAGGCGGGTCTTGAATATCTCCAGAGAAGGAGACTCCACAACCCCCCTGGGCAGCCTGTTCCAGTGCTCCATCACCCTCACCGTAGAGAAGCTCTTGCGCACATCCGTGCAGAACTTCCTATGCTCCCGTTTCTGGCCGATTCCCTTTGTCCTGTCTCCACACACTGCTGAAAAGAGCCTGGCCTTGCCGCTTTGCCCCCCACACCTTAGAAATGTATAGATAGATGTTAGATATTTATTTATATCACCTTTGTCCAAAACCATTTCCTGGCCTCTTGGGCACTGATTCCTCCATCCCTGTGGGGAGAGGGACCTGAAGCATCTGGAGCAGGGGCAGCAGCAGAGCTGAGGCATCTCCACTGGATGCATCCATGCTATGTCCTCAAGGAAGCACTCATCCTTGGAGGTCCCACTTCAGGACCAGTGAAGCCAGGAAGTGATATTGCAGAGTACAGGTTTTCATACATTCCAGTTAAAAGCCTTGGTGTGCATGCAGAAGCACGGGGCTTCATGCTGAAGCCCACAGTTTGAGCTTTTTGTTGACCCACCAGTTCTTGCTCCCATGTGATTTTCTCCCATTTCTAGATGCCATGGTATCATCCCTCATCTTTTCTCTTTTGGGACTATTTCTGTTCTTTTCTACACAGTGTAATTCAGGCCATACTGATTCAGCGATAGCTTCTGTTGAGTGCTGCACAATTCTGACCTAAAATCTCCCAATGCATCTATCTGAGGCAAGGCTGAATGAGGGACCACTGAGCCTCCTACACTCTCTTATTTTTCCTAGGAGATCAGGATAGTTCTGAAGTACTTCACCCCGTGATAGAAGATAAGAGTCCAAAATGTCAGTCCTTCATGAGTTATTGGGCACCACGTCCCAGCCCAACCCTCATAATTCTCCTCTGTCACTCAGAAACCTTCACTGACCCCCCTCTCCCCCCCCCCCCACCCCCAGCCTTGCTCTGACATCTCTCCAGCAGTGCCTCCTGCCATGTAGGAAGCAGGCTGTGTCTGTCTCTAGATGTGGGGATGAGGCGTGAAAGACAGGGGGAAAAGTTAGTACAACATAGGGCACAAGGCTATTTCTCAGCCTCCAAAGCTGTTTCTGTATGAGCACTCAATCATTTCAGTGTGGCTATGGTTTGGGTATACGTGTAAATACAGAGAAGATAAACAGATAGCGAAGAATTAGGCATACTAACCCAAGCAGGTATCAGCTGCGTGCGTCTGTCCTGTTTTTGGTTCGGGGCATCCCTGGCACAGTGCCTTGGCTGCAGAGGTTTGTAGGGTGCTGACTCTGGAGAGATGGGTGCTCACTCACTGGGTTTTGGTGGATCTCGCATGGATGCTCTGCTTCTGGCTTGTCAACAGTGAGTCACAAATTCCAACTGTTCGTTTCATTGCTTGGTAGATCATGCTGAAGAATTGCAAAGAAAAAACTGTGACTGTTTGAGATGAATAAAAGATGAACTGTGGATTTTGTTTTCCATGGGGTGTTTCTCCCCTCTCTCTTTTCCATTTCATTTCATCCCCACCACCTTTAGTTTCCAATTTTTATTATTTTTGGTGATGAATTCCACAGTTCATTGCTACCTCTTACTGTTGGGGTGTTATGCTTTTTTCCTTGTACTCCCTTTTCCAGCCCTTGCAGATCACAGCTGCCCTTTGCTAAGAATCTCCTCCTGAGAGACCACATCCTACTAAGAACTGGTGTCATTTGTGGTGCATACTGGCAGTTCTCAGTCCCCAGTTCATCTTCCACTTGGGCTCTCCTTGCCTTCCAACTGCTGCTGTGGTTTTTCATGCTCTTCAAGGAGCTTCCCCCAGCTGTGCTGCCTCCTTGGCTGCAGGCTGTGGTGCATCTGCATGCTGCTTTTGGTTGCTGCTCCCTGCAGCATTTTGCAGGAATAAGGCAACCATAAATATGATGACTGCATTCCATGCAAACAGGGATATGAAAAAGGACTCACAATGAACAAATGCTCTGCCCTACCCTGCAGGCCTCTAGCTCAACCGTATGCTTCCATTTTCCAAGGAGTTTCTCCATAGATTTTACAAGGCTTCTTGCTTAGTAAGTCAGGACAAGGAAATTTTAATGGAATCGGGCCCTATGAACTCATTTATGTAGTACTTACAAAACCACTGGATCTTTGTGGAAATTATAGCACATAAATAACACCAACCAAAGGCAAAGCCTTTCAGTCTCCTCTGGGACATGGTGGAAGGTTGCTGTACTGCCAGTTGGAAATTCATGATATTTTAGGCTTGTTCTTGGCCCAAAAAGAAGAAATAGGATCGGTGTTTTGGAGCAGTGTGAGCAAATTGTGCAGGAATTGTGTGCAACAGAATCTGAAGCTGATTGAGAGCCTGGCTCTGAAATTTTTTGTTAAATTATTTGAATGGAAAAACAAGATACAGCTGGTACAACAGCGACTGTTCCAGTTAGGCAGCCAGCTTTGTAGCTCTAGGCTGGTGAGAACGAGGTAGTCATGCATCTGCTTTCCTCCTGTTTTGATCTATGGACCGCAAGTAAGAGATTGACTCACCCTAGAAGGCACAAGTGGGTTCAAACAACGACAGAAAAATCACACTGAAAAATCTATTTGCATGGGAAGTTGATTATATAAAACATTTTCTAGAGGCTTATAGGGTTGTCCTTACTGCATAAGGAAAAAGCTTATGCACTAGCATAGGGAATTTTGGATCCCTATCCTTACAGACTCCCAGAATTTGTCAGCAAAGGATATTTGCAAACATGCATCAATGGCCTTGTTTGGGTGGCCTTCTCTTTGTGGCCATTGTACAACCTCATGTGAGATGATGTGCACTAACTCAGCCCTACTCTTTGTCACCCAGCCTGCTGCATTTCACTTCTGAGCAAACACAGCCTCGCCAGCTCACATCAGAGCACATGCACTGGCAGTCACAACTGACACCTCAGGCCCATGGGTTTAGGAATATCTTGGGGCTCTTAGGCAGGACAAGTGCCACATAAATGCAAGCAGTCATGAAATAACTGTAAAAAATAATAATGATAAAAATACTTGCCTGTTTTTCATCCCAGAAGGGTGAAAGAAAATGGCAAATTACTAAATGTTTTTGTGTGGATGTCAGAAGCTGGATGGAATCCAACAACTATTTCAGCAAATATTTATGAAATTGTATCTAAACCATTAACCGTTCTGCTTATCTCAGATGTGGTTGTGCAATGTGTTTCTCTTGCTTCTATTCCTTATCCAAAGGTGGGGGAGGAAAGGGGATATTTTCAAGGTGGAATTTGTGCCATTTCAGACTTTGAGACCAGAATTGGTTTTGAAGATGAATTAATTAAAAAACCCGTTAATAGATCTTGGTGTTCCTTTAAATTGGCTGTATCAAACTGAGCTCTGCGAATGATTTGAAAGGAATGATTTAGGGATATAAGACGGTTTCCTGGCTTTTAATACCCATTTTATTTGATCTGATCTTTAATCAGAATAATCCTTTTAAGCTGCCTGTACACAGAAGCATTTGAGCTGATCCTTGCCTTGTGGCTCGGTTGGTAGGAGAGCCTCTTTTATTCCAAGACTGCACCGATCTTCCTTTTTGCCCTCTCTAAAACAACCACAGATGGGTCCTTTCTCCTACAGCTGTGGTGGGACAGGCACGAATGTGTTTTGCTTGCCCCAGCTGGTAGACTAATTTCTCTGGTAACACTGAAACAGACTTATAAAAGGAAGCTTGTTTATTTTCCCAAACTATTTGTATGTTCTGCATGCATAAAATATTCATTAAGCTGGGGAAAAACCTCCTAAATGCTAAATATTTGTTCATTTCTGTATTGAAAGAGGCAGATGCTGAGCTTGTCTCCAAGTGCTCCAAGCAATAGCTGCCATTTGTGAGCGAACACCATGTTCACGTTTTATCAGATGGACGCACACCCAGCGTGCTTCTTCTGCTTGCAGAAATTCCTTCCTGGCTGTGGTGATGTTTGTTATTTGATTTGGACAGAATAGAGGACAGTGCTGGTTGCGCCTGAGTGCAAGGGGGAGCAGGTTCCTGTGATGTGTTGTTCTGAATAGTCTGAGAGCGGTGTATGAGCTGTGCTACTCCTGCTACTCACGCTATAATGATTTAGGAACCAGTAGCCATTAATTAAAGCAAGCCCCCTGTGTTAAAAACTGTTTCAGCCCATCCTGGCAAATGTTATTCTGAAATGGTCAAGAAAGGGTTGGCAAAGCCTCATGGCTCAGGATTTGGCCACCTGTTTCTCCGGAGAGGTGTCAGTTCATTGCATGAATGTTTTGATGGTTTTTGCTACAATATTGGAAGCTGCAATAGGATCTTTCTGCTTTTTGCCCTAATGTTAGTGTTGTTCTACCAGGGGAGACCTGATCCGTGGCAGACTTCAACAATGTCTTGGCCAAGGATATGGCCCCGTGGCCTGGAGGTGCTTTGCTAGTAAAGGACACTTTATGAGACTGCTTTGTGGATTGATCATAGAATCGCAGTATGGTTTGGTTCAAAGGGACTTTAAAGCCCATCCAGTTTCAACTCCCTGCCATGGGCTGGATGCCCTCCACCGGTTCAGGCTGCCCAGGGCCCCATCCAATCTGGCCTTGAGCACCTGCAGGGATGGGGCACCCATAGCAATCTGGGCAGCAGTGCCAGGGCCTCACTGCCCTCTGAGTAAAGAATTTCTTCCTAGCATCTAACCTGGATGTTCCCTCTTTTGGTTTAAAGCTGTTTCCCCTTGCCCTATCACTAACTACCCATGCAAAACGTCCATCTTCCTCCTGTTTATCAGCCCCCTTTTGATCAGAGCTGAACGTGATTATGAAGAAAGATTTCTCAAAGACCTGTTGCTGAAAAAGAACACCCAAATCCCCCACTGCTCAGCTCACAGTCGGAGGGTTTGCATTGCTGTGCTAGCACACATAATTCACGTGATATAATTTCAAAAGCTGTGCTGTTCTCTTGATTTCTAATGGCAATGTCATACTCTGCAGTTGGACAACTGGTTTTCCCGGTGAGGTCCTTACAGCACATTACAAAGCAAATTAAATCTTCCTCTGTTCACGTTGCGGAAGGGAGAAGTGAAGCACGGGGGCACCTTTGATACCAACACAGAGTGGGCCCACGGCTCTGCTGCTGCAGCGCAGCACCCGTCCCTGCCCTGCGCTGCCTTCCCCGGTGCACCGATGCAGATGCAGCCTCAGTTACGTGAAGCTCCTGCTCCCAAAAATAGGCTCCCTTCTCTCCCGATCACGCTAAAAACGTCTGCGTTTATTTGAACTCGCAAACTTCCCCGCTGGACCCGCAGCATTCAGCTATCGCAGCCGGTGCGGCGCTTAATGACCCTCCTGCGCAGGCGGTGCGCTGCTGGAGCGAACGTGGCTGGTCCCCGCAGCCGGGTAATGGAATCCTGCGATGGCCGGAGCGTCCCTGGCACGGAGCCCGCAGCCAAGCGTCGCCTGCCTTCTCCTCAGTTACCTCCGCTCCCTCTGTCCCCGCGCAGCGCTGCGATGGGAAGGAGGAACACACCCAGCCCCGCTCCCCATCTGTTGCAGCATCGGCTTCAGTAGCAGAGCCCGAGATGTTTAAATGTGCTTGCCTTTAGGGAAAAGCCTTGCATGCAGTTCTTCAATGGACGTTTCCAGCCAGCCTGCGGGATTTTTCAGAGCTGTAAGTCAGAATGTGGCTCGCCTGTCTGTGGGTTTCTTCAGGTTTGATTTTCTTTTCATTTATTTATTCTGACGGACTCCAAAAGGGAATAGATTTTGCATTCATTTAAGTGGAGAAGCCTGAGTGCTCTGCAGGACTCAGCTGAGAGGCGTTCTTCGGGCTGTGTAAGAGATGCGTGGTGCTCGGGTATTTTGTTTTTTTCATCTTGTTTTGTCTCTTTTGTATGCATGGCTGGCACAGGGCTGCTGTCCTGTTTTTACAGCATTTAGTTACAATAGATATCTCAAGGCTGAACAAAATGTTCTTTTATCTAGTTAAAGAATGCAGCCGGGGTTTTTTCCTTGCATAACTTTTCCTTAATGTTTTGGAGAGATTGTCTTTTTGGGGTGTTTATTTAATTTCAGTCTGAAACCATCTGCTCTCTGCATCCTGCAATGCCTGTTTTCTCATCCTGATCATCTCAGAGCAGCCTGAACTGCTGTGCAACCCCTTGCTTTGGCAAGGCATTGCAAACCTCAAATTGCAGCTTTTTGGTAGGCTTGTTGGTTGGAGCTTCTTTTTGCTGTTTGCCTGTCTTTTCATGTCATATTTGAAGCTATGTCAGGGTAAAGATGTGTATTGCAGCCTCCACATGTCCCTTTTGCATTTTTCCCTTTCTGCTGCCAGACTCAATGCTGTGCTTGCTGCAATTCATGGGCCTGTGAATGAATGAATGTCCGATAATGATGATGGCTCTTTCTTGGGATCAGATGCAAAGCTTTGGGTCTAACAGTGCCCTGTTAGTGAGGTGATGGGAGGGCTTCAGTGAAGGGTAACTGGAATTTATGCTGCTATAAGATACAGGGGATTTTGCCAGCTCCTCTTTACTGTGCTTGTTGGTCCCTGTGTTGTAGCTGTTTCAGCCACGCAGAGTGGGATGGATTAGGGTGTCTGCTCTGGGGAGAGATTTCAACTCGATTCCTGTATGGAAAGGAGTCAGGACTCCCGGAGAGGTGGGGCAGCAGAGGCTGCTCTGGCTCTGAGCAGCCCTGTGAGATGAGAGAAATGTGAAGTTGGGAGTTGGGGCCTGGAGCATCAGTGGGAAGAGAGAGAGAGATTGGCAGGAGGATGAAATGGATCCTGCTGACACAGGGCCAGCCCACTGCCTTTCAAGTGCCGGTGGGATTGAAAGGGAGGCAGTGAGAAAGCCAGCCCACAGGGACTGTGCTGCTCATGGTTTCTGTACGGGGTTACCGAGGGTGGACTGAAAGAGTATTCATCCTGAAAAATGGCACAATTTGAAATACAGGCTAAAACCACAGGAAAAATAAAACAAAAAAAACAAGCAACCATTAATCTGTATCAGGATTTCTTACGGCCATCATAAAGAAATTAGGAGCATACAAAGCAATATTGTTGTGAACCTTTCAAGGTAAATCACAGAGCTGGTGGAAATCACCCACAAACACAATTTGCTGCAGGCCGTATGCAGAGCAGGGCTTTGCATCGGGAAGAGCAGACCCCTGTGCCATTTGGGCACGTTCCATCACCCGAGTTGGTCTAGCACTGAGCTGATTTAAAAGACAAGAAATAATAAATCATCTGAATTTAAGAGAACCAGCAGTTAGAGAGCTCGTGATGTATATGCACACACAGTAAATGCCTATATACATGTTTACCATATATATTCTCCTATATGAGATCATGCACTATAGGTGAGTAAAACAAGAAGAGATGCCCCATGAGGTGAGCTCTGCCACTTCCAGTCCCTGGAGGCCACAGTCAGCAGTGACAGTCCGCTCCTGTTTCTCACTGTAGGAACTAATGCTTTTGCTTGTAGAACTGATATGTTTTGGTAAACGTATCCTCACGCTCTGATGTAAGAGACACTTTTCTAACAGGTATTTAACTGCTTATAATGACTGTGGGCAGTATAATTTCCATCCTAATGAAGCTCAAAAGAGGTGTTACTGAAGCATGCATTTAAATGCTTACTGATAGCAGTGCAACTACTTAATATGTACAGGTAGAAATTATCATTTTTAATGAGAAAAATAACCAGTATACCTTAAGGACTGCATTACTCGCATTAACTTAATTTTTGCTCATATTGTCTCTCTATAAAAATAGAAAGCCAAGCAAAAATAACAAATGTTACTCTGAGTCAAGGTTTCCTGATTGTGGTTTGAATTCACCTTGAGAAACAAATGGTGCACTTCTCTTTGCTTAGTTTTGCTTCCTGCTTCGCTGCTCATCTCTTCTATGGGAGGATTTTGGTGAAGCCCCGTGGCACAGTGAGTGGCCGTGATGGGCTGAGCTGCAGGCAGAGGCTCTCCCGATGCCCCTGGCAGAGCCTGGGTTGCTGATCCCAAAGGGAGGTTTATTTTGTTGTGAAAACTGCATCAGGACTGTCTGCCACATGTCTTGGAGCAACAGCCGTGTATCAAACAGCCCCAGCCGTGCCAGGCTGGCACTCTGTCCATCTGTCACCATGGCCAGGGAGCCCTCCTAACATGGTAACGTCTCCTACAATCTCTAGGCAGGACCAAATGCTTTCTGAAACATGGCCATGTACCAACTGCCAGACAAACCAAATGCAAATTTGCCTGTTTTGACTGACCAGTGTCTGCTGGGTTTAGAAAACAGCATATTGGACAGGAACAACTTGCTGGAAATATAGGTGTGTAAATATCATACTTAAGTATGATATTGATGTTGATTTACCTGAATATAAGTGTTTCCTTGTCGTTTCTCCACAGCGTATTTGACAGGTCCATTGTAACCATCGTGCTTAATGGGCTCATGAGGATTTAGATGGTTGAAATTTAAGACTTATTAAAGGAGCTGGAAATGAATATTGCTCACTTTCGTGGGGTCTTTCCTGCACTGGGAAGCCATAGACCTTGAAAGAAGCCCACGGTTTATCTGGGGAGATATCTAGTTTAAAATGTTAGCATTGCATGTAGAGTAATCAGGAAAAAAAAAACCCTTATAGTGTGTTATTTCTGTCCTTCCCTTTCCAAGTGAGGATTGTTTCCAAACTGGACCCACTGTAAAAATCTTATTTTCAGTAATGGGAATATCAGGTGAGGAGGAGTAATCCCTTTGTTGCGTTGTTTCATCAGTCTCATTGTTCACGAGGTTTCCCAGATGGGCAAATATTGTATCCATCTTTCTTCCTTAGGTGGGCACTTGTGTCTTATAACTCCTCCCTTTGAGCAGAGCTGCAGTGCTTTTGAAGCTCATCCCCAGAGATGGCCTTTGCCAGCAGCAGAGATGGGTGTGAGGAGGCCTGGAAGCACAATGTGCTCAGCCCACGCCTGCTCTCTAGCAAACTTGTCTTCCCTCCACAGTCCTATAGCAGGCCTGTTTTCTTAGTATTCAAATCCTGTTTGATTCAGTTGGACATGGTGGCTTCTTCCTTTTCTCTGCAACGGGTGCCCTGCATCAAAGACCTAACCGTGTTTCCTATCCAACACCTAAAGCTGTGTAAAGAAAATACACATTGAGTAACACTTAGAAATAGCAACAGAGATTAGGACCTCATCGTGCTACTCGTTGTATATGGATGCCTACAGTGTGTCTAGACTGCAAGAAGAGACGTGATTGAAGCTCATCTTAAATTAGCCCGGCTGAGTCCTGACAGCCATACAGCAGCAGGAGCGAGGAGCTCCAAGTGAGCTAAATTGCTGGAGTATTTACTCAGCCTCCCACAGGGATTTTACAGCCTACGCTCACTGGGTGTTGTCATGGCTACCCTTGTGTCGGAGCGGGGTGAAAGCGAGCTGGCTGATACCACACTTGTGATTGCTGTGTAGATGTGCCTGTAGTACGATGGAGCTCCTGTCGGGAGGCTTCACAGTGGAGGGCAGTGGGCATGGAATGGGCTGCCTAGGGCAGCGGACACAGCCCCAGTGCTGGAGCTCATGGAGTGTTGGGACACCGCTCTGAGACACAGGGTTGGGTTTGGGTGCTGCTATGTGGAGCCGGGGGCTGGACTTGGTGATCCTTATGGTTCCCTTCAGCTCAGATTCCCCCCAGCTCAGGATGTTGTGTGGGTCTGGAACTGGATATGCAAGTTGTAAGTAAGTTTGGATTCTTAGAAAATGAACGATTTAATGTCATTTATTGCTATTGAACGGCACCACTAACCGGTGGTTAACCAAAACAAGAGAGGTACCAGTTCTTTGTCTGCAGCTCTGAGCTCAAAGCGCCTGGTGGGACTGAAGGACACACAAGATGATTTTAAGGCAGAGCATCACACTGTGACTATGACAATCTTTTCTGTATTGTCTCCGAGAATTTGATCTTCCTTCTGTCCTTTAGGGCTTTTTATGTTGCCAGCTTCAGCAAATCGTACGAGGAGCTCAGGGGGTGGAGAATAAAGTCATCCATTCTTTTGGGAAAAGGAAAACAAATAGTCTATCCTATGAAGTTAAGCATCCTGTATATAATGGTCTCTTTCTACGTGCGGCGCTAAAACTAAAACAAAATCTGTAGCACAGAGACTGTACATTTTGTAGAGTTGAGTTTTTACTTTTCTGCTGCAACAGAATTACAAAGGAGAACAAAGCAGGGGAACAAATGGGGAATCCTCTCACCATAGGTTCCATGTGCTGTCCCCACTGAGCTCCCGTTCTGGTCTCCAGTACACCAGGCATGGCGCCATTCAGTGCTTCCTTTCTTTTCCTCATTTTCTGCTTCTACTTTTTTTTCTTTTTTGCTTTCTTTTTTTCTTTTAGCTGAGGCCTACTTGATCAGAGTACATCCCTCCCTCACCCGACTTTCCTGCTAAAAGCTTTCTTCCCCTCGTTAAGAGTATTCACAATTATTTACCGAAAACAAAAGGAAGCAGTAGGCACCTGTCTTCCTAAATGCACTGAGCTGCAAAAAGTAGCTGTAGTTCAGGTATTTATGGCAGGGATTTTCTGCCTGCTGTGAATGTCACTTCTTAAAGTCATATATATGCAAGGGAGAACCCAGCAAGCCCTGCTCAGATAAAGGCCATCAGCTGGAGGTTTTCATTTCTGATTTTGTTTTGTTTCCCTCTTCCTTCCATGGTTTTCTAAGAGATCTGGCCTACAGAAACTGGGAAAAAACGTTCAACTGCAGTGACTTTTTATATAGTGTAGAGATGATTTACTAGGCTCCTGATGGTCCTTGCATTGAATCCATTCTGATTGACCCATGCTATCGTGTGTCTCAAGTGTTTTCATTGCATTATGGCAAAATTATCCTTTGTTTGCCGTGGTTCTGCTATTTTACTGTGGCTGACATCCTGTCATATAGAAAATGTGCTCGTTTCTCTGCAACACCTTGGAATCCTTTGTTGTGTTTATGTAAGTACTGGAAAGCAACTCTGTTGGCACAGAGTACGTGCCATCTGAAGGGTAACATTTGCAGTCTCTTGCTGCCTTTCCCCACAGCGGTGTCTCGTTGGGTTGTTTTTTAATTCCCTCATCATTCATCCGATCACGTTCACCAGGTCTGAGGTATGTTATCTTCTGCTTTCACTTTGTCTGTCTTAACTTGTTCTTCTTGGATGAAATGTCTCAACGGAGAAAGTCACCTGAGCACCCAGGAAGGGGCTTAACAAAGAGTCTGTAGCCAGCAGGGTCTGTGGAGCACCAGGGTGATGTTCAGCCCGCTCCCCACCAGGTACACAGCTCCATACACATAAACCAGGCTGCAATATTTAAAGGCAAACACTTCCTCCCACAGGCTGGGAATACATGGGAGCTTGCTGCTGCAGGCATTGCGTGTGGATTGTGCTTTCACAGAGAACACTGAGAATTTGGTTTTTCCCATTGATTTGCTTTCTCTGCTCTTTTCTCACCCTTTCTCTCTCTCTCTCTCTCTCTCTCTTTTATTTTTTTTTCTAAATGTTTTTTTGTTATTTACACTTCTGCCAGGCTGTCCCTCCGCTGTTGTCACAAACGTGTTGCCAGTTCCCATGCCGCATTGTTCTCCATGTGAAGGAGCTGACGAGTCAGGCTGTTGTGTGCCCCTACTGATGGGCTGTGATTTACTGCTCAGGGGACAGCAGTGTTTCTGTACCCCTCTAAGCTCTGTGCATGCTGTGCACAGGATGGGCCTCCAGGCAGAAATGGCTGCATCCCACCCCAGGTCCACGTACTGCAGGCTACACTCAGCTGCTTTGCAAAGGCTGAATCCTGGCAGGAGAGCACAGGCTTGAAAGAAAATTTCATTTTTTCCATGAACAGCATAGGAATGTGCTCTCGCAATTGAAGCCTGACACTGAGAGACAAACAAAAACCAGTCCATGGGCTCTTGACAGTGTTTTTAGATGAATCTTGTCTACAGCCTCGGAAGAAAAGGTGCATTGTCTGTAGGCCACTGGAGCTTAATGACCATTGAGAGCTTTAGAAGAGAAGGGTGTGCTGCAGGCTGCCAGTTTGCCGTAATCAGGGTAACTCAGCTTGGACAGCTTTTTTGAGGGAAATATTAAGGAATTATTGGTGTCATTGCTCTCTTTATTCCCTTACCTGGGAAATTCTCAGTGTCAGCAGCTCTTTCAGATCAAATAGAGACAATTTGAACCACCAACCCACGAGTGAGAAATGGAGACAAGTAGCTCCAGTAGCTCTTTAGTTCTTGGCGTGTCTGTTGTCGCACATGAAACTGCCAAGTTTTTTTTTATATAGGACACTGAATAATCACCAGATGGATGGTGATTTTCACTTATTGGGTTCTGTGCTGGAGTTCAGCCAGCAATAAATCCCTAACTTTTTAGATCGTGCCGCTTTGGGGCCGAATATTTCCATTTCTCCCAGACTGGTCATTTATTTATTTTGATCAATTTTTTTAAAAATTAAGGTGATTTATGCTTTGTTATTTCATGTCTGGTGCTCTATCCACTTTGACACTGGTGTGTGTGCAACTGCTCCTTCACAATCACCCAGCTGACTCCTGGACCACGCTGCCTCTGGCACCATCGTGCTGCACACGAACTCAAGCCTCTGTATTTCATTTCTACCATCTCAAATGGTCCAGGTCTGCTTGATTGTTCTTTTTAAATACGAACAGCCTTAAAACGAATAGCACACAAATAAATTGCAATCGCCCTGTGAAGTACAAAGCTGGCTTGCACAAATCTAACCAGCTTTGTACATCTGTTACTGCCCACTCCCATTGAGTCATACTGAGACTTAGTCACCAGCATCCTATGCCTCACAGTGCGATTTATGTCTCTTTCTCCAAAACACATGCTGCAGACTTGATGGCATGGGGGAGGGAGAAAAGCAAAGCAATGAACAACCTACTCTTAAAGGAATAAAGCCATGTAGCAAGTCCTATTATAAGCTACTGTGCCTACTACTTCAAAACAACAAAATCAAAAGGACAGAAACTCCTGTATATGTCAGTTTTGAATAATTCTTTGTGCAATAATTGAGTGATTTGATATAAATCCTCAAAGGCTTCTACACAGGATTCTTCTGAAAAAGGTAATTTTGAATTCAGTCAGAGCTGCCAAGCTACGTACCCTATTCCATGGAGTTCAAGCTTTGGATTCTGCTCACAGCCTATTAGCATATGCAGCACATTTATTCTTCAAAGTTCTACATAGGGTTGTAATAGGTACAAACCAAGGTTGATCTAAAAAAAATCCGCTGGTGCGCAGATTGAGCTGAAAGAAGCAGTTCATAGCTAACATTAATAAATATTGTGATTTCCTTTGTCCTTGGTAGGACAGCTGACGTGCTCATAGCTCGGTAATGTTAGCAGAGGAGGAGATCCTCAGAGCCCTGTAAAGATGTGGTGCTGAGGAGTGAAGTTTTTAGCAATAGTTTGTGAGATCAGGGATCTTGTCAGCACTCTTCGCTTAATTTCCTGATATCTTGTTTTATTTATTTTATTAAAGGAGCTGCCTCCCCATATTGGAAAGCTGTCTTAGTAAAGTGCCACCTTCTGCTTGATTTACATTGCACAAAATGACTGTAATGTCTGGCAGGCATCTCACATCCTTAAATTCACTGCAAGCCCAGCACATACACAGCAGTTATTGAAACAGAAGAACGATGCCTCATAGCCAACACCATCGGTGATCAGAACTGCGTGCTGCTGACGCCTACGCCAGGACTCTGGAGCTGCTCAGCAGAGGTGCTCAGCCTTCCAGCAGGAATAGGCCTTGGTGTTGCTGTGAAGCCATCCCAAGCTGAGGCACCTCTGAACCACAAGCCGAAGACTTGGCCATGGCCATGGGGCAGGGACCCACCAGCAGAGACACGAGCAGATGTTGCATGGCCGTGTCGGGTGTTTGGAAGGCCGGTTGCAAAGGCTGGCAGCAGGGAGCTGTGTGTGAAATACTCTTTTAATACCCATCCCTGAAATTCCAGATGACTGCTGGTTGGGGCCATAAAAATGTCTTACTCCCACCCAAAACACCTCGGAAATGGGTCTATGACTTGTCAATCCCTGCACACCCTGGAGTGCTTGGCTGGCTCCTCAGCTTCAGCTATTACAGAGGAGCTTTAGTAGCCTGGCTGCCAAAATAGCCTTGAAACAAAACCATAATAAAAAGGAATCCTTTTTATTCTATGTTGTTTACTGGATTCAAGGCTTTAGTGGTCTGTTACTTAAGCTTGTTGCTTCTGCCTTCTGGAAACTCTTTTCTGACACTGAGGTCCCCAGCTGCGCCAGTGTACAGAGCAGTGTCTGGGCAGGCTTTGTTGGCAGGAATTCTCCCTGGTAAGGAAAGAAACAGGGAAGCTGTCTGGAAAAGGTGAAAAATGGCTTGGCCAACCAGATCTTGCTCCTGTTGCTATTTGGCTACATTTTGCCAGCCAATGTATTTGCTTTCCATATCCTAAAGTGTGGTTTTCTTCCTTGTTCTCCAAAGCTGTTCTGAGAAAAATATTTTGTTTTGTTTTGTTTTCCCAAGATACCAATTAACAACATTTTCATTCTTCTTTTCACATAATTCCAAGTATTGTGACGTAAGGGCTGTCCAAAGAAAAAGAGGACTCAGGAAGGAATGATGCAGCACTGCGTGTGTCTGAATATGAACCTGAAGCGGCCTTGTGGATGTAAAGTCAATCAAAACTGCCCAAGAGTTCTTTTTTTCTAAGGGGGTGTCAGGATTGATGTCTGACAGTCGGACTGCACTGAGCAGTGTGAAGGACCTGCTGAGGAACATGAGCACAACAGGAAAGCCAACAACATTGTAGAAAACAGGCTTTGCATTGCCTTAATTCCAGGTTAGCACCACTAGGAGCTGCAGTTGCTGGTGGCCTTCCTTCCTTACAAAGATAGCCGTAGACTTTGATCCCAACAGAAGTTTTCTGTCCAAGGATGTGGTGCAGAACTGATGGATACAGGGAGTGATGCAACTCATTCTTTGGCCAGGGCTCTGCAGTATCAAATGAGAAGGTCTCTTCCCCTACCAATGCATCAAAGGATTCCCTTGGCAAAAGAATCTTAATATCTGCCCAGAACCACGTGATTTTCTAGGGCACTTACACAAAGCAAAACAGAGAGAGCCCCTGGAGGCGGCTATTGGAGAATATCCACACCAGTTTTTTTCTAAGAGTGAGAAAGCTGTCCAATAATGGCTTAAATCCCAGGTTAACAGCAGAGCAAGCCTAATAGGTAAATCAGCTGGAAGCAGATCAGAGCAGACAGATAAGCACTAAGAGCTAGGGCCGCACCAGTGGCCTGTAAAGAAGAACCACAGGTGTTTTGCAACACTTTGAAAGTTTTCAACACTTCCAATTCTTTGAAAGGTTAGATAATAGCAGGACAAGGGGAAATGGTTTTAAGTTGAAGGAGGGAAGATTTAGATTGGATGTCAGGGGGAATTTCTTTACCAAGAGAGTGGCGAGGTGCTGGCACAGGCTGCCCAGAGAGGCTGTGGATGCCCCATCCCTGGAGGTGTTCAAGGCCAGGTTGGATGGGGCCCTGGGCAGCCTGGTCTACTATTAAATGTGGAGGTTAATGGCCCTGCATGCAGCAGTGGTGTTGGAGCTTCATGATCCTTGAGGTCCCTTCCAACCCAAGTCATTCTGTGATTCTGTGAACACTTTTGAAACTGTTCTTATCTTTTTTTTTTCTTTTTTTTTAAGAGTAATTGTATCATCAACCCTGTAGCTGCATATGCTTCTGAATGAAGAGCAACACAAGAAAGAAATGGATATCTGGTCTGTCTTCTGTGGAGATTCATGCAAAGAAAAAAAAGTGCAATATTTCCTTGCTTAACCAAGTGGTTGAAACTGAGAGAGCAGTGTTTGTAGCTTGGCTTTTGATCTACCCATTCTTTCCTTCAGTAACTGCAGTCCCGTGAGAAAGTAGAAGATGAAGAAACTGTTAGGTGGCAGCTGCAATTATAGGCTTTGTCAGAGCACTCAAATTAAAATTATCATCCTGTTTAAGATGTTCTCCAGCAGACTAAGAGGGGTCTCGTGGTGCCCCGACAGGTTCTGGTATAGCTCCAGTAATTTCTGCTTAGAAGTATAGATCTCCTATTTCTGCATTCAAAAACGGGTGAAGAAAGCATACCTCCACAGTATCTAACAGCTACACATTAGAATAAAGTCATCAGGTGGGTTTCATGATACTTTTAGGCTCTAGAACATAGCATGTATCCATTTTTAGGCTTGGAATTGTAACTGGCAGCTGAAATTTAGCTCACTGGAAAATAATCCTGCCTGCCTACCTCTTCCTGTTTTTGAAAGCTGCTCAAAAGCGAAGTTATGGTTTCATTCCCAGCTGTTCCAGGTTTCTTGAACACCTTTGTCTACTGTAATTGCTAGGTATATGTCCCTTCAAAACCCACTTTCTTCTCCCAGGCTTCAGCCTTCCCAAGCTGCAGGTTTCCTCTCTGCAAATTAAAATAGTAATAAAGGGAGGCTAACATGTGGAGCTCAGAAGAGATTATTTGCTTGATTTATTGCATGGAAAATGACTTAGCACTCATCAAATTCCAGTTTCTTCACTACCAAAGATGGGTAGAGGAAAATGTTGGTAAATCCTTTGGCTAAATTAAAGTAAACACAAGGGGATGTGTTTTTGTGTAACTTTCCATTAGGCCCTTAAACTTCTTCATGGAGATGTATTCTTTAAGTCTTGCAGTAATACGAATATACTAATTCATTTATTGACAGTGTTTATAAACACTGCTTATGGCCGATTAATTTTATTGGAGTATGTAAGTCATTTTGCTCTTAATTAATGGTAGGAATAAGCAGATTAATACAGAAGTGCTTAAGGTCCTGTGGTGCCTGGGTTAGCCTCAGCCGAATCTTGATAACAGTGAAAACATAAACTGAAATGAGTCAACTCTTCTTTTGGTTTTGAGATATTTGCTTACATTTCCACTTCCACTGAACACGACATGAAACACACCATCAACGTGTGGCAATGAGGGTGACATTATATAGCATGGTTGGCGCTTTGAATTTGCATGAGTATTGCTTAGAGCACACTGGTATGTCATGGATGCTTTGGTTTGTGTCCTAGGGACTCAAGGCCTGTTTGGCCAAGTGGGGTTGCTTTTCTTTTTCCCTTTCCAGCTTGGCATGACTTACTCCCACATGCTTCGCTTCCAGTAATTCGGTATTTTGTTCCTTATTTTTGTTGTTCGTTATGTAACTAGAATATTTTCAAACATTTGCAAGGATTATGCCTGAATTATGCACATTTTTGAGCAGTTTGGATTTAGCGTGATTATACAATGTGATGTGATTAGACTCGTGGCTGTTCTGAATTCTGAAGGCCTTTGGCAAGCAAGCCTTGCAGACATCCTAGCCTGTGCTAATTTTTAATTAAGCTCTATTTAATTTCAAATTAGGTTTATGTGAAATTGCTATTTATTTTTGTTCTGAACAATTTTAAATGAGATGCAGATGTGGTGGTAGAGAAGCACTGAATCATTATATTTAAAGGGTGATGCTTTGCACCAGGCAGGTTCTGCGCTGGGCATGTTTTCCTGACATTGAGATCAAGGTTTGGGATCCAAGCCTCAGTTCTTCAGCATACAGTGCTGCCAACCCATGCTTGTGCTCATGGAGCTACTCATTATCTACTTTTCTGATCAAACAGATGCTAAACTTGACACTAGCAGAGAAAACTTCATTATGCGTTTACAAAGGAGCCCAAAAAATCCCATGGCTGGGACATGAGGTAGCATAAACAGAACAGACGGCAGGAGGTAGAACGTAATTGCAACTTGTTTTTGTTAGTTAAAGATGAGCATGTGCGCTTCTTTTATGGCTTTGTTTTCATTAGTAGCACAGAACAGGGGGCTCCTCTCTGCCCTGTGAAAATGAGTTGGTTATTCCATCCTCAGATACCATGCCTGTGTTTTGAGAACATCGACATATTCTCATTCACATTTTGTTTATTGCCATAAATACACCTTAAAGAAAGACTGCAGCCCCCACTAAAGGCCACGTAGCTTTTTTGCTGAGCAGGGGGGTTTAGTTAGACTGTAATTTCCTGCAATATCTTTCTGTGGGATTTGGGTACCTCCCTTTGAAACTTTCAGCACAGGACCTTCCACTGTGGCTGTGCAGATGCTGAATGCCTTTTGATAGTGATGCACTGGGAGTGCTTCTAAGGGCTCTCTATTCGCAAGTTACTTAAATATGCTCTCCTTGCCATGCAAGGAGAAATGTCAGATCCTGTGTTATCCTTTCCAGCAGTAGCTATTAGTAAAGCAGCAGGCACTTTGGAGGTAGAACTGTGGGCTACAGATATAGGATGCTCTGACAGAAGGAAGGAGACATTACTGTAGGACATCATTTTTTTCTTCTCTCTCCCATCAGGACCTCAGCTCTTTTGCCATGCCATTCTTGGACGGTGATGTGGAGAACGCAGACAAAAATGCTTCTCGCAAGGTAGGATATTTCCAAACCTTTACCTTCACTGTAGTTGCTGAGTCCCTTGGTGATAACCACAATTCCTTAGACTTTGAAAAGTCTCAGGGTTTTAATGTTTCTTGCCACTTACGCATTGAAAGCGATACTTCGGGCAAACACTGTGACTCCTGCAGGCCTTATCATGACAGTGCTTAGCACTGTCAGCTGTAAAGAACGATGACCTCGGTTCCTTTAGATACAGCTGATGTGTTGTATAACATTGTAATTTGATGGAGTGATATTGGATTACTGTATTCTCAGGAAAACAGCTACCAAAATGTACGGTGTTGCTACAGAAGTGCAGTGCCTCATGTTCCTGCCCTCACAATTTTCACAGAGCTTTGACATATGAGTTGATCTGTCAAATTTAGACCTCCTACCAACCAAGTTACAGACTTGATGATGAGAGATACCCTTCCGAACAATAGTAGGTATCTCAAAAGCTAACCTGTAGCTAAACAGCAGACTTGTGGCAATATTTACAAGGATACGGACCTTTCTGTATGGAGGCCATTTGTCAGCGAGGCTGCAGTTATAGTTCAGGGCAGATGAAACAATAAATATCTCCTTAGTGAAGCTAATCTGCATCTAGAATGATAATAATTTAACTCTGCTGACAGCGTGCATCTCTATGCCTTTGCACCTTGTGGCAAAGGACAGTTGTTTAAAAAAAAACTTCTGCAATCCATCAGTAGCTGAAAATGTTTATAACATTGGCCTTGTTCTTTTCTGGGCTGGACCTTTTAGGACTGTGCTGTAGGAGTCACTGACAAACACAGGGGAATTCTTGTAGGTGCCAGGGAAGCTAAAATACAGAGTTACCAAAATGTTCTTGATTGGTGGGTCTGAATAGTGGCCAATATGATGACATGCTGAAAGAGTGCAGGTTTTCCTAACTGGAGCTTGATTTTTCCCAAGGAAAGGTGAAGAGTCTGTATGAATCTCGATCCTGAACAAGAAAGATGTATCAAAGCTGATCTTGTTCACATGTAATATTTTGTCATACTGTTAAACAAGTTCAGTTTTACCATTTATGGACTCCTTGTTTTTTCTCTTACCAGCCTTGGGACACTTTTTTTAATGAGTGGTTTTCTTGGGAAAAACTGGAAGAACATTTAAGGAGTCACCCCCTTTTGCAGTTTCATAGAATCATAGAATCGTAGAATGGCTTGGGTTGGAAGGGACCCCATGGATCATCAAGATCCATACCCCTGCCACAGGCAGGGCCACCAACCTCCATATCTAATACTAGACCAGGCTGCCCAGGGCTCCATCCAACCTGACCTTGAACACCTCCAGGGATGGGGCATCCACAGCCTCTCTGGGCAGCCTGTGCAGGCACGTTTCCACTCACTCTGTGAAGAGTGTCCCCTTGACATCGAATCTAAACCTTCCCGCCTTGAGCTTAAAACCATTCCCCCAGTGGTTTTCATGAATGCTGTTTTTTTTCCCCAAAACATGGGTCAAGTTCTGCATGTGGGAGTGTGGTTCATTTTGAAATAACAGTGCAACTGGGGCTTGACATCCAAAGTGGTTTATTTATCTGACCTTTTTGACTGAGCATGTGAGGCCTTTTACCATTTTGTTGCATGTGTTGAACAGAACTCACTGTCAGACCAGCTGACAGTGCCCAACTTCCAATCAGAAACAGATCATCAAATAAAATCTATCTATCTCAGCTCATCTTAAATTGCATTTTTCTCCTTAATGTGAAGGATAGGATCTTTGTAGTTAGTAATTGATGGCTACCATCAGATTGCAGTATCTTATTTAATTTAAACTAAAAGTTTTCCTGGTCCTTCTGGTGCAACATCAAGAAGTTCCCAAGTTTTACTGTTCTCCTTCATGTAAAATAGGTTTCCTTTGTCCAAGTCTGAAATCACAAAGTGATGTGTACCATTTGTACACTGTAAGTCAGTATCTCATCAGCAGCACGGCTTTTCCATTCACCAGTAGTGTTGGAGACTGGCAATTAATCAGGGACATCTCTCTTCCTTCACTTAACTCTTCTGTCAGCTGGGCTATATGTCAAGTCAGAGAAGAGTAGCTCACAGCCCGCCTTTCTGATCTGCCGTTAATTTAGTACCACTGATCTTTGTGAAAACCTTTTAGAAATTGTATTAACATTTTTCACAAGGATTCTCAGCACTTTAATGTGTGAGTGCCTCTCAATCATTATCCTGTGACAATACTCACTTTGCAGCCAGGAAACCTGAGTGCGGAATTACTGTTCAGATTCATGTAGGAATTTTTTGACAGAGGTGGGAATTTGTCACATATTTCCTGAAGTTTAGCCTTAATCGCTTCTCAGTGGTGTGGTTATTATTATAACTGATGTATTTTTCTTTCCTTTATGACCCGAAGGAAGGAGGAGGGCAGAGGTGGTTTTGACCTTCCTCTTTTGAAGGCAAAGTGTAATGCTCCGCAGACTCTCGCACAGAATGTTTGGCACGATGTGATGCAGCACAGTAGCTCTTGTGTCAGCTGCAGATATTCTGACACTTCTCATTGCCTCTCAAAGTGCTTTAATACTTCTGGTGGCTTTGTCTAAAATAACTGGTATTGCTGATTGCCCCATATTCAAACTGAGGCTCTCCAGAGATGGCATGAAGAAATGGCCTCACAGGATCATTATAAGATGTTTGTTAGAAGCTACGGATGGAAGCTTGAAAAAGAAATATGCATTGACTGTTCTCTGCATGGTGAAGAAGTGAGTGAGGTGTTTATCTTATTTGATAATGGCAACTCTATCTCATGAATGACTTAAGTGTATGTAAGATGGAAGATGCTACAGCTAAACCCAAACTACTCTGATAAAACAGCTCTGAATGGATTGGAAGAGCTTTCTGTGACCAACTAGTGCTAATTTTGAATAAATATTGGAGCAGAAATGAGGTTGCAAAAGACTGGAAAAAAGCAATTAATTTGTTAATACTTACAATATCTGCAATTAGGATAATTTGCAGATTTGTCAGCGTGACATTGCTCCTGGGTAAAACAATGAAATATCTCATGTTGGGTAGTTAATGATGCTATTATAGTAGACTCATTCTGATTGGAATTAATGGCAAACAGTTCTTAGTGAGCAAATTTGGGTTTTCAAGGAGATTATAAATTTGGTTGGAAAATGTAATAGTGTTGGTGTCATGTATATAAAAAAAGAGGCACAAGACATTTAGATTTAAGAAAGTGGAATGATGCTGAACAGACACGGGAGCCTATTAAGTGAGTAAAGCCTGGATGATTAAATAAGTTGGGACTCATCAGTGGAAAATTTTGTTTCTAGGCAAGGAAAACATACTGTTGTTATACTGTATAATACTTTATCAGTGACTTGAAAGAAATACAGGCTCATTACTGATACAGAGTGCAGTTCATACAAAAACGAGGGGGGAGAAAGTAATAAATTCTGGGCAGGAAACTCTTCAGTGCAAAATGACCTGAGTGACTAAAACACATTTTGCAAGCAGTTCAGGTTGTCCAAACGGAGCAGTTACACCTGGGAGCAGACCTGTTTTTTGGGAAGTCTGCCACAAACCTTGGTTAGATTTTGAGAATAGCTGCAGATAATCAGCTGTACATGGATTCTGGATGTGACACCGTGGCTGAAGGACTACTTTGGTTTTTGGATGTGCAAACAAAGGAATAGGGCAAAACACAGGCTTTGTTATGACTGCATTTGTCATCATCCCACAGTTCTGCTGCCAGTAATGCAGGAAGATGCTGATAGGCTCAGACGAGCACTTTGTCCTGGTTCTGCTCCCAGCATTGTTTTTGTTTTGTGCACTGACTCATAAATGGTGGAACAGGGAGGAGAAGCAAAAAATACCCTATTTTTACACCCTTTCTCCTTTGCTGGATAACAAATCTCCTTTTGATCTCTTTTTTTTCTCAGCCTTTAATTATCCATTTCTTTGTGATCAGTGAGCTGGCCACAGCAGGAAGGACAGGGAGCATGTCCCAGGAGGACATGGGGCACCAGCAGTGGATGCAGTGAGGCTCAGAATGAGGACATAAGTGACAACTGCTGCACTGCTTTGCCAGAAACACTTTAGGTTAGGAAACGGAACTTGGAGCCATCCTGCTCTCACCTGGAGCCAGCCCTGCTCTTCCCTCCCTGCCCTGCTCCTGCCTCCGAGCAGACCTGCTTGCTGTGGGAAACCTAATCCCAACCCTACAGCCATTCCAGGCGCTCTGAGCCTGCCAGATCAGCCAGCCGCATCCCATTGTATTTTAATTTGGGAAGTGTCATTGGGCTTTAATTTTGGGAAGTGACATCTCTGATCCTGTAAAACACGTTGTCATCTCAATTGTTCTTGCTCATGCAGAACCAAGGGAACTAATAGGGGTGAATGTAACCACATGGTGCCCAGGAGAGTAAGTCCTTCATTACCTTTTGGTCTAATGAAGTCAGCTCTTGTGATTCTGTGAGCTCTTTTATTCCACCATAATAAGGGAATCATCCAATTAAGTTTATTAAAGGGCTTCTTTGTTGAGATTCAGCACAGGGGCAAGAAATAAGTGCAGACATCTTTCTCGTGTGTTGTCCTTAATTGTGCTTACTGTCCCTGATGAGGGTGGTGGGAGGTGATTTTTGCCTTCTGGATTTTTGTAAGCTAAGGGGCAAAATTAAGGTGAAATAAATCACTGCTGTAAAAGCATAAAAAATTCAAATGCTTTCTAAGTGTCCTAACTACTTAGAGTTGGTGAAAAGGGAGCAGAGCTCAGTTGCATTTAATAGCTTTCATGTAAGTTCAGAAACATTTTGAAGCTTTCAGACAGTTTAGCTTGAGCCCATTCACATTCCGGACAGGTTTTTCTTTGGTCTGTTCTGAAAATGAATCTAAATTCCCCAGCATCTGAATCAGAGATGGAGATATTTCAGGGACACTGAGCTGTGTAAGTCCCATGGCACACAGGAAGGGGTCATGGCAGGAGATGGTCAGCACAAACAGGAAAGATGGCACATCTAAGGAGAGAAGAATTTGTTCAAATTTGAAAGAAAATTGGAAATCCAAGGAAGTGTCTTATCTTCATGTTTCCTGAAGCAGATAATAAGGGAAACCTCTGAAGAAGGCTACAAAAGGGCCTGGAGAAATGGCTGCGGTGAGGTGCTGCAAGAGACGAGGACAGAAGTAGGGCTCCCGGGCTCTGGCACAGTCTGCCTATTTGTGGTTGGTCTTCTCAAAACAGCTCATTCATTTTTCAGGCCATGTCTCTTTGGCAGGACTCTTCTCTTCCTTGCAGTTAAGAAGTCCTTAAATTTTAAGTTGTCAGCACAAATACCTTCTTATAGAGGGCTACATTTTGCAAAACAGAAGAGGGATTGGGTTTTCAATACAAAGCATGGGAAGGAAAAGGGCAGCGTGGGGAGGATTTGTGTGTGTGAGTGAGAAGAGGCAGGACTGAGATGGGTTTTGTGTGGGTGACGAGAGAATGGTTTGCAATGAAGTGTAAATTGTTTGGTCTCAGTGCACTGCAGTGGGGATTACCATATGGTAGTGATTAAATGTGATGTGTTTTAATCTATCTTGTAAAGCAAGACGAAGAATTGCAAGTTAGGTGAGAAAACAGTTGGAGGGAAAGATGCCAGGCTGTTATCAAAAGGAAGACTGTTGGGTGGAGGGACAGGAAAATCTGGATGATCTTCAGGACGGGTAATTCTCGACAGCACAAGATGTATGGTTCTTCACCTGGAATACATCGAGAGTAGCAGTATGTAAGAGAGGTTAAGGGTTGTGGTCCAGAATGGGCTTAGGCACAGTCCTGCTGTAGAGCCAGATTCTCATACCCACTGAAGCAGAGTAGCCACGTGCAGTCTGGTTTATGCTGGAGTTTTGTCACTGGGGAGTACGTTGAAAAATGACAGTGAGAAATGAAGATGCAGATCTGCTGGTCCATCAGTGGAAGGCTCTGAGCCATTAATGTGCGTTACTGTGAGAAAGGAAGAGGAGGTTAGGGAGAGAGCTGTGCAGCCAGGTGAGATGACCAAGGAGCTATGAGGATGCTGCTTCCTGAGATGGAATCTTCCAGAGCTGTCCAGCTCGGGCAGGCGCCAAGCTATCACTTTACATCCCATTCAAGAAATTGAAAATAGGTCTCCTAGGTATAAAGGAGTCTAAGACACCCCACATTTTATTGCTTTATTTTGAACAGCAGCCTGTTCTAGATATATTTTTGGAGCCCGCCGAAGATCATTCAGTTTGTAAAACAGCAGTTTCTCCCTGGTCCCCAGCTGAGGATCCTTTTGTTCTCCAAAGTTTGCAAACTGGCAGCCTTGCAGCAATTTTGGCTGAATTTACTCAGCACTGTGTGAGGTAACTGGATAAACCTTGAACAACCAAAGCAGCTCATATAATGTACCATGGGTGTCTGTTTGGCTGCCCAGCCTCCCTGGGGAGTGCATTGACATAGGTAGGGTTGCACTAGCACTCATGTGTTCTTCTATTACCCTTCTGCTGATTTAGCTTTATTCCAGCTTCTCCATTCCCTGCAGACTGCTCAGAAGTTGACTTCTCTTTGTGCCCACCTGTCTGTCATAGCTTCAGGCAATGAACCCAAAACACATGAAGAACAGGTTGATGATCCATCTAGCTGTGCAGCCTTCCTCCAGCACTCCTGCTGGCGTCATCGTGTAGATGCTGCATGGGTTGCTACAGTTTATTCCATGGCAGAGATTCTTCTGCATTCCCAGCTGATGCATGGACATCGATCATCTTTTAAAACTCACAGCCATTGGCTTCAAATAAGATTCCAAGAAATAAATACTGATATAATTCCCAAAGCAAAATCATAGGTGTTTATCCTCTTTGTCGGTGGGTGTAACGTGCATGTAATTAATGTGTGGAACAGCTGGAGAAGAATTTGTTGTAGTAATTTCCTTTAATTTAGTAGCATGCACATGTGTATTTAGCAGCGTGCCCCTGGTGCTCCAGCAATTAACTAATTCATCTGCCTGGCACAATAGAGAGAAAGTAGCGGGTTGTGATTGCAGTAAAAGAAAACATCCTGCTGCTTCTGCTCAGAATTGGAGAGCGATTTGCCCCATGTCTGGCTTGTGCGTGCAGCAGGATACTGATGTTATCTGGCAAATCATTTCATGAGGATGTGAGGATAGCATGGACTTTTGAAGGGTCTCCTATCAGTGTCGTGTTATTACCAAGTAAGAATGCAAAAAAGATGCATGAAATATTAAAGGTGGCCCCAGAAGGACGTCCTTCTCTTTGCTTTAACAGCTTCCATGGCTCATCAGTTTAGGAAAAAATGATAATGAAATTATATATGTGGAAACAGTCTGAAATTACAGAGGTAGCAGCGGATTTATATTGCAATTAAAATGAACTTGAAAACGTATTTCTTCGTCCCAACTTTCAGGCAGTATATTTGGCAGTAGACCTGGTTGCATTACAGTGAGTGGAGGTGCTGCTACACTGGACAGTTGTTTCCTGGGCTGCATAGCTGGGCAGAGAACACTGTGTGGGTAGTCTCAGGTGATTTACTGATGCTGTTTTAGTAAAGTTAATGAGCTTTCATGAAGAAGTTATCTCTTAGGGGCTATTTACCCATAACGAAAGTGGAGTTTATTAATCTGTTAATTAATCCAGGTCTCAGTTGAGGGACTGTGCTCGGTTCTTCTTGACTCACCATCAGATGGTGTTTGTGCCAGAGGATGCGGAGTGGTGCTGAAGGAGTGTTGCAAGCCAAAGTGATTTGTGTTTCATTATACTGATCCCAGCCCCTCCAAATTAAGACTCAGAATGGAGTCAAGACGTTGACTGAGCAAAAGCGTGTCTTTATTTATTAAAAGACGGGAGAGCGAGAGTGGAAAAAGAGAAGAAAAGGAGACACTATATTTTCTTCTCTGATGAATACTGTCAAGAGTCAGTTGTTGCTTCTGGTACCCAGTGCTTTAGTTAGAATTGATTTATCCTTTCCAAAAATTTCCCCTTGAGGGCAACTACTCCTCTAGTCCTTCTGCAAAGGCACAGGTAGTCAAAAATAAATGTGCAGGGATGAAAAGCAGTCAAGCGTCTTGCCAGACATCTCCATGCTCCAGCTGCTGACCCAAGCTGCTGGTGTCCATCTCTCAGACCCAATGCCACCAGCCTTTCAGGTTGGAAATTTTCCCAAATGAGGAACCACTGCAGGCTCTTCTGCAGTTTCCACACATCAAGACCCATCCCAGCTTTCATCTTTTCTTTCATCTGAGGGCCATGAGCACAATCAAGAGGCTGGAGCACCTCCCCTACTGAGGCTGAGGGAACAGGGCTTGTTTAGCTTGGAGAAGTCTCCGGGGAGACCTCATTGTGGCCTTCCAGTAGTTGAAGGGAGCTTACAAGCAGGAGGAGATGACTTTTTCATGGTCTAATAGTGGTGGGACAAGGGGGAATGGCTTTAAACAAGCAGAAGAGACATTTAGGTTAGATGTAAGGGAGAAATTCTTTACTCAGAGAGTGGTGAGGCACTGGCACTGCTGCCCAGAGAGCTGTGGATGCCCCATCCCTGGAGGTGCTCAAGGCAAGGTTGGATGGGGCACTGGGCAGCCTGGTTCCATCAGGGGCAGCCAGCCCCTGGCATGGAGTTTGGAATGTGATGATCTTTAAGGTCTCTTCCAACCTAAAACATTCTATGATTCTGTGATTCTAATAAATATATTATTTTCCCTACCATTCCTCCCATAGCAGCAACACACTTACCCAGCCTCACTGACACATACCATGTGCACCCAGCAGACAGCAGTTGTTCCATGCATCCCTTTTGTTTTGCATATTGGGAGCGAGGAGCAAGCATGCAAAGGACTCAAACTCCACCACACCTCATGCAGAAGGCAGCGTGCTGTGCCCATGGGCACGTGAGCCATGGCCTTTGCTTTCACCTTCACTGAAGACCTGAAACCCACTGTCACTGATCCCCAGGAACAGGACCCTTAATTCATGAGAAATGACCCCAGCTAAAAAGGAATTTTTGTGCCAATAGAAATATTTTCTGCATCCGGGAGGAAATAAACTCTGCATATAGCTCAGGCCCAGGCCAATCCCATGGCATTTTGTGTAGGGTTCTGTTAATTGTATGTGGGAAGAACTTCATCTTTACTTCTTTTTTTGTTTGTTTGTTTTTCTGGGCTTTTCCCCTCCACATCTCTAGATGAGCCTGCACAGTGCACTGCTCTGTTGTGTGTGGATGTTCATGCTAGCTGGAAAGCCAGCACAGGTCCCTGAAGAGACAGAGCTGTTAGAAGGGTCATGCCCAAGCTGGAGGCTGGGCTAATTATCTTTTATATTATAATCACCACTTCAGAATGATTGTTCTTTTTGGGGACAAGAGTTGAAACCCCCATGGCAGTGTCTGGCACTGAGAACTCGTGCTCTCTGCTGTGCCACATTGTGCAGTGGAGATTTCAGTACTGCAGATGGGTGCTTAAATGTAGAGGGGAAGCTTCAGGGTGCTGTGTTAGCTTAAATGTATTGCCACTCACCTTTCAGTTTTCTGGGGAAGGAATGGGAATGTGCAGCAAACAAACCTGGTAAAAAATATCCTGCAGTGTATCTGTGATAATAAAGTTCATGCACATAGTTTTAAATTTTTGTGAAATTCAAGGCATCTTAAACAGCAGTGAGCCCAGTGAGGTGGCACACACACATCTACATGGCAGTACAGACTGATATTGGAGAAGGTCTGGTTAACCCACAGCTGGAATAAACAGGAGTGACTGTGTTGAGACAAGCTCTGAGATCCTAATGGCGCAAACTGAATTGAATTAACGGCGATTTCTCTTTTTCTTCTTTTTTCTCACCTTCTCAGGTGGAAGAGAGCTACTCTGCAGGCAGTCCTTCGAAAGGCATTTTCTCAAAAGGGCTCCAGAACCGACCTTCCAGCCCCGTTTCCGCCCCTGTGAGATCCAAACATAGCCCTGGCTCACCCAAAACTGTCTTCCCCTTCCCCTACCAGGAGTCTCCCCCACGCTCCCCACGTCGAATGAGCTTCAGTGGGATCTTCAGGTCCTCCTCCAAAGAGTCCTCCCCCAATTCTAACCCGTCTACCTCTCCTGGGGGCATCAAGTTTTTCTCCAGATCAAGAAAAAGTAAGAAATTGCTCATGTTATTTCAGGAAGATACACAGTACCTCTGGGCTTGGCCCATTCTTTACCTGCGGTAGTGAAGTAAGTGCAGATGAGGCATGTGCTAATTATTCGTTATCGCTTTCACTCACTGTGTTTGGGGGTTTTGGCTGGCAAGTAGGGAATGACTTCTCCAGGTCACCTATACAGGGCTGAGGAGGGAACTCACGCTTCAGAGCTTTGCTTAGAAATCCTGCTTCTGTGGCACAGGCAGTTTCCAAGCAGTTTCACCAAGGCTGGTTGGACATCAGCTCCCAGGCTCAAGAGGAGTGGGAGCAGTCATGGGGCTTGGGGTGGAGATGGGCATAGAAAGGATGTCACCTTGGGAGCTCGGGGAGGCTTGCTTTGGTAGACTCCATGAAGAACTGTCTCATTTTTGGGTGAAAAAGAGGCTTTGACTCGATAGTAATAAAGGATATATTTCCAATCAAATGACCCCTAAGGGAGTGTTTGAGCTGCTCTGCTGCAATGTGAAAACATTGTTGACCTCCATGGTTCAGGGCAGTTGCCTGCTTTGTATTAGAAACAAATTTGGCTTCTTCAACAGCCCATGTGCTAATGCAACATTTCTACAACTCAGAAATGAGGAGGGTTGAGAAAAGGCTTTGATTTCAACACTTTCTTGTTGAAGGAAGATTCCCAATGCCAATCTACAAAGGGTTGTGGCTGCTCTGCCTTGGGGACAGTGGCTGTAGGAGGAAAATTTGGTTACAGGGGAAAGAGAGGAATGACTTTGTGCTGCTGAGGCTGTTGGTTTGTCAGAACTTGACGTGTTTTCCTTTCTGTGAACAGAAGAAATAGCTTAAAGGTAATTTTTTGGCAAACCTTCTGAGACAACATAGGTACAGAATTAATGATGCACATACCCAAGTTTGACTGTTTACTGCGATGAATTGATAGCTTTCTGTGGTTTATAAACTGTAAAGAGGCACTTCCTTTTTCTTCAGCAAAATCTCTCTTTAAACTGTAGTTTAAATCAGAACAAAGAATTTTTTCTTTACTTTTATGTGTATGAACACAGCTACGCAAACCTGTAGTTGATTTTTCTTTTAGTTGACCAGAAGTTCTGCTGCAGCTTAGTTGAGATTGCATCTCTCCCAGTCTTTGCCTCTCTCTGAAGCTCCATTAGCAGACTGAAAAAGCCAATGTTTCTGGAGGACTCCGAGTGAACTGCAGGCATCATTTCTATTCAAGGACATTTTTTCTCCTCTATTTAAAGTTCAAACCCGCTTTTATGCACCCCTCTGTTTCAAGCCTCATAGCAATTAGAGTCCATTTGAGCTCTTTTTGCTAGTCTAGATAGGCTTAAATGTTGCACAGGCAATAAGCTACTGATTCAGTGCACCAAGAAGAGCTCTCTCCTGCAGGAATAACAGTGAGACACACTGCACAGCAAAGCCATCTTGTGACATTTTAACAAAGTAATCCCAGCAAATAGCACTATTTAAATTTTATCCTAGCTAGGTACACCAGAATATTAAATAAAGGAATCTTCCAGTAGTCAGCAAAATCCTTTTGATAAGGTCACATCACAGGAACAGGCTTGGACTGGGACCATGCTATTTTTGAGCTGATGGAAGATCCCCATGACCCTGCTGCTCCAGAGAGGGTCGCAGGAGCTATGCTGGGTTTGGGTGTTTGTGTCCTTTTGTTGTTAAGGCAGAAGGAGCTGCCTCTTGCGAGGGTGTGAGTGTTAAAATTCGTATTAAAACAATGACTTGTCCCATTCTGCAGCCTTTTGAAGAACAGCATTTCATACCAGGTGCTTTCACATCGTTCAGCTTGCTAGTGGAGGGGCTCATGCAGACACATGTGCCTCACACACAAAGCCTCACATTAAAGCAGGTTTTATTCACGCTGTGCTTAACACTGGTTGGTGATGAATTACACACTTAGGATTTACTGTATTTGATTGATTTGTCTTTAATTGTCTTTAACAAAACCTTTTCAGGACTTAAGGAAACTTATGAAAGTTAACATTTCTGTTGCATTGTTTAGTTTTTCACAGACCAAACATTTACATCCTGCTACTTTGCAAAGGAAGAATAACCCTCTGCATTATGAAGCACTAACTTAATTGGTGAAGTCCCACTCAAAACAGAGTCTGTATCCTACACAGCATTTTCTGAGTGACAAGAGTTCTCAGTGACTCCTCGGCCCAGAGACCTCAGATCTGTGCAGATGCTGTGCTGCAGAGCTCCGAGAAGAGCTAAAGCAACACAGGGCTACATGTTTCCCAAGGTATTTGAGTGCTTTGCTGATCAAAACTGTCACATCCTTTGTGATTAAAATCCCATTTTCTCAAGCAGCTTGGGATAGCTGTGTTAAAAGTGAATGGGGCTTAGGCTGCTTTATTTCTTCTGAAAATGACAGTGTGCTGAAATCACATGGGCTTGCTGTTCTTGCCTGCCCTTGCAGCCGATCAGCTCTTGGCACTGGGTTAGCACTATTAAAATGAAAATTACTTGCACGCTGGGCTGCATTAGCAGGAGCATTGTCAGCTGGCTGAGGGAGGTGATTCCCTTTTGCTCAGTGCTGCAATGCTGGCTCCAGCACTTGGCTTGACAATATGAGAGACAGCGATGTACTGGAGTGAGCCCAGTGAAGGACACTGGGTTGGTCGGAGGCTGGAGCACAGGGCTAAGGAGAAAAAGAAGACATTTTGCTTTCATTGGTTAGCTAATGAGGGGCTATGGAGATGGCAGAGCTGGGCATCTCAGGAGCTTGCAATGAAGGGACAGGAGGCAGCAAGGGCAGCTGCAGGCAGACATTAAGAAAAATGTTCCTGGTGGGGGTGACGTAGCATCGGAGCAGGGGACCATAGAGATGCCTTACAGCAAATCTGCACTTTATCCAGGCAATCTACAATTGAAAAAAAGCACAGGGTAGAAGCCCACAGGGTTAGCAAGGATTTTTTCCCCAACTTTACCTGAATTGAATCCATTCTACACCCCTTTTGCCTGTCATCTTGGAGCAGTACGTGTGGGAAGTGTATGCCATCTCTGCTGTAAATAACATCCCCCATCTTTCCTCTGCTTCCTCCTCCCACATGTTGTTCAAAACACACACTAACCTGTTACTCTGCGTATTCCTTGTTTTTCTTGGAAGCAACCTCTTCCTAGCTTGTTTTCATTTCAAAGACTGTGTGTAGCATTCGCAGGGTTTTCTTTCCCATGTAGCTGTCCTTTTCCCAGTGAAGGTATTTCGCCATTCAAATGTACGCAGTTTAGCGAGGATATGAATTGTTTGGGTAAGACAAAGTTAAAACAAAAAGTGATCTGCAGGCACAAGAGTTAAAAGGTTTTCCAGTTTGATGTAAAGAGTTTAATTCAGTATTTAAAATATTTTATTCTGTGTTTTGGTGATAGCCAAGAGCTCATCCTTGGGTCTTTTCCTTTTGATTTACCCTAGTTCAGCATCCGGCCATAACCCCTTGACTCTGACCTCAAAATCTATTTGCCTTGAAAAGAAAGAGGCCTTCCTGCAATATGAGCTGCTAGCTGTTCGCAGGGAAAGCTTTGTAAGAGCAAACTCTTTGTGGGGCATCAGCGCCCAGTTCCCCACCTTGAAAAGCAGCAGATGCTGCAGCTACCGTGTTCCCCCCTGGCAGGGGCTCAGTGTGGTCCTTACTGGGGAGGGGGAGGTGTGTGCACATCCCAAAGCCAAACATGTTCTGTGGGCAGAGGTTTGCATGTGGGAGGTGAGGAGCTCACTACCTGGCATTGCCTGCTGTTGAAAGTGTGGGCAAGTGAGCACACCGTGGAATGCTGAGCAATTGCATTCTGATTATTTGTATGTGATAAGAAAAAAAATGAGCAAACATGAATTTTCTAATTTTAGCAAAGCACGTGTGACTTGTAGCTGTCACAGAGCTAACACCAGCTCACCGTGGACAACAAGAACAAAGGACAAATGTATGGGTGCACGTTCAAGTGCAAAGTGCTGTGGAAAGTAACTCCACAACATCAGTGTTGTGGAGCTGCTGTCCAACCTGTCCTAGGCTTGCTCAACACTGCATTAACGGCTCTCAGGACAAGGAATGGTTTTAAGCTCAAGGAGGGGAGGTCTAGATTGGATGTCAGGGGGAAGTTCTTTACAGAGAGAGCGGTGAGGTGCTGGCACAGGCTGCCCAGAGAGGCTGTGGATGCCCCATCCCTGGAGGTGCTCAAGGCCAGATTGGATGGGGCCCTGGGCAGCCTGGTCTGGTGTTAGATATGGAGGTTGGTGGCCTTGCCTGTGGCAGCGGTTTGGAGCTTCATGATCCTTGGGATCCCTTCCAACCCAAGCCATTCTATGATTCCATGACAGACAGGGCCTGGTGCTCCAAAGCGTTACTGAGTTTTGGCTGTTTAAGCTCTGCTAGCTGTGAATGCACACCCCAAAAGAGAGTGCATCTGGTCTCTGGGTGAGTTTGCATGAGTAAGTATAAAGCTCAGGGAAACAAGAAGTGGCACAAGTTTTCTCTCAGTACTGCAAACTACTGTGATCCAGAGTAAACGTGGGAGGGTGACCTGCACTGTAAGAAAACACAACTCAAATTTCATTTTTCCGTGGTTTTGCATGAATTTTTGCTTCAGAAACAATACATGCATCAGAAACAAGACGTACAAATAAAAGAGGAGAGCATTCTTTCACTGAGTGAAAATTAGGGAGCTATCCCTGCAGACATATTAGCATCAAGTACAATGAACGTTTTAGTAAAAGCACGTGGCTGGGGGAAATTTAAGTTATTAGAAATTGAACTTTCTACCGTGGTCTGAAGGCTGTCTCTGAAAGGCAGCAGGGCATTTTCCAGACCTGCTTCCCCTTCCAAAAATACCAAGGTGACAGCAGTAATCACAGCACATCAAAGGTGCTGCCAATTTTACCAGCAAAGGAAATCAATTAAAAGGTTTCCATTGACCTAAAGCTTTGGGCTGCGGTGGCTGGAATCAAAACATAAATTAGCTCAGGATTAAAGGCTGTTTAACAAATGTTGTATCTAAAATTGCACAACTTTCCAACGCCTTGAAGCTGGTGGTCAGATTTGAGTAAAGGTGAACTTGTGCCATATTTGAGGAAGGGAGTATTTTTCAACATAAAATGCTCATTTTCTGCCTTCTCATAGTAAATAATGTTTCTGCTTTGGTAATTCAGTGCTATTAATTGTGGTGCCAAACAAAATCCACAAGGAGGACTCCTGGTGCTCCAATAATAAGGGGCCAGATAGGTGGTGGCGGTGATTTCTTTCAGAAGAATGTGAGAAGCAAAAAGGACAGGCTGTCAGATATTGCATTTGTCCTATTAATTTGTATTTTTGGAGAACATCTGTAAGGAAGGGTTACAACTATACTGGTTTTTACCCATAGATGGAGCCAGCAGCTTTCATTTCCCATAGCCCATCCAGCTGGGCAACCTTGAAGGACTCCTCACTGTAGCGGATTTGTACCGAAGCTTTTCTTCAAACATCAAATTGCATTTCATGTCTGCCAGATTGTGCTCTGTGTTCCTGATGTTTAGGTAATCATTTCCAGCGAAGCAGTGTTTCACTTTGACACAGGCATGGGATGCCAGGCACAGGCTTCTCATGTACCATTGGATCCAGCTGTTTGCCTACTGCTACCAGGGTATGGTTGGCCCTGCTGGCAGCTGATTCAGATCCACCCAGAACTTTGATTTCTGGCTGTGACTGCCCTTACATCTGACTGCACAGGAGCAAGGGATGGGGTGTGGAAGGATGGGGCTGCTTGGCTGCAGTTCACCTTGGGATGCTGGTGTAGGCTTTTCCAACTTCATCCTATAAAGCCTAGGGAAGGTACAGAGCCATTTCTGTCTGCCTCCATTTTCCAGTACTGCTGTGCAAGTACATCTAATCATGATTGTTCTAGTTTGCTTTGCCCACCAAGTCAGACAGAAGGCGTAACACTATTCATTTCAATCTTATCTACACTGGAAAAATGACTTTCTGCAGACAACATGTGTCAGCAGCACGGCTGCATTTGAACTGCTGCCACATGGAACGGTGCATGGCCACAGACCAGCCGTGTTGAGCCCTGGTTCCTCTGCCAGTTACTGACATCTTCTGTCAGCAGCAGATGATTTTTCTGGTTAGAATGTGCCCACGGTGATGGGTTTTACTTAATTTGGAGGGATCTTTCAATGCGTTTCCCATTTCACCTTTGTTTCCCATGGTCAGTGTTATTTGTAGTTTGCAAGTATGGAGTACACCCCATGCACTTTTGTATACTTCACCAATCTTTCTAGGAAATAAGGGTTTTTCAGACCATCTTCAAACTGCTAGTAATTCAGGTGCAAAGGTGCAAAAAAAAGGGGGGAAAGTTTTCAGTCTCTGGCTTTCATCAGTAGGGTATGGGAGGGATGGACATGGGATCAGAGTCATTCTCACTTCCTGTCTTTCCTGGGATTTGAACTATGGAAAGTGCTATAAATGATTGCTTTGGCTAACTAACCAAGGTATTATTTCTTGTAATGCATAGATGAGGAGACAGTGACCTTAGTTTTATATTGATTCTTTTAGAGACTGTTACTGGCATGCAGGGGAAAGAGAAATTCTCACTCAATAAAACAGTGCTCTCCGTATTTATTTGTATATTAAACATACAAATACAAAATACACCCTTTGAACACCCGAAAGGTTAATGAACCCCTGGTGCTCTTTTCCTGCCAGTCTCCTTCAAGTCCTTGTGAAATACAGGTCAGCAGGGCAGTGCTCACATGCGAACAACTCTGTTTCCCCATTGGTAGTAAAGCTAATGAGAGAGTTTCAAGGTCTCAAGGCATCTAATGACAGCAAAGCATTTGGAAATAAGGTGTGAGTTGTTTTGTTCTGGTTCAGGTTTTTTCTTTTTGAGACTATTTGCAGTTTGAAAATCCAGGAAAACAAGTAGGGGCAGCGTTTCAAACATACAGGGGTTTGATTTACGTCGAGATCAACCATTTCAGAATTTGGTCCCTAGGCAAACACTTGGTTTTAAGTAATGAAGAAGTCCTGTTCATTTTAGTAGCTTTGTTCACATCCTTAGTATTAAGAAGTGCACTGCTTCATCTGAAGCTTAGTGAATGCTAGTCATGATCCCGTGGAAACTGCACTGTGTGTTCAATCTCTTTTGAAATGTGGTTAGAGTCTGAGTGTTATCATTCTCTTAAGGTATGAGAGCCAAACTTGATATATATCATCGGTTCACAGAGTTCTTTCTTCTTAGATAAAGGCCATGGAAAATGCCTCAAAAAATGATGAATAAAGGTGATAAATGTTGAATCAGTCAGTTTTCTGGTCGGGAAAAATATGGAATGAATGAACCCAATGGCAGGGCAGAAAAATACATAGTTTGGGGAATATACTGTGTGTCATATAGGAAGTATAGAGAAACCCTAGACTCAGCCCAGCAGCCTGCAGTTTATCACCACATCCGGTTCTGGATGAATAACCTGGGAAGATGAGGTAGGACTTTTGGTTGTGCAATGCCTTCCAGGACCTTCGTAATCTTGCATAGTAATCCAGTGGCATGAGAATGACCTCTGAAATTTGGTGTTGGCTGCGAGCATTTTCTAAGATGCCCTTGGTGAAGGTGAAGACTTAAATACAAAAACATGCACAACTTCACAGGCTGAGAGCTGTGAACATCCAGTTTGACTGGTGGTACACTGAATGTCAGATTTATGTTTTCCATGGAAGTTCAGGGAAGATATTTCTCCAATTTCTAGTATGAGAAGTAGGCACGGGCAGACACTACAGACTGGCAGCTGAGATGGTACAAACCATCACATGAGCTCCCAGCACTCACTTAACATGGGTGAATTGGGCAAGGCGAGGCTGTAGCACCCATTTTAATGTGGTCAGGAGTTGGAGTGCCTTAGAGCAACTTGTGTAGTTGTTCTGCAGCTATGGAGTTGTTGTTGGCCCACTTTGTGTAGACAGAAAAATTAAATACAGGTTGACTTGGATGGGAGGATGCGGATAAGCAAAGAAATTTTCTTTTAGTATAAAGCTCCACATACTGCCAGGCTTTGGAGTTTTTTTCCCTATCATCACCATACCAAGTCAAATATCAGAATGGATTAGGAGACCTGGAGGAAAGTTTTTTGTACTTTCAAGTTTGCAGAGGTGAAAACGCCACAGAAATTGTATAATACCAAAGTTAAGTTAATGTCACTGATCAAATTCATTTCCTTGTGAGTCTGTGTAATGGAGGTAAGTCCTCCCATGCTGCTTGTTATTTGACTAAAGTAAACTTACATATTTGCTTTTGTCAAAGCAGAGGGCAATGGTGCCACTTATAACAACTAATTGGTTTTCTAGCCTAAATTGATATAATCAATTTGGATTTTATTATTCTTAAAATAATCAACGTGTCAGCTGGAGGAGGCTAGAAGACTTGTTCTTAGCTTAAAAGAAGAGGAGGACAGGCAAGGTCTTCTAGTCATGTCAGAAAAGGAGTTTGGGTCTTTTTGTTGAATCTATGAATGGCTCCCAGCTGTTGGGACCTTTAAAGAAGTTTGTTTGAATCATGTATCCTCTAAGCAGGATAATGTCTGTACTGGGAACCAGTAACTGTTGCTGTGGGTGCTCTGATAATCCAACAAAACTTTTCCCTGGCACAGTGTGGGACAGGCATAGTGAATTAAGGACACCACTGTGCAGGGGACCCAATTCAGGTTTTAGTAGTCACAGGGATGCTTGTGCACATTAGTTGGAGCTCTCTGCACCATCTGAGGGTTGTCAGGATGGGGTTTATCATACACTCAGAAGCTCTATCAGTGTATTTCCAACGAGGATATGCCAAGTGAGTGTGCGTGGGTGCTCTACAAAGTACACGGGATGGGACAGCAAGATGAGAATTCATTATAGCCTTATTGTAAAACTGTGATAAGCAAAAAACTGTGTTGTTGTAATTTAGAGAGCAACGTCCTGAAGAGTGACCTTTCTGAAAGGGAAGATCTGAGTCTGTAGTTACCTGCACACTATGAGCAACAATCTGTAATTCATATTCTCTTCGGGTTGCTTTTGCTTTGGTCCACTTTCAACACATTAGAGTGTCCAGCTAAACCAGCACCTCTACGGAGCATTTCTGGAAAGGTCCACATGTCAAAAACTAACTGTTTTATGGCAGTCATAGAAACACAGAGCCAGCAGGGAGCTCTGGGATGGGTCAGCAGGATGGCGGCCCTCCCCTCCCAACAGAGCACAGAGAGTTTGCTGAAATTGAAACAGGATCTTTCTGAGACTGAATGTAAGTGCAGCTCTGAGAGCCCCATGTAGGAGTGAGGTGCAGCACTGAGGTGACAAGTGTGTGAGTTGTGTCAGCATGAGCTGTATCTCCGTGGAGCTCATACCCAACCATGAAACATAGGTGCCCTCCTGTGGGCATCCCGCTTCTCTTCTGCTGTACAGGGAGCTGGGATTGCTTCGCATACCTGCGGGTGCTTTGCTTTAGGTTTTGAGCAGGATGCTAAGGGCCCTTTTTTAATGTTTATTTTTGCTTTGCTTCTAAACCCATTAAAAGAGTGAGGGATAAAAGCAGCCCTCCATCCAAGATGTGTAGCAGTAGTAATTTCTAGAGTTGTTCAGGGAGCCAAGTTCTCCTCTCATAGTCTCAGGAGGGTTTGTCATTGCCGACAGCGGGGTCAGAACGTAGCTCTCAATATTAAGGACATCTCATGGTGCTGACAAATACCACATTGTGGCACAATTAATTCCTGCTGGGGAAGCTGTGTGTAGGTAAGCCATTCATTCATCACATGTTGTTTAACAACTGCCATTATTTGGGAATCCTGAGTATCTCATTTCAGGGTGGCTGAATATTTCTGCTTAACCACCTGCGTGTGTTGGACAGAAGGTTTGGTGTCAGATTTGTTTGCTTAACCTTGGTATAAGGTTTCCACAGCTCGTAATGTTCGCGGTCTTGCTGCAGATTGGCTTAATGAGGAGTGGATTGCACGTAGCAACCTGACCCATGACTCCAGCAGGACATTGCTGGTTGCAGCTATTTGCTCTTGTTTGCAGAGCCTCCATCTCCAACCCATGGAGATTTCTTCTGCCTCCAATTCCACCCAGCTGCCTCCATACCAGAGGCCAAACCTATGTTTAATCCATGCACAAAATTCACATCTAAATGCTGCAAGGGCAGGACTTTTGGATCACACAATCACAGAGTCCTTAGAGTTGGAAGCGACCTCTGAAGACCACCTAGTCCAACTCCCCTGCAATGAGCAGGGACACCACACCTAGATCAAGCTGCCTGGGGCCTGATTCACTTTGAAAGTTTCCAGGGATGGGGCATCAACCACAACACTAAATAATCTGTTCCAGTGCCTCGCCACCCTCACTGTAAAAGATTTTTTCCTTATATCTAACCTAAATCTACCCTTCCTGAGCTTGAATCTACACTCCCTGAGCTTGAATGATGGATGATGGGGAAAGAATCGCACATGAATATGTGATACTGAAATGAGAGCATCTACACGTGGCAAATAGTGCCCAGGCAAAGCATCCTCTGCCTCGAGTTTGCTGCAAAAAGGATGCACTGGGCTGCATTAGGCACATACGCACAAGAGGAACAGTTTGAAAGTGAAAGAGGGGAGATTCAGGTTAGATGCTAGGAAGAAATTCTTTATTTGGAGGGTGGTGAGACACTGGCACTGCTGCCCAGAGAGCTGTGGATGCTCCATCCCTGGAGGAGCTCAATGCTGAGTTGGATGGGGCTCTGGGCAGCCTGAGCTGGTGAGGGCAGCCCTGCCATGGAATGAGCGTTGAGGTCCCCTGCAAACCATTCCATCATTCTATGGCAGCAGCTGCCTTACTGCAAAGGATTTTTCAAAGACAAGAAGCACAAAGAGCAGCTGAAACACACAGCAAGGTAATACCAATGGTGTTTTGGCTCAGGAGTGCACGGGGCCTTCATTCAGCTGCGCATGGTGCCAGTGCAGCTCTGGCCTAAACTTGTTTGGGAAAACAAACTTCAAAAAGGGATCGACATAAGCATTTAGATGAGCAGTTAGCTGAATTTTTTCATCTTTCACAAGAAAGCATTTCTCCTTCCTTGAAGCGATGTAAAGTGTGGTTTCTACCCCCGTGCAAGTTGAATTCTGCTAATTGCCCATTTGACAATCTCCAGACTTGGCTGTCTGAAGTTAATAGCATAATTCCTTGCTGAGGCAGCCGTGCTGGGAAGCTGGTTGACTTGGAAACAAAAAAAAAAAAAAAAAAAAGAAAGAAAGAAAACAACAGAACTTTTTTAATTCAATAAAGCAAACATAGAGAGGAAAATTGAAATATTTTGGATAATTTCTCTGTTATTTTCTCACCACCCGTATGAAGGTGGTGAGCAGTAAGGAATAGTTTTCTGTGCAAGCACTTAAACACTGGTCTAAATCCGTGAGAGCCAGAGGAAAGCCCGACTTCCTCTACAGTCAGAGGCACTCTTTGACAAAAGCCTCGTTAACAACCCTTCCTACCTTAAAAACATAAATAGTAATAATGAGGCTTAGCACCTACCTGGCATCTTGTATGTTCATTGGCAGAAAGCTTTCAAGCAAATGGTGGCAATTAGTGCAAACCAGTTGGTACAGCTGTCCAGGTTGTGTTCAGTCAGAAGCTCAGCCTGCAGAAAAAATATGTGACTTATGAGCAGGTTCTTGCTAATGGTGAGCAATGACAGGCAGGGATTGGTGTTCTGAGTTCAGACAAATAACCAAAGCCAGGGCTATGGGGTAACAGCTCAGGGCTCTGCTGCACTGGTTAGGAATATTTTTCTTTTTCCTTGGTTTCCTTTGTGGTGGAAACAAAGACTAAGAAAGAAACTGTGATTTAACGTTCTTAATTTCGTCAGCGTATGTGATTAATAGTCATCCTATTCCTATTCCCTAGTGATGGGCCATAATTCCTACATGTCTGTTTAACCACGGTTATTTATGCTCCCCCATTATTATCCGGACCATAGGGATGCAAAGAGAAAGTCAGGTTGTCACACTTTTGCAAGTTATGCAGAGCATCTCCATATGCCATAGTAACATGTATCTTTGCTGATGATCTGGATGAGGGGACTGAGTACACTCAGAGTAAGTTTGTAGATGACACCGAGCTGGGAGGAAGTGTCGGTCTGCCTGAGGGTGAGATGGCCCGACAGAGAGATCTGGGCAGGCTGATCAGTGAGCTGAGGCCAACAGTGAGACCTCAGTATGACCAAGTGCCAGGTCCTGCACTTTGGCCACAACAACCCCATGCAGTGCTACAGGCTTGGGGCAGAGTGGCTGCAAGTCTACGTGGAGGAAAAGGACCTGGGGGTGTTAGTTAATAGCTGGCTGAACTGCTGTTAGTTAGTAGCAGTGTGCAAGAAGGCCAAGAGCATCCTGGTGGGGGTCAGAGATAGTGCAGCCAGCAGGAGCAGGAGGTGATCATAACTCTGTACTGGCACTGGTGAGGCCACAGCTCAAGTGCTGCATTCAGTGTTGGGCCCCTCACTGCAAGAAGACATTGTGGCCGTTCTAGGGGTGCAATTTAGGGTAAAGCACCTTGTTATGTATGGTGGTAGCAGGAGCTGCAGGCTATCAGAATGGCTGCAGGCACCTGGGAGATCCTGAAAAGCTTCTGTGGCACCAGGGGCAACACGTTAGAGCATGGGGTTGTATAAATCCTTGGGAAAGTGGCCTGGGTCAGCTCTTACTCCATCTGTAGTTTCTTGGCATGGGATTTATTATTAAGGCAAGTTACTGCAATTAAATTGCTTTAAAGTCAAACATGAAATGCTTGCGAAGGCAGCACAAGAGGCAGAGGCACCAAACAAGCCCGCTCCAGCAGCAACCGTTCTTTCCACTGTGTGTTGCTGTGGCTTCGTCCTTTCCAGTTTTAAAGTTTGAAAATAAGCAAGGTGATAATTATAGGGACTTGTGGGCATCACTCCGAAGGAGTTAAACTATTGAGGCTGCACGTCTAGACTTAGAAAGCATGCTCTTGTAGTGTGGGTGCTGCCAGCTGCTTGCATATTTGAATCCAGAGAAGTTATTAGGTAAATAAAACAAGTCGCACTATGGAAGTGCCCAAACAGCATGTCATTTCCTTTGGAAAATAACCCCACAGGGTGCTGAGACTGCTGCAGCAGAGCATGAGGATAACTCCATCATTCCTCACTTAGGAAACATCAGGGACCAGACTGGAAAATGATCTGCAGAGGATTTTTTGATTCTTTGCTGCCAGGATGAGCAGCTTTGTGATCTTGTGCGTGCACTTTGGTTCTGTTTCTGTTCTGCCCTAAGCCCTCTCTCAAGTCCTTCCAAATTCTTTACCATAAAAGATGATAAAGCACTACAGCACTCCACTAAATGGCAGAGAGAACTGTTTCTGCGCACTGTATATTTGGAGCAAGACAGCAGTAAAGAGAAAAAGTGAGAAAAATTTACTTCCCCTTGGGGTAGCTGGATTTTTGCCATCAGCAAAACCTGGAACCCACCCAACATAATAAAAAATATAAGCAGGTACTTGGTAGTGCTCTTTCTCCCAAGGCTCCATGGATACCCAACATAACGATCCACTGCAAGCACTCTGAAAGGCGATGTTAAACGTCGCTGCTCTGGAGCTCATGGAGAGATGGCTGCGGAGCCTCGGCGGTGGTGACTGCAATGCATAAAGTGCTGCCATTGGGACACGCTAAAGGAGCCAAGTCTTAATCACATAAACAGATTCTCATATACTGTCCCCGTGCTGTTTTGTAAAGTGCTTATATAACTGAAAAGATTAACCTTGGAGAAAGAAGGATAGAAAAATATTTTTATGACTTCTTATTTATGGCTTTACTACGGTTGAGGAATTAGTTTGTATTCTACAAAGCCAAAAAGTGGGGGAGGAGAGAGGAGCAGAGCTCTGAATAAGGACAGATATTTGCACGGCTATCAGAATATTGAAGAAAACCCCAAATCCTAAGGAGTTATTACTGTCAAATGCAGACATGCAAGCAAATCCTAGAGTGGAGCAGAGCTCAGTATCCAAGCAACGTCAACATTTTTTTGCTAAACTCCTGCTGACGGCTCTTGCCACTTTATGGTCACATTAAAAAAGAAAATGCCTGACATCACTGAAATTCTTAGAAATTAATTTCTCATCCATCCAACAGATGTGAGGCTCGGCAACGCAGAGCACATGCACATCTTGCAAGGAGTCAGAGTCTGGCAGGGGAAGGAAAGCCTTTGGTGAGTGTGAGGCTGGGAAGGCGTTGCTTTGTTTCTCTGTGTCTGAGGCACTTTGTTTCCCAATTCCTGGTACTCTTCCTTGGACACAAGGGATGATTCTGTCTCTGGTCATGCAGCAGCTCAGGAACAGAAAGGAGAATAAAACTGGAGTCTCTGAACTCATCTCTCAGCCTCATTTCAGTGTTCCTTGCTCACCTCCTCTGCCCTCTCTGCCAGTATTTTATTATAACTGGAAACAGCCTACCTGGTTTACAGGAATATGTTGCTTGGAGCCATAATTTCTTTTCCTGTCTGTTAGCACAGAGGTTCTAATATAATTTTGCTCCAGTCACATGCAAATAGTATGACTGTCAGACATGCCAGGCCTTATTGCTAGCTACAAAGATGATGATGACAGGGAGTAATGGTTTGGTTTTGCTTTTCTCCCCCCCCCCCCCCCCCCTTCCCCCCCCCCTTATGTATTAATAAGAACAGCAAAAGCATTCAATCTGGTAGGTTTTCCAGGCATTTTTTTAGGTAAGCTGGACTCTGAGAGCCAGGACCATGCTGGACTGTGGATGTGTGGTGCTTTCAGGGCAGAGCAGGAAATGCAACAACAGGGTTTTGTGTTGCTGGAGATAACCAGAGCTTTGTAACCGTAACGCTGAGTCTCTCCTTTGATTCCCAACTTGGAATTTAAGCTGATGAATTATGTTTGGGCTACTTTGTAGAGTGCTTTCTGCTTTAAGCACCCAAGTCACTGCACAAAGTCAGTCCTTGGACAAGATTTGGGAATCTGATGGCACTGTACAATGAGTATCTGATCATCTGTGGTACTACTTTAGATCATTTTCAACAGAGCTTTACAAGGTAAAAATAGTAGTGTGATTGGCCCAAAGCACTGCTAAGCTTAATCACCATTTAATGAGATTTCATGGTTCCAGAAGTTTCTTTTCTTAAGCATTGGTCTGGGAACTGAGTCAAGCTGGGTCAGCCCAAGCACTGGTACCTGCCCTCTGACTCATGGGGGCGTCTTAAAATCTAATACCCAAGGAAGAATTGCACAAGGAGTTACTGTTGCCTCTTGCCATACCATCTCTGAGGCACTCTCCCAAGAACACGGTCCACAGCTTTTTCATTCTCTCTATTGGAAGCGTTTGTTGAAAGGTTTCAGACTTTTTTTTTCTCCTGCCAGGTACTGCCCGTGCAGAGTGTCAGGCTTGGATTTTCCAGCAGTATTCACTTACTGCCACGTAGCTTCCAGGTTTCCAGCCCTCCTGTCATTTAGGCATAAAGAACAACTCAGAACTCCTCTAGTTCATGTCTGCATTGGCCCTGGCCAACCCACTGAGATTTTTCACACAATCCTAAATATAGCATCACTGAACTTGACACTACTTGGTCTTTCCACTTGCAAAGTAAATAAAGGTGGAGCTTTTTATGATCCAAGACACCCCATGCTGTCCCTTCACTCACTTGCATCACAGCAGTGGCTCCAGCAGTCACAGCAGCTTATAAACTGGATGCCGTGGGTGCATCGGGTGCTTTTTTCCAAGTTACATCTCTGCAAATTGCACAGATCAGTAGAATTATCAAGAAATTTGGGCTTGGGCTTTTTCTTGCTCATTGTAGACATCAAACCGATGCCAGCTTTCCTTTATACGTGCACTATCTCAGGCTTTGTTCCTTCTGTACCATGGCACACCAGTAAGGTCCCCGGACTGCCGTGTCAGTAAAGCCGCAGGGTCTGTCTTTCTCATTGTGCTTTCATCTCTCTTGAGAATTCAGTAAAGTTTCTTTTGCCAGCAAAATCGCTCTGTTTTACATGGGTGTAAAATTTAAAAAATAACACCAAAAACTGGAAAGAAAAAGCAGAAAAATGTTGAATGATTTCTGTTCCAGGTCTCATGCATGTGATTATGAACCCTTCCTCTTCCATACTTCCATCTGCTCTGGCAGATCTTCAGTAATCTAGGCCACTAATTGCAATAATCTCTTTGGAACATGGGCATGTGAGATAGGCACTGTGTGCACACTGCGGTTCCAAGCAGTATGTTATGTTCTTGCAAAGGAAGGAGCAGAACCACCATACCCAGCACACCTCCATCTCCTTCTATTCCTTTCCAGCCTGGTGCCAGCCTGCTGTGGGACTTTGGGAAAGTTGCTGCCTGCTGTGCAAAGCTGCAAAATAGGGTGGTCACCTCATCCTGCTGAGGATCAAAAGGTGCTCTGACAGGTCTGCTTGAAGTTCCCTGAGATCTCAGGAAATTAACAGGGCTGGTTTGCCAGCCATTCAGTTACTCTTGATGTTAAAGCATGCAGTGTGCTTGGTTTTATTCTCTTGCTTGCAAATAATGATGCTTTGGAATCATTAATTCGTAAAAATATGTAGGGGTAGAAAAAAGTAGGGGTAGAAAAACTAGGGGTAGAAATGTGAAAATAGAGCTTTGGATTTTGTGCAGTTGTTGGTTTTTTAAAGCCACCTGTATTATTTGTTAATCAGCAAATGAAGATCTGATCTATTTGTTTGGGGTAGCTTGAACATGCAGACTGAGGGAGCTGGTGCCATGCAGGGGTGGACTTCAGTGTGGTCCCTGCCTACACGTGGTGGATTCCTCTTTCTATTCTAATCCCCTGGCTGGAGCCCAAGCACTCCCTTTGCAATGACAATGCAGGGTTGGATGATCCGTTAGGAATTTCACCTCTTGGCGTTCTGCCTGCATTTGGTTCATGGGACTGGGATCTATGCCAGTGTGATGTCCTTAGCGGTTCACTGAAGTACACGCTATACAGTAAGTAGGTGAAGCCCTTCCTGTAGGTACCCCAGCTGGTCATTGGGATTTTGAGAGCACTGAGTTTGAGTTCAGTGAGCAATTCAGATCACCTCTGCTCTAAAGCTATGAGACCCTCTTTTTCTGTCGACAAAACTGGGTTGTCAGTAGTTCAGTGTCAATGGAAAATGTCCATTCTGTATGAACACCACATTAGAGGAACCTGGTCCTCAGGCTCTTGTGCACCAGGATAACAGCTAAGAAGAACAGAAGAGGCAGGCGGATGGGAAGCCCTTTGCTCTCCATCAGGCTGAAGGTTGGGAACTCAGGTTTGTCCCTCAGGGATTTGCTTCATTTTCCTTTTCAAGGTGTGGTTCAATTTTCTTTGTAGTCATTGTTGTCTGTGTTGTCTTATGTGTCCATTAGGACACTGTTCACTGTCTCTAATTTTGTGTTTATCACGTATACAGTCTCTATTATATTCACCGTGACAGAGGAGTAGGTCATTTGTGGGATGACTGTCAACCCAAAATTACACTGTCTGCATTTTTTATTGTTAGGGAACACAAATTATTTTCAACTTAAAATAGTAGGTAACAATAATGCCAAGCCAGGGAAAGATTCTATTTGTCATCTTATTTTATGCTTAAGTAAATTTCTTGGCTTTTGCTGTCAGATTTGTCTGCTCACCGTGGGGACCAGAAGGATACAGAATTTGAAATGTCTTGGAAATCTCATCTCCCTGTCTAGATTTTAGGATGAAGGTGTTGCTTCGAATGTGCAGGTTTGTTGCTGAGAGTTGTCTTTTGTGACAACTGTGCCAGCACAAATGTTAAAACTACAGTGAGATGTGTGTGAAGCTGTCCTATCAGTGATGCTCTTACCAGCTTTTGAATTGCAAATGTTGGAGCTGTGGCTGTGCAGCGAAGGAGTGCCACCTGTTTTGGTGAAAGGTGGATGCTTGGAGATGTCTCCTAAGGTAAATTCAGTGCAGGACTATGTTTCTGAGGGGCTGTGGTGCTTTGATTTACAGCCTTTTGTTTTTTGGGGGAGTTCATTTGGATACTGGTACAAATTTCACTCCTGTGATGCTGGCCATCCCTAGTTAATGATGTCCCTTCCAACCCAAGCCATTCTATGATGCTGTGATTACTAATCTGTTGTTGTTCAATTTATGGCCTATTCAGTGCTGCCTGAAAGAGCTTTTCTGTCATTTAAAGTGAAGGGAATATTTTGTTCAGCCCTACAACGCCCAGCACAACTTCAACATCACTCATTCTGCTCCACTCCTGCATGAAGAGTGAGGAAGGGGGGAAAAAAAAGAGCAAGAAGGCGACAAAGAGGAGATATGTCAAGTTCCACTGAATCCCATCTCCTTCTCAAGGCTTTGTGGGTGGACGAGGTTGATAGACTTGACAGCAAGAAGAGATGAGAAAAGCACAAGTGGAAAAATACTTCTGTAGAACTTCATTGCCTCTACTGTTCTTACTTCATACAAGTTAATACTGAGATATTTTCCTTTTGCTGAGAACTTACTAAACTTTAGGATCTGCACTAATCGCTCCAGACATCCTGTGCTTACTGGATCAAAGACTGTTTGGCTGTTTTGAGCACAGCCAGATAGTGGCGCGTAATGAGAACAGCTCCATTTTTCACATCACAAACTGAAACTGCCAGAAAAGTGAGCACTGCAAACATATGCACCACGGTATATTAGAAGGGTGGGGGAAAATGCTAAAGTTATCGTTTGGATAGGATCATATTCATCAGTCCCAAATTACTGGTCTTTTGGGGTAGGTGCTGAGACTGAAATACAGCATTTTCATTACTGGAATCAGCACTATGCCAACACTCCCATCACTGTTCCTCCTGCTCCTGCTGCTTTGTATTATAAGCTCTGGAAAGGAGGGTTAGAAAAGCACCACGAAGCTGCCAGCATGTAATTTATAAGTAATTTACCAGGCAATCTGGGGAATCCAGAATGCACCTTGAGGACTTTGAAAGAGAAGTAAAATTTCACTTTCAGATTTTTCAAAAGCAATTTAGTTCCAGCCTGACAACTTCCGAGATTGGAATCTCTCTTAATGCACAGTGAAAACAGCATGAAGTGTTATAAAAAAACAGGGATAAAGGCAAAAACTCATTACAGGGAAACACTTGGTTATGATTATGGAAAGTAATTGAGCCCAGCTTGGAGTCATAAACTTGCAGTCCTTTTATGGGGTGTGAGCTGGACTTGGACCAGATGGAGAAAGTGGTAGTTTGTATTTCCCTTTGAAATGTGGCTGTATGGTCTGCTCAAATGGAGTGCAAATGTTCTTCAGCAAACATACTTTTAATTATTGTGCACTGCATCACTTGCAGTCTTGAGCATCATTTTAAATATATATACGTATACATAGCAGGAATGTCTTTCACTCATTTCTCTATACGTTGTTTTGAAATACTTTCCAAGATCACTATTCTGATGAAATACAGTCGCAGTTAAAGCTATTGTGGTCTTCTGAGAATTGTGGCTGGGTACCAGTGGCAATAAATGGTAATCACAGCTCTGCAAACATCTGTAGAACCGAGAAGAGAAACTCAGAAACATTCCTGTTTAGGGAAGTTTTTAAGGAGAACAAGGCAGAGAAACTCAATGCACATACATAGAATTGCAAAATGTTGTGTTTTACTTTTCATAGAGTCATAGAATCTCTTGGGTTGGAAGGGACCTCAAGGGTCATCAAGTTCCAACCCCGTCACAGACAGGGCCGCCAACCTCCAGATCCGGTCCTACACCAGGCTGCCCAGGGCCCCATCCAACCTGGCCTTGATACCTCCAGGGATGGAGCATCCACAGCCTCTCTGGGCAGCCTGTGCCAGCACCTCACTGCTCTCTTTTCTGAGGATAGACCTGATCTTCCCTTGATTTCTATGAGCAATGACAAAACCAGAGGGATTTTTGAACACGGGAAGTTTCAGCAGCAAAGGGAAAAAATTGGGTTTGTTGACTTGCAGTCTGAAGCCAGCTGAAGCTTTGTCACTAAGGGGATACGCTTTCTTTTTAGCCTTCTCATTGTGTAGCAATGAAGATCTTTCATTTGGAGGCGGAATATATTGCTTTTTTCTTCATTTTCACACCACAGAAACCCCTGATAAGACTCACCGGTCCCTACCACCTGCCCTGCGCTCTGCTGCTGCATTTGTGCATTGGGTTACATCTCCATTAAAAAGGCAGGCAAGGAAATGGTTCAGAATGTCAGCATTTAAACTATTTTTAGCTCAGCACAGAATTTACACCTCTGGGAGAGGGCTGAATTAGTTTAGCCTCCAATGGGTGGTCGGACAGAACATGCTGCTTGCCGTCAGTTCATGCAATGCTATCATGGAATGCTATTGGAAAACCATAAAACCATGACATCCTCATTTCCTATCTGGGAGATAAGAATAATCCTCACAAACCCCAGTTCTACCTCATTGGGCAAGTTGTATTCATGTTGCATTCAGAGACAGGAAGATTTTGGCTATGTTTGTGCCTGAAGAGTCCCACAAAATCACCATCTGTGTGCTTTCGTCATGAGAGAAGGGAAACTGAAATGCAGGAAGCATCGAGCAGAGGGAGCCTGGCCATGGATGGGGCTTTCTTGGGTTGGATTGCAGATGACTCCTCTCCTTATGTGGCCTCATGCATTAGGGGAAAAATAGAAAAGGAGGTTTACTTTTTCTACTTGATGTGCTCCAGCTTCTCTGTTAAAAATAATACGTCTGGTTTAAGGGGGTGAAAGGCTGGGCTGAACAGTGGAGGACATTGTGTGGCAGGTTGCTGTGACTTATGGGACAAAGGTAAGAAGTGGTATAAGGGAGACCAGCAAGAGAAGTGGCTCCTTTTTTTAGCTCCAGAGCCCTTTTTTTTAGGCTGTGTTGTAGACCTGACTGTAGGTTGTCAAGGTAGACCTGCCAGAGGAACTGATGATCTGGGGCAGAAGGGCAGTGGGTCAGCATGCAGATTGGTGAGGTCAATCCAGCTTAGCAGACACAGGGAACCAGGAAAGGCCTGAGAGATGGAGAGGGAGAGGGGAAGCAGGAAGAATTAATGGTAGGGAAACCTGCTGTGAAAAGCTGATTCAGCATCTTGATCTGCAAGGACAGTCTGTTGGCATAGTGCTGCTTCAAGGCTGGATGTGGCTCTGGGCAGCCTGGTCTAATGGTTGGTGACCCTGCCCACGGCATGGGGGTTGAAACTAGATGGTCTTTGAGGTCCTTTTCAACCCAAGCCATTCTATGATTCATTTGGGTTGCTTGCTGTTATAGAAGCATGTAATGCCTGTACCTGAGTCTTTGATTTTTCCAGTGACATAATTTTATCAAGATGTCCAGTGCTTGGTACCTCTCAGAGACAGCCTACATATGGTTTTTGGAAGGAGACAATGTGATTCTTCTGCATGAAAGAAGCATGATGTATTATAACTAATCTGGGAGGCTTGAAAGTAGCTTGACAAGAGTCCATTTCATGGTTATTTGGAAGGGATTTGTGTTTTCAATCTCCAGAACATAGAGGCCCCAAAGGAGCTCTTTGAAGCCCAGCTCTTTTATTATTAGTTATATAAGATGTTTCCAATACACTAATTTAGAAGATGTAGTAGCTGGTATGAATGTGGTAGTATCTGTTAGACCATTAGCAGTGGGAGACAAAATCATTATACTCAGAGCACTTAGTGCATTTTTTTTAACAACTTATTCTCCAAGTCGGTTGTTAAGCGCTATTGTTTCATTTGCTCTGTGCAGAAACATTAGGGTCTTGCTGCTTTCCTTAATAAGGGGGAATGAGTCCTCCCAGTGCAATGGCCCTGTACAAAGAGGTCATCAGCTCCTCTTTAGCCTTGGCCTCTGCTGAAAAGGAGGCTGTTTCTGTGCTGAAGCAATACCAATTTTTATCTCATTAAAAAGGGATTTAAATTTTTCGGTTTCCGATGACATTAAGTCCTTCTCAGCAGTCTTTTGGCTACTGAAGAGGAAAGAATGCATTTTGAAAGAGGGGAAACTTGAGGTCCACATTGTTTTGGTGTTGTGGGCAGCATTACTTGTGGCTTTGGGCAAGGCAAAACTCAAAGAGAACTTGATAGCTGCCTTCAGACATGTAGATGGCTGTTCCAGAAGGGAACAATATGTTTTCCGTGTGCACAGTGAATAACACAAGAAGCAGTGGGCTTAAACTGCAGCAAAGAAGATTCGGTTTTGCTGTCTGGGAGCTGTTTTTCAAAGGGGAAAATCTGTGAAGGTCATGACTCTCATGGAAGGAGGTTGAGAGATGCTCTGGGGACAGCCTGCCCCACTGGGGGGGAGGTAAATGTGATGGCCTCATAAGGCCAGCAGAGTGCAAAGAGCTTGACACTTGCTGCAAGTATACAAAGAAATATATACATTTAGGTAACAGTGGGTCATTCTTTTCCCAGTCCCTAAACACTTCTCATTGCTCCTCATGCTTCCCCTCTGCAGTGGGTGAACAGTGAGCCCCAAGGGAGGGGCTGCAGAAGGGGCTCCCTTAAAGCACTGAGGTGATGGGCTGTTTTAGGCAAAGCATTGTTGAGAATAGGGATCTTCAAATGCAGAGCTGAAACACGTGGCCAGAGCCGCAAAGATGGTGCTAAAATAGGAGGACAAGTCAGGAGGGGAAAGACTGGGAAAAGCTTTAAAATAATTATTGTGATTCTTCACTTGGATATCAAAGAGAACCTTACAAACAAGGTAACTGACTTGCTGATAATTTCATCTGTACTTTTGTTCGGTAGGTGAAAGGGCAAAGGTGCCATCTGTTCTGCATTCTCCACAGGGTAGATCGAGGGAATCCCTGGTGGCTGAGGGACCTGCTGGCACCTCTGCTGTCCCTCTGGGTCCCTGAAGTCCTGGGACACCCCTGTGTTGACTCCTCGGTGGCAACAATATCTCTGAGAGATCACAGCTTGCAAGCAATCTGCATTGATGAAAGTCTTTTTGCCAGTACTTCTGGCCATTTTTTTCTTTATAAGGATAATAAGACCCATGAGCAATCATGGACACAAAGAGAAAGTATGTTTCTTTGGAGAAATAAAATGTGATAAGGCCTTTAATTCTTCCTAGGTATCAAAAAGATAAGACTCTATTACTCTAGATTAGAAGCACAGGGTTTGATTTTTGAAAGATCTGAGCGTCAGGTTCCAGGGACAGCCAGAGCAAAGGCTGGCACTGAGACTTTGAGATTAAGCTTTCGATTTAACAGAACTTTTACCATAATTATGGTCTGATTTTTGGGTGGTGCTGTGTGGAGCCAGGTTTTGGACTCAGTGATCCTTATGTATCCCTTCCAACTCAAGATATCCTATGATTCTGTGTTAACTGTTGCACGGCTGGCTCTGGTAGTTTGATTATGACTTGGGTAATGCCTGCAAGCCTTCCCACCTGCCCAAGCTCCAGCCCACACTGCTCATCCCTTTCCTAAAAAACAGTTCAATTCATATGGGCACAAAGCCTACCATAATACACACCTGCCTGCAGGGAAGAGCAACAGCCCATGAAATGCTTGTCTCATTGAAAAGACCACAAAGTAGATTTCAATTATGCTGCAAACAGCTGTCCCAGGTGCTTTTTTTCTGTGCAGACAGCAAATTTGAATAGGGCAAGCTATGCCAAGCATATAGATATGCATAGCACATGGAGGGCTTGTCGCTGGAGAAAGTCCAGCCTGTAGCTTTGGAAACAGTTCCAGTTCTTGTTATGAATTGGCTTGTTCCCATTCAGCCATTTGTCATTTGCTGTAGAGGGCCGGGCACGTCTGAGCTCATCAATAGGCAGCGGGGCCGGGCTGTCCCCGCGAAGACCTCGCACTCATGAATCAAAATAGTTGGGTGATGTCATGGCACGGTGTGAGCGTGCCCGGGTCGCCTGGTGCCAGGAATTGTCTGTACAGGGGTGGTTTCCTTTTACAGCCTTTTAAAGAGTCATCATGCTGAGCTGCACATGACAATCCCCTTCAAGAGGGCCCGTGGTGCCTCTGCACGGTTAGTGGTTTTTAAACAGGGCAGCTTACCGGGTGCTCACTGACCCTTTCTGCATGAGTGGATCTGCTGGGAAATGTTCCACTCTCTCAGGCTTCTGACAGCCATGGACTGCAGGCCGGGCAGACTTTGATCCCATCCCACTACTCACAGCTGGTTTCTGCACGCTGGAATTACGAACCTGCCAGGTTCAGCATCCTGCTGGGGACCCTCTCCCCACCAAGACCACAACCAAGTGCCTGGGGGCTGAATTTCCAGCAAGCTGCTCTCTTTTCCTGACCGCACGGTCCTCCTTGAGCTTTATCTTCTTGCCCGTGGTCTGTGGGTACAGGTGACACATTGTCTGCCCCTTGTGCCTCCTTTGGATTACAGCTGTAATTTCTTCTTTGCAACGGGGCATGACCGACAGCTGCTGCTGCGCGGCTGTATGCTGCAGCTCATGAAGCGTTTCGGGAGCTTCAGGGGGAGCAAGAAGAGGAAGGAGCAGTACAGAGGTGTGGAGAGACGCTGGTCTGACCCTCGTGGCCTCTTAGGTAGGGATAAGCAATGCTTCCCGTCGGGATGTGGGGATGTTGGTCCTTCTGGGTGGGGGTATCAGGTAACTGAGCAACAATTTTGTGGTTCCTAATTCCGCTGACTGAACTGTGCAGTTGTTGCAGGGGGTTATGTGTATGTTATTTTGCACCAGGGGTGGACGTCTGAGCTGACACTTCTAACACGCAGAAATAACCGTTAGGAAAAGAGTGATATTACAGCTTTACAGCAAACCCTACGGAATCCATTCAAAAGAGACTGTGACTAATGTGGTTTTCATTGAAAAACAGTGACTAACTGCTGAGTTAGGGCCAACGCTGTACATTCAAAGATGAATTCTAAGTAGAAAAGAAACGCGTATCAATCTGATAAGTTACCTGTTTAAAAACACATCTTTCTGATACCACAGTCTGCTGTGTAGTTGTGTTTGAGGTGCTCTTCCGTTAATCAAAAACTTTTCTTGGTCACGGAGAGGTAACTGCAGTGCAGGGGCTGAGCTGGGGAACGTCGTACATTTGCTGGGACACAACAGGATCTGGATTAATAAAGGGCAGTGGAGAAATGGTGATGTTTAATGTATTTCCTGTATTGATCAATGGTAGCTGATTCACATCGCCGTGGTTCCCCAAAGACCACAAGTTCTGCTGAAAGTTTCTGCCCTGTGACCAAGAGGTTTAAAAATGAGTTACAGTGTCAGCAGCACCAGGCAGAGATTAGAGAGACAGACTCATTCAGCGGGCTTGCAAGGCTCCTGTTCAGGCTGCGTCACTCTGGAGTCACTACACTAAATCCAGCAGGATTAGGAAGGCGTGAGTTGTGCTGGACCATATGGGTGGTGCAGAGAGGCGCATACAGATGTAGTGACTGTGAGCTGCTATTGATGGTTAAGCGGCTGCCCACCCAGAGAGCTGGTTTTTCTATCATTTCGTCTTCCGTGATGTATTTAGTGGCCAACTGTGATGTCTGTGAGATGTCCTAGCAAATGCTTCTTCTATTTTCCTGGTTTGTGCAACTAAATTTTTAAATCTAAGGTACACTGTGCCTTGTTCTGCTCTGCCCTGAAGCAGCTTGAGGGCTCCTGCTGGCACCTTGAGCCAGTAGCTTCCCCTCTTCTTGTATTTCACCACTGGGGTGGGAACAGACAACATCTGCAAAAGGATTCCCTGCAGGGAGCAAAGGTCACAGCTGCAGGTCTGCTTCCTGCAGTCAAAACCTGTTGCTTCTCCTCCTCCATAGACAATAGTCCATCCTCTCCCAAGAGTGCTGCCTGTGTGAACCTGTAATGTCTGTGACAGCTCTAAAGAAATAAGTTGAAGGTATAATGTTCACTGCACACCATTGGCACTACTTGTCCCCACTGCTCTTGTGCAGTGTGGCCAGGTCAGTACTCTGCTCCCCATGTTTGCAAATGGAAACCCCACAGGGTCTGGACTCCTTTTTGGGAACCAGGTTAACACTTGCAAATGATTAATTTTCTTTACCCCAAATAGCCTTAATTATTTGCAGGGAAATGTCAGAAAGAAAAGCTTTGCATTATTTACTGGTTTTAATCTGTAGCTTGTCGCTATTGCGCCTTGCAGAATGCTTTCTGAGCAGCTCTCCAGGGGCCTGAAGGGGACCCAGCAGAGTTTCCTCCTCCCCACTGCTGTCTGTTGGACAGGATGGCTGTCGGCTGCTGCAGGGCAGTATGCTGTAATGGATAGGCTCCCTGGCATTTCTGAAGGGGACAGCTTTCTGGCCCCGGTGAGGCTCATTGCTCTGCCCTTTAAAGGACACCATCCGTTCCACAACAGATTGAATAACACATGCAAAAGGTGCAGTGTTGAAAGCGTTTCTTCCTTGTGTCCATCAAGGAAAACCCTCCGCCTAAGAGGCGGCTGCAGTGAACCTGGAGCTGCTACAGGAACTGGTGTTGTGCCTCAAACCGCTCCCTTTGGATGCTTTTGGCTTCACTGAGCTGCCCAGGAGCTGCTCAGCCTGTGCCTTGCCTCTCAAGATGTGTAGATTTGCATTGTAGAGGATGGAGCTGAGGCCCAGCGAGCCAGTGCCAAGGGCTTGAGGCAGGCCTGGCTGCAGCCACCAAGCAGTCCTGAGGGCTCCTTCCCTGTCAGTGTGCTGGCTGGGTATCATCTGGGTCTAAATTAGAGTTAATTTAGGTGTTAGCTTGCTGGAATTGGTCTCAGGCCCCATACATACAAGCACAAATGTGCATCCCTGCTACACCACTCTGTCTGTCCCAGTGAGAAGGGCTGGAACATGTCCCTGAGTTGCTGTGTTTTAGAACAACTTTAAAGCAGCTCTGAGGCTCAGCCCATGTGGAAATGTCTTCTCCTCTAGGTCTGAAACCACAGAACCATTTAGGTTGGAAAAAGCCATCAAGATCACCAAGTCCAGCCATGAACCTGACCTATCTGATCCCATCACTAAACCATGGTCCCTAGTGCCACATCTGTGCATCTCTCAAATATGTCCAGGGACGGAGACTCCACCACCTCCCTGGGCAGCCCATTCCAACTCCTGCCCACCCTCTCCACGAAGGAATTCTTCCCACTATCCAACCAAAACCTCCCTTGGTGCAGCTCAGGCCCATTTCCTCGGCCGCCCGGCGGCTGCTGTAAAAGAACTGCATAAAAACCTAAAATCGTGCTGCTCTTTAGAAGCAGCTAAAACCATCAGGCATGAGAAACTGAGACTGCTTTGGTTTGTTAATGATTTTCTCTCCTGGTTTTCATGCTCTGTTGAGCTGACAGGGATTTTAGATAATGTGCAGCGCTGGCCGATCAGTGCCGATTCATCTTGTACTGCAGAGAGCTCCAGGATGTGGAAGCTGTGGAATTTCTGTGGTTGGTTGTCAGGAAGAAGAAAAGCAGTGACAAAGCGTGATGAAATGCCTGAGACCTTATTTTTAAAACCAATTTCTGCCCCCCTACAGTCCCTGTGCTGCTGCTTTCTGTAAATACTCATTCTGAAGCATTTGTGTCTGCAAGACCAGCAGGGCCGGGCTCCCTTTGGGCAGCCTGGCTTAGAGTCTGTAGCTGGTTTTGGCACAGAGAGCTCCTGTTTTGGGAGTATCTGTGCCTGTGGTCCTTATTGGTGCAGGGCTTTGTCTCCTGCACACAAATGCATACGTACTTTGTTTCTTTCCTGTCTTTGGTATATGTTAATTCTGCTGCAATTCAGATGGCGTCATTCTCTCTGAGAGAGAGAAACTAACAGCAAAGGTTGGGATTAATACTGCACAGTGCTGCGAAATGCAAGCGTGAGAGGAAAGGAGATTCATTGAGGTGGGAGACGAGAAACTGAGACAGAAGGGAGCCTGGTACTGACTGTGAGTGGGAGCAGATGCAGCATTAGCCCATTGCTGAAAGCAGATGATATCTATAGGTACATGAGTCTGGAAAACAATCTTAATGACCTTGTAATGTAATAATTTATCTTATTTTTTATAAGAAAATGCAAATAGAACTTGTGTATATGACGTCACAGCTCAATGAACGCAGCCTGAAGTATCTGCATGCCAAATGGTGCAGGATCTCTGTTTACATCCCCAGATCACAGAATCACAGAATTGCAGGGCTTGGAGGGGACCTCAAGAGATTGAGTCCAACGCCCCCCTTCCTCCCCCAAAGCAGATTCCTTGCAGTGGTTTGCACAGGTAGGCATCCAGACAGATCTTGAATATCTCCAGAGAAGGAGAATCCACAGCAGTTAATGATTTCCACACGTGATCAAAATTGCACTCTCATCCTTTCTGCCTCCATTGGGAGTACTGTGGTGCTCTTCTTTTGCCTCCTCCTACTTTTACTTTGCTATTCATGGCTCTGAGTCTCAGAAGAATAACTATACGAGAAGCTGTTATCCTAGACTGACTTCTGCTGTAATTGCAATTGCAGGAGTGAAATCCAAAAGATGCTGTTAAGGCAGTTTGTTTGCTGGGTTTATGGGATCAGCAGGTCCCTGGAATTGCTGGGATTTGGCTGTTTTCCACTTTCAACTTTATTCTTCTCCAACCTAAAAGCAATTCAAGGACTCAGAGATGCCCTGAGAGGTGCGATTTAATGCCTCAAAATTGTTGGGGCTGTTTTATTGTCGTTGCAGATTCATGCTGAAAGGTAAAGTGTTAGGTCTTGAGAGCAAGACGCTGCTTCAGGAGCAAGCTTTGTGCAGCTGGCAGGAATTGGCTGGGCTGGAAAGGTCACACAGCCGAGCTTGGCCCAGGGACACAGCCCAGCACACTGGCACAGAGGAGTTCCCTTCTTAGCTTGTCCTTTCTCTGCTCCTCCTTGGATAAAGTTAGGGCGACTTAACTTGAAGAGGGATGATAGGATTAGCTGATATTAATTAAGAACATCCTGTTGATTCTTCAGAGTTTGTTCCAGGCATCGGAAAAACAGCTGTTTCCCCAGGCTGTGTTCTCAGCAGGGGAACAAGGGGTCTTTTGAAATGCTCAGAGCTACAGTAACTGGATTGTTCAACAGACGCTGCCCGTCTGGCCCTGTGGCTTTATTTCAGTCCATACAAGATCCATAATGAAGCATAAGGGACTCCCAGGACAAGTCCTGCCTCTCTGGTGATGTTGCTGGGAGGAGCAGAGGACATGTGAGGTCTTCTGCTGCTTTCTGCTGGTATCACGTGGTTGTGGCTTAGAGCATCACAGGCAGGGGGAGGAAGATGTAATGAATCATAGAACCATAGAATATCCCGGGTTGGAAAGGAACAATAAGGACCGCCAAGAGCAGCTCCTGGCTCTGAGCAGGAGCACCCAAAACTCAAACCCTGTGTCTGAGAGTGTTGTCCAAATGCTTCTTGAACTCCAGCAGCATTCAAACCTCAAGAGATGCCTATCCTGTGGCATCCAGTTGGGGTAAGGGGACATATTTCAGAGCAGAGAGCACCTGGAGTGGGGTTCCCTGCAGAGAACGTCAGTGGACATGTATGCACAGACTGGGGAGGAGCTGAGAGACATCTGCAATGAACAAAGAGTTAGTCTATAGGAGTAGAGTCTGTTGAAGTTCTGTTACGTAGCAGCAACCAGAGAAATGAAGCAGATGAAAGCTTTGCAGAGGAAAGATTCTTGCTGCAGTAGTAGCATCAGCTCAAGGAAGCCATGTCTGACTCAGTCCTACCCGGTAACAGGCCTGCTTGGAGGGAGAGCTTGGAGGAGAGGCCCTGTAGGTCTGTTCCAGCCCAGGGATTCAGTGAGGAGTGAGATCTGTTCTGCACAGAGAGAGTGCTGAGGTGCTGGCACAGGCTGCCCAGAGAGGCTGTGGATGCCCCATCCCAGGAGGTGTTCAAGGTCAGGTTGGATGAGACCCTGGGCAGCCTGGTCTAGTGTTGGATATGGAGGTTGGTGGCCCTGCATGTGTCAGGGGGATGGAACTTGATGACTCTTGAGGTCCCAAGCAATTGGATGATGATTGTATGATTCTCTGGTCTCTGTTTCAAGCAGATGGCACCTAGTATTAAAGGCTACTTTCTGGCTGGTTGATATAGATGAAGCATGGCCTCTTGAGTCCAGGACAGTGCTTAAGGCAGCACTGAGCTGAGCAGTGCCTGGTACACTGAGCACTGCCCCGTGGGGTGACATCCCCACTGACCAGTTGGAGGAACCACAGAAGGACTGCATCTGTATTAGAAACCTGAGGGGAACCTATTTAATTCAGGCATTCCACAGTGTCAGTAGGTTTGAGGCTTTAGCAGAGGGCATGCATTGTTTTTTTTTGTCAGAGGGAAGTGTTTGCCATTGCCACCGAGCACAAAGTGGTGTGGGATGCTGCTTCGGGGGATGAAAGATCTCTCCTTCCAAGTAACCAAAATGGCTGCTGTCTCATGTTGAAGCTGGTGGGAGCTGAGTTTTGGTGCCTGTTCCACACTCAAAAGGCCACAGAACCAACTGGGAATGCCTTTGGTGGGAGAAGAACTGCATCTACTCAGCTCACAAATCCCACCCAGTGTGTGTGGCATTCAGCTGAGCTGTCAGAGGTGGCTGCAATCAGCATTGTGCGTTCAGCACTATCAGTCAGAGAGGGTTTTCTCCTGATAAAAGGCCAAATTGTTTTAATGACCCGTTTGGGCTTATGGTTTGTCAGCATAGGTGATACTGAAATGTGAAGGCATTTAGCTGCCCCTACCCTCTGTGCTGTGAGAGCTGTTTTTATTTCATATCTTTAATTGCATTTGTTATCTTTTCTTCATCTTCCTAGGACTGAGATAAGCAGTCTGCTGTGGTAGCATACAGCATCTCAAGGGAACACCTGTGCAAAGGGGTGCTGGTGAGAGACAGCACTAATCTCAGTCCTCAATTCTCTTCAGTCTTAAGGCATAGTATTGCAAGGAAAAAGGTCAGATTATTTATTATGACATATTTTGGACATTCGCTGCTTTTACACCATCTGGGGATCTGCCCCATATTCTACACCTTTTCACTGGGTGCTCTTCTTAATCAGTTTTGGGGCTATGAAGAAATGGCACTGTGAAGTGAGTAGAAACTCAGTGCATTCCCAAACAGGAGGCACAGAGGTGTGAAAATAGAAATGTAATTCTTTAGAACAGAGTAAAATCATGTGTTGATTTTACTGGCGATGTGAAGCTCACAGGCTGCCCTGTGCCTGTTGTCACCACTGTCTGGGGACAGCGAGCATCCCCAGTGCCCTTGTCTGCCTGAAGAAGGTGAGAGCAAATGGATCATGGTCACTGCACCTCAAGGACCTGTGCATCCCCAGCTGGCCAAGTTCCCAGGGAACACGAGCTGAGGTTGGCTGTCAGATTTGGGCTTGTTTCCTTCCTTCCTAAAAGGGTACCGGATTTTCCCTTCTATCATCCAGACCCTTCTTTAAAACTTTATGGAGATCCTTCCTGGCAGCAGCAATGGGAAAACCAGTGCCTGGAGGCTGCATGGAGTCTGTGTGAACCCAGAACTGAAGGGTTGTAAAACAAGGGCCGCCATGTAAATCATTACAGATTTTCTCCCAAATAAGCAGTGGAAGCTCCTGTAAAGAGCACAAAGCAAAGCACCAAGTGCCCTGCAAGAAATCCCAGCAGTAAGACTAAGCTTGAGATGTGGAGGCTGACACAGAAACCCTGTCATGCTCAAGAATGACAAAACCATTCCTGACTGAGGAGATGGCAGAGAAGTGCCTGGGTTATGGGAGCGAGCCGCCAGCTGAAGTGAAAGCCTGCTGCAAAGAATATGAGTGAGCAGCTCATTAAAATTTAGTTACTGCACTGCCTGGGAGCTCACAGGATGCTGCTTCTCCATTGGAGGGAGCTGGGCATGGGTCAGGACCACTGGTGCTTGCCCTTGGCTGAAAGCTGAGAGCTGTGAGGCTGCATATGTGGAAGGGAAAGTCCCCCTGAGCAAGAGGAAAACCGGGTGCAAGAAATAACAGCATTAAAGGCTTAATTCCCTATGCAGGGATTTGGAGTCCCTTTGCTGCTGAAGACCTGCTGGGGTGGCTTTGCGGTGCTGTGACAGCCCTGGGACAAAAGAGCCTCTCTATGGCAGCCACTGCTGTGCACTACAGCACCAAACTTTAAGTCAGATAGCAGCTAATGCCAAGGGCTCCAGCCTCCCAGCTGCTCTGTCATGGAGCTCCCGATTTTCCTTTCTTCCCAGGCTTGTTTTGCAGTGTGGATACGTCTGCACAACACTGCAAGCAGTGCAATTCTAGCTTGCTTCTTGCTCTTCACCTTCTTTCCTGGTAAGAGTTGGGCATCCAGCAGGTTAGATCCCATCTCTGGTGTTGCAATACCTTGCAATAAACAGGCCACGTAGGTTTGGACTTGACCCTTCGTGCTTCTGAAAACAGCAGCCCGAGCCCCCCCGCCCACAAATCCAAAGTAAACACCAAAAGAAGGGATCGACCTCATAAGCTGTTCAATACTCAGAGATAGTTGGTGCTTCTGGAAATGAAATGTAACGTCTGACATTTTTTAATGTCTTGTTTCAAGGCCCTTGTCTCAGACCTTTGACTACTTGGAGCTGAGCACCGGCACCTACGGACCCACAGCCTTGCAGACTGGGAGGTTTGGTTACTAACGTGGGTAACTCTTCGTGTTGTTCACTCAGCTGTAGATCTTGCAATTTCTTTAAAAGAGGGGTACTATACCAACAGTAGAAAATGGAGTATTTTGTGGTAATTGTAGTCAGGACTGCAATAAGGGCACCTCCTGTTTAGGAACGGGATACATGATTGCTTTGAAACTCATTTTCAGTTCAAACACAAGCATGGATGTACTAGGCCAGGCCAACCATCCATCCAGATCAGTCTCTTTTTGTAACACAAATACATGGAGCAGTATGAGAGCAGGACAGGAATATGAGGTGCTTTCTCAATACGCTCTCCCAGCCTCCTGCACTTTGTGGCTCATGTCCTGAGCTAAAGCGGGTGTTTTGTAGCCCTGATGAGTTTTTCTTCCATGACCTTGTACGACTGCTTTTCAAAACTAAAGTTGTAGTACCTATAATGTTCTGCAGTTGAAGAACGTGTGTCAGGAATATCCCTTTACATTTGTTTTGAGCCTTCCATGTGCCATTTTCCTCCAGTGCGCCCTTCCCTGTTTGCCATCTTTATCCTAATCCTGATTCCTCCACTCATCTTTCCTAATCTGAAAAGTAACCCCGTACCTTCATATACCTTGTCAGCCTTCTCTGCATCTTTTGTAGTTCTGTGAAGTCCTCTTTGAGGCTTATCCTGCAGAAGCCCATGGTTACCTATTGCAGTGCATGGCCTGGAGTCTTCCTGGACCTCTGTATTACGAAGGTGCCTTTGGGCAGAGCCCACAACTGACCAGGACAAGGCCCATCCGTTTGCCTATGTAGACTGTCCACTGTGGCACATAACCAGAAGACTTCTCTTGGCCACCCAGGTGGCTGCTCACCTAAAAGCTTGGTCTTCATGGGTTAGTTTTTCCTGATCTGACTACAAAGAATGGGTACGTTTGCAAGGTGAGATAAGCATATAAAGGCAAAAGCATTTCGCATCCCACTGATAGGATTAGGAAGGTAGTTTTGTAAGGGCTGTAATAAAGATAGTGAGGAATAGTTGGCTGTCTGACAGATGGTAGAATGATAAACCTGGAAAGCACTGTGACGTGTTTTATCTGTCTGGAAGATTTCACTCAGTAGCTGAAACATTTTTGTTCAGAAAGGGCAGAGTTCAAGCTCTGAAGACAAGTTCAGCTGTGCACACAAGTGCCTATGGTAAAGTAAATCTCTAAAAAGCGGAGTTGTGTCCTTATTATTTCCTTGGCTTGTGTCTCGCTATCTAATCAGCCTTTGCACATGTCAGCAGCACATCCATAATAAGAAAGTGCCGTGTGGAGTGTGTGAACTGGAATTAGAGGTGTGATAGTCAGCCAAACCGTGTGAGACAATGTAAAGGCTGCATGGCATTTGCATTCCTCTAGCTGAGGAAAAGAAATCCTGTATGTGCAAACGAGTCGGGTTTTGTTTTGTTTTGTTTTCATCGATCAATCCCATGTGACTGCAAGGGGAGCCTCGCTTTGTGATCCCCACACTGCCTCAAATATCCTGAACTGTTATCAGCTCCCTAGTTGGCAATCTGACTGCTGCCCAGTTATTCCTCTGTGAGAACACACAGCCTCTGTGTTCTCTGCCAAAGCCCTCCTTCACTCCGATTTCCCTGTATTCTGACTAGAGTTGTCAAGGTGCAAGGAGGGCAAGCAAGAGGCTGACGATGCAGAGGGGAGATGTGATGTGCAGAGCAGATACAAGCAAGGTTAGAAGTGATGGGCAGGACAAGTTCAGCATCTGAATCCCGAATTTACTCACAGCCCTGGGTGGTACCCATGTCTCCATGCCTGTGGGAGGAGAACACTTAAAATTCAGGCTGCTCACCCAGCCCAAATCTACCCCAGCTGGGCCCTGCGTGTTCTGAGGTGCCAGAGTTCCTCTGGGCTGAGCTAGCAGCTGGAAGAGAAGGATCTAAGATGCAAGAGCTTTACTCCCTATGGTGTGAGGGTCTGAGAAGTACGTAGTGGAGAGGCAAGAACAGAATGCTGGCTGGCAGATTGGAAATGGGAACTCACATGGAAATCCTGGATTTATCCCATTGTGTACCAGTAAAAGGAACGTATCGGGACAAGAAGATGCAGGGGAAGCTGATTATGTTCTTTGCAATAATATCCTTATCAAAGACACTGAGGAAATGCCTTCTTGTGAACCAGAAAGATGAGATGAGAAACGCAGCAATGCACTGATGCAGGAACGGGTCCCAGCTCTGTGTGTGCTCTGGAGTTCTGATGGATTTGAGAATGAAGTAGCTGAATTATATTAGAATGTATTATTTTGCAGGGAAATTATAGGATGATGCCCTGTTTTCCTCCATGCCCTCAGTCTCCTAAGACCTCTTTTGAAACCTTCTGCAAAGGCTTGACAAAAGAAATCTGACTGATGTGGTTTTAAAAGCTGCTGTGAGAGGCTGTGCAGGAAAAATGAGTTGTTACAAGAAGAGGAATTACTGTAGCAGATGCAAATTGGGGCTGTCTTCACTGCACTGCTGGATTGCATTTCACCCCAGCTGACTCCTGCTCACAAGCAGGAGTTTCTGACAAGGTTCTCAGATGCCTTAAGGCTGCTCTGTGGCTGGGAGCAGCTCTGCTGGCACTGGGGCTATAATGTGAGGGATGGTGCTCAGCTCCTGCCGTGCTTCTGCTGAAGTCAGGAGGTTTGCTGCTTCTTATTTTCTTTTTTGCACCCATTCACAGGGAAGAAATCAACTCTGGTGAATTTGGGCTAGCAGTGGTAGTGAAGAAAGCTGCTGCCAGCAAGGGCAAGTGCTATGGGGAGTGGCTGAGGGAACTGGGGTGGTTCAGTTTGGAGAAAAGGAGGCCCCGGGGACGCCTCATTGCTCTCTACAAGTGCCTCACAAGGAGGTTGTGGTGAGGTGGGGGTCAGCCTCTGCTCCCACGTAACAGCGATAGGACAAAAGGGAATGGCCTCAAGTTGCACCAGGGGAGGTTGAGGCTGGATATTGGTAAGAACTTCTCCAAAAGTGTCAATGTAGTGGCACGGGCTGCCCGGGGAGGTGGTGCAGTCACCGTTCTGGAGGTGTTCCAGATGTGGCACTGTGGGATGTGGTCAGTGGGCATGGTGAGGATGGGTTGGTTGGTGGTTGGACTTGGTGATCTTTGTGGTCTTTTCCAACCTTAATGATTCTATGATTCTGTGACTTTATTTTATGATTCTGCCAGCAAGGGCAAGGAGCACAAAGTAGTCATCTTTTGCCACAGAGTAAGAGGGTAACAAGGGAGACTGTAGCAGGAGTAAAAAAAAAGCCCTGATTGAAGAAGACTAATTGGATGTGCCCGTAACGTTCTTAGCATTACTTACCCAGAACAACTTTTGCCTAAGTATTTCAATTTGGAGATTTTACTGTAGCATTCTAAAGAGTCTATCTGATCCATTTCCTATATCTACCGTAATGTGCTCTGGTCTGCTTAAAGAGGGGGAGCAATAGCATGTTCAGGATTTATTTCACCTTTTTACAGAAGAGAGTAAGCCTGAGCCACGGAGAGATGATGGAATTTGGCCAGGATGGAACTGGTATCAAAGTAGAAGTGAAATTTGATTTCCTTGCCAAAAACTCACCCCAAGACCTGCTATTTCAGACTGCACTTCTCTGCTGAAGCGGAGGGGATGATATCTGCAGGCTGGCTCATGCTGGACAGTGTGGTTTATGTGGAACAAATGCTTCTACGTACAACAACATTGCTGGTATACTTTTGTTGTGCACGGTTGCATCGTATGGCTCACCTGCCCTGCTGAGATGCACGAGGACAGGACAAACTATGGCTTCTGCTTGGGTTGCAGACACATAACACAGGGGCTGGTTTGCCCTAGGACACTTTCAGCCATGTAAGTGTCTTTCAGTTTGCGTACCCACAGGCAGCATTCTGTGCTCAGTTATCCCCACCCACGCGACTCCCATCAGCACACACTTCACGTGGCCACCTGCATCTGCAGAGGGTTTTGCATATTTTATTCCAATTCAAATAGTTTGGTGACAGGCAGAGGGACAAAGGCTGACTTTCTGCTGAACAGGGGCTCAGTTACTTGTGGTAATACTTCGGTAATGAGTTCCTTTTATTTTTTAATTTACTACTTGCTTCATAAGCATCTCTTTTTATAAGTAATCATTTTGCCTTTATCTGTTCCGAAAAGGACCATGTTTCAAATGATGACTCCCACAGCATCAAACAGAATATCAGGAGATTCATGTATTTCGTTCAGGTTATTTTTATCTCCCAACAATGCTATTTGGGTTCAGCTTTGCAACACACCCCACAGTATGACCCACCTTGAGCTGTTCATCCCAGATCGTTTCAGAGGAGAGATATGTCATCATTTTGAAACAACTGAAGCATCTGGAACAGGCTCCCCAGGGAAGCGGCCATGGCTCCAAGCCTTCCAGTTTCAGACTCAATGCTCTTTGTGAGTCCCTTCCAACAAGGGATATTCTATGCCTCTACGATTTGGATGTTCTGGGTGCTCACCCAGACATGTTGTTGTTGTGCTGTGGGCTTCATAGGGCTAACTTTAGGTAATGCTTTGTCTGAGGCTCCGTGGAAGGACTGGAGATCTCAGTGTCTTCCCAGGCCAAGCAGTGAATAACCACATCCCACAGACAGCCTCTGTGAGGGATCTGAAGCTTCTGAGAAGCTGCTGGGGCACTCAGAGGCTGCTGCCCTCCCAGGAGGAGTACCTGGACTGTTTCATGGAGGCTGGGCAGAACTTCAGCCAGTTCTCCTCCTTGCTCTTAAAAGCTCATTGGTAATAGCTGTTAATATTGCATCCCATTTGTTTCAGGAGGAGATTTTGAGCAGCAGAGGGGAAGAATGCTGCCATTAGGGTTGTCAAGAAAGATAAGGCAGAAAAATAATGAGGACTCCCTTCAAATAAGAATGATTGCTGACACCACAATGAGCTCACACCCTTGTTTATCCTCTTTTGGATGCTAAGTCATAGAGACCATCCCTACTCAGCCAGCCAGCAAGGCCGTTTGTCTAGGAAGGAAACATAAGCAAAAGCTCACCTACCCCTTTTGATTTCAAGTCCAGCCCATCCTGGAGAGATGAGCCCACAGTTTTTTGAGTATTTCACAGTTAAAAGGGCAACTTGGAGTCCACACACCAGGGTACAAAAGCTGGCTCTGGTTCTGCAGTGGTTTCAAATTTCCCACGTTAATTTTGTGGGGGTTTTCCCACTTTAAAGCTCTTTCTCTTTCTGTGGCCACAGAAGCAAAGGGGAAAACCAGCAGGCTTATGTTTGGGAAACAGGTAAACAGTCTTGCTCAATGCCCAGAAGAAGCAGACTGTGAAAGCCTGTTTCTCTGTATTGGCTTTTGGCCGTGTCAGCAGGGAGAGAGGAGAGCAAGAACAGAGAAATTCAGGCAATGGGATTTTTGTGGGAACTGCATCCCTTTTAATATGACATTGCATTACATGTTTGGGAAAAGCAGCCAGACACGTGGAATGATCTCTGATCTCACAGCGAGGGCAGATATTGCTGAACACAGAGAAGACAGCAGCATATTTCAGTTCACTTGGGTGGCCATGCAGAAGAAACCGGATGGATTGTGTCAGTGTGCCTGCCTCCAACACTGTAATTGCACATTGCACACAGCTGCCTAGCAGGTGTACAGAGTAGGCTTCAATTTAGTTAAATCAGGTACCACTGTGTCAGAGAGCCTTCAAACACCCTCCTAACCTCCCCAAGGTGCTGGCAGGCTTGGTGGCTGTGGTCTCAACTCTCTTGGTCATGGTACAGACATGCTCTTGGTTTCAGATGGTTAGGATTCCCCTGTCTGATGTGGGCCTTACTGTATACTGCTTACAATGAGAGAAAGGAAATTAAGACTTAAGGTTTTGTTCTTTGATCAGAGCTTGCTGAGTGATCCTGGTTAAATCAGATAAAAGCATTCACCTTCAGGTGCTCGCAGCCAATTTCCTAAAATCCTGTGGAGATGCCACAACAGTGGTACAGAGGATCCTCAGCAAGGTTGACGGAGGTCAGCCTTGACCCCCATTAATACACTGAGACATATATATCAATTAATGGTATGGATTTGGGTGCCAGGTGCAAACACAGTCTTCCCTTAAGCTCTCTGTTCATCCAGCTGACAAAACTCATGCAATAAGAGCTCCCTGTTGCACAGGAGTCCGGCATGGCTATGTTGGGTGAGCACTAAATCTAGATGAAGAGTCTCCTTTTGCAACAACATCACCGTATTCACCATTACCTCCAATCTTCCCAAATTTAATTTATCTGTCGCTATCTGATGTACATTAATAGATGATGATGATATAAAGAGTCGCTCATTTGAGACTGAATATAGCATTTTGGTCGATGCACTGCGAGGCTTTCAGAAAATCAGCTGCTGTTTGCTCTCCCACATCATCCCAAGGGAGATCTGTTTCTTTCTGGGATCGATTCTCTAAACATCATCTGCTGCAGGTATTTCATGGCAGGAGGAGCAGTGCAGGAGCACATGGGCATTATTTTACTAATGCAGATTCTGAAAAGCGAGAGGCGGGACACAGCTTAGAGCCCAAAATCAAAGGCACGCTGACGTTTCCAGGAAGGTGTTGGTAGCACGAGTAGTAATGCAACGTGGACAGCCTGATCTAGTGTTTGTTCTAGGGGTTGGCAGCCCTGCCCATGGCGAGGGGCTGGAATTAGATGGTCTTTGATGTCCCTTCCAACCCAAGCCATTCTGTGATTCTATGATTCCATCAAGTGTTCAAGAAATGGTACTTTCAGTGGTAACAGAGTGCTGCTGAGTTTTGTGGTCTTGGATGCTCTGAACCTATGAGGCTCTACACACGCCAGCAGTGATACACCAGATTTACACCACCTGGTGATGTGAGCCGTTGTACTTATCAATGAGTGACCCTGCATCCGTGTATTATTAAAGCTCTAAGAAAACATATGTTTTCACTGTATTAAAACTACAGTAGAATTTCTGGGTATGGCTTTTCAAATGCTGTGCTTCCTCACGTGAGTAGCATGCTGACTATTTGTAGCAGTGAGCGCTTCCATCAGCTCTAAGCATTCATATTTTATTTTGCATAAACCCTTCCATAGGAACCAAACAGAGCATCTGTGCCACTAATACTACAGAATTCAGCCTTTTATGGAGATTAACACAGAAATCCAAGCATGAGGAACAAATGAGCCAGCTATGGAAGGTGGCAATCAGCAGAGAGACCCTGGGCAGGAAAGTGTGGCTGTTTCTTACTGCAGCAGGAGCCTCAGTGTTGGATTTGGAGATGATGAAAGTGCTCATAGGGGAGTATGCACTGTATGTGCTGGCCTGTAGCCACATGAGCCTGACAGGGCTGGCAGGGGAAGGTGTCTGCAATGTCCTGTGAAGCACGAAGGCAGTTTTGCTGTCCTAGGATGGAGATGATAGAAAAATCTCCATACTCAGATTTGCCTGCGATTGCCATTGCACTTGTTTCCCGTGTAAAATCCTACAGGAGCTGAGTTTACTTCTCTTCTTGCAAAGCATCAAATGACATTTTTCCTCTTACGTTTCCCTTTCCCTTCTTCCCTTCCCAATAGCTGTGTAATTACAACATAATTTTGTTAGCTTAACCCCAAATTTTCACCTGAGTTGCATTAATGAAGAATGAAGCATCTAGAGCAGAACTTAGCTTTATACTCACTTTATTTTGACTTTACATGCATAGCTTTGGGCGTGCTGCTCCTGTTCTTCATTGTGCAACATCCAAGAAGGGGAGCAGAGCTCTGTGGGATGCCAATGCATGAATTGGTGTTTAAGTTAAAATTGGATCAGTGTGTAAAACACCCTGAGAACACGGGGAGCCCAGGAGCAATTCATGTAGGCCTCTCTTGCAGCCATGGCCATGTTCAGGCCCAGTGTTCTTCCCTTCTGCCCGGGGTGGGCACACACAGCCCCAGCTCTACTCCTGGGTGGTAGCCTTGACTTATTCACATATAGACGACCTCGTGTGCATCCCCGGGGGGAGTTTTTTAGGGAACTGTTGGACAAGGGCAGCGGCTCAGTGTGGAAATTACAGAAGTCTCCACCTGCAAGTTCCAGAACCACACATGGAGGTGGGGACTGGCCCAGCGGCCGCCAGCAGCACGGCTGGGGCTGCATGAGGGCCAGCCATGAAAATCCCCTGGGGGTGGCCTGCAGTATGGGGAAATAGAAACAGCTTGGGCCTCAAAAAGTGCTTTCTTTCTGACATGGGTATGTCTTACAGATGCTAATGTGGGGAGGAAAGGTTTTGTGGCATTTCAGTACAATTCAATCTATCTGCGGCAGAGCTGAGCAGGGCAGCTCTGTGCTCCTGCACGAGAACTGGAGGGCTGGGCTGCAATTGGGGAGCTCCAGGGATCCTGGAAAGAGCCTGCTTCACATCCAAGGGGAATGAAATTACAGAAGGTGGAAAGAGGCTCAGATTTGAAAGCTCCTGAAAGTGAGAAAGCTCTGAATCATAGCATCACAGAATGGCTTGGTTGGAAGGGACCTTAAAGCTCACCCAGTTCCAACCTTCTGCCATGGGCAGGGACACCTCCACCAGGTCAGGCTGCCCAGGGCCCCATCCAGCCTGGCCCCGAGCACCTCCAGGGATGGGGCACCCACAGCTCTCTGAACAGCTGTGCTGGGGCCTCACTGCCCTCATCACAAGGAATTTCTTCCTTATACTTTATCTAGATCTACCCCTTTTTAGTTTAAAGCTATTACCCTTTATCCTATAATTACGTTCCCTGATAAAGAGTCCCTACACAGCTTTCCTTTTTTTCTCTTTGGATGCTGGAAGGCCACCATGAGGTCTGCTCAGAGCCTTCTTTTCTCCAGTCTGTACAACCACAGCTCTCTCAACCTGTATCCATAGGAGAGTTGTTCCAGCCCTCTGAGCATCCTTTTGGCCTCCTCTGGACCTGCCTGCCTTTAAGGAAAATCAGAACAAAGCCACCATTAGCCACATTACACAATAGAGACATACCATGCTGGAGCAGAGGAAGAAATAAGTCCATGCAGGGACAAAACAGTGCATGTTACAAACTGCATTTTATACCCAGCCTCTGAGTCAGAGTGTATAAGGCACAGTTTGATAAACCAGGATGGGTAGGCTGCTATTTCTGCTTACATCTTATTACAGATTATGCTTTGTGTAATTGATGTTAATGCTACAATAGGTTTGACTCCAAAGGACAATGTGTAGCTCAAAGGATAGATTGCACCTGGGTTCTCAGGGGAAGGAGCTGCTCTGGGTAAGTCTAATGGATGCTCATTTCTGCAGAGCCCCATGTACTCCACTGGTGAGGTCCTTCCTCTGCTGGGCTTTGTTTTACATTATTAATTAACCACACTGTGCTTCCAAGCACTTCAGACCCTTCTTAAGTTGCAATTTGATCAATTGATATGCAGTGCACCACAGGTATAAATAACCCTATTGCATTAAAGTGACATTTTAAGTAGTTCTGTGGCCAGAGAACGCATCTAGGAAGAACTTCTCAGTGCTCAGTCATGTCTCTGCGTTGCTTTAGAAATCCTCCACTACCAACTGCTTTGGTCTTGAAAAATGCCTGTTGTTCTGAGCAAATGGATTAGCACTTTTAAGAGGCAGAGCAGTATAAACATGCATTACTGGGTGCTTTAAGGCGGTTGTATTGGCAATAACTTTCCACAGAACAAGAAAGCTGCCGCTTGGAAGGGATCTGTAGAGTGGTTAATCCTCATAGAACAGCAGCTGGCTCCCTGGAAGGTCCTCATTTCTGCTACTGGTGTAAAAACATTTGTCTTCTGCCAGTGCATTTGGGTGATTGGTTCCAGATTTAACTTTGAATTTGGCCTCTGTTCATCAGGATGAGGGTTTGACAGATGACAAAGAGGGATGTTGGATTTTAAAAAGCTTTTAGATCTGCCTGAAAGTTCTACAGGAAAGTCCAGAGATGAGTAAAGGAGGGACCAAGTGGCTGTGACTGCCTGTAAATAAACATTCAAAGGTGTTTCCTGCATCCTCAGCTTCATACACCCCGCTGTCAGATGGCTCCCCTGCCTTCAATCTACATTTCTCCTGTCTTGGCTTCATTTAATTTAGAGAAACCCCCTGTGTCAATCAAACCACGTGGCTCCAGGGGCTGGGGGGAAAGCTGACAGCTCAGAGAGAGGAAGGAGATCGAGGGAAAGGTTTTCCTGGATCACGTTCTGGCATGTGACCGGGAATCACAGGTCCCCAGCACGCGTCCCCCACCTCCAGCAGCCATCCACATGCCTGTCACACTCTGACACTGGATCTGCAGCAACTGTTGCTGCTGGCACGTATTTATCTTCAGCAGGATTGGAAACAGAGCCAGAGCAAAATGTCATCAAAACTCTAGCAAGAAATGCATAGAAAAGAATATACCGACGTGAATGAAAATGGCGTGATTTTTGTTGGTTTGAGCAGAGGAATTTGGATGTCATCTTTGGGATTTTTTACATATCGGATCAAATGTTCTAAAATACAGTTTGTAATACACTGTCGCTCCTGCACGGACTGATTTCTGTCCTTGTGTTGCTCACTGCTCACTGCTGCAGGATGGAGCTTGGTGGCCAGGAGCCCAGCAGCAGGGGAGGACACGGAGCATGGGGAAGCAAGGTCAGAGCTCAGCGTAGTGACAAAGTGACTCAGTGCTGTCTGTCAGGGACCTGTTTCCTAACTGCACACCACAGAGGGCCTCCACAACCTCCACGCTTATCTTGGCTGTTTACTGGCTGACCCCGCTCTGATTCCGACCCTTTTTGTTTCTGCAGCACTCAGCTGTGCCCCAACCCCCTGCTCAGCTCTGGTTGTTTTCTGTCGCGCTCAATAGCTTTGATTCACCGTCAGAGCCCTTTAATTTCACTGCAGTTTTGTTTACCCTGGTGAAGCAATGCACTCAGAGCAAGACAAATAATTCTGTTTTTGGTGAAGCTCCCAACGTCTCACCCCTCCTGCTCTGCCCACTGGCTGGTGCTGGCACATCCAGCTCCCCTCTCTCTTCTTGCTGCTGCCACAGTTACGTGGACAGCAGAGCTCCTCTATCAGCCATGTTTGCTGCTCTTAGCTCTGTAAAGTTTGAAGGCTGTACTAGGAAATTGCTCACACCCGAGCTCCAGGGTTCCATGGGGTGAGCAAACCTGGCACAGCCCATGCTGCGCTGTCAGGCTGAGCTCCTTTTGCATCATCACGATGGCCAGTGCAAAGGCAAATGCTGTCAGACATCCTGCACTTGGCTCCACACACGGTGTGAATACCTCAGGCACCAGCTCTGCAGGGCCAGTGCCAGCCACGTGGTGCTCCGGGCATCAGCTGCCTGGGCTGGGGCTCAGCTTGTGCCCCACGTCCAGCTCAGCTCAGCTGTTCCCACCTGCGTCATGCTCAGGTCCAGCAGAACTCCAGGATGTGGCTTTGTGTTCTTTTGCATCAAGAAGAATGCCTAAATACCAGCTATCTTCCACTGCAGTGCGATGGTATGAGTGGTGCAAGCAAACTGCTGCAGCTCCCTGTTGTGACGAGAGCCTGCAGATCTCAGGGAAATACCTGGAGGGTCACAAGCACTGTTCAGTGCTCTCTGTCCTCCCTTGGGGTGTTGAAAGGAGAATGGTGCAGAACTTCCTGAAGTGTGTCAGCTAACATGTCAAGTCCTGGTCTGGTAGGAGTTAAGGATCAGATGTTTGTGCTGTCTCTGCGGTGTCATCTTTCATTTTACTGGAGGTGTCAGGAACGTAATCAGCTGTCAGAAAAAGTGGAGGTGCAGGAAAGCAAAGGCTGTGGTTCTCTTGGCAAACAAAGTCCCTCCTAGTCTCATATCCCCTGATTCTGGGCTGGAAGCATTCAGCAGCAGTGCTCCTTCTGGACTGGTTTTGGCAAAGCTGGAATCTGGGAGACCTCCTTGTGACTTCCAGTACTTGAGGAGAACTTATAAATGGGAGGGAAATCAATTTTTTACTTGTGTAGATAATGATAGAACAAGGGAGAACAGTTTTAAACTAGAAGAGGGGAGATTGGATATCAGGTGGAATTTTGCACTGGAAGAGTGGCGAGGCACCAACACTTCTGCCCCAAGAACGTGGGTGTCCCATCATTGGAGGTGTTCAAGGCCAGGCTGGATGGGACCCTGAGCCCTGAGCTGGTGCCTGATGCAGTGGTTGGCAGCCCTGCCCATGGCAGGGGGTTGGAGCTGGATGATCTTTGAGTTCCCTTCCAACCCAAACCACTCCATGACCTGGCTGGTTCTGCACTGGGCAGCAGCAGCTGGATCTCAGCATCAAACACCATGTCATCAGTGCTCAGGAGACTGGGGTAATACAGAACAGCTTGCTGCTGGCAGACATGCCTGAAAACTTGTCACAGTCTACTTTTAGAGGCACATTCAATATGAGTGACTTTCTAAGAGGGAGTCCTGGCTACATGGGGTATATGCAGAGATCAGGATAGAACTGGTCTTGTCCTGAGCTGCCTGTGCTCCAAGGAGCAGCCTGCAGCACTGTCTGGCTGTAACAACCCAAACCAACCTGGTTTCCAGCACAACAGTGACTTGTTAAGAGGAGAAAACAGCTCATGGTGTATTTTCAGAAACGAGGTCAAAATAGTGAAGCCGGGGTGGTGGGAGGGGGGGAAGTGACTGCTGTGGTGGGTTGGTAATCAGATACAAAGCCTTTCCCTCCTAGCTTAAATCCAGCCTTGGTCAGCAGTGTCTGAATCTTTTATCATCTGACAGTTGCTCACTGTGGCCTTTGCAGAGATGGCTTTGCTCTGTGACATCTGAGTCACTGCCTGCATACCCAGAACCAGAGGCTGTCTGTGCATCCCCTGAGCCCTGCAGCACTGGCTGGGGGGGGGGCAGCAGGGACGCACACAACTTCTTTCTTTCCTGGAGGAAAACTTTCTGCTTTCTCTAGAAGGTCTGGTCCTACCCTCAGGATCACAGAATCACAGAACCGTAGGGGTTGGAAGGGACCTCTGTGGATCATTGAGTCCAGTCTCCTAAAACAGTTCCCTGCAGTGGTTCACACAGGAAAGTGTCCAGGAGGGTTTTGAGTATCTACAGAGAAGGAGGAGACTCCACAACCTCTCAGGGCAGCCTGTTCCAGGGCTCTGTCACCCTCGCAACAGAGGCTTTTCCTCATGTTCATACATAACTTCCTATCTTTCAGTTTGCACCTGCTGCCCCTTGTCGTGTCACTGGGCACCATCTTAAAGAGCCCAGCTCCATCCCTGTGACTCTCATCCTTTAGATATTTATAAGCATTGATAAGATCCCCTCAACCTTCTCTTCTCCAGGCTGAACAGCCCTAGGTCTCTCAGCCTTTCCTTGTAAGGGAGATGCTTCCAGCCCCCATTATCTTTGTATCCCCACACTGGACTCTCTCCAGCAGTTCTCTGAACTGGGAAGCCCAGAACTGGACACAGTGCTCCAGCTGTGGCCTCAGCAGGGAAGAGCAGAGGGGATGATCACCCCCTACCTGGGAGGTACCCTACTGGCCATGCTCTTTGGAATGCAGCCCAGGATAGCAAGAAGGCCAATGGTTTCCTCTTCTTTGTGTCTGCCTGTGTGCAGGTGGGTTTAAGGCCTTAAATAAAAGGTTGAAGGCTTGGCCATTAAATTAAAGAAAACCACGGAGCAGACCATCAGATCACTGCCCATAAGCTGTTCTCTACTGTGGGCCCTTCTTTTAGTAATGGATGTAGCTCTTGTACTTATCCCCAGTAGAAGGATATAATGAGATCAGGTATTGAAGACCTGTCTACGCTTGTCTACTCTGGTACAGCAGCCAGTTGGAGCTGTTCCCGCTTTCTCCCACTGAAATCTACTGACAATATTGACATTCATATTGTAGCCTTCATATGCATCCCTGATTCCTGAGCTTTCAGGTCCTGCTGTCCTAGTCACAGTGGCAGCAAACTTCAAGCAAGGGCTTCTGCGGGTTCACTCACTGAGTTTTCGCCTGATATGATGAAAGCATCAAACACGGTGTTTGCTTTGTGTGATTTTCATGGCTGCCGGATTTGCCTAGATTCTGCAGTGTAAAATGTCCTGGTCCTCAGGGTTTCTCACTTCTCTGTCCGTGAAGAACCATGGTTGGACCTCCCGGGATCTGTGAAATCTCTACCCTGGGGTAGAGCATTAACTCCAATGCGAAGAGAAGCTGGCTGAAGTGGCAACACAAGCTGTCCGTGCAGAGCTGATGTTGGTGGGCAGGAACGGGACTGATGTCTCTGAAGATTTGTTAGAGAGAAGGAATTGCAGGGGGAGAAGGGAAGGAAACACCTGCAAGGGGACGAGGGCACTTGTGATGGGAGGAAAGGCAAAGAGCAATGGTAGATATCAAATAGATCACATTGCCCCACCATGTGGGGGAAATCTCTGCCACGAAGGTGTCCCCTGCTCTGTAGAGTTTGCTGCTTGTGTACTCACTCTCTGGACACGCTGAGTGCTTTTGGCTGCTGGTGTTTTTGGATGCTTTGCAGCAGGATGACAGCTCTGAGCCGTAAAACAAGCCAGGAATGTGACTGCTGTCATGTGCTGGAGGCACGCTGTAGTAGTGGCCTGGGGTGAAGCTGGGGTTGGGTGACACAGAAGGGGAAGGATTTCCTGGAGAGGAAAATCACCTGGCCAGCCCTCTGGAAAATGTGAGCGCGCACTGCTGAAACTCTCCAGGCTGTGCTGTGTTCTGCACCAAAGCTCAGCTGAAAGCATGGTGCAGTACCAATGAAGGCAATGGCAACTGTGCTGCCAAGTGGCATAAGGCAGAAGAGCAGGCCAGTAGCAATCTATTTGCAATCAGACAAGTGCCACAAAGTCATTTGTCATTTCTCCAGAAGGCTCAGGTAGGTGTGCTCGAGAGCACCGTGCTGTCTCCTATGCACCATATGTGCAGAAAGAGATTAATTCCCAGGTTAGCAAGATGAGAGCTGTGATGAGACAGAAGCCTGAGTCAGGCACAGTGGGGAGAGGCAAATGTCACAGGCTGCAGCCGTCCACAGGCTCCTGTTGAGTTCTGAATGGAGCTGCAGTGAGGGAGACCTTTGTTGTTATTTTAATAAGAGAACAGAGGTTTTGAAAAACACGAACTTCAGAGGCAAAGAAATGGCACATTTTGGCTTTGTTCTCTAGTGAGGCTGTCCTGAGGATCTGGAGCACTCTCACCCCAGCTCCCCTGTAGGCACTGCAGAGAACAAACACCAGCAAAGTGTGCTGTGGGGCTGCGATCCAACAGTAATTCCGACGCCTTCAGGACAGCTCTGGAGCCACACAGTGTGAGAGCAGAAAACTGAGGATAACCCAAACGGAGCCATTCAGTGGAGCACAGATCCCAGGACCGGAGCCCTAAAGAGTGTGCTCTGCTGCTGCAGACCTCCCCACGTGGCACATTCTGAGCACCTGCCTTAATGCTGAGCACCACTGCAGTGTATTCCCCCAGCACGGCGCTGGGGCTGCAGTGTGCAGTGGTGTGTGCAGATATCCCACTGCTTCTCTGTCTCTTGGTTACACAGAGCTGGCATTCAGTGCACCCAGTGGGATTTCAGCAGGGCTCTGCAGGCTGGGATCTGTTCTTTCCATTTCCCAGAAGCAACAAAGTGCACCGTTCTGTGCTTTCCCAAGCAACTGCTCTTAAAAAGCTGACACGTAGTGGAGTGACTGCGTATGAAACCTATAGTATGAAATGAAGCATCAGAACAAGCAAGCAATTACTTCCCAACTCATTTTTATATGTTGTGCATACAACATTCCCCTTCCCTTTTCTCCTCCCTTCATTTCCCCTCACCTGCCCAAATGTAAATCCTCCAGGCCAAGGCCTGTGCTACCTGTTGTGCCGCACAGTGTGTGCCACCAGCAACAAAACAAGCACAGTGATGGAAACCCTGCAGTCTGGGACCTCTGCCATGCAAAGCAGCTGCATGGAGAGGGCTGGGGCAGAGCTGGGATGGTTGTGGCAGTTCTGGGGCAGAGCTGGGATGGCTATAGCAGCCTCTCCTTCCGTGTGATGGAGGAGACAGTGCTGGCTGCTGCAAAAGCACCAAGGAATTGTAGGTTACAGCTTTCTGCCAAACTCAACTGGAAACAAAGCAGTAAGGAAAGCCTGGGATGAGACACCCGAGGTTAATGTGGAAAGAGCTGCTGGACGTTTGCTGCAGCAGCCGGACCCGGCATCCTAAAATAAAACCCAAAGTTATTTCATTAAAGGCCGTGATGCTGAACACAGAGTACTCTGTGAGAGTTTAAATGCCAGGTGGTGCATTAAGTAAATAGAGCAGCCCTGCTGTGGGCATTGTTTCCCCAGCAGCCAGCCGTGACCAGCACGCAGTACAAGTGGCCCATGTGAATCCCTGCCATGTGATGCGGCACTATGCCTGCCCGATGCGCTGACACAGGCTGGGAGGGCACTGCAGGCTTTCCTCCAGCATTATCACGGTGTTGATAAGGGTCAGCTATTGCACGTGGCTTATTTGCATGGGTTGGCAGCCGCCCACAAGTCATCTGGTTTGGATCATGAAAAGAAACTGAAAAGCTTCCCGGGCGCTATCAGTTACATTTCAGGATATATTAACTAGTAAGAGCACTTTTATTTTGCTATTAACTAGCATGTTGTACAACATTTCGAGTCAATATCACCAGCACCACGTGAATAAAAACAGCCAGTAGCCACCTACCTGCTTCGAGCTTCCTGGTTTTACTGCCATTATGTGGCACTGAACTTCATTTCACATCACTTGCATCGATTTGCTTATGTGTCAGAATTAACGTGCTATTGTGTCTGAAGAGTGAATCAGCCTAACGAGCAGCGGGCTCAGCGCAGATCCACTGCTGCTTCTGGCTACTTAAAATTCAGCAGCCGCAGTCTGCCTGCTTCTCTGTGCCGCTGCCAGCTGGGGAATGCAAATGGAAGGCCAGTGCTGTCCTGGGAGGGAACCAGACAAAAAGTGTCACTTGGAGCCACCGCGAATGGAAACTCCCCTGGTTTTTTTTCCTTTTCCTTCTCCTTTTTCTTTTTTTTTTTTTTCTTGAGAAGTTTAAGTCTAAATGATACATGAATACACCATAAATATAAACCTGAAAAGCTATTGGAGCAGCGATGTTATTGCTATCCATGGCATTATCTGCTTGCTCAGGTAAGGGGCATGAGAAAACTGAAGCGTGGTTCCTAGGATTTAAACTGCCAAAGTGTTTTGTTTGTCACCGCCCATAACTTTCAGCAGCTTTAACAACTTCACCTTAAGCACATCGGTGCAAATGGGATGTTTGGCAGCCGGTTTCTGGCTGTTTTCTTTGGCCACTGGACAGGGGAGCGCAGCTCTGCAGGACACCCGAGCCCACCCTTTTGCAAAGGACTGTTTGCTCATCATTGGCAGTGCGACCTGTGGGCAGTAAAACAAGAATCCCACGGGCTCTGAATCCCATGGGGCAGAGTTTCTTTCTGCAGAGGGGTGGATCGGAGCTCTGAGCAGAACGAGGCACAGCTGATAAATGAAAGGGAGGCTTTGGCAGAGCCCCTGGGCTGTGAGCATCCTGCCTGGAGCCACCAATTGCATCCTGTCAGGCCAGACGTGATGTGCAGGTGACAGTGCTGATTGTGGGCCTCACCCATGGATGCAGGAGGATGGCCACCCTTCTCTTGGGAGTCCACAAATGGCCATTCAGCATTCATCCTTTCCTGTTATACCTTGCTGAAAGGCTGGTTTGCATCCCAATGTTCAAGTAGGTGAGTGGAGATTTTAACACCGTGCAAAATAAGAGCTTTATTTAAAAGAAATAGTTGCACATATCTAACGAAACAAGTGGTGGCAGTGTTATTTTTGTACGTCTGTGACTAACAAATGCTATCTTGGGCCAAAGCTGTGGGCTCTGCTGTTACAGTGGTGTTTTCTGGAGGCTCTTCTATCCAACATGTGACGTGGGTGAGATCCAAGCTAGAGCTGTGCAAATGCAGGCATAGAAGTAAACGTTGGGCCGTTGCTGCAGGCAACCCTGTCACAGGGAAAGGACAACTGGAAATTGCCCCATTTTGATCAAAAGTAAGACTGGTGCTATTTAGAGTCGTTACGGTCTCACAAATAGATTTTGAATAAGAGTAAAGATACTCAGTGATCCTTATGGATCCTCATGGGAATATTCTGTGATTCTTTGGTAAAACTGGCCTAGGGCAATCAACAGAAAATACAGGACAAAGCCTTCTGTGGGCCAGTGATACAATAACTAATCCAGAATTTTCCCCTCTTCTTTATTTTTCTGCCTAGAACTGTTTTGTTAATCTAATGGGGAAAAAAAGGAAGAGCTATTTAGTTTGTCGACATGAAACTACCACACTTGATTACGCATTTCATTGTCTGATGAAAGAAACATTAGCATTAGAGATAATTACGTGCCGTAACAGTTCATCTCATTACCAGCAGCAGCTGAGTTTGCAGGCAGCTTCAAAGACTCTTTCTTCTCCAAAATCCTCATCTGTACTGAATTTTTCACCTTTGGTGCAGAGAAATCTAGAAATGGTGGCTGCATTTTAGTGCCCAATTGTTTAACATGGGATATAATCTGTATCTCCTCTCCTCAATCCATTTCTTCTGTAGTAGACCAGCACAGCAACTGCATGCACACGTGCCTGTATATTTACATCTACTCCATCTGTTTAGATGGCAGTTCAATAGGATTCTGTTAACGCAAAGTTCTGTTACTCCTGAAGTGATTTTCTCTTGGGGATATGTTGGAGATTTTCCATCTTTAATGCCACAGACTTTTATAAACGTCTTAATAGGGTTTTGGATCCAGGCTGGATGTGGCCCTGGGCAGCCTGGTCTGGTGGTTGGTGACCCTGCACATAGCAAAGGGTTGAAACTAGGCCATTATTATGGTCCTTTTCAATCCAGGCCATTATTCTATGATTCTATGTTTTGGACATTGAGCTGCAGCATAGCAGCAAAGCCTTTTGTTTTAATGATCATAAAACTACATATCATTTCCTTCATCCTCAGCAGTACAGAAACGTGAATAAAATAGGTACCACAGTAGTGCTACGAGGTGAGCTTTTAAATAGCAAACATTGAAAAGTCTAATACATAATTTAATCCGATGCCTTTGAAAACAATGATGATTTTCTCTCCACCTCTGTGTGGAAATACTCACAGAAAAAGTGAAGCTGAAGTGCGTCAGGGTGTGCCTTGCTTTGAGTTCTTCTGTGTTAAGAGCCCAGGAGACAGAGACTGTTCTAGGGATCAAAGTGCTCCCAGTAAAGTTTCTGGAGCCACAGACACTCATCATCTATAAAAGCTCACGCCAAGTGTCCCAAGAGGAGGCTCACAATCACGGGCTGTTCTTATAAAATGAAAGGCACGCTGTCTGCAAGGAGTTTTACTGCCTGCACCGTTGCACATTTGCAATAGTTTTCATGGGATGTAAGCGACGTTACTTCCGTGGTCTCCTTTGATCCACATCTTCCTGTGCCCTCTAGCTGTCCTTTCCACTTGTATGGCAGCCCTGTCAGGTTCCCTTATGCCTGGTAATGACACTTTTGGCAGAGATTGTTAATCCTGGAAATCGTTTGTAGACTTGCTGATGCATTAGCACACAGTAAACACACTCCAGCAGTAAGAATTTAAGATCTAATGGTGTTTTTCTCCCTTTTAGTGGTTTTACATTTGCATCAATTACAGCTATCGTCCACCTCAAACCCCAGTCTGAGCGCTCAGGAAACATTTGTACATCCATAAAAACACCGAAGATCAGAGCATCTTCCCCAGAACGGTTCATCTCTATCTGCAAGCAGAAACTGTCCTTTTAGTCCTTCAGCAAACGGAACACCATCCAACCTCACTAAAATCAGTAGTGCTGAGGACATCCCAAAAACTTGGGCCATTCTCCTTGCCCCTCCCTGCGGCGTGGCAGTGTGCAGCAATGCCTGCAACACCCATCTCCATTGCATCTGTGATAACTGCTGCTTGGTTGGCAGAGCTCTAATGAAAAACATATCCTCGGAGGGCAGCTGCGATTCCAAAAGACAGCTCCATGATCAGCAGTTACTACCGAGCTTTATTGCTTAGGTTCCCAAAATACCAAGTATTCTCTATAAACGCTGTTTGTGAGGCAGAATGGGGACACCGAAAGGTAATAAATACCCTTTGAGGTCAATGCAAGACAGGATATAAACCTTCCCAAGGGTTCATTCAACCAGTGCTCTTGGTTCTGCAGGCATTTGATTGCAGAGGTGCTGGAGTACCAAGTGAGTTGTACTAAGACACTTTGCCCCGGGTTGCAAGAGAGGACCAGTGGAGGCTGTGTTTGCACCAATGCAAAGCCTTGGAACAGAGGTGTGCAGAAATCTCTGGTAGAACCATGAAAGCTCACACTAAGAAGGCAAACTAAACTTGCCTCGGAGATGCATTATTATGTTTTGAAGCTTTGTTTGGAGGTTGTGAGGTTTCCTGCTTATTATAAGCTATCCGTGTGCTCGTTTTTGATGGACCTGAGTCCCCTGTGGACTCGTTGGTTATCTACACAGATCTCTGGGAGCACAAGAAGTGAGGCCAACTCAGGGACCTCATAAGTGCTCATAGCCCACTTCAAAATCTGAAGCTCTGTCCGGCTTCAGTTTTTGCACCTTTAAGTCTGCTCTGATTTATGCTGGCGTAAAAGAATCTTCCTTTGTTTGCTGACAAACACATAGATATAATAAGAAACACAGATGTTGTAATGAATTTTCTAATTGGATGTGGATGTTTGTTCTTAAATGGATAATAAATATGGCTCACATGATCTGTTTGATCACAACTCAGAACTGCCCTAAGAACACAACCTAAAATACAGCTGGGGTAGATACGTGTGTCAGACAAAAACAGGATGCTCACGAGACAAATGATCAGCTGCTGGTATTGATTCTCAGCACAAGAGAAAAATAATCTTTCCCCTCAAAGGTTGCTGAAAACAAATCTTGTTTGTAGGAAGGCATTGCTGGGAGCTCTACAGAAAGCGGGCTGAGGCTCACAGGAAATACCCCCTGTTTCTTTTTGCCTCTCCTCCTGATTTCATTCTAACTGCTGGCTGAGACAGAATCATCAAAACGAAGCCAAAGAATGCATTGAAGCTCTTGAGCCATTTGCCATGAGATAGAGGTAATCCTGAGATTCACAGAAGTAGTAAAATAGCAACAAGGAAGTGACACCAGTGCTGAGGATCGTTTTAGAAGTAAGGAAGCAGATAGGAGGTTAATAGAACAGAAACATAGAGCTCTCTCATCTTGCAAACACACCTCCCTGTACAATGGCTCAGACAGTTCACCCAGCCAAACAATTCACAGAGTTTTAATCCCCTATTATATATAAGGGTGAGATATATGCTTTTAGCCTGGGGAAAGGGAATAAAAATATATCTAGGTTTACTGTAAAGCTGAGGTTTCTGCCTGCTTCTCTTCTGATTGTTAGTAATTATTCTTTTTTACAGCCTCTGGCCTCTCCTCTTCTCCATCTACCCCAACACAAGTGACCAAGCAGCCCACGTTTCCTCTTGAATCCTATAAGCATGAGCCTGAGAGACTAGAAACACGGATTCACTGTTCTTCTCCTCCGGACACAGGGCAGAGATTTTCTTTGCCTCCATCCCAAAGTGCAGCCAAGCCTCCTATAATGACACCATCTCCCTGTGCTACCTCAAAACCAGTAAGTAGAGCTCGTGTCCACTTCTCCACCGGGAAATGTACAGCGGTGCGTGTAAAATTGTTTCTCGTACTACGAGCTAGAGCTGGTGCGTCCACCCTGTGGAACAGAGTGATTTCATGTGCCCTACACCTCAGGCTTGTCTCAGCTCTCAGCGTTCAGCTGGCAAGGCATTAGGAATCCAGAGGTGGGAGCTCTTCATGTGAGGTAACCAAATAACAACCAATTCTTGCACTGTGCTCAAAAGGAGCTTTGCAGTGGCCACAGAGTTCTGCACGCATTGCTGAGATGCCTCTTTAGAGAAGGATACAATTTTATTTAGGATTGTCTTTTATCTCCCTTGAAAGGAGCAGATGAGAAGGCTAGCAGCCAAGGAGAGCAGATCAAAAAGAAATTCACAGCGTGAGCTGCAGGGTTTTGAGTTCCTGCCGCCTCAGGAGTCTGAGATCACTGGGACAACTGCAGTCTAATGGCAGTGGTTGCTGTCACGCTGTCTGCCCCGGCTCACAGTACAGAAGGGTGGAACTACCCGGGTATTTAGGCAGGCCCCAGGTAGTAGCAGTGTCTTTGTAGGAGTGGTTTCTTTAGCTACTGGGAATGCAGGAACTCAGCAGTTCCAGGAAAACGTGAATTCCAACCTCTGATATTCTCCTCTGCGACATCTGCACTGCATGTCTTTGCTCTCCCTGCCCCACCTTCTGTCCAGCCTCAGCCTCACAGTAATCACTGTTCTCTTCTGCACTCCTCTGCCTTCTGGATACACTAAGCCAGCAGTCCCACATTTCCTCCTTCGTGTCCAGCACCTCCACAGGAGTGGCTGCAGTCATTACGCCATGTATGTTTGGGTGCTGTGACCATTTGCTCGTACAAATAATAGACATTTTCACTCACTGCTCATTACGTCCTGTTGTATCCGAAGCCAACTTTGTTGTTCTAGACTAAGGAAGGCAGACTCCTTGCAAAATAAACACCTTCCTGTTCTGCCACTGTGCAGAAGTAAAGAATTAAAAATACTGAATAATGTCAACCCTACACTCATAGTTAGAAACTCCAGCAGTAACCCTTCCTCCAGACCATTCACTGCCTTTCCATGTAAGGGGCAGGCTTGGGATGCACAAGTTATGAAATTCAGAGGCTTGCAGGACACAGGAATGTTTGTGGTAGGCTCCAGTCTGTTGGTCATATCCTTGGTGTGTGATATGTGGTTTCTGTCCAGCTGCTACCCGCGGGTTGGTTGTATCTGCTAGAACAGCCGCTGAAAGACAGATCTTATTTTTTATTTGTTTTTAATGATTTGCTGCTTGGGACAATAAAGAAACAGAGTTCTTGGCAAGTGTTTATCAGCCGTTGTGGTTCTGTGTCTGTACAAGAGAGTCTGGATGGAAACTCAATATGCTGAACTCAATTATCTCCCATTTAACAAATGCAGAAAAATATATATATGACATATGGGATGTACAACACCTGATTTTCTTTGTTCTGTATACTTTGTTTTCGAACTCTTTGTTTTATACCTATCTCATTTATAAGAGTGAGTGCACAGGGCGGCACTGAATCGTTAGGTTTTCATTTCATTATTACCCTTTGTGTTCCCTTACAAATGTGACAACACCCTGAATACTGCATTTCAGACATTTCAGTTATTCTGAGTCATGGGTTAAATCCTTCTTTTCAAGGTGAAGATGTCATAAACAGATCAAGGTCCATTTCTTGTTTACTCAGATCGCTGTTTCTTGGCATAATGATTCCACAAATCTTAAAAGCATTATAAATTATAGGATGAATGGTTTCACAGTGGACACTGTGAGATGTTCAGTTTAATGACAGAGCAGCTTTTATGTTGACAATTGAAAGGAGAGGTTGGCTCTTATCTACAAGGGCTCTGTCAACTCAAATCTCATTACATTGTTTAATTAGTGATGATAATGTGTGTGATCCTAAAACTATTATAAATGATTCACGATTGCAGAATACACTGCAATAGCAAAGAGGAACTCTTGGAGCCAGAGCTGGAAGTACTGCTGAAAAAAACCCAACAAATGAACCAATGGCTAAGTATAGGAATGTGTAGCACCAGGGCTTGGAACTCAGCCCATTTTTACTTCCACCTGCATTTGAAACTGATTGTGTGCTTGCTTTTTATACGTCTGAGGCTGTGGCACCAAACAGTTAAATCTGCTCCAAAATAGAGAAGAATAAAAATATTTGTATCCCAGCAGATGTAATCAGCACTTTTGTGTTTTGGTGGCACTCAGCGTGTATCTCGCTGTGATTTTTAACCCTTTTATTCTGGTAAGGGGAATAAATAGCAGGAGACAGTCCCTGACAGAGGGAGACGCTGCTTCTACAGGGAGCATCTCAATGCAGTGCATGGACCTCAGCAGATAACCCCATGCTAAATGGGTGCCTGCGATAATCACTCAGGCCTGGATTTATCCTGCCTAACTTTAGAAACCTATCTGAGCTGCTTATGTTGGTTGTCTCCGTATCTCAGAGAAGATAAATCAGTTCTTCAGAGGGTTGGTCAGCACTCTGCCCCACTTGCAGCTGAGGGACTCCGGGTGCTGCATTTCTGACCACGGTGTTTCTGTTGGGTGCCCTAAGCAGACGTGTGAGGCTGGGATAGGCCACAGCAGCAGCTCTCGCGGGCGTCCCGATGGCTGCAGACGTGTTCCTGGTGGTGGAGTTAGGAGCTTAGAATGAGAAATCAACTGATAAGAGATCAAAGCTACTCCAAAAGATTAGTGTGCCCCACATGAAATAGGGAAGGAGCGACTCAATTTTTTGCTGTACAGTTCATGACTTTGTACTTTGGCCTCGTGTTGTTTGGACTGTGTAACCTTCAGGCTGTTAAGTGGTGAATGATAACTCCCCTCTAATGTGACATTACTAACCATGAAAGGAATGCGGAGAGGTTGCAAATTCAGTAACCAACACGTTTTCCCTGTTTCCGCTTTGCCCCGTTTTGAAGAGGAATGCAGTGTGTTGAGCTTGGCATGGATGTATCCTTCTCATTTTGTTCTTTCTTCTTCCACCGACACATAAGGCACCATGAAAATAGCAGTATTCTGCCTCCTGCAAACACATGCATTTTTGTGGTATATAATTTCCTGGCCTTTATGAGTTTCCTCTTTCTCTGCATGAGTAGTCATGGCCAGAATAAGATGCCAGTTCCAAACTGAGCTCTCCTGTGGTGAAAACAGGAGCGGGGCTCCCTCTGCTCAGAAGGGACATAAGTAGATCATGCTTACAAACAGCCCCTTCAATATGGTGAACCACTGCCCTCTAATCAACTTCCGAGCCTAATCATTTCCCAGAATTTTCTGAAAAAGAGAATTATCTCAGGCAGAAGACAGTCTGACACATACACTGAGCTTGTGTCAGCACATCCTCTTCAAGCCACACATGTAGGACGCAGGAGAAACTGGAAGATACAGTTGGCATCCATTTTACACAGTCACTGCTGCTCAGCTCCTGGAAGAGGAGAAGTACAGCCTGCAGCCGGGCCTCTCCCTTCCAGTGGCAGAAACACAGAGGGAGAGAAAATGGTTTCTGCAGCTACCTGCTTGTTCAGCAGCAGCATTTCCCTGCAAGGCTATTTGTGCTGTTTCTCAGCCAGAATGTAGTAAACTCAAAAACAGGGCTGTTAACTTGTTCGGCGTGAAAGACTCTTACATCACACCCTGCTGCTGGCAGGCAGCCTGGGAACCAGGATATGTGCAGCAGGTCCTCCCGTCTGGCTCTCTCCAAAAAGCCATGGCACCTATCAGAGCGCCGTGATCAGCCTGGCTGATGAAAGAGATTTAAATCTGATGAAGAGAACTGAAAATGCTCTTTGATTCTGATGTTGTCTTTAAAAAAAAAAACAAAACAAACCAACAGAGGCTGGGAGAAATGGAATCCAGTCTGCAAATGTGCAAGAACTCTCTATTTCAGCATTCGTGTGGTTTAAGGAAGTAAATGAGTGCCAAGGCATTACTCTGATCCAGCTTTGATTTATACCACAGTAAACTGATCGCGGAACCTAGAGCCAGCAAGGCTGTCATTTACCAGTGAGAAAGCTCTGGCAGTGTTGCTGTGTCCAAACTAGTTTGAAGTGTTTTAATACCAGCACTCCTTCTGGGAGGTGATTCTGTTCTCAAACAGATCCTCCGGGCTCCAACAAGCCAGCTGGGTTGCAACATTCTCCCTAATGCAACTGCTGCTGTCCATGTGAAAGAGCATTTAATGTAAAAACAGAACTTACTTGTCCAACAGTTGGCATGTAAGTGATTAGTTGCAAACCTAGTAAATCAACAGCTTTGTGATTATGTGTAATTTAATCACTTAACAATTACACACCACATTAATGGAAAAAACGTCCTGAGCCCACCTGATTTGCTTTGTCTGCTTTGGCAGAGCGTCAGGACGGTTCCACTGAGCAGAATGGCTTCACACCATCGAAGGTCCATAGTGAGATTCAGTGGGAAGTAAAACCTAAATGAGCCAGTAAACTGGCTCGGAAATGAGCAGACCCATTCTATTAATATTCTGTTCTGTCCCTTTACCTTCTCCCTGTTAGTCTTTCACCACATCTGGTATTTTTACCCCCATTTAAAATACACAACAGACATCTTGCTAATAATTTTATATTGGGTAATTTGCTTTTTCTAGAGTTATTTATTCGGTTTAGGAGGAAAAAAATACAGTCACAACCTCCTGTAATGTCAGTTTCCTGATGTAATTGTACTTGTATTCTGGTCGCAGCATTTGGATTCTTGGCAATCAATCATAGGATGTAGAGAATTTATATTGCATAATTTTTTTGCCCTGAGGAAATGCATGTCTGTCAGCTTGTGGCTTTTTCAGCAGAGCAAATTTACACAGCTACCTATGGGTGTACTCTGTGCCAAACTTATCTTAACAACATAAACTCCTCCGATTCCTGTTCCTGCCAGTCCTAGAGACCAAGGAAAAAGGCCAGGATGAAAGGATGAGCAGCCAAAATGCTTAGTCCCATCAATTCCCAGCTGCTTTGGCAGTGCTTGTATGACTCTAAGTAGCCAAGACAATTAAAACCAGAGCACATGTGTGTTTCTTCTACGGTACACTTTGGTTCCAAACTCATGACCCCTGAATCCTGAATGGGAAGTTTCTGCTTTGAAGTTGAAAGCAAAGCTACCTCTATCACCCTACATCCCGCACTACACATGGTAGCAGTACTCGTGGTACTACTCTTCTATTAAGAGTGAGCTCAGTTAGTGATCGCAGCCTGATACCTAATTTCTGATTTAAGGTACAGGTTCAGCGTAACAGAGCATTGCTGCCAGTTTCTTACCAACTGTTTCTCAGGAAAACAATGATGTACCAGTGTGCTTGTGCACAGAGCAGTAGGGAATATAAATCGAAGTCCTGCCACTAGAAGAGAGCTTTGCATGCACACTTCTGACACTTCTCTGTTGCACCATTCCTTCTCATGTATTCAGCTAGATGGAAAATACAGCTGTAGGAAAGAAGAAATGTTACACAGGCCGGGATCCTTGGGAAGAAACTCTATGAATTGCTCATCCATCTCCATCTCTCTTGCTTGGTTTCGTCTATATTGTATTGTTAGATACACTATCTTTAACAGCCAGCACAGCTTTACAGAATGTAAATCCCTGGCTGATACCAAAAGGTCACGGACTACACAAAGCGGCAATATCCCTTTCTCTTCTCCCCACAACACTGCCTTACCTCTTCCTCTGTTTGGATGAAACAAAATGCTGAAGTTAGAAGATAAGAGGGGGTCATCTCGAGTAACCCTTCCTTCCATACAGCTTCTGCACTGTGGCATTTGTATTTTAGTGTCACTGCCTGCCTGTACATGAGGAGAGCAACGTGGCTCTGCAGAAACACAGCTCTCGTCTGTGGTTCTTTTTCTTCTAAGATAACAATCAACCAAGTTTGGCCATTTGAAAGTCAGCTGCATGGGCTGCTGACTCAGAGGAGGACCAGATACCATCTTGGCAGCAGCTTGGGAAAAATGTTTCCATTGTGCTCCCGAAATGAATGCAAAATATTTATTCCTTGAGCTTGTTCCCAACAGCATTCTCAGCGGGCTCTGAGGGCAGGGCTGTATGGAAGACATTTTTAGGAAGACTGTAATGATTTGTGCAGTGCCCGAGGTGTGAATAATAGTATTTTATGATTAACAAAGAACAGAAGTCCTACAGTACAGGGCGTGTAAGCTGAAGCATTGAAAGGTGAAGTAACAGAGTGTAGGATGACAGAATTACTGCATCTCCTGCTGTGGAAGGGATCCACGAGGATCACAGAGCCTGACTCCTGAACAGACCATAAAAAAGGTGAGAGGCACAAGGCCAGCAGGGTGAGCAGGCAGCAGAGGTACGGAGTGGAGGCACTTGGTTGGCCTTCTTGCATGTGTGGGGTTACAGACAATTGTCAGTGCCGAGGTTAGCACCATTGGTGTTGGAGCTTATTCTCTAGCAGGCATTTTTGCCCATACCTGCACAAGGAGGGCTGTCCGTGGCATGCAGAAATCCTCCTTCCTTGTACGTCAGAACAGAAAGTTACTAATTGCTGTTTTGTGGTATGTGAGCACAGATGATTTCAGCAGAGAAATAAACATGACTCTTGCCCCGAGGACTTCATTGTCCAAGAGCCTGATCTAGCAAACAGGCCGGGCAAATTCTAAAACCATAAGCATCGGCTCAAACAGGATGGTTCCTAAGCACTACGTCCAGTATGTACTTGCAGAATGGGTTTTAAGTGTAGCCATAACATAGCTAGCGATGACAGAAGGCATTGAAGAAAGGTAATCTGAAGGTTACAGAGCTGAGTTTGGTTGAGGTTGCTATGTATTTATGTTGCTGAATCTCAGGTGCTATTTTGTTTTGGTTGAAGTCAATGCGCTGATGGCCTCAATCCAGGAAAGCACTTAAAAGTGAGGTCAATTTTAAGTATGTTGGTGGTCTGGCTGGAGTCAGCAGTACCAGAGCACTTAAAGCAATATACATGTTGGCCACTTTGCTCAGTCGAGGTCTTTGTACAGTTTTTATTGTCTATTAAAACACTTACAAATGAGTAGCACAAATGGAGATGAAAGCTGATGGACAGACAGAGGATGAAAAAGGAACTGGGGAAAACCTGAGAGATTCAATAAAGAGTAAATAACGGAAAGAGCATGAGAATCAGAATAGAAGAAAGCTCATGGTGACAGCAGGAAATAGCCAATCGCCAAGTGAAAAAGGGCATCAGTAGTAGAGCTCAGGGAGGTGGCTGCACATATTCACCCCATCAGAGATCTCCGACATGATTATCACTGCGTCCCTTGGTCTCCTGCTGCCTCAGTTTCCCATTTACAAAAACTGCAGTGTCACACCTCCTGAAGTCACACAGATACATTAAAAAGATCTTCAGAACGCAGATATTCTTAGAACCGGAGACGTAAGTGGCTTAAGATAACTATAGATAGCACATTGTATTTAAAGATTTTAGCAGCAGCCTTTTCCATTGCAGACAATAATAATGCATAATAATGTACTGAAAGCCATCAGGTTTTCAGAGCACATTAAAATTTATGCAAAAAAATATATATAAAAAATCACTGTAAAGCAGGCTGGTTTTCTGACTTGTATGTTTATTTCAGAGCTTAGTTTGAAATGGGTCAGGCATCCTCAGGAACAGATAGCTTTCACAGAGTTACCATAGGACATCATAGTGTCCTGCAGACTGTATACAGATTGGTATACATACACATATGTATCCAAATTCAATGTTGTGCACTGGATTTGCTCATTTTTACTGTTTTTTGGTGGTTTTTTTTTTTTTTTGTCACAATTACCCATAAAATTATTTTTAAAATGTGAATCACTGAAATGCCTGTCTAGGTCGATGAACAACCTTAAATAAATACTTACTGTTCTAGAGATCCATAGCCAAGCTTCTATTCTGAACTTGGTGTGCTTTTCCCAAGAGCTCAAAATATCATCCAAACAAACTGTAAAAGAATATAACAACCACTGAAATGTCAAAGCCAAATCGGCTCCCCTTCTTTCAGGAATGTCCCGTGCTGTCTCTCACCCACAAGGCCTTACTTGGACATCTTCTCGGAAGAACCCAGCTGAAACTCCAGCATTTCATTCAAATAGCCATCTTGGTGCTACCCAGCAGTAGTTTCCCTTGTGCAGTGCCATCACTGCTCAGGGAGCACTTGCTGGCTCCCAGTGACATCCAGCACCAGACAGGGGTTGTGTGCCTCATGCAGAGGTCTAAAGCTCTCAGAAATCTCCAAGGACGATGCTCCTGGTCCCTAAAGCTGACTGACTTTGAAATATGACCACTCTGGCAGTGGTCATACCACTTTCAACCACTTTCATATCAAACTCCTGACTGCATTATTTAATTTAGTATTCAACTTCATTTTTTTTTTCCATTTAATTGAAACTGATGCTAAATTTATAGTCTGCTACTTAACTGTGCTTCAGAAGTAAAGAAGCATCTCTGGCGAGCTTATGTACAATGTAGTGTATATATAAAACATATATATATATAATGTAGACATATTAAATTCTCTACATGTAATTCTGACTGTACTAAAGTTAGTGACAATTATTCTACTGGCTTCAGAGAGGCTAAATTTGCTCGTAGCCCAACTGTTTCCTTACCTGTAACGACAATTTAAATGGTCCATTTTCATGATATTGATACAGAAGTCTCTTCACAGAGACTGCTGAACACTGAACCTGCATCTAAACATATGTACACGTCCACCCAGTGCTTACCATATCCACACTGTGACCATCCCCTGACCATCAGCACATTTTTGTATCCACGTTTGCATAAACTCCTGCAGTAATGTAAGCATGGTGTCAAGCTGGAGGTGTACCTCAGGTCCTTAACACTGAACTAATTTGAATTATTTTTTTTCAGTTCTGGCTCATGGAATATGGGGAAAAGCCTTATTGGTATTTCCGCATCTCTTTATGGTAGTGTTTGTAGTCATAAAACATTTAGCTGAAGCACTTGATACGCTTCTTGCTCAACACAGTCCTTACTTCAGCCCCTTCCAGATGGTATCAAACCACAGAAGCAGTACATGCAAGATCTGGTTTCTCTTGTAGTGTACCTGAAGTGATGGAACGATATAGTTAATAGGCTGCCAAAAGGGAAAGCCTGCATGAGAGAAGGAAGATACCCACTGCACGATGCTGTCATGGCAGATTTCTTTTATGCAGAACAAAAAAAGAGAAGCAGTATACAATAATTTTGCCCGGAGTGACCAGCAGTAGATCTGGGAATAATTCAGAGGAAGGCCGGGTTCCTCAAGCTATGCAGATTGAGCACCATCTGAAGAACAGCTTTTTGTCACAAACTGATCTATTTGAAGATTACGAGTCAACCACGGGCTCTATGTTGAAGGAAGTTTACAAACTGTGCTGAAATGTACTTTATTATCTTTGCCTTCCTCTCTGAGATAGCTTTTGAATACTCGGTGTCCTACTGTGTATTGAGATCCTCAGTTAAGATAAGCTCTGTAGAAAGTGATTGCCTAGTGCACAATTCATTTATTTAGCCAGCAGTTATCCGCTTCGTACTGCAGCCCATGCTGCAGAACCAATTATTTGTTCAGCCCAGGTATATGTCAGTAGCTAAAGGTTTTGGCAAGACTGTGGGTGATTCAGCTCTGAGCTGAAGTCTGCCTCTGCCTTTCAGTAACCCACCCCAGCAGCTCTCACCTGCATCATCCTCGCCATCTGGACTCACTGTACATGCTTCCAGTCTTTGAGACCTGCTGATGATCATGGAAATGCCGTTTTAACAGTAGGCCACCAACAGGTTACTAGAATTTTGTGGGTCTTACTCAAGCCTGAAGCATGGCATCAGGTCTCTTCAGGCTTCATTAGGGAAAAAAAACTGTTTAATTTTAGGTTTAAAAAACACCATGACTGAAAGCTGGTGCAGTAAGTGTTTGCAGAGCGGGGCTACTACCCATGAGCAAGGCTTCGAAACACCACACTAAGATGAAGAAATGGTGTATAGTAAATGTTGATACAAATCAGATTTGCCCCCTTAGTATATTTTTAAAATTTGTTATCCTCAGCGGCGTCTGCTCTGTGGAGCATCATGCAGGACTCTGGCCTCCATCCAACAACAGTACTTAACTAAATGCTTCACTTTAGCTAACACAACTAATCCTGTGAAGGAAGCGTCAGGTAAATGCGGGCTCACGCTTATTCCTACATCCACTTCAAATCAGTCAATGCTTACCTGCTGTTTACCAACGATTTAGCTTCATCAAACAAAAAAACAACCCACTACGTTTGTCACAACCAGATGCATCTACTTTAATCGTGCTTATTACCTGATTACTACTGCAATAATTTCTCCTTTCCCTCAGCTGGTGAGGTAAGAGAGAGGTCCTATTTCAAAGAGAAGTATTTCTTTTCAAGCATATATGATAGCAAACATTTAAGACAAGAATACTGAAGAACTCTGGAATACTTCAAGCTGCTAAGTGACAGCCTCATGTTTGCAGAAATAGCACTATTTGGGACATCAGTGTTCTGACCAAGCTCTAGTCAGCCCCTCCCAAGCACAGAATGTTCTTTGTTTTGCATTTTGTGTTAAAAAGGACAGAATGTTGTTAATTGTCGCGTTGTTTGATTACTAACAACTCACACTAATAATACCGAGTCAGGCTCCACCTATATTCTACAGGAATGAGCTGAGGAATTAATATTGCCCACAAAGCCTTAGTTGGAGAAGCCTTTTTTGATATCCTGGACTCAAAACTCTATCAGAGCTGCAGAGTGAGACAGAAATACCGCCACAGATAAGAGGTTGTGCAAACAAGGGCCGCCTCTTCTCCACTTGCATTTCTCGTTAAGAGGTTAACTGGTGATCTGGACTCTCGCTTGTTTACTTCCTTTGAAGTTTATGCTTTTAGAATCACTTAACTCTTGTGTCACTGGTACACAATTTTTCTTCTCAAACAAAGCAACAGTGTCGCAGGGCAGCGTTCTCACATGAGACAGGTTCTTTGTTTCTGATGTTACATCAAAAAAGGTTCCATAAACCCGTCCTGTTTCTCAACCCAGTCAGTGACAGAACTCCCTGGGATCACCCCATACAGAAATATTTAGGTAGGGCTTTCCACTAAAAATGCGAAATCACTCTCCACGCTCAGTTTGTATGCCTTTGGGGTAACAGGATTTCAACACTCTGCACTGTAATCGCAGTGAAGATTTGCTATAAATGCAGTGTGTATTTCAACATCTTTCCTAGTGCTGGATGTGCTTCTGTACTCCTTCCTTTTTTTAAGGCTAAATTTTATTGCTGCTCCAATTATGTTATTCGTTCAACCTACTAAAGATCCCCAACAGGGACTGCTGATCAGTAATAATTAACTCTGTGAAGTAATTAATGTTATCGCTTCTGTTATGCGTGAGGACACAGATTCATTCCGTAGAAGGCTAGTTACTACCTATGAAATGTAAAAGCAATACATAGTTAATCCATATTCCATGCCAACAGACTCCTCATTAGGACTACTGATGGATTCCTATTTTGATGGCATTGGGATGAAGGAAAAAACCTTTCTGGTTTGAGTGGCAAAGTCTGTTAGAGCTGTTGTAAAAAGAAACCACTAGAGTCATCTTGAATGTCACTATACAATAACAGAAAGACATAAGAAAACAGACACAACTTGCCCCATCGCTTTCAAACGTGCTGCAGGATAGCTGTCTCTCAATTCATTTAGGGCCCTGTAGATCAGGGACAGAGTACTGAGCTGCCACAAGTCAGGATTCAGTTGGGAAGGATAAAATAACAATGCTGGCTGTATTTTTAGTGCCAGGCGTTGTTGGGATTTGATTACTGTGTTCTAAACATGTTGTAATCTCTGCGTTGTCACTATCTTCATTTATACATACTACACTGGAATGACTACAGCATCTAATATCTCAAAAGCCTTCTGAGACTAGAGCAAATGTTATTGCATTTCTTCTAGGTACAGGAAGAAAAAACTTGAATCCAGCATTTTGTATGAGACATCCCCCTCCTTACTAGTTTGTTTGGTGCTGGAACAGAGATTCCTTAGAATAAATGGTAGAAACTACACTACCCGCACAGCTGCTCTGTTTACTCCAAGGTCTCTGAGGTAAGGAGGACTCTGCATCAGAACCAGGACCAGAACTCTGCGCTGGGACTGACTCTGTTCTCTCATCACACGGTGGACACTCAGACAGCCATCCCACAGTCATGCTTTCCACGATGCAGTCAGCAGATCCAGGGTGGGATCCTTACCTCAGCCCCGCTGATTCCAGCCTTTTCAGTATCGTAGACCACTGGTATCAGTTATCACACTCTAGCAGAAAACAAGTGGGAGCTTAACTTACAGCAACCGGCAGATGAAACCCTTTTTTTCTTGATATCTTTTTGTCTCTTTCCACTTCATAAGCCAGACTAAATTAAACCAAAAATAAGCAGTAAGTTTTTCAAAATTAACTTTGCGCAAACAGACAGCTACAGAATGAGCATATCTATGACATGCATTTAGAATAAAATCTAAATTGTTCATCGACAGCTCATCAGGAGAAGAGCTGTTTGACTATTTGAGTTGTATAGAACCGTAATTGTAAGCAGCACTAAGAACGGTGGGAAAAATACCATTTGTAGTTTACTCTTGCATTCAAAATGGGTTTGTCTTGATTTGCATTTAGATGGGAATTCCTTCTTGTTGCTCTTCAATCCATTAGGTTTTATAAGGTAAGTCTGTTGTTTTGTTTTTTTTTTCCTTTCGAAGTACCTCGAAGGGCATTCTGCTTTACTGCTGAACCGTGAGCTGGTGGCACCCCAGCATAGATCAGTCTCTGCAGTGTTACTGCCTTCATTGATCAGAACGGAATGATAGAGAAAGGTCAGGCATAGCTTGGAGATGGGCAGCCTTGAATTTAACTGAAAACACCTATTTCTTACTGAAGGGCAGATACGTTTGTGTCAGTGCTTAAGCCTGCTCCCAGCACAATCAAATAATGGTGCTTCACTGTCATGTTCAGAAAGTTCTCCCAAAGTCCAAGCAAAGAATTCCTTGGTAAATGCTCGGTAGAGAATCTCTTATTCCATAACCAGTGGATCCAGAAGATAGTTTGTCACTTTCCTTCTTGCAAGGACGTATTACATTTTGGAACCCGTGATTGTTTTTCCCTTTGGTCCTCTTCTTTTGAGGAGGTTTTCAAGTCTTTCTTTACATGTTATTCTTTCTCAACTCCTACATCACTGCTGTTGCTTTTCTTTGGATTCTCCACATTTTGAACACATTCTTGAGTTCAATGCCCAAAGCTGAATCCAATACTCTAGCTGGTGTCTAATCAACAAATGCATAGAACAGACGACCATGCCTTACCCATAAAACTTCAGCAGATAGTGTGATTTTTTTCCTATGGATTTGACATTGTTGTCTGACATTTTGTTTCATTATTTGGTCATTTCTTTGCATGACTGTTGAAAGCCAGTCTTTTCTCATTTTATTTGTGGTTATTCTCACTTCTGTGTAGCTCTGTACTTACCTATACCAACGTGCATCCTACTTTTCAAAGCATTCCAGGAATTCTCTACATTATCTAAGTTGTAAGGCTATCCACAAAGGTACAGCTTCTTTTAGTACTGGATCACCTGAAAATGTGGTTATTTATTATTCCTGCATTGAGTCACCAGTGAAAACACTGAATGATATTAGAGAGAACACAGCCTCCCATGGAATCCTCCGTTAAACCCTCCCAGTTAGATAAAGGACTGTTTCTGCCTTCCTTGTGAGTAAGGCTCTGACCTTTAGCAGCAGTTTCATCTGGACTCTCTGCTTTGCTTAGGAGAGTGTCATGCGAGATAGCGCCAATAGTCTTGTTAACTCACACTGCATCTGCCTACCTCGAGGCTTCTAACTCCTTATTAAAGTGACTGAGATTGACCTGGCATTGTTCATACATGTTGGCTGTATCTGGTGATCTTCTCTTCCTCTAATAACTCAAAATCAGTGTTTTTTCTCCTATCCATTTTGGGATTGAAGTTCTACTGACTAGTTTATAGTTTCTTGGCTCCCTCCGCCCACCTTCCCTTAGAGACGGATACTCCAAGCAGAATGAAGCTGACTAACTGGAGATGTAGAAGTCTAGTCAGTGCAGCAACTGGAGCCCAGCACACAAATCACGTATACTGAGTACTTGTCTAAAAGAGGTCCTATGAATGATGGCCTACGAATGACTGTTTCTCCACTGGTTGCAGTAGCAGCAGCCCAGGATAACTCATTCAGTAGGAAAAGCTACTCTGTATGTGTCCAAGCTCAGATGAGATGAAACTCAGGCTCAGACAGCTGCTCTGACCTGATGACTGCCACTGATAGATCCCTACCCCAGTGGATGCATTTCTGCCAAGAACTCCAAACCTCTTTTTTCACACCTACTTTTTTGTAACTTTTCCTACAATATCAACCCTGAGTTATTTCTTTGCCTCTACAGAGATTGCTGGCACTGCTTAATTAAGCTTCTCTATTAGTGTTATGCCATAAGTCCTCGCTTTTTGAGCTTAAATAATACCCCTGTAAAATCTGAAACGTGGCAAAGAAAAAATGCTTTCATGCAAATTTGACTTTGCATATATTTTTCTTCTAAATTGATATAAAGTTTATTTTCCTTAGTAATATTTAGCATGCAAAGTAGATGCTCACTGCAACTCAAACAGTTAAAATAGGTTACCTGGCACAGTCTAATACCAAAAATTCAAATACCAATCTAGACAAATCCCTAGGATATAGTTAATAGAAACCTCCTGTGGCAGCAGAGCAGACATGACAAACAGATACTGAAATGTTACAGCATGTAGTATCATCTTGGTGGGAATTACAGATGCCTCGAAAGACAGATTTTCCCTACCCTTACCTGGTAATCCTTTTGTAAAACAGCAGGTCGAGTTTGCAGAGAGAGGTATTATCAAAGATATTGCTGAAAATCTCTGCTGATTTGTATACTGCTGTAGTAGTTCACAGTGAACAACACCATTCTCACCATCCATCGAAGCGCATGTTCAAGCAGGCTGTTTCCAGAGGCATGGTCCGGCTGCCACTGCTGCCCTTGGCATTTCTTGTGCCAGCGCTAGTGCACACAGAGCTGGATCAGGAACTGATCTGGATAAAGCCCAGTCTTTTCTCTTGGTCTGCTTGCTTTTCAGCTGCATCAGTTTCCTGTTCTGACTCACTGTGTTGCCTACAAGCACGAAAAGAGCTAGAATGCAAAGTGATGAGCAGAATGAACACCATTATCAGCAGTTTGTTCTAAGATTGGTTCAAGTAAATTGTCAAATTGAGGCAGAATGGGGGATGGAATTTTAGCCTTTACTGCTCAATTTACTTTGCCAGTGGGTTGTTGGGGTTTTTTTTTAGCAGTGTGGATGTAAGAGCATGAAGTTTACATTACAAATCTCTGTTATATATTTAATCACCGCCTTTAAATGATCTTGACTTTCTCATAATACTCATCATCTGGATGCAGTTACTGCCACCGTAAAGATCTTGCATTAAGCTCTGAGGTTCCCAGTGCAGTGGGGCTCGTTGCATTAAACAGGCTTACCTGGCTTACTACAAACATATGTCCGTTTCACAGCAGTGAAATGCAATGCGTACCTTTCAAGACTCGCTGTCACTCCCACCTACAAATAACCTTGGAATTGTATTTCCTTGTGCCTGGTGCTTAGGAGATGATAATGCGAAGTAAATATATGTTGTCTTAAACAAGAAACAAAATCAGGACAGTTATTTCCAATCAGGCACCATCTTATTCTTCTCTTGTGTTTAGCAAAGTACATATAAACTCATCAATGTCAAGGCAAATGGCGTGGAATATAATTAATTAGAGCCTTTTAAAATAGCTCCCAGAGATCACTAAAAGCTTCCAAAACACTTAAAATAGACTAAAAATGCTACAGATTAATAGGAAATGCCTTCAGGCCTTCTGTGAGTGGTTAGATAGGATACGTATTGAAATTCTGCGTGTCTTTTAAAAGCGTAACTACAAGGGCTGCTCCGAAAGTAATGCCTCCTATTTTACGATGTCGGCCTACGATCTCAGAGGCAAATGTTGGTGGGATGGCAGCAGAGATTGAACCTTTCTGCCAACATTCCGTTACATTTTGTTGCTGCGCGACAGATGGCAGCAGAGGGGCAGTCTGACAGAACGGTGTCTGAGGTGGGAGTGCCTGTGAAGCAAAGGGGTGCCACTGAATTCCTCCACGCAGAAAAAAATGGCAGCCACTGGTATTCCCTGATGCTTGCTGAATGGCTGTGGAGACCAAGCAGTGGATGTGAGCACAGTGAGGCACTGCGTGGTGCATTTCAGCAGCGGTGATGTGAATATAAGCCGTATTTCTGGATGGCCGTGCTGGTTTGTACGAGTGTGGCATGCAGGCTCTTGTTCATCGCTGGCAAAAAATAGCGTTTTGTAGCTGAGAATTTGCTCTGTCGAAAGGTGTTTTTGTGCTCTTTGTATCGGTTGTAGTTGTCATGGAAATAAATAGGAGGAATTACTTTCAGAGTGACCTGAGTAGAAGCGAAATGCTTTAGGATTTTGTTTCCAAAGGGTCTTTGTGGTAAAGAGCCGGATACTGCCACTTTCCCAGTCTGCCCATTGAATATCCCTAGAGAGAAGCAAGCCAGGCCAGCACTAACGTAAAAATTCTGTCCGCTGAAACAGCCCAAACGTTCGGTTCTTTAAGAGCGGTTTTAACGCGTGACCTTCAGCACAACGCGCCTTACAACGCCTCAGGCGGACTCCCGCCCCTCACGGACTGACGGAGGTGAGCGCAGCCCGCCCTGCAGCCCGCACGGAGCGCCGACAGCAGGGCTGGGCGCCGCCTCCTCCTCATTACTGCAACCGAGGGCGGTGCGCGGGACGGCGGCTGCCTCCGCTCGGGGAGCGCCCGCCGGGGGAACCCCCCAGTTCCTCCCCCCCCCCACGGCGCAGTGGTGCCGCCCGCCTGCCCGCAGGTGAGCGCGCGGGGCCGTACCACCGCCGCCCCACAGGGGGAGCCGAGGGCTGTCCTCCCCCCCGCCCCCTCTCGCACCGCCCTCACCCGGCACAGCCGGCCGCTCGTCCGAGCCGCGGGATGGGCTGAGGGAGGCGGCTGGCCCGGCGGAGCGCTTAGATCGGCGCTGCGGCCAAAATTCCCTTTCTTCCACCTCGCTCTCCCCGCTGCATGCCGCAGTGGTAGTTCCTTTCCCCGCTCGCCGCTGCCCGGCGGCCCCGACTGCAGCAAAACGGAACGTACCATTCCCCCGCGGGAGGGGGAAGCGGGGCTGCGGGAGAGAGGCGGCCGAGAGGTGCGGCGGGCAGCGCTGCCCCGCGGAGAGCTCCCGCTTCCCCAGCGCGTCCGACAGCCGCTCCCTGCGGGCAGGGCCGCGCTGGCGCCTCCGGGTGGCTCTGCCGGCGGGAGCCCGGCGGCCGCGGGGTTAATGGGCCGCCGAGGAGGGGGGTGGGGGAAGGAAGGGCGAGTCCCGGTTCCTCCCCCTGGGTGTGTGTAAGAGCGGCACGCAGCGAGCCGGGCGTGTGCGGGAGGCCGAGGGGCAGCCGTGCCCGACTCCCTCTCGCCGCCGCCGCCGCTCCCCGATGCCGCCGCGGGGCCGCTGAGTCGGCGCCTGGATGCTCATCACGTCTCCTTCTCCTCTCTTCCCTCCCGCAGGCGGCGGCAGCGGCTCCGGCTCCCTCTCAGCTCCCGGCCGCCTCCGAAGGGATGCTGGAGAAACTCGAGCTCGAAGATGAAGGTAAAAACGCGAGGAGGGCACGGCCGGGGGGAAGGGGGGGGCGAACATCTCCGAGCAGCCCGGGGCGGCCGCAGCCTTTTGTCCCCGGGGCGGCACACATGCGGCGGGGGCGGCTGGGGCTCTTCCAGCCCGGAGCGCTCCGTACCGACGGGCCGCCCGCCTTCACCTGCGGCCCCGGCGCCGCTTAGGGGGTGCAGCCTCCCCGCTGTGCCCCCTCCCCGCGAAACGCTCCGCGATACCAAATATAGGCTGTGAGAGCGCGGTGCGAGCCGTGGCCCAACGCTCCGCTCCGTGAGGCTCTGCCCCGGCTGGGCGCCGGCTCTTCCTGCCGCTCCTGGCTGCGGAACTTGGCTGGGGTGCTGCCCGCTTTCGCCTTGTCATTGCATCCAGCAAAGCGTTCGCTTCACTGATCGATCCGCATCGAGTATCCCCAGCTTTCGTCTTTCACTGAACGCGGAGCCAATCTGTACGCTCAGCGTTGCGAGGCGGCCCGAACTTCATAGGAACGCGTTCTTCTCTAGCTGCTAACTGCCATTACGGAATGTAGGACGAATATTTAAGGAAAACTTTGAAAATAGTAGGCTGAGTCACGCTGTGGAGGTAAATACCCGGGCTGCTATGCTAATAAGCCGCCTTGGTGGTTAGCAGCGTTGTGGGGCTGCTCGCTGAGGTAACACCTCGGTCCCGAGCTTCCTGTATATGGAGGAAGGAAACTCCTGGCAATTGAATTCTGTGAGAGTCTGGGTTTCTTTCCCCCCTTTTCTTTAGGAGTTGTTACAAAGTTGGATCTGTAACGAAATACTGAGTCCTGAGCGTGATTCAGTGTGAGCGTTTGTTGCTAACCTGTAGCTCCCTCCTTGTGGCACTGGTCGCGTACTTCCAGCTGGACGTTCCTTTTGTGCTTAGAAAGAACTCAAGTTACTGACTTTATTTTTAAATGTGTATTTTTAATCTGGTTACCGTAAATAGTGGCTCTTAAAAGCTGCTGACTCACTAACAGTTAAACCATTGTAAGCCCTTCAGGCATCCGTGTGTCTGGAAAGGATGGCAGGCAGGAAGAAATAACTGAAAAAACTCAGCTTGGAAGCACCTTGATCTCATCAGCACGAGCTGTTACCGTGAGGGATGGGGTCAGGGTGGGTATCTGTACATCTCTGAGAACACTGCAGTGAGGAATTGTGAGTTCTGGAGGAAGTTTGGAGGCTGCTGCTGATTTGCTTTGGGAGTTCAGTTGACTTCCAAAGGAGGGCTTTGTCTGGGGGCACTTGAGCTTGGGGGAGCGAGAGATGTTGGGGATCTGTCAAAAGGCAGTGCCTGATGGCACCCTGTGCCCGCTTCAGATAGTGTGGGAACTTGGAAAGGAAGCGGTCAGCTGGTGTCAGTGCAAACCTCGTTCTGTGCCAGGAAAGGGAATGGAAGGCAAGGTGTACGTGGAACCGAGTGTGGACATCAGACCTGAACTGTGCAGGGTGGATCTATGCGAGGAGGCCTGGAGAAGGAGAGTCTCAGCACATTGAGATGCAGGCGGAAATGCAGCAGCTTACTTGCAGTGCGTGTTTTATGACCTAAATTTTTTGCACTGATTGCTGTAGCTTGTGCTAATGTTGGGGGTGGGGGAGTACAGTGGCATCTGATAGTGATCGTTTCTTCTTGCTGGATGACAAGTAGTGCTCAGAAGTTGAGAAACAGCTTTGAAATCTTGATAAGATTTAATTAAGTGTACGCAGCCACGGTTTAACTGATGAGCTTTTGTCCAACTCCAAGTGAACTTTCTCCAGCGATACCTACATTGAAAGGTGAACTGGAAACGTGAAACTTGTTTTGCCTCAGCTTTTGAATATTCCCTCTTTCCAGTTTCTGTGTCAGTCGATCGTTATCTCATGTATCAAATTATGCTGCAGCTCTCTTGAAACATAGAGGTTAATTAAAAAAAAAAAAAAAAGCTGCAAAGCGAGGCTCAATCTGTTCACTGAATGCCATCCAGTATGCTGGGAATGGATTTCTGCTTGTCATTCTCCTCGGAGGTTACACAAATGGGGATGCGGAAGCACAGAAGGCGCTCGTTTAATTTGGATTCTAATTAAGAGAGTTACACTGGAAAAAGCGATACAGAAAAGATTTACAGTGTAAGTGTCAGTGTAAGGAAATATGTGGAGTCTAGCATGATGAGGTGGCTTCTAAATAAAGGGGGATTTATTTCTTTCTTCCACGTTTCATACCTAATTAATGTGGACGGTGCTACATGTGATGCTTTTGTCCCTGAAATCAGTGCTGATTGTTGGCTTTTTCTTTGTGTGTAAAGCACGTTTGGTTAATGTATGTGACAGGACTCCATGGGATCACTGTGACTTACTGGCTGATCACTACCTTGCTTGTTGTTATTGTTGGCTTAATAATACTGCTCTTATGTGATGTAGAAGAGCAAATTCTCATCTCTGAGATGGTGGTTAACAGAGCAACTGCACTGCAGTGAGACGGGACAGGTGCTGAGGAGGACTGGGTAAGCTTGTGGATATTAGACTTATTTGGAGCTCCATAAAGGTTTTTTCCCCAAAAATAATCAGAGTAGAAGAGCGTAAAAACTCATGTAAGAAGCCCAGAGTACCTTTGAACTGGAAGATTTTTCTCTTCAAATAGAAGACTTTATTAATACGTGAGACGCTCTGAACTCATTCTGCTCAGTGTTCCTTGGATGGGGATGACCTACCTATGTCTTCTCCAGAAGTATTGAAGTTATCTGTGGGAGGCAGTGGAGTTTCTTGTTGGAATAGGTTAGTGCTCTGAGTCCTTTCATGAGTCTGTTATCCATGCTGTGGGTTTGCTTGTTCTGGGCCAGTGCTTAGTTGCTAAAATAAGCAACTCTTGATGTTCAAAGGGAACCTCCTGTTTTGCAGTTCACGTTTGTTGCCTCCTGTCCTGGTACCAAGCCTAGCTTCATCGTCTTCAGGCCTTCCTTTCAGGTCCTGCTGAGCCTCCTTGTCTCTGGACTGAGCAGTCCCTGCTCTCCTTGGCTCTCCTCAGAGGAACTCCCGTGGCCCTTCTTCTGACTCTCTCCAGTATGTCCATGTCTCTTGTATTCGGGGGGCCCAGAACTGGATGCCTCACTCCAGGTGTGTCCTTACCAACCCTGAGTAGAGGGAAGGGTACACCTCCTTGTGCTGCTGCCATTACTTTGCCTAATACAGCCCAAGATGATGTTGGCTTTCCTGGTGGCAAGGGTACATGTCTGGCTCATGTTCAACTGATGTCTGCCAGAACCTCAGGCCCTTTGCTGTCTAGCAGCTTTCCAGCTGGGTATCTCTCAGCTTGTCCTCATACCTGGGGTTGTTTCTCCCTGGATTTAACACTTTGCACATCTGCACATTCTCATTTTTCTTCTCCAGCAGCTACTGTTAAAACCAACGCTTAGCAGATGCCAGAAAAAAATATGCAGTTAACTCAGTGAGTCTTTGCAAAGGCAGAAGTTAATCGCATGGTTCTCGGGTATGTGTGCTCAATTCCTAGTCTGGGAAAAAGAACTCTGCAAACTGCAGGTAGCAGTCACAGCTTCAGCATCGTGGAACTGCGTGCTCATTCTTGAACGCTCTACTTCCCTGCATGAAGTAGCACTTAGACAGTTATTTGATGAACAGTTTGTGTTAGAGTGGAATTCCTCATGGTGATGCCCTGGTCTTCATCTCACTTTCTTCATCTGTCATGTCCGATGCTTGTTATCGGCTATCTCTTGAGATAAACTTTCACCAGTAACTGCGTCCCCTCTTGGCTAACTGTTGTGTCTGGACTCATTCCTTCCCTACTCTGCAGACTTTCTGGGAAGTGGTTTCTTGCTGAGCCCTTCATATCTGCCAGCCTCCCACTGGCAAGTGAGTATCTGAATCAAGGTATGGCAGTATGTTACCCTGTGCCAAAAACAGTTGCAGGAAGTTGGTAAGAAAATGCAGGTTAATGTGCACGCTGGATTTTGTTTAAGAATCAGAATCTGGTTAGCAGATCACTTTAGGAAATGCTAAATATAATTACTCCACAGCCTTCTTGTATTTAGTATTACTAGTTAGTATTACTAACAAAGGACCAGGGATGAGGTGTTCTTTTGCAGCTGTGATTTGCTTCTAATAAGTGATAGTCATGTGGTTGTTAGAGCTGTTGTTGCTGAGAGCTGAGAAATGGCATTTTGCTTGTGAGCTGTACTATACAATATTGGGGTACATGGTGATGATGTTACGGGGTGTTGTGCATCACATCTTTCACAGCATGTTAGAACAGTGGGTGGACATAACAAGAAATTATTATGTGGAGAGGATAATTGGGATTAACGGACTTTATATGGTCCTAAATTAGAATCATTTTCTTCTGTAGAGTTCATTTGTGTTATAATATTTAAGGCATAACAGCAAGCGGGGAGGGAGAAAAATCATGTTATTTAGTGCCTCTTTTCCTCTGGTTGTCTGATTTGATAGGGAACACTTGCATCTGTTCCAACCAAATTCACTCAACGTTTTTTCTCACTTTGCAGGAAAGAATATTAAGAGGTTTTGAGCTTTCCTGTGACAAAACTTTCAAGGGGGGGTCAAAGAATGAACTTTTGAATATTCCAGATAAGTTGGCTTCAGTAGTTTGTGCAGGAAGTTACGATCAAGCGCTGTGCTGTCCTAGGCAACTTCATGTCCTTTGTCTGCCACTTTGGTGTATAGTGACATCGTTGCAGATGAATATTTCTTTGGGAATACAGCTGAGTTCGAGGATGGAAGTTATATATTTTTTTACCTATAGTTTTGTGCACAAAGCCTCACTTGGAGAAGCATAAAATAAACTTCGGGGAGTTTTGTCGCCTTAGGCGAGGATCTTTCACCTGGTGCAAGTACTGCGTGTGGCTCTTTCTGTCAGCCCAGTGCTCACCAGCTCCATGTAGTCCTCATTCTTTGTGCACCTATAAGAGACGCAGCTCTGATCGTAGTGCTTAGTTTTACAGTGAGGAAAGCCCTCCTCGGAGTTGAGTAGAAAATAACCAATTCATAGCAGCGCATGAAGTCGTAACCAGTCTTTGTCAGGAAACAAACATGTCAAGTGTTATTACCTTGGCAAATGATAATTGAGTACAGCAGAAGATGCAGCCTTGTTGAACAAAACGTGCTTTTAAAACTTCTGCTTTTGGCCTTGAGAGTAGAGAAGAAGCAGCTTGCATAAAAGTTCAGCTTGCCAAAACACTTATTTTTTTCCCTAATCCATTCCTGGAAACGGTGAAACTGTTCTGTCTGGGACTTCCTAGAAACAGTGGTAGGAAAAAGGCCTATTGTGGCAGCAGTGAGTCCTTATAATTATTTAGCCAAGATGCAAGCAGCTGAGAACAGAACTTTATAGGAAGCGTTGGAGCTGATTTGTCTTGGTATTATTGCACCTGCAGGATGTGCAGATATAATCTTCCTAGGGAGAGCCACGATTAGCTGCCAGCAGGTTGGTGACCCGCTGCTAGACATCAGGTCTAACACTTTGAACGGTATCACCTCCACTTCCTTCCAGGTGCCCTGAGAACACCCTAGCATGTTGACTTGCAGATGCTGAGTTGGCAGTTGACTACTCCAGTAAGTAATGGTAGAAATAGCAGGTACAAAAGTATCAGTGTTGCCTTAGAAATGACTACAAGGTGGTGTATCTTGCTTGTGTCTGCATGCAGCAGCGTGGTGGAGCATGGTGACTATTGCCTTTTCCTTGATAAACATCCCATGTGGTGGTCTGAAATATTCTACCTGAATCTGTGGTGCCCGTGAAGGGATGGTAATATAGGTGAAATCGTGTGTTGGTAGTCTGATAACCTCAACTGCTAAATTTGATTTTCGTGGTCAAGTCGATGCTGTTGGAAAAGTTGGTGCCTTTGGGCAAGGCTGGGTACTGAATGAATGGGACTTGATTTAAGCTGAAATAACGCCAGTGTGGTAAGAACTACAGTGGAATATCTGCATGAGTTGGCTCAATGTAATTACTGCTAAATAATCCTGAGATGCTTCTGCTTCCTAATCACCTGCGACAGATATGTCTGTCATGTAAGATAGGGTTCTCTGTGAAGCATGCTGTGTTTTGGATAACTTGAGGCTGGATGTTCACAAGTATTTGTCTGTGGGGCCTGACTTTAAGTGATGTCATTCAAAGCAGCACAAGTTCTGTTAGGACCTTGCTGTAAGCTTTCTACAGTTACTTTACTGATCTGAATGCTTCCAGAACTTAGCAGGCTGTTGGGAAGAAGACAAGTCCAAAATATGTTAAGAAATGTGCTATTTCTAGAGGAAATACAGCACTTGGGGGTAGTGTTTTAATCAGCAGTTCTTGCTTCTTGAAACGAAGCATGCCTCTCTGTACTGAGGCTGTTTGGCTATAGCTGCATGCAGTAGTGGGCTTTACTGGGGCTCTGCTTGGAGCAGAAAAGACTGACAAAGGAAAGGCAGGGAGGTTGGGAGAAAATCTGCCCATGGAGGAGTTACACCAGCATCTCATATTAATGTATCATCCAATCAATGGAATACAAACATAACTATGTTAGGGCAGAGCTGAATTTGACGTTTGGCATCTAGTCTGGTTTGGCATCGAGACAGAGCTTTGGGAAGCCTAAATAACTCAATCCTTTTAGGAGTCGTTCACGTCTGACGTGTTTCTGACTGATGTGGTTATTCTCATGGTAGTTCTGACTGCTATTTGAATAAGTCTGACTTGGATTTTGCTGTTCCATGTAAAGCGATTTGGTGAAGTCACTGATAGTCAAAATTCACAGGAGTTTAACTATAGCAGAGATGAGATGGCAATCCTCAATTTTGCTTTAAAGCAGCTTTCAGTCACTCATTACAGTTTTTTTCAGAGACGTGTTTCCTTTTATTTGTTTTTTGGACCAGATTTTTGTGCTTACCTGAACTAAATCGCAGAGGAATTTTTAGTTATAATAAACAACCAATAAAACAGAAAGCTTTGCACTGCATGGCCATCATGAGTTCAGAGAAGGGTCAGCTTTGGGTCAGTTTGCAGTAATGTGAGATGAAAAGAATGATCAATACGACTTCCAAACCAGGTTCCAGAAAGATTCCTTGAGTGTGCCATATTGGTGTGTGTTGGATTGAAGCTGCTTTGCATAGCTCCAATCTGGACTTGCTGTTCGGTGTGTCTCTGAAATGGTGTGTTGAAGCCAGAAGACTTCGTTATCTATTGAAGTGTGCATACAGATTGTTAAATGATAAGATATGGCAATAATAACTATTTAGAGAAGGTTGTCATGCATAGGGAGGGAACGAGAAGAAATGTATAAGGAGAAACTACAGAGAGATGAGAATCTTAATGCTGAATGATTCAAAGCTTTAAGCTTGGGTCTTGTCAGTAGTCATTCTGGATTTGGGACCAGCAGTCAAAAAGCCAAGTTGGGGAATACTTGAAATGCTTCCTTATGACACATTCTATTAGACCTGACAAAGCTGTTTCTATAGCAGATGTGGCCTGAAGCCCTTAGGCTTACACATGGAAGTTTATTTCTTCCTTTAAAGCATTTTATGCTTTCAGTTTACATTGCTAGTCTTTAGTGAAAGGTCTCCTACAGATTAGATTCTTGCTGTATTCAGTAAGAATATACAGTTGTCTCTCGTGAAGGCGGTGGATTCATTTTGAAGGTGTTTGTCTCGTGGACAGTGCTTTGGTTGTGATCTTTAACTCTTAACAGTAGATGGGTATCTCCGTTCTAAAGTGTATGCAGATTGTGTGTAGTAGGATTAGTTTAAAGATAGCTTTAAAGAAACCGCCAAGAAATCAAGGGTTTTTTTTTTTACCAGTCTTCCTGTACAGATAGTATTTCTAAGGATACAGGCTGCTTTATTCCTTCATCTATCGCACTCGAACCTTGCTTGAGTTCTGCTCTCCAGCATATGTTTCCTGTTGTTAATATTCAGAGGCTTAATACCATCTTTGGTTTCTTTGGTTGTGGCTGGCATCTCTCAATCTCAGTGACCGTGTTTGCATTCCAAACTGGCAATGCCTTAAATTAGATCCTTGTTTGGGGTGCTTAGGGAAAAGTCATATTGCTCGTTGTCAAGGGAAGAACTTAATTATTAGGCTGTAGGCTGATGTTGCTGCCTCTGTTCACAAAAGCACAGTGATTCGACTGTAGTCAAAGTACAAAACCCTTAGCTTTGCCCTGACCTTGGTCTAAGTGATAGTGGCCTATTCCAGAGGTGCACAGTTGGACTTTTGGTACTATTTGCTGGTTCCCCAGGTAGTTCCCAAACAATGCAGCTTTTGCTTGTAAACAAGTAAGTTTTTCTGCCTGCCTGGACAAGAAGCCTCAGAGCTGCTATGATTAGCTCTGGAATGTGAAGTTTCTTAAGTTGCTCGTTGCCTCAGATCTCAGGTTATTTGCTTATGCAGCCTGCCAGCAGAGAGCAGCGGGATAAAGGAAGTGTTGACTTCCCAGGCTGCTCACCAGGACGTCTTCGCTCCAAAGCTTAGAAACAGAACTCAGTGCAGGGTTTTGAAGTGTGGTGACACAAGGAAGGCTGAAAGCAAGCTCTGAATCTTGCATTTTTTCAGGCAGTTATTTGTATTACTTTTAACTGTCTTAGCTATTACTGGTTTGGAGAAGCGGAGATATTTAAGCCTCAGAACCAGAAAAGTGAAGCTGTCTTGGGGACTGATAGCCTGTTTTGTTCTACACTAAGGCAGGTGCTGCTGTTTGTCTCGTTCCATGTTTAGGACCTTTGAAGGAGGAGGCTATACAAAATCCCGGGGTTGCTTTGTTCTGTTTAACCAGCTTCTGGAGTGAGTTAATGGTTCTGTGACAGCTGCAGTGAGTTGCTGTTTGTTTTTGTTTGGTTTGTTCTGGTTAAGCACATGGTGCCTTTTCCCTACTTGCAGTTTATTGTATGAAATGAATAGCGGTAGGATAGTTCCTTCTGAGTGGATTTGGTCACTTCCCTGATTTGTGCTGATCAGACCAAGCACTTTTTTTTCCCATTTCTGGTATTTGACACCATTAACTCTAAGCCATTCGTGAATCCATTTTGAAGATGAACTTTAAATTCTTGTCACCTTTTCTAAATCTTCTTGTGCACTCCTGGAAACATCTCCTGGTTCTGTTTCCGAGATTGCTAATTAGAACCTTGAATTAAAGGAAACCGTGATGATGAGTCTTTTTGCAATGTTTTCCCCATGAAGCATCAAACTACTTGTCAAAGTGCTTTGTTACTAACTTAGAGACTGAAGCAGTATGGCAACTAGCTATGTAGCTAGGGCTTCTCCTGTCTACATGTGTGATAACCTTGTCTCTGCATCGAGCAGCCCCTTGTGACAAGGGGAGACAGCATCTGAATTACCTTAGTGATCTGAAGTGATGCAGTAGTTGCACAAACTCTAGAATTGGGAATGGTTTTAAATTAAGACAGTGGAGGTTTAGGTTAGATATTAGGAGCAAGTTTCTCACTCAGAGGGTGGTGACGCACTGGAACAGGTTGCCCAAGGAGGTTGTGGATGCCCCATCCCTGGAGGCATTCAAGGCCAGGCTGGATGTGGCTCTGGGCAGCCTGGTCTGGTGGTTGGCGACCCTGCACATAGCAGGGGGTTGGAACTGGATGAGCATTGTGGACCTTTTCAACCATGGCTATTCTGTGATTTAAAAGGCAGGCTCATGTGCCAAAAGGAGTAGATGCAAGAAATCCTAAATCTTTTTCAAATGCCTTGAGAAGTCTTTATCTCAAGGTGTGGAAAGCTTACTTTTCTACATGTAGTCCTTAACCTGTTCATGTACCTATTCTTTTCCCCTTGTTTCATGCACTTCCAGAACCTCCATTTGTGGTATGATCTATGCTAGGAGGGCATGGCTTAGGCTTTCTAATAGTATCTGTGCATGCTCCTGCTTTCTCAACTTCTCCTCCTATCAGAAGTTCTGTATTCTCATTGTAATGAAGAATTCATCTTGAATCACTGGAGAAACTGCTGATACTGATCTGTAGATACACTTCCTATCACTTTGTATCAGTGTCCTACATCTGTGAACTTAATGTGATCTTTCCTTAGCTGCCAGCTCATGCATTCTTTTACACGGGGTGGGAAGCATCCAATCTGCAGCTTGTGTGTTGTGTAGCCTGTGGCTGCGTGAATAATGCTGCTCTGGAAGTTTGCTGTGTGGTCTGCCAGGACACCTTCAGTTTCTCTGCAGCTTTCAAAAAGAAAAGACTTCTTGTTTCTTTCTTTGCATCCTCTTCTTCTGTTTCCTTGTGTTTGAAGTCCTTTTGGTTTGTTGTGGAACAGTCAGTTGCTTTCTGTATATCAGACTAAATCACTTCTAAGGTCAGAGCTAGTCCTTTGCTAGCCTTGCTTGCTGTTAGCAGCAAAGCTGTTCCAAGCCTGTTCTAAAAATGTAATGATTTATCTCCTGCCACTTACAATAGGCATCTTTGTAACCATCTCTTTCCACCTTTTCCATTCTTTGTTACCACTAGGTTTTAACACCCACGTCCTCAGTCAGATGATCTTTTTGGCAGTGTTTGGTTGTTGTGGGTTTTGTTTTTGTTTTATTCTGAGAACAGCTTCCTCATGAATGAACATAAATCAAATGATACAGTCAAACACCACTTCTTGTTCTGTGCTCGTCCTTACGCTAAGTCAGTATTCTTTTCCTGCTGAGTCTGACATTGGTTCTGCGTCTGGTGTCTTGTTTCTCGTCTGCTGTTTATGGGGCTCCTGGCTCTGGAGCAGACAGCTCAGCGGACTGAAGCCATGCCCTCTTACTGCTTTGTTCTGTTACAAAATCCATTTGTTGTACGTGAACTCTACAGTTGCTGTGTTCACTGTGAGACCTGTTGTTCTTATACGGATTACTGTAAACTTCTGTTAACGAAGCATTTAATTACCTTAGCTGGTTAAGGAATAGGAGGGTGACTTTGTTAACGCTTTTTAGTAAGGCTTATCAGCTTGACTGTATTGATAAACTTCACCGAAGACATTGCTATTGGATCAATTCTGTGATTAAAATTGGGATGAGGATATCTTTTGTCTCTAACATGAAGTTCTTATTCACTGCTATCTGGAATATGACAATCAACGTGTTACTGGAAGCTGGATATTTTTTTTCAGCGAAGCTTGGGGGGTGGTGGGAAAACATAGCACGTGTACTTATTGCTTTTGGCTTCTTCTGAGTTGTTTGCCCAGCCAGGTAGTTAGCTGAAGATGTTTTTGACACGCTGCTGTAAGATGTGTCTCTCTGCTTTTTAAAAGTTAGCAGTTAATCTTTCCAAGATCGCTTTGAAATTAGTTACACAAACCATTGTTCAGGTCTATCAGGAGGTGTCTTTATGCTCATCAAATAAATGAGGCTTACTAGAGCTGACAGCTCTCCTCCTAATGGTGAGGAGCAGGGCTGCTCCAGGGAGTGCTCCTCCAGCTGCAGTGATGTGGTTGAAAGATGAGAGGAAACAGTTTGCATGGGACACAGTGCCCTCCTTTCAAATGCTGCTGAAACCACATGTTAAACTTGGTGTGACTGGATACCAGTACAGAAATAAGGTGTGTAATATATCTATAATCTAGGTATTGGTTTTGTTTTAAGATCATACTTTGTATTGTTGAAGCTGGAAGACACGTGTGGTCTCGGATCTCATTGTTGGGCCAGTCAGATGTGATGGACCACACGAAAAGACACCGTGTGGTTTGCAGTAAACACCTCTGAGAAACTTCCTGCACGTTTCTATGTGACAGCGTTTGGAGGCTTTTCAGTATGTGTTACTGCACGTTCCTGTTCTCCATCTGCAGGCAGTTCTTCTCCAAGGCATTCCAAAGAGAAGAATTCTGAGGGGGAAGCTGCAGTAGAAAAGTGCTCTGTGTGGTGGTAAAGGTGTGAGTAGAACTGAAGGTATCTGTACAGAAGACCTGAAGAATGGCTTCAGGAATGCTGTGGAAGTTTCCCTTTTATATATGGGTATTCAGATGCTAGCTCCATATTCCCTCTCTGAATAGAGGGTTAAACTTAGTACCAGGTCCCACTGCAGTCTCTGAGTCAGCATTGCTCAATAGTTTGTCGGTGTTTTTCTAAATAATAGTTAGCCTTTAAAAGAAAATAAATTAAAATGTGTCTGATGTTGTAGTGGAGTGGGAGAGAAGGCAGTAAAAATTACTTGCGCTTGAGTACCTAAGGTAGGGGAGTAGGTTTGGGAAAAATACATGGGTGGATCTTTTAGACTTTAAATGGTCTTTACCTTTAAGAAAAAGTATGATGATGGTACAGGGATACTTGAACTTAAAAGAAGCTTCATGGCGGGGCTCAATCAGTTGACTTCAGGTACTTCAATTATCCAGAAATCTGTCTCCTTTCAGGTGGCTTCTACTTCTGCTGTGCTTATCAGGAATCGCTGAAGGAAGCGTTGGGGACTTGGGCCCTTTGCCTGTTGATGTCTGGGGAAGGATTGCACGTGGAGAATGTCCAATTGAAGATTTATGAGCAAGTTATCTTGCAAGAAATAGGCTTTCATGAGGGAACACCAAGATGGAAATGCATGATCAGTCGTAGTGCGCTCTTTTCCCAATCCCTGCTCTGGGTTGAGATGGCTCCTGCTGGGAATCTGCTGTCTGTGAGCAAGTAACGTTCAGATAATGAACTGTAGGAAGCTGCTGTTTGGCTGGAGGCAGCATCCTGACTCGTGGTATAAACATAAGCTGAGTTCCAACAGATGTATTTCCCCAAGGCTTCTCTCCAACTGCCGTTGCTGTGCCACGGTAACTGTAATTGTCTGGTGCCATTCCATCTTCACGCTTAATGCAGGAATTGTTACAGAATCAGCATGAGAGGCGTACATCAGCCGTCTGATCAAGGGGGAAAGAAGAAAATTGGTAGGGACAGCAAAGACAGTCTGTGCTTGGCACTGCTACAGTTCAGTTCAGCTTCCAAGGAGAAGCACTTAAGATCTTGTTCTCAAAATTACTGTAGCATGTAGTCCTTCCGTGGTGTGATACAACTTGGGGCATCCATTACTGTAAGGGGGCTTCTGCAGATGAGGCTCCTTGTGCAAATCTAATTCTGGATACCTCAGTCGCTTCAGGCAGGAGCAGAGATTCTGTATTGCCTTTTGTACATGCAGTATGCATCACTGTGCTATCAACGCCTGAGCATACCACTGATTTGTGTTGAAAGGAAAGAATGGCCAACATATACACATAGTGCTGCTTGTTGGGCAGGTGGTCTTCCATGCTGAGAAGATGTGCAGAGACCGAGTGGGGTTTTAAGTCCAAGCAGGAATGCATTTGTTCTTGTCTGTCTGAAGGGAGTAGTGCTTTGCAGATACTGGGTAAGGCTGCAGTAGCTTAACAGCTGCAAAGAATGGGCATTTAACAAAAAACAAATAAAGCCAAACCTAGAAGATAAACAGTTAATAGATTAGAAATATCTTAATGGAGATTAGGATATCTATATTTGATTATTGGTGTTTGCAGCGTGATGGTGGTTGTATATAAACAAACTGTAAGTCTGTCCTCTTGAAGGTTAGAGGAACTGTAAAGAAGGCTGTGCCCTGTCTGCCTGTGCTGTGCAGGGAGGATGAGTTTGTAAGCGTGCTCACAAGGTGTATCAGGTCTTCAGCTTGAGACCTCTCCTTTAAGCAGCTGCATAGGCTGATAACACACATCCAATATGCATACAAAGAGCTGACCTAAGGTAGCTGTAAATAATCCCAGCTAGCTGAAATGTTTGTAAGGTCTTGTAATATGCTTTCCAGTAGACACTTGATGGGCCAATTTAGAACATATGAAGTAAATCTGTGCTGCTTATGTTCTGTATGTTTAGTTGGTAATTAATACAGCAGGGCATTATTCTCTTCTATAGTATAAGGATCTTCTGTAGAAATAAACCTCAGTTCTAGCTGGACAATTGGATCTTTGTTGAGATTCTGGTTCGCTAGCTGTTCCTGAGTGTTAAACACAGCAGTCACACATAGCTGTCGTGTGTGTCTGAAGACTTCTGACCAACCTTCCCTCCTCAGTGAGGGAACAGATTTCTTTGTGGTGCCTGCAGTGATTTGCCTAATTCAGATGTCTGAACTGGAAAAGCAAAACAGGGGAAGGCAGGGTTTGTGGCAGAGCGCTGCTGAGTGGGTGATGGTGATTTGAGGTCTGGTTGTCAGCATGTGTTTGGAGAGTAGGAGTGTGTGCTGTGTGAGAGGAGGTTTTATAGGCAGGTCTTTACCATGCTGCTGCATGCAGAGTTCTTAATGTTGCTGCCATTAGCAGCCTCAACTGATTGAGCCTGGCAATGTGTCACTACAAATCGAAGTGCAATTACTGCACTTGCTATAAGAATATATTACATTTGCATAACCGTTGGTTTAATTGTATTGAGCAACGATGTGCTCTGCGGAAGGTTTTCTTCAGCTAAAAATAGTTGGTCATTTTGCAGTTCATCAGTTTTCTGATGTCTTCCTATGCTTGTTTCTACCTGTACTATGCTTATTTGTATAGAAGGTAACGTTGTTAAGACAACAGAATCAGTACGAAGTCCAACTTAAGAATGAGAACAGAATTTCCGTGGGCACCTGTGCCTTTGGTTGTTTCTGGGTATGTGGTGAAAGTGGTGGAGAGCCTCTGTTTGAGTCAGCATGGGAAAGGGACTTGGTCTGCAGGGGATTTCGCAACTGTTGGGCCACAGTCTTGCTTGCCACAGCAGTTAGAAGGTATGTAATGAAGGAAGCAGGAGACTAGAAGTGGCAGAAGAGAATTTACTGCTTTGTAGGACTGACTGTTGTAGCTCTTGTGGTGCTATGAAAAGACATGGTAGTGCACTGTCTCTCTAATGGTTACTGATCGTGTTAGTTCCCAATCTTGTTTACCACTCCAAGCCTGGTTCTCATCACTCAGTACTATCCCATGGGAAAAGACCTGAAAGTAAATAAGGACTTATTATGACTGTAGAACAAACCTTGTCGAATTCAGCCTTGTTCAACCTCGTTTGCCAAATCCAACAGATGAGTTTCTTCTGCTTCCTCACAGTTAGATTCTTCTGCATTCCTCTGGAAGTGCTTTTCGTACTGCTTGGGTTTTGGTTGGGAAAGGACTCTTTCCTCCACTCCTGCTAAGCGCAGTGGAAGCTGGAGATGAAGAGCTTGGTTAGTATGTAGAAGAGACCATCTGTGTGGTAGAGCAGCTGCTTAAGGAGGGAGGTCCAGCTTTGAATCTATAGAATTGGGCTCAAGAGTTGAGACACTCTGGAAATGACCAGTATTTTCTCCAACAGTAGATAATTACATTTGAGCAAACACATCAAACAAGGAGTTTTGAGGCTGATTGCTTCCTAATACAAAGTTCCTTGGTTAGTAGCTATTTCCAGGTTGTGGGTTTTTTTTCACTCTGAAAAAGCATAATGTATGCCCAAGTTCTTCCTGCACATTATTACAGGGTTTAAAGGCTTTATGTCTGATAGAGATGTTAACTTTGTCTGAGTTCTGGGTACCTGCTGTGAATAACGGAGGGCTGAATTGCTTTTAGAGAATAATTAGTAATAATGAAGTTAACATAGTGCAGCAAGTGTAGAGTTTGCATGCGTATACATCTGAACTCTGACAAAGGCAAAGCTGGTTTAAGTTAATATAGGCTGGGTGCTGGATCCTGGCTACAGACATATGCTTTTAACAGGGGAAAAAAACAAACTAACACTCCAGCCCAGGTAGATCCTGACTTCATAAATGACAGTGTGATGTTTGTTATGTGGTTTGAAAGGTAGTTTGGGTAGAGCGATGTGATCATGTTACCTGCCTGCTGCCTCTTCAGAAAACAGGGGGCTCCAAGAAGTAGGCTGGACAGAAATGAGATCAGAGCCTTCCTCATATAAGGAGCTTGAGTTAGTTAAGTCTGACGCTACTTCAATTTCAAACTGGCTTTATCTGTACATAATTGCGATTCAGGTACTTAGTATGCATATTCAATATTTATTTCAAAAACCAAATGCCTGAATTGTAACTGCTCCATACTGAAATCCCTTCTCAGCAAGGGAGAACAACGCACTTTGTGCTGTTTGGTTTGAAAGGAAAGATGAGTGGAATGCAGAGTGCAGATCTGTGAACTGTCTGTCTAGATCGGAAAGTGTGAACTTGAGTTTTGCTTGAGGGATGTCCTTCTGCAATGGTGTTGAGTTGATTTGGCATGCTTTTAACTTCCTTTTTTGTAAGGTTCTTTAAATAAAACAAAATGTTTTTACTTACAGCACTTGAAGAATCGGAAAGTGACATTTATGTGCGATTCATGAGGTCACACAAGTGTTATGACATTGTTCCAACAAGCTCTAAGCTTGTTGTTTTCGACACTACGCTACAAGTGAGTATTCTTCTTTCAGTCTTGCCTTTCCTTGCGGTTCTCTTTTTGAAATGGGACTATGTTTCCTGAGTGTTAAATGAAGTATTATCTCCTATAATGCTGTACTTTGAATATGAAAACCCCATATTGTTTCAGCCATATCTTTCAGGTTACGCTAATGGAGGATCTTGGGGGGCGGGGGGGGCTTCCTGGCTGAACAGAGTGAGAAGATGCAATTGGCAATTGTAATCACTAATGAGATTCTGAAAACCCCAAATTTATATTCTTTGTGACTGTCAAATTCTGTAAAGATATCTTGTATAGAGCTCCATGTGCAGCAGTTAAGGTTTCCAGGTGTTCTGAGCCTGTTCCTGCTATATTGGTGAGATAATTTAGGAGGAAAATGGGTGGCTTAATGATGCAAATTACTGCGTTCTCCGGGAAATTTGTTTTCAGCTTTTCTTTTTTGCTTTTAATCAGTAAATCATCATCTGCTACACTCTTGGCTCTGTGGGAAGAGTGTATTTGCCAAAAGATGGCAATAGCTGCCTGCTGTAGAGATGGGTAATCTGTTGTGCAGTGTGGTGGAGCACCATGACTTTCTTTATTTCCTGGATTTTGCAATCAGTGTTTTTTGAGGTGCATTATTTTTTTTTGGGTCTCCTTTTAATGATTTTCCAGCTGTGGCTTAAATAACTACATTAAGTAGTCTCGGCCCGGAATGTACTGCTTAGACTACAGCCTTCCACTGTCAGAAGGACATTTAATAGATCCTTAATCTCAAAACGTTCCCAGAACCATCTTGCATATCAGATAATAACATGCTGTGCAAGATCCTTAGTATCATGGTCTAAAAGATGGAAAGCCTACTTGCACAACAAGAAGTAATGTGATATTTGAGAACGTTGCTCACATTGACTTCTCAGCTGTCAGTGGTCACCTGGGCCGAAGGCTTGAGCTCCATCATCGCTGCAGTCAGAAAGATGAACTTTTCCTCTTTATTATGAAAACCAGTTGGTCCTGGAAGCCAGTAGGGTGAGTGACTCACTCCTTTTGGGTTCCCCAAGGAATTGCAGGAAATGTTTTTAGATACCAACCATTCTCACTGCTGCTGTGATGAGTAATACCATTAATGTGAAGAAGTGGTTTAATCTCCATTTAGTGAGCCAATGTGAGGTAATGTTTAGAGAAATGGTTCTGGTGAATGAACCTACTGAATGTTAATCCTATAGGAAAATAGGTAACTCAGTGAAAAACGTTTTGCCTGCTTTCTGCCAAACCCCTGTTTTATTTGGGTTCCCTAATGGTCACTGTGGATTGCAGCTGGCAAAGAACAAAGGACATGCCTTGGCCTATGATTGTGGGGTCATTCTCAGTAATAGAAAATCAGTTTCCCCCATGTCCATGAGTCTCCTCAAAGGGAGGTGACCTTGTAGATATGTCTTCCCTGGATGTTTCACTCCTACCCAGACGAGTGTTTCTCCTAATCTAAGATCAAACGAAAAAAAAAAAAGCCTGGTGCCTTAAAGTTCTCAGATCTCTCAAAATTTGAATTGTTAACAGTGAGAATTCTTAAACAGCACATGGCAAGGGCTTACACTAAATGAGGCAGGAAAGTAAGCTACCAGCAACTGATGGAAGAATGGAGAAAGTGGAGCTGCATTGTTTTCTGATGTGGTCCTTTGGAAGACTCATTGGGTTTATATCTGACTGCAGTACCCTGTCTCCCTCTACTGGGCAGAAATCACAGCACACGTTTACCCTGGAGAATTGTACATGAGATATTATAGAAAGTGTTTCAAAACTGTAGTTAACTGTAGGGAAAACTGGAGATGTTACGTCATGTGACATAAGCAATACCAGTGAAGCAACATCGTTTGATAAGTGTTAAGTCTCAGTATTTTCGGAGGGATTTAATATGAAGACTTGCAAGGAATCTCCTTTATCCTTGAATAAAAGGACATGGTAAGGAGCAAAGCTGACAGGAGGCCTTAAGTAGCAGTATTAGTAGCTAATTAGGAATTGGGGCAATCTCTTCAGTCCTGTTATTGGTCAGAAAGCTTGGGGGCCTCTCAATTCCAGCAGCTACCAAACATCTCATTTCTCCTAGCGCACCACTCTGGTCTTGTCAGGAGTGAGCCTGTGCCACTGCCACCTCTGTTACGCTGTTGTGAAAGCAGTGATAGCTTGCACACTTCAGTTAGGCATGCTTCACCAGGAGAATGTGCCACATGCTGCAAAGTTGAGCAGTAGATATGTTAAATAAGCAGTAGATAGAACCATGGTCTGCTAGCCAGCCTGAGGCCAGCTGGCACAGCTCCGTTTGCCCCAATATATCAGCTTATATTTCTTCCTAAACTTGAATATCTGCATGTAGTCTGCCTACCTGAAATGGCCCCACAGCCTGTACTAACCCTGAGAAATGGTGACTGTAGCTGGGAAAGTGCTAACTGGCACAGTGCATGTTATTGAGTGACAGTGAACTGTTCTTTTACTGTTTTCTCTGCAGTTGTAGCCTGCGAACAGTTGCTGCTCAAATATATTGAGCTATGCCTCCACGCTACAGTTCTCCCCTGCCTGAGACCCATGAGTACTCACTCCTTCAAGAGAAGCCCCTGCCTTTTACTTTTCCCAGATAAAAGAAACTTCTAGAAGTGTGATCTGAGCACGAAGAGATGGAGTTGTGAGACCATTAGATGCTATGTGCTACCCTGTGAAGTTTGCCGATTCAGCTTTGTGGTCAGTGTAGGGGGGGGGAAACTAGGCAAGCTGCAGCAGTATGCAGCTCTCTGTGATAAACTGCCTTCCGAAATTCTTGCACATCTCCCAGGATGCAAACAATAGAACAAAATCTTCCCGGCCTGTTTGGGAGGGGGAGGAGAGGGTTGTCCCTTGAAGGGCTACTCTGCTGTCAGTGAAGGACCTTGCTGTTCTGTTTTACTTGAATTCAAGAAATTAAAGGTGATCCATGTCTGACTGCAGGAGAACACTGAGCTGGATGCAGACTGGCTGGTTACCTGCATGTGTTTTCAGCACAGTATCCGGGTGCTCTGTGTGTTAATGCATTTATTGTGGCAATATTCTGGGGAAGTAGTGTCATCCAGATCTGCATGTGCTTTTTATTTGACGGTGTTAACTGACAACGGGCGCATATAGTGATGCTTAAAGCAATTTGACTTCTCTGAAACTGACAAAAATGCTTTGAAAGGAAAATACCTATTTCAGTAATTCCTGTATTATATTTGTGTCAACAAAATGTAGCACTTCTTCACGTTCTGTCAGTCAGATGAGTTTTCTCTGTTGGTACCACCATCATATACTGGTGTGATTTCATTTTTCAGTGTTATTGCATAAGCTTGACTTCATTATACCTTCTTTCCAACAGAAAAAGTTGTTTTTCCACCCAATTGTGAGCTCTATTTCCATGTTGAAAGGAAATGACTCTCAGCATAGCATACAGCAGTCTCTGCAGCTTAGCTCTCTAATCTTATTTAAGGCCAGATTTTTGCTTAGCCTTCAAACAAATTCATTATTTAAATGTTTTGTCTTTGAGAAGGATTAGCTTGTTTTGTAACACAGACAAACTGACCGTCTAAAAGAAGGGTAAAAACTAGGTGCAAGGCAGGGGCTTCCAGGCTGGATGTGGCTCTGGACAGCCTGGGCTGGTGGTTGCAGACCCTGCCCCCAGGCAGGGGGGTTGAAACTAGATGGCCTTTGAGGTCCTTTTCAACCCAGGCCATTCTGTGACTTCCTTGCTATATATCAAGCAGTAATTCACAGTCTCAGGAGTGGCATAACAGCACGCTTGCTGGCTGTGTCTTGTGAAGTCTGTATAAACTCCTGTGGGGTGAAAAGCTCTACCTAACCTTTGACTAAATAATATTTTCACATATTAAAAGTAAAATTACATTTTGCCACTGAAGTATACATTTCTTGTTGCTCAATATGGTATTGGAAGTTATTTTTGAAGTATCTCTCTGGTGTTTTGTGAACTAATAATAATCATTTTTTCTATTGAAACATCAAGATAAGGCTTCAGAATCATAAAGACTCTTTGCTTCTCTTCTGTCTTGCAGAAATCTGCACAGTTGGTTGACTTGATTACATTATTAAACAAAGGTTAAATTATTGACATTGGTAATAGACCAGACCTTGTCACTAAAGTAGGCTTTTGTTGGTAGCCATCACATACATGGAGGAGCTCAAGTACTTATTTTTCTTCTGTATAACTAGAAAAATATTTGGAATAATCTTCTAGAAACTTCTTTGGTTTAACAAGCTGGAAGTAAATATAACTTCTGCAGAGCATACCAGGGATTCCACATTAAAAGAGTAGAAGAGGATGCGTATTTCTCTTCCTTGTGCTGACTTGAAGTAAATGGGGTTTATTATTCTTGCTCCCTCCAGGTCATTCTTGGCTGGGGTGTTCCCTCTCTCCAAGGTAATGAGACAGAGCAGGTTTCCAGGAGGAATGCTTTAGAACCTTTTGCTTCCAGAAGCACACAGCAGTCTCTGGGTCTGCTGTCGTAGGAAGAGTTCTCATAGCTTTACAGGGGGACTGTCTGTGCCTCAGTTGGCTTCAGAGGTTTTTCCTCTTTGAGGTTCCTAAACTCAAACTGGCTGCATTTCTGAGGAACGTGAACATCCCTCCTTGCTTATTCATTCCACAGGGCTGTTAAAAGATCAATGCATTAGTTTCTAGCTGGCATCTGGGCTGAGACAGGCCACAGAAAAGCACCCTTGAGATCAGGCCAGAATCAGTAGCATAATACAGGAAGGCTGTTTTTTCTTTAGTTGCTCCTGTACCTAACAAGCATCAGAGCTCGATTCCTGCAGCTCTCAGGACCAATAGGAGGCATTCACTCCTTAATCTTGGGGAAAGATAGTGCGAGTTCCTTTGTACCAATTAAATGGAAATGTCTTAGTCAAGACAGGTGTAGCTGGAACGCTTGTGCTTGGCTCAGTGAAAGTCATGCATTGTTCTTGCTCACCCTGCACCCCTCCTGCCAGGATTGGCAAGTTCTTAGTCTGTGAAAGAATTTCTGTGCCCTTTCCAATGCAGTTGGCCCAGTGGTTCTGTCTGTGAAGCTTACTTTCTTTCTGACTCCTATCCTACTTCGGCATGGCACATAGTAACAGAAATTCTAGCTTGAAGTGATTGCTTTCTTGGAAAGCAGACCTATGGTTTTCAGCTTTTGCATACTGTATAGATAGGTGATAGCAGATACAGCTGCTTTAAACCAGTTTTGGATCACTCAAGAAAGGGAGAGATCACAATCCAGTAATAAAGAAGGAATCATTTCCCCCTTCCCAAGGAACAGGGCTCACCAAACACTCCAAAGGAGGTGATATCTGAGTAGAGATGCTTCCCTTGTGGCTGCTAGTCCTTAAGTGAGGTTAGGGAGGGATGGACCCAGGGTTGGCCCCTTCTGGTCGCACATGTGTATTCCTTCCTCTGGTTCAGGCCATGACCTAATGGTTCCCATACACATGGTACGAACTAGAAGACTCAGTGTCCCCTCAAATAGCATGGAAGTAAGTTTCTGCGGAGTACCTCACTAAGGTGGAACAGTGGAGATGACTAATCATAGACAATTGTCTGCTCAAAGAAGTCGTGATGGTATTGTGTGTAGCATTAAAGGGAAGACAGCCTTTAATAGCTGGTTACACCGCGGGCATACTGATATCCAGTGTCAGTTAGGGCCTTGGTTTGGTGTCTACAGTTGGACTGGACCTTATTGGTGCATAATGTGGGATGGGGGAGGATATCTGTGTTAGCAGACTAATTGGATGGAAATGTAGAACATGTACCTACATCCTGTAGCTTGAGAATAAGACCCTACATGTCTTTCCCAGGAGTTTTAACTTGAATCACTTAATGAAGGGTGTTACTCCATCAGCTCCTACGTTTTAATAAGCTCTCAATGACCCTTAGTGCATCTAATAAGAGTGTTTCTATTCCATGCCCAGTGAGTGGAGAAGATAACTGATTTGTATTCATGTAACCTTTCCAAAATTCAATGTGAACTAGAGGAGCTGCTTACAGATGTTTGTTGGTTGGAGATTTTCAGATGTGGGAGCAAACATAGCCTTTAAGTTAATGACAGGTCTGTATAATTCTTCATTGCTTTAGCAGAAGGTGTGATAAAGGTAGAAGAAGAAACTTTCTTCAAGACTTCCTTGGCCCTTGCCCTAGGCGTAAGTTGCTATTAACTCCTTAATTAGACTCTTTTTTCTAAAGGCTTAGTACCTCTAATGAGGAAATGCTTCTACTAAATACGCTGAGTGAAGAAGGAAGTAATTGGAAAATAAACCTGAATGCAACAGTCATCATGCTGAGATTGCTGGTTGTAGTCCTGTGTACGGACTCCCAGTAAGCCAGTTCATGGGTACCGGACTGTATCTGTGTTACGAAAGAGGGCTCTGACTTGTGAAAACAGCTCCTTAACAGAACTGTATTTTTATGTAACTTAAAAATAATTAAAAATGAAGTGAGTTGGATGACTACAACTTAATTTGAAGAAAAACTGGAATTTCACATTGTTTAATATCCTCCGTAATGTTTTGTTCAACACTTTTTGAGAAACGTCAAGACAAAGCAACTAATGAAACCCTAAGAATGCATGTATTGCTGTGACAATGAACTGTTTACTGGTAGCGGGTGTCATTCCTAGATTATAAACTAAGATATGCTTTTCTCCATTTCCATCTGACTGCTTGGAGACCTAATGGTGAGATTCCCAGGATTCACCTCCCTGAAATGTCTTTGCTTCAGATTGAGTTTGGGGAGAACTACTTCATCCTCAAAGGTGTTCTAAACGTCATTGCCATCTGGGTGTGAATTACGAGATATTTACAGTGCTCGTGTTACTCTTGGATTGTCAAGGTGATGGACGGCTGTGGGCTCTGGAGGTGAATTCTAAAGTCCTTTTTTCCAGCTTAGCTTATGAAAGTGTTCATGCTATAGAAGTAAATCACTTGGAGATTATGACTATGGAAGAGGGAGATTCCTATAGAGTCTTCTGTGGGGAAGTTATGCTATTTTCAAACTTACAGTCATATAATGGTGTGAGTTGAAAGGGACTTTGAGGACCATCTTGTTCCGACTCCAGCTGTGCGCAGGGATGTCTCTTGATAGATCAGGTTGCCCAAGGCCCAATCCAGCTTGGTCTTAAAGATCTCTGAATGGAGTATCCACAGCTTCTCTGGGCAGCCTGCACCAGAACCTCACTGCCCTCACCATGAAGAATTTGATCCAAATATCTACCCCTTTCTAGTTTAAAGCTGTTACCCTTTGTCCTGTCATTATACACAGTGACAAAGAGTCCCTCCCCAGCTTTTCTCTATGCCCTTTAGGTACTGGGAGGCTGCTATAAGGTCTTGTTGAAGCCTTCTCTAAATTGTGGCTTATCTCCATAGCTCAGGTGCTCTGGGCCTCTGAGCATCCTTGTGGCTTCCTCTGGACCTTCTCCAGCAGGTCCATGTCCTTGGGAGGGGGTCCCTAGAGCTGAACAGAGAGCTCATGTGGGCCCTCAAGAGAGCAGAGCAGAGAGGGATGGTTCCGTCTGCTGGGAAGGAGACATTCTTGCAGTTAGACAACATCAGGCTTGCATCTCATACGTCAGTTGTGGGTGTTTTGGTGTTTTTTGGGTTTTGTTGTGTTTTTCCTGTTTCCCAGGTGTGCCAAGATCTGGGCATCCATAGGACTAGCTGTGCTACTTTGAGAAATATAGTTCAGACTATGTTGGGCGAAGAGCTCTTGCCCCATTCTTTAGGTATTTGCGTCAAAAGAAGTTGAAAGGCAATCAGCTCATAAACACATCTGAACCAAAGGAATGGAGTGTGGGCTGTTGAGGTTTTTGGGTTCTTTTGCAGTACAGGGATCACAGCGAAGGCCTGCTGGTTTTCCTAGTACAGCAAGGACTGACTGTTCTCCTTCTGATGTGCCTAGCAAGTAGGAAGTATTGGAGTATAAACTTGTTTTGGACTCTGAAAGGAAAAACTCGTGGTAAGCTTTTGTGCCTTCACTCTACAGTGGCTGTGCAAAATATGAACTACTGTGACAATCATAAAATCGTCGAAGAATCACTATATAGCTTGGGTTGGAAGGGACCCTAATGACCATCTCATTCCACACTGCTGTAACAGGGGTGACAGCCACCAGGCCAGGTTGCCAAGGACTCCATCCAGCCTGTCCTTGAGCTGTTCCCCCTTGTCCTGTCTCTATCAGATAGGTTGGTCCCTGTCCTGTTAATAAGTTCGCTATAAAGACTGGAAGGCTGCAATAAGAGGGCAGAGCAGAGGGTGTCAGTCACTCTGCATTTCTCATTGTGAACATATAAATGCTTTTTATCATTCAAACATGGAATTCTTTTTCCTTTCCATGAGGAACTATGGAGGCCTAATGCTAATAGACAGCTCAGCATTACTGTGCTGCTCTCTCACTCCCCCTCCTCCAGAGCATGGGGAGAAAATACAATGGAGAAAAGCTTGTGGGTTGAGATAAGGACAGGGAGATTGCTTGTCAGTTGCTGTCACAAGCAAAACAGACTGCATGAGGGAGATTAGTGTAATTTATTATGTATTGATAACAGGCCAGAGCAGTGAGAACTAGAAATAAACTAGGGGAATGAGGGCTGTGGTCAATCCTTAATGCTTCGTCTTATCTGCTCATTCATGGTTGCTCTCTGCTCCTGTGCCATGTGGGATCCCTCCCACGGGATGTTGTCCTTCCCAAACTGATCCTGTATGGGCTTCCCACAGTTCTGCTGCTGTTCAAACACTGCTCCAACATGGCTGTGTACCACAGAGCCCATCCTTCAGTCACTGCTCCAGCACAAAGCCCCATGGGGGGTTGCTCCCCCAGACCTCCTGCTCCACTATGGGCTGCACGTGGAGCTGTGCTCTGCATGGTGCCTGTGGGCTGCAGTGGGGACAGTCTTTTCATTCATGGGCCTTTCCTTGGCTTCAGTCTCTTTCTTCAGCCTGCCCTTCTAGAGCACAACCAGCATTTATCGCTTTGGCTTCGTATAACAGCCATACCGCAGGGTCCTGGAAGATCTCGTAATGCTGCTCACTCTGCTAATCTTTCCTGTCATTCCCACACTTCACAGTGGCAGATTTGGAGTTGCTGTGTTTCTTACTTTGCTTATCATCCACCTTTTTCAAGTTAGTGTTGGCACTGAAACCACAATGCTGAGGTGTCCCTTCAGCGCAGCTTTGTGCTCTGCTGTGCTCTGTGTTCTCCCTTCACCACCGTGTTCCCATTACAGCCTTTCTCCAGGATGAGAACCTTTCTGCTGGGCGAATGAAACAAATGATTGCAATGTTAGCAGTCATCCTTGTTATGGGACAGTCATGGTGGGTGAGTTTGAAATCCGTTGGTTGCTTATGAGAACTCTACAACATGGTTAGGTAAAACAACATGAAGATGGGTATGTGTGAGGCAGGTTGGTGTCTGTGGGATGCAACTTGTCTCAGTCTAAGGCTGGGGAGTCGTGCCTCAGAAATAACTGCTTCCCCTGCTGATTATGAAGAGATGAGGTGAATAAGGTCAGCGTGCATCAAGCCAATCTTGAAATCTCAGCAGACAAGGACCATCTTTGAATGGTTCGCTGTGCTTCTCACAACCACCACATGGTTAATAAGGAAAAAAGTGCTTTGTTCTGAAAACGTTTATACATGGCACTGAACAGCAACAGTCTTTGGGATCTGGCTGCAGAACAGTGGCTTTGAGAAGGTCAGGCCAGTCCAGCACTCTACTTGAAATCAGGGAACTATAGCAGAAAACTGGCTCATGCGAGCAGTGGTTGTGGAGTTGGGAATTAACAGCACTGCTGGAGGTCTAATAGTGGGATGTGCTGGGAATGTTCAAAGGTTGCAGGCTGTACATAATCTGAAGTAAAGGTGCTTGTGGATATTTTCTGCACAAACATCACTGACACATCTACATGTGTTGCATCGAAGCCCAGCTGTGCGGCCCAGTGCCTTGGCTGCCCACCCAGCAGTGCTTTGGGCAGCTGAAATCAGGAAATCACAGAAAGTGTGAGTGGGGGATTGGATGCTTGTGCTTTCAAGTAGTTTTGGCAGATAAGAATGAAGTTGGTTTTTGCTTTGTTATGACCTTGTTTAAGTAAGAGACGAGTATTAATGTAACTGTAATTATTGGCATTATTTGAAAGGTAACTATATAACACTTTCTCGTGTAAAACTGGAGGAAACAGTGGGACCATCACTTAAGCTGTGGTTTAGGAAGAAAACCTAGGACATAAGCATTTCCTACTAAATCTTCATGGAATCATAGAATGGCCTGGGTTGAAAAGGAGCTTAAAGATCACCTAGTTTCAGTCCCCCTGCCATGGGCAGGGTCACCAACCACTAGACTAGGCTGCCCAGAGCCACATCCAGCCTGGCCTTGAATGCCTCCAGGGATGGGGCATTTTGGTGATCTGTTACTTAAGTAGTTTAGTATTGCTGGTCCCAATCTGAACTCACTGGCTTTTAAGGCTTTAACTCCACTATCTTAGTCGTTGGATCAGTGCAGCAGGCCTCAGTTTTTCCAGAAACCGTCTTGTAAACCTGACAGGATGGCATCTAACAGAAGATTTCTTGAGTTTCTTTGGCACAAATCACTGCTAATAAATCAGAGAACCAGAGCAAGAACTAATTTTGTGTTTTTACCAGTCAGATGCTTTTCTAGATGATGTACTTTGGTGATTTTTCCTCTGAGAAAGAGGAGTAGTAGCATGAATTTGGAGACTGCCTGAAGCATCTTAACCTCAGTGCTGTGCTAGAGCTTGACCATCTGACTCTTGTGGAAGACTTAGGATGTGAGTTGACAGTGACCTGTTACAGTGTGTGATAGCTGTTCTTATGGGAAGATACAAAAGCTGAAGTTTCTCAGTTTTGGGCACTCTGAGTGTTCTTTTCTTTCTTTTTAATGAAGACCCATTAGAACCGACTTACTTTGCCTCAAGTTGGAGTCAGTCTGTGTGACCTCACTTCTGTCTCCCACATGCTCCCCAAATACTGCTGTTAGCTTTTGCTGTGCTAACAGCAGGCATGATGTTGCCGTGTGGGAGCACTTGGTGCATCTGCCTGGAGGGTTTCATTGTGGTTTCAGTATTCCTGTTGAATTAGCGTGCTCCCGTGGTGCGTTTCCTAATGCTTGTTTTACTCAGCTCCTCCCTGTATCAGTAGGGTGCCTTAATACCTCTGGCGCCTTTCTATTTAACCACTTGCTAGAAAATCAGTGCATGACGTGTGCACTGCAGTCTTATTTGTGGTGCTGGGTATTTTTTTTCCATATGGTTTCTTCAGTTTCAGTGCAGTTTAGGGGTGGATGTGGATCATCGTTCCTGTTCTTGGATGGTGTGGCAGAAGGATCAGAGGGTTCTGAAGGCAGCTTTGAGAGCTGAGCTGAAGTCAGGGGAGCAGGTGAGCTGCTTGTGAGCAGGGCACAGGCAGACTGGCTGTTGAGAGGTTGCAAGAAATACGGGTTGCTTTCAGATGTCCCACCTCAAAGGCTGGGGTTTGCATGCAGTAGGGCAGCACCAGGTATTTGAAATGCTGAGCGTGAATTGCTGAGCTGCAGGAAGAGGTGATGCTTTCTGTTGCAGACTCGGAGGCTTATTCACTTCTAGAAATTGAAGCTGATAAATTATAATGCTAAGCGAAGTCTAAGTAGGTGTTATGCTGGATGTTGTATTACACTGGATTACACACGGAGGGCTTTGCAAACTTCTTCCAGGGAGATTGTACTGAACAGTACCAGACTTACTCTTTGCCTACCTGTACTTTTGTTTGTTGCTGCTTTTTTGGGTACAAATTCCATTGACTGTGAAGCCCTTTTATTCCTGGCTGTTGTGGAGAGGAGTCCCTTAGCGCAGAGCTGTCAGTGGATCTTAAGGTGTCAGTGTGTAAATGCTGTCTGTTCAGCTCGCAGTCATCAAGCGATTGCAATTGGTACTTCTGTGCTCTTTGGACCAAAGAGCCATGCCATGGATGTAGAGATACTCCTTCATCACAGGTTCTCACATGGCACGTTCACATAATGGAACGAATCAGATCTGGTTTTGCTGAGTTTTTTAAGCCTTTTATGGAAGTAAAAGGCATTAAGATTTTTGTTTGGCAGTGCATGTGGTTTTTGTTCTGTTCTGAATAGCAGCTACCTCTTATACTGTGTTTTTTCTTAGTAACTGTGGAAACCCTTCTGCTGCTGTCTGGTGTGCTAAATTAAGAGCAAAGATTTATGTAGCTGTTCGCTCTCTTTGCAGGTAAAGAAGGCCTTTTTCGCCTTGGTGGCAAATGGTGTGAGAGCAGCTCCACTGTGGGAGAGTAAAAAACAGAGTTTTGTAGGTAAGTTGTTCTAACATAATTGAAGTGTATTTGAATTTTCAGCGTGCTGCACTGTTGTAGGAGGTGGTCTGGGTTTAGCCACGGTCTGCCATCCTAAGAGATGCTGGTGGGTTTCTTTGTTTTCTGTTGTGAGACACAAAATGTTGTTAGCTTGTGTAGTTTTGCTGTTCTTTGACTATCACGATGACTCTTGGAGGTCTTAAGCTTCTGAAATTTGTTATCTAGTGTATGCCTTTCCCTGTGCACTTAAAAATAAACGTAACAGTCACAAAAAAAGAAATGTGAAAACAGGAACTATGGAAAGAAAAGTATAATACCAATATGCATGTGGTTCTCTGCTCGTTCTCAGTAAGGTGCACTGTGAAATCATTGAGTACCAGAACTAACTTGGAATGCCATGGATATTACATCCCACAGTGGAAGAAACAGATTTGCTTTTGTGAGACTGAAAGAAGAGGAGAAGCACATAGGTTGTGGCTTTGAATATTAATTCACAGTTGTGTATTTTTATTGTGAAGTATTATATCAACATGAAAATTTACACGTGTAGCAAATAGGCAGTGTGTTGCACAGATTTATTGTTAATTACATTATAGAGCGTGACTATAAATGGAGAAAATAACTGAAGTTCTGTATTTTAAGTGTATGTCTGAAGAACTTTCTTTCTGTATCACTTTTTGTAGGAATGTTAACAATTACAGATTTCATTAACATACTGCATAGATACTATAAATCTCCAATGGTGAGTATGATGTTAAGCCTCTATCAGTTGTCGTACAGTACAGAAAGTGAAATATCAAGCTGCTTGAAGGGTGGATTGTAGTTATTGTAAGTGTCTGGAAGCTTAGGCATGTCGTGAATACGCTCATGGAGTTTTTTGGGAGACAGTGCAGTGCTTGAGGTAGTAGCATGGTATTTGGATACTCCAATTCCTGGCTGTAGCCATTGAAGTCCTATGAGGTTGGGCAGGTAAAATAATTGTCCGCTTCTCTTATACGTGTATAAACATGAGGAATTTCCATAATGAGCACTACCATTTATTGTGTTTTGTGTGGTGCTTCACCATGAGAGCCTAGGGTTTGGGTACCAAGCTCTGTGTGGTATCGCAGATATTGTCTAGTGCTTTTGGAATGAAGGACCTGCAATAACCTATTTATTAAAATCTAGGCATAGTATAAATGTATGGAGGGTGAAATACTCGACTATTGATCACTGTGTGTGTTTTTGTCCAGATTGTTTCAAAGCATGTGAATTAATATTAATCAGAACTCCATGTATATGGACAGTATCAAACGATATTGTATTCAGGGCTGGAGAGTGCTTAAAATTGTAAGAAAAAGTTAGTTGTATTTAAAAATCAAATATGTAGCTGCACAGCAGCTCGTGTGTTTTTATTAATTTACACCTTTATAAATAAATCAGCGTTGTCTCATAACTGATACAGAGTTATTCTGAAAGGAGTATGTGGAGCTGAGCACAAAGCTGGTTTATGGAGCCTTGGGGGGAACTGAGAGGTTACTCAAATTTCGAAGTGGTGCTTTAGAATGAATGAGTTAAACTAGTTAACCGTACAGAAAGGTTTTAGTTGCGTGGCTGAGTTACACAATCAGTTGGAGATCTCTTGACTTCAATTAACTGTAATTTAAAAATTCCCATTGGCAGCCAGTTGATGAGATTCTCTTGCTTACATGTTCATACAAACATTTACATTCCCTTCTTGTTCCTGTCAATGCCAATTCCCCACTTTGAATTAAAATATGCCTACTGTGTTTTACTGGCTAAAGAATCAACAGTTGGATGAAACAGGATTCTGATATATGTGGATGTGGCCCTGGGCAGCCTGGTCTGGTGATTGGCAACCCTGCACATAGCAGGGGGTTAAAACTAGGTGATCACTGTGGTCCTTTTCAACCCAGGCCATTCTATGATATCAGGCTTCTCAAAGCGAAGTGATCATGCCTGTTCTTGAAATTTACAGTGATATATCTTGTCAGATAACCAACGTTCCTGTGCAGTTTCACTTACAGCGGTCTAGCAGTTGCTACTCCTGTTCGTGCTATCTAACGTGCTGTTGTGTAGAAGTCCTTAGAAGAGGTTGTGCTAAACACAGCCTCTGGGCTGGGGAAGGGTGAATAGTTGACAAGTGGCAACATCTGACTGAAAGGTGACTGATGCAGTCTACTATAGAAGAAAAAAGGAAATAATAAATGTTCGGTTGGGGGATGCTCTTAGTCCTACTAAGTGCAATTGTGCTGAAAATTCAGTTCTTAAGTATTTTAATCACTCTTTCTAAACACACCACGTCCTACATGGAGTAAAGCGTATTACTGTTCATGAGCTAGATAACATTCTTGAATGATTGATCAGGGAAGTTCAGGTACGTTCATCCGTATGGTGTCATCGCAGAGCTTGGCCTCATCGTGTTGGTAGCTGAGGAGTTCTCCTGTTCTTTTTGGTAGGCTTAACTGTGCTCCACAGACTTAGCTGGCTTCTTCTTTTAATCTTTTTTTTTGGAAGTACCCTAAAAGAAGCCTTTACTTACTCATCTGGACATCTTTTATACCACCCAGAAAGAGTACATTGAGTAGCCCAATCATAGTATGACAATCTAACATTCCCTTACACTCTTTGAAGGGTGCCACCTCCAGTGTGGAGACCATGAATGGTCTCCATTGGTTCACAGAAGAGTGCAGTAGGTTTTGTGTAGGCTCCTACCCTTCACCTGCACACTCTTCAGCTCCATCAGGGCCTACAGAGGTACCTGGTAGAGAGGAGCAGTGCAAAAGACAACAGGCTGCTTTGGCCTATGCTGTGGCAAACACAACTGCTGTTAGGAGTGACTGGCTTACAGCTTGGTATCTGAAAAGCAGCTTCTGTATCTCAAAGCCTTTCAGAGAACCATGAGCAGCGCGGAAGGAGCTAAATCAAGTGCATTTGCTTGTTTGTAGTCCAGCAAATGTAAGATTAATTACTTTTTAGCATTAAGAAGCGATCAGGATAAGCTCTTGTTTAGGTGTATGAGGGATTATCAGGGTGTTTCCTCAGGCATGATTACTTTAAGGTGAGTCTAGAAGAGCTCTGGACCGCAGCCTGGGCAGGTGAAACATCTTTCCTGTCCCCTGAGATGGTAGGTCCTGTATGGTATTCTGCACCAGGCAGGATTGCACACTTTTCTCTTGATATTGCCAAGAAATGTTATTCTGGTCTGGGCAATTAGTTGGGATTCTATATGTTAAATTGCCTGCAGTGAAAAATAGGGGCATCATTCAGAGATTAATAATATTGTTAATGATTTGGGGTTTAAAATTAATACTTTCCGTCTGTCTGTTGTAGGTTCAGATCTATGAATTGGAGGAGCACAAGATAGAAACCTGGAGGGGTAAGATCATTTACTGCTCAGTTGCTAGTTTAAAGTCTGCTATTACTTTTAAGTACAGTGGATTTTTAATTAATCGTAACATATTTTTCTCCACATACTCTTTAATAAAAGCAGGAGTAATAAAAGCTTGTCTGCTTCTTGCTGGTGCTTTTTCTACCTGAAACAATGCATGAACTACAGTGATTATGCTTTGTATTGCTTTGCTACTTTTCCCTGTTCAGTACCATCTCGATTTTGCTTACAAAGAAATGGAACCACACCAGGGGGGTGTATCTGGCCTCAGAGGTGATGACCGTACCTGGAATGGGAATGTAACTGAACCGGGATGCAAAATGAATAGATGGCTGTAGGTACTGAGTGAACTGAGAGTTGAGCAGCAAGCCATGCCTGAGAGAGCTGCATGATATGATTGCAACCTTCATAGGATGTGGGTGGATGTGAGCAGAAGCGCTGAATGCAGGAGGGAATCTTTAAGACAAAACTGACTGTGTGCCATGTTATAACATGGATCAGCCCTCCCTGCGCAAACGAACCTGCTCAGGGAAGAGGAAATGAGATGATTTGCCGTGGTTGCAGTGACCCCTGGTGGTAGTCATCTTAGTCCTGTTAAAATTTCGACTCTGATGTCAGCATAGATGTACACGCACAAGAGGTAAAGTATCTGAAGCCATTGCGTATGATTGTCTCCTCTGTTCATTTAATTTCGTGCTAAGGAATTCATGAAGTGCGTTTATAAAACTGCTGATGCTTTCCCATAGAAATGGTTTGTTTTTTCTATACACAGAACTTTATTTACAAGAGACGTTTAAACCTTTAGTGAACATCTCCCCAGATGCAAGGTAGGATTTTCCTTTTCATTTTGTTTAACTTGAAAGAAACTAACTCCATTTCAACACTGAATTTAAGTCTTCTATTGTATAGAGAAACAGCTTCTATTGTGAATGAACTTCTGATTCTTGCTTTTAGTTTCTGGAGTGGGATTGCTTATGCCATTTAAAGTAAGCTGGTGAAGCGAGCTGTAGTGATGATCTCAAACTAATTGCATGTAATATCCGCAGTAGAATTGCCACTGTGAAGTCATGAACAGGTTGTTCAGTTTAGTCATAGGAAAAGGGTCTGAATGGAACTTCTTGCACGGAATATCCTATGAGAACAAACAGTTCATGCATGTAGAAAAGATCATTTGAAATGCCTTAACTTCTGTAACATTTAAAGGTAATGCCATTAACTGTGACCTTTCTATGGGTTTGTAAACCTGTCTATGCATCATTTGATGTTACTCTTTCTTGGCTACCATTCATTTAAAAAAATGCTTTTCTCCTCAGCCTTTTTGATGCTGTATATTCATTGATCAAAAACAAAATCCACAGATTGCCAGTTATAGATCCCGTCAGTGGAAATGCACTTTATATACTTACCCATAAAAGAATCCTCAAGTTCCTCCAGCTTTTTGTAAGTACTTGAAGTTCTGCTTTGCTTTAACTGTTTTTTTTTTTTTTTCCCTTTACCCGCCCCGAGCTCAGGTAGACCTCTCCAATGTTAAGCAATGTGTTCAGAAACTTCGTGGTAATCTTTCATGTTTGAGCACTTCATTTTTTGTTTGTGCATCTTTTCTGCTAACAGAAAAGCTAAGACGATACACTGTAGCCTAGACATTACCTTTATTTGGTTTTAATCATCTAAAAACAAACAAGCAAACACCCAAACAAAAAACACCAGGGATATGTCTGGGCTTTTTGAGTATTTTGGTGTCGTCTTCTGGATGATCTCAGCTTCAGGAGCTTGTTTGATTACACGAGTAGAATAATGACTCATCTCCTAGAGCCAAGCTTAATGCAACGTACTGTGCTGTATGTTGGTCACAGGAATGGGCAGGAGGCTAAGTGAAGCAGCGGGGTGTCAAAATAAGCATAGAATCATAGAACCACCAAGGTTGGAAAAGACCTACAAGATCATCCAGTCCAACCGTTCACCAATCACCAATAGCTCCCACTAAACCATGTCCCTCAACACAACATCCAGTCGTTCCTTGAACACCCCCAGGGTCGGTGACTCCACCACCTCCCTGGGCAGCCCATTCTAGTGCCTGACCACCCTTTCTGAGAAGTAATATTTCCTAATGTCCAGCCTGAATCTCCCCTGCTGCAGCTTGAAACCATTGCCTCTAGTCCTAATGCATGCAGCATCTCGCATATTTGATGCCCTCTTTTTTCAGATTCAGTGGGAATGCCATAGCTTAGGATCCAAAGATTTTAGTGATGGGTCACTACAAAAATAAACTGGCAAGCAAAATAGCCTGGATGTGGAGTCGTAACTTAAAACTTCTTGGAACAGTACTAATGTTTCTAGATCTAGGCTTGTTTTGGCTTTATGTAAATCTAGTAGCAGATTATTGTAATGGTCTGTAACAATTGTTTGGAGTCTCTAGATGGATGAATGGATATATATTTCCTAATTACATACAAAAAAACTGGTAACTGTAGTGTATCATGCAGAAAACTGCATTGTGTAAATATCACATCTCCCTTTCCTAGATGTCAGAGATGCCAAAGCCTGCCTTTATGAAGAAGAATCTGGATGAACTTGGAATAGGAACTTACCACAACATTGCCTTCATACATCCAGACACTCCTATCATTAAAGCCTTGAATATATTCGTAGAGAGAAGGATATCAGCATTACCTGTTGTGGATGAGTCAGGTGTGTGTTGAGTCTGCTGTACGCAAGTGTGGTAAGATAAATGCTGTTGAAGCCTGGATTGATCTTGTGTGTGTGTGTGTGTGTGTATATATATATATAAAATATTATATATATATATTATGTTATATATATATATATATATATAAAATATTGTGTGTGTGTATATATAGTTTCTATATATGTAAATATAAAATGATTATGCAAGATAGAGGCTGATGGACCTGGAAGGATTCATCATGGGTGGTGGGTTTTGTTTTGGTTTTTTTCTTTGTTTTCCATCTTTCCTTCTTGACCTCTCCCTGTGTCGTTATAAGATAACCAGTGAAAACAGGACACAAGAAAACTAACTTTCTACTGGAAGCAATTTATTAATAACTATTTATTTATTAATTTATTAATACCTATTTTTCTTTCTAGGAAAAGTTGTAGATATTTATTCCAAATTTGATGTAATAGTAAGTATACCTTTTAAATTCTATTAAGTGTTTTTTATGTAGTGAGCAATTAGAAATTAATTTGCTAATGGGTCGGTTTTGTTATCTTTATTGTACTTCAATTAATAGATGCAAAAACGTACATTGAGTGGTAGTTCCAGCACAGTCCAGGAGAGGGAGTTGGAGCCTGCAAATAGAAAAGGTTGAAGAAGACTTAACGTTTGTTTTCTACTTGAATCTCTATAGCAGGGTCTACCTATTGGGTAGTGTTCAGAGTAGTCAGTGTCCTCACCTGGCCTTTGAAAAACAAAACAAATGGTTTGTTCTTCGAGTATATTCTGTATTTCCTGAAATCCATGGAACATCATCTTTCCTTTTTCCTTGTGGCAGAAGCAGGATGAGTGACCATCAAGCCAAATATTAGATAACGAAGTAAGGAGACTTTCATGGGCCTAATGTATAACCACAAAACGTTATTCTCAATTAATCCGGTCTTTTGTATGGTGTCTAATGTAGTTGTGTGCTTGACTGTTCCCAAAAACTGCAACTGAAGAGCATCTGCTTTGTTTAATAAATGACTTGGAACAGACTCAATTTACCCCCGAAATGTGTGTCTACTTGATGCCAAAATGTTTGCTTTGTTGGGTACTTTATCACTAAGTAGTGAGCTGTGTGCCTTGTTTTTCAGAACCTTGCTGCTGAAAAAACCTATAATAACCTAGATATCACGGTGACACAAGCCCTACAGCACCGTTCTCAGTATTTTGAAGGTGTTGTAAAGTGTAGTATGCTGGAAACACTGGAGACCATTGTTGATAGGATAGTGAAGGCTGAGGTGAGTTTGGCCCTTTTTCATTTCCCCTCCGTGTAAAAGTTGAGTGAGCAAACTAATAAATAGGACAAATTTATCCTTCTGGAGTTATTTTGGTTACTTGAAGAAAATACGTTTTGCTCATGCTTACATATGTAGGGATCAGCTCGATTTCTTGTTTTACATATACTTAAAAGGATACAAACAATGTGAAACAAAGCCAGGGAATAAAGTCTTACAAAGAACTTGTTCACCCATTGACTTGTTAATGGCTCAGTGCTTTTTTTCCCTGCTCTTTTTCTGTGGTTTATCCTCCGATTTTGGTACTGGGAGCCTTCTTACACATGGATGTGAATGACTTCTTCAATGTTACAACGGTTTTTTTCATCCTTGGGGCCATAACTGTACATATGGTTAATATGAGTAGAATTCCCATGTTGTGAAAAACCCCTCAGAACTTCCATTGGGCGATATTGACGTGCAGCTTCCTGCATCAGCTCGAGCTTCTTCCTGAAACTCAGTGATTTCAGCGTTGCTGATGCACAGATTCCAAATGTGGCTTATCTTATTAATATCTTCAGGAGCTTTAGACGTTTGGGTTTTCAGAACAACTCCTACCCTTTGGCTCAGTCTAAACATAGTAAGGCTATGCAAAAATGAGTCAGTCGAAGCCACAAGGGAGGCAGTAATTGATGCTATTTTTAGCTGCCAGACAAATGCTTGATCTCACTGGATGTGAAACAACTACATTGTCCATTATTCTTGAATTCATTACACTGAGAGAAGAGTGTGTGCATACACGCATTGAAAATATCACCAACGTAGTTCTGTCAGAAAGAGAATACAAAACATATTCTCCCACTGTCCTGCTCTTTTTGTTTCCTCACAGTGTCAGCTGAGTGTGACTCTGCAAATACATTCGAGATCCTCTTTTTTTTTTCTGTATCTGACTGGCAGTGAAGTGGTTGACCTCCACAATAAATTGACATCTGTATTAAGTCAAGACACTGCAGCTTTCTTGCTGTCACTTCTGTGAAAAGATGAGAATTTTTTTTCGCTTTCTTCACAATTACGTTTCATTAGTTAGACTTGAAGTCCAAATTCATTTGGGTAAGAAGTAAAGCAGTACCGAGCTCTCAACTTTTGGTGGACGTCCTTCCAGGGATGACCTCTTTATGAGGTGACTCGGCTACAACCCTTTGGTTGCACAGCTCCCAGCTTGGGCTGGGTTGCAGTGCTGAGATGAGGGCACTCTCCCATTCTGCAGGATTTTTAGGACGTAGAACTTGGTTTGTCTGCCATTTCAAGTATGATTTTTATTGCCATCAGACTGCCTTTCGCTCTTGCTTCACATCAGGAAAACCTCTCTCAAAATGTTTTCCCCGCTCACAGGTTCATCGTCTGGTGGTAGTGAATGAAGCAGATAGCATTGTGGGTATCATCTCCCTTTCTGACATTCTACAGGCTTTGGTACTCACACCAGCAGGTATGGATGTTGCACTCTGTTTGCCATAAGTCATTCCGTAGTGCATACAGCTTGCTGGTCTTAGCTGGTATGATAACAGGAATGCATTGCTGATTTTAAAGTTTTGTACGTTTGATTATACTCTTCAAATAAGCGTTTCACTTCTCTGCAGGTAAAAGCCAACAAAGTGCTTAACCGTCAGTTTTTTTTGTCACACTTTTTGCTGCATCAGAGACGTCACCTCAGAGTGAATTATTCCAGTAGAACTCTGATGTATCACTAAACTCGATCAGGTTCCGTTTAACCACAGTACCTAACAGCACATTTAATTATTCCTGCTATTTTTACGTGGATTGTTTTGTTGCTTTTTAGTTTTGCCCAAATTACTGATCTGCTCTGTGTTCTTAACTGTAACTTCACTTTGGTTGTATAAATGACCTCAGCGTCACGACGACTAAAGCAAAGTCCTCTGGCTTTGTGAGAAAGATAGAAAATGTCTTCAGATCACAGTTTTGCCTTCAAAATACCAGGTTAAGGAGACAGAGCTGAACGTATCCTCCAGGGGAGTTACAAGGGGAGTTCCCCCTCCTGTACTCTAGGTCGTGTGCTTCTGGTGCTTAGCGTGTAGCAGCACTCCCTCTCATGAGATCGCTCTGTGGGCTGCTTTATCCCATTGATCTAATGGGAAACCTGTCCAGCAAAAAAGCTGTGGATTCATCAGGCTGTCACAAAAGAGCCCAGCCCTAGAGAGCAGGAGGTAGCACAATGCAGGGGCAGGGCTGTGCTGCCAGCCAGTTGGGGTGACAAAGGAAGGATGTCTGCAATGTGGGTCTACTTTGTGGAGTTCAGAGTGTGATTCACCTTTTAAAGTGGATGTGTGAGGATAACAGAGTAAATCATGCTCTGTTTAATGGCCTTTTCCCTTTATTGACCAGAAAGAAAAATGTATTGACTGACAGGAATTGAGACCGGTGTGCGGGAGGGGGGAAAAGAATTCAGTTGTGATGTGAAAACAAACAGTAACTCCTGGTTGTTGGCAAGAGCTTCCTGCTCACTGGAGCTGGATGTTGAAGCCAGCTTGCTGTAGGGGTCGGTCATCGCCCAACACATAGGCAGTGCTTGGAGAAGAGGCACAGCGCTACGTGGTTCTGCTGAACAGCTCTTTTGGATTCTTACTGTAAGCAGAATCTGCCTCTGAGCCAGAAAAATCAGTCAATGCAATGTAGTTAAACTGAATTCCTACCTTGTTTGGTGTTTTTTTTTTTTTCCCCAAGTATGACCTCACTTTTTAAGAGCACTGTAATGGTTAAACTTGGCTCCCTGAGCAGATGGACAGGCTTGCAGTGTGGCATTTCGGGGGAGAGCTACTTCAAAGGCAGTTTTAGTAACTTCCCAGCAGAGCGACTTGGAGAATTACCCTGCCAATGAAATTAGAGACAGTAACGGCCTCCAGGCCTTCCTCAGCCTGTTAGCATTCAGCAGTCCTGAAGTGTGCTCCTTTATGGACGGTGTCCAGTCCTAAGGTTCCGGTCAGACAACAGTTTCAGCGTTCAGAACGAGCGGTGCCGTTCCGTGAGGCAAGTGCTGTATGCATAAAGAAATCACACGTGCTCTCCTCTTCTGTTAACAGGTGCCAAACAAAAGGAGAATGAAAGTGAATGACTGCTGTGAATGTATAAACGTTTGTAGGAGAACTTGAACAAAGTTTCTGGGTCAAGTTTGTCTCGAGAACAGTGACTGCAATAGAACAGAGCAGGATGGTTGAGAATGTGTTTTGGGACTTAGTGGTGGATGATGAGTCTATTCCCCCCCAGTGATGTCGCAAAAAAAACAAAGCAGCATGACAAAAGCTTATGTTACAATGTAGGCTTGTATTTCAAAACGTCTTCAGAACATTTGCTGGAAGACTTCACACGATGTCCTTCATTAAAATGCACTGTATTCTGAACCTTTTTCATTTCGTATTTGACAGAAGTCACTGGTCAGCAATGGATATATGTGACATAAGGCAAGTGTATGGCATATTCATATCATAGTGCCTTATGTCAAAATACAGCAATATGTCATCACTGTTGCCCATCACTGTCAAAGGAAGTATTGTGTTAAATGAGACACTGTATTTGAATGTGAAAGTCTTTAAACCTAAACCAAATCAGTTTCAGTTCTCATTAGACTTGTCATAAAAGCTGTAATTTGAATATCAGTAGACTTCTTTAAAACTTTAATGACAGTTTTGTGTTAAATGTCGCATTCTGAACCGAGATGTAAAACGAGACTGATTTTAAAAAACAGCTTTATTTATTTTTACTTTCATGACAATTTTTTACACATCTTTGGTGGATAGCTAAAATTTCACCATATCCATTAATAAACTGTTGATTGTTATACAAACCAGTGGCAGATTTCCTCATTATTTTACAACGTTGGAGTTGTAGGGCTGTCGGTCTGTCCACATGAGTTGAGTTGGAGATTCCAGCAGTGCTCTGTACTGTTACTACGCAGGCACCGTGTGGGAATGGACGTGCCAGAGAAGCAGGCTTTCCACTGTGTTGAACTGTCAAATGACGTCCGTACGACTAAAATGCAACTCTGTATTGTATGTGATTTGTATGGAAGCCGAGGATTGAGGAAGGCCGTGGGGTTTTGCTGATGTAAATGTACTGTAACATTTGATGATGAGATTTTTTTTTATAATTGTAGATGGAAGAAATTAAACCCTCCAACATCCGTTTGGTGTTAGCGGTTCTCGCCATGTTCTTCTGCACGTATGATGTACGTGTTCTGGGTAATGTAAGCTACACAGCGGCACTCATGCTTTCCTTCAGCTTATAAGGCAGTTTATGCTGATGGCACCATGCAGGCAGTGCTGTGTTTCCAGTGGGAATGTGGTCCCGGAATGATGGCACTATGTTGACCCTTTATTTTTGTCCATGTATAAACACTGAAGCAAGAGGTGAACTGTTTGAAGTTTGCTGACGTGTGAGGTTTTTAAGAGCACTGAAAAAGCCTTTCTTTAGAACTCTCTTCCTGCAAGAGATTTTAGAATGAAACGTGTGAAGGTTTTCTTCCTACTGATGTTTTCCGTGTGTAAAAATGTCCTTGTGCACAGTGACAAACTATTCTCTTGCACTCTCATTGCAAACCATCGTCTTGTCCAGCATCTTCTCTGACTAACGACCTGCCAGCTGTGCTCCCTGTGCTGCTGGGAGGGACGGGACTGAGCAGGCAGCCACCTGGTGGGGCCAGCTGCACACTGCTGCCATCGCAGACTCCAGCAGCCCAGCTTTGCTCGAAAGGAGCGACAGAAACCAGAAATAGCAGCTCTTGTGCTTCGTGAGCTGTGTGGAAAGGGATCGTTGGTGGTAGGTTGGAATTTCACGTGGTCAGCACTACCTGTAAATGCCATCCAAGCTTCACAGGTGTGACTTCTTGAAAGCCTGGTTGCTGTTCCAGCACCAGATTTACAGCCTTCCTTAGAAGGTATGGGATGGAATTGCCTAAATGCAGCAGTCCATCTCACTCTGCCTAGCATGAACCTGCAGGAACAGCATTTTCAGTCCTACGTTAGGGTAGTTCTGAAAAAATGAAGGGTTGAGCCACTGATAGGTGCTTTTTTTCTCTTACATTATATTTAGCACAAAGTCTTTTGGCCCTATTCCATCCAGACAGCTTTGTGCCTGTCTGCATAAATTAGCATGCAGGAAGCCAGAATGAATTTGCAGTTTTCAAAACACAGCGCACAGAGTCCCTGTTCTAACATTATTACAAGTGCCCTGCACGTGTTATGGACACAGAGCTAGCAAAATCATGGAAGGCTGTTTCCTCAGTAATGCAAAACTCTATTCAGAGGATTTCTACCCTTGCTTCCTGAAATTCAGTTCTGGGCATTAATTTCAGTGTGACAAAAGCATCATCAAAAAGGCACTTTCCCTTGCTGTGCTCCTTGTCCTGGCACAAGTACCTGTTGCACGAAGCTAAACAATCCATGTCGTTTTAATGCAGATCAGTTTACTACAGAGCTAGGAAACTGCTTGTTCCAGCTTAATGAAGGGATAGAAGTAAATGGGAGTAGAGAAAGGAGGGATGACTCGGCAGCAGTGCGTGTACCACGCTGTGATGCTGGAGCACCTAAAGCTTTCATCCAGGACACTTCCCTTTCACGTAGCTCGCTAGGGAAAAACAGACTGCAGTTGGTATCTATAGAGCTGAGACCACAGCAGTGTTCCCCAAAATTCCCTTTCTTTACACAGATGTGGTGATGCTGCAGGTGGAGGTCGCGGGGAGTTCCCCCTACAGCTCTGATGGGCTGTTCCATAGCATAGACTGTCATTCCCAGGGGGTGAGGTGCTGTAGAAGGTGAATTCAGCCAGCCGGATGGTAAAGCCTGGGAGATTGATTCCTGTGCTGCCCCATGTGTTTCCTTGCCAGCAAGAGACGTCTGTAAAAGATAATTATTCTGAAGTACTTCTTGGTCTAAGGAGGGAGCAGACAATGTTTGCTATTGACCTGCTGTGGATGTGTTTAAGTACAAGGAAATGTCTTCACAGAACTATGTTTGCCATTATTTTTTTAATTAAGCTCAGCCCCTCGGTATTTTGCACTATCTGGAGATGCTGTGAGCTCATTACTTTGGAAAATTGTCCCTTGCTGACATGGATTGTTTGGCTGATAAAAACACTTTCATGTTGCTTTACTTCTGGACTCCTTTCAGTTAAAAGGTCTGAGGTCTGTAAGCCTTGCAGACGGTATTTGCTGTTTACTCGCAACTGAATTGCGAGTGTTGAGTCTGAGGCCTATTCATCGCCAGTCCTACAGAGTATTGCTCTGCTGGGAATGTTTGGGTAATGCAGAAAGAACCAACATTGCTTTCCAAGGCTCGAGTTCTTGTCTTCCCAGCAGGCGAGGACTCTGACTGAAGCAGTTCCAAAACTGCTTTGAGAACACACTTTGCCATCTTTCAACTGAGCTCAGGGTAAGCTGGAGTCATTCAGTTTCGGTCCAAGCAGAGGTGAAACCATGCGTGCCTAATCCTGCTGAACAGCGGGCTCTCCGTGCCCAGCTCTCAGGAGCAGCCAGTTTGCTTCAAAACCTTCACACCTCATGTGCTCCCACATTAAATGTTTGCTAGGGGTAATCTCAAGGAGAAAACGTCATTCTGAATAGTTTCGTAGTATCCTTGTATCCACATCACGTGCGTTATGCAAAAACAGAATGTTCTGCAGACAGTGCTTTTTGCTCTTAACTTCAGGTTTTAAATTTCAGGCAGTGTCGCTTTACTGGCACTCATTTGTTTTATGATGATTGCATTGATTCCCACTGAGGTGCATGCAAACAGGTGACAAGTGGACGTACATCAAGCTGATCCCACGGGGTGTCCCTGCCAGCTGCGTACTGAGCAGTGAATGGCAGAAGCCCATGACACCAATAGTGTCAGTGATGGGAATTGCAGGTACCATTTAATGCAGAATTATTTCCTTTCTTTTTTTCCCCCCCTACCATTATTTTGTCAGTATTTCTAACCGGATATTGGAGGATATGATCTTTGTCAAACCCATAAGGGGCCAGGGACAAGCGCGGGATGGAACCGAGTGTACTTTCTAACCTCAGCAGGCAGCAAAGTGTATGTATGCCATACATGTGGGAGCACGCCCAGTGCTTACATTGGGTGCAATTCAAGTAACTCCTCGGGTAGGTGCTGATTTGCCAGAGGATCGAGCAGGTAATTAAATTGGTAATTGCTGTTATAGGAACTGAATGTACAAGTCGGATGTGTTTTGCATTTGGAACCCGAGTAGCACTGTGCTCATGGGTTTGTATGCGCTGGATTGCCATAAAAATACTTAACTGCTGGGTTATGTTTCCTAGAGGAAATTCATCGCAGCTTTTTCTCCATCACAGCAAAGCAGACACAGGCAACAAAAGACAGGCACTTTCCCGTTTCTCAGCCTCAACATCTGTTCCTGATCTCACTGCATATACATGCTCTATTTGTGCCGGCACTTTCTGTTTTGGAACCCAGACCATGCCCGATGCGTTGCGTTCGTTGACCATGTCTGTTGGTAACTCGTTTACAATAAAATGAATATAACTTATCAACGATTGGTTGTACTGGTTATACAAAGAGTACATTTGATTTGAAGGAGCATCTGGTACAGAACTGGCTTGGAACACACCCTTGAACACGGGTGCCCGGTGTAAGTCACTCGTTCCAGTGTTCTCTGAACTCCTTTGTAGTTCACAGGACAGCCTGCAAACGCTCTAGGAATGAAGATGCTGGAGTAGCGCTAGGGAGGGGCAAAGGGAAAGCCCTACTGCTGATGCTGCTGCTCCAGCCTGCTGCTGGGAAGCCACAACCTCAGCACTGCAGGAAGCACTTCAACTTATCCCAAGTAGGAGAAATGCTACAACACATTTTCAGATCCAGATCATCTCCTCTCTGCTTAAGATGCTGCTTGAGCAGCGGCATCCCAGATTGCTCCCAAAGGCCACTTGGCGATAGCAGCAAGTCCTGGTGCATGGAAGAAAGGACAGAGCTGGTCTGAGAGTTCCTCGTTTGCCCGTTTCAAGTGCCCCAGACAAGACAAAGTGAAACACCTGCATTTTCCTGATGGCATAAGGAATAGCCACCTCCTTCCAAAGAACCAGTGGAAGAAAAGAAAGTTGTAGGTTTTTCCTAATTTTAAAACACACCAGGAAGGGATGAGCTGTGGGTTCCTGCCCCACCTGCTGAGCAAGCATGGATGCTATCCTAGGATGGAACATCTCCATTGCAGTTAGAAGCAATAAGTAAATCAGCTGGCTGGGAGCAGAAAATCTGCAGTAGTAAGTTCTCTCTCTTTATAGACAGTGAACAAGTGGAAGTTAACAGGAATGAGACAGACAAAGGTCCAAAAGGTGAAATAAGAGAACAGAATAAGGGGAGAGGCCTAATCAACAGAAGTAGGGTGTCAAGGAGGAAGCAAAAACAATCAGAGAAATAACAAACAAAATACAAATCGGTGCTTGCCAGAATACCTAAATACTTAGGGCAAATAATAGGGAAGGATAAGGAAGTTGAGAGTGCGTGAAGTACCATGAACTTCATGTATGTTTCCAGATCCATTTACATTGTTGCAGTTCCTCCCTCAGCCCTTCCAGTCTTCTGGCCTGGTGGTTGGCCCAAACGTTGGGCAACGCCGTGGTTTAGAGGGCTGAGATGCAAAATGACAGCACAGCTGCAGAGAGATTCAATGGATGGTATTGCACCACAACATACCATGCAACGCCAAAAGGAGAATCCAGTGTCCTGCATTGGGCAGAACTGTCCCTCCTCACCTCTCAGAGAGCTTAGAACAATGTGTGCACACAGAGATAGGATTTCCACATGCTGTTTTCCTTCCTCAGCCTGACCGTACTCCTGTGTGGGAGGACTGCATCCCTAAAGGGAACACTCCAGGGTGATGAAAAAGGAAGTGGTAACCTATTCTGTGATGTGTGGAAATGAAATAGGTTGGACATAGAATCAGAGAACGATATCCAACCCTGCAGCTCGAAGTACCTTGACCAACTACCGTTCTCTTGAGGCGTCTTTTCACCACATACCTAATTCAGAAAGGTCCGCCCGATGGGACGTTTCTCAGGTTACCTGTACTTAGCCACGGAGATCCTGTAATGCACAGGATTATAGGCCAGGTTGGATAGGGCAGTAGGCAACCCGATCTGGTGGGTGAGTTAGCATTTGGCAACCCCACCCACGGCAGGGCTTTGCAACTGGGTGATCTTAAAGATCCCTTCCAACCCAATTCTATGATTCTATGAAATGGTTTTAAGTTGCATCAGGAGAGGTTCAGGTTGAAGGTCAGGAGGGTAGTCAAGCAGTGGTACAGGCTGCCCAGGGAGGTGAAATCCCCATCTCACCGCCCTGACGGGTGCGTTAAGCCCCTCAGGGACCACACACCACCCAGCGCCCGAGCCGCTCCCAACCGCCCTCTGAAAGACCACAACTGCGCACGCGCGCCTTTCAAGCCTCGTCCAGCCAATCCCCTCCCTTGCAGCGCCTCAGCCCCGCCTCCTCCCTTTGAACGCCGATCTCAGCCAACCCCCGCAGCCAAGCCGCGCGGAGCGGCCCAATCAGAGGCCGGCGCGGCGGAGGGGCGGGGCGGAGGGGGCAGGCATGACGCAGCGAGTTTTTCCTCGCGGCGCTTGGCGCCGGCTCTCGGCGCGGTGGCGGCGAGGTCGCCGCTCCGGCCTGTGACGCGTGACGCACAGGTACGTGAGGGGCTGGCGAGCCCGGCGGTCACGTGGGGCGGGCGCTGCCGCCGCTGTTGCCGCCGCCGCCAGGCGCCGCGGGTTCCGCGCGCTCGGCCTGTCGCTGCCGCCGCCCTTCCCCCGCGCCGCATGAGGCTGACGGCGCTCCCACAGCTGCCCGCCGCCCGCCGCCTCCTCCTCCTCATCCGCCGCCGCCGCCCTTGATGTGGTTCGGGGCCGGGCGGGGGACAAGATGCCGCCGTCCAAGTCCCGCAAGATCGCGATCCTGGGCTATCGGAGCGTAGGTGAGCGCGGGGCTCCGAGGGGGAACGGGTGGGCGCCGGCGGCGGCAGGTGCAGGGCCGGGGCGGGCCGGGCCCCTCGCAGCCGGGCGGGAGGCGGCCGGGAGGCGCCATGGCGGCGCCGCAGAACGCTGCGGGCCCGGGGCCGCGCCGCCGTGCGCCTCTGCCCTTAATTGGACAGGGGACGGCCCAAGCCCGGGGGGGGGGAAAGCGGGGTGCGAGGGGGCTGCGAGCGTTGGAACGGGGTGGGGAGCCGGCTCGGCGCTGCCGGGGGCCCTCGGGGGCTCTGGGCTGTGGGTGAAACTCCGCGTCCCCGCGGTCACAGCCCTGGCGGAGCGTGCTGAAGGCCCCAAGTGCACCGCGTGCCCTTCGCTCCGATTTCTGCCCGTTTCCTCTCTCTGTAGACGTACGGCGATGTAGGATGAACGTACGGACTTATGTGGTGCCGTGCCCGTACGGCGCAGCCCTGAAGGAGAGAACTTCCCGGCGCCGTCCGACCCGGGAGCGTTGCGGCATCCCGCGATGCCGGCCGTCCTCCTCCAGTCTGCGCTGGAAGACAGCCCCACCGGCTTCAGCGTCGTGGGGCAGAAGCGGAGCAGCCGCGGTGTGCGGCTCTCAGCATCGATCAGACTTAAAAGCGTAGATCGATGCTAAGGATAACGCGTGGCTGGAAAATAAACTGCTGTAGGGAGATGCTGCTCTGCTGCAGAAGGGTTTTGGCTGTGAGTGATTTGTCTGTGGTCACACACTCAGCACAAAGGACCTGTAACAACGCCTGTTTCTTTTCCCAAGATCAAAAAAGGTTACGTGAGCGGCGGTGTTGCTTAGATGCTGTGTGTGTAGCAGCAGCCCAGCTTCAGGCTGAGGTGGTGGAAAAACGGTTCTGTGTCTGGTGCTGGAAGGGAGCAGCCAGCAGGAGGTTGGTTTGCACGGAGCGTCTGACATGGCACAGTCAGCCTCAGAGTTTGTCTCGTTACGTTTTCCTCTGTTCTTCTTTGAGTTTGGACTAAAACGAGCAATGGGCCTTGTGTGTGGGTAAGAAGAACGCTGTAAATTCAGTGCTTTGGTCTTTCATCTGTCAGAAAATTGGATGGTCCTGGGGTAGATTGTCCATTGAGACTGACAGCACGTATTGCGTATAGGCGTTGTTAATGCCATTGTTGGTGTGACCCAGAATGCTTTGGGTGGTGGTGCTCGTGTGGAAGGAGGTGAGCAGAAAGTTACCTCCTGCCCATTAGGATGCACTGCTGTGCTCTTTCACCTGCAGCTTCCTGAGACTGGTGTGGTTTGGGGCTCTGTGGGACGTGGTCTGTTCCATTAGGACAACTGCTTGTTGTAGACACGAGGAAGAGAAGAGAAATAATAGTTTGCCTTTCATTAACCTTGACAACTCTGTTGCCTTGCTCGTTCTTAGATACAAATCTTGCATGTTAAAGATACAGAGTTACTCCTCTTAAGGATGGGAGTGTTGCATTTCTAGGCAAATATTTAAGTGGAAGTTCCAGCAGTAGACACGAGTTGTTGGTTGTTCTGTCATGTGGGGCTGTCAGAAAAACAAGAAACAGAGACCACGAGATGAAGGTTGGGTCCTTTGTCCACCCAGGAATGCCTTGCAAAGTCCAGGAGAATAATGGTGTGGTTTGGCTTTAGATAGGCTTTTAGGTAAGTCTTGCCTGGTATCACGATGGCAGGAATACCTTTGTAAAAAAGAGAATCCCATCTCTTTTTAGGAGGAGAGGAAATGAGGGATGTTACTTGTGGGGAAAGATCACCATTTGAACAGAGCTAGTTTTCATCAGGGTGGGGAATAATTCCAAGATCTGAAGGGCTGCTGAAGGCTTCTGAGCTTCCATTTATAAATAGGGAACTGCCATTAACCTTAACCTTAGCTTTGACCCCGCAGTTTGGGAGGCTGCTCTGTTACGCTGTGAAACGTTTCCAGCTCCATGGCTTCAGCGAATGCTGAGGTGACCAGGGCTGTGGGGTTGGGTGATCTTGTAATTTGCATATAGAGCACGAGATTAGAAAATGGCGACCTTTTCTCCCGTCTCTTTCAGTTCTGTGCTGAAATAACCAAGCTGACACGTTTCAGGCCGTGAGCTGTTCCCTGCAGCTGATGATTCGACAGCTTTGTGGCTCTCTGGGGCTCTGAGCACGCACGGTGTCAGGCAGACACGTGCCCCACGAGGCTTTGTGAGACACGAGTCTGAGTGTTCGCTGGCTTCATGCTAAACCCTTGGTTTTCCCTCGTATCAAACCATACTCTTATCCCAGCAGTGCCGAACAGTGCAGGTTGGGAGTGCTATTCTGATGGCTGTTGCTATAGAAGGTTCAGGAGCCTGCTTGTTCCAATCCACTCCCTCTTATCTTTCAACGCTGCCATCAGCCTTTCCTGTGTGAAAGCAGCGTGTTCTGCTGTGGGAGTGATCCCAGCAGCCTACATCCTGGGGCAGGGAGATGTGGAGGAGCATTGCCAGGAACTTCAGGACCTGTTGGTGGGGAAGGCCAATTGTTTGCACGTAGCATACTGGTTGTGGCATGAAGCTAGACCGAAATCTCACAGGAACGTTATCTTTGGGTGTTGCTTGTGCTTGAATGGATCTAAAAAGAAAGTTATATTGCATTATGTAAGTGTGTTTGTTCTCCGTAAGGTTCTGATAGAAGTCAGATGAATTTTTAGCTTAAAATTTGGTAGTTTGCTAATGGGAGGGATTTGAGTGCTGCTGTCAGTGAAGTGACCAGAGCAGACCAGCTCCTTGAGATCTGATTCCAGAAGAAGGCTGTCCTGTGTGTGATGGAGCATATGATTTCATAAAGTTATAAAACAAAGCCTTCACTAAAAGGAATCGTCATGTTGCCCTCATTGTGTCCTGCTCATAATTCATTGTTTCCATTTATGTTTGGGATCTTTGGAAGTGGTTCAGCCCAGACTGAGGTACTGATGTCTGGATGGTCACTGTTTCTTCAGAGCAGCGTCCGCTCTGAAAAGCAGTGCGGGGTTGTCCAAAATGCTTTGTGGTCACGTTGGTTCTTTTTGTTTATAGAAAGAAAAAGGTACATTCTGACTGTATCCGTGAGGTTATTTTGTCTTTCTGTACTGGAGCTTATTGCTGGAATTCTCTGCGTTGCACTAAGTGTGCGTGTCCCATCCTGGAGAGATCAGGATCAGGCTGGATGGGGCCCTGGGCAGCCTGAGCTGGTGGGGGCAGCTCGGCCCACGGTGGGCGTTCAGACTGGATAGGCTTTGGGGTCCCCTCCAGCCCAACCATTCTGTGATGTCAGGTGAGCAGGGAGGCGCTGCTTGGATCGGGTGCTTCAGTACCAGGCTGCTATCTCAGTGTCATTTGTGTTTTTGCAGCTGACAGAACTATTGCTGCTGGTGTTTGGGAACCTGAATTGTATGCATGCACACAGGTGAGCTGGGAGTGCTCAGTTTGGAGTCAGGTTCCTGATGGCTCACCTGTGTAGCTTTCACCTTTTCTCTCTTTCTGCAGCAAAGTAGTGCTTTGTGACTTTTGGCTTCCTATGTTGTGTAGGTGGAAAGTGGTCCGTGCTGCACTTCTCAGTCAGAAATAGTCGTGGTCTGTGATTGCAGTAGGCAAGTAGTGAAAAAAACTGGAGCTGAATGGAATCACCTGCCATATCTCTAATTTGGGCTTGTAATTATTGACAGTATTTCCTGGCTTTGAGAGCAAGAGTTACTTGAATATTGGGCTTGTATTGTAAAATGGGGCTGAAGCTTTGCTGTCTCTTGTGGAGGACAGCCTCTTAGCACAGCGTCCCGTGAGGGGTCCCTCTGTTCCTGGGTGATCAGGGAGGCAGCACACAGCCCGTGTGGCTGTCAGGTGAGAAGGAATGAAGAAATGGGCGCTGTGGCACAATGCAGTTCAGTTCGCAGAATCAGCAGTGCCTGCGATGCAGGGAATCGTGAGGCTGAGCAGGAAAATGGAGTGGGTCGGGATGCAGCCGGTGGTGGCAGTTTGTGCTGAGCTGTCGGCAGCAGCCAGAAGACCTTCCCGGTGCTTCCCTCCTTACAGCTGCAGCAGCATTGCTGGCTGGAGCAGCTCTCATCGCATTCCAGGGCGCGGGACTGCGCTGCTGTGCTCTGCAGTGATCTGATGGCAGTGGCTGGGAGCACAGCGGCGGTAACGGCAGCAGCGGGGTTATGTGAGGACGCTGCTCTGGTCTTAACTCTTTGCTTGCCTGCTCTGCTTTCTTCTAACGGCAACACTCGCAGGCTTTGCTGGGCAATTGGAGCATTTTGCCACTTGATTACTCAACCGAGACTTACTGTTGGCAGGGGAAACCAAACAAAACGTAGATCCTGCCATTTCTAAGCTATGAAAAGCCAAAGCTCTGCATTTAGATCCATTGCACTGCCCTAAGCACAGGCTCTGGGGTGGCAGGCACCTCTGTGGTATGTGCTGCCTAATGTGACCGCACGCCCAGAATGGGGGGGAGCAGCCTGAAGCAGGGTAACCCAAAGGCTGTGGTCAACCTCCCACGGCTCCTGAAGGTGATATTTAGGGGTATATTACAGAACCTGCTCAACTTAAACTCTGTGTTTGGTCTAGAATCTCGGCAGCTTCTCTGTGGGATCTTCATCCAACACTGAATGCTGCATGAGTCCTGGTGAACCTGTCCAGCTGTCAGCCCAAATTACTGTAAATCAGAAGCTGCAAGCGTGCAGTGCGGTATGTAGGAACACGGAGCTGCCCTTGTCGGCTGAAAATCTGTCTGCTTAAGGAATTTGGGTTTTCTGGGGCCTGTAATTGAAGTGAGCAGCAAGTTTGTTGTGGGTGTGCTAGCATGAGAAACTGAAAGGTCTCTCCTGAGCAGGGGGTGGGGAGGAGGAAGGGTGGCTGCTCGCGCTGTGCTCTTCCAATCCTGATCAGGAAATGGGCTTTTGGTTTCGGTGCTCTCAGAGGTAGCAGTGGTCCTGCACATGGGAGGAATGTGGAGGGTGTCCGCGTTGTCACCTAGCAGATCTCTGCACAGGACTTCAGGTTATTAATCTTACTGGAACGTGGATGTTTGAAACTGAATTCTCGTTTTCTGAAGTACAGCGGATGCTGAATTATTGTTTGAATGAAGGATGCTTTGTATTGAACCTTAAACAAGGTAAACTTGAGGCAGTTTTTGAACAGCACAGCGACAGGCTTTCTGGACAGGCTGGATAGCTGGGCTGAGGCCAGCGGGATGAAGTTCAACATGTCCAAGTGCTGGGTCCTGCACTTTGGCCACAACAACCCTAAGCAGTGCTATAAGCTTGGGGCAGAGTGGCTGGACTGTGTGGAAGAAATGGACCTGGAGGTGTTGGCTGACACTTGACCTAGGAGCCAGCAGTGTGCCCGGGTGGCCAAGAAGACCAATGGCACCCTGACTTGTGTAGGAAATAGCGCAGCCAGCAGGAGCAGAGAAGTGAGCACCCCTCTGTGCTCAGCCCTGGTGAGGCCAAACCTCGAGTGCTGCATTCAGTTTAAATAACATTCATAGTTGTGACCAGTCTTGAAGCATCTCCTGATTTTGAAGACTACAAGTGATGTACGATCTGCTTGGAAGCTGTGGAAATGCTCAGTGGATCAAAGGCTGCACCAGGGAGTCAGGATCACTGCTTCCCTCTGCGCTTTGAAAACCTGCAGAAATGAATCAGCAGGCTCCGTTGCTTTGCAGAGCAGCCTTTGGGTGCCTTACAGAACATCCATTGCCTGCAAACCGTCCATTGACTCCTTGTTTAGATGTGGGTGTTGCTCAGCACTCCTGCAGCTTAGGAGTGATTCAGAAGTCCTTAACCTGTTGGGATGCGCGTGTTCTTCCTCAGCTCACCGTATGGAATTCCATCTGTGTACGTGCAAATGTTAGATGCCACATGGAGGATGCTGCATGAGGGTGGTGCAAAAGGGTAGATAAATGGATGTTGTGAGTTCCTCAGTGCAGGTTGTGGACTATCAAGCATAATGTGCCAGTCAAGACCAGGAGAGGACAAGCAAAGAGCAGCTTGTGGGCCCTGGAAGGTCCTGTAACAGGGAAGGCTGGGCCTTCTGGGAATTCCTACGTGAATGAGAACACGATGAGGAAATTTGTCGTTGTTTAATTTGGATGAAATCCTTAAGAATTTGTGGCTAAGGGCCAAAGATTAATCTTTTTAAGGCATAAGACTAGATAAGTGATTTCTGAAGGCCTTTTAAGGAGCAGAACGCCCTACTGTGTGATGCTCAGAGGCCTCATCCAGAAGAGCTGCAGTGCTCATAGCTTAAATAGACGATAACTGAAGAAATGCTTAATCCTCATTGTGGTTTAGATGATGCTTTAAACAGTGAGATCTTTATAATGTAACAGCGCAGCGTTGATGCATGAGGGGTTAGTATTTCTGGAACAGTTATATCACTGTCCTTAAACTAATTTGGAAAGAGAGGGAACGCATGAGTGATCTGCAGTGTGTGGGTGCCTACATGTGCCAGTGCAAAACAAAATTATGCTATTAATGTGTCCCTCGACAACATTGTCTCCTGAGTTAGTGGGATACAGCTGTCTGGCTTCAGCGGCTTGTCACATTGCATTGCCAGCACTTCCTTCAAGATGTCCGACCTCCTTTAAAGGTACTCCTGCTACATGCAGAAGAGCTGGGATGCACAATGTGTAGGAGAACACCAGGAAACCTGTCCTGCACACTGACAGAGCAGTCCAGCGCTTGATGTGAATGCAGTGGGATATGTTTTGCTTTAAGGCTTGGTCTGCCATCAATAACAAACTTTTTGGTGTTCTGAATAGTATTTCAGAACGATCATTTTGAATTAGGCCTGGAAGTTTCTGCTTGGAAACTTGAATGTCACCAGGTGCTGCTTCTTCATTTTCGGCACTTCTGTTCTCTGCGTGGCTTCCTAGGGAGGTCAGTGTTTCTAGTGGTGCTTTGCTTCATCCATATGGCTTGGCCTGGTGAAGGAATCCTAAAGAGAAGTGTTGTGTTTGGAGGAAGGAGTCAGTCAAAACTCTCGATGAATCTGTTGTTGGTTGGTAAACTTAAATCTAGAAACGGCTTGAATGCAAGACAAGCCAGGTTTGTTTTTCTGAGCAGAGAGGACGAGCTCTCTGACCATCTCAGAACCACGTTCTTTATACAGCGTGTCTTACACATGAAGTGTTTTCCTGCTTGCCCTCCCTCAGCCGCAGACGTGTGGTGGTGGGGTAGTCCCAGTGCAGCTGGCTGCTGGTGCTCCTGCATGTAGTGCTGGGTTTGCTTGGGTCGATGCAAACCACTTTGAACAAGTGCAACTTAATGCTCCTATAGGAAACTAAGACGATGCCTTCTCTCTTAGGATTTCTGGGCAAAAGGGCTGTGATCTTAAAAAGCCATTATCTCATTTATAATTTATGGATGCTGATGGTACTGTTGGATATACCTGTGTTTAATCTGAAGATGATCGTGTGAGCATCCCGCTGTGGCATTCAGCAGCTTAGTGGGGCGTGGGCTGTACGAGCTGGAGGGTGGTGAATAGAGAAAAGCACAGGATGAGAAGTGTGCGTGGAGCTGGCTTTTAAGGGCAGCCTGCTGTGGGGGAACTTGGAGCTTCTTACAGCATGTGGAAACCAACAACGAAGACGGGTTGTTTTCCAAACACTCGGGCTGAGGACGTAAGCTGCTTCTGAGAGGCTTTGCTGTACCTACGGGAAATCTCAGCCCTTGACCTGTTGACCTGCAGCAGTTCAAATTTTACCCATTTCTGCCAAGTGGATGTCATGTACTGAGCTCCTTAGATGCTGTTTAGAATAGACTTGAATTTACGATTAACTGGATTAACTTAAGATTTAACTGGCTAATAGTGGAGTAATAGCCACCACCATGCTTTGAGAATGTTATTTGTCTAGGAGTGGACATGCGTGCTGCTCTGCTGTGAAGGTGGCCCTTAACACTGGGGTGCTGTAGGCCAACCCCTCTGGCCTGTGGGGCTGTGCTGGACATCAATATATAATATTACTTAGACCATTCCTTACTGTTAATGGATTTTCCTTTGCAGAGGCTGCTGTGTTACGTTGACCTTCTAGACAAAGTCCTTTCTCATTCAACTTGGTAGATTTTATGGGGTAGGATATATTGTATAGGTGTGAAGGATAGAACGTAGCACATTGCCGCTCCCTGAATTCAGCTGTGTTGCAGGTGCTGTCATTGCCTCTGCGGTGCCTGTAGGGTGGATGGAGGGCTGGTGCTGTGACTTAGAGCTCCACTTGTTTAAGAAGTGCTAAACCTGATGGTTCTGATGTATGGAAAGGTAATTGAAGTGGTACACTGACCCGGAGCTTCAAGGGAGAACTGACTGGGAGCTGAGAGTTGCTTCGTGTTGAAACTACAACTTTGAAGCTGGGGAAAAAGGAATGCACAGAATGCATTACAGCAAGATACGCACGTTTTTATTTCTAGTGACAGAACTTTAAAGCTGATTTAACGATGAAACAATGACAGGTACTGGAAGCGTCTTTCAAAGGCATTGCTGGGCACATGTAACATGAAATCCAAGGAAAGGTCAGCTTCATTCAGCTACCCAATTACCTGCCTGAACTGTGTGTGCAGGGAGAGGGCTTGGCTTCTGCCCAGTGCTGTGAGTTAAACTTTGCCTTGTGGGAGAAGAAAAAAATATCGCTGTGAAGTTGAGTCTTTTCCTCTAAGTGGTGTCACAAACTGAAACGTTTGGGCTTGATTTGTCACTCAGCTTTTCTGCCAGCAAAGGCAAGAAACAGAGGTAACCAGACTGCACTGGAATACCCAAACCGTGTCTTCTGACAAACGTTTCCTGAGGTTCCTGACTTCAGTGGAGACAGTGTGCCAGCAGGATCCTCCTCGGCAAGCGTCTGATGGTCGTTTTTAAATCCCATTCTAATGTTGGTGTCACAAGGAAATAATGATGTAGTGAATGAAACTGTGTCTCAAAGCAGGTGTATGTACTATGCTTAAGTGATAATCCCTCATGATTAAAGGTAATAATAGTAGAACTATGTTGTGTCTCAGTAAAACACAGCTCATGGTATCATCTTCAGAAGTTTAGAAACTGTCTTCTTCATTGGCCCGGATGCATCGCTCCTGTAGTCATTAGAATGAGTCACTGAACTATGTGGACATGGTCAGCAAAGTAGCAGCTATGCCTAATTAGTACCTGGGGGGATAAAATGTTAATTAACATAGAAAGCTGCTAATGAGGGAGTCTGAGATGAGTGATGAGCTAGTGATGAATTCTGCAATCTTTCCTATCTTGTGAAAAGATTTCTGTCCAAGAGCAATGCTGCCGTTCCTGTTGCTGTACCTCGCTGTGCTCTGAGGTGTCATCCTGTGCTTTCCTGCACCTGAGCTCCACGTGTTGGTGAGCTGAGCCGGGAAGTGCTGGTGTCTCCACTTTGTGCACTGGTGTTGTGAATTCAGAAAAGGATGAAGATCCCAACGTTGACAGTTAAACTGAACACCTCCCTGTGCTTCACAAAGACCTTCTCATGCTCAGAAAGTTGAGTGTAAATGTGCGGGAGATGCTGCAGTTCCAATCTGTGGTAGGGTTTATCTAATTTGATAGGACTGACAGCGTTTGATTCTGAATTTCACTGAACCTTTTTTTGATCAGACCTCAGCTGGTTGCTCGGTGGGTAGGAGCAGTTCTGTGCGGAAACAAACTTAGATAAGTTGCTGGGTTTGTGGCATGAATGGATGAGGTGCTGCCAGCTGCTTGGTCCTTCATAGTGAAGCAAAGTGCTTAAGTAGGCTCTTCTGTAGAAAAAGATGGGTTAAAGACACCGTCTGCATCTGAAAACCCAACAGAAAGGGGAGGTGCAACTCCTCAGCTAGATGACTGCTCTTAACCCTAGCAGCTGTTTACTGACTGCTTGTGCAGCCTCGTGTTGAGAAACCCTGCTGAGATAGAAGTGCACTGTGGCCGTCATCGCGGAGATGCTGAGTTTGGGACAGCTGCAGCTTGCACAATGCTCTGCTTGTGGAGCCGCTGTGTGCCATGCTGGTGGGCTGCTTGCATCATCTGTCTCCAGGAGGAAGTTGGCTCTTGGGAGGATTTCAGCTGGGCTTGCCTTCTGTTGTACAGAGGAGGATGTGGGGAGGGGAGGGCAGGCACCCAGGAGGAGGTAGGTCCTCTTTTGAGTGTCCACATGTAATCAAGTTGCTCACATTCTGGCCTGGTGTTAGAAAGCTCAGATTTTATGGGTGGGCCCAACAGCCCAATTCTTGTCCAAGGTGTAAAAGGGTGAGTGAAAAACTCCGTTTGGCAGTTGTTTCACCTTGATGATTACAAAGGTTACAGCTCCTTACAAGGGTGGACAGTGATAGGAAAGGGGGGAATAGTTTTAAACTGAGACAGGGGAAGTTTAGATTGGATATGAGGAGGAAGTTTTTCACCCAGAGAGTGGTGATGCACTGGAACAGGTTGCCCAAGGAGGTTGTGGATGTCCCATCCCTGGAGGTATTCAAGGCCAGGCTGGATGTGGCTCTGGGCAGCCTGGGCTGGCGGTTGGCGACCCTGCACATAGCAGGGGGTTGAAACTGGATGAGCACTGTGGTCCTTTTCAACCCAGGCCATTCTGTGATTCCATTCCATGGTATTTGTAGCTGATGTGCTCTGACAGTCCATGGCGTGCTTCACTTTATTCAGAGAGTGGTCTGGTGCGTGAACAGAAGTAGGACAGCTTGTTCTCTGAAATAGTATTCTGTCTGGAAACCGCTGCTGTTCTGACAGTAGAAAACACTTTTCTTTACCACTCTAACGTTAAATCATAAATAATAAATCATCTATGTAGATAGCGCTTCCCATACTTTTGGATGAGCTATGAACCCCCTGGGACTTGTATTCCAGGTAACATAAGGCTGTTATTCCAAACTGTTCCCTTTTCTCCTGTTTCTGCAGGGATGGGAAGAGTGGGAGGTCTGGAGGGCTTTGCTTAGGCTTACTTTGCCACAGACTAGCCAGTGCTGTGAGTTACAGTAACCAAGTGTAGCTGGAGGAGTCACCCTATTGCCCTGCCTCATTGTTGCCTTTGCTTGATGCAATACAGAGCTAGAGGTAATGGTCTTTAGTTGCACCAGCGGAGGTTCGGGTTGGATATTAGAAAAAAAAAAATTCTTCTTGGAAAGAGTGGTAATGCAGTGGTACAGACTGCCCAGGGAGGTGGTGGGGTCACCATTCTTGGAGGTGCTCCAGAAGCATGGAGATGTGGCACGGAGGAAATGGTCAGTGGGCATGGTGGGGCTGGGTTCACTGTTGCATTAGGTGGTCTTTTCCAACCTTAACGGTTCTGTGATTTATTCCTTTGATTCTGTGATTTATTTCTTCATAGTACATTTAAACTCTCTTCATGTTGAATAAAGATTTAAAACATTAAACCACAACCTTCCTCCAGTAAGATTTTAGCAAGTCCTTTTTCACCTGGAAATCACAGCTGTCAGTTTGAGCTGCTCCCAGCAGACTTTGCCTTGGTTCTGCTCAGTTCACTTCTTTTGGTTTCAGCAGATGTTTATTTCCCTAAAACTTGAAGACAGGAAAAGTACTATTGTGGAGGATAATATGAGGAAAAGCTTAGCAACCTGAAAAGTATTTGGTGCCTATTCCAACTGAGAGCATATTTAGGTGGAGGGTTTTTTTTGGAGACACACACCTGTGAGCGATGGAGCCATTGCTGCTGGTATGAAGCACCCTGACATCAGAAACCCATCCTAGGCTGAAGTACGCTGATGGTGTTGGTGCGGTGGGATTGCAGCATCTGCCCATGCCCTCCTCTCTGCACAGCAGCTTGGGGATGCAGTCAGCCCTTCTGCAAGAACACAGCTGTGTGCAATTCCTTGGCCCATGCCTGGCGGACCGTGTATTTATGTTGTAATTCTCTGAAAATGTTGCCTGTTCTTTCTGGGGAAAGAGGAGATAGGAGTTCAGTGGTGACCTTAATTCTCCTCTCTGTCTGTAGTTCAAAGGCTTGGAATAAAACCTGTGGGACAAAGTTCAAGCCAAGCTGTTGTTGACATTGGCCCGTATGTTTCATGGGCATGGGCTGAGACATGGCACCGGCACTGAGCTGGGTTTCATGTTTCTGGTGCCCACTTAGGGAGCCCTGGCTTGGCAGGATACCACTGCTGCTCTTACCCATGCAGTCCTGACTGACCCCAAGTCTGGAGAGCTCCCCTGTGGCTCCAGGGGGGAAGCAGGCATCGTTTTGGGGATGGCTTTACAGGGAAGCTTGGTACAAAGCTTGGGGGATGTAGGAGGAGAGTGGTGGAATACTGCTGCAGTCTTGTCTGTCTATTTGTTTGTTTGCTTCCTTCTTTTTCACTGCTAGGAGGAAAGCAGTAATTAATACAGCTGGATGTTAAATGCAGCACTGTCTGTTGGCTCCGACTCCTTCCTAGGGCTCTGTTTCCAAACTTAGCACCAGGCGGCTGCAGACGACAGCTTTCAGCTCAGGATCAATCTTAGGGGGGAAAAGTGTTGGGCAGTCATCTGTGCTTTTCTGTTCTATGTATCTAAGGTATCCAGATAACCAGGTATCTAGGAACTTGATTTTAAATAAAGCTATTTTCAGAATGCTGTGTTCTGGTTTTTGAATGAACTTCTTCCCCTGCAGTGTATTAACACGGCACTGTCAAAGCACTGCCAGTGGACAACAGTTTCAAAAGTAATTAAATATGGGAAAACAGTTTTACCATAGACTAGTTGGTCCCAAATATCTGTTCTTTATGATGTCATTGAAGTACTCCCTCTGAGTAGGATGGTCATGATTCTAATTTGAGGTCATGCTTTGTTTATGTTTCTTGCTGATGGGAGTGTGAAGGAGTACAGAGTGTGTACACATCCAAAAGCAGCTAACACACTTGGCAATCTTTATAAGGGTATATTTATCCAGTAAACATCATGTAATAGGACCTAGTAGGTTCCCAAATGTGGAAGGTGTGCTGTAATGGAAATTGTGTTAAGGTTATGGTAAAGCTTTGAGAAGTGTTTTCTTTCCAGAGCTTTAAAGTTGCTTCTTGCAGTCAATGTATGTGACTCGCTTTCATTTACCACCTTGTAAAATCTTTCAAGACTGATTTGGTTCTGTCTGAGGGCCTCGTTTTCCATGCATGTGGCTGAAAGTGATTTCTAGTTTTCCCTACTTCTGGATGGACAAACCTTCCAAGCAGAACAGCTCGCTGAATTTAGTTGTGTGAGGGTTGGGACTCTGCAGCTTTTACATTAGTTTTAAACTGGAGGAGGCATTTAAATAATGCCATTGGATCTGCATTAGAACCAAAGCAGAACGCGCTCTGAGTAGCTTTCTCAGTATTTCTGATAAAAGTTCAGGAGACCCAGTTGCTAAATTTAGGGATGTAATTCTAAAATAGGTCACTTGTCATCTGTGGTTTACGTGTACCACGCTGCTCATGTCGGCTCATCCGAAAGTGTTGCTCTGTCTGCTACCAGGCGTAAGGGGGTGACAGCTTGAAGACTTATTTCAATACCAATTGTCTTTTCCTTGCTTTGCAGGAAAATCTTCGCTGACGATTCAGTTTGTGGAAGGACAGTTTGTTGATTCCTATGATCCAACTATAGAGAACAGTAAGTACTTAATTGATAAGCTGCTCTTCTGTAACTAACTGCATCAGAAGTCATTGTTCGTATTATTTATGTAGGCACTTAAGTAGTAACGTAACAGCTCGTTACTTTAACAGGTAAATACGTTGGATGTTGAGCCCCTGTCTGGAAGCTGGAATAAAGTAAGCAGCAGAACGAGGTTTTTTGATTTATATCATAATAACTAGCAGTCAGTGGCCATCAGCACGTTTTACTCAGGATTATTCTACTGGATGGAGCTGAACCTCAGATACTACTTTTTGAAGAATGTCTTGCTTTGCTTTAGCAAGTCAAGCTGGTTAATTTGCCCTTTGACCTAAATGATCTGCTAGTCTATGTATGAATGTCCAAACACTGTCACAGTGTGTTGTTTTATTAGAGTTATAAACGAGGCTTGTTTTGAGATGCGTCAAACAAGATCTCATACATTAGATTTCATTATTCTAAGTATTATCATAGAATCATAGAATGGCTTGGGTTGGAAGGGACCTCAAGGATCATCAAGCTCCAGCCCCCCGCTGCATGCAGGGCTGCCATCTTAACATCACTTAGGTCAGGTAACTTCTCATTACCTGCACTTGACAAATGCAAAGTGTTTTAAGTAAACTTGTAGATTTCCGTAGGTATATGGGAGTGACTTAAGAAGCAGGGAGTCAGAGGCTGTCTCTAAAGGGTGGAGAGTGCCCGCAAGTCTTGATTTAGGATTTTGGCACGTTGGCACAGGACTGGCTTGTTTCACCCTTTACAAACTCTCGTCCACAGAAACATACTGGCTCTAATTGGTGCTCTCCAGCTGTGTATCTATCGCTGGCAGCGTTTAACTACATGTACTCATTTTAAAACTCCTCATACAGATTTACTTTCTACCTGGATTTGGTTAGAGTCTTTATGTTTTCCACCAGGCTTCATGATGTATGCGTGGATGATTCATTTGCAGGTGAATTCTGCACGTATTTGGCTCTTCCTTGGCACTGCTCACTTAATGTTAAATGTGTTGTGGCCATGAAAACTGTGGGCAGGGGACATCCTGGAAATGTTTTTCCTGAACATTTTGTGTGACTCCTTTGTACAAAAAACAAGCAGCATTATTATTTTGCTGGAAGCCTTGTGATCTGCGGCATGGCTGGAGGAAGTTGCTTTCTGAAAGGTAGAGAATTGAAGGGCCCTTCTTCTATCAGAATGTGTTGCTGGGGAGTAGGGGTGAGACCTAGAAGATATGCCCCGGGGATCAAAATAGCAGGAAGTCTACCTTAGTATAAAACTATTCTTCTGAATGGTCTGTCTTTGTTTCTTTTACATGCTTTTTATGAATGCAGACTCTTGATGGGTCAAGTGTATTGACACCTCCAGCTGTATGCTTTTGAGCCTGTCCAGAGTTGTAAGACAATCAACATAACCAACGTTTAGTGTTTTACTCACTTGTGGTTTTGAATCTGGTTAATGATGCCAAAAGGGCTTCAAGGGTCCAGATTCCTGTAGAAGAGACTGTGTTGAGAATGCTGCATTTTTCATAGAATCACAGAATGGCCTGGGTTCAAAAGGACCACGGTGCTCATCTGGTTTCAAGCCCCCTGCTATGCGCAGGTTCGCCAACCACCAGACCAGGCTGCCCAGAGCCACATCCAGCCTGGGCATCCAGGATTTTTTGCAGTGGTTTAAAGCAGGCTGTCACACTTTAAACTTTCATATAGGGATTGGGTGTGCTCTAGTGTTACAGCACTTGAAATAAAAATATAGGCTAAAGGATTGCCTGGCCTGTGTAAGTTCTGTTTTATCTCCAGAAGATTGCAGCTGACGATCATCAAAGTATTATCAGCACTGATGAATGGCTGGAAAACTGTAGTACCAATGATAACTTCGCCTTCGTAATTTTTGTCTTTAAATGATGTAACTTGCATGAAAAATTGAGTTTAAAATTAAATTGCATAGGAAGGTAACTATAGCTCAGCTTTTTCTTAGGAACAAGTGTAAAATATAAGCCTTGAACTACGAGGGTATGACTGAGTATTCTAGTGGCTTCGTTTTCCAGTGGAAAAAAACCTCTACCTTCTTTGGAAGGGGCACAGGGAAAATGAGCTGCATCGGGTTTCACTTAATGTACAGAAAAGTCAGCACTTCTTTGGTGCTGTGTTTTCCTTTGCTTCTATTCAATTAGAACCAGAAAAGTTGGTTTATCTAAGCTAATAAGCACATTGAATTCAGTTGCTTCCAGTAAACTTGCACATCGGGAAGGGTAACTTGTAGGATTTTGTGGCAGCAGTGGCGGTGAGTTAATTGCTTAACAAAGTAGAATTTCCTCTTCCTAATGTTCCCAACAAGAGTGACGCTGTGATGGGAGGCTGTTAGTGAGGCAGCAGGGTGGAGAAACCAGTGGGACAATCACTTGGGAAATGGTGGTAAGAGAAGCAAAGCCGTTGCAGAGCAGGAGCTCGTGGAAGGAGCCTGCGTGGACGCTGAGCTGGATGGACACAGACTGGCTCAGCCCTTCGTGGAAAAACAGAAGGATTTGGAACTCTTAAACTGGGATAAGCCCAAGAATCTTAATTTGTCAGAAGGAGTAGAAAATGAGAATGTGTGCACAGCTCCAGTGTTTTTTGATACAATTGTTATTAAAAGGGTATTAGAAAGAGAAGGTTGAAGGCGCGCTAGTGGTTGTGGAGGCAATACACGTAGGTTCAGATGGTTGGATAAGGACATCCTTAAGGCTCAGCTTCCATGCGCGTGAAGGCAGCTGCCCTGCAGGGGTGACAGCGCTTGTGCTTGGGAGCTGCTGCCAAGCAGTGCTCTCCAGGGCTGGGCATGGGGCTTTAGCTCTGCTGTGTTACACACCTGCTGCAAAAGCTGTCCTGGCGATGGGCATTGACTTGGACTGAAGACAGTCAGAAAGGGATGTGGAAGGTGGTAACTGATGTGCCCTTACGAGGAGGTTACATTTACCATTTGGTAGCTCTGGGAGAGGTTTTACACTGCTCCCCTATCTCTGCTCAGTAGCACCGTTGATCTGAAGGTCTGTGTTTGTGTGCCTGGTTCTGATTCCTTACCACAGCGCCTTGTTTTCACAACAGTTGCCATTTGAGCAGCATTTGCAAATCTTCTCATTCATGTTTGTGAAATATACTGCTTCTTAGGGAAGCAGTAGTCAGCAGCCATGGAGTTGCTGTGCGAGTCACGCTGCTTCTTGGCTGTAGCATCTGCTGGGGCTGCACTGTGCAATTACAACTGCATCAGAGTGGGTTTGTGCTGAAGGAGGAGGCTCTTCTGGTGCTGGGAGTCCCTGCTGTGAGCTGGCAGGTCCTTGTCCAGCCTGCGTTGACTGCCCCACTGCTTCCCTTCCCTGCTCTGACACCCATTGCACAGTACCAATGGTGGTGTTGTTTCTGCTTGGTCTATTCTGGGCTTCTAGAAGAGCTGCCATCTGTCCCTGTCCCTTTTTAAATATTAACTTCATGAGGCTCTTGAACCTACTTTGATTGCAGAGAGTTTTGATGTGGATGGGAGTTGTCAGGAGACCGGAGGGTGGCTGCTGTGCTCAGGCACCTGTAATGCACTGTGTCTCCATGTTTGAAACACTGATGCTGCATACAGCAGCCCTGCATGTTAACATCTGCTCAAGCAAGAATTTGTATCAGCCAAAAAGCTATTGTGCATTCTTGCTACATAACCCTCCAACCTTGTGCAGCAGTGCCAACAGCTCGCTGACCGCAGCATGCAGGCGCAGGTGCTAACGCAGCTGTAGTGCTGGGACAGATGGGGTATGGTTGGTAGGAGCTCTCTGAGGCTTCATTCAAATTGCACGTGTTGCTACTGTAATGGAAACTGCGTGGCTGCTCTGTGCTGTGCATGTAGACGCTTGCCTTATGGAATCATTAAAATCATTAAGGTTGGAAAAGACATACTAAGATCACCAGGTTCAACTACTGGCCCATGCCCACAGTGCTGCATCTCCATGGTTTTGGAGCACCTTCAAGGATGGTGACTCCCCCACCTCCCTGGGCCACCCATTCCAAACAGCAAAATGTGGCTTTGTTCTGTTTCAGTTGCTCCTTTGTATGAGCATGCTTTGAGTGATTTAGGCAGGCCAAATCTGAGAGTTTTGGCTGCCTTCAGTGTGGAGCTAGCCCAGTGACTCGAGATGATGTGCTGTGGAGGTGTGACAGCAGCAAGCACTGGGGGCAGGAGGAAGGCTGGCAGAGCTCAGCTTCAAGGAGACCCTGTGCAAGAGTCAGGAGGCGTGGGCAGAAGCTAGCACAGCTGGATGGAGGACTGCACAGCTGGATGGAGAGGAGTCAGCTCTGCTGCAGCTTGAGGATGGACAGTCTGAGACGTGATCAACACAGCACTGCAGTGCTGGCTATTTCCCCAGTAATCATTGTGAGGAAAGGAAAGACTTCCTCCGACCATTAGCAGCTAGGAAAACTGCCTTCACCTGTATACAGCATACATGTTACCGGTGTGTCTGTGCTGCCCTGTGATCTCAGACTGAGGGCAACATGAAGCCCTGAAGCTCAGCTTGCGTGCTCTGGTTGGTATGCGCGGCGCTCGGCAGCACGTTGTGCTCCACGAGCTCTGACACGGTTTGCTTTTGCAGTTGCATAATGCAGACACTGAGAAAGGTTCCTCAGCTTGCAGTGTGTTGGCATTTCATAAACCCTGGGAAGAGCAGCAGTTCTCATCTCGTAGGAACTGAATGTACTTCCTGACTAAGGGCTGAACAGACTGGTAGCTGCAGCAAATGTGCAAGTGCTGTGGGGAACTTCAGCTAAATGCTCATTATTTAGGTTTAGCGTGTTCTTCGGTTAGCCTGTGTGTATGTTAGCCTCAAAGAGGTTTTTGTAAATCCAGATCATTTACCTCGTGGTGTTTGTATCCAGGAAATCGATCGCGCTAAACTGCTTGGAAACTGGGGAAAATAACCTGTGTGAAGTTCAAAGTTAGCTTCAATGTTAATTGCATTTGTGCCTCGTGTTAACCACAAATTACAGATGCCTGCAAGTCTCTTTGAAATGATGTGTAGTAGTAGAGCTTTTTTTTACTCTTTGTTTCTAAGCAGCTCTAAAGGAAAAAAAACAGAATGCATTGTAAGAGTCTTCTGAAATTTTAAAGTCAGTTTCTAAGTTTCAGTACCTACAGTGCTCTAGTTAAAAGCACAGCAGCCTGATGCAGCCTTCTACTTTAAAGCCTGTAACTAACATTCTTTTTCTGAACCCTTCAGCTGGCAGTGGCAGAGATGAGTGACTTCTGTCCTTACTTTGTTCATCGTTTTGAAACGTGTATCTGGTGTTTTTTTTATTCTAGCTTTTACAAAACTGATCACAGTAAATGGCCAAGAATATCACCTTCAGCTGGTGGACACTGCTGGCCAGGTAAGTACCTTTCCCCCTTTGCATCTTTGGAGTTAATGCAACAGGTATTGGTGCTTGGGAAGAGCTACCCTGGTTGTGACCGTGTGTTCAAAGCTGAAACTCAATTTAAATGATTCTACTTTATTTTGTTCCCCCAAAACAATTTTTGTATAGTGTTTATGCACTTTTTTTCCTATTGAAATAGTAGCTAATGCTTGAAGTACATATACCTAAAAAAGCCAAGAAAGGGCTGCCTTAACTTCAGTGTACCAAAGTTCTTAAGTAATCTGCTTGATACTTATGGCCTGGTTGTCATCTTTAATTGGAAAATGCCAATTCAATAAACCACACAAAAGTTTTTCTTGACTTTCTTCAGTTTGTGTGCTCTAGCACCTTGGTTTACATCCATTAAGTAGTCAGGCAGAGTAGACAGCAGCACACATAGGTAGCGCTCACCAGGCTGCAAAGAAACTCCTGCAGTTTGTTTACATTGCTAAGTAAGTGAAGGTTCATGCATGCATGCTTCTGGGCTTGGTGTAATGAGGGGGAATGCAGAAGGAGATGGTAAACAAATGTCTGTGGCGTGGTCAGTAGCTTCATGAAATAGAGGTGCTAATTACACAGGGATGCTTGGCAGAACCCACAGGTGAGTGCCTGCTCCGTGCACGGGAGGGCTCTGTGTCTTGAAGGGCTGTGCTTAAGAAAGGGACTGCTAAATCCCTTACCATTTTCCTGTCTGCGTGCTCTTCCTTTCTGTGAGTTCTGGTATTGTGCCTTTGGGTTTTCCCAAACTGTTAGCTTTAAGCAGCCAGTAAAGTACGCAGGCAGTGCTTTCGACATGAAAGCTGCAGGACGTTTGCTCGTAGCTGGGAGAGTATTCAGGGCTGTGACCTTCTAGGACTATTTGATCACTTTCAGGGAGAGCTACATGATGTAAGAATAACTGTGTGCCGTAATTATATGCTGTCAGCTTGTGGTGCTAATCAGCAGCGCTAGATCTACAGGTAATCAGTCAGAGGGTTTAGTAACAGCATTGACCACGCATACTGGGGTCATAAACACGTTGTTTGGGAAATAGAAATCAAGTAGAATGGCACAGCTAGTATTTTTCCCAGTCTGTGGTTATTTCCAGCCTTGATTCTTCCTGTGAATGACTTGAACTTTGAGTTGTGGCTCACAGGGTTAGAGGGAGAGATAATGTTGGGTTATGGAAGGTGTGGTTTGAACGAATTTCTCTCAGTTAAGTCTTGCTTAATGATCCATAGAGCATCCTTACGTATGCAGTATAGCAAAGATTATATTGCAGATTTATGTCATGTACTTGAAAACTTGGCTATAGCTTGAAAAGTTACAGCTCTGCTCATTTTGTCACCTGGCAAAGTTCTTAATTTGATCCCCAAGTTCCAGGAAGCATCGTGGGGTTTTTTTTTTTCCCCTTTCCTGACAAGTTAAAAAAAAATAGTTTTCTTGGTACCTGTTTTCTGTCTTGTGCCTCTTTACCTCTCACAGTTACATGTTCAGGTTTACATAGCTGAGTTAAGCAGGAGGTTCACTGGGGGACCTCAGAACAGGATGTAACAACAAATCTTATCTGAACCTGAATTCAAACTGTGGCAATCCTGAGTAATCGCAGATAAAGGCAAATAACTGCGGAGCTGCACTTTCACCTGTTTTACTTGCAGGCCAGCTCACATCCCTCTGTGTTGACACTGGGATTACACAGCCAGCAGAGAGGGCAGCTTGGCATTTAAGCGGAGGTGGGGGAGGGCTGCCCTCAGTGTGTAGCATTAAAGGCAAATAAGGGCATCATGTGCAAGTGTCGTTCTTTCAAACTTTTTTTGGCAGAATCTGGGAAGTTGATTATAAAATGTTGGGGGGGGGGGGGGGGTTGGCATTTGCCTATTAAGGAAGTTTGCTTTCTGTTAGCTGTCTAGATTTAAGCTGCATGATTGCACCGCTCCATCTGTTCAGTCATGACAATATACAGGGAGGTTATGCATCTTCAGCTAAAATTAACATCCTAAGAAACACAAGCTTAAAAAATGGAGAGCTCGTGCAGTAAGGTGTGTGGCTCCTGTCAAAATGCAAATGTTACCTGGGAACTTCTATTAGAATGTTTCTATTTCAGCGTTTAACGTGGAATTCTTAGTATTAGTGTTGTGGTTTCTGCATTCTGTCAATCTGTTTCGGTTACTGAGTTGTTCATTTGCATTTTCACAGGCGTTGTAAATGTAGAGGTTTATTGTCCGGGTTTGGTTTTTTACATTGGTCGGTGCTGGTGGTGATATTGCTTTGGTGGTTTTTTATTTCTCATCGAACAATTGCCATATAATGGAAACTTCTAGTTGCCATGAAGCAGGTAATGGCTGCAGTTCTTGCATCAGTGATGAGAGTTAGCTAGTTTGGTACGCCACAGCTGCCTAACAGACCCCATAGGTAAGTTAGTTGTGGTCAGTGCCCCTTGATATGTGGAACTGCTAGATCCTGTCTGCAGCTGCTGAAATCTGGGATTTGGTGGAAATGTATCAGTAGCAAGGTAAGAGGCATAACTGCTAATTAGTGGTAGGACAGAGTGGATGTTTTGTACCGGGGTAAACTGATAACTGAGCAGTGTAAGAGGATTGGGGATAGCTTTAGCTGATCCGTAGTCTTAAGAGGGAATAAAGCGAAAAAGCTGTAGATTAAATTGTAGAGTATACAGACTAACAGGCTAACTAAGCTGGTGCCCCACGCTCGCTTTGCTTTCTCTTTATTGGGTAAAGATTCCACGCCTGGCATTATGATGAAGAAACCTAATTCTCAGGATTACACAGAAATATTCTACGGATGTGACTAACGGCTGCTAGTGATCTGCTAGCGTCAAGCTCTCAGCATGGGCAATAAGTAATTCAATTGCAATATTCCTTCTACAGGATGAATACTCCATATTTCCTCAGACATACTCCATAGACATCAATGGCTACATTCTTGTTTATTCAGTCACGTCAATAAAAAGGTAACAAAGTCTGTTGTTCTCCTGCTTCACGTGTTAGCCATATACATATCAGCTCAGCTCCTGCCTCTGCTTTATTTTTCTTTACGTATGTGTAATTCCTTCAGTCTCTTTGCCTTAGAAACGTAACTGAAATACCAAAGAATGGCTTTTCAGAATTTTCCCCTCAGATCCACATGTCACAAAGCACTTTGCAGACCGAAGCGGGAGGTGCTGTGTGAGAAATGGGGCGGTGCTGAGCTCCAGTGATTGTGTGTAAGTGAAAGCACTTAGACTGGTCCCAGGAACAAACAGGCTTTGTGCTGTAGCGTGAGAGGCAAAGATGGAGGTCAGCATGAACCACGAGGGCACTGCACGTTTATGTGAAGAACCAAGCTAGGTGTTCATCTGTCCCTCAGCCTAGCAGCTTGCTGGAGTACTGAGATTCCTTTGGCTTCCCATCCTGACTCGTTCTGATTAACCATCAAAAACTTTCTCATAAGCAGCAGTAGGAGACTTCTGGCCTGTAGACTCGCTCTTGCTGTGCTGCAGCAAATCTCTTCTTTGAGATTTTCCAGAGTTTCTGTCTTGTCCTCACTGCTAACTGTAGTCAGTCCTCACGTGAGGAGAGGCTCCGCCATAGCTGGAGAAGCACTTAGAAGTGTCTCAACCTTCTTTAAGGTATTGTCATCTTCTGTTATTTTATCCTTTCCCTTTGGTCTACTTAATTTAAGTACAGGTCAACCTTGAATCACTCTTAGTTTCCTAATACTGTACAGCATCTTCAGCCAAAATAATCCTCTATTTTATTTTTCCTTTTGTTGAAAATGATGTTAAGACCTGCGGTCTTTCACTTCAGATAGAAGAAAAGTGCTGCTTCCCTTGCACTTGTAAGCTGATCAGCTTTTGACAAGCACTGAAGCATTCCGTGTCTTTTCCTCTAAAGCAGGAAGAAGTCATCCTGAGTGTCCTTCAGTAAGATCTTCATAAACTGCAGGTGAAACAGCTTTCTTATTGGCTCTTCTGTACTTCTCAGAAAATGGATGTGGTCTGGTCATCAACTTCAGCTGCTTCTGAGTTCTTTAATGTTGAGCAGATTTTCAGTTCTTCATTCTTGGAGTTCTTCATTCTTGGTTTCCATCTGTAGTTTTGAAGTAGTGAACAGAAAGCACGTGTGTCTGGGGGGAAATGCAGCAGATGGTAGGCTTTCATGTGTGTCTTAAGAAACTGATTTTTTTCTTCTTTATTTCTCCCTCCCTTAATCAGAGATCTATTGTTGGTGCTGAGCGACCTGTATAAAGTTGGAGTAGCGTTCCCAGTCCTAAGAAGAAATTCACATTGTTCAGTCTTTGATTCTTGATCAACTTAATCTTCTTGCTTTCTTTTTTTTTTCTTAGAAGTTTCAAAGTATTGGTGATCCTTTCTTGTTCGGTTTCTTAGCTTAGTTCAGTGTCAAGATGGTGTTTAGGCAACAGAAGAGATCTTCCACTGTACTCTGGTAGTTTAGGTGTCTTTCCCGGGCAACCAGATTAGTCACTGTCTGTCCTTATTTCTGTCGAAGTGTGTATATCGATCGGAGTGCTGATCCAACTGAGTGCGAGCTTTGGCATCAAACTAAATAGAAATGTCCTCTGAAAATTATTTTCTTCCCTGCTGATCTCCACTGGGAAGTTTATAACGGGGCTTGAGTGAAAGCTGATGCCCTACATTTGTAATATTCCCAGACTCTCAGCTGTGAGGTTACTGGAAGGCTTTTGCTCTAGTTCAGCTTAATTAAATTCCAAATTTGTATCGTGCTGTGTTCCATGATCTTGTACAGCACGGCTAGTAATCCTTCAGGCTGTATTTCACACTGTTTTCCTGTAACCCTGTTTGTTTAGCAGATCTGGAAAGGGCCTTTTATGGTCTGCAGACCTCTTGCTGTTTCACGACTTGGTGTGATGTTGGGTTGTTTTTTTTTTTGAGGGGGGGAAGAGGGGTGGTTGTTGATAAGGGTTTTAATTTGTGCCTTTGCTCCTTGTAGCCATGTTTGAGAATGCTTTCCAAATTAATTAAATTGATCTGGTCAGTCGAGTTTCATTCTGGGTAGTTCTTACCAACTTGTTTCTGTGCCAGAATCGTGTTGGAATTTAAATAGCACTTCCCTTTCGGTTTTCACCTTGATCTATTAATAAAGATCAGCTGTTAATCCTTAGTCTATTTCTCTAAAAATTGAGCTCTAGATGAGCAGAAGCTGGGAACTGGGCAGCACAATGTAGAACCACAGGTGAGGGCACACACTGTGCTGTGCAGTGGCATGGTGTTCTGGCTGTACTGACAGCAACTTACCTAGTAATAGAAAGTGACTGTATTACATTGGTGACTCAGCCATCCTGTGGCTAGTATGCTGCGTCTCTCCTCTTGCTTCAGGCTTAGAAACAGTTCTGTGGTCTGTATCAGGATTATTTTGAATGATTTCTCCTTTGGTTTTCAGGGTCATCTGATTCTCTCTGTAGTGATGCCTTTGCACTTGGTCACAGCTGAACACCGTTCAACTCTTACTTCTGAGATACTCTGCTGAAAGTCCAAGACCAGTTCCCAAGCCCAGAAATTCACTTATGTATGAAGAGCATGAGCTCTTCATAACCCTTAATTCCTTCCATTGTTTCCATATTTACGTAGTTCTGTACTGTTTGAGTCAGTAACAGCAAGGTGTGCTGGACTGAGTTACTTTTTTTTTTGTACACAATTCATCTCTCTGAGTAGGATATACTAAATCTACTCACTCAACATGGAAGTGTTGAGTTCTGCTCGGTCTGTAAAACTGTTGCTGAAGTAATGCAAACAGACCTCCTCGGCACAAAATCCTTCTTATCCACAGTAGTGTTTATTGCTCAGAAGTGAGAAGCTTTAAGGAGTCCCAACAGCCTGAGTTGTGCATTCAGGTACCAGTTCTTTGAGAACCCAGAGCTGGAAGTACATTGGAGTGCTGCCCTATTTGTAAGAGCTTCAATTCTAATATAAGTGCAGTGCAGAGTGAAGACCCTTTCTTCTTGTGTAGCTGTGTGTCGGGTCTGTGAACCCGCACCTCTCTTAAAGCTCAGGTGTGCGCTTCATGCACCAGCATCTTTTTTTCCACAGTGTAATCAGAAGAGCGCAACGTCTGCTCTTTCACTCTGTTGAAAGCTTGTTCTCAAAAGCATTAAACCTCAGACGTGGGGTTTCAGGCCTCACAGTGTTGTGCAGCACTGTTCCTTATCTCCAGTCATGCAAGCATCATGTGGGCAGCAGGTGAGCTGTCAGCTGCCTCAACAACCACTGCTTTGCTGCTGTCTTGCCCATCAGGTTCCTCGCTATCCACGAGAAATTGGATTTCAGCCTTCTCTTGGTTTTCACAGAATGCCAAAACAAAGCACAAATAATTCTATAGGAGTTAAGATTTATTAAAAGTTATGTATTCCTTCTTGGTGGATTGTGCTTAACTGAATGCTATTCCTTTGAAACGGCTTTAATCTGACATGCTCATCCAGGTGTGTCGGACTCTAGTAGCTGAATTTCTCACTGTGAATGCAAACCGGATTGGAGTGGGCATGGGGGCTTTTAGCACTGTGTGTTAGATGCACCTGTCCTGGGTAACGTTTATTTCTGCAAGTATCAGAACCGGGTGGGCTGTAGCGAGGTGCAAAGTACTGTTTGCTGCTGCCTCTGGGACCATTTTGTCTGTTGTACACAAACCGGTAACACTTCAGCATCGTTGCAGTTCTGTCACTGTACGTAATTTATAACACGGCGATCTACATATGCATTTAATTGCTTGCATGTTGATTGGGTATTAAGGATAAGCATTGGAGTGCATGTGTGACTTCATCCCTTTATTTTGCAGTTTTGAAGTGATAAAAGTTATCCATGGCAAGTTATTGGATATGGTGGGAAAAGTCCAGTAAGTAGTGACACTTTCATCTCATTTCACTGCAGGCATGTTGCTAGTACTTTGTTCAGTATACTATAACTGTTCTGAAGTTCTGAACTTTCTTTCACAGAATACCCATTATGCTGGTTGGAAATAAAAAAGACCTGCATATGGAACGGTATGTGAACTCCAGTATGTGGGAAATGCAAGGCAGCAGCCAGCATTCCTGTGGCTGCCGTGGCCAGTTTTGTTCTTGGCTTTCCATGACTAAAATCAAAATGTAGGTTACGACAAAGGTACCAGCAGGGAATTGTGTCCAGAATGTGCCATAGCAGCTTCTGTTGTGATGTTGATTCTTGCTAAAAGCTTCCAAAAAAAGTAGCTGAACATTTCTTTCAAGATGAGTAAGGAAGTGTCTCTTTTTTTTTTTTTTTTACCCAAGACGTGAGATGCTGCTGCAGCTTAGGGAAACAAGTCAGTGTTTGGGACAGATGCTCTCTTTTGGGTCACATAGGAGAGTTCTGCCTGGCGCAGCAGTGAATTTGACAGCAGCGAATAGAAACTGTGTGGGACCAGGCTTTTCAGAATGTTCTGTGTGCCTTAAGTGCCTCAGTCCTGTGGGGCCATTGCTGAAGCTTCAGTCTTTCTGTGAGTTACAAAGAAACATGCTTTCCTCTCTTTTGCCAGGGTGATCAGCTATGAAGAAGGGAAAGCTTTAGCAGAGTCCTGGAATGCAGCTTTCTTGGAATCTTCTGCTAAAGAAAATCAGGTAACAGATTTAAGATTCACTTATTTGAATAGTAATGCTATGGAATGACTCATAGTGTCACTTGATAAAGGAAACTAAATATCTTCATGTCCTGTACAGATAGTTTGTGTAGATGGTTGGAAACAAAATGGGTGTCTGCATTCAGGTTTACGTATGTATGCTTTCTGATGCAACTGTAAGTTAAGGGGTGAAACGGGGATCTGAAAGTTAAGCTCCACTGAACAAAACAAAGCAGTTGGTGGCAAATTCAAACTTGCATCTCTGCTGTGTGTGGGGCAGGGTCTGTGATCTGCTGCAATGACCTTGAATAGGGAGCTCCTTGTTGCTTCGGGGGTGGGGGGGTGAGTTGGTGTAAGGGAACGAAGCTCACGTTTTAAGGGGCTGGGGAGGACCTGGTCTGTCTAGTGGGGGGAATAATAGTTTTCTGGGCACAGAACTAATGAGAAAAATGTTAGACCAGAGCAGTGAGGCAGGCAGACACTGTTGTGTTACGGTTGTAGTGAAGTTGCTGTAACCTCCTTCAAAACACTTTCTGAATATATTCCGGAGTTTGTATTTGTTCCTGTGGCTTATCATAACACTTTGTCACTGATTTGATGCCCTGCACTTGAGTATTTAAGCTACAAGAACATACTGGTGTGAGCTTGAGGTGATTAAAAGCTACTATAGGTTGAGGGTGCTAGCCTTTCTAACTTATTTTGTGTTGCTGTTTTTAATGTAGGTCTTGCCAACGTCAGTACTGTTGAGTCTTGCAGATGTGAATGTGTGGTGGGGTCACAGGGGCACTGTCAGTTTGTGTTTAGAGAAATTGGTCCTTATGCACAAGTGCTTACATTGTCTGATATTTAACCTAATACAGTCACATCCTTGGATGCTCTCAGCAGCAGAATCAGAAGGGCAGTCCCATAGGTAGGGCAGCACCTGCATGAGCAGCCTTTCTTTCCCCTGTTTTCAGCTCCAAAACAAGCAGCTGCTGACTGATAACTTGTGGCTCTACTGGAAGCAGACAGTTGTGTAAAGTTGGATTTTCCCTGGCAGGAAACTTGCAGTTTTTTTTTCTCCACGTATGGAATACTTGGAATTAGTTTCTAAGTGCTTCTGTTTCTGGCTAAGAGTTGCACTAACCATGTCAGAATTGGCTGTGATGAAAGCATGCAGTTCCTTAATATCTTCTCTACTTCTGGGGAGCCTCAGATGCATACCTGGAGAAACGAAATCGCCAGCCTAAGGACAGAGCCAGTTAAAAGGAGGAGATTATTTATTTATTTTCAAACAACTCAGTACTTCTGGAATAGGCAGAGCTATTGTTTGTGCTTTTTTTTTTGGCCGTAGTTCACGATGTGTAACAGTGTAGTAATTCATATCTTACAGAATATCTTACTAATAACTCTTTTGAAGTTTGTATTGTGTATTGTCTTGGTTAAAAAAGAAAAAAGAAAAAAAGCTGTGTATATTCTGTGTATATTTATGCAGAGAAGCTACAAGCTTTATATGATGCTTGGCATGCCTTGCATATTAAATTGCTGTGTTAACAAAGTCCCATTGACTGCCATGGATTTGTGCCTGTCCCTTGGTCTCAGAGTATCCGCATTAAGTTAGCTACGTGCTGAGATTCGTATGGGGAACTGGTGCTGGGATAGAACTCCTCCTTGCTGTGGAAGTTACAGTACAGCAGTAAGGTCATGCCTTGTGTGTAATACACCTGGAAACTGGCTGAGCCATGATGTTCAGGAGATGGTGCGTTGCTTTGCGGGCCCACAACGCATGACCAGCTTTTGGGCATGTGATGGGCTCCTTCTGGATGCTTGGGACATGTGCAAGAAAGCATGATGAAGCCCAGAGTGGGGCAACTCTCTTCATGTTCCTGCAGATAGTTGCTGAGGAGTGGTTGTTGCTGAAGGAGGTGGATGATTGAGCTTGGAAAGCGAAGTAGTAGGCCTGGAGCTGTAAGGTTCTGGGGGAAAAAGAAGTCTTGTGTCTGAAATCTGTCTGCTTTTGGTGGATGTGGAGCAGGAGTACGACAGTGTCTGGTGTGCTGGTCTGAAATTGGTTTGGTACATGGGGCAGCCTACGGAGAGACTGTAGGCTGATTCCAGTTTGACCTACACGGTCTGTCCTTTATAGCAGCTCTTAGCAAGGCACTCTGAAAGGAGAGGAGGCATTCCCTGTTACAAGTTCTAGCAGAGGCTTCTCTCTCTCTCTGTGCAAGGAGGTGGGAAAGCATTGACTCATCTCCCTTCCTGCTTTGCCCAAAAAAACCCAAAAACTATTTGGAGCATCTGTGGGAGTCCTAAGAACAAATCCCTACTGCGGCAGGCACCTAAAATGGTTGTGCAGACAAACTTAATCCAACCAGGCCTGTTCTGCTGGGAGTTGTCAGAAGGTACCATACTGATGAAGTGGCGTGGCTTTGTCTCTCCCACTTTCCATCTATTCAGAGATCTAAGCTGACACAGGGGTAAGTGGTAGGAGGCCAGCAAGAGTTGCTCAGGTCTGATCTTCTTTAGGCTCTGTGTCCCTTTCTCTAGATTCTGGTGGCCTGTTAAGGCTTTGGAGCTTGTGTACCATGTTGGGCACCTGGGGAGATCCCTAGGCTTTGAGAGGACAATTCTGCGGCTGGATGCCCAGGAAAAGATGCTGATTAAATTAAGTCTTGGTTGGAGATCATCAGCTGGGTTGGGTGAATGCTTCCTACAAGAAGAATTCTGGGTATTTGGGGGTTTGAGGGGTTTTTTTGGTTCATTCTGAAAGTCAACTTCAAGCTGGTGGTGTTCAAAGACATCATGTATCTTGTAAGCAAAATATGAGACACATAAAATCACATCTTGTTGAGCTACGACCTGAAGCTGAGTTCAGGTATTAAATCCCTTCTGTGGGCCCTAGATGTGCTTGTTGTGTTTGCTTAAGCTGCTGAATTATTTCTGGCTGTGTTGAAGTGCTGTGTATCTACTGGGCTAACTTCAGGAGCTTCATTCAGGCTTTTCTTGGGGGATTTGTTACTTTGTTCCCCCTAAGCCATAGTGCAGTTCTTTCTCTTTAATCCCAGCACAATAAATTGCTAATGGTGTCAAACACAACCAGAACCCAGATTGGTCCCTAAGCCTGCTGGAAGCCAGAGAGTAATGAGCATTCTTGTGCCCATCCACTTACACAGAATTCATTAGAAGGGCTTATTTTAGAAGGGGGAAGGAAGTAGTAAAAAAAAAAAAAAAAACAAAATCCACTTCTCACCAAAACAACTCTTAAAAATGAGTTCTGGGATGTTGCTGCTTTTTCAAGAGTCGGTTCGTATCCAAGCCTGGAAGCTGCAGTGTGTGAGGATGCTCAGAGGGGTTTGGGATCTTGCTCCCTCCCCCTCAGGGATTTGGGAGTGCTTCCCTTGGTGAGAGTTTGAGGGGAGGGGAAATGCTCGTCCTTACCTGACCATTGTTCAAGTTCCTTTGCCCAGTTCTGTGCCAGGAACAAGCGGTAGCACGAGCAGCAGAGAATTTCCTCTCCGAAATCACCAAGCAGTCGTGTGTTTGGAAAACAGCACAGCGGCACCGAGCTGATGGTCACAGCTGTGGGCTGGTTTAGGGCTTTGGAACTTGCCATTTGTGCACCTCCTGGGCTCTGTTCCTTTGGCACCCATGGGTCCGTGTGAAGGAGCACTGAGCCTCCTGGTGCCTCGCGCACAGCAGCACCCATTGCCCTGCCTGGCATCTCTTTCATTTCCCCAAGGGAAGGAGGTAGAAGAGAGGCAGATGGCTTTATGTAGGCTGGATGTGACCCACATCCTGTAAGTGCACCATATGCAGACAGATGCATAGAAAGTCTGGCTGCGTTCTTTATTCCTTGTTGCAGAACAGTTTCCTGCATTGCTTAAAAGCTCATTCTAAAATCCTTGAGCGTATTTGGGCTGAATTACAAGTTTCTACGGGTTAACCGTAGGGCACTGATTAAAGCTTCTCAGTGAATATATGTTCTCTGTGAAATGAATTAGCAGCCCTGTGAACTCCTACATCTCAGTGTTCCCAACAGCGTGGCTTTGACAGAATATATAGCTGCTTGGTTGTTGGAATAAAGCGTGGGTTTTTAGAGTAGGTGCTTTCAAGCAGGAATATAAAGAATTGGTGCATTAAGATGTCAGCTGTAAGCAATGAAATAGCAGTACGGTGTGTTTGTATATCAGTATATCACCTATTTTTGACTAAGGGAAACTCTTCATCGGTGGAACCAGTTTGCTAGCAGCTGTGGTCCTGTCCGTGCTCTTCCTTCACTCTCATTTGCCCGGGGAATGCACCGCGTTGCACAGGGCTGATGAGCCACGTCGGTCACATCCTGCTTGGGTTGTGGAGGTGTTGTCAGCAGGTGACTCGCGGCCCAGCAGCATCTGCTGCCTTCCCTTTGGCAGGAACTCATCCCGTGTTGGTGCAGAGGAGCCCCTGTCTCAGGCTGGCGCTGCCTGCTGCTCACCGTGTGCTCTCTCTTTGCAGACCGCCGTCGATGTTTTTAAGAGGATAATTTTGGAGGCAGAAAAAATCGATGGGGCAGCTTCACAAGGGAAGTCTTCATGCTCAGTAATGTAATTCCACTGCAAAGCCTGAAAACAATGGGAATACATTCTACCTGAAGAAGCAAAACTGCCCTTTATCTTCAAGGATAAACTATGCTTCTTTTTTTTTTGTTGTTGGTTTTTTTTTTTTTTAATTTTTTAATTTTGTGGGGGTTTTTTTTTTTTTCCTTCTGTTAACCTGAGAGATACACAGTTGGTTTGGAGCCTTTCCCTTCAGATTATGGTAAACTCTGACTCCTGTGCAAATGGCTTCACTTCCATTTTCAAATTTTAAGCAATCATATTTTCAATTTATATATTGTATTTCTTAATATTATGACCAAGAATTTTACTGGCATTAATTTTTCAGTGTAGTTTGTTGGTTAGAATAATCATCCAAATGATGCATATTGTTACACTACTATTAACTAGGCTTGGATATCAGTGTTTCTTTGTGTTAAATGTATACTTGTAAATAAAATAGCTGCAAACCTTCACGCTCTCCTTAGAACTTTTTGGTGGCAGCCCCGTGCCAGCTTCCGTGTGAGATGTTCACCCGTTGGCCCTAAGAGGAGCGTGCGATGGCTTAGGAGGAAATCCCAACCGCTTGTACTGCTGGAACTCCGAGGTGCCCAGATAGCTCAGCTGGATTTTGTGCTGGTTGTCGAAAGGAGATGCAAGGGACGCCTCTGTGAGGGTGTCAGGGAAAGGTTTGGAGGGAGGAGCTGGGCTTTGTCAAACAGCACTGCTTGTTCCTCCGTGTGACCGTGAGAGCCGCAGGCTGAAGGGCGTACGTCTGTTCCGAGGGATGGGCTGGCGCGCAGCTGGGCACCCTCAGGTTGGAATGGATTTAGCCAAGTTAAACTTGCTAAGAAAACACAACTGTTGTTTCAAATAAATTGCACGTCGAACAAATAGGTGTGAGTTGCTTATCATGCATTTCTACACTCATGCATCCAGCTAACGTGGGATCCCAGCACCTGGCCTCGTCCCAGTGCTGCGTTGGGCAGCTTCTTTAGTCTGGAAGCAAACAGCTTGAACTTGGTATTTGAAAGGAGGAAAAAAAAAAACGTGCAGTTGACCTACTTTGTGTAGAAGATGCTGATTTAGGGAAAGGTTTATTAAATGAAGTGTTTTCTCATACATTTGAGTCCACTGAAAAGTTTCAATTCTTGGCAGGAATAAAATGGAAGGGATGCTCGCAGTGTTTCTGCAACCAGACTTAGCTGCTGCTTTTCAGTCTGTGCTGAACGATGAAGATGTGACAGCCGAGCCCCCGAACTGTTGACTCTCTGAACAATTAGTGTTTATGGGAAAACTTCATTTTCAGGGTTCAGAACATGACCTTCAGTGGAACTCAGGAACAGCGTGTGTGTGGAAGGCACCTTCCAGCAGTGAGGATCCTGGGTAGCCTCGCTCCTTTCTGCTGACTGAGGGGTTCCGTGGGTTTGGCTCTTCAACGTGAGAGCCCTAAAGGGGGGTGGGTGCTCTTGGGATCCCAGTGTTGTGTGTAGAAGCAAGAACTCTGTCTAGCTCGCTTGGAATTCAGAGAGCATCATCTGGCAGCTGCCCTGATCCCACCAAGGGTTCCCAAGGGCTGTGGTAAGTGATGCACGGTTTGTAAGGGAAATCAGGAAGGAAATGGCAAGTTCTCTGGGTTGGCTGAGATTCCACCTGTGTCACTGTGCCCCATGCAGGTGCTGCAGGCACTGATCTACGAGGGCCTGCTGGGCTCATGCTGCTAATTATTGCCACTGGGCTGCGGCCTTACAAGGAGAAACCAACAGGGTCTGATTAGTCCTTATGCAATCATTGCTGCTCATCCTCTGAACATGTTGCTAATGCTGGGTAAACCTCACAACCTCTTCTAATGAGGTCAGCACCTCTCTCTCACAGCTGGGGAGAGGCAGAGCCCCTTCTGGAGGTGTCTTCAATCCATGAGAATTGATTGAAACACAACTGAGCATCAGCAGCGCTGGTACTGGAGGTGCTCAGGGCTGGGTTGGATGGGGCCCTGGGCAGCCTGAGCTGGTGATGGGCAGGCAGCCCACGGGGAGGGGTGGTAACTGGGTGAGCTTTGAGGCAGCCACGGTGCCAGTCTGCTTTCTTATTGCTGTCTGTTCCAAATAATGATGTTAAAAAAAAAAAAAATCCTTCCAAAAGAAGCAGCAAACATGCACCATTGATCAGCCAAAGTCCTGCCAAGCAAATCTATTGTTTCACTGCCTGTTCCCAGTCAAAACCCCACACTCAGCAGCCCTGGGCCCCATTCTGCCAACTAAGCACGGCTGTGCAAAGCCCCAGCTCCCACTGCTTTGTCCCGAAAGTCCCGTGGCAGCAGCCCCACTGCCTGGCCCATATATAGCGGGGCGGCCTCGCGTGCTGCGGGGTTGGGTCAGCTTCTGATTTATGGTCCTGGAGAGCAGCCATCAGGAAATGTCTCAGTACTCAGGAAAAGTAAGTATGGCCTCATGCCAGGATGGGCTGCTGTGGGGTGAGGGTTGGGTGATGTCCCTCTCAGGTGCAAATTGAGCACAGCAGGGATGGGGAAGGGTGCGAGGATGGGAGTGCATTTGGGAGCGGGGCTTTGTGTCTGATTTTTCATGCTGGAAACCATAGAATGATTTGAGTTGGACGGGACTTTTAAAGGCCATCTGGTCCAACCTGCCTGCAGTGAACAGGGACACTCACAGCTCCACCAGGTGTTCAGAGCCCTGTCCAGCCTGACCTTGGGTGTCTCCAAGGATGGGGCACCCACCGCCTCTGTGCAACTTGTGCCAGTGCCTTACCAGAATGCTTGTAAGGGAATGGCTGCATGCTCTGATAGGAAAGAGGCTGAAAACCAAGCTGACCCCAAAATGAGGCACCGGTGAGAGGTTCCCGTTGGTCTGCAACTGAGGTCCTCACTTCCATCCTCCTCTCCTCCCTGCCCCAGATCACCTTCTACGAAGGGAAATGCTTCTCAGGCAGGAAGCTGGAGGTGTGCAGCACCTGCAGCAGCTTCCAGCAGCGAGGCTTCCCCCACCGCGTCAACTCCATCCGCGTGCAGAGCGGGGCCTGGGTCTGCTTCGACCACCCCGAGCTGCACGGGCAGCAGTTCGTGCTGGAGCACGGCGAGTACCCGCACTGGCAGCGCTGGAACGGCCGAGGCGACCGCATGGGCTCCTGCCGACCTGTGGGCATGGTGAGCAGCTCTGATTGCCCGAGGGGGTGGAGATGCAATGCTGGGTGCAAAACACAATGGCGTTGATGGGAACGGGGTTATCGCGGTGGTTTTCAAAAGAGGCAGGGGATGCTCATGGGGGAACTGGAGTGTGCATCCCAGGGGGTGCCAGGGTTGGCCTGGGGTCTCTTCTACAGCTGCTTTGCAGCACAGAGATGGGCACACGGGTCTCCTGGCACTGGTCCCTCTGCTATGGGATGCTCCCTGAGTGCTCAGACCGCAGTTTCTCATGCCTTCTCATTTCCGCAGGGGATATCAGCGAGCGCTTTGGGGGATATAATTCTCTGTGAGTTTTGTTTTTGGTGTTGTTACTGACTCGACCCCGTTTTCCCCAGCACGGGCAGCACTACCGCATCGAGCTGTTTGAAGGGAGCTGCTTCGGCGGCCGCAGCATGGAGCTCACTGAGGACTGCTCCTGTCTGCGGGGCCGGGGCTGGGAGCAGCCCCACGTCAACGCCGTCAGGGTGTATGGTGATGGCGCGTGAGTACCCACAGCTGCTGGGGGTTGGGGGAGCCTACAAGCCTGGCCAAGGCTGTGGTTCCATGGGGGATTTTGGTGCTTCTGATATTGAGTGAGGAATGAGAGCAGCTCCAGCGGGGTGTTCAGGAGGGTGGCAGCTAAGCACAAGCTACATGAACTTGGAGCCGCGGTCAAGGGGTGTGCAACCGAACACTCGGCCCATCCCTTCCCTTTTTCTCTTTTCCTTTCACATTTCCTTGTCTTTTTCCAAACACCTCTTTAAAACCCACATGAAACCCACTGGGCACTGCACTCAGAGCTTTTGCTTTGTAAGTGGCTTCCCCAGGGCTTCGTGCGACACCAGAAACCTCCTCCTTGGACAGCCAAGGTGAGGCAGCAGCACCTCACCTTCAAATTAAATCTTTTTTCTTAAAGACAACAGCAGCTGCTGTGGTGCGGAGGTGAGATGCTGGGATCCCCCTGCGGGGACTTTGGTGCCTTGTGAAGCTGCTTTGTGGATGCATTGCCCCATCCTTCTGCCCCGTGGAATTCCCAAGCACTTCTGTAGGGCAGCAGCTCTGCCTTGTTCCAGCTGTTGGGTGGCAGAGTGCCCCAGTGCCATTACATTTCGCCTATCCTAGGCTGGATTTGCACATCTCACTTGATGCTGGGCATCCTGGCTGCACTCCAAGACTGCAACATCCTGACACCGGTTGTACTGTGGAGCTTTTTCTGATTCAACAGAAGACCTCTCCATTTCATAAAAAGAGAAAAAAATAAGAATGACCAGGCTTAGAATCATAGAATCACAGAGTTGTTATGGCTGGAAAAGGCTGCTGAGGTCACAGAGTCCAACTCCATCCCACCATGCCCGATAACCACATCCCTCAGTGCCCCAGTTCCATGGTTCTGCAACAGCGGATGACTTCGTTGCCCACTCATGGATACACAGAGTTGGTTTGTTACCACCAAGGAGCTCCCAAGGGAAGAACAGCCAGAGCCCAGCAGGGGCCCTGCACCACGGGGAAAGCAAGTACTGTAAAGCCAAGAGCCCATGAGAGCTTTGGGACCAGTGATTCACCACACGTGTCCCTGTAGCACAGACTGGAGTCTGAGAAATTGGGATGCTGCCCAGAAACTTTCAAGCACTTGAATTTTTCTGATTGATTTCCCCCTCTCTCAATATGCATAATAAGGGCCACAAAGCTTTCTTTCCCTCACACATGAGTCGAGATGTTTGCTTGCTTATGTTCACATGATGTGACTTTTTGAAGGCTTTTGATGCCTTTGGCATTGCATGCCGTAGGGCTTTTCTTTTGGGATTGAGGACAAGCAGACAGAAATGGTGCTGATGAAACCATGGAAGCAATGCTCAAATAGAAGTGCTGTTTTGGGGCAGTTCTGAGGTGTCTCTGTCCCTTTAGGAGCTTCACCTGCTCAATGGGAAGTGTCTTTGGCCCAGGTTTCCTCAGGATCCGTCACCAGATGAACCAACACGGCACACCCCGCCGTGATGACAGCCCTTCTGCAGCAGAGGGGCTGGTGCTGTTCTTGTTCATTGCAGGGGAGTTGGAGCAGATGACCTTGAAAGGTCCCTTCCAACTCAAATGATTCTGCAGTGCTATGAAATAAAGGAAGCGCTAAGTAAGGCACACAAATCCTCAGTCATCACCTTGTGTGGCCAATACACCTCAGTCCCATCTTTCTGGTGTTCTTTGTGCTCCCTTTTTTTCACAGCCTTCCCCTAAGTGGAGGAACAAGTGACCCTGGTGGGTCCCTTCCAACTCGGCCTATGATTCTGTTCCATACGCAGAGAAATAAGTTGATGGGATGGGGTAGAAAAGGAAGAAATCCATGTGTGCATTATGCACAAGGCTGGGGTGTGTTCAGAGGAGGAGAACGATGTTATACATGGCTCTTAATTAATGTGAAGAGCTGAGCAACCTCTCCAAAAGTGCACACCGGGATACACGATGAGAGCACAGAGCTCTGGGGCACCCTGCCCTATAGCTGTGCGAGCAGCGCCGCGAAGCGAGCCTCGAGGGAAGCCTGTGCATGGCTTTGTCATCCCCTTTTGGCTAGAAACTGGCTGCAGAAAGTACTGGAGGATGAGCTTTTCCATTTGCAGGAAACACCCCAGAGCCAGCTGTTTGGCCGAGCAATCTTTGGCAGTGCTGCATGCTTACAGACTGCAGCTGTGCCAGCAGTGCAGTGGGACCAGGCAGGCAGCCGGTGCTGTGCGGACAGATGGAGCTGAGACCCACCTGGAGGCATCCCAATAGTGCACATCAACCCAAACACACCCAGCAGTCCTTGGGGTGGTTCAGCTGAATGCTCCCAGCTTTTGTATTATAGTGCTCATGGATGGCTGGCTTTACAAATGAATGTTTTTCCTAAGGACGCAGCTTTTTGCTTTGGGTCAGGCTGCTCTGAGCTCACCAGCTGTTGGCTGACCCCGCAGCAGTCACTGCCCCGTGCTGTGCTTAAAGGAGTTTCTCCCATAAGCAGTAGGTCCTAACCAAATTGTCACTGCTGGATGTCTGGTGAGAGATGGGCCTCAAAACTCAACTGATTTGGGAGATTGAAGTCATGTTCTGCTGTCATTGTTGAGCCCATAAGTGGGGCGAGTAACAGTGGCCTCTGATCTGGGGAGAGAAGAACGAGGCAGAGATGAAAAGTTCAGCAATGAAACCCGAATGTGAAAGTGCCCGAGCAATGGCAAAGCCTGGTTAACAAGCATGGGAGATGCGAACAGAGGACAGAGCTGATGTTTGTTGCTGCATTGAGACCATGGCACAGTGCATATTAAGGGGCTGAAGAGAGAGAAGAGCGGCAACATGAGCTGAGATAAGAGATAAGGGGAATAAAACAGAACCCAAACCTGTCCCTGCTAGGAAATAGTAGAAAGGTTGTTGAGAATTGCTGGAAAAAAAGAGAATGTGTTAAGTACAGATAAAGGTATGGTTCCCTTCATGGCTAAACACTCACTTTTAGAAGGTAAAGTGCATTTCAGGTGTTGCAGCGAGGACATTTCTGCTTTTAGTTCAACGTGGCGCTGGGGGGTGTCACATCCCTCTGTAGCACTACCAAGTGATAGAATCACAGTACCACAGAATCAAAGGGGTTGGAAGGGACCTCTGGAGATCATCCCATCCAACTCCCCCCTAAAGCAGGTTCCCTACAGTAGGTTACACAAGAAAGCATCCAGGCAGGTCTTGAAGATCTCCAAAGACGGAGACTCCACAGCTTTCCCGGGCAGTCTGTTCCAGTGCTCTGTCACCAACGCTGTGGATTTGTTTCTGTTGCACGTTATGAAGATTGGCGAGGTCACGTCCCAGCATAAACACGCCATCCCTACAGCAACATGAAAGGGGAAGTGGCTGGTGTGAGCTTTGGGGCTGGCATCACCCAGCCATGGGGACCCCATTAATCTTTCCTTTTTGCTCAGGTGGGTGCTCTACGAGGAGCCCAACTACCGAGGCCGCATGTATGTGGTGGAGCGGGGCGAGTTCGGCAACTTCCGAGCGTGGCAGGGGTTCAGTGCAAACGTCCAGTCCATCCGGAGGGTCATCAACTACTTCTAGCTGAGACCATCCCTTTGGAACAGGGCTGCTGGGCTGCTGGGCTGGGCATCGCCTCTTCAACTCACTGACCCATGGAATAAACCGTTCAACATCAAATCTTGGCTCTAAGTAAATTTGTTTCCGTTAATTGCGTGGGTTCAAGAAGGAATGGATGTGCTTAGCGTTTGCAAGGTTATGTGCTGTGATTTTACTTTTCTGTGGTGCAACGATTCGTAGGGAGTGATGGGACACATCTTCTCCCTTAGCTGGCGGTCGGAGACCTGGGAAAGCTCCCAACAGCCCTCCCAGTCTGAGTTGGGCATTAGGAAGATATTCTTCACATTGCTGATGGGGATGCATTGGCGCTGCTGCCAAGAGAGCTGTGGGTGCCCCATCCCTGGAGGTGCTCAGGACCAGGTTGGATGGGGCCCTGGGAAGCCTGAACTGGTGGGGGGCCACCAGCCCATGGCAGGGGGTGGAACTGCATGGCCTTTAAAGTCCCTTCCAACCAAACCATGCTGTGATTCTATGGTGATCCTATGACTCAAAAGCCCCTCTGGCTGACTCTGACTGAAGCACGGTGGGCTGTGATGGCCATGCCCTGGGTGGCTCCTGGTGATATGTGGCCTGCTGGAGTCATAACAATATTTAAGAGTCTTTAATGGATTGCAAAGTATTTCTGGGTCAGGAAAGAAGGCAGGGAAATTATTCATTCATTGAGTGGGATGCACAAATGTACAATTCATGCATCAACTCTTGCGTAGTTCATTTTCTTTTAATTAAATGCAGCTTATGAAAGATTTTAGGAGTTCTTCCAGGATTAGTGTTGCTTTTGCTTCACAAAGACTCTAATCTGCTCCTAAATTCAATGCACTCTAGTAAAAGTTAATATTCAGCCACATGCATCACTCTCTGTTGTGACCTTCTGGACAGTAATCTGTTTAAAACAAGCACAAATGTAGTCCCAAAGAAAGACAGGCATTGAGCTGTGAGTAGCTTTAAAGGAGGAGTTTCATTCATTTAAAGCACATTCAATGTCACAGTGCAGTATGAAGGATAAAGAAACAAAGGGCTTAAAACAAACCCTAACTGGAATCCCAGATGAAGGGAAGGGAAGGGAAGGGAAGGGAAGGGAAGGGAAGGGAAGGGAAGGGAAGGGAAGGGAAGGGAAGGGTGCCATGCACCCTGACTCCCCCAGGAGCAGCAGTGTAAGACCAGAAATCCCACACCTGGGTTCCCCACGCTCAGCAGCCACAGCCTGGTGAGCTCTGTCATCGCATGGAAGCCTGTCTACAAGCAGGCAGCACTTTGCTACCTACAGCACATCTTACACACGTCTGTCTCAGACCCCCCAGGCCACGTACCCACCATTTATTAACACATGCTATCCCATTTACAGGCACACTCCCAACACAAAGAGCTGGTCTCATGAACGCGTTCTGTAAAGAAACCCTCTGGATGCAGAAGTCTGATATCACTAAAAACTGGCGGTGGGGAATTCAATCCCACCTCTTTTTTTTTTTCTTGATCTCAGCCTAAATGGCTCAGAACTCCTAAGTGGAGTTTGCAGAATAGAAAATATAAATGACAAAAATGCCAGCTTGGTGGGAAGTGAATGTGAGATGGTGCAGCGGAGATCTGCACTGCACCACGTTATGGCTGAACGAGCTCTGCTCTGTGCACCAAATTGGAAACTATTCTGCAAAATGCTGGGGATAAAACAAAGATTTTTAAAAAGAAAAAAAAAAAAAAAAAAAGAACTGAAGGGGCTAATTATTAATTGCAGGAGAGAGAACCAAATGAAATCAGCTCCAGCTCCATCTGGAAAGCCAGGAAAGCCCTAATAATCGGCATTACTGCACTTGGCCAGGCTGCTGCAGTGTAATATTCAGAATAACTTTGAATTACCTCTGGCCCCAAAGCAAATAGCTCCTGCCAGAATGGCTGCATACACCAATGTCCTTCCTCTCTGGCTGGATAATATGGGAATTTGATGGAATATATCTTGCAAACGAAGCCTTGGAAAACGTCTGAGCAGCTACAGTACTTTTGCTGTGCTCCGTTATCCAGTACACGCACAAACTCTCCTGTGCTTGTTTCTTTCTTTCTCCAGAGCAGCCCATCTGGAACAGGTAACAGTGAATTCACTCCTCCATGCCTGCTGGAGCTGTTTTGTTGGGTCTTCGAGTGGGGTCTTTGAGATGCTTGTCCAGCTCAAATGGAAGAATCATACAATCATTAAGGTCAGAAAAGACCTCAGATCACCAGGTCCAAGCCCAGCCCATCCCACCATGCCTACTGAACTCTTACCCAAATGCCACATCTCCACAGTTCTGGAACACCCGCGGGGATGGCGACAAACGAGCACCGAAGTCCTTGAATTAGAGGACATCCATCTGCCTGATGTGCTCAGCATCCTCAGCATCACAAATGGCAGTTTGCCTTGATTTTTCACTTTAAGCCATCCAGTCTACTGGAGAAGTTAAATCAAGTGATTCCTATCCAGTGATAGGAACTCACGTGGGTTTTGTTGTCTGAAGGCCTCCTGTTCCAAAAGCAACCACTCAGTCAGCAAAGGAGGTGCAATAACAAACATATCACCTGTTTTGAGCTGTTCCCGTACTTACTGGTGACAAAGAAGGAAATCAAGGATGCCTGCATGGAAGAAAGTGGGCGAGGACAGAGTTGTTTTAATTGGAGCAACAGAAATGCTGAGGAGCAAATGGGTACATGGTGCTTTCCGGGGACGGCTGACCATCTTTATGCGGTCTGCATAACTCCGTTTGTAATCAAATCAGGCTGTCCCAGCTTCAGCACAGAGGAATGTAGCAGTGTTTGCAGTCAAACTGTGCAGGAAGCAAACACGAAATCATATTGAAATTGTTAATGTAAATTCCTTCTCTCCGTACGACGGTCTCCAGTGGGTTGTGGTAAGCCTGCACTTTGTGTAGGCACTCACACCTGTGCTCATGCCGTCCAAAATGCACTGAGAGCTTCCTCCCAGGCAGAAGGAAGAGCTTTATGCGCTCCTGCTAGGGGAGCGCAGGGACTGGCTTAGTGGAGGATCAGCCTCTGCTGTTTCATGGGAATACTGCATTTTTTTTTTTCCATGTTGTTTAACTCCTTGCAGCTGCTGTGCGGTGCTGCTAGTTGCTTTGTTTAGCCTGATGATAGACACTGAGATAACTGCTTTCTCATGTGAGCAGTTCTTGGTGCTCACCAGCGTTGTTCACGGGCTGTGATGGGGCATGAGAGCAGCACAGCTCCTTCCCCACAGGTTGACCCAGGCAAGGCAATCACCTGTGGTCAGCGCAGGTTCGTTCATGTCTGGGGAGAGGTGTTCCCAAGCTTTGATGCTGCTGCCCCATGATCAGGGTGCTGGGAAGGCTGGTGAATGATCCTGACTCATAGATGGCCAAGACTCGGTGGTTTCAGTTGGCTGTCCATTGCTTGCTTTGTTCTGCTGAAAAGCAACAGCTTTTCAGAGAGCAACTGGTGGAGCCACCACCAAAACAAGTCTTTTCTCTTCACAAGAACCAGTGCTACGTGCTGTATGATGTGCCATCAAGTGCTAGCACACAACTGAGCCCTTCTGACATGGTAGCAGGCCTAATGCCCAAGGAGGTTGTGGATGCCCCATCCCTGGAGGCATTCAAGGCCAGGCTGGATGTGGCTCTGGGCAGCCTGGTCTGGTGGTTGGCGACCCTGCACAATGCAGGAGGGTCGAAACCAGATGAGTATTGTGGTCCTTTTCAACCCAGGCCATTCTACGATTCTATGATTCTATGATAAGATTCTGTAGGCTTAGCTCTGCTTTGCAGGGTAGGATGTACGTGAGTCCCATTCGTAAATCATGCTTAAGCTTTCATGGTGAGAAAGCACCGTGTGGTCCGGTCTGCACGCAGGGCTGACCTGCTCAACTTTGTGAGAGCAACAGCTGTTCCAGCAATGTAAGTGGGAACCAAAACTGCTGAGATTTGCAGAGCTCTGTGCGGTTGTCATTGGTTTTCTTGGCTGGTAATGCGAGGAGAAAATAATAACACTTGAGTCATCTGAAGCTACAACAGTAATAATAATAATAACAGGATTCCAAAGGTTTTATTTTGTGTGTATCCTGCTATTATTGACTTGCCCTTTGAAATTATTTTTCTGGGAATAATAGAGCTTCTTTTTTCAGCTGGGGGCTGGGGTCAGCTTCGTTTATCTTCCACCTATTTAAAAGAGAGAGAGGAAATAAAAGCAGGCAAGCACCATTCCGAATTCTGGAGCTTATCATTTCAGTTTGGATCTTCGTACAGAGCTGACAATCTGCATTTCAAAGGCTTCAGACCTCTTTATCATTTATTAATAAAAGATACATGACAGTCAGCTCCTTTGACAATAAAGGATCACACTCCCCATCAGAAATAGATTTCCACGACGCTGGAAAACCTTCTGCCTGCATGGAACGATTCTTCTTTTCAGCAGCATTCAGACAATTCAGGTTTGGAAACAAAACATTCTGGTAGGAATCCAAAACCTCTGTAACAGACCCCCAGGCCTGGGATTTGTCTAATAGTTTGCTATTAAAGAGCTCTTTGGCTGGAATGAAGTACCAGACAGAGTTTTCCTTGTTCAGCTCTTGGACTATTAGTTTCTTCTTTTTTTTCTTTTAAATTGGCATTTGAACCTTTAGGACAAACTTGCTGTCAAGATGATGGAAGATGAAGGGGAGGGCATAGGTTACCAGATTCCCAAAGCCAGCACTGACTCCTTACAGAAGGTTCTCCTGCCCCAGCACCTAGCTGGATAGAATCATAACGGCGAGAATAATACTTAATTATAATCATAAATCAAATCTGATTTCTTTTTTTTCCATTCGGGACCAAATCATCCTTTGAAAGAAGCAGCTGATGCTTTAGCTTGTATGGAATAGACCCCAAACTGTCTCATGAGGTTTCAGGCTCAGATCTTATGCTGTTCTTGACTTCTGTGGGGCGTAGGGATGGTAGGAAAGCTCTCCTTTCCCAGTCACCAAGTGTGATTACCCAGTGCTGAAGGCCGGCAGTGCCAATGAATATGAGTTAGGGCTGCCTTGGAGCTGTGTGCTGGTCCCAGAGAGACATGGACTGGCACATGGGTTGTACCAGGGTTCTGGTGCAGAGCTGCTCATTGAGCAAGCCAAGTATCTCAGCTGAGCTTGCTTTGCTCGTCTGCACTGGTTTGCTGTTGCCAGATAGCTGGCCTGCGCTTTGTATCTGTTCCTATACAGTTAAAGATCATTCTTCACATTTCCATTCCTGTGCAAGAGCTCCAAGGCTACATAGCTCTGCAGTGCCACTGAAAAGTAGCTATTGTTTCTTTTATTTCAGTGGTTTGGTTGTGAAATCTATGCTTGAAGAGGGGGGAGGAAAGTCCCAGAGCAGCCAACTAAGGTAACCATGCCAAGCCAACCAGCATCTCCTGTCCTCCTGCCACTCCTGTGCCAATGCAAGTCCCTGGGAATCCAACTCCATGCTGCAAACATTTGCTTACACTCGTGCAGAGTTCTCATTCAATATAAATGCTACATCAGATTGAGGGTTGAAAGCAAATGAAGGACAGTGGTTTGTTCAGTTTCTTCTTTCCTTCACCAGCATGGAAATCTGGAGGATGAGCACCTTCCCCATTAGCAAAGGGTCATGGAAACCATAAGCCAAACTTAGAGACAAGAGAAGCAGGGTATGTTCCCTAGGGCTAATACCCTTAGCTAATTTAACTGGCTTGGCTTTATCCAAGTCTGCTGTAGGTAAAACTGGGCTCTCACTCTTCAGCTTCCTCGTACATCCAGGACTAACAGGGATCCGAAGGGTTAACAGCACAACTGCTGGTCTCCTTTGTATTTATCCGTATGGCCATAAGCAATGCATATTTTGAGCAATTGCATCCAAAATGAACAGATCTGTGAAAGGAGATGGATCACTTACAGAGCAGAACAGGAAGAGCCTGCAGCTGTCTTCCAAAAGCGTGCAGCGGTTACTTGCTGGGTCCTAGTGCCGTTCCCAGCATATCCTGAGGCTCAAACACTTAATCAGCATGATTATCATCACACATACGCTGCCAGAGAGCTTGATTTGCACATTTGCTTCTTTGCTAAATGAATAACCTTTCCAGAGCCCCGTGATGCTTGAGCCTCTGTCATAATTCTTCTGAATCTTGGATGGCTTTCCTGCCTGTTTGGGATTTGGCGCCTGAGCTGAGAGGTGTCATAAGAAAAGTTATTCACAGGAGAGATTCAGCTAGAGCAGGCAGCTCTGATTTAGCTAAGGCCTCACCCTCCTGGGGCCAGAGCCTGGCCATGGTGTAAGCAGATGCAGCAGCTCCCATTGCTTGCAGGGGGAGCAGAATCTGCTAAGAATAAGGGAGGGATTTTGTTTCAGACTAGCAGATGTTGCATCAATGTGGTGCAAGCTGCAGGGAGACTTTGCTGAGCCAGTTGTCCTTGGACTGCTTGCACCTACTGCACTGGGTGCATAGCTGCTGCCTTATGACAGCAATCCTTGTGATGCCCAAGGCTGGGTTCTCCAGCTGCCCTCCTTGCTTTGATTCCTGCTGGACTGACAACAGCGTGGGACAAGAGCTATGAGAATATAATAGCAGCACTCTCCAAAGCAGCTCTTGGGGACACAGTGATGAGGGGCAACCAGCCAATGACCTAGTTGTCCCTTGCAGCCTTTGTTTCACAGCCCACCTGTGGACCAGGATGAATGGGGCCCTGTGCAACCTGACTTGGTAGCTACCAAACCCTGCCTGCAGCCCGGGGTTGAAACTAGATGATCTCTGAGGTCCATTCCAAGCCCAGCCATTCTATGATTGTATGACTGTGTGATGAGGAGAACCAGCACCCAGCCCTTGGTCACCCCACGGTCTCGGGCTCACCCCTTCCAAGAGCTCCACCTTCAGCTCATGCAGAGTTCACATAGGGGTTCCTCAAGGCATCTATAAGTGCTGTGCCTTTTTCCTTTTGCCTCAGCTTTCCATTTGTGCTTGAATGACACGAGAACATAGCACAGAGCCTCCTAAGGAGACTGGGGTCCACTCCCTCCCTTTACAGCCTTGGTTCTTGGCTTCTCCTCTGAATCACAAAATGTCCCTCACCCTGCAGCCAACTCGCTGCTCTTTCCCATTTCTTCCCCACTTCTCTCCCTCTTTCTCTTGAGTAGTTGGCAGGAGGCCTTTCCTTTCATAACTTCCAGTCATTTTTGCCAGGTGACCCTGTGAGTAATCTCCCCCAACAAACAAGCAAAAGCCTGGTTAAAAGACCACTTCTGGCAGAAAGGATGTTCTTCTCTTGAACCCCTTTATTATTCCCTCCATGGGACCTCTCATGCAAACAACACGAAGCCCTGACCACCCCCGTACCCATTTGTGCACATGGACTCAGTTTTAATCTATATCTCCCACCTCAGTGTACGGCTCCGGGAAGATGTTACCCCCATGAGGCCAGGAAAGAGGCAGCAGAAGACTTAATGGCTTCAATGAGTCACAAGCAATGTTCCATGAAGTGGCACAGCGACTGCCTTAATTCCACAGTGCTGCATGCAACAGTTTCACTTCTTTATTTATTTGTTGGTCGAGTTTCACCCAACTGGCATTTTAAATGCCACGGTTTATATCCGAGATGAATCTCACTTGCGAGTGCTGTTGCTAAGACAGACCATATTGTGGCATCAATTTTTAATCAGGCTGTTCCCTCAAACTCAACAGGGAGTTCTGCCTGAGATCTGCTGGCGGCGTAAATCAAGACGTTGTGCTGTTGTTAGCATTTTTGATCACGCACTTTGTGCCTCTCCGTGCGAAAGAGGGATGAGAAAAGGAGAGAGAGGGAATTTAGCAGAAATAAACAGCTGAATATGACATCCTTTCTGATGCGATCTGCCTACCTTACGTCCGTGAAAGTGCAAGCAGCACCAGCCACCCTTGAAATTCAGTTTATTTTTTCCTCCCATCCCTAAGATGCTCAAGTTTGGGGCCGCTGACATTTGCCTGGGAAGACTCTGGATGTGTGACCTGGGGTGTGGGCCATGCGGGCTGCAGCTCTGCCATCTCTTTCTGACCATGTCGTGCCACTGTCTGCTCTGTTTTACAGGACAAAGAACGCTCCCCAGATCTCCCAGCCCCACCTCGCCCTTTGTGCTGGACATGGTTCAAGTCCACACAGAGTGTATCAGTGCATTGTTTTCGTGGGCAGCTGGAAAACCTCAGGAATGAATGGAAACAGACGGCTGCAGACCAGCTAAATTACACTCTCTCCTGCTGACAGAAGTGGACTCCAGCGGGGTGCCTTCTTAAACGAGGGCTGGGGCGAGCCCTTGAGCAGACTTGGTGGGGGAGGGAAAAAGGAGAACAGCAATGAGGAAAGAGTTATTCACCAAACAAGCCGTGGGGTACATGCAGGAAGTGAAGGCAGACCGATATCCCACAGCCCTGTCTGTCATGCTGCTATCAGTGCATGGCATCGAGCTTCCTTGCACTGCTCTACAGCTGCCATTTTGTGTCTCCCCATCAGAACATCAGTCTCTATCCAGGCCTCCACTGACAAGATTCCCCCTCAGTCTTCCCTTCTCTAGGCTAAACAGCGCCAGGACTCTCAGCCTTTCCTCATTAGGGAGATTCTCTACACAACCAGCCTGAGATGCTGAATCCAAGCAGCTCACGCTTCATTTGTGCTAGTAATCCTCACGGTAGGATTACCAGCATTACCCTGGTATCCTTCTCTGCCAAGGATCTCTGGGTTATTTGGTGAGGAGAAACGATGTAAAGCAGTGTTGGCTCTAAACAAGCACTGGCAGAGACACAGAACAGAGCTCTGGCACAGGCCCAGAGAGGCTGTGGAGTCTCCTCCTTGGAGATCTAAACCCACGTGGACATGGGCCTGGGCATGCACCCTGCTCTGGGTGGCCTTGATGGAGCAAGGGTGGGACCAGAGGGACCGCAGGGACCAGAGGTCCTTCCAACCTCACACATTCTGTGATTCTGTGAAGTTTTGGCATCCCCTGGGACGGTACTATTTTCACCCACCAACAGCAACAACCAGCTGAGCCCTTTCCTGCCCCTCTTAAGCCTCCTTTTTGTATCAGCTGTTAGTACGAATCTTTCAGCAGCAGCGAGGTACGTGAGGTGGTGAACGATCCTTACCTAAGGTAGTGTAGCGATTTGGCTCTGCTCACAGCCAGGCAGAAAAAACACTGAGCAATCTCATAGAGTCCAGATGCAAATGCAATTGCTGTAATCCTGCCTGGGTCACCGGTTGTAACTTCTGCACTTTTAAAGCCTGGTTTTTGCACCTATGTCAGGGGCACTGGGTCTCCTCCTGCATTAATACAGCTCTGGATTAGTGCAGCCAAAGCCAGCAGAGCTGTGTCAGTGCAAAATCAGTTAAAATGGCCTCAGAATAAGGCTCAGAAAGTTACTCTCGTGTCACTTAGTAAGATATATTTCTCTTGGCTTCCATTGAGATGTGGTCCTTAAGGAGCCTGTCAGAAGAGATATATGGTCTGGGCAAGAGGCCAGCTTACAGTCTGGAAGGAACAGCAGGGCTCCCATCAGAGTAGGGAGAAGGGGAAAATGAGCTTTTTGCTGTTATTTTGTAATTCTGTAAATATTTGCAACATTCCCACTATACAGTGACGTGACGGAAGGTCTTTGCCTTCTATAGACTATGTGAGGGGAAAGCTGCTTACAGTAAGGCTGTTTACAATAAAGATCTTACACCCCCTGGCATGCAGCATCTTAAAAATGTCTAGGAAATGACATCTGCTTTCCTAGCCAGAGAGATAAGATTCCTTCACAGCAGCAGTTTTTAAGCTATCAGTTCATCACAGCAAAAAGTTAATTTCAACCCCCTTCAGAGTTCATGGCTAACCTCCCATTGCTGACAGGGGTGAGCTACCAAGAACCCATTTGTATCAGGCAGCAATATTACCATCACCCAACAGCTCGATAGGCTACTGCATACCCCTTCCTTCTCCAGCTCTCAGGTTTTCACGTTCCTGACATTGATAAGGGGTAATGCACCCACCTGAGTAAAGTCGCAGGGGACAGCAGAGCTGCACTGACCTTAGCAGGCAGGCATTTGTGTGACTGCAGTAATAGAAAACCTAGAAAACCAAGCATTTTGTGAAAGAACTGTTTTGAAACCACTGCTTCAGATCTGATTCAAAAGCGAAAGAACTTTGCAGATGTTTACAGGAAATCCTGGGCTACGTGACAGTTTGAAACCATCTTTTATTCTGTAGGGAGAACTTGTGAAGTCTTTACACCCATGCTAAACTTCTGAGCACTCTGGGACATTTTTAACTGCAAAGGACCCACACTTATATGGGGAAAGGGAGATCTTTCAGTGGTATGTACGGCATTGCCTGTAACAGAGGCCGATTGCAGAGGGTTCAGAAGGAAGTGAACGCTGAGTCTGAAAGGATGGCTTCAGACTGTGTGCAGAACTGCACATACAAGTTCTGTGCCCAGAGCCTCCAAAGGCCTTTGGATGACCCTGGGAAAATGCAAGGAATTCCAGAGCAGGCGAATGGGGAGGGTCAGTGTACTTTCCAAAATGTTTTTTTGGTGTTTCTTAATACGGTTCGCCGATGCTGTAGTTATCTGTGTACCTCCACATGAGTTCCTTCACTCCTGTTCCCAAACCGTACCTCACATACCACTGGTGCTGTGCAGTGTAAAGCCTGGCTCTGCACTCCACCTACAAACCACTAGGCACCATGGTGAGAGCTGCAGGCGCACAGCATCCCTCTTGTGCTGCCTGCATGGGAAGGGAGCCCACCGCAACGGATCTTCCAATCTGAGCAGTACGAGGAGTGCTCCAAAGAGTCCCACGTGTAGACATCACCATGGCAGGAACACTGCAGATGGTCTGGGGATCAAACCAACCCTTGCTTTCCAAGAGGCCCTGAGCAATATCACACACAGCCCAGATGTAATGCGTGGTCACAGCTTTCCCCTGTGCTATGACCCGGGCACAAGGCCTCCCATGGATCGAGAGCTACGTGGTGGTCTAGGATAAATCCTGAGGCCTGGCAGGGTCCTACCGCTATGAATTGTTTGGGAATTTCTTTGTTAAACTCTTGGCCGTAACAGCATCCTGTGGCAATGAGTTCCACAGACTGATTACATGTTGCCTAAAAGGTATTTCCTTTCAGAATTGTGAACTATCCAGCTTCCATTGACTTGCCCTCATACTTGTGGCATCGGGCTGGGAAATGAAGACATTTTATCCTACGGTGCTATGCTGCTGCATTTTAACACTGAGCCCTGTGCCCGTCTTTAAGCTGCAGAGTAGCTCTGCCAGGAAATGTTGAATGTTGCTGTTATTGGACCTTCTAAAGGATGAAGGGCAGAGAAGGAGACAGTAGCTCGCCCTTCCTTTCCAACAGTAGCACTGGGTGGGGCCGTGGACTAATGAAGAAGCCATGCTGACCCGTTCCCCCGTCCTCACGTCAGAGTGAAGCTACATCTGCACAAGCTCTGATAATTAAATCCATGTAAAAATCAATCTGCCTTCACCAATGCCAGCTCTTCATGCAAGCGAAGCTGTTCAGACATCGAGAACAGTAGAAGCTACATTGGAATCTACTTCAGGTTATATTTTATTTACACTGTACTGGTGTAACTAGATCAATTTTAAATCAAATTGAACCCTAGTAGAGAAATATTCTTAGCACATATTAGGTTTCCTTTGTGGGGAACTGTGCTACTGGAGATACCACACAGCCCTTTGAGGTCAACAGTTCTCATTCACTGTAATGATGTGGTTGATATTAAAATGAAAAAGCAATGCAGGATATGCCAGTATCAATTTTCCAGGACCCTGACAGTAGTTCCAGGAGAGTTAGTTGGCTTTTGTGATTTTCTGAGGTAAAGAAAGAGGAAGCAATACTTAATTATCAGCAAATCTGACAGTGATTGGGGTTGATAGCCTGAAGTGGAGCTACATAGGGTTTGGTGAAAACAGGCTTGCAGCCATAACAGTCCTTCTGTGGGAATGCGGAGGGGTTTGAGTGGTGGAAGGAGTTAATTCTCTAAGGGAGATCATTTGCATTGTTGCACACTTTATTCTTTTGTTTTTGGGGTGAGTGGAGCTCTGGTGCTGACTTCTTTGGGGCATTATGGGCCCCTCTTCTTTGACAGAACAAAGTGCCTTTGTAGTCCATTGAACGCCATTGCAATTCCATCCACATCACCGAAGCCTGAGAAGGGGGAGCTGGAAGAGCTGCCAGAGCTTCCTCCTCCACAAGTGACATCAATAACATTTTGAAATCATTTGCATCATGACTCGAATCTTACCCAGGGAAAGGTTCTTCAGCATTTTCATTGTGCAGCCACACGTAAAATGGAGCCTAGGCAATATGTTTGAAGGTCCGCTAAGGGGGACCCTGAACGCCAATAATTTGAATGAAGTTGGCTGGTAGAGGTTTTTTCACCTGACCACGTCTTGGGGTGATCTGAGGAGACTCCCCATACTGTCTCGTTAGTGGATCAGAGCTGTAAGAACAAGTTACACCTATGGTAAAAAGAGAGTTTTAAAGACAAAGGTCCCGATTCATTCACTTCATAGAATCATAATCACAGAATGGCTTGGGTTGGAAGGAACCTCAAAGATCATCAAGCTCCAACCCCCCTGCTGCATGCAGGGCCGCCAGCCTCCACATTTAATACTGGACCAGGCTGCCCCAGGTTCCCATCCAACCTGGCCTTGAATACCTCCGGGGATGTGGCATCCACAGCCTCTCTCTCAATGGAAAAGAACCTGCAAATGTTGGACGCCTGGTGAAGGATGGAGGTAACCCTCCCCTTCCAAAAGACAATACAAACGATCTGAACTCCAAATCCTTTATTTGGGTGGCACTTGCCTCTCCTTGCTAACTAGAATTAAAGATGAAATCCAAATTTCCCCCACGTTCACATCACTGCAGCGCAGGAAAAATAAGGAGGAGTGCTTATCTATCCTCCGGTTTCCCAAACGGGGACTCTGTGCAGTGGTTTGTGAGTGGATTTGACAGATGTACGAGCAGATGGTGAGGGACACTCCCTGAGCACAGCCGATTCCCAGGCCGACACATCCAAAAAAATATCTTTCCATGGGTAATGTGATTTTCAGAGGGAAGAAATCCAGTGCTCGTGTCTCACACCGAAAGTTATGGAGCACGCAGAGTCAAGCCTGGGGATGGTGCAGTAATGCAGATATGCTTCTCGTCAGAAAAGAGCTGGCTGGAGCCAACGTGCCATGCAGGACGTGTGCTTACAGCGGGCAGCAGAACCAGGGCTGTCTCCTGCTGGTGTCGGATGGGATGCAGCAGCTCTGTTCCGCGCCTGCCAGAACGCGCTGTGCAAAAATGAAGTATCCCATTAAACATACATTTAATGGCTGCATTTCTGTACAACCCACACACTGAAATACATCATGCAGGAATGAGCCTGCTGCCTTGTTCAGTGTCTGCTGAACCTCGGAGCTGAACATGACAGCCTGAAATGGAGCCAGCAGGCCCAAGGACCTGATGCAAAAAGGCACTTCTCTGATTAAATGGAGCGGGAACCAGGGAAAGCGGGTTTTGCTATGTACCCTACTCAGCAGGTGTGTTTTTAGTAGCACAGGTGCTGCCCATTTGTTAGTTGTCAACTTAGGGCAATGGGATCTGCATCAGACCCTGTTCTCTGTCTGCCAGATTTATCTTTTGTACACTGAATAACACTGTGCTGGGATAGGACCCATCCCACTTGTGTTTCATGCTTCTCCTAGCACAGCAGAGCCCATTTTGAAGCAGCAGCATGCCATCACCCTGTAGCCCAGGGCTTGCGTGACTACAACCAGACCAAGTGTGGGTTTGTGGCCAGACTAAGCATAGTTGGCAGGAGTAGGGAGGTATCATCCCTCAGTACTTGGCCCTGGCAAGAACACATCCTGAATACAGCAATCAGTGTTGGGTCCCTCACTACAAGGAGATGTTGAGGCCATGGAGTGTGTCCAGAGAAGGGCAGCAGAGCTGTGAGGGGTCTGGAGCACAGGTGTGATGGGAGCAGCTGAGGGAGCTGGGCTTGTTCAGTCTGGAGAAGAGGAGGCTCAGGGGAGACCTCATTGCTTTGTACAGCCGCTTGGAGGGGAGGCTGTGGTGAGGTGGGGGTCAGCCTCTGCTCCCAGGTAACAGCGATAGGACAAGAGGGAATGGCACAAAGTTGTGCCAGGGGGAGGTTCAGGTTGGATTTTTGGAAAAGCTTCTTCTCAGGAGGAGTGGTGCTGCAGTGGCACGGGCTGCCCAGGGAGGGGGTGCAGTCACTGTCCCTGGAGCTGTTCCAGACCTGCAGAGATGCGGCACTGTGGCACACGGTCACCGGGCACAGTGGGATGGGTTGGACCTGGCGATCTTAGTGGTCTTTTCCAACTTTAATGACTCTGTGATGTTATGGAGGCAGGGGCTCTGCTGCCAGCCTGGCTTTCCCACAGGAGTGAGGGACTGCACTAATGAGCAACAGCCCTCAACGTTTTGGTAGCGAGCAGAATTTTTGGTGTCCTTCTGAGCAGCAGCTCAGCCGCCGCTCACCCTCAGGGATGAGGGCGAGAGGAGGAACAAAAGGCGATGGCTTCCCTCAAAGCCAGCCCCCAGCTCGCCCCCTCCCTCCTCTCCCGGGGAGCACGGGGCTGAGACAGCCGAGGGCTGGAGCCTCCCCGAGGAAGGGAAACCGGGGAGCTGAAAGGCGGTAAGGGGAGGCAGGCGGGCTGGGGCGCCTCTTTTCCCTGAAAAAAAGAAAAGAAAAAGGGGAGGCGGAGGGGGCACAAAGCCAGGGAGAGGCACGGGCTGGGGGGGTGGGTGAGAGAGACCGCGCCGTCCCGCCCCGGGGAAGCGGCTCTAACATGGAGGGAGGAGAGCCGGCGTTGGGGACCCACCCCGGGGTGGCCCGAGGGGAGCGCGGCGTCCGCATCGGCCCTCCCCGCGCAGCCCCGACTGGGGGCGGCTCCCCCGTCCCGCCGCAGCCCGGAGCCGCGTCCGGGGCGGTGAGCGAGCGGCGAGGGCGGGGATGCCGCGGGCCGGGCGGGAGGGCGAGGGATGGCGGCGGGGCCGGGGGGCTGCGGGGCGCTGCGGTCAGCCCGCGGCGGACGTGAGGGGTACGGGCGGACGTGGGGGGAGCGGGCGGGCGCTGAGGGTGCCCGAGCTCGTCGGCGTTGAGGAGGCTGAAGGAGGAGAAGACTCGTGCCGCAGTGCGGGGCAGCGGGTGGCCGGGGAGGGCTCGGTGCCGTCCCGGCGGTTGGACGTGCCCCTGTGCAGGCGGAGGGATGGGAGGCCACGGGGGGCCCCGCGGTCTTCCGCCGTAGGGCTTTTATGCGTTGAAAGAGGTGCTCCGGAGCACGAACGCGTCCTGACTGAGAAAATCGGTGTGTCCACGGAGGAAATGCGTGGGATGACTCAACGCGTCCCCGTCCCCTGCTCTGTGTCCCGCAGCCGCCTTTCCCGCGGTGAGGTACATGGCTGAAGGCGGTCAGTGGGAGATGAGGCCCGCAGCGCTGGGCTGCGAGGAGACCCGCTGACCCGCAGCCTTCGTGGGCAGCGCCGGCATGGGGAACAGCGGCTCGGCCGTGAAGGTGTGCGCCGATCACCAGGGAGGCATCAACTGGCTGAGCCTCAGCCCAGACGGGCAGCGACTGCTGACGGGAAGCGAGGACGGCACGGCGCGGCTCTGGAGCACAGCCGACAGCCAGTGCCACGGCCACTTCCAAGGTAGGCGCTCTGACCTTCTCCTTCTCACCCCCCTCACTCTCCACATTGCTTCTGTCCCTTCAATCATCTCGTCTTCCAGGTGATCTTTACGTAGAACCTCTTGGCCCAGAACTCTGGGAAGAAACCTTGTTGAACAGAACCTTTTCTTTCTCCGCAGAGCTTTTACCCTTGGCACGCGGATGTGTCAATCGCTGGAGTTTTGAATTCTAAATTGGTTTTGCATTTGTAACAGAATCTGATGTCCGTAGGCTAACGTTAGAATAACTAAGAGAAAAGCATTGCAGGAACCACACTGGGGGCCAAAGATTGACTGTATTCTCATTCACTCCTGTTCTTACTCTCTTTAATACAGCAGCAAACTAACCGCCCGGCTCTTACACTTGGAATCTCACATCCTTTCTTCTTCCAAAAAATGAACATTGTTGGGATTTTTGTTGTTTGTTTGTCTGCTTTTATTTTTTTAACGGCCGAATGTTGTCTGTGCCCCCACATCCTGTGTCTCCTGGAAGACCCACTGCATTTGCATAGGGATTAGAAATCCACTTAAAGCAACAATTAACTTTTAACTGGGAAGATAAGTATGCCGGATAGTGTTCAGTATGTGGCTTATGAGCTGCTGGTGTTTGGGGTAAGCTTTAAAGAAGGTTGGCTAGATGGTTTGTGAACTGCCAATCGCATCAGATAACTCTATGTGTATTATGTTTATGTTCTTATGCTACCCTTGTGTAAATTCACGTTGAAAAGCTGTAATTACTGGTAAAACCATATCTAGAACAGTTTCCAGCTTGTACCGCAGCATAACCAGCAGACTTGAGTGGTGGCAGACCATCACCAGACCATCAGCTGGACCTTATCTGCCACAAGGGATTTGGACAAGCTCTGTGTAACTATTTTCGATGGTTATACTCTGACTGACAGACTGCACTGCAGTCACCAAAGTGCTCTTTTGGCCTTCTAAGGGTGGCGTCGGATGCTGCTGCAAGAGAAATGCTGCAGGTTGAGACCTGCCCTAGATAAGCTGCTTTGAAAAGCGTTGTCGCAAACATGTGAGGCTGGGTAGAGTTTACATACAGCCTATGTCATTTCTTATATCTGATGAATTTACTTGAAAGAAAAATGAAGGCTGTGTGTGTTTGGAGCGTGGATTCTGATTTGCTGCTCACTAAAAGGGTTTTCAATCATCAGAGTTGTGATAAAACCACTTTTTTGATGTCAGTGAACCGAAGTGCTTTACAGGGCAGCACGCTTTCCCTCGGTTCTTTAACATCTCTGTTGCACATCATTCTGTTTTTCAAGCATCTCTGTTTCTCTCTCTTCTTAATTACATTTGTCCTTTCTATATATATGCATTTAAATCACATTAAGGCCTTACTGGCTTCAGCCAGATCAGTTCTGGTGTGGAAATCTTAAAGTCTAGATATCTAAATCCAAAGGAGCCGAAGAATGTTCTGTCTTATCTGTTACCTTGACGGGTGACTGTATATAAATAAATCTTATTCTTTCTTTCTGTGTCATTTCATAAAAGTACACCAATATCCTGCAAACTGTTTTCACTCCTGTTATTAGTCGCAATGGGGGAAACACTGGCTGACTTTTTACCAATTATGCTCTTTTGTTTGTGTTTCATTCTGCTTGGACAATGTAACTAAGCTTGCTGGTGGGGCTCACGTCTCTTCCTCGTTTCATAGTTTCATGCTTCAGCTTAGGACTGTTTGTGTCCCAACAGCAAACGGGCTGTGTTGAAATGCAGCCTTTTTGCTGACTTCAGAAGGAAGCAAACACACTTCTGTATATAAAGTGGATTAACATACCTTTTTTTTCCTCCCTTGTTACCAGTTTTAAACTGCAGTAGTGCAAATGTTATTCTACAGACACCAGTTCAGCTCCTCGTGTTTTGATACAGCTGAGCTGACCGATTAGAGGAGCTGTACTGTTCTACTCTTCCACTGAATTCGTGTGATAAGGAAGTGGAATTTTCTCCCGGTAATTTAAAACACTGTTTTACACAAGTCCTTAGATGTGAAGAGTGGGATCGTGCATTGAAAACTAGAGCTCCAGCCTGTTTGCTTTCTGTGCTCTCAGTCCAGCTGAAGAGCTCACCCAGTCCTCCCTGCTTGCCGGCACGGCGCTTGAGCTGTTATTTCTGCCCTTATTCCTAGGACACGAGAGTTACATCACCTTTTGCCACTTAGAAAACGAGGCTGCCTTCACATGTAGCGCAGATCACACCATTCGGAAGTGGGACGTGGTGACAGGCCAGTGCCTGGCCATTTACCGAGGGCACACATCCATTGTGAACAGGTTGGTTCCATGGAGTTCTTCCATTGTGTTCCTGTAATCTCTTATCGCATAGATTGTCGTTTTTGCTGCAGTTTTCCATGACTACGCTGACAAAACGGGTTGTGTAAACCTTTGGGTGCATGCTCCACGTGTTCTGTGCTGTAATGATTCGTTTTCCTAGCAACAGTGCTGACACATCCATAGATGGCAGATAGGAGAGGGCTGAAAGGCACACGGCAGGGGAATTGAATCCAGCACCAGCCACGACATTCCAGAAGAAATTATTCAATTGATAACAGATGCTTTTGATAAATAGATGTAAAAACATCACGTCAAACCTTTGAGTCACTGAGGGGGGATAAAGTCAGGGCTGTTTCTGGAATAGCTATTCCTCCTTGTGCAAACGAAGTTTTGTTGTTGGTCTGATTGTTCATAACCTCTTGGCTGGTTGATTTTTGAAGTGCCTCTTAATAGTTGGGATGGCTTTACTTAATCACAAATGGAGCAATCAGTCAAAGATTTATTTTAATATTTTTTCTGTTGTTCATTACCAAACTCAGAGCACAAACAATGTGTAGCTGGATGCTGTAAATAGTTAGGAAGGCTGGCTCTGCCTGAGTTCCGGCACTGGCCTGGTTTTGCTTGAATCAGCAAGTTGGAAATATGCTCCTTATTCATCTGTCTTTGTTGCCAGTTTGAAAGGTTCCAGAGGACCAAACTCAGCGTATGAGGAAGATAGTTTATGATGTTCCCTATTCCCAGTTTAGAAACACAGACCACAGAGTTTGCGCTGTTATCTGTTAAGTGTTTGTGAAGCTAAACTTCATTATTGTGGAGGCCCAGCAGGCTGAATTCTTGAGCTCTAGTCTCTGATTTGCTCTTTAGTTCTGTAGAAGGGTGTTAGGAGGAGGCTTTTCACTCAGAGGGTGGTGACGCACTGGAACAGGTTGCCCAAGGAGGTTGTGGATGCCCCATCCCTGGAGGCATTCAAGGCCAGGCTGGATGTGGCTCTGGGCAGCCTGGTCTGGTGGTTGACGACCCTGCACATAGCAGGGGGTTGGAACTGGATGAGCATTGTGGTCCTTTTCAACCCAGGCCATTCTGTGATTTTAGTGAAGTGCAGCTCAAAGCTTCAGTGCTAAAATATCCACGTTGGTGTACCTGAATAAAGAGTCTTACTTTTCAAAAGTAAAACAGAGGTGTGTTTGGTGGGGGGGGGGGAAAGAAAGTGTGGTTATAAATAATGTGTTTTAAGCAGAGGGGCTGAATCTGAGGTGTATATGTTGAGTTCGTGCTACTGTTTCTAGCTTCAGTATGCTTAGCATTGAAAACATTAAAAAAAAAAAAAAAAAGGTAAAAAGAATGATACTGTTAATATATAATTATTTTGGGGTTTTTTTTCAGGATCCTGGTTGCCAAAGACTACCTGTTTAGTGGCTCCTATGACAGGACAGCCCGCTGCTGGAGTGTGGACAAGGAGAAACAAATCCAGGAATTCCGGGGCCATAGGAACTGTGTCCTGACTCTGGCTCACTATTCCTCCAAGGATGTCCTTGAAGAGGAGGAGGAGGAAGAGGAGGAGGAGGAAAGAGTAAGCAGAGACCTCCTAGTGACAGGTAGCACGGACTGCACTGTAAAGGTCTGGTGGGTGTCCAGCGGGCGCTGTTACCAGACTCTGCTGGGACACACTGGGGCTGTCTTATGCCTTATACTTGACGCACCAAACAGGGAGCTGTTTTCTGGCAGCACGGACTATACCATTCGAACGTGGAATATTGTTACTGGTGAGCAGCTGAAAGTGTTCAAAGAGCATCAAGGATCGATAATTTGCCTAGAGGTAAGAACATAGAATCACTCAGGATGGAAAAGACCTCAAAGATCATTGAGTCCGACAGCAACCCAACCATCCTACCCTAACTCTAACAACCCTCAATCACGTCCCTGAGTACCACATCCAAATGGTTTTTAAACACATCCAGGGATGGTGACTCAACCACCTCCCTGGGGAGCCCATTCCAGTGCTTAACAACGCTTTCTGTAAAGTTTTCCCTGATATTCAGCCTAAACCTCCCCTGGTGCAGCCATGAGCCATTCTAAGGAGGTATCTGTCTCCTAATCTGTATGGGTCTCAACTGTCTTTTCGCTCACAGGGAAGCTCTTCTGAGACACGTTGTAAATGATATTCTTAACCTTTCATATAATAACAGAATAATTGTTCCCTGTGATCTTGGAACAACCCTTTCTCTGAAATATGTCCCGGTATCCTCTTGGCTTCCAGTGGCTGTCTCGGTCTAACTTCTATCTCAGTATTTATTTATGTACCCCTTGGTCTTGAAGTTCATGTGTGGGGTGTTTTGGAGCACTCTGCTTCTGAGTAGGGTCGTGTACATTGGGCCATCAGACTTTGAAGAGAAATAACCTGAGCTGTTAGTGCAATGAAGCTGACATGGGGTTGGGTTAACTTAAAAAGCTGGGAGTAAAAATCAGAGTAAATCAGATATCCAATGCAAAATTGTGAACAAGAGATGATAGGAAAGCATAAAGCTGGAAGAAATCCTGCTGTTAAAACCACACACACACGTAAGATGAGAGAGAGGAAAGAAAGGGAGAAGGAGATGGCCAAATGAGAGAATGGGCAAGGAAAACGGAAAAGAGAAGTAGAGCCTGGGAGAGAGAACTGGGGAATAGTGAAGGAGAGGGGAAAAAACGTAACGTGACTTGAAGATCTGTACCTTGTTTTTCTGTTTGTGGTATTTGTCTGGTGAACATCGCCAGGTTTATTAACACTGCAAGGGGGGGAATGGATTTAGGGAAGTGAAGAAGACAGAAGGGAACTATGGCAGAAGTACTTGCCCATTCACCAGACAGTATTAGTGGAATATGTAAAGAAGGTGTATGATGGTCTGTAAGTTAATTTCAGGTCAGTAAACCTAAGTGCTTTTAATTAGATGCGTTGTATTAACTTGCACAAGTTCTTGTTTTTTTCTCACTATATTTCTCGTTTATGTAACTTCCTTTGCAGAGGCTACAGTATGTATTTTTAATAGCTGTTTAATAACTGTTGCCTCTGTTTCTAAAGAAGATAGTCACAGCTGACACTAGCAGGCTAGAAGACCCGATAGTACCGAAGGAATTCTATTTTCCTTTGGTTTTAGAAAGGAGAAAGAACTAAGTTGTGTTGCCTGGCGTCATGTTTGTCTTGCTTGGGTACATTCTCAGATTGTGGTAATGCATTTTGAGGATGGTCAAGTAAATATGTTGCTGTTCTTAGTGTCACGCTATGTTTTACCGTTTAATTGCAACCTTTCTTCAAGACACAGATTGGCAACAACAGAGCTTGCTTTAATTTAATTGGGTTCTTGCTAAAATTGTTACACAAAACTGGCTTGACCCTCTCCCAGAAGCCTGGGAAATTCAATTACACTCTGAATGCTCCAGAATGAGCAATGCTTCCCTCCTTGCTAGCGCAGCATTAAACAATGGTTTTAAACAAACAGAGTTTCTTGTAGGAGAGAAGAAAAGCAAAACCAGCACGTCTCTTTGGGAAACCTGAACAATTCAAAGTAGACAAGTCTGCTGCTGCCAAGGCTGTGCTGGCAATGATCCTGGCCGAACCCTCAGCCCCTAGCTGTGAGTAACTGGTAGCCGTTTGCTTCTCCAGTCATCAGCTGATGGCTGAAGCTAGAGGAGTCCAGCTGGGTACACGCTGCCCTAAAACTTACCCCAGCTTAATCACTCGCCGTAATGCTGTTGAATAGCTTTAGCCTGTCAGTCTTTCCTAATTCCTCGCTCTCCCTTATTGGGTTCAACACTAGCCCTTCTGTTCCACTTGGCTGCCTCTCAGCACAGCCCACATGATATTTTCGTTCAGTTAGAAAGGGGTCAATCACAAGAATCCATACAAAGATGTTGCAACAGAAGGGAAACTTCCTGAGCAGAGGTGTGTGCAGTTTTCTTGTGTTTTGGTTGTTGGTTGGTTGGTTGCTTTCTCTCTTTTTTGTTGTTTTTTTTTTTTTTTGCTTTGCTTCTTTATTTTGCTTTTGATTTTTATTTATTTATTTATTGCTCTCCAGGAATCTTTGGAGCCTTCTTTGCCCAGGGCTCCTTTGTGGCAGAGTTGCAATCTGTGTCAGGGAGTTTAGCGTAGTATTTTTCAAACCCCGTGTCCGGGAGGACTCGGAGGTGGTTGTGAGTCACCCACAGTAGCCAGCAGACAGCTTTAATTGCTGGCAGTAGCTCAGTTTCTTCAGAGCGTGAGAGCGAGCTTCTAATTACACCACCTTTTTACTCCCTTGTCCCGGAGGAGCTGAGCTGGTACCGACATTTAAAGGTAGTTGTTACCATTCACTAGCTGCTATACTGCTTACGTGGAGAGACTAAAGGGGTAAAAAATAAAGTACTTATTTTCAATGTATGTACGCAAATAAAGGTTCCTAATTGAGGCTGGCCTTTCAGAACATTTGAGAAATGGAGTTTGGTGTGGTGTCTTGTCCCAGAAGGGATGGGAAAAGTGTGACTACTAAGACTGTATCTTCCCCAACTTAAAAATGCACTGCATTAGGAGGAGTGCCTCGGGAAGTTCTGAACTGCTGCGGGTAAGGACTGGGCTGATCTGGCCAGCTTTCATGGCTTTTAGAGTAAATACCAATAGCATTTCTGTAGCGGTGAATGGAGCTTCTTAGGAGAGCCTTTCAGGGTAGGTGTCCATAGATACACCCATGTTTTCCCTTCCTGCGTGGCTGGTGAATGAAGAGCAAAGAGATGATGGCACAATCATGTTCTCATTTTGAGTGCTCCTCATTTGCTCCAAGATCCTCTAGGTACCGTTACCATCCAGCATACGTTAGAGGAGCCTGAATACTCTCATCTGGCACGGAAGGCCAAAAAACACTGGTTGGCTTTTGGCTTTCCCTTTTCCCCAGTCCTTGGTGATCACAGACGACTGACTAGAGTGAGCAGTTCTGATCTTCTCTGCGACTTGTCCTGCTGTCCCAGGGCTGAATCACGCACGGCGTGTGGCCTGCTCTCACAACAGCGGCAGGTGCCAGCTTTTAGTAACGCCATTCTTCCTTCCGCCATCCCAATTCAGCTGACAGAAGCTTTGCCAGTAGACTTTCTGCATGCGAGGTGCCTTGGCAGCCTCGACTCCTTCCCTCACATCGTCAGGCAAGGTAACCATTGGTACAGCAGCCAGAACTCTTTTCTCATGCTTCTTCTGCACTGCGTTGCTAGCTTGGCAAGCGAGGGACAGCAGCTGCTCTGAGCGCTCTCTCTTCATGTAAGAGTCAATGATGTGATTTTACAGGAAGCAGTGGGGGAAAAAGCAAGGGTGGGCTGACTGTAATCACACAGCTCATTCCGTTTCTTCCACTAAAACATTTCAGGCCCGGCTAAAGACCAAGGTTTGTAATTCATAATCAGACGGGCATTTCCCCTGAGCACCACTGCCTGCACCAGGCTGAATAACCCTGGCCTAAATATTTACTTGTGTGTGTTATTCTAAACGTCTCCAAAGTGGTTTTGCAAACTGTTTACAAGGATTGCTTTGTCCTTTCCTGATTGTTCAGACCGAGTATTTATCAAACTTGTGCTGCCAAAAGCTGGCAGAAAGAAATGATCCAGCCTGGTATTTAGCTTGGATTCTATAGCGAACATTCTTACAAGGATGAGAATTGCAAAAGGAGTTTTAAATGAACATGAGAGGGCAAGGACTTGCTTCTGGTTTTCCTGCAAAAGATCCTTTGTTGGGAACATTCCCCTTCGTTGTCTTTTGAAGCTGGCTGGAAGAAAAGAATGCTTTGAGCAAACCCACGGCCTGAGCTCCATTTATACACTTAGTTATTGTGATGGTGAGGATGGATTCTTCTTCTCATCGAACCAATGGAACTGTGTGCACTTTGGGGTAATTTGTTCATCACAGGATGAGTCAGGGGGATCTGAACGTGTTCAGCACCTTTAGAAAAGGAGCATGCTTTAGGGCCATTACACTGCAGTGAAGAAGCTGAAAAATGTTCTCTAGCAGCCAGAGCTCACTCTAGATGGATTCTCAGTTCAAAAATAAAGAACAACTGCAACCAAAAAACAAAACAATTTCTTGCCCACAGGGAGTTGTTTAGCTCGCTGAAACGAATGTGGTTTGAATGGGATCCTGGAAGTCTAACTCGGCGGAAGGCTCACATGGCTGTAAGTTGAGACTGCTGCAAGTCGGTGATTTCTAGCTTGGGAGCAGCTGTGAACAGAAGACCCAGCTGACAGGTTGCAGGAGTGCTGACCCCTTGTAGAGAGAAAGCTGGCAATGGGAATTGTGCTGATGGGAACTTGCCTTCCTGGGAGCCTGCCTGAGCACAGTGATCTGCAGCAAGATGACGTGCCTGATCCGATTGCTGAGCTAGCGGCCTCTCCTTGGATGAAAGTTAAATTGTCTTATAGCAAAGGTTAATTGGAGAACAAAGTCCGTTCCTATAAGCTGTAGGTTGAACAACCTGCTACGCAAGTCTTTTGCTTACTTTCTTGGCATTAATGCAGGTGGAAATTGTCTTAAGCTGCTGCATGTGTTCAGCTCAGCCAAGCTCATGGAGCAGTAGGGTTGTGACTGTCTGGAGAGACCAACCCTAGCTATGCTTATTTATTTGAACTGTGGCATGTCTAGGGGCTGTGACCAACAACAGGATTAAATAGAACAGGCAATTTTTTATGGTGAAACCTGTAATTACTTCAGCATTTGCAACCTTTGTTATGCCAATGCTGTAACTTGGCAGTTAAAAACCAGTCTGACCAAACTCTGTGATGGAATAGTGCATCTCCAGGACATTGCTGGAGGACTGGAGGACTGAGACAAATGTGCCTCATTCTCTTGTCTCCCTCAGCACAATGAGGAAAATGAATAGTCTAGAATTAAAGCTATCAATGTGGTGATTTCTTCCCCCCCCCCCCCCCCCCGGCTGAGGCTTTAAAACTGGTCATCTGATTGTCATCAGCTTTTTTTATCCTTTTGAAGCTCCTTGGGTTTGAAGTATCCGCACAGCTCATTAGTACCCAAGCTGCAGATCTGTTGTGTGTTGTCTGCTCTGCTCCAGGTGTCCTTGCCTTGCCATGCTTTTCCTCATTGGGAACTTTGTTGGGCAGTGATCCAAAGTGAACAAAGCACACAGGAGCCAGCCAAGGAAAATACAGCTTGGAAAATACCACCAGTTCTCCAGGCATTTACAGATTAGAATATGTAACTGTTTCTACTGGTGGTTTTTAAACCAGGATTTGACAGGCTTGGGTATATTTGGAAAATCTGTTGGGTGAAATTTTACCATTTTCCTACTAAATTGTAAGAAAGTTAAATTCTTTAATAAGAATAGGACTGGGGTTAGAGAATTGAGTGTGGGTTTTGGAGCTTTGGAGATAGAAGGGGAAAAAAAGGCCTGGTTTCCTAGTTAGGAAATGGGATGGAGTGTTTATAAGCTCACGAGTATTGGCTGTAAATGTCTGCACCCGAATGGCCATGCACAAAAATGGGTGCTGCTCTTGGCACTGGGAAGGCCTTGCTCCCACCAAACGTACAGCATGGTCTTGCATTCTGGTAAAGAAGTTGTCATGGGAGCTGATCTGCTGAGCCTAACTTAATAGCAGGGATCTTTAAGCCAAAGAGCAGCAACTGTGGATGCTTCCTAGTGATAGGGCAAAGGGAGATGGCTTTAAATTAAGAAAGGGTAGGTTTGGATTGGGTATTAGGAAGAAGTTCTTCCCGATGAGGGTGGTGAGGCACTGGCACTGCTGTCCAGAGCTGTGGGGTGCCCCATCCCTGGAGATGCTCAGGGCCAGGCTGGATGGGGCTTTGGCAACCTGCTGTGCTCAGCCAGCATGGGGGTATTTGTGTACCGTGTCCAGCCTTGGGGAGTTGAGAGCCAGGCCTGCTGTGTCTGCATGGGGAGATAAATGCATCTTTTGGATGCCAGCTCTGACAGAAAGCTTTGGAGTCAAACTGCTGATTTGACGTGGGTCAGATTGGATCGGTTCCTCTGTCTTGTTCTTGTCAGTGAGAATCCCAGCTGGTTTTCATACACCCTCCTGAGCACTTTCATGGACTCTGTGCACTGGTGCTCATCACAGCCGCCCTGAGGCGTGTAATGCATCCTGTGCTCTGGGATCCTGGCAGTCACAAGTTACAGTGCTGCACATTTCAATGCGTTTTTTTAAGCGGAGACTTCAGACTCACTGTATCACAGTTCCCCACCGGTAAAGTAGGGAAGGCATTTACTTTGTATTTTATATGCTGTACAATGCGAATGCCTGCTCATCAGGTGCTTGGGCTGGGGGCACTGTCTGTAATGATGATGATGTTGACTAATTAATAGATATCTGAAGTGTTGTAGCTTAGATTGCAGCTGTAACCTAGATCTGCTAAGATCTGATCGAGTGAAGCAGGAGATATTTCACCAAAACAGATATAGATGGCTACAGCTGAGACAGCCTTCCATGTCTGTGGGACAAAGAGCTACTTTTAAGGTGTGATTTGCTTCGGATATTTGCTTTAGGAGCAGACCTCAGCGGCTGTAAGGGGCTATAGATACAGCAATTCACATGAGTTGATGCCTGCATCATACCACCAGCGATAGATCTGATTTGCAGCTTCCACTTGATCTGATGGCTCTCGTTGGGTTTCCTTGCTAATAGCTATTCTGTGTTCTGCATTTTAAAAATGCCACGGAAATGAGAGGCAGCGTGACAGTTCGAGCATGTAGCAGGCTTTGCTATTGGCTTTGCTGCAGGCTTAGTCTGTGACATCCGATAGATGGTGTTAACCCGTTCGTGTTTCTGTTTCTAAGTGTTGCTGAGAATCTTCTGCTCCCCTGCTTAAACTGAGGGGTGGGAGGAGAGGAAATAAATGGGTATATGAGAGGGCAGCTTGGGTGGCACAGAGATGTGGGGCTTAATGAAGAGAGTCGCCGTGCTGCCAACTCTGCAGGTCTCCGTGCATTGGAAGATTTTATGGCTCTTATGCTCCCGGTGGCATAAATTATCTGAGTAGCCCAGGTCATTTAACATAGTTTTATATCTAGCAAGGAAGAAAATCTAGGCAAGTGCTGCTGTTCTGTTTCATTTCAGCATTTGCATACCCACTTAGATGTGGAACTCAAGCGGCGTAACTTAACGTTCCGGTAATGCTGAGTGGCACTTACCTGCAGGAGGTTACAGCTCCATGTTTTCCCCTCTTCACTGAGTGTTTCGGTGCGAGTTGTCTGAGACAGAAATGTGACCACTTGGCCGGGAGCAGCCCAGCAGGATCTCAACTCAAAACAGCTCTTGCATTGAGCAGGGGCCATGTGACAATGTTTGTCATGCCCATTCAAGTTGAGCCCGGAAATGAAAGGTCAGGTTACCTTCCTCAGGCTAACTGTTATGGCTCTCGCTTTTCCTTAGTGCTGCTGGCTATTCCTTCTCTTTTCTCAAAGAGATGTAGTATTAGTGCCATTGCTAAAGCAGCTTGAAAGTAATGGGATGTGACATTTCAAAGTACTGCTGACTTTTAGCAGCTGATGTGTTTTACAACCTCTTGACGTTTAGCTGTGAAAACTGCCCCATGGGCCAAGTTCTGCTCGTTTATGATGCCTTTCACAAATGACACCTTCTCAAAGTGGAGTGGAGATGGGAAAGGATGGAAAAACATTTAAAGCTTACAGAAACAGAGTGCCAAAAGGAGGGGTCGAGGGTTTATAATGCAAGGTGTCCCCTGAAAGTGACCCAAGAGCAACACCCAGGTCCAGTTGAGTCATGATTGTTGTGAGAGCGTGCGCTTAACTGGCTGATTCCATTATACTGCCTTCAAATGGCATCTGCCAGGCCAGCTGTCTGCTTGGAGAAGTATACAGAGCTGTGCAGAACGGTGCCTGCTCAGAGCTCCACTTTGCTTGCCATAGATGAGCATGAATGCAGGCTTTCTCCTTGCACTGTGGAGGGTTTCCCTGCAAAGCTGCTAGGCTTTGTGCACTTCAGATAGTCTATTGCTGTCCTGATAGTCTATTGTATCCTGGCAAGTTTTGTAGTGCTACACAGGTCTGTTACATTCTCTCTGTCTCTCTTTCCCTTCTACAATTATTCCCTTTGCCATTCTCCGCTGTGTCCCTACCACTGATGACTTTACACGATGGGATGGATGACTTAGTGTAACAGGGCACTGCTCTTTGGATTTTAAAGGCTGGCTTGCTCTGAACTCCCAGCGGAACATGATCTGATTGAAGATGTTTAAAACCTGTGTGAGACCTGTGTCATCTGATAATTTAATCATCAGATGACAGCCTAAAAAGACTTCTAGAAACCAAGGCACAAGACTCAAGGAAGAGCTGGTGTTTCCACATATTGACTTTGTGCAGATTAATCCTGCTATATACTCTGTTTATCACAGAATAGCTTGGGTTGGAAGGGACCTCAGTGATCATCAGGTTCCAACCCTCTGCCACAGGTAGGCTTGCCAACCACTAGTTAAAACCCAGTCCATCCTTTGCAGGAACTACCATTTGTTTGTTTTTTTTTGAGGCCGTTCAGACAGAAACTGATTTCAGATGAGTCAGCTCAGTGCAGTGCTCGCACCAACATGCCTAAGAGACTGTTGCTAATGCTTTTTTTTCCTCTTCCCTTCAGCTGGTGAATCGGCACTTGTATTCAGGAAGCGCAGACAGGACAGTGAAGTGCTGGTTAGTGGACACTGGGGAGCGAATCCAAACATACAAGGCTCACAAACACAGCGTTAGCACTTTGAAATACCACGCTGGGATCTGTAAGTTGCCTTTCCTATGTTCAGCAACCCCTTGTCTCCTTTTGCATGTTTGTCTTTGATCAAAGATTGTTAATAGAGAATGCTGTAATTTCAAGGCTCGAAAAGTGTCACTTTTTTTTCAGCTCCAGCATGCTTTATGTTCAGTATCAAATTTGCTGTGCTGCTCTGTGTGAGAAACTTGGATCTTCCCTCCATTTTGACCTCCTTCTAGCACATGAAGTACTTTATTTACGTTACAAAGGGAAATGGCTTAAATCCTGAGCTGTCTGTGGGTTGTTTGCATAAGCCATGGTTTAGCCTCACCAGCCTAATGTCTGTCAGCCTGCTGCTCTTGCTGACAGCAAGTGCTGCTTCTGGATACACTGCCCTGCGCCACCCTCTGCTGCATTGTCAGTGCTGTTAACGGACTCTCCCAAACCAGAATCACTTCTCAAACCCTCGCTGCTCTTTCTAACAGGGTTTCTGTTTGGACCCTGTCTCCAAGACTCATTTTGCACAAATTCTTCTCCCTTTTCCTGTCCTTCTGCATCTAGCTGTTCCCGAAACCACCTTTCTGCTGCAGCTGGGTGTTGCTTACAGATGCTTGGGACTCAGCTTCATTGCTTTCAATACTCCTGTTAATTATATATATTATATTATTATTATTATATTATTATTATTATATATATATATTATTATTATTATATATATATTATATATATATTTTATATATATATTATATATATTATTATTATTATATTATTATAATATTATTATTATATTATATTATTATATGTATTATATATATATATATATATATACCTTCGCATAGGTCTCTCTTGTTGACATAGCATATTCCAGCCAAGAAACTGCTCCTTAAATCCCTCTCTTGGCTGACTTTCCTTCTGCATGTCAATCTCTGCTCTTCCACATTTGGGTTTCAAGGCTGCATCTCTGCTTTAGTCAGCCCAAGCCTCTCTGTGCATCATCTCTGCCTCATTCTGACACTGATGTTAGACTCGGTGTGCCTTCATTCTCTTCCCAAACAAGTATTTCTCTCCTCTAGGTAACAGGTCTTAAACTAATCTAGAAAACTGCAGTGCTTTTCTGATCTCAATTTCTGTACTTTTGGCTGGGTGGTGATGCACTGGAACAGGTTACCCAAGGAGGTTGTGGATGCCCCATCCCTGCAGGCATTCAAGGCCAGGCTGGATGTGGCTCTGGGCAGCCTGGGCTGGTGGTTGGTGACCCTGCACATAGCAGGGGGGTTGAAACCAGATGAGCATTGTGGTCCTTTTCAATCCAGGCCTTTCTTTGATTCTATATGACCAACAGGTAACACCAAATTAATGGTTGCTACTAGGGCCATAATATCTGTTCTGGTAGATGATGGGTATAATGGTGATAAATGGCTGACAAATGTGAGATAGTACACATTAGAAAGATACAAAACCAAACATTGTCATCAAGCAAGATGACTGCACTAAGCGAATGCTGGCCTTATCCTGTGAGGAATCTGTACTGAGCAAGACAGCAGACTGTCTCCTTCATTAATGGGATGCCCTGAGCTGCTTTTCAGGCCATCAGTGCAGGCTTGACCATAGTCTCTAAAATAACTGTAAAGAAGGTTAGGCTCAAACAGAAGTTTCATTATCTGATGCCATTTCCCTCCCCTTCATCCCCCTGCAGTGTCTCTGCCATGCAGATACATTACTTTTCCATAGTTCTCTTTCTTAAAATGCGTTTGGTATTACTGCATTTAGTCAGACCTGTGAAGAACATCCTGATAGCGTGATAGAAGTGCTCACAGTGTTACTTAAGATCTCACTTTTCAATCTAAGGCGAAAAAATGCTAAGTGTGTCCAACGAGGGGTATTTATTGCACTTAAAGAGTAGGATACATGTCATGGAAGAATGTAAGGGATGTGTCTGAACACAATTTAGATATATTCTGATTCTAACTGAGCCATCAAATGATCAGAATGTGTTTCTGTTGGCTTTCCTCAGTACATGTGTGTGATTACAAGCATGGGGAATATTACAGCTGTTCTCAGTTCCGTTTACTTAACGATCTTATCGTGGTTATTTCTCTCCTACAGTACCTACGTGGTCATTTAAGATTGAATTCAGTTTATGTATTTTTTTCCTGTCCCAAATCTCCAAGGGAACGTTCCAAACCTGCCCACTCTCCCAAGATGCTGTGAAATTTCAGTATAAACAAACAAACAAACAAACAAGAATTGCTGATATATGTATATACATATTGGCTTGTTTACTTCACAGAGGTGTCTGTGTGGTTTCAATGCTGAATCTGGGTTATGTCAGCAGCTCTCCCTTACAACTCAGGGCTGTGGGAAGGCTTCCTAAATCTGGAGTGACAGTTCAAAAGGTGGAGGAGACGTCTGTCAAGAGCAAAATCCTGATAGCTGGAATGAACTGACAGCAGCACAGTGAAAGCAGCTCTTAATTGCTTTTTATTCTCTGTGTAATATAGGAAGGGACTACTGCTCTTTAACTTGGGGTTGGAAAGCTGCTAGCAGGAGGCAGCCTGTTCTCGTCTCTTCTCTTGTAGCCCTCCATTTGCCACTGTGTACATTTCTTCACCTCTGTTCAGGAATCTAGTGCCAAATTTCTCCCAAAAGACGAGGGATCTGCTGTTTTCATTTCAGTTTTGTAGCCTTCTTTCTGCAAAAACACCAAGTGCAGGGAGCAGTGAATACGTTGCTTTGTGCTGCTCTGACGTTTTTAACTGTAGATAAACTTGAGGAATTTGGGACAGGTGGAACAAAGTGGATGTTCCTGGAAGCAATTTATAACCCTTAAAGCACACAGGTGTTCCCTTCTGGGGCAATGCTTGATAAGGTATGGCCTAAATAGCCAACAGTGCCTACAGGCTGCAGCCAGAAGCTAAAATCCCTGCTCATGCTTAATGTGGTTAAAAAAATAAAACATACTTTTGCAATATACAGCACATAGAATACAAAAGTTATGGCCAGAACCCTCAAATAGTTCTGTGCCATATGGAAACAGAGCTTGTATGTAGCCTGAGCCTTGAATCTTGTCAAGGCTCTGCTGCTCACAGGGACCCCCAAGGAGGGAAACATGAAGCCAGGACCAAATCCATGCAATCAGAATGTGAATGAAAACAGCATGCTGGGAGGGGTGGCGAAATCAAAACGATCTGAACTTGCTCTGAGAAGAGAGCCGAACCTTAAAAATGGCCATGCTCCTTTGGGAACCGCTTCTTGGTTTGTTTCTGAATTGATGCGAACTGCCCTTTTGTGGCTGCTCCTGTCTGGCCACGTGCTGAGCTGTGTGCTTGTGTTGCAGTGTTCACTGGGAGCGGTGATGCCTGTGCACGAGCCTTCAATTCCAGGAGTGGTGTCTTGCAGAAGATCTTCCGAGGACACAAGTTCATCATCAACTGCATCCAGGTGGGGAATTTGTCGCTTGTGCTTGCTCTCTTTTGTTTCATGGGAGCAGTGCAGCAGTTGAGTGCTGTTCTGGGATAAGATGAAATGTAATAGACACAAATATCCCCAGTGTGATTTTTAGGAAAAGCTCTAGTATTAAAGGATAAGCAAAACCACGGAATGAACCATCGGAGGCAGTCCTGTGTCAGTGATGGGAGGATTTTCAGGTCAGGTTAGACAAGCATCCATAAGAAATGCAATGACAGAGCTGTTTAGGGGTAGGGGATGGACTCTGAGAGCCCTTCCAGCAGGAGGCTGCACGATGGCGAGGATTTGCAGTGCTTTGTGCAGAATGCAAATTTCTTCCTTATCCAAATAGAACAAATATAGCATTCATCCCCTTGCCCCTCAGGTATGGTATCCCTTCACAGGCAGTCTAGCAACTGCTTGCTGTCCTTTCTAATCTTAGTGAGGTGCTAGTGCTGATTACAGTGTTCTGCCCTTTACATAAACTCCTATATAAAGTGTTGCCTCCAGCATATAATTTTTCCTATAGGTGTAAAGAAAGATGACAGAGAAGCTCTATATTGCTGTCTGCTGCACCTCCCAGCAGACAAATGGAAGAGTCTCTGCTGCGGGGTTAACATTTTTCTGCAAACTAACCCAGGTCCTTAAGAAGGACTTGCACATTGTCTTGACTCAATGGACACTGATGTTTCAGGGCTGAAAGGGGGGGAAATGAAGGGAATTGATAAGGAGAGCATTCCTGTTCCCATCCACTGCTCAGTGATACACGTTTTGATGGTGCCTCAGTCTTCCGTCTTCAAAACCAGCAGTCTGAAACTGACACAGAAATGCCTGGCTACAGCCTGCTGTGACACTAAGCAGTTAGTTAGTTCTCCATTGCTTTTCTGGTGGATGTAAGTTATAAATAAGTAAGTCTTGCTGTGTATATTTTATGGCTCCATGAAGTGGCTAAGAAATGAGGTCTGACTTGGTAATGTCTCATCACACATGAGCAGCTTTCGTGATAATTTATACCAGCTCTTGGAATGAGCTATCAGGTCCTAAGTGTCGGTTCAAGCTGTGTTTGCCCTGATTTTGCAGTTTGATTATGTGCATTCAGAGCCGTAGCTTGGCATTTTGTGACCCTGTTGTTCCAGATCCACAACGAGCTGCTGTATACAGCCTCCCACGATGGCACACTGAGGATTTGGGACATCCGGGGAATATGCAAGAGAAATAAGCGGCGTTTGAAGAAGGAGAGGTGTGCCCAGGGCAGAAGCTCTCAGAAGGGAAGCCTGTCTCGTCTTTTCAACAATAAGGTTGGCTGTACGGTACAGCAAGAAAATGGGGAACATGAGACTGTTGAACTAACGTGACTGTCCACAGCAGACTTTCTGTGAGTGACCAAAGCTGAACCTTCTGTTTTCTGCACCACTGTGTCCATGCAAGCCAGAACTTGGAAAGAGATGGGAGATGGCTTTGCTTGAACCTCTGTTCAAAGAGCCAGAGTTCTCTGTGGCTGTCAGCTGAACTCCAGTCATGTTGCTGCTCAGGACGACTTTCAGCTGAGCAGTGCTGGGGGCAGGAGAGACTGAGCGTGGTTTGGATGATGTATGGTTCAGGTGATGTAGCAGCAGTGTGGCTGTGTCATTAAGAACTTTATTTACAGCTGCTTTTTTTTCTGTTGCACACTTCCATATATCTGATGAGGAATGTTTCCACCTGTCCCCACTGCCCTCGGTTCAGCTGAATGTCTGAGCATGGCAGGAGCTGGCAGATTGTGGCACCACATCTGGGACAGTGGCTATGCAATACCCCTGGGCAGCCTGCCTCAGTGCTTAGTTCTGCATGGTCCTTGTATCCAGTGGGGATTTCCAGTTGTGCTTCATAGTGGGGGGGTGTTAAATACGGGGGAAGAGTTGCTGGAAATGTGTTGTCTTCCTTCCTTCTGTGGTTATGCCTGGCCTTGGCTTGTTAGCAGCAATGGATAGTTGAATCCGAGAGTTCTTCTCCCCATCTTTTTCCAGGTTCATCCCTTTCTGATAACCACTGAGCCATGAATAAACAAAGGTTCTTCTATTTTTCTATGTGCAGATGTAACCCTTCGTAGAACCAGTACAAAAATATCTAACCACATGTTTTTATTTTTATGGCTTTATTTATTCTGTACTGCAGCAAGATACAAACGCTGTAATTCTTTTGTAGAAAGGACCAATAAACATGTGGCATCTGCGGCTGCCTGTGTTGCTTTTAGTTACCTCTCAGGTAATTTGTCTGTGGATGCACAGTAGCAAAGGGCAGATGGAACATGGAAAAACAACAAATACTTTGGTAACCGTTTCCTTTCCCTTGCTGCTGGGGCTACCCCAATGGTATGGATGGGGCAGGGCTGGTGTTGACTCTTCTTTGGTGTGTGCTCCTTGCCACTCCTGCTGTGTTTTGCTTATGATGGCAATGCATGTAGGAAGCCACTAGCAGAGGTGGATGGGGTTGTTACAGGCAGTGTGGGTTCCGCTTCTTGGTCAAAACTTCAAACTAACTGCCCACAAGATGGGAGAGCTCATCACAGAGCAGCTGCACATGAAGTTTGCAAATGGGTTTCATAGACGTAGAGCTTAGAACGAGTGGAATTAATGAGTCATTACCGTTCCATTGCTAAAGATATCGGTGTCTTCAAAAGCATGTTCAAAATTAAATAAATCCTTCAGCTAATGCCTCCCGCCCCGCTGATCGCTTCAAACTGCGCACGCAGTTCCTGGGGGCAGTGCTGGCTGAATTACATCATGGAGGAACGGCTTCTCCAGCAAGCTCCGCATGTTAAGACGCTCATTTTACATCCCCCAGGGAGAAACGTTCCCTTTTTGAGTTGTCGCTGCCACTTGGCTATGCAAACTGTACCACAGCAGAGAGCTGCTGCCTCTGGCTTTAGAAACATGTTGGTCAGTGGGGATGAAATATAAAATACATACAATGACACACAAGCATGAAATAAACAGCAAGTAACTCATAACGATGTAATTAATTACTCCCTGTCTTTTGCTGATCTGGGCTAAGGTAGCCAGAGTATAATCCACTACAGAAACTTACCCTCAGCTGGATTATTGCAGTCACTTCACAGGCCATAGTTGTACTTCCAGTATTGCGTATCCTTCCAGTACTGCATAACTGCAAGCCTTCATTTCCCCCGATAAATGCTGGGTAAGAAGAAACAGTCACTACCTACACGCCTCATCCCACAGCAGCTCCTTCAGGGCCACCTGCAGCTAAGATCCCCGCTCCCTGCTGCCTTCCCCCCCAGTCCTGCAGCATGTAGGGCTTGAGCTCCCTCTACCGTGAGCCTGAAGATATTGAATGTACATGGAAAAACTTAATGCTGGGGGAACTCACATGCAGGGCAGAGAGGAGTGCTTATGTTGCAGAAAGCTGGATGTTACACCGGGTATTTCCACGCAGGCGTTTCTCCAGATCGCTGTGGGATGTGGCAGTTCCTAATGCTTTTTAAGAGCAAAGGACAGAAGACTTACTAAAAGCTGAAGCAGCACACTGTTATCTTTATTGCATGTGTAACACCTGCATGAAGCGAGAAGCAGAATGCAGTATAAATCCATGCACGACAGACACATAAATGACTCTCAGAAATCTTCCAGATGATGGAAAAAAAAAAACCAGTCTGTAGGAGGACACCTCTACAACCTCATTAGCCAGGTCTCTCCTTTACAAAGATTGCCTCAAAGCTGGTATTTTAAAATGGTGTAGAAATGCTTACTTGCCTGTATACTAAGTGAATCAACTTCTTTCACAATAAAAATATAGTTAAGTAAGTTCTATTAAATCTTCTTCTGAAAATAAATGTTTCTATCTTTTTGCTATGACAATAAATTACAGCGTACCACAGATGTAGGCATTGAGCAGATTTATAAATAAGCAGGAATTATGTGTTTCACCTACAGCTTAACTGACTTCAAGGCATTTAGTAAGAAATAAGCTGAAGATGCATTTATAATCCAAACTCAATTTGTCAAGGGAGAAGCGTGTAACTGAAGTCAAGGTAATGAGATTTAATGCTGTGGTACTTCTATGTAGGATAAGTATTCATGAATGATCTGTTCCTCCTCCTCCAGTGTTAAATCCAGATAATCCTCCTCATGTTCAGGAATATCCTCTAGGATTTCATTGACTGCATCAGTCTCCATGTCTTCATCTGTCGGTGAACTAGAAGAACCTTCAATTAAAAAGAAGAAATAAAATCAGCAGCGGTTTCATTGCTGAAAGAAGTTTATACTTTCCCTTTTTCACCAGAATGACTGCTCTGCAAGAGCCAATTACTATAAACTACCTCTTATTTAAAATTGCTCTACCAGTTATTGCAGGATGGCCAATTTTCCCTCTACTTAAAGCTGCAGGAAAGCTCGTAGTTGTACAACAGGGACTGTTAGGGCTCTAACAGCTAATACGAGACAAAGTATGAATTTCCTCTTTGCTAATGCAAGTATCAGTTACAGCTCTATCAAGATAAAGGGCATGTGGTCATATCAGCTTCTGTATCACGCAGATTTGGAATAAAACTTCTTGACAATCAAAAAAATAATAAAAAAAAAAATCAAACATTAGCAAGCCAAACATCTTCAGTGGTAAGTCCAGGAAGCAAGACAGTCTTAAGAGGGTACTACTCGCTCTCTGAGAGTACAGGCAGGGAGAGGCTGATTTGCTTTTGGTCTTAATTGGTGTAAGTAAGTGAATTCAGTTAAATGAGAGAAGCTAGAATTATCTGTGGGCTAGAAAGGGCTGTGTGTTCCTCCCCAGTGACATGATGTGGACACCCAGGGCCTCCAGCCTTGTGTGCTAAAGCCATGGCTGGGTCAGCAGCCACTCCTTTCAGCTTCTCCCAGGATGCCTCTGCAGGTTACCCCTTCCTTCTGGGCTGCATCTGTCTTAATACTGCCTACAGCTGACACTACACCCCTTACAGATCATATATGGCCGGGACTGATTGTAGGGGCTATAGCTTATCTAGGGCTAATGTCTGCCTTGTTGGTAACTACAGTACCAAGGAAATCAGTCTGAGGCCTAACTCAAAGCCCTCTACAAGTAATGTAAGCAGAAATCACATCATCAGCTTGTACAAAAAGCAGAATAGCCTCCTGCTTTCTCTAGTTGTTGCATGCAGCAGTTCTTACTTGCTGATTCTGTGGGTGAGTCTTTAGATGAAGTTGATTCCTCGGATGGACTGGACCCCTCTGGAGATAGCTGAAGTGAATCTGGCAGAACTCCACCATAATGAGCCAGTGTCTGGGAAGCTAAGTGGATGTTGCCTTTAAAGACCTTTAAAGCTTGCTTTGCAGACTCGTGGCTGAATCCCATATACATCAGCTACAAGGGGCAGAAATAAAGAGAGAAATCCAAGCTCAGTCAGCATCAGTGACTGACAGGAATCTGACAGTCACTCCCCATGCACAGAGGAAAGCATTGCATACCAGGAATTCCAGGACACTGAGTGTGGCTTACTGGAATAGCTAACAACAGGGCAGTGACCTATTACAGGAATGGGAACGTTGAGCAAAATCAAGAGCCTCTTGTTTAACATCAGGCCAGCTCTTCAGTTTTCAAAAGGAACTTCAAAGCACTCCAGCATTCCAGGAGAGTGCATTTATTATCTTTTCTATGCAATATAGTTTTCCTACCTGACATTAACTATCAAGCTACACTAGCTTCTGAAGAGCTTTTCAGATGGCCCACGATGAGAAAGACAGATGTCAACTCTTTCCCAAGTGCACTGCAATATGTTTAAATACTTGAATACATTTCTCCTCTGATGCCTTTTTTAGAGTTAGAGCACTAGAGTGCCGGTACTTCCCTCAGCACCTGCACACAACACATTGGTGTGAAGGGTAGGAAGTAAACAGGAACTACACTTCAGCCCAAGTGTGATTTCACTATGAAGAGCGGATGCAAGACAATGGAGCGTGACAGCATATGAGGGACATGGGACAAAGAATTTCTACAGCTTTGCTTAAGAAAGATCTAGTGTGGTTGGAAGTGTAATTCAGAAACAAGACTACTGACTCCTCAGAAAGAAGATCTGACTTACTTGGTCGATACTTTCTTGGGAAACCTGGAACTGGTCCGAGGCCACAGAATCGTCATCATCATTTTCCAACAGTAACTCTGGATTGTCCAGAATAAACTACAGTAAAATGGAGAGGGATCAGAATAGAGCGATACAGTTACATTAGTCCTCAATATGGAGAAGTGTAGTTGATACAAGCCAAACCTCAACTATCTGAGTGTCTGATTCACTGGGTTAGGAAGTAGAAGTTTGGTCATTACAGTTCAAAAAATGGTATGAACTCACCAATACAGAAGGCAGAAAATAAGAATCTACCAACCAATTCTAAAAGAATACTTCTTTTTTCATATAAAAGCGCTACTCCTGAAAAATCTTACCCTAAAAGCTTGGTCCAGGTTTCCTTGTGCATGATGAAGGGCTACTTGAGCAGCTCGCTCTGAGTAGCCCATACTTTTCAAGGTGTTTATGTCTTCCAGTCGCTGCCTTCTCTTAGCTCTCTCCTCCCTCCTTATCTGTGCCTTCTCCTGCAAGAACATAACCATTACAAAGCTAACTGTGAATGGACTGTTTCCACCTCCCCCTGTTCATAATGGGTTTCTTGGATTTACTTCTTTTGAGCTTGAATTTCTTGAGGAAAAAACTTAATATTTTAAATGCAGATGTCACAACCAGATAGCGATCACTCAAATGATTTGTATTCCCATGAGCAAGCACTGCAGCCATGCTTCTGTTCTGAAGTCTCAACAGATCTAATCCTATGCTAACGCAGATATTATAGGCCCTATGTAGTAAGTGATAAACCAGCCTGGCAGATGGGTCTGCGGACAAGACTTGCCAAGGACACGCAGTCAGGGCTGGGCATGTGGCCAACAAGATCTCACAGCCATTTGACTTTTCTATGCACATTTCACTGTCTGAAGTCTCCAAGTGCCACCTCTACTTACCAAATGTAATTTCAGGTACTTCGAGTATAGGCAGTACTGTCAGCTACTTACACTTGAGCATAAAACAGCCTTCTCCCCTCATGGATTTTCAAGTCCAAACGCTTCTATTAAGTTGTGGTTTCGAACTTGTGGCAGCAGATGTCAAACTGTTAGTCACACTAACAGTGCCAAGGCACCGTAATTTAAGTCCTTAATTTAGCACTATGGTGTACTAGTTACACAAAACACGATCTTAGGGACACCCCAACCAATGTAATCCTTGGTTTAATGCTTTTACTGCGCCATACCTCTCTCCTGTTGGTGATAAGGTTGGCAGCATGCTCCACATTCCCATGGCACGCTCGCAGGGCAAGGCGAGCTTCCTGTTCAGAAAACCCCAGGAGTGAGAGGCGATAAACTTTTTCTGGATCTATGTACAGTTCCTCATACAAACGAGATGCCTGTGTGTAAAATGAACAACGTGGCATTACCAACACTGCTACTAACATACAAATGGAAAAAAAAAAAAAAAAAACTCCCCATTTTTCTGAGTAAGCAATGAACAGGTAGAAGGCACAACGCAGAGCCCTAACAGAGGAACACGTTTCCTTCAATAAGCTCCTAGTGCAAACAACTTGAAAGCTCTCCCTAATGGGGCCTTACCTTCTGGATGTACTCAGCAGCCTCCTTTTCTCTGCCACTGTGATAGTGTCCTATTCCCTGAAGAAGGTAAAGCCGTAGAAATAAAACCTTCTCACGGCCATAGCTTCCCTATGGCCAAAGAGGAGAAGGGGATAAGTGTATGTTAGAACATCCATTCATTATCAGTAGAACACTATACATAATTAATGAAACTGTAGTCACTAACACGCAATGCTTAGTATATAAATAAAGTGCCACAGCAAAATCTGCACATATAAACATATTTGCTGTGACACAACGGCATAACCAGCTAAGGAAGCACAAGGAAGCTTTAAACTTCTAGAAGAGAGCCTCGGAATATTTGAAGAGTAAGTGAATCAATGCAGGAAAAAAACACAACAAAGCCACCCTAGTTAAATAAAACCAGCATACCTTGATATCAATAAGTCTTTCGTGGTTCTCCCCATAGCACCTCTGGAAGCATCTGTGGGCTGTGGTCAGCTTTTTCTCTGCATCATCCAGGCAGTCCAGCTGTTCCAGGCGGAAGTAGCACCACACTATATCCAGCTGCAGTACTGCATAGTTGTCAACTGTGTTCAGCAGCTCCGTGCTGCACTCACTGGGAAAATGAAACTTGTTTTTTAGGGGGGTGGTTGTTTACCTTTTAACACTAACAAAACAACATGCTAAGAATACATATACTCATAAATACATATGTATACTCTTATTTATACTCATCTACTTGAGGAAGTGTGTCCTTCATATCTGAGGTAGCTAATTGAGGCCAGTGGAACTTTAATTCTGATGATGGGACACTGATGTCCCACCACTTTCACTAATACACAGGACCCTCATGATAACACTACTTCCCAAAGTACTACAACAGCCACAATTCATTATTTATTTTTTCCTATTTAAGACAACATCCATTTAAAAGCAGGATAACTATAACCTTCAAGACAACAGAGATCAATCGTCTGCTTCACTGCAAGTGAATACACTGGGATCTGCGTGAGTCTCCCTGTGCATGAGCGCAGATGAGAAGCAGAAGGAAACAACATTGCTATGGTGGTGGTGGTGGGGGGGGGTTCTCAAAAATAGCAACTTCGGGTTCTGATTGCTGACAGCTAATTAGATTACCAGCAGAGACCCCGATATGTTTACTGACCTCTGTGCTTTGCTCCATCTTTTTCAGGAAGTTATTCCTTACAGGAGTGATTGCAAAAGAGTATGTGTATCTGGCTCTCAAGCTACAGCAATTTATAGCCTTGTACATTAATAATGACAGTTTACGTTTATGTTAATATGACAGACTAAATGGCCCAGTGGCTGTATCTGTTTCAGCTGTTCTACACCAAGCCACCTGTCACCACAAGTCAGAGGCTTCACCTGCTATTTCCCAACTGCAGAGAGGGTGAGAATCCTGGGCAAAACAGGCCCTGATTTACATGGGCAGCCAGAGCTAATGGTGTTCCTATATTTGGCTGACAGTACAGGAAAGCCAGATATAAATACTTCAAAAGGTTCTTACCAGAAGTGTTTATCAGCATCCAACAAATATGGCAATGCTATTTCATATTCCTTCTTTTTCATTAATGCTCTGCCCTTTTCATGATAACCCATTGCCAGCACAAGTGCCTAGAAAAAAAATGTATCAAGTCATTTCTGTACTCCTTTCAGCTCTCTTTTCTAACTAAAAATAATTATCCAGGTAATCCATCAGACTCCTTGCTCTTCCTAGAAAAATACCGCTGTAGCAGTTTGGTAAGAGCCATATTATTTCACACTGCTGGATATTTTTATCCCATTTAATAATATTAATATATTGTCTAAAAATAAAGGCAACGAATGTTACTGACACATGAAGTGAAGCACCAAATGTATTTTAAAACTAAAACCCCAGATAGATTCTCAGTAACAAGCAATTACAAACTAAGCATTTTGCGAGTCCCACACATTCTAACTGTACCAACCTTGTTTTGCTTTACTATTAGATCTATCTTGTATAACTCTAGTGATTCACTTCCTATAAAACCTCAGTACTGATAATTATATCTAGAACATGGCAGGAAAACTCTCCAGTTTCTGCAGGATGACAATTCAAATAATATCTCTTGACAGACACAACCTGCAGTAGTTCTTCTCACCCAAGTTCCATCCATCTGATGCTTTAACTTTCAGGGTGAGCTTTTTAGCACCTCATCAGAACAACATGCACCGTAAGAATGGACAGCTATTTGTTCCAATCCAGAAACTCTGGATGAATCAAAAAACACGGTGTGCCTCAGCAGACACTAAGAGCAGCAGTGGACACATGCTGGGGTCTACTCATTGTTGTTCCCCCTCTCCCCTTTATAATTATTTTTTATTTTTCTTTTGTTATATTTGTAAACATTTCTTACTTATCTTAAAAAAAAAAAAAAATCCAGCATCTTAAAAGACAGCGTTACTACCATTCTTCTACTTTAGCAGCCAACATCAGGTTGTGCCACTCCTCCTGTAATGACTGCATGCACCTGGCCAAAGACTTCCAGTTGGGAATGTGGGGTTTGAACACTGAACAACATCCTGCAGAAAGTCTGAGAGGGGTCACAGTGCAGAAGACCTCAAAACTACTTTTTAGAAGTCTGATTTTGTGAGACTCATTTTGCTTTCAGCTGAGGTTGACTGAGCCTAATGGATAAGTTCTTTTCATGTGGTCCTAGGGCAATCAAAATTTAAAACAGGTGTGCGGAAACAGAGTTAAAACCCATCTTAAAAACAAACTAAAAAAACCCAACAACCCAGACATTGGCAACACAGGAGCCTGTGCAAGATCAAACCTACAATTAGATCAGCAGTTAGGGGGCAGTCTTCAGATGGCTAAAGTATCTCCAATAGCTTCTTAAAGACTGATTCATCAAGTGTCTTATTTAGCTCAGTAAGATAAATTTTACCTACTTTTTTGGCTTGAGGAGGAATCTCGATTGATCTTCCAGTCTGATTAGCTATATCTAGATATGGAGTAGTATCTGCATCCAAGTACTCCTCTGAAACATAAGAAAAAGTAGTCTTAGTTGTAAGTAGGAAGAATAGCATCGTTGCCATAAGACTATGTCATTAAGTACATAGTTAAACAAAAAAAACAAACAACAACAAAAAATGTGAATTACAAAGAGGGCTGGAGCACCTCTCCCATGAAGAAAGGCTGAGGGGGTTGGGCTCATTCAGCATGGAGAAGAGAAGGCTCTGGGGAGATCTCATTGCAGCCTTCCAGTACCCGCTGAGAGCTTACAAGCAGGAGGGGGACCAGCATTTTACATGGTCTGGTAGCAATAGAACAAGGGGGAATGGCTTTAAACTAAAAAAGGGAAAAATTAGGTTAGATGTTAGGAAGAACTTCTGTACTCAGAGGGTGGGGAGGCACTGGCACTGCTGGACATTAAGAAAAATTTCTTCTTTAAAAGAGTGGTCAGGCACTGGAAGAGGCTGCCCAGGAAGGTGATGGAGTCACCATTCCTGGAGGTGTTCAAGAAGCATGGTTTAGTGGGGAAATATGGGTGATAAGTGCACGGCTGGACAAGATGATCTTGGAGGTCTTTTCCAACCTCGGTGAGTCTATGATTCTATTCTTTCCCAGTGTCTTTCAAGTTTATGGCTGTCCCATTAATTTTTTTGTTTTCAACTTTAATTTGATTTAAAATGAAGAAGGATGCTTTTCTTATGAACAAAAAACAATTAAGGAGGAGTCTGCAGTGGTTAAAAGCTTCTGCCCTACAACCTTCCTCAGATGAAACAAAAGGTTTGTTAGACTCTTTTTATTTAACACATTGCTTCGCACAGAGCCTTGAGCCTTTGAGGACACTATATAAAGACTCCGGCATTTTGCTATAAATGACAGCTAGTTGTAAATATCTTAAGAAGGCCCTATACAGGATTCAAAGGCTGGGGCCTAAATTACCCCTTAAGTCAATAAAAAGACTCACTTCCTTTATTTGTTCAAAATCTGGCATTACAGTAGTTTAAAAGCAGCTTTGTTCACATACTTTTTATGCATTTGGCAGGAATTCATTACATACTCAATTTCAGTTTCTTGTTTGTGGATTTTTGAAACAATAAAATAGAGAAATGATTTAAGTTCGCCATCTAGCAGTGCAATTCACAGACATACTTAATCTCATTTTGAAAAATTATTACTGTTAAATTGACTATATCCCTTTGACTTAATCCACAGTTGCTAGCAGTTAACATCAAACGCAGTGAGAAAAGAACAGCCACATTATAGATCAGAATGACAAGTGAGCTGTTCTGCACAATGTAACCATGGTTACACGTAGTCATATCTGAGGTAAACTACAAAAAATAAGTGTAAGTCTTATCATACATTATTCCACCATGCTTATATGTACAATAAATTTAAAGCCTGCTCTCAGAATTGTCACTCCCTTAACTGTCAAGTGCCAATTACATAATAATTGATTCATTTTATATCCTTCACCAAGTGTAAAATATTTTCTAGCATTCCACTTGCGCAATAATTAGAAGTTTTAATCAACTCAGTTTTCAAGTTGGCAGAAAACTACAAAAATATAGACTAAAGCGACAGCACAGGCACTCTTCTGTGCTGAAACGCTACAGAGATGATCTGCAAGATGCCCAGCTCCCCACTCCCACACCAACCCTTCCTTACCTCTCTCTGCTAGGATCTCCAAACCCTTCTTAGTTCTCTGCATCTTCTCACTGATGTCTCTTTCTTTCTTGCGTTGAAGTTCTTCTTCCTGAACTTTTCTTTTAGTCTCCTCATCACTCTGTTCCAATTGAAGTACCATCACTTTTGCATTGTGTGTTATACCTTGATCTTCAAGGGTTTTTCCTGCAAAAAATACAGTATTTGGATCACATTCCTCACACTTTATCTGTGAAGAAACCATTTTAGATTGAAGTGCTACTGGAAAAAAAACAAAAACACCTCAATAGCCCCTTATCTTGCTTGCATTATACTGGAGAACTACAGTCATTATCAGATCCAAGTATTCAGTCATGATCACTGTGGATTACTGACATCTTCCACAGAAACTCAAATCAGAAGCACATTTGCATTTAAGAAATGCTTTTAAAATGACTGGTCTGTTTCTTTGCTTGCACTTTCTTTCCCCCAAAGCATTCAAGAAATGCAAGTGTTTCTATTTCAATTAATTGATCTCCAGGCAAGAACTAGAATAGCGTGGGGTTAAACAACACGTTCAGAATCACACATCACAACAGAACCAGGACAGAGGAAGTGGAAATTAAATCAAGTTCTTATTGTCAATTTCATGGCTCTAACTAGATCTGACTTCATCCAAGGGAACAAATATGTCAGCTGCTCAGGTAATCAATAAAAAAAGAAAGCTGCTGTTAGTTTCCACAATGTGTCTGAAACACTGAACATGTGTAACACATTACAAACCAATTTTTGAATGTGCAGCTATATAATATGGATTGGGGAAATTTATGTTTTTTTTTTTCTTAAACATCTATTTTCTGAAGTGTTGAAATACCCAGAATAGATTTTCAATGTTTATTAAGGGATCCCTATAATCAGTAATTCTGAATACTTTGATCATTATTATTTGTTATGTTCACCTTAGAGCAGGGACTGGCAAATACAACTGCCATTCCTTAGTGTATGGGAAACTGTTAATCACAGCCTGAACCTCTGATTAACCATCTGAGGCAAGTGACGGGTCAGCTGCGGGAGCACAGGTGAAGGTAATTCAGCTGTGCTCCCGGAAGGGGTGGAGCTTGACTCCACCTCTCCTAGATCCCATTTAAGGGCTGACCACCACTAAGGCAGCATCCCTTTTGGAGATTGCCCCTGTGTGGAGTTCCTTGTGGTGAGCATCCATCCTAGCTGTGAGCATCAGAGCGGGTGAGTTGTTCCCCTATAACTTCTGGCTATTCATCTGTTACAACCTTGTATAATAACAACTATACACTTAGAGATTTTCCAAATTAACAAAACTGTGAGAAAGTTTGCTTCTGAGAAGCAGTAAACTGGAAAACAAACATAGAAGTACACTCAGCTGGAGACAGTTTTCTTGACTAGAGATACATACCCAGATCGAGCTGCTTCTTATTTATGATTATTTTGATAGCATTTTCTTGTAATGCATGCTCTTGTGCTATCCTGTCAAATAAATCATTGCATTTATGAATATCAACTTGTAAGGACAAACAGCATTTCTAATAGAGTAGTGATAAAACTTGAAAACAATTATGTTCATAACTGGCTTAACCCTTGGCTATGAAGGGCTGCTAAAGGTCAAAATAACATCATCAGAAAGCTTTCTATGCCATACAGGGAAACGATGGGATACAGAAAGGGGAAAGCAAAGCAGGCAGAAAAGAATCTGACTTTAGTTGGGTTAAAAATACCAAAAGAGAAGCTGGCTCGCTATTTAGAGGACCCGCCTCACTACAAATGGAGTGTTGATCACTGCTGCCTTCTCTGGTACTTGCTGATGATTTACAAAGGAGTCGTTTCCACATTTGTAACTTTCCTTTTTTCTGTGTTAATCTACCACTTTTTAAATGAAGAACTGCCCTATCCAGGAATGCTGTAGAGCCTATTCAGACATACCAAACAGTAAGAGAAAACTGAAGATAACCCAACAATAGTGCACTGTTTGTATTTTTGTGAAGCAGCACACTGTCATTCAGTACTAAGACAAGTACTAAAGGTGATTACACTTACTGCGATCTGAGCTCCTTGCCAGTGATGAACAGACTAGTTTCCAGTGGGACTTTTCTGCTCTGTAGTAATTATATTGGATGGGAGAATGGAGGAGGAAAGGAAAAGAATATATCACAGTACTTTGGACATTTTCTTAATTAACCATTTTCTAACGACTACAATTTCTTTTTCAAGTAATAACCATGTTAACAGGGCTATTGTTTGGCATACATATTATTAATTTCCAGGCAGGGAGAATTCTACTTGCTAAAAATAAGCATTACAACTGCACAAGATTAAAAGTTAGATAAATCCAAACTCTGAACCAAACAATTTAAACTAATTTAATTATGCACTTTCAATCTTAACTTCACCAGTCACAGGTGAGTGGCATAATTACAGAGCAGAGTTATGATTAATTCCTATTAGTGTGTCTGGTCCCAGATTAGATAAACCAGAATTTTAAATGAATTAATTCCCTCATGCCTGGTAGCATAGAAAAAAGGAATTACCAGACTATTTGTTTGTTTTAACTGCATGGCAAATACTTAACAACCACTGCCTTTAGCCTGTCACATTCCCTGCTAATTAATTTTCACTACAGGAGGGAGAACAATTGTGATAGTGTTTTTTTCAAGTAATCAGTGGAAAAAGAAACCTTCTGAAGCACAGGTTATCTCTGAAGATCACCTTCAGCAGAAAAATATTGCCCTTTTCCACAGTCACCACTCACTGCTGTTGCTGAAAAGATGAACATGGCCTTTAAGTGCCCCTAAGCAAAGAAGTTCTACTGTTATCTAAGCAGATTGAGATACACAGCTTTGGGGAAGATGCTGCTTCCACTCAGCAAACCAGAACTAGAAAGTGACTGGAGATGGCAGTTGTGTTGTCCAGAGACTGGCTTTGTCTGTACTAGTAAAAACCTAACTAAGAGCTGTTCTCTGTCCTGCAGAGAAGTTCACATCTATAGAGCTGAATCCTCTCAGTCTTCAAAACAGCAGAGCTGTATCCAAACCACTGATGGAGATCAGTTCCTCACATAGTGCCTGACCACTTCTTGGCAGAACAGCAGGTGGCCTGGGCAGAGCTGCATCAGAGGGGATGCTAACAACTGTGACTGAGGAACAGCCACTGGGCTTTAGCTGATCAAGGGCAGGGTAGATGCAGCCCCAGAATCCAGCATAGCAACCAGAGTGGCATTGATTTCATTATTGTGGTATGTTTTATGCAGGAAACTAAAGGCTGAAGCCTGGCTTTAAGGGGTGTATTGTTTGGAACCTCACTTAGAATAGTGAGTACCATCATAACAGAAAACCATCCCTCACCTTTCCAAGTTCAAACACTGGAGGTTTAGTTAGCTGCCTAGGCTAGAACAGTTACAATATAAATCACTGTAAGAGCACTGCCACATGCCATGGCTAAAAGCTAAAGGACTATTTTATATTGTCAGCCAATGATGACACAGCACTCAATTTGCTCACTGCAATTAAAAAGAAAGGGGACTTTTATTAAAATTAAAGCTGTCATTTAAACAAGAGCTGTGGTAATAAAGTGATATTCATTTGCTAATGCAACTTTAGGTATTTTACAACTGAAAAAAAATATCTGCTCTTTATTACTAACATGAATGGTTAAGTCAGAAGAAATCAAATTGAACTAGACAGACACTCAAATCTAATTTACTTTACTTAATTGAAAGATCATTTCTCATTAAATCCTAAGAGGAAGACAATTATTAGCCTCCCAACACTATATCCCTTCTTCATGATATTTCCACATATCTGAGGAACTCAAACTATATCTACATAACTTCTTCTCCCTCCCTACCCCCAGCATTATTATTTGTTTTATACCAAACACGGATCCACCATGCAAAACACTCAAAAAGTTGAGGAAGAACACATTCGCAATAGATATGTAACTAGAACTCAAAAGCCCATGAAGTGAAGTTATTTATCCTAACTTTTCTGCAACATCACTTACTTTTCTCCGAGGCAGATGTATATCAAGTCTTGCAATCCCAGTCACTTTATAATTTTCATTTCCTGTTCCACGCTCAATTGCTTTACACCGTATTTCTTCCAGCATATTCTCTGCATCATTCTCATTGATTTTCAGCTTGGATGCATATTTCTGTACAAGCTCCTAAGAAAACAGCAAGAAAAAACTGGCAAAACACACCAGTAATACAACTGGAGGATACATGATGTCAGCTCGGATGGAATATTTACCTTCATCTCTTCACCAGCTTCTTTTTTATCATTTGTATATGGTGGTTTCCATAGCTGAATCTTGTCTTCTCTTAAGCAACTTGTCAGCTTTGCTATCAAATACTTCTTTTGTGCCATTCTTCTAAAACAAAAGCAAACAAGCAGAAAATACCACTGAGTATGAAACACATTTTGGTGGGGAGCCTAACAACAAAACTACTACCAAAAATTGGAACATGAATAACTCAGGAGCCCCCTGCTTTGGTATTTTGTGGTAGGAAATCTCTTCCTAACCTCTCATATAAGCTAGAATTGCAGAACGCACTGATTCTTCAAAATCCATGACAAAACTATTCTTTCCTGCCCTGGAAAGTGCTGCTCGTTCCAATCCCTCTGCAAAACATGTCTGTGCTATGCCTCTGTCTTCCTGCTTCTCTACTTGCACAGGATTTCTCCACCAGCCACTGGTTGAACACAAATTACGACTCTCTTTTGGAAGACAAAAAAAAGAGGTGTCAAGAAGAAACATTTCAGTACCACAAACATCCCTATGAGAAGATCATAACATGACGTTCTCATCCCTCCAGCAAAGTGAAATCAGAGCAGAGATCCATGCCTCCCCTCTCAGATCTCAATCATTTAGCAAGAAGCCACACTTAATACTATCATGAAATGGTATTGTAAAATTCTGCTATCCCAGTGATGAAATAGCAGCTTGTCACTTTTCATAGTCCACGATACACTCTTCCCGCTCCCACTGTAGATAAAGCACACAGAGCACAAGCAACATAAAGTACAGAGACTGAAATTAAATGTGATGCACACTGCAAATCTGCAGCAGGCAATGAAGCACCCATCACTAGGGAAAAGATGGTAGTGAGCTGAACAGAGCAGTTCCCTGGCTCACAGGTGACAATTTAGGCTGAACTCATCACCAGAAGTTACTCACATTCAGTTGAGAAAAAGCAGTAACCTCTGAGTAAATCAGCATTTCCCTGAAAACAAAAAAATCCATTAAAAAAAACAAAACAGTGTTCAAGAAATGTTTAGATGTCATACTGAGGGGTGTGGTTTGTTGGGAAATATTGGGGATAGGTGGATGACTGGACTGAATGATCTCAGAGGCCTTTTCCAACCTCGATGATTCTATGACTCTCTAACAAGGAATAGAGAAGGCAGAGAGAGGGTAAGGAAAGGATGATGAGGCGATCTCCGAAATAAATAAATAACCAACACAAAGAAAATCTATTTACTTACGACTTGGCTCTTGTACACCAGGAATCATATGGGAGATGCCTTTTAATTTATATGGAAAGACATTTAAGCTGTTGGCATTGAATACTGATTAAACTGTCACTTTTCTTTGAGAGTGGGCTCATTTTTTTTTTTTTGCTCTTGTTTATCAGCACAGAGCTCTCAGGAAAACAGGGAAAAAAAAGAGAAGAATCAGAAGTCATTACCCTTGTGTGCAGATTCAAAGTCTGTTCCTTGCTCAGAAGGACATACTTAATGAGCAAAAAAAAGTAGGCAAAAAATTAAACGGACAGTTAAACCTATCGGTTAACCTTAAGCGCAGTTTTGGTGAGATACAAAGAATCTCTGAACGCTACAAAGACTCTTGTAATGAAAGGCCAGGACTGCTAACCGAGCAGCAGGTGCTACAAAAACCCTTCCAGTTTGTCTCCTGCAGTTTGCACAGTGTCTGACCAAACCAGGTGAGAAAACACCACATTCTTCTTACTGAGATATTGTTATTTCAGGACGGAAACAAAAGATGGCACTTGTAAGTAGAAAGAAACAAACGTATCCACCTTTCAAAAGATGGTATTAAAGTGCAGTTTTCCCACTTTTTTTCCAAAACACATCACACAAATCCCATACCACAGAATGGCTTGGGTTGAAAGGGACTTCAAGGATCATGAAACTCCAATCCCTCCACCGCATGCGGGGTCACCAACCTCCACATTTAATACCAGGCCAGACTGCCCAGGGCCCCAACCAACCTGGCCTTGAACACCTACAGGGATGAGGCATCCACAGCCTCTCTGGGCAGCCTGTTCCAGCACCTCACCACTCACATAGTAAAGAACTTCCCCCTGACATCCAACCTAAATCTCCCCTCCTTCAACTTAAAACTATTTCCCCTTGTCCTGCTGTTATCTACCCTTTCAAAGGGTTGACTCCCCCTCTGTTGATAGGCTCCCTTTTAGGTACTGAAAGGCTGCAACGAGGTCACCCTGCAGCCTGCTTTTCTCCAGGCTGAAATACAATCACTATCTGCAATTTTTAAGGTATTCTGAACAACCAACCCACAGCTATATTTCCACTTGACGTTAACTTCAGAAACAGAAGAATATCCTTTACTTTGAGGCACCCAGACACTTTAACTCTACAAATTATACGGGTTACATTCAGAAACTGGTTGTTCACCTTTTTATCAGATTGGTACTTCAAAGTTTTGTAAATCTGTTCATCTGTTGAACCAGGAAGCAACACCAAAGTCTCCAGTTAAACTTACCCTTACAAACCCTCTATAAAAAGAACGTTTTCCTTTTTACAAATAATAATACAGCTATAGTTTTATATGCTTAAAAACTTTAACATTTACTATAAATTACCATTTCACCTTAAGTAAATGGCAAGAGAATCCTGAACAAGAACTTACAAGTGATGCTTTCACCACGCAGCACAAGCATCCCTGATAGTTTCACTTTCACTGAGCTTAAAGGGACTCTCCCAAAACTCCTTTGCTCAAAACAAACGATGGGGATTTACCAAGGGCTGTTCTGAATGCCGGACTGAGCTTTTGTCATGTAAACATCACCTTCTGGGCCAGCTGGGCTCAGAAAAACAAACGCAGAAATCAGGTTTGAAAGCCAAATTGCTGAGGGAAGGAACGGAGGTTTCTGAGCAGTCTAGCAATGAAACAAGACATAAACAAGGTTCCCTACAGCAACTATTTAATGATCACTCACGGCTCCAGGGGCGATAGCGAAGCTAAGCACCAGGACGGGCACCCAGCAGCAGCCCTAGGCCGCCCTCATCACACGCCCGGCCCACCCCTGCCCTGACAGCACCAACACCCCCGCGCCCCAGTGCCGCAGGGGGGAATTCCCAGTGCCGTCACTACTGGGTGCCTCCAAAGCACCACACTGGCAAAAGGGCGAGGCCCGAGGAGGCCGCAGGGTACCTCAGCGTGAGGGGAGGCACCCACCTTAGCCCTGCAGCGGAGCACGGGCCTCAGCGACCAGGCGGAGGGGACAGCGAGCCCTATCAACCGCTGCCCCAACCCCCCACCCCGGACCCAGAGGCCTGCTCAGAGGGGCAGCAGGGCGGCAGCTCACCCGCTGGCGGCGGCGGCCTGTAGGAGGGGCAAGGCGCAGGGCCCGCCCTCCACGCCACGCGCTTACCTGCGCACCGCTCCCCTCTGGGAGGGCGGGTGTGCGGGGTGGAGTTTTGCAACGCCCCTTCTGCCGTTGGGTTCCGGGAGATTCCTGCTCCGAGGCCGGAAGTGGGGGGGTGGGGGGAGGGAATGCGGGTCACGTAGTGAAGCCAAGCCCCGCCCGCCATTTTAGTGCTTTGCCCTTACTTGCTGGGGGGGTGGGGGGCGGGAGTTGGGTTGTATTTAGTCGTTTGGTGATACACTGTGCCTTCTGCTCTTTTCTTGCCTGCTTTGCGCCCTAAGAAGCGGTGGTGCTTGGGTATCCGCTTTTCCCCTTCAGGAGCCTGTCAGACCCTTTCACCTGCAGCCTTCCTGCTTGTGAGGCAGAAGGGACAGAGGTTCCCCGTCAGTGTTCGGGGACCTTTCCCAAGGGCTGAGAAGTGCCAGGGAAGAGCTGGGTGCGATGGCTGCTGTGTGCAGGGTCAGCGTGCCTGTGTGAGCCTGTGGGTTAGAGAACAAGATTGTGTCTTTTGTAGGGATGTCAAAATTAGCCTGAATTAAGAGACTGGGCTGGAAGACTACTACGTGTGGCACTGTACGTGGAGATAAACTCACAGAACCATTAAGGTTGGAAAAGGCCACTAAGGTCACTTAGTCTGTCTGCCCATCCCAGCATTCCCACTGACCACATCCCTCAGTGCCACATCTCTGCAGTTCTGGAATGCCTCCAGGGATGGTGACTCCACCACCTCCTCAGGCAGCCTGTGCCAATGCATCACCACTCTTTCTGAAATGAATTATTTCCTAAAATCCAACCTGAATCCCCCCCAGTGCAGCTTAAGGCCATCACCTCTCATCTTCTTGCTGTTACCTGGGAGAAGATGCTGATCCCCACCTTTGGTACAACCTTCTTTCAGGGCACTGTAGAGACCTCCCAGACTCAGGAAGATGTTTGGCTCCATTTCCTTTGTGACAATGTTGTACCTTCTGCTCTTGTCCCTATAATGGCCCACTGCTGGGAATGGTGTGAGATCACTTAGGCTGCACAAAGTAGACGCTTGATGTTATATTTGCATGTGGACCCCCAAAAGTCCCACATACTCCCAAAGCTGTGCCAGCAGCTAAGGATTTTCGTGGAAACATCAAGGTTGGAAAAGACCTCTGAGATCATCTAGTCTAACCTTCAACTCATTGGTACCTTGGCCACTGAACCACATCCCTCAGGTGCTGCATTTTTGGAGTTCTTGAAGACCTCCAGGAGTGGTGACCCCACCACCACACAGCCTGGTCCAGTGCCTGACTAAACTTATGTTCAAAATGCTCTGATATTGTGAGGAAAAGCATTGTCCAAGGGTGTTGTTTATTTTGGACTAGATGGCCCTGCAGGTCAGTCCTTATACAAAGCATATTCCTAAGGCAGTTGTGTGGCCCTGCAGTTATTGTGAGTCTTGCTCACAAAATCTGAACTAGAATTTCAGGATTCCAGACACTCCTGTGTGCATAAATCAGTCACATTTACCCACTATTAAAATAAGGTTATTGTTACTCAGCTTGCTTTGCTGATACTCTTGAATTCAGAGCTTGAAGCTGGAATAAAGTTATAGTAACGCAGTAATGATAGTTACTCCCCATGAGTTCCCAACACATGAAAAAGCAAACAGCAAATCAGGTAAGTTTGAGAACTGTGACTTCACAATATTTGAAGTTTTCCATTTTTTCTCATGAAATTGTTCCCTTTTTCATTTTTTTTTTTTTTTTTTTTACTAAGTCTGCTTTAGGGAAAAAAATAATAATTTTCAGGCAATGCATCTGTGTAACATTTCAGTATCTGGAAATGCAAGTTCAGCCACTTTTCTCATAACTAACAATGCTCCATTAACAAATGAAAATGTACTGAAATTTTCCTTCTGTTATGTCCTTGGGATTTAAACTAAAAGACTTTTCCAAAGGCAAAATGCCCTTCCTAATTAAACTCCTTAGTACAAAGGACACCAGTATGCTGGAGAAGCCTCAGGAAAGGACAAAGTGTTTCTATGAAAGTGCCTGCAAAGGGTTTAGTTATTCAGTCTGCGTATAAACTTTCACTGACTTTAAAATCAAGGTATTCAAGTCTGTGTTTAGTTAAGATAACCATTTCAAAGCACTTTAAAATCAATTTAAAAGTATTTGCAGAAAATAATATCACCAATCTAGTTAAATGGGTGTATGGAGTAGGTAAGTAGCTAGATAAGAGTTTAGGATTTCTGTGATACTGATTTAAATATTTAAGTTGCATTCGCTGAAATGTTTTCGAGTGTTTCATAGCAACTGTCTAGCCAAAATGATCTTGAATTTAATTTTTAATAGTTTTTATTGTGGCTCCTTGCAAATGTGATTTTTTGTTTTGTTTTGTTTTATTTTGTTTTTCAGTTTTTCCTTTATCTTGATGTGATTCTGTTATGGTCTCCAGACTTGTAGATACAACAAAAACAACACTCTGGTATAATGAAGGGCTGGAGTACAGATCAATAAGCTCTGTAATCAGCGAGACAGGAAAATAGAAAGCTAATGTGCACCACAGAGTTCAAAAAACTCATTGTCCTTTGATATTTCTCTCCAGGTACTTTCTTGTTTCATATAGCTGGTTGTTATCTGGTATTTTATCCCTGTTATACCTTTACCTATTATCCATAATTGTGTTTTATCTTTTTTCAATCCTTTTTTTTAGTACTCTTAGCACCGTGTTTTTGGTTTTGGTTTGTGTTTTATTTCTTTTGTTGTTGTTTTAAATTCTGTTTGTTTTTATAAATTAGTCGTGATGGCTTATTAATGTTTCATGCCTACCCAGAAATAGGAATCAATTAATTTAAAGCATAAAAAAAATTTGAAAACATTGAAAAATCACAACAAACACCTCTCTCAAGTACATCTGGAGAGTTTTGTTGAAGAATTAAAGCACATAGACATTGTTTTGCCTTTGTCTTATGGATGGTTACTTACAGGAGAGAGGTGCCTGCCAGTCTACTGGTATTGGCTGGATTGCTGTGTGACGGTATGGAATTTAGGTCTGGAACTGCTTTGAGTGGCACAGAGGAGAGGACACTTGGCAAGGAGGAGTGGAATAGCATCGTATTCCATGATGGTTTTTCCTTTTCTGTGGTCTTAGAAAATACTGTATGCCATGGTAACTTGATACTCCTACCTGGAGTACTGCATTCAGCTCTGGGGCCCCGAGCACAAAAAGATGTGGAGCTGCTGGAGCAGGTGGAGAAGAGACCACAAAGATGATCAGAGAGCTGGAGGACCTCTGTTATGAAGGAAGACTGATGGAGTTGATGTTCAGCCTGGAAAAGGCTCTGGGGAGAAATTATTGTAGCCTTTCAAAGGAGACTTACAAGAAAATTGGCTATGGACTCTTTACCAAGTTGAATATTGATAGGACAAGGGCAGGTAATGGTTTTGAACTAAAAGAAAGTAGATTAGACAAAGAGAAGATGTTCTTTATTCAGAGGGTGATGAGACGCTGCCACGGGCTGGCCAGAGAAGCTGTGGATGCCTCATCCCTGCAGGGCTAGATGAGGCTTTGGGCACCTGGTCTGGTGAGAGGTGTCCCTACCCATGGAAGGGGTTGGAACTGAATGGGCTTTAAGGTCCCTTCCAACCCAAAACATTCCGTGATTCAACACTTACAACCATGAATCTCCTGTGAAGGAATGAGCTCTTATGGCCACGTCCTCAGAATGGTGGTGAATGGAGTGGTCAGGAGTGGTGTTCTCCAGGCAGCAGTACTGGTGTAGGCCCTGTTTAATATCTTTATTGATCATCTGGACGGGGGGATTGAGTGCACATTCAGTAAGTCTGCAGACGACACCAAGTTGGGAGGAAGTGTTGCTTTGACTGAGGGTAGGAAGCCCTACAGAGGGATCTGGATAGGCTGGATATCTGTGCTGAGACCAATCATGTAAGGTTAAGCTGTGTCTATAGAAGTGTGTACTACTACAGTTATATTTGTGTAGATGAAATGGTTATATTCCCTTTGAGTTCATACAGTTGTAGCAGGAGAAAGGTGCATTGTACCTCTGACAAGGGAGGTATGTTGATACAGGGTATCAGGGAACTAAATCATTATTTCAGACTTTGGTTCTTTAATGAAATATTGGGTGTAGAAGGGAGTCAACAATGTATTTTTACAGGATTTATATATAAGAAAAATGTGCCATTTACTGTGTCCTATCGAAACAACAATAGATGTGAGCAAAATTTTATTAATTGCTTTTAAAAATACATTAAAAATTATAATGAATGTCTTTTTTTTCTGAGAAAAGACTATTATGAAATCATATTAAGTGTATGAATCTCCTTCAGTACTGTTTCATTGCTCATTTATTTATTGTCTAGTCAAATTGTACTATATTGAAGTTCAGCCTTGTTGCTTCATCAGCAGTTTTGCTAATGTTTGCTATAGCTCTCAGATATTTCAAATTGTTGTTGTGATACAGACTTTGTTTCTAAGCATGTAACTTGAAAGTAGAGGGGAAAGAGCCCCAAAAAATTGCCCCAGTATCTGGAATAACAAAAGTGAGCTTCTGTTGCAGTCCAACATCTTCCTTACAACTCACTTTAGATTGTACTGCACAGCAACAATTTGTTTCGTGGAGATCTTCCTTGGCTAGTAGGAGACCTTCAGCATTTTGATCACAGTAACTAAGAATGCTGTTTTGCTGTTTTAAGTTTTACTCATATTTCTGACTGAACTTTTATTTATTGCTGAGTGTCTTCAATGTGAGACGTATAATCCAAGCCTCCTTGCTGCTTCTGAAATTCTGGGTGCTTTCTTATTAGGGAAAGGATAAAAGTCTAACTTGTGGCAAGCTGGCGTGTATTTTGTAGAGGAAATATGGTGATGCATCCAAACTGCTGAAGTGTCTGACTTCAGAGCAGGCTTTTGGCAAATTCCTGAGATGGTGCTGTCACTCTCTTTGCTGAAACTGCTCAATGTACTTGAACTGAGCATGGATAGTTCACTCGCTTCTTCTAATTCCTTGTGTTGCAGTGTGCCATTTTCCTTTGAAATCAGTCTCTGATTGTCAAAACTGCACGGTTCATTCCTGCATTGGGAAAGATCCCAGGGAGCTTTCTTACAAGGAGTTTGTGCCAGGCGGTGAATTCCCAGGTGAGTACGCCAGGGTGAGCTGTCATGTGCAGTGCCATTGCTGGTCACCTCCAGCCTGACCTTCCTGACAGGGACACGTTCCGTAAATGACTTTGAATTTCTGACTTTTTTATTAATTAAAACAACGTTGACCATTGATTCTGGGAGAACAGATTCATGCTCACCTGCAAGAGAAACACGTTTGCACTTTATTATTGTGACAGAAATTAAGGTTCTACTTCAGCTGAAGAACTTTAACAGATGAGTGGTGTCTGTACTCCTTCCATCTGTGACCAAGAGCAGTTCAAGCTCTTTTGATGCCAGATTACAGAGCAGAAGTATTTCTCACTCAGTTTTGCAGTTTGAAGACATAAATGCTACCACAGTGTCAGTTAAATGATAATGGGAATTTATCAAGTCAATATTGATCTAAGCGCTACTCTAAGACTCATTAACAACACAGATTGAGAATTGACTTTCAGTAATTAACTGCTTGTAAGCAAAAATTCTTAAGGTGAACAGGGGCCTGCTTAATGTGTTGATTGGTACTGTGATTTGAGAGGTGCAAATGTTTGACTTGATACTGTTTGAAGCTGGTATTCACAACCAAAAAATATTCTGAATTTCTTTCCTCTTTTTCCTAACACAGAATCATTAACATATAGGCTTGTATTTATTATTAATTACTTATTTTTTCCCATCTCTGTGGCTTAATTTCTAATGCAGCATGAAAGTTACTGCTGGAAATGCATAGGATATTAGAAATAGAAATGCTAACGCTACTTTAATTAGATGTAGCAACTATTAAATTGCTGAACATGACTGGCCTTCTGTGCCTTGAAAATGAATAGAATCTGAAGCACTGTAATAAACAAACAGTACTGTTGACATTGTAAGCACTAATTAAATGCACTTCAGTTACTTTAAGTATAGCTTAAAGTAGAGGTTGTGCAGATTGCTGACCTTATTTATGAGTTTGATTTCAAGGAACTGAATTTTTTTCAGTAGGAATTATGAAAAGTATTGATGTGAAAAAGAATAGACATAGAGAGCTGGTTTTGAAACACGAAATCTGAATAGCCACTTAAAAGAATACTAATCTTGAATTTGAAATGAAACTAATTGGAATAGGGTGTTGCCATAAAAAAGAAGCAAACGCAAAAATTCTCATAATAGTGTTTCATATCATTTTTATGAGAAACGATCTGAAGATGTCAGATGCAGCTGGTTTTCTGGCAGTAAATGAGTCTGTACAACGGGGCTTCAGTTAAGGAGGGGCTTTTGCTGCTGTCTTTGGCTCCAACCACTAAAGCAACTACACCTGTACAGTATCATAGAATTTTCTCTCCCCCTCAGTTGACTACAGAAGGTTGATCTGATAAGAGCTGGGAAGTGAGAGTCGTGTGCATCTTCTGCTCTTGTGCAATGCTATTGGGAGAGAGGAGACAAAAGCACACACTAAGCTTAGAGCATGTGCCTGTGCATATGTCTATACAGTGAATCATACTAGAAGAATTTCCTAATGTGAAGCCATTCTAAGAGATGAGAACACACAGTTTTGCATCATGAAACAGTGAAAATCAAAGTTATGGCCGGACTTATGGTCAGACTTTTTCCAGGAAATAAAGCTCAGCTTGTGGTGCTGCAGAAAGCCCATTTGCAGTGTGGAGGTCTGCACACTATAGCACCAGGCTACACAGGAGGGTTTATTCTTCACATGTGAGGGAAAAGACAAGAGAAAGGAGGAACTGAGGAGACTCTCAGGAGTGCAGCTTTACATATTCTTGTAGGCATCACTGCACTTTTAGATGAACTTGTGTTGATAGCCAACATCATGTTTTATCTTGAATCACCTGAACTGGTCATTGGAAGAATTACAATCTGGTTTGAGCTGATCAGAGAGTTCTGTGTAATGCATCAGTCCAAGTCAAATAGTCTGAACTGGTTTTCAGTTCAGGTTTGATTTGATTCCTTGGCTACAGATGCGACACACAAAGTTGAGCAATGAGCTGTAACAGAAATTTTGGAGCCCTGAGCCATGCTCTGTTGGGGTAGTGCACATTCAGCACACCCTGAACTTCTGAAGAAAGCTTGGTTAAGATCTTTGGTCTCTTAGAAAAGCCAGACCTTTTGAATTGCACAGAGTAACCTTGCAATAAGGTTGCCTACTATTGGCCTTTTTCATATGCTGTCATCATAGATTCTGAATTAACAGAAGTTGATCTTGGAAGTCTTGGAAGAGATTTCAGCAGTCAGAGGTCCAGTGTTTACTCCATTGTTACTGCATGCTCTGAGTGCTATTTTAATTCCTAAAGTAAATACAATTTTTCTTCTTCTTAGCCAATGAATAATGAATACACTATTGTATTGTCCCCCACCTGGAGATTTTCAAATCTTGTGATCCTTTTTCTCAAAGAATGAGGAACTGGCAGAAACATGAATGTGGCTGTGTGTACTGGGGACAAACCAGAGGCGAGTTGTTTTAAGGTGACTTATCAGTTACTAGCTCACCAGTCAAAAACCTAGAGAAGTTAAAGAGTCTGAAGTTCTGTTCAAAGGTTCACAATTCCATGGCTCTGGCAAACAAGGAAGATAATGAGATGCAGAGCTGGAAGTCCTTATGGAATCTTGAAGTTACCATTTCAACTGCAGTGCTGTAAACCTGCAATGCTCAAAACCACTGTGGCATCATGGAAGGACAGATGGCCTATCTGCAGGAAGAAATTCAAGGTTTTACTAGTTAGAAGAAAGACTTTTTGCAGGGATTTTTGGGACCATGAAGGAATGAAGGCATCTTTCTACCATGGGATCTCTGACTTCAGAGGTTTGTGTGCATGTGTTGTCTTATTGTTGTCATTACCCTTCAGCAACAATTTTACCCTCCAAGTATGGTAGTAGAACAAGGAAATGATTACTGTCAGTACAAAAAAGTGAAGCACACATGGAGTGATTTGTGGTATAAGCTGGAATTTCTGGATATCTCAGGTAACTTAAGGAATGTGGGGCAGTATGCTATCTCATTACAGTGGTGCTTATTGCATCCTGACATCCTCTTGGAAACTGATGCACATAACAGCTTCAAAGTGCTGAGCTACGTAACAGGTTTTTCCAACTTCCAAACCACAGAAATGTTTAAGGTTAACTTTAATGACGCTGAGAACTCAACTGTTCCTCACAGCAACATTAACCCCTTCCACACAAGGTGATTAAAGGTAGAAGTTCAGTGCCATAGGTTTTGAGTTTTTGTTAATGTTTTGGGCTATGTGAGTGTATATGAAAAGATGTATGTGAACTTACAGCCCTACTCCATTTTTGAATTCTCAGAACTGTACAGTCCTACTTTGTCTTTCCTTCCATCTACAATCAGTGTCCTGGCCAAAAAGAAAAAAAATAGCTCTGATTATGTGTATTATATCTGAAGTTTCATCTGAATTTCATTGGAATACAGACCTCCGCTTCCTTTCTTTAACTGGTTAATATTGTTGCTTTGCCTTTAAGTTAGTTGCCTTTTCATACCTGATAAAATAAGCTTGTGCATTCACATCCTTTTTTTCCTTAAACAGGCGTTTTTTCTTTTCTTTTTTTTTTTCTTTTGCTTGTTTGTTTAACATCAGAATTTCTAGCCCTTTGGATGAAATGACACTGAAGAAGCTAATGTGTTTTATGGTTTGTAATTAGGTGTTTTTTTTCCATTGTTTCAATGACACTCCTAGTCAGATACAGTCAAAATACAGAACTGCTGAAAAAACGCAGAGGAAAATGTTAAGAGTGAGATAGCCTAAGTTCTCCATTTGTTCAGCTAATACTAACACCACGGGTGAATTAAGCATGTTTTGCATATTGGTATTGCATTCAAAGACAATTTCATTAATTGATTTAGTATTCTCAGTATCACCTTAACTTAGAAAGTAACTGGAAGTACGTCAGCGCAATATTGCAAGCAGTAGTTTAACTGAAAACTTCAAAACAGTTGCATGTTTGTTTTATAAAAGCTGTCTGGCACAGCAGAAAAATGATTGATACACTGTCACTTCTTTTTCTGTTTTCCAAGCACTGTGCAATGAAAACGCTTTCAAAAAGGGACCTTTTGTACCAAGATTATATCTTTGTTACCCACTGTTACTTAGTAGAAGTTATTTTCTAAGCAAATGCCCAACTTCTGCCTGGTATTTGGTATTGCCTCCTATAGTCTTGTAGGATGCATTTATTTACATAGATAAAGAAGAGAAAAAGAGACAGCAGACCCAGGACTGATTGTTCTGATGGAAGAATTCGACAAGGTACATTTTCACAAATAGATTGATGATAGATGTGAAGGATGTGGCTCCTGGAAGAACGAACACCAACGTTAAGAATTTTACTTTCCTAACTTAAAACCTGCAAGACCTTTAATCAAATGCATTCATCTATTTCAAACTGATGTTTTCTGCTGTGAATCTGACTGATAGAGCCGTAAGACTGCCTGTTAGTGAAATGAATAAAAAACCTGAACTGACAGAAAACAGACACTTCGTACCTCTCTTGAAGCTGAGCATTAAAAGAACAAAGATAGAAGTTATTCAATATTAAAATGTTTACATCTACATTTACATTGTTTCCTATAAATCCAAGCATACCTGTTTTAAATACAATAATGTGTGATTGCAGCTTTTGCTTCTGTTTTATGTGGTCATACTGCTCCTCAAGTAAGCTCACATCCATCTTGGTTGGCTGCTTATGATGATCTGAATCTCGTAGCTCTGAGGTATGAGTCACTGAAAAAATACCAGTCGTGTATTTGTAAGCCTTTACCATCTGTTCCCACAAGGAAGAAAAAGTCATGCAGAAGCAGGACATTTCCTTCATTGTGTTGGCAAAAAAAACCACATCAAAATATCTGAAATCTTCCTAAATGATGAAATAATTCTCTTTTCTAAGTTGAGTAACTTCTTTCAGAAGTGTCTGTTCTGAAGCTGTGGATTTCAAGCAGCTTGTTCTCCTGCAGCACACCTTGAGCTCCTGCTTACAGATTTCATGGTGATAGCAGGATTTATGATTGGATTTAATGTTGACTTAAGGTAGTGAGCACAGGAGGCTTTGCCAAAAAAAACACTGAAATTCAAAACCTCATTGAACACGGTCAGGTGCCCAAAGGGCTGGATAATACTGGTTTATGTAGCAAGGCTAACTTTTAAACGGGTGCTGTCATGGTGACCTGACCAAGACAGTAATTCCATCAGGGAAATCTTCAGGTTTCTTCTCATGTATTTTCTGTCTTTTCCTTCCCATTCTCCTTCCTTAACTTTCATCCAGTGTCATTCCTGTTGCAGCGTCTTGGGCAGTAGGGTGAGGACTGGACTGACAACCTTCATAACCTTGCTAAAGATATTCCTGGGTGCAAAGTCAGAACAGAGCTTTATGTAACAGTGAGGGAAAGATTAAACAACTAAAAAAAATACGTGTCTTTTTCTTCTATGAGTTAAAGTATGAGGGTGTCTGAATGATAAGCTGCAGATCTCTGTCCCTGAAATAGGTCCTTTTGATGCATTACAAGGATCCAAGAGAGTCGCATAGGAAAAACACTATTAAGCCACAGTGTCAGTATAGGTGTTTATCTGCTAGGTTCCTTGCAGTGAGAAGCACTGCACAGAAACAGTGTGAAAGGGCAGTGTGTTTAAGGAATGCCTGCTTGCTGTGTTTTTCCACTTACTGGGAGAAATCATGCTCTCATTTGCGTTCTAAATGATTTACTGAATCAGGTTCAAAACATGCAGATCTTAGGAATCTGGAAGCTGTGTGTACACAGGTGACAAAAGTCTTGCTACAGAGTTACTTGCATATGGTTCTGGTAAGGCTCATTTGGTTCACAGGTGTAAATCTGCCTTAATTCACTTATTCACATAATTGCTTTTGCCTTCCTATAATGCATGTGTCTTGCAAATCATGTTCCCTAGCTCAGCTGCAGTCCCATTCTGCCCTACCAGAAAGAAAAGTAGGCACAATAGTTTATCAGACACTGACTACTTGTCAAGTCAGCTTTCCCCTGTGAGCCCTGAAAAAGCATGTGTTGTGTTAAGAGTTGTTCTGATGTGCTATGGATTTGGAGTATCTGCTTTGATATTCTGCCTTCAGTAGTGACAAACTAGTGCTCTGCAGAAGGCTGCCTTGTTTTTCTGGTGTTCTGAGTTGTTGGCACACGGAGTCCTCCTTTGGACCTTCAGGCAGTGGGTTTCTGCATTGGGGCAGGAGATTTAATTAATCTCATTGCAGTTTGAGCTGGTATTCAATACAAACATTATTAATGGCCATAAAAGTTCTCCAATCTTCTTAAAATTCCAGTCACACTGTGTGGCTCTCTGACCTCCCGAGAAACCGACTTGTACACCCTGAGCGTGTGCTGCAGACAGAATTACCATGATACCATCCTTTAACATGAATGTACACTGTCTTAAAAGATGCCCACCTCTCTTCTCCTTAGAAGGGCATTGAAAGTAGGAGTTTTTATCTGATCGGGAAGTATTATGATTTTTGATCACTCATACTGTAGCATTGCCTCAGGCTCATGGAAAGCCATCACGCTCAGTTACACGTGCACTATACAAGGCAGCCTCTTTCCAGACAGTTGCATGGGTAAATAACAAAAACAAAATCAAGGAAAAGAGCTGCCCAGTGAAATGGAGTGAGTGCAGGTGGTACAGCAGGTCAGGGGAACCAGGAACAAGATTAGCTTTTGTGCTGCTCAGCCCATCCCTTATACATTGTGGTTAGTTTCCTTTACAGGGAACGGTTGTGAGCACGGCATCCTGATTCTGCCTCAGGAGGAGTGTGTTTGTGTGTACGCATGCATTTGGCAGTGCTTACTTTGCTTGCTATCAAGGTGTGTATATACTCACACATGCGTGTGGTTTGCGAATAAGTCACAGCCAGGATATGATTCATAAAATGAGGTGCAGATCTAACATCCAGGGGATCACAGAGAAAATGGGGCTGTGGTTTTGATGTGTAGTGAGCTGATGTAACTAATTCTTGTTACATCACTGACATAAGCTTGCAAATTGCTTACCTGCGGCTTCTGTTCTTATACTGCTGCGGAACACCTTCCTTTGTACTCCAGCCTGTTTAGGTAAAAGGAAAATAAAATATTTGTCTTCGATACACACAAAATGGAAATGACGACTTGTGTTGAAGTCATCACTCACTCTTTAAATGAAGGTACTGGGATCTGCAGACCTCTGTGTGCTTTTAAAATATGCAGCAGATGGCACTATTGGAGTGGTGTGACTGCAGGCTTGCCTTAGCCCTAACACATCAGAGGCCCAAATTTGCTTTGCGTGCTTCTGAGGAATATAAGCAGCCAAGCCACCTTCTAGCATTGCTACGTGCATTTCTTATCAGTCCAGTAGGTTCTGAAAACTTATTGCCTTGATTACATTTCTGGGAAAAAAAAACCCACAAAAACCAAACCAATTAAAAAATAGCCTCGTCTTGAATTGAACAAACTCTTGAAATGTCTATGAGTGATTTTAATTTCATTACCCGCCGAAGTCTGAAGTGCTGTATTTTCTTCTAAGTCTGTTCACCCATCACACAATGGAAGCAATTTTTCATTCCCTTGAGGCAAAATAAATCTGTGAGTATATTATGGTCCAAAAGCAATGGTTTTCGGAACTTGACGTGGATGCTTACCACCCTCGACCTTGGTTGCAAAATCTCATTTAAAAAGATGCAACTAATTTTTTCACATACCAATTAATTTGTGAGTAGTAAATTACTTTTTATTCTAAAAATATTTGAAGGATCTTATAGGAATCACTGTTGATTTAAAGATAATTTAAAAAAAAAATGCTCGCAACAGTTAACTATGACTGAATGCAATTCCTGCAGCACTGGGTTTTATGGCACACCTGGGGCTGGAGGTAAATGTGGTTGTTCACATTGTTCGTGTGGAGAATTACAAGCACATGGCCTGCACTGTTTGTGAGAGGTGCAAAGACAGAATACAGATATCTAGATTTAACTAGCACTGAGAAAGAAAATAAAAGTGCCCATGGTTAGGAGGGCAGTTAGTGATAGGACAAGGGGGAATGGTTTTAAACTGAGACAGGGGAGGTTTAGGTTGGATATTAGGAGGAAGTTTTTCACCCAGAGGGTGGTGACGCACTGGAACAGGTTGCCCAAGGAGGTTGTGGATGCCCCATCCCTGGAGGCATTCAAGGCCAGGCTGGATGTGGCTCTGGGCAGCCCGGTGTGGTGGTTGGCAACCCTGCACATAGCAGGGGGGTTGAAACTGGATGAGCACTGTGGTCCTTTTCAACCCAGGCCATTCTGTGATTCTATAACATTCCCCTTTCTGTAGTTTTCTATAGACAAATATGTATTACTTACACATGGTCTTGAATTGTTGGAAACTATTCGATTATTAGAAGATTTAGTAACAAATAAGAAACATGGAAACAGGGTGGCTGCCCTTATTGGTGCTCCAGACAATGCTAGCAGAATCAATAGTAATTATTTACTTTTTAATGAGTTGTTTGATAAGAGCCCATATCTTTCTGTTATTCAAAGCTCAGCTTTCAAGCACACTGCAGTTAGGGACTGGTTAAGTAGTCAGAGCACAACACTCTTTAATGATGTAAGATCATTTTATGGTGTTCTCTGCACATCCACGATAGTGGCATGAAGAAGACCATGGTGCAAGGTTTCAGAACGATCTTGAGATGTTTCTTATCTGCTGACCTTTTGCTTCTCATGTCTGCCTTTGCATGTGTTGAAAACTTGGTACTATGCAATTCCTTTGCAGAATCACTGTGGGTTTTGGTTTTTGGTTTCTTTTTGTGGTTGATAAAGGCAGTCAGGCCAAGATCAATGGATTCATAGAATCACAGAATCATTTGAGTTGAAAGAGACCTTTGAAGGTTATCTGGTCCAATTCACCTGCAAAGAACAGGGACTCCTACAGCTTGATAAGTGAATCAGAGCCTGGCTCAGTTGGATTTACCTACGTTAAATTAAACTGTGCTGATGGTGAGGGGTTAAATGCAGCAGATGTCCTGTATGTGGGGTATTTCTTTTTTTCTGCCTGACATAAGCAGCATTTCAAAACCTCTCTTCTCCTGTTTTCACTCTATTGGTGCTGAGGATTAATTAACTTTCCTTTGGAATGTTAACTGCTATGGAATGTAATTTTAAATGCCAAGCTTTGCCCTGTTAGCTGTCTTTACTCTGTTGGTTGTCTGCATGAGTAGGACTGGAATCTCACTCTCTGTTTGAACAGTCAGCATCCAAAACTTAGGGTCAAGATTTACTGTTCATTTAGTGGTTTTGTTTCAATTGCCCACTGAGAACTCCTCAGATGCCCTTTTGTGAGTGACAATGGGCAGAGGCAAGTCAAGAAAGAAAGTGAAGTTACTTACATTTTAGACATTTTAAACAAATGAACCCTGACATCTTTCCTTCCTGTTTCCCTTTCTTCTTAGTTATAGGGTTTCTTAAATCAGTATGACAAACAACATGGTTAGTTTTAGTCTTAAGGTTCCCAAGGTGAGGCTGGATGGGGCTCTGAGCACCTGATGGAGCTGTGGGTGTCCCTGTTTATTGCAGGGGAATTGGACAAAGTGACCTTTAAGGGTCCCTTCCAACTCAAACGATTCTATCAGTCTATGATATTAACGTTATAAAACTGACCATAAGAAGAGGATGAGATGGAAGTGAATTGCCTTCATGAATAGGCCTTGAGAGGATTTTGGAAATTCGCTGAAGTTTCCTTGATTCTTGGATGTCTTAAATTCCAGTTACTGATAAGCAGAGCTCATATTTGTGGTACTGCTCTGTAAGTATATTTTCTGTACAAGCTGTTTCTCAGTGTGTTTCCTGTCCATTGAGTTACAATGGCTCCAGCTCTGTGAGTGACAGCCACTTACTTTTATTCGTTCTTGCAACAGACAAAAAACACTTGCATGGAGGAACTCAAGATGTTCCGATTTCAAATAAGGTCTAAAAATGATTGGATAAGCTATATACATTTTCTGCCTTGATTATATTTTTCCACTTGTAAACTACATGAATTTGATTTATTCTTGATTGTAAAATAATTTTTCATTCTTGCTGGATAGTCCTAAAAAGTGCAAGACTTGGCTCTTACATTTTTCCACTTAAGGCATTGTTTGAGTAGGAATTAATTTACCCTTGATTGTTTTTAATCAATAAAATGTACTTATCTGTAAGTGGAGTGTGATAAGAATCAGATACAGCACGAAAGAACTGGTTAATCTGTTGTTAATGAAAAGTTTTATCAGGATGACAACATCTTGCTTTTGGGCTTTAGGACACAAACCACTTCAGTATTCCTCTTGATGGAAATCTGCCAGGTGGGTAAGATTTAATAAGCCTTACAAATGACTGCGGTTAAGATAGTCCTTCAAAGACGATGGTTGAGTGCTACAGGAAGACCAAACCACAGTTGTTATGTTGGGACTGAAGACATACCTTATTTAGGTGTAGAAATTATTCCACAGTCTTATTGGAGGATTTAGTTCTAGGCACGTGTGTATTCAAACTCCCAGGTGTTGGCCTGCATTTAACTAATTAAGGCTCATTAAAGGGCCACCCCTTATGAAGAATTGGCACAGGGTTTCATGTCATAGCCTATGAAAGCACAGGAACAATGGGTACATGCAAAGAGTTTAAATGATGGCTTAGCTTGCCCAATCTGTTGGTTATACTGTCAGTTTCATGTGTATTGGTCAGGTTGGAGCCTGTACTAAATCATGCACATAAAATCCTCTGATTTCATTTCTACTGATTTCAACACAACTCTATTGAAACCTGTTGACTTCAGTAGGCACTGAATCAGGCACCGTGGAATTGCTTCTGGTTTTACATACTCTAGTTTTACAGATGTCATTTCATTGACTTCAGTTAGGTTACTAGCGATTACGAAGCGCAGAACAAATTCCTCATGAGATCTCTGCATGGAAGTGAAGGATGTTTCTGAATAGCGAATTATTTTTAGGACACTTTCCTTTTCTGTACAGGTTTCAAGTCCACATTTCACTCCACAATAGTGGAGTGAAATATAAGACAAAGGTCTTATAAGCTTTTGCTCATTCACAGTGCAAGCAGTAAAATTAGTGGAGAACAACAGTCTTGATACATTACTTTTAAACAATAAGTATTTATCCTTGCAGAGTGAAAGATGAGGTTCTCTACAATGTTTGGAGGTATGAACAAATACAATTGTTACCATAGGGTGCAAAAGTAACTTTCCCTTTACAGAGGGGAAAACATTTTAGGTGTTACAGTGTCATCTCATTGCAAAGAACAGCAACTTTGTATTTTAATTTATGGTACGGTGGTATTTTGAGTTATTAGCACTTGGTTGAACATTGCTGAAGGTTGTGATAACGGAATAGCAGCAGTGCTAAGTAGAAAAGGGATGACCTTTAGAGAATTATTGTTGCTCAGGTATCCAAAAGGCAGCTCTAGTGCTCACACTGAGGTTTTTTTCTTAAGGTGGTGTATTACTGTTGCATTGCATGGAGCTTAACATTGTAAACATTCTCCCGCTTAATTAGCAGCATTGCGTATGACTGTCAGACTAGCTGGCAAATGGGCAGAAATTTATCTGACCCAACTTAGTACACTTTGATGTTTCTGAGGCTAATTAAAGACCCACAAGATTTCTTATGGGAAAAAGCACAGTTGCACCACCAAGACTGACAGTGCTAGGTCTAACACGGGCTGCCTTGGTTGTAGAGATATCAGCTGTGTACATGCACTGTGTGCAGTGCTGCCTTGTTTGTGCTGTGCCAACCTCAGCTGATGTACAAATATGAAGTACTTGTTTGGGATGGAGAATATTTGGCTGTCCAGCTACTTAAGCAGGTAGAGGCCCAAAATCTGCTGGAAGCATAAGGGATGGGTAAGTTTGAAGCTGCTTGTGAACTTCTTCTTAAGAAGGTGTGAGTATTTTCACCCACCATTTAATTATGTAACCCACGTACATCAGGACTGTGCTACAGTCAGTATGGTAATGCTAATTAGTATCAAGCAAAGGTCTGGTTTCGCTGTTCCCTAGTTTGCTGGCACCTCTCAGATGATGGGATGGCACTGAAGCACAGTACTTAGGTTGGGAGGGAAATCAATATTATTAGTTAGCTTATTAGTTAAAATTTAGCTAGAGGCCTAGTGAAGCATAGCAGTATTGCTCCTTTGTCATACCAGGTCCGTGCAAAACTTGTTGATAGGAAAAGGGGAAGAAACCTACTTTCCCCTTTACTGTAGTATATGTGCCTTGAGTGATTAATATTTGCTGTGCCTTGCTGTTAATCTGTGATGGTGACATTTTGTCCATGCTCTCTGGAAATATCGGACTCGTCAGTACCAAAACATCAGTGGCACATGAATGCGACTTCACTGATAACTGCACAGCTCTGATCCTTGTTTGCTTTCAAGAAACAGTTTTAGAGGTCACGGCAGTGACCGCCAGCGTCAGCCTTAACACAGAAAGAACAGCAGCAATGTCAATTTTCCATACAGAAACAATTAAATCTGGGAGAATGCTGACCTGATGGGATGATGTGTAAGAGTGATAGAGTGAGGTTCTGAGAACATCCTGATTTTCATTAGAAAGCCTGAACAATACAAGTAGCATAATTAACTTTCCCATTCTGTCCCTGCGGAATCCTTATGGATTCTTCCACGCTATTATCTTGCACTGTTGTTCCAAATTTAAGATCTGATAACTCTTGGGCTGTTATCCCAATCCTATAACTTCTCTGTCCTGTTTAAAGCAAAGCGTTTCACACAGCAGTCTGACCACAGGATGATCTCATTGCTGAAGGATAGAATTGATTCTTACGTTCTCACAGGATTGCTTTATGTATTTATGAACTACTGTTTCCTTCCTCAGAACTAACACCTTCTTTTAAAAGTTGCACAGCTGTCTCTTTCCGAAGTGATTTATCATTCCTGTGACTTTCTTTAGGACTGACTTCATTTTTTTTTTTTTTTAAATATATTCTTATTTATTTTTGCAAGCAGCTGTACATTGAAAATGGCAGCATTTCAAGCCTTCCAATTCCACACCTGTTCCTTATTTACAGGAAACATGCGGCAAGATCCATCCAGCAGGAGCTCCTCGTGGACAGGGGAATCCCAGCAGCACCAACCACTGCAATCCTCTGATTTAAAGAAGCGTTACTACAAACCGGGTGACCATTTGACACGCCTTCACTTTCAGATGGATCGGTGCTTTAGCTTTCTTCAGCTGGACCTTTCCTGACTGCACACTCACAGAACCTGACGCTGCTCACCCAGCCGCAGCTGAGCACTTATTAACTCGGGATCACCTTTAAGCAGCCGCTGCGGTGCGCGGAACCTCACCCACCATCAGCCCCGCGGAGCTCCGTTCCGGGGGAAGGCCGGGCTTGAGGCCGCCCCTTCCCTGCCCGGCGGGGCTCGACATGGCCGCCCCCTGCTTCTTGGGATGGGATTTCAGCACGCAGCAGGTACCGCGGCTGCTTTCCCCCTTCCTTTCTCTCCTTCCTCACGCGGCTCCGCTGCTGCTTCCTGCGGGCTAGGGCCGGCTGCCAGCGCCGTAACGGGCCATGCCGTGCCGTGCCCAGCTACTCACCGGGGAGCTCGGCGCTTCCTCTTCCCGGGTCGGGAACACCGCCTCTTGGTGGCAGCTATAGAGCACGGGCTGTCGTATATCCGCCCAGCGTTCTGCATTCCTCCACCTGCCCTCACAAGCACATTCTTGGACCATCTCTTCTAGCGATGTGCTGCTGCTGTTTGTCTGAAGCTGCACATCCGAACCGGGCTGCGCTCCTCAGGCCGGCTCCTGGAAGGAGCTCCCGCCCAGCACGTTGCCTGGCGGCTTTAGAGATCTCCAAGGAGACCCCCCACGGCCTCTCTGGCATCTCTCTGGGCTCTGTGATAGTGCTCAGGAGAACGTCCTGTGCTGTAATTTGTGCCCGCTGCCTCTTGTCCTTTGGCTCAGGTGGCCAAATTAGCGTTGGTAGAACTGTGCACCCTAACGCCCAGGGTGGAATTTTGGAGTTGTCAGCATAGTCTGGTGTCAACTATGCTGCAAAGAAAAATGTCTCCCTTGCTGCGAATGAGCCCAAATTTGTTTAACCAGCAGGTGTATAAGTAAGTCACTTCATTATGGCTATGCTGCAAAGACATATACAGGTTACTCATATTAAGCTGATTGAGTATTTTTAAGGGAGTGCATAACAAGCAGAAAGCCAGTTAAGCTGCAGTTGGTCAGAGCCATGTTTAAGCTAGCACAGTGCACCAACTTGGTAATGAGTTGTGGTAGTACATAAATGAGGCCCCATGTTAGTATGGCTAAAATGAAATAACTCTCCCCCAAAATGTGATGGCTTTGTTACTTGAATGATGGCTCTTTGAGATGACTTGATCTCTGTAGTTTTTTTTTAGTCTGTTCGTTTAGCAGCAGCTTGCATTCTTCCCTTCATTAAAATGCATGCAGGACGTGAACTACATTCTTGTTTTTTATTTGAGGCTGTTAATGTTTTTCTTCATTGCTAGTTGAACTTGAGAAAAGCTAGAGTGGGAAGGTCTGTGGTACCTCCTGGCCAGTGCTTGTAGGAAAGCTCAGCCTGAGGGACTTGAGGTTGGCATGTTGCTTTCCATAGGCTGCAGAATCTAAGCGTGCAGCTGTGTAATGTCTTCTGAGCTTTGGCATGTGGAGTTCAGTTTATTTCCTGTTTAGGGATGAGAGAAGATCCTCAAGCTGTTCTAAAGGTCTGTGAAGTTCTTGGGTAAGATCACAGAATCAAAGGATCACAGAATGGCTCGCGTTGGAAGGGACTTCAAGGATCATGGTCTCCAACCCTCCCACCACAGGAAGGGACACCAACCTCCACATTCAATACCAGACCAGGCTGCCCAGAGCCCCATCCAACCTGGCCTTGAACACCTCCAGAGATGGAGCATCCACAGCTTCTCTGGGCAGCCTGTTCCAGCACCTCACCACTCTCATAGTACAGAACTTCCCCCTGATATCCAACCTAAATCTCCCCTCCTTCAACTTTAAACCATTTCCCCTTGTCCTGCCATTATCTACCTTTGTGAAGAGTTGACTCCCTTCCTGTTTATAGGCTCCCTTGAGGTACTGAAAGGCTGCAATGAGGTCACCCCACAGCCTTCTTTTCTCTGGGCTGAACAAGCCCAGCTCCCTCAGCCTGCCCTCGTAGGGGAGGTGCTCCAGCCCTCTGATCAAAGATGAGGCTTTTAAGAAAAACATCCAGAAAATATGGCACATTTAACCTGAGATTCTGTATTTCTTGAGCACATTGGTTACTGTGGTGCAAGCTGGGAGTGGTGTAACTCATTTACTGTTTTGTTTTTTTCTTTTAGCTTGCATCTTATTCTAATATAATTAGAGAGAGAGAGAAAGTGTAGGGGAAAATGCAAGCAAATACACATATTGCTGGATAACTGACATGCTGTAAATTCACACAATGACTTGTTTCATGTAAAATTGTGTACATGCTTATAGTCATTTGTATGGGTTGGGGTGATCTTCTTTCTCTATTCCTCTATGAGAATTGAGTTACTATAAATGAATTACCAGTACTACGTAATTATGTTGCTGAATGGTTTTTGTTAACATCCTGTTTTATTTCTTCTAGCTGAAAGTCATGGCTATCGATGAACATCTGAGAGTCATTTATGAGGATAATATTAATTTTGATAAAGACCTTCCAGAATTTAAGTAAGTTTTGTTTTTTGTATTTTACTTGGATGATCTCATTTAGAACTTTGAGTATTGAGACAGATCTGTTGCCCACTGTGCTCTTATTAGTATATTAGTATGTGTGGAGGCATGGAAGTAGTTCATGCTGTGTTTGTGTTCCATACCTCACAAGGGAAGTTTGTGCTCTTACCTTGCTTGGTATGTAAGTATGGCAAGAACTCTGAAAAGGAGAAAGAGGAAATAAAAAGGCCCTCTTGCCCTAAGGTGTGTAAACTTACCAGTGTATGTTTTCTCTTTTGGGACTTCAAACTTTTGCATGTGGCTGTTTCTTTTTGGGACACAGAAGTAAGCACCACCTTTGTGTCAGGATGGAATGCTGTGATAACAGCGAATAAATTGCACGAGAGGAACTTCTTAAGGCTTTTGAAGACAGATTCAGTGGCTCCAAATGGCACATTAGAATGTATTAACTCTGATTCATAGATGAGAATTTACAAATTCCATCCACTATGATCACAAGTGTCAGTAAAGTACATTTATTTACGGCAAAAAATTGAGTTTCATCTTCTAGATTTAAGTCACTAATGGTGACTGTTAAGAAGCTTAGAGAACTCATAGTTGTATGACTTGCATGGAGCCAACAGGCAGTGTCAGCACTGGAGTCTATCACAGAACCAGAGTCCTTCCTTGCAATTTATTTTCTTTACCACGGGGTCTCTCCTTATTGCTGTTTCCTAAGAGCTGGCCTTTTTCAGGTTCCAAACTGCGATCTTTCCTCCTAACAAAACAAACAAACCCAAAACAATATTGCAAGTTCTCTTTGGTCATTAATAAGCTTTAAAAAACTTCGCTTGATGGGGAAAAATGTACTGGATTTATTAAGAAAATACCATTTTTCTGTAGGACTCAAGGTGGAGTCCATGTTCACAGTGACCGACTGACAGTCACTTCTCCTGTGCTAATGTGGGTCAAGGTATGGACAAGCTATTATGTCAGCCTTCTGGAAATATTTGTAGTATATGGTTCAGCTTCTTCCTTTCCGTTATAGGAAGCTTTGCCTAGCCTTACTGTGGTTATGCAGCATCCGAGTCACATGCACTGTCTTTTTAGAATGAACTTTGCTAACTAATTCAAATGGCAAGTGGTTGAAGAGCAGTTTATTTATTAATTCCCAGTCATCTTGACCGGCATTTATTTTGAGATACAGATAACATTGTCTGCCGTTTTGAAAGCAGTTTCTGCAATTCTTGCTCTTGCATGGTGCTGTTGTGATTTGAATAGTTAAAGACATTTAAAAGGTCACAGAACCCCCAGTTGGTGATCCACAGTAGTTCTATCTGATAATACATGAAGATTTGGTAAATTGGCTGCAGGGGGTCTGTAGAACCATAATAAACAAAGAGTTTATTTATTAAATTAGTCTATGATAATGATATATATTTTTCTTGGGAAGTTTTGAAGCATTATAGTGGTCTGTCTATCAAGAAAGTCTGAGAGTTGCAGATTTGAATTAGACTAAATAAAAACAGATTTATTTTTGGTTCCAAAAGCAAGTACAGAAACAGTTAATCGCGTTTTGCATCTGGCTCTCTTAATAGTTGCTTTTAAATGAATTTTTTGAATCTTGCCTTTTATTTAGATTTCAAAGAGTGGTTCTTTTGTGATTCAGCTTGTGTAAAGTTTTTCCTCTTTGTGATTCAACTTTTCTTTTATGGACTCTTACTTAGTAAATTAATTTATGTGGCTTCTTGAGGAGTCCATAGTCATTAGTTAATTTTCCGTTATCTGCCAATGACCTCTTACAAGTGATGACATGAGTTTACTCTTTAATCCCAGGGACTGTGAGTGTGCATAATTTGATATCCCATTACAGTCATTCTTCATTCTGTTTATTTTTGTAGGCTCTGGATATGATTTTGGAAAAGATGAAGGCTTCGGGATTTAAATTCTCTCAAGTCAGAGCTTTGTCTGGTGCTGGCCAGGTTAGTTCATAAAGAGGTAAATCACTCTTTCCATATACTCTATTGAAGGCATACCATCTAGTCATACATTTCTTTTTAATAGTTATGGAAGATCTTAAAGACATCAAGTAATATCAAAGTTTCCATATAAGCAGCCATTAAAAGACACGTGTTACTCAAGGGAGGCTAAAACCTGAAGCGTACAGAGCAATCTATAGAAGGTAATGGGAGTGGAGGATAAGACTTACTGGTCTAAACAACTGCACTGTATTGTACATAAATAGCTGGCTGATAATTAGTTAATTTCCTTGTCTCATAATACTCCACTAGTGAAACAAGGAAGCTTTTACACCTTCCACAGACTTTAAAATTGCATTCAGAGTGAGGACACCACCAAAATCATAGCTAATTCTGACATATGAGGGCTATGTTGTTCATTAAGTAGATCTGGGGCTAATTAATCTAAATTGTTGCTTTGATCTCCATGTATTGTTTGCTGGAACAAAGTGTCTGAAAATAATAACCTGCATCAAGGCTTTATTAGGAATTCCTCAGTGAAATAGAAGTTAGTGACTGGAAGGCGAGCACAGCTCTCTCAAGTGGAAGTAGAAATTGGTTTTCCAAAGTGCCAGTATTCCCTTTGCTTCAACTTCTTTCTTCAACTTAAAACCATTCTATGGCTCTATAACTTGGGGTTGTTACATTCAGATTCTTTCAGGTCGAATCGATTTCATTTAACTACCAACTCATGTTGTCTGTCTTCCTTTTCTCTTAAGAGTCTTGTCTCTGTGTTGTCAAACAGATAGCAGAGGTGTACCAGTATGCCAGTTTTGGTTTCAGTTATCAACATTTCTGTTACAGTTCTGCTGACACCATCTGGATTGTGTTGTGGGTCAAGAATTGTGGGCCTGGGAGGTTCTTCAATAGTGGGCCACAGAATGGAGCCTTATAGTTTGCTTTGGGTGATCTACAGATGATTGACTAGAGTTGCTTGACGTTAGAAAGGCTTTTGAGAATTGCAGGTTAAACAACTTCTTCAGCATTACGCGGTTAGTTAGTAGTGATTGGGATAGGCATGTGACTGAGGGGCCTGAGGGCTGTGCAGGAACAGCCAGGAATAAATAGTGCAGCTCTGGCTGTGGCTGAAAGAGCCCTCAAAGAAGTAGCTAATGCCATGGGTTAGTAGTGTGGTAACAGCTTCCACTAGAAGTTGCTGTAGTTTAAGGTCATATTTGTCTCAACTCCTATGTTTTCTGATTTGCTCAGTCTCAAATCGACCTTTAATATAAGGCACATGATTTGAGAGGGTACATTTTCTTTCTCGTAGTTTGGAGAGAGTTCTCTGTCCCTAAGGGCTTCAAATTCAGATCAAGCTGCAAAGTTCATATCCTGGGAGGCTATCTCCAACTTGTATTTTTGCACTTCTTACAGCAACATGGAAGTGTATACTGGAAGAAAGGAAGCACCCAAATCTTAAAGAATGCATCACCTGAGCTGCCTTTACATCAGTCACTGAAGGTAATGTTCATGGAAGAGCTTTGAAAGCAGAGTTATGCTGTCCTTTTCCTGGTCTTCACATATTGCTTTTTTTTTTTTTTTTTCTCCCCTGCAAGCATTTCCTCTGATTGCGTTCCCCTGCAGCATTAAGCGAAGTGTACAGATTATTTCTTCAGCTCCAGGGCTCCTGACATTTCCCGTTCTCTTGAGTGAAGGTATATACTGTTTAGAAAGCTTATAGGTGCCAGTAGGCATTGCAGAATCTTTTTATGTCAGAGTTACAGCCTGTTTGTTCTTTAAACATAACATTTTTGTAAACAACCTGTAAATATTGTAGGTTTTTTAGTCTGTGTTAAAAGGAAAAATGGTGAAGAATATTATTGTACCAAAGTTTCCTTGCAGTGTTCGAGTTTTCAGTAGAAAATATTTAAGAAAAATGAGTTTACTCTTTAACTCTGAAATGATAGAAAAGGACAGAATCTCCTACCAAATACTTTGTTGAACCTCAGCACTGTCTTGGGGTGAGGGGTTTGATATGTTTGGCATGTAGTCATTTGAAAAACAGGGAGAAAACGACTTTCCTGTTTAAGTCCTTTCTGTAGTTCAAGACCAATATACAGCCATGTCCTGGGTGCATCAGGCCCAGCGCTACCTGCCATGAGAGGGAGGGGCTTGTGTTAGGAAGATGTTCTTCACTCAGGGCAATGGGCACAACCCTGAGCTGCCAGAACTAAAGGAGCTTTTGGACATTGCTCTCAGACATAGGGTTTGGATTTCGCTTGGTCTGTGTGGAGCTGGGAGGTGGACTCGACCCATGTGGATTTCTTCCAACCTGGGATATTCTGTGAATCTCAGATCAGAAACAACAGTTGCATATTGAAAGAGAGGCATCTGTGTAAGCTGATCTAGTAAATGATTAATTTTGGACATACCTCAGCTATGCAGAAATCTTGGAAGGGGAATTTAAATGCTATCTGGTGATGTACTAAGCCTCGTTTGTTTTGCTTAACGATTATGCCAATCACTGAAGAAAAATCTGTTAGAAGAGCTCTGGAAAGATCATCTAACTGTTAAGGGAACTTGTCAAGGTGAGTCTAAGTTGTATAAAACATCCTGGGGCTTTGGCCACCAAAGGAATGTACTGATACATTGCCACAGCACATTCAGCTGCAGGATATGTGTGATACACCAGGAAGTAAAGCTTGCTGCTTCCCTAAGGTGTAATGTTTGGGTTAGGTGTTCCACTGCTGGCCAACATACTGTCCAATACTGTTTTCCTCTAGTTATTGAGAGGACGTCAGAGAACCGATCTGTGAGCCGATACCTGTTATTGTTTCTGTGGGGACTTCTTAGAGATCATGTGTTATTCTTAAAGAACGTTGTTTGTTCCAGGCTTGTTTTGCTGTCAGTAACAGCCCCGTCTGGATGGATTCTAGCACAGCTTTGCAGTGCAGTGCTCTGGAGAATGCTGTGGGAGGAGCACAGCACTTAGCAAACATTACTGGCTCTCGAGCCTATGAGGTAAGAAGCAATGGCAAGAAAGTCCTCAGCAGAGTCTTGCGATGAAAACAATTCTGTCACATCACAGCAGATAATGATCAGCCATTAATTATAAAAGAGGCAGTTTTACTCAGTGTTTCTGAAGAAACTCCAACAATATTATGCTTTTCAGTAAGCTCACAAAGAAAGATGTAGAAATCCTATTCTGTGGAAATTCTCCAGTAAAATTAAACCAAACACTGGAAGTTTTACTGCAAGAAGCAGTGCAGGAGTAAGCTGGATTAAGCTGTTGCTCTTGGCCAGTGGTCCCCAGATGTGGTGTTCAGTATCCATACTTGCAGTCTCAGGGCCCAGCTCTCTGTTGGGAGCTCCTGTACAGCCAGGTTTCCATTGGGATCACAATTCAGTTTGTGTTACAGACTTAGTTGGGGTTAATGACGCAGTGTTTTGGGATCATTGCTCTAGGTTGCTTCTGTAATTTAGATTGGCCTTTTGATGTTCCGTGAAGGCTAACAAGCAGCTCTTAACCTAAGAAAAGTGATCTTCAGAAGTTTGGGACTCTATCAGGGAGTACTCTGTCCCTCATCTCATCTTCCCAGCACTGTCCCCTCTTATAACCATAACAAAGAGTTATGGAATTGGAGTGGGGCTGCCCTGCAGGCCTCTTGGCACCTGTTTGCTCTCACTGTTAGTTCAATAAGACAAGGCTCTGACCTCCCAAATTGCTCATTCTGGTTTTGAATCATGCAAGGTTTATAGCCAATGTTTGAAATCTGACTTTATATACTGCTAACAGTTCGTTTTTTTAACTTATTAAAGGTTAAGGTTTTGGAAGATCAGTATTAGGAGGTGGGTTTTTTTTTGTGATTTGATATAATATATGGAGGAAAAATAATTCTTCTCACAACTGTTAATATCTTGTACCGATGTTGCTTCTTTGAGTATGAAACTTCCTGCCTGCTCCCATTTACCCTCCTCACAGAGAGGCACATAGGTTGGGCAGCCTAAACCTTTTTAAGAAGATGAAGGCAGCATTTGAATAGTGTTAGTTCCTGGGCATGTAATAAGAGTGACTCATTCTGCTGAATTGTCATTTCTGAAATGTAAATTATGAGTAGTAATGTTTTTTCTCAGTTTTTTTAAAGGTGAGCAAAATTCTCATAATGAGACTATGTGTTATAGCCTGTTTAGTGCAGATTGCCTGCTGTGCACTGACTTTCATCATGCATCAGACAAATTAAATATCCAAAGTGCAATGTGCTGAACTCATTACACAGAGTTAATGATTATTGTCTCCATTTAAGGTTTGTGTTTCTAAGCATTTGCATTTCTTTCTCAGCGTTTTACAGGAAACCAGATAGCAAAGATTTACAACCAGAATCCTGAGGTCTACGCACAAACTGAGGTTGGCTCAACTTCAATGTACTCATTGGAAATCACAGTTGAAAATCTTTTTAAGTGGAGTTTTGTGGAGATGTAATCTTATTTTTTTTTTTTTTTCCCCCTAAAAAAATAATTTTTAATTTTGTGTTTGCTTTAAGAAGAAATTCTGTGATTTTTTTTTTTTTGCTTTACTTTTTGTGAAATTGGTAGTCATCAGATAAAAATCGGGCATCAATTCCTGAACGTTGGTGTAATGCAGTGGGCTCCATTGGATCCTAGCCTTTGTGGAGTGAGTTCTAAAACAGGCTTTTATTTGGGTGGCAATAGACCTGTGTATACAACAGATCAATTATGAGTGGTTAACTACGCACATGGATGAAATTTTAATAGTGAGAACTGGCTGCATGCATACAGAAATGTGGTTGTTCTGCCATACAAAGCTGGCATCCATGCAGACGTGCGTAGGAAACAACTGCAATCAATTCTAGATTTTTTTTTTCATAAATTTTTCCCTTGCAGAGCTACTTTGTTATTATAACTGAATCGCATTGTTTAGTTTCCTCCTGATCTTTAGAAATCTATGTACAATTCCATTACCTCGGTTTGCTAAGTCTGAGTCTAGCTGTGACTAAAATAGTTTGAAACAAGGTGAAACCTCCATGCAGGTATGATATAAACAAGGGAGAGGCTCCTGTCCTGTGAGTAGAGTATGCCATACATCTTGACCTATGAAGTCAGACTGCTTGTATTTTTACATTACCACGGTTCTTGTTAGTATTGATCATAACTTTTAAAAAATCTTCCTACATGAAATATTTAATTTTGTGGGGAAGTGAGTTGCAAATTTGACTATGTTTTTTTTTTTCTTTTTGTTCTATTATATAAATCTTTTATGCTGGTGAAGGCTGGAATGAAACAGGGGACTAATGCAATTTGACTGTAAGCTTAAGTTTAGAGAAAGATGCACTAATGGCAGGGGCACAGTGCGGGGTGAGTCCCTGGGAACTGAGAACTAAGTTCTCGGAGCCCTAAGACTGAGGGCTGGTGGCACTGATGCCACCTTTTTAGCAATAAAGGATGTGCAAGAAACAGTGTTCTAGCACAGATGTCTCTGTGCTGGAATTGCTCTTAGGAACCCACAAGAAACACTTAGCAGTGGCATGTGGAAGGCGGATACCTTTCCTCCTCTAGGTCAGCTTGATAAACTGGCTGATTCACAGTTTAACTTCATCCTTTTCCTTCCATTTCAGGCAGCTTGTGCCCATTGGGGCACCACAGAAGGTAGGCCTTTGTTATCTAAGCACAATGTGATATATTCTTGGGGAGAGATGCGTGAAGTGCAAGTGCATCATTAAGTTTCCTGGCCATTATAACTACCTTTTTGAGCTCTGGCTATAGTACATCTCTGAATGCCATGTGAAGCAGTGGTTTCATGGTCATTAATAGCAAAACCCTGTCACTGCTGGCTCAATCCACCAGCAGAGATTTGATTCTGATTAGCTGTTGAGTGACAATTGTAACTCTTTTAAGTTAGAGAGCACAATAAGGAGTTTGTCAGTTTTTATGCCAGCTTCTGGGGGCGGATAATACTTGATCCTGCAGAAAGCTCAGCAGTAGCTGATTAACTTGGTAATTTCTCTAGCAGACTTGAAATGGAGGTGAGATCATGTTGCATCAGTGCTTTTTTGTTATGTGACCAGGGCATTTTAGAGCTAGGTGCTAGAAGCCCTGTAGCATCTAATGCATTGTTGGAACATAACCTGAGGAAGAGCAGCAGATACTGGTTTAGTTCAGATTACCAATTCCTGGAAGTAAATCCTGGAAGGTCTGTCATTTCCACTGGCAGAAGGGATGGTAAGAGTTCAGATGGAGGTGCTGTCAGAGGCTTGCCTTTCACACCTGCGCTTCAGGTTGACCAGTGTGTGTGGCCATTTCCCTGGTTATCCAGACATTGTTTTTTCTTGTGAGTGTTATTCCTTGAAATGAGATCCTGGAATATACCACAGTTGTGAATTAATTCATGATAACACAGAATATGCTAATATTCTAGGTGTATTTTGCATGTTTCAGAATGTAAAACTATTAACAGCTCTTATCGTAGGGTTACCTTTAAACTGATGTCTGCCATGTTGCTTCAGCAGGAATATAGAACTGTGTATAGAGGTGTACTTCTATGTGTATTTTGCCTAACATTAAACATTCATTAACATTTGCTGCTTCCAATTACTTATTTTCTTTCTTTGAAGTCAGTACTGATGAGATTCACCATCTCACGTTATTTTTTTTCTTTCAGAGGATCTCTTTGGTTAGCAGTTTTGCAGCTTCGCTTTTTCTAGGAGCTTATGCACCCATTGATTACAGTGATGGTAAGTATGTATGGGGTTTTCTGGTAGTGACAATTTAGCAAGGAAGTTTCCTCTCTGTTCCCATCTTATGTAAAAGTGGAATGAGGTCTCTGCCTTTTATTTTCAGTCTTTAAACTTTAATGACAGGTGTATTAGGTTTTAAACTAAATTACTCGTAGAGTCAGAACTGCAGGGTTTGGAAGGGACCTCTGGAGATCATTGAATCCTGCTAAAGCAGGTTCCCTGCGGGTCACACTGGTAGGCATTCAGGAAGGTCTTCAATATCTCCAGAGCAGGAGACTGTACAACTTCTCTGGGCAGCCTGCTCCAGTGCTCTGTGACTATGACATTAAAGAAATTCTTCCTCGCATTAGTATGGAACTTCCTGTGTTCCAATTCCTGCCTGTTATCCTTTCAGTTTGTTGCTCCTCTTGATGATGATGTCAGCTCAGCTTTTGATACTACTTTGTTGTTGTTTTTTTTTTTTGCTCTGAGTTGTGCAGGATACAATCTGGATGTATACTGTGATTATTTCTCCCCCTCTGTACCAACCATCTAACTCCAGTTAACAGGAATATTCTTTTGGAATGAACCAGAGGAAAAGCAAAACCAAGCCCCTCCCCCCTAAAGAAGAAAAACCAAGCTCAATTTGAAAAAAAAACAACAAAACGTAATATAACCTTCTGTATTGCTCTATTCATCATAACAAAGAGAAAAGTGATTAGGCCAGTGTCTCTCCTTTCCGTTGTGTGTTATCTCAGTTATCCAGCTTTTAAATGGCAATTTTAAATGGCAGTTACAAGCAATGCCTCCTTCCTGGGAGCTGTGCTATTATTTCTAAATAGCATTTTTGATTCCTTCTCTGAAAATAAGAGAAGATATACTTCAGAGCTGAAAGGTTAGATAAAAAGATTCTCTAAGGAAATTTTGCATTATAGAGCTGTAGGTGACAGCCATGTGTAAAGACCAGCTGATTTTTTTTCTCCTCTGTTGTTCCATCAAAGCTCATAGAAAAAAGCAAGACAACTCAATTTTAGCCAACGGCCAACTTATTCAATACCAGATCTCCCATTTATATTTGAGACCTTAAAAATTGCAAGACAATCCATTCTCATTTTGAAGCAATTGTGTGATTACTGCATCTGTCATCTTGTCTTGTTCTGTTAGCCATGTATTTTCACAGCTACATTTGTGTGTATTATTGCTCACAGTATTGCTACTTTGCTCCTCAGTAGGCCCAAGTACTGAGCATTTCAGCCACTCACCAACCTCCACAAAGCTAGCTCTGTGGCCTGTGATTCAAATAGAGACAGTGAGAGCTTCAGGATGCTTTTTTTCTGACAAACGAATATGTTGCTTCATTAGATTTTCATGGAACATGTGTTGCATTTTTTTAACAGCTCTGAGGAGAGCCTATCTGCTGTACCTCTGGATATTTATGTAACTCGAATCAATGTTATCTACTGTTCAGAGCATGTAAGATTATTAAATCTCTCTGTGAAAACAGATAAGGGAACTAAGCAGGATGTTACAGTTCTCTTTACAACACAGACTTTGGTGATGTAAGCTACATTTTGTCTTGTATGTTCTTCTGTTAATATAATGAGAGAAAATTCTAATTTCAGTACTAAAATATAATTATGATGTATGCAGCAGTTCTTTGGATCCACCTGAAAAACTTGTTTGCTTGTCACATATGATTTCTTGCAGTTCACTTGATCTTTTACATTGCACCTGTGTACTGTAGTTTGGAATGCACCTCTCAATGTTCATATAAAAAACGTAGTCTTCATTTCTGTAGGTTTAACTTCAGGTCATATTGCCTTTAAAAGACCTTGTCAAATTGTTTAGCTCTGCACAATTCTCTCTTCAAATATTCATGTTATTATAGGTAATGTGCTAGTTGGTTTTAGGAATTTTTCTTGAAAATCTAATTGTGTCCCCCAGGGCTCGGTACTGGGGCTGCTTCTATTTAACATCTTTATTAACAGTTTTGATGAGGGGATTGAGTGCATCCTCAGTAAGTTTATGGGCAAGGTTAACTGTATATGTTTCAATAGGGCCAAGTGTCGGGTCCTGCATTTTGGTCGCGACAATCCCAGGCAACCCTACAGCCTTGGGAAGGTGTGACTGGAAAGCTGCCTGATGGAAAGGGACCTTGGTGTGCTGATGGACAGTCGGTTGAATATGAATGAGCCAGCAGTGTGTCCAGGTGGCCAAGAAGGCCAATGGTATCCTGGCTTGTGTCAGCAATGGTCTGGTGAGCAGGACTAGGAAAGTCATCCTGCCCCTGTACTTGGCACTGGTGAGGCCTCATGTTGAGTACTGTGTTCAGTTTTGGGCACCTCAGTACAGAAAGGACATGGAGGTTCTGGAGCAGGTCCAAAGAAGGGCAGCAAAGCTTGTGAAGGGCTTGGAGAATGTATCCTATGAGGAGAGGCTGAGGGAGCTGGAGCTGTTTAATCTGGGGAAAAGGAGGCTGAGGGGAGACCTTATCGCTCTCTTCCAACATCTGAAAGGTGCTTACAGCGAGAGTGGGATTGGTCTCTTCTCACTGGTGACAGGATGAGGAGAAATGGCCTCAAGTTGCACGAGGGTAAGTTTAGGTTGGATGTCAGGAAAAACTTCTTTACAGTAAGTGTTGTTAAGCACTGGAATGGGCTGCCCGGGGAGATGGTTGAGTCACCATCCCTGGATGTGTTTGAAAACCTTTTGGATGTGGTGCTCAGGGACGTGATTTAGCAGAGGGTTGTTAGAGTTAGGGTCGGATGGTTGGGTTGTGGTTGGACTTGATCTTTAAGGTCTTTTCCAACCTGAGCAATTCTATGATCTCATAAGGTTCATTAGACATCTGGAGTGGCAAGTTGAAGGGTTGCATTTTGCTGTTGTTTTTTCTTTCTTGTTTTTAATGTTATTACTTATTTTTATGTTAAACTTACAATGATGTGCTTAAGCCTTTTTTTTTTTTTTTTTAAAGTAATTTTTATTTCTAGAAATGGCATTGATCATAACCAGAGTGCTTGAGTTAGGAGCACGTTGCATTGCTCCTTGTGTAATTGAAGGAGGAAGCAGTTCCAGGGAGCATCCAGCTCTCTGGTTTCTTTCAAGTGTCTGTAGTTGGATAGGGTGATCTGGGCCAATAGGCAAATTGTTCCTGTCAAGTAGTGGTTTCACATCTCAAACACTCATTTAAAAGACAGAGGTAAATTAGTTTGTCTTTCTTTTATCAGGGCATAACAGAGTCTCTGTGCAGCTGTGTCTACAAGTCAATAAAGCTGAAGGGCTGTTTCAGTTTATATATAAGCTTAGACCTTTTCAGTCATAAATGTTAGTGTTTTCCCTATTTTATGGAGGAAACATTGGAAGCACTTCTTATGTCTTCAAAAACTGCATTGGCAATACTGGTTAAGTGTTTCCCTATGCTTGCAGGGTATGGGGGTGAAGGATTTAAACCCCGAGGAAACAACAGCTAACCTTCCTCTAATAAAGTTCATTTTTATTTAAAGACTTCCTTGCTTGCTGGTTAGGAGCTTTTCAAGGAAGCTTTCTAGCTTTACGTACTTCTTCTAGACAGACTTGTATGCCTGGGAACTTGGGAAGAGACTGCTCACTCCCTCCATGCCCTGGAAGTGCAGATGGGGATGCTGGACTCAGGTTTCCTAGGCAGGAGGGATGGCTAGATTTAAGAACTAAGAAAAGCTGGTCTGAGTCATCATCTTTCCTTCTCTTGGTAGTAGTGACTCTAACAGTGGAGAAGGGAACTAACTGGTGCATAATTTAAGTGTGTTTAATTTGCGTGAAATGAGATGAATTGAATTTAACAAATTTAATTCTATTTTAAGTGTTACTAAATATAGTCCAAATTTCCTGCTGTTTGGCTTGGTTAATTCAGGTGTGTGTGCAGTGCAAAGCACTAAGTCCAAACCTTGTTGACGATGCTTAGGATTGAACTGTATGAATAGGTATTTTATAAATAAGCGTCTTTAATCTGTGGAAAAAAGCTGCTGGGAATTGATAATGTCAGCTTATTTGTGCATGATTAACCAGCAGTGGGGTACGCAGAGGGAGTATGGCAGGCTCGTGCATCTGTTCAGACTAAGAACCTTGTGATATGCTGGCTGAAACATGGTAACAAACCTTCTCTTCCTCTGTGTCTCAGCACTGTGAGTGCTGCCTTATTCCACAGAGTGCCTGCTGGGTCAACTTCACTGCCTTTGTGTTTTTTCACAGTTTCAAGATATATTGAATTGAAGTAAGCTTCAGGTATTCCACAGTGCTCGGCTGAGAACGTGGCTGTGTTTTTGAGATAAATAAGTCACAGGCTGAACAGTCTTTGAAATGAAATTGTTGTTAATCCAGTGTTAAGACTAATATGTCCCTGAACAGCACTAACCAGTAGTGCTTACAGATTTTTCAAGCCTAATGAAACGTGCAATTAAAGACATCCTAGAAATAATAAGCAAGGGATGCAGAGTGCTTAGTAGGTTGCTTAGATTTGATCACTAACCAACTTCAGTTAACTTTGTAAAACCAGGACAATGCAAATAAAATAGCGAGGGGAAAAAAGCAATGAGAAGTGAAACAGAAAGTGATGTGGACTTAGGCTGCACAAGAAAGTGGTAGAATTGCCATGCTTGGAAGTCCTCAAGAAATGTGGAGATGTGGCACTGAGGGACGTGACTTAGTGGATGTGGTGGTGATGGCCTGGTGGTTGGACTTGATGATCTTAGTGGGCTTTTCCAACCTTTATGATTCTGAGCTGGATTTTTTGCAGCTGGTATTTTATTTCATCGTCTTTGAAGAAGGAAGCATTGATATGGAGGAAGGTGAGTCAGTGTGGGCAGTAGATGTAAGTGCTGGTTTGGTACTCTACTCAAAGATAGTAGTGTATGGCCAAGCTGCCTAGGATAGAATTTCTTCACTGTTAGGTTTCAGGTGAGGACAACTTGCCTTCAAGTGACACTGCTGCATCACCTCTAGATAGTAGTGAAGTATAAAGCAGAAGGGTTTAGGAGGAGTCAGTGGGGAGGTATCCATTTTCTTTTTTGTTTGGAAGTAACTGATTTGTCTGTTGCAGAGTGCATCATATGAAAGGCAGTTAGGTTGAATCATCAGTATCATTTATACTTAGAAGTGCTGAGACCATTCCATTTAAATTTAAAATATATTTTTGTAAACTCTCTGCTGCCTGTAAAGAGGTGGAATTTTCTGATGTTATACAGTCTGTTTTCTTTACCCTAGTTTTGTATCGAATGATCTATGCTTCTTGTTTTGATCTGTATCTTCCAGGCTCTGGTATGAATCTGCTGCAAATTTGGGAAAAGGTGTGGTCAGCATCCTGCCTTGATGCTTGTGCACCAGGATTAGAGGAGAAACTGGGAAACCCTGTGCCATCCCATTCAGTTCTGGTATGTGCCTGTCTAGAGGAGTTTAAAACGAACAAACAAGAACAATCAACAAACCAAACCCAAACAAACAACAAAGAACCACAAAACGATTCTCACTGGAAGAAATAGAGCTTTTTGTTGCGAGTTCTGCTGATGGTTCTTTCTTGGAGTATATTTGAGTGTGTGCCTGTGCACAGTTATCCTCAGAGCAATGTTGGTTGATTTAGTACTTCCAAGTACGCTGTGCATATGCATGTCAGAGCTAAAGCGGTCGCTTTTGGAAATTGATAGCAGGTATCTGTCACAGCTTTCACTGTGGATCACCTTGGATTCAGCATGCTCTGTGCTATGAAGACCAGCAGCTTGGCAGATGCTCCAGTCATGAGAATTTTGGGGGTTCTCCCTTCCCACTCCCCATATGACCCCAGGCAGCTGGCTGCTGCAGAACTGTGTGTGGCTTTTATTGCTGCAGAAAAAGAACCCAACATTTGCATTACTTAACAGGAGCCTTGTTTTAAATTGTAGAATTAACGATTTAATCTTTGTGAATAATTTCGGATGTTCAGAGCTCCTCAGTTCATGTAGCATAATGACAAAATCAAATCAAGGCTCACGTCTCTTAGAGTAAATGAATTTAGTCTTAGTATCTAACACAAAAAAAGAGCCATTGCTTTAGATGGTGCGCATGTAAAACAGTATAGATATCTGTCACCTGATCTCTCTGTATTCAGTGCTATTAATGTAGCTGACTTGTGATCCTAGTGCTGATCTTCTCTAATGGAGAGAAACATACAAAAAGTCCTTGTATTTTTTTTTTTTTTAAGGATAGTTGTCGTATTCTCTTATTTTTTTTTTTTCTCTGTGGCCATCAGCTGTGGCTTAAAAAAAAATGCAGTTCTTGGCCCCTAAAATAACAGGTATCATAGAATCACTGAGGTTGGAAAAGACCTCCGAGATCATCCAGTCCAACCATCCACCTATTACCTGTATTTCCCACCAAACCACATCCCTCAGTACATCTAAATGTTTTCTGAACACCTCTGGTATTTCTTAGTGTACAGTCTGAATCTCCCTGGTGCAACTTGAGGCCATTCCCTCTATTCCTATCACTAGTTACGTGGGAGAAGAGGCCAACCTCCCACTTTGGCCAGCCTCCCTTCAGGTAGTTGTAGAGAGCAGTGAGGTCTCCCCTGAACCTCCTCTTCTCCAGGCTAGACAGTCCCAGCTCCCTCAGCCACTCCTCATAGGACTTGTGCTCCAGACCCCTCATATTCCAACATTTAATGTTGTGATGTATATTTATGTTGCGTGTGTGTTGGATTTTTAATTTCACGCATGTGTGCAGAATAGATGGATATGTTTGTTATTTGATGTGAATAACATCAGAATGAACCAGGGCTAAAATGCTGCTGCTTGCTTGATCTATTTCAACATCTAATCTGCTTGTATTTCTGAGATTCTCTGTCAAAAAAAATTGCATTCAAAATCTGGAAAATATTCATGCCTTAAATATACAAGAATTATTTTTGCAGCTGCTCCAGGGATTTTCGGGTCTATGTTACCACACTGTGTCATATACTGAGAGATTATTTTCCAATTTTGAGCTTTTTTTTTTTCTTCACTCTGTGTTTTTCTTTCCTTAGGGATCCATTTCTCCATATTATGTTCAGCGTTACGAGTTTAACCCAGACTGTAAAGTAGTAGCCTTTACAGGCGACAATCCAGGTGAGATGGTTAAGCGTATAAGATTCAGTGAATATGTTTATGTATGTACTAAAATTCTAGATCAATACCATTAATTCTCAGATGCTCCTTTATACAGTGAAAGAATATCACTTTTATCAGCATTAATAGCTTTTTCTGACAGCCATCCATCATTAATTCTTCTGAGATATAGACATTTTGGATAAGCAGGGTACTGCAAATGACTTCCTCTTAGCCTAGTAATTGGTGGTGACTTCGGTTGCCTCTTGTTAACTTCAGTTTTTGTTTGTCTCCACCTAACGATCTATTCTTTATACGAATTTCTTCTATCTTTAACTTAGGAAATGTGAATTCAAAGCCTGCTGTTGTATCTTTTGAATGAAAGGACCTGGAGATAGATGTCACAGCTTTCCTTTAAGAGTTAGAACTGTCCTTTTGTCAGAGTGGTAGATCCCAATGTAAGGGAAGATGTTAATTTAGGGTCAGATTTTGTAATCCTCAAGATTGTTCTGGTGCAGAATAAAGCCATCTTTTTGTATTAAGACAGTGAAAGCGCTTACTGGTGTGTATTACAGGAGTGTGTCCAGGTTTGGACTGTGAGATATAGGCTTCATCCTGGAATGTTTCCCATGAGCAGCGTGGGAGATGAATGTCTTGAAAATTGAATTGATTTTTTCTTTTTTTATTGAGATTCAAATTCAGTTTAGTCCAATAGATACATGAGTAGTCTGTAAGTGGAAGCCTTTGCACTTTAAATAAGGCTCCACAGTATTTAAAACCTAAACATATAAAACTTTAGAGAATCCTGCGGATCTGTAGCTCTTTGTCTTGAACATTTCTGATTCAGTGTCAAAAATAACTCCATCACCCAAACTTTCACAATGTATAAGTTGGGACTGTCACAAGTATAGTTGCAATTTACGTTCTATTTTGAGATGGTGAATTCAATGTACTGCGACGTCTCGTGCAGTATGCTATAATGGAGTCACACAAGCAACTTTTTATCTGACTTCTGCTTTCAGCATCGTTGGCAGGGATGAGGCTTCAAGAAGGAGATATTGCAGTAAGTCAAAACGTTCCCGTCTCTGAATAAATAGAGTGTATGAAATGTGAAGTAGTAACAAGGACAATAGCTGTAGGTTATCAGTCAAATTAATCTGCTAGTGTTGATTCTCTGTTTATTGGCTTCATGCTTGTTTTATTTCTGTCAATCTGCAAGCTGTCTGAAAGATTTTAAGTAAACTCTGTAACTATTTTTAACTAATGCTCCAGTCACTAAGGCCCAAGACTCTATCTAGTATGTATTTCACTGATGTGACAACCTGAAAGTCAGAGCTAGCTTCAGTACGAATCCAATTGACTTAATGTGTAATTTAAAAACAATTAGTGGTGATAACAAATGGTTTTAATTTAATTTCTGTATTGCTTTCCATGCACGTTGTGATAACGCTTCAATTACTTTTTTTTTTTCCCCCTCCAGATTAGCCTTGGCACAAGTGACACATTGTTTCTGTGGATCCAGGAGCCAACTCCAGCCTTAGAAGGTCATATCCTCTGCAATCCTGTTGATTCTCAAACATACATGGCACTTTTATGGTAATATCATCTATTTTTTTTTTTTTTTTTGTACATTTGGGATCAATAGCATATTTCTGCATTAGTGTTTTATTTCTTTTGCAAAATGATCATGAATAGAACATTCAGCATTCAGTATGGTCCGTGGCAATCTATTGCTGAAACATTTGCATCAGTGTTCTCATTGTTTAGTGTGGGTAACTGCAACTGCAGTGTTATGATGGATAGATTTTCATGGCAATAAAAAGACAAAATTATTCTTATATATTCATAGAGCCAGTTCACTATGAATCTAAGATAGTATATTTAATGTGTAGGAATAACAGCCCTTTGAAATATAATAATCTGGAATGCTGGAAGCTTGACCAGACTGTACAACTTCTGTGCTATTCTAGTGGTCCAGAGGGGGCATAATGGGGCAGGTGAAGAGTCTCTTTGCGTGGAGGAGTATAATCAGTGCTGTTCAGGGACAGATTAGGCTGCACATGTGGAAAATACTGAGATCTCAAGAAACTGAGCTGAGAGGAATGATACTCATGGTGGCTTTTGGCTGCTGTGATTTGGGAATGTTTTGGCTGTTATCCAACCAGGTAGGTGGAAAGAGGACCTGAAGCTGTTCTGTGTTCAGAGAAAAAAAACTTACAAGTCAGAGTATTTAGGCAAATGTTTACATCCTCAGGATTGCACAGAGCGCAGCACAGAATTCATTGGTGGGAGTGAGTGGGGCTATTGCTTGGAAAGAACTTCAGAAAGGTGTAACAGACCTGTTAGTTATGAGTGTACAGATACAATTCTCTTAAAGAATCCTTTTCCCCCCTCCTTGGACTGATTCTTGTGTGTCGTAGTAGTAACATTCTTTCAATTATTACAGATTAGCGGGGGTATAAATGGCATTTTCTGAAGTGGAGATTTGATGGCCTTCCTGATTAATGCAACCTGTTCCCTGTGGATCTTGGGATTACCTCGTTTTTTTCTAATATCACAAAATCAAGCTGTAGGTGCTTCAGCACGGCTCACATGTGCCTTTTAATTGTGATGTTGTCTTTATCTGAACAGGGATAGGATGCTGTAGATGACAGTGGGAAAAGGGTTGTGAAGTTGAGCTTAAAAGGTTGATGTTGATTGCAAGTTACTGATTTTCATAATATGATTTTTCAACAGTTGTCTATTTTTGAAGCTTTGAATTCAAGTTTCTATTTTTTCCTATTTTTTTTTCCCTCTATTTTGGCTTCCTTTGCCAATGCTGGCATGGAGCTAAGCCTTGTAAGACTTACTGGACCCAAGCTGGCTCCATACCAGTACAACATTCCTGAAATCATGAATAATATAAGGCAGTGAATAGATGCTCTTCTTTCTCCTTACAGTAATCTCACAGTGAGCCTTTTATCACTGTGTCAGAATGCTTCTGACAGGAGTGCTACCTCTGCACCCACAGCTCAGACCATTTCTCAGTATGGAAACACAGCTCCACAAGTCCTACTCCATGGCCAGCATGGGCAGAGCTGATGCGTGCTCTTCAGTGCAATGATAAGCCACACACTGGGTTGTGACTACTGTGCTTGGTGCTCTGAAATGTGGTAGCTGTTCAGAGCTAGACTGAGTGTGGCATGACCTGCTAGCCTAGATGTAAGCCAACTCATTAGGGAGATGCAGAAGAGCATCTCTGCACTGTGTTCATTGACATGTCTTCTAATAGTTGTTCTAATAGTTCTAATCTCTTACCCTAGTTTCTTCTGTCTCCATCTCTTTCAATAATGAAGAGAGGATAGTATATTTTTGATTGCCCAGCTGTCTTCAGTTGGTGTAACAAGCAGCAATATTACTTAAAACAGCAATTTGCTTTAAAAATCTAGAGCCAAATGGTTTGGAAAATGCATATGGTGTGTTTATGTGTTTCAGTTTTAAGAACGGCTCTCTGATGAGAGAGAGGATCCGAAATGAGTGTGCTTCAGGCTCCTGGGATGAATTCTCCAAAGCCTTATCATCTACCGTTGCTGGAAACAATGGGAACTTGGGTATGAGCTTCAGCAGGGCTGGGATTTCCTGAGTTTGGTTAAAGACATGACTTAGTAGGAGTTGTACCTACTTTTTATTTGAGTCATGAAAAGGACCGAGAATTAAGTTAAGCTGAGCAAGGGAAATTTTTAATGTGAACTCAGAAATACTCTGGCAGGCTGAGTGTCATTATAGCATTCTTCAATATTGACTAAATAAGATATTTATGGATTTCTTTCAGCCATTGAAAAGGAGTAGTGGCATCTTAACTGCTTAAGATGAGCAATTTCAGAAGGAGATTTGTTTGTTTTGCTGAGGATTCAAGCCATGTGGTTTAAATAGCTCCATGCTTTTTCTTTCTCTGTCTTCAGTGGTTTTGACCTCCCAACATTACTCTAGAATCTTGCTCTGTGCATGTGAATAAAGCAGTAATATCAAATCTTACCTGATATCCTGCATTTTCCCCTACGTATGTCATAAAGGCCATTGCATTCCTGGTTTTGCCCCACGTTAGGCTGAGTGAATGAAATAAATTAATTGAAACACTTTAAAAATATTGATAAACTCATGTATTTGATTTTTTTTTTTGAAAATTTAACATTTTTGAAGGTATTGAAAGATGAGCATTTGTATAATCAAGATTAATATTTAACTGTTGTGTTTGAAGTCATTGCAATCATGTTAGATCTGAGTAAAATTAATTTTAGAAAACACTGCAGGGTTCTCAGTCTATAGAAGACTTCACTCTTTAGGAAAGTAAATTTAAGATACAGTTTCTTGATACAGTGAAGTTAGCACTGATTTCATGTTTAGAATCCATAATATGTCCTGTCAAATCCCATCTCTGGGGTGTATTGAAGTGGCCAGGCATTTCTTCCAACAGGAAGCTGAATCAAGTCAGTTGTTTCAGAAAATAGGATGAAGTTATTCCAAAGGTCAGACAATAATAAAGAAAAATGGAAATTGATGAAAATGTCATTACTGATGTCAAGGATGCCAGGACACTGCCTTAGAGTTTAAAACTTGTGTTACCATATACTCACTTGGTTAACTCAGTCCCCTATAAAAATGAGTGCTTCATGAAAGCTATCCTTCAGTTTGGATAACTTATATTCTTGTATGACTTCTGGCTTATTTAGAGGTATTGTAAACATGTAAAAAAAAAAAATATAGGAATCTCTGATTTCCAAAGGAAAGCAGAGTGGAGAAGAGCCTGGTTTGGCTTCATCTCTTATATCCCTTGTTCCCTGTGCACTCTGAGCAAGATGATGTCTTTGGAGGCTTTGGAGACGTGGAGATGAGCAGAGGCAACTGCTAGGGTGAAGTTTCCTTGGGGCGTAATGCTCATTGGTCTCCTAGGGCAGCACATCCTCATTCTGAAGACCTGAGCCTTACAGACTGCCCTTAGTTTCCTAGCTGCTCTGATCAGTTTTCCAGTTCTCGTTTTCTTTTTTGTCTCCTTTTCTGAATATTTTTTTTCTGACCAACTTCCCATCAACACAAAGGAAATCTTTTTCCACACTTTTTGTCTAAGTGTCTGCAAAGCATTACTGTATTTCCTCAGATCTCATGAAAACTATTGAGACCAGCTCTGCTTTGTGACTTAAAATATCTGATGCTCTCTAATAAATTCATGAAATCTAATCCAGTGCATGAAATGTTCTGCTATTCCTACACACTTCTTATGAACCTCTCATTTTTTTTTTCATTTTTTTCTTTCAACTTTGCACGTACTTTACTGAAACTATTTTTATTATATATTATCTTAGTACTATGCTGCTTGCATGTGTACATGATTTGGTGGATGAAAGCTTTTTTGGTAGGCTTATCTTTCATTACATTGCTTGGATTTTTAATGAAGTGTTAGAGGCCTAGAGCCAGCCTCTTTTGTAAAGCCAAAAGTAATTAAACTTATTAAATCTGGACTGAAATTAGTTAAGAAAAAGGTTGTGTGGTATATCAAATGTATATCAAATGTCTTTCTCAACATAACGATATGTATTTATTATTTCAGCTCTGTGCTGAAATAAGATTACGGCTTTGAGCGAGGAGAAAACATGACAGTCTTCAATGTTAACTGATGCAGGTTTCTACTTTGACGTGATGGAAATCACTCCAGAAGCAGTTGGGATTCACAGATTCAACAGTGACAACCAGAAGGTAGTGATAATGTAGTTATTGCCTAAAACCTTGAAGGTGTGCTGCCAAAGCTTAAAATGTTTGTTGTTATCTCTTTTCTTGTCTGAGATGCTTGCTTCCAAGTTCCAGGCACCTACTGTTCAAATGAATGCTTAGTTGTGTTTTCCTGTTACGCAAGTTTGTAGGCGCTAGTTGTAGTACATGGAAAAACTCAACTTTTTTCTTCTGTGGAATGTTCTTTGTTTTTGTAGTTCAATGGATGTTGCGTTGAGGGATATGATTTAGCTGGGAAGTATTGGTAATGGTTGGACTAGATGATCTTCTAGGTCTTTTCCAACCTTGATGATTCTGTGATTCTGTTAGCTTTCATCTGGTTAACAGAGGACTGAAAGATGCTACTTGTAACAACTATCAGAAAGGTTGTTTCACTTTTGTGCAGGCAGAAATACATAGATTTAAACTCTGGCCTTGCTTAAAGTGTTTGAATTTTATGTACTTTAATTTTTCAGTTTTTGAGGTATTGATCCTTAGCAGCCTTTGGTGTTGAGAAATACTAATAGTTTACAATTCACACTAGTACTTCTTCCCATTCTGCATTGATTTCAGGACTGATGGATTTGCCAACAGTTCCAAGGTTATGGGTTGCGTTTTTGAGTCTTTACATGTGTCTTATGCATACGAATAGAGAACTGGCCTAACTGAAAGCTGACTTCAGAGTGAAGACAAGGATAATGAACTGTAAATCTATCTTGTGCTTTTAACCTGTCACCAGCCTGGCTTTGTATACTGTGTAAGATGCTGGTTAACTTAATGCATTCATTCTTTTGATACAGGTTTTGAACTTTCCAAAGGAGGTGGAAATACGAGCCTTGATTGAAGGGCAGTTCATGGCCAAGAGGATTCATGCTGAAAAACTGGGGTATAAAGTCAGTAAGTATGCTGAAAAAGCCACAGAACTAATGGCAATACAGTTCAAACACAAAGATGGAGCTCTGACAGTGATGTTACTACTGTGAAAGGTGTCCTAAAAGATACAGAAACTGGTATGGCTTTTGAACAAGCCTGCTGGAAACATTTTTGACAGTATGCTGGGGACAAGGGTTTGCAGATGTTAACTTCAGAAGCAGCAACAATTTAACTTAGATTACTTCTTTTCAAATGTTCTTGTTATTTGTTACTAAGATGCACTGTCAATTTTGATATAAGAGCTTGGACTTTGATGCCTTGTTAAGTGTAAAAAAAAAAGGCTAGGCTTCTGCCTAAGGCACAAGGCTGTAACTCAGAGAATCTGAAATCTATGTTCAGTTCCTGGACCTGCCGTAAGATGCTCACTTAGCTCTGGAGTTTTCTGTTAATGAATCAGAAGTCCTTTTCCTGTCTCGTGACTTAGAGAGGAAAAGATCTTGCACTCCAGAATTTTTAGCACAGCAAAATCAGCTGGTGCTTTACTTACAGAGGTGGGAGCAGATCACTACTACCTGTGTAATTCGAGGGGAAGAATACAGGACATTTGATAAGCTGTTTTTTTTTTGTTTGTTTGTTTTGTTTTTTTTTCCAATACACCATCCAATAGCATCTTAAAAACACTGAATTAACTCTTCTTGAGGGTTTCCTAAATTAATGATTTTGCAAAATAAAATGTTGGTGATTTATACACTTTAAAGCAAATCCTGACCTCTTTCTTCACAAGTCTTTTACTTTCTCTAACCTCTCTGCTTTTATCCACGATCGTGAGGGATAGTTTGTTTCTTCTGTACTTGAAACAGTATTAAGTTGTGGAGGTTAGTTATGCAGACAGAGATTCGAACTGATTGTGTTTAAAATATTTCTCCTCCTTTCCTAGATTCAGCTCTACCAAATGATGGGCTTATGCAGCTAGAAAGCTTGTGGTTGAAGAGGATACATTTGTACTTCATAAATGTCAGGGTTCAGATAAACACAGAGTTGAAGAAGAACTATTTAAGATGTCAGGCAACTCTGACACAGAAATGAGTGGGTAGAAATCATCTCTATGTATGTTTAGAATAAGTAGGGCAGATGAAAACCTCACTAGTTGTAGGATTTCATAAGCTTTAGAAGCACACACGCTTTTCAAAATGTTAGTATTGTAGGATCTACAGCAAAAAGGAGATGTGTGTGATTACATTTCCTTCCCGTAGGTTCCTTGGAACCTTGTGTGCTTTTGCTTTGTTTCATCCCAAGGGTCTAGCTATTTGGTAACTAACAGATGAGTTGCTTTGAGAAAGAACTGCTGTACATGGTGTAGGCTGTATGCATCTCCTACTTTTCCTTAGTGGTATTATTTAAATGTCATCTTCTGTTGTTTGTGTGGTGATGGCAAGCTTGCATCTGCATTTGTTGTGTGACAGCTCTGAAAACAGGGTGTGTTCTGAACATGCTTCAGGGTATGGATGAGCTCCGTGGGAGTTACTCTGATACTATCAGGCTTTCTCTTGTTTCATAGCTATAGCTGCTGCTTTTCAGGCTGCTTTTTTTGGCTTTAATGTGATTAAACCTCATTTATTTGTATAAAAGATGCAGTCAGGATCCTTGTGTTTATTCAATTCTTTTTAGGCCTATTCTACATGGGGAATTTACTTTTATTTTTCCAGGAATGAAGAATTGCATTCACAAATGCAATCACAGCAGTGTAAATCTGTTTGTTGTTTACATCAGTAAGAGAATACAGTAATAACTACTCACAAAATCCAGAAGGTTAAGTGATGATGCTTCTAAATCTATCTGCAACAGAAGATGGAAGTGGTATGGTCAGTCACAACAAGCACTTTCCGAAGTCCCCCTGGGTCTTATATGGCAGCACCTCAAATGAGCAAATGAGCCAGAAACCTGGCTGAGGGTTTCTACAACTCTGGCATCAAGGTGCTGCAAAGTCATTTTTGCAGAGTTGTGAACCTGCCTCTCCACTCCTGGGCCAAGTGCACTTTGGCTGACTGTAATGGTGAAAGCTGCAGGTATGCCAGAAAGCATTTTTTCTTTGTGGAAAAGAATTTTGTAGAAAATACTTCTGTCTTTCAGAGTTCTTGGATATGTGATGTGAACATAACGTATGTTAGATTATTTGAGTTTATTTTCAGTTAATGAACATGTTATCTTACTAGTAGAAATACTTTAAAGCTTCTCATTCTACCTAGCTCTGCAGGAAAAGGTGCAATGATGCTGAAGTGTTGTTTTACATGTGAGATTATGCGGCAAGTTTGACATGTCCAGTACGTTATAGATCTTTCACAAACTATGAAGAATAGTATAATAAGCCTTAAAACAGCTCTTCAGCTGCTGTGTGTGTGTATACAGGCTTCAGTGCAGCTTGTGTGCCAGTAGAGGGCAGGGGATTCTCTCTCATGATTTTTTTCCTTTGTGACTGGGATGTGCATCTCTGCCTTGCTTCTGAAAATGGCAGAGAGTCACCGGATGATCTTTGAGAGAAAAGTTAAACCTCGCATTGGTTGTGATTTGAGGGGTTTAAAAGTGTGTGTCACTTTGCTCTAATTGCTCTAATCTTTCTCAATCAGATTTCAGGGGAAATCATTCAGTAACACCCTGTATCCTGTTTTGCTTAAGGGGTTGGATGGAGTGTTGTGGTCTAGAAACAAACAAGTGAAGTTTGGTCTGTGCCTGTTGTTTACATCCTCTCATTCAGAGATCCATGCAGATAAGCTGAAGGTTTGCTGTTATGCTTTTATTTTCCTGGATTCTGATTGTATCATAAACACCTTCTGTTTTGTCACATCCTTTTTTTTCTGCTTGCAGCCACCCCCTTTTGAAAGTTAAGCTCACAACTGGAGTTTAGATGCTGATCATATAGCTGTGCTTGTTGCCTGCTTTGGGAACCTTTTGTAATAAGGAACATGCACATTTATTTCATCAAAACCATGGTAACTTCATAGAGAGATGACGGTGTCTATAGCTCAGTGACACAGGTGATCACAGCAGCTATAAAACTGTCAGAGGCTCAGAGTGATCTGCCACTGTATACTTTAATAATCTTCATGATCACTTCAGTGTTGATTCTACTCCTGACTCTTGAAAATCCATATTGACGCTGGGCTGGGGAACATTATGATGGTCCTTGCTTGCACCCAGTGAAGTTGTTCTGGTGAACACCTTCAAAACTAATGATTCTTGGGAGCAAATCTCCCCTGATCACCAGTCAGTGAAGTAAATACTACAGAAGTGTATGTGATGTATGCTGAAGAAAATGGTACAAAAGTTGAGGTTCTGGCATTGTTTGCACATGTAACCAACAGATACTTAAATGATGTGCTGGTATGTTGATGGCAATTTGAGCAGTCTGTATGTACGTATGAGGTCAGATGTGCTAGAGCTGTGGAGCTGCAGCAGCAATTAACGAACCCTGCCTAGTAAGTAGGATAATTATCTGGGGCAGGGGGTTGTCTTGAAGCTATTAGCTTTAGTCCAGGGCTCAGTGTTCATGTTGTTTTACCTCTTAGTGGCTCCTTAACACTGTAGCTGCCCACTGTGCTGATTGTATCGCATTTTTATACCTTTAGCAATCTGATTCTGCCACCTGTCATCAGCAGGGGAAGATGGATAGAAGGTGCCAAGTTTTACAAGCAAAAGCATTGTCTGTAGAATCCTGCATCTGTGTTTATTAAGTAATTTACAGTTTGTTACGTACATAAATCCATCGCTTGCAAATAATGTTGGTGCCCTGAGTTCTGCTGACACTACTTGGTGCTTATGTATTGGCTGGGGTGACACGGGTAGGTCTGTGTTTTTGCACTGTACTAAGAAGGAGCCTTCTTTTTTTCCTTAAGTGCCATATGTTACTGGTGTGCCAAGTGTGAAAATGCATCTTTCTCACTGAATATACAACAGGATGCATCTTTAAACCAAACAGCAGTTAGAGTGCTGGGGAAATGAGGAAATTTCAGAGCACGCTGGGCCTGAGTTTTCAGTAATTAGAAAACAGGTTTTCACTTAAAAGAACTCAGCCTAAGATTACATGAAGGTGAATTCCACATCGCTAGATTTCTTTCTTTCCAGGAGGTGTTTTCATCTGGTGCTCATTGCAGCAGGTTGAGGGTAGCAATTACGTGTGGCTCTTTGTCTGCTGGGAAAGCAGCCTGGTGGAGTGAGGGGAGCTCAGAAAACAGCAATTAGTACAACATGGAGCTGTTGTATTTCATTGTTCGCGTTACCACGCTGAGGCACGGCAGCCTGAAGGTGAGTTGTGATGCTGTCACTTTGCAGCACAGTGGTGGCTGTCTTGATGGTAGGTGGCTCTCCAGTTTGGTGAGGTGAGATGCTGCTTGTTGTTGAGACACTCAGCAATAGCTTTGTGCTAGGCTGGTGACTGCCTTTGCCTGGATTCTACGATTGTAGCCCCCAACTCTGTTGCTAATTATCAGCAGCTTTGGGGTACTTGTTCAGTCTGTCTGTCCTCACAGCTGAGTGTGTTTCTACTGTAGCAGTGTTTTGGCTGAAATAAGGAACAGTGTGAGCGAAGCCATTTTGTAGTTGCATACAGATTAAATTGATGTTTATGCCCTGCGGGATTTAAATTTCCTAGAGAAATCAATACTAAAATGTTGTGTTGGCTTTATGCTTGTCTCTTGCTGTTTGCTGCTAAGACTGCTGGTGGTGTTTCAGCAACACGAGGGTGATGGCATTGTTAGAGCTTTTTTTTTTGCTCCAGAAAGTGAGTGAAAACAGTTGAAAAGTAAGAGGAGGATGAAGTTTAAAGTAATAGTGAATAGGTAATGCTTGGATTGGAACATGCAGAAAAGCTGAAATATGTGAGGCAAACAGAACACAAATACCCATGCCACTATATCTTTAGCCTGTATGTTTTGAGGGAGGAGTATTGTCTTGAAGTGCTTTCAAATTCATCAAAGGCAGGATCTTCCCCTCAGATAAGTCAGTGATTCTGTTGTGGAGGATATTTGTATTTTCTGATGAAACTTCAGACTGATAAGAGTGCCAGTGTGAGATGGGCACGACCTTGCCAAGAACTTTCTAGCAGTCCCTTTTTATTTCCCGCAGATCATCAGACCTGAATCACGTAGCAGAGCCTTTTAGGCACGATCAAGCAAGGCTTGGTTTTAAGCCAGTGGTCTGGAGTGGAAGGTTGGTGAGCTCATTACCAATTCCCTGACCAAGTATTTTACAAGAGGGCCTTTTTATTATTACTTGGCTCAGGAGGGTACAGTATTAGTATAACTAATTTTTAAAAGGATTAGATAAAATGTCTCTGAAGGAAATGACCTAATGTGCTATAAGGAAGCTGCTTACGTGCTCTCAGCTTTTTCATGCTGTGGCTATTGTCTTGCTTTTATTTTGTTTTATTGTTGTTATACATATACAGGAAACACGGTGAAGATAGAAAATCTGAAGAGTTAATAAAAAGGTTGGAAGGGGTGCTATCTGCCTTTCTTTCTTGACACAATGATAAAATGTTGTCGTTGTTTGAACAATCACTTTTAACGTTTGGTCAGCAGAAGACCAACTATTTAAATGGTTCAATTCCTGTGCCCTGATGTTAGGAGAGACTGTTTATAACTGTTTCAGTAGATGTGCTATTCAAGCAGTATTCAAAAAAAATAGGCTGTCAGTTGCCTGGTTTTTTTAGAGCTTATGGATCTCTGGAAGCCAGGGATTTAGGGATCAGTAAGGTTATCTGATAAATCTCTTTCTATCACTTGTTTTTGAGACTGATGTATAGTTTTAAATCTGTTTAGATTAGCAAAGGAATGATATGATTGCAGTCTGTAAGTACCTTCTCAGGGAAAGGAAACCTGACTGTATAGGACTCTCTAGAGTCCTGTAGGCAGTAATATTATGGTTCAGTAACTAGAAGTTGAAGGTAAGCAAACTTCAAATGATGAGCAAGGTGCAGATTGTTAACAGAGAATGAAATCAAACAATGCAGCATTTGGCAGAAGTGTAGTGCGTTTGTTAGTGCTGACAGTCTTAAGAACATGATAATAATGAAAATAAGTGGAAAAAATTTTCCTTCTAAAAATACGTTTTGCTTTTTAGTGAAGGAATTGCTTACGTTATTGAAGAGTTAACTTGAAGGATCAGAATCATCCACTATGTCTCAGAAATGTGAATCTGTAGAAGATGCCACTGTTAGGAAGCTTATCTGATTCATAAGTGTGCATACAGGGCAAATGTATTTATACCAACAGCAGTGATCTTCTGTTCTGAGGATGATTCTGCTTGTAAAATCTTACACTTACCTTAGTTAACGCTTAGTCATACATTAGATATTTATTATTTTAAAACTCTCTTCCTCTTTAAATCTCTCAGTCTTTCTGGATTTTCATTTCTCTTGCTCAAATGTGACAGGCCTGTTAGTGAACTCTAATCAGCTCTACCAAGATTCCATAGACCCTCCAGCTGTCTCTCATTTTTTCTGGTTTAAGGTGATTCGACTTCTCTAGCACAGCTCACATTATGCATCAGTTCTGAACACTAAGTGTCTCACTGCTTTCAGCTGCATCAACCCACACTTGAGTGTTTCAGTGTTAACAGGGGTTCTACTAGATAAATCATTCTTTCCCTACCTACTCTATTTGCCTGCATGTACTGTGATTTTTTTTTAGCTGAGAGATTGTTTGTTGTATGAGATTAGGTAAGACAGGTTTAACCTGCTTTTGAAACTGCTTTGGCTGTCTAAAGCTTTAGTTCCATCCAGACTTTGATTTCTGGATGACAGCTACTCAGTGCATATTGAAATGATTTCAAGAAGAAAGAAACACAACCCTTCACATTTCTTGCACAAGTGAAAACAAATAGAAGTTCACATTACTTTGGACAGGTGGAATTTTGTAGCCTACTAGGTAACTAATTCTCTTTAGGTAGGAAGGAATTAATTTGGGCAGCTTTTCTTCCTTATTTCTGGCCTGTGGTTCCTAAGAATGCATTTGAAAAGTTTTCTTTTTCCACCTTTGAATTACAACACTTTTTAGCCTGTATATGTTATGTCTAATCTATGCACTGGCAAAAGTATGCATAGCACACATAAAATGACACATCTCAGCCCCAAGGCTTTCACTGTGTCAGTTTAGTCCAAGTGTAAAGATGGTGAAGGATGGGAAGTTCATTAAAATAGGCTTCGAGTGCAGCACTTACTCATGTCAAAGACAGAACTTCTAAAAAGTAACAGCAGAACAGTTTTTAGCTTACGCTTGGAGACTGAAATTTGGGATCAGTAACTGGACTTACTCAAAGTGGAAAGATTGGATGTGTGGAAAGGGTGAGATCAGAGCATCCACAGTGTTGAGATCATTAACGATATGCCAGGTTACACAAAATCCCTGTTCCCAGCTTCTGGACAGTGATATCATTTCTCTTTGTCCTTCAGCTCAGCAGTGCTATGCTTTTCCTACCTGGAAAATCTGAAGAATAGGTAAAATAGCATTAAAAAGAATTGCTCTATCCTACTGCACTTACAATGGTTGTATGGCATTAAACAGACTTAAAACTAGAACTAAACTCAGGAGTACCTACTGAGCACTGTACATCTGATACAACACAAGGAGAGAGTGAGTTTAAAAATGACCACTTCTCAACTGCTGCTGTTGGTTTTAAGTACTGTCAGATGGAAGAGAAATACATTGAGGCTTAATAAGCTTTCAGAAATGTATTGATATGATCTAGAAATTTGAGTTAAAAATAGAAGCATGTTTATATGTAAAGATGGTGGATTTGTATTTGACAGTGTCCTGCAATGGAATAGGGTTTTGGTGTTTTTTGTTTGTTTTTTTTTTTTTTTTTTTTTTTAAGAGGATAACTCCTGCATGTAAATACACCTGTTAATCTCAATCTGAAATGCTAGTGAAGTATGACTTAACTCTTCCTATTTCATCTCTGGGTGTGCTTATCTGATTCTTTTGGAATGTTGTCGATTCTTCTGAAATGCGTAGTTTGCAGAAGTTCTGGTGGATGAATGTTCAACTACCTCCTGATTGTAGGAATCAGCTAACATCTTACTAAAATATAAATCCCCATGCTTCTGTACTTCTATTTTTGCAGTAACATGAAGGGAAAGAAACAGCAGTGTAGGAATTGAACTGAGCTGGATGCTCCATCTGGGAAACTTCACTGGAAGCTGTTTTGTATGCACAAATGTAGTTCTTCTTACAAGGCACTGATATCACTGAAGGTAGCAACGCTAAACAATGCTGTATGGGAAACTGTTAATCACAGCCTGAACCTCTGATTAACCCTCTGAGGCAAGTGACGGGTCAGCTGCGGGAGCACAGGCGAAGGTAATTCAGCTGTGCTCCCGGAAGGGGTGGAGCTTGACTCCACCTCTCCTAGATCCCATTTAAGGGCTGACTACCACTAAGGCAGCATCTCTTTTGGAGATTGCCCCTGTGTGGAATTCCCTGCGGTGAGCATCCATCCTTGCCGTGAGCCTCAGAGTGGGTGAGTTGTTCCCCTATAACCTCTGGATATTCATCTGTTACCACCTTGTATAATAACAACTATACAAATGTGTACTCATTACATAGTTTCAAATGACAGCAGTATTTTTGGACAGCAAAGGAACTGAGCTTGAAGATGCATTGGATTTGTTAGCCTCGATTTGGTAGCCAAAGTTTCAGTGTACTTATCTAAGTACGCTGTCATTGATAGTACCTTTCTTCAGGGGGTTCTCGTGTTCTGTTTTTAGCAGGCTCTTGTTACAGTTCCGGTATGGGGTTTGTTGATAGAAGGTTTAGGATCATATTTTACTCATACTAGGCACTGATCTCAGTTTACTTCAAGCGAAAAGGACGGTCTGTGTTTGATTGACTAAAACACAAGCTAATGTTAGTGTACTGAGGCCTAGACCTTTGATCAGTGGACAGGGAGAGACTGTGGCTGAAAACAGCATGCAATTTGGCTTCTAGGCAGGTTGAGAAGGTGACGTTTCCCTCTGCATGAAGCCTGTAGTTCTAAGTCTTGCTCTTCAGTGTTGCTTGCTGTGTACCCAATGGTCTTCAGGGCTGCTACAAATAGGTATCCATGTGCTGGAGGAAGGCTCTGGAGGCTCTATTCTAGCACATCTCTGCTCTCCTCATTTTTTTTTTCCAGCATAGGGTTACTCAGCTCCTTCCCTCTCCAGTATTAGCATCTGTTAGCTAAAAGGTAAATGTCAATATTTATCTGTACGTAGCAATTTCCATGCTTGCATCTCAGGAAGTGGTAATTACGGAAAGCTGGAGGGCACTCAGCATTGTTACAAATCAGTAATGTATTTCACTCCCCTCAATGGCTAGTTAAAACATTAAAAATAGCAGGAAATAAAATCATATATTAGTCTGTGTAGTTGCAGCCCTGTAAGTAGCATTGGAATGAAGGTGGTCATTGGTCACAGAGCTAGAAGGATTTTAAAGGATGTTTTTTTTTCTTTTTTTTTTTTTTTAAAAAAAGCATTCACCCTCTTCAGCTGAGGCGCTCTTGATCTTTTTCCGCTGTGTTTATTGTGGTCAAAATTGAACTTTTTGTTGTTTTGAAGTAGTTCTAATTATAACAGTAATACAAGCATACAAGTGGAGAGCTACTTGAGTAATCTCTTCAAATTAAGTGCACTTCCACTTACGTGACTTAAGTTTACCTGCAAGTGAACACTTAGGCCTGAGAGTAAATGATAAAAAGCTTCGTACTTCAGACTGAATTTTGTCTTCCAATGCAAAATCCTGGCACCTGAAATGCAGGTGAGTATCTGAAGCCATTGTTTTTAAAGCTTGGCACATTAGAATAAAAAACTGCTGGAATATCTACTTGGAAAGGTATAATTGTGTTTTTTAAATAAATTGGAAATACTAAGGACCCAATGGCTTCTCATTTGTTTTAACCTTCTATTTTATTCACAAATTCAAGGTATTCATAAATTCTTTCATCTACAGTTGCTGCTATGAGCTGCAGTAGAGTTTAGTGCAAATTTTATGCGTAAGCTAAGCTGTTCCATGTGAACACGGCTGCTGGAGCATTCCTGTTTCAATGTTGCCATTTGTGTGAATAAGGGTTATTCATGGGGAACAAGACATGCAGGACTCCAACTTGTAACCCTTCTTTATGTTCGGAAATTAGCTAGAAAGCTCGTCTGAATATTTAACTTTGTTTCTGCTTCAACCAAGGGGCTAATCTGATATAGTGAGCAGCTCCAGCTTAAAGAGACCTCAGTTGAAGTTCTTGCACCTACCTTCTCCATGCATCCTTCCTTGTAGCTCATTGGCACGAGCCCGGTAGAATCAGCTGCAGGTTCCTGGAGATTGCAAGAGCAAAAATATGTTGAGGATTGAAGGTGATTGTGTTCTACTGGTTAAAACAGGAAAACAGGAAAGCTTATATTTATGTGCTATATCTATCTATCTATAGTAGTAACACCTCTATTATATAAATAACTTTTCCGTGTCACCTAGAGGCTGGGAGGCGGGATTGGAGACATAAGGGACTTAAACCTTTTAGTAAGAAAACAATTCTTTTGTCTGAAAAGCCACTCATGTGCAAATGACTGCTACATGTGGAGATGCAGAAAGATGTCTTGGAAAACCAGTGTGGCTTCGGTAACTCATGTGCATCTGATGCTTAGGAGAAATACCACAAACGTGTGGGAAATGTGATCTAATGGATGGTGTATTCCTTTTACATGGTGTATACCCAGGTAAAAGGCTCAAAGAACAGTTATCTAAGCCGAGTGCTGTGTTTTGAAAAACAACTTCATCCGTTTTCCTCCCTTTTTTTTGTGCTTTTCCTCTGAGTAACTCTAATGTATATTAATTAATTACTTAAAATAATACCAATAAATCCAACAAGGTTTGTCTAAAGCTTGACTGCAGACAGGGAACTTCATGTTTGTTTCAGTGGTGAGAAGAAAAAAAACATGTATAGAAAATGCTAGGAAAGTTAATATTAATTTAGATGGAACTTAATGAAATCTTTAATGGCTTTTAAAAATTGTTTTATTTTCCTCAGGTTTTAATTTGAATTAAATCATTACCACTGTTAAATTAGTTAAACACTAAATTAAGAAATGCAAATGAAGTGAGCCCGAAATCCAATGTGGTTATTGTTTTTATTGATATATGGAGGCCAGTGGTGTGGAACAAATTCCAATTATATCTGATCTGTTACTTGCAGTGCAAGTTCCTGACTCTTCATTAAATGTAATACGTCAGATTAAATGCTTTGCTCAGTAACAGCTAGGAAAATACCAGTCCTACAATAAACCTCTTGCTGCTTTTCCTCTTTGTTTGGCCTGCCAGCTCTGTCTGGTGGAGGCTGCAAGGCCTTCTAGTCTGAAGTTTTACAACTCCTGCCCAGCTGTGATCATCAGACAAGGATAAAAGTGAACTTTAGGCAGCGTAGTCACAGGAGGCCTAGAAGCGGGGGAGAGTTGCTTAAGGCAACTCCATTACATACATGAGTTCACCTGAATAAATGCTCAGTGGCTTCTGTAATACTAACTTAAAATACTAGTAGCTAGTGAGGAGAATGCCAGTTTCAGATGATTTATCTCCCTGTAGGATTAAAACGTTCAAAATAATTGAAGTGTATCTCCTAGTACCAGAAGTAGATTATGCCAGGTTCCCCATGCTCTTCTATATGCTATGTGGCAGTCCCTCATGGGGCACTGTGAGCAAGGGTAGGCCTGTGAGCTGGCTTGCTGCAGCTCTGGGTAAGCCAAGCACACGTGGCAGTGCCACGTTGCAGAGCTGGGTCTGAGCTGTGCCCATAACACTGAATATATCCTGCTGTGGGATCCTTGGAGAGGGTGATGCTGAGTGCCTGCTTGCAGTGGATGAGCAGTTTCTGGGGAAGACTATAATGATCTTTGCCTGATGGGAGACATGCTGTGGTTTTGAGGCTGGCGTTGCTAGGCCTTCTCTTGTGAGAGATTTTTGGATATGCTTTTACACAGATGTTTTCAGATGCTTCTTCCAAACTTGTGTCTTCTTGCCATCGGGGGATAACCAGACTTCCAGAATAATCCTCTGCCCACATAGCACCATATTGCAGGAGCTGATTGGTTTCAGGGGGGCAGCCTGGGCAATCAAGCTGCTACAGATGTAAGAATAGTGAAGATAAGTAGAGCTGAATTAGAATATAAATCTCCATCAGAATTTTGATGCAGCAAATACAGAGCAGGATGTGCCATATCACAAAACCACAGAATATCCTGAGCTGGAAGGGACTCACAGGGATCCTTGAGTCCAACACCTGGCTTCACAGAGGAGCTCCCAAAAATCACATCCTGTGTCTGAGAGCGGTGTTCCAATGCTCCATGAGCTCTGGCATTCAAGGCTGTGCACACTGCACTGGGCAGCCCGTTCTATGCCTGCTGCCCTCTGATTCCACAATTTCAGAGAGAGCTTTGCTGCACTCTGTGTGTGTTAGTGTCCTTTTACACTCCAAGGGCAGTTCTTACAGCACTAAGGATAAAGCTTTTCTTTAAAATCCAATTCATTGGCCCATGACTGAGGACTCGCTGCAGAATTTGTTCAGGATTCACTCATCCCATTGGAAATTCTGACAGGGCTGAAATGAAATGTTAGCAAGAGGAAGAACCGTGCAATGGCACAAGCTCATTTGTTTTCACATGAATACATTAGAACAAAATCTCTATTTCATGAATCAGCATTTCCTTTGTCAATAACTTTCAGTATTAAACAGTAAGGTGACACCAGGTTTACATAAGAGGAAAGGTAAATTAACTTGTGCAACAAAAGATTCCTGATGGTAAATTGATACCTCAGATCTTGATTCATGGTTCAGCTATAGAACAGAATGGAATAACTCTTTCCTTCCCAGCATGTTTAAAATTCTTTTCTAACTGTGAGTGGGGAAGGAGGCATGCCCAGGTCCCTGGAGGACACCAGCTCATCCTTTACCAAATCCCACTCTGTACTGAGAAATGATACCCTCATTCCTTTGTTTTCTCATAATTATAATGCTTGGTTTGTCAAGATAAGGAGCATCTAGTTGCGTACTTCCCTTGTTGCCTAGAAAAAAAATAGCTGCTGTTCTAGCATGGTCATGTGCTGAAAGTCATATTCTTATATATTCTAAATGTAGTGTTTCCTCCTCTTTCTTGCCAAATCCGTTTCGCATGACTATACACTAACCTCTTCCTGACTTTATAGTGCCACTTATGCATGAAAATCACAAGTGGTTCAAGAAGACAAGCATTGCAGTTTTGTAGTATATAGGTACTGACAAAGACTTGAAGGAAAATGCAAAAATTTCTGAATGCTAGTAATAATTTTAAGAGATGATTTTACCTTGGGACATACTTGGTTCATATCCATATGCTAATATAAATATGTGTACCCCCAGATTAGATGCAACTCCTTCCTCACACTTACTGATGTATGACTTCTAGGCTCAAAAAAAAACTACCCAACAACCCTAAACAAAAAGAAATGAAACCAAATGAAAACAACACAAGCCACCAAGAAAACTGAGTCATGTAATTTTTTGACCCTGTGCCTGCTCTGCAATTCCTTGCCTGAATCCCTTAAACAGAGGCATGCAGCTTGGGCCAAGTTTCTCAGAAATGAGAAGTGTTTGTGTAGAGACCACCAGTGTGCTAGTTGCTGTGAGTATGAACATTGGGAAAGGTCTTAATGGTATAATGAGAAAAGACCAAAGAGGTGAGCTGTGCATCATGTTACTTCATCCTATCTATGCTTAATCCTGTTTTACACATTCAGCTTTATCTCCAGGATTATCTTCTGATATGATGAAGAGAAGCTCATGCCTGTAACTTGAATAAATCGTGTAAGTTGCGTGTTAAACAGAGGAATGGTTTGTCAAGAGCCTTAGCAAATTCAACAGAGAAAAATGAGGGACCTTGCACTTGGGATGCATGAAATCCCTGCATTGTTAAGAGGCCTGGGGGAAACTGCTGAAAGGAACCTGGACAGTCTAGACAAAAATGAGCCAGCAATGTGTCTTTGCAGCAACGAAGGCTGGTAGCTTGTGGGTTGTAAGCAGAATCACAGCCAGCCTGTAGAGGAAGGTGATCCACGTTTTTTTATTCAGTGTGTGTTAGATCACGTTTGGAGTACTACACTCGCTTTTGAGCCACTTAATCCAAGAAAAGCATTGATAAACTGTAGCAAGTGCAGCATAGGACTACCAAAGTGGTTGAGAGCTAGAGGGAGCTTCCCTGAGCAGAGAAGATGATGAAGGTGAGGTTAGTTAGCCTGGAGAAGAGGAGGCATCAGGGAATCATAGAATGGCTTATGTTAGAAGGGACTTAAAAGCCTGTCTGGTTCCAACCTCTTACCCTGGGCATGGTTGCCACGCAGTAGATCAGGCTGCCCAGGGTCCCATCCAACCTGGCTTTGAATGCCTTCAGGGATAGAGCATCCACGACTTATCTGGGCAACCTGTTCCACTGCTTCACCACTCTCTAAGTAAAGAATTTCCTCCCAACATCTAACCTAAGGGAGACCTGATAGCAGACTTTTGAGGTGTTCTTTGCTGACAGGAGAACGTGAGACAATGATCCATGTATCAGTAGATGAGGGTTTCTAGTTGGATATACAAACCTAGATTTTCCCAAAGAGGAATAAAAGTATAAAGCATTTCAATACTGGCCTTCTGGTAACTGAAGGTCTTGAAATCTTTTTTCAGAAGTGTAGCTAGACTCAAGGCTAATTTTATGTTGTTCTCTTTCTGAATCAAGTTGGTATATTGACCTAGTTCTGTCATTCAGCATCTATGAGCCGATTGGAGCCCTCAGCTGCCACCCCATCTCATTTTGCCTCATTTGGACAGATAGAGCTAATTACTGTAGGTACTCTATCCAAATTTTTTACAGATTAATTTACAGCATGATGAACAGAGTCAGTGATGGAGATGCAACCAAGAAAGTGAGGGATGCTCTGACCTTGTCACTCAGACGGATGAGGAAACATACTGCTCTTTTCCCAGATGGCTCCCGAGTTCTACAGAAAGTCAGTGACATGCTTAATTACTTCTGACAAATAGAGAATGCTTTCTCTTTTAGCTTTATTGTGTTATGCCCTTCATGACTGTGGAAAAAGGCAAAGCTGCGTCTTGACCAGCTGCCCTTTGAGTAGGATATTATGGACTGGAAATCTCGGGGCTGAAGTACAGGCTTTCAGTTCACATTGACTCTTGGTGCTGTTTGGATTAGAAATGCCTAATGCAAGGAAGTGCTTTGGTACCTGTGAGGTCAACAACACCTAAACACATGCCTAAATAATGTTTTGTAAGGAGATGTTTTCTCAGTAATCAAAATGTAGTTTACATGCTGTGTGGCATTTGAAAACTCTAGTTAGACAGAGAAGATTAATCTGAAATTGCATTAGGATGTGGAAAAAAAAAAAAAAGGTCAAGATTGTTGCGATCTCTAGAATGTTGCAATCTCTAGAATTATGATAAATATAATAAAGGTTGTAAGGCTTGCTTTCTCGTAACTTTTAAAACAAAAATGTTCAAGAGGAAAAGGTCTGTACTCTGAAATTTAGACATGGCGCAATCAAATATCTTTTACAGGGTTCGAGTCAGCCTTACTTGTTGGCTCGAGGGTGGAGTTTTTAAACACCCAGTGTAAAGTACTTTCATGTGTTCTGTGATGGTGAAAGGAAAAATGTGCCAAGCTTGTTTTCCCCATTGAGGGTGACTTTGGACCAGCTCTGACTTGAACTGATTTTCAGACTTTCATTCCAAAGTGGCAGAAATCTGAGGGGAGACTTGAGCGCTCTACACTGAAATGGTTTTGCTGCTGTTGGTGAAGATTAAGAAAGGCTATCCTGGGTCAGGCCAAAAGAACAGCAAGGCTGGAGTCCTCTGGCAGAGGCAATCTCTAACATGTGAGGAAGGCTTCAACAGCTATTGTATCCTCCCAGCTTCCACCGCTCTTCAGTTCAGCAGCTTCCTGAGCCTGAGGTTTTTCATTTAACGGTTGTTGACATACTTTTTCCCATGAACTTCTCTAATTGCTTTTTAAAAGCATGTAGATTTCTGGCAGCCATGGTATCCTGTAGCACTGAGCACTTCAGTTGAGCATTGTGTGAGAAGTCCCAATTTTTTGTTTGTGTTCAACAATTTACCTGATGATTTCATTTGCTTCTCCATAAATTTCTACTATGAGAAACAATGAATAGTTATTCCCTATTAATCTCCTTGAATGCTTTGCTTTTCTGGCCTCCCTCTGGTATCCCTTTAACCACCTCTTTTCTTGACTGAAGAGTCATAGTCAATGTTTACTCATGCCTTTTTGGAAGCTGTCCCACACCTTCAATCCACTTTGTTGCCCCTCTCTCTAATAGTTTCCATTTTTTTTAATGTTCTTTTTGAGATGTTAGGACCAGAAATTGCCCTGATTATTCAAACTAAGGCTAATCTTGCATTTAAGAGAAGGCACAATACTGTTTTCTGTTGGTTTTATTCCTTTTATAAGAATGCCAGTGTTGCACTTGCTTTTTAAATTTTAGAGTATTGGTCTAATCTTTTCATGGCATTGTTGCTATTTGCCACTCTTTGCTCAAAGGTAGTACTGAAGAGCCTGTTGGGTGTTCATGTAATCACTTTGGCGGGGCTTTCCTTTACAGACCCTGAATCTTCTCCTTTACATCACATTCATTGAAGTGTCTAAAGATTCTGGTTCTGCATAGTATAGATTTCCATTACTGAAAGAAATGGGTGTCCAACCCAGAGAACTTTTTAATAATTGGCATCATGCTTGTCATCAGCAAATGCCTTTGCTGCTAAGGTACTAGGGTTTAAGTAATAGGTTCTATTTCTACAGGTGGCGTTTTAACATTTTTACACTTGATTCCTATGCAACTCTTACATGGATAACTTCACGTCTTATCTATTTCTCCTTATTCATTTATTTGGTTTGTTCTTATGCCTCCTTTTCTGGCATCTCAATCTGGGACAGGTCCTCCAGCATCTCAAATGAAGAGCTTCGTCATATCTTATTCTCGAATAGTCTGTGTTGCTTTGTGAGCATTTTAGGCTTTTGTCTGCTGCCTTTAATTTATTTTTAATATGCTTTCTCCTTCTTGTGTTACTCCATTTCACTGAAATATTATCATAGAATCCTAGAATCACCAAGATTGGAAAAGACCTAAAAGATCATCCAGTCCAATGATTCACCCATCACCAATAGCTCCCACTAAACCATGTCCCTCAACACAACATCCAATCGTTCCTTGAACACCCCCAGGGTCGGTGACTCCACCACCTCCCTGGGCAGGCCATTCCAGTGCCTGACCACCCTTTCTGAGAAGTAATATTTCCTGATGTCCAGCCTGAATCTCCCCTGCCACAGCTTGAAACCATTCCCTCTAGTCCTAATTATAATCCTATTGTGGATTTTTATTTTATTTATTTGCTTATTTTGATTTATTGGCTCTTTCTAGACCAAAGTATCTAAATGCTTTGCAGTAACCATTGCAGTGTTCATCAGTAGTAACTTTCTGAACCAATGTGTTTTTTGCTGGAGACAGGTCAAGATTTTCTCCTTTTCTTTTAGATTTTTGAGTAGTTGTAGCATATATAACATATAAACCATAGTGTAAAGCATACATATAACGTACATCTGAACATGAAGTTTGCCCTGACTCATACAGGAATAACTGTAGTCTCTCTATGATTATTTTACAAGTTAGTACAATTGTTCATCTGCTCTGACTTCATATTTTCATTGATGTATAGCAACACTCCAACTTCTGTGATTTTTCTGTATCTTTGCAATATAAATTGCAGTATAAATTGCTCTTTTCTTTTATGCCATTGTAATGACCATATGCCTTTCACTACTGTGCTGCTTCTATCCATATCCTCATTGAAAACTCAATACTTAAAGGTTTTCTATTTTGTTTTTCTGATTTCTAGTATCTGCATAGTGACACTTAAAATGGAATTACTTTTTGTGGTTTCTTATTCAGATTTATTAATCTCTCTCCTATCTTTTATTTATGGATACAAAGTTATGATGATTTCAGGCTTAGAAAATGTGTCATGTCCATTCGTGCCAGCCTTACTGCACTTCTTAGTTTAAAGGTTCTCCTGTAACATTATTAACTATAAATGCCAGTAGTCTGCTACCAGCTTGATTTAGATGAAACTCATCTTTGCTTTATAGGCAGCCTTTCTTCCACAGCTTCTGCAGATCCTACTGAATCTAAAATAAACAGTAAAAGCTCGCATTTATGAGAACAAAGTCATGCCTGTGCAGATTTTTTGAAACTCGTAACAAAAATATTTAATAGACTTCCTTGACGAAAGCTTTGTTAGGATAAAAAACCTGTTTGGTTTACAGTAAGACTGTGGATACTGGAAATGCAAAGTGACGGTTGCCAAACAATAGGCAGTCACATTTTAGCTGTGACTTCATAAGGGCAAGGTTGGTAAAAGCACATTTTGTTCTACTGTTGACTTGGCATAAGAGAGTCAGAATCCTGAGCAAAGAGGAGAATTGGGCTAATAACAGTGGATGCATGGTGCCTGGGTAGGATTTGGTTGTAGGAATTTGAAAGTTGAAGACGGTAAGCTAAGCAGCTTAAAATCTTCAGAATAAGAGGGAGAGAAGCTTGTAAGTGCGTCAAGCTGTTTGCTTAGATCTGGAGTAAGGAGCTTAAGTAGCTTATAACACCACAATGTCGGTAGCTCCAGAGGAAGGGACTTACAAGCTGTGCAACAGCTACACTTCAAAGGCCTTACAAGCTCTGCTGATGAAGCCTGCAGGGCTTCCAGGGAGCATGTCAAGTAAATCTGTCCGTCTGTCTGTTTCTCAGCAGTAGCCCAGTGCTTCCTTTGCTTTCCTCCTTACAAGGGTATGGACACCTCTCCTCCCTGCAGTTATCAGAGTGTTAAATACCAGGCACTTTAAATTCAGGAGATTTTCAAAATTAATTTAGTCATGTCCTGGCTATGTATTCTGTCCTTCTTTGCCTTTCTGAAGAAACACACCATTATGCTTGCTAGGATGTGCTGTTTTCTGATGAAATGTGATTTGGGAAACTTGAAAAGGATGGAGAGTCTAGTAAGGGAATAGAAAATTATTTCAGTTCTCTAATTACAAATTAGCCAATATTGGGATCTGAAGCTTTAGGCAGGGCAGTTGTTTGTTTAAATCTTTATGACTAGACTTTTACAAGTTGCAAAGATGCACAAGTTTCATCTAATTACCACTGAAATCAGATGTCTTACTTGGGGCCAGGCTCCTACAAAGTGAGATGGCTATCTTCACAAGCTTTATTGTGTTCTCAAGAGTTTATTTATAAAATAAATAAAAACACTTTATATGTTTAAAAGAAATTTCTTGTATTTCAATTTGTGGCCATTGCCATTTGTCCTATCATTGGGCAGCACTGAGAAGAGCGTGGCTTTGTTATCTTGACATACGCCATCCCCCATCCTCCAGAAGTATTGATACAATGAACATGATCCCCCAAGAGCCTTCTCTTCCCCAGGCTAAACACTCCCAGTCCTCTCAGCCTTTCCTCAGATGTCAGATGTCCCAGACCCTTAATGGTCTTCATGGCGCTTTGCTGGACTTGCTCAGTACGTCCATGTCCCTCTTGTGCTCTTCCCCAGGACTGGACCCCTCATTCCAAGTGTCTCATCTGTGCTGTGCAGTGCTCTCTTGACATGCTGGTAACATTTCTTCATGCAGTCCAGGATGTTCTTGGCCTTCTTTGCTGCAATGACACGTATCTGGACCGTATTTAACTTCTCGGGCACTTCCATCCTCAGGTTATCTTCGGCCAAGCAGCTTTCCAATTGGTACTTTCCAGTCAGTTGGCTCTCAGCCTGAACTGGTGCATGGAGTTGTTCCTCCATGAGTCAGGACTTTGTGTTTCCATTTATTGAACTTCATGAGGTTCCTGTTGACCCACTGATTCAGCCTGCTGAAGTCCCTCTGACAGCAACACTCTCTTCTTGCTTATCAACCACTTCCAGGTTTGGTATGATCTGCAAACTTGCTGAGGATGCACTCTGTCCTGTCACCTGTGGTTCTGAGTATTGAACATTATCAGTCTCCCAGTATTGACCCCTGGGACACACCACCAGGGAGTTACTTCTGGCTGGACTTCGTGCTTGTCCCCACAGCCTTTGAGGCCAGCAGGTCAACTCGTTTCAGACCACCTCACTGACCACTTAACTACTGTGTACTATGTCAGTTTGTCACTGAGGATATTGTGGAAGATGGTCCTGAAAGCCTTGTTAAGGTTGGGATAAACAACATTCACTGTAGTTGCCTCATCTGAGAAAGTGCACTTACTAATCCCTCTAACCTTTTTATCCATCATGTGAAGAAGTGTTTTCTAGAAGTGTTTGCTCCACCATCTTTCCAAGGCCAAGATGAAGAAGGCATCCAGAGCTTCAATTCTTCATCACCATGTCCACGTTGTCACAATATGCAGGAGACTTTGGTCTGTATGTGTGGGCAAGTGTTTGCGTGGGCTCATTTCCAAACAAACAAGCCTGAGGTTTGCGCTGGTTTCCCAGACAAGCTCTTCCTGTTCATGGCTCGGGATATCAGCCAGCTGCCCAGTGAGCCAGCAATTCAATTGCAGGGGAAGTTCAGCTTGGGTGAAAACAAAGACAGCAGTACACATTTTTCTTTTGTTTTTAATTGCTTCCGTCTCTATATCTGGAGTATTTTTCTTAAAAATACTTCACTTTGCAGGTGTAGCCTTGTGGACTTTCTTTCATCATAGGTTTTCTTATTATTTGAAGCCGTTAAAGAGTAGAAAATGTTTTTTTTTTTTTTTTTTTTTTTTTTGCAAGGGAGTTAACACAGGTGCCCTGGAGCAACTCCCATTGGGATAATTGCATTATTTTACCTAAGTCCCTTTTCTGTCAGCTGTTATCTTTGTGTTCACGTCATGTCACAAGTTGTGCTTTGCTGTGATTGCTGCCAGAGCGTTGTATTTCAATGCAGACATTTAGGGCTGAAATTGCTGTATGCAAAGTAAGTTTTTTTTCTTATACTGGAAGGACAATCCAATAAACCATTTTGTTTCTTATTGGAAGTTGAAACAGTGCTGCTTTTTTTTTTTTTGGATGGAAAGAAGTGCACAGGCGGGATATTGATGTCTCATTGATTTTAAAGCGAAGCATTGACTATGGTTCACAATGAACAGGTGATGTGATTTAGGAGATGCTTTCATGCTCTGGAGACTTGGCGTAAAGTCCTAATTCACCTAGATGAACAGCTTTATTCTATCTCAGATTCTCACCTCTAAAATACAGAGGATGATAATTCCTATCTGTTAAGGGTGCTCTGAGGATGAATTGGTTATTATCAGGTTGGATTTATAAACTAGTTTGGTTGTTTTGGGGGAAATAAGATTTATGCCTGGAGATTTCTTTTCTTTTTTTTTTCTTTTTTTCTTTTTTTTTCTTTTTTTCTATTTTTTGGAGTTAATTCTCTAACTTGCTAAGGAGCCTGCACACCAACAAGTTCAAGGTTCTAGTCCAGAGCTGCTGATGTTTTCAGGTTTCTGATGGTTTATTTGTGCCATAGGTGAGATATTTGTATACACAAAGAGAGAAGAAACCTATCTGGTGGTTCTTGGAATCACTGGGGTTGGAGAAGACCTGCAGGATCATCAAGTACAACCATTCACCTGCCACCAGTATCTCACCTCTAAACCCTCTCCCTTAGTACAACATCTGAATGTTTCTTGAACACCTCTAGGGATGGTGAACCACCACCTCCCTGGACAGCCCCTTCCAGAGCCTGACCACTCTTTCAGATAAGAAATTTTTCCTAATGTCCAAACTTGAGGGCAGGAAATGTTTCTGCTTCTGTGTGGTAGAAGAGAAGATGTGGGGTAGTGTTTCTTATGGGAAATAATGAAAGGAAGTAGCAGCAGATATGTCAGATCTGACACACGGAATGCACAGGAAGCCAGGGCACGTATGATAAATCGTGGTGCATTGTATACTCCTTCTAGCCAGTCAACTTTCCAGCTTTTCAGCAGTAATCCGAATACATGTAAAGACTAATTTAGGGGGTGATATTATTTTTTTGTCTTCATAGTTGTTACACTCGCACTGACCTTAGCAACTCACCCTAATCCCTTCCACTATTGCATTCAACTATTGCCATGAAAAGTTTTGCTTGCCTGTCCCAGGAACAAGGAGAATGAGGAAATGTGTGCACTCAAATATCCATATTTTTATTTCACAAGAAATTATGTGCTTTCAGAATTTGTTTTCAAACTGTCTCATAATTAAAATTACACTTCAGGGAGCTTTTGGGAAAAATCATGAAAGATGCATCTCCTTCTGGAGATAGCAACTGAAATCCCTTTTCTGACTGATAACAGGACTGAATCTTGAACCTAGATTTGACATAAATCAAGCCAGTGCCTTTGCTATTGGGGTTAGAGTCAGTCTGTCTTCTGCTTGGGGCTATTCTACTTCTTATGAAATATTCAGTGGTCCAGAGAGACTGTATGACTTTGTACAACTTGATGGGGAAGGAAAATATGTAGAATAAAGCAGACCTTGGTTCAGGATCTTTTCCAGCTCTATACTAGGTGATTTACATCCTAGGTGAGTCCATAGGCAGTGGGGTGATAATATTTACCTATTCTTTTCCTGATCTTTCCCCTGTTATTTGTTTGCTGTTCTGGCCCTGAAAAATACTTTGATTATCTGTCATGATCCAAGTAAACAAACAAACAAACAAAAAAAACCCAGCAACCTTGCAGAAAAATTCTTGACCGGATCTCTCAGAACTACTTCAGGAATTATGAATTATAGAACAAGGGTGTCAATATGTTCTAGGTAATAATGGGTAGAGTTTCCCATTTTATTTAATTAGTCTTTGCTATAGCCAGATTCTCTAGTTAGTTCTTAGGCTTGTTTGAAGCTGTCATATTCCTATTTTCCATATGCTGATATAAGAAGAAAGTCTAATGCTCTTTCCCATGATCGGAGCTTTGTTTTTCCTTCTTCTTGTGATTCTCCATAATTTAGATACCTTTACAATGTGTCTTCGTGGATTTTTAATTTTGCAGAACTTGAATCAGTTTGCTGTTGAAAAATTAACCAGCCCGTGCCCTTGAAAAGTCATTGCATCCATTATTACCTCCACATGTGATAAGTTTAAGGAAATGATTAGCAAAGGTGTCACTCATTTCTGCATGCTGTATATCAGATCGGACTTGCTGTGAAGTAGTGAACCATATTAAAGCTGTGAAATCAGCCTTGCTCTACAGGGACTACAACCAGCTGCACCAATTTTACTACTTTTTCCCTTGCAGATTCAGGAATGATTGGAATGGAGTTTGACAGTTTATTTACAGATTTGCTGTGACTGACAGGATGCCAGAGGGGAAATGTTTGTACTCCCTGAAGGTGGTTTTTGGTAACTAAGCCTAAATATCTGACAGGACTTCTGTTACCAAACGGAGTGTGATCAACAGTTGTACTACTGCAAAATTCAGTGCATCTTTTGATTTAAAATACAGCTAAAATTACAGAACTAAAGCAAGCATTTGCTGTGATGGAAAGTGCACAACATGAACAAGATGTGGGGCACTGGGTAATTTGAGCCTTCCAGTCTGATTCTGATCTTTCATCCCTGTAAGAAATTAGCATTGGGGAAAAGAAGATGAGAACAACTCGTATACCCTCTTTCCTCTTGGTCACTGCTCTTCAGACTTAACATTTGTGAGTTCCATAAATTTTTCAGTATAGCACTGGTCCTCTTATATGGAAAATTCAAGTCTCCTAGACAACAGACCTGTTTTTCTTACCTTATGGGCTGCCAAGGGCTCACAGACCGTGTGCTGAAAACTTATGTCCATGTGTGTGATGTTAAGGTTTCTTGCAGTTTAACCTTGAAATTAATAAAATCAAATTCATCTTGCTCTCCTCTTACAAGTCATCCCTTGGCTTAAAACTAGGGCAAACAGGGTTTTTCTTCTTCATGATTGTGTTGTGCAGTTTTTTATTATTGGCGTAAATCTACAGTGACCTGACTAAAGTATCCTTATGGTGTATGAAAATCAGTGTAATATGGTTATATTTAGGAAACAGAACCCTTTTGGAAGAAGATATGTGAACTATATGCTGTATAATATACAGTGTATGTGTGGTAATATTATACTCTCTATTCCCAGAACCAGTATTAAACATTTGATCAGGAAAGTATTTTTGTTCATTAATAGCTCTTTGTTCATTTAAGAGGCACAGAAGCTTTTGTACATTGAAAAGGTTAATTATACTCTGAGTAAAGGTACTTGAATAAATTGTGTGTTTTATGGGTAGCAGAGGTTGAAGGTGGGCAGATTTGTCTAGCACAGAGAAAAAATATATTTTTATTAGATTGTTGGGTGTTAAGAAGTGCTGCCAACTGGCCTAATGTAATCAGGGTGTTCATGAGCAGCAGATACTGATATATTGCAGAGGACAGAAAGTATGCACCCGAATGCCTGTGCCCTTACTTGCATTTGAGCCAGTCCAACTCACTGTGTCTTTTATCACAGAGTTTGTTGGGGTTCATTTGTTGGTTTCTTTTTTCTTTATTCGTTGTTGTTCCATCCAGATCAGTAATCTGCTGTAAACTGGATTTCTTCTAATATATTTTGATTACAATAAGATTGCCCATCAAGAAACAGACGTAGGGCACAACTGGTGAGAAATAAATGAGAAAAGACAAAAAGAGCTTTTTTTGAATTATGATCTTGTAGTGTACAGTGTCAGTGTAACACTGATAGGCCACATACGAATTACACAAGCACCTGAATATGCTGTATTGCACCACAGCTCTAGGTAGGATTTCCATGGATCTCTGGTCATCAGATCATCCAGCTGTGCCCTCCTTTCCACTGATGGAGTTCTTTTGTTGCTGACAGGTGAATTCTTCTTTGTGTTGTGTTTTCTAATTGTCAGGAGTAAAAGACGTATTTCTGGGAACAGGCTGGCAGCCAGCTCAGCCCTTTTCCCAAGTAAATTCTGTTATGTGGCTGTATGGATAGTCTGCTGATATGCAGGTACTTTTAAAAATTATATTTCCACTGGATTTAGTGTTCATGCTGCTTGTTTATACACATATAAGGGAGAAGACAGGTTGCCCAATGTAATGCAAGATGTCAGTGATGGTGGTGGTGTAAGGCAGAAATACAGCACGACAGCTCTGAATCCTGCTTTCCCACTAGATCTACTGTAATACTTTTTGACAGACAGAAAAGTAGATAAAATGTACTTTTGTTAGACTTCAGATAATCCTCAGTGTGGATCATAAAAAAGCTTCTGAGTTCTGATTATTGCAGTAAGAAAAATTCAGGTGTCCACTGAGCTGCCTTGTCCCCGACAGATGATGTCGTTCCTGCCTTGATTAGTACCTCCTGCTGCAGTTACCATGGCTCAAGTCTCTTTGCAGACTGTGACTCTATGAGTGCTATTAAAATATACTCTTGTGCTTTTTAAGATGCAAGAGAAGTGAACAAGGTTGTCAAAGAGCAATGACGGTGGCGCCTGATATCACAGTTGAAGATCTTCAGTAGGGCTGCTTAGAAAATAATGCCTCCTATTTTATTATGTTGTGCCATGATGTCAGAGGTGGATGTTGGTTGTATGGCTGTAGAGGCTGACACAAACAGTGGAGGTGAGCACAATGGTGGAGGTGAGGCAATGAGTGGTGCATTTCAGCAATGGTGGAAGTGATAATGGGTCACCTCTTCTGGTGCAGGTTGTTATGAGCGTGGCATGCAGGCTGTTGTTCATCTCTGGCAAAGATGCATTGCTAATGGTGGTGACTACTTTGAAAAACAGTGTTCAGTAACTGAAAATTTGCTCCGTCAAACAGTATTATTGTGCTCTTTGCAGCTGTTGTATTTTCCACGAAATAATGGGAGGCCTTACTTTTGGAACAACCTACGCATTATTTTGTTGAAGAAATATTAGATACATAGTAGGACTAGAGTGCTTTGAGATCAGCATCAGAACTGGGAACTGGAATTTAAGTATTACTGAGACTGTGATTCAGTACCTGAAGTCAAAAGTGTAATTACAATGAGAAGGTCATTTTTCTAAGCAAAGGACAGTTGTAAACTGCCTTGACCAGAAAAAATCAGTATTTGTTGCATTGCTTCATTGAATTATTCATCAAGATCAGACACTTTCTAGTTCAATTTACTTTGTCATTTTCTTCTATCTTATTCTCAGTGGTTGGGATGAAAATATAACACAGTGGCACCTGCTTACAAGAGGCATTCAATCCACTAGATGTCTTGATTGGAAAGGTGTTTGTTTTGGTCCAAACTAAAATCTGATGCTCTTTATTTTAATGAGATATTCATGTTTTATGGGGATATAACTAGAATTTGTGTTACAGTATCTTTCTGTTAACCTGTTATTATTTTAATGAGATATCTCAGGCCAGTAATTTAGAATAAACAAGAATCATTCATGGGTCAGGTTCTGTGCCTTTTCATTCTATAAGGGCCCTGTTTAAACAAGTGTTTTCCCTGCAATAAGATTTGATTGTCCACAAAGGTGTAAACTTCCTTTTTTTTTTTTTCAGAAGTTTCTTTGTGTGCATAGGTGAAAATAACACTGTTAGGGTGCTCTGGGCATGGTTAGTTTGTTTAAAGATCCCAGTCATAGTAATGAAGGGAATAGATAATAATTGCTCTGTCACTTTACTACTTTTTCTTCTTTCATAGAAGTACGAGGGCTGCTCCAAAAGTAATGTCTCCTATTTTATGATATCGGCCCACGATGTCGGAGGCAGATGTTGCTGGTATGGCAGTAGACGCTGAGCCTTCCCAACAGTATTCCAATACATTTTGTTGCTGTGTGACAGATGGCAGCAGAGAGGTAGTCTGACAAAGGTGTGGAATTGAATTATTCCATGCAGGAAAAAATGGCTCCTATTGACACTCACTGATGCTTGCTGAACCTTTATAGAGACCAAACAGTGGATGTGAGCACAGTGAGATGGTGGGTAGTGCATTTCAGCAGTGGTGAGCATGATGTTAAAGTCAAGCCACGTTCCAGATGGCCTTGTACAGCTGTCACTCTATGAAATGGAGAGCAACTCGATCCAGGATTGTGGAGCACATTGCTGGTCTTGGCTGGACTGTCCTGCTGTATCCACTGTATAGCCTGTGTTTGGCATCTTCTGGTTTCTGTCAATACAGGCCAATGAAAGGCACACTGTGTGGGCAACGTTTTCCTTGCAAGGATGCTGTGATAGCATGTGTGAAACAGTGACACCCCTACTGGTGCAGAAGTTTACAAGCATGGTGTGCAGTTTCTTGTTCATTATTGGTGAAAATGCATAGCTAATGGTTGTGCCTATATTGAGAAATAGTGTTTTGTAGATGCAAATTTGCTCTGTCTTACTAGTGCTCTTGGCATCTGTTGTAGTTTCCCTGAAAATAAATAGGAGGCATTAGTTTTGGAGCAACATATATAGAGGTACTCAAATACACAGGGAGATTGAAACGGGTGCCCATATGTTTCTCTCACTGTGATCACTCTTTTTTCCTCTTTTGTTGCTTTCCCCCTTAATTTACTTTGAATATTTTAGTGCTTAATACGGTGGTGCCTGAGTCAATTTTCTGATGAATAATTAAGCAGGTACATGCCCTTGGAAAGTCATTGCACCCTTTATTGACACTTAACGTGTTAAAGGTGAGGAACTGGGGAAAAGATCTTGTCCATTTTTTTTTTCCTTGACCGCTGTTTTGTGTAAAGGTTGAATTTATTAGGACTCAGAATATGCCTTATTTAGCTGCATGTGATGAACTATCTCAGGTAGCCAGAGATGTACCCAGACTGGGGAAACATTTCCATGGCCTTTTGTCACTCAGTGAAAGAGGTGAACAGCTTCTTTTTGCACAGTTAAATTACATGCTTAGATGGCAGCGGAGCATTTCTGGCAGAAGAAAACATGAAGGATTGGTTATGAATTCTCGGCGCACAGATAACCAGGAATTTTGCAGCTCTTCAGTAGAGGTAGCTGGGACTTCTCTAAAGGAGATGGAGAGTCAGCAGCAGTTGGGGTGCGTAATGCAGTCCGAGTGTTCTGGGCATGGCTGGGTTAACAGGGAAGTTTCTGTAAGCACTGGAGGATTTCAGGTTCTCATTAAATTCGTGAAGTTGGTATGCTTGAGTGTGGCTGCACTACAGATGCAGCTCTTGGAGGATTATTATAGGGATTTGCTGATGTTGTGCTGGCCTGGGTAGCCGAGCCATGATTTCCATTCTAGGAGCAGTGCATGCTCACCACAGTAGGGAACATATGCTTCATATGCTTTGTTAAATTGCATTTTATTGTACTTCTTTTTTTTTCTTCTTCTTTTTTTTTTTTTTTTTTCCCTGGGAATACTTTTAATTGTAAACATATTTCAGTGTCTTTGGTCACTCCAAATGACATTAAAATGTCAGCTTGCTTTCATTGCTCATTTACTCTTTACTCTCTTGCAATTAGGATGTTGTTAGAAACGCACATTGATTTCTAGGTAGATGCTTTCCGTAGAACCGGACATATTTCTGCTTAAATGTTACAAAATAAACCAACATAGTTTGTGTTAATGCCAACTCATGGGTTGTTGGCAGTGTTGGCCATGGCAGCAGCCCGCTGCCAGCTCTGCGGCAGGGAGGTGAGATCTCCCTTCTGGCTTTCTAAGGCAGAGAATTCCTTTACAAAGCAAAACTTCTGCCCAGGCAAGCTTGAGGAGAAAGGATAGGCTGGAGCATGTGCTTTGGGTGTTTGAGTTGATTAATGAATGCAGAAATAAATGGAAGAACTTATGACAGGGTAGCTTCATCTGTATCTGGTGCAATCAATAGGGATATTTTCAGAGAGAAGGGACTCCACCCGCTGATGCGGTTGTTGTGGCATTTGGAAGAACTTGCCATAGGATTGCCAAGCTGTGATTAAAATTCCCCTGTGCTGGTGTGGTTGATGCGTTCAGCCAAGCACTGAAAGAAGCTCATCCAGATTTGGGGTTCCTCAGTGGGAGGAAGCGTGATGAGTAGGGGGGTGGTTTGTAACAGAGCAGCTGGTAGAACTGAAGAGGTTAACATCTCAGGGGAGGTAACAGGAGTAAAAGACATCTAAATAACGACCATTGGTTAAAAGGAGCAAGTGTCAGGGAGATAAAGAACTTTTATAGATTGTGTAAGAGATTATTGACATCCTTCAAATCAGTGTTAATGATGCAGATCTTGAAATGTGTGGTGGCTGAGATTGCAATGTGTGTTTTGATAGGAATTCTGTGATCGCTCATCAAAACCTTCAGACCTGTTGCTTTTTAAAGGATGTTTTCTTTGCTGTCTGAATCAAATATGCCAGCTCTGCAGTCTGTGTTAGATTAATTGAAATGCAGTGAGAGTTTAGAATCTAAACCGAGTGTAAGGTTGGCAAACTTTGTTCATCCTTTTATATGAGCAGACTTCTAAAAGTAACCGCTTAGAATTATTGATGAAATTAGTGTGGATCTCCATCCATCCTTAGAAAGAAAGGTTTGGGGCTAGATGGCGTCTGAAGGAACAATTTGAAATATACCATGTCATATCTGATTCACTTGAGTGAATGAATAGTTGGTCTTGAGGAATGCCTTATTACAGTATTATTATAGTTACTTTTCAGTATCTGGTGATGGATTTTATCTCACTAGAGTAAAATTCTGGAAGTGCATGCCCAAAATACCCCAAGGTAGGTTTTGCTGTTTCCCTTTTCCTCATAAACTGTTATTTAATTTTATGTGATTGAATTTGGTGACGTTTAGTGCATCTTAAAGGAAAGAATTTATAACTCTAGCTAAAGCAAAGTGTATTTCAGGCTTGTTCTTGGTGAGCTTTTCTTGCTATTCTGCCAAATCCATGCGCACCTTTGCCTGTTAGCAACCTGTGCCACATCATGCCTGAGCTCCTTTCCTTAAGGTAAAATAATATCTTCAGGCACTCAAATGGAAAAAAAGAAAGCTATGAATCTGTGAGGGCAGTTGAACCACAGAGAGAGGGGTTGAAGGGATTCTTTCCGACCCCAAAGCAGTACTTCGCCTATTCCTTTGGTTCCCACTGTAGTGCCATTGGTTCCCATAGAAGTCCCATTGATGGCATTAACTTATATTGAGTCCTAGAAATGGTGCAGGAACATGACGTTCAGCACCACAAGGGTCCAGAAGGTCTATGTACCCACTCTCAGCTGCCGGGGAATGGGATAAGGTAGGCACTAAGAATACCCCCACAATTTGCCATCAGAAAATCTCCCTCCTGTCCAGCAGTATGAAGTGTTTAGGGTGTTTGGGAACAAAACATTGCACAAAGGAGTTGTATTGTTCTGTACCCAACAGTGTACCCTCCCTGGGTCTAATATTTCATTTAAAAACAATTTGCCTGAATAAAATAAAATATGCATGATGGGTGAACACAGATGAGCTCTGTTAATGTATTCTAATTAACTTGCTAAAAATATTTTAAAATCTTAATAAGCTTAAAGAGAATTTCTGATGATCAGTTGCAATGTTAATGAGCATGGTACAAAAACATGGAGTGAAGTGGAGAGCTGACTGGCGTTTGCAGCACGGTCTGTATAGCTGACATTATTCTTGAGCAAAAGAGCTCTTTGGATTAAATTTATCTTTTGTCTCAGTAGCTAATTTCTTGAGATCTTTTTCTAGAAAGCACAATGAACAAAACATTAAAAAAATAATTACCTGTTTGATTTGGGGTGGAGCGGGGATTTTATTACTTAATCGTGCCTTAGAAAAACATGCTAAGGACATTTATAATAAAGTATCTGTGTTCTTTGTGTGTGGGAGAATGACTCTTTTCCCTTTATATCTGCCATAAATCTCAGATTGTAGTTCTTGTTCTCTCCAGGCTATTAGGTTTCTGCAGCCTGTATTTCATTCCTTAGCACCTATTGTTGCTTGGCAACAGCACCCAATTTACATGAGCCCAGCCCTGAATGAACAGCTACCTGGAACCTTTCTGCTCAGAAGCGCTGAGAAACATAGCAGTTCTCGCATTCGGCATGACTTTTATTAGGAAATATTAATTGCTTCTCTCAATTCATCTTTATATAGCCTTTATTTTCTCAGTTAAAGGAGAAAAAACTCTGTTCTCTCTTTAGTTCCGGTCTGCCAGAGGTCACAAAATTCATTTATAGATAATCCACTTGGAAAGCGGGAGGTTTGTTAATAGTGGAGGAGTTTAGCAGTGCTCAGAGCCTCAGCTGGTGCAAGGGACCCCAGTGCTGCATGTGGTTGGTGCAGGGGGAAAGAAGGCTCAGGGCAGTGGAGGGACCTTCCAGAGTCACACATGGAGGATCAGTGGTGTTCTTTTTTCTGTTTTTTTAGGGAGAAGAAAGAGCAAGTGTTTCCAGTTCACTCTATTTACTGCCTTTCTTGGTGTAGGTAACTTTTCTGAGCAAGCAAAATAAAACAGGTTTTCTAGCCTTCTGTGAAGAACACCAGGCCTGGTCAAGTATCAGATATGGAGGTTGGTGGCCCTTCCTTTGCCAGAGGGGTTGAAGCTTGATGATCCTTGAGGTCCCTTCCAACCCAAGCCATTCTGTGATTCTGTGGACAGGTGCACTCTTCCTATCAGTTGGTTTTACTCTTTGAAAGTACTTTATCACCTGTACCTTATATACGTGTATATTGAGAAGAGTAGGAGGTATTAAAAAGGAAAAGAAGAAAAGTTCTTTGCCAGCACTAAATGCAAAAGTCTTAGAGGACAACATTCATGAGGACCAAAAATTTAATACCTCTTTTGAAAAATATTGTGAATAAAACACTAAAATGATTTGATAATGCTTGGACCTTGACTCTTTCCTGTTATTTGCAGTCCTTTACTAATGTTTCTTGGTAACACGGAAAGACACAAAGCAGATTTGAGATCTCGTTTGCAAATCTTTATCAGAAGATGTTTTTTTCCCAAAGTTTGTGGTGCTTTGGGTTTCTCTAAAAACAAAACGCTTGGTAGGATATTCTTTCCTCAAGCAGCATTCAAGGTCAGATCTTTGCACCCATACTTTTTAATTATGTTCTGTGGCTTTAGGTAACACTGAACTTGCAGCTGATTATTGTTATATTTTCTCCTGTGGACATGTCTTTCTACTGATGCACAGACTGCGCAGATTAACTAATGCAGAATCGAATGCATTTGTGATCTAAGTAATGAAGGGGCCTTTGTTCTATTCTTGGTTGTTCTACTGATTTTGTGTGACCTTGGGCAGCTCATTTATCTCCTTCCTTGCTTTTCCCATTTTAACCTTCGTTGGGTGGTGTCATCTGTTGATTTGCCAGTGTAATTTTTTATTACCCTTAGAAGATTTGCAAGGCTGAATATTGCTGTGTATGAGAACAAGTAGTTCTTAAAAATGAAACGGTGATGTTTTTGTGTTTCTAAATAACTCAGCAGCAAGTGCTTTACACTGCTTCATGGTCTATAAAGCCATGTGGTGATTACCCGCGTCAGAGTTGGGTAGGCATGAGGGTGTGTATATTTTGCTCAGGTTCAAGTATGGATTTCTGACGTGTCAGACTATTTTGAGGAAATGCTGAGCTGTGCTGCAGTGCTAGCAAGGCAGCATGCCGAATGAAATAAGCGTTTGTAGTTAGTAGAAAATGCCTAAGATAAAGGTTATTTATTTAACCAATTCCTGAGAATATCCTGTGTGGTTCTGACTTTGGCTAAATTTCTCTCCTCAAATTCAGGGAACTGAGAAGTAGGAATTGTAAGTTTGTATTTCCAGTGTTCCTGTGGGTGCTGATGAATGGTTTATCGCTGAGCAATCCCAACTCCAGGGTTTCCTGCAATGGGGAAACAACACCTGACCTCCTCCCACAGGACTCTGCACAGTGTGTGTTCCAGAGCTGTACACCTTCAAAGCCTGCATATTCTCTTAAGAAACCTGGCCGACTTCTAACAAAAAGTTCTCTGTGGTGCATTCGTAGTTGTTCACAGAATGGCTAAGGTTGGAACTGTATTATCTTTATAGGTCCCTTCCAACCCAGATGATATATAGATTCCTATGGTTGGAAAGGACCTCTGAAATTCATTTGCTCCAAACTCTACTCCACCAGACCAACCCAGAGCAGAGTGCCCAGTCCCATGTCCAGGTGGTTTTTGGTGATCTCCAAGAAAGACACTCTATAACCTCTCCGCACAACCGATTTTATACATGGACACCTTCCTGCTAAATGTTGGGACAGGCAAACTGACTACATGCAGCATCATATAATTCCAGGGTAGATGTTTTTGATCCTCTTACTGACTCTTCTCTTTTTTGATAGTTGTTTTAGTGGTGAAGACATTTCTGCAAGGTGCTGGTAGTGTACTGGTGGCTCTAAGCGTCAGTGATTTGTGGTCTTGGGAATAAACCTTTTAATAAGTAGCATAACTTAATATACTTATCAAAAAGAAAGATAAGATGCAGTTTAATTATAGTCTGTAATTGCCAAGACACAAAGAGGAAACCCAATTCTATGGTAATCTTTTAATTGGAAGGCTGAAGCCACAAAATCAACCAAAAAGAAGTTTAAAAATAAAAACCTAAATTATGGGAAAATTGCCAATATTTAACTTTGAAGGCCATTAAACATGAAAACAGCCAGCAATCACAGTAAGTCTCTGTCACTTCAAGTCCTTCATCTGAAAATCTGTCCTTTTCAGATTATTGTCTTCAACAAATAGTGTTGGGTTGAATTGTGAGATAACTGTGTTAAAATTATGCAGCCTCTTTTAAGCAGATGATCTGTTCTGACCTTTAACACTTTTGGAGCTATCTGTAGGTCGATTTTTAAATAGGTAGATGTAATGGCTAGATTTCAGCTGTCCAGTTTATCTCTCCTCGAAGTTCTACCTCAGAACATTTTTTGAGGATCGATTAATTTGTCACATTGGTTCCAGCTTTCATATTTCTGTGCTTCACTACCCTCTGAGTAAAGAATTTCCACCTAACATCTAAACTAAATTCCCTCTTTCAGTTTAAAACCATTCTCCCTTGCCCTATTGCAATGAGACCATGTAAAAAGTTGGTCTCCCTCCTGTTTATAAGCTCCCTTTGTATTCTGAAAGACTGCAGTGAGGTCTCCCTGGAGCCTTCTCTTCTTCAGGCTAAACAAGCCCAGCTTTCTCCATTTTTCTTTGTAGGAAAGGTGCTCAGGCTCTCTGATTATGCTCATTCCCTTCTCACTCACTCATGGTAACTTATTTTTTCTATAAGGAATGGATTCAGAACCAAGGATTTTATGCAAGTCAGAGAGATAGCAAGGATGACTTCAAGCAATGCTGTCTTCAGGGGAGGACTTTTCCTCAAGTACATTTTCAGATTTGACCAAATGAATTGCAAGTGTTTCTTCTTGTTAGCCTTCCCTCTTCCCTTAAAGGCATTCACAGAAAGGTTTTCCCAAATTATTCGGTCTATATCTATGAAGACTTCAGATCTAAATCTGCTGCTTTTTTTCACCCCTTCCTGTAAACTCTATTGCTGAGTTGTGGATTTTTTTTTATATGTTACTGTTGGAATTTAGCCCAGGGTTCATCAAAATAGTCTGACAAATAAAGATCCATGTCTCAAAAAAAAAAAAGAAGAAAAAAAAATTAAAAAAAAAATCACAGCAGATTGATAAACGATTGCAGCTCTGCAGTATTTCTACAAGAAATGCAAATATTCCAGAGGTCTTGTTGTGAGCTTGTCAATGTATATGCTATAGTACTGTTATGGCTATTGATCAGCTTGTTCCCAAGTAAGTCTTTAACATTCATGAGCCAAAGTTTTCATTGCTGCATAATGCTGCTGAAGTCAATGAAGTTGAATGGTCAGTAGAGTTGTATCTTAACTTTTTGGTTTGTTTCTTATAGTATGTCTTAGACCGTGTGTGTTTTGGGGTAATCTGCAGTTAACATGTTAAAACAAAATGATAAAAGAGAATTTATGTACACATTTTTCTATGTTTATTTTCTTGAAAACCATTGAAAAGACAAGGACTTTGAGTCAGTGTTATTTACACGTTCATATCTGATGTGAGCTAGGTTATGAGGAGTTTCAGAGTAGATGATTTGGTCTCTTTAAGCTTTGGGTTGTGAAATACAAAGCTTGTCTTTACGGAAGCGTGAGCGCCTAGAAAAGCTAAACTTGGTATCCTCATGAAGAATGATTTCTGCTATTAGAAGTTAGCATTGTCACTTGAGAACATAAGGTGACCTAGACTAGCAGTTGCATATGGGTCTTGGCTATGGATACCATTTCTACTCAGTTTTACTTAGGTGTGTGCACATCCACTCATTTTAGTGGTATTATTCTTGCCTTGCAGAAGAGTGAGCGAGAAGAATCATGCCTGTTCTCCCCTATATCACTGTAGAGACTTTATCTATGTAAGTAGCATAAATGTTGAGAATATTAGCCATATTCGTCATTGTTGCAGAGGAAATCTTGGCTTTTTTCCCCCTGTTGAGTTGGAGCAGGTTTGATAAGAGCTGTAGCCTTACAGGCAGATGATCAATTTTATCCTTAGAGGTTGTTTTTCTTCCCCAGACAATGCATTTAAAAAAACCTAAAAATAAATTCTATATCTGGAAAATTTATGGCATAAGTTTGAGCAATTGAACTCCTTAATGAAATTAAAGGCCGTTATGAAATATGAAAACTTTTTTGCTAGTATGCAAGGAAATAGTCAGCCTATATGGCAAATATGGCTTGCTTCTCTCTGTAATAAATTAACTGACACTTCAAAGTGAAAGGAAGGTCTTTTAAAAAATGGGTTTTGAATAGCTCTTATGAATTACTGTCTTCTTTTTAGTACTGTAAAGATGGCTGGATTTGTTTTATTATTTGGCTTCCAGCTTGTTGTTTATTCACTCAGGCAGTTGTATTGGCCTGTAAATTTAAAACAAACAAACAAAAAAAATTAAAAAAACAACAACAAAAGAGTTTGGTTTTGCATTACTCTTGCCTCAATGCAGGTAGATATTGTCTGTTGTGCTGCCACTGTTTGTGGCAGTCGTTTTCTTTTCCCCCAAAAAGTGTCAGAGGTAATGTAGTATAATGAAGCAGAGAAGCAAGTGCCTTTGACCCAGTCCTCCAAGTCATGTAAAAAGGAATGTAAGGGGTACTCAGTAGCTTGCATATTTTCCTATTTCAAAGATACAGATAAGAAAAGCTTTCTACTGTAGCAGGTGCTTACTTTCACTGTATTTGCAGAAGAATGAGTAGCGTGAGTTTTTGAAGAGTTAATATCTAAGGAGGAAAATTTTGGAACATTTGTTTTATAAATGAGGCAAAATAATGATGTATTCTTGCTTTGTTTTTTTCTTGAATGAAAAGCTAGAAAATAATTTTTTTTTTTTTTTTTTAAATTATAGTGTTTGGAGTTAATCAGAGAAATAACGGAGGGGCTGACACTTTTCTTGTTGCTTACAAATTGTAAATTGCAGTTATTTGCAATCATGCTTATAGCTGGCGTGGGTTCATGTGCGTAATCAGCTGCTTTTTGAATGCATGTTCCATTGTTCTGTTTTATTTATGGATTCATTTGTGATGAGAAAGACACTATAAAGTTGTTTGGATGAAGCCTTGGAAATGTGTTTTTGGAGTTTTGGATGTCAGCAAGTGCATGGAGTTCGGGGTACAAACCAGGGCTGTGCATAGCAATGGAAATTTGGATGGAACGGTTGAAGAGTTTCCATCCTCAGGTTCTCCTTCCTGACTTTGTGTTTGCACTAGCAAAAGTCAGGACTGATACAGGCACATTGCTCATGCACAGTTGAAATACAGCCAGATCCAAAAGCCCTAAGGTCAGGAGTTTTCCCATTGATCTTAACATCTGGACCTGTTAGCAGTCTGATCTGCTCCCAGTCCTGTTAGAACAGGGGAGTGAATTTCTGCCTCCAGCCTCCTTGGTGCTACTCGTCAGCACTAACCTTCCAATTGAAGTGAGTTTGCTTATGTGATTATTTTTTCCGAAGAGATACAGTTATGTGCCAAGGCCATTACAGGGGATATTGGGTTGCTCAGGAGAGACTGTCTGTCTTACTTGCTGATTCCCATTTCACTTGCTGAGTCCATCTGGGCTCTTTGAGTTACCGCTCTCTAAAATTTTTGTTCCAGTCCATCCTTTACTTTGTATCTTACCCCGCTTGAACTACTTGCTTTTTTGGAAATGTATCAGTTCTATGTTTGTTAATATACAGCCGCATAGAACTGCAGTCTTTCTGGGACCACTGAAATATCTGTAATACAAATAACTAATTTCTCTGTCTTCCCAGTGACAGATTTTTTTCCCCTAATGCTTTTCAGTGAAAGCAATATCTTGACTGTAAACAAGAGCCAAGAGATGAACTTTAACATCATCCAGTTCTTGTTGGATCTCTGAAGGACAGAATGGGGCTTGTTGTGGGAACAGTAAAAAAAAAATCCAGCTCTGGACTGGCTTCTTAGTCTCACCTGGGGAAGTACCTTGTACTCCCATCTATGCCCCATCCGTTCAGGTGCTTAAGGCCAGGTTGGATGGGACCACGGACAAGCTGATCTAGTGCCTGATTTGATGGTTGGTGCCCCAGCCTGTGGCAGGGGGTTGGAGCTACATGGTCTTTGAGATCCCTTCCAACCAAACAATTCTATGATTCTACTATCTTGCTATGTAAGTGAACTTCTTTACTTTTCTTCTCCTTGCTGCTCTCCCCCAGCCATAGCAATTATTGTTATAACTGCATTTCATTAAATCAGCCACAGTGTTCCACAGCAGATAATACATCTGCAGAAGTGATGCGTACCACAAGACGACGCCATGCCATGTGCAGTGGTATATGCTTTCTACACAGGGTTAAAATCTTATATTGGCTCTCTAAAAAATCATCAAATTTTAAATAGGAAGGAAATAAACAGTTTGGTTAGGTGCTAAGCAAAGAGCTTTTAATTAAAAGATGTTTAAACTGATTCTATTCTCTCAACTGTCAGAGAATTGAATTCCTGAATTATGTTTGCTACAGTTGTTTTTGTTTTTAGTAACGCTGTATTTAAGTTCTTTCTGTGCACTGCCAGAGGGGATAGGTGGCAGCTCCTGACAGATTCAACCACAGCTAGCTGAGATCACCACTAGTGATGGATGAATGATGTCTTTGTTAATGCCCCTGTATACATAAATGATGGGCTTTATTTATTTATAAGATGTATCCAATTACACATCTTAGAGCAAATGTCCACCATTCAGTAAAGCACACAATATTGGCATTAAAAAGGCAATCCCTGAAATCGGTGGTCGACGCATTTTCCACACTCTCAGGAGGAGAGATTGAAATAAGAGAGAAGCATAAAAATTCTGCTAATTCAGATCGGTTCTTTTGGAACCTGATCCTTGTTTGTAATATGTGGTTGAAACTCAACCAAAGAAGCTGTTGTCCCTGCTCCAGCCATATGTGAAGCTGCTGCTGGGAATGCAGAGCACTGAGGTCATTCTTCCTCATGTCTGGGTGGACCAGTCCCACCAGTACAGTGGGTCAGATTCTCTTGTCAGATAGCAATGGCTAAAGTTCATGAAGCTGGTACCCACTGGGATGTATTTCAGAGAAGCAAAAAACCCTATTTAAGAAAAATTAATGATTTTGCCCTTCGTGTATGGGACGTGCCTTCAATGTAGGACTTCTTTTCTTTTCCTTGCATCTATATGTGCTTGTACTCATGAGTCAGTTCAATTTAGAACTTGAGATATCCAACCAATAATTGAAACTTCGCTGTGCAATCTACATCAGTTTCTTTTGTCATGTAGGTTCACTGTACACTGAAATAATTCTTAGTGTTTAGCTACGAAAGAATTAGTCTGGATTAAGATAATGGTGTTAAACACCTTTAGATTTAACTCTACTTCCCTTCTTGTTGGGTACCTTCTTCACCTCAAGGCAGGATAAATACAGGCTTACAGACGATTTCCACGTGCTCCTGCACTGTGAAGTTACTGCTGCTTTTCTTATGGTAACACATTTATACTGAAATGTCCTAAGTTACAGTGATAGCATAGATATACGACAAAGCAAAACCTGAGTCTTCCAACCTAGAGATGAGTAGAAGACTTCTGTCCAGCTCTTGATTCCTGCCTGCCTTTGCCTGTTCTGTCTTGTGCACCGTTCTCTCCTGATGGTGACAGCCCAGCAGCTTATTAAGCCCCTTTCCAGAGGCAGGGGGCAGTAAGCATGGCTTATTCCTTGCTTTCAGTTCCTGTGAAGTGTAGCAAACATACTTGTTTCTAATTCTGTCCTGCTGGCTGTCTTTGAAATGTATTTTCATGCTGGATATGATACTTCTGCAAGAATTTATATTTGCAGCAAGGTTTAGCAAGACAGAATTGCAACTACTAGGCAAATCATTTAAAGTTCAGCTTGGTTTCTAGGAACAGAGGCTTACTAGTTATTTTTCACTGCTTTCTGTGCTATTACATTGTTGTGATAATCTTGGCAGGGATCTGTCATTCTGCGTTGCTATAATTGAAACTTGTTTTCCCCGAGGAATCACTCTGCTGTTTGTTTTATTTGCTTACTGACATTGACAGAGATCCTAATGGCTTTTAAAACCCAATTTGTGCATCACTGAATATCCTCCAAAGATGAAAATAAAATTAAATTTATCAGCAAGATAGGGTCCTCTGTGCAGTGCTGTAGCTGGGTCTTAGTCTCCACCTGAGCACCTCACTATGGGTCAAGAAATGTCATGAGGAGCCTTTTGTGAGACGCATCTTCTCTATTTGTGATTCTATCTTCAGGGATTTTGCCATTAAGGCAATTGAAAGGACAAATGACAACAAGTTGTTTAGGGCCTCGGTATGAATTGACTGAGTTTGCTTTGTGTGAAATAAGATATTTATTTATTTTTTTTAGCTTTTGTTAAAAATGAGGTTAAAAGAACAAAATAATATCACAGTAAAATTCCCTTTTCAGGAGGATGTACAGAATGGTATTACTGTAATAGATCATATTACTGTGCTGCTGTTATTGTGATAGATTAGGGTAATTAAGTGTGTAGATTTATTTTTAAAATACAAGATATTGAAGTATTTATGCATTCATTTAATTTTAAATCTTTAAAGAATTTCAGTGAGATACTTGAGCTACTGAAGCTTGTAATACCTTGCTGAATTGTGGTTGTGGATAGATGTATGGCTTGTTGGATGTCATGCTCCAGAGGAGCATGTGCACAAATAAATAATGAGGCACTGGACAGAAAGCCAGGAACATGATGTCGAAGGGTAGATTTCTTATAAAGACTAAAGAATGTGTAGGGTATATATATATATATATATATATTTTTCCCACTACCCCCAGATCTATGATTTTTAATTGGATACAGATTTATGTAATTTTTTATTTTGCTGAATTGATTTAGACCATCTCTAATTACCTTCCGACACACTTCCTTGTCATTCAAGCATATAGGGATGCTCAGGTTTCAGTGAACTCTGATTGTGAACGTCGTGAGGAGATAAGTTTGGAAAATATTGCTGGTTTTAAAGGTTACCTGTCAGTTTTTATATATACAGCTGTGAGCCAAACCAATCTGACCTCAAACCAGAGCTGTTGTATAGTAACACTCTGCCTTTCTTATTGAATATCTCTTTTGCAAATCTCCCAGCCTTGATAGCACAATAATAATAATAGATGGGTAAAACCTATACTGCTTCTTTTAAGAAAGTGTTCTAATGCATCTTGGTAGTTAGTCTTATCTTCTTTTTCACATGTGGTAAATTAAAGGTACAGGGAGAGAGCCCAGACCATCTGACTCTCCCTCCTCATTCTCATTGCTTGGTTCAGTAGTGCAAGCCTGGACAATATGTGCTTTCAGCCTGATCTGTGTGTTCTTTTGCATTGCAGTGCCCAAAACAAGGATTTTGGCTACAGGCGGGGCATCCCATAATAAAAAAATATTACAGGTAAGTAGAAAATTAAATCAATTGAACCGGACACATGATTATATCTACATTTTTATTTTGGTATGCAGAATCCAAATCACTGCAACTGTATGGGAAGGTGTGGGTATAGGACTGTGAAATTGCTTCAGGTCATTGGGATTTTTCCTCAGGCTTATTGTGGAGACCAATGCTAACTTCGTATTGAACTTTAAATTTGTTTTATATATGTATGTGTGTGTATATATATATATATTTACACTTAATTAGTTTTATGGATGTGTATCTGAAAATGTTGATTTCCAGGTCTCGTTGCTTATGTCAAAACAATTAGCAAAGAAACCAGGAAGAGACTTGATAAGATACCTGAGATATTTATAGTTTTTGTCATTAAAGTCAGCACTGAACTTCAGACTGAAACTGGAGAGGGATTACCCTGGTGCTGGACATTCAAGCAAACTAAACCACCAAAGAAGAATCACACTAAACCCTGTCCCTGTTGTTTTTGAACATGTGTTTCTTATTGGCATTGTGTCATGTATTAGTAGAGTGTCTTTTCTTCTGTGTAGTCTCTCCTCCCTCTTCCCATCTTCCCCATCTGCTGCTGTTGCTGCACGCCTTACACTGGTTAAGATCCTTTGTCCCAAGAATATCTTGAGTTTACTCCACTGACTGCGTCAACAAGCTTCTCTTTGACTAGAGGCTCAGTGAGCTTGGGGGTGGACGTCTACACCACAAAGCACAGGAGTTAGTCAGCACGGGGTGAATTGTGTTCTCTGGATGCCAATCCACTTCCATTAGTAATAGAAACTCTTGAGACCAGCCTCAGCTACACACCGTATTCTTTGGCAATCACAGTTGAACAAAGTGAATGTGATCTGTTCTGCAAAACGTGAGTTGGAATAAATGGAGATTGAAAAGCAGAGAGCTCACTTTCTCCTAAGTCATCTAAAATGTGTGTGTGTAGAACCATAGGATGTAGAGCTCACTGGGACACAAGGGACAGATTTGGAATGTTTTGCCTGCAGATGGCACTTCACTTCATCTGCTCTGGTTATTTTGCTCAAGAAGCTGATGCTGGAAAATTAACTGGTATGTTAATGGCTTAAAATATTGGTCCGCACTGAAATAGTTCTACTAAGAGTATCTTAAGAAAGAGATTGGATTAATAGATATTTTCTTTTAAAGCAGTACTGAGATAGTAGGAGGGTCTCCTTGCCGTGGAATGAAAGCTGAGAACAGAGTGTTTTTGTAACTTGTAATTTTAAAATAGCTGAAAATTTGTGGTCGTGAGAGTGATTCCTATGGTGCTTGCTCTTCAAGTGTAGTAATAGAGCTGCTTTTAAAACTCATTAGAAGTGTCTTAAAATAAGATGATCAATACAGTTTTGTCCACTTAATTCAATCACTGGTTAATTGGATCCTCCTTTTTAATTTAAACTAAACCTCAGAAACCATATCAATTGCACGAAGAATAACGGCTTCCACCCTTATCATGGTCAATTTTGGATAATTTGTTCCAGGGTTACAAGAGAGTATCATTTAATTAATCAACATTCAGTAACTCCTGTATTTTACATAGCAAAGAAGGCAACTTAGGAAAATGTGCTTTAAAAAATATAATAAAAAAATACTGGTATAGCAGAGCAGTTTTCACCACTGTTCTGGGGAGCTTTTTATAACATGTGGGGCCTGATTAATGATGACATGAAATGTAGTGAAATATTTGTAACAGTAAAACCTTTAACAGTTTCTTCTTTTTTAGTTTCTTCTTTTTTTTTTTTTTTTCTGATGTAGTAGTGGAGAGCTTGATGTAGCACTGGAGAGCTTGTGGGTGAGAATCAAGGGGCAGGCTGGTAAGGGTGACACTGTTGTGGGTAAGGGTGACACTGTTGTGGGTAAGGGTGACACTGTTGTGGGTGTGTACTACAGGCCCCCCGATCAGGAGGAGGAGGTTGATGAGGCCTTCCATAAGCAACTGGAAGTAGTGTCACGATCCCAGGTGCTGGTGCTTATGGGGGACTTCAATTATCCAGATATTTGTTGGATGAGCAACATGGCCAGGCACGCGCAGTCCAGACAGTTCTTGCAGTGTGCTGAAGACAACTTTCTGATGCAGGTGGTGGAGGAACCAATGAAGGGAGGGGCGTTACTGGACCTTATTCTTACTAACAAGGAAGGACTTGTTAAGAAAGTAAAGGTCAGGGGCAGCTTGGGTTGTAGTGACCACAAGATGATGGAGTTCAAGATCTTGAGTCAAAAAAGCAAAACAAAAAGTAGGATTGCTACCCTGGACTTTAGGAGAGCCAACTTTGATCTCTTCCAAGACCTACTTGGAGCTATCCCATGGACTAGGGTGTTAGAAGGTAAGGGGTCCTGTGAGAGCTGGTCAGCATTTAAACGACTCTTCTTCCAAGCTCAGGATCAGTGTGTCCCTGTGAGCAAGAAATCAGGAAAGGGTGGCAGGAGACCTGTGTGGATGAGCAAGGAGCTCATGCGCAAACTCAAAGGGAAGAAGAAGGTCCACGAAATGTGGAAAAAGGGTCTGACCACTTGGGAAGAATATAGAAACGTTGTCAGGGCCTGCGGGGATGTGACGAGGAAGGCTATAGCTCACCTGGAATTGAATCTGGTGAAAGTGATAAAGAATAACAAAAAAGGCTTTTTAAAGTATGTTAACAGTAAAAGGAAGACTAGGGAGAATGTGAGTCCACTACTAAGTGAGGGGGGTGTTCTGGTAACGGGATGCTGAGAAGGTGGAGATGCTGAACGCCTTCTTTGCTTCTGTCTGCAGTGAAAAAGCTCTCCCTCAGGAATCCCAGACACTGGAGGTTAGTGAGAGGGTCTGGGGATAGAAGACTTGCCTTTATTCAGGGAAGAGGTGGTTTGTGAGTGCCTAGGCAACACCGATGTTCATAAATCCATGGGACCCGATGAGGTGCATCCATGGGTGCTGAGGGAGCTGGTGGAGGTGATTGCTGAACCGCTCTCTATCATCTTTGAGGGCTGTTGGAGAATGGGTGAGGTGCCTGAAGACTGGAGGATAGCCAGTGTTACTCCGGTCTTCAAAAAGGGCAAGAAGGAAGATCCAGGTAATTACAGGCCAGTTAGCCTCACCTCTGTCCCTGGAAAGGTGATGGAACAGCTTGTTCTGGATGCCATCTCCAGACAATTGGAAGAAAAGGAGGTTATCAGGAGTAGTCAGCGTGGGTTTGCCAACGGGAGGTCATGCTCGACCAACCTGGTAGCCTTCTATGATGTTGTCACTGGCTGGGTGAATGGAGGGAGAACAGTGGATGTAGTTTACCTTGATTTCAGCAAGGCATTTGATACTGTCTCCCATGACGTCCTTGTAACTAAGCTGAGGAAGTGTGGGATAGATGAGTGGACAGTGAAGTGGGTTGAGAACTGGCTGGCTGGCAGAACACAGAGGGTCATCGTTGGTGGTGCAGAGTCTGGTTGGAGACCTGTAACTAGCGGTGTTCCCCAGGGGTTGGTGCTGGGTCCAGTCTCGTTCAACATCTTCATCAGTGACCTTGATGAGGGGATAGTGGCCACCCTCAGCAAGTTTGCTGATGATACAAAGTTGGGTGGATTGGCTGATGCGCCTGAAGGCTGTGCTGCCATTCAGCGAGACGTGGACAGGCTGGAGAGCTGGGCAGTAAGAAACCAGATGAGGTCTAACAAAAGCAAGTGTAGAGTCTTGCACCACACCTGGGGAGGAATAATTACATGCGCCAGTACAGGCTGGGGGATGGCCTGCTGAAGAGGAGCTCTGCAGAGAGGGACCTGGGTGTCCTGGTGGACGACAGCTTGGCCATGAGCCAGCAGTGTGCCCTCATAGCCAAAAATGCCAATGGCATTCTGGGGTGCATTAAAAGGAGCATGGCCGGCAGGTTGAGGAAGGTGATCCACCCCCTCTACTCTGCCCTGGTAAGGCCTCATCTGGAGTCCTGTGTCCAGTTCTGGGCTCCCCGGTCCAAAAAAGACAGCGATCTCTTGGAAAGAGTCCAGCGGAGGGCCACAAGGATGGTGAAGGGCCTGGAGCATCTCCCCTATGAAGGAAGGCTAAGTGAACTGGGTCTGTTTAGCTTTGAGAAAAGAAGACTGAGAGGGTATGTGATCCAGGTCTATAAATATCTAAGGTGTGGGGGGCAGAGTGGCGAGGCCAGACTCTTTTCAGCAGTGTGTGGAGACAGGACAAGGGGAAACGGCCAGAAACTGGAGCATAGGAAGTTCTGCACGAATGTGCGCAAGAACTTCTTTATGGAGTCACCTTCTCTGGAGATATTCAAGACCCGCCTGGATGCCTACCTGTGTGACCTGGTGTAGGGAACCTGCTTTGGCAGGGGGGTTGGACTCGATGATCTCTGGAGGTCCCTTCCAACCCCTACAATTCTGTGATTCTTTTAAAAGTATTCATGAGAGAGATCGTGGTTTCAAGTAATGTACTAAATATATGAACTGTTAATAATTTTAATTTCATAATCATGTGACACAAAAGTTAGTTATTGTTTGTACAATTACAGTACTTGTTAGCATTACTGGACAGAGCTGTGTTGTAGAAGGCTCTGCAGAAGTGCAACACAAAAGACATCTGTTGTCAGAAGGAATTTAAAATTCAAGCATAAGACAAGGAATACCCATGTGAGATGAAGAGATGAACAAGCAGATGGGGTATGTGGTGAAACCATACAGGACGGGATGGACATCTGAACATAGCACTCTGTGACCTTATTTCCAGAGGGCTTTTTAATGGATACAGTGGTTAATTTTCCGTTTGTTCTCTAACAGTGAAGATCATTTTTTTTCTTGGTTCTTGCTTACTAACAAAAGTTAGGCAATACTGACACTGCAGTATGAACAGAAGAGAGCATAGAAAGTGTGTAAGATGATGCTTTCACTGGATTCTAATTAGCAGCTAAATGTTTTTTTTTTTTTCAAATAACCAAAATTCATGGTTAACTAAGGTTTTATTTGCAGATATCCCTCAAACTTTCAGAGAAAGAGACAAAATCCTTTAAAAATTTTGCATATCTTTTTTTTTACTGTAGCATATGAATTAAATTCCTTAGTCATCTTCTATGGAGCCATGGGGCCTGTGATGAACCCTGAGCCCCGTCTTGAGGGATATCACACAATGTGTGCGGGGCAACCGGGGGATCAGGCCTGGCCATTATTTTGGGGTGTAGGAGCACATGCCTCATGAGGAGTGGCTGAGGGAGCTGGGATTGTTTAGTTTGGAGAAGAGGAGGCTGAGGGGTGACCTAATTGCTCTCTACAACTGACTGAAGGGGGATTATGGTGAGGTGAGGGTCGGCCTCTTCTCCCATGTAACTAGCAAATAGGAATAGTGGGAATGGCCTCAAGTTGTACCAGGGGAGATTCAGGTTCGATGTTAGGAAATACTTCTTTAAGAGAGTGGTCAGGCACTGGAATGGGCTGTCCAGGGAGGTGGTAGACTCATGAACCCTGTAGATGTTCAAGAAACGTTTTGATGTTGTACTTGTGGGGCATGGTTTAGTGGGAAGTATTGGTGATACATCTTAGAGATCTTTTCCAACCTCAGTGATTCTATGATTCTATTCTATGATCAGCGGGGTTGTGAAACCCTGGATTGGGTTTTGCCGGTCACAAATCTGATTGGTTTGTGTTCATGGACACTGTGACCTTATTTTAAATTCTTATATACTGATGTAAATCAGGTGATGCACATCGGTAAAAGTAATAGAATATATTGCAAGTTAAGTCTGAATTGCTGCTTGATTCTTGCGTGGCCTGAGGAACACCTAAAATCCTTGGGGAGATGAAACCAAAATATCTGTTTAATTTGGAATTAATAAGTTGACAATATTTTCAGTAAAGCGTTCTTGAATATTCCGTGTCCCTGTCCAAATTTGTCTTCATTTTCCCTCCACAGTATCTATTTTCTTAAAACTACACTGTTAGTAAGAGTGCATACACTCAGTAAATGCGAGATGCTGGTGTAGATTTCAGTGCAGTGGGTGGAATGGCGCATGGTGGAATAACTTAGTATCTGTCAGATATCAAAACAGATTCTTTGCCTGTATTATTTTCATTGTACTGCCAAACCAAGCTGAGAATGCACAGACTTGCTTTGTCTTCATAGCTAAGGATTACTCAAATGCAGGAAAACTCCTGGTACGTGTAAAGCCTGTGAGATCAGGTCATGCTTCATTCTTCTGCTAACTGTAATGTAACGGGAGTGCTGGAGGTAAAGACAACTGGTTTAGCAGACTGTAGCTTTTATGCTATCATAGTTGAGAACCAGGGAGCCATGGCTGGTTCCTCTCTGCTTCCTTTCTGCTTGGCTCAGCCATACATGTAATGGAGGAAAAAAGGCATCAGTTGCAGGTTCCCAAATGGGTATCCCTGATGCAGGCCTTTGGCGCGTGCAGGTTGCGTGGACTCATGAGAGAGATGATGCTTGAAGTCAGAGTCCTCTAGACTTGCAAGAGAGATCCGAGGAGAAGTGGGACTTAATCTCCTGGCTGCAGTTCCCTCTCTGGGTCAGATTTACCAATACTCCATTATGTCACGGGTTCAGGAGACTCAGTGTTGCCTTTGGTACTTTTTCCCTGGATACCCAAATGCTCTGCTGGAATGCATATTACTTGTCTGTTTTCCCTTGCAGTAATAGAGATTGCTTATCCTTTGTATTTCATGAACATGCATAACTGATGCTCTAATACTTCCCAGGTCCTGTCTGATGTGTTCAATGCTCCAGTGTACACTATAGATACCGCCAACTCTGCTTGTTTAGGAAGTGCTTACAGAGCAATTCACGGTAAGACTGTAAGGAGATACTTCTGAGTGGTCTAGATGTTTAATTTCAGTTGGTTAATACTTGGGATTAATGTTATTGAAAATGAGGGGGGAATAAAACTGGGTGAATCAAAGCAAGGGGGAAGTTGCTTTAATACACTTGGATCAAGCCCAGGAATAACATTTACATTATAATTCAAGTCTGGTGGCTGCTTCTCAACCAGGGGATGAGGCCTGGAAGCTGCTAAGATTGGCAGGTTAGCGACTAGGAACTTTGTGTGTTGTGTTGCCATCTGAGTGGCTGAAATGGTCAAAAAAACTAAAGATCCATCCTAGCAAAGAGGATCCAAGATGATACTGCTGGCCAAGTAAATGTTTCTAAACCTATGCATTTCTTCAAGCTTTTAAATGTCAAGGCACACAATATACAAGTGTACTGGGCTTCACACTCAAGCTGTGTGTACTTTGTCTTGTAAAAGCAAAAATCCTGGGATGCTTTTAGGTTACCCAGTCATTCTGTTCGTTGTACCATATCACTCAGTGTGATGCATCAGTCCAAGACTCAGATTTAAAGTGTTAATGAACTTGTATTTATTAATGCATGCAGTACTATGTTTAGGTTAGGCCCTCAGCCATTTACGAGTTCAATCTCAGGGCATTTTATTAAAGAATTTTTTAAAGTAAGTTTCTAATACCTTTTTGCTAAACAAGTTAAGGAATGAGGATCAAATTCCGAAGTCATTGTCTAGGCCAACTGTTCTTAACCTCAGTCTTTCTGATTAGAAGCTTTAGGATTTGGCCCTTAATCATAGAATCACTAAGGCTGGATAAGACCACTGAGATCATCTAGTCCAACCATCAGCCCATCACCACCACCGTGCCCACTAAACCAGAAATTGATAACTTCTGTAAAGGTTCATATAAGATCCATGCCATTGTGCAAGCACGGAGAAGATAACATCAGTCATCAGGAAAAATCAGCCAAGTTGTAATTTTAGATGTTCTGCTGTCACATTATAGCATCTGAAGACTACACGCTCTCTTGCATTTGAAAGCAGCACAGCCAAAAGTTTGAGTCAGTGTATTTAACACACACAGCATGCTCTCTGCTTTATTTCCAGAAAAGTCACAGGGATTCTGCCAGGCAAAGCATGGCAGGGCAGTGTAAGCGCAGTACAGTAAGGTTATTGGTGTGTTTCAAGCCATAATGGGACTATTTTTGCACCTTGGAGGCTAAATCTCCAACCTCTGTGCTCAAACTTTGCCTACTGCTTCAGCAGTCGCCAGAAGCTTTCCAGCACATAATGCTACAAGCAAACTTTTTGTCCCTGAATACAAGCGAAATGTGGAGCCATCATTGCAGGTTTTTTTTGTTTTTTTCCAGTTATTTTGTATGTATGGAAGATATAAGATTGCTCTGCCAGTTTGGCATGTGGAATCTTAAGGCTTGGTTGACAGAGCGATTGAGGGAGGATTTCAGATGCCGGGTTGTCACAGAGTCTCCCTAGCTCAGGTGCTCTGCCAGCCGAGCCCTGGGGGCATGCCTTGTGTGTTTCTAAATGGCATTTTTGATTGATGTGTTCAGCTGACTCACTTTTGGCCAGGGAAAGGAATTTAGTATAAGCAAAGACTTCCTTATATAAATGAAATATTGATGGCAGTGGCTCCTTAATAGCATTAGAGTGTACATCTGGGTACAAGTAGGATTTTCCACAGTTCAGTGGGGGTACTTACAGTTGTAACAAGGAACTCCTGAAATGCTGTGATCCACTTGCAAAGCAACATGCTGTGGTAGCAGGACTCTGCTGTTATTCTGCTTCCTTATATAACAATGTGTTTAATGATTTGTAGCATGCTTTCTTGACACTCTTTTCACTTCCTTTTTAGTTTAGTCACATTTTGTCCTTGAATCTCTTGCTTCCACATATTTCCACTGCTGTTTACTATACTGTTGTAACCATAAATAATTACTGATATTGTTGAATAGCGTTTCTGCTGCCTGCCTATTCTCCAGGGTATGTATTGAGTGATTGGCAAAAACTCAATCACAGCATCCCCACTTCCCAGGCTAGTGCACTGGAATGTAAGATTTTTTGCCGTTTATCCTTCAATCCTGAACGCTGACCTGACCGGGGAAGATCAATATAAGGTATTAATTTGCCAGGGAGTCAAGGCACATCCCTCATCTTGCTTTTTGCATTGATCAGGATTGTGATTCTCATTGCAGGACTTGTAGCTGAGACAAAAGTGCCCTTGGCTGATGTTGTGAAATTAGCACCAGAGCCCAGATTGGCTGTTACACCAACTGCTGGGGCTGAGGAGGTGAGCGAGCTTGGGAATGTCATTTTTCTTTTCATTTCCTGTCTGCTTCAAAATGTAGTAGTAAACTCATTTTTCTAGTGAAATGGATTAATTTAAGTAATATTGTGTTGCGCGATTCTTAATTCTTATTGTGAAAGTTGATTTAATCTGGGGAGATGGTGGGTGTAATGATGTAGTAATCTGCATGATCGCCCTCTCTATGTCTGAGTGATTTTTTTTTTCCCTTAACTGGGTGTGACTGGAGAGCAACAGTGACTTCCTAAACAGGTTGAATTTGGATACACATCAGGTTGTAACTGACAGTAATTGACAAAACAGTCTTTACTTGCTCACAGGCTGCAGCAGTGAGAAAGGCATGGTGATAGTGCTTTCTAGATCTTAAATAGTGGGCAGCAATTCTGTGTCTTTTCTTGTAGCTCTCAGCTGGAACAGCTGAAAGCATGCCGGCTGGGAGAGTTCACTGCTCACAGGTCTTTGGTATTTTGCTCATCCTGGAAATTTCAGCTTATCTGAAAGGGAAACTTCTGCTTTTTTTGGGCCACATGCATAAAACAAGACGAGTGGTCATTGTTGCTAACAGCACCTTTTCTGCCTGTATTCCTGCCCACGTAAAGAAGTTCTTGCGCACATTCGTGTGGAACTTCCTATGCTCCAGTTTCTGGCCGTTTCCCCTTGTCCTGTCTCCACACACTGCTGAAAAGAGTCTGGCCTCGCCTCTTTGCCCCCCACATCTTAGATATTTATAGACCTGGATCACATACCCTCTCAGTCTTCTTTTCTCAAAGCTAAACAGATCCAGTTCACTTAGCCTTCCTTCATAGTGGAGATGCTCCAAGCCCTTCACCAACTTTGTGGCCCTCCGCTGGACTCTTTCCAAGAGATCGCTGTCTTTTTTGGACCGGGGAGCCCAGAACTGGACACAGGACTCCAGATGAGGCCTTACCAGGGCAGAGTAGAGGGGGAGGATCACCTCTCTTGACCTGCCGGCCATGCTCCTTTTAATGCACCCCAGAATGCCATTGGCCTTTTTGGCTATGAGGGCACACTGCTGGCTCATGGCCAAGCTGTCGTCCACCAGGACACCCAGGTCCCTCTCTGCAGAGCTTCTCTTCAGCAGGCCATCCCCCAGCCTGTACTGGTGCATGTAATTATTCCTCCCCAGGTGTGGTGCAAGACTCTACACTTGCTTTTGTTAGACCTCATCTGGTTTCTTACTGCCCAGCTCTCCAGCCTGTCCAGGTCTCGCTGAATGGCAGCACAGCCTTCAGGCGCGTCAGCCAATCCTCTCAACTTGGTATCATCAGCAAACTTGCTGAGGGTGGCCACTATCCCCTCATCAAGGTCACTGATGAAGATGTTGAACGAGACCGGACCCAGCACCGACCCCTGGGGAACACCGCTAGTTACAGGTCTCCAACCAGACTCTGCACCACCAACGATGACCCTCTGTGTTCTGCCAGTCAGCCAGTTCTCAACCCAGCCTCACTCTCAACACACCATCTTCAGCTGTGTATCAAGACAGCCTTACACTCTCTATTTATGATGTTTGGTTATGCCCTAACTACAGGCAACAAGGTTTTAAAGCTTTTATTTAAACTGGGAAATTAATGATCTGCCAAAACTACTAACTCCCAGCTACATATGTACTGGAGCACCAGACATCATCATGAGTAATAATAGAAATGATCATGCTGCATTGTGCCTGCCAGCATATTATTTAATAATTAACCAAGATGGAGGAGCTCAGTAATCGAATAGAAGTCCCCTTCAGAAATATTAAGACATTGAATAATTTAAACCTGATTGATCTGATCTCATTTACTCAACTTTCCCCCCTCATTCTGAAAGATAAGATAATTAACAGCAATGGCCTATGTCGCATCTGTTGCAGCTGGAGGCTGCTGTGGGGGCTTCAGTAGCAGCTCTCTGGTGTCTGATCCAGCCTCACATTGCTGCCTCATACCCCCCAAAATGCTCACTGGTGGAGAGCTGACAGACTGCTTTGGTGGAGGTGCAGAGTGCTCTGAGACCTGCTGGTGACCCCCAGTGCTGCTTCAGCTATAAAGCTCAAGGGCAGGGGATACAGCTGTCATTCACAGAGGACTTGCAAGAGCAGCAAGCACCTTGTGCCCCTGCAGGGTCCAGCAAGCCTAGCTGGAAAAACTGGTGGGGAATTCATTTGCTTCTTCCTATTTTACTGTCTGCATAAAACGGCCTGGAAGCTAAAAGAGTTAATTATTTCCCTCTCAATACTTTTCTTCTCCTTTTCCACTTGGTTAGACCTGGCTCTCATAGCACATCTTTTTATTGGTTTTAAATGATGTACAGCAGAGAATTATTGCCCCAGTAGATAGAAGTGAATGATAGAGAAGGCAGTGGCTGAACAGCACGTGAAGGAATAACTGTTCCTGTGCTTCAGCTTAGCTTGCCAGCTTCATTCCATTAAGAGCTGCTTCTTGCAATTACATATTCCACACAATTTTTTTTCTTCCTGTCTTATAATTTTACAGCTGATGGTGGATTCCCTGGCTAGTTTCATGGCTGTGAAACTGCAGAAAGCCAGAGGGGCCTGTCAGTAATACAGTGTGTTAGCACGAACGGTGCAGTAAAAATTCATAATGTGATGAGTCAGTTTGATTCTGTTTCTTACGGAGCTGCAGCTCCCTGTCTGTCCAATTTCATTCTGTTGAGTTTAGAGGCTTTCACTTAAATGACGGTTCTTTTTATAAACTTCAAAGTCATCCTGAGGTTAGGTTCTGTCTCACTGAGGAGCTATTCTGAAAGAATCTGGCTAACCAATGTGAAATTGCCTGGACCACTTCCCTACATTTTCTGGACAGCTACAGCTAAATCTTGGCAGAGTGGAGAAAAAACAGGTCATAACACAGCAATCTGGTCTGGTTTTGTCCTTTCTTCTTGGTGTAGGTTGGAAGCAACATGTGCTGCACTCTTAGAAGGAGGAAAACCTCCTATAGACAGAGGTCAGATGCAACAGTTTGATGTAGCGTCCTCTTTGGTGCCAAGGTCTATGCACGCAGCAGAACTTTCCAGGAACACAACGTGCAAGAAATGTTTCTTTGATTGCCAAATGATCATTTGTGATAATGAGTGTGATTTCATAAAGGGCGGGCAGGGCACAAAAAACAATTCTTCTGGCTCAATTAAGCTGACAGCCAGGTAAAATAAATCACAAGATGGGAAATGTAGAATTTGTGATGTTTGATGAGTTAGTGGAAACTGAAGTCCCATAAGTTGCAAGTTGTCTGGCAAAAAATGTGACTTTATGCTATAGCGGACCATCCTGCCTGGAAGAGACCATCCTAAAGAGAACAAATCCCTTTCTGTGTCTGACGCTTCAGCTGAACGTGATTTCACAGTGTATTTGTAGGGTATGGGGTCTTCTGCACCCTGAGCTTATTTATAATTCTGTAGACACCCACACAGATCAGAAGGTCTTCTGGAGGTAACCTCCGTGGTGATAACCTTTGGTCACGACTCAAGCGGCCTTGTTGAAGTTAGTCATCTGTGGGTTAAACTGATGAATTCCTTTTTCTTTTCTTCATATTTTCAGAATAACAAAAGCTAAAGCCATCTAACCTCTTTGGAGTCTTTTCATCCCCCAAGGAAATAGATTAATCAGAAACGCTAAGCATGACAGAAGTGACCAGGAGATTGTAGAACAATAAATATATGCTAACAGACAGAAAGGATCCATTATTATGGCGTTAGAATTCAGCTCTATTCTAGTAATCTGTTAAATGGAGATGGTTGGCTTGTTGTTTAATTAAGCAAAAAAGCAGGAGAGGGAACATGATTATGTGGAGTTGGTCACTTGTGTTTATACAAACCAGGTACCTATAACATAATGTTAGATTCCTTGCAATACTTTATATTGTAGGGTTTTGCAGGGAGAAGGCATAACACGATTCACTACCTCTGGACGTATAATCTTTGACTGCAGTATTGAGGGCACTGAGGGACATAGTTCAGTGGGCATGGTGGGGGTGGGCTGATGGTTGGACTAAATGATCTTAGAGGTCTTTCCCAACCTTAACCATTCTATGGTTCTACTGACCCTATTGAGATGTATCAATTCCACAAACATTCAAGAAGGAAAAAAGCCTAACAGGTTTTCTTGACTTTGGTGATGTGCTTTGTAAGCATGTGGGTTTGTAGAAGTGACCCTGTCACCCAGGAAAGTTATAATGACCTATTTATTGATTTAAAATAACGATATTTTTGTTGAATTAGATTTTTGGGGGTGGGATGTTTTCTGAAATTGGTTTAGGTTGCTAATTTAGTGCAAAGCAGATCATAATAATACAAGTATGGAAATATGATAATAGGTATTGATGAAAGTTTGATTAAAGTGATTTGGGTAGCCAATAAGTTTCAACCTATTAAACTGTTTCAGATACGCTTACAGAATGAATATGTGAAATAAATGAAGGGACAATTGGGGTGTGGTTCCTTGCAGACATCTTCAGTACGGGTATCTCTGGACACTGTCATATTCTTTCCGCCCTAAACATATTCTTTTTGAGCTAAAAAAGGTGAATTATGGTGATGATTTTAAAATAAAATATCTGTATCTCTCAATTTCTTAAGCATATCTCTGATACTGAAGTGATTTGAATTTAAAGGGGGAAAAAAAGGAACCTATCTAAAGTAGCAAGTGTTTGCAAGGGACTGATTAATTTTAATCTATGCAGAGTAGATTAAACGTACTTGGGTAGATTAAAATTAGTTAATCATCAGCATCATCTTTGTAATTTGTAAATTTTGATTTGCTCCAATCATTGGCTAACACAGCGTTGCAGGAGACAGAAGGAGATGTGGGATTGTCGCTTGCAGTAATCATTCGTAGCTGGCTTTACTTGTAGAGAATGGAAGGGACAAAGTCCCATTCTTGTAGGCGTAGCATAAAGAAGTGGTAAGAGCCCTGTTGAGTTCATAGGCTGGTACTATGGTGAGATAAAATATGAGGATGACGCACTAGATTTAGATTAAAGAGCAAGGTAACATTTATCTGCACAGTTTTTCCAGGCAAGGCAAGTTATTCTCTGTTATAATGCAATCTGTGTCATTACTTCTTTCTTATTTATTTGTGGGATTGTCAGAGTGTGTCCAAGTTGTCCCAGGAGTGAAGTTCAGTGTTTGTAAATGAAGCCATCAGAATACTGCTAATGCTGCAGAGTTAGCTATAGACATAAGCAGGAGAAAAGGCCATAATATAGCAAGGACAATTAAATTATGGACAATAATAAGGTTCATGTTGTGATACATGTAATTACTTCTGCTAAATATCATGGTCTGATATATTATGTTTGAGGCTATGACAGAGAGGGAATTTATGTTCTTGAGTTTTTATGCATCATTGAGAGTTCTTTGTTCCCTTTGGACCTCAATTAGAAAAATAAATCTATATAATTGCCTCAGGAAAAAGGCTCCTGGAATGGCTTAGGAAGAGCTGCTGAGGTTCTGCAGGGGCGGTTCAACAGCAGCAGATGTGGAGAAATATCTTTCACAAACACAGCTGTGTGTGTTCAGGCCAGGTTCTCCATAAAGCAGTTGGGTTTTGTGTGTGTGCTTCCTGGGAGCTGTGTCGCTTTGGCCTCAGACTTCAGCTGGTGTAAAACTGCTAAGAAAAGCACCGCATATGAAAGGCATGAAGCACTACTGTGCTTACCAGCCATGATACACTGATGGTGTCACAGCTGAATTTCCTAATGAAGAGGAATTTAAAACTTTGTGTTAGCCCTCTGAACTCTGCTGCCCTGAAATGAACGGAGTACAAGCAGTGGTCTTGAATTTTTGTTGTTGTGGTTTGTTTGCATTTTTTTTTCAGGTGGTACAAAACACAGCATTCATTTACCCTAATGGCTGGGAAGGTTATTGCAAATGCCTGAATTTTGTCAATTAGCGAGCTAAGTGCTTAAGTCCAATAAACAGGAAAAGGAATTGTTATCAGTAAACGTGGCTGTTCATTTATTTTGACACATTTTAATTTAGTGTGATGTATTAACAATAATACTTCCCAGCCTTCTAGTGAATGTGCTGTTGTGTATTCTATAAAAGCACTGCTGGGTAAGTAATAAGGAGCCGCCTTTCTCAGGAGCCGAGCACACTTAGCAATGCAGCTCTGCTGTGCTGAATCTTTGTTGAGAAGTGCTTAGGGTTTTTCAGATTTACAGAATAGAGAAGTAAGAAATGGCAAAGCTTGATTATAAATGCTTCAGTGAATAAAAGAGCCATTTTTGTTTGACATACCGATACTCCCAGCATAGCGGTGGTTGCCTGCTCAGTATTTTGTTTACTCTGATGTGCATATTTAGCAGAAATGGGAGCAAGAATATTCTTTGGGAACATGAAAAGAATATGTGTATGCACTTCACTGAACACCCAAGGCCCCCATGTAGTCAGTTAGAAATGGTATGCTGGGCCATGAGACACTTAATAATAGTAGTGGTTTTTATTTGCTAGCTCAGTAATCTGTGTAAGTCTCCATGGAGCTTGGTATCACTGCACTGTAGAGAAGGGGGCAGGCGGGTTGGCTTCTCCTCCCAAGTCACAGTGATATGATGTGAGGAAATGGCCTCAAGTTGTGTCAGGGGAAGTTCAGGTTGAATATTAGGAAAAACTTCTCAGAAAGACTGGTGATGCAGTGGCACAGGTTGCTGAGGGAGGTGGTGCAGTCACTGTCCACGGAAGTGCTCCAGAACTGTGGAGATGTGGCACTGAGGGACGTGGTCAGTGGGCATGGTGGGATGGGCTGAGGTTGGACTGGATGATCTTAGAGATCTTTTCCAACGTTAATGACTCTGTGATTCTATGTTGAATGTCTTCCCAAGATCACTGAGTTAGTCCGATAGAGGTAGCACTGAGTAGGATTCTCTGTTTCTGAGTGACAAGTCTGTTAATCACTGCGAAATGGATTGGGAACAGTGTCCTGATGAGGCCTTGGCTAGTGCACAGTGTCTGTTTCTGCTTGGTGTAGATGCTTCTTATCTTCCCCTTGGTATGCTTAATCTGTTGAAGAAATGAACTGCTGCAACATCTTGTTGATGAAAGGGAGGTATCAATCAGATCAGACTTGTTCTGCAGGGTGTACTCATAAGTCACTCACCTGCCACAGGGGAAGTGGGAACAAAGCATTAGGTCCAAGTTTTGCTGTTCAGACTGAAGCTTTCCTTTTGGAAGGGGGAAACAAGAACTGAATGTTTCACCATCAGCTGAAGAACAGGAACAAAACAAGCTAATTCTCTATTTCCTAGATAAGAAAATTGTGCGGATTTTTCTTTCAACCAAGAGAATATTGGCAATACTAGTGGTAGGTGGACAGTTGGGCTAGATGGCCGTAGAGGTCTTTTCCAACCTTAATGATTCTATGATTCTGAAATGACTGGTACAGATACTGAGGCCGCTGCAGAACTATACATCAAATGCACAAGAACAGCATCGCCTACCCCTGCAGCCTCACCATTTGCACTTGAAACATCTCCCTCCTGATTTTTTTCATGCGTATACAGTTGTTGGCTGTGGCTTTTATCTGGAAAAGGATAAAATGCGTTTAAACGCTGGATTTCCCTTATTGATGAAAGCCGTAATTCAGTTTACTGGGTATGATTCATTATGGCTTTATAACCTCACTGAACCTGGAGCCAGGAGTGAGACTGCCCTTATTATGAATAACATCAGCGCAGGGGGCTTGTAGACTAGACTTGGCGGCCCACAGGATTCATTGCAGCAGGGATATGACCTTATGGCATCCTCCTAAGGACTGCTCGAGGCTGTACCAGCTCCACACTGGCTCCTGGCAGTCCCCTCTTTGTGCTAGTGCCAGCAAATGAGTGAAGCTATCCTGGCATGGCATCGATTTCTGAATTTATTGGATGGACAATTAAAATAAGACATAGGGGGAAAGGAGGAAGGTGTATCTCCCAGATCTGGAAGGGGTATAGTTTTAAATTGCAGCCTACATTAGGGCTGGACTTTATTCGGGATTTCTTCTGTGTAAGCTGGTCGCATACAGATTAGCTCATCTTCTAAGATATGTCCTGTGATGAATTTGAAACAGAAGGAAAAAAGGGAAAAAAAAAAAAGTAGTGAATGAAACAAATTCCAGCATGGATCTTGCCCATGTCCAAAAGCATAGGACTTTAGTCTGGAGTTTTGAATACATTTGAATCTTGATTCTGCTTTTCATGGCAATAACAATTGTGATCTAAAAATCCCTGGTGGATTCTAGACAAGGAAATAGGAAAAAGCTGCTGAGATGCTCTATGTCATTGTGGAAATAAGCTGAATCTTTGTCTGTCCCTGGGTTTACAGTGCAAGGAGCCAGGCCATGGAGCACGTTGTAAATGGGTAAGGCTATGGGGTAGGAAAGTGCAAAGGAGAGAAGCTAAAGGAGGTCATGGCATAAGCTATGGGCTTATGATAGGGGTGGAAAGTGTATTTTAGAATGCCCCGGTCTGCATATTGGCCTTTCTGACAGTGGCATTGCACTGTGGTAGGGGTGGCAGGGGCTCATTAGCAAGGCAGAGGAGGAGGGAACAGAGGCAGTGATCCATCCTGAGGTAGTGGAGGGAGGCAAGGACAGGAGTTCTGCCTGGGTGGTTAGGGCTGCTATTACTGAGGGGGCATGGCCGACTTGGAGAGGTGACTTTAGCAGAGCTGCTTCCTCTGGAAGCAATGACTTGTGCTTATAGCAAGAATGCAATCACAATAAGAACAACTTGTGTGTGTCATAAAATTAGGCTGTAAAGGAGATGGTAAAAAGAACGGTGACATTTGAAGGTGGAAGATACTGCAGCATTCCTCACGCAAATTGGGAAAAGAAACCTCAAACCTGCAGTTGCCTGTGACAATGCTACTTTTTCAGGTCTAAAGATGTTTTTATCTGCAGCGTGATTTAAAAATCTAATTTTTCAACCTAGACATTTGTTTCTTTTTCCTTTTTAGCTCTACCGTCCACTTCTGAGAAGATATGCGGAGCTTGAACAGAAGGTGATCTACAACCCAACCTCCTCTTGTCTCGCAAAATAACAAGCGAACAAAATTTATGAGTTGGCTGCAGAATGGACTCCCAAAGAGATCAGAAGAGATTTGCTCAGAATTTAGTGGAGTTCTTTAAATCATTTTGTTCCTCTTTGTAGACAAATCATTGTTAAATGGCTGAGTTTTCAGTATGGTGATGGGAAAAGATGCACTAAGATTGAAAACCTAATTAAAAAAAAATCATTGTTCTATGTGTTTGTGACTTCAGGTTTTTTCGATACCTTTCAAATGGTACTTGCTGATTTGAAATATCTGGATGACCATATCAAGTCCACTGTATATATAAATCACCCTGATAGTCTCTGTGAGCTTTGATTCCGTGTGTTCAGTGTGTTGGGCTCTCAACATAACCACCCAGTACAGTATCTTCATTCCTTGACCTCTTTCCCTAACGTATTTTGAAATTATCTTTCAGCACATCTATAATTTATCTCCTCTTCAATCTTTGCTTACATAAAACCAATGGAAAGCATAAGCATATTCGGTTCCATCTAATTCAAGTTTTTGAACACTCACTGGGATCCTCATAGAAGGGAAATTCTTGTTACGTGATGCTATGGAAAATCTGCTCTGTGATAAAGCATGATGTTGGATTTTATAAATTGTGAAAATTGCAAAGGCAATACACTGAATTTACACTGAATTTACCCTATGAGATGAGGTCTGGTTGTTCAATGTTTTATTTGGCTTTAGTTTTGAAAAGATGAAAATAAGGGTCAAACATGGAACGTTTCACATGTTTTACACATTTTCATTCAATTCCATAGTCTGTTCCATCTGCACGCTTGTTTGGGGTTATGCTGCTTTCTTTTCTTCTTTCAGGAGTCATGGCCATAAAGCTGTTTGTTTCATGCTGAGTGTGAGTGCAGAAATAGGACTCTGCTCCTAACAGGGCGTGAAGGTCACTGTTTTTCTTTATACCACCGGTACATCATTTCTTTCCTGGGGATGCTGAGCAGAACTGGTGGCTGTCTTGTCCTGATGCTACTCCTCAGTCCAGATTAAGTATAAACTAGCTAAGGAAAATCTTAGAAAAAAATACAGCTCCGGACACCTTCCTGCAGAGATGTGTGGAAGTCACAGAATTTAAGTGAAAAACCTTCATCATCCTGTGCAAGCGGGAACACTTTGTGGCACTATTCTACTGTGCCAACATTTTTCCCTTAGGATAAAATTTCTTCTAGGAATAAAGTAGATTAATGAAGTCTTTCTGAAGCCTTTCTTCAGTTCTTGTGGAAGTTGTAGTGTGCTTTGGGAGTAAATCGGGGTGTTATAGGGAGTAGAGGATCTGTTTATGGAGTATGGTGAGGTGTTGGAACAGGCTGACCAGCGAGGTGGGGGAATCACCATCCCTGGAGGCTTTCAAGAAAAGGGGAGGTGTTGCACTGAGTGATGTGGTTTAATGGGCGTGATGGTGATGGGGTGATGGTTGGACTTTGTGACCTTAGTGGTCTTTCTAACCTTTATGATTCTATGACTCGAGAACTGGGCTATGTCCCTGCTGGAGGGAGGTGATTCAGGTTCCTGCTCTTCGTGTCACAGAAGTTCAGGAGTGCTCTCTGTCCCTGCTGCATTGCTGCAGTGAGTGGTACCTCCTGGCAATGACTCGCCTTACCTGTGGTGGATAATGGGCACATTCTTCCTTTGCTCCCCTTTCTATTGAAGTGCTTCATTGTGAGTACTAATGGTGCCATTTCTGTTCACGACTCAATAATTCTAACTTCTCTTGATATTAGCAAGATTACTCAGCAAGGTGAAGAATTGCCTTTCTGAGTTTCTAAAGCGAGTTTCTTTTAAGCAATTTCTTTAAAAGGTGGCATTGTAAATACACATCTCTTTTATGTGCTTATTATTTCTGGGTCCTAAGGTACAGTGCTAAAGCATATAACACTTCTCACAGACGTCCACCTTCAGCAGTTGCTTTGTCATTGAGCAAAGCTGTAGAGAGGTTGTGAAAAATGTGTTAATGCGAGTTAAGCAATGCCTACTGGTTTGTCATCAGTAGGCATTAACCGTGCCTGGTGACCAGTTTGTCACCAGGGTTAAACCACAGAGTGAAAAGATTCAGAGGTGTTTTAGGTTTGCCTAGTTTTGGCAACAGTTTTTTTCAGGTGGCTCACTGGAGTGAGAAGATCGATACCTAGTGCGGCATCGTGGCTTTGCCCTTGAATTGGGACATTCAGCTCAACTCCCACTTAGCTGAAGAAACTTAAAGCTCATGTTCCTCATCTTGTATCACAGGACTGTAAGACACCGGGGCTTTTATTTTTAAGATTATTTTTTATAGATTATTGTCTCTTAACAGTATTTTTAGTGGTGTACAGCCCACATGGTTTAGCAACTCTCTGGTCCTGAGTTGTTTGTGTTCAAGGCTGCATTGCACAGTGGCCACGTGTCCACTTCCAGACACTTTAAGTCTTGTTGGGCTGGGACGGGGCTCTCTGAAGTGTCTCATGTTAACATTAACTGCTGTTTCCTCATGGTACCTGATGCACTCTGTTCTTACTGCAGGAGTCCCTAAGAAAAGATGCAGATGCCAGACCCTGAAAGGCCAGGAGCTGCGCACCACTGAGTTATAGTATTGTTGTGGTGATGGGTTTATTAGGGCTGGCCTCTGAGGAATGCTGTCTGGAATATAAGAATTTATAGACAAGCTCTTTTTTTTCCTGGCTCACCAAAGTTGCACATGTTCACTGACTAGTGTCAGATAGAATAAGGCTCAATAAATCTCCTCCTAGAAAAGTCTTTTGAGAAGATGCTGCTGTAAGAGTTCTACCACTCTTTTCCTTTTGTAATTTCTAGGGATGCCTGTTAGCCTGCCAAGGAACCATCTGCACATCCCTTTAAAGAATGGGATGGAAGTGATCCAGTGATGAAAGGCTTTAGTGCACTTTGGTTTCCAAAAGTATTTTTTTTCTCCCCAAGTGTTCTTGGGTTGTTTTGCTTTGTTTTGCTGGCTTGTCTACCTATGTTGTTCTGGCTGTTTGGAGTAAAGATGTTACTTGGCTAATTAAGATCCTAACTAACACAAATCTGAAGGCAAGCCAATATCCTCTACCTCCACTTCCCTCTTCCCTCTTTAGGACCTTGCTGTACTCCAAGTCTAACAGCAGACAGTCCCCACCTTGTTTAGAAGAAAAGTCGTCTTCTGTATTTGAAGACTTGCTGAACTATTCCCAGTCTGGACTAATGTGCTGGAACCTGTATGGAAAATTGATCTTGTCTCCTGAAAAAAAGCTCGACGGTCACAAGGAAATTGTTCACTGCTGTCTGATCCACAGCTCCCATTCTACACCAGCAAAGCCACTTGAGGTGACATGCGGGTCATGGAATTATGTGGCAAAACCCAGGCAGCATCCTTAGCTCAATGGCCCCGCGCCCTCACCAGTCAATCAGAGATGCACAGACTCACCTATGAGCTCTCGGTGTTCCAGGACCCAAAGACAAACAGTTTTCTTTGCAGCCTAAAGTCTTTAAAGTCTTTTGTGTTGCAGCATGGAACAAACAGGAGAAGATGTTTGCTTTTTCTTACGGGATCAGTCTGAGGGAGCTGGAGCTCTGAGTGAATAAGTAAATGCACTGAAAAAAGTCCATGCTCTGACTGTGCTTTAATAAGTAATTGAACTGAACACCGCAGTGTGTGATCCTAGTGGGACCGTTTTTGTTGTTGTTTTTTCAGCTTTCATTTCCTTTGGAGTTGTGGCTGCCACCACAGATCACAGCAGCAAAGTGAAGGGTGTGTATCTAAAGATACAAAAAGCCAATGCAAAATTTGGTTTGTCCATATTTCCATTACTGTCATCCCCAGCCTTCTGTATGCAGGTTAGCAGACTGGGAAGAAAAACATAATTGCTATAGAGAACGACAAATTTTGATTTTTCCTTATCTCAGCCACTGACATTTTTTCATCTAACCTTTCGGATTTGGATTTTGTTGAGATTTTTGGGTTGAAATTGGCCAACGGTTAACAGCATGATCAAGGATGATGCTCAGCTGGGTAGCCATTCCCTCAGATACCAGGGAATCACTGTCCTACCTGGAATGTTACCTTGGGAACTTTGCTAGAGGTGACTGTAATCCTGACCCTACATAGCTTGAAATTTTAGTACAGTTCACACATAAAACATGAAACACATGCACATATAAACCTCCGCCAAAGAATCTTATCTTGTTGTTACTTCATGTTCCTTTTGTGCAGGTCAAAACTAAAACGTGATGTATCAGGCAGAAGGAATTCGGGATGAAACACTTAGAAAACCAGCTTATTTCTGAGTGTGGCTCTGAAGGGTGCAAATGTGACTTTTTGACATCTTTAACATCTTTAACATCTTTCACAGTTTCACATGGATGTTCAGTGCAGCTCCAGCCCCTGCTTGCTCTCTGTGCTTTGATCCCAGCCCAGATCCAGGCTCTTTGGTTAGCCTGGTCAAGTGGCTTAGCTTTCAGCCTTCAAAGCTTACACTTAAAAATGTAAGATTTTTAGAACTTTTTCCCTACAACTCTTCTTCTTCCCTGTCTTGGGAGCGGGTACGACCTTTTCTTTCACATGGTTCACCTGGTTGGCTTTTTCCACTTCTGTGGGATGCCAAGAACTTCCCTTACATTATGCTTTCCTGAGTGAGTGTATCTCCTGCTGAAATTTGACCCCAAGACTCTTCACTTGTTTGTCCGCTCCCCTGCTGCTTCTTTGAGTTGGTTTTGACAAACAGAAGGATACTGCTGCGGTGATCACAGCCCTCTGGGGATGTCTCAGCCATTGTGGGAACGCAGTGATTTCTCAAAGTGTACTTGGAGCTCAGATCCTAAGGGGTAAGGATGAAGGAGCATTTACTGTTGCATGTGGATTCTGCTGTGATCTCTCATTTCAGGTTTTGACTAGGTTTTCTTATCTCTTGATGCTTTGCCTTACCCATTAGAACAACTGAGGATATCATTGGCTGCGTGTGCACTTCTTGCTCTAAGACCTTTCTTTGGATGACAGGTATTTTTTTCTATTTTTTATTTGCTTAGATGCTGCTATCAACTCTGCTTTTATTGAGTATGCTGTGTCTTAGTACACTGCAATGTGTCCATCTGGTTATCCTTTCTCACTCAGCATCTGATCAATCAGAAGTCCTTGGTTACATTCAGTGTAGGATTCATCTGACTGGTGTAGAAATCTGTCTCCTATGATACGAAGAAAGGAACACAAGGAAAAGGAGTTCTTGGCTTCTGTTCATGTTATTGTGTGTCAGTTGTCTACAACAGAGCAGGTGAGTTATCTCCCGAGTGAGCTCTTTCTCCCTGCTGAGTAGAAGGGCAGTTGTATAGAGAGGAGAACAGAAAAAGTCAATTTTTTCACATTGTGCCAAAACTCTTGAAGACTTCATTGAAAACTGATTTCAACTTTGGAGGCAAGAGTTGTCCCCAGTGGCCATTGTACAACTAGAAATTTTTCTTGTTCCAGCACTGCTCTGTTTTTTCTGTCAAATCCATGTGATTGACCTCTCCAGCTCCCTTCAGATAGGACTCTTCGTGCACCTCCATGAAGATATCCAGCAGACGTGGGTCAGGAGCTTTGTTATATTTCTGCTTTTTGTCCTTTTGTTGCATGCCCTTGCTTGTGTTTACTCCTTCAGGCTGGACTCTTTCAGACATTTGTATTATGCCTCTAAGCTCAGTTCTCTGCTATAGTGAAAGGCAGTTCCCTTAAGACTTAGGCAAGCATTGCACAAGAAAACAAAGGCCTGTTCAACTTGCTGCTGGGAGACAGTATTTACTCTCTGGCTGACATGTGTGCACTCTCCTCATGAAACCTCAGCTGTGTTGCAGTACCGGTGTACTGGAAGATGGAATTCTCCTTGAAAATAATCTAAACCACCTTGCATAAAAGTAGGGCTTAGAGAAACAGGGCAGAAACAGAACTACTTCTTAGCTGAGGGCTTTCATCTTAATATAAAACACATTAGAGCAAACAAGTAAGAGGTAAAGAATTCTTACACACTTTGGTGTCACAGCTTATGCCACCTGAGAACATCTCTTCACACTTCTGCCATAGCTTGTTAGGACGGGACATTCTCCTGTCACTCCTGGTGTTATTTTGTTAGATTCCTACCCTAGATGACCCAACTGGAGTTGCTTACAGCAGAAATACTCTTTTGATCAAGAAAGATAACGTTAAAAGGCAATGATACATTTTCCCCATTTCTAGTTTCTCAGCAGAATTATTGTGGTACCTGCTGTTGTTTTTTTCTTGGAAGAAGTCCCTTCTCCAGCAGAGGGAAAAAGAAGACTTTGAAAGCAGCTCATCCAGCATGAGATTTAGTCTTCTGCAATGTACAGGGACATCTACAGCTCGATCAGACAGTTTGTGTGAGTGAATGAGCAAATAAACTACATTTCAAGATTTCCCTTAGATTATTTTTTTTTCCTCTCAGTAACTCTTGGCACGGGGGATATATCCATGGTGTTTTATTTGATTCCTTCTCACCATATTTGCAGTGTGGCAGACTCTCCCCAAGGTCTTTCCACAAAGGCTCGTTTTGCTATTAGCCCCGTGAACGTAGGTTTTCCTCTTTGATCTGTACTGTGTGTGGTTTTGGCATGATTCTTAAATGGGCTGATTAAACAACTGCTACTAACAGCTTCCCCTGCTTTCAGGAGTCAGCTCCCATTGTTCAGGGGCTTTCTGTAGCAAAAGGGAAGAAACAGCACTGGTACAAGTGCTTACATTAAAGGACAGAGGAAATGTCAGAAAACTCTTTCCCTTCCCTCTTGGTCCAGAAACATTGCAGTAACTCAGTCACTAGATAGGCAGTGTTGAATTGTTCATAGCGTGAGTGTTTTGAGCAAAAGGGATGGATGCCCGTATGCTGATGCTGAGCCAGATTGTCTAGATGAGAAATCACTGAGCTGAGACTGGCTTGGTAATTTACATCTAGTTCTGTGTTTTATATATCAAAGTCTGTGTTTTGCAGTTTACACTCTGAATCTTTAAATGAAGAAATAAATTAAATTTCTCAGATGAGTGAGAATAGTGCATTTAGAGGGAGAGTACATTGAGACTTGGGAGCTGCTCAGGGAGGAGACCCGATATTCAAGCTCCTGTTTTCTGGCATGAAGCATCTTGCTTTTCTTTCTAAAGTGTTCCAGGCCCCCAGGAAATATGGAAACTGGTCCCTCCCTGAGCCTCCTTCAGCCTACTGAAGATGTATTGGGCATTTGGTCAAACCCATCAGGGCTTGCTATCAGTGGTGGCAGCCAGAACTCCCAATGATGTGCCATCATGCCAAGGCTGGTGTCCAAGAAGCTGCTTAGTTCAACATTGGGCAGTCTGATGAGGCTGAGACTGTAAGTATGTCATGGCCGTGACATGGTCAGTGTTGTCCTCGATCTTGCCTTTGTGCCTTTCCAGTTGAGACAGGAACATTGCTTTCTGTGAGGCACTGGTGAGCCCCATCAGGTAGGACATTTGCAAATGTCCTCTCTTGTTGTCAAGACAGAATTTAAACTGGTACAGATGAGGAAACAGGGCTGATACATCAGTGAGGGGAATAGAAATGCTGTCCTAGGAGAGGAGACTAAAAGCTTGGCTTTGTTTGCCTAGCAAGTGGAAGCTGGGAAGTGATACCGTTGCTCAGTATAAATCCTTCAGGCTGGGGGTAAAGAGCAGGAGAAGAGCTGCTCAAGCCAAAGGACAAAACTGGCACGCAAGCAAATGACACGCACTGAATGGGAGTAAATTTAAACAGGAAATTAGGAGTGAAGTGGAGGTGCTGAAGGACCTCCTGTCCCCTGCGTGCGGTGCCAGGAACATCGAGCCACATACTTGCAGCATGACGTGTGGCAGGGCTGTAGCACCATGTCAGAAATCCTCTGCTCACTGAGAAAGCTGCATTGAGTACCGACCTTGAGAGAAACTGTTGTTTGCCACATGGCCAGAACGGAGTTTCACACTTGACCTCTTTCGAATTTCCTTCTTAATTGTGTTTGATTTGTAGGAAGCAACGAGTATGGTAGGGACAAATAAATTGAAAAGTTCCAGCTCTGCTTCTTAACGCTGGGACACGTAATAGCTCGATTTGCTATCAGTTTGCTGGGCTAGTCCTCTACAAGCAAGAGGAATTTGCCCCCTGGCAATTTTTCTTCACTAGAACCCTGCAAAAGGAAGTGAGGTTTAATTAGCATTTTAAAGTGGACAGCCTTGAAGTTAATGATATTCAATAAAGAAAAATTGTTTTAACCTTATTTGCACTTTTCAATTTACTTATTAGAGGCCATCTGTTATATTTTAAGCAAGAGCACTGGGAGCTAAACTCTCAGATTGTCAAACGAGGCTAAGCAGAAGGGAAAGAACAGGCTGCCTTAAATGAGCAATTAGACTGCTTTTCTTAAATTTCTCATTTTTGTGTCAAAAAGCAAACGGTCACCATTTCAAGCAACAGCTAAGTTGCTCTAATGACATCTATTTTTACAGGTGCTCATCAGCCCTGGGAAATGTCACTTGTCCTCAGATCTCAGACGTGGCCCAAGGATGAAATTAGGAAAGCCAGAAGTGAGGTGGGGCTGTTGAGCAAGTGAAGGTTAAGAATAAGGATTTCTAGAGGTAAGTCATCAGAAGAAGGAAAACTGAGGTGTGCATTGGTGTGCAGCTGAATGAGTTGGCCAACCTCATAAACAAAAGAGCATGGGAAAGCTGTGGTGCTCTTTGCTTTTGTCTTTGCTGCCAAGTTATCATCTCAAGCTTCTTTCTGTCTAACTAACGTGTGGGGGAAATGGGCACTACCCATAGTAGAAGAAGATCAATTTAGGGGCTAGTGAAGCAAAATGGGCATACACAGGTGCGTGGGGCCAGGTGGAGATGTGTGAGCATGCTGAGGAAGCTGGCTGATATCGTTGTGAGGCTGCTCTATCATCTTTGGATGGCTGTGATGACAGTAGTAGGTCTTTATTGACTGCAAAGAGGTGAATGTTACTCTCATCCTCAAATGAAAAGGAGATGCAAGGGAACTGTAGACTGTTCAGCTCCACCTCTGTCTCTAGGAAAGTTACAGAGCAAATCTTTCTGGGAACCATTTCCAACAACAAGAAGGAAACACTGAATATAGGGACCAGATCTCCATTGACTATCATAGCAATTTGAGTCCTAAAATTTTCTGGCTTAAGGTTGAGCTGACTCCCACTGTACCTCCAAGATAGTGGATGATTTTGCAATGTTCCTGGGTGGAACAAAAGCCTTTGGTACAAAAAACAAATTTTCACAGGCCTAACTTAAATTATGAGTGCACATAATCCCCCCTGGAAGGATGGGAAATAAAAGCAAAATGTCTTCTCCAAGTCTATACAAAAACCTATGGGCGCCAGCAGAGCTGGTGCTGTGTGTCTGGATTTGACACTGAACATTCATGTATGGATGTGGGCAATCCTGCTGGATTATTAGATGTCCTGCTGTTCAGTTGAGCAGGGGCTCTGGATCCTGGTCTGTATGGGATTTGTTAGCAGTGGCTGTAAGATTACCAAGCCCAAAGTGGAAAGAAATAATCCCTTCTGCAAACAAACACAAGATGGGATCAATGCAGTGCGTTGATAACTTGTTCCACAGGAGCAGCACCTTAAATTGCACGGGTGGAAATCCTATGTGTCAGAGGACATTTGAAGAATGATTCCACAAATGTTTGCAAATGTCGATCTTGGCTTTGCTCCTGTGGTTTGTCACACTAAAGTTAGACTGAAGTTAAACTTCAGCCTGTGAGATCTTGTGGGTCCCAAATTGGCAAGGAGCTGAACCCACCAGCTCCTATTAGCTTCAGGCTTGCTCTGAAATCACCTGCGTTTCTGTCTTGAGAGAGTTACAGAAAGAGAAGGGGGGAGAAATGTAAACTAGAGCACTCTGATTCACAACAGCACTTGATCGTTACAGCAAAACCCGACCAAAGCAAACCAACTATGAAGTACCTGTAGCAGTGAAACCCAGCTGCCAATGATTTTGCTGTACAGAACAGTCTTTGGTACGCTTAGTTTGCTGTCAGTGCTAAAGCCAAATGTCTACATAATGAAATAGCTTTTTAAAAACTTGGCTTTTTTTGTCTTTCCAAGCCTAAAAATGCTATTTTGTGTTCAGATCTATAGAGGGGGGGGGGGAAAAAAACAACACACAACTTGAGGTGACTTTTGTTTTAAGGCTGTTTTAAATTTATAACAGAGCTGGCTAAAATGCTTTTCATCAAAGTACAAAAGTTTCATGCTGTAATTAATGGCAAGTGATATCTAACGCAATAAAACACCATCATTTCAGTGTTCTTACAAGACTATTTATGACTGGATATTGAAACTGATAATGATTCTGCCATTTGTCCTCATAATTTATTATTCCAAGGAGAGGCAAGTGGTGGTAAGGGTTCACGATCCGTTTTATGGAAAGAGTGCTGAATTCGGCTTTTTATGGATGTAAATGACAATGCTTGGTGCTGGGCAGAAAGTGTGTGTGTGACAGCGAGTGCAGACCCCGTTTGAAGGGTCGAGGTGGGGAGCATTAATGGTCCTTCTGAGCGAGGGAAGCCCTTGGCTGTGTGATCCCATTGCAGCTAGCTACTGGGACCAGTGCAACGAGTGGGTCGTTTCCACAGCAGGGTGCTTTGGAGGACCAGGGCAGAATTTTTCTGGAAACCTCCCACCTGATTTCTGAGCAAGATAATCTCCTGAACTACCGCTTTGGGAAGCCAAAGCTGAATTCACTATAAACAACCCTACCCAAAGCTCGTTGAACAGAATGAAAAGAGTTCCTAGCTCTGGCAAGCCTCGTATCAGGCTGAAACAAAAGCTCTGTTCCAGAGGAAACTTCCCTTGGCCTTGCCAAGTGCCAGCCTGCATCCCTCTGGGCACAGCCCATTCCTTTTCATAGAATCACAGAATCATTGAGGTTGGAAAAGACCACTAAGATCGTCTAGTCCAACCATCCACCTACCACCAATATTTCCCACTAAATCATGTTCCTTGGTGCCACATCCCCATGGTTCTGGAACACCTCCAAGGATGGTGACTCCACCACATCCCTGGGCAGTCTGTGCCACTGCTTTACTACTCTTTCTGAGAAGAAATATTTCCTAATATCCAATCGGAACCTCCTCTGGCACAACTTGAGGCCATCACCACTCATCCTATCACTGGCTGAGGCTGATTTACCGAATGCTTGGGTTCTGATTCACACCTTATTCAGGCTTGTGGAAACCTGGAGGAATTTCTGTAATTTCTGTAAAGTCAATATTGACACAATTAATGGAAAACCTGAGTGAAGTCAGACCCTGGGGGTTATTTTTTTGGGCCTAGATGGTGCTTCATCCTTCTGGACTCTGGGACTGGGAGGTTCATGTTCCCTAGACTACAGCCTTCTGGTTGTTCATAACGCTGCTGTTCATTTGCTGCAGAATAAGGAACTGTAGGTAAAGAATTGCATTTCCATCAATAGCCCTAGCTGCAGTCTCATGTCTTCCTTGCTGCTTTGCAAATAGCTTAGAGTGAGCCTGCTGCCACAGAAGCAGAGCAGGATGTGATCCATTTTCTTTGCTTTTCAAGTGCCATGGTCCCCTTCTTCAAGCCTCCAACATCTCCCCGTTTATTGTAATCAGCATGTCAAAAGGGAAGTTGTTCCTTTATTGGAGGTTATCCGTGTCAGGGGAAGTTATGTTCCCATCGCTACCTGGGGGCCCATCAGCAGATAAAGATGGAGAGCAGTGACTCAGAATGACTTTGAAGCAACACCCAGCAGCAACTGAAGACAAGAACATAACCTTAGCTGACGTTTAATATAACCCAATACACAAATAAAGCCATTCCACTAAATTATGCATCCTTTTACTCTTGGCTGTTGTTAAAGGAAGGGGACAGGGAGAGTGTTCTCTCCGTGTGTTTCTTCCTTTCCAGTGTTGGGAGCTGAGTGACAGATGCACACTGATGGAGCACAGTGCATTGATTTTTGCTGCTGCAGTACTTTATGCTCAAAGAAACACAGCTTTTAAAAGGATGGAGGACCCCTATTCAGAGAAAACAGGTGAGGCAGATGGGTGATTTTCCCTGAATGTGCCTTAGTTATCTGCTTTGAGTTAAGCAGGTGCTTTGTTGACCGCATTGATGTGAGTACATTCACCAGCAGGTTTGGGTTGAACTAAGCAATGGTTAAACAGCCATCGAGAAAAAGAAGGCAGTGGGGATATTTAGAAGAAAATCTGTTTCTGATCCACTGTTTGTTTGAAACCAAGAAATAATATGTTCACTTTTTTCCCTAATGGCACAAACACAGACATGTGCCATTGCTTGCGCATTATTCTCTTTTTCCACTCAATTCAATTAATTCATTGAGGTGAATCTATGAAAATATAAGTCGATTTTAAAGAGGACTCCTGCATCTTTAAGAGACAATAATAGCACTTTTCAGGATATGTGCATAAATTGAGAACAATCTGTCACATTGACGGACTCAGCTGACTCTTCTGTGAACACGAGTCCACACCACCAAAAAATGGCTGTGCAATTAGCATGATAGGCAAGAGGCATCTGAAAGGTCATTAAGGGGATTTGCTAGCTGCTCTGCCCTCACAAGCATGCATAGAGCCTGTCTCTGTCCTCATTTTTGTGTTGTAATCCGTATAGCAGAAGTCCTTTTGTTTCAGGAACCAGGCAAACATCCCAGGTTTTATGTTTATTTACAGGAGATGAACTTGCTTGTGAGTTGGGTTTTGTAAAATTGGATCCAGCTTTAACCAGAGCTGAGGCAGACCCTTGGCTTGTGTTGCTGGCAGCTGGTTTTCAGGGGAAGCATCTGGCCGGGGCAGGGGAGGACAGGACTTGGAGGAGGCAATGGGTGCTCAGGGGTAATTCAGGAGACACGGGTTTGCCTCCTGCTCAATAGTCCTTTGGTTTTGGGTAATGGGACAGGAAAGAACATGGAAGAAAGGATGAGGAAAGTGGGTTAGGGGGTGACAGGCTTGCCCTGCACTGAGCACAAAACCCCCATTTCATAGAATATAGAATCGTTAAGGTTGGAAAAGACTATTAAGATCACCAAGTCTCACCCCAAACTACCCCCACCATGCCCACTGACCACATTCCTCAGTGACACATCATGGCTCTTGAACCACTGCAGGGATGGTGATTCTACCACCTCCCCAGGCAGCCTGTTCCAATGCCTCACTACTCTTTCTGAGATTTATTTTTTCCTAATATCCAACCTGAACCTCCCCTGGCACGACTTAAAGTCATGACATCTTGCCCTATTTACCTGCGGGTGATAGGAACCTCCAACAAAAACAACAAAAAAACCTGATAGGATGAGGAGGGATGTCCTTCAAAGCTTGGTTAGATGCCAGCTCTCCAGGTCTGACAGGAGCTCTCACATTAATGTGTTTGCAGTACCAGGAGCAATATTTACCTTCATCAGGGCTTGGCTCTGTTCTGTCCCTGAGGGCTTGCAGAGGTGGCAGTCACCTGCACCTTCCCTGGCACTGGTCATCAGGCTACCACCCATAATCCCAAGGCTGCATGAGCTGACCCCAAGCCAGTTTTGTTTGTGAAGATATTGAAAAGAAAGAGATTTTGTTGTGTAATGTTTGCAGTCAAGGTTCTGGGGAGGGAAATATGGTCTCTGGGTCAGAGGATCTCATCTCCTGCTTGGCTCTGTGCTGACTTCTCAGCTTCAGTGTCACACACTCACAGAATCAGTTGGAGTTGGAAGGGACCCCTAAAAGCCATCTAGTCCAACTCCATGCAATGAACAGGAACACCCACAGCTCCATCAGTGCTCAGAGCCTCATCCAGCCTGACCTTGAATGGCTCCAGGGATGGGGCATCCACCACATCTAAACATGAAACGTCAGCCTGAAAAATACATGGGAAGCCTGTTCACCATTTACACAGCAGTGCTGGGCAGAGGACACAGCATACATTACCCAAAAGTTCACTGGGGAAGATGGTGATCAGGAAGGGAAGAAACTTCCAATGCCTTGCGAGCCAAGCTGTAAAAGGGGAAGTATTCGTGGGAGGCTGTGGCTGCTGGGGAGCAGCGGGTGGCAATTGAAGGGGGCTGAGCTGTGGGCGCCCACAGGCTGTGCTGCGGGGAGAAGCTCTGGGCAGGGCGGTGGGTGAGGAGGGAGCAGCGCTTCTCAGTGCATCTCGCTAGAGGGTGCCCGCTCGCTGCGCTTGCAGCAGCACACGCGCTCCTGCCCAGGCTTGGAGGTTTTGGGCTCCGTGCTTTCTTGCTGTCTCGCTCCGTCCTCTTTCATTGCACGAAATCGGTGCGGTGTCCTCTGCACGGTGCGCCTGGGCCAGAAGTGCTGCTCTGAGAGTTGGTGGTGCACAAGGTGCAAATTGGGTTGATAGTAGGCAGTTCGTTGTTCTGTACACGGGAAACATCCCTCGTCGTGGATAGGGTTCCCAGATAATGATGGCAGCCGCCCCCAGCCCTCCCTCTGGGAACACTCGGCGTTATTCCCCATGCCTTGGTGGGTTTATGTGCCTCCTGTGTCCCCTTTCCCATCTGTACACTGCAGGAGGGGACTTCATGGGGATGTTGCTCCCATTGCTGGCTCTTGGTCCCAAGAATCATGAACAAACATCTCCTGCGTGTTGTTGCTGTCCTCCCAAGGGCAGGAGACGTGCCCTCCTCTCTGGACTTTCTCCATGCTTCTCTCAGATCATTGCTTTCCAGATTATGCCTGAATTCCCCTTTTGAGCGTGCACACCCCTGTCAGACTGGGGCCCACAATGGTGTTCACAAGGACATTTTCCACCCCTCAAAATCATATCCACAATCCACTCCTCGATGAAAATGTTGGCCAGACCCAGATCTGAGGCAAGCCTACAAACCTGGGAGTGAGCTATTGCCAACCACTTGGTACGCTGTCTTTCAATCACTTGCATCCCTTTCTCCTTAGTTGTTCCTACAGACTGGAGTTAATAGTTGTGCTCTCTGGACCCAAAGCACGTAACAGCAAATTCACCAATGTCCATGGATCTGCCCATGGATACTACTGTTACCATCCTGGCAGGGTCTAGGGCAACTTTTCTGAAGGAATTATAATTAATTAAGAAGCAGCTTTTCCTTCCAAACAGGCTGAAGAGTATATGGAACACTCCAGACTCTTCCATATTAACTGGAAGCCCTATGGGAATAACTCTCCCCAGAAAGGTGCCACTGATGATGGTGCTGCTGATCCCTGTAGATTCCAATTGTCTCCTAATGAGAAACACAGTTTGAAAGAGAAGGGGGAGTATACAAGAAGGATGGGAGAAAATTGCTATAAACTCCAAATCCCCGAAACTGTAATCCTGCCCATTCACAAACACTCCCTCCAATACCAAACAGAGCTTTTACCTCCAAAAAGCCCACAGGGAGGAGGAACCCCCATTTTAGATCTGTAGTAATAGTAGAGCTTGGCTATAGCAGCGGTGAGTAATGAGTTATTGGGTAGATACAGCTGTGTCATAGTAAATCAGAAACAATCTGGTTCCCAAATACCAGTGGAATAAAGGCTTCCAACTCTTCCCTTGCCCGTCATAGAATCATTACGGTTGGAAAAGACCTCTAAGATCATCTAGTCCAACCATCCACCTACCACCAACATTGCCACTGACCCGTGTCCATCAGTGTCACTTCTCCAGGTTTCTTGAAGGGGACAGTGACTCCGCCACCTCCCTGGGCAGGGTGCACAGGTCTGGGGATGATTTTCCTTCTTCATCCTGTTGCCGTCACCCTTGGAACCAGACCTCAATCTGTATCATCTCTTTCTTGCTCATCCATCTGCAGATCAGGGTGGCAACATCCCATCCTTGTTCATTGCAGGGGAGTTGGGCTAGATGACTTTTATGGGTCCCTTCCAACTCAAACGATTGTATGATTCTATGATCTGACAAAGGGTGAAGAACATGGGAAGTGAGTTGGGAAACTGGATGGCCCATGGACATTTTCCCTTCTTTTACACAAAGTTGCTTGGGTTTGAGCTGTGTGGCTACTGAGTGAATGCAGCAGAACAGTGCTCTGCTCTCTGATTTGGTATATTTTCCTTCAGGGTGTTCTCCTTCCTGAATGGAGAGCTCATTCATTGGAAAAAACAATCTCTTGCATCTTCTCTCTTGCATTTTTGTCCTTCCCTCCAACTCTACCAAAGTTTGCAAGTTCACACTTAAAATACAAAGGAGAGCAAAAGGGGAATGTGCCTCATTTTTGGCAGTGCTGCACGTGAACCTTGCAGTTGTTAATGAGGAGGGACATTTTCTGAGGTTATGGCAGAACAAGTAGAAGTCCAGCTCTCCATGCCCGGCTCTGCAGAATGCAAACTGTTGTGCGGCCGAGGCTTTGAAATAAGTTATTCTTATTGTGATTCTTGTTTATAACATCAGATTCATTGTTTGCAATTTTGTTCGGTGGCATCCAATCAATAGCAGACAATAAAATATTATTTCAAGTGGCGTAGACGTTCCACGAGAATGTGATTGATTGCTTTAATTTCTGCCTTCCTCAGTGTTTTTACTAAACCTTGTCTTGATTTCTTTCCTCCTGCCTAGCTCTCTTCAGCATCAGCTGCTAAATAAAGTGACATATTTATTATATGAGTTTTATTTGACAGATTGCCGAGTGACATATTTTAGATTAATTTTTTCGTTTAAAGATGTATGTAAATGTGCACGTGAATTTATATATATATATATACACACACACACACACACACAAAGACGTATACATTGTATAAATACAGTGTGTGCAAGAACATGCTCAAGGCCAAAATTTCCAAGCACGACTTGAGACTTTAGGTGCTGTTCTTAGGTGTTTAACTTGACGCCCCTTTAAGAGCCCAAACTCAATTTCCAGACCATGCAGTTAAGGTGACCAAGTTAGCGTGTGTTTTGTAACACTCCCAACACTCTGATAAAGTTTATCATCTCTTCAGTTGGGCAGCAGTAACAGGCCGTGTGATCACTCTTGGTTTCCCAGGTCAACCAGGTTAACTTAACAGCCCACCACCGAGTAGTTCTATTAAAACAAGTCCTGGAAGATGGCTTGAATGTGTGTGTGTTGTTTTTTTTACAGTGTTGTGTCCAAAATGTTCATTTTGAAAAAAGATAAACCAGCAACAACAACAAAAAGGAATTTGTTGGGACTGTTTCTAATAACGCTCAGTCCCTCGTGGAACACCTTTCCTTCTGTGAGTCAGGTGTGCATGGAGGTTAAAGTCAAGCTCTTTTCATGTGCAGATATGGGCCGTGGGATTTAGTGCACCTCCTAAATTGTGGCCTAAATGAGCTGTTTCTCCCCGTAAATACTGCATGACTCCAAGTTAGGTGCCCTGAGACTTAATGGCCAGTCCCAGAAATAAATGTTCTGGAGGAGAGGGCTCTGGGGAGATCTCACTGTGGCCTTCTAGTACTTGAGGGGAGCTTATAAGCAACAAGCCCACTGTGGGGTCTGTAACTGAATGGGCCTTAAGGTCCCTTTTAACCCAAGCCATTCTATGATTCTATAATTCTGTGATGTCATAGAATACATGGCAGCTGCTTCCAGCTTTAAGATATTGGGCTGTAAATCCTAGTCTTGGTTGTGGACTGAACTTCATGATGTGCCCAGCCTGCTCTGGATAAGGAGTTTCAGAGCTGAAGAACAGCTGGGCGCTGTGAAACATCCATTCTTGATCCCCAGACGACGACTTCTTTTTTGTGCTAATCTGAATTTTTCATTTAAAATGGAAATTATCTGAACTTGCTTAGCAATGTAGGATGTTCTCATAGCAGAGAAGCATTAAAGACTACCCAGGCTCTGAACTGCGTGCTGAAAATAGAGTACATTTGTGTTTATTTTCTAATCCTTTCAAAATGCTGTTGAGGTAGGGCTTAAGCTCAGCCACGTCCCTTTTCATGAACATAGCTTGTTGTCTCTGAGCTTAAAGAACACAACCAACAAACAACCAACAAATAAATCCTATTACTCCAAAATATGATTAGTGTTCTGGTTGGAGTTATAAATCACCTTCATTTAAAATGCACTGTTGCTACAAGTTAGGATTTGAAAGTACAATCATGCAAATGCCATTTGCAATGTTTTCACTCTAGTAACCTTGGCAATACGGCAAACACCTTTCCTGTTTGATACATACAGTTTTGGAATTTCAATTGTAATGCAGAGAGGGAAGCTGCCAATTTGTGCCACTTCTTGAAGGGGAGAGGTCATTTCTGGGGCAAAATTTGGCTGCCTCTGGAGCCATGCCTTTTAAGTCCACTGGATTCTGGTGCTTTGTTTTATGTTGTTTTACGCTGGTTATATCCAGCTTTACAATATTTAAGCCCTTCTTATAAATCAAAATCACGGAGCATAAATATTTATCAGCAAAAGAAATAAGCTGCACAGTAGACAAGCGCAGGAACAGAAAAAGCCAAGTATTGCTTATAAAGGCAAAAACAGCGAGTTATGTTTTCATCCTGTCAAAAGTTAAAGTGTAAAAGCAGTCACAGATGCAAGCACCTTAATTCCCTCTCCATTTGATATTAAACACCCCAGATCAGTGTGGATATTCATGCTGCAACTTTGGGGCTGGTACAGGGAAAGAGTAGAGCTTCCCTTGTTCACTTCTGCTTCCTGCTGGACCAGGCACACAACCTTGGAAACAGCCCCCATCCAGTGCTGCTTCACCTGCCAATGTCTGCTGCTGGTTCCCGTTGGTGGACCTGGAGTGGTAGGTCAGCTTTGACCACTGTAGTGTTGCTACCTGCCTGCTGGGGTGAAAGGGATGCTTTGGAAGAGGCATCTCTTTGTGAATGTGGTAGAGCCAGAATTTCTGCTTGCGGGTGGAAAAAAACCAACAACCTCGTGAGATGTAATGAGAAACTGACCTTCGTTAGTCTTTGCCTTCCCACTAAAAAGTTGCTCCAACATTTCCTCACACAGGAGGCTCCTCGGCAATGCTGATATTCCAATGGCAGCCACTCTAAGAAATTCCTGTTTCCACCTTCCTCAAGCCATGGCTTTCTGCTCCTGGATATCAGTCCTGTTCTTTGAGCTGGGCACACCTGAACCTGCTGTACTTCAGAAGGTGAGAGAGATGGCAGCATGTCAGCACCTAGAATCACAGAATCATTAAGGTTGGAACTAAGATCACCAAGTCCAACCACCAACCCATCCCCACCATGCCCACTAACCATGTCCCTCAGTGCCACATCTCCATGCTTCTTGAACACGTCCAGGGACAGTAGGTCTACCACCTCCCTGTGCCAGTGCATTACCACTCTTTCAAAGAATAAGTTTTCCTGATATCCAACCTGTTGCTTTCCTCTTGTGTTTTCAGATGTTGGAGGCAGGGATCAACTCTATGCCATTGCTCTTGAGGTCCACCAAAACCTTTCCAGAAGGAGAGGCTCTGGCAGCTGTGATCATGAACAGGAAGCAGGAAAAAAAATGTTTGAAAGGTTATGTATGTACAGTGTAAATTATATAAATGCATTAAGTTGCCTGAAGAGGTTGTGGAGTTTGCTCCTTGGAGATTTCCAAAGATGTGGGTCTGCCTGGACATGGGTCTGATCACCCTTCTCTGAATGACTTTGATGGAGATGGGGTTGGAGCAGATGGACCCAGAGCTGACTCCTGATCTCAACCATTCTGTGATTCTGAAGTTGAGTGTATGTACAGAAATGGAGAGTTAGAGACCGTTTGGCTGAGTGCAGGGTGTGCCTGCTTGGCTGCTTCCCTGGTCCCTGTGTTCTTTTCCATGTGATCGTGATAGGAGGGATACCCTGGGTTCAGCCTTGTGGGGTTCATGCATGGGTGGAGAGAGCTTTTAAGGCAGAAGCAGGATGTCAGGAATTCCTCTGATTTACAAGAGCAAAGGGCTCTCATCATTCCTGCAGAAACAGAACAGCATCATGACGGGGCCTGTACCCCACTTTTCTGCAGTATTCACTTCCTAGAGATAGATTTTACTTTGAAATGAAACACCTTTCCTGTGCCTTTTCAGCATGGGTAGCTAGCATGAACATGAAAGCAGCCATGGGCTGGGTGCTGGGGCTGTATAGGGGCCCCTCTGCCTCTGCCAGGGCTCTTTGTGTGACTGCTTTGTTTGGCATTGCCTTTTCAGACAGGCATTTTTCAGCCCTTAGCGTTGTTCAGGTTCTACAGCAGAGTCAAATGTTAATCGGTGTGTTGTAGTAAAATGTTTTATGGGACACTTTAGCTTGAGCTGTACCCTCTCCCTTTCCACTGTTTTTTTCTCAAGAAGCACAAGGGGCTGTGTGATGCTGTTTGCCAGGTGTGAGCTCTCCTGACCACTCACCATCCTTTCAAGCAGGGAATGCATTTGGAGTACTAAAGTTGGAACTGGTGTTTCTCCTGTCTGTGGCGTGTGGACGATCCTGTTTGCATTTGTTGGCTTTCAGTGAAAATCATTGCACCCTCCCCCAAGAGTGACACCCATCCCCAAGGACAAGGGCCATCTCAGGCATCTTGTTGTCCGAAGGGGTTCATGTTTTTTGCCCATCTCCTTAAGAAACCCATCCCATGTCCAACCTTCCTTATCAGAAGTGGCACAGTGTTGAAAGTGGTTCCCTTTGGAAATAAATTTCTGCATCACAAAGATGAAACTGTTGTGTCCATGGCTACCATGAACAAATGTGTTCTGAGAAGACTGACTCAAGCCAGAGGTAAAGATACTGCTCGCACCTCAGCTGATCTCAACAGCCATCTGAAACCCCTCCTGGAAGTATAAACTGACACAGCTGCAAACCAAGATGTTATTTGGACACTTTGGGGAAATTCCATAAAATTAAATAGTGATAGGAGCACGAGAATTCTTGAAGTATTGAATATGCGGCTATGTATTTTTTTTTCCCCATATACTGTAGAATTTTGTGCAGATCAAGATCGTTTATATGAAAGTCTTCAACACTTCATTTTCTATTCCATTTTGTTAGCAGGATCTGAAACAGAAAACATAAGTGGCCATTACAATATGTACAGCATCCTCCTAAGGATTTTGTCTCTGAGATCCACAAAAGAAGTGTGTTCTTCATCAGTTAAGGCTGTCCCTTTGTCAGCATTTCCATTCTCTCCTAATCCCTCCCATTGTCGGAGGCCTTCATCCAGCTGCAAAGATAATCCTTCCACTTGGAGGCCTAGGCTCCAAAATTCACCCTCTGCACAGAATTTCCCAGACTTGATTTAATGTTTTGGATTTTGCTCAAATAAATAAGAGGCATGGCAGTGTTGAAACAAGAATGAACAAATGCATCTTGTCTTGTATTGGTACTGTGGAAGCATTTCAAATCACGAACTTCTGCAGGAAAAAGGGCTGGAGGGGAAATTTCCATGCATGCTGGAAACAGGTATAGTAAATAGCTGGGCTGTTTTCTACTCTGAGTCCCAAAGGACCTGGATCTGTTCAGGGACTACTCATTTTTTTTTTCTCCCTCATTTCCCAAATGTTTCATTTTTCTGCCTTCTTCTTTTGGCCTTCACCTGTTTGAACCTGTGGGAACAGCCATTAATGACTGAGGAGTCCCATCAATGAATAATTGCTAGCACCCTGTAATTAGTTGAACTAATCAGAGGTGGTTTATTGTGATGGGAAAATAAGTGTAGAAGAGCCACCACTGTGGTTTGCAGGCTGGAGATGAAGCTGCTGAGGTGACTGCTGGCAGACAATGAATGAGAGAAGCTTGAGTTTGGGTTTTCTACCAAGATATTAGGTGACTTGTGGTCTCGTAGCCCTATATCTAGGCGCCTCCAATCCCTGAGCCACAGTTAAGCTGCATTGATTCCAGGTTTTGTTACCTCACCATGACTTACTCCTTTTTTCAACTTGGATTGCAATGTGCCTTGGATGGAAAAGCTTTGTTGCTGTCTTCTCTTGCCTCTTGTTTATAGAAGTAGTTGTGATCTGCAATGAGGGGTTTGAAATCACAACCCTGGTATTTGAGGGGAATCTCTACAACCTGATTCCTTCTCAGTTTGGAGAACTCTACAACTTGAATACTTGCATCACTATTCTTCTGCCCTTTGGGTTGCTCTGGTTTACCAAAATGTACTGTTTGGGGTGTATTTTGTGATGCTGACCTGAGTGAGATAGAAGGTTTTGACATGTCTTTTCAGCTGTGAGATACTCAACCAAAACTCCTACATCAGACAGTGATTGGGGTATCATACCTAAGGGGCAAGGGTGGACCCTACACAGAACCTGGCTGGGAAAACACCAAAATGCCATTGTTTTTTCTTTCTGGTTCTTTAAATTTTATAGAATGTTCCTGCCATTCTGCCATTTCAGAAGAACCACATCCCTGCCTTCTTTCCCTTCTTTGTGCTTCCTTGGATACGTGCCTTAAGTTGAAAATGATCATTGTGTTTTGCTTTCCTCACATTCTGACCACACCTCTAGACTATGGCTTGGATGAGCCACTTGTGCCAGCTTTTATAGTTTGCTGACAAGAGACTTGATTTGCTTTTCCTTTTCATAACTGATGGATGTGAATGATAGGAGAACAATGCTCTTTTTATTTTCTCCTGAGGAGGGATCCTCACTTGGATGGGAGCTCCTGGGTTGTTCTGTTCAGAGCTTGTGTAGAAATTTATGGAAGGATGGTAGAAGGTAGTTTGTGGAAACTATGTTGAGTGGTGGAATTTCTGGCCAGGGAGAAATATCCTTACTTAAAATACCTGAAGTGGGGATGAGTTGAGTGGTCACCTCAGAAGAGAGAAACTGAAGTTGCATCACTACTATAGATTGAAAAGCACTTTTCTGCATGCTTACAGTCTGTTGGATGTTGTAGATCAATTGTTCTTCTCCTCTTGCACCTTTCTCACATCATATGAGCATCTCAATAACCACTGAGCAGGGAGAATGTAGAAAAGAGCTTTTGATCCTTACCTTCCTCTCTTTCCTTGTTCTCTCTCCCCACTGAATGTCTGCAAGACCATGAGGTTGCAGCTTTGCAGAACCAACTTTTGAAATGTCCTGAAATGATAACCGTTTCCTACCCAGCCCTACGCCTTCTGGAAGGGCTTGAGCTGCCTCAGGTGATTTGCAGGACATGGGTACCTCTGTGTACCCAAATGCCCGCTTCTCACAAAGAAACATTTCTGTTCCTCTGACACTGTTTTTATGTCACAGTGATCATTTTTCATTTTCAAAGACCGTTGTTGCATTCCCTCCAACTATCAGCTTGCCACTCCTTTCATGTGATGTATTGGGGACCCTTTGGGGACTTTTGTGAATACCAGAGATTACCTTCAAAGAAACTGTGTTTTTCCTGTTTTACTTGCTGGCTCTCATCACTTGTTCTTCAACCTAAAAAAACCCCTAACCCCATGAGAAGGAAACCAGACAGTGTTACACCATCAGGATAAGATGCAAACTGTACCTTACGCTGCCAAGCCTGCAAAGCACGAATTCAATCCCAATTTAAAGTTGTTTTTAAACACTTAGGCTGCCTGCACAGCTCACAGAAAATCTCGTTTGTCTGGTCTACACGTCTCTTGGTATTTGTTCCACTTTATCTTGCAGTGTCCTCTTGTCTGTCTGCTCTTGGCAAGCGAAGCTTCATAAGCATTAGAGATGGGCTTCTCACACTGTAGACTTATAAATAATAATAGAAACCAATAACTGTTCATACTGTAAATGCAAGTTAAGAACCAGCTGTATCTGGAAGAAGTATTCATATTTTATGAGAATCTCTGTGCAGCCAGCGAGGCACACACATAGCTGTGCTGAACAGGTGAACAAATAGAAATTTAGGCTACAAATACTGTTTCCTAAACAGGATTAGGGGCCTGCTTGTTTTTCCAGAATCATTCTGTTTTTGCACATGGAGAGAGGTATGGAGCTCAGAAGGGTGCATGCAGGAATGCAGGCTTGTCTTCAGGTTGGATATCAGGGAAAGGTTCTTCACCACGAGGGCAGTGGACATGAAGAGTTTCCCCAGGGCAGCAGGCACAGCCCTGAGCTTTTGGAGTTCAAGAAACATTTGGACAGCTTTCTCAGATATATATTCTGATTTTTGGGTGGTCCTCTGTGGAGCCAAGAGTTGAACTCAGTGATCCTTATGGGCTGCTTCCAACTCAGGATATTTTGTGATTATGTTCCTCTCAATGAATCTTAACAGAGTTATTTTCCCCACAAACATGGCTTTAGACACAATCAAAAGATGTTAAAAGCGTGTCATGTTAATGACCTGTTTCATATTCAAGTTTGGTTCTAGAATTCCGTTCTCAGCCACTAATTTGAGTAACATTTTATTCACACTTGTTAACTGTCAGGAGACTCTCTAATTCAGCAGAAGTGGATATTCATCGATTTCCCTTTGATAATGAATTGATACAACACTGAAAACCATTGTCAGCCTTCCTGTACCTGTTGCAGTACCTGAAAAGCGTGTGTCATGTAGGCCAGACACTTCATATCTGACAAGGATGCCTTGGGGGAATTCTTGTGTTTGATTTCAGTGGAATAAATGAGCCCTGAAGAGAGCCAGTAAAAATATGAGACCACGGGAGCATGCTAATGTAGCTGCCAAAGTGTTTCCAAAACCTCCCCAGAATGTTGCCAGTGGTCCAGGACTCTCCTCCAGTTAGCAGCTGAAGCCTTCAAAGGTTCAGGAGTTTTACCACAGGGGAAAAAGTGGTGGGGGAGCAAACAGCATAGCCAACACTCTGATCCTAAATCTAAATGATTGACCAGCTTGTCTCCTTCTCTCTGTTAACCTAAACCATGTCAAACTGCATCAGATCGTCACAATAAAAGCAGCAGCCATCACCTATCACATGAACAGGCTGCCCAGAGAGCTGTGGGTGCCCCAACCCTGGAGGTGCTCAAGGCTGGGCTGGATGAGGCCCTGGGCAGCCTGAGCTGGTTGGGGGCAGCTCTGCCCATGACGGAGGACTGGAACTGGATGGTCTCTGAGGTTCCCTCCAACCCAATCCATTCTATAATTTTATGAATGGAAAGCAAACAGCAGCCGAATATGCATCTGTGGAGGAAACTGGAAAGATTTTGATCCTTAAAGTATGTTGAGTGGCTTGTAGTTTAATTTTTTTAACTGTGCTGGAAAACTTGATGGTTGGGACACACCCAGTTTGTTTTTAGAGCTCAAGGGAGTTGTCTGGATGTCAATGAAATTTGTAATGGCAACGGCACGGAGGAACCCAACAAATATGCGTGTGGCACACCGTTAAAGGAGGGATACTCAAGCATGAAGAATCATTTTGAATGACTTATTTCTACATCATCCAACCAGACCTGTTAGACATGGGGAAGCTTCAAATTCTGGCTTTTCTTTCAGACAGCAAAATCTCCAGAGGTCCCTTCCAACCTCTACAATTCCATGATTCTGTGGTTTAATCCAAATATTTCTTGAAATGGACACAGGGAGTGATCAGTATGATTCAACTCCTTGCAGCTCTGCTGTGGGGTTGCTCTGCTGGGTGCTGGAACAAGGTGGGAGCACAACATACGATCCATGCTCGTGTCTGAAGCAAGATATCTGGAGGCTGACTTTGCAGTGTAGGTCATCAAGCAATGGCAACTTTAAAAGGCTGCAAGGTGATGGTCTGAGCCCCATCTCAGAGTGTGGATTCGGTCCTTTAAGGGTGGGAGAGCACCGTGCTGAAGCTTGTTGACCTTATTGGGAATCTCAATGTACTCAGTAGCTCCGAACTGAGTGATAGGTACTCAGCACTTCTCTCCTAGCACATGTTCCTTGGTGCTGCCATCGAGGCTTCTCACGTGCAGCAGCCCTTCCTAGTGACATTACTAATTGGAGGGGAAAAATAGCATGAGGCTATAACAAATGTAAATGCCAGTCAGAGCTTGGACATGGTGGACTTATTTCTGCACAGGGAAGAAGGTACTGGAGGGGCATCTGGAGGGACTTTGCATTTTACAGCCCCACGTTGCGATCTGAAGTAATTCTAGGACAAAGCCATGGCTCAGTTAATCATGTAAGACAGTTCTGAGAGTGGGGGTAGGGCATAGCCTGCTGTTCCTCGTATTGATCAGGAATTAATGTCTAACCTTTAAAAATGCAGTGTAGAAGCTGAGTGAGACTGTGAAACCCTACTTTGTGCTGTCTGCGATCAGTTACCTCTGGGGACCCGCAGAGCTCAGGCTGCTGATTACAGATGCATTTGGAAGAACCCGAATTTTCAATTTTTCACATGAATCTCATAAAGCGAAACTGAGTCCTGCTGGGATTTATGAAAACTGGTTTGCTCTCCACTGCACGCAATACATCTCCTCCTTTTCTAAGTTGGGAGAGTGCTCCGACGGGAGAGGCACCACAAGAATTATTCCACCCTCAGCAAGTTAATTGCTGCATCGTCAAGTAGTACAGTATCCATCCTGTCCCTTCTGCTTTCTCTCTCTTCTCCCCCCCCTCTTCCTCTCCAAGAGCTGACGTGTGATGTCTTTTATTTTTTTCTCCCTCTTGCCATCTGTTTCGTGTTTGTGACTTGGGGAGGGTGGGTGTGTGGTAGTGGAGCTTGTGATGGAGTTTGCTGGTGGAGGCATTTCTTTCACCCAGTTAATTAGATTTGTGTTTTCCTTACTCCCAGTTCTAAGGGCCATGCAAATAAGACTAAATTATGCATTAGCTATATGCCCCAGTGTTTTAAATGCTCCTGTTGTTGGGGGACACCGACTCTATCCCATATTCCTCCCCTTCATAGAATTCAATTATATTTAAACTATTAACAGGGAAAGTCTAAAAATTCTATTAAAATGTCAGTTTAATAAATCTTCCAAGGTTTAATCTTTCATTTCTGGACCGGGGGAAGGGGAGGATGAATTATGACAATTTTAAGTTTTCCCAGCACAGCCCCTGCATGTTAAATTGTCTGTAACTCTCAGCGTTACAGAACTTATCTCTATTTGTAAAACAATTTGAAGCAATGGGAGGGTGCCCAGGGTATTTGCTGGAATACTTCAGGTCTTGTTGTGAAACATATGGTGGCTGGGGCAATTTGGACCCAGGCTTTTGGTTTAAGCTACTACAGAGAAACCAGAGAAACAGAGCAGTTCACGCCCACTCTGGAGATCATCTCCGTTCCCTCTGCTGGTTGTCCAAGATGAGGATATCTGGCTCTACACCTGTGATTGGCACTCAGCATTCATACTACACAGATCACTGTCGTCTTTCATTCTCTCCTTCTTCCTGTGCCATCTGAGGAGTCCCAAGGCATATGGGACCCCAATGGGCTGAGCGCCATGGTAATGGCTCCTGTAAGGAATGCTCAGGTTGGATAATAGGGAAAGGCTTTGCCCCAGAAGACAGTGGGCATAGAACGGGCTGCCCAGGGCAGTGGGCACCGCCCTGAGCTGTGGGAACCCAAGGAACGTTTGGACAACACTCCCAGTCATATGGTCTGATTTTGGGGTGGTGCTGCATAGAGCCGGGGGTTGGACTCATTGATTGCTACGGGTCCCTTTCAACTCAGGTTATTCTATGACTCTTTCCAGCTCTCTGTGTGCTGTACTTCAGCCCTGACCGAATGCCAAGACTGTGTCTCCTCTGTTTTCTTCAGCTCACTTTTGATTTGAAGCTGTTCTAGTGTCTAGCACACAGGAAGCTTTCTACTATCTTCTCTCAGCATTCCTGTGCTTGAAATCAGGACTCATAAATGACCATATAAAGAGATGGCAACATTTCAGCACAAATAAAGAAAATCTAGCTCTTGGCCTTCTATATCTACATCTGTAGCACAGAGGATGCAAGCAAGGTGGATGTCTAAAGACCCAGGACATGAACAGAACATCCAGGAGTGCCCTGTGATGAGGCTGCTCCTTCCAGTTAAAGATTCAAGAGCTGAACAGCAACTTGTGTGGGGTAGGAAGAGGCCTTTAAATGTCACCTGGTCCAACTCCCCTGCTATGAAAACAGACACTTATAGCTCCATCAGGTGCTCAGAGCCCCACCCGACCTGACCTTGAGTGTCTCCAGGGATGAAGCACTCACCACCTCTCTGGGCAACCTGCACCAGTGCCTCACCACCCTTAGTGTGAAAAAACCTTATATTCAGTCGAAATCTCCCTTCTTTTAATCGTTTTCCTACGTCCTAGCACAACAGATCACCCTAGATGAGGGTGGCTGTTGCAAAAAACTCTGAGAGGCAGGTCTGACCTATGGAAACAGGTTGCAATTTGTGCTGGCTCTGCAGGCATTGCTTATGCACTGGGGGCAGATTCAGGAGTGGGAGCTAACCCACCAAATGTGGGCTTTTCCAAGGATACACGCTGAGAAGAAAAATACGTCTATCTGTGGAATGGACAGAGGCTGGAGTCAGTGCATTTGAGGATATTACATAGGTCCCCCCAACAGCCATGCTTAACAGGGACCCATGTGGTGCCTGAGGAGCAACTTTTTGTGGAGAGCCTTGCATTGCTCCCCAGAATGGAAGCACCTGGCACAGCACACAAAAAGTCCAACTTCTCATCGTGATTCCTTCTTGCAACCATGTTTTCAACTTCTCTCCGATGTTTAAGCCCAGAAGAGTGGAATTGCCCCATTCCAGCCCTGGGAATGGAGAAAGTCAGTGACCAGCAAGGAGGGTCTAAAAGTTCTTGGTACCTTCTGGAGAGAAAGAGAAGAAAAACAATTTGATCCAAAGCCTTGGTCAGCCTGATTGCAGAGATTAGCTGATGTCAGGCTGTAGGGAGAGCGTGTGGGGTTCAGTGCTTTGTTTGGGTGAATAAACCATGCATGTTCATGGAATATTAATTAATAATAAATGAACACGCATGAATTATTCATGCTCACAAAAGCAAATTTGCCCTGAAGGCATAGCGCAAGACAGGTTTTAAGATTTTTTTTTTTCCCCCCAAACTGGGGGACGGATTTGTATAGGGCATAACTGATTGGTGGTAATTTGCATCCAAACACAGTGTGACTGCCACAGCCGCGGCTGAGCCACTGTATCTCAGCACACTGCACAGGCGCTCCCGCTCCCACTAATGCTATTTTAGTCATTCATTTGTCTTCCAAGTTGCATAGAGGGACCTACTTGCTTTGAATCCCATTTGACTCCAGCAGGCCAAAAGCGCTCCCCTGGGGTAATGCTGCTGCTGTTGCAACAGGGATGGATTTGTCCCCTCACGTTTGTTCTGCTGACAGATTTGTTCCACCAGCGTGTAGTGCAGATGTCTCATACATGATGCAGGATGTCAGGTAAGATTTGAAGCAGCGAGCCAACATAGAAAATGCTGTGTTTTAACTGTGTTAAAACACAGTAACTTCTGTGTTTTAACTCGAGATTATGCTCAAGATGCCAGAAGAACCTTTTGCTTTTGTTTGTTCTTCTTGTCAAGAAAACAAAACTTGTAAAATGAATTTCGAAAAAATAATGTCTTTTTGTCTTGATGAAGAGCCACCATGCCATCAGAGGCTGCCCATGACTTAGTGAATATCTTGACTCCACTTTGAGCTTGGCTTCACCAAGGCAGAAATGGTTTTCTGCCCATAAAGAGCTGCATGTGGGACAGGTGCCACCCTGGGGCTGTCATGTTGTTTGCTGGACTCTGTAACCACTGACCTTGCAGGGACCAGTGGTGTAACAGGTTGTAGCAATGCACAGAAATATGAGTGAGTGTCTTGTCAAGTTCCTGGCTCTGCTTATGGTATTTGAAGTGAAATGCAAAGATATTCAGGCCATCAAAGATTCTTAGGCTGCCATCATAGAATCATAGAACTACTTGGGTTGGAAGTTGCTCCAAGGATCACCAAGTTATAACCCCCTTGCCACAGACAGAGCCACCAACCTCCAGATCTGATACTAGACCAGGCTGCCCAGGGCTCCATCCAACCTGGCCTTGAGCACCTCCAGGGATGGGGCATCCACAGCTTCTCTGGGCAGCAGTGCCAGTTCCTCACCACCGTCTCAGTGAAAAATGTCCCCTGACATCTCACCTAAATCTCCCCTCTTTTAGTTTAAGACCATTCCTCCTTGTCCTATCACTGTCTACCCGTGTAAAATGTTGATTTTCTTCCTGCCTTTATGTATAGGAAAGCCACAATGAGCTCTCCCCTTTATCATCCAGTGTTATGTTGAGATATGTCCTCCACCTATTCCCATTACCACATAAGCTCCTATCAAGATACTCATACTATGCCTTTCCTTAAAGATGTGGGCACAATGTGGAAGCTGGACCTTGCTTCCTGCAGATGCTGGGTGCATTGCAGCTCTCTCTAAGTGATAAAACCTGCCCCTAACATTCTTCCCAGCTGTCTGGGTGGTGCATGTTTGTGACATGGTGGCTGAAGCCCTTATTTTGGGTGACCTGCTGGGGAAAGGGCTGCCAACAGCTCCAAAATTGGGTCAGGACCTGTGGAAGAGGAGAATGGTTCGAAGATTTGCTGGGTGCCCCTGGGGGGCTGGCAGGGCAGGAGAATTACGGCTGTTGTCAGCCTCCTGGACATCATTTCTGGGGAAAACTTAAAGGAATGTTAAAAATAGAGGTGAGGTCCCCAGACACAGCTCAGGTCTGCTATGAATCTGGCCTCAAACCGTTAAAATGATCTTAAACTCCTTTTTATTTCTTTTCCTATTTTTTCCCCCAGAAGCCTGCACTGACTTCCTCAGCTAATAAAGATCGGGGCCATAAACTCTGCTGCGTTTTCCCCAGCAAGGCCGTTCCTTTTGCTAAGCTTCTTCCTCCTGTCTTCAAGTTCCTGGTACTACATTTTTAGTTTCTACATTTCCAGCAATCCTTCGCTGCTGAGCTGCTGCAGTTTGATCCCTGCTTTTTATCCTGATTCCATAACAAACATGTTGTAAAGCCTCTGCTGCTGGTCTGCAGACGGTTTTTCCAGGAAAAGTGTTTCATGTATTACAACTTAAAACACGGGTGGATTTATTAGGATTTAATGTATTGGGAGCTAAGCCTTTGGTCTCCCTTTTCATATGGTGGTGGAGGCAGACAGATGGGAGCGATTTGAGTAATTTATATGTTAAGAAGTAATAATCTTTGCAGCCATTTTATCTGTCCAAATGCTTTTACCTTTGATCTTTCTGTTTTCGAGAAACACCTTGTGTTTTTTTTTCCAGACTTCTTCGCCTCCCAAAGACAAACATCCCTGAAGACTCCTTTGAGTGTTTCCCTCAGCTGAAGAGAAGTGATGTCTGATTGTCCTTGCCCCATCCAAATGCCTCCACAATTAGCTGCAAAACTTTTTGGTATCTAAGGGCAGAACAGCCAAGGGAAAAATGCTCTCTAGACCTTGAAAGGTGCATTGTCCTCTGACAATGAAAATCTGTAGCCCTAGGTCTCGTGGTATTTAGAAGTCAGTAGATTTACTAATTAATGTTGCTCACTCAATTAAAAAGCCCTTGATCTGAGCCCGCCAATAGATTTTTTGTATCTATAAAAATCTTTGCCTTGTGTCAGAAGATTTAGCAATTTCTTTCTTTACTTTCAGACCAAGGCTCAGTGGGATGAGACATGGGTGAACAAAACGAGCTTTGGTGCTCCACTGGGCTGGCTGCAGAGGCTGTCCTGGGCTGCAGCTGGGAAAGGGGCTTAACTGCAATAATATACAAGGCTGGGTAATTACTGGATTAAGGGTGGGTGGTGTAGCACTGGGGGATGGCACTGACTGAAGATAAGGTCTTGTTAGAAGAAGGCAATAGGGCCAGAGGAAGAGTGGCAAAATCATTCATGATGCCCCTTTATGAAAGGTCCCACAGCTTGTGGAATGAGGCAGATGCCAACTAAGTTTTACTTTATTCTATTAGGGCTATATCCAAGGAAGCTAGGAAGAGAAATATTTTTATTTCACCTTGTAACAGGGTAAAGACCATCAGTGCTACACTGCCTCTCTTTCACCTCTTGCTATAAATACGTGCTTGCGAGAAGGCTCTTCACAGCCCACTTTGTTTGCATGTTAATTGTTTTATCTGCCTGGCACTTTTCATCTGTTGTGTCTGTTGTTGTTTTCCAGTGGTAAATTCAAGCTGAGCATCACCATGAACTGGTCTTCGTAAGTTTTATATGGGAAATTCAAATACAGTTTTCTCCACAAGAAAAACCCCTGAAGTGAAAGACTAGATAAAGACATTTTATCCTAAGAACATGAGCACAGCACGATGCACAGATCTCTTGAGTTGACAGAAGTCCAGCTCTTTGCAGCATTAAGGCTTATTTCAGGGAATTTCTTAAGGAGTTTAGGCCCATATATGCCCTCCATTTAGAAATCCTTTTTTTTCTCTTGCAAGGTTCGCTATCTTGCTGAAGTCATGAGCCATAATAAAATCTCTGATCATGCTCCTTTTTTTAGAAACACTTTCATCATCATTTGTCTTATTATGCCACATTCCTTCATACTTTGCAGCATGGACATCCCTTATTAGCCTTGTGTGGGTAAAGTCTCTAAGTTTTGGGTGCTGTTGATGGCAGTGATAATAAAGTGTGGATGATTGGTAGGCTTGTGAAGTGTGCAACCCCTAAATCCTGTTTTAAATCAGAGGATTGCCTAAAGAAACAGTGGGTGCCCAATTTCTGGAGGTGTTAGGAAAAATTTCTTCTCAGAAAGATGCAGTGGCACAGGCTGCCCAGGGAGGTGGTGGAATCACTATCCCTGCAGGTGGTCAAGAACTGTGGAGATGTGGCACTGAGGGATGCGATCAGTGGGCATGGTGGAAATGGGTTGGTATTTGGACTTGGTGATCTTAGTGGACTTTTCCAACCCTAATGATTCTGTGATTCTTTGACACTATGATTCACATGCTGGGTGCACGCGGGATGATGCAAGCACACTGCAACCACACACCCACCTTGCAGACAAAGCAACTGTATGCATGAAGGTATGCTTCACATGCATCTCTACACCCATCAGAACTCACTGAGAGGGAGTTATTCACATGGTGTTTATAACAGAATCATGGAATCATTAAGGTTGGAAAACACCCCTAAGATCATCAAGTCCAACTGCCAACCCATCCCTCATGTCCACTAAACCCCCATGCCCATCATTTCTTCTGAAGTCCTTGCCCATCGCAGGGAGTTTGGAGCTAAATGATCTTTGAGGTTCCTCACAACTCAAGCCATTCTGTGATTCTATGATTTACCAAGCAGTGTCATTGCAGAGCTTACCTGCCATGTACATGCAACTGCCCGAGGTTGAAGTGGGAAGGAGATAGAGGTGAAATCCAGCAGGAGCAGAGTGGTTGGAAGGAAAGGCAGAGCTCTGAAATTTCAGTTCTAAAACTGAAGCAAAAGGGTAGGCGAGGTATGAGTAGCCCAAGCCTCCACAACGTCCCCCACCTGGTATCCCCCTCCCAGGGGGAAACTACCAGCCCTGGGAGGCTGCATGGGTTTAAAGTTGAGAAATGCAGTTCAGAGATGACTCTTTTGCTTGCCATGCGGTTGTCTGCTTTTTCTAAGCCTCTCAATTGGAGTGGATGTGACTCGTCTCATCAAATTGGCATCTGCAGTGTAGATGCTGATTTCAGCAGCAGTCACCCAGGGCTCCCGAACGGTCTGCAGGGATTGAGCCAAGGCAGCTGAAGGAGTCCTGGGCATGATTCATCTCTGCTTCCACTCCACGTCTAAAATAGGTCTGGAAAGTTGAGCTCAGAAAGTGCAGATTTTTCTCTGCTGGCTGTGAAAGATGCTGATGGTGGTCAGCTCAGCTGTAGTCCCCGTTGTGGACATCCATGTCATCAGATGGATCCTATCCAAATGGCTCCTGGATGGGTTTTTGTGCAGTGCTCAGCACATGGGCATGTCCTTGGTTGCTGCAGATGTTACTTTAGTATAAATAATACCACCAATGTGTTTGAGGACGCATAGTGTACTTCTCTCATTATTCCACCTCCATGTACATACACTTATGTCTACCACAGGTCGATACATATTTGTTAATATAAGAAGACTAAGAGTAGGGGGGCTGGATGGGTGAGCATACAATGCTTGGTATGAATAGGGTGAGATAGGCTGATATCATCAGACAGCATTTCTGCATCCTGATTGATTGAGGTGCTCTGTTTCCACATTAACTTGCAATAAAGTGCTCTCTCATGCCGATACGCATTCATCATGTGCAATTGTGGAGACTGTTTATAACTTAATTTACTCCAAGGTAATGATGATTATATCTAAATATTTATGGAGAGGTCAGTGCAAGTAAATTTCTCAGTAATTCTGTTTTGCTTTTCTTTTCTTTCTCTTTTCTTCAGCCAGCCAAATTATCTCAATGCTCCCTACAGACCTTCTGCTAATTCCTTTGTTTGCAGTGACAGTTAGTGGAGAAAGAAGGCTGATTAACTGCAGGCTGCCTCTGTACTGAGCCAGCCAAGAGTCTAACCAGAGGTGTATGGCGTGTCTCTCCTTTTTCTTTAAATTTTGAACTGCAGGAATGTCATGGGCCAGAGCTGTCTATTAGAATATATCTAAATCAGGCACGTGTTTGCGTTAGCAGCACAAGCTTCACACCAGTGCTTTCACAATTGATGCTCTCTGCAGATGTGAAAGCAGGTGGCACTGCGATGAGAGCACTGGTTGTTCTTCATCTACTGATGATTTTTTCAGTTCAGACCATAACTGATCATCTTTAAGGTGGGTGATATGAGAAAAACACCTTAGAGTGCCAGTTAATTTTGGAGTGTGGGCATCTCCCCATTTCTTCCATTTGCTCTTTCTCTGTGCTTTCTGTCTCACAAAACACACAGCACCAAGGAGTTCCTATTGCTTCTGATGGAATTTAGCCCTGTGGGGCTGTCGTCTGTAGGCACCTCACAGCCTCTCTGCTGATATGTAGGGCTGGATGAGCTGGAATTCCTCTCCCAGGAATTCCCAGAGGCATCATGGAGGATGGACCATTGTGTTATCTCAGAGAGTACAGGAATTTGATGATATCGACACGAAAGAGCTGAGAGGATGTTTCATTTTGATATCTTACAAGAAACATCTGTTGAGCACCATGCTTCTTGGCTCTCTCCACCACGAAGACAGAGCTTTGATACATCACCACCTTCTTTTCCTTCTCCTCCTCCATTGGCCATGTTTGTTGTCTTTGTGTAGCTCTAAGTGCTGTGCTGTTGTATTTTCCCTGGAGGAGCAGCAGAAGCCCAGCCACCATGCGTTTCCTGTGCTACACCATGCCAGAGGGATACCAAAACTCAGTGGCTGGTGCCAAATGGTTGTTCCATGTATCTGTGTATCGGTGATTTGGGGTGCGTATGCATTTTTAGATGCCCCTCAAAACACTGGATTGTCCAGCTTCAGCTGCCTGGGTTCAGGTGGGAAATGGGTCAGTGCCATCCTGCAGCTCAGCCTCCATGGTGCTGAGGAAGGCAATTGTATAAATCCACTGTAAGTCTGAATCAAATTCTGCAAGAGGAAAAAGATACTGAAGTGTATTGAACCACAGAGGAAAAAAGACTAAGTGCAATCTGCTCCATTAAAAATTTCATAGGCCGTTACTTTTACAGTGCAATTAGCTTTGCAATTTCGATGCTATTGGAAGACCAGCACAGTGGATAATCAGGAGCAGAAATGCCTGTGAAGGTACATTTGCAGAAAACCTTTAGGTTTTAGGTATCTTTCACATGGCATGCTCCTGACTGCACTCGTATGTCGATGACTGTTGTTCAGGTTGGATATTAGGGAAAATTTATTCTCCAAAAGAGGTGTGATGCGTTGGCACAGGCTGCCTGGGGAGGTGGTGGTCACTGTCCCCTGGAGGCGCTCCAGAACTGTGGAGATGTGGCACTGAGGAACGTGGTCATTGGGCATGGTGGGGTGGGTTGATGATTGGACTTGGTGATCTGCGTAGGCTTTTCCAACCTTAATGTTTCTATGATTCTGTTGTTCTTTCCTTCTTCACTCATGTCCATTTCTGAAGTTTTAGCAAGCAAGCTCTAGCCCCATGAGACTGCTGAGTTGCAGACCTCAAACCTGAGAGCACTCTCCATGCAGGAATCCTGGTGGGCTCTACTGAGACTCCACATCTCCTTATGTCCCAGTGCCCGGGCTTGGCAAATTTTGGTGGAAATTCATGGTGTGCATGGGGATAACCTTGCTCAACACAAGCTGTGGACAAGCAGAATCACAGAGTCATTAAGACTGGAAAAGACCACTAAGATCATCTAGTCCAACTGGTAGCCACATGGTATGGGATCAGGGAACTCGTTCAACTGACAGCAAGTCTGTGTTCCTTCCCCCACCCTGAACCCCATCTCTGCAGCATGCAGCCACACAAGAATCACTGATGAGAACATAAGATCTTATTCCTTCTGGCTGAAAAAGATGAATTTCCTTAAAAGCCCATACCCTGACATTTCAGAGAACTGGAGCTGAACATGAAGAATGCGTATTGTTTCTAAACAGATGCATGAATAACAAGAAAAAAGAAAGTCTTATATTTTTTAGCCAATCTCATGATTTCCAAACCTGACTCATGGTTTTTCTCATGCTTCATGGTGACACTGCCAAGCCTCTGTTGTCATACTGCTGAAAAGCTCATTCAGTTTTATCCAAATACCAAAAAAATGAGCAAAATCAGATCAGTTTCCTTGTCTCCGAAATTTGCACAGAGGTTGCATCTCTTTTTACAGTGCTGTGCCTTAGAAGAAGAAACAGGGGCAGGACACTGAGCTGCAACACCCAGACGTCCTCTGTTGTCCCTCTTCCAGTCTGTCTCCTTACAACCTTTGCCTTATTAAAAAAAATAAAATCATAATTCAACACGATTCATTTCTGAGTGTGAAACAGCATTGTAACATAGGCCACCATGAGGCTTTTGTGGTTCTAACGTGCACAGAATAGTAATTGTTCTGGAATGATTCCCACCTGGGAGAGGTGCCTCCACTCTGGAGGTGGTCTGTTCTCTTCCACACATGTGTAGCTGTGCTCCCTGATAGCAGAGACTTAGGGTAAATCAGGGATTCTTGTTGCTATCTCTGCAGGCAGCCTGATGTTGCTGAGCTGTGACCAGGGTATGCAGCACATGCACACTGCTGCTGAAAACCATCTTGCTAGGCTGTCAGGCCAGATGTTGGGCAACCAAATTTTGCTGGTGGGAAATCAGTCCCCAACAGGTAGCAGGTGGCATTTTCTTCCCTTTTCTCTAGAGTAAAAGGCTTTGAGAATGGGAAGTGAATACCCTCAGCCTTCCTCTCCTGCAGCTCTTTCCAACGGACAGTAGTATGGAGCTGGCACCAGCAAAGCCAGTTATTTGGAAAAAGAGAGAAGTGACACTAAGAAAATAGTGTCTCTAATGGGTCAAGACCAGAGGCAGAACATCCACGTAACTGCAATTTACAGACACTTTGACTACTGCAAATACAGCCTGGATTGGGCCTCAGAGAATAAGGAGGATCTATTTTCTGTTGAAGGCACCAAAGCATCTCTCCTTAATGTCAGCAGGAGCAGTACATACTGAGAGAGCCACTCAGGAGGTGCAGCTCACTCATCAAACTGCAGAGGGGCACAGGATGGGGTGGACATAGATTGCAATGGGCTTTGGCTGCAGTGAGCAGCAGTGCACATGTAGGATCTGGAGGCATCAGTCCCTGCTGATGTGCACCTGCTGACCGCTGCTCTTCTAGGGCTGGCTTGGGGTGATGGGCTTAGTGGGTGGTGTGAGTGGGAAGAAAAGATGCTCAGAGGCTGATGTCCCTGGGGGATGCTCGATCCTATGCACCTATCTATCCACAGGAGTTTGTGTGCACAAGGGCTTTCTGTCTTCCCTGGAGATGAGCGATACTTGCTGCTTTCCCCAGCATATAATATTGGTTTGACAACTGTAGCTAACTCGTGGTTCCACTTATTTTTCCCATTATCTAGGAGTGCTCTGTGTGAAGGAGCACAGATCGCTTTTATGCATGCAGATCTCAGATGCAGACAAAGGCAAAGCAGAAATGTCCTTGTTCCCAGCCACTCTTGGTGCTCCAGTGGAAATGATGGGCACGGGGGTTTAGTGGGCATGAGGGTGATGGGTTGGCGGTTGGACTTGATAATCTTAGGGGTGTATTCCAACTTTAATGATTCCATGATTCTGTTAAAAACACCATGTGAATAATTCCCTCTCAGTGAGTTCTGATGGGTGTAGAGATGCATGTGAAGCATACCTTCATGCATACAGTTGCTTTGTCTGCAAGGTGGGTGTGTGGTTGCAGTGGGCTTGCATCATCCTGCGTGCACCCAGCATGTGAATCATAGTGTCAAAGAATCACAGAATCATTAAGGTTGGAAAAGTCCACTAAGATCACCAAGGCCAAATGCCAACCCATTTCCACCATGCCGCTGACCACGTCCCTCAGTGCCACATCTCCACAGTTCTTGACCATCTGCAGGGATAGTGATTCCACCACCTCCCTGGGCAGCCTGCGCCAATGTATCACCTCTCTTTCTGAAAAGAAATATTCCCTAATATCCCACCTGAATGGCTATTCCTGCCCAGTGACACAAAGCGGATCCAAGATGTGGCTATAATGTGGTCAGGTACTGTTCCCTGGATGGAGCTTTAGCACACTTACCACTTGCATTTTTTATTGACACCTTGAATTGCGAAGGGTCTGATTTGCAGGAGGATATGCAGAGATTTCAGAAGGCATTGGTCAGGGAATCTCTGTTCTTCTGGATGTGATCTCACAACTTAGAATCATAGACTCATAGAATGGCTTGAATAGGAAGGGACATAAAGATCTAGTTCAAAGCCTCTGATATGGGTTGGGCTGCCTCCAACCAGCTCAGGCTGCCCAGGGCCCCATCTAACCTGCCCTTGAGCACCTCCAGAGATGGGGTATCCACAGCTCTCTCAGAAGCTTGTGTCAGTGCCTTACCACCCCAAGCAATGAATTTCCTCCTAATATCTAATCTAAATCTCCCCTCTTTTAGTCTAAAACTGTTCCCCCTTGTTCCATCACTATCAGACAGTGTAAAAAGTCGGTCCCTCTCCTCTTCATAAGCTCACTTCCAGTACTGGCAAGCTGCAGTGAGGTCTCCCAAGAGCCCTCTCTTCTCAAGGCTGAACAACCCCAGCTCCCTCACCCTGTCTTTACAGGAGATGTTCTCCATACTCTGGACCCATTCCAAAAGTTCCACTAAAACTCCACATGTGCCAGCTGTGGTCCTGACTGTCTATAAACCATATTTTCTGGAGACCTAAGACCACGTGCAGATTTCCAGCAACTGATGGCTGCCACCAAAGTGCAGCATTCTGGCAGGGCAATGACGGAGGCACAGCTGGGGTGGCAGCGTGGGAGAACAGAGCAGCCCCCTGGCCATGGCGGAGAGCTGTGTTTCTGTGCTGGACTCTTGGGGGATGGGATGGGCGAAGAAAAAAACCCATCCAACCCCCAACATGGTGCCAGCAGCACTGTGACATCAGCTGGGCCCTGTCCTTTGTGACCGCCCCCCTCTCTCCTTCCTCCCCATCTTTCCCAGCCCCCTTCCTGATGGGGTTAATTTTATTTTTTCCCTCCAGGGGTTTGCAGCGCTGGCTGAAACGCGCAGGCCAGCTGCCTGCCGGTGGCAGCAGGAAAACAGGCAGACAAAGCAGATGGACCCAGCAGGGGTGGAGGGAGTGCTGTCTTCAGCGGGCCATAGGCATCACTGAAGAGTAAACAGCTCTCCGAAGGGAGCCGGGAGCTAACCCCAAACCCGTCCTCTCCAAAGTACTCAATCACAGCACATTAACAAGAGCGCCTGGACTGCTGGGGGAGAGTAAACAATGAGAGGCCATGCTGGCGGGAGAGTGGGAAAAACGCAGCCCCCCTCCAGCTCATATTTATTGTAAGAGGGTGTAAAAAGCGGCTCGTGGCTCAGCGCGCTGTCAGCGAGCCGTGCTCATTGTCAATGCTCATCTCCTTGTGGGAAAGCTGCCCTTTGCCTTCACAGGCAGAGTGGGCACCCGCGTGCTGCTGGACACGGAGAGATGCTCAGCAAGGACGGGAGGCAGCAGCAGAGGTGAGAGGTGAAACCTTCCCTCCCGCAGGCAAATGTGCCTCAATGCTTGCCCTAAACAGGGCAGGGATAGCACCAGGGCTACTGCTCCTTCCAATCACAGCCACTCAAGTGAGCCGCCTGTTTGGACGAGGGAAGCATGTTTCTGGACCCAGCACTATTGTTCAGAGCAGGAGGGGGTGATCTCCTCCTGCCCACACCAGTGTGACTTCCTTGGTTTGAGAGCAGCTCCTGATTTATGCCCAGGGGCTGGAGCCCGCTCACCAGGCGCTGCTCTTTCATCTGCAACATTGCAGTGAAATTTGTTTACAGAGCTCTTGGCGCGGTCATAGATTCTCCCCTTCCCCCTTTCCTCCAAATCAGCTACAGTTTTCCCTCTCCCTTGGCTCCTGCTGCAAAACCGATTGACCTTTCTGGGCTGTGTCTGACACATGAACCGTGCAAAATCCTTTCTTCTCCCCGAGTCCTGTGCTTGCTTGGGAACGTGGCCGCCTGGAGCAGTGCAAACTGGAGCCCTCCAGCAGCCCTTTGCTGCATTTCTGAGAGCTGCTTTGCTTGTAATGCTGCGCATCCTTGAGAGTGGGTGACTGTGTGTGCTGTGGCTGAGCTGCCCAGTGCTCTTTGCAGTCATGATAGGATGAGGAGGAATGGACTCAAGTTATGCCAGGAGATGTTCTGATTGGACATTAGGAAGAACTTTGTTCCAAAAGAGTGGTGATGCAGTGGCACAGGCTGCCCAGGGAGGTGGTGGGGTCACCATCCCTGGAGGTGTTCAAGAACTGTGGAAATGTGGCACTGAGGGACGTGATTAAGCAGGCATGGTGGGATGGGTTGATGGTTGGACTATATGACCTCAAAGGTCTTTTTGAACCTTAATGATTTGGTGATTTCTATGTTTCTATGCCATTGCTGTGTGCCAGCACAACTGAATTTCAAGCCAGAGACAACGACATAACAAAACCCACCAATCTGCCATAAATAGAGAATATAGTTAGACTGCTGGTTTTATTATTTTTTTAAATTTTTTTATTATTATTATTTTTAATCTAGTGGTTGGCCAACCTGACCATGGGGGTTGGAATTAGATGCTCTCTAAGGACCCTTCCAACCCAAGTCACTCTGTGATTCTGTGACTCTCTGATTCTATGACTGATACTTTCTACCTCTCTTGAGGGTAATGAAGCATGGTGGAAGGGACCAGTGGTCTGGTGGCTTGGCTGAGATAGTTTCTACAGCCATTGCCACAGGCTCATATCAGTCTGCAGTGAAACCAAAATACTCTTCAACCCTTCCTGAGCACATGTTGGACCTGGGCCTTTAGGTCACATAGTGGCTCAGGTTCAGCTTTGCTGTGTTGCTCATCTGTGCTGCAAGAGGGGTTCAGAAGCAGCTTTCCATTGGCAGCAGGTGGAAATTGAGCTGTTTTCAAGTGTGCCAGTAACTGCTAAAGCTGACCTTATCCTGTCTGCCTTGTATTTTAAAAGTTGGGGTTTGAGGCAGGTGAGAACATGCAGGTGTTTTCTTCTTGTCTAAAGCAGCCGTGTTATATGCCTTGGTGAAACCTGAGCTTTATTCACCTTGGCCACAACATACTAGAGGAAATATCAACAGTAAATCATAGCAAACACAAGGATGGAGCTTCTTGCAAGACAAGAAGGTCCCATTTGCACAAAAAGGCATCAAATTGCCCCAGAAAAGAAAACCATGCAAGCTGAGCCTTCTCTGAAACTCAAAGCACAAGGGTCCTATGGGGAACCCAACCCTGTCTGGGTGGTGCTGGGCAAGGGGAGCTCTCCAGGGCTGGGCCATACCCCACATGACCCATTCCCACACTCGTGAATGTCAGCAGAAGATTTTCATGAGACTCAGGGAGAGCAGTGATGTAACTTAACAATGGGATCTCTCCCCTTCTTCTGGAAAAAATATAAGTATTCAAATTGAGTAAAATATAAAAGCGTTTTCTTCACTTAGACCTCCTACCAGTGAATTCCTCTGGTGCTGGTGATGGGCTCCTATTCTCCCTGGGAAATACATCAATTTGATTTTCTCCCTCAAAGGATTAGTCACTGAAAGACAACACCACCCTCTTCCCCCCCGGCTTTTCAGTTGCCTCCAGGTGCTTGGGGAATACCATTGAAAGGAGCCGCTCCCTGCTTCTTTTCCTACATTCTCCTTTTATTTCTCATGATTGCTTCCTCTCTGATCTTTTTTTTTTTCTTTTCCCCTTTGAAAGAACACCTTCCTTCCCACCAACAGCACTGCCTGCAGATGCTCAGCATGTCCCAACATCCATCCTGGCAGTCGTCCCTCCCTTCCCATCTGATTCCTCTATATTTTCATCATCTGTTGAATAAAATTACTGGTAGCAGCAACAGAGCCTGAGTACGTAGACCACACTGCAGGGCAGATGCAGAGCTGCGTGCTTGGTGTAAGTGTAGAATAATTTGACATCTACAGCAGAGAGTGGCAGAGCCCCTGACACAATTTCTATGGGACCACTGGTGATGGGCTGCACTCCTCATGGTGTGATGCATATTCAGCAGCTCTCGGTCTCCCCTGGACATTGAAACAATTCACTCAGGTAGCTGACAAGAAATGTGGTGGGTTCCAAACGTGCCCTGATGTTTTCACATGATGACCCCCCATCTCCCCTAGGGTTTAACCCCTATGTCACCAGTTTTTCTTCCGTGACCAAATACATGCTCCCGAATTTGGGGAGGATGCTTGTGTTTATCAGAGTTGTGTGAACTGCTCTACTTCTTCCTTGCAGGAGGACAGAAGAGGAAATTGTTCATTTTGAAGATGTGCCGTGATTAGGCAGTTCAAGCTTGCTTATCTTTTCACACATGCCAGTTTGGATAACTTGGGTGGAAAACTGATGTGAGGCAAAGTCCTCAGCCTCTCACAGCTCTGGAAGCAGTCACCAGTGCCCTCCTGGAGCCGAGCTCTTGGGGAACATCTTGACCTTAACCCAAGGGCTGGAGGTGACTGCTACACTGCTGTCTTAGGGATCTTGAGTACTGCAAGTGTTTCATTTCCTAAAGCAAACAAAAATGCGGCTCCAGTCTGCCCTTCAGAGGCACCCAGGAGGCATCCAAGTCAGCCCCTAGTTTTGGGAATGAGTTTGCCCTCTTCCCTGGGATGTGATGGCCTGCGGCTCAGGAGGAGTTCATGGAGCACACCATATTCCTGACTGCCCAGGCGTGTTCTATCAGGCCAATACAGGCCTGATGTCGCATTAAGGATAAAAGCTTTCCAACCAGGGATGTGTGAAGTTTCCTCAGTGAAAGACCGCAGAATGCTTCGGGGTTGTTGGAAGATGGGTTTTGTATGCAGCACATCCCGCATCTCAGTGTTGTTCTCCAGAGCTGTTTGCTAGCAAATTGCCAGGATTTGAAATTCAGGTAGGTTGCAGGATGAAAAAATATCCTTCCCCACATTGCTATGACCTTTTTGGTGGTTTATTTGTTAAAGGCATTACTGTTCCCCTCGGGAATGGTGCCTTCCTCTGTTTTATGCTCTAAGGATGTGGCTCTTTTCATGTTTATCTTTGATTCAAGCATTGTAAAGAGCAATCCCTCGCACTTATGCGCTTCATTGTATTCTGGCCATGAGAGATTCTCCCCCACTGTTTGTAGCCTTTTTTCAGTGCAGCTAGTAAAATATTTGAACAGGAAGAAAAGAAAAAAAAAAGAAAAAAAAAAAGAAAGAAAAAAAAAAGAAAGAAAGAAAAGGAGACACTAAACAGTTTCCAGCATTTAGAGGATAAAATGAGATGTAAGGAAAAAGGACGACTGTGGTTAATGCACAGGGCTGGGAGGCCTCAGATGGACCATGGCCTCTCTTCGTTTCTTTTCTGACTTCTTCTGTGACTTCGTCTAAGTTATTTGACCTCCTCCTGCTGTAGCTCTGGGGTGCTAAACACACACTGTGTTTTCTGCTTGGAAAACCCAAGCTTGCTGTCCCCAGAGAGCAGAGCTCCCTCCGCTCCCCATGAGGAGCTGTATGGTCATGAGCCCTCAGCATCCTCTGCTCTGCTCCCGACAAACCCAGCGCCCTCAGCTGCCCCTCACACCCCTTGCCCTCCCATATGGATGCATGTCAGCATGTGATACAGCCTGGTTTTCTTCCCTGATTTCAGATGACACATGGAAGCTGATTTGCACAGGGTGGATGCAAACCAATGGCTCGTCCATTGAAAAATAATTAAATTTCAATGGGTTACAGCAGGCAAGCTGGAATCCAAGGATCCTAAGGCTGGCTATGGAGGGGTGGTTAAGGGGAAACCTCCAGTGGGCAAGGGTCTTTTGTAGTCCAGGTAAGCCCTCACAATTCAGAGTTTTCTTAAATTTCTGGGGCATAATGGCACAGCTGGTGACAGAGCACCAAGTGAATATTTGACATAAATAAACCAATGTTCCTATGTAAGAGAAGGGCAGAGGGAGCCTGTGAATTAATGATCAGCTTTTAATTTGTCCTTTCATTGGAATCAATGAAAATGTCAGGATGATTGAGGTTTATGTGCTCATGGGAAAGATGTGAGCCCAAGAGAAAGAGATCAAGGCTATTTTTTAATATATTTGTTTCACTGAGGAAGATGCTTCCCTTCATCTGTAATACCAGAGAAGGATTTGCTATGGGTGAACTCCTGAGAAAGCCTGGGCAGTGTGTATTGGAATGGGCTGCCCAGGGAGGTGGTGGAGTCACCGTCACTGGAGGTGCTCAAGAACTGTGGAGATGTGGCATAGGAAGGGACGTGGTCAGTGGACATGGTGGGATGAGTTGACAGTTGGACTAGAAGACCTTAAAGGCCTTTTCCAACCATAGATTCTATGATTCTGTAGTTCAGTCAAGTCTCAGCAGAGACCCTCAAGCTGTGGGCTGCTGGCTATCCCTGGGCACAGGGTTCAGCTTACCTGGTGCTGGTTTTTCTGGTTGCAGGCATATCCTGTTTGCTCACCTCAGTGCCAGATCTGCTGTGGGAGACACAGGGCTGGGTGCAATTCAGGACAGCAGCAGAACAATGAGAGCCTCAAGATCCTGGTTTGAAAAGGGTGGATCCTGATGATGGATATGAAAAGCCAGCACTAATGTCCTGGAGGCAGAACTTGGATCATGACTGCTGGAAATACTGTCGTTTGATCACCTGAAATGGGCACCTCCATCCTTTTCTTCAGCCAAAATAGGGGTCTCTGCATCCCTGCAATGCTCAGGCATACAGACCTCCTGTTTTAGCCACTCAGTGGTTGTCACAATGCTATTAGTAAAGTAGTCAAGTGAGTGGGCAAGGGTTTAACTTCCTGCAGGAGGCAGGGGGAACCTGCAGGGTAAACAGTGGCCTGGAGTAGTGGATTCATTTGCACGTTTCCTCTGTCTTGATGGAGGCTTCATGCAGCCCCTTGGTACTGAGAATGTGTTTGCAAACTGCCAGGCACGCATTGGCCTAATTAAATATTCATAGTGACAAAATGCCACAAGCACAGGGGAGTTTTCAGCAATTGCTTCACCCCAGCGAGCAGACACCCTGCTCACTCCAGCAGGGCTCCTGTGACGCGTTCCCACCCTTCCTCCGCACTCACCTTCTCACCGTGCTTTGCACCAAAACCAGGGCAAGGATGAGCTGGGCTTTTGCATCTCACATCTGTTTTGTCTCAGGGCATCAGTCCCCCAGATATGTTTGTCTTTGAGGGACCTGATATTGCAGCCAGTGCTCTGCTCTGTGGGTTCTGGAGTTGAGTTGAGGTCTTCTGCAGGTGGATCACAGCCAGACTGTGACCTGCAGCTCCTTTCTTCTGCTCATTGGCTCAGGCTGGCTTTTTGTTACAAAAATGTTGTCACTCCTGACACTTCCAGACATGAGCAATGCAACCGTGTTCCTGCCAGCAAACACAGCCTTCAACAAGAGCTTCTGTGATAACATCAGCTCCGCTGCTGCTGCTTTGTTTTCAGCCTTCTCAGGAACTGACCTCATAGTTTCCTAATTTAGAGCTGGTGACACAGAGCACGGGGAACGTGCGTGCTCAACACCTGTGGTGATGATGCCAGCAGGACACTTTCCAGCAACCTGTCCTAATGCCCATCCTATGACCTTGCTGCTCCTCTCTCCTTTAGGGTACATGCTAAAAGCCTTACTGTTCTGGAATAGAGTGAAAGTGTCCCACAAAATCCTTATTCTGTCTCCTTCATCTCCCCACATCCCTCCCAGCCGTGGGATTTACATCCTCTCTGAGCTGCTTGGGCTTTTTAGATCCTTGTCGTTACTACTCTTGCTGCTCTTGTTATTGAGATGTCCAACCCAGCGTTATACTTGTAACTTGCAGAGCTGTACCTGGGCAGTGAATGGCGTGGATGAATCACAGAATCATAGAATGGCTTGGATTGGAAGTGACCTCAAAGACCATCCATTTCCAACCCCCTGCCACGGGCAGGATTGTCAGCCACTAGATAGTGCTTTATGTCCTAAGCAACAGAAATACTCCAGGGAGCTGATTTTTAGTGGCTTTAACTTCCCAGCTGGTTATTTAGCCATCTTCACCAGCAAGTTGTCTCAGTGAAATGAGAACTCGCCCACATTCAGGATAAACTCACGGTTCTTTTACTTCTTTTTTTTTTTCAGTTTTGGAAAATGTCGTGCTGTCTGTGGTGGTGGATGTGTGTGTGCGTTTTATTTTCTGTGTGTGGCATCCCTGCATATGTCTTGTATTGCTTCAGAAGCTGTAATAGCAAAACAAGCTTCTCTTTATTCAAAAATAGAAATGGAATGATCAAACAGCTCAGACGAGGGCTATGCGTAATGCTTTGTTTTTTAACCAATTATTTAGTAGTTATCAATAACAATAACTATTATTACCATGACTCTTTATGCTCTGGCTTTCCTCATCATTCCTCAGAGTTTCTGTATTTGCAAAACGTTGTGAAAGCCCATTCTTGTTTGTTTTCCACCCAATGAGGATGTTGTGAATTCTGCTGCAATCTGCCTGGAGGTTTTTCGAAGCCAAAGACAGCAGTTTGTGCAGTGCAGTGGAAGGCCACATCCCTGCACAGCTCCGGTACGGGGGATGCTGCAATGAGGCACAGAGTTTGCTCTTACACTGCCTCAGTGGAGATGTGCATTTTGTTCACGCTCAATTACTGGGTCCTTTAGGTGAATATCACTGGGATGCTCTGAATTTTGGGTGAGGAGTGCTGGTACTTGCAAATATAGCATAGTGGGATTTGTTGGCTTGAGCAAGGAGAACCTGAGACCTAAGGGATAGTAGTATAGGCATCTTCAGTAGAAGTCCTGCAGGAAAGAAGGGAATCTGCATAAACCCATCTCCTTTTGTGAATTTAGGGTAGAAATCATTCTCGGTAACTGGTTTTGTTGCAACTGCACTGATATTTGAGTTGAGAAAGAGGAAAGAAACCCCCAACTAACTAAAAGTTGTCAGGCTCTGTATTCTTGGATGGGGCTTTGCTGATCTTTCCAGTGAATTTCCACCCCTCCCCCTGAATTTGGCACAGTTAGCACAACAGAAGCAAAGACGACACGTATGTTTTATAACAGTAATGCACATAGAGTTTAAAGTCAGTTTTTCAATGTCTCTCCTCCTTTCTCCCTTTTTCTGTATTTTCTGTTGTTCTCCATATGAGTTCTGCAGCCTCAGCTGAGGAACTCGATGTCATTTTGTTGAGGGAACAGCAATGACATTTTCTTTGGACAGGACTGACATTCCTGTATTTCTGGTGTCCAGGAGAAAATGACAGCCAGATAGTTTATTTCCTGCACATCACTTCTCAAATCCTGGCTGTGCCCGTAAGAGCATTCATTTAGAAGAAAATTCACTTTCAGAGGGGAATTGCCACAGCTAAGCCTAATTACGAGGAGCTGAATCCATGACACACTTGGATATAATGGAGACCCCATGAAAAACAATAGCTTCTGCTCCCCTAAAGGTGTTGGCCACTGCAGTGGGTGTATCATGGGGCACAACAGCTGTGTGCTTTCATATCTTCAAGCATCCAATACCAAAATGGTTCATAGTGCCCTGTATTTATATAGTGGACACAGCACTGTGGATACAACACTGGTTTTGGTCGTTGGCTGTTGCTTGCTTAGTGTTTTCTACTGAATTCTATGAAGCTGAGCCGAGTTACATCTACCAAAACCAAATCCATCTAATTTTTTCCCCTCGCCTCTTATGTTCGGGCTTGATGTATTATGTCTGGAAGCAAACAGTTAGAATAAGATGCATTTGCTAGATTGTGTCTTTTCATTATTGAGACAGAAGGAAAAGGCAGTTGACAAAGTTTCAGCAGACGGTGCATAGTTGTTGTTTATGTTAAACAAAACGAGAATGTGCAGCATTCGGGTGTATAAACAGCATGACAGCAATAAGCATAAAACATAAGATTGGAAGCAGATTTTACTTTCAGGCCTTGGGGAGCAGATGGATCTGAGATCATTGTGCATTTGCGTACAACTCCGAGACCTATAGAAACTCATTTATTCCCCATGTCGAGGCATTTCACAGGAGTCAAATGTAGCACGGCTGCAAATGGATGCAGCTCCACTGAACATAATGGGCTGGACCCAAGCACCTAGATCTGTCTCTTAAATTGCTCCAGCAGCACTAAGAGGATGGAAAGCTGCTTTAGTCTTGCAGTCAGAGATTGCCTTGTCATCGTAATGTTCAGGTGGCATAAAGATGAGGCAGCCCCTATTTGCATCTGCTCTGTGTGCAGGCTGGAGGCAGCCGAGTGGGAAAGGAGCTGCAGCCAGTGGAGGCTGCTCTTTTGGACTTGCACAGAGGCTGGCTTCCTCCCCATACATAAGATACATATACAAAAATATGTACACCTATACACATATATATGTATTTAAAAAATGCATATGAGGGCTTATTAAGAGTGGTGAGGCACTGGCACAAGTTGCTCAAAGATGTGGTGGATATTCCATCCTTGGAGACATTCAGGGTCAGGCTGGACGGGTTTCTGATGGAGCTGTTGGCGTCCCTGTTCACTGCAGGGAGGTTGGAATAGATGACCTTTGAGGGTCCCTTCCAACTCAAACAATTCTACAATTCTGTGATTCTAATTTTTCCTCGTTTGCTCTTTTCTTACCCCATCCCTGAGTTTGCACCAAGCTGAGCACAGCTGGCAGTGGAGAGGTGGCTCATGTGATGGAGTCGCAACCGTTTGTACCTGTGTGCTTCAAGACTGATGTCGTAGGACAGAACAGCACTCAAGCCCACTCTCTGTACAATGGTAGAGACAGAGACATCATTTCTCAGTTTCAGAGGGCCAAATGGATCATTTCAAAGGCTGCCCTGATTCGACACTTGCAGAGGAAGGAGCACACAGGTTGCCCATTGTGTATGGCCCCGATTCCCTGGCAGAACTGCGTCATTGAAGTGAAGGACATAATGAGGGATTTCAGTACCAAGCAGAGACCATCCAAGCAGGTGGGAAAGCGATGGGCCAGCATCCAACCTTCAGAGCACAGACCAAAGAGAAGCTGTTTTAAATAGCAACAATGGTTCTAATCCCCCAGCAGGATGGAGAGATGCAGATTGGTAAAGGGAAGAAAGGGCAGAAAATAGCAACCGCAGAAAGTGTGTGTATGTGAGAATCCCTTTCACGATGCATTAATGGGATGCAGTGAATAGGAAGAAGAGACCCCAGAGCGTGTTTAAAACAGATTCCTGGTATAATATGAACCACTGTAATGAAGTGCTGTACAAAAGAAATAATAAAAATATATCACTGTAGTCAGTAGTACTGGATGTGTTCAGTGTTTAACCGCATCAGAACCTTTCATTAACTAAGAGGCAGAATAATGCAGGCAAACAAGAAGGCAATTGGAAGGAAGAATATTAGGACCATGATGGGGGCCCAGTGAGGTTTCTCCCGTGGCAGCTCCAAGAAATGAGGGCTCAGGGAAGAGAGAAAGCCCACCTGCAATGCTTGGCTTGGCAAAGCCCCTCCAACAACGGTGTGGGTATGCGCTCACCTCCTCCGTCACAGTTCTCCTGCAGTGATTCGTCTGCAGCAGCCGCTCGCCTCCAAGTGAGGAGTTTTAATAAATGATCGTCATGCACAAGCCATGCATGTACTCGAGAGAGGATGGGGACGTGTATTTTTAAACACAAAAACTCCCACCAGCCGCAGTTTGAACACAGACTGTATGATCTTCAAGAGAAGGAGAAAAATGTGCTGGTTTCATCCTGAACTGGATCATTTGCTGCAAATTGTGTGGTTGATTCAAGAAGAGTTATGGAGAATGTGGTCCACAAAAGGCAGTGATTTTGGGGCAATGTGAATTTTAGGATGGGCTGTTAGAAGCCATGTCCCAGGAGAGGTGTTTGGCACCTTTGTGGAGATCAAACCATCTCCAGATGCCTCAGGACTGGAGTGCGTTGGCTCCAGCAGTTGAGAACGTAGATCTATACGGGGGGGTATTTTGAATGGATATTTATGAATAATCTGTTGAATAATTGTATAATATGTTGAAGACCGCTGTCTCCTTTCACAGAAGTAGTTGGTTTAAACATTGGCTCCAAGGGCTGGGTTTTGGTTACCCAACAGCCTCCTTTGGCTTGGCAGTGTTGATGCAAGGTTGGTTTGAGCTGCATTTGGAGTTCTTGGTCTCTAAATCTTTGAGGTGGTTGGGAAAGTAGGGAGAGAGGTAAAGAAATGCATCCTACAGCATTTCTGGTGAGCCCTACGGGACAGAGGGTGGTGACAGAGGGGGGAAGGTTATGGGAAGGAGCAGGGAGATTATAGAGGACAAGAGAGTCAAGAAAACATACCATAGATTTACCTTAAATACTCACCTGATGCCCTGGCCTCTCTTGGCCTCTGGGGACTTATCACAGCAGTGAGGGGATACTTATGTATGACAAGGGGTATTAAAAATGAGTGATGGAGAAAGTTTTCCCCATGCCCTCAGCCTGACCTGCTGTTCCCTGTGGCTCTCAGTCCCCTATGTTTCTGCATGTCTCGCTGAATACCTGCATACCTCAGGCTGGTGGCAGAGCCTCAGGCTGGTGAGTGGGACTTTTTAGCTCAGCTCCCAAAAGCTGCTGGGCCTGCCTGTGTGTCGGAGCAATGTTTTATCCCAGTGCCCAGAGGCTGTGTGGAAATCTTGTATGACCCAGCATTTCCAGTTCTAAGGTTTCCCAAGCCCAGCGAAATAAAAAGGAAAGGACAACATTTACCCTGCCTAATTTCTACGAGTAAGGCTCTTCATGACAAGTGTGAATGCAGAAGTTGCTTTGACTCCTGAATGGATAAACTCTGGAATCCAAAGGATGTTTGAGGACAGATCTTCAGAGGTTGGCACGTACATACTGACTGTAAAATTACTTCACAGAGCTAGGCTGTGCATGCTAAATCCATATTTGCCTGCGCAAACAAGGTGCTTATGCATGCAGTTAGATGTTTTGCAGACACAAAGGCACAGGCAACTTCAACTCTGGCTTTCACCATCTTTATGACTGTATTAGCAGTACTTTTCCCTGGCCAGGAATGCTTCACAGGGACCTATGTTTGCAAGGAAGAACTCATGCCATGGCCCCAGATGGAAAGGCTTTAAGCTCAAGGCTTAGCTTCAGATAGACTGTTTTAATTGGGATGGTTCCCAAAGCAATGAATAATCAGCCTTGAGTTTTAAATTACCTCAGAGGAATGTCTCCTTAGCACACAGTGGGAAGGTGCCTGCATCATGAATTTTCACTCCCCATTTGATGCTGCAGCTTTGGCTCCTGATGTCAGCAGGTAAAAGCTCGGGGTGCCTGCTAGAAAATACTCAAAACCACTCTGATTTGTGCCCCAGGGCAAAGCTCAAGGCTGGTGTCTGCATTGTGAAATGATGCTTGGACCTGTGGGCAGCTACAAGCCATGCCAATACTCCTGACTCTTCTGGCTTTGTTCTTTGCCATGTGCAGCTGGTGGCTTAAGTCCACGGTTCCACCTCCACGGTTCTTTGGGAGCAGCCTGGGGTTGCCTTCATCCAGCCTGCATGGATGGGGCTTGGGGTCCTTGCTTTCCCACTGCCGGAGCCTTCCACAACAGAGCTTGGGTCAACCAGTTCTGGATGTATTAGTGCTGGGTTAACCTGGACACAGGTGGTGGAGATGGACCACCAGGTGTGCACTGGTGAGACATCATGGGACAATGAGCATTATATCTGCAACTATGAACGGCAGAATATTCTTCCACTTCCAGAGAACTTCTTCCTGCATACAGGGAATTATGCTGCAAAAGCAGATGGTCGTACCTCAGTGTTTAGGAGCAGAGGGAAACTGTGCTACTCTTGGGAAGATAATAATGGGCTAAACATCACAGGCTTTGAAAATAATTGTCTGAATAAAGCACACTCCTAATCCTGCCTCTCCCATGACATTCTTGCCTCCCTGAAGATCTTTGTCTCCTGCTCAGCTATCCGAGAAAACTCGTGTTAGTTATAATAGCAGCCTGGGGGATAGATATTACAGCCAGGGCAACATAAATAAGGCATTTATTTTCAACAAATGGCATAGGGTGTCTGATCTGCCACACTCACATTTGGCATCATCAGAAATTTAAGGCCTGATATTTGCTGTCCAGTGCATCTGTAACAATGTGGATTAATCACAGCCCTAATTATAGCACTCGGGTAGCTTGTGTGGGATAGTTAGAGGTTTATTTATAGATAATATTTATAAACAGACCAGCTATCCTCCCAGGGAAAGGGCTGTTAAGGCGAGATGTGTTACGGAGACTGCTCTGAGAAGCATCACAGCATCACCATCACTGCATGAGCCCTGTCCCCCTCCCAGGCAGGGTCTGCAGCAGGCAGGATCCCCCATCCCACCTGTATCCCAGCTGCCCATTTGGGTACCCAAACTCATTTGCTGCACTTCCTGATGCCTTGTGAGATGTCTGAAAATAGCAATTTCTCAGTGCCATGGAGGGCATGTGACAAGCGTGCTGTTGTGTCTCAACAGGCCACTGTGGTGTTCGGCTGCAATCATGTGGCTTAATCACCTGACTGCATAAATGAGTTTCCCTTGACAAGATTCGATCCCTTCGGGCCCCCTGACTAATTACCTGCTATTGTGAGAGGGCCTGCTTGTTGGGAATCTCAACCCTTGTCCCCCAGCAAGAGCAAAGCAGAGAAATAAACACAAAAGTCTGGAGATCAGAGGGTCCTTCTTTGCTCTCCACATTCAGCGCCATATAAAGGGTCATTAATTATGTTCCACTTTCATGACAGAATTTACTTTTGAAAAATTTTTTCCTGTTTGTTCTCTTTTCTAAGCAAAGGTACCTGTGCTTTCTTTTCCCTTATCGCTCTGTAGCAATGCAGCTGCTTTGCAAGGAGGAACCATGCAGGAAAACATCCTCCCCAGCACTACACATTTTGAGTTTCAGGGTGCCCTGTAAAGCAGAGGGCGGACCCCGTTGCCCCTTGTAGATCCCTGGAAGGAAGGGATTTTAATGCTTTTCCTAACTGTGCATGCTACAAGCATCATTTTCCATGCATATGGGTGGTGAAGATGTACAAAAAGCATCTGAAAAGGTAACAGTTATCCACATGGAGAGCTGGCATCTCTTTAGAAGAAGCCATCAAGTCTGAGACACACATGGACACCTTCACCATGTTGTACCACTGTTCATTTCTGGCAATGTGAATCTCGAAATGCAAAGTGGCAAAGCTTTGTGATCCCACTAAGTGGTGGAGAGGGCACTGAGATGCTAGTGCTTTCCCTGTAATGACATGGGTGAGGTGATTTACAGTAACTGCAAACTCTAACAAGCCAAGATCAGCCCCTCTCCTTCATTTATTTTATATTTTATTTCATTTTATATATATATTTTTTTCTGAATATGCAGAAAACAGACCCAAATTGCTCTAAATTAGCTTTCGTTCTGACGTGCTGTCTCACGCCTCTTTGGTGTCAAGCTCATTTTAGGTTGTGCTAGAAATCACAAAGAGGAAAAGAGGGGACCTATATCTTTTTGTTAGAGCATCACGGGGCCATGGCACACAGCTTAACTGGTGTCAGTCATCCTGTGCCGCCCTGTTCCTGCCCTAGGATGAGCAGAAAGTCTTATCCTGCCCTGCTTAGGGAGAGGAGGCCTTTTTGTTATTTCCTGGTAGGAAAATTCTATTTATAACTTGTAGTCCCATAAGGAAATGGTCATGAGCAAATCAAAGATTCAGGAACAGGTCGTTTTCTATTCTTATATTTCACTGCTTTAAGCTCCACTAAGGACAATGAAGCTGCCATAGGCTTAGGCAGCAAAGCTGAAATCCAGCTGAAATGGGGCCTTAATAATGCACAGTGGGGCACTGGTCCAAGGTTTCAGTCCTGGATCACTTTGTGCAGTGAAAACTTAGGAGAAGGATGGCTCTTCACGGGTTCTCTTTGAAGGGACACAGTGCATCTACACAATAAAATTGCAGTTTCTTCTCCATTATTATTATGAGTGGGAATCTTCCAAAGAAATTTCCACCCAGAAAACACCCATCTTTCAAAAGCACGCTATTTCTAGAACAGATACCCATCAGTGAAGGGTGAGTTTCTCAAGCTACCGATGCTCCAAAATAAGAAAAAGATATGTGGATACCAACTCCTGTCAACTAAGCAATAATATATGTAAGACACTTGGCTTGGATGGGCAAGAACTTTATTTAAGACCCTTCTGTGGGTTGTGAGGTGTCACAGAATCATAGAAACACTAAGGTTGGAAAAGACCACTGACATCACCAAGTCCAACCACAACCTATCCCACTGTGCCCACTGAACGTGTTCCTCAGTGCCACAACTCCACAGTTCTTGAACACCTCCAGGGATGATGACTCCACCACCTCCCTGTGTGATTGCATTTCCACTCTTTTGGAGAAGAAACTTTTCCTAATATCCAGCCAGAACATCTCCAGCAAAGGAGATTTCACTGTGTCTGCTTGTCAGTGAGTTGCCCTTTTTAAGACTCATATCCTGACCAACTTGCTACAGCTCTGCTTCCAAACAATCCACTCTGGAAGAGGGATTTGTCCTCCACAAATACTGCTTCACATCTTAGCAAGATCAGCTTGCAGCTGCTCTTGACCCTTGATGTCCAATCTAGCAATGCACTCCTGGTCCAAACTATCAGGAAGGGCTGTGCTCCTTTGGCTGCTGATCTGCAGTGAGGATGCACCTCATTATTTCACATGATGGGGATCCTTCTGACCTTCACTTCTTGCACCCCTGCATCCAGGGTACATCGTGCCAACATCTCCTCCTCGGTGCCTTCTTGACTGACTTCAATGCATGTTTAATTTCTTGCTGCCCAAATTAATTTCCCCGCTTGTAACGTGTTTCTACTGACTTTAACAAAGCTCTCCCAAGGTTCCTAATCTTGATGACCTTTCTAAGAACAAATAGAAGCCAACATGTTTCCCCAGGCAGATTTTCCTAATGTCTTACAGCCCTGTTGCCAACACATTCCCACTTCCATCTAATTTCTTTTGGATATGATGACTCCTCTCCTAACTCTAGAGAGAGTAATCAATATCAGAAGGAAAAACAACCGTTTTGGCTACTTGCTGGGAAGTAGTTTGTCCTGCTTGAGGAAACTCTAGAGAGAGTCTATTAGGCACAAACCAGAAGCATGAGCTGACAACTCACATCTACTTTTTTCTTCATGCCGATGCTTTCAAAGTCTTTAACAGCCACTAGAATCTCCATTGGGTTACTTCTCACCTGACCACTGAGATAATTCTTTCCCCTTTGTTTTTTCCCTGTTGTGATGTAATTATACTTTTTGCAGCCACAGAAAGCTGAAGCTGATGAAGCCCTGGCACAGGCTGCCCAGATAAGTTGTGGATGACCCAACCCAAGAGGTGTTCAAGGCCAGGTTGGATGGGGTCCTGGGAACCCTGATCTAGCATCTGATGTAGTGTTTGGTAATCCTGCCCATAGCAGAGGGTTGGAACAAGATGATCTTTGTGGTCCCTTCCAACTCAAGCCATTCTATGATTCAGTGATTCTATGAAAGCATTGGGATATGAGCAACTGAGTCATTGGCTGCAGCTCTGGTCTTCAGAGAGATTCTTCTGTTGAAAGCAGCTTTTAAGAGGCAGTCAAGATGACTTGTCAAAGGTGACCCAGAACACGTGTAGCAGTGTGAGAACTGAACTCTGGTCTGCTGAATCCCACAACAGAGCCCTAAGCAGAGGATTATCTGTGGTTTCCTCTGTAACAATGGAATAGAGGAGAAGTAGGGATTTCCAGGAACAAAAAATCACATCTTCAAACCTCTTTAAACGCCAGGACTTAAATCCTTCTTGAGCTATAAATGTACTGCAGAACCAGCGTAAGCAGGGGAAAAATAAGAGTAACCTTCAGTTCAGATTTGCTTGCAATCAACATTTTTTTTTTTTTTAATGCTCTTTCTTTTTTTACTTTTGTTTTGAGAACATTTAAAGAACAATGGAGACTCAAGTCTGTTCACAGGATCTGGGCTTCTGGCACTGCTGAATGTTCTGCAGGGTAGCAGCAACATCTCTGTATTCAGATGACTTGCTAACTCTGTCATAGCCCTTGTAGAACACTATTAAAAAAAGTTATTTCTGATGACATATTCCAATGCAGTGGAGATTCCTATGTATGTTAATTTGCTTTGAGGATTGCATCATCTCAAAGGAAGTATAGCCAGAGAGATTTAAAACAAAAGTGGTCTGTCTCCAGGCTGAGCTGTGATACTTGGCAGTGATGCTGTTCTCCACTGAGTCCAACGTGCTGCTTTAACATAATGCTCTCCTCCCCATTGTGTCACGCTGGAAGGATGGCATTTCTTGTCTCCAGATCCCTAAAAGATACTAGATGAGATATTTAAGCTATCAATGTCCTTGAATGAGGTTATTAGTCCATGTAGGACCTTGTACTGTGAGCATTATGGGGATTTCAGGGGGAGTGTTCAGGAAGCAAAATGCTGAAATGAAACCTCTCATTACTGAAGCAAGTGTTGTGGAAACCTACTTATAACTTGGTTATTGGACATGCATATTTATCCGTATTACTGTCCCAGTATTTCATCAACTAGTGTCATATGTTGAATTGAGTGGGTGGGATGCCTGGCACGAAAAAGGATTTCTTTGCCCATCTCCAGGTTTCACGCAATGAACACAATGCTAAGACAATGCCCCAAAGCTGACATATGTCCCTTGCTGCCTGAAAGGGACATTTCTGTGCATTGTCCATGACAATTTTTGGATAAACACCATTGATAAGTTCCTGCCCACTGCTGAATTTCCTGAGAGCTGTGCTGAAGGTATGACATTCTGGTACTTCATCTCCTTCTGCCTCCAAATGTGGCTGTAAGGCCCCAGAATACCAAGAAAGGAGCTCCTGGCTCTTTCCTCCATACTTTGATAACAGCATGTTGGTGGATATTTGTTTCAGATGAAGGGTGAATATGACATCAGCTCAACTGTGGTTGCACATGGGTTAGAGTTGAATAGCTCATTTTTTTCATTTTTGCTGATGAAAGAGACTGAATAGGTTGGTAAACATTTACCTTGAATGAAATATATGTATATTTTTTAAATAAAAATTAATGAGGAAATCAAGCACTGGTCCAAAAGGTCTTATATTGAATTTTAACAATTTGATTCTTGAAAAAAATCCCCATGAAGTCACAGAGACTGCTGTTGAAACCTAGCAGGAAATGCATAAAGAAAGAAAAAACTGCTTGATTAATGTTACCTTGTTTTAGGACAGTTCTATGGAAAATGCTAGTTGTGGTACATTGCTGATATGAATGGTCACATTATGGGTATGGATATAAGTGGGGAAAATTTGTGTAGCACAAGCTTCCACCTGTGGTTCTCTCCTTTGGAAGAAAGGGAACTCCTACAAACCTGGCCAGAAAGCAGGGGGCAAGGACTATCCCCCTCATGTTCCCTGGTATGCTCATGCTTTCTGTCTATCTTAGCATGGGTAAAATGGCCAAAATGCAATTCCTGAGCAATCTCTGTTGATATGTTAAGGCTACTGCAATTACATTACACCCTCCCTTCCACCCACTAAGTAGTCGCTAATTAAACTGCAAAACAATTCTGCCTGATATTTAAATGTTGAGCTAGGGTATCTGCATAGTTCATTATCCATTCCTATGAATATCCCAAAGCATGACTCTGAGGAACAGCTCAGTGAAAAGTGCAGCCATGTTGTGCTGATTTGCTGACTACCTGTAATCAGAGGTACATCCACCCCCTCGATCAGCTGGGGACAGCACCTACCCCTGCAGCTCAGCCTCATAGGGTTGTTGTCTAAGGAATTTATGGTCAGGTTCAAAGAACTGCAATGGGATAAATGATCAATTAAAAATGGGAGTCATTCACTCTGCTTTAGATATGCTTTCAATAGAGAAGTTTAGAGGTGCTTAAGTTTAAAGCACGGTGATTACACATTTCTTTTATGTTCAGTGGAACAATCACTGCAGGATCCATTTATGTTTTCTCAGTGGAGAAAAATGGCCCTTTCTAGAGGGCAGTTTTTCTGACCTCTCCCAGACGCTTGTTTTACGATGAGATCACTTCCCATCTCCCCATTCGCTATAAAAGAGGCTGAGGGTGAGCAGGTCTCAGACGTCTGACTTTTGGATATTGAAATTAGGGTAGAAGGGCTGCACCCTGCCTACCCCCTCATTGGGCTGGGCAGCGAGCAGGCTGAGGTCTGGTGCCAGTTTCCTCTGTGGGTTTGGTTCCTGAGTGAGAGCTCTGGACACTTCATTTTTCTTTGGTACATAAATGAGAAATACTCCAGTCGACATTCAAAACTGGGTGGAAGGGAGACCATCCTGTACCTATTTATTTATGTGCTCTGTTGAGCACATTGGGTGTAGTCTTGGTGGACAAAATAAAATAGGGGTGCCTTTATAGTGTCACCCTTCAGAGCAGCTCCCACACTCTGGCTCAGCCAGGAGTTCAGTTTGAGGAGCTTCAGTCTCTCAGCTGCTCCGTAATCCGCATTTCAAGCAAAAGGGATCGTGCTCTTCACCTGTAAGAGTGAGAGGAGCTGAAGGGAAGGCAGGAGCTCAGCATGCTAACAAGCTGAGTGCTTTTGTTACTGAGGCAATAAAATCTCTTTGCACCTATTATTCCTTTTTGTGCCCATTTGTAAGTGTTTCCACAATGCGAGTGGTGTTGTTCAGAGCACTCTGCGTCTGACTTGGTTTTTAAATCTCTGTTATACTATTATCTGGAGCATATTAACCCCTAGGTGCTTAGGTTTTCAAACGTATAAGCAATGCTAGAGGGAGGGAGAGGGAAAAAAAAAAACATCTAATCCTGCTTAAAAAAGAGCCAGAAGGTGAAATAGCAGAATAATCAGTCTTTAACACAATTTACCGTCACCTTCTCCGTAAGGTCCCTTTGCTCTGATACTCAGAATTGAGAGACAAACTCAGCTAAGTTACTGCGATTCAGAAAACATGCACACACGCACAGACATACAAGTCAATCAGAGCCTAGCAGTTCCCTATGGTACAATTGTTGGAAGCACAAACCATTTTAAAACTGATACCAGAAGTGAACTTTTATTTTCAATCATATTTACCGTAAATTAGAAATTACTCAGTAAAATGCAATCTGTTAGGCAAAAAATGCATCCTGTCACTTTCAATTAACCAGCTAAAAGGTTGTTAATGAATAAATATTGACTTTTAGAGGAAATGGTTCTTAACCAGCCTCGGATCCATGTGCACGGTATTTGACAAAGGATCGATATGGAGCTGGTACACTCCTGCTAACCTGGAGGTAACTATTCTAAATGCCCTGGCACAGTGCTAAATGACAAGTTGCACTCTGGCCCAATTGTAGCGGCAGAATAAAGAGATGCCGAGATATGGAAAAGCTGCCTTATGTTGATGCAGCCCACTCTTCTGAAAACGAACTTCTAAAACTGAACAGCCAATACCGTGAACTTGGAGACAGAAATCAGCCATTTGAGCATCCCTGCAACAAAGATCTTGAGCAGTAATGAGAGCTGAGACAGCTCTACTGCTTTGCAGATCAGACCTTTTGTTTGGTACCAAAGATGCGCATGTAGATGCTGTGCAGATTGACTCTCTGGGCATCTAAGAGTTTCTCTGACAGTCTGTAAAAGCCCCCCAAGGTGACACACCAGGGTGTACTCTGATGTATATAATGATTTGCACTACACTCTTTGCTAACCGTGATCCTGCTGTGGGGCATCAAGTCTCAAAATCCAGCAGAGCTGGTAGGGTTTTGGCATCTGTAGTTAAGATAGAGTCAGGCAGACAAGAAGACCCCATGGTGAAAGAGCATGTTCAGGGTTCAGACTTTGTCCTTACTTTGCATTTTCACTGCTAGATGTATAGCTCCTCTAGTTCTCATTCATAAGTAAAGGAGAGATGTTAGTGGGATTGTGTTTAGCTGAGGGTACTGTGTGGAAGGATCCCTAGTTAGCTGGGAGGCTCTGGTATTATTAAGCTTCAAGCAACTTTAGCCACCTTAGTTATAATGGCATGTCACGAGATGCAATGACACAACTGCTTTGTATTTTCTTACGAGAAGCAGAAATATATTTATTGATATCATATAGATGTAATATAGTGATTTCATAGAATCATTGAATTATAGGGTTGGAAGTTCATCTACTTCCAAGCCCCTGCTGTCACAGGAAGGTATTGGAGCTTCTTGAGATGACCACGGCTTTCAAGCGCGTCCCTTTGCAGTCTTTGTTTCCTGTTTCATCTCCTGTATGTATGAAATTAAAAGCTGCTTGTTTAAGTGTTTAAGCACTTCCAAGTTGTTCCTAAGTCAAAAAATATACCTTTCAACCTCTCATTCCTAAACACAGAGTGATCATGTTTGAAACATGACGGCTGCCATCAGCTGGGATTTTAAAGAGTTAGATGTTTTTACACATGATGACATTCAAGTATTTTTCTTGCTTGAATGGAAACACAATTGTCTCTGGCTCCCTAGGCTGAAGATGATCAAGATTATGAAGCTTACAGATGCTTTGCTGCTCTGGCATCTAAATGAAAATGAATCCATCAGCTGCGACACCTCAGGAGACCATCAGCAGGATTGCTGTTTGAACTAAGCCAGTTGCTTTGGTGGTTAAAGGAGATCTTCTGGAGAGGTGCTAGTCCAGTCTTAGCTGGGCAGGATTGTCTTTATTCTCAGTAACATGCTGATTGCTCTGATCTGCTGGGTTTGACTGATTTTGTTACATGGGGGCTCAACATTTTTTCCAGTTGCTATAGAGGTACTTTTGTTGTAGTGAGAGAAGATGTCACCTTGTGGTTTCAGACTTTTTTGCGCCTTTCTTTTTACCCACCCATGGTTTATTTTTACCTTTGACCAGAACAGCATGGTCTGATACGTGTTGGGCCATTCAGCAGTTTTGGATTCCAGCTGGAATCCAAGGGTGCGTTAGTGAGATGATGTGCCCAACCCAACAAGACCCATTTCTCAGAAGGACTATTTAGCACACTTCCAATGGTTCGGCTACGGCTTCTGACTCTGGGTTAGATCATCTAGTGCTTTATGGAGGGCATTTCGTTTCTTTTTTAATATGTGTTTTTCATGTATTTTGTAGGGCATGTTGAATGCAGGACTTTGGAGACTTCTTGCCAGGAAAGGGTGTTGTGATACAGCTCTAGGATTTTCTTCACAGGTCAGGAGTGTAGCTCTAATACAGGGGAATAACTTTCGTGCTGTGATGTTCCCTCTCTCCAGTTGTTCTAATTTTGCTCTTTGGATGCACCTAGATTCCTCTCATGTTCCCATCTGTGTGATAAGTAATGCAGCACAAATTATGGAACTGGATATTTGGTGCGTCAACAACAGTAAAAGCTAACAGCATTGCACAGGGACTAATAAAGCTGAGATAAGAACTGCTGGGCTTTTCTCTTCTTCATTGGCAGTTAAATGTGATTTCTATTATCTCACTGTTTGCTTTAATGTTATATGGAACCTGTCAAAGCCCCATAGTCTCACTGCTCAGTGTTCATCTAGGAAAAAAAGACTCCGTAAATTACAGTAACTTTTGCTTCTGAAAGGTAAGTAAAACTATTCCATCTAATTCATGGCTCCCTTTTATCATAAGTGATAGTGGAAATGCAGAAGATTAACAAGGTCTGACGAGTTTGGGATATCAGTCCAAATCTGTATATCTTCTGGATTTTACTGTATTCTCACTATTATCCCTAGATCTGCTGCAGCCTATATCAACCTCTCACATTCTCCACCTCCATCATCATCATCTCCCATAAATGCCTTTGATTTGGCAGCCTGCTCACCAAAGCTACCAAAGCTGTAAAAATCCATTGCATGGCAGAGGGGACACGACTTATGGGATGTTAAGTCTTGTGAACCTCTACATTCAGACTATTACCTTATGCCTCTGTATAGACAGTGATGACAGACAGGTATCTTGAAGAATAACTGAAAGGGTCATTAACTAGTACAAAGTGCCCTAATTATTTCAGGCATAGTCTCATGTTCCTTCTTCCTCTTCAGGAGTTCCATAAAACTACTGTGCGTGGTGAGTAGAACCTGATATATGTCATAAGGCATTTTGAGGCAGCAGAAACTTCAGGTGCTTTTGACCTACTCATGGGAGGTATCCTTGTAATCAGCGTTTGCATGGTGGCATCACTGCATGGCTTTTCTTCTGTCTAGCCAGATTTTACTCAGTAGCATTGACTTAGAGGATGGTGTTCAATAACAGAGCTGAGTCCTTGACGGGAGCCTTAAGCTCACTCTCTAGAGGTTGTAAAACAGCCGGAACAGGACATGAGTTTCTAAGGTATAGATGATATAGGAAGGAGACTTGATCTCTTTGGTAAGGATCCAGCTTTTCAGTATGATCACATTTCTCCAGCTGGCAATTTGTAGATTGATTGAAATATCAGGGATGTAATGAAATTCTCCCAGCATACATTGCTCATCCTGTGCCAAAATCCTCATCACCCTGGTTCTGTTATCAATAAAAGATGATGACATTGTTACTTAATATTCATGTTACAAAATAAATGAGGAGAAATGGGGCCGTGTTGTGCTACATTCTGCATAAACGCAGCAAGTTGTATCTCCTGCCCCAGGGAATTTATACGATGTGTAAGACGTGTGAGGCATGGAAAAGTTTGCTGGCTTGGGAGGGAGAATCTCCATGACAAACCATGGATTGTCCCACCTGTGGGCTCTGCCCTCAGCTCCCCACGTCAGCAGAGCAACGTTCAGAAATTTCAGTTACTTTTATGGGAATCGTTGACAAGGGCAGTGGGAAGGAGACAGCAGGTCAGCTCTGGTCCTGGAACAAAACAGAAGAATGCCCACGGTTCTGGTGTATTAAAGTCCTTTGAAATAAAATGCCAAAGGAACGGGGGATAAAGTTTCCTGTGATTATTCCAAAATGGTGCGTGCCACTTTCTAGTCTACTCCTGCCTTGAGTGTTGCTCTCCTACCACTGAAATGTCACACATCTGATCCCTTAGTTCTTAGCATGAAGATCATAAATGTCCTGTGTAGCTCCAGGACCTAGTGACTCCTGCCAGTTTGGAAGCAATAAGGAACATATACCCTGGACCCAGCTCCAGGAGGTAATGGGAAAAGTGGAAGATGTATGTTGAATCAGATCTTACTGGAACCAGGCTGAGGTCTGTACAGTCCTGCTCATTTAACACCTTTTTGTGGGGGGAAAGGGCACAGAGAGTGTCTTACTTCAGATCTGGTAAAAATGTAAGTTTTGAGCTGGAAGAGGTGCAAGAAGAGAGAGGCAATGCCTCATGTTCACAGTCACTGTGCAGCTGGTGGAGAACACATTACAGAGTAGCAGGACTGAGGATTAAAGGGAAGCCATTCCCTCTGCTCACAGCAGGGAAGGATAGCAGTCCTGTCATCCTCTCAGGAGTTGCTCTCAGCCACACTCTTAAATAAGAGAGGATAGTGATTAAATTCCTTCCCTGGGAGCTTGCCTTTCTGAGACAAGTGGAAAAAAGGAAGGAAATATGTAAACAAACATAAAACAGTCAGACCAGCCTCCCATACTCAGCTGGACTCTGGGCTGTTGCATGTGCTGCTTTTAGAAGGAGATGTGCATGCCTGTGTTCCTGTGCTTGCTTCAGCCTGTGCTAACTTTTCTGCTGCCTTCCTCTGTCGCTGCATCAGCACCCGTTGCTGTCCATGCTGTGTCTGTGCTGTACAATGAACTGACCATTCTGTAGTGGGATTTCTGCTGCTAAGAGTTCTCAGAATGGATTTGGAGGTGATGTTTGATTATTCAGTGCCGATTCTTTCTCTCCTTTCCCCAAATCCATCCAGATTCTCTTTGTTCTAAAGGCAGGACCATTCCACAGGCCATGTATCTTGTGTACTGTCTCATAACACATCATTTGGAGGTTGATCTGTTGACCTGGAACTTTGGCTGGTCAACGTTAGACTGACTAATCTGCATCTTACATCAAAATGAAAAATACGATTGCAGAACAACATCTGTGTTTATGCAAAGGTTACTGAGACGTGGGCAGTGAGGTAGGAGTTTGCTCTTGCAAAGGACAAAGATAAAACAGCTGCCAAAGGACAATTTAGTGCCCAAAGCCAGCCCATGGGTGCAGGCAATGCTGCATCTTTCAAATGTTTCTGATGCATCCCGCTACATTGATCTGCACCTCACAAGTATGTTCTGTTGCATTATGTCAGAACTGACATGACATCAGGTAATTGGATTTGATATGACATAATCCACCCGTAACACAACATGTGATAGATGAAAGGACTTTCCCTGAGGCAAGCAGAAGCCAGCTGTTACTGTACAACACCTGCAGAAAGAAGCGGGTTTTAATAATCTCCTCCTGCCCGACTGGGGTGGCAAGTTGTACAGTCTATGCACATCCCTAATTGGTAACTCAGAACATTTAATTGTTTTTCAGAACAACACTTCATGTTTTATTGGGTTGGAAACAAAATGAGAGTTTACAGAAATTCATATCAGAGATGCACGCATAAAAGAGAAGAGAAATCCAAGCTCAGGTGAAGTTCAACAATATATGAGACATAATCAGTTTGTTTCAAGCTCCTCTGATTTAAAGCATCTTTTGCTTTTTGTTGATGTGTGTGCATGTTTAATCCTAGTTTTCAGAGTAAGATAAACACTGGTGGGCTGATACCCATTTAGACCTAATCCTGAGCAGTTTCTTGTGATGCTTCCTGCTGTTCTGCCAGCATTAACGACCACTACACTATATACCGCTACGAGATACAGCTTGGAAATGTCAAAGCTGAGCTTTGCACTTTATCATCTTTTCCTTAGAGATATCACAGCCTCTGTAAGGTCCCCTGAGTAGGAAAGGAAAGCCATGAGCAAAATATTGTCCACGGCTTGGTGAGGAGATTTGTTACCTTCACTCCCGAATGAAGACACCCAGTTAAAATGCTGGAGGGGTGAGGAAGACTCGCTTTAGCTGAGTTAAAAGGGATCTGGTCCTAAAGTGAACTGTTCTCCATCAGCTTCGATCCAGGTTGCTGTCATCCAGGTGTTTTACAGGCTTCCCTTTCAACATTACTTTCTGAAGCACTGTCACCTCTTCATTCTCTTCAGAATGTTTCAGAGGGTTCAAAAAAATGCAGTACTAGGAAATCCTGCTGAATACAGGGATGGGAAGGGGCGGGCATCATTTTCAATGTACATGTCCTAATTTCTCTTGACTTTGATGTATAGCTTCTGTCTTGCATTATTTAGCACAGACACGTGGAACTCCCACATCTACACTCATTTTTGAGGTGCAGCATGTGAAGTTTCATGTTACATCACTTGGCTGTCAAAGAGATGGAATTTGCCTATTTTTCCCATTTCAGTCCCAACCCCACCCCGAATATTTTCATCCTGGGGAAACCTGGACAAAAGCAGCAGATGATAAGACAGCAGTGTGCAAGGCTGTGGTTCAGTGAGGTGGGGCAGGGCATTCCCTGCCAGCACCAGACAGTACCCTTACAGTCCTGTGTACTTCACTCTCCTCTTTGATGGCTCTACAGTCACCAGGATGGACTGTGCTTAGTGTCTTGAGTTCTTCTGTAAGCAGAAGCATCTTGATTACAAAAACGTGTCCTGTGGCTTGTGATGATGATCTCCAAATATGAAGTGATTTGTATTCGTGTCAAAGGCCTTGCTGCAGTTTCCTCTTGCTGGCGTGTCCAAGAACTCCTGCCAAGCACAGCCATCCCAGTGCACGCCCTAGTGAGCGAAGGCAAGCTGTGTTTCAGTGCTGGCCTTGAACGTCCTTCGATTGGGGTTGAAAGAGATGCTGAATGTTGTTCTAAGCTGTTTCCTTTGTGATGCCTTTAATATAAATCTCTGCCCCCTTTCTTAAAAGCCAGCTCAGCCACATGAACTAGGCTTTATTTTATGAGGCTCATTATTTTTATATTGATGTTCATTTTCTGAAAATAGTGTGAAAGCTAAATGCATACAGCCCCCTAGACGTTTTAACAAAATCATATTTCAGTCACACTATCGATTGTCTATCTATAAAGCAATATATGGCCAGGAGTTAATGTTAACAGTGCACTATGTTAACTGAAGTAATGTAGTGAAAAACAAAACCAAGAGTTGGGCTTGTTTTACTTTTTTTCTGCAGTGTGACACCTCCAGCTGAGCTTTATTGCTTCTCCTGAGTGTTAGGTAATCACATAGATGACCTATAGCCATTTCCCTTAATGGATGATGAGTAAAATCAGCCAGAGTTCATGGTTGCTGATTTGGGGGTAGCACATAAACAATCCTCCCTTCATTGTGTTTACACACATTTTGTTTTTGTCCTTTGAGTAAGAAGCAGTTGGATGTGGGTTCAATGCTAAAGTGATGCTGACATGAGGTTACTTCTCTGTGCTCCTGCAGTCTTGAAACTCTTTTTGCTTTGCTGAAAAGGGTAAAAATTTTTATAGGAACCATATTTGTTCAGTCTCCCAGGAAATGAGGCTTTGTGACTAAAACCTGGCAATTGTTTGCGTTGCAAAGTTTTTCTTTTATGATTGCTGCAGATACACAAAAGTAGTTTGAGGACCTTGGTCTACGTTATCTCCATCTATAGAAGGGCAGATTGGCCCCTGTTTTCAGAAGTCAGCATCATCCCAGCAGATCTATAATCAGGCAGATCTTCTAGCTGCATTATTACTATTATTACCTTTCCTGAAAAGGGCTGAATATTTTCTTTCTGCATATTTACATATGGGAACACTTTTAAGTGTAGAAATGTAACAATATGGCCAAAATCACATTGCCCTGCCAGAGATGAGAGCAAAACCAAAAGCTCTCTGACCTACAAAGACTGTAGGGTCAACTGGTTATCTATTCTGCCCCTCAATGACTGTGTCCCATCAAGTCAAGCAAAAAATTTCTCTGTTTTGTTCGTAAAATCCTCCAGTGATGATTATTTTGCCAACAACCATAGCACGTGCTGAATAGAAAACTTTTCCTCTGAACTGAAATAAAGTCCCCCTGGGTCAATCTGTGGCATGTTTTCATATCATACCCACTATTGTCATCAGAAGGAGGTTATCTCCAGCTGCTTCTTATGTGTTTGAAATTACAATGAGTCATAGAATCATGGAATCATTAAAGTTGGGAAGACCACTAAAATCATGCAGCCCAACTATCAGTGGTGCTACTTTTTCCATATTCTTTTCTCAGGTTTTCCCTGCTCTTGTTCTACACAAATCATACAGATTTTGGTTTGTTTTTTTTTTTTTTTATATATATATTTTTAATCTCCTCTGCTTTCTTTCCCATTAATCTGACTTCTCCTGACATATAGTGGCCAAATCAGGGAAAAGTTCTCCAGTAAAGCCTTTAACAGCCGTAAATGGAGCAGAAGGCTTTCTTCACACATCTTAAATACGATGGTGCTCTTTGCCTGCCTCAGCATGGTGTTTGCTGTTCTCAGCGTAACCTTGTTGATTCACATCTAGCTGCACATTCGCTCCAACCTTCAAGTCCTCTTCAGAGCTGCCACCCAGTCTGTTTCACCTAGTTTGGAGTGGTGCAGTTGTTGTTCCTCTCTGATCTTGATATCCCTAAGAACAAAGCTCATTTATCCTACTCTTTCAGACCACATATATCATTTGCCAGGATTGTTTTAATCTCTAGCCCCATGTTATCTGGTGTGCCAGTAGCCCCTCCCTCTGTAGTGATGCGTGTGAATATGTGAACATAAAGGTTATGCTATCATAGGAAAATATTACATAGTGTGACATCTCAGTCAGAACCTAGAAGATTTTTTTCCTAATATCCACCTCTTTCTTGCAAGTGAACTACTCATTACTGCTCCACAAATACGTAATTTTTCCTGGATATATATATATTTTTTGGTGTAGCTCTATGGCACTTTCACCTAGAGTGTCTCACCTTGTTAGGAAAAGATACAAGTTGCTGCAGTTGAGGTACTACCTCTATTGCTCTTCTATTCAGACTGCCAAATAAAAGCATCAGATTGGTTTAGAAATGATTTAGCCTAAAAAAATCCAAACTGAGTGTTGCTTAGCATTCCTGGCTATCTCTGAAATGTTTACAAACAGCTTTGTTGTGTCAGTGTTTTTATAGAAATTGAAGTTAAATTGCTTTTCCACTCTTTCTTCCCCTTCCCCCCATGTTGGCCATTTTCCAGTTCCCTGTGATCACCAACACCCTCCAAGAGATGCAGACGGGCCCTTCCAAAGGCTTTAAGACTTTTTTTAGCTATGTCATTCTTTCTTAGCTGTTTTCTTCCTTCTGGGTCCTCAACACCTGCTGTGCAAATTGCAAAGAAATGCATCAAGAAGGTACTGTTCTGTCCACCTCCCCAAAAGCCTGATCCCCCAAGCTAAACAGGAGTTGGATTGTCATCCAGTGCCATATTGCGGGAGTAAGAGATTCAGCTTCCTGTCTCTCCTGCTCCTGTTTTTGTAACTTAATGTGATATTTTATGCATTTTTTTCATATGCAAAGTGGATAATTAAACCACATTAAATCTCTTCACAGACCCTCATTCAAATATAACATAGTATTAATTTGGCTGAGCTTAATTTATGTTGTAAACTGAATTAGGGACACACTAATTCTGAATACGAGTGTGCATAAAGGAGCCTGATGTGGATTAAATAATCCAAATTAACTTAAAGTGTGAATAGAAAATGAATTAATTTTTCTGAGAGTCCCAGTGTAAACTCCACACATCAATCATTCTCTGCTGCCACTGCCCATCCCACACAGGTGAGGATTCACCTCCAGTGATTCTCTCCTTCTTTGCTATGTGGGTTTCTCACTTCTCCTTGTGAGTGATGACCAGATCCTGCCTGAGCATGGTGTGGCATAAATTGGAAGCAAGGAAATGGGGATTTCTCAACAGAAGACAGTATGAATGAGTGGAGCATGTGGCCAACACATACAGCTATTTACCCATGAGTTAAATGAAGATGGGAGAGAGAAACAGATTTTCCCAACCACTAAAAGGAAAAGGAAAAAAAGCTTTTCCTCTAATTTTAGTTGTGTTCCCTTTGTTTTAGCCACCAGTCCTGATTTAGACTGAAAAGAGAGGCCAGGCTGATGACTCCTGAATGTAAAGTATTCCTATAGGACACCATCCATTACTTGTGCTGTGTAAGCACTAATAATCCCATTGAGCGCTCTTTCACTTGTGCCTTGATGCTAATGCCTTGTACACCAGCTTTCTCATGCATCTCCCTTCATCAAGAGCTCTGGGGAGAAAACTAAAATCAACCACAGATTACTCAGACTTGTCAAGTGTGCTCTGCAGACTGGAGAGCACATCCTTAGCTCAATGCATGTGCATAACTCCCCTTCACATTAATGGGAGTTATGTGCTTACATCCACACGAGGATATTCCCCAATGCTCAACATCTTGTTTCATCATTTATGGGACTGAAACGACCTGCAAATAGTAGGGGTCAATGTACTGTGGAGGGCCTGGAAAGAGAAAATGCTGATATACCAAAGTGGTGCCACGTTTATAAGCAGATGGGAGTTGCCATCTATATTACACCATGATGCCAGTGCCCTATCCAGGGCTTCTTTGTTCTCTCACTGCTAATAGGACAACTACTAGATAGTTTTGCAGTCTTTTCCCTGTGGAATTAAGCAAGACAAAACTTGAACTTCCCAATGCTCTGACACTCCTGTAGAACAGATTTACACCAACTGTATGTGGAAGGGAATTAGCCCTGTGGCAGCAATCAGCAATTATATATGCCAGGAAGAAAGAGCAGTTGCTGTAAAGGGGATTAATTAGGAGTAATGGGATAAAATAGAGGAGGTGGGAAGCCTCGTTTGAATATTAGGTCACACTTTGTACTGTTGTATTTCTCAGGCCATGGAACAGTCTTTAAGAGGGGAAATCTTGTCACTTCAGGAATTGGAGGTATCCAGTACCTCATCAGAGGCACTGGAACAGGCTGCCCAGGGAGGTGAAGGAGTCACCAACCCTGGAGGTTTTTTAAAAAAGGCTAGATGTGACACTTAGTGACACGGTTTAGAGAGGTGTTGATGGCTGGACAAGATGATCTTGGTGGTCTTTCCAACCTTAATGATTCTATTAAGACCTTAATAATTCTACGAATTCAGCTGTCCCCTGTGTTCATTGGTGGAAGCCTTTGAAAATACAACAGTAATGGGGCAGTATATGAAAATAGGGAAGGGCCGTCCTAATTGTGCATGTCTTCCCTGTGTCTTTGGCGAAGGGACACGGGCTGTGGATAACAGAGCTCCCCACAAAGCAGGTATGAATCTATCCATGACATAAGCGAAGAGAACTAACAACTGTTTATGAGAGGGGATAGTGACAGGACAAGGGGGAATGGTTTTAAACTGAGACGGGAGGTTTAGGTTAGATATGAGGAGGAAGTTTTTCACCCGGAGGGTGGTGATGCACTGGAACAGGTTGCCCAAGGAGGTTGTGGATGCCCCATCCCTGGAGGCATTCAAGGCCAGGCTGGATGTGGCTCTGGGCAGCCTGGTCTGGTGGTTGGCAACCCTGCACATAGCAGGGGGGTTGAAACTAGATGATCATTATGGTCCTTTTCAACCCAGGCCATTCTGTGATTCTATGAAATAAAAATCAATGATGAACATATTTATTTGTTCAAGAGTGCTGAGGTTTTGCAGCTTCACTGACTGGAGATCAGGCCATGCTGTCTTTCATTAGTGTTTGCGAATGCTGTACAGACAGTAGGTGACAGGAGTGTGTATCTACTCTACCCAAAACAATAAAGACCACAGGAGTCATGATGACAATCAAACCTGGTCTCAGAGATTCCTAAGAGTTCCTGCTCAGGAAAGCATTATCCTACAGTATCAGTACCCCACAGACCGCTCTCTCTTTTCCCAGGCTTCCCTTCCACCCACAGGTAATGCGTCTACAAGGAGTGACAGCTCAACACTATCCCTTCAGGCAGATGAAGGTATGTCTGAACCACGGTGGTGCTGTGTCTCCAGCGTGACGGAGTATTTATTTATAGTTAATGGCATTTTTGACCTTCCTCATCTCCTTACTGCTCTTTTAAGTCTTTCTAAATCTCATTACATAAGGAAGTAAGAGCCTTAGAGGGAGAATCTGTACCCAAGCAGGCCAGCTCAGATAAAGCTCTAAGCATTGCAGAGAAAAAAACAGTGGAGTATCTGGTTACTGGCTACATGGGGATCAGTGGGAGTGAAGATGTGACCTGTCAGCCAATAGGCAAAAAGACTTAGAAGGGGGCTGATTCCTCCCTCTGCTTTTGGTGTAACCAACCTTTTCTCAGGTCAGCCGAGTAAAGAAAATTAATAATAATAAACGACCATTGATTCCTAGAATTCTATCTGTATGTGGTTTGGGTAGCAGATTCATCCTTGTCCTGGTGAATGACCAGAGAGGAAGTGACCTCCTGACTTTTATTTCTACAGAGGAATGCTGAAGGCTGCTTTGGCCAGTGGCAAAACCTTTAGCAGTGTGTTCCCAGGATGAACTGCAGCTCTGCTTCAGCCAGGCTCTTTTCCACTCCCAACCTGCCCCAAAGCAGCAGTACATCCACAAGTAACCTGCAGAGGGATGATCTGAGGTTGCAGGGAAGGGAAGTTTATTCTGTGTATAGTGTAGAGCACAATGAAAGCAGCCTAGTGTTTGTGCTGACAGCAAAATAGGAAATCCTCCTACCTCTGCAGTTATGGGAGTTTCTACTTGAGTGTAAGTAGCTAGAGGGAATGTTCAAGGACCTCCATTTAATTTCCCATCCTGCATCCAGGCTGATGTTCCACCTTTTATTGTCTACATATATCTGTAATTATTAACTTACAGCAACATTTCATTGGCCAATAAATGTTAGTTATGGTATATTTGGTAGCTTTATGAAATGTAATTAGTGCAGGAATAATATAAGATACTCGGGAGCTCTGGCACTGGTAGACGAACCTTTTATCAGCTGTGGGCATTTAATTCATTTTAACAGAAAAGACATAAACAAATAACAATATTGCATCCTCGAACTGGCCTAGTTTCATCTCGTTTCCTTGCCCGGCTGCCGTGTTTCTATGTTTTCCTTATATGATTTTTAGCTCCCGCAGGCATGTAGTAAATTGATCATTGTTAGCTCTGAGATTCAAATTTCCCTTTATACCATCCACAGACCATTTATTACTGTTCATCGTATTTCACGGGAACCTAGGAGCCTCCATCCGTTTTAGAGGGCCTTGCTCAAGACTCAGAAGTGCAGAATGGATAAAATTGGAAGAATGCTATTACCTAAGCTTTCAAATAATGCGTTATCTTTTTCAATTTTGTGAAATGTATACCTTCTGGTTTAAACTAAATCATGTTTTTATTCATGTTATCTGGCCAAAATAAAGAACCCCAGATGTTGTTTTATATGCCTTGAAACGTTCCCTCCAACCTGGAGGAAAGGATTCTGTTTGGTCATAGGAAATAAAGAGCTCAAAGACTAGCAGATTTCCTAAACAGTAGGCATTTCAGAAGACTTGCAGAGGATGTTGAAGACCCAAATTTATCCACTGCTTCAGCCTGAGAAAACCTGCATCTCTTTGGCACCATTCCACTCTATGCAATTAAACACTTATGGGAGCAGGGGTGGGTTTGGGTAGACCACCTTCTGAAGTGTGAGCCCTGGATGCCTACAAGCAGGTTCACTGATCAGAGCAGACCAACTCCAACACGATAAGCTGAGAGATGCCTGTCTGAGCTGCAGAGACTATGGAGCCTGCGTGAATAAGAAACCCAAATTTGCACATAAATTCAGGCTGATGAAAATGAATTTTTAGCCTATTTACCGGTTGTCAAAAAAAGCTGCCTTGGAGCTCTGGTTATTATTTCCACTTTATGGTAAGTTAATGTGAAGCAAGTGAGGTTAAAAGTCCAGCCATGCCAGAGAAGATCTGATCATCATCTCCCTTGAATCTGCCTGCCCTTTCTTTGATTTTATAGGCACTCATCACACGATGCTTCCACACTCTGTGCACCTGAAAGCCAACAGCTCTTCGGGGATGTTTTCCTGCTGCTGTTTCTGAGGGCTCCAAACACACTCTTCTCCAACGGCACTTGGCAGCCAAGGGGTGTGGGTGCACATCAGTGCATCAGGGCCAGCCACAGCACGGACCACGGGGTCTTTCATCCCACTGTGAGGCATAGGTAAAGCCATGGCCACTTGCAGGTCTGAGGCTCCCTTCACAGTGAGGTCCCAGTGATGAACCTCAGGGTAGGTTCAGATTGGATATTAGGAAAAATTTCTTAGAAAGAATGGCAATACAGTGGCACAGGCTGCCCAGAGAGGTGGTGAAATCACTGTCCCTGGAGGTGATCAAGAACTGTGGAGATGTGGCACTGAGAAACATGATCAGTGGGCATGGTGGGGTGGGTTGCTGGCTGGAGTAGATGATCTTAGTAGTCTTTTCCAACCTTAATGATTCTATGATTCTAACATCTCTCACCTGCAGGGATAAACCATACAAACATCTCCTGTGATTCCAAACTACAGGAATCTCACTCTTCAAGAACAGGCCTCATTTGCAGTAAGACGTTAAGCCAGGCCATGAGTCTTGGCCTATCCACTGAAATCATCTTGTTAGAGACTTGTCACACACAGAGATCTCCCCAGTAAGACCTTCTTTGTAGCTGGGTAAGAGTCTTCCTGCTGCTCCCCACTCTTTGGGAGTTTTTAGCATCATTAAGTAAAATCCATAGATGCACTAATATAGTGGAAAAGGGAAAATTAGACCCCTTGAATCTGACTCTGTTTACCTAGGAAATAATACAATCAGCACATGGACATATGGCAGTTATGAGCCATTTGGGGCTGCCAGCACCTGGTATAGGGTGATCAGCACTTTGTGGGTTTCCTCTCAGTGCAGGCTAACAAAGCTGGTGGGAGAGGGAATTTTCTTGTCATCCATTGGATTATACCTGATTTATGATTTCGCTCATTGACTACAGGATTCTTGCAGAGGCAAGCTGCATTGTCTTAACTTTGCATTTGTAGATTATCCACACTGCAGAGTTATAAATCCTTCTGAGCACAGTGTGCTTCTAAGGCCTAATTATATTGTCAACGATAGGGTCTGGAGCGGGAGTGTATGTGTTACAAAGCACTGCTGGCCTCGAGTTCAGGAGGCATTCATAGAGGCATTTTATCAGTCAATTTCATGAGACATTAATTAATGAGATACTTCAATTAGATCATTTCTGTCACTAGGAAGGAATTATTCTTCATGGTCAAGATTACATCATCTTAATTAGTCCCTCTCCAAGTAATTTGCTTCTTTTCAAGCCCTGAAGAAGGGTACATTCATTATAGATAATTAATATTCAAGTTAATTGACTGTACCCTACAATTCATGGAGCCCCTTTGAAACAGATTTTCTAGCCAGGCATCAGGAAAGGCTGTTGAAATTGCACTGCACAGTCCTGTGAAGAGTTTCTCAACCTGTCTGGGGACCAAATTATAATAATCAGCCCCAGGCCTACCTCAGCCACTCTGGCACTCACAATAGAGTGCTCATTCTGAGCGACTACAGGGTATATACAAAAGTTGGGACCAGAAGGTTATGCTAAAGATCTTGTATTTACATACACACCATACAGGGAACCTATTTTTTTGTCAGCACGCACATTCTTCACAGCAAAATTACTTTGATTTGACTATTTCAGTCTTAAAAGGGAATTTCTATAACAAACCAAGCAGGAAGAACAGATAACTTGAAGCTCAGATGCTCTGTTTGTTTCTTCTCTGAAGAAAGGGCATGCAGTGTTAATCATGTGTCATTTAATGGTGCCAATAATCTGCAGAAACTTCCATGTCCCATTCATAATAGTAAATTCAGTGGAAACACTCTCTGCATGTCAGTGCTTCCAAAAACAGATTTTCCTCTTTTTCTTTCTTTTTCTTTTCTTTTTCTTCTTCCTTTTCCTTTTCCTTCTACTTCCTCTTTTTCTTCTTTTTCTTCTTCTTCTTTCTTTTTTTTTTTTTTAAGATTTTGATAACACTAACAGGCTATTAAGCTTAGAGGCACCTACACACCTCTAAGAGACAGGTAGAACTCCCATTGAAGCTGGGGAATTGAGTTGGCTGTACTTCTAACGGCTAGATTTTCTTCTTTGCAAGTGCAGTATTGCACCTCTCAATTTCTATGCAGACTGCTGAACCAGACTGATCCAGACAGAGCTTCTGAGGAAAGGAAGCACAGTTCATACATGTGCAAGTCTCTGTTTTTGAAAACAAACCTTCCCCTTTGACTCAAGCTTTAAATAGTAGAGCCAGGCAAATCATTTGGATAATGTCACTGAATAAGTGCTTAGATTTCAGCACTTATCCTTAGCTCTTCTTGTCTTCGTGTCACGTATTGGTTTCCTCTGGATAGTCTATCAAACAAATTAAATAAAGGGATGCTAGTGGAAGCTGTGAGATACAAAGAAACACTGAATATTCAGAGTGACTATTTTCATTCCCAGTGGAAACCTAATTTCAAAATTGGACTTTCTCCAGCTGGGGAGGAGAAACATTAAAATGTGTACAGCCACTTTTACATGCTGTACTAGCGCGAGAGCACTGCTAGAAGCTTACCACGAGGAGGATCCCACTGAGTAAGCACTATATCTCATGCAAAGTGAGACTTGGAGTGGATCTGTATAGGAAAGGGGTTTTGGTCAGTATGGACAAAACATGTGGTAGTGCATGGAGAAGTCTCCATCTTTGTTGTTAAATTATCTGGACAATATGATAGAGTGCACCCTAGTAAATGAGCAGATGACATGGGAATGGCTGGTTGACTGGAGAGCCGTGTCACCATCCAGAGGGACTTGGACAGGCTGGGGAGGAAGGCTGACAAAAATCCCAGAGTTCAATGAGGACAAATGTGAAGCCCTGGAGAGGAACAACTCCAGGAACCACCTGGAAAGTAGCTCTGCATAGAAGGACCTGGAGGTCCTGTTAGACACCAAGTTGATTATGAATTCAATCATGTGCCCTTGCCAGTAAGAAGGCTAAAAGTATTCTTAGCTGCTTAGGCGTGGTATCACCAGCAGATCAAGGGAGGTGTTCCTTCCCCTCTACTCAGCACAAGTAAGTCTGTGTCTGGAGTGCTCTGTCCTATTTTGGGCCTTCCAGTAAAAATTAGACATGGACATACTGGAGAAAATCTAATGATGGGCCACAATGATGATGAAGGTCAAGAGGCAGCGGGCACAAACTGTAGCACAGGAGGTTCCCCTGAACATCAGGCAGCATCGCAGTGCTGTGCAGGTGATGCACCCTGGGGTCCCAGAGGCTGTGGGCTATCTTCCTTGGAGATGTCCAGGAGCCATCAGGATGTGGGGCTGGGCACCCTGCTCTGGGTGGCCCTGGTGGGGCAGGGTGGGACCAGAGGCACCCCGAGCTCCTGCTGGCCTCAGCCAGTTAGGGGTTCTGTAAATACACAATAGGGTGCATCCAGTGTAGAATTCTAAATAATAAATAGTTTTAGAGATGACCGTATTCTGCATTTGGTCAGACGGCAAAGAAAGGTTCAAAAACAAACAAAAGAACAAACAAATAAAAAAAACCCAACAACTGTTTACGCTTCATCTAGGAAATACTTTGCTGGGAGTTATTCACCCAAGGCTGTTAAAAATGCAGCTTGAATTAACATCCTGCCATTTGCTTAGTACCTCTGCCTAATTCTGTTATCCGTGATTGATTATCCGAGAGCAATTCTCAGGAGCTTGCCCAATTTGTTTTTATTGCTACTTAGGCCAACAAAAAGCAATTGTCTAAAACTTCTTCTTGTCTGTCCCCCTGCACTCCCCCATCTGCATCCTTTCTCCCGGAGGCCTCATACAATTCCTAGCTCTGTCCCCTGCATCATTTCTGGGCACTGCGTTCTTGCATTTGGATGCTGATATTTCCCCCGCACACGCTTTTTGTGCCCCACAGAAATTTTTTGCTGTTGGTTTCAGATTACATTAGAGGTGTCATTTTGTGGCCCATATCAAATCTGTGTCCAGCTGGATTCTGTCACCCTCTTTGAATAATTTCAGACTCCTCCCGTACAGTGAGTGTACACAGGCAGAGCAAAGGACTGTGCTTCTGTCAGTGTAATTTTGAAAGGGGTCCTTTATTGATTTGGAGATAAAATAATGCCAGAAAAAAAAATCTGATTGCATTACAAACCCACCCACCAGGCTGTCTGATGCACACATTGGCTCTTTCAGCTCTGGGTCTGGCAGTGATCTCTGCACTATCACTATCACAGGGTTAATATAGGAGGATCACTGCAAGATTTGGCACATCTGGAGCAGCCCATGTGAGGACCTCAAAGTGCTTTGCAAACAAAAGTGCAAAATCTACTGAAGAAGGTCAGTAACATTAACCCTATTTTGGCACTGGCTAATTTAATGTCCAGAGAGACCAAAGGTCCATATGGTGGAGATGTTGAACATCTGCAGCTTGAATTGATGTCGGGAGGAGATGTGGGTATGTGATGTCTGTGAAGAACAGGAATCCCACCAGGGATTTGTTTAAAGGTAAGTAAAAGAATTAATGGGAAACCTTGGCTCCCAGCCCTCTCCCTCTGATCAGTCAATCACAGCAAAGAGTAACTTGTTTAATCATCATCCTTGTCTCTGTTATCCAAGACTGAAGCTTGTAAAAAATTTCCTTAGTATTTCATTGGCTTTGTTTCCCATCCTGGGAAAAACATTCATACCTTACAAATGCTCCCAGTATTTGCACAGCTCTAACATTCAAACTGGGCTGTTCTGAATGGTGTCTGACTTGGGTACACATAGGCAGCTCATTGTTGGTGTGTGCCCGGGCTCTGAAGATGCTGCTGGAGAATTTTCACATCACTCCCAAATCCCAGCAGTCTAGAAGTTTCCCCTTGCACTCAATTTTCTTACAGTTTGTTTTTCGTACCCAAACCTCTATCGACTACGTCAGGGCATCCCTGGCTCCAAATCAGAGAGGAAATGCCCTGAGATGAAGAGCTCTCATCAGTGCACTCTGAATATGAAGTAATTCATAGAATCATAGAATCATTAAGATTGGAAAAGACCTGTAAGGTCATCTAGACCAACAGTCCACCTACCAACAATATTACCCACTAAAACATGTACAATTAAGGTGAAAAGACACATCCATTGGCAGAAGCAAGCAAAATCATGGGGGGAAAAAGGGATAATGTAGCCCACTGGGGCGAAAAATCTATTTCAGTACAGATCTCTAAGAGCTAGGGGAGCTGTATTCTGTGAGAAAATAACGAATTGCACGTTTCAAATAGCATTTTTCCTTCCAGGGCAGAGAGGTCTTTGGAGTGTGAAGAACCATGAAGAGACTTTGAGCCTGGATCTGGGGTCCCACAGTCCTGCTGAAATGAACTGGAAATCTGAAAGCTGTTAGGACAGGGGCAGCTTACATACGAGATGCTTTTCCCAACCCAGGGCAAGAAGCAGAAATCAGAATTTTCTGAAGTGACTGATGAGCTCTGACATTGTGCAGCAAACTAATCACAATTTATGCTGTGCCCTTGCCATCGTCTTATTGGGAAACTTAACCATACTTCTGCATGTCTTAGTGGCATATTGCAGTACACTCAGCATAGCAGTGTGGTTTGGTTTGTCCAGCTAATATATATATATATTTATATATATATTTAAATTCAAAATAATCTCCATCTTTTCATGAGAAAACTTCTTTTAATTAGTGTTGTCTTATCTATTTGGACATTTACCTATTGTTCTAGCATCTGGCATTTACTTTGTAGGTTTCATTACAGAAAGAAGCTTTCTTCTGGCCTCTGAAGAGACTTAGAGAGGAGTGGTTATGGCCCAAATCTACAGACAGAGCAACATGAGTCATTTTCCTATGGCGCTTTGAGTCTGATGGGTTGCAGACAAAGGGAAAAAGGGAAGAGCTGCCCAAGCACGGCTATGGGAGCTGCAATCACAGCCTGGTGGGGACATTTCCAATGAGCACTGAAAAGACCAGTTGTCTTCTGAATTCCTGAGAAATCCTTTTCAAGCTTTTTGCCCCCTCTTTTTTCTCCTTTTGCCTCTTCTCTCTTTCATCGCTTCCTTTTCATTTTCAATTTCAGCCACTTGATCTTCAGATATTTTTTGAAATGGCTGGGAAATAGGAGTTCAAAAGTGAAACTGGCATAAAGGACGTTGAAGAATGGAGAAAATCCATAGCAGCTTATTTCAGACTTTGTTTAATGAAGAATAATTAGGAAATTTCAAAACATTCTGCAAGTTGATGTCCCATTTTCTGTTTATTCATGATGGACAAAAACTTGAAGCTTTGGTTTCCTACTTTAAAAGCAAGCAATGTTTATTTTTTAAAAAACACTTCCCCCCTCCTCCCCCCCCCCCCCCGCCCTTTTCTTTTCTTTCACTGAATAACTTGGAGGGCTTTTCCATGTAAAGCAGACACAATATTCAGAGCTCTGTATTTTGTTTAACTCTTTTTTTGCCTTTTCCCTCGGTCTGGTTGGCATTTATCCCCATGGCCTCAGTCTTGCCTTTGTGAGCACAGAGCTAAAGCCATTGACTGAAGCTACTGGTGAAGTGACACTAACTCATTCTGAGAGAGAAACTTCATTTGTGCCCTGTTCCCCATCACAAGGAAGAGTTGGTGGGACTGGACCAGTCAGGCTGATGGCTCAGGCCTTTTCAGTTTGGAAAGCAGGTGATAGTGAGGGAATAAGTTAGAAGGCATCAAAATCAGGAATGGAAAGGTAGAGAGAAAAATTATTCACCCTTTCTCAAAATCCAGACTTACACTGACCCAATGAATTTACCAGGTGATGCACATGAAACTGTGGAACTCATTGTCACTGGATGCTACAGAGACCAAATTATTGTGAGTGCATTTAAATAGGGCTGAATAGTCTTATGAAGTAAAACATCACTGGTGGCTATTTGACATATTTCACACTCAAACTTTAGCTCAGAGAAGCCTGAGCTGCTGGATGACAGAAACTGGATAGATAAACCATGTTATGGCATGTTTGCACAAGCTTTTTTCTCTTTCTGTCACCTCTACATTTAGTGATGAAGTGGATCTTTCATATAATGGAGTTTGGTAAGTTTTTTTCTACCAACATATCATTCACCAGCCCAGTTGCAATAGGATTCTGTTAATTCAAAATAGAATTAGATGAATCAATAGGTAAGTATATGCCTTTTAGTAATGACCTCCATCCCCTATATCCTCCATCCTGAGCTCTGGCAATGCAACAAGTGCCGTAGCAGGAACAGCAAGGTTTTATTCTTGACTTCTTTAAGCTCTTGGATAAAATGTTTTCTTTGATTATTTTTCTTCTCACCCACATTTGCCTGGGCTGTTTGGAGCAGAACCTCTTCCAAACCCCAGAAATTTTCTGGCAGTACAAAGCCTCATATCACGGAGCTCTAAATTTTCTTGAGGTTTCCAGGCTCTTTTTAATTCAGGTAATATAATTTCTGTAGAACTACAGTCATTAGAAATCATTGGTTGTTATAAATCATACAATCACAGGATCATTAAGGTTGAAAAAGACCTTGAAGACCATCTAGTCCAACCACCAACCTATCCCTGCGATGCCCACTAATGATGTCCCTCTGTGCCACATCTCCATGGTTCTTGAACACCTCCAGAGACAGCGATTCCACCCTCTCCCTGGGCAGCCTGTTCCAGTGCATTACCACTCTTTCTGAGAGGAAATCTTAGTAAAGTCTAATAGTGGAAGATAGTTGAAGGATGTACTAGGGCTGCTTCCTGTGGTGTTTTGTTGTTTTGAAAGTGTTGGAGTATTTTTAAAGAGATCTAGGTTGAGAACCCTAGCAGTGCATTGATTAAACAGAACTAAATATATCTATGTCCATGTCAAAGTAGAGGTGTTGTTTTGTTATTGGAGACTACAGGCAAAAAGGGGAGCGTAAGATTTCCATGTGCAAAAGAGCAATAGCAACACTAGATCTTTCAGGTAAAAGAAGTTAAAAGTTACTTCTTATGAAGTTATTTTTTCAAAGCATATATAATTTCAGAGTTCTGCTGTGGTCATCTGTCTTTGAATATGGTTATTATTCAAAAGCATCAAGTTAGGCTGGGATCTACACTGCTGTGTGGAAACCACTTGAATGATCAGGATGTAATACTTTTGGGGCTGAAGAGGGAAGAAATGGGGGGGTTGATCTTCTTTAAGTGTGAACAATGGAGGACTAAACCAGATTTTCCATTCTGGCAAGCATGCAACTTGCACAATATGAAGTTAAAAAAAAAAAAGCCTGGGAGACTATTTGGATTTGAATAATGTTTTCTAGAAGGAGCTGCCTGCTGACAGTGCATCTCAGTCCGCTGTGTGTTGACAAGCCCAAAAGCAGAGTTAAGAGGCCTTCTGAAGTTGACTGAAGTCAGTGTCAACAAAGCTGGGATTTCTTCCAACCAAAAGGCATACAAACAGTGTGAAATATTTGTCAGTCTATACTGAGGAACAGCTAGTGGAGCTACCAAAATATTTAACCGAGACTCAGATAGACAGCGGGATTCTACTGAAAGACAGCACAGGGGCAATCAACGGAGTACTGCTTTACCCAGAAACTTCCTTGAGTTTCCACTTCAGTAAGACTTCTTGAGGAGGTAACCAAACAGCTGCAAGGCATTTACTGGTCAGGGCACAGGGGAGCTGCATTGTGCAAGTCAGAGATTGGAGGCCTGGATTTGGGAGGTTCGGTGATTTGCATCCCAGCCTCGTCCTGTTGTGCTGAACTTCATGCCCACCTCAGTTTCTGCCCTGAAAACATTCCCTGAGGCTAATAAGCCCCTATAGAGGGAGAATCAGCCTACCTCCATGCTCTCTACTGGTTGCCAGGGAAATAATTAGTGACTGAATACTTAAATTAGGCTTCAGTTCAGTGGTGGCTCTGGCCTGAAAATGGCCTGTGTAAGAAAGATCTTCAAAGAGATATGAGAGGTAGCAGGAATGAGAAGCTGGGGACAGTTTAATGCCTGATCTAAGAGGAGAAATCTGCTCCCACCTGTACCTGGTATTCATGAAGTACTTCAGTCTTGATTTTGTTGAGTGCTGTCTCAAATCAGTGCCTGAAGGAGAGGAACTGCTTCATCAAATAGCCATATTGTGAGACCACCCGGTGCATCTTTATCTACTGAATTTGGTAAATTGAACATCTTAGATCTACTCTTGTGCAATTTATGCTCTTTGACCTTTCTGATCTGCTTCAAAGAATTTTTGTTTGTATTTCAACGAGTTACCCCAGCTGCTCAGATATGGTCTCCCCTAAGTCTCTAATAAACGGTGGCTCGCACAGTTTCTCCTGGGAGGTGGGAGACTTAGATCTGAATACCTCAAGGCAGAGAAAGGAGGCCTCCCTCCTCCTTTCCAAGCTTCTCATCACCAGTAATCCCTTAAAAGTAGGGCACATCCAGCACCATGCTTCCTATGGATGTCCAGCCATCATTTCAGGAATTAATCATGCAATTTCTTCTGATCATTTTTTAATACCAAGTAGAGACAGCCCTAGAAACTGAGATTTCCTCCACTTCCCCCAAAGGGAAGTGTGGTAACCAGCAAGTCAATCTCACTCCTTTATGTAAGGTAGAAGAGGATGAGCAGATGAGATGGAGACTTCCCAAAGAGGCCATGGTTTGGTTCTCAGGACAGTATCTAGGGAGACAAGAAAATGTGTTCGTATCTCTATAGGCAGCAGCAGATCTCTCACAACACTAGTGCCAACTCTAGTAACTTAGAACCCCCTTCTCCTTACTGTCAATGAAGACTTTGGAAAAAGGAGTGACTCCCTGGTTTTCACAGAGGAATTTGTGGGTATGGTATCAGGACAGGCAACTTTATTCAGTACAGTGTAAGCCACTGGAAGATAAGAGGTCAGATGCCCACTGTTTTCTGGATGTTCCACAGGCTGTTTGCTCTGGATCCTGTATTGAATTGCTCATCTCCTGTTCTCTAGGTCTCAGGAGCCTTGGGCACCTCATTTGTATTGGGACTGCTCTGGTGGAAGCAGGACTTGGGATCAATACCTCAAGGCTCATACACATTTTTAGATACAGCCGAGAGCTCACAACAAATCAGAGCTGATTTGTGATCTTCTTGATTCCTGACATTTTATTGATGGTTAATTCCTCCCTCTGCCACTCACAGATAGAAGCTATCACACTCACTTCAAATATCGGATTTTTTCCTAAGTCTCCCAGAATTCATGTTAGAGGTCTTTGTGTCAACAACTTGCCCAAGAAACATTTCCTTCTTTTAACACTCCCACTATTCTAATGTTTAGGACATTTCCTTTTAACACTCCCACTATTCTAATGTTAAGGATAACACCCCAGATGAGCCCATTGAACAAGGGTGATGAGCTATGATTTTACTCCTCTGTGGTGGACCATAGCAACTCTGGTGAACGCACAGATTGTGGCACTTACATGGCATATCCTCAAAGTAGGGATCCGGCTGATGGCTTTGAAGGAGGAGAAATGAAACTGAACCTGAGAAGCCAAGAGAAACTAAACACAGATTGGTGAGCTAAAGATAGCTCTCCTGATCTTGAGAAAATATCTGTTTTGCTGCACTCATAATTGCTTACACTCTGTTTTATTTCTCATCCAAAGGGCAGCTGCTTGATACAGCATTGGTTGGGAACCAGCTTCTTGCTCTTTAAGGCTGTATTAAATACCCACTGAGGCCATCAAAAGGGATCTTTGCGATGGCTTCAGTGAGTGCTTAATTGAGAATAAGAGAAGAGATGAATTTTAAAGACTTAGCATTCCCTAGTTTAAGGGACTTCACATGAAGAAATTTCTATTTGTTTTGCCACCTAAGTAAAAGATGCACGGATCATTAAAGCGCATACTTCCTCAGCATCTGGAATAGTGATCCGCTGTGGCTTCAATGATGTTTATCTACAGAGCTTAAACATGAAAACCAGGATAGTAGATGAACCTTTAGTAACAAGGATCAGTAGGATTCAGGGCTAGAAGAGACAATTTGATTATCTATTTTGTTCTCTTGAACACAGAAGGTAGAAAATGTCATCCACTGATGTGTGCACTGAGCCCAAGGTCTAATGTTTGATTAGACCATCTGTGTCAACTCAAAATCCTTATCACTCCTGTTTGCAGACAGTTCTAACCAGAAGTCCCATCTTGCTTGAGAATTACAGGAGTGAAACAGCAACGTTGAGTCTACAAATAGAGCAATGTGTTATCAAATATTATCTCGTTATTATATTAATTGAGACCTTTGTCCCTTGGCATAGGAAGAAGAGGAAAGGCAGTGCTTACTTGGACTGCAGGTAGTAATGAAATCTGGATTCTCCTGGGATAATTTACAGGACCCCATAGAATGCTGAGGAGTGGAGCGAACGTATTGACCTGGCACTGTTGAGGCTAGCTCTGCCCAATGCACTACAATGAATATGTTTTTGAACGTTCCTCCTTGGTACTGTTTGGTTTTAAATGAAATTAGGGGAAAAAAAAAAAAAAAAAAAAAAAAAAGAAAGAAAGAAAAAAAAAAAGGAAGAGACAGAGGAAAACCAAGAAGAAAAGATCAGAGAAACACATTGGCATGGAGCTCACCACTTTTTCTGGCAGGGGGGGGTCAGGGAGGTAATCCCTTTCCTCAAAGATTTTGGGGAGAAAAAAAGACCCTGCTGTGCTTGCTAAAATTCCCTTCCAGCTCCCATTGTCAGTGTTAATTGGTGATAGTCCCCATCCCACAGAAGCACTGTGGAGGTAAAATGAAAGGAAATATGTAAGGGTGTATGTGTGAGTAAGAGGCTGCTGTATCATGTGAATGAGGAGAACAACAATGCCCAAGAATAAGCTAATATATATAAATGAAAATATCAGCTTGATCCTTTGCTGGACTTTTTGATGCTTTGAAAATTCACGTTAATTCCAGCTGCGTGGGTCCCTTTATTAATTAAATGGTCAAGGGAAGCTCCATGTGCAGTAGCAGCTCTGCTAGCAAACGATGAAAGCACCATGTTGACATCCTTATTCTAAGCTCCACAGTCACCTTCAGGGCCTGCATTCAGAGTGTATTACTTTGGCTCCAGTGAACTTAAAGAATCCCAGGCTTCTCTCAATAGATTTTAAATCCTTCAGTGCTGTTCCCCTAAGAAATGAGGTCTCTTGCTGACACCCTTCTTGATGTTCCTGATAGTAAAAAAAAAAAAAAAACAAACCAAAAAAAAACCACCCAAAACTTTAGAGCCAAGTAGGTAGATCTAATTATTTCAAAGGGTTCCCAGCTGCACTGCTTGTTAGCTTTCCTCTTCATCATCTATTTAATTAGAAAAGGGCTTTGTTTTATTTATTTTTACACAGTATGTGGTAGAATTTTATTTTAGACTCCTAATAGCTTGTGCTTTGCCTGTGTGCTGGTGATTGCAGCACTCATTCCTCCTGTGCTTTGGTCTTGGGTAGGGTTTGATACCAGGTGTTCTCACTTCTGTGGATGGCTGCACAAGCACAGGTGGCTTTGGTGATGTAAGATTTGCTTTATGGCTGCTGTGAATGGATGCTCAGGGCAGTTTTTTTCTCTCAGTGCACAGGTAGGAACTAAGAATAAAAGCTGCTATTGTATTCTTATTCTAAGAGCTGTTTATGATTGTTATGTAGCCTTTGTTCTTCATGACTTCAACGTGTAATGTCTTTTGATGACTGTGTAAGCAGACTTTGGTTTGCTGAAGTAGAGGGAAAACTGTGTGGTTCAGACAGAGATGTCCTACAGCCCTGCAGCTCTGGCTCATCAGGATGACAGCGTAAGTCCTCCTTCTTTCTGCTCTTCTTCTGTCTGGTTGGGTCTGGTGACTTTTTTTCGCTGTCTTTTCAGTGGCCCTGGAATCCTGCAGGAGCCAATTCTCTCTGCAGATAAAACAATGTGGTGTTGGAATATTGGTTGTCTTTGGAAATGGAGGGCTTATCTGCCCTTCTTGAGGTACAATAAGTGTTGATGTATAAGATAACTGAAGCTTGTGATCGTCCTACATGTCAATAAGAGGAAGTTCCTAACAGCTCCTCTGACTCTGGTCTAGATTTCAAACCCTTCTAGAAGGCTTTTTTATGCCATCCAGTTGAATGCTGAACTAAGCCTGTGAGAATAAGGGCAATAGAAATAAGATAAACCTTCATGCATGAAGAAGAAATAACATTTCACCTGTGGGAGCTGTAAGGAGAGCTTCATTAGGGACAAGCTCTGATGTAGCCACGTGTGAGGAGAGCTTCCCTGGGGACAAACTGTTGTATCCAGGTCCTTCCGGCAGCATGTGGCACGGCAGACCCAGTCCTGACTTGCTCAGCTCCTGAGTTGCAATGTCCAAACTTGGGTGTAGGGTGTTGGACTTCTCCTATGTGTTACGATAAATTTTGATCCTTAAGCCTTAGAAAAGAAAGCATGGGCTGATTAAGGGTTGGGTATTGTAATTCTATAATGATTAGACAGTGCTGTGCTTTCTCTGGTTTAATTCAATGTTATTTTACACTATCCTATTGTGGTTCATCATCTGAGGTTTGAATCAGTAATCTAATAACATGCTTCAATGGCTAAGTCAATTCCTCCCCTTGGATTTTTTTTTCCTTTCTCTTCTGATATTAATAGCAATAGGGCAGGTAAAGGAGCTGGATTAACAATTAGGCCTGGTGGCTGTCCAGAGTGATAATGGCTTTTTCCCAAGCCAACGCATGCTGCTTGCTGCCTGGCATAATGTGCCAGGGGTCCAGAGGGTAGAGCCAGCTCTAAAGCTGCTTGTCAACCCGGGGTGGTGTTATTAGAGCATCATATGTTTCAGAAAGAGAGTGCCCAGCAAGAGCCCTGCATTGCAGAGCAGTAGCTGAGATGCTTCTGCTCTGCCCTTCTGTCACTGTCAGAACGTCACAGCCGTCAGCTGAGCAGGCAAGGCATGTGGGGGCATCCATTCTGTTCTGCCTCACAGATAGGATGTTTACCTTTTTAGTTTTAGGCTATTGCCCCTTGTCCTGTTGTTATCAGGTTGTGTAAAAAGTCAGTCCCCTCAACTTCAGGAAGGCTGCAATGAGGTCTCCCCAGAGCCTTCTCCAGAATGATAAAGGTCAGCTTCCCCAGCCCTTTCTCTTGAGAGTGAATTGCTCCAGCCTCTAAGAACCTTGTGGCCTCCCCTGGACCTGCTCCAACAGCTTCACGTCTTTCTTGAGCTGGGAGCAGTACTCCAGATGGGACCTCACACCTGCCCCTCTGCTCCCCTGTGAGGACCTGTAGGCCACCATGAGACCTCTTCTGCAGGAGCAGCTGGTGGTGTATGAAATGTATTCCTTGTATGCCCGTGGTCCGGTCTTGTCCCAGGCCATGATAAACATGCAAGTGGAAGCTCCTTGCATGACCTAGGTTGCTGGAGCAGCTAAATTGGAGATGTAACGTGTTAATGAGGGCTTCTCTGGACTGCTGTGGTACTTCATGGGCAGCCATGTGGCCTTCACAAATGCATAAAGCTGGTTGGAAGAGCTCTGAGGGGTCACTTTTAATATTTATCTGCAGTGATTCACCATGGTGAACTTCTTTGGGAAATGAACAGAGGGACTTGTGTTGGGCAAGTACTATCAGAGATCAGGAAAAACAAACCCCACAGGAGTGTACTTTTTGCTTTCAGAGCTTTGAGAAGATCTGTTGTTGTTTCCCTAAGAAGGGACCTGTTTATCCAGTGACAGGGTCTACCTTCAAGGAATGACCTTGCTTTATATGCTAATAACTCTGGCATATTTGCAAGGAGCAAACATTTGAATAACATCCCCTGGACGCAGCATGGCCTGCAGGTAGTGTGGGGAGCGTGGATGGTGTGAATGTGCAGAAAAATGACCAGCTCAGGGGAGGGGGGAGGCTTCCACCATGTGGAACTGCAAGTGTGTGGCTGTGGGCTCCTATTCCCACACCTCTGCCCATGTCCTGGTCCCTCACCCTGTTTGGCTAGTGACAGAATGCTGAGTAATAGAACATTCAGCCTGTTCTCAGTGAAAAACTGCCTGAAATGAGGTTTGGTTATAAATGTGCTCTGTGTTCTTATAGAGGAAAGAGCACTCAGAACGAAATACGCTTAACAAGGAACACAAAATCAGATGATTCCAAAATGTGTGTTTTCTAATAGCTTTGTGATGAAATGTGCTATTGGGGATGGTTCCAGCTTTTGTGGACTTTAAGTATGTGTCACTGTGTTTTGTGTTTTTAATATTATTCTGCTCCTGGAGTGTGAGGGAGGCTCATCCTGGCTCAGGGTCCTTTGTGGTTGGTGCTGTACAAACACCCACTTGAAAGACAAAGGGCAGCTGAAACCAGGAGGGGAAATGCTAACAAAACCACTGGTAGATTCCCAGTTTGGTCAGCTCAATTTTCCTAAGAGTCTGAGTCTTAAATGACCTGCATGCACAATGCTCATGAGGCAAGTCCTATTGCAGGAGACACGTTTGCAGAGGTGGCACCTTTTGGGTTCTGTTTGGAGTTGCTCTTTGGGGTTTCAGCCCCTCCAGTGACTCGGGGTGATGAGAAGAGGCAGTGTGTGTGCACTGCACTGATGTAAAGTGCTCCTGTATATGCGGCATGTTTGCTTTGCCCATTATGGCACACTGTACTCCCTCCCTTCAGGGAGGTGGAGTTTTCGACTTTGTCACAAATAATAATTATCTCAGCAATAGTCTGTGATGGGAGCTTGCCCTAAGGAGACTGCTCTGGCTGCAGGAGGCTCAGCAAGATGCTCCAGATGATACTCTGTGCTATTTTAGCTGTGCTTTTCTTGTGTGTAGTGTGAAGGCAGACTCTGGTGCATTTATTCACTGCAAAATCCTTGGACTCACTCACTTGCAGTGGTGCAGGTGCTTACACCTTCCCTTTGCCTTCTGGCGTCACATGCTACAGCAGCCCTTCAGTTCAAGCATCTTCTTAATCCCTAATCCCCAAAATTACAGTGGCTCCTCATTGTGTATTAGCCTAACACTCCAGCTTTGCAGTTTTCTGCTTTGTCCCAATGAGTTCCTTAGCGTTAAAGCAGAAATTCATCATTCACCCTTTACAAAAAACCAAGAGAGTGTATTTTATTCAGTTCCAGCCCCAGGCATCTCAAAGCAGGTATGAACCTTTTAAACATAATTTCTTCTTTAACTTGTCCCAAACGTGCCGTGAATTACTTACATGGTTTGTTAGATGTCCATAAAACAATCCTGAAATTGAAAATGATGATGTGGCCCTAGCAGAAGTATGCTCACTAACATCTGTGGAGAGAAGTTCATGTGGATCATACATTATACTGAGCCATGCTTTACTGTTCCATCCTGTCTTTTGGGTAAGATTTTCAGATTGCTTGGCGAAATGCTAATAATTGAGGTTTTTGTGATCCCAACAGGATGTGACTGATGGACATCCAGCATACCCCACCATTAGTGTTACCATTTATAGCAGAAAATGATTGGGCAGAAGATTAAAGAATTAGGAAAATTGCAATTTGCAGTTTCTCTAGGCTTTAATGACCACAAGAGGTCAGGGCTTCTGTTTTCACATCTCATGTGAAGGAAGAGCCCTGTCAGAGTGCAGCATCTTTAAAGGTACTGTTTGCTGAGCAGTTGAAATTGAATGCTGAAAGAGCCATCTTTAGCCTTTCACCATCCTGGGCTGTATTTTCTATTTTCCTTCCTTGTGCTGCTAAGTGCTGCCATGTGAAGGGTCAGCCTCTCTTTCTGATCTGGATGAAAAAGCATTCAGGTGAACTCTGTAGTTGTGGTTGATAAAGCTGAGGAAGCTGATGGCTGGGCAGAGAGGAGAGATGAGTGCATTACTTTTTGGTAACTAAACAGACAATGAAACCAGCCCCCTGGACTCCAGGCCATTTGGTAGTCCATACTCTGATCAAATAATGATCAAAGTCAGACCCGGGCAGTGTGGGGTATCTCAATGGCAGTGATGCAAGCATCTTGGGTTGATTAAGCTGCTGAACTTTGATGGTAACCCAAGGGCAGGATGGCAAAACCAAGCAAACAGATTCTTAGGAGCTTATTCAATACCAATATGTAATAACCAATCCAATAACCAATATGTAACAAGGAATGTTAATTCCTTCTAGGAACGGACCATATGCTATCTTGGAGGTATACAGGTTGTTTGCTTCTCTATTCTTGTTAGTACAAGGTTCTGTCCTCTCTCTCGTGAGAGAGGCAGGTCAGTTCAGGGTAAGTTTGTACTTAAAGAGAAAGGAGGGATACATGGCTGTTCCCAAAGTTTTCATCTCAATCACTTGGGGGTTGATGGGGACTTTCCTGAGTTTCACATGAAGCTTCACTGGAAGAATCCAAATTCAACTGTAGTGAAAAGTAGTGAAGCTAACCTCAGAAAGGAGAGGCTACTCAAGGGACAGCTCTTGAGGGGGAAAGCACTTAGGGTACTTTCTAATCTGGGAGAGAATTAGACCTAACATCCCAAAGCAGTGAAGGTCTGGAGCAAGGCACAGAGCAAGCAGCCCTAATAGCAGTGACTATCTCTGCCCCTTTGTTATTGCATTAAGTTTATTCTGCCAGTTTCTATTCCAGTCTTTCTTATGTCGTTAGTAATGATGGTAATGGTTTTGCTTTTCCAATCTACATTACAGCATGCCCTCCCTGGGAGGAAGCCCTGGTGGGAACTGTCATGACCTAGGAGTATGGGGTCCATAACTGCCAATGAACTCAGCAAGGTGGAGTTCCTGAAACTGAGGCTGGATGAATGTATATGTTCTGTGGTGTATCAGGAATAATATGCATGGACATGGCTGTGACAGGAACTTTGCCATGAGCTTATTCGTGTTATGCCAGGATAGTCATTTACTATCAGCCTCTCGCTTCCAGAGCGCTGCAACATCACTCCTATTGGGTTTCTGTTTTTGCTTTAAAGTGTGTGTCAAGCCCCAGGGACATGATTGTTTTGTAAAGATGAGACTTGCTGCCTCTGCTCCTGAGACCAGAGTCAGAGTGTGAATTCCAAAGGACCTGATGAAGTCTGAAGTGGGCAAAACAGATAAAATACAAGTACTGGTTACTTCTGTAAGCTGTGCTAACAGCAAACAGAGCTTCAGAGCCAGAAAAGCTTCCTAAATGCTTAAGATAATGTCTAACAAGAATATTAGGTGTCAGACAAAATAGCAACTATGCATCTTAAGGAAAAGCATTGATGTTTCCTTAGCTCATTGGATATTTATCAAAGCATAACCTGTAGGTTAGCCTACAAAGCACCAGAAAACAAAGAGTCTGTGTTCTGATCTTTCAAGGGGGAAGGTTAAACAAAGGACATTGAAATATGTGATGTCAGAAGATCTTTGTATCTAGACATCAGTGGAATAAAGGATATAAAATAGCCTTTCCACTTCCTTCTTTGTCCTTGCCCACGGGTGCTTAAGAAAAAAAAAGAAAGGAAAAAACCCACCACATTAAGAAGTGGAAACAATTGGTATCTGTTGATGCAGTTGTTTGAGTTTCCATATGTGCATCACCTGGAATATGAACTACTCATATGTAAGCTGTGACCCACTTCACTCAGATTTTAGAGTATTTGCTGACACGGGTGTAGGATTCTCCAAGATGAACTTGTTTGCTCAGGGAATAATGTGAGCTGTGTTGCATTAAAGAGTAAAAACTACTCACTGAATACATTGCATAAATGGGACAGATGCAACATATTGAAAGATTTTTACTGTTTTTTCCATGGGACTGAGTAAACCAGTATAGTCTCATGAATTCTGCCAGTATAAGTGACGCATAATGGCACTGCTGAAATTGGGAGCTCTTTCTTTGCGTGCCACAAAATAAAGCCACTGCAGAGAACTGGACTGAGGTAAAAGAATTATCAGGCTTTTTTTGAAGTCTTTGTTTCACAGGAGGATCATCATCCAAGGTAAACTCTTACATGATTCTCTTCTCTTAGCCAGTGAATTTCATAGGGAGGGACTAAGATTGCCCTTGTAAATCAGCATGCTGAGTGCACAGCCCTTAGAAATTCCAACCAAGGCCTCCTTGACTGCACTATCAAGGGAAATGTTTGTTCCTTCCCTGTGCTCCAGGGTGCTTCTGACCCTTGAGCACATGTATTGCATTTCATATATATGAACTTTATCCCTTGGGTAGCAACTGCTTCATGTTAACATACTCCTATAGATGCAAGGCGTGCTCTGGTATCAGCCCATTCCTTGAGTTGATGTCAGTGCCAGATACTCTGTAGGGTAATCTGTTGGCACGCTCTCACTTCTCACAAGGCTCAGTGTCCTTCACCAGAATAAGCAGCTCTAAGGTACAAGAGGAAATAATTCAAAAGCAGAAAAACCACTGTGGGGGAAAAACAGCAACACACCAAACAGAAGAGAAAGAGTCACTTAAAATACAAGTGAGAGATTAAGTCTTAAAGAAATTTAGTTGTGCTGCATCTGGATGAGGTGTCCATGCAGGGTGGTTTGCATGCTGGGACATCAGTAATGGACAGGTGGTACGTGCTGAATTAGTCTTGTATGCATGAACCACTTACCTCATACTGATTACTTTTCTGCAAGGCTGTTGTGGGTGAGAATAAGCTGGGCTAGGTGTTTCACTAGGCTGCTTTAAAACCTGCTTTGTGACTATTTAAATCCATATAGTTCATCTCTTATTGCTTTCCAGGCCGAGAATGTACTATTCTGTGATGTCAGTGAAGTCTGCCTAATGATGCTACAGGTTTAAAAACCTGAGAAGTCAAAAATGGCCTTGTTTTTTCCTAAATGTGTAAGGTGGCTTTTTTTTGTTGTTGTTGTTGCCTGTGGGTTTCATGTTATAGGAAGCGACTTTCCCTCTCTAATGGCTAATTCTGATGAGGTGGTCACCCAATCTGGAGATAATAGCTATTGAAAACCCATAACGTGAAATTAAATGGGTCAGTCTGTGTATTTCAATGATAGACATAAAATTTCATAAAGGTTGGGCAACTGCAGCTGGAAATTATGTTTTTTACCTTTTTGCCACTGGGGTGAATATAATCAACTCTCAATAGAGAATAAAAGGGTTTAGCGTGTGCATTTGGATCATGGGGACGGTTTTGCATGAAGTTATGATGCTTAACTTTGAACATTAATTACTTGAAAAATTTTCTCTAGAGGAGTTTTCCATTCCCTAGAAACATAGCCAGGATAAATGCTCTATAAATAAAGGAGCATTTAAAAGTGATCAGCAGAGTCACAAAATTTGGCCCTGGGTTTCAGGTTATGCATCTAAACTCCAAATAGCTGGGTTCTTTGCAAGCTCCTGAGGGCTTCCTATGACCATAGAGCAGTTACCTGGGACTGCAGCTCCCATTTATAAACCAAAGGGACAAAGAAATTTAAATACATTATTACAAACCCCGATTTATTATAATGCCGTTTTTCAATAGCCCTTTTTTATCTGTTGCTATCAGAGCAAACCTGCTTGAAGAGTGAGTTGGATTCAGCAGATGTGTTCCATCTGTTGTGGTTTTTTGTATTGCATTGTAGTATTTTCAATTTTTTACGGTTTTCTATTAAAAATCCGATTTAAATATTGGCAATGTGAGGCAATTTCTATCCCTACTTGTCCCTCACAGACACAATGAGAACCCATGGGAACGAAAACAGTGGACTGTTGTCGTGTCCAGTTGGGATGAACCTCATCTACATGTTAATATAAGGGATGTTGATGTAAAGCACAGCATGTGGAAAAGGTTTTCTCTGAAGTCTCAATTCCTAGACAGGAAGGAGGGCTTTACTTTTAATGAGTAGGATGAGATCCTGTATGCTGTGCTTGGGTGAAGGGTGCTTGGGTGACTTGGGGCAGGGCAAGGCAGCCCTGTTGTGACGTTGGCTGGAATCAGGGGACATGATCTTCATGGGACATGTGAGCTTGTTTGGTCTCTAAATGAAGAAAGGTAGTGTGCCTGTTTGTGAATGTAACCTGGGCCAGAGGGTGTGCATGAGGGAAATGTCTATGTCCTGTCAGGAGGTTGTAGCACAGGGCAGAAACAAAACTTAGTTCTAAACCAGAGTTGTTGTACTCACCTGGCAACGGCACAGTTTAGTGCTGTTTTCTTTACTTTCTGCTATCAATTACTCTAGTGATCTTTACAGGCAACATAAACTCTCCCTACGTACTGAGCAGCCCAGTGCCAGAGGAGCAGAGCTGTGAAAGGTGATTTCTTGTATGGAAGCCCAGTAAACTACAATGTTTGTGGATTTTTATCCCAGAATCACTCCTAAAGATTTATTTGCAGTCAGACTTTACTAGATGTGCTCCCAAAGAGTTTCTTCCATAGTTCTTCAGTGGAGAAGGAATCCCCTTCAAGTGCTTTGAGCCTGTACCAAAGTAGCATGAGCAAGATCTGCTGAGGGGCTTTGCTGCTCCAGACTAAGAGGAATGTGTTGATGTGCCTCAGGCACCTTGATGGAGAACCCAATGATCCTTAATGTAGAGCACCGACTCCTTGAAATCAGTTGCCTAAGTATGGCTACAATGCAGGAAGCTGTAGAGACTTGCATCCTCCTGGGACAGGAGCAGAAGGTTCAGAAAAGTGGTGGATGCCCCATCCTTGGAGGCACTCAAGGCCAGGCTGGATGGGACTCTGAGCACCTCATGGAGTTGCGGGTGTCCCTGTTGGTTGCAGGGGGATTGGACTAGGTAATATTTAAGGGTCCCTTCCAACTCAAACAATTCTATACGTTTCTAATCCAAATGGGTTGTTCCTTCATACACCTGAGGCAGTGACATGCAAAAAGTTTATTGCAGTGAAAACTCTGTTTAAACAATCATTTATCTGAGTCCCACAGGGGTCTGTTGTAGCGAGAAGCTAGACTGCAGTCTCTTTTTATCATCTCTTGCGCTGACCCTGGAGCATCTATCAGCTTTTCCTCTATGTACAGGTAGCATTCAGTACTCTGAGGCTCATGTCTCGGCTGAGCCCTTATGTATGGCTGTGATTAAAGCAGTTTGGGGCAAAGGGTGGTTTGTGGTGTTAAGCCAGAGACCGCAAATAATACAAACAAGATGCCAAGTGAGGTCTGGTTTGAATTCTCGGATAGTACTTCCTTGTGGCTAATTTAGAAGGACTGAAATGTAGAGTTTCTGTGGTCAGTTCTGCCACTGTGATCCTGTAACACACGCGTCCTTGCAGAGGCAGGAGGAAATAAGTCACAGCATCAAGTCCTCTTTCACAAGCCAGATCCTGGGGTGCTTATTTAGAAAAGCCTCCTGTTGACTTCTGTAGTATGAATGCACAACATCTGCAGGGATGTAACCCAGAAGTGTGACCCAATAAATGCTCCTTCTTCAGCCATCAATCTGTTTTGCATCATGTCGTTCTCTCAACTGTTAATCCAGATGTTATTTGCAACAGTACAGTAACATTAAACGCTTGTACAAGCAGTGTTAATAGCATCAATAACAATACTAAACATAAATAGCAGCAGCACTGATAGTAATACTTCCAAAGCAGCTTGTAATTGTAACAACCTGTCATTCCTTTGCTAACTCGTGCTGACTCAAGATTAAATTGCTCTATGTGTGGAAAGCAACATGCAAAAGAACCCATCTGTGCCAAGACTGTTTTCTTCCCTTTGTATTTTGTTTGTTTGCTTACACCAAGCAGCTGAGAAAATGTCACCGTGCTTTACCCTCTTTGTTGTTACCCTGCTTCTGGCTGGCATGGTTCACAGGCTGCTAGTCCTGATAATGGCATATAGGGAAGGAATGCTGTAGGAAAGGAATAGCCACAAGTCCTGCTTAACTGATCAGCGTCTGAATGGTGGTGAGCCTGCATGGACTTTGGTGGGTTCACTTCTGATTAGGAAAAATGTCTTCTCAGAAAGAGTGGTAATGCATTGACACAGGCTGCCTGGGGAGGTGGTGGGGTCACCATCCCTGGAGGTGTTTGAGACCTGTGGAGATGTGGCAATGAGGGATGTGGTCAGTGGACATGGTGGGGGTGGGCTGACAGTTGGACTTGGGCATTGTAATGGTCTTTTCCAACTTTAGTGATTCTGTGATTCTATTTTCTGAAAACGAAATGGATATTATTTCAAGTATTTAGAGCCCAGAGAAAACAGGATTTTCCTGCATTCCTTGTAGAACTTCTATATAGCTCTATTTGTTTTAAAGCAAGCAAGGAAGAATTTCTATAAGATAGGAATTTGGTATGTCTTTTGCTGGCTATGTGGCTTGTCACAGATCAGTGAATGTGTCTGAATGCCTTCATTGTACTATGGATCAAGCCCTAGGTCATTAAGGAGTTGAACAGTTGTCACTCTGTAACTTTGATACTAGAAAGGATGCAAGTATAACATGTATGGAGGCAGATCTGAGAATGCATCTGAGGTGTTGTGTGGTGTTTTTTTAATCATTTTTATTTCAATTATTGACTTGTCTCTACACTGAATGAATAGCTCTGCTGGACTGTATTCTCCACTTGGTGTAGCTCAGAATTTATTCTGAGAGAATAAATCTCCTCAGTCAGGAGACTGAACTTCAAGGGGAGCCAATGACCTTAGGACTCTTATCCATAACAGCAGCTTTAGTGGAGATTGGGTTTTCTGCTTGCGCTGTCATGAGATCATGAATGGAGCAAGGGGGTGGTCACTGTATGAGTTTCAGTGTGGTCATAGAATTTCTCATGTTGGAAAAGACCTTAAAGATCATCCAGTCCAACCACAACCTAACCATACCACCTTAACTCTAACAACCCTCCACTATGTCATCTCCCTGAGGTTTTCAAACACATCCAAGGGTGGTGACTCAACCAGCTGCCTGGGGAGCCTATTCCAGTGCTTAACAACCCCTTCTGTAAAGAAGTTTTTCCTGATATCCAACCTGAACGTGTGAAATGGAGACAACACCATTCAGCTACACGAAAGGGGCACTGTGAAATGTGGATCACAGAATCACAGAATTGTAGGGGTTGGAAGGGACCTCCAGAGATCATCGAGTCCAACTGACTCTTGGATCACTGACACTTGGTATCTGACAAACCTTGTAGCTGCGGTTTCAGGTGTCACCATGCTTGAATGTCTCTCTTGCCCAATGAAAGTGGATTTGGGCTAAAAATGCTGGCGTGTGAGCCAAAAGGCAGATATGGAGGGAGCATCTTCACCTGGGCAGCAGCAGGCTGGGCACTTGGGGCAGCAGTTTTTAGAGATGCACAACAAAATTCAGTAAGGACTATTTCCTGTTGTCCTTAACAAGTTAGCATTGGTTAAAAAACAAACAAGCAAAAAACACACCTAAAGCCTATCTGCAGAAAAGCACTGAGAGAAAAAAGCGTATCTGCGTGTTCCTTTTTGTGACAACTTCACCTTGAGAACCAACACTGAGGTCACTGTTAGCTACAATCTCATGAGTTTTCTATTTGATTGTGTCATATAAGTTGTAAACAGAATTGTAAAACAAACAGTAAAAAGCCAAGCCCAGGATACGCTCTTTAAGAATTTAAACCACTGCAATTTCATGGACACTGTGATGCTAGCTTTTAATCATTGGCCAGATCCTGGATAGTTTGCCCAGAGGCTGGCATCCCCAACACCTTGCTTCTTCCATACCTCCTGTCTTTGCGTGTTTTTTTGGCAGCTGGTGTAGAAATAACTCCATATGTTTCAGAACAAATGAATGATTTTGTAATCGGATGTTGCTTTGAGGTGTTGGAGTCAAAGGTGTTCATCTGGTGTGGGTTATGGAAGAGGTCAAATGAAAGGATCGTTGTAATGATGCCTTCTGGCATTTAAGAAAAACTGTTAACATGTGCATTTCTAGGATCTTAGAAGATTTTGCACGGTGAACTGTAATAAAACAAATTTGAACTTAAATCAAAAAGGAATTGAAAGTCAAAAATCTTGGTATGAATTATATCTTGTCACGATTCTTGCTATCTGTAAGTGCACCTCTGGAAATGAATTTCTAAAGAAATGAACCCTCAGCTTGGTAGGACTTTCCAGAATGTGAAATAGAGTTTCAAAAGGCTGAGGAAGACCCTTCTTTGTATTTTAACTGTACTTGACAAGATTCAAATGTTTACTTGAATTTTATCTGATCTACAGAAACCTCTGAGTATGCCAAATTGGGCTCCAATTTTGAGATAACAAAATTCTTCTGGAAAATTGCAGTATTTCTGATGGGTCCTAAAATAACAGCAGTGTAATCTGCTGCAATGTATTCATCCCACTCCCTTCTGATCATGGAAGGATTATGGAAGAAACATGTAGAAATAGAAAAAGTTGATTTATTTCTTTTTCTTTTTTATTTTTCCTTAAAGAATGTCTCCATCTGTGGCAAATACTGTATTTTCACTTCTCAGTTTCAGAGGGTTTCCATTCTCTCTGGACAATTGTGGCCAATTTCCCCTGAGATAGAGGTGGTGTCAGGCTCTTTTCCCAAGAACTGAGCCAGTCCAAAGTGCTCTGTATTTGCTGTGGGATGAAAGCATAGGTGTGAGCTCACATCTCGTAGAACCATAGAATGGCTTACGTTGGAAGAGACCTTAAAGATCATCTAGTTCCAACCCCCTACCATGGGCTGGTTGCCATGCACCAGGTCAGGCTGCTCAGGGCCCCATCCAACCTGACCTTGAGCCCTTCCAGGGATGGGGCATCTGCAGCAACCTGATGTGGCAACCCATGATGTGGCTGCTTTTTCCTGTATCTGAATCCTACATCCTGGTTTATTCCATGATTTATCCTCATTCTTGGCCCTCTGGCTTATTCTGCAGAGGGTGAAATTTTTGAGGTATTTGGGACTCATAGGTGCAGTTTGATACCTGAAACATTTCTGAAAAAATATAAATATATTTTTATGCCATTGAAGCCCAAGCCCACTACTTCAGCATCTCTTCTAAAACAGGGTGTAGGTGGCCATAGACTCTGAGCCCTGTGCCCAAAAATCTCATCCATGGAACTTCACCCTGCCTATCTCCATTGCATCAGCATTCTTCCTCACTGAACATCTCTCAAGCATTAAGGACAAAGTCCTCCATGGTTTAGTGGGCATGGTGGCAATGGGTTGACCGTTGGACTAAATGATCTTAGTGATATTTTCCAACCTTAATGATTCTATGATTCAATGTACCTCTTGTGAAACGGAAGGTTTGCCCTGTGCAAAGTGTTACTCGTCCTTTCTTTGTCGGTTCTTAGGACTCTTCTTTGCTCTTAAGGGATGCTCTGGGAGCAGAGAGCATATTGCCTTTCTGTTTGTGCACTGCTCTTACCAGGCACATATGCCTTTGGTCTCGAAACTATTAAAAATAGTGCTTTTCAGGTTACTTCATCCACCTGTATAGCTGTGGAACTGAGTTAACAAATTTTTGTAGACTCTTTGCTTAAAAAATACGCTATATAAGCACAGCAAGCCCTGTGTGTGCCTCTATAGACCACGTGAGAGCACCACTGGAATTTCAAATGTGGTGATTAGATGGAAGAACCAAGCCCTCAATAGTCACTTGGTAGGACCTGGGTGTTCATGTCTTCTGAACAAAAATACCCTTTCCGGATACAGCATCTCCATTGCATGCCACAAGTGCTGCTCATTTCATCCTTTCTGTAAACAGCACAAAACCTGAGCTGGGATCTGAGGGTTTGCATTGCATGGAATTAAAAGAATTTTCTTCGTTACTGCTCAGTAACAAAGCATCACTGTTTCTGGCCCCACTGGAAGGAGGTTTCACTGTACATCCTCCTGGGAAATTCCTCTTGGCTGGCAGTCAGGCGTTGTGAGTGCCACTGTGAGATGCTGCAATTACTCTACTTGTGTTTCTTTGCATTTCAAGCTGCTGTCTTAGTGTCAGCCTGTGCACATTAAACATGACAGGGCTCCGTAGGCTCCTCTGTGATATCACTATCTCTCTGACAAAAGCAAATCCCAGAGACGTGGTGAGAGAGGAGATTTTGTGCTTCTTTTGCCCCTCTCCTGTTAGCTGGTGGAGATGGGATGCAGTCTTGAATCCGAAGCCAGTTAAAAATGCACCAAAGCCCTGAGTGTAACTATGCAAAACATTAAACAAAAATCCAGGAGCGTTTCTCAGGAAGGAATTTTGTGTGCTGCAGATTCTTTTTTTTTTTTTTTTTAATTAGATTAAAGAACAAGAATGAAGCAGTGTGATTCAAAGTGGTCACACAACAACAGTAATAATAAATAATAAATAAAAGCTGCTCTGAAATCCTTTAATTGGAAATAAAAATCAGCTTTTGCTAAGCAACCTGGAGAGAGGGTACAAAGGGAGGGGCGGAAGCATGGATTTGGAGCCCCTTTGAATGATCTATTATGCTGAAACTGCTTTTATCTTTTGTTTGGTGCAGTTGTTGAATGCAAAGTTGGCTTCATCTGCATGACATGTGTGGCAGACGCCTCTTTGGTCTGTGCATCCTATGGGGTGCAAAGGACCAGCTGGCTCAGCACATTCCTCCCAGCATTATTTGCTGCTTGTCTTACTGCCGTGTGTGGGGATTCTTTGACATCCATGGGAGAGATGAGCTCACATAGGGTGATGGGCAGGAGGGGATGGGGAAGGGAAGCTGCCCAAGGCAATTCTCACTGTACCGCGTCCCAGTATGGTCCATGGTGATGCTTTTTCTGAGTGTCCCATTCCATGAATACACAGACTCCTGCTTTATCCGGTGGCAAACCCAAAGCCACCTGCACACACAGTGCTTTTGTTAAGGTAAGTTTTCTGAATGCAGGTGCCAGCACCTCCTGCAGCCTCACCCCATGTTGCTTAGGAGAAACGAAGCTTTATTTATTTATTTATTTATTTTTACAGATTTTCTGACAAACTCCTTGTTAATTGTTATTGTTACTCCATTTTAACTGCAGGAGGCAGTGGGAGGCTTTATGGGTAACCAAGCTTTTAGGAAATATGTGACCTAGTCGTTAATGCCATCTTGGGCTATGGTTGATGGATATTCTTTTTTCTTCCTACAAGCTTTAATCATAGAATCATTTGAGTTGGAAGAGACTCTTAAAAGCCCTCTAGTTCAACTCCCCCACAATGAACAGGGACACCTACAGCTCCATCAGGTTAATAACCCTCCTGTCTGATGCAGGAAAATCTGAGCCACCTTGAGTACCATCCCGTGGATTGAATGCCCTCATGATGCAGGTCTATATAAAACACAAGTCTGTCCAGCTATGGAGGTGGTAAATGTGAAGGTTATTCTAACCAAGCTGATAAAAAATACTTGGGTTTAAACCCTTTGGAAAACTCCAAAAGGGGTCTGGCGTGGGATGTTCACAGACGGCACGTGGTGTATTTTTCATTTCCGATCTGTGCCTGTAATAACTTTTGTGGCTGAAAGAGAAGTAGATGACTTACCATAAAGGTGCTGCAGCCAGAAAGAAAAAAAATATATATTCTAATTTATGGTGATTTAAACACGCTGTACCTGTACTGCCATTTAAAAACCATGACTGTAAAGGAACGATAACATGAAAAACGTGGGGAGGAATTTATTAAAGGCCAAGCCACTTTAGCAAAGCCAAGATCTGAGCTGCCTGAAATGTAATGTGGTGCTTATAAACTAAAGGCATAAGTTATTAACTTAACATAAATGATTTCAGATTTGTGTTCAATGGACTTGGTAATTATACCAAGGAATTTAAGCTGACCTCATCAAGCCTGCTTTCTCTTTTAAAATGTATTTCTGTGTCAATTAAAATGCCTGAGTATAAAAAGCAAAGTTTTTATAGGCCCAGCCATACAAATTCATTATTGCGCTATTATATACTTGGCAGTCTACAAATATGCCAGTGATTAACTTCGTGTGCATTATAGCTGCCAGTGTTGCAGCATTTCAGATAAGTGTGGCTATTGTCTGCACTCAGCTGACTGGAATCGCCATGGATATAGCCCTTGGATATCCTGGAGGAAGCAAGTCCTTTCCGCTTGGTATTGGCTGTCTATGAGATGAAGCTCATATTGGATCCAGAAGCATCACAGTCAAAGCACAGATAACTGTTCCTGGAAAACAGCTGGAAAGGCTAGTTTTCTGCAGGGTGCCACAGAGAGGTGGCAAATTCCTGTTTGGGTCCAGTTCTCGACTCTGCCCATGTGTGCCTTGATAGCCTTGGTCAACTGCTTCCCTAAACCACGTGTTTTCAACATGACATTACTGCTATTTCATCCCATTTGTATGTCTGCTTTACGCTGTAAGTTTTATGGGGGCAAGGGCTGTTTTATGAGTGGCTGTTACTAAGTTATTGTATAAATGTTATCAACTAAGCTGAAATTTCTCTAGCACTTACTCCTCTGTCTTACCCTTATGATAGCAGCCATGGTGGGGAGATGGAGCAGTTCACCGCTGGACACCAAGACCCAGGGGCAAATACACCGTCCCAGCAAAGAAGTGGTGAAACAGGCCAAGTGAAGTTAACCAGTGTGCCCAGGGGACACCTGGGAGGGGTGTAGCAGAGCAGGCTATATACCCCAGACCTTCTGTTTTGCACTGTAGCTGTAGATATATCCTTTCCCCCTGTACCTTCCAACTAGTTTAGTTAAAAAATACAATAATATCTATCCCTCTTGGTAAATATTTCAAAATACTTAATATAAAACTCAATAAAGTGATAATGTCAATGGAGTAGGAAACTATTTTGTCAGGGTAATGGTCTCTTTCTGTCAGATAAATGCTGAAGCAAAGCCTTGAGTTGTAATGGTAACAGACATCAGGGCAGGCCCAGGGGAGAACTGCTTGGTGCTCTGATCATTTTTTTTAGGTTGTGCTTTATGTGTTAGCATTTGAGAGTCTGTTTGCTGGAGGTGCTGGGTGGCCACATTCCCTGTGGGAGGTGGTGATGCCCGGCACTTAGAAAAATCAGCCCTCTGAAGGTGAATCCTCCTGACCATGGCTGTGACTGAAGGTAAGAGCTTTCCAGCCTGGCCTACGGGTTTTGGAGTGAAAAAATATAGGGCTTTTCCTCTGCTGTTTTTCACCTTTGGAAATAGCTCAGTGTTTCATGGGTTCCAGCTGGAGCTGTGGGGGAGCTTAACCTCAGCTTCAGTGTCTTGAAAGGCAAATCTCGTCTTGCATAATTTTTAACAGTAGTGGAGGATACCTAAAATGCAGACACGGTAATCTGGGGCAGCTTTAGGTTGGGATTCTCAAACTTGGTATCCTCGTTACCTCCACTGGTCACAGCTGCTGGCTCCAAATTTTCCCCCTGGTATTGAGTGCATCTCTATCCTGCAGGTACATCAGCTGGGAAGCCAGCCCTAGTGAAACCACCTAGTCTTCATGTCCATGTCTATGCTTCGCGTTCATGTGTAAGCTTCAGCCACTGTGTAGTTTTATCAAAGTTAGGGTTAACCTGGCCTAAACATCAAACCAGATTCCTCTGCAGTTAAAATCAAAGGTGGCTAAGGGGACAACACCTGCAGCTTAGATGCTGGGTTTTGGCTGTCCACCCACTGGAGGGTGCATAGGCATACAGGAGAGAAACCTGGGCTGCAAGCTGACATCAGATACACATTTTTTAGCTGCCTGAAGGTAGGAGAAAAAAGTTCCATCCTGATTGGATTAGATGATCAATAATATGCATCAACTCTTATAAGGCTATGTAAATATGACCTAGTATCATGATGGCGTCCAGGTTTCTGACCTGTAATGAAACTGATTTAAGTAACTGATTACCTCTCCAGACAGAGAAGAATAGTCCAAGATTAAGAAGCATTTATGAAATCATGTTTATGTATATGACATGATCGGCTCTCTCTTAGAGTATAAACACAATCAGGCAATGTAAAATGAGATGTGTTGTATTTTTTGTTGTTTAAAAAATACCTGATGAACTTATCTGCATATGAAGTCTGGTTGTGATTAGCTTAGACTGACTTGGAAGGAGCCCAGACGTTTCCATACCAAGTTGTGCATGTATTTAGTGTATCCTGCCTCGTATTCCAGATAACAGCGGAGTCAAAAGATACTGTTATTACTTAGTGCCGCTGCAGTGTACCCTAATAGGAAACTTGTACCTGGACGCCAGGGTGAATATTACCATCTTTTGGTTTTAGCCAGTCTGTAAACGGTCTTTTGCTGGAAAGGTTTGTGTGAGATGGTTCTTTCTACCTACCCCGCTGCTGGCCGCGTGAATGTGAACGCTTCTGGGAAAGTGGTCAGTCCCAACTGGGAGGTAAAACCCTTTGGGATCTCAAGCTTTGTGGTTGTGTGCAATTAAAATCCTGTACCTTAGTGTGACAAATTCAAAGGTATGACTGGAGGCGGTGTGTTACAGATCCTGGTAAATATTTTAAGGCTGAGCAATAAAGGTCAATTATTAATGTTTTTGGAATGAAAGATGATAATTATTTATACAGAAGGATACTTAACACAGCTAGACGTGTCACGAAATGAGACTCAATTTGATGTATTATTATTTAATTAGTATCGCTCTGTTTAAGCCAGCCCATTTGTACTCGTACATATAACCCTCAGTATAATCCATTCAGATTCAACAGTGGCACAGAAACAAACAGTTAAAGAATGCACCCTATTGTAAATGGAGTATTAGGAAGGCTGTTCTGGATCTAGTGAAATCTCTATCCTTCAGTAGGGGAGTTTGGCAGCAACCACCAAACAAATCATACACGAATTATCCTTGTGGGTTTGGAGTATTTAGTTTGCAGTTTTTAGTATTACGCAATAGTAGGCTTATAAACCATGTGTTGTCCTGTATCTAATAGTGCAAAACCAGACCCTCTCTTAAACATAACTGTAGATTTACACCTAAGGTAGATTTGCCAATATCCTTGCTATCTCTCAGACAAGAGTATGTTATGTTCTCTTCAAGGCTCCCATGGCACCATCTCTGCTCCTCTCTGTGCCCAAATAACTATGCTAGACACTGTAGATGTAAAAGATGGGCAGATGAGTTCCAAGTAATTGTCTCAAAACACTTACAGGTCTACTGGGAGGAGCACTTGAGTGAAGGCATTTCATCTGCGTTCACGACCCTTACCTCTGCACAGATGTACTTACGTAAGTCTGGACCTTCTTTTTGGTGGCTGTTGAAAATAATAGAATCTGATTTTACACTTGAAATAAACAACAAAAATGTTTAGCCTTTGTCACTGTTGTACTTTTCCAGACAGGAATTGTATAGTGATGCTTAGCTGAGTCTGAAGACAACCTAGATAGCTCTGGGGAAATAGGAAAAATGGGTCACTGCTCAACCTGGTGGTAGTGTTGTAACTTCATGATATTTGTGTTGATCTTGTTATTAAAGAATGTAATTTATTCAGATGTTTACAGAAGGGAGTGCAACCAATCCTGTCTTCAAGCAGGGGTATGGCCAGCATCCCTTCCGGGCCTATGTTTACCTATGAGCAGGTGCACACTGAATAGTCAGCAGCAACATGGAGAGCCTGGGAGAGTGTCACCATTTATTATTTTCCCCTGGGAAGACACGGACCTCTTATTTATTTATTTGTTTTTGTCACTTCTTAACCTTAACCCTCCTTTTTGTCTGCTGTGAGAATCAACAAAGAGCTCAAAAAGATGGCAGAAGCCCACATGTCATCTATGTTTGATGTTATCACTTGGGACGTATGGATGGTTTTTTTTCCCCCCAAGCTAGAAACATGCTGTGAAAGTAGATGCTTGCTATCTCCTTGCCTGCTGAGCCAATGGAGTGAGCACAAGGGAATGCTTGCAAAGCTTGCTTCCAGCCTTTTGATACAGGATCTGCTGCTTTTGTTTGGAAATGACTGGGTAAGAGGGGAACTCTCCCTTCCATATATTTCCTTCTTTGGTAGGGAAGAAGCATGGAGCAGGTTATGGTTATTGTGCAGCATCCTGGAGAAGAATAGTTAGCTTGGCTGCTGCTGATAAAACCACTTGGAATGTCTCCTTGTGCCTAAATCATTGACGTTTACAAGAACTTGAATGCAAGTACCACAGTACTGTGGTAGGTGAGCATTTGTTTTCCTAGCCCCAAACCTAGGCTATGCTGTGAATGATCTGGGCTAGAGACCTGTCCTGACAGACTTGTTTGTCATTAGAGAAGGCTGTGACAACATCCATTAATCTTGTTTAAATTCTCTTACCCATGTGTTTTCTCTTAAGTGAGGACTTGTAGAATGAGCAGTTTTGTCTCTATTTCCAATAATCAGTTTCTGTGAAGCCAAGCCCTTACTTATTTATATAGGGTTAATATTTGTGAGGCTTACCAGTAAAGTGGGTGATAGCTTTCTGACCAGTTCTGCCATCCATCTGAGATGGGACTTTGAGAGGAGGCTAGTGGCAGAAGAGAACAATGGTTTTGTTTTCCTTGAGTGGCCCATTTAAAAAGAGTGGCAATTTCTGCTTTGTTAATCTAAAACTGTTCACCTGCTTGTGAGAAAGCCACCCGTATCACTCACCAGCGCCATACAGTGCTTTTCCCTTCTCCTTTCCACTGAGGACTGTGGAAGGCACTTCAAATAGTTAAACCATCCTGATTTCCTCTGCTCTACACCTTTGCTTGTGCGCCAAGTAAGAATACTTGATAACAATGCACAACCTTGACTGCCATGGTGTAACAGCAGCAAGCTTGTTCATTATCAGTGAGCAATAGTGTAAGCTGTGTTAGCTACCAAAATGACATTGTGGTCACTGAGCCACACGGGAGCTCCAGGTTGTTTGCTCTTCATGTGACAATGCAGAGATCCTACAGTTGGCCGCAGTGAGCTCAGAGTGCTCCCAATAGAGCAAAATTTGTGTTTTAGAGGAAACCTCTCCACGGGTGTGTATTGGATGGCGAAGAGATGTTGAATGATTCTCGGATGCATTGGTTTAAAATGATTTATACATATTTTTTAAAAAAGTTAGGTATAGGATAATGGCCATGAACAGTGCAAACCAAGATTCTAAATGCATTTGGTGTGGAGTTTAACCTTGCAGGGCATTGGCTTAAATATTCATCAGCAGTACCAGTTTTCATATTAATGAAAAAAATGTAATATTTGACTATAAATTGAGGCTGAAGGTACCTCAGCAGAGATTGAAGTAATTGAGGCTGAGGTAGTACTGAAGGAAAAGTGCTACTGGTTGGTTAATTCTATCCTGTTAATCACAGGTCAGGGAAAGAGTTCTGTCTGCAAAACCACTAATCATAGTGGTGATCTGAAACAGCTGAAGAAATGACTAGATGTCCCTCCATTAAATCTTTGCAAAGGGTTTAGAATCACAGAGTCATAGAATGGTTTGGGTTGAAAGGGACCTCAAAGCCCATCCAGTTCCAACTCTTTGGGCAGGGACACCTCCCATCCAATCAGGCTGCCCAGGGCCACATCCAACTTTTCTTTGAGCACCTCAAGGGATGGGGCATCCACAGAAATCTGGGTGGCAGTGCCAGAGTCTCAGCCTCATAATGAAGAATTTGTTCCTTATATCTAATCTAAATCTACCCTCTTTAAAATAGAAGACATTACCCCTTGTAATATCTTTTTAGGTACTGAAAAGCCACAGTGAAGTCTCTCTGAAGCCTTCTCCAGGCTGAACATCACCAGCTTCAAGATTATTACCACAGGAGAGGTGCTATAACTCTCTGACCATTCTCATGTCCTTCTCTGGTCCTGCTCCAGCAGCTCCATATCCTTCTTGTGCTGGGGAACCAGAGTTGAAAGCAGCACTGCAGCAAATTCCCTCCTGGGCTCCTGAAAAAGGACAGGTTCTCCTAGAACAAGTGAGGCTGCAAGAAAGGGAAATGTTCTCAAAAGCTATTCATTTTTCATTTCAGTTTCTTTCTGTGCTTTCCTACGAGTAAAGGTTTTTGAGGTTAGGAAATTCCCATGGCTCAGTTAAGCAGAAAGTGTCTGCTTTACTGCCATCTGACCCTAAGGGGTTAGTTTTAAAACCAGAGCCCCAGGCACCTCTGGATGCAGGCATCTGAGCAACTGATGACTCACTAGAGCTAAAACAGTTGCCAGGCTGGAAGCAGATGGGCAGTAGGGCCCATACTGTCCAAACAAAATAATCTGGCATGAACTTGGCCTCAAGATGCCCTTGCAATGCACTAGTGTACACTCAGAGAGGGAAACAGGACTATTCTGGTACTCCGTAATCATGCTACAGGTCCCATCAGGGTGTTATCTGAGCATCTTTGTCCTACAGAACGAAGTGCTAAAGGTTGTGTTTCTGAAGTTCAGACTGCCTTGGAGCTGTTAGGGCTTTACATTACTAACACACTCCAAGAGGAAATCTGCGACTGCCTGTCAGTGTAAACCAGCCACAACGAGTGAGACAGCATGGCTAGGGACCATCTTCTTGGTTGTCCCATCAGGAACACTGTAGTATTGCTGGTTCCAGCACATGAGGAAAAAAAAAATTGTTTTGGTTGCAGCTGGCTTCAGCAAATCCTATCAGGTATTGGTTAGCTCTGGTATGTCCTCCAGGCCTGAGCAAGAGAGGCAGAAGTAAGTCATGCAGCACCTGAAGGAAAGCTGTGATATAGGTCAGCATCATGACATTGTTATCACTCTTGTGTCTTGCAGTTGATTGCTCCGTTGCTAGCTTCTCAGAGGGTCATCGTTTACACAGGAGGTAGGTTTTGCCTCCAACCAATGTCTCATTTCTCCAAGCAGGGTGTTAGGGATCAAGAAGGACCGGGAGTCTTCAAAGTGGTGCAAAGTATGACTGCTTGTGTTGGTATGTGGTGGGTCAGATCCCATACAGTGCTATGCTTTCTGAAATCCTGCTGAACTGGAGTAGTTTTGGATGCTGTTGGAGCTCTGGAAGAATAATTTCATGCTGTGGCTCTTCCACAGACCTCTGATAATCACTTTGAGTAGCTGATTGAGTTCTATCTATGCTTTTAATGATTGCCCCTTGCATTGGTATGCTGTATGCATGGACAGTTCATCCAACCATGTCCTGTAGGACTGATGCAGGCTCTAGGGGACAACTTCTGTGGTTGCTTAGGCGATCCTTTTAGGTTTGCTGTCTCCACGGACAAGAACAACAGTTGATGCAGGAATTCTTTCCTCACAAAGATCACAGAGATCTACCTTCTGTGCCTCTTTCTGCCTTCTTCAAAATGGAGGTGACACTGCTTTTCTTTTTTCTATTTAAACTGGGTTTTTTTTTGTTGTTTTTTTTTTGAGGAAAGGGATAGCTTTCACTCCTTATTTTCACTACCTTGTGCAATATGTGAATACTGATCCACTGTGCCTCTTGTTATGGATTTATGAATGACCCAGCACAAAGGGTCTCAAACTCTTCCATAATAGATGCAGCAGACACGCTTTTCATTACTGCCCTTGACACACTGAAGCTAGCAGTTTATTAGATAAACCAGAAATTAAAAGGAGACCAGAGCTTGTCTTCTGCCTGCATTAAAGCTTCTTCTGTGCCCTGGGTTAAAGCACCTCTGTCCTGTGAACTCGAATCTCTGCCCAAGGGCTATGCCCGTACTGGCATGTCACTGCCCCACAGGCAGTTTCTGCTTACAGAGCTATTTGGAGCAGATGGGCTGCCCTCTAAACTTTGTACCTGTTTCTGTGATTGCAAGAGATGAGACTTTAAATATCGAGTCACCAAACAGTGTGAGGTGCAGACTCAGTGATCACCAGAGGTCCCTTCCAACCCCTATGATTCTATGATGTTGCTGGGCCTGGCAGAACTGAGTTTTCATCATGCTTAGACCAACTCCCTGCCCTTCACTTTGAAGGCTCCTCGGAGAGCACCACACCCCCAGATCTCCCTTCTCATCAGTGGCCAGGATGGCAGGTGCTGTTTCATTATTACTCATTCCCTTTTTCATCACCTTTGACATGCTAAAATATTGTTTAGTGATTTACTCCCCTTTGTATTTAAATGTAGTGATTAGAAGATCTTTTTGTATTAAACTGCAGTTTTACTCTGAAGATCAAAAGTGACAGGTACTAAGGTGTACTGCAATAATTTATGGCTCCTGTTAGTTACAGTCTAAATAACCTATACTTGAGAAGCAGCAAGTCAGATACTCTTCATGCGTGTACCTGGATATCTTCACTGCTCCTGCTATTCAATTTCTGCAAGAGATGAACTGAAATCACAAAGACTACATCATCCACCTGTGTCCTCACAGCTGATACCAGTAGGGCCTCCTGAAGAAAGCTGAAACCCAGGATTCCGGCAAAAATGAATCTACTCATTTTCAGGAGAAGGTCATAGACTAGGCAGGCTGAAAAGGCCATTCAGCAAAAATAAACAGAGAGAAATATGACCATCTGTGCTCATCTCAGATGAGCAAATGCTTTTTGGCATAGTCATAGGCACAGCTGAGTACTATTACCTTCTGTCCCCTCCAGGGAGGAAGTGTGAACTTCACCATTTAAGCACCGGGAGGTTTTGCAGTTGAATTGGCATCATGAGCTGTGAAACCTTCTAGTGTGAACCACAGCCTTTGCTGCAATTTTTCTAACCCTTGTGTACCCATAAAGCAAGCAACACATCTTTGGTGTAACTCCATCTTCTGATGTGGCTTGCAGTTATCCAGTTTGCCAGAGGTGTGGCTTGCTGTCCCCATAAAAAGCCATGGAACTTGGCATTATGAGATAATTTTGTTGCTTATAATGGAGCTGGTAGGTGAATTCCAGGCTTAAAGCTTTTGACCGTAACATGTGTTTCCTTTCTTCTTTGCGTCTGGCTAGTGGCATGGTGTCATTGAAGGAATAATCTGGGAAGAGGGGGAAAACTCCACAAAACAAAGCAGGATGGGGTGGTGATGGTAAACTAAATGAAGGGATCTTGGTGTATGTAATACAGTACGATATACTGAGTCCATAGATAATAGCAGTAACACTACTCTCCTACTTCAGCTGCTGATGTGAATGTCTGACTGCTGCATTTATGCCTTCCCCAGCAATATTCCCCTCTTTGCTGTGTGTATGACTGTTTCCTAAATACAAGATTTAAGTAACTTTTTGTGCTGCTTGAAGTGCCTTTGGGTAATAGAGATGTCCTCTTCAGCCAGGCGGATGAGACCCACAGACCCGTGCCTCTGCAGCGGCAGCATAGCCCATAAAGGATAAACTAAGATATTTTAGATGGCCACGAATACTTAGAAATCTAAGTTGTACCTGATATGTCCATGCTATTTTCATTGCATAGAAAAAAATGGTGTGGCTTTTGCAGTACCGAGGCAGTTACGTCACTCTGAAGAAGCTGGATGTGACTTGGGCACACGTTTGCATTTCAGTAAATTAGCCAGTGTGTGCAATCTGGTGTTCACAGTGCCCATCTGCTGACCAGAAGAGGACAGAGACCCTAACCTGGATAGAAGAGTATGGACAAACAACTCACATCTGGTGCAAAGTCTTCCAGTACTAGATAATTTCTTTGAATACTTGTGGCTGTTTTGGATCTGGGTTTGGCTGTGGAGTGTTTTTTGGGGGATGGTGGTGTTTTTCTTATTAGGTTTGAACTTGTGTTCTGCGGCCAGAGTGCTTTTGAAACAAGACTAGCCACTCTAGATCTGGGCTTATTGAATGGTAGAGATGTGACCCAACCTACGCTGTCATTAAGGATATATTTTTTTTCCAATTGTGCAGCTCCATCTGCACCAAGGCACGTGCCAGTGAAATATGACCACTTCTAAATGAAAGGATCACATGGATCTGCATAGTAAACATAGGAATATAGCACACAGGAACATAGGAAGTAGCAATGGGCTTATCTAATTCCAACTCAGACGTTGCAGCTATCCTTGTGTATATTCTTTGCCTGCTTCTGTTACAAGAGATGCAGTTTAGCTTGCCTCTTCTTCACTGAGACATAAGCTATTGTGCTCAACTCACAACAAGAAGCAATTAGTCACCTTGCCAGTTTAAGATGCTATAACTCAATCGACTGATTGTGTCCTAGTGTTTTAGACCAAGTCTATCATGGCTGCAAATGTTAACTTAATTTAGACACTCAACAAATGCTTGTTTCTGGCTGCAGACCAGCTTTCAACAAATGTTTCAATCCTGGGAGATGTATGCATGGAGGACTGCTAATTTGCAGCCCTGTTAGTTAGGACTGTTTCTCCAGCAGGTTCTGCTGAAGGAAGGTTGTTCTGCTCTCCAGAGGGGCAATGGAAAGAACCCAGTGGCAGCACCAGTCAGCAGAGTACCCATCCTTTCTCTGCTCTGCAAAATCCAGAGCTCTAAACAGCCCTGCAGTCTGCATACGAAGGCAATATCAGGTTGGAAATGAGGAAAAATTCTTCTTGGAAACAGTACTAATGTACTGGAAAAGGCTGCTCATGGAGGTGGTGGAGTCACTATCCCTGGAGGTGTTCAAGAACTGTGGCACTGAAGAATGTGGTGGGGATGGTGGCCATGGGTTGATGGCTGGACTTGGTGATCTTTGAGGTCGTTTCCAACCTTAACTATTCTGTTATTCTTTGATTCTATAAACTCATCCACACTTTAGAAAACACTCTAAAGAAAGACCTTTACATGCATTTGGACATCACGTGGATTTACATGGATTTGGTGTAAAGCTCCATACATGCCTCCATCAGCTGTGATGTGTAAACATGACTCAACATTGCACCATGCCATGGCTGTTAAGCTGTCCTCTGTAAAAACTGGAAAGTGAGAATTTGGGGATTTAGGCCCACTCAGCTGGAGCCACCTGCTTACCATTCAGATTTTCTGGAAGTCACTGGGAATGGCAGCTCACCAACTTAGAATCATAGAATTGCTAAGGTTGGAAAGACCACTAAGATCATATAGTCCAGCCATCAGCACCATATCACCAACCCATGTCACTCAGTGCCACATCTACCCTTTGCTTGGAAACCTCCAGGAACAGTGACTCCACCAAATTCTTATGCCTTGAACAAGGGCCTGAAGTAAGAAGTGGATGGGTGAACCCCCTTTGCCACAGAGCTGCAGTTCTGTTTGAACGTGTTTGTTTACACCTTGAGCACAAAGCCAGAACAGTCCCTAGAGCCACTGCTGTGAATATTACTGTGTGGTCATTGCCATCCCCTTGGAGAGTGCGAGTTTGTTCAGGATCATATGCCATCGTAAATTAACCTCTGCAGAGAGGGGAGATGTGGGCATCACTGAGCTCTGGCTGTGTGAGGATCCTCACAGCATGAGGTGCAGGACCTCTACAGAGCACGGCAGGTCTCTGAGCTGTTTCCCCCCCAGCAAGGTTGTTATGGGAAGGAAATGCTTCCTGAACGCACATGCATAAACTGGGTTTTGGAGTGTAATGGAAATCCAAAGAGAATCAGGCACTGTCCCAAAATTAAGCCACTGATCACAGAATCGTAGGGGTTGGAAGGGATCTCCAGAGATCATCGAGTCCAACCCCCCTGCCAAAGCAGGTTCCCTACAGCAGGTCACACAGGTAGGCATCCAGGTGGGTCTTGAATATCTCCAGAGAAGGAGACTCCACAACCCCCCTGGGCAGCCTGTTCCAGTGCTCCGTCACCCTCACCGTAAAGAAGTTCTTGTGCACATTTGTGCTGAACTTCCTATGCCCTAGCTTCATCCCATTTCCCCTTGTCCTGTCCCCACGCACTACTGAAAAGAGTCCGGCCACACCACTATGGCCCCCCCACCTCAGGTATTTATAAACCTGGATCAAATCCCCTCTCAGCCTTTTTTTCTCAAGGCTAAACAGACCCAGTTCACTCAGTCATTCCTCACAGGGGAGATGCTCCGGGTCCTTCACCATCTTTGTGGCCCTCCGCTGGACTCTTTCCAAGAGATCCCTGTCTTTTTTTGTACTGGAGTGGCCAGAACTGGACACAAAAATGAAAAAAAAAAAAAGGAAAAAAATGATCCAAAATGAATCGGTGCACATGCACCAGTGAGAAAGGAGCCAAAATCCCTACCCTGGAAACAAGTGCCAGGACCTCTCCAGCAAGAAGTTTTGTATGAGACAAGAACTTCTCCTAAACCCTGTTTCTACTTATGCCCCACAGTACTCACTGTGTTGTGTCTCATGAAAAGTAGAGGAAGATTTGCCTGTCCCAAGCAACGAGACTACTGCTGCTGCCTTTGGGAGAGTCTGTGCCAGAAAATATTTAAGTGAAGTATTCAAAGCAGGAGCAGCTCTCCTAGTGTTTAATTTCTCTAGTGAGAAAAGCGCAGGGTGGGCTGCAGATGATCTAAGCATGTCAGTTGTCAGATGAAAGCATTTCCAAATGGCTTTCTGGTTATATTTATGTCTTCTGGCTGAAAATGCATTTGATATTTTTTTCAGATGAGGAATTTTTTTTATATATATATATATATATATTTTTTTTTTCTGCCTGTCTTAGAAAGGGAATTTACTGATTAAAAGTCACTGAATTGACAGCGCTGGAAATTGAAGTTCCTTTTTTATCTACGGAACAGGTACAGCATGTACAGAGGCAACATAAACCCAGGCTGCTGATGTGTCTTAGCTCTGTCCTGGGCTTAGCAACGTGAAGGGAAGAGGGAATAAGCTGCTCCTCACGGCTCTGTGATGTTGTGCTGCTGCTCAGATGGAAGACCCTGCCATTAAATCAGGGATAGGAGCCTTGGTTAATGGGACTGTCTGTTCAGCAGGAGCACGGCTGAAAACCTCTTGGTCGATTTGCAAAGAAGGTAACTGGATAGCTGTCAGGACCTGACAAGTGTTGATCTCCTGAGTTGGATTTGAATGGCTCAATGATTGGCAAAAAAACTTTTACCACTTCTAAGAAAGTCTCTTTAAGAGGAAAGCGGTCTCTGTTTGATTGCAGAGGAGATCCCCTTACATACTCACAATGAGGATATCACTTTACATACAGGTCTTACTCTTCTAACAAGCCTCTGAAAGAAGTCTTTGTCTTGTGATTTAGTGAGGTCCATTTTTTTATATATTTTTTTTTCTTCCTGAAAGATCTGTGCCAAGAGCTAAACGTGTAGAAACTGATTTGGGACAAATAATTCCACAGCAAGGTGATTGGCTGTGCCATGAAAACCAAGAGCTGCTTTACTGTTTGGCCTAGAGGTCCTGTCTCTGTTTGCAAACTCAGGCTGCCAGTACTGCAAAAACAGTCCTTCAGTATGCAGCCTCCATATTTCTGCCTCTAGTGAGGCCAAAAATACCTTGAGAACAGTTTTCTTCTGGTAGACCATCAGGACACTGGATGTTGATGTATTTTAGGATGCTTGTTTCTGCATACAGAAACAAAAATATAGCCACAAAATAACTCATCATTGATCTTTCAACATGTATATGTGTGTACATAAAAGGCAGGGAACGTATTTGCAGCCTATTTTCTTCAGGAAATAAGACTTACATGATCTCCGTGTCTCTGTATGTATTCCCTTGCTACCTTCTAAGACTGCTGGCCTATTTCAATCTAATTTGACATAAGTCTCACAGATATCTCAGTCCTACAAATTTTATTAAAACAGACAGTAGGCACATCCTTTTAATGCCTTCCCTGGAGGAAGGCTGTGGGGAGACAAGAGAATCCAACCATTTGTGTTAAGCTTGTGGGAAAACTGACTTCACTAGTTCTGTTATCTCTTAACTCTGGAGATATTCGGTGAATTATAGGGAAAAGTAAAGGTGCAGAGTGTGCTGTCCCTGTAGGACCTCCTCTGTGTATTCTCCTGTCTCTGGGAAGAGGTGAGTCTGGAGCTAAAGCACAAAGAGGAGATCTGGACAACATGGATGATGTCCTGCCAACAAAATCTTACTGTGGGACCTTGAGGGACTGGCTTTGCTTTGCTTTGCTTTGGTTTCTACATAAAATTTGTAGTATCTTCCATGATTACTAGGACCTCATGAGGATATACATGTCTGTGAGCTTGGGTGAAGTTCCTTCAAGTCTGTGGGTAGATGTGTTCTAACAAGAAAATTTTGTCCTCCAACAGTGCTTTATGTTCTTTGCGCAAGAACAAGTAATAGAAAAAGAAATATTCCAAACTTGAAAATGTTACTGCTCCATCAAAAAATCAAAACACTGAGGAAAAAAATATCCGTGGTTTGACTTGCTGGAGAACAGATGCAAGTTTTTGAAGCCTTCTTGCTCAAATGTTGAAAGGTTTTCTTTCAAAATATTTCTTTCAGAGCCTTGCTTTCTTCTTCATCTTTTTTTAGCTAGCTCCAGTGCAAAGAACATAAAGCAGGATCTTCAAACGAGTAAATTTATCATTAAACATGGATAATGTTCTTCATAGAAGCTATTTTTCTCTTGAGCTGGCAAATTAAGTCCATATAATAGGGAGAAGTTTTGATTGGGAACCTTTTCACATTGTGCCGTTTTCATGCTTCATGTTGCACGTTATTCAAAAACCAAGAAAAAAAGAAAGAAAGAAAATTGGTGGTCAAATACTTTGCATAAATTCCTGTTGAACTGAAGGGTGAATCCTCTCTTGAATGTATTTGACACCTCCTCTTTCTCCATCTCAAGTTCCTCTAACGGAGCCCACAGTAGGACCTTCTGGGGCTCTGCCTCTTGAGCCAAAGTGGTAATTCACAGAATCTGGTTGAGGTTGGAAGGACCTATGGGCCCATCTAATCCATCTCCTGCTCCACCAGGGACTCCTAGAGTGAGGTGCCCAGAATCATGTCCAGACAGTCCTTGAAGTTCTTTAAAGAGAAATTCTCCAAGGAGAAGTTCCCCAAGGAACCTTCAAGGAGAGCTCCAAGGAGAACTCTGAAATTCTCCAAGATAGTAGTGGCTATAAGCAATTATCTTCAGTATGTCCAGAAAGTGCGTTCAAAAACATGACATCTTTTCAATATGTCTCCCATGTAGAGGAGAATCCCCTCTTGCTTTGCACCATGTTTTGCTGCAGAAAGAAAATCTTGGCAAAGCAGTGGATCTGTCATGTTGTGTGTGACTAGAGGCAACGCAGCACTGTCTGGGGAATGTTTTCATGCAAAAGTAAAAAAGTTCCCTCATGATTAATAATCGGGAGGTGTGGGGAAAGTGGAGAGAAAGAGACCGGCTAAATTGTTTCAACTACGCAAAATTCATGTGGTCAGTAAATCAGTTAATAAACCTGTCTGTTGGATATGCCCCAGCTTACACTGATCAAAACGTTCCAGCAGGCAGTGCCTCCGAAACCTTACAGCCCAGCAGAGAATTGCAAACTGTTAATCTGAAAAATATTAAGAGGAAAAGCACAGAATAAAACAACCCTCTCCCTTCAGCCCCGAAGTCAAGTGTCTGTGGTTCTGAATGCACTTTGTCTATGTCACCCCAGCTGCAAAATGCCTTCTATTGATTTATCTCATGCATTCTTTTCTTTCTCTTTCAGTTTTTCTGGGTTTGTGTGTGTGTTGGGGGGGGAGGGGGGGGGAAGGTTTGTTCCTTTTTCCTTCTCATCCTTGTTCTATAGGTACAATGTGTAGTTTGAAAGGCCACATAATGACCGCTTGCAAGAACAAAGCATCTTGTTTTCTAAGCCAGCACCACCTTGGGAAGCAAATGCATTTCTGAGGCTCTGATGGGATATTCAGCACGGGGGCTGAGCAAAAGGTGATGGTTATCCAGTCTAAGTTGAGTATTGTCCCATATTTTTGCTCCCACTGTTTCCATTCATCCCTTTGCATGCGGCAAGGAGCAAAGAGGGGGGTGTTTCCGTCTGCACCTAAACACCATCATTGTCCTGCATGTGTCAGAGACTCCTTCAAAAGTCAAACAAATTGGAGACTTCAGAGGGGACATCTCACAGGAAGAATTCCAGCTCTGGAGGCTTTTGTGTTTGTGTGGGTTGTTGTAACTGCTGTTGTTTCCTGCTTTGTTTTCGGCCACTCAGTATATTGATATTATGTAGCTGGGCAGCATGGGAATTGTTAAAGGAAAACATTTATTTGTGGTTGTTTTTGCCTGTTTAGGAGCAAAAGGGAGTATAATTTGTCTAATATGGAGGTGAAACGTGGTGTGCAGAGGTATGAGCCACCTGGCTTTAGGTATATGGGAAAGCTGCTATTTCCCCCCTCCCCACTTTCTCACCATCCATCAGAATTGAGATCAATTCAAGTGTCTTGGCTGCAAATTTGGTTAGTAAGTGGGGAAACTATGCTTTTGTTCTGATGCTGGCAAACCACTGCAAGCTTGATTATCTAAAATAAAACCATCTGCAGCCACTCTAATCAATGGCACATGCATAGCAGCAAAAGCTCTAAGCTCATGGCTCGTGTAAAAAGTTCATTACATCAGACTGTTTTGCTGCAGGAAAGAATTTAAGGGAGAGAACAAGTGTCTCAGAATGACCCAAACTCATGGGCAAGACACATGCCCCACTGAGTACTGCGTGATACTCAACCCCTCTGGTGGCTTATCCAGCAAGGGTGAGACTGAAGGAATTGCTGTAAATGCCAAGGATTATCATAGAATCATAGAATTGTTTGAATTGGAAGAGACCCTTAAAGGCCATCTAGTCCAAATCCCCTGCAATGAACGGGGATACCCACAACTCCATCAGGTGCTCAGAGCCCCATCCAGCCTGACCCTGAATGTCTCCAGGGACCAAGCACTCACCACATCTCTGGGCAACGTGTTCTAGTGCTTTTTTCTTATATCCAGTCTATATCCGGAGACTTACTCCCATCTTTTAGTTTGAAACCATTTTCCCTTGTCCTATCACAACAGACCCTGCTAAAGAGTCTGTCCCTCTCTTTCTTACAGCCCCTTTAGATACTGAATGGGGGTTCCTGGGGCACTCTTGGTCTTGGATTCAGGATTTACTTCGTGTTAATATTTGCGTGCGGGCTTAGAAAATGGGGAAGTTTGCTGGTGTTGCAGTGTGAACAAGATTATGTTAAAGATCTCACCAGGACGTGGGTTTATCTCATTCCATGTGAATAAACTCCTCTGCAAGTGGAGGGGTTGTATTCAGATCTGTGTCTTGAGGGTGAGTAGAGCATGTTGGTACCAGAGACCACATGGGTGTAACTGGTGATCACAGTCTGGATCACAGTTTCTAAGTTTTCAGATATTCCTTCATGAGTTGGAGCCTATATCCAAGGTGTCTTGCTCATACAGGACTTCACAGCACAGTAGTTGCACTTGCCTTTTAAATATGTCTGCCAGCTCAGACCAGAGCACAGAAGACAAGTTGTTCCTTGGAAAAGATCAGTGCTGGTACTATGTCTAGTTCCAAGGCAATTTTCTTAAAAACTGAGGGCAGTTCTATCATAGGATCACAGAATGGCTAATGTTGGAAGGGACCTTAAAGATCACCCACTTCCAACCCCTCTGCCATGGGCTGGCTGCCCCTCACCAGCTCAGGCTGCTTAGGGCCCCATCCAACCTGGCAATGAGCACCTCCAAGGATGAGGCACCTACAGCTTTCTCAGCCTGTGCCAGTGCCTCACCTCCCTCTGAGTAAATAATTTCTTCCTAGCATCTAACCTAAATTTCTCCTCTTTTAGTTTAAAGCTGCTCTGCCTTGTCCTATTGCTATTATGTAAAAGGTTGATCTCCCTCCTGTTTATAAGTTCCCTTCAAGTATTGTTAGGCAGCAGTGAGGTCTCTCCAGAGCTTTCTCTTCTCTAAGCTAAACAAGCCCAACTCCCTCAACCTTTCTTCACAGAAGAGGTGCTCCAGCCCTTTGATCATCTTTGTGGCCTCCTTTGGACCCGCTCCAACAGCTCTGCATCCTTCTTGTGCAGATCAATGCATGGAATAAGTTCCTGTGCTACTCCTGTAATTCTCTATTCCTACAGCTTTATGGAATAAAGCTAATGATGTGCCTGCCAAGAGCAAATATTTCCTCAGGTGTGAAAAAAACATATCACATCACCGCTGGAGCTCACCTGCCCTAACGTTATAGAAGTTATTCACTGCCATCTTTTCCTATTTGCACTTTTCATATCAAACTATTGTGCCAAAATTGACAGACATGGCAAAGATGGGACACTGAATCCATTATCTTGGCTGATGATAATCACAGCATCTATTCCTCTGAAAAGTTAAAAAAAAATATTCTGCTCTCCCATAGTCTCTTTGGAGCAACACATAGCCCAGTACTCATTAAAAATTTCTTTGACATTTTCTTCGTGTTCGAACAAATGCTGAGCCTGGGAGATCCTCCCAGCTTTTGTGATCTTCCTCCTGCAAAACCCACCTTTTTGCTCGGCAGTACATGAAGCAGCGATAGACGTGATTGCTTTGTATTCCGTGTCAGTGCTTCAAACTAGCCTTTTCCCTTCTAAGTCTCATACGTGGGTCAGAGGGGCAACTGGTCACATGGCTTCATCTAAATGCGCCTGACAGCTCCAATCCTCTTCTGCATATTCATCGCTGCCTCATTCTCTGCAAAATGATGTACTTGAAAGTCTACTCTGCCTCTGACCACCTTGGGGACTGTTTTATACGAGATTTTTTTTCTTCCAAATTATATTAATCTTTACATATTGAATGTGGCCCTGGGCTGCATTGCACTGGTTTCAGGCTTGCATGCTTCTGTTTTTGAAGGGTTATTATGTTATTTTACAGGAATGATTTAATCAGACAAAATTTCCCAATGTAGAACAAAAGTCCTAATCTAGCAAACTGAACCTGCTCAGCAAAGCATGTGAGCACATGGTTTATAGCAAGCAAGCGCTTGAATTGTGATAGGGTCAATGGCTTTGAAGGAATTGCTTAGGGAGCTCTGCAGAACAGGGTGCAGGGTAGGGGTCCAAGAGGAATTCTCTGCTGGTTCTCTCAACAAATTCAGGTTGCTCGCATGGAGTGAAGTAGGAATGGGAGTTATGGTAGTTGAATGCAGATTGGCTTCTTGTCTCTGCCCGTAGGGGCCAATAGAGTACCTGGAATACTGTGCTAGAAAGCTTGCTGGGACTTCTAGCCACACCACCCACTGCCCCACAAGCTTCCGTGGCTGCAGCAGATCTGAACACTTTGCAAGTAACTGCATTGCCTTTGCAGAAGATACTTTGCCAGGGTGAGATGTCTTCTCTAGGGTAAACAGGGTAGATAAGAAAAAAAACAGGGTGGAAGAAAAAATCCAGCCTTAGGAACACGACCAAGTCAATCTGGGATTGCCATTCTACATTCATTTGGGAATTTCTCACCTGCAGCAAGCATGGACTGATCTGCTGACCTGGCCCCTGTTGAGGAGGGGCTCAGTTAATTCAGGTTGCCTCAGCCTGAGAGTATTCGTAGGAACAGCTATCACGGATCAGCCATCAGGTTGAAATTTGGTGTCCTCCAGTAACTTTGCTCATGTTTCCAAGCCCTCAGATCTGCTATATGCCGCTTTGGTATTCACTTCTCTGTAATACCGTTTGACCGTTCACTGAAAGAAGGTTCTGAATTTGACAACAACACCCAGCAAGGGTGTGAATTTCCAAGTCTTATGCTCATGTGTGCAGTTCAAAATTCGTACTGCTGTTGGTTTGTTACATAAGATTTTCCAGTGAGAGAACAGGAGCATTACCTTGATGCTCCTACAGCGAACCCACACAGCATGAGCTCCAAACTGTGACTGCTCGCTGTGTACTGCTCAAATGATCTGCAGACTGATTGTGATTCACCGAAGAAACCTGCAAATAATTTTAGATGAAGAGTCCAATCAAGAATCTATTTGCAGACAATTCACAAACACAAAAAGAAGTGAGAATCGTTGGATAAATTATGCGGTATGAATTATTCATCCAGCTCTAGTTAATGAGGTAAATGATACTATCAGTGTTTAAAGTTAAGCTCGTTTGTATGTATTGGGCAGATCAAGGCCAAAGTAAGCGATCAGGTTTTGAGGGAGAAAACTGGGCTATGTAGACTTCAACAGCAGAACTGCGGCCTGCGTGCAGCCAGGATTTCATCCATTGATTTAAGTGTACTAGCTCGTCCGTGCTCTTAAATTAGAGGAGGAAAAAGAGGTATTCCTAACTCCAGGTTCGGGTCTCCACATTACATCCCGTTCCATGGAGCTGTGTATCAAACCAAGAAATAAAATACCAGAAAGGAAGGGAAGCTTGGGGTGGTTTCCTTCTGGTTTTTAACATTCCTAAGTGTGAGCATTGTCCCGAGCTGCAAATCTGGGCTACTGAGTGAAATTTGGGAGAATTAAGGCATCTGCCTGTGTTATAGTATGAAAAGTCCTGTTGAGGGCATCATCATGAAAATCTGAGAATATTCTTAAGCTTTCCTGTTTAAATGAGTTTACTTTGACCAACGGTTTAAGACTTCCATACTTAAACCTTGGCTTTGGACCAGCTAAGCACTTAAGCACACACTTCGCTTTAGTCACATGAGCGACTCTACTGAAATCAAGAGGAATACTTCTGAAGCCAGTGTATGTGTAAGCATAAGTCCATTCAGAAAATCTCGGGTAAAAATTCTGACTTTTAGCTGCTCGAAGATTTAATCAGAATTAAATGAGAAGTCAAGTGAATATTAATTTCTTCCAAAGTGTTTTGTTGTTCTTTTTTTTTTTTTCTGTAAAAGCCTCAAGTTGGATTTGGTATCTTCATTTGATCACTTGAAAAAGCTTGGAACTTTTCAACTTTTTGCCTTCTACAACCTTGAGTAGAAGAATTCAAAGAATTCGTTATGGAATTGCCTATTACTTTACTGCAAAATCCTCTAATTCCAAATCTAGCTTTTCCTTTGTATTTCAAATTAGGAATTTTTGAAAACTGATTTCTAAGCAGTAGGAATTTGCTTTTATTTTATTTTTTATTACTGTTATTATTTTTAATATGAGATGACGTTGTCACAAAACAGATTTTTTTTTAAAATCACCGCACTAAATCTTTAGCAGGTAATGCCTGAAATTATAGGCCACAAATCTCAGTAAGTGCTATTTACTAACACGATAATTGTGGAACATTTGATGATGTGTTAAGTACCATGGAGTGGCAGTATAATTACAGTACATGGCACGTTACAATATAAATATAAAGTAAATACATGATTATTTCTGGCTTAGGTCACATGGTAAATACTAAGTGCAATTACAGCACCAAGTAATCTGCAGGAACGTGTAATTACTCTTGGGCTCAATTCATTTACAAATCCTTGTCCAGCTTTTCACACCACGCGGGCTGTGGAGACTGCGGAAAGCAGATTATTTATAGCTGCAGTGGCCTCCTTATCACAGCTGAATCTTACCTCGAGAAGGTGGTTCCTCTGCCCTCTTCCATGTCCCTGAGGATGGAGGTGAAAGTTGGTGTACTCAAAGCAGCGCTGTGCATCCAGATGTCCATTAATAGCTGGGCAAAGAGCTCCCTGCAGATGATGTGAAAAACTCAGCTGATGTTACCTGTTTTTTTTCACCTCACTCCTTTTCCTTTAGGGAGATCATCTTGCTCCCCTTTTGAATAACTATCAGTAGCAGTAACCATATTCTACCTTGATCTGAATTTTGGAAGTCAAAGGCCTCAGCCATGACTTCACACACTAATCCCAGGTTGATCCAGGAACCTGCTGTTTTGCAGTCCCTATTTACACCCCCCCAGTGGGCATGGGGACCTGAGAGGGATGGCTTGGATGATACAGCCAACATCTCCACAGGTTCAGTAACAAGACCCAGGACATAGCAAAACTCCATGATCCCAGTTGAGAATGGATGTTCAGTTTGGATGATATGAAACCATCAATCTATAAACAGCCATAATACAAAACATCCAAAAAAGGATGAAAAGTAGGGGGGAAAAAAAATGTTTTAAAGCCACTAGTGCATAATTCTGTTTATCCAGCCAAGAGGACAACACAGTGTCTCATACATCATCGGCTGCCTGCTCTCCCAGCACCTGAGGCCTCAGAGAAGGTGATCCCTGCAGAATTTTGCTAGGCAAGATTGTTAGTATTAATCTTACAGACTGTCAACGGGATCTGAACCTGGGACCTTCGCTGTTAAAGCCCAGATCCCCTGAGATAACACTAATGACTGCAGCTGTTTGCCATTAGCGAGTCATGCTCTCCTGAGACTGCTTCTGGGGTAGCTGGGATTTTGGCTGGTTTCTTCCAGGGTCAGCTGCGATGTATTTGAAGAAGAGACGGCAGATGGGGAGTGGGGCTGGATGCAATGGGAAACCACCTCCTCTGAGCTGCTTCAAAATGCACAGGAGGTGCCAGGTCCAGAGCTGGAACTTCATGGATTCTGATGAAGAGAAAACCTGAACCCACGATGGGCACCTCCGAAGGCTCTGAAACTCCTTAGAGACTTGGGTGCAGAAATATCCCAACTGCAGAAACAGGCACAGGTTGACTGAAGGGCTACGTGGCTCTGAAGAGAATGAGGAGTACCAAGGGTAGGCATCACTGCACCTGGAATTGGAAGGGACCTTAAAGACCATCCAGTTCCAACTCCCTGCCATGGGCTGGCTGCCTCCTACCAGATCAGGCTTCTCAGAGCCCCAACCAGCACCTCCAGGGATGGGGCACTCAAAATTTCTCTTGGCTACTCTCAAGAGCTAAAATGATGCTCCTTGCCAGAAAGCGGCTGCTTTCCTGCCTTCAGCAGGCCAAGTGTTGCAAACCTGCAGCAGTGGATTGCATTACTCTGTCATGGTCTTCTCACAGGGGAAACTGCCTAGCTGCTGAGCCCAAACACAGCCACAGGGATGAAAGGATGTGATCTCCCCCTTTCAGCATTTTTATTTTATCCTTTATACTTTATACCCTTTCTTCTGTTACACTTTTCTTTAGCTTGTTCCGTTTGATTTAGTTCTATTCTTCTCTCAGCCTCCCCAGGACAGAAAAGAAGGAGAATTAGCAAACAGCTTGAGGAAACATTTCCAATTACGCTGCACACACCACTATGCACGGGGTGTTTAAGCATGGGGCCGTGGGGCCTCAAGTGAGGGAGGAATAAGAGAAACAGCGGTGATTCTTATTTAACCTCAAAATACATCAGATCTTCCCAGTAAAATGGTGGAACACTCTTTTAAGTTTCCCAAAGCTTTGGATAATGTCTACAAAGAGGTGTCGGATCATAATTTCTGCCTTGCATTAGGCTGGAGTATATGATTGTATATTATATGATTATGGTGCCAAGAGAAACTCCAGAGCAAAAACCTTCTTATTTGCTGCATGCTGTTTGTTTATCATGAAATACGAAATGTACTTACACGGTGCTACAGCCTTGAGAAATTGTTATAAAAACTTGTCATCACAAGCAAAGACTTTTGCTTACTTTTGCCACAGCGAAGGCAATAACAAAGACATGAATTACATGTTAGCTAACTGAAGGGAAAACTTCTTTGCCCTAGTTGAACAGACTAGTGTAATTTTTCAAGATGCTGTGTCTAATGCTAAGTGTCTGAACACTCTCAGGTTGTTTAGAATCAATTGGTTTAAATCCTGTGTAATGAAAGTGTATTTGCCAAATAGGCTCAAGCTTATTGCCATGCAAATTAGCATTTGCAAGGACAAATTTCCAAGTCCTTCCTCTCTTTGTTGCTTCTAAGATGTTACGGATGCAATTTTGCACTTGCAGTTATGTGTGGGTGCAGTTCGTGTCATTTAAACTTCTAATTACGGCATCTGATCTCACCCACGTATCTTATCAGCTAGTTAGACACGTCAATGACACACACCATAACTGCAAATAACTAGGGGTACAAAATTGCACCAGCAATTATTTGCACCCACTGAAGGAAAGGATGGGTATAACGCAGGCCATTAAAGTGTTTAAAATACTCTTCCTACAGTAGCATAAACCACTGCTACAGGAATATTACCTGCAGGAAAGTAGAGCAAACATTAGACTGAATTTTGAGCTGCAGCTGAGCTAGCTTGGTAACATGAATCTAACTAAGGTTCCCTTTATGGGTGCAAAGTGTGTCAGCCAGGTCTGGGTTTACTTCCCTGGCTTCCTCCTTCACACTTGGCTCTGCTTGGGATCCAGCTCTGAAACACCTCCTTCAGCCCAACACCCTTTGGCAAACGTTGTGCAGGCACCTGCAGACTCTCAGTGAGCCCCGTCTGGCTTCTCAGGCAGCCTCAGGGCTTCTCTTTGTGGAAGAGGCGATACGTTGGTGGGACTTCTGCTCGTGTTTAAATTAAGCTTGCAAGTGCTCTGCTGAATAGAATCATAGAATTATGAAGGCTGGAAAAGACCACTAAGAGCATATAGTCCAACCATCAACCCATCCCACCATTCCCACTAACAATGTCCCTCAGAGCCACATCTCTATGGTTCTTGAACACCTCCAAGGACAATGACACCACCGCCTCCCTGGGCAGCCTGTGTTACTTCATTACTACTCTTTTTAAGAAATTTTCCTAATATCCACCCTGAACCTTCCTTGGTGCACCTTAAGGCCATTATCTCTTGTCCTATCAAGCATACATGGAGTGGCAGCAGTTCAAGCGGGAGGAAAATTAATCTCTTCATAACTTCATGACCTTCCTATAATTAACCCAAATAACAAATTCTAGTCATCTCTGGGAGATACCCTGTTCTCTGTGATCTTGCCATTATTTCCTGGAAGCCTCCAGAAATGCCATCAGCACTATGGCAAAACAGTGTGGTCATCCTACATCCTTATGTTGTGCCAACCCTACTGCAGGAGAATTGCAGAACAGAGACGTGGTCTCGGCCCCACAAACCTTCCAGGCTGCTTTGATTGCCTGTATCGTATGTGGGACTACAAACAGCATTTTCTCTTACAGATTCATGACTAGCTTACAGTAGTAGTTATGCTAGCAGACGAGGAGATACTGGTGTTGCTTTTTTGAGTGCTGCACTGTGCAGCCAGGGATGTTTTAGTGTATTTGTTCATTTGCTTGTTGTTCTGGAGGAGGTGTCTTTTCAGTGATACCCATCTTCACTCAGAAATGGGGTACATTTTCTCAAGGATGTTTCTCTGTCTGAACGGAATTCTCCTGCAATGACTCAGGTTTACATGGCTTCAGATTCTTTACTTCCCTATTGCAAATATGTGTGATTATTCAGGATTAGATCTGATTTTTGCCAAGGAGATGGTAACATTATAAGAGCAGAGTTGGAGGGTGCTTGCTCTTCAAAGGAGCCCTCCCTGAAAGAAACATACCATCAAGAGCACAAATATTTACTTCCACACAGATACCAGTGATGATGAATAGGTTGTACCTTGGAGCTGTACTAACATTAACTTCTTGAAGTCTGACTCTGATGCTTCTTTGGAAAGGAATGGAATGATCTGAAAAAGGAAACCTGGAAGGATGAAGGACTGTGTTCTGTTCTCATTTGCCCTGGGGTAAATCCATAGAAAATTCAGTGGTCCAAGTGGAGCTAGTCCAGATTTCCACTGGCCTAAAAGAAGCCGTTGTTCTCATATACAAGTGGAGAATTCTGCCGTCTTTTATGCCATGCTTATAAATTTTGCTGTCACTGTGGGACACTGAAATTTTATATTTTGGCTCATATTATTTTTTTTTTCCTGGGAAAGAATTAATTGCTTCAGCTTCCTAGAAATCACGGCGTGAGTCAAGTAACCCTTTTCATGATTTGTTCGAAAGCTGGGCTTAGTTTTCACCAGAACCACTCCCTGCTCTAAAACATTATTTATATCTACAAACGACTGCATGTACCGAACTGCCGGTAGAAGTCAAATCAGCACAGTGTTGCCTTTTAGCTGGAGTTGCACTCTGCTCTGCAGAAGGGATAACATTTATAAATCAAACACAGGCTTAATTAACCTTCCGTCTTTGCACAGGATTAGGAGGGTGAACACAGGCACGTCCATCTGAAGACACAAGGTGCTCATGCTACCACTTCACAAAACTTCAGGGATTCCAAGCAGTAAAATTGAGCTTGGTTTAATAAACACACATCTGGGTCCTGGGGTCTTCCAGTTTGGTAGGAGACCTGGGGAAGTAAGTTTAAAGCAGTGTGAGATTAGAATGTGGTGCCCTAAGTGAGTATTTCTATCTTTCACATACATAGGAAAAAAAAATAAAAGATTGCTTCTTTTGTTTCCCCTGGAAGAAAAGACAGTAATACGCACTCTGGCATTTGAAAGGGGTTTGCATATACTTTACCATCTTGCAGTCTGCAATCATGCACACTTATCCTTAACCTGTCATTTCAGTGAGTGACACTACAGTAGTCAGAACCTCATTTCTCCCTGTTGCAAGGCAGAGGGGAAATTCATCTTTCCTTTGTTAAAATGCTTTATCCTCATTGAAAGACATGTTTCCTGGAAAGTCCCTCTTTGTGCAAGTAGCCTGAAATTAACAGTTAGGACAAAATCAGTCAAAGAAGAAAGCAGTCTCATTTGCAATGAAGCTGATTAACCACATTAATCAAGATTTGGATGCCTTTGAGAAGAAGAGCTCTAGTTGAATCACAAGACATGAATGTTTGACACAAGAAGGTTGGGATACACTTTTTGGCCTAATGCCACTGGGCTGTGCATGATGATCAGCCTTGTTCTTGCGTTCCTTAAGCTCCAGCTCTATCCCATGCTATGGATGGCATCATTTGAATGCCAGTATTTCTGATGGCAAAATAAAAGAGCTGCTATCTACAGATCACCTCCTTAAATCTTTATTTTCAATGCTGTTTCTGCTTCAGTTGCTAGAAGCCCAACTTTACCTTATCCTCCAAGATTTGCTAGGCCAGTACAGGGAACTAGTGCTAGTAGGGGACATACAAGATCTTTGTCTGATGTGAACAGGACATGAACATTTTTGGAATCTCCCTGAAGCCTGCAGAAGTTTTACAATGACCAAAGAGTTGATCTCTGTTTTCTGATTAACCCAGAACTGATTTCCATTTTGTGAAGGAGGTGGGCTGACACCTCTGTCTAGAAGCCTTAGTCCATGAGTAACTTCCTTCCTCCACACCCACAGAAGACAGCACTGGTATCAGCAAGTACCAGCTTGGGAAAGAATTTGGCACTGCCTGTGAGCCTTGACAGGACAGGCAGATAAACTTTTAATAGAAAACGACACTCATGCCTGGGAATTGGGCAAAAAATCTGAGTCCTGCTCACCAAAGTTCAGGAGAGCCCCAGAAAGGGGGCTGGTGACTTGTCTCTTGGAAGAGTCCAATCCCATCCTGATGTCCAGCTGGAGGGGGAGAACTTTCTAATTCCTCATTATTCTGTTCCTTTTTCTCATCTTTAAAATAAAATCTAATTGGGTGTTTCACTGTGGGTCTTGTTGCCCTGGCATGGTAGGACACCAGATCAACCTTTCATGCTTTATCTCTTCTACTGAGGGCAAAAGGCTGCTGATCAGACACCATGATTGCTGCTCCTTGTTCTCTGAAGTCTTTTTAACAAAGATTTCCTTATTTTAGATCTTCAGCCTTCTTCCTCTTACCCATTTCAGTGTTGCAGTGTTACTAAGAGTTTGAAGAGCATCCAGCTGCTCCCACCGGAGGACCCTACTCTCAGATGAAGCTCCTAACCCCCGTGGTGAGTCAAGCATATGATTTATAAAAGGGTGTACTGCAGGACATGGAGATAAGGCACCAGGCATCCAGCTGGGAGTGCAGATAGGGAAATCACTAAACAAATCGCTCTGCAGTGCATGGTGAGTGTGTGTGTGCAAAGGACATGCTAATTCTAACTCCATTTTGTCTTTCTTCTGCCTTCTGAGCAGTGCTGACGTCCAATCTGTGTTCTTCACTTGTTTTTTTTGTAAGGAGTTATTAAGTTTAAGTGCCGTCTTGTTCTCTCTTATAAGAAGAGAGTGCTTGAGCCTGTTGATTAAACACATCCCTTGCTTTTCCCCGTTCAGGCACAAATTTCCAGACTCAAACTCTGAGTGTAATTTCTATTCCTCCCACACCTCTGCGTGTTGCAGAATTTTACTGTCACATTCCAAATCTTGCAGTAAAAACTTTTGCAAGTTATTAACAGGCATGATGGGTACTTCAGTTTTGACTGCTCTAGACTTTTGGATTGGGCTGGTGGTTTTTTTTTTGGTTGGCTGGTTGGTATTTGTTTTTCTTTTTTTTTTCTTCTTCTTTTTTTTTTTTTTACGAGAGATTCTAACCCTTGGAGATCTGGAGAAAAATAGGTTGAGGCAGGATTGCATGGATCAGTCACACTTCTTTGCACTGTGTTATCAATCACGGTAAAACACAACATTCTACATGACCTTGTAGAAGTTTATATACCAAAACGGATAAGCGTGTCACTCGGGTGAAAAATGGCAACCAAAAATGTACTGAAACTATCAGATCTTATTAGAATGTGTCTAGCAAACTGTATTATGGTGACTGTAGTGTCTTGCTATTACACATGTATTTAGGGACAAGGCACAGTGCAATGAGCACATTATTTTTAATTCATGGAACCATTAGCTGGGAAGCCATTAGGTACAGGGCAAAACTTGCAGTGTGCATGTCTGAGAGCAGAGAAATGATTGAGTGATTTGCAGAAGACCTTTCAGAGGCTTGAAATAATTCTCAGGGACAGTCTGTGAACTTTGCTTTCCAGGAGATACACCACTATTAGCACATGTGGCCTCACTGACTTCACTGGAATTACTCATAGGAGCATCCATACGTGGGAGTAGCTGGTGCACAATCTCCCTGTGAATTCATATTTCCCCGGGTTTCTTGCTGTCAAACAAAACTGATAATTATAGTCACCCACAGGTTTGGGCCATTTAGGATCCCATCCTGTAGAAACGAGGGCCATCGAGTACCATCTCATACTTTTATGAGCATGGTCTTTGGGCTCCTATCCATACTTCCATATTCAGCTGGGATTTTATTTTCCAATCCGTCACTTTGGGATTCCCAAATGATGGGTAAGAGGAGATGGGAAACAAAGGTTTTGCCCTCAGTGCTAACCTTGTGCCATGTCTGTGACCCAAAACATGGAGTATGTCACCAGAGCATCAACCTTACAGCCTTTCTTGTCCCACTACAATGCACTCACTTTGGGGTTTCTTTATGAAAAATAGCAGGGCTCCCCACTGCATGGTTCAAATCTTCAGTGATCTGAATGCCTTCTGTAAATGCACCTTCCTTGAGTACAGATGGCAATAGTGTGACTTTGTTCAAGACACACTGTCATAGAAATGGGTCTGGAGTTGGGAACAGGGTGGAAGGAGCTGGGGGATCACATTGCACTGTTAACTTATATAGACTGTAGGAATAACAATGCATACAGCTACCAGGACATCCTGGAAATGGAGTCTTCAAATAAGATCGTGTTGCTAAGCTGCTCAGTGCTGGGTTTCCCAATTTGAGCCTGCTTTTTTACCTCCTACCACTGTTTTGACTCCTAAAATGTTTCAGGTCCTTTAACTCTTTTCACTTTATCCTTGTGAAAAGGAAATGTTGTACATCAAAGTCTCCAGGAAGGAAATTTCTCATCTGGAACTGCACTGAGAGAGCTGATATTTTTCCATCCAACCACCCCAAGTCTTTGGGCCAAAATCACCAGCCCAGGTCAGTGGCTACTTAGCTACACCACATATTGTGGAAGACTAGTTGGGGAGCAGATGGAAACCATGTGCAAATCCTCAGCTACTCTCCCTCCTGAGCTTTGGGCCAGAACCAAATGCTGTATTTGAGCAGCCTTCTGGCTGTGGAGGTGGCATAGACAAGAAGCCGTGCAACTCAGCTCACAAAGCCAAAAAGCAATAGCAGGATAGAATTCAGCACTTCCCCTTAGAAGCCTTCAAGTTTCTTTTTTCTTTATTCCTCTTTTCCTTTATCTGGCTGCTCGTCTCCCTTCACAAGAGTCCTGTGTGGCAAAGGGGTGAATATCTTTGATATCTTTCTTTCCATTAAGCTGCAAATATGGTGAGAGGTAGATTCACCAGTCTAGATTCACCCATCAAACTTCAGGCATTCTACCAAGGCTCCTGAATTAGAAGCCTCATTGTGCCGACTTACTGCTGTTTGTGCCAGCAGCATCTTGAGGAATGGAGAATTGCTGGCATCTTGAGAGCATGATTCACCCTCTTCAGATGTGAATCCCTCTCCTGAGGTGTCTGTCTCTTCTCAGTGACTGTAGCTGGCACCCAGATAATGACAGCCCTAACTTCGGCGTCTCTGCCTACTATTAGGTGGGATGCATCTGAGTTGAAATGCCAGATAAGCAGAACAGCCCATCAGAAGTACGATGAGGAATATCAACATGACTGATTCAGTCTTTCTTGTGACAGAAAGAGAAGTTCAGTTATCGAAACCCTTTACATCTGCTTCTGGGATGGTGCTGGTCCCTTTTGCCACCTATCCTTTGCAGCAACCTTCTGGTAACCCATTCTGAGCAGGTGCAATGGCAGTTTGTTTGTCATCACCTTTCAGGACACACAAGGAAAAACCACTTCCACTCTTCCTCACCACTGACAGATGAGGTGTCTGCTGAAAAAATCAAAACATGGCAAACAAAAATAAAAGATAAAAAAAAAAAAAAAAAAAAAAAAAGGAGAAGAAAAGAAAAAGAAAAGCCTTTAGCAGTAGATAAAGTTTAAAATAAATAGTTGTTGCTTTCCAGGAAAAGGACTTCATAGGAAATATAAAACCTCTTGAATGACAAACCTATATCTACCTTGCTATCAGGTACCACTTTCCCAAAATATTGATGTTTTTTAGCTTTAATCCATCTGTCAGAGGTGATAGGATATTTTTAAATGGAAAACACTGCTCCGAGCTATTGGGGGGAAATGGAATAGAGCATGTTAGCAAGATATGTTACCTGTCTCCTGAAAGCTAATGTATCTTTCTTCACATCACTGCACCTTTGTCCTCTTTTGTTGCCAGATAAAAACAGAATCATTATGAATGTCCCCAAAGACAGCTCGGTAAACATGTACGATAAATTAAGTTCTGCATTCTCCCTGCAGGAAAACTCAGTGCAGCATCCATATGGGCTCCGGGTACCTCTGCTCTGTGAATGTGTCCAGAGCTAGTGAGAAAGCTGAGACCTTCAGCAGAATAAGGGCTTTTCCTTCTTATCTGTAACAGTTCGGTCCTTTGCATTTCTTAACGTTCTTCTTGAGTGCATGATCTGTTAAAATCAGGGTTGTTTTGACTTTTCAAAGCCACTTAGGCCGTTTAGAACAGAACTGATGAGACACTCAGGTGAAGGTACCATCTATTCAAAGCCATGGTCAGAGGGAAGCAAGACAGAAAAGAAGGTTTGGAAAATGTGAAGGAGAAGCACGTGGGTTTACAGCTGGAGGAGGAAGAGGAAATACTGTCAGTTGTCTAACTTTGAAACTTTCTTCTTGTAAGTAAAGACAAGAGGAATACATTTATTTATTTTTTAACTTTTTTTAAGCATTTGCTTGTTTGGTGGTAGGACAGTATGGGACCATACAAATAAATCGTTCCGAAGAGCACAACCTGGATTTAATAATCCAGGTAATGTCTTTGAGTCTTTTCTTGCACTGAATATCAGAGTTCAGTAAAGACATGAAAGGCACGAAAGAATAGGTTATGCCAACAGGAGGGATAATTATGTTTTCAGGAAAGGTTACTCTCAGTATCTTCTCACAGAGAGCTGCTTTTGTCTCCATTTTTTCATTATCCACCTTCACAAGCTTTAAAGCAATTTGCACTCTCTGATTTGTTCTGCTGCCTGCTTGAGGGCACAGTCCCAGGTCACAGTGATGTGAGATCCAGGAGAAGCAAATGGTACCTCGATGTATGTGAGATGTAAAGAAAATGCTAGCTTGCTTCTGCCTAAAAGAGCTGAACTGTGGTCTTGCAGATCATCTGCTTCAGTAGGACATACGTGTTTGGGTTCACTTTCCAGCTCTACCACACATGTCCTGTGTAATCTCAAGAGCTTTAATTTGGAACATTTCTGGAAATCTGTGCTCTTTAGTAAATCAGCTGAGCTGATTTTATCAGTCACACACACTGTCGTGATCTCCAGCTGCTGTTGGAGGATGGCTGTGAGAAATCCTTCCACCAATCTCTGAATGTCTTATTGAAATCTCTTTTTTCACTGCATCTGGAAATTTTTCATTTGATTATCTTATTTTCTGCAGCTTTTCACAGGTTCTTAAAACCTTTCCCATTTTATCTCTCTCCAAGACAAGACAGGATATCAGGAAAAAGTTTTTTTTTACAGTAATGGTGGTGAAGCACCGGCGCAGGTTGCACAGAGATGTGGTGGATGCTCCATCCTTGGAGATATACAAAGTCAGGCTGGTCGGGGCTCTGAGCACTGATGGAGATGTGGGTGTCCCTGTTCATTGCAGAGAGTTGGATCAGATGCCCTGTAAGGGTCGCTTCCAACTCAAATGATTCTATGATTCTATGATGTACATTGCTTTATGGGGTATCTACTGGCTGTCCATCACTGTTCAGACAATGAAGGCATTAGGTGTTTCACCAGAACAATTGCTGACAAATGTGTGATAGTTTTGTTGTTTTTTTCTTTTTAAATATGAAATTTAAACATTTATGGTGCTTTACAAAATTATAGCAAAACAAAACATCTACAAATACTTCACCCTTAGCATCTTTCAACAGATCTTGTGGTCTTGGATGGAAAATGAATTTAACAGGATATTACTGTTCTGTTGCAATATTTCTGTTGTACAACAATATTATAGTCAGTGTTAAACTTTATTACTAGCCTGGTGATAAAATTAGTTCAATATTGGCTGCTTTTATAATGTGGTTTTACAATTGCAACATTGGATAATGTGATAGTAAGAAAAAAAAACCCAAACATAAACAAAACAAAGCACTCTAAACTCAAAGGCATGTAGAGGAGGAAAGGAACAGAAAGTTACATAGGAGGAAGTACGGGACAGGGGTTGCATTTTAATGTAGGTTGCTCTGAACATTTCTTTCTGGACCAGCTTGAAGCCAGAGGCAGCCTTTTGATTATGTTATACACAGGCTGATGACTGTCACGGTGAAAAGTGTCAAATGGGGATCAGGCAGGAAAGGCAGGCGAGAGGCAGGAAGGAAGGCAACAATTTCACAGCAGTGACTAAGCCTACTTTGCCTGGAGGTGAATTTAGAGCAACGTCATCGTGCTGTCATTGGCTTCCCAAAGAACGGAGGCTTCCAGGATGTTGGGGTTTTTTTTGTGGGGTTTTTTTTTTCCTTTTTTTTTTTTCTTTGAGGTTATTTGTATTCTTAAATTGGGTGAGCTTAACCTCAGAAGAGTTTAGTGCATTAAGGTAGAAATACAAGTCTATGCAGTGCTGCAGAAGCACACTCATGATGTGGCATTCAGACACCCAACCTGCAGCACTATGCCATGTTCAATCAGTGTCTTCCTTTCCCTGCTGTCTCATTTGCTGTTTCATGTACGAAGCTCGTGAGCTCCTTGGGGCAGACATTGTCTCTTATCTCATGTTTCTGCAGAGCTTCGTGCTATAAGACCTGCTCCTTGTTGCTTTTTCTGGTTACTGGGCTAGTATAAACCCTAGCAGAGCTTGGAGAGCACTGTTCTGAACTGGAACTGATCAGGTGAACTGTACTGGAGCCAGGACTAAGCAGACAGAGATGCAGGGCAAAAAGGCTCAGTAATGACAACTGAAAAACTGTATTTGGAAGTGATAACTCCAGAACTGTGTTTAAGGTATTGTCGTAGGTATGTTGCACCCTGTGCCGTGCCATATCATGCAAAACTTATCCTAGGATTCCCCATCCCTTAGGGAGCAGATGAGCCTTCCTGCACCTTGTCATAGAGTAGGAGATGAAATCAGAACCATATCTCAATTAATATTGTATTACTATATCATCTTTTTTTAAATGAAAGTAGAATTTTTACTTCTGGAGAATGGTGGCCTCTATTGGATGCTATGTTTATTAAAAGTAAGGCTGAAGTTATGTAGACCGAAGGAATAGAGTGAAGTTTGTGCAGAGATCTTCACGCTGATTTCAAAACAAATATCTGCTGTCAACCTGATGAGTACCAATGTTTCCTCTGCTTCATCTTAATCTGTTCTTGTGTTGGAGCACATCTCCAGTAAAGAGAAGTGGAAGGTGGAAACGATCTGGAAAATGCATTACGTATGTTAGCAATGAATGCAGCCAGAAGAAGCAGATTTTCCTAGAAAAGAGAACTGGGAATTTCTAGAAACACTGACTGGGGTGTATGAAACCCTTTGGGTTTCTTGCTGTGAAGATGCGGTGGTACAGATATGCAGTAGTTTCCAGAAGGAGAAGAGAGCTAATGAAAAGTGAAACGTCAAAGCTTGGAGGCGAAGATCAGACATTCCCAAATTAGCAGTTCAGCTGATAGCTGTCTTTGGAAGCATGGGCTTTGTGGGCTCTTATCTAATGCACCTTGCACTGAGATTGGGGTGTACTGTCTCCTAAATACCAGAGCTCCAGCCAACAGTTACACACCTGTGTGTGTCCCTAAGTGCCACATCTCCGTGGTTCTGGAACACCTCCAGGGATGGTGACTCCACCACCTCCCTGGGCTGCCTGTGCCACTGCATTAACACTCTTTCTGAGAATAAATTGTTCCTAATATCCAACCTGAACCTCCCCTGTTGCAACCTGGGGCTGTTACCTCTCGTCTTAATACTGTTACCTAGCAGAAGAGGCCAGCCCATGCCTTGACCAGAGACAGGACTGCCTTACTCTCAGCCCCAAATGCAGCCATCCCAGGGTGCATGCCCAAATCTGGATGGAAGGCCCTTTCAGGACTGATTAGGAACACAAAGGACCATGCCTGACAATTAGAGCAGCTGTGGGACTGTGTCAAGCATGACTGGAATTTGGAGCAGCACTAAAATCATCCATGGCCATGTCTCCAGCTTTATGTTTCAGCAGCAAGTTTTCAAGTTTGGGGCTGTTGTGCATGTTTTCTTTTTTTGATTAAATATCTGTTTGTTTTCCCCCAAATCTTTCTCTGACAGTTGAAACAAAGTAATGGTACCAAACCAGTACATGTTGGAGGGTTTGCAGCAACCAGCTCGGACAGGAACAGTAATGAGAGCGCATCCTTTCAGGGCCAGCCATCAGGGGAAGCAAATCAACCGGGTCCTGCCATCCGCTGTGACCAGCGCATGATTGATGCTGCTGCCCTTACAGATAGGGTTGTGAGAACATGAAAGGAGCAGAACAAAGGCTCCATTACCATAGCGGGCAGAGGGGAGGCTCCCCTGCTGTTTGACATGTATCTATCTCTCTTAAGTTACTGAAGCCTCCCCATCTTTGTCCTTCATTCTCCTTCCGTGCTTTGATTCTTCTCCTGCTGCCTTCTAGCCAGCCTGCCCCAGATCTCTTTTTCTAGTTCATTCACTACTCTTTCTCCACCCAGGTCACTACTGGTGATGCACTGCTCTCTTGTTTCTTATGGTTTCTGATGTCTTTCTTCTGGGCACCTCCCATTTGTTCTTCATTTATTTGTCACGGGTAGGACCACGGTGCTGAGTCAGAGAAGCAGGGTGGATCATGGCTATTTTTGTTTGAAAAGTGTTTCTGTCCCTTCCCACTGCAGGGAGAAGCGTGAAGGGATGAAAATTTATGATTTTTCTTCCCTGAGTTTCTTGGTTCCAACAACATTATTCTTAGTCCCTGGATCTTACTGCTCAGCACGTTTCTGCCTGCTATGTGTCAGGGCTGTTGCCCCATCTCCAGCAGTCCATGAATGTGGCCAGGCACCTTGGCCTCAATATCCAAACACAGTTGCAAATATGCATCCTGCTGGAGTATCTTGGGTGTTGTTTTCCCGGGGACTCCTAAATTTTCCAAAGGAGGTCATGGGCACTCAGCACGCCAGGTATTCAATCTTCTGGCTCCCTTGGCTAGCCTTTGCCTTATGATGATGCATTTCAGTGCTTGTTTCCCTGTTGCCAGTTATTTCCAGAGGTGCGGTGGATGCCCTGTCTTTAGAGACATTCAGAGTCAGGCTTGATGGAGCTGTGAGCAACCTGATTGAGCTGTAGGTGTCCCCATTCATTGCAGGGGAGTTGGACCAAATGACTTTAAAAGGTCTCTTCCATCTGAAATGATTCTATGATTCTGTGTTTTTTGACCCCAGAATAGGCTCTAGAGCCACTGACACAGCATTATAAGGCCAGAGAAATGTTTAACACCCCAGGATATCTGGAGTCCAGTAACCCCCAGCACTTCCAACACTTGAGCCTTGGAATGGCTCAAGGTGTGGAAGAAGATCAGCACTTGACATTTTCTCTGCTGACTTATGTGGCTGTCCTCCCTTTAATTTGTCCTTTTAAATTTGTTCTTATTTAATCACCCCTCCATTATTCACAGTCTAGCTGAAAGAGATTTCTGGTTCTGGCTAGTGTAGAATTTTTATTTCCCCAATCCATATGCCCATGCAACCTCAGCAAAATCCACTGTCACAGAGCAGCATGGTTTGTATTCTGCACCTCCATGGCTTTGAGGGTTTCTCTCCCTCCTTTTGACTTTCTGTGGACACACATACACACAAGGAGAGGGCAAAGGCTAAAACCTCAGAGGGGCTGCTTACAGTTTCATCAATATTTCATGATTAAGAAGGTGACAGAATTCTGCTTTATTTAATAAGAATATTCCCTTGGTAGGTCCTGTTTTCCCAGCCAGCTCCTGTAATTACAAACTCTTTGTGCGTTAGCTGAAGAGCTTCACTGAATTGTCCCCCCTCAACTGTTTTAAATTATAGAGTTGACTTTTGCCTTGGTGAGACCATTGCTTTCCCTACAAACCACTGACATTTTACTTAGTTGATTATAAATGGATCAGGAAGGGGAGAAAAGAAAGCATGCAAGAGAAACTGGGTGTTATGGGAGGAGATGAATTTCATCCTCCTTGAGCACAGCATGCTCCCAGGAGCAGGTGAGCATTATTCTGTAGTAGCCAAAATGTAAAAAAAGACTCCAAATACGAGTAATAATCTGGGAGCAGTAGCAGCCACCAGCTGGATAGTTGTTGGCCTGCAGAGTGGTGAGGATGGAGCTGCATAAACCACCAGCTTCAGGTCTTCATGGCAGAAACTGCAGATTTCCACAGCACCCAGAATAACAGGCCAGAACCTGGCTGGCTTCCTAGGGATGCCACAAAGTAACTGTGTAAAAACCAGGTCTTACTTATCACTCTGCTCAGTGCATTGCAGTCACTGGTGTTCTACAGATAAAATGTTGGGAGTACAGCCTGTTTTGAGCTCCCAGCTCAGAGGCTGGGAGGAGATACAGAAAACTTCCCAGGTCTTTGGTCCCTGTGTCTTCCTGCAGCTCAGGCTGAAGATGGGTGCAACCCCAGTGTGAAATGGGGATGGATTGTGTCTGTGGATCTGTTGCCAAAGCATAGGAGCATGAAATGGTGAAAATAAGGGGAAAAAATGAGGGCTTGACCTCCTTAACACTCTCTCTCTCATCTCAGTTGATCTGTGGCAGAAGTCTGTGGTGGCTTGGCTTATTCTGGCTTATCTCCAACTCAGGATGCTTTGGGGCACAGGATGTTAGAGGCAAGCACAGGGCTTCAAGCAAGGGCTTTGACCCCTAAGGAACTCCACTTGACCGGACTAAGTCATAGACTTGTGATCCCTAACAGCCCTTGGGACTACCCTCTAGCAGGATATGCTTTGTTAGCATCTCCAAGGGCTGCTGTTAGCTTAACTTGAGGTGTCACCACGAGGTGATGGATGTCCCATTCCTGAAGAAATTCGAGGTCAGTCTGGATGGGGCTCTGAGCAGCGGATGGAGCTGTGGGCATTCCTGTTCATTGCAGGGAAGTTGGACAAGATGACCATTAAGGATCCCTTCAAAACGACTCTGATTCTATGATTTCAGGGGTTCCCCCCAAGCTGTCAGCTTAAGTCCTCACAGTGCAGTCATGGGTTAAGTGAAGCAGTGCTTGCAGCGTGAGCACAGCAAGCAAATGACATAGGGAGCTGCAGAAGGGAAACAGAGAACGTGGGCAGGATGATGGAGGTAGCTGCTTCTGTCCTGCTCCTTGCATTCATCTGACTTCTTTGTTGCAGCCTCAGGAGGGCAAATTCCACAGGAGATCAGTGATTCAACTGCGGTGGGATCAAAGCAGCCTCATTTCCAGGGTTCGTGTCTGCTCTTTGGATTCTCTGGCACAGGGACAAAGTCAGGGTTTTTCATCAGCTAGGGCACTGAAAGAGGCATCTGTTTGTATGTATATCTGTGTGTGTCTCTGTTTGGCCTCTCTCATGTCTAACACTGGCTAACACTCTGCTCTTCCTTCTGCTTGGGGCCCTCCCAGCTACCTGGCTGCCTAATTTTAAGAAATCCAGAGAAACCACTTTGGTTTGGGAACACTTAATCTCTTTTGTAATTGGTGGGTACTGCCCACTGGTTTCAAAAGTTATTTGAGATGAAAACACACGAGCTATCATTGCATAAACAGTAACTGCACACGCATACACAAATAAATAAGGAAAAACAAATCAAACAACTAAAGAAAATCCAAGCTGGAAGTAACTCACCAAATCACTTTTCAGGGTCACAGCTCCCCTCCCAGCATGAGCTGGAGTGAATTCTACAGAACAACTTTTGTCCTCCAGTGGCTCAATATCCAAATACGTGTAGTTGGAAATGCTCGGTGAATGCCATGAGAATGTGCTCTGAGTAAAGGAATGTCTGATATGAACATCGCTGTCCGTGGACTTTTCCATCTGAGCTCTGTCCATCATAGTCATCCCTCCCTTACCTGGATCCTCTTCCCTCCAGCAGTACCACATGGAGTCAGCGTGGTGCAGCAATAGGATCTGAGCAAACAGAAATAAAAGCTCATCTGTGCCATATACCCCAGAGAATATTTCAGACATCCTGAAAACATCCTCTGTGGCATAGGGACATCCTCTGGTAACCTTGAACCTTATAGTCACTTTCTGGGGCAGCAGTATGGGTGGCTTGAAGTGAGCCTGGGAGGCTGCAAAGTCCTCTGCTGTCTCTGGCAAGTCAGGAGTTAAATCTGAGCAAGAAGTAGTCAAAAATACTGCTCCAGGCACAGGAAAAAGACAGCAGGTCCTTGGAGGAAGGTGTGCCATGTAAGAGTCATTAAGGTTGGAAAGGACTACTAAATTCTTCTAGTCCAACCGTCAACCCATCACCACCATGCCCAGTAGCCATGTCCCTCAGCCACCACGTCAGCCTTTTTTTGCAGAGACCAAAAAAGTACGGATGAAGTTGTCTTCAGAAACTCCATTTGAGCTATTCCACAGATTCGTGTTCAGCTCTTCTCTTGCCCTAGAACTTGGCTTTGCCTCTAATGGAAAGCCATGGAGCTAAAATAACATTCATAATTACAATAATAATAACTGCTTGGCTTGACGCTTTGCCGAGAGCTTATGATTCAGGAGGTTTGTTCTTATTTCACAGCTAATTCCCCCACGTTCCTCTAGGTGCATGGATTGTTTCTGGAGATGGGAGGCTGCCAGGTTCACTGGGAACCATAGGACTCCATGCAATGGAGATACTGGGGTGTATCTGCTATTTCAAACATGATGTTCCATGCTCTTACCTGTGATAGAGCTTCAGCATAGATTTGCAGGCTTATTTGTACTTTTGCTAAGAAGGCCATCCTTAGAGTGTCTCCAACATATTGGGCTCCTATCAAACTAGTGATCTGGTGAAGAGAAAGGGTGTTTATGTGTGATCCTTGAATAGAAATGAGGAGAAGCAAAATATGTGTATGCATAGGGAAGGTATTCACATACCTTCTCAGGATGGCAGGCTTTTCTAGGAGTAGGGGAAAAACAATGAAGAGTGGAGGTGTTTTGCAATTGCTGCATAAGGGACCTCCAGTTTAGTTGGGCTGATGAGCCATGAAGAGGAGCAGTTGGACCTTGCTCAAACACTCAAGCTCCAGGACATGGTATAGGGGCATGGAGAGGACTGGGAATGTCAGCAACAAGCTTTGTATTTTGCTGGTTTTGAAATACCAGGCATCCCTGGAGCTTTTAAAAAGACTGTCTGTCCGGAAAGGGAGAAGTTTTAAGATCTTTTCTTAGAAAAACAATGCAGCACAATTGGAGCTGATTCAGTTCAGTTTGTGTCCAGCTCTGAATCTGTTTGTGCTAATGATTTGGTGTGCTGCACTGATATCCACTGGAAAAGCCCCCCAAAATGCTCTCAGGAATATCAGTTCTGAGAAGAATTGGACTTTCCTGAAAATCAGCCACTAGCTGATACAACTTGATCTGCTCCATGATGGAATGGCTTAGGCTGGAAGCAACCTCAGAGATATCTGGTTCCAATCTCCTGCCATGAGCAGGGTTGCCAGCCACTAGATCAAGCACCAGCTCGGACTGCTTAGGGCCCCGTCCAACCTGGCCTTGAGCACCTTCAAGGATGAGGCATTCATAACCTCTCTGGGCAGAGAATGCTTTTGTAGAGACCAGGCTGATCTGCTGTGACCTGAGGAAGCCTTTTGGCTCTGAGTGTAGGAAGCTTTGTCGTCCCTTTTCTTCTACAAAATCCTCAAAACAAGTTTCATCAAGAGCAGTTATTACTGCGAAAAACTCTGCCTCACTCGCAGTATGTTTCGTGCCGTCAAGGTCTAGGAGAAAGTTATACAGCAGACAGTAAATCCCACCTACACTTCTTTTTTTTTCTCTTTTTACAGATAGATGTCAGTGCCTTTGAGTGTATGCTACCTTTCAAAGTGGCTTTGTAAGCTGATAACACATTCTTCCGAGGCTACACAATACTTAGCACTGCTCTAACGATTTTTTATCTTCAAAGTGCTCTCCCCAGTGCAAACGGAAAGTCAGTCCCTTCCCCAAAGAATTTCAAATCTAAAAAGACAAAAAGGGTTGGTAGAGAATGGAGCTCGGTGAAGCAAGCTCTCAGACAGTAGTTCACTTGCCGTAAACAAGTCATTCTTGGTTAACCTGAGACTTGGTGAAATCATGGCATATTTTCAAGGGTTTTCACCCCCGAAGTATGAAAGAAAAATGCTTTTGGAAAGACTGCAATCATCTTGCATCTTGCCCTTTGCAAAACTGAAACTTTACATCTCAAATCAGAATGTTGTGTGGGAAAGTAACTTTTTTTTCTTTCTTTTTTTTTTTTAAAGCTCATAAAAATAAAATAGAATAAAAACAAAACAGAACAGACAATGAAAGAAATATTTCATTTTGGATGAAATGAAATAATATTTTATGTTTCCCATTCCATCCACTAAATCAGGAAAAATAAAATCAATGCTGGGAAGAGCCTTTGTAAGAGAAAAGCACTATATCCCCCCCTGCAAAATGGAGAAACTAAATGGTAGCTGGATATAATTGCACTGATTTTTATGGTTGACCTTCTTGTTACCCTTGCCCTTCCTAGACCTATGTCATGCATCAAAGCCAGCTACACTATACCCATGATTTCCTAAGTGGGGTGCTGGGACTGCAGCCTGCATTCCCTCATGTTGCATAAGAAAGAACCCCTGCAGGAATCGACTTGCAAAGCACTTGCTTTTCTGAGCTTCTCTTGCTTGAAGATCAGCAGACAGCAGAAGGGATACAGAAGCTCTTGGAAGTTAGAAAAAATACAGTGGGATGGATGTTGTACGCTAGTTTTGTGGCGTTCTCCTGACTGGTATGGGTAAGTAGCAAACCTCATGGATGCTGTGTTGGACAGTACTGGGGTCTGAAGTATCGGCCTTCATCACAGGAGAGCTCTCAGATTTTTTATGGGCAGCCACCAGGGTGAGAGCTTAAGGAAACTGGTTGCTTTAAATTGATCTTAAGCATAAGTGGAAATACCACAAACAGCTGTGTTTTTTCTCTCGTTTTCTTCTAAAGTAAGGAGCCTAAACATAGTCCTGCCCATAAGGAAGGGGAATTTGGGGGATTCTCCCACCACAACAAAAAATCCATCTTCCATCAGCACCAGCCTGCCTCCCTGTAGGCAGAAGCTGGCTGCACTTGCTTGAGAGCAGTGAGCTGGATGTCCCCTTGCCTTGCAGCATCCTTGCTCTGCATGCTGCGATAACAGCTCATACTGCCAATTTACAAAAGAAGAAAAAAAGATCACCGTGAGTACTCTGAGAAGCCCCAGCATAAGGCCTCAGCCTTAAAATAATTAGTATTGATTTGCTCCAATAACTCGGGCTGAATGTGATAGTTCCACAAGCTACATCTGCCTAGAGGCTTTGTGCTCAAAATAGCTTCCTTTTCTGTTCTCCTTCACCTCCCTTTGCTCCTCCACTGCAGAGTAGTGCTCTGTGGGGCACTATGGGGAGAATTCCATTATAGACTGTGTGGGCACTCAACAGTCAGAAAACTTGAGCCATGTTGACTTAGGTTTGAGTATTAGAAACCAAAGTGAAGAAAACCACACATCTGTGCTGTCTCACAGCAAACAACCAAAATGAGTCCTGACAAAATCAGCTCCTTTACGACTTTGTTTGAGAGAGGGGTAAACGCCCTGTTTCCTACAGATGCTAAAAAGCTGGCTGGAAGTGTTGGCAAATAACTTTTTATAAATCCCCACTGTTGCACAAACAGGAGAATAATACTCTCTTCTCTTATCTTTTTGGCATATAGTCCCTGCAGTGTAAGGATGTCTATTTGCAGTTTCCCGTTAGTGTCTAGCACAGTGGGTGCAACAGTAAGTTTAATTACGATTGGGCTGAGGGAGAAAAGACAACCACAATGGGGAGAAGATGTTTGTAACCATCACAGCTTCTCCTCCTCCTCCCCTGGTTTCCCAGAAAAGCTCAGGCAAATTCCTCATGCTTCTCCCCTGACTGAAGGGAAAGGCTTTTAAAGAAAAACTTAGGGGAGGTTGGAAGAAAATTGGTTCAATGTGTTCTGCCAGTTGGTCTCCTTATGCAGCCATTACCCTGCACGCGGGTTACCTTAAAGTTCTTCAGACACACGCAATTACTGGCCTCCAGAGAGGCTGAAATAATACATTGCACAACATGATGTTGGGGCTCCGCCTCCTTCCTCCCATAGCTGGGTACCCTCATATACCTTAATACACACCAGGGTGTCCCACAGCAAAGACTTGGGGGTATTTTTTCTATTTACACAGCCAGAAAAAAAAAAAAAAAAAAAAAAAAAGAAGAAAAAAAGAAATTAAGCTCAAAGATTCTAGCATGATATAAATCATTGGATGGATGTCTAATAGCCATGTCCTGAAAAATGTGCACATACCATTTTTGTGCTCTTTTGGGAAACAACACTGTTCTCTAAAAGAGAGGAAGATCTATTTCCATCATTTCCTAGAAATGCTCTGAAAAGGGAGAGGGAAACCTCCCAAGCAGCTAAGGAGGAGGAAATTTGGGGTAGGGAACATTCTGACAGCAAAACTTACCATGCAAATAAAAAGTTGAGCATGAGATCACAAGGGATAAAACTGCACCAGCATCCAGATCCCAACTGGAAAAATAAAGGAAAGCAGAAGTTATGTATGAGATTAACTGGTTAGGGCAGAACAGAATGTTTCTCATTTCAAAATAATTTTATGTCATAGAGATATGAGTAAGGGACACAAAGACACAGCGAAAGAGAACAATTAGCACATCTCCATCAGTGCTATTGCCTGGAGGACATGGGACCATGTGTGGTTGTACCTTCTGTGCTGAGCCTGCAAAGGTCCATTGCACACACACTGAATTCCCATGTTTAGGATTTTCAGGTTTGCAGATTTGTCTTCTGACTCCCTTTTACCTCCATTTTTTAACTGAGAAGCTGGGACATGAGGCGATGGTGGCACTGGGCGGCACAGCTTAGTGGGGATGGTGGTGGTTGGTCGCTGGATAGACTAGGTGAAATTAGTGGTCTTTTCCTGCCTTAATGATTCTATGGTGTAGCAGATATACCTCACCTGCTCAAATCCCCCTCTCTGTCAGAGTGACTCAGCCTCACCTTTGATCACACTTGAAAGTTTGGCAGTCGTACGGATGCCAAAGTGGGAGCTACTTTCTTGAAAATCTGGCTTTTAGTGACCCATTCCAGTGAAAATGTGGAGACTGACATTTTTGGGGGAAGTATTCAGCTTACAGACTAAGGCACACAAATTTAGATGTCCAGCTGTCCAAACTCCCATTATAGTCGATGAGATCAAGGGTGTGATGTAGTTGCCTAAACATAGGCATCTAGTGTCATCTTTAATACCCTTGAGTATCCAAGATACCCCTTGGGGCTGACAAACACTACCCTACAGGAAACCTGCACCCCTCTGGAGTGTCAGCTGGAAACCTTGCAGGACACTCCAGAGCCTCTGACAATATTAGACGCCTTTATCTATGCAAAAGAATTGCTCCCTTGATCAATATTAAATAGAGTCAGGAAAAGTAGACTTCTACAGATGTTCAGCATTGAGTAGGTCTCTAGTGACAATGAAAGAATCACCTATCTCAAATCAAAGCAAAGCTTAAGAGTGAGTCTGATACTTGATCCCACAATCAAGAATGCATTCCTTCCTTTCGATGTCTACGCATTCATAACCCAAGTGGAGTACCCCTGAGCTCCAACCTGGTGACCCTCATCCCAAATTCAAATACAGTGCAAAAGCGGAGCTGGGAAACCTGTGAAGTCTGGTTCATCTGGGAGCTTGTGGTTTGTTCATGGGAAATAGTGATGAGGAAAGACACTGTTCACATGGTTCCAAAGGGCTGAGAATGAGTTCATAGAATGGTAGAATCATTAAGGTTTGAAAAGACCACTAAGGTCACCTAGTCCAACTGTTAGCCCATTCCCACCATGGCCTACTGACCACATCCCTCAGTGCCACATCTCCACAGTTCCTGAACACCTCCAGGGATGGTGATTCCACCACCTCCCTAGGCAGCCTGTGCTACTGCATCACCACTCTTTCTGAGCATAATTTTTTCCTAATATCCAGCCTGAACCTCCCCTGGTGCAACCTGGAGCCATTACCTCTCATATTATTACTATTATCAGGAAGCAGTTTTATTACCCCACCTCACCACAAGCTCCTTTCAGAGAGTTGTGGAGAATGATAAGGTCTCCATCGAGCCTAAATAGGGGTTAATAGGAGCCAGAGCCAGGAACCAGCTTGGTGACTGAAACCCAGAATGGCTTTGGCTCACCAAACTCTGTAGCAGCCCAGCTCCCTATGAGTGCTCTAGTCCTGTTCTTTTTCTCTGCTACTGTCCATTTTCATTGTGTTTATGTATTCCAGGTTCCAGCTGTTGGTTACGATGATTTCTTTCCTGTGGAAGTAAGCTTTTTGCTTAATTTTAAGTCTTATATAAATCAAACAGCTAAGAAAGTGTATATGAATATGACCTCATTTTTCCCTCCTACCTCCCCCCACACACTTCCCCAGTTGACATGTTTGTGCAAATGTTGGAGATGAATAACGTAAATAGACTTCTTTAACAGTGATAGCTTATTAAAATAGCATGGGTGTGTGAATTTCTATCGCTAACCGGGAACCCTGCTGCTTACCAGTTGCAATGCCATACATGCATTATTCAGCAGCTGAAAAAGCCCATTGTTCCCGTGTTCTGGAATTAATCAGTTGAGTATGAAAATTACCTGTCACCAAAATATCATGTTTACTCAGTCCATCAAAACAGCCAGCACTGACGGTGGTTGGATTTCCTCTGTAGAGCACTACACGCTAACATAGTTGTTTATGAACGCGATGGAGACCTAGCGGTGTTAAGGAGAATGCAAGGAAGCAATCTTTTTCATCTGTCTGCGAGCAGGAGTTTAAAGCCTGTTGTGGAGGGAAGAAAGATGAAATGCACGGAGCAGGGAGCACCTGTGAGTTATAATTCAATCAATCTGAAATGCATAGTGTTATTGTGACAGATCTAAATCCGACTTTCAGGCTTAAGTGTTTTCCAGCTGCAGCAGAAGCATGTGAGGTCCTTGACTTCATTATTTTGCTTCCATGCAGTTTCTGAGCTGTGGTACTTTTCTTTACTGAAAGCTGTGGCCTTTCTTCCGTTTCTCTTCTCCTGGCCCTTGACCTCTTCACTACATTTGCTCCTCTTGTTGCCAAAGCAGAAGCATTTGAACATCTGTCCTTGCCTATTTTCACCACTCTGCTGTATCAGATTAAGGAGGCCCAGGGCTGAGCTATGCGGTGGTGCATCTGAAAAAAGACCATTGTAGACAGTCTGATTGAACTGAGAGACCTGAGTGCACAGTAACAAAACAAAACAGAAAAGTCTGTAAAGGAAGAAAGTGCCTATTTGGCTTTTTTTTTTTTCTTTTTTCTTTTTTTCTTTTTCTTTTTTTAATGCATGAGTCACCAGGATATTTGGAATAGGCAGGAGTGCTATTTATCCTAAATATCTTCTTTTTTTTTTTTTTTTCTTTTTCATTTTTCCACATTATTTTCCCAACAAACTCGTGTATGTCCTTAAATAGGATCCCAGTTCTTCACACAGAAGTGCATTTATTTGCTCATCTGGGAAGCAGCAGCTTTGTGAGCAGGGATGAAGGATGTGGATGGCGCTGTCCCTGCTGGGTCTCCAGGTCCTTGCAGAGCCCCACAGGGCAGAGGCAGATGTGCAGCAGCAAGGTGCTGCCTGCGTCTTTGTCTGCAGAGGCACTCATTTCAGTCTCTCGCCTCTAATTTGCCCAGATGTTGATTTTAATTAAGCTCCTCAAGTTTCACGGTCTTTGAGATCTCTTTCACTCTGTCAGTTTCTGTTGAAGCTGACAGGCAACGTGATCACAGACCTGCTTCTTCCTAAATCCAGGCTAATGTACGTGAGCAAATGTGACTATTTCCAAGCAGGGTTAATGCATTCACCTGGTGTGTGAGATATCAGCGATGTCGCATGTTATCCATCTGACCTTGAATCTGGGAGTGCCATATGCTCACAGATGCTGGTTGCAATTTTTTTCCCCTCATTGACTTCAGTGGGTGTCTGATCAGGGTCTTAATCTGTGTGCCTGTAATCCCAGTCAGCAAATGAGCACACTCTTTGCTTTATTTAAAATACAAGCTTCTCATGATTGTCCTTTGTGCAAATTCCAGGGCAACGTGGGGGTAGATGCCACTTTCTGGATCACCTGTTCCCAATCATAAAGACAAAGCCTTGCCTCCCACTCCTTAGGGATGAATCTATTAGGGGTTTTCAGAGCATGCCCATGTCTTACAATTGTAGTAGCGTGTCTCCATGTCCATGTCTTACTGTTGTATACCTACTGTGCCCGAGGCAGAGAGCATAACCCAGGGAATAAGTTGGCCTTGTTCAGTGAGACATACATCCTCTAACACTCAGGCAACTGTCTCCATATTTGTCTGTTCTGAGTGTGATCAATCCTGTTTGCTTTGCAAGAATGTTCTAAGCATGTTCTCTTTAAATTTCCCATGAAGAAAAATGGTTAATTTTGCTGGAGAAAACCTAGAGAATATTAATGGTTTTAAAAAGTATTGAAAGAAAAGAGAGAGAATGATGACAATACCAAACATTCCAACTAACACTTTTGGAAAAAAATGTGTTCTCCTTGGATGTGTTTCTTAGATCTTTTGACTGAGACCTGTCTCATTGGTCTGAACGCTGGTATCTCTGCTCTTTCCATATACAGTGTGTCCCTGTGTACAGGTTATTTGAATTCCCTAAGCCAGAAACTGCTTCATTCATTGCAGATATGTCAGCTCTGCTCCAGGCTCTGTAATAATAACTCTTTCACTTCAGCTGATGAGATCTAGATATCAATCTTGCTGAGGTCACCAAAGGAAAAAAACAAAGAGCTTGGTCACTTCTCCACTGAAGATTCAACACAAGCCATTTATCTTTGCCTAGGGGGCCTTACGCTACCCCCTTGTTTTATCTGAATTGCACAAAAAAAGCACAACTGAGATTTCTCTGAGATAAAAAAAAACCCTCCTTGACACCATTCATTTCTGGTACCTACAATGTCATAGGGATGAAGTAGCAAAAAGCTTCTCACTTTATTAATGCCAACCATCTCTGTTAGAAAGAAGCTATGAGTCTGACCTGAGCTCTCCTCAAATGCAAAGCACAAAATCCCAGTACCCATAGACGTTACACAGAACTCGTAACAGCCTTTTCTCTGGTGCTCACTAATACTGAGCAGAGAAAAGGGAGTAAATGAATTCAAGTCTGTTTATCCCCATCTGGTTAGATGATGTGTTATTGGCAGGCCTGGCTGAATTTGCTTTGTGTGACACCTTATACAAGACACCTAAGGCATATGTCTTCCAGATAAAAGCCAAGTCCCCTGATTAAAGGGTCGAAGCAGAGTGCTGACAGTAGGAAGACGAAGCAAGCTGTTACTGAGCTCTGCAGAGGGATGGGAGTGGAGATTTCAGAGCAAGACAGTGAAAAGCTGAGAAAAGATGCATTTCATCCAGGCAGAGAAACACACATTGCTGAATGAGACTCAAAATCCTACCTCCATTCACCTCTAAAATACAAACCAGAGAGAAAACCCACCAGGACCCAAATCTGAACAGAGGGAAGTGGCAGGGCAGTGCTGTGCTGCACTCCTGGAGTGGGTCCCATGGATGTCACCAGGTCCAATAGTTGTCTCCACCACCACCTCTCCATCTTTCCTCACTCACACCTTCAGGCAAGCTGTGAAGAATGCAGGTCATGAGCACGTGGGATTTGGGCTGACTCAAGAAAGGTGCACCTATCAGGTGGCACCAACCATCATTAGATGGTTGCCAAGCTGGACCAGCACCAGTGTTGGGGACCAAGGGCATCCCTATCATTTCTCCATCTCCAGTATATATTGCCGGTTCCTGCAATGTTTTGCTGTTGAATCTCCCCTGGGAACAGCTCTGGGTACCTTCTGGATGTACAGAGCTGAACCTTTCCCGGGGGAGCAGTTTCCATCTCCATGAGCAGCCCTCAGCACATCCCACTAAAAGCAGCTTTTGGTGCACTGTGTAAGAGACTGGTGTACAGCATCCCCAAAGCAAAGATTAATTAATGAGTGTTTGCACAGCACTTCAAAGGTGTGAAGAGCCATATAGATGTTGCTAAGTATCATTGTTAATTATGATTAGGTGCAATATTTTAATACATCAATATTGCACAGTAAATAGTGTGAAAAGCAAGAGCTGAAGATCAGCAACTGCTGCCATTTTATTCTTACATCTGGAGATACATTGACCCAGTGGACACAATGAGGTCTTGGGGTCTAAAGGGTGTGTGCAGTAGGTGGTCAGAAGCCAAAAAGTTGCTTTGGTGTTAACCACCCTGGCACAGACTTTCCACTCCACAGGAAGTGGAAAGAAGGCAGAGCAAAGTGGTGTTCTGAAACAAAACAAAACATAACAACACAGCACATAGCAGAATCTAGCAGCAGAATGAACATAATTTTGGCGGCCCATTTTAAGGAAACCACCACCTCACCAGCCTTCACACCTCACCAACAGCAATGCTTCTGCCAAATGCATGTTTTTCAATAGCAAGTTTTATATTTTTGAGTGCCAGAAAGGGTGGCACCAGCCTGAGGACTGTCCCCAAGCAGCCACTTACAGGTTTTCCTTTCTGTCTGGGGGGTACTTGCTGTTCATTGCAGGGGAATTGGACTGGATGACCTTTAAGGGTCCCATCCAACGGAAACAATTCTATGATTCTGTATTTCTACAATTTCCACCCTGGGTGTCCATGCCAATGTTGTTCCTTGTGGTTCTCCAGCTGGGAGGACAGGGATAGACTTGGGAGGTCAGCTCTCATCTACCTGGGTTTGGGTTTGCCTGTAAACTTTAGGATTTCTGCACCCACCCATCAATCACCTCAAAACAGGGCGAATGCTGATCACCACCTCCACCTCCCCACCGCCTCCAGCTGCCTCAGTGCTCAGCAAAGGAGCTGTAAATCCAAGGATTAAGCTCTTGAGCCAACACATCTGACAGACTTGCAGTGTTAGGCAAAACCCTGTTAAAATCAAACAGCTGAGTATTCCTCAGGCTGGGGCCCTGCTTTCTCAGTTCCTCACTTTTCTCACCTGTAGGGCTGAGGGACAGTAATTTCCTTTATGAAATAGGCTGAGACGTATAGCTGTAGGGCCTAGAGCCAACTGGAGTTAACTTTTATTAAATGGATTCTGAAGGCCAGAAGGACTGATGTGATCGATAGGTCTTGTCCACATAACCTTCTTCTACACATTTTTTGTACTGATCCTTTCACTCCTGTTTTGGACCTGACATACTGTTTTTTCCCTGTGCCTTCATCCACACTGTGGACCTCCCAAAGAATGGATCTGGCACTTGGTGCTATTGATACAAGGCTTGATGCAAGGGTGAGTTTGTTCATGTTTGTAAGAGGCTATAATTTGATGGCTGAAGGGGCAGGTATATCCATTAGTGGTGTATGAATGCTATCAAAACTCAGATTTGCCGTACAAAAGGGAAAAGAAGTAGGGTGGGGAATAGGTACACAATAAATCTACTTAACATACAGAGAGAGAAACTTGCAGGGAGTGAGCTGCTCTGCTTCCTCTCCTTTCTGTCACTCATGCCTTATTAATAATGCTTGTGATGTTAATTTTCCTCTCACATAAATGACAAATATAAAGGTCTGATTTATATTGTTCTTGCAATACAAAGATATATACACAGCCTCGGAGAGAAACTCTGATCATTCCTTCCCCCTGGTAAACATAAATATTCAATAATTAATATTGAATTTTTGGAAGGCTGATCTGTTCGCTTGATATCTACAGCAGCCTGTTGACCCTGTCAAGTGTTATAGGCAGCATGATATTGAAAACAGGGCCTGCTCTGTAGCTGCATGTACCAAGTGAAGCTATTCAATCCCAGTCGGAAGGTGATATATTAACCAGCTCAGAGCTGTCATCACTGCATTACTGCCTTGCTGAAGAAGCAGCACTCTGACTACACCCCTCATGCAGTGATTTGGGAATTTCTTATCCTGCATTTGTTCATGGGAGTCCTTGACCTTTCGCATTCCAGCTCACAGAGAGTTCTTGGCCAAGCCAGTGTGGGGTGGCAGGAGAGCATGGGCTTCCTGAGCTGTGCCCACTCCTGCCCCTGTGCTGCTGAGTACCTTTGGGACTCAAGGGCATCACTGCCAAAACAGCCATGGAGGAGGAACGCGGAGCAATGAAAGGAGGGAACAGATTCCAAAGCATGCTATTTTGAGGAGAAACATTTTAAAAAAAATAATCCAAAGATCCAGAACAACAAAATTCCTCCCTGGACTCCCTAGGGACTTCATCTTCTTCCTTGCTTGACCTCTCATAACACTGCTGAACTATAAATAAACTTGTGATAGTTATGACACGAGCCGGGCTGCCAAAGCAGCGTGGAAAGCAGATGAAAATGCTATGAATGATCTCTACTATCTGAAGTGTTACTTCACAGTATTTCTTCCTACTGACCGAGAGGAGGGGAAGAACAGACCCAAACAGGTGAAAAATGTCTTTTTATTCTGCTCTTTCAAATTCATCCGCTTCTTTAAACTGCTTTAAAATGTATAGGTGCTTTTCTGCCTGTAAATAAATTGCTCTTTTGTGCAATAAATATGTAAATTAGACTATCGAGTATCTCAGATATGGAAGTATTTCCTTTTGGGGACCATAAATATAACAGTGCAGCCCCTGTCTGCGTTAGCAAAGCTTCTGTCTCATCATCAAGACATAGGAAGAATTGTTCTCACAAAAACATACCTTATTCCCAGAAAATGGTTTGTTGTATGTTACCAGTCAATCCTTTAAGAGTCTGTAGGCAGACCCTTCCTGCTATAAATCAGTGTCACTCCACCGAAGTCAACGGAGATTATATAAATGGAGGGTCTGACTCCATGTGTGTGTCTCCCACTCCCTTATGCATGGTGTGTTTTAATCAGCTGAAGCAGAGAGCTTACTGTATAACCTATTTGAGGAAGGAGAAAAAAATAACATTAGAGAAGTGATCTTCTTTATCTAGGGCATGGATTTTCTGTTTGAAGCCTGGGATTGTAAATGATGACTGAGAAACAGCTTGCTGGCGAATGTTTGCGGGTCTGTTTGCCACTGAGAAGTATGATATTCTTTTAAATATTCCAAATAAATTTTCAAGGCTTGCTTCTTTATAGAGTGTACTTCTGGTGGTGGCATCTCTGACCGCAGGAACGTTACTTGTATGATGCTGTGCTCCGGAGTTCTGCGTTCTGACCCATTACTGCATCAAAAATGAAGAGATTGAATTTAGTTCCAATAAAATTGCATTAAGTTTGCAATAGATGTTTTTTATTTCCAATTGGATGTGGCAGCTCCCTTCCACACGAAAGAACAAAGTACAGTGTTTCAAACAAAAACCTCCAGAGGTCCTATTTGTGACCTTGTCTCTAGAACGTCTAACAATGTCCTATTGAATTAGGTTCCTATTTCTTTATCAAACATACCTTCCAACTAGTATTGATGAGTAATTATGGATTGGCAACAGTTAAATCTTACCCATGCAATGTAAGCTAGATGGTCCAGAACACCACTGAAATGATCTTTCTTTCACAAAGAGATGATGTATGGTAGAGTTTGATATTTATCCATTACTGCATTACTGTAAATGTCACTGTGAAAGGTGGACATTTTGAACACATTCTTGCTTTTGTATCAGAGAGTCATCATTACAAGTAGATATGACTTGAATTTTTCCATGAGTACTTAACAGCCTGTGTTCAGCAAGATTTCCAGAAAACAATTTACAGGAGTTTCTTTTTAAAACTCTTTGTTCTGCCCATCTATTACATCCATTGTGTGGTTCCATCAGGTTGGATATCAGGAAACATATCTTCTCAGAAAGAGTGGTGGTGATGCAGTGGCACAGGCTGCCCAGGGAGGTGATGGAGACACCGTCCCTGGAGGTATTCAGGAAATGTGGAGATGTGGCACTGAGAGACATGGTCAGTGGGCATGGTGGGATGGGCTGATGGTTGGACTAGATGATCTTAGAGGTCTTTTCCATGATGATTCTATTTCTTAATGATTCTATGGTTCTATGATTGGCTGCTATGCGTTTAAAAGAAAACAATACTATACTGAATGGTGAGCTATTGAATAATGAATTCTATTATTTTATCCTGGCACAGATTTGGGAGCATTCTGAACATTGCATTTATTTGTTGAATGCCTGAAGTTGCAGCTCTACTTGTTTGCAAAGAACAAGCAAAGCAATTCTACAAAATTCCAGGAATCAAATTCATGCTGTTTTGTTTATACTTATTTACCAAATCTGTTTCCATTTTCTGACTAGCTCTCATTGTAACTAGAGTTTATCAACATTTTTCAAATACCAACATTTCAGTGCAACAGATTTGTTTGGGGGGAAGAAGAGGAAATGTTCATTTCATTCCAAAAAAGAAGACTACTTATGAGTCAAATTGTTCCATCTGATTTTTATAAAGCTCTACTTTCAATTATTATTTCACACATCTTGCAGGTTTCTGGGCAGAATCAGATAGTTTTCAAGACATTTCCAAAAGGCCCCTAAAGCTTCTGAACAACTACAGATTTCACTCGTTCCTGTTCATGAGAATGATGTTTCTTGAGTTTCCCTATGTAGGACAAGTGTTTCATTTCTTTTCACATCTTTAGTGCTTCCGAGTTTGATTATTATTTATTGTGAAATTATCTAGAGTTGTAAGCTAACGTGGTTGCCCTGAGGACTTTAGAGAAACAATACAGAAAGGATCAGAACAAAATCAATATATTCTTGTCATTGCTCGGAAGGTGATACGTCATGTTATCAGCTTTACTTCTTATCCTGACCTGTTTCCCTCCCTGATTGCAATCACTGATGTACATGGTATGAACAATCTGTGGCACAGGCTTGTCTATAATTTCTCATTCTTACTGAATCCAGTAAATGCCAAAGAGTGTAAATGAGCTTTGGTGAAGTGGTACCTGACTTACGGCTGTGGTAGGTGTAGAAGTGAGCCTGGCCCTTATGGCTGGGACTGCTGATCTCTAGCATTACTGATTATTTAATATCAAACATTTCGTGTCTGAAATAAGTTTGCTGGTAGTTTGACTTAACAAGTACTGTCTGTACAGCCCACATACTTTTAAAATAATTATTTTCCTCCCACAGCTATTAGTGAAAACTGTGACATCTTCCCCTTGTTCACAGTGATATGTCATCTCTGCTGCAGCACCAGATGGTCCAGGAAAATGAGCAGGAGAAATAAGCGTGTCTATTTTCCCCTTCCTTAACATGGCAAGAAAATATATGTGAAATATAGAATGTGTTACCTGTGCTAGGATAAAGCCTCCAGACATGATGGCTCTCTCTGCCAATTTCCTGCTCTGTCCTCTCCACCAGTGCTGCTGTTGCTGGCAGGTGAACTACACACATAGATTTGTCCTTTTTCCAAGCCCACCTTCCTTGAGGTTCAGATGCAGAAAACACAACCCAGCCATTGTTTTTTGTCAAAGACTGTTGTATATCATATATCCCAACCTGACCCACCCCATGACTAAAGCCTTCTGTTGGAATTTGGAGAACTAACTTTGATTCCACTATGGGGAACCCTGATGACCTTAAACTGTGTTCATGCCTTGTGCTCCTCCAGCTGCAGAAGACAATGACTCTCATTCTTTCTCTTGCTTAATTAGAGACAGGGAATATGTATGACACTGAAGTCCGTCAGTCAGGTGAGAGCGAGATCTCTTCCCATGCCTAAAAAGCATTTCATATACTCACAACCTGTGAAGCAAAACTTGGAAATGTGAACTGAACACAGTGGAGAAAACTCTGCTTACGTGTGCAGGCAACAGACATAGTAGTTGTGAGGTTCGTGCCACTACTAGACCGAGAAGTGGTGCCAGGCCATCCATGACTTTTCTTTGCCTGAAAACTGAAGATGGCAGTAAGTCCTAGCAAATATCCTCTGGTTACTGGGTTAATAACAGAAAGCCTTTAACTGACCCTCACTGTCTTGTCTTGAAGGTCAAAGACCTTCTTTTCCAGGGGTGCCGGATGAGAATTCTCCAGTCTCATGCACCACCCACCTAGAAGGGTCTGGAGCTATGGTGTCTCCCGCTGAAGTGTTCCCAGGTCCAGATTTACTTTCATCCAGTTTCAGTATACAGGGATGAGGGAGAAAAGAAAGGGAAGCTGATGGCTTTCCCAGTTCTCCTGCAGTGAGGGTTTCCTCATGCACTGAAAACATTTCATACACAACCACCATGCAAGAAGCTTGTCAACCGTGTTGGAACAAGAGTGAATTGAAGATAACTTGGACATTAGCTCCAGATAGCACCTTCCCTTCCACTACGTCTTCCCTTTCAGCTTCCACTAAATCAGCCTATAGTCCAAACGTTCTTAACATTGCTGCCTTAAACTGCTACCCCAGGTAGCTAACTATGCCAAGTGCAGCTATGTTTTTCATGGTAGACATGTCCTTCATGTCCTGGCACAGGTTCCAGTCTCTCACTTTGTTGTGCTTGCGTGGGACATAACAGCATTCATGAAGATATGAGCATGAAATTCAGCTGTGAATAGTCTGGCTTCTTGTTTTATTTTGCTGCCTGCTCATCAAAATGTTTGTTAATCCTCAAGTTATCTTCAACTTCTGCACCAGTGATTACACGTGTCAGAGTTTCCTGATACATGTTTCTCATTCTCTCCCTTGAAAGCCCTGTCATTTATCAGATAATAGAAACAGTATGACTGAAATGAACTGCAACCCAATATGGATATAAAATATTCTGAGTGAGCATCTTATGAAGAAAAAGGTCCTGAACTTCCTCCAGTGATAGCTTGACAAAAACATAGGAATAAAGAGCTGCTTTCCAAAAGCACAGATTGGGTCATAAGTATTTTCTAGCCCAAATTACAGCTGTTTATCTCTTCTCACAGCCGCCCATCACAAGTGGTTTGAGCACTCACCCATAGTTCTTATTCTTGGCAAAATGCCGTGCTTCCATTTTCTTTTCATTACTGACCTACAATAAATTGTACTGATGTCCCAAATGCAAAAGTCTCACCAGTCCATTATCAGTCCCTAGAGCCATCCTTTTACATGTAGTTAAACTTGGATCTCTCACATCTCCGAGGTCTCTCTCATTTTCAGACCATTTTCCATTTAGATTGACTGAAGCTCTGAAAGGCTAAATGACTTGGCCAGGGTCATCGAGTGAGTATGTGGCTCAGCAAGAGAGCCCCTGCGCATGATGACAACTGCAACCTTCTCCCCTACCCAAGCCCCCAGCCCCGGGCCCTCAAGCAGTATAAAAGGATTTTATAGGCAAAACATCAGCTCACAGCAAATTGCAGATCCTTAAATAGAGGGGTTTATAATGGAAATACTAAGAGAAACCTGACTGTAGCAGTGGAATAGTAGTAATGCATTACTTATTCCATTAATGGCTGTGTTCTTAATAGAAACAGGTTCATTACATGGTAAGGAGCAAAGTTTGCATTAAATAGAAACATCATTTGGTGTTTTATTGATTAAAAGGAGATTAGATTTCCATGATGTTCTTTAGCAAATAGGATGCCTCGGAGGAAATGTATATATTTATATTATAAGGAGGAGGGTTTTATTACAGCATAATGGAAAGAAAATGTATCTCATAATGATAGTTTATATCACACAAGGGATCTGATAACTAAAAGTTTAACTCTTAACCTAGCATTGGCCCTGAAGTCTGTATTAATGGAAAACTAAGGTTTTCTGTTGGATAGCCTATTGTTACTGCTGCATGTGACAGCAAGGTTAGACCCTCTCAACTTGACTAAAAGGCACAATCAAATCTGTCCCTGAGGACTGCAAAACTGGCTTACGTGGAAGGGGAGAACGGAGAGGGCAAATTACTACACTGAAATATTGGCATCAGCAGAAACATAATCATCTCCAATCAACAAATATATGGCGTACCCTTGTTTCTCCCTGGATCCTTAATGGTATAAATATCAGCAATGCTAATTACCCACCATCTAGTTCTTTCATGTGCCTTTCAGACACATGTGGCTCTGAAAATGTGTCTTTCATAAGTGTGAGGGCTGTGGGTGAGGGGCTGAATTTCAGCTGCGTAGGGGCCACCCTTCCCTCATTGCAGAGGAGTTAACTGCTGATACCGTGGTGCTGATGTGAATGTCTGGATGGGTAGCCTCACTTGAAAGCAAACACCTGCATATCCCGCTGTGCATGTCCAGTTTAAGCAGAGATACTCCAGGCGATAAAGTTTAAATGAATATGCCAAAGTGGTTGGGCTATCTATTCCTTCGGGTGTGTCCTCCCTGAGATTATGTCCCTACATGTCTTCATTCACAGGTATGTGGCTTGAGCAAAAACCCACTGCTGTTCTGTCTGCCATGAGTCAAATCCATCAGGCCAGTCAACAGTTAATGGTAAAGCTCCCATTAACTTCAATGGGACCAAAATAATTCTGAGGAGTTCAGTTAATATTAATAGACATCTAACGCCAGTAACTAACAATATACCTTTAACAAGCTAATAATTTCTTAACAGATGTTGGACTAGTAAATATTCCAGTGGTCTTTGGTGATAGCTGTTTGACAGCTTTGGAAAAACGTCTCTCAAGGCAAAGAAAAATGGCTTTCCACCAGCCGTCCTGCAGATGGTCAGGTTTTACAACTTGGCTGTGTTTTGATGCCCTTTTTTTTCTTTTTTACTATGGCTGAAATATGCATGATAGGAAGGAAATACAGTAAATATAGTTTGGTTGGCTCTACCATTCAGCCAGAGAGCAATATTATGGTTCCTAAGTGCTTACTGGCAAGTATGGTCTGTTCATTTCTAGCCTCTCTTTTTTTTTTTTTTTTTCCCACTAAATGCCTGAAAAATGGGGCTGAGGACTCCAGTACCTTAATTAGAGCTTTTTCCAGGGAGCAGGCAGCAGCCCTAACTACTCTTTCACTAACTGAGAAATTAGGAAAACAATTCTTATCAGAAAACATTTTGATAAATTGGAACAGGCTGTCCAGGGAGGTGGTGGAGTCACCATTCCTAGTCGTGTTCAAGAACTGCGGAGATGCGGCACTGAGGGCCGTGAATTGGTGGGTATGGTGGGATGGGTTGACGGTTGGGCTGGAGGATCTTAGTGATCTTTTCCCACCTTTATGATTCTATAATTCTATGATTCTAAAAGTGATGTGTATAAGGCTCCATCTGTCTGGAGATACAACATTTCAGTGTTTCCAGGTGAATGTAAGGTGTGAGGTGGGAAAAGAAGACTATTTTAGAGGCCTCCCAGGTCTTTAATACCTTTACATGAGAAGTGTTTCTTGCTATGATGTTCATAATCCTTGAATCCACAAAAGAGGCAAATCTGTTCAGAAAAATATGCTTCAGTTTGCAGATAGCCTGGAAAAGCAAGTGACATGGGAGCTGCCCTGATCTTTCACCAGGAAATCACAATGTACTTCATCCACTGCCTCCTATGGCCCAAGTCCCTGTTTGTGTTGTCCGTGTGTGCCACAAACAAGAGTTTCCAAAAGCTACTCAAGATCACATGGGATGCAATCCAGCTGGTCTGCAGGTCATGATGAGACAATCAAAAAATCAAGACGCTCCCATAAAAGGGAGTAAGGAGATGGAGAAGTTTGAACCTGTTTTACACATAATTAGAGATGAAGGTTGTTCCCTAGTTTTCACCCAAGGACCATAGAGTTTTTACCTGTGTCACACCTGAACTGTGAGATCAGTGCTGCTTTCAGCCACCTTTTGGACTTGCCTACCTTTGGCACGTAACATGTGTGAGAAATCTCCTTCACTCACAGAACACTTATTCACTAATCTCAGAGGGCAGATCTGGAAAAACTGTTTCTGCAGCCATGTCTACTTTCTACCTTATACTGCCTGGCATGAGCTCTACCTCCTGGGCAAAGCACAAAGCTCCCAATACTGGTTTTATTGCAACAACGCGTAACAATGATATCTATATAGACCAGCTTGGGCCTGATTCAGCTTAAAGCGTGCAAGGGCTTTTTTCAAGGAAACCACTTTCATTTGGATAATACTGAAAGTCTGCTCAGTGTGTTTCACGGTGCTAGACCTGGACAGGAAAATGGCTGATTCGATGAGTCTATGAATTCCGTGCATTCAAGAATCTACTGGGAAAATGTCAAATAACTTCCTGATCCAAACCTACCTGAAAATAAATGCTTATTACAGAGTGTGCAAGAAGGCACTGGCCTTGTGTATTAGGGGTTTGCCTGGCATGGGAGAAGTGAATTGGCTGGAATACGGACAGAGGTCAACAGTGCAGGATGCATCTCTGGTGCTTCTTCGTTGGCACCCCAAATTGGCCACCACTGAGGCTGTGGCCATGGCCCTATGACTCACAGCTGTTTTTCACCAAAGGAGAGGATTTTGTTCTGATGGGGACCAGGCAGAGCAGAGAGGTGCAGCAATGTAGGGGTCTCTGACTGAACTAGTCGCCCAAGGCTTCCTCCATTGTCAGTGGAGAAAAATTGGTGTGATTTATCTGGCCCTAAAGCTGTCCATTGTAGGATGAGCTGAACTGCACAATAAAAGTGCCTGCTTCGCTGCAGGGCTATGGAGGAGTCAGGCTGTTCAGCTCCGATGGAGACATTCACACTGCCAGGGCTAATGCTAGGTCAGACGAATCTCTCCCACCAGGCTTTGGACACTCATCTTTCTCAGATGGCTGTTAATGTGCTGGCTGGACCAAGCAGCATCAGCCCAGGCCAACAATGATGATTTACAATGTGTCACTCACTTCTTTGAGAGCTGTGCTCTTTGCAATACTGACTAGAGATGATCCGGCAAGTTGCATTTTTCATTTGTTGATTCCCACTGCATCAGAAATATAGCAATAAAATACAACTTTTTCTCATTGTGTTTATTTTTGCAGCACAAAGTATAACTAGTTACCCTGTAAGGTGTTGCTGAAAGCGATCCCAGTATGCTGCGTGGATAAAAATGAGTATTAGATGGGATTGGTTGAGATGCAGAGCAGGAAAAAAAAAAAAAAAATGTCCATTTAAAGACCTAGTGTTTATGTCTGTGCTCACAAATAAAACAAAACCAGAGCCTGTGGTCTGAACCTGAAAGCCATTGGCATCTCATGGCTCATGCCCATGCAGCTAAACTCTCTCTTACAGACAGAAATCAGCAACAGCTCCCTGAAAGGATGTTGAAATGAGACGGGTAAAAGCCTCTTCTCCCAGGTAACAGCAACCAGACAAGGAGGTGATGGCCTCGAGTTAAGCAAGGGGAGGTTCAGGTTGGATGTTAGGAAAAAATTATTCTCAGAAAGAGTGGCAATGCATTGGCACAGGCTGCCCGGAGCGGGGAGGGTCACTGTCACTGGAGCTGTTCCAGACCACAGAGATGTGGCACCGGGGGATGTGGTCAAGGTGGGAGGGCTGGGGTTGGACTTGATGATCTTAGAGGTCTTTTCCAACCTTCATAATTCCATGATTCTTACTGGGATATGAAATATTTTACCCAGACTTTCCTCACCAACCATGAGCACTGGAGACACTTTTGGTGACAATTCCATGGTTCTGCAGGACTGTCAGTCTTCACAGTTTCTGGTTTAGCTGAATGAATGCAGTAACCAATATCTGTGAAGCTTTATATCTGGCCACTGACTGATATTTTAAAGAACATAATTTTGTCATCATGTTTATTGCTAATAACAGTGACAAATAGTGACAGTTATAATATCTTGTGAGTAGCTGGCATGGAACAGAGACACTGCAGATGGAAATTAGTCCATTTCCAAAGCAACAACTCTGAAGATGACAAGTAGGCATCAGAGAAGAGGATGGAGGCACCTGTAACTTGTCGATGCTGAAAAACAGTAAGGAGAGATTGTCTGAAGAAGTGAGATTTAAAGACAGATTTGGATGTGTGAAGATATAGGCCCAGATTCTCAACTCTTCCCAGCTGCTCTCAAGATACAACACAGCAATAAAATTAGGATTTGAAGCTCTGGGTGGCACAGAACTGACAGATCTCTGTTTTCCTTTGATGCTCTTCCTAATCTCTTCAGAAAGACAAAGCCAGAAGCCCTACTTGCTTTAGGATTAATTTCTGCCTGATTTGGGTTGGAAGAACACATAGTCATTGTACATCTCTTTGGTTATCTACCAGAAATATTTCAGTGGGCCGCAATGGGCCCAGCAAACCTGCTGCTGCAAAATGATGGTTTGTGCAGCAAAACAAAGATGAGAATGGCAAAATGTAGCGATAGAATTAAGACCAAAATAATTACAGAGGAGTGGGGAAAAGGGAAAGATGAGGTCAGAGTCGCTACAGAAGGAACAAACTGTATTTTCCCTGTCCCCTTACTGCATCTGCTAACTAACACATTCTCTCTCTCCTTTTCACACTTTCATTTTCTGTACAACTCAATGATGAAGCTGCTCATGACTTTATTTTTGGCATTCCAATGCCTGTGTCCATATGAATTTTACTCATCTGTATATCTCAAACGAATGAGATATGAAATGTAATTAAGCAAGCAAATTAAATTAGCATGATTTGTCCTGTCCTTGTTCTTTGCCTCAAGTCCATCTCTTACACGTTTCCATGAATTATGGTTTCTGTGGGGAAGGAGTTTGAAGGCCTAAAGAGAATAATGTGTTAAAATTAGCATGGTGCTGAGACGAGATCCTTGATTTAGGCGCATCTCACATTAACGGCATTAAAAGGTCAAGCTCCATCACATCTTTTGAGCAGCGACTGTTTCTGGGCTATATTTACTTGAGAGAAGAAATGAATGAGGAAAGATGAAGGTGTGCAAATTATCTACTCAGTCTCCTCCAACGTATGCTCTTGCAGCTCAGCCCTGTGCCTCTGCCACCACGTGAATGGTCAGGTTGGGTAAGTAAAGCAGAGGAATGGTGGCAGGACTCAGCACACCTCTTGGGCTTTGGGGTGGAGAGAGAACCTTTAGGTGAATTCTGCACTTTCATCACACTTGGAGTGGGAAAGTCACTCTTGATGTTTTCACTTCCACTCCACTTACATCTATTATCTGTGCTTTAGTCAAGTTCATGGCAACTCTACATAATCTGAGCTCTCTCCATTTAAATCCTTCTCTTTTCTGTATCCTTCTCAGCACTCAGCCCCCTTTAGGACATCATGGTTTCTTGCTGTACAGTGCCATCACTGAATTACACATAATGCCAGGTACTGTTCCCCTCCAGCCTTTTGAGTTCATCCTGTGAGCTATGCAAAATCTATTAGATGTTGTACAGTCCTTGCTGACCTGTTACTATTAAGGAAATGCTGTTAACTTAATCTAGACTGCATAAAGAAGTAAGAGTTCTTCCTGGTTCTCCTCCTACTATTCCTAAAACTGATTTTTCCCTTTACTACTCCATTTTCCTGTATATCAGTCCTGTTTTTTCCAATCTTGATGCTCTAGGAAGGATCACACAAGAACTAAGTTTAGCGGCCTGACTCTGCGGATAGAGGAGGAACATGTCCTGGGATGGAGGTGTGTGTGCTTCTCCTCCTGCTGCCTCTAAACATTAGGGGGGAATTTACTTCAACTGTGCTCCAATATATGCTTTTCCTTTCAGCCCTGTCTGCTCTTAGTGCCCCTGGTCCTGGGGCAGAGACAGGTGTTAAGGTGCTCAGTGTTGGAGAAGAGGAGGATCTGTCTGTCTCTAACCACTTCTGGTAGCTGCAGCCCAATGTGCTGCTGTCTGACAAGCTCATTAACCACTTTACATATTGGCTCTTACCTCCTCCTGAAGAACTTCCCTCTAGGGCTCTCACTGTGCATTAGCTTTAGCGCAGCTTTTGTGATGGGAATTAAGCAACTCAGACAGCAATGTGAAGTGTTCTCTTGGGGTGAGCTTTAAATGAGTCACAACACCCAAACAGGGCCAAGAAGTGGATGCCCTTCTGTCTGACACCAGAGGGAAACAGGAGGAACAGGGTAACAGCCACCATGAACAGAGCCAGGCAACCAGGAGTAGTTAACTTCCATGGCTGGAGAAAGATGCTTCAGTCTGAGTTGTTTTAAAGTCACAGGCAATACTGGAATGGAGGGAATACTCCTGAGCAGAGTGAGCACGATGTTACAGGGAAAGCACAAACAGTAACATTTAATACTCAGCATAGGCAACTCCATCCTCTCCCTCATCATCCCACCCAGAGAATGGGTACCCCGGAGAATTTACCTTGGGATTCAGTTTGTCCAGACAGGTGGTGAATGCCTTGTCCCTGCAGACATTCAAGGTCAGGCTGGATGGGGCTCCTGATAGAGCTGTAGGTGTTTCTGTTCATTGCAGGGAAGAAGTTGGGCTAGATACTTTAAAGGTGCCTTCCCAATCAAATGATTCTATCCTTCTATGATTGTATTTTTCATCTGGTGTTCACAGGTACTTGGCCACATGGAACACACCTATTGTAGAAATTAAGTGATGGCAGAGGATGCAGAACTCTTTTCCTCTGGGAAGCAAAAACAGCAAAATTCCTCAGTGAAATAGGACCAAGCATTATAGTGTTGGCTCCCTCAAAGCTTCTGGAGGTCTATTTCACCTGCTTTACTGCACACAGTGACAATAAGAAGCTATAGTCTGGTCTCCCGTTCCTTTGCCAAGGACACAGTGATGCCTTTGTTTCTCATCCCAGCCTCCTGCCACAGCCACCCCAGGGGTTGTATGTTTGCCCCAGTGGGTCTGTTGCGTTACCCCACATAAGAGCAATCTTCAGGTTAGCTTCCCATCCCAAAACAGTACAGTGGACCCTCTGGGCTGTGCTGCCACCTCCGTATTGCTTATAGAATCAGAATAATGGCATTGTTTGAGTTGGAAGGGACCTTTAAAGGTCATCTGGTCCAGCTCCCTTACAATGAACTGGGATATCCATAGTTTGATCAGGTGCTCAGAGCCCAGTCAACTTTCTCCATTACATTTAAATCACATGGCTTGAATGAAAAGAGAAGTCCCTCGCTTCTTGCACATGGAGCAATGAGTAAAGCAGAATCTTACGTCCATAGATTCTTTGGATGTTTCTCCATAAGCAACATTTGGATGGAATCCATTTGTACTGATGCTGGATGTGAGGTAAAGTTAGGTAACAACCTGATTATTGAGCACCTGGCTGACCCAGGAAGCACAGATGTAAACAATTTACCTGTGCTTCCCACGTGACCAGAAGGTGTGGACTCAGCATCTACCAACCTCCTCCCCCTCTCCCTCCTTGGTTCATTTAAGGGTTAAACTCTGATGAGAGAATGTCTTTTGGATGAAGGCTTGCCCCTGAGAGGGAGTGTTCTACAGTTAGGGACTCTTATCTCCAGCTGGGTAAGTCAACTTCTTTTTCTGTATATGACTATTAGTATCCCAATAAGAAATACTTTGCCTAGCATCATAAAGAGCTTGTCTGAAGCTGCTTTGTAGGACAAGCACTGGGGAAGAGTGTACAGCTGTATGGTGCTACATGCATCTGAGGACCTCGTCTTTGAACTTGGCTGGAAATACATAACATTGTGGCAGGCTGGCTGCAGGACTGACAGAACTCACCACAGACACCTTTTGCAAAAGAGCACAGTGTGTGTAAGCCTGGCTCGGGATCCTCTGACTCCAAGTTGTCTGAGCAGGTTTGATAACACATGTAAGCCAACTCAGGCCCTTTACTGGAAAAACTTGAGTCAGAGCTGTGCACAGCTTGCACCGTGAGGATGTAATGCCTTTAAGCCATGTGCTTTACAGGTCTCTTGCCTCTGCACACTTCACTCATGGTATTTGTGAGGATCAGGGTCACATGTGAGCTTTCATTAATTGCAGATGGCAGCACTGTTACAGGAGTGGTAGACCTTATTTTCTTCTTTCTGGGGAGAGGGCTTGCCTTACTTTCACATCCACACCGCATCAATTTGTCCCAGTGTCCCCCCTGACTCCTCCATCTCTCTGCCTTGTTTAAACTGTTGCACAATAACTGTAAATTTAAAGCACTCTGATTAGTTTATTTCCTTTAACACAGAAACAAACAGCCTGCTAGGAAATGACCACTTCAGAGTACTAGAAAAGTCGCACAACATTCTCAAGCCAAGGCCAATTGCTGTTCTTTGTTGCATGTGTAATCCCAGGGACATCATTTAGGGCTGCACACAAATAAGGGTGTGTGTGCTGTGCCCCAGTGTGCATAAAAAGCTGTGGACCCCATTCTGTGTTCTGCTGTCATCACCTCCAGACTGCTATGCTCGTAAACCAAACAGAGAAAACCTAATTAAAGGGCGATCCCGCAATACTAATCAGATACATTTGTAGATGCAGCCACAGGATTGGGCCCCATCTGCTTCCATCACTGTGCTTAGGTTGGATATTAGGGGTAAGTTCTCAGGAAGAGTGGTTATGCACAGGTTGCCAGGGGAGCTGGTGGAGTCATTGCCTATGGAGATGTGGTCAGTGGGCATGGTGGGTTGGATGTGGTGAACTTAGTTGTCTTTTACAACCTTAATGATTCTATTCTATGGTTCTGTGATAACAATCTGGAGTCTGAGGAACCATAAGGTTGGGCTTTGAGTTATTTTTCTGCTGAACTGAAGCACATATTTCCATGCCAAGAAATGCATTCTGTGAGGAACCTGGAGGCAGTGGTGGCAGCAATCAGAGGTCTCTCTGGCCTGCCCGGAGCTGGGCTGGGGGCAATGTGCTCTGATCCAGCACCAGGCTGTGCTCAGCATGGGTTCAGCTCAGACCAGTGCAGTATTTGCCTTTCTGCACAGCAGTGAGAAGTGAATCAGCTAACAGAAGCTGCCAACGCTTCAAAAGGAATATTAGCTTGGCTTGTTAGGGTACATGGAACTTGCTTGATACTATTCAGGGAAATCATTGCTATGGCCATACAGTGCCTTGAACCTGGTACGCACCTGGATCCTGGCTCAGAAATGAAGAAAATGAGTGCAGAAGGAGCAGTTTTCATAGAAGCATAGGATTTTTTGAGTTGGAAAGAATCCTTAAAGATCATTTGGTCCAACTCCCCTGCAATGAACAGGGACACCCACATCTCCATCAGGTGCTGAGCCCCATCCAGCCCGACCTTGAGTGTCCCCAGGGATGGGGCATCCACACCCTCTCTGGGCAGCGTGTGCCTCATCACCCTCATTGTTTAAGACAAACAAAAAAAACAATGAAACATTTTCCCTATATCCAGTCTAAATCTCCCCTCTTTCAGTTTGAGATCATTTTCCCTCGCCCTATTCCCTGGTTCAACATTATTTTTTGGTAACAATCATCCTTGCAGGATGTGTGACAATGGAAGAGCATCATTTCCTTATGTGTAGAATCCTCCGGTTCATTCATGTAGGTTACTAACATCTTCAGAGACATGGGAGATATTTGCATAGCTTTTAGCTGCATTGGGCTTGTGTTGCAGATGGGGGTCTTTGCATGTGCTGCACAGATTCCCTTGCTGGGGAAAGAAAGAAGCTCTGTTTGCACCTTTCTTCTTTTGACAGGAGAATGAAAAGCACTGCCCCAAGCCTCTGTTGGGCAAACATAAGCAGGGGAACCTGTTTCCTATGCGTGGTGCACCGCAGCATGGCTGTGAGCTGCTGTGAGCAGGAATCCAAGCTAATGATAGCAGTTATTCCAACAATGCTAATGATTTGTAGAAAGATGAATTAAGCAAGGAGAGAGAGCTGCACAAGTCTATTATTACCCTGTGCCTAACTCTATTAAAAAGAGCTGAGCTGTTCATCCATTTATGAGCCATTGACAGGGAGGTATATATCTCCATGAAAAAGGTCAGATCACTCCAAAATGGTCATGGGCACATTCCTTTTCAAGGAGGAGCTTTCTGTGACTGCAAGTCTGTCTTTGGCAGAGGGTTTCCAAATGCAAGGCCACCTGTAATGCTCCTTCCCTGACTGCACGACTTAATTTCAACTTTGGAGGTGAAGGAGACAAGAAATTCAGTTCAGCCTTGACTGTCTGCCCATGTGGCCAGGGCAGGGGTAGGACACCCAGTTGGAAAGCTGAACGTTTGGGATGAGGTTATTCTGCCGCCTCACGTGATTCTAACCCATGGGTTTTCTTCTACCAGTCTATCTTGGAGTGCTCTAGAAAGCTGTCACGGGAGAGCCTCTCATTCAGAACAGTCAGAATGAGACAGACCTGGAGTTTTCTATTCATCTGCAGAAGAAAAGCAGCAGCGGTGATGTGGCCAGCAGCATAGGGTGCAGTGCTTGGCAGAGAGGTCCTGGGCAAAGGGCAAGGCAGATCTACATGAGGCACAACTGAGTGTTCTTGAAGCTTGTTGTCATATCACAGTTTATAGCACTTAGAGTAGGTTAGCCAACGTCAGCTCAGGATGGATGTACAGGGGTCTATAGGTCCTGCCCTGCAGTTCTCCCTGAGGCGCGCCTGTGCAGGCTGCAATTGTGCCTCTCTGGTGACAGCTGAGTCTACTGTCACTTTGCTTAACAGTGACAGCCAAGTGACAATGGCTGTTAGCTACTAATGAGCTACACAAAACTTCACACTCCCTGTCTTTCTAGTGACCTGATGTCCAGAGCTGTTCCCCTCCCCAGAGGAGGGTGGCAATGAGGGGCGAAGCCCAGTGAAGCCTGGAGGTTCTGCCGATTCACCTACTAGAGGCTGAAAGGATGTCCACTCCCACTCTTGCCTTTTCCTGCTGTCTACAAGAGGTTCAGGAACGGCTGTGTATGCACCTTGAATTTTTTGTCATGTCTTGGTTTCAGCATGTTGTGTCACTTCTGTTACACTGGGCCACAGAGTGTCACTCCTGGTGCCATGACATTATGTGCTGACACCTAAGGAAATGAAATGGAAGTATGCTTCCAGCTGTCAGCACTGCCAAGTATTTGTGCTATGGTCATGTCTAGAGAGCTTAAGTGAGACAGTGTATTTCAGCAATGGCAGTATTGCAAAAAAAAAAAAAAAAAACACACTCTATCATATGCCTTTTTTTGTGTGTGTGTGATGGCAGTTTGGGCCACAGAGAAAACATGTCACATATTAGGTTCACAGGGACCCCCAGAAGCAGAGTGTGATGGACCTTTCCTGATCCCACTTCCATGCTTCATTAAATCTGTCCATTCTCATCTGGTTGTAAGAAGAGGCTGTACCTGGAGGGGAGTCCAGCATATGCTTTGCCCTCTAAACATTAAGAGTAGTCTACTGTCTATGCAACACACACGGTGCTGCATTAATCCTTTGATATGTCCTTTTATTGATAATAATAATAATGCAGAGTGGGTTGTAAAGTCACAGAATCGTGGTGTGGCTTGGGTTGGAAGGGATCTTAGAGATCATCCAGTTCCTACAGCTGCAGATAGGGCTGCCAATTGCTGGATGAGATCCTAGATCATGTTGCCTGTGGCCCCATCTAGCCTGGTCTTGAAGGCACTACTGAAGATCAAATGTTTTTGTGACATGAAATGCAGTTTGTCCACCTCCTTCACCAGCTGGATCTGTGCCATTGTAGCTGCTTTGCACAAGACAGTAGAGTTTCTTTTGGAAGCAATGACAAAGGAGCTTCACACCTAACTCAGCATGTAGATTATGAAAGGTCATCACCTGAAATCAATGATGAGTGAAAAGGTTTGAATAAAACAAAATGCAGCCCTAAACTTCTCATATTGCTCAGACTGCATCTCATCCAAGTTTGGACTTTTTCTGGAGGAGTGGCAAAACTTCCATTCGTATTCAGGGTCTGTTTGTTATCTGATTTCTTGTAGGGTATTTCTGGTTGGGTGGGGACAACATATCTCTCCATCACATTAGCTCTCCCATGTTCACTTAACAGGTTTGACAAAGTCCTGTTAAAATCCAGCAGTGTTGTGGGGAAGAGCCTAGATTATATCATTCAACTCCAGATCTTATCATGGCTTCTGAATCCTCATCAATTACAGCAATTGTGTTGTCGTCTTTTTTGCTAATTTGGACCAAGCGAGTCTAGAAGGCACACAGTTGACTTCCTAAATAACAAATCAGCTATTCGTTACTCAGATTCAGTATGGCTAATGTTCCCCAAAATCAATGTACCTTTGCCCCAACAGTACTAAAGTACAGAGAGATCTCAATTCCTCCTTCACGTGTTTCTGAGTCTCCTTACTAAAGTCACTGCAATAAATCTCCAGAGGCAAAAGTAAAGGTTATACTGATGAAGATAAAAAGGTCGGAGTGGGGTTGCCCAATGCTTTTGGGATCAAGCCCTGTTTCCTTTCAATGTACTACTTTCTGGTTTGTGAGTAAGAGTTCATAAAGGAGTTAAATTAAACTTAACAACAGGTTAAACAAGGAAACAGGTTCCCAATCTGAGTGTAGAGTGTGCTCTGACCTGAGAGGTCCTTTTATACAGCTAAAATTGAAAACTTCTGGGAAAAATGGAGGTCCTTAATGAAGAAAATGAGGATTGCCAGCAATATAGTGAATAGTTGGGCCACTATTTTCTTTCAGAGTAGATTATAGATAAGAACCAACAGACACCAAGCAAAATTGATTTCTGAGGCAATAAAACCCACTCACCTTTAAGAAGTTTTTACAATCTCAGAAACCAGGAGATAAATGCTCAGAAGTGCAGCACAAGATGTAACAGAGCATTGTGCACTGCAGCCAAGCAATTTTGTAGGCTTCTTTGAGCTTCATAGTAGGATGAAGAGATGATGTAGCAGAATATGTGGCAGAGCTGGAGGGGCTAATTGAATGTTGTTTGATTAGCAGCCTCCTGAGGGATCTGCTGTGAGACAGATGGAATTTCATCGTTACGAGTGCCATAAACCACTGCTGATTGCTGGTGGAGGAACACTTCACCTGGCCCGGAACAGGGCTGTCAGCAGTGGCAAAGGAGAAAACTGTGAAATGCTGAAAAGATGCTTGGAAAGCAGAGACGACTGAGCTGGCCAAGCGTAAAATGGAAAAGGATTTTGTTTTTTCCTCCTGTAGAAGATTTTATTTTGCAGCACATTCTACCTATGGAGTAGCTTAGGGTCATGTATGCCTCAGGTTGGGGCGTGCAGCCAGAGAAAAAGAAATGGTAGCTCTCAGAAACAGCCTCAAAAAGCCAGTATTTCCTCCTGAGGTGAAGGAAGGGAGTAGGAAGCTTTTGATTTTGATGAGGCGGAAGACCCATGCACTATGCATTTCCTAAAAGACGGTGAAGGACTTTACAGCATAAATGTGGAGTTAAACTGCCTGTCAGCTTCAAGAGAAGCGCTCACAACACCCATCAAGGAATATATATCCTGAAGGGCGAAAGAGGGCTGAATCCACTGCTGAGTGCCACGTTGATATGCGGGCTTGCTTTGGCAAACTCCTCCTGGCTATTGGTTTGTTCCTCTACAACACAAACACAGAGATAAAAATATATTAGTCTTAGATACCTGGGACATGACCAATACCTGTCAGGTAGAGATTGTTTGCAAGAGTTAGAAGGAAAATGTCAAACCAGGACCCATAAATATACTACTTCTACATGAAAATACATTCAGGGATTTATAAAGGGTTAGGACGCTTATAAGACAGAATAACTGGGATTTATGGTGTGGATAGGCTCACACTGAAATAGCTGCAAGTAGGGTTAGTTCCCCCTGCCCTTGGGGGAAGGAATGAGGAGGGAGAGCATCATTCAGAGCTTTGTTTATCTGCAGGGACTGCACCTTGAGTTCCTGTATTTGAACCAAACAGAACCAGTTTGCTCTGCAGCAATTACAGTGCCACAGTGAATCAAGTCTCCAAGGACATCAGCAGCCCATCCCTCAGACACAGCTTGCCAGAGCAGGGGAGGTAGAGGCTGAATGCTCAGTGTAGGGCAGCATAGAGAGTTGTCAGCAGACAGGACTGGGTGAGGGTCTGATTACCAGGAGAGTGAAATAAGCCGTGACAAGCCTTGGAGATCCTCAAAGCATGAATGAATTGTCACTGAAAAGGGCCCTGTGTTCTGCAGTGAGAATAAGTGATGGCCCACCAAGAAAAGGTATTTCAGTCATGGGGGTAGCAAGACTTCATAACCTACCTGATGGTTGTAACCAGGCTACCTGGTAAGTAGGGCAAGGATTTACCCTTCTTGTGGCCATTAAATAGCCCCACCGCTGTGGAGGCAACAAGTATATAAAACATATTTATGTTGGTTAAAAATTATTACCAGAGTGGCTCTCAAATTCCTTAGTCACGGAATAGAGTCATAGAATAATTGAATTACAGAATGGCTTTGGTTGGAAGGGACCTTAAAGGTTATCTAGTTCCAACACCCATGCTGTGGGCAGGGCTGTCAACCACTAAATTGGGTGTATTGAATCAGTTTGCCCTGGGCATCACATGAAAACCTGAGGTGACTTGCTACTAGTAGAAAAAGTCAGAAAGAGGATGATGAGAAATCTGAAATGCAGCGAGTGCATGAGAAGTGCTTTCCCTTTTGACTCTTGCAATGATCATCAGCTCTGCATCCCGTAACATTTTCGTATGCAACGTGAAGGCTATTGGAGGGTGGACAGATGGCTTCATCTTCAGGTCAGTGACTAGGGTAGAAATTAGCTGGTGAAAGAGAGGCAAGGTTTTGTTCTGGGAATATAACATTGCTGCCTAGGTGGGAAGTACTTTATTTTTCTGGCAGATCAGAGCTCACTAAAAGGATTCTTCCATGGAAACAGAGGTGAGCTGACCAGGGCACCAGGCCAGCTGCTCTGTTGGGTTTTATCTTTTGTGTGTGTGTGTGTGTGTGTGTGTGTGTGCAGAAAACATCCTCTGAGGTGAGGGCTAATGTAGACATCTTCCCTCTGGTAATGGCTGGTACTGCAGAGGTTGGTCCAAAAAAGAGGACATATCCTTCCCCAGTGAAGGATACAATTGCTTTTATGGCCATCTTCTCAGGATCACTGGGATGTCCAGCAGAACTGACTTCAGTCTCCTGATTTCAAAATTCATACTGTGGGCTATATGCTTCTAAAACAGCAAGGATGTTCACTGCTGTCTCCAGAAAGTCCAGACCCATAGGGACCATGGAGACTGAAAAACAGTGAGCAGGGAAATATTGAAGACTTTCTGAGCAAAAATGGACTTATGTATGTTCAAGCATTTTAATACAGTACAGCTTCAAATAGTGTATTGGAGAGCTGCTAGAAAGGGGATGTGAAGGAGATGATTAATGGGAGCTTGGGAAAAGATCTGAATAGATTTCTTTTGAACTATGCCTCAAATTACAATGGATATGAGCCTGGCCTGGCTGTTGATGAGCAGGAAGATAACACTCATTTGGCCTTAATCTATCCCATCTTGGGAGAAGGAATAAAGCAAGCCTCTAAAATACAAGCTGCTCACTTTCATGCAAAGGATGAGTGCTGTGTAAAGACCATCCACATAAAAATGCCAGTCGATGGCAGTCCACATTATTTCTTGGTATTACTTTGAAGTAATTGGACTCTTTCTATTTAAGTGGTGGCTGAGTCTTAAGATGCTATCAGGACAGCGTGTGTATCGAGTGGTGGTATTTAAATACCACCACTCAGGAGTTTGAGTGCCTCCATGCTTAGAGCTGAGGCCAGGAGATGTGTGCCTGGTCCCAAAGTGGAGGCTCCTCAGTTCTTGGGTTGACAGCAGAGATACCTCTGCCACGCAAAGAAGAGAATGAGACTGTTGTGTAGCACAGGCTCTGAACAGCCGTTGTTTTTTTAAAGTAAAGCATGAGAACAGTAATTAACAATGCCTTGTTAATGGCAAGGGAGGGATAGAGTTAAGAGTTCATAGAAGCGTTAGTATCTTATTCCAGTTATTATGGGATGCAGCATGCTTTATGCTTTCTGCAGCTCTGCGATACCATTAAATACGGCGGCAGGTTCCCACCTGCAGTGCTGTGAGCACAGTGTTAGGTTTCTTCAACTAAACAGTCTCTTCACTCAAGGAACTGCTTTATCCCCACCTTAGTGGAAGCCTCGAGGAGTCTGATCCTTCTCAGGCAAACTTGTTCCTTGAGCGTATGAATTTACTTCCATTTATTCCTTTTCCTTTGTTTCAAGGAAAGAAAATGAGAGACTGGTTCCAAAACACGGCTGCTTTGGGAGGCTTTTATCTGCTCCCTGTAGGCACATCAGTGGGTGCAGCTCCCCTGGGGAGACGTTTACCCTTGTGTGGGTGCCAGATGCCTGCCAGGTGTAAGCAGCCCCAACTGGGAGTACTGCTGGGGGAAGATTAGATGATAGGAGGAATTTTTTTTCCCTGAGAGGGTGGTGAAGTGCTGGAACACAGAAGCCGTGAGTGCACCATCCCTGGATGTCTTCAAGGCCAGGCTGGATGGGGACCTAGGCAGTCTGATCTGGTGCTTGGCAGCCCTGCCCATGGCAGGGCAGTTAGAATTGGATGGGCTTTGAGGTCCTTTCCAACCCAAGTCATTCTGTGACTGGATGGATTCCACGATTCTAAGATGAAAGGATCTCTGCAGGGATGCAGAGCCAATCTGCAGATGGAGATGGGAGGCAAATGTTTGCCTACACTCCACAATCATAACATCTCCTTTAGGTATAGGGGCAAAGATGGGCCAGGATGAAGCCTGTCCAACTCTCTGTGAGCCATCTTGTGATTTCAGCACCTGTAGAAAGCCCCCAGCCTGTTTAGTTGCTCAGCTTTGTGCAGGAACAGCGAGAGAACAGAGCCTCCTCAGCAGCACCTTATCAAAGTGGGCGAGACAGAGCACCGCTCGCCTGAGCAGCTGCTTTTTGGAGCTGTCTCTGGCTGTCATTTTTGGGGAGGGACGGGGGCAGGGAAATTGGGTTGGGTGGCAGATGGTGTTAAACAGGAAGGGAGTCGGTGTTTGTTTGCAAACATGCTGAGGTGTCGTTCCATTACTGCCCGGCGCTCTGACAAAATCAGTGTGGGAGCTTTCTGCCAGCTCCTGTAGCCCCAAACACTATGGCAGATGAATCATCTCCAACCCAGGAGTAGGTCCCTGTCCCAAAAGTCCTCCCTTAGAGTGCAGTGAGCCTGAGATCCAGGTGGGTATTTACTGCAGGGCCAGTGGTGCCTTGTATTTTGAGGCTTCAGCCAGCCTATGTCTCTAGCTGCTTGTTTCCTCCTTCCCATCCTCAGAGATGCAGAGACATCCACATAGAGATAGCTTGCTGCCCGTCAACATACTGTGTCTCATGGCACCCACGCAGCATCTTCCATGAACCAAGGAGCAGCACTCAGCTCCTGTATTTCAACCCATCCCTGCTGGTGTGATATCTCACCCCCGTGATGTCACAGTGGTAGCACATGGGGGCTTTTATCTGCAGCTGTGGCAGATCCCTGTGGGCATCAAGCCACACTGGGGGATGCTGATAGTAACCCTAGTTGCATGGGAAGATGCCTGTAACCTTAGCACCCATCCAAACACATGGCTACTTCCACAGCCTATGCACTCTTTACACATTGCATTCCATGCTGGCATCTCAAGTGTTGGAAGGGACCTTAAAGTCCATCCAGTTCAATGCCCCTGCCATGGACTGGGTCACCATCCACTAAACCAAGTTGCTCAAAGCCCCATCCAACCTCGCCTTGTTCAGCATGTTTAGGTAATTTTGGGTGCGTTTAGGGAATTTTTGGCATAATCATCAACTGATGGTAGGGTTGGGAGGGATTCTGAGGATTCTAGCTTCTGGGTCATACTCAACCTACCATAGTATCAGTGGGTTTTGTCTTACCATCCCTGGTGCCAGCTGTGGGCAGCATGGGAGACCTGTGGTACTGTGTTAAGCCCCAGGCAATTGGCACCTCCTGGGCCCCAGCCACACAGAGCAGTGGGCATAGGTGAAGTAACACCCTGCCAACCTGCCTGTCCCTGCCATAGGGGCTATGTGGGTCAAGGACCAAAAAAAACAGATGGTGGTTTTTAGGAGCTACCTCCTCAGCCATCCCAGGCCCTCTGTTTGTTAGTTATTGTTGTTGTTTTTAATTTCTGAAAATATGGTGTTTTAGGATATCGTTGCTTTGCTTCTCCTTTCTCCTGCTGGGAGAGCCAGGACTGATGACTCAGAAATTGCTAAAAACATCACGCTCAGCACTGCCACAATCGGGAGACTGGCTTAAAAATCATGAGATTTCTACAAAACAGAAATCAATTCTTTTCCCTTGTCCTCTGGTGTTTTTGACACAGAGGTCAACTCTTCAGCCCTCAGCTCTGAGGAACGCATTTCTTATATTTTGTTTGTTCTTAATGAAAAATAAGGTTGCTGGCTTGTCTCCAGCATGCTTGGCGTGAGCACTGCACCGAGTCCTGTGCCTCTCCCATGGAAAATGTGCAAGCTACCCACATCTAAGCACAGGGAAATCAAGGAAGAGTGGATGCAAGCAATCAACTCTGCACCATTAGCACTTCCCAGTGACCAGGCAGTGCTGCAGAGTGTCCAGATCTGGGGAACCAGGCTGCATCCAGGTCCCATGACTGCTTGCCAACAGGAAAAATGAGTGAACGTTCCCTGGCTGTTTTTCAGGGCTGGATATTGTACTTTAATGAACAATCAGAAAGCAACTAGCTGGAAAATAACTGGACCTTTAACAGCCTTGGTGCTTAATTTACCATGTACTTTTTCTTACGTTCTCACTCTCATTGCTGACATTATATCAGCATGGCCGCCTCTCTGACACCGGTTTTATTCAAATATTGCTGTTTCATCTTGCCTTTGTTTCCCCAGGCTATTTGGCCATCCCTGCCTCACCTGTCAGAGCTGCCCATTGCCGCCTCCTCCATCCCAACCCATTAGCAGGGACAACTCCATCTCCGTGCTTACATCCCATCACACAAAGCAGCTCCTCCATGGGATCCAGGGCTGCTCGGATAGAGTCATTTGAATCCATGATTTATGTGTTCTTCACACTTTAATTGCATGGCGGAATCTCTTACTCTGGCAGTGTCTAATCTCCCGACATTTCACATGCTCTGCCTGTGCAGTGGTGGAAGATGAATAGCCCATTCATGTGGGGAGTGCTTCACATCCAGATACGCTGACTTACAATGCTGATAGACTGGAGCGAGAGATGAAGGATAGCAGCAGGGACTGGGTAACTTGTTGTGCCTGGCAAACCTCATTGATTCCAAAATAAAACGCACTCTGTGTTTATCTGTAAATGATGGCATTTTCACTCGCATGACTTTTTACTTCCAGCAGATCTCTTCCCTGTCTGTGAGTCTCTAAAGGAGCTTTAAAGCATGTCTTTGCCTTTAGGGTTTGTAGGATGGTGCTCCCAGAGCCAGGTTTGGCACAACAGGCTATTGAGAGAACCTGAAAGCCCTCTTTAGAATATGTATGTGAATATTATTGCTGTTTGGCACTGAATACGTCACCTGAAATGCCTGAGATTTTCTTAATGAGGCATGCACATTTTGCTGTTTCCTTCTCTCCACTCTCCTTAAAATATGTGTGTTCTTGAGTACGATAGGGCTGAGGGCCTCAATTTTTTATTATTATGATTATTATTAGGCATTGTAAAAGATAGGAAGAGGGAAGACCCATACCTATCAGTGGGTGGGAAGAGGTGACCTTATCCTCTTCTGAGGAGCTAACGCATTGGATAACTTGCCCAAGGTCATGCAGAAAGTCTGTATCATCAGATCAGGGAACTGAAATCAGGTCTTTTTTTCAGAATTCTGATCACAGAATAAGTTTTACCATTCATGATTTGTTCTATTTTCATACTGAAATCTATTATTTGCTCCTGCAACAGACAAAACTTCCCAACAAAGCTTATCAGTAAGGGATGTTTATCTATCTAGTTAGCAAATCCTCCTAGAATAACCATAGAATCATTAAGGTTGGAAAAGATCATCTAGTCCAACCATCCCCCTACTGCCAGTATCACCCACGGTCCTTGTCCCTCAGTGCCACATCCCCATGGTCTGGAACACCTCCAGGGACATTGACTCCACCACCTCCCTGGACAGCCTGTGCCAATGCATCACATCGCTTTCTGAGAAGAAATTTTCCCTAATATCCAAACTGAACCTCTTGATTTCCTTTGGCGCTTTGTGTATTTGCATTTATTTTGGAATAAATAGAGGACTTCATCTATACTGTGATGTGAAACAGCACCTGCAAAAACAGTCATATCACATTAGCTGAAATTAGTAATTAGATTTTTAGAGGCATAAATCAGAACTTGGCTGTGCTGAAATCCTAACTTGTGGAAATTAAGTATGAAGGCTCAACCGAGGAGGGAATAGTACGGAATGTGTCTCCAATCCTGAAATTATGATGTCCTGTTTATTCTGACCACCCATTTGATAAAATGTAAATCTTATTTGATTGGCTGATTAATGCTAAGTTACTTGTACAAAAGAGGAGCAGTTTTGGCAGAGCTTGAGGCTTAGACCAGGGCAGCGGCCAGTCTGGCTGGCACTGGGTAGAGGAGTCTCCTACGTGACTGTTCCATGGTGATGGAACATCTCTTTCTTTTTCAGTCTGGAGGCTTCCTGTCACATTCATATGAATGTTTTTGGAAACGTTTCTGATAGTTGGAAGATCAGTTTTGGGGCGTATCTAATCCTGAAGTTTGTGGTCAAGAAACTGCACAGTAGTAGAGTCAGAAAGGAGGAAGTTTTCACTGAATTATAAAATCATTTAAGTTGGAAGGGGAGACTATCTAGTTCAACTGCCCTGCAGTGAACAGGGACAACTACAGCTCCATCAAGTGCTCAGAGTCCCATCCAGCCTGAATGTCTCCAAGGACAGGCACCCACCACCTTGCTGGCCGTCCTGCTCCAGTGCCTCCCCAGTGATTTCTTCCATTTCTGTTGAAATCCCATGAAGTACTTATAACGTGTGAAAGTAACATAATGATGTGTGTTTGAGCAGTCAAATAGGTGGAAGGCAGGAAGAGAGGCCTGCCTGATAGACCCAGGCCTGGACTAGCAGAGGATGCATGGGTTCAGCTGGCAGAGATAGAAAGGATTCTTCACTTTAACCCACTGCAGTTATGTACCCAATGTTCATTGGGCTGACGTTTCCTGGCAGTGTCTCTCTGCCATTATCTGTGACTAGATGAACTGTCTTGGAAATGTTGAGCAAATATAGCTGAAATGATGTCTTCTCTTCCTCTGAGAGCATATGAAGACATGAAAATCTGGATTATTTTTTTAAACATGGTAATTGCAGTTGGAAGTATTGGCCTGTGCTTGAATAGACCAGCAAATAACTGCTTTGGGAAGGGGGTTGGGTCTTGGAAGTGGATCTAACTTCTGTTAGAGACTGTGCATTTATCATTGCAATGAGTAACATGATGAGAGGCTGTCTACTTTAATTTCCACTAATTTGGCAAGTTACTAGAGCAACTCCGGATCCAGATTTCCACAAGATCTTGGAGGCTTTTGAGCATGTCTGAAAATCTGATTCTTATTTTAGGTGTCTAAATGGGAATCAAACACTTGTAAAATAATCTAGCCCAGTTGTGGGTGCCAAGCACTTAAAAATCTGACCTTCAGTTCTTGAGAAAATCTGGCTGCTTACATGTTTTAAAGCCGAGAAAAGCATGGCTAGAGCATCAAGCCAAAGGAAACAATTTGTCTTGTAATGACAGGGCTGAGAGGTAGATGATATTCTTTTAAATAAGTACAGCACCTAGGTCTGGATGATCTCTGCTTCCAACTAGATGAGGATATAAAGACACTGATAATGAGATTCATTACAGCAGCTTTCTAATCTCTTTCACTACAAAATACATTACATTTGGAATTTAACTGTGTGTGCAGCACGCCAGGTGGCCAAGCTGCTTTTACTGGGAGAAAATAAAGAAGCTGAAATGCACTGCTATAGAGTGCTCTTAATGCCTAATAATGTCATAGAGGAAGAAGTATGTTCTTGCTCTCTGTTGCTGATGACTGCCGAGCGAAGCACATGTTATACAAAGTCACATATGCTGGAGGATAACGCTGCTGCGGGAGCCCTTAGCTCACTGGTATGTGACACTGCAATGTGATTAGGAAAGAAATTACATGCTGGCAAAGAGCTTTCCCCCATTTTGAGAGTGAGAGAGAAGAATTACCCCCTTGGAAATGTTATATCTAAGTGAATTTACTTTTCCATGGGCTGGTATCCTTCTAAGGAAGAAGGATGTCCTAGCTGCTGCTCAGCTGAATGGATATTTTTTACTTTATTGGCTCAGGATGGACATGGGGCTATTGGCCAAATTCCACCTTGGGTGAAGCAAGGGAGCTTTTCATCACAGTCAGGGGAATTTGAGTCTGAGGTTTATGTTGCATTGAATCTGAATATGGAGACTTAAAAATAGGTCTTCTAGTTCACATCCCAGTCTCTGAGGTGTTCTTGCTAACGGTGGAGGTGTGTTGACATGGCAACTCCCTAAATCTAGCCCTGAATGCTGTAAGCTTAGCTCCTGGCCTACTAGGACTTGTAACTCTTCAGAATGAAAGACTAAGTTAAGGCTTTCTGTCCACTGAGAGTGATGCTTCTGATTCACATATGTGAAGTTGGCCTAGGTGCTTTTTCCCCCAATCTCTTAAAAGCTTTCAATAATTAACAAGAAGTGAGTGGAACTCTTCGTCTGTACTATACAGTCAAAATAAAACTGTGGCAAAAACCTTTTCTCCCCTAATAGTAAGTAAGCTTTCTATGCAACATAATTCTACCTTTTCTTTTCTCCTTCTCCTTTATTATGTTACAGAGTGGAAGTTCTGGTTGGCTTTGGTAAGGAACTGCAGACAGGCTGTGAAGTACAGTGCAAGTATTGAGAGCTCTTCCCAGCTGTTTGTCACAGATCAGATTCACTCTTTGTCATGGGCTGGGATCCAGTTGCAAGACAGATGCTTACAGTTTTGTTTATTGGGCTTGCCACACAAAGGGTTGTGCTTTGCACTGACAGGCAGCAGGTGGCTTGCAGAAAGAAAGAAAATGTGTTTTTGTATTTTTTTTCTGACTGTTTACAGATTTTTGTGACATACTGATTGCAGCTGGATGTGCAAAAAGGCAGGGCTGGAGGTATCCACACAGCCTGCCAGCCCGTATCACTCAGACACAAACACTGATACACCAGGACTTGAATTTCCTCCATTGCTTGGGGATGCTCATTCTATACCTGCTTTCCTGTACACTTCTCCCATGACTTCTTACTCCTCTCAAAGCTGTGAGCCTTGTGAGTGTCTCTGGCAGTTTACTTTGTTAGGACTTTGTTAGACTTGGTAAGGCATTAGAATAGACTGCTGAGGGAGGAGGTGGAATCACTGTCCCTGGAGATGTTCAAGAACTGTAGAGATGTGGCACTGAGAAACATGGTCACTGGGCATGGTGGGGATGGGTTGGGATTGGACTTGGGGATCTCAGTGGTCTTTTCCAACCTTGATGATTCCGTGATTACCCAAGGAGACCTCTTAGGTGTAATCAAAATGCACCCACCCCTCAGCAGGTAGTACATTTCAGATCTCATTTCAGGTCATTCTCCGCCTCCTGTTGCTTTATGAGGCATCTGCCTGTCATGGCATGCAGGCAACTGCCCTTTGAGTGACAGTCATATTGGATGTCTCTGTCTTCACTGATGTCATGGATGTTGCTTAGAACAAAATGAAAGATGAAGTTAAGTTACTGAAAGACGTAGGTAAATGGAGCATAGATTCACTTGAAAAGAGAACAAGAAAATGAATAGTACAGTGGAGCTCAGTGACCATGCTCCCTTCATGCCTTCCTGCTTCCTCCATTGTGCCACCACATGTGAGCTTTTGGGTAGCCAAAATTTAGGTGTCTCTGGCCATAAGTCACTTTAATGAAACACGCAAGATATTCCTCTCATAGGATTTTGGACCAGTACTGAGGTATCTGTGAAAAGCAATAGCCTTGGGGACTCCAAAGGAAAGTGAAAAAGCAGACAGAAATAAACATGTCTGTATAGTAATCTACTGAATATCTCCACCATAAAATTTTAAGGTAAAATCCCAGTGTGTGGGGGGGAAATAACCATACAAAAATACCAAAAGTCATTTCTGTCAACGTATTTCCAAGTCTGTATGATTCTCCCATGCTACACAGGCTGTGCAGAGCACATCAGAACTGACTTTCAGCATTCAGTGATCTCTCAGGGACTTTTCCAAGCCATTCCAGCCAGTTGTTCAGAAATGTCCTGAATAGGGGTGGCTGCCATATACACACGAATTGCAAAAATTCATTGCTGTGTAGTATAACTACTGTTCTAGTGTGTTTAGCCATGCAATTATTTCTGCATACTGAAGCATGAATAAGTGCATTTTCAATCATGTGTTCTTGCAAAGGGCACTGGTGTAGCCACGTGAAATCCCCTTGACCTGTTCTCATCTGATGTAGTTGAAGGTTGGGATGGGAATCTCAATCTGGCAGCACGACAGCAGATGAGGATTTGGGATCCTTGACTCGTAGTGGCAATGATCAGTGTGTGAGCAATCCCGATGTCAGCACAGGTTTGTATAAAGCAGTCGAGCTAATGAACTGTGAATAGATGTGGATTTGGGAAAGATCTGCCTGGCAAAATCACAAGCAGGAAAATGAGCTGACTTCGTGAGGCTGCTCATAGCCAGCGGGTTGTCCAGCTCTGGGCATGACTGAAGAGCTTCTGTAGAAATTTAGGAACTAAGCAGAGAAGTTGTTTTACTTAAGTATCCAGGGGGGTTAACAGGAGCCCTTTTAATTGGCGTGTAGCCCCATGGAGGCTGGGACATGTTAAACAATTGTCCCGGTAATCTAAAGCACAGGGAGACTGAAAGTGTTCACATCTATCTGGTGAATTCCTCAAATAATAAACACTGGACAAAGTTCAATAAACAACCAGATCAAATCTCACTGAGAAGGCACTAGGAAAGCATCTAGACAGAAGCACGTATGGGGTAATTTTCTGCAAGTAAGGAAAAATCACACAGAGACACAGGCTGGAACTGATGTCTGCTCTGAAAGGATTTCTGGCAATGTGAGGTGAACTGTTTTGGGCAGGGCAGGTGCTTTTTGTTCGTGTTTTGAAGAAACAGTTAGGAAACTTTCCCAAAGGTTGACTCAGTTCTATTGGACACTTTTGGAGGAACCCAAAATGAACGTCAGCCCATAACATTGCCAAGAAACTAGTTCATAGCCAAGAAACATGGACATACAAGAAACAGTATGTCCATGAGCTGTATGAAATGGAATTGTGGCTTGTGGAAAGGCAACACATTCTCCCTTCCCATCACTAAAGTGTGTGGGATTTGGTTCAGCTAATCTCTTTTAAACAGCCTTCCTCACTGTTCATAAATTCTCTCTGTTGAGAAAGTTTAAGGTTCCTAAATCCCCATGAATACAAAGCATGCCTTTCCTGAATTCTTAATGTCAAAAATATGTTAAGCTCCTGGCATGGATCTTACACATGATGCCTTCTAGAAACCCCACAGATAGAGTGACAGGACCAGTGTCAGTCTGGTCCCAGGTGAGTTGTTGTGGTTGGATGCTGAGGCAGAATAAGGTCAAGTAGAGACAGCTTTGGGGCACTCATGGGAAGCAGCTGTAATTTATCCCATCCCTCCCTCTCGATGAATCTCAGGCCTGGTGATGGGGCTTATGGGGTGACATGCAGGGATAGGAGGATGTAATCTGCGGGACTGTGCAGGTGGGAGGTAGTATGAGTAATTTGGATGGGGGGATGTGAGGGATGTAGACCACTGTGGGATCCGTGGGGTCACACATAGGAGGACAGTGGTACTGTGCATTGAGTTTGGGAAGGTCAGAAGTTCATAGAGAAAACTGTGGAGCTGTGTGGAAGGGTCATGGCTATGAAGAGAAGTTGTATGGACACTGCTGATGCATCCTGTCCTTGAAACGGAAAAGGCTTTGATATCTCTTTTTTAACAAAAATGTAGATCTCTAGGCTTTGTGAATGTAGCACACTTGTCATGTTTAACAAGATACGTGTGAAATGCTGGCTTTCCTACAGCCTACCTGTGCTTTTGCCTAAGCCGTGATGCCAGGCCCCTGATCATGCAACACCTTGTTGTTTGCACCTTGCTGATGGGTTGTCAAGACAGTGCACAGGAATGTCACTATGCAGATTATCACTATGTCACCAGTGTGGAAGCAGGTGGCATTGATGTGCAAGTCTCCTTCCCTGCCCACCTCCGCCCTGCTCTGCTGCTCCTCAAGCCCATGACAAACTCCCCATGACTTCTTCCAGTTTTCTTCTCACCCCCTGCAGCAGGAAGATGTGACTGAGGGGAGCTCTGAGTGCTCCAGGTCAATACCACAGCTTGGAGGATGGGATTCAATTATTCCATGTCATGGCAATCTGATTCCCAGAACAGGGAATGGACACCACTTATCCTGCTCCTGTTCATCCCCTCAAGACACTCCAGCATGAGCAAGGGAGTACTTTGATGTTTCACATGAGCTTGGAAAGGTGAGGCAGCAATGAGCTGTAAGTATTTACGGTAGAGCTTTGTTGGAGGAGTAGCACTCATCCAATCCATAAGATAGCTGGCAAGGCTGATTGTAAACAAGCTAATGCTGAATTGCTATTGAATCTTGAAAGGACAATATTGTGAGTAAAACACTAGTTTTACTAGTAGTGCTGGGCTTTGAATGAGGTGACCTCCACAGCGGGCATCCAGGAAATGAGATGAGGAAGATGGATGGTAGATGGGTGAGGCAAGTTTCAGTTATGCCTCTTGAACATAGACAACAAACTGAAAAAAAGACAGTCAGAAAGGTGAAAGGCAGTACTTGCGTTGGTTTAAAGCACTCTTTCACCTGCCTCCTAATTCTTTTTAAAACCAAAGGGGAATGTCAGGCCTTTGTCTTGCATGAAGGATGAGTGAATTTCCTACAAAGGTATGAACATTTAGCATGACCAGCACAGCCAGCCAGGAAAGCCCGGGTCTCTCTGTACAATAGGCCCTCAGAGTTTGTCCTCTAAAAATGTTGGCTGCATTTCTAGCTGCTTCCCCAAATTTGGTCCTCTCCTACTGCATTCAGGGGAATGAAGATTCATGCTGAGGTCCACTTCTCCCTGGGTCCAGCTCTGCAGAGTGTGCTTGGCTGTCTCACGGAGCTGACAGAAGGGTGGTCACCTGTAGGGTTGGAATCATAGAATCATGGAATCCTAAGGTTTGGAAAAGGCCTCTAAGATCACCTAGTCCAACTGTCAGCTGATCCTCACCATACCCACTAAACCACGTCCCTCAGTGCCACATCTCTGCAATTCTGGAACACCTCCAGGGACAGTGGACTCCACCACCTCTCTGGGCAGCCTGTGCCAGTGCATTAACTCTCTTTCTGAGAAGACGTTTTTCCTAATATCCAACCTGAACGTCCCCTGGTACAACTTGATGCCATTAAGTCTCATCCTATCACTAGGTACCTGGGATACCTCCTGCTGCTACCCCTCTTGGTCTGATGTTCCCAGAATGGGGAGCAAGTTCCTTCTTTAAACAGAATTTATAACCATATAACTTTAGATGAGATACATCTCACATATCTTCCGTACCTAAAAGACCAAGTCTGAGTTTGAAGCAGTAAGTCTAAGTGTGCTCTACAGCTGAGAGGGAAAAAAAAGGAGATTCAGCCCCTATAAGAGGTGCCTGCAGAACCCCTGAACCATTTGTGTTCATGTTTGGCCACCATAAAGGGGAAGCACTGGCCTAGATATCTAATAATTTGTGATTAGACCCAGATCAAGCCTACTCTTCTTGCCTTGTTAAGGGTACAAATCTAAGAATAAAGCAAATGTGTTGGCATTTTAATAATAATGCCAGCAGGATTTCTTCATTTCCTGTGTTTCTTAGCTCCAGGGGGGACAACAAACTGCATGGATAATGAGTCAAGGTTTCAGTTGTTATCTCCCCATGTCAGCATGGATCCAGTCAAGTGAAGATCTGGATCAGCTTGCTAGGAGGGTCAGAGAGACCTTGAGGGGACCTCGCTTAAAAAAAAACAAAATTGAGTCACTGCTGGGGGTGTGAGCTTCTTGACTATTGAGCTTCTTGACTTTTTTATCTGGATATGACCATCTGGAATCATTGCATCACCACAGGTAGGCCCTGTCTTCCTGTACAGTGTAGCTCAGCTGAGGCAAACTGTGAGCTCACAGGGACAAACTAATACCCTACAGGCACTAGTTGCTGGCCCAGTTTATTTATGTAAAAGTTTTGCCCTCTGTGGGATTGTGTAAATGTGTCTTTCTCAAGTTGCCCTTGAAAACTAGCCAGACTCCTGGATCCAATTTGCCTGGATCTAGTAGACAATGGGATGACAACATGAAGGATTGATGGGATGTGCCTGGCACATCTCCGCAGTCAGCATCCTCACGATATGGGGACAAAAACTGGTCCTGGTTGCAGAAACCTCAGACTTGTCTCTGTATCTTGTACTACCATCAGAGCCACACAATGTAAATGTTTATTGCCTTCTTTTCATGGGTCTGGGGTTTGTGCTTTGAGTTTCATGCAATGCTGTGAGGAGGGCCTCTGGAGTGCAGTGCTACAAAAGAGCCAGAGGCCAGAAACCATGTATGAGTCTCCAGCCTGGAGAAAAGCACCACAGTTTGACTCCGCTGGGGCAGTGGGGTATTGAGAACAAGGGAAAACCAAGTTGGCCGTAGGATGCCATCCGGTCTGTAGGATGGACAAATCCACGCAGCCTTGGTGGAGGCTTTAAAAGCAACATTGCTAGGCTGGAGGGAAGGAATGTTCAGCCGGGGAGCTGCTATAATGGAGGGAGGAGCCTGGAAGAAAGAGGAGAGCAGCAGCATTTGCTTTCCCTATTTGTGAACTTGATGCAGAGAGACATTTGTAGTTTCCAATAAGCAGTTCATTTATCTTAACTTAATACCTTTTTACTCCATCGCTAGAAGAGTGATGGCAATTAAGGCAGCACAGCAGGGCTTCCTGTACAAACCTCCGAACACTGCAAGTTACGTTATTTGCTACAAGCAGCCAGAGTTATGATCACCAGTGAAAAATAAGCTTCCTCTCTGGCAGCTGGCCAGCATCATCCCAGCAAAGCAAAGGGCTGGGAGAGGGAACGCATTGAAATGTAAAGCAGTTAACATTTCTACAATATGTGTCAGCATCCACCAAGCAGTGTGGGCAATTAAGTAATGTTACATTGTACACTTCACCTTGGAAGAAAAGCTCATTTTGATGGACTAAAACACCGCAATGCCACAGACTCTACTGCTGATTTCACATCTAAAGCAGTGTTTTCCCTTCTATGTACGGCGCTTAGCACAGAATTAAGGGGGAGAAAAAAGCAGCGTGATTTTAGACTTAGAAGATAAGTAAAAGTGTGGGCCCTCTGCCAAGTTTCTCACCATTTAGCAGCACTGGGATGGGATAAAGAGCAGATTTCTGACTGCTTCCCACAGCCACTTCTCCGGTTTTGCAGAGCTGTTTTATATTAGAAAAACGCTCAAGATCTTTCATTACTTCTTTTCCCTGATTTAGAGGATCTTTGCGTCTCCTCCTCCTCCCTGCCCTTGACCTTGCATCACTGGGAGCTGTTTTCTTGCAGGAGCCATTAATGCTCTTCAGCAATGACCAAGGAAATTGGTTGTTAGTCCCACTGCAATGATATATATATATATATTTTTTTTATTTTTATTTTTTTTTTTAAGGCACGGATATCCCAAAATTAAGCATGGCAACACTGTTGGAAATCTTCCACGTCACCCCATGGGCTGTCTTGGAACTAGCAGGTGACTGCTGAAAAATAAAAATGGTATATGTGCAACTGGGCCGTTAGTCAGGGGTAGGTGAACTCCCTGAGAGATGAATGGAAATTGCCTGTTGCTTGAGTTCACCAGAAGGGAAAACCTGTCTTTCAAAAAAAAAAAAAAGAAGGATATAAGCCAAAAAAACCTTAGTCTCTGAATTCCTGTGGGTTCTATTAAAATTCTTTCCCTGCTGGCATGTTATTGGAGAGCCTTTAGCATTGAGAACTGATTGTCCAGTACTGCTGGCTTGTCTTTTTTTTTAAAACCTGGATGCTGACTGGAACCAGATGAAAAATTTTAACTGAAATGTCTATTAGGGAACTTATTCCAAGAGGAATTCAACAGTCTTTCAGGCTCGTTTCTGATACACCCAGATGCTGAATTGGTAAAGACGTACTGATCATGCTGCAGAGCAAAAGAAGGAGAGGGAATGGTGGAGAACAAAAGAACGTGGAGAAACCCTTTGCTTGTGAGGTAGTGGCAGCACTTTGACCAAATCTTCTTTTGTCTTTGGTCTGTGAACATACTGAAAGTTACCGTTATCTTAGTTGTAGTCATTAAACTTATTAGGATTGTGAGATTTAAGGAACGAAGTTCCATTTTGCAGCTATGCCAAAGCTTCCAAGAGATGTTTTGGATACACAACTTTTTGGTGTGCAAATGTAATTTTTTTTTTCTTTTTCCTAGACCTCTCTGTTCTGGGTAGTGATATATGGTGCGGTATCACCCTTTGGTGTGGTACTTTGGATGTTTTTTTACTCAGAGCCTGGACACTGGCTCAGCTCTCACCACTTGGAGGGTGCAGGAGGCTTGCCTTGATATCTTACACAGGTTCTGAACCTATTTCAGGCTGCAGTTTACACAAGGAAATAACCTGAAGAAAGTGACATTTAAAACTTGATTGTGAACTGCCAAACCCAGGAGAAATTCCATGCAATGGGAAAGCTGTGAGTCCCAGTTATGTAGAAATTCCCTGCTGGTTGTGAATGTTACACTTCCGAATAGTCCCTGGTCATTCACATTGAAGAGGAAATAGGTCTTTCAGACCTCTCAGAATAGCCCGAAGAGCAAAACTAGATTTCTCAAGCAATCAAGACAAAATTACTCCCAACAATGTCAGTTCTAACAATGGGACAATTATTTAAAGGCAGTAGAAAATCACCCTAGAAAAGGACACTGGGACACGAAGAACATCAGAGCCATGGGGACAGCATTGTCTTTAACTGACAATGCAAAATGTCCTCCTGCCACCACTTCACCAAGGGTTATGTTGCCTCATCCTGCTAAAGGCTTTGCTGTGATGGGCATGGGTGGGCATTACTTTCTGGGTTTTGTCTCACAATTTATCTCGGTTTAACCCAATAACGTAAAACCTTCTGCTCCTTGCTGGAGATACAGCTCTGACACAAAAAGCATGTCCAGGAGATCCAAGGAACAATCCTACGAAGCCTCCTGGACACAGTGACTTGGTTGAGATGACTCAAGTTTATTGTTAAGCATTTTCCCATATCTTTCCTGAGATGAGGGCTGGATTAGTAACCAAGACAATAAATTGCTGGTGATGACTTGGAATGCCAAGTAGCTGGTTTAAAATATTTAGAGGTCTGGGACCTGAATCCAAAGAATATTGATTTGCTATTTCCATATTCTGAACTGACCTGTATGACACTGGGTTTTTTAACATTCCCTCAATATTCTCTTAATACCTATTCCTTGTATTAAGTGGAAAATGAATGCACTGCCTTGGGGGGATCAGCTTGGTTCACCTTCATGGCATGGCTCTGGTTGCATGTCAACTCAAATGACGGGCTAACGGGGTCTACATTTTACCCCCGCCATATTCTGCTGGGTTCATGGTTACCTTATTTGTCTACTTGTCTTTTTAATATTAGCAGTATTCGTGCTACTTTGACACAACATTTGAAGACCACTATTTCTTTCCAAAAATCTGTTAATTGAATGTTGCTGTTGTCAATGTGTCCTGCTAAACCAAAAATATCAGCACCGTGGGTTAAACAGGGTGATATGTCCCTCTTCCAAACTTTTCCATGTCCAGCTAATTCTCCCCTAATGCCTTCTGAACCATCTAAGATTAATAACAGGAGCAAATCCAAGTACCTTCTCCAGCCATTTTTTTTTCACATATTGCTTCTGAAATAGGACCCAGGAATGTGAACAATGTCTATCATAGAATCATAGAATGGCTTAGGTTGGAAAGGACCTTAAAGATTATTGAGTTACAACATCCTGACATGGGCAGGGCTGCCGACAACTGAATCAGGCTGCCAACCTGACCTTGAATGCTTCCATGAAAATCTCCCTTGTAGCAACTGAGAATTGCTCTAAGAATGAGATGAACCAAGGACCTGTACTTAGAAACGTGGATCTGGTGGACTGAGGGACACATGATTGACTCCTGTGTTTGAAAGAATATTCTGCTCCCTTAAAAAGCAATTCACATGCTGTCCCTCTGTAAGACTCTTGTCTGTTTAATAGGACCGATTCATCCTCTGCCTGACTTGGGTGAGCTTTGCACCAGCACTGTGTAACTCTTAGTGCTCCACCACAACAGCTGTGGGTTAGGCCAGCAGTGGGAAGAACCACTCTGTCATTTTGCAATGGATCACTGCTACACAGACAAAACACTACCAGCAAAATGTTTTTAACTCACAGTGGTCACCCACCACCAAATCTGTATTGTCCTTGATAGGACAGGAGTGTATCCCAGATATGGAGAGATCCCATTCCTTCTTATCCTGGTTTCAGCAAGAGGGAATACAAGGCTTGAAGCCTGTGTTTGTGTTCGCTAATTCTAATTCTCCGGGCTAGATGGGTAAAATTCATCTCCACTATAAACATTTTCAAATATTTACATACAATAACAATTATGGGCATTTTGATTTAAATGATTAAAACACCAGGCTTGACTAGACACTAATTGCTATTGATTGTTTAATGATATTGTGGAATGATAATGCAGGCTTCATATTGACAGTCAAAAGCAATTGACCGAAAAGTCATTATCCATTTTTAGCCTTACAAGTAAACTGCCTGAATTTTGATTAAAAAAATATCATACTGTTGTAGAAAACCTCCTAAAGAGAAAGCATGAAAATTCTAACCTCGGTATTATTGAAAGCATTTGAATTACTCTTCTGACCACAGAGCGGGGATGCAAGAAGAAATTTAACCTTCATTTCCAGAAGGAAGCTTTGACTACAGTCAGTGGTTAGAGCACTAATCTTTTGGTTCTGGGACTGGGATTTAAGTTCCTTCTCTGATTTTTATGTGCAGTATGTTTATGGCCTCATCTCACTCCTATAATTGGCATTGCGTTTCATCACAAAACCATTATACATAATTTAGCTGCGTTCTTCATAGGTCAAACCTGAGTAGAAGGTCACAGTGGAGCTACCTAAACCATACGCATTCTGAAGATAAACACTGAATCTTGATTTTCATTTTGCTGCCAATTCTTTTTTTTTTTTAATGGGAAAAGAGGAAGGGAAGATGTGAGGAAAATCCTGAAAAATGCTGAATTTTATCACCAGCAGTATATTTTTAGTGTTCTCTCTGTATGTTATTACGCATGCCACTTTCAGCTTAGTATAGAAACCTACTAGGCCAAATCAAGGGTCTGCAAACCCACTGTCATCTTTGATCACAACCAGTGTGGGAATTGGGATGATAATTTTAGAGCTAATCTTTTCTCTAAAGGGTATGTGAATTAATGTGGAATTGTGGACCTACAGCCACGGGGATGATCAGCATTGGACTTAGGCTTGCACAGATCTAACCATTTTCAAAATAATCATCCTGAAGTTAGCTAAGCATAATTTCTGTATCTCATGTCTCCCATTCGCATTAGCAGTTGTCCAGGTTTGAGTACAAATCTGAATTCAGGAATGAGATTAATTGTCCCTAGAGGGGTCACCTCAATGCCAGAGTTCAAAGTGTCTGAGCAACGCTCTCAGAGATAGGATCTGATTTTTGGGTGGTCATGGGTGGAGCCAGGAGCTGAACTCAACAATCCTTACAGGTCCCTTCCAATTTGGGATGTTCTGTTATTTTGTGTTTCAATGGATTTCAGTTCAAAGGTTGAATTCTGATCCTACTGGAAAGGGGAAGTCCTGGTTGACTGTGAAACAGGAACAGATCTCGCATTAAAGTTGTAAGCTGAGGAAGCGAGGGTTTATTTAATTTAGAAGTTGTAGGGTGGATGCCAAACAAATTATCCAAACGTCCAAAAATCTCCAGTGTCTTCCCAGGTGGCATTTTGCTGGGACTTCCCAAAGAAAGGGTCAAAATGTGGCCATGTGAATAGCAGTACTAAGACCCATGGTTGGAGCCAAGAGAAAATCTTGCTGTGCATACAACACAAAGCTTGGCATCCAGAGGGATATCTCCTGAGTATTTCTTTGTCTTTTAGTTGTTTGCACTGGGGTGAGGCTGTCTCCCATACTTAGACTGATTTGCTTACAGTCAATAGGGAAAGAACTGCTCCAACAATACACTCAGAGGAGAGGAGCACAATTTATGCACTTCAAATCATCAGGAAAAACACACCTTTACTCTATCATTTATTGTGATACTCAGAGATCTTTTTGAAGAAACCGAAACCAGTCACTATGCTAATTAATACACTGAATTATATACTTCTATCCTTGTTCAAAGTATGAAGCTATTTCATTACAACTCCAAGAGGATGGGCTGCCTCAATCAATATTAAATCACAAGTCCCTTTCAAGGCTGTAAGAACAAAAATATACACTTTGATAATTGTTCTGTGACCCCATTATATGACAGGTATAAACCACTGCTGCTAATGAGTTGTTGTGAAATAATATGGAAGCAACCAAATTAATTTATAAATAGCAATTTTGTTTTGAAACAATTCTAAACATATTTTTTTTTCCTACACAAAATCATCAGAAATGGTTTTCAAAGACTTTTCCAATGGAAATGTGGAAGATACTTGCATAAGTTAAAATTAAGAAGGAAAATGAATGCTGTAATGACCCACCCAAAACAAAATATGACATTTCAGGCTATGTATACCATGCAGCTTACTTTCAGGTAAGACCGAGATTTTCATACATCGATTTCCTCTGGCAGACCTCTGAAGTCTAAACCTATTCAACTACAACTAGCCTGATTTTTATAAGACTGATGAACTTTCAGTGATAATAGAAGTTGAGATCAAATATCATAGATTTTAAAGACAGCAAACCTTCAGAAACAAGAAATCAAGCTAAAAATTCTTTGTCAGAAAGACATCTAATTTTGACTTGGATAACTAAGTGAGAATATTTATTTATTCTGATAAATTTCTGCACTAGTTGAGTTTTAATTGCTGTATTAGAGTCAGATCTAAAAGGAGGAAAATGTTATCGCTCATTTATTTCACAGCAGTTACGGTGAGGACTCTGACTGTGGATGCTCTTACTAACCTACATGCAGCCCTGTGCCAAGGTGGCTACATGATCCCTGGAAAAGAGCTGGCCTGTAGGGCGGGTGGAAAGAAGTTGTTCACCCATCTATGTAGACATGCCCTTAGTCATGCTGAGTGAATCACATTTTAAAGGAAAAAAAAGAAAAAGGAATTCCTGGATGAGAACATCCAGTTCTTTTGGATTTACGATAGCACAGTCTGAAGTTAGATCCAAAATTCATGGCTGACTCTTCCCTCCAATGAATTAAGCCAAAATTCTGGACAGGAATAAATATCCTGGAACTGTTGGAGAGTTTGGGATCCAGACCAAAGTTCTGCAACTCATATTCCTCTCCAAGATATTGCAAGGTATTTTTAATTAAAAAGTTGTTTTCTTCAAATAGCACAAGGCTTCAGAATTTGTCCTTTAGCCTTCAACTCTGCTTTGTCACTTGCAAACAATCCAGGCTTACACCTTCAGGTCAGGCATATAAGGTTTCCAAACCCTGCTTTGCAACGCTTGCAGGAGAGCTCATGGCACATGGGAGACATATATATGTATTTTTTTCCATGTAAAACTAAAAAAAGAGAAAGTCCCAGGACTTGTATCTGCTAAGGCCTGGCTAGACACCACTACCAAGACAGAAGGCAAGTTAACAATTAACAACATAGGTGATTAAAGGTCCAGCGCCTGGGCTTCCTCCCTGGCCTGCTTCTGATTTGCAGTGTAGATGTTCCCTTGCAATTTTAAGACTCTGATCCAACGTTGTGCTATTTTGTTGAATTCACACGTGGAAACTTGAATGTAGAAATCTGCGCAGGGTTAGGTTCTGAATGAATGGTGAATGACAATGACAGAGCAGCTTTCTCATGGTCAAAATCAATCCAGGACTAGTACAGGAAGAAAATTACGTTCTCCTTTCTATCCAAGCCCTCGCAAGTGATTCTTTCTCTCCGACAGAGAGGCTACAAGTAGTTCTTTACACCTGGAGATGTGCAAAGAGAAGCTCTTAAGGAAGACAAGCAACTAATTCAGAGACCATCTGGACATCAAGAGAGACAGTAGATAATCAGACCAGAGAGCAGGAAAGCCATCTTCTTGTGTCTCCAGAAGAAAATCCCACAAGACCTTACTGAGTCCCCTAACTCTTCAACAAAGGGTTAAGCACTACAGTGACTCCAGCCTAATGGCTACACTCACTGTGAGTAGTTAGGAACTCTTTGGCCCATTCTTCACACTTCAGGAGGTCCCCCTCAAAGCAAATATACGTCAATAGTTTAGAGGCAGAAACTATCAAGTCATGCTGTGTTATTCAGAAACAGAGAGAAGAAACGGGTATAATGGGAAAAAGAAATGATCTCACCTGCTTGGTGGTAGAGAGACATTTCTCACAACATTTAATCTAAGGACTAGTCTTAGCCGCTGGCCATATCTATCATTCATCATGACTTAATGAGAGAGGAATTGTCTTGCACTGGGTGCAGAGCTCTGAAACAATAGCAACAATAAACATTTTTGCAGTTAGTGTGGAATTCTCTCATCTTCCTTTTTTTCTTTCTTTTGACATATTCAGCACCACACAGCAGGGATTGGTTTGGCTTTATGTAGAGCTGTACGCTCTCTGTATGCTTTGCAAAGTAATTGATTGGTATAGAGGTAGCGGTACAGTTGTACTGCTTGGACTGTCAGCTCAGCAAGGGCTCAGTTGTGGATGTGGAGCTTATGGAGATGAGGAGTGTTGGTCCCAGAATCAGAGTTATTCTTCTCCTTCAAGCTTTTCTGTGGTAATTTACCAGTGGAATAAAAATATGAGTTGCAAAAATCCCGCTGAACCTCTGTAATCCTTTGCATTTGAATGCTGTTCCTGAGGCTGCAGCGCGATGAACAGATGATCCATTGTCAAACAAGCTGCTTGAAGTCCTGGATTCATCTTAGCAGGAACAGTATGAGTGTCCATGCAGACCTGTAACTATCTGCCTCACAGTCCTATGGCACTGCGTGTGCCTGCAAAGAGTTCTGGTGTTTTTTTTCTGTTGAGATGCAAATGGTCTTGAGAGACGAGGCAAAAATGTCATACTTTGGTCACTTCTTGGTTTTCCTATGTCTCCTGCTCCTGTCAGGTGAACGTGGAGGCATTGCTTTATCTTTAAGCCTTCCTGCAGTACATAGTGTAGCTTCCACAATGCTTTCTCTGTCCAGCCCTCACAGTACAGGAAAATGGGTAGTCGTAGCTAAACCTTGATGCAAAGGTCCAGTATTGGAAAGATGATGACAGCCACACTACCCTACAAATACAGAAACAAGAACCTCACCAATGTCTAGACCAGAACCAAAGAGGTGTCAGAATATGTTGTTTGTTCTTTAGCAATCTCAAATGCAGCTCTCTAGAGATTTTACTTTCTGCTTTCTCTACGCAGAATGGCAGCCTGAAGTTTTGATAGAAATACCAAAATAGTAGCACCCTGAGCGCTTTTCAAAACATGCAGCCCATCCCTGGGAAGAGAAAGGAATCCAGAGCATTCACAGGCTTTGAGGAAGATGGCCTTACCTGCCGTGTAGCCTGTGCTGCCAATTCGGGTCATGGGGATCACAGTATTTGCCAATGCTTTGGACCACTTAGACCAAAATGCAAAACAGGAGTTAAATAAACAAAGCGCATAGAAAAAAGGGAAAAGACGCTTGACAGAGTAAATGGTATTTGATGTCTCTTCCACAATCTACAGCTATACAGAGAGATTTAAAACACCTAATTTATAAAAAATAGAATATCTAAAAAATCTCAAGAAATTGTAAGATGAAAAAAAAATGCTATGAAAAATGCCACCTTTCTTCCCAAGTGTGAGATCAGTCTTCCCAAGTAAAGGAGTGGAGTGGAGTGCTGGAAAACAAGAGTGCCAATATTTAATATTAGCATACTGGACTCTTTCCCACCTTTTTCCCAGGTGTGTTTTTAGAAATGTCTGGACTGCTTTTGATTATATTGAAGGGAATTGACCTGAGGCAACACTTAGTATGGAAAACCTCTTCTTATTCAACCAGAAGTCTAAGAAATGAAAAGCAGAACATTTTAATGAAAAGCATTGGCTTAGATTAGTAGTATACAGAGTTAGCATCCTAAACAATGGTATTGTTCATCCATGCATGAGATTACAAATAACAATCTTTCTACTTAGTAATTATGGCATATGCATAGGAACTGGTCCAAAATCCCTTGAAGTCCATGGAAGTCTTTCTACTGATTTTAGTGGATTTTCACTCGGATTAAGCTCAAGGGGTTGAATTTGTTAAAACAACTTAAGACAGGAGAATGTTACTTCAAGCTAAAATTTGCAAGGTAATTATAAAAATAGTTGCTTGTTGAAGTAATGTACAGGGAAACCGCTGTTTGTTAATGAGAACAGCAATATGTGTAATATGTCTAACTGGAGGTAATAAAGAAAACAGCCTCAGATTGAGAGCCTGGGTCGTTACCTAAAGCCAAGGTTAAGGAAGCTCTAATATTCTTACATATGATGTGTAATGGGGATGTATAATATTACAGGATTACATGCATCAAGTACAGGTACGTTTGTGAGCAAAATATTGGATTTATTTAACACAAACATCTAAATTCAGATCTTTTTATGCCCTATTATTACACATCTTGTATAACTCTTTGAGCATTTTGGTGATTTTAATCCAATTCAAACATCTTGCTTTCATCATCCCATAAATTTCAATCTGTTTCAATTACGCTTGTGGTATAGGTTTCTTCCAAAGGATAAAAAAATAATCCTTTACATTTTTGCGGGTGTTAAATGTCTGCTACCCCAGTGCTAGTCATATAAAAGCTAATGCTAAGCTATGTTCCACCCCAAAATTCTTTCATTTGAAATTTCTTCAGGTCTTTTTATTGTGAGCAAGTTATTTGGAAGTTTTTCCTCTTTGTTCCCCACATAAATTCATAGACTGTGTGTCTAATTCCTGTCTAAAGGCAGGTGCAGGTCTCGGTCTGATGGTGTCTGGAAATGATTGTTCAGAGCATCAGCTAAGGCAGAGATGAAGACTTGGTTTGCTTGTACGTGGATTACCAGAGGGAGTTCTTCACCACCGATCATGCAGTGGCAGATTCTTGACACGCATTGTTCTATAACTTGGCAAACAGATGAAAAATGGCGTTAAACAATGACCAAAATATTGGGTAGCAGTTTAGCTACGTAGAGCTAAGGCAGGAGAAGGAACAGACTGGAAATCGTCAGTCTTTCTGGAATGCCGAGAGAAAAGCCCCGTGTGTCCAATAGGTCCCTCTGCCCTTGCTCTTATCAGGAGCAGAATTCAGACCTGCCTGCCCCAGGATGAACCTGAAAACAACTTTCCTTTCTTCTTCTCCAGCAGTCTTGGCTCAAAAAAAGAGTAGAAGGTGTACGAGTGCTCATAGCTTGGAGTTGTCTTATCCATTTGTGAGCTCTACAAACACTCCCACAGGCAGAAACACAGAGAAGACTAAATCAGGAACGTTCTTGCTTTGTAGGTGGGAGATGGGAAGGAAGAAGATGTACCTGGAGAGGTGTTGGAGGGGAAGCTACAAAGCTAATTTGGGAAAGATTACTTATTTAGCGCAGCATACAAGCACTCAGAGGTCCACACATACATAGAAACATTTTACCAGTGCCTGGGGTGGAGGAAAAAGCTCCTTCAAAAGAGCATTTTCAGAACATGGTATCATAGAATCATAGAATGGCTTGGGTTGGAAGGGACCACCCAGCTCCAAGCCCCCTGCCTTAGGCTGGTTGCCACCTACCAGATCAGGCTGCCCAGGGCCCCATCTAACCTGACCTTGAATGCCTCCAGTGATGGGGCATTCACAGCTTCTCTGGGTAACCTGTTCCAGTGCCTCAGCAATAAAATCATATAATGAAAGATAGGCAGAAGTATCGGTGAGTCAGCAGATGGAAACAGTGGGTTCCTCAGGGTTTTCCAGGTGATGGTGGAAGCCTATGCATCAAGAAGAGTCACTACTTAGAAACTGCAGAATGACCTTTCTTATCTAGCCAGGCCTCCTTGTGCCAAGTGGTCCATTCCACAGCATATATTGGACTTTTGAAAGAAAATAGCTGAAGTCCACCACCATTGAGGGGTACATAGCCCAGCATGAAGTACAATACAACTACAGCAAGGGAAGCTCAGAAGATTGTCCTGACCAAGGCAGCTGAGACATCTGCAGCCTTTCACATGGGCAGGGTTGCTGAGAAGACAGCAAAGATACGGTTGAGCCAAAGACTTGAAGTTCTAGGAGTTCTAGGAAAGACATTCCACGAAGATAAGTCTGAGCAGCTGAAGTGCAGAGGCACCAGCATAAAGAGAGCATCTCTGAACACTGAGCTTTCCCCTTTCTCTTCCTAGCTCCATGAGCACAGTTCACATCTAAAGAGACAGGAAGCCCTTCCAGCTGTCAGCCTGGCATGTTCACAGCAAAACAAAAATTATTTTGGCTTCTAAATTCTGGAAAATCTTCACACTTCTTTAAAAAAGACCCTTTTGTAGCTGAGCAATGTGGGAAGAACTCTGAGGATTTCCATTGTTTCAGCTATCGCTATGAATAAGTAAAAATACTAATGGCCTGAATGCATGTGTTTGTGGAGATGGTCGGTGTCATTCTGTGTCATCACCTTGCTGATGTTAAAAGGACCCAGGAAGGGACAGTGATGCAATACTGCATCCAGCAGACTCTGGTATGATTAATATTGCAATTGTGAGAGGGCTTTATAAGCTAGATTAGAGCTGCAGGGGCAGTAAGGCCAGGAAATGCTTGCACATTATCAATCCAATAATAATTATGTAATTGTATCCCAGAACTATGCTGTCATTAAAGAGGGCTCTGAGATACAGAAAATCCAGCAGCAGTTGAATTCCAAAGAAACTAATTTGGCTAAAGTCCCTCTCATTGGTAACCTATTTTTCTGACTATTGAGGAAAGACACTGATGATTTTCCTGCTCTGCTCGTTTAAGGATCACCTCCAAAATAATGCCCTTTAGGAAACATTTCAATCAGGTTTCAGACCTTATCATAATGCAGAGGCAGCTTTTCTCAGGGTCAGCAATGATTTACATATGTATGGTATGCTGATCACAACTTACAGTCAGCTATTTTATTTTTGGATTTCTCATCTACTTTTCACAGGACAGACCATACAGTCTTGAGCTCAGCCTGGTGAGAAGTGACTGCACAACTTCCAGCAAGGCTTTCGGTGGGTTCAGCCCTTGCATTACCGCTTCCACCAACAGATTTAGCAAACAAGATGTTTTTGGTGCTGTTGTTTTTTTGCTTCCTCCCACCGCTTTGCCTACCAATTTCCTGAAAATCTAAGCTTTGGGTTCGTGCTTCAGTAGAGATGATAGTATCTTTTGTATTGGCAGCTAAACAGTAGTAGGACTGATCTGTGTGTGAAGTTCAGCTGTGTGTCTCAGACCATTGACACTGAGGCTAATGGTAGTGCTGAAATCCTCTCTTTCCAACCTGAAGAAATGTATTCATTGAATCTTTCACTTAAATGCTGTAGAAATGGGGCTGATTTTTCCTATTGGCTTGTTCACTTTTCTATTGCTCTTGTCCTCTTTTTTTCCCCCTTTTTTCACAGTTCAATTGGAAGAAAGACACTTTAGCACTGAAGCTCCTGTTTATAGTCATTTCTGTGTTTTTAAGGAATGTATTCTAATGTCAGTGACATAACCATGACTACAGGCCCAGAGCCCCAAGAGCCTTACCTATGCCTGAACACATTCACCACCAGGCTGCATGATAAATACTTTTTTTGACCCATGAAACTTGAATTTTTGAAATGTAGATATTTTCAAGCCATTCACCCAGTGTGCATGGACTCCTATCCCCAAGCTCCAGGCAGGGAGGGAACTTGGGTCCTGCTAATGGCTTTAACTGTGCTGCTGTCACTGTCTTTGGGAGAAAATAGTCATAAACTGCTTTCTTTCTGAGGGACTGGGTCTTGTCAGTGTGAGCTATGTATGATCAGTCTTGTGAAAAAGGAACGCTAAGCATTGGACAGTGCTTGTTGGCAGGAGTAGGGCTGGGACAAATATTTCCTATGAAGATGTCTTCACTGTATCTGGATCTTTGCTTTATCTTTTGTCTCATTTACAACTCTATGAAACGGAGATGATGACTGTGAAAGGCACTTTAGGATTTAAACAAATCAGGAGTGGTTTTTTTTTCCCCTGATGCAACAAAAAGATACCTGATGGAAAAGTTTTCCCTCAGAAAGGCTCATATTTGGGACATTTTAGAGTGATATCTAGAAATATATGTCTTGTATGGCCCAGTGTATACAACCTCTGATTAATCCCAATACTTCAAGATCTTATATAAACACATGCTTAAGTATCATGCCAAAAGTGGAACTGTGGTGCTCTGCTTCTTTGCTAAAATGGTTTTAGGGCAAGGTTACCTGAGCTCCTTGAATCCATTTGGAAAACATTGGCCTCACTCTGTCTTCTGTTTCTTATTCAACTGTATCAGGATAGCACCTCAAGGCTTCAGCTATGACTGAGGTCTCTCCTGCTTACCTAAATCCAAGTAGGAGATTTCTGCTTTGAAGAGATTACAGCCTAATGGAAGATGATGTAGAGAAAATGCTGCAGAGAAAGAAGAAAACGAAGCTGCACAGAGAGGATGAGGAGAACACATGGTGGCTTAGCAGGGCTATTAGCTGTATGTAAAAAAGCCATAACAAACAAGTATAAATAGTATAGAATCTCATGGATCTGTTACAGCTTTTTCTGTTCTTTCAGTATGTGTTCCAGTTTTTCAAGAGGTGTTGAAGCGAGGTTTGGAGGATGGAATAGGTTGAAGTTTTGAAGAACAGCATGTTGTTGATCTTTTTTTTTTTCCCCCCCTTTCATCTTTATAACACCTTTCCAGGTGTCTGGGATTTCTAACAAAAATAAGTCAGTAGGACAGTAAATTCACGGGTAAAACTCCCTTTGATCACCTTGGAATGGATGTCTGCAGATATTCCCTCAAGTCTCCCGTCCACTTCCAATTGACAGATTTGACTGCAAATAGACTGTAGGAAGTCAGAATAATCTGCCAAAACAATTCTTGTTTTTCTTTTTTTTTTTCTTTTTTCTTTTTCCTTTTCTTATCTCTCTCTCTTTTTTTTTTTTTTCCTTTTTTTTTCTTTTTTTTTTTTCATATTTCAGTAGACACAACTCTTTAGGGATAACATCTGCTTCCTGAAGAAGACTTCCACTTCAGGAGAAAAGAAGAAATATTTACAGACAGATTCCTTTTCCCTTCCCATTTCCTTTCCTTTTTCCGTCCCTTTTTCCTCCTTTGCTCTTCCTTGCCTTGTCTTCCCTTCAAGGCTTTTTCTCCTGCTGTCCTCATGGAGCTGCTGTTGTTGCCCATTACCCATAACTCCACCCATATATGAGATTTAGCTGCCAAATGAAGCAGTTCAGAAGAGAGCACAGGTCCACTGCACTGGCTTGTATGTATGTATTGTGTAAAAAGTATGTTTTTCAGGTAGGTTATTATGCCTGTGTTCATCTAACTAAGCACCTGAATCTCAGCAAGTCTCCCTCAGCTCCCCCTGCAGACAGTGGAGATCTAGTCCAGGGAGACAGTGATTCATTTCATCCAAAATTAGATACTTAAAGTGGATGAGAGAATCGTGCCTTAGGTGCCTGTTTGTCTCCATTGACTATGTGGGAATGACTGGCAGAGTGACTAACTCACCTGCAGCCATCCATTTACAGGTATCTGAAGCTTGGTGAGATAGACCCTGCCTTCTCTGATTGATTTCTGAGTTTTAATTTTTATTCCATCTGGTTTTGTGACACTTCGTTCATTCTTTGTTAGCTTATGAACCTACATTCTGTCTTCTGATGCTGTGAGATGGGCCTTGGAGGATTGGGTTTAATTACTACAAAAACTGCAAATATTTACATTTCTACTAGCGTATACTGGCAGGTGTGCCTTTTCTTGTGGAAATACATCATTGCATTTGTGATAGAGACATCAAAAAATCTGTTTCCTATTCAAGTGGTTTTATTTATATCAACTATTGAGAAAACAATCATTTACTGGAGAAATAGTTTCTATTAATATTCATTATCATATGCCTCGAGAACCCATACACAAAATGTAATCACAGCCTCTATTAGTCCCGTAATTTGTGCACCTGACATGCAGTTATTTGAGAATGCATTGGCACTAGTATTGACAGAAACTCTACATTTGTATTGTTGCACAGTAAGTGGAAAAGAAAGGAAAAAATGGTGGAAGAATGTGTGATATTTCCACTAAGGATATATTAGGAAGGATATCCTAAGAGATACCTGGATCTGTTTGCAATAATGGAGACCTGCAAAAGATTTATGTGGGCACTGGAGGAAGAAGAAAGCTTTAATGTGCTGGGGAGACATGTAGGTACTGAAGGGCTTGATGGAAGCTGAGGAAAGTTGGAAGATTTTACTTCAAGTTTGGAAATGAAGTTTGGAAAACGAATATGAAAATGTGTTAGTTTGTTATGGTTCTGTTGGGGATGGAGGGAAGGTGGAGTGATAGCTAACTTGAGCAATTGATTTAGTGTAATAGCACGTTGGAAACTTAGCAGCAGATACAAAAAGGAGGGGAAAGACTTCAGGGTGAGATTCATCTCTCATAACTTCAGGGATAGGATCCATCTCACTGAAATGTAGGCGTACAGAGAGTGATTCACTGACCAAACGTAGGAGTCTGCTTTACAGTGAGACACATCGCTTCCTGGGCTCTGCCGACCACGTTGACTAGATCCCCAGCGTTGGCAGTGGGAGTGCAGACTTCCAGCTCACATGTAGACTCTTGCATTGCACCGTCCCACACTACCTCCTACCCAGACTGGCTTTAGGGATGGGATTCGCTTCGTCTAATTTCAGACATCTCCACAGCTCACTTCTACATCAAGCTGGTCACCCTGGGCTCTCTGAGCAGTCAATGGAGAGAGACAGGTATTTTTAGGGAATGAGTCATGACAATGCAGATCTCTTCTTCCCAAATGTTGAGCTATAAAACCAAACCCCCTGTTGCTTTCTCCTCCGATCCCATGATTCCTGCACACTTGTCTGTGTTTAGAAGAAGAAAAATGAGGGCCCATCACCCTGGTTTTGCTGTAACCTGAAGAGCAGGGGTCTGCAGGCTCAACTTTGCAGAGGAAAACATGGAAGCCATGTTTTCTCCCACCTGCCTTTTCCCGTCAGCTCAGTTCCTGTATGTCCAGCTCTGTGCAAACGGCCCAGGGGGTGACATTGCTGCAAACTCTTCCACAGCCCTAATTAAGGCATCACAAACGGCAGCTATGTGTGATGTCAAACTCTCATCTGTGATGCCCTATTCAGCCCACTCAGACCATGAGGAACATCTGGGCTCAATCTGGTTGAAGCTGGACCCAGCCCTGTGCTGTGGCTTCCATAAAAAGTGTCTCTGTGCACCTCTGTTGTGGGCACACATGTATTTTCTGGGACTTGGAGCTCATCTGGGTCCCACTCTTGCTGAAATTATTACTTCAGCAAAGTATTTGCCGGAGGGAATTGTATGGAAAAACTTATTGTGATTTGGGCTTTATTTCCGTAGAGTTATTAATTTGGGGAAAAGCTGCTTTTACCTGTTCTGAGCTTCTAAGATCTTGTGCCAATAGTGCTCCCAGTTGTGAGACCAATAAAAACGAAAACAAAACCCATCACTTTGTATATCGCTTTTCTCCTTCCCCCAATTCATAAGGTCCCAAGGTGCCTTGCAAAGTGCACATAATTATGCACAGAAGAGACATTTAGCCATCATTCAAAGGATGGTGACTATTCAGCAGCCAGCTGGACTGTTAAACTGCTGTTTTGGAAAGGAAGCGAAGAAAATTACTAAATGCCAGGGAAAACTGAGGAAGAAATTTAGATAAGTGGGATGTAATTACCTGAGCAGTGACTGAGCCAGGATACTGGAGCAACATATCTTCATTGTTTGGGTTTGCAAGTGCCATCAAATCTTCCTGGATCAGGACTCTAGTCTTTTGGTATTCATGAGAGGGGTCAGTTCTCTTTGGGCAATGGCACTGTTGTTGGGCTACGGTCTGAGCCAACACCACCAAAATGGTTCATTGTAGGATGTCAGCCCTGTTGCCACCCTCAGCCCAAATTTGCTTAGTTCTAATAGGAGTTTGGAATCTCTTCTTCTGAACAAGCAGCTGTTGATTTAGTACCAAGCCACAGTTTTTTTTTCCAAGTGCAAAACACAGAATATAACAAGCTACACATTTGTCTCTGCATGGAAACATGCAGTCCAAAGCCGCTGGAGATGGAAAGAGCTTATTCAGCACTCTCACTGAGCTCCATTAATCCACATGTTTAATACAAACGCAACAGTAGAACTAATTCTGGCTCTGATGTAGAAAGCAGATGTAAAGGGTGTATGTCAGAAAATCCAGCTTTTCATATTACCCATCATTTGTGGTTTGGATGTTAATACGGTTGTCAGACCTCTTAGGATTATCTACCTGTCAAGAAGAGAAAAGTAGTAGTACTTTCTGTTAGGCAAATGTTAAACCACATAAATGGAGTCAGTCCATTGCCAGCGGCCTTAGAGGATTGTCTAAAGATCCAGTGTGCTTATCCTGTTGTAGAACTAAAACTTGTTTAGTTAAGTGAATCTAATTATTTTGATTATGTATGGAGAGGAAGATCATCAAAGGTGGCTCCGTTTTCTGTGCTTTGGTTTCTGATGCTCAGTGAGGTTATACCAGAGGAGGCCAACATTCAGAGGCTGGCAGCATACCCAGGAGCTCACCCCCACTGAGTACTTCATAGGCTCAAAAAGCTCATGCAGATATCTGAAGAAAAAGACCTATAAATTTATTTCCCATCCTTTGGGATCTGACCTCTTGAATTCTTGTTGCGCCTCAAAGCATAAGTCCTTGCTGCAACAGATTTCTATTTGCCCTGGAAACAAAAACGTGACAGCGAGATGTAGAAGTGTAGAGATTTGTCTATCAGTGGCAAAGCTGGGGCTAGTAGCTGAGAGATGATGGGATGAAAAATACAGCTGGTTATTTCAAGGGCACAGAGTTTCCTGAAAAAATCAGTCAGAAAGCTCTTCCTCTGGCTCAGTCCTAACCAAAACCTGTGAAAAACTCCTCACATGGAGGCAGCCACCATAGCCTGGACTGGTTGGGGCAATAGATGAGTCCCTGTGCTCTGTAGCATGCTCCTCTGCTCCTGGGAAAGCCAGAGAAAACAAAGAGCAGCATTACCATAAGGTAAAAATTCTAGTGGGGGAGGGATATTTAGTGCTGGTTCTTGTGATCTTTACCATCTGTAGAACAGATGGAGCTTCATTATGAGGAAGGGAACACCTTGAGAAGCATTATAATCTCACACCAGCCTGGAGAGAAGCAAATCCTGACTGTAGTCGAGATCTCAGGAAGGATTTTGACTTGTTTTTATGAAGGTTTAAGGAGCAGGGAGAAGAGGCTAATGAATTGTTGGCCAAAAATGAAGCAGCCATTAATTTTGTTAGCATCTGAGACAAGAAGAGCAGGAAAAGCTTTATTTAGATCTCTGTCTGAAATAGCAAAGTATGTATTTTTTAATCCTCACACTTGCATCTCAGAGCTGAAGTCAGCTGGGTGGTTTTTGTTTGCAGGGTTTGGTGCAAATGCTTTTATTTTTGTTTGTTTAACCTTTGTGTCTGCACCCTTGATCTGCCCTTTGGAGCATCTCCGAGTCTGGCATTCTCACAAATCCCTAACTCACAGCAAATCTTAACTCTGCCCTCTGTGTTCTTCCTGCATTGGCATGCAAATAAGAAGGAAATTGCAGAATTCATCCAGCTCAAGAGAGGTGGATGCAGAACAGATCTGCAGGGAGGCTGTGCGGGCATTCCTGCCTCACATAGAGGGAGGGATCCTGCTGCAACAAGCCTCGTAATGGGGGGCTGGCAGCCCCTTACCCCCCTGGCATGTCTGCACCTGGCTTCTACACGGCAAAGCCATAAATCAGCTGCAGGACACACCACGGGCCCTTGGGTTCCTCCACCCTCCTGATAAAACAACAAAACCCAGCTGAACTTCAAGTGTGAAATGAAATCCAGGTGAGTTGAAGGGCTGCAGAGACGACAGCATAAAGTTCCAGATCCCTAAAAGGGTGATGAAATGAAGCTTTGGAAAAGCAGCCTTTGCACTTGATGATTTCCTAAGATTCCCTTTAGGCGGTTCACAGATATTCCTGAACACCCAAATTGGTGCCATTTACATAACTCAGTATATTCTTCTTGCTGTTGTATATCTGCTTTGTTTTCTGAGAAGCTGTTTGTGCTCCACTAGATACACAGCAAGGGACTGGGCATCAGGAGCCTAGGTATGGGTATTCTCTGGCTTCTCCCTGTGACTCAGTTCCTTACCACTCTTGTCTCTTCCTCCGTGTTTATGCACTGCCTAGCACAACAGAGCTTGGGGCTCAGCACAGCCTCTAGGAAGCAGCACCACAATACAATCAAGACATGCTCCTTTCAAAACTCTCCCACCTCCACGAATAGATGTGAGCTTGGTTCTGATCCAAGCAACCTTATCCGCAAAGTACAGAGAGAACCTGTCATGGTGTGAAATACTGAACTCTGCCTCTATTTGGAGGAAAGCCACAGTTTATCAAACTAGCACCACTAGGAGCAGATCCGTCTGCCTACCTAAATCCTCCTTGCTAGCTAATAGCAAGGCAGGGAGTTTTGTCTCATATATTTTTTATTTTTTAAAACTGAGATGATCATTTATTCAAAGTGTAATGACTGCAATAGATGGGACTTGTAACAGATTCAGAATTAACATAATGATATTTGATAATAATCATAACATTTCATAATATTGATTGCAAGAGAGAACTGACAGCACAAGAATATACCAGCTGTCTGTACGTGTAGCATCTCCCAGCTTTTAACTTTTTGTCTCCCAAAGAAAGTTATCGATTGAGAACTTTTTTTATCAGTTCATTTTCTTATTTATTTATTCAAGTTAGTTCATTCAAGCAGAGGGAGAGAGATGGCAAAATTGCAAGTATTTAAGTGGGAAGGGAGAGGGATTAAAACCACAGTCCTGGTCCAGACCATAGAATCACAGAATGGCTCAGGTTGAAAGGGACCTTAAATATCATTGAGCTCCAATGGCCTGCCATGGTCAGGGTTGCCAACCATTGGATCAGGCTGCCAAGGTGTATTTCCTGGTCTTGCTGTCTCCTGTCTGGCCGGGCACCAGCTCTCTGAAAAGGAAGACTGGATTCAGACCCCCTTGGACGTACATTGCTGTCCCACAGGCTCCAAGAGTCTGTACCCAACCTCATGGGTGGTTGCCCAGTGAAGTTGTGGATGTTGTCACCCTGGAGATGTTCAAGGCCAAGCTGGATGGGACTGCGAGCAACCTGGTCTAGTGGAAGGTGTCCCTGCCTATAGAGGGGAGTTGGAACTAGATGGTCTTAAAGGTCCCTTCCAACCCAAACAATTCCATGATTCTATGACTGTGGTCCTGCATGGAGCCAGGGGTTGGACTCCTTATGAATCCCTTCCAACTCAGGATATTCTATGACTCTGACTTCAGCTAGAATGCCCCAAGAGGCCTGGCATGGCTCATATCCACATCATTGCTACTTTTTTTTTCCCCCCTTTTTTCCTCTTTTCTTGGCCTCATAGTGGTTGTGTGCACCCTGCCTCCTGCCCACAGCCAGGTGCATGAGCTCCTGAGCCATGCCTGGGAGGGAGCCAATGAGGACGAATCCAAATCCAGTCCAGGACCTGCACTCCTGTTGCAACCCTGTGGGTCACCACAGGCCACCACGTGAACCTAGGCTCTATTTACGCATACACTTGGAGCCTGGATATCTCACCAGTCCTGATTCAATGGCCCATGTAATCCTTTGCTGGACAGAGCTGCTGCAGTAGTGGGAGACATTTTGTGGCCCGTGGCTTCCTCACAGGGAGTGGAGGGGCAGCTGGGAGTGAGGGAAAGGCTCTGCCCCAGAGAGTGGTGGACATGAAGTGGGCTGCCCTGGCTCAGAAAACATCTCAGAACTCTGAGACATATGGTCTGATTTTTGGGTGCTCCTGTGTGGAGCCAGAGGATGGATTCAATGACCCTTATAGGTCCCTTCCAACTCGGGGTATTCTATAATTCTTTGATTCATTTTTACCATGCATGTCTGCAGATGCCAGGTAGGGATTTAAGTTTTCAGGTACTCAGCATCTTGTGAAAATGTATGTGCATCAAAAAAACATTCTGAATCACTGATCACATCCAGTGAAGGGCCACAAAGATGATGGGGGCCTGGAGCATTTGTGCTGTGGGAAACCACTGCAACTCCTATCACGACATAGAGGTAGAAGTGCTTCCCAGTGCTGAGAAACAACTCTCTGTGAGCAGAGACATATGTGTATCAGAGAGCTCCCTGGAGCTGTCAGCCCCTTGTTTCAACACTTTACCTACATTCTGTCATAAGTTACATTGCAACCCTGGAAATTATCAATGAGGAGTTAGTTATGCTCATGGAACATAAGGATGTTGTGGCAACATCTGTGGTTTGCACTTTCTACCATACGATGGAGTTTAACAGCAATGTGAAATTGGGTTGAGATACATTATTTGGGAGAGAGAATGGGAAGAAAGGAGGGAGAGAGAGTCTGTTGATTGAAGAATCCCTCCAAAGAGCATGGGATAAGAAAATAAGGAAGCTGGTGGGACAGTCAGTCCCTGTTTGGCTAGCTGTCTGCAGATTGAAAAGATCAAATATTTACCTGTACTCCCAGTGCAGAGGAATTGCTGGATCTCTGGCTGAATGGGAGGAAAACAATTCCGAGCGCTGTTAAAATAACTTAATGCTTAATGCATAATGCAGTTTTCCAGCCCATGCTCTAGTATTCAACTACACCTATGCTGGGGAAAACTGTCATTGTCATAATTTCCCTCCTTGGAGAAAGGTGAGCAGGGGAAGAAGATGTACATTGGGATGCTTGGCTTCTTGGGCTGGTGGATGTAAAACGAGCAGAACTGCATCAAGCACTGTGGGTGAAAGAAGAACGAAGCTCCAAAGACATGTTGTGCTTTAGTGTGTTGTGCTCTGGCCTTTTAGAGCCTTGGTGAAATCCTGAAGCTTTCACCTAATGTTGATTTGTCCTTGCTCAGGGAAAACATTCTCTTATTGCGGTAGATAAGTTGCCAGAGGAAATTCTTAAGGATTTGTCTGATAATGAAAAGATGATAGGAATGGCTGTGTAAAAAGCCTAAAATGGTAAGAAAGTAGCAGCAGAGTGGTTTGAGAATAATACATTCGTTTCTCTGTGTGTGTAGCTCCACTGCATCTTTTGTGTAGATTCTCAGCATTCCTGGAAAAGGAGAATATCAAGCAAAGGTGACATTTCCAGGAATCTCTTTGAAAAGAATCATCCTCGTATTCATTCACTGGAGACTGCCAGTATACTTGTGATTGAAATTGTAAAGCCTTTTGAGAGAGCAATTGAATTAAAGTTTGCAGTTGTTGGTCTGCAAGACAGGGAACTTTCCCAAACATGTTGTGCTATAGTCTCTTCCTCTCCTTTTCCCCATTGGTCCAAAAGTTGCTGCTAGAATTGGTAACACTAAATATTAATAGAATTGTTGATTTTAAATAATTGGTCTCTGCCCTACATAGTTTCTATTAGAAACTAGACCTGAACTAGATTCTAAACACAAGAAATGGCCGATGTTGACCAGAAATGCCTAAAATGTTATTCAGTGAAGACATACAGATGTTTACTGCAGTGATTTTTTTTCTTCTATCTATCTATCTATCTATCCATCTATCTATCTATCTATCTATCTATCCATCTATCTATCTATTTTGGATGTTCAAATATTCAAAGCAGTACATTAAACATATCCTCTGGTTATTTCTTTGTGGATCCAATAATCGAATATGTGACCCAGTGGGGGTAGAACAAAAAAAAGGAGGGTTCATGACTGAGAATGAGGGGGGAGCTTTTTGCTCTCAGCAAACTCTTCCAGGCTTAAATTCCTGTAGCAGGCCATCAGGTCACAGTCCCCACTAATGATCTACAGGCTACAGTTTTTCATGCAAAGTACTTTTAAGTCACATGTGTTTCAGTTCTCTTGAGGGACTATGGAGAAGCCAGTTGGGAAGATCTGTTGCCATTCAGCCTGTGTACAGCCGCAAAGTTCAGTTGTATTCAGCCCTCCAGTAGGCACTGATTTATTGAAGAGGACTGAATACACTAGAGATAGACTGCTGGAGAAGAAAGAATACATAAAAACAGAGAGAAACTCTAGAGAAACCACAGTCAAAATGGAAACCAGGGCTGGTTTTAGCTAATAACCTGAGCACTGGAAGAATGCCAGGAGACAATGTGATATGGGGATCTTTCTAGCGTGTAGACTCGTTGATAGGATGGCCTAAGTTCTTTAGATGAAATATCAGAGAGAAAAATGCACCTGCGGGGACAAAAGTTTGGTGTAGTGAGATCTGAATGCCTTGTTGGAGAGCCCTGCCTCGCTTGGTTGCAGAAGCAGCCTGAGTTGATCAAGCTTCCAACTTGGAAGCCTGGAGGAGAGGCCTAGTGAGGAATCCTAAAATTGCTTTGTTCCAACACTGGTTCCAGGAGAGGATGAGTTGAGATCCTTGCTCTTCCATATGGAGAAAGATCCCCAGGAGGAGGAGGAGGAGTAAAGCAAAAGCAGAGCAGAGAGAAGGGAGGTTAAGTGAGCTGCTGAATGCACCCTGGTCTCTGCTTCTCATGCTAAGAAGCAATTGAAATATTAAAGGTAATAAAACATGATTTAGTTCATGCTGTGAACTTCAGTTATTTACTTCAGTTCACGCTTTGCATTTTATCTGCTGGGCCTCAGACTGTCTATGTTGATAAATCATAGTGTTCCAAGTACAGAAGGGGGGGGGGGGGGGAGGGGAGGTAGAACAATTTATTTTGTAAGTATTCAATTATGAAAGTAGGGGAGGAGGGAAAAATGCATGAATCAAAAAAAAAATTTCTGGAGTTATAAATAATTCTAGTGTCATCCTTATTTTACCCTTTCTCAGCCAGAGATCCTTATCACCATTTTAAGGACAGAAATAGCAACTTGTCCAAGAAGGCAGGAATAAACATGAAGTTTCTGACTGTTGCTGAGCTTGTCCCCTCGGTAAAGTGACCATTTTCTGCAAGGCTCTCAGCTAACTAGAGGAGCTGCTGCTGCATCTTTAGGGGGCTACCCTTAAAATGATGAATGGTGACACTAATTGATGGAGGCCCTGATAATTAAATGGAAGGTTGAAAGTGATATCCTTTTTTTTTTTTTTTCTTGTATTTCTGTCTTTTTGCCACCCCCAACAAAGGATAAAATGTCACTCATAACTTCTACTCTGCAGAGCTTCATCAATTTATCTCTGTTTTAAATGTTATTTGAATGTTAGATCTTTACATTTGCTTTTCTCTATTTAAGAAAAAAAGACAAACCAATCATAATAGGCATAAAACTGTCACGAGAAGGTCATAAATTGCATATTGCTTACTGAAAGAAAGGGGACATCTCCCATCCTGTCTGTTAAATAAATACTGCAGGAAGTTTCTCTATCTTGCTGGTGTTTATACATTCTCAAGTGTGCTCAGGCTGGTACAAAGAGCCAGATTGACAACTCTGCTTGCTGCTGAAACAGTGACAGCAAAGACTTCAGGCAGGGTGAGACACCATCATGCTAATACATTTCAAGCCTGTTTTGGACCAGGTTGGGATGAAAGAAAATTTGTGGAGTGAAAGGACTGGTGTATGGCCCACAAAAATGTTTGTCTCTTTAGCCTAACATAGATGGTGACGGTATGTGCCAGATTACAAGGGGGAAAAAAAAAGGAAAAGAAAATGAAAATAGGAAAAGAAAATAGAAAAGGAAAAAGAAAAAAGAAAAAGAGTAAGAAAAAAAAGAAAGAGAGAAAGAAAAGGAGAAAAAAAGAAAAAAAGAGAGAAAAAGAAAAAGAAAAAGAAAAAGAAAGAGGAAAAGGAAAACAATGTAAAGAAAAAGGAAAAAGAAAGAGAAAGAGAAAAGGAAAAAGAAAAGAGAAATGGAGAAAGAAAAAGGAAAAAAAGAAAAAAGAAAAAGTCTTCATTAGAATAATTACTAAGCTAAGACTTGGCCAAGGCTTACAAATACAATGATTTCAGGGCGATTGGATGCCACAGTTTGTGTGTGCGCAAACTGAAACACCTTAGAGATCTAATTTTCCAAGAGCACAGAACACTCCTTTTCTATGAAAATCATGCTCCTTACACATGCCTCTCCCCCAAAACCTAAATAACCCTTCTGGATATCCAGCTTACATACAAACAAGACAAGAAAAAGCCAATAGCTTGTGGGAAGTAGGAAGTTTCTCTCTGTAAATTGCCTTTGGATCCTGCCCAACTAAACATTAATTAAAGAGGAACAAAATCCCTAGATCCACAGCTTTCTAGAAAGTCCTTTTGGAACCTGAATGTCTGCTTGGGACTGAAAAATATTCCCAGCTCCTGAGTGAAATAGGTAGCTTAGGTGGTTTTCCTGCTGCTCCTGGTTTTGTCAGAGTGAGGGGTTTAAAACTATCCAGAAACTCATTAGTTCTACTGAACCGGGGTTGAGTCCATTCTGCTGCTGTGTGAATGTTTCCACAGACATGAGTGTATGCCCAGGGGATGGTGTGGGTGCACTGCTGTGAGGTCTGTACCAGGCAGAGCACCTGCAGAAAGGGGATCCCAACCGTGTTGCTTCATCAGCTCTTCCAATTAGTTGCATCTAATTGTCAGGGAAAGCAATAGCAACTGCTGAGTAAACGAACTGGCAAGAGGTGATCAAGAGATAATGCAGCTTTCAAACCCTTACGACTTTGTGATATGAAAGAGAAGGAAAGAAAACAAGGAATGAGCAAATGTCCACACCTGCACAGCTTACCTTCCCATCCTCAGGAACTGAAACAGTTGGAGTGCAAAGAGGAGAGCTCCTACAGAAAGTGTAGATACATCATCAGAAATAAACCCTGCACTGAAGAGCCTTCAGTGAGATAAAGGAGTGGAGAAGGGATAAGAGAAGTGCTGAATCCTTATCCCTATAGCTTCATGAAGCTCCAGTTGGATGAATTATTGTGCACCTCTTTGTGCAGGAAGTGCATGACAGAGCCTTAAATTGAACCCACAGCTTCACATTTAGCTCTACTTGCAAGGCAAGAGTCTAACTAAAATTAGACCAAACAGTCTAAAGTTAGACCAGACTGTTGCATGTGCCTAATTTTCCTTTGAATGCTTAGGAGTTAGTCTAGGCATTCATGAACAGCAAATACAGTCCCCTGCCTTTTAAATGACCTGGTTCCAAGCCATCTTCAAACCACTAGATATTTTGCTTAATTCTAATCTCGTCCATTACTGACCAGCTGCTTTCACATCAGGAGTGCCTCCAGCTTACCCTGAGCAATGATGCTGTCCTGAGTTGCAACATTATGGCTGATGATTATCACAAAATCTTCTCTCAGGTTCACTTGTGGCCTTTTCTTTTACACGTTCTTTTTGTTCCTGCTAATGATAAGTCTATGCTGCTGGGAAGCAGAACACACTCATATGGCGTGATGTCTCCCTAATTCTTTGTGATGGAAGGAGGCAAGAAAACTTGGGTGCACGAATGAGCCTGAAATGAAAAAATGTAGATTGAAATGCTGTAGACAAAATGCTACCCATCCAAAAGCCATGAGCTCTAGAGACCGTCTTACAAAGCACGTGCTCTTGGGGAGGAATAAGTATTGATGTCTTTCCTGGCAGATATACAGGCAATTCCAGTTCAGATGTTGTGTTTGTACCCACCAGACACTTTGCCAAGTTCCAGTGAGCCAAGGAAATGCTTGGCTGAACATAAGAGTTATTTGGGGTTTGAGTCATGGTGGAAATGAACCTCCCTGAACCTTGAGGCCCCAGCCAGGATTGTGAAATCGCTCTGTGTCTGGAGATCTCTCCTCTTCCATGAATAACAGCTTTGCTCAGTTGACTTTTGGAATCCATCTTTTTTGTCCTAATAATTCTACAGCAACTTCTTGGGGGAATTTATCTTAATCCACAACATGCTCATGTTTCTGTTTGTCCTAATCTAAATTTAGGCTAAGAGAAAGCTACAATCCATCCCTACTGAAAGAAGAGCTAAGAGGGAGCTTTTACTATTTGCACAGGCTAATGGAGATACATCTCCTAATTCCTTCTTTGCCTCACAGATTGAAGCCGCTTCTTGCTTGCTGTTAAAGCTGGTAACTGATTATAAAGGTAGCAATTATTTTTACATCCCTGGATGCCCAGAACAGAGGCTAGGCAGGGAGCCTCATTACTAAACAGTTTTAAATATTTATTCATGTATGTAAATTCCACTGGTCAAAATCTTGACACATTCACAGCATCACATATTTCATTCAGTTTATCCTCTGTAATTGTTACCAACTGCTCAACAGCTCTGAACGATGAGTCCCATTGAGAGCAGGAGGTACAATAAGCGTAGTGGCTGTTGCTACATAAATTACCCAAGAAGCCTGAGGACTGCAAAAGTCCTTCTTAGATTTGAGCTTGGAGCACGGAGAGTGCTGCTGAAAAGTAGTTTGGTGGTTTTGGCTTTCACACCCAGTGTTTACACATGTGTCTTGTTACCCAATCTTCCTGAGGTAAAGATGGATGGCACAAAGAGTTAAAGAGAACACAAGGTAGAAGAGGTCTGTAGGAGTCACTGCTATAATCAATAAACTTGCTGTTATGATTCCTCTTTTTTTGAAAATTTATGATACACAATCACAACATGCAGCTAGTAGGAGCTGATCTAGAAAGCCATACGCGCATCATATTTTAGGAACAAAAGTTTTAATGGGGACATACACAAGAATGGGAAGAGATTGAAAAGTAATAGATTAACATATATCATGTTTTTTTGGTTAAAATTTATCTCCTGATTCTTCATCTCTGGAAACAATTTTGTCGCGACAGACTACAATCAAAAGGACTAGTTCTGTGCAACTTCAAGGCCTTATTAGCTCAGAATCTGAAGCAGTGGGCATTTCAACACCCATAATTTTCCCTAGGCTATGCTCGCATCAGTGGCCCTGGCATCATTGGAAACACCTGGCAGCTAACCCTGAACTGCGTGGCACTGGTGCTGCAGAGCCAGCAGTCCTCTGCAGTGGTGCAGTCAAACATAAGCCCAAGAAAATGGCATTTTCACATGTTACTGGGACCATGTGCTGTTTACTTACTTACTTCTTGGATATATCAGTGTTGAAATTACCCACTGTGTTCTCAGTGCTGTGCCCCAACGTGCTGCCTCCCTCTTAAAGCATCAGCCAGTTCAGCCAAGGGAGAGAGAACCCTCGGAGAGATCTGAGCATTAATAAGATGCAGATTATGCCTTCCACCTTCACACAGGGCAATTTGGAAGACACTACCAAACATGTTGATAGATGAAATAAAGAGTTGAGTTTTTTCATGAGGCCAATCAACACCAGAACAGGAAAGAAGAACAAAACACCCAAGGTTTTTTAACATATCTACAACTTGCTTGTTGCTTTAAGCAAGACACAAGCATTGAATTGAAGCCCAGAGGAGGTGGAAGAATTCAAACATTATTACTACGTGCCACAAGTAATCACAGACTAGAGACTTACACTGGGGAACCAAAAAGTGAATGGCTGGAGTCTCAAGCCCAAACAAGTGAAAAGTAATCAGGAGGCTGGATCTCATGGAAAGAAAATAGTGAAGAGACTTGCACTCCCATTGAAAAACAAACAAAACTGATCTTGGCACAAAACTTATCTTGGCCTTATTATTACTGCCTAAACTTTAAGAACTGCACGCTAATGATTATCATTTCATTGTGGAAGGAGAGTGACTGCTTCGGGCTTTGGCTGAAATTATAGCATCTTGTCTCCACATAGCACTCCTCTGCATCTCCAGGCATGCTGCTTATGTGGCAAGGGGCCATCACTGAAACCTTGACACGGCCACCACTTGCTACGGACAAGATATGCTTGCTGTGCTGATGTTCATGATTCTTTGACATTTGTTCTTTTTTTATTGTTTTCTTTGAACTAGGTGATGTTAGAGTGAAAGCATATGTTGTCTGTTTTTATAAAGAAAATCATGACCAACCAGCTCATATAAATTACAGCTGGTCTTGTAACTTCTCATTAGCACGAGTGAATTTGAGAGCGTGTGGCTTGCACTCACCCTGACAAGGTTCTTACATCGTGTCTGTCTCCAGAACAGGCTTCCAAACAAACGAGTTTTGTCCTTCTGCTCTCCCATGATGTAACCTGGCCCATCCACTGAGTTCAGGCTGCATCACAAGCTTAGCAGGAATTACTGCAAAGAGAAGAGTGCATAAATGATTAAAAGGAGACTTGACCAGATAAGATATGAAAGCATTTGACAAAAAAAAGTCCATGTTGCTGTCATAGTAATTAATGGTGAAGAGCATTTTGGTGCCATGAGTATTGTACTTAAGGAATTATATCAGCGTGTTAAAAAATGCATCATGAGAGGGCACATTTCTTTTGACTTACTTTCAGATAGGAACAACTAATAGTACAAAGGCATAAAAGTGTGTCAGCAAGGAATATCATCCTTTCTTCTTGTAGTTTGCTGTAACCAGACACAATTACCAGAGGTCTGAGGGTGTGCCCTGTGGTTAAATTTAAGCTTATCAAGATTTTAGCCATACTGTTTGGTGTTGCAAACAGCGTACTGGATGTCACATACGGACACGCTCAACAGAAAAATCAAACCTTTGCAAAGATTTCACGTGGAAGTGAAGGTGTTTGGCCACATCTTTCATATGAATGGATATTAGGAAAAAATTCATCTCCAGAAGAGCAGTCAAGCACTGGCACGGGCTGCCCAGGGCAGTGGTGGAGTTACCATCCCTGGAGGCTTTCATGGACCATGGAGGTGTGGCACTGAGTGGCATGGTTTAGTGGGCAATATTGGTGGTAGGTGCATGGTTAAACTATACAATCTTAGAGGGCCTTTCCAACCTTAATATTTTATAATTCTACGATTCTGTAATACCATGTGGTGTCCAGCTCTCATCGTTCAAGTTGATCTCCAAAAGTCTTCAGAAGAATTACAAATAAATGGTGATAAAAATAGGTTGCTTAAACTATATTAAAATTTTTTTGTACAAGGAGGCTCCATCTGCACTAGTAAATTGAAATGGTCCGATCTGTAGGGACAGGCAGCCCAGTTCTCCTGTGAGTAGCTAAGCTCTTCTACCGCAAAACAGCCAGGTCTGCTCTCTGCTGCCTCTTGGCAATTCCTGCTTAGATGTGTCCTGGGGGTGGTTTAACATCTTCTCTAAGGGAGAAGTTAGAGGACAGGTGAAAAAAGTCATTTGTAGTTCAGCTTAACCTGAGCCTGCATTAGGACTGAGCATCTTTCTTCCAGCCCCAGAGTTTTCAGTTCTGTTAGTTTATAAATACATCGCCACTTACTCTAAGATGTGCTATAGTTTTTCTCAGTGTTTTTCAAGTTTTACCTTTAAGCCACTTCTGAAGTGGCTGCAGGAGGTGGTGAAGTAATCCTTGTTCATAACAATCTTTGTATTGTATGTCTGCACACCATGTCCCTTGGGATCCAGCCTCGGTATTGGATATGTACTAGACATGACTATTTTAGCCATCACTTTTCTACTCAAGCTGTAGGATGCTGCTCTGCTCTCCCTTTCATTTGATGGCATCATCTTCTTCCAGATTTTTTGTTTTGTGTTGAGGAATGTTCCTTGATTCTGAACTGAATAGAGAGGTCACTAATGGAAACTCTGCATCCAAAATGCTGGGGAGTGAAAGAAAAACTACCCAGCTTTGAGGGACAACTTCTGGTTGTGAGGATATGTTATGAAACTGGCCTTCATTTCTATGCCTGTAGCAAGGGAGACCACCATGTAAATACAGAGACAAAGACAAGCCCAGTCTGTGCACATCAGCTTTCTGACTAATTCTCCAATGACCTGTTGCTTGAGCAGCGACTTACACTAACCAGGGTGTGCTGGCATTTAACATCCACTCTGTGTGGCTATTGATCTTCACAGGTCAGCAGCCCCACTGCCTGCAAAGAATCATGAAATCATTAAGGTTGGAAAGATCATTAAGATCATGTAGTCCAACATAGCATCTTAGAAAAGAAGTTGAGAAAGGAGTATGAGTGACACCAGGGGACAAAGCTGCCATCTGGGGGCTGAGGCTCTGAAAGAACAAACATTTTAGTTGAGCTTTGTGTGCTTCCCCACTAAGTGTTAGATACTAAGTCTGATTAATACAGTCTTCTCTTGCTTTGTCATCAAAACCTTTGGTGGTGTCTAAATTCATGAAAAACATGTTTCTTTTACCAACAAATTGATTTGATTTTCTTTGATAAATTATGAGTTACCATAAAAGAAGAAGCACTCTGTGTGCCTGGTGACAACTTCCTTTGAGGTAGAGTGTATTAATCTACATACCACATGTGCTTTGAAGTCAGAACAAAATCCTGAATCGTGATGTGTGTGCATGATAAAGAGACAGACGGCGAGGTCAATTCTGCTGTGCTGTATCTTTGTAAATTCGAATCAATGCCAAGGCTGCAACTACGATCAAGATTGGGCCCACTGTGTTATCTCCAGGCATACCCCATGCTCAGTAGGATGCAAGAGAAAAGAAAGAAGTGAAAATTCCCCATTTTAGCTGTCTGCCATCTCCTTGGTGAAATGTGCCTTGACCAGAGGACAGTCTTGCACGTTAAAGGTAATATTGTGTATCTGTATAGAACAGCTTAAAGTGAACTGGAAATAAAGAAACTCAAACAAAGCAGTTATGATTGTAAATATCAGTGTGACACAGGTGAAATAACTCAAAATGCTTTTTACTGACAAAGCATAGGCAATATATAGAGCCTATTTCTCCACTCATACCAGTTTAGCAACCTCATAACTCACTGGATGGCAACAGAAAAAATCTTGATTTGTGCTGGTTCAAGAGGGCCAGGCAGTTACCCAAATTTCTCTGTCCAGCTCCCTCATTTGCTTTTACCATAATCTATCCTTCCCAAAGCTGCTGTTGCTGAAGCCTGTTGTTCCTGCTCTGACAGCTCCAGTGCTGCACACGGAAGCTGTGGGTGCCCCATCCCTGAAGGTGTTCAAGGCCCTGGGCAACCTGATGTAGTGGGTAGCAACCCTGACCACAATAGAGTGGTTGGAACCAAATGATCGTTAAGGTCCTTTCCAACCCAAGCCATTCTATGATTCCACTACTCACTATTCCTCACTTTTCTTGCTGTGATCTCCCACTCTCTCTCCTTGGCCAAAGCATGTACCTCATGTACATCGTAACTTGCCTTACTATTTATACTTCCCAGGTGTCTTCTAGCACACCTTGGTCAAGTAAAGCTACTGGGGTAGAAGGAGGTGGAAAAATGATCACAGGCATATGCTTGGATAAGATGAGAAAACCACAGAATAAAATACAGAGGTGGGGATATCATTAGAAAGGACTGTTTTTGTTACTGTCATTGCTGGGATCCATACCACAGCCCACAATACTCAAAGCCACAGAAGCAATAAATCCATGTCCAGTGAGCGGGCTCTCACATGCAGCCTGGTGAGGATGTGGTCTGGGATGGATGGAGGCATGGTATCTCCACCCAGCATGGAATCACTGAGGCTGGAAGATGTCTTTGAAGATCACTTGGTCCTATCCCCCTGCTCAGAGCAGGGTCAGCAAGGGCAAGATATGCAGGGCTTTGTCTGCTGGACTTTTGAGTGTCTCCAAAGAAGGAGATTACACCACCTCTCTGTGCAACCTGAGCAAGTGTTTGATCAACCTTAATGTAAAAAAGACTCCTTTGAGTTTAAGTGGAATTTCCTGATTTAAATGTATGCCCATTACCTCTTGTCCTGTCATTGGATAATCACTGTGTTGAATCTGGCTTTGTCTTCTTTATGCCGCAATAGGTATTCATACACATTGATACAAAGTCCCTTCTCTTCTCAAGGCTGAGCAGTCCCAGCTCTTGCAGCCTCTCCTCTCCAATTCCTTAATCGCTTTTATAGCCCTTCAGTAGACTCACTCCAGTACGTTCTTTTCATACTGATGAGACCAGAAGTGGACTCAGCCCTGCAGATATGTCTGAGTAGTGCAGAGGAGAAGGATCACCTCTTTCAACCTGGTGCTGTCACAGGGGGCTGTTGGCTTACCTTGTGGCAATGGAGCATTGCTGACTTATGTTGGACTTAGAACCCCAGGTCAGTTTCTGCCATGCTGCCTTCCAGCTGGCTGGCTCCCAGCATATAGTGGTGTATGAGTTTTTTCCTCTTCAGATGCAGGAGCTGAAATGTCTCTTTCTTAAAGTTCATGAGATTCCTACTGGTCATTTCTCTAGCCTGTTGATGTCTCTCTAAATAGCAGCAGAGCCATCAGCCAATCCTCCCTGTTTTCCGTCATCTGCAACTTTGCTGATGGTCCACTCTGTCCTAACATTTGGGTAATTATTGAAGTTGCTGAACAGTATGGTCTCCACTAGTGTCTGGCCTCCATTTTGTGCTGCTGACCACAACTGCTTGGCTTTAGGTGCACTGCCAGGTCTCAGTCTACCTCACTACACACTTATCTAGCCTATACTTCATCAGTTTGTCAGTACAGGTGTAATATGAGTCACCGTCACAGGCCTTGTTAAAATGGCAATAAACAACATCCACTGCTCTCTCCTCAGCCGCCAAGCCAGTCATCTCATGATAAATGACTATTGGTTTGGTCAGACAGGATTTCCTCTTCACAAGTCCAAGCTACTTTCCCCCAGTCATGTTTTCATCCTTCTCATGGAAATGGATCCAGGAAGTTTTGTACCATCATCATCTTGAGGTTCAAGGTGAACCCAAGTGGCCAATGAATCCCTGGGATCCTTCTTTCCCTTTTTGAAGTCAGGAATGACGTTTGTTTTCTTCCACTCCTCAGGAACCTCTCTCAGTCACCAATGACATTTCAAAGATAATGGAGTAGGCTCTCAGTGTCATTGGTCAGATCCTTCAATACTCATGAGTGTGTTCCATGAAGTTTCATGGACTTCATTTTAAGTGTTTCCTAGCCTGATCCTTCTGTACAGAGGACGGGTCTTGGTGTCTCAATCCACACTTTCCTACTGGTCTCGTGGTCCTGGGTTTCCTGAAGACAAGACTTACCAGGTAAAAACCAGTAAAGATCCTTCAGCACAACATCCAGCAGTGAATGAAAATGCAGATTCCCATCTTTTTTCTTTGTAAATATTTTTTTTTTTTAAGTATATAAATGGAGATTAAACTAAGTAGCACATAGAAGCCAATTTTAAGAAGATAATTATTCGGTTAGATCCTCCCTAATGCTTGTGAGATTGCAAAAAAAATTCTTTTCTTGTTAGAATAGGAATCTCTTTGACTTATCAAGAATGTTTCAATGACACAGTCTAGTCTTCTGCATTTTCCTTCCATGCCTATAAATACTGTAGAGTCTCGTTTATAAATACTGCAAAGGCTTGCCTATAAATACTGTAATCTTACTTACGCAGAAGTCAGTTGGGGTCTTCAAATAGTTTCCCTTTATACATACCTCATGGTATTATTTGGGGTTCTTCTCAGCATGTGATAGCAAGAGAAGCAACCAGGAAGGCAAAGATGCAATCTGTATGTTGGATCTATTTCAGCAATTATTTTGGTGTGCGTTATATGTAAGAGATCGTTTGCATCTACACCATCTTCGGCTTTTCATTTAATTTTTTTAAATATAAATATATAAATATATATATATATTCGAAGGGTGGGTGAGAGAGGAAAGAATTTGTTTGGGATCTTATCAAGAAATAAAAGAACACACAATACATCTTATGAAAGAAGAAGCATACTGTGCCTTTTTTTTTTTTTTTTTCCCACTGGCCTACTGCCTAAGGGAAACATTCACTGGCAAATCTAAAACTTGTTCAAAACCCTTTGGAGAAGCAGACTATTATTAAATTATTTATTTTATCTTTGAAGTGCTTCCATTTTTACACTGTTAAGGATTTCTCTGTAAAAGCCAGGGTGCCTGAGAATGTTTGGCCTGTAGTGATCTTTGAAACATAAGCCTCTTCTTTTTTCCCGCCCCCCCCTCTCTGTCTTTTCTTTTTCCCCAGTTTCTCAGTATGAATGATGATCTGTCTGATGTGGAGTGCCTGTACCCACTGGGGAAATTTTAGGAGACCTTTAGTAGCTGGAGACAACCAACGCCTGATTTGCTCCGTGTTTGCTTAATATTTTTAAGAGAAACAAACCTGGCAGAATCAAAAGGGTGGGAGACATATTCAAATGCTCTCAAGCGATTATTAAAATGTTATGCAATTAACTGTTAAGATCATGCCTGTAGCAGCATCTTTTGAAATACCTGTGCTAGCAGCACCTTCTGAAAACAGCACAGGGAAATAATCCATTTGCAAGGCTACCTGCCATTAAGACATACACATTGCAGACCCCGTATAGTGGGAGAACTCCCACTGACTTGCATGGGCTTAGATGGTGCCTGAGGAGAACTCTGCTGTGGTTCCTCAACATGATCCTTGCAGATTCAAAGAATGGAGAATCACATTGCTATATGATGAGCGTAGTGCTTCATGCTGGAGTTACTCCAAGGTGACTGCAGCAGAGCTAATGGGGCTGAGCCCTCTGTGGGTGATGGGTATGGGGAGGGATGCTATGCTGGATGCTGGATGTGGTGCTGCTGCCAACAGGAGCTGCACTGCTTGAATAGACCAGGACCATCGCTGGTTCTACAGGTTTTTTTTACCAGGCTGCAGAAAAAGAGGACACAATGTACAATGTCTTTTATAGCAATATTATGGGATAAATCTGCCTTCAGCAGTGAGAAATTAGCACAGGGGTGATCACAGGATGGATTAGGCTGGACGGGATCTCAAAGATAAGCCAGTTCCAGTCCCTCTGCCATGGGCTGGCTGGCCGCTATCGGCTCAGGCTGCCCAGGGCTCCATCCAGCCTGGCCTTGAGCATCTCCAAGGATGGGGCACCCGCAGCTCTCTGGGCAGCCTGTGCCAGTGCCTCGCCACTGTCTCAGTGAAAAATATCCCTCTGACATCTAATCTAAATCTCCCTTCTTTTAACTTAAAACCATCCCCCCTTGTCCTATCACTATCTACCTATGTAAAATGATTTCGCTCCTGCTTCTATGCTCCCTTTATGTATCGGCAGGCCATAATGGGAGAGGTAGGACATCCTACAGCGAAGGGGTTGCTGACGCAGTTGATGTTGCTCCCTGCAGTGTGTAATATGCCAGCTAGTACCAACCCATAATGCTCACTGGTCTTCACTGAGATGCGTTGTGGGGAATTTCTAGCTCCCAAGATTACTGGTAGTGAGATGCTTTCCCTTTTATCTAGCTTTCTGATTGAAGGGCACAGCTAAAATGCACTGAAAGCTTGTACATTTATATCTCCGAACTTCATTTCACAAGGGAGAGCTTCAGCGTTGCTCTGTTTTGTCTTGTGCAGCCTCCTTCTTGCTGTCTTAACTGCATATGATGATTAGGTAAATGAGTCTCTTCTTTCCTGTAAGTAATGGGCATTTTCACTCTTCAGAGCAGACTGGGTTGCACTGGATCATCTCACGCTTTTTGCACTCAGCATATTGCCTGTCATTAGAAATCTGCTCATCTTCTCTTCATTTCTAAGGCCAGTTAAGTGCACATGGCTGTAAATGCCTTCCAGGTGCTGTCTCTGCTCCCGCAGCTCTACTTCTACAAAATATTCAGAAAATAACGTGCTGGAAGCGCAGCTTGGGATGGGTTGCCCTAAGTCCAAAGCCACGCTTTCAGGTCAGATCAGTCACCTCTGCAGATCTGAATTTGAGCAGTTGCATATCTGCCCTCTCACGAACAGCCAGGATGGAAATTATCTTCGCCGTTATGGGAAGCCTAAATCCATGGTCTGGCAGAACAATCTCTGATATGAGGTTAGTCTGTGAATAGTTCTGAACAACTGTTGAGCCCCTAGCAGACCAATGCTGCACATCCTGTGGTCTTAAATCCAGAACTTTGACCCCAAAGCCAGAAGAGGCCAATCATACAACCAAGGTTTAAGGCTGCTACAGATTCTGTATTATCTGGGAGTTGGACTAGATGACCTTTAATGGTACCTTCCAACTCAAACGATTCTACGATTCTGTGATTATGATGAGGAAGCATGGGTCTGCAGTGCCAGGTGTCCACACTTTATTTTTCATGACATAACTTCAGTAAGTGCAAATAACAACTGTGGGACAGAAAAAAACAATATCGAAACGTTAATAATTCAGAGGTTTGTGTTACTGTGAGCAGCCAAGACAACAGGCCAGCCTGTGGTTTCTGAGAAAGCAGTGAGAATTGGTGAGGCCGCATTTCAGCCCTTAAAAAGGACGAGTTTGGAAAAGTCCTGCTAAAATCGAAGGAATTGCATGTGCTTGTGGGTGTCCCTAAGGCAACTGCTTCTGATAGACTGAGAGGTTGACAGAGCAGGGTACAAGGAGAGAAAAGCCATTTTCCTCATGTACAACATAAAACCCAGAGCCAATAAACAGCATTATATTTATGTTCCCCGAATAACGGGATTTTTTTTTTTCAGGTTTTTAGCATTTTCATCTGCTACTTGCAGAGCCCTACACTCGAGCTCCCTCTTAGCAGATGGAAATTGAAGGGAAAAAAAAAAAAAAGAAAGAAAGAAAAAAAAAAGACGGTATGTGCTGGCATATCCATATGGCATTCAAGTGAGAAATCACTTGGAACACAGGGCCTCTTGTGGGGTCACAGCCTCCATACGTTCTTTGATGGGTGCAAAGGGTCCAGAAACTTGTTGCTGCCGTAGCAGCGGGGGAAAAGGTTTGGTTCAGCATGGGCTGAAAATCTCTGCTGGAGGAGGAGGAGAAGACATGAGCTATGAACAGCCCTCAAGGTATTTAGATCCCTACCTGCCCTTGAAATCTTGGGCACCATTGAGAATCTGGACCTGAGTGCTTTTGAATGATTTCCAGCCTCATGCTGAAAAACGATAATTACAACAGAGCAGATATACTCTGGCTTTATCGTGTGTGATAAGCCTGATCTGAGTGAGGCTTTCCAGCACAGAGGATCTGCAGAGGATGCTGCGTGCCGTGTGGGGAGAGTTTGGGCGATGCAGGAGCCTCATGTGGGCTTTCTGTCTTATTAGGAGTACGTGTGAAGACTGCATGTGCTACAGCAAGAGAATGAGTGGATAAAAGACACCTTCACACATTGTTCTGTGCAGCTCGGCACTCTGTTCAAGTCTTCTGAGCAGCTACATGAATGCCAAAGACTGACTTCGAGTTGAGTCTTTTCTCTTGTCCCCCTACGTTATGTAAACCTGCTCTAGAGTCATCTGGTACATCCATCTTCAGATCTTCATTGACTCCGGCAGGTTTGGCATCAGTCCTGCGTGCGTAAAGATCTGTCTATGTAACTCTCCTATCTGTTTACATATCTGTCTTATGTATTTATTTTCCCTAGTACCCACCACTGCAATGTCTAAGGCAGGAATCATCCTCCACAATGCCAATTTCTTTTGGCTTCTTTCCTGTACGTGTTTGGCTTTGCACTTTTCCTCTGAAATTGTGGCTGGGATTCTCAGTTATCCTGAGATGTTGCTCTAGCTCTACTCCAAGGCTCTACCGCCAGCTTCCATGGGAGTAGACCCAAAATCAGGCTGAGCTTTTCTGGGTATCCTGCCCTACAGCAGAGTTTGGGGTTACAGTGCACCCTCAGATCCTATAACAAGCAAAAACAAGTGGAATGTGGTTTTTCCAGAAAATCAGAGAGGCTTCAGAGACTGCAGATGCTTTCCTACCTGGCCAGGCTTGGTATCAGTTGTTGCTTCTCTTCTTAGGAGTTAAAATAGCTGTGAGGAACACATATTTTTTGAAAACAGAATAGAATAGAATTTGCAGAAAGAAAACTGTATTCAAAACTTTGTTCTACATCATAAACACAACCCTAACCTGCCAAGCATATGAATGTGTTGTGGGAAAAAAAAATCCATTTGTTCATATTCAGAGTGCCAAGGGGACGTTGTGAAGTCCCAGGCTGTGGAGAGTCCAAGGCTCTTTAGGAGGTTCAGCCTCTCACCAGCAGGTTGCTGTGATCCTTCCCAAGCTCCTTCACAGCCAAAACCTACCACCACCAATGCCCCAAGCCCACTCATGCAATGGGAAGCCTTGGACTGACCTCCAGCTCCATGGAAGCTTCCAGGAATTCAGCATTGGCCATTCAGCTCCAGGGCAGCTGACAGACATCATAGCTCCATGCCCCTCAGAACTCCCTCCCAAAAAGCTGCTTGTTTACATGCCATTATGTTAAAGACTAATCTTTGTTACAAGTGCTGACACAGATTTTTCATTAGTAAGCACCTCTGAACTTGAGTGGCTCCAGGTCAAGTCAGTTGTTACTTCTAATTTTTCAAGAGGAAAGAGCTTTTTGAAATATTGCCCTTCTCTATTTCTTTGCTTCTACCCTTTGCTCATGTCTAACTGGCCTTTAAAGAGCCTTATCAGAGGTGTGCACTTATAAAAATGAGGGTGGTTTTTTTTGTGACAACGATGCAAAAGACTGCAAAATCCAAGTACAGCTAACACTTGTTTGTGCATTGCAAGTCCAAAGAGCCAGTCATTATATATGGACAGATTTATACTAGACGTAAGTATTGCTTGGCATGGGTCCTTCTTTAATTGCATTATACAAACATAACAGAAAATTGACCCAAAGGGGGAAAACAATTTTATCCTTAGAACACTCTTCTGACTAAGTACAGAGCTTTTAATTAAATTCCCTATACAAAGTGACTGCCTGTCTCTCATGTTGAGCCTAATTGATATCAAAGCCATCCTTAAAATCGATATTTTTTTTCTGGAAAAAAAAGAGCAAATACCCTCTCCACCCCAACAGAATTCAATAAATAATTTGATAGTACTTGACTCCTAACTGTAATCTTTGTCTCATTTGAGCAGAATATAAAGTGAAAATTTGTCCCCACTGCCTCCCCCCAGCATTCCCATTGCATTGCAAATCAGTCACCGCAAAATGTCCGTATCCCAGATCTAACCATGCTGAGCAAGGGAGGAATTTAAAACCTTCAAGTGGCAACACATTTACGCCACTTTTGTTACCTATTTTATGTTTTTCACTTATTTATGATTATGGTTGCAATTGGATCCCATTAGAAGGCTCTGTAAGATCAAAGGCTTGTTAGGGCGGGCGGTAGACAAACCCATGCTCTTTCAAGCCTGCTAACGGAGAGTTTGCAGTGCACCATGCCCTGCTGCAAACCTATAAGCAGGTGCTTAACTCTGCTAGGAATAAAGGCATGTGGGGCTCCAAAAGACGAGGATCAGCTTTGATGAGGCAAACACACAAATCAAAGAAGCGAGCCTTGTTCATTACCTTTGCTTTCTAAACAGCCTCTTTCATCTGTCCTTCTTCCTTGTCAATCTGTCCCACCAGAGCTGGCGAGAAAGCTGGTCCCCTTCAACAGGAGTGGGTTAGAAAACGGATGGAGGAGAGCAAAAATAAAACTGAAGGCAAACATTCATATTTCTTGGGCTTCTTTTCTACATTTTTTTTTTTTTTTTTCAACCAGAACAGTGCAGTGAAGTGGGGAGCTGAAAGTCTGGCCTTGGCTACTGCCCCACAAAAAAAATGACTGAAATGGAAGTCAAGGCAGAGTTAGTGTGTGCAGCCCTTTTGCATTGCCTACTCCTGATAAAAGCGGGAGACATCTCTGCAGAGACCACTGCCAAGTGAGGGAGCACGTACTTGAAAGCTCAGCCCTGATTCTTCTTTTTCTGCTCTGTAATGTCTCTCTGTTGATATTGGCCCTTGGGGACTCTTGCTACAAGCACAATTTTCTTTCAAGAGCGTATGCTAATTGTGGCATTAGGGGTGTATTTATGATCCCTAGCTGGCTGTGGCAGGTAAGATGGAGAGGGAAGTGATACTGAGTCTGCAGACAGATCGTGCTCATAAAGCATGATTTTGTGCTTCCCATGCTCTGTGACATCCTGAAGCACGAGGGATTAGCATAAAGAGAAACCTGCCTCAGTGGAATAAAAATTCATCCATGATTTAGGCAGGTGAGCCAGCTCCTTGGACCTCACAGTGTGCTTGTGCTCTAGGATAATGACTAGAGAGATGGTTTTCATAGGCAGACAGCAAAGTTTATCTGCTGTACCGGGCTTTGGGAAAGAGGGGAGACTGGGGGAAGGTTGAGGGGATGGAATAATTTTACTCTTTTGCTATCATGTCTGTAATCTTTTATTATATATATATATATATATACATACATATATATATATATATATATAATTTATTTAATCCTGGAAATCATTTAGCTTCTTCCTAGAGTGGTCTTGTGCCCTCATACCTACTCTGTGGTCTATCTCAGAAGCAAAACCCTGTGGCCAGAGAGATAGCAGCCAATCAGCCCTCCTTAATGGCTTTCAGTTGCACCAAGAGAGATTCAGGTTAGGTATTAGGAAAAAATTAATCTCAGAAAGAATGGTGATGCATTGGCACAGGCTGCCCAGAGACGTGATGGGCATCCCTGGAGGTGTTCCGGAGCTGTGGAGATGTGGCACTGAGGGATGTGGTTAGTGGGCATGGTGGGGATGTATTGGTGATTAGACTAGATATTTTAGTGGTCTTTTCCAACCTTAATGATTCTGTGATTGTATGACATGTCTCATTTGGGGACTGCATCCCAGGGACCTTTTAAAGATTGGTTGCTGGCTTTGCCAGACAGATGCGTTTGGCACTTTCGTGCCCACTTGGTATGGCAGCCAACCCTAGAAAGCAAAGCCAACCCCACCACAATGCAAAGGCCCTTGTAGACAGTATATGTGTTCACACACACCACCATTTCCCACTTAAGATAAACTTTTTCAGCTACGTGCAATGCAACTAAAATATTCAGCAGAGGTTGCCCGTACATCAGAATGCCATGGGAAAGGGAGAAGGGCTGGAAATAAATATTGATGTGAAGGCTCAGCGTACCTTAGGTATATGTGTCACTATTTTATATGCTCTGCTAAAGGTTCACATCCTGATTCTGCTCCCAGTTGCATTGATGGAAATCTGTAATAATGGGGCTGATGTCAGAATCCCACCACTCCAAACATGGTGCATATTTCTGTCCAGTAGGCCGAGCATTTCAGTGCTGTCAGGAAGATCTCTCTTCCTATTAAGCTGGATTTCTTAGGTGTCCTCGGAAAGATTGCCGTAGAATTTCTATCAATGATCTGGGCATTAAAATAACAATTTGCAGGCTATTGTTATCACTAGTAGACATGGTATCTGAATTAGTAACTTAATTGTTATTATTACAACCAATAGATCTTGCCCTCCTTGGTCCCGTAAAATGCAGCCAGTGGAAAACCCCTTAATAAGAATGAGCTTAGTTTGGAGGCTGATCTTGGAAAATCGCTGCAGTGATGGAGGTAATGAAGGGAACATCCTTACCCACCCAGAAGGTAATTCCTGCACTCTCCAACATACTGCAGAAAATGCCTTTTCTGAGACATATTCTGAGCACGGGCACAGGTTGCCCAGAGAGGTGATGGATGCCCCATCCCTGGAGACACCCAAAATCAGGGGATGGGGCTCTGAGACTGAAGGAGCTGTGGGTGTCCCTGTTCATTGCAGGGGGTTGGACTAGATAGCCTTTAAGGGTCCCTCCCAACTCAAACAATTCTATGATTCTATGGTATTTTGATTTAGAAAAGAATTAAACGGACAGTTTAAATTGTTGAAATGTATATGGATATACAATGAATTTTGTTTTCTTAAATGTATGGCGTAGAGGCATACATAGAGGAACCAGCATAACTGGTTAATTTTACCACGGATAAGTTGCTTTGAGTTATGAGAAACATTTATTTACTGGAAGAAGCTCTGTTGTCACAGCAGCACAGGTGGAAAGAAGAGTGCATCTTGGCCAGCCCTTAACGTGAGCCCAAGAGATAAGCGTTTCCAGTGCTGCATGCCAGTGATGTAGGGAGATTTGTCTCCTGCCCAAGCTAATGGCAGAGCCATGTCACCATATGTGTGGTTAGTTTCCAGCAGCTCCTCACTTTTTCAGCATGAAGGGAGGATGACAGATTGTGTATTAGACAAATTACTCTTCTCTTGAAAGCAGCAGTCACGGTGATATCCAAGTGCCTTCTTCACTCTCTCTTCACTGAACAATTTCTGCACCATCATTCAAAGCTCTTTGCAATGAAGAGGTGGATAGTAAACAACAATTATAGCCCAGATCCTTTGCTCCCAGCCAGCACAGCCCAAGGCGATGCCTGTATCAGTGAAGGCAGAAGGCTGCAGTCCATTCTGTGATTCTCAGTCCAGCTGGCATGGCGCAATGGCCATGGACCAACCATTTTCTGAAAAACAGGGTGGCCACATCCCAGCTGCCTGCTGAGAGCAGCCCCAGCCAAATGCCTGCTAGGGAAGATGGTCATGGGGACAGTGACTGTGTAACCTTGCTGAGCTCTGAGCTTGTGTCCTCCTGACAGCAGTGACACTGAGGATCTGCATGGATAGCAGGGAGGAAAGCAGTCATTCCCTGCCTGTGGGGGGCTCCCAGGGAAGCCTCCAAACAAGCAGATCCATCAGAATGACAGGCAGGAGGCAGGAACTGATGTCCTCGGGGGAAGCAAAGATGATTGGATATCAAGCTGGACATTAGGAAAAATTTCTTCTCAGAAAGAGTGGTAACGAAGTGGCACAGGCTGCCCAGGGAAGTGGTGGAGTCACCGTCCCTGGAGGTGTTCAAGGACTGTGGAGATGTGGCACTGCGGGATGTGGGCAGTGGGCATGGTGGGATGGATTGGTTGCACATAGGGATCTCAGTGGTTTTATCCATCCTTAACGACTCTGTGATTCAATAATGACTTGTGTGTCAGGAATAACCCTCTCGAGCTGTTCTCCTTTGAGGACAAACCTGCAGTTCCCATCTGCCACGTATTGCCAGGGTTTCAGCGCTCCATGTAACCCTCCTCTCTTGCTTTTGCTGTTGCCTTATATCATGCATCTTCCAGCATATCCTTTAGGCACCACCCCAGTCTCAGAACTGATTCTTGGATTACCTCTTCAGTTATCATTTCTGCCCTTCTCTTTGCCCCCTCCTCAAACTCCTGCTGCTACTCTGTCTCCAAGATGTCACTGTGGATAGTGCATTGCCCTCTAATGGATAGATTTCAAACTGAGTTCCTCACCCGAGCCAAACTGTGGGCAGAGTCCTTTGACCCACGAATGAGACACATTACCTATGTCTAAGCCACTTTCTATTCCCTGCTTCTCTTGAATCAAAATAATATTTATATATATATTAGTGCAGACATAAGTCTGAATGTTGCAGCTATTTTTAAGAGCAGGCAGAGGGAATCTGTGCCATTATGAATCCTCATTCCTTCGTGTCCATGTATGCTTTAATTGGCTTCAGATGGGAAAGCATTAACAAAGCTGATTTCTGTGATTCCATGGATCTGGATTTCAGGGTGTTTTTTTTTTATTTATTCTTTTTTAGCTTGCTTAATCCTGCTTAAAGTCTTAAGATTTATTTGTATGTTTACAAGATGCTGCTTTTCTCATTATATGTGCATTATAGTCACCATTAAAATAATACAAACAAAAGGAAAAACAGAATGGACTTCCAAGCAGCTAATAATTAATTATGGAGAACTTTTGAAAGGGTGGCTTAGCATCTTAAGCTATTCCTTCTGCTGCCAGATGCATGGGCTTGTTTTATAAACTACAATCAATCTGCCACCGGGGGAAAAACTGCAAAATGAACTCAGTCATCTCTGCTCATTTTCAGTCTCAAAAACTGAAAGGCTTTGGAGTATAAAGTATCCTCTTCTTTTAATGTCAGTAAATAAGTTGATCTGTTTATATGGTTTTCAATACAAGTAAACTGCTTGCCATTTAAACAAGCTCAATCAGCTGTGAAAATTGACATTTTTAACCATAAAATCAGACTTCATCCTACCATGATATTAAATATTAAGGAATCATTTAAAGGACAGTATACATTTCAGAGACCTGCCTGGAGAGATGAATGCAGACACACACACAAAAAAACAGCCCCTTGGCTCGGGCCCTGCTGCTCCTTAAAAGCCACCTACCAGACTCATTCTGGCATGGTAAATCCATATCACTTTGAGGAGACATTCAACCTTCATGTTTAGCACTTGGGTGGCAAAACCACATCCCTGAAACCAAAGTCCAGGAGGCATCTGCCTGCCCATGCAGGAGGGCACTGGGGTTTCCAGTTGGAAATGGGGCATTCCTGCCATCATTTAGACTTCACGATGTCTGTGCACAGTCCTCTGAACCCTGCCTTTACTTTTTTTTCCTTTTCCTTCCTTTTCTTCCCGTTTCTATCCAATTTGGAGGACAAAAAACCCGCACTGCTTCTGAGCAGACTTACAGCTGGCACATCTCTTCACAGCTCAGCACCTCCAGTGTTCTGCCTGTGCCAAAGGGGTCTTATTGTGTAAGGGGTTTCTCTCTGAATAGGGTAAAGCAAAACAGCAAAGCAGTGGGATTACTGGGCTGCTGAAGGCAGACAATGGGGAAACAAAGCTCAGAGCTGTTAAACATTTATTTTTCAGAGGGGCATGGATGCCTTTGTACAATCCCTACTCAAGCACTGTGATGTTTCTCTAAAACAACCCAGTCCTGCAGCCAGACGCAAATCCAGTGCATCCAAAACCCTTCCATTTCATCTTTAATTCAGAAAATGCACACCTCTTTACTGCCACAAAGTTTAGAGGTATTAAGGTATAGAGGAGAATCTTACAACAGGCTTTGATGCTTTCCCTGCTAGAGCTTCTCTGGGCATTTCAAACACCAAATGGTGTAGGTAGTGGATCACAGAATCATAGAACCATAGATTGGCCTGGGTTGGAAGAGAACTTAAAGATCGTTGAGCTCCAATCCCCTGCCATGGGCTGGTTGCCATCCACCAAATCAGGCTGCCCAGGGCTCCATCCAACCTGGACTTGGTTGCTTCCAGAGAAGTGGACACTTTCCACAGCTGAGCAGCTGTGGAAATTTAAGTGGGTGCAGTTTGCGGTGATGTGCTTCCATGCTGACCAAACACATCTTCCCTTCACTGTCCCAGACTGACTTGCTTTTGGTTTCCTGAATTTTATCTCTATGCCTGCTCAAAGAGCCTGAGGCTTTTCTTCCAGGGGGCAAGGAAAAGGAACAGTCTCCTGTTTTTGGCTTTGGGAGTGATCCATAATCCATATCTATGGTGCAGTGTGATTCAAAAGGAAGTGTCATGTCTGGGAAGCTGGCAGTGCCTGAGTTTGCTTTCTGTCAATGAGGTGGCTGTGACTGTGGTTGTTTCCCTTGTAGAAATTTGCACTGGAGTCTCCATGATGCTGAAAGTTGGCCTGAGCATCACTCGCTGATCAAAGAATCATTAAGGTTGGAAAAGACCTTTAAGATCATGAAGCCCAATCATCAATCTATCACCACCATGACCACTAAACCATGTCTCTCAGTATCATATCTACCCTAATGTCTCACTTACTTATCACAAGCATAGCCCCCCACATCAGGCCTTGGCTTCCTGTTTGCCAAGCTGTGATGTTCTCCCCACTCTGGGTGTAGGAAAAATGCTGGAGAGAGGGCACTAACGTCCTACAGGATCATTTGCTATAAGGCTAGCTCTTGGTGCTCCTTTGTTCAACTACAAAGGCATGTGAGATGGGGAGAAGCCAGTCCCATAGCAAGCAAATAAATGTACTGAGGTGTTTGTGTTTTTTTTTTAATGGAGTCATAAATAAAGAACTGTCACTGGAGAAGTCCCTAAAGACACTGTTTTTGCTATATTTTTTATTTTTTTTAATGTTGCCAGCTTCCACAACTTCTACAGAGATGTTAGAGTAAATATCCTGTGATCCTATGGATCTTGTAATAGTCTTTAACAACAAGAAGATATTTAAACTTTCATATCAGACGAGTTCCTAATAGACATTCTGTTCATGTCTCCTTATTTGATGTAGTATAGAAAAAAAATAATCCCTGTCCACAGTACATCTTAAAATGTACATCTTTAGCAATTTCTGACTTAAGGAAGAAACAACTAGATGCCTTTGGGACAGAAAACAATCAGGGTTTCCTGGAATTTGGAGCATCCCATAATTTCTGTGCTAGCCACAAGTGGGGAAGGAGGGAAAGAAATGTTTATTCTGTTTAATTTAACAAACAGAAATTTAAGCAAAACTTAATCACAGTGCGCAGGTAAATTTCCTGATATGCTATGAGAAGGCTCTTTCATCTTGCAGATTAAAGGCTACCTGGGGAAGCTGTTGCTCAGGAAGGTAAAGTGTGCATTAACAATCCTAGCTCAGTGTGGAATGGGCCATTTTCACTTTCAGAGTGGAACAAATTTTCTCTCGAGAGAAGAGTTACTACAAGGAGCATTAGTGCAGTGTGCTATACGTTTACATCTTGCATTTGGGGCAGGGTGGATTACTCCTCATGCAGTGAGATCCATTAGTGAAAGCTAAATCTCTCAAAATTCAATCCAGAAACAAATACACACTCTGCACCGTAAGGACTTTAAGCTCCTGGAACAACTTGCTTAAATTCCTCATCATTTGACATCTTTAAATCAAGTCTGGAAGTGTTCATAGAAAATATGCTCTAAATCAGCTCAGAGTTAAGAGCCTGGTGCACGATTCCCACTGTGGGGATCTCTAGCCTTCGTTATATTGGAGGGAATACCAAGTGACCAGAATGGTTCCTCTTGCCTTAGAGCTGCTGAAACCGATGAGCAATACATCCCACACCACTCATGACCATCTGCATCGGCCTGTGGAGTATTTTTGATTAATTATGGTTTATTTGTTTATTTATTAGTCTCTCGTTTCAGCTCTTGAGTTTTCCTCAGATTCCACCCTTTCCCAAATCTACTTCCAAGCGGACAGAAAATATGACTTCCACTCAAAGTACCTTCACTGTTGTCTGCACTGTTGATATTCCCCTGACCCAGTCACTATGCATAGTGGAAGAGAGAGAAACAAATCTTTAGAAATTGCAACCCTTCTGACGAACATTAGGATAATGTGAAGAGTGCCCTGGACTCCACTGTCTCTACTGCCTGGCAAGTGGGAGTGTCAAGAAGTGCCCACTTCTTAGGATCACAATTTCCTGCAAGTGCAGGAGCTGTATGGGCAACTCTACCCTTCCCCTAGCAACAGCTACCACCACTCCTCTCCGTAAACTGGCTTTCTCTTCTCCTTTCCGCATATGTGAACCATCATCAGAACCTCAGTGTTTCATTTTATGCTGTAAATAGATAGCCTGCTATTTTCGCGTCTGTGTTTAGCCTGTATACTTTTAAAACACTGCTTTTGTGGATCTCTCTTCTCTTTATTTCAGGCTATTATCAAATCAGTGCAAACTCACCATGGAGATGCACACAACACTTCACAATGAGGTAGGAACCATTCAAGCTCTAATTGCTTCTGTTTCTGCTGGAGGTCTATACAAAGATACAAAAGGGAAAAAGAAAAAAGAAAAAAAGATGTGCTAAGATATGTTCTTTGTTCTGTCTCTATACTGATAACCTTGGAGGTTATTAAAGCAGAGAGTCAAAGTTTAGAAAGATAAAGAGAGCCTATAGCAAATCTGGAGAAGTGACTGCAACTCAGATGGAGACCTGAGGAGCCTGGGCAGACCACCACACTCCTGGGGGGACTGTAAACTTAATTCAATCTGGTGCATCAATATGTTTTGCCCAGTGCTGTGTAGTGAAACCAGATTGTGCAGAAGTACATTAGGCATCTCACTTTACAAAACATGCCCATACCTTGGTGTTTAGAAGACTATCTAACAAGAGCAAGCCTGGGCCAAAGGAACGGCAGTCAAGAAATCAGAACAATTTCTTGACAGGTAGATCTCTTATGCTAAAGAATGATTTCCAGTGGTTGGTAGCTCTTTTGGTTGGGATACTTAAATCTAGATTTGAAAACAATAAAACTCAGCAGTAGAATATGGCCACCCAAACTATCACAGAATCACAGAATCTGCTGAGTTGGAAGGGACCCTTAAAGGCCATCTGGTCCAACTCGCTGCAATGAACAGGGACACCCACAGCTCCATCATGCTCTCAGAGCCCTGGCCAGCCTGACCTTGGGTGTCTACAAGGATGGGGCATCCACCGCCTCTCTAGGATGTTGTACATCTTCCATCTGTACTGCCATCAAAACCATAGGTGGAAAAATGGTAATGGATTTTACATCCCAAGCTATTCTGAAGCCATTGCTGGCAGATGGCACCGGGTCTGATAGGCAAGGATCTACCCAGCCACCTTCCTCCTTACTCCACTACAGGACAGTGGCTTATGGCTGCTACCATAGGTAGAAGCATTTGTTGAACAAGGTGAAAAAAGTTGTCCAGATCTTCTAAGCCACAAGGATGTCACTATGCCACCATCACTGCTTTAGATTATCCAGTGCCTATCTTTGTTGACACCTGGAACTGTGACATCCAAGGGTAATTCAGTATCAGGTATTTTAGGTAAATAGCAGGGTAATAATAGGTTTTATTAGCTGCACCTAAAGTCTCTGTAGACAAATTTAATTCTTTTGTGCATAAAACTTCAAGAGTGATCTTGCTGGTTATTGTATCTTTGAAGCACAGAATAGCCTGAATACCAAACTCAAAAGGCAAGTACCAACTGGAAGCGGATGGAATTAGAGCTGCTTCATTGCATGGAGATGTGAAGTGAGGCTGGGTTCAGACAAGGACCTTCTTGTTTATGCTGTTCTGTGTTACTTCTTTTTGAGCCAGCCAATCCATTGTAGTCAGGTCATGTGAGCGCCTGATTATAACAACAGTCAAAAGCAGAATTGAGAGACTTCAAACAGTAAACGAGGGCACCGGTATCTCTTGACCACTTCTAGAATGGTTATTTCTGAGGAATATGCAGATGGAGTGTTATAATGGGGTCCCATCTTACGTTTCCAGTTCAAAGCCATTTTTGTTTATCTTAAGCCAGGTCCTAGAAGTTACAGTCTGAAGATGATGGCAGCTGCAGTGGATCTGTAAAGTCACAGATCTTTTTAAAACAGAGGAGAACCTTTGAAGAAGGCAGAAACAAAGAGGCTGAATATAGGTCAACTTCCTGATTTGTCTCCCTCCTGCTTATCAGGGCTCACACCCTGTCTCATTCCCTTTATGCTCTCAAATGGCTGAATAGTTACAGTGAGTAAATCTGTCGTTATGGCTTTACTCAGCATTCATCTCAGCTTTGCTGTGGATACCACTTGTGGGATCCTAACACTGCAGACCTGAGACGACTCGCGTAATTTGTGTTCATATGAACAGAAGCTTTTGAAATGTTACAGAATCAGAATGCATTTTGAAATGTTACAATCAAATAACCCCATCGGTAGTTGGGAGCTTGTAGCCGGCTGACTTACAGTTGCCTTTTCGCAGCAATTACAGAACTTCCGTGCTAGGAAGCATTTTGGCTGAGCTACGCCTCCATCCTCTCAGCTTTCAGAGTCCTCACAAGAAGAGATTCATAAAGACAATGGGAAATTCTGCATTTTGCATTTTAATTATCTCCAGGAAGACTTAGTGACAGCATCTCCTACTGTCTTCAGAACCTCTCCAATCTCCCGTACTTCAAAATCCCTGTGAGCTTCCAAGGTGACAGGATGGGATTTTTATCTCTAGACTTTCCTTTACTTTTGGGCAATTCAATTGCTTCATTAAATACAGTGAAGACTCAAAAAAAAAAAAAAAGTCATCCTCTTCTTCCAATTCAAGCTTTGCTCATCCTGCTGATAATGAAATATGCTGTTGTCTGGTTCCTGCGATGAGTGGCATTTTTGACTGTAAGTGGGACACAGTGAAGCCTTCATCAGCATGGCCAATTAAGATAAAAATTTCCTGCTGTGTATTTGGACTGTATTTTGGAAGTATAGGTAAAATTTTTTTACAAAATAGGTTTCCGTGGATCTGGCTTTGAGATCTGAATATGGGTTAATAAGGGTTTCCTGAATGCTGGTCTCCTCCTCCTGACACTGGTGAGGGCTACAAAGTGTTTCTGAAAATCAGACCCATTGCTGAAATGCGCTGCCAGACAGAATTTGATAGCTATTGTAAAAGTTCATTAGACTGAAGCCAAAAAAATCCCCGTCTGGTTTGGTGCAAAGCTCCTGTTCCCCTGAGTGCCTTTGGCTACAAATTCTGCATATTCTAATTTTAAAGTACCATTCATTTTCTATTTGGTGATAAATGCTTTCCTGCATAAGAGCCTTTTGATTGCTCTGCTAATTAAAGTGGGTAGTTTCCTTTTATTCCAGGTGGCTGGGCTTCTGGGTAACTGCAGTACGCAGGGAAGAGAGAAGGTTATCTGGCAGTGTTTATTACCGTCCCTCTCATCACAAACAGGTATGTGTTCTGGAGCTCCACATTCGCAGTAAGGAAATGAATTAGGGAAATGAGGAATTGTCCACCCACCCCGACCATGCCCACTAACCATGTTCTTCAGTGCCACATCTCCATGGCTCTGGAACACGTGAAGGGATGGTGACTCCACCACCTCCCTGGGCAACCTGTGCCACTGCATCACTGCTCTATCAGGAGTTTTTCCTAATGTACAACCTAAACCTCCCCCAACCCAATGTAAGGCCATCACCTCTCATCCTGTTATTATCACTGTTAGATATCACCTATTACTGTTACCAGGGAGCAGAAGCCAACCCTCACATCACCACAACCTCCTCTCAGGCAGCTGTAGAGAGCAATGAGGTCTCTCCTGAGCCTCATCTTCTCCGGACTGAACAACCCCCAATACCAAACATAGCGCTGAGGTGCAGCCTCACCAGTGCCAGTACAAAGGGACAGTCACCTACTGCTCCTGCTGGCTGCACTCTCTCTGATACAAGCCAGGATGCCGTTGGCCTTCTTGTCCTTCTTGGCTAGTAAATGGTTTTTATCTGATAAAGGGCACTGCTGTAGGCAAAGAGAACTCCTACATGACTAAAACTTTCCAGCAAATGGGGCCTACAGAAGGCAGAACAGAAGGTCAAGGAGATCATGTGATAGTGCTTGAGTCTCTCTGGAAGGACATGGCTTACATCTTCAGGGTGCTCTGCATGTGAAAGCATGTTCCTGCAGGTCTCTTACTCTATTCTGGTGTCTGTGTAAGGTGCTTGCATGACTCAGGAGCGTTGTTATAATGTGGCATTACCATCTTTATCCAATTTCACACTGTTAGGGTGAACTGGGGCTTTGATGATGGCATTCAAGAGTTTCTGGTGAGGGCAACAAGCTCTCTGCAATCAGAAAAGGGTGCGGTTCTTAAAGGCCACATTCCGAGCCCGTGGCTAAAGGGGCCTTAGATTCAACCACAGCAAAGCCTCATGGACTTGTCTTACTTCACATGAAATTTGGAGATGCCTGGAGACTTGCGACAGAAACAAAACCAAAAAGCTAAATATCACTCTCAGAGCCCAGTTTCCCACCCTTAGTAGCAACAGAAAGAGTGAGCCTTTCAGGCAGTGAGGGAGAGCAAGCACAGATGCAGTATCTGTATTTGGGTAACTTCTTTTGGTCAGACCCCTAAAGCTAAAGAGGCCATAAAGTGAAATTTTTATAACAGCGCCATTTCAGTCTCCAAAGGAACAGAGGGAACCCAAACTGAAACTCCTTATATCTTAAATGCTTTGATCTTCCCAGGACTCTACATACCTAAACTGGGAACATTTAAATCTTCCTCCCCAATTGAACAGATTCTTTGAGCCTGGATGTCGGTGTGTGCTGATACTCCATAACTATGTCTGCTTGGGATCGTGTAAAAGAAGAAAAGAAGAAAAAATATTGCCCTGTTACTGGAGACATAGCTCCCTGCTTGATGTGCAAGATGGGATCAGTCCTACACCCCATGCAACATACTTTAGAACTAATGCGGGCTGCCTGGCACGCTGTATTAGTTCAAAAGCCATACCACGTGCACTGCATTGACTTGCCCATAGTAATCAGGCTTTTCCTTTTATAACCAACACACCGCAGACTGTCTGTATTATTATTTCCTCAGAACTGTCTCTCCTGTTGGTTCTGAGGCAGAGCATCACCTGATGGAGAGCGGCTCATCCCCAAAGACTTTGATACTATAGACACGATGCATAGAGGGTTAAATACCAGGTTCTGAAACCTCCTGTAAAACAGAGAAGGAACCAGAGAAAAAGAAAAGAGTGTGAATCTAACAGTGTGAGTCTAACCCTTGGCCATTGTGGTCATGATGTCTGTAGCAATTCATCATTACCAGACAGTCTTACATAGGAAATAAGTGTTGCTCACCTTCCACAGGCATGCTGTTGACTGCCCTGTGGAAGTGAATGAGCTATTTCAAAGCTCCACTTCAGGGTAACACGCTGCTAATAGGTAGCCAGCAGGTCCAGGAAAATAAATATTCTGCCAAATAATTCCAGAAAGCAGAATTTCTAGGACATTGTGGAATCATCACAAATCCTCCTAATAATGCGTTTCAAATCTGGTTGCATTTGTCCACTGTAACAGTAATTTCAGAGCACCCGCAGAGCTGATGTGGATCTGGGGAGCTGTTTAACACATGGCTTCTTTCAAAAGCTGGGTGAGAAGAGCTGCCTGTTGGATACCAGACAAGCAGTCATGTAAGGATGTCATGGGTGTTCAGGCAGCCTTCCAACCCAGCACACTTCTGGATTGAGTTCCTGAGCCTGATCAAGTAAAGGTAATGTTTAATATGGAATATATAGATCGGGAAATGCTACAGATTTGCTTAAGGCAGGTTTCTAACTATAGGAAGAGGAGTGGACAGAGGGCTTCTTTAAGTCTAAGACAGCAAGATTAGGCATGCAGCCTTTCAGTACATAAAGGGAGCCTGTAAACAGGAGGGGAGTCAACTCTTTGAAACGGTAGTTAATAGCAGGACAAGGGGGAATGGTTTAAAGTTGAAGGAGGGAAGATTTAGGTTGGATGTTGGGGGGAAGTTCTTTACTATGAGAGTGGTGAGGTGCTGGCACAGGCTGCCCAGAGAGGCTGTGGATGCCTCGTTCCTGGTGGTGTTCAAGGCCAGGTTGGATGGGGCCCCAGGCAGCCTGATTTAGTGTTGAATGTGGAGGCTGGTGGCCCTGACTGCGGTGGGGAGATTGGAGATTCACGATCCTTGAGGTCCCTTCCAACCCTGGCCATTCTATGATTCTCTGATTCAGTGAGAGATGAGTCGCAGGCCAAAACTCTGCTACTGAGATGTAAAATAGAAGTAGTCACAGGCTCTGGGGACAGTGCTATTGTCTGGATTAGATGAAAGTTCACTTCTTTGATTACCTAATCTTATCATGTGAGCATTATTGTATATTTTAGGGAAAGCACAATATCATTCCCTATTTCTTTTATAATTTAGTCCATGTCTGCATCCCATTATGTTGATTCTGCATGACTGAGTACTGAGGTCACCGGAGAAAGCCATTACAATCATCTGCAGCTCTGCTAAAGCCAGGAAAGTTGGACTTGCTTAAAATAGGTTCAAGATTTCTTAGTCTTGTAATGACTGTAAGGATGTGGTAAGGATGTGGATCCCCATAGGACCTTGTTACTGAGATACTCAACAGAGGCAATGTGAAGACTTTTGGTCTATTCCTCCCTTGTGAAGTTTGAGCATTGTTCTTCACCTGCATGCAGCTTAGCAGGTGTATAACACCTTATAACATCTAGTTCATGTAAACACATCTCATTGGCAGTGAGACCCTTACGCCATAATGAATTTTTGCCTTTTGAGCGTGAAGGCAAACTCGTGAAAATACCTATAGCCACATCTTCGAGATTAAGCAGAAGAAGTTCTCCTTGGCTTTGATGGGCAGTGGTTTGTGATTCATGTCATGCAGTCCGAATGGGAAGGCTAATTTTGGAAGATATGGTGCTTTCTGTTCATATCCCACTGGTCGTTTCTCATAATGACAAGCACAAGTGAGTTGGGTGCCTTTCCTAGACATGGACACATTTCCTGTAGGATGCTTAGTGATGCCCTGTTCAGAGATCAGACAGACCCCTTAAATCTATTGCTAGTACTGTGAACAGGGAAATTTGCTGTACTAAGAATGTAACAGTAAAGAAATACAAATCAATATACATCTAATCTAAGTTAAACTGAGCTTTAGGGATTAATCAAATCTTAATTACAGTCCAAACCACACAGCTATAGTTATATATTCATTCAGGAGCATTCTGAGCATTCAGGAGGGTACTGGAAACTAAATATCACCTTTTTGCATTACTGTAATTAAATATTACGCATTCATAACCTTCTCAGATGTAAATTATTAATGTGTGTAGTTGTACTTTTAATTAGGACAAACTCTTAGGGACAGACTCTATGGCTGTTACTTGTCTTGTACCTTTTTCCACAAGGAGTTCTCTTAACTTCAGTGGGATGGTTCATCTGACAAGATGCTATTCATTTGTATTTATTTTTGGAAGAGTGCATAACATGTTAGACCGTGCATTCAATGAGGGAGCAGAGAGGTCTGAAACAACTTGGAGCTTAAGATCAATAGGCAAGAAAATATGAAATAAAAGAGAAGAAATTGTGGTACAGAAAAAAAAAAAAAAAATGGAGAAGCATAGTGGTAAAATTTATAGCTCACATCACTCCTGTGTCCAGAATAGGTGACAGAGAATTTCTGAAGGTCGTAACTGAATTAGGTGACTGGACAGCGTGAAGGTACATGACAAGTTAGTGTTAGCAGTAGTATTATTTTGTGGGCTTAGCTGTGGATCAAGGTCTTACTTTGCTAGGCACCATATAAACCCAGCTCAAGGTGAGAGTCCTTGCACTGTTATCCTTCAGTTAAACCACTGGTGAATGTAAAACCATCCATATAAAAGGTGAAAAGGAATTCCAGTACATTGCTTAGTTACAGGTGCAGCCCTATCGTAAGAGTTGCAATGATAAGTGACAGGGGATCTAGGGATAATTCAAAGATTGACTTGAGGAGGTTTAAAAATCTTCTATTAATTAAAAAGCATTAATTAAGGCAAAACAAACTGAGCTATGTTGACTTACACTGGCTCAATACAAGTCCTCTGCGGGGGCTAGTGAATGTTTATCCCTACAGCCACTAATTACAGGTGCCTCATCCTCTCCCACTTGGAGAATCGGAGCTGCTGTCAGTGATGAAAGGGAGCTAGCAGCTCCCTAGTTGGAGTACTGCACAAGGAAAGATCTGTTAAAAAGGAGAATGGAGAAAGCTTGAGAAACAGTGAAGCATCCTAGTCACAACATTGACCAGAAAAAAATGTATATCTGAATCATTATTGCACTCTTCTCTCTCACCCTTCTGTCAAACAGCCCAACAGAAGGTTAGGATATGTTAGAAATAGGATGGAGTAAATTTCAGCATGGTATAAAACCAAGGCTCCTCTCTCATCCGGAATGCTATATGTCACTGCCAAGGGAATTAAAGGATGTTCAGATAAGGATGACAAGAATAATTTGAGACCTGAGAAAAAAAAAATCTTATATGGTGAGAGATTGAAAAGATAAGTGGTGTTTACAGTAGAAGGGAGCTAAATAAGAAGGGCTGTGATAAAAGCTCCTGCTGTCAGGGCTGTGGGAGGGGAATGGGGAAGAGGAACCCAGGAGATAAGGGCAGTGGTGCCACCAAGCCTGCTTGGAAAGGAGTGAGAAAGGGTGGAGTAAGGACTAAAAGAGAGCACTATCAGAAGCAGTAAAAAGGTATTTAAAGGTTATTTTTTCAATAACTTCCAAACAAAGGCATGAAATAAAAGAGTAGAAGGCAAGAAATGAAAAGTTAATGAGAAATCACAGAACGGCTTGTGTTGGAAGGGACCTCCAAGATCATCTAGTTGCAACTCGTCTGCTGTAGATAGGGTGTAACTGGGAGAAATACGGCGGATTTGTGAAGTTCAGTTCCACTGAGTGTTGTAGATATCTAACAAGATTGATAGAGGAATTGACTATTCTTGAAAGCTGGGTGACATACGGCAAAAAAAGTTCCCCAGAAGTGCTAACTACCTGTATTCTTTTGTCACCCAATGCATGCTGAGCTTCCCAGGAGGAGCCGGCCTCCAGCATGAGTCTCATGCTGCCTTCGGTGCCATACTTGCTCTGGTCAGGAGCTCAGCATTTCCACTTCCCCACCTCATTCAGGAAAACATTCCAGCAAGAGACTAAATTAAGTTTAGCTAAAAGCATTTCATTCAGCTCCACTAAAGACAGTTATCCTATGTTGGATAAATACCCACTGGGTTTTAAGAGCATATTTATCTGAAGATTAAGTACAAGATGGAGCTGTTTATCCAATGGGGCAAGTGGATTAACAAGGTGAAAACTGAAGCATCTATCCTATTATACTAGAGCTGATGACCTAATTTTGTTACTTTTCTGTCTCAGTTTATTCTCAATCACTGTTTACCTGCTTCTCCTGTCTAAGCAAAGCTGCTGACCTGAGTCTACCCAGTTTAAGAAAGGGGAACTCAGTTAAAAATTGGTCAGTAGGGTCAATGATATTAAAAATGCCCTGGGGATGTGAGCTGGGGTCTCTCTCTCCCTTCCTTCTTTTTTCTCTGCCCCCAGAACCCCATCCTTCTCCCTGTATTACAGACTCTGCAGCCCTTAAATCTTTAGTATTGCCCTCCTGAAACTTCAGTCTCGGGTATGTATCCATTTGTCCAAAAACATTCCTTCAAAGTTCCTCCTTTCCATTAGGCAGTAGAAGCAAGTGATTCACAGCTGTTCAGTTGCCTGAAGAAAGGTGTCCAGTGTCATTTGAGATGGTCTAACATCTCCCACCTTCAGCTGAGGAGGTTGAGTAGATTTTATATTGTATCCACCAGTTCCATCCTGATGTCATGGATGTCTTGGATGTGAGAAAAAGAAATGGGGATGTGGAAGCATTATGGATGCAAATTTGGGCTTTCAAAGCAAAGGAGCTAAGTGTCAACTCCTATCAACTTTCAGCTTATTTCTCTGAGTTTGTTTGAAGACAACAGACATATTTCTTCCAAGTCCCCATTTGAGGTAACATCATTACACATACCGTCAACAGCATGGCACCTCAAACTGGCCACAACAGTCTCACCTGAGCTGGTTTTGATGAGCTGCTTTAATCACAAATCCAGCAAAAAATCTCACCTCTGCATATCACTGAGGAGGTAATCAACATCTCAAATCTATCTCTAACCAGGGAAAAGCATTTTTTTTTGTTGTCACTTTCATGGCAGACAACTGGTATCCTAGAATAAGGGTTAGTCCTTCTGGGCATTAGTAAAATGCATCTAATCCTGAATTTGTTATTGAGTGGGGCTTTGATCAGAAGACCTCCAGTGTTTCCCCATCAACCTAAACTGCCCTCTCATTTTGCTTTTTGTGCAATGACGTTGAAAATGATGAATTAGCTGGAGAAAACAAGAATGAGAAGCAGACTCTAAGGCCAAGGAACTGTTCTGAGGAATAAATCAGAATCATTAAGGTTGGAAAAGATACCTAAGATCATCTAGTCCGACCATCCACCTACCACCAATATTGCCCCACTAACCACACCCCTAAGTACCACAGCTCCACATTTCTTGAATAACTAATGAATGACCATCAGCTCAGCTGATGGAAACTTCTTCCATGGGGCAGAAGATACAAAGGGTAGAAGGGGGAAAATAAAATATCCTGGTGACCTAAAGTTGAGAAGCATTGTCAGTAGCAAATGGGCTCCAGATATGCATCAGGAAAGCCTGGATGACCTCACAGGCTGAAACTGTGTGGAAATGGGATGAAACTGTAAAATCCTGGCTGTATGACCTTGCACATTCCACTAATTCCTGCCATAATCAGAAATTCTACAGATTCACTGAGGCTGCAGAGGAGAAAAACTTGAATGTTGTGTTTAATCATGTCTGAGCTACCAACGTCATGTCACGTCATGTCAGACTAATGCAATGCTGACATGTATCAAGAGACACATTGCTAGCAAAGATACAGCTGTATTAATGCCATCGTACAGGCAGCTGATGAGCCTCTCCTGGAACAGCATGTACAATTCCCGTTGCTGGTGTTCACGACTGATGAATTAAGATTGAAAAAGGAAGGACCGCTGATCAGGGAAACGAACAAACTGCTTTACCAGAGGAGATTACAAATTCCACTCCTTCAGCCTGGGAAAGACAAATGTATGTAATGACTGCTTATAAAAGTATCAGGGAGGTAAGCATCAAGGGGGATGGACCTATTAGCCTGCAGGACAGCATTACCAAAGGAATAAACAGGAAGGAATTGGCTATAAATTTAAACTAGTGAGTAGGAAGAAGTGTGCAAGTGGCAGGAGAAGTGAGTCCCTATAGCAGCCTCTTGGAACTACGGAGGGGAAAAATCTGGTTAGATGGAAGCTGGAGCATGACCATTTCTGAAAGGGGATATAAGGAATCTGACACTGCAGGAACTTGTTTAGAAAATAACATATATATAAAAAAACAAACAAACAGAGGTACCTTTTAACCTGGTGTAACCCTATTCCAGGTTTGTTGGAGGCCTGGGCAGCCTGATTTAGTGGTTGGCAGCCCTGCCCACAGCAGGGGTTGAAACTCAATGATCTTTAAGGTCCCTTCCAACTAACTTAAGCCGTTCTATGATTCTGTTAATTTGTTTTTGTAGTTCCACTGCCCACAGTAGCATTGCATGGACGTGAAAGGGGAAAAGTCAGCCATAGGATGTCTTCTAGGCAAATCTCCAGCATCTAGGGTAAAACAAAACAAAAAATTCCTCCCTGACGTGTAGCGCTACTTTTGCTCATCTATTTTTAATGTTCCAAACCTGTATAGAGCCCAGTCCCTACCCCAAAAGTTACAAATTAAGGCAGGGTTAGATGCATTTTATGATGTCTCGGGACACTTTGCAAATAGGGCCAAGTCACAGAATTAAATTCACAATATGCTTTTAGCGTTCGGTTGATATATTAAACTGGATTATAGACTTGTATCATAGGAAATTATACTCGCGCTTTAGTTCCATTAGCCTACTTTAAACATTGGTATTAAAAGGGGATACTTACTTAAATACCAAACTGTGCCGGGTTATAATCTGTTTCTCTGATATCGTAGATCATTTGCAAACCACAAAGCCCCTTTGATCTTGTAGAATGCTCAACTGAACTTAAAAGGAAATTAAACGCAGAGCTCAATTTTTCATTAAATTGTCACCCACTGTTTTAGAGTTATGACTCTTCAGATCTCTTTCTTCTAACAGGTGGACAAACAGAATGTTAATACCGTGGTATCTGTGGAGTTATAAAATCTGTACTGTGCAAGACGTTTTCTAATTATTGCCACTTCTTTATTAGCGCCTTTAGCTCTCATTTTCTTTTGCAAAAAGTCTCGGGACACAAAAACACCGCTGAAAAATCAGGTCTTCAAAAAACTGGGGACAATTCTGTAGCCTCAGATGGCTCCAGGCAATAAGAGCTAAAAAGACTTTTATAAAAGTGGAGCTGCAAAAATCAGGGCTTATGTGCAATTAAAGAAGTTCATGATGGGAGCTGTGCCTTTGTAAAACCAGATATGCTCCTTAAAGATCGGCAACAGAGATGCAGACTTTGATTATGAATCTAAAACTGCCACATTAAATCTCGATGGTACTTCTGCCAGTGTCCATCTCGCTGAGTCTCACCGAACAGGATCACAGCAATCAGTGTGAACCCAGAACCCCAGCTCCCCAAAACCTGTGCCATGCCTCCAAGAGCCTGTATCAGGAAGGTGGGTGTTAACACACATTGGTGTGTGTTTCTTTACTCTCTTGCTATCTCATCCTCAGAGAAACGATCTATTGCTGCTCCATCTTTAATCCCAAAAGTGTCAGCACACCATTTTAGGCTTTAAAGCCTCCAGCTTTGGCAAAGATTGTAGTCACAATGGATAGACTTATCAAGCTGCCTATTACAGACACAGCCTGATTCTGCAGATATGGCAAAGAGTGGCTGGAGGGGGAAGAAGGAGAGCAGGAAGAGGGCGAGAAGATCGGGAAGCTGTTTAATGCTTTTGTTTTACTAACATCCATTTGCTTAGACTGGGATTAGAGCTGAGTTTTGCTAAGAGGTAGGCAGATTTAAAAGCTGACTTGGATCTGAGAACTACCCTTATTTATTCAAACCAGAAAGTTTCTGGTGGTGGGGAATGGTTGTGGTGAGCAAGGCTGATCTGTATCTGTAGCATTTTGTCTGAATCAGGCTCATTTCTCTGCTTCTCATTTCTCTGCTGCGTTGCTGGATTTTGCTTGCAACTGCGATTTTTTAATATTATTATCTTTCCTTTTCATTTACAGCAGTTGAGTAAATGGAGGACTTTTGATGGGTTCTGCCAAGTCCAGTGAGTCTTGTCCTTGAAAATCTGCACTTTTTTTTTGGTTGAGATTTTGGATAAATCTCACTCTGGTTACAGAAAACCTCCTCCTTTGAGAAGTTGGCTGAGCTCGTTTGCTTGCATGGTCCTTCCTCTCTCCCAGGAAATGCATTCAGCTTTAACATCTTACCCTGTGAGCAGCCCGGTTGCTGCACTGGGCTGCTAGGAACAGCGTGCTGGCTGCATTTAGAATCACAGAATCATAGAATCATTAAGGTTGGAAAAGACCACTTAGATCCTCTAGTCCACCCATCAACCCATCAGCTCACTTACTGTCCTTCTGCTAGAGGATTGGTGCTCTGACAGGTTGAGAAATGGAGAGTAAGAGATGTCTTTGAACTGTGCAAAGAAAGAAACAGGGTATATGGACCTAGATGGGGAGTCACTCCTTTCATCTTGAATTTCAATGAGACTGAGAAAGCGCAGCTATTACTTCCCCAAAGATTTCTGAAATACTGGACAGATGCATTTATTATAGAAATACAGTCAATGTTAGTACAATAACAATTACAGCCAACACTTTCCACTGAGCCTGGGAGCCAAAGAAGACACTTTGTGTGCCCTCCTTCCACAAACACCGGTGAAAGAAGAGGTACTTGTGCTTCAAAAAGAGATAGATTAAGGCAAAAGGGTATGAATCTCTATGTCCAAGGCCTACTGATTAAGAGAATTATAAGAGACTGCAACTAATGATGTCAGCCTAGGCTTATTTTAGCTGACCTCTGAAGAAACTATAGGTTTTAGCTGTAGCCCAATGGAAGAGGGCCGAAAGAGGTGCCTTCTCCAGGTCTGCGTCTTCAAGGTTGCAGCTGTTCGGAGAAACATCCAAACCAAATCGTTACAATCGTTACAATTCTGTGGATCACAGAATCATAGGATCATGGAATCATTAAAGGTTGGAAAAGATCACTAAGGTCATCTAGTCCAACCATCGACCCATTCCTACCATGCCCACAGACCACGTCCCTCAGTGCCACATCTCCACTGTTCTGGAACACCTCCAGGGATGGTGACCCCATCACATCTCTGGGCAGCCTGTGCCACTGCATCACCACTATTCTTCCTAATATCCAACCTGAGATCAATTCTAACAAATGTCCTTTCCATGCTCTCCATACCTGAGTGAGAGCAATCCTACTGACATGGGCTTTGTTGATCCTGAACAATTTGTCTATCTGGTTGGTTTGAAAGCTTTCATTAAAGGCGTATAAAGGAACAACTCTATCCTGCTTTTGAGGTTATTATACCTTGGGTCAGGCTCCCATCAACACTCTTTCCCAGTGGAAGATGGAACAAGTTGAGGAATTTCTGTTGAGATCTTGCTCACTGAAGATCCACTGAGCTACATCATGCCAAGAACTTGCCTTGTGTACGAAGACAATATCCCTGGCTATAAGGTACCTATATGATGAGGCTGAAACCACCTGTGAGTGCAAACACGGAAGAGAAGCACAAGGCAACAGCGTAATACTTACAACTAGTTTGAAACTACCACAAGTCTCTTGGCCACATCTTCCCCACTGCGGTGTTTTAGCTATTGTGTGCAAATAAAGAGCAGGGAAGAAAAGCTTTTCAAATGGCACTGCAGTAAAAAAAAAAAAAATTCTAAAAAATCTCTACACTTAGCCTCCATTAGTCTAAAGTGTTAATTAGGTCTCCTGGGAAGTAAAATGATCTTCCAGAACAGACTTCTGCTGGGAGACAGAGTATGGATTGGACAGAAGATGATCATTCTTTGGGAACAGAAGCCTCCTCAGACAATTGCCAGGTCTGGTTTACATACAGGTTCCCTGCAATAATACCTGTCTGTCTAGGTGGGAGATCCAAAATTCAGAAAATCTAATACAGAGGGTTACCTTTTCCTCTGAGACAACATTTTTTAACTTGGAAAACAAAGGCTCTGTACAAACTGACACTTAGCCTCTACGAGTTAGTTCTTGAAGTCTCATTAGGGCCCTGACTACCATCAATGATGTGTTTGATATGTTTCATGCTTAGGTTCAGCTAATGGCCAACAGTTAGGCCTTAATCAGCACTGCTGAGCCTTTGAAGTGAGATGAGACACCCAGTGCACAGAGGTGCAGCAAGTTTCCTGATATGTTTCTAGGTACTTCAAAACTTGTTATAGCAGGAAGGACTCTGTTCAGAGGGATGACCATTTGCTTAAAGGGTCTCAATCCATTTAAGCAAGGGGAACAGTTTATCGACAAGTATAAAACTTTGCCCAGTCTTCCAGTCACAGGAGAACAAGGCTACTAGTATATTGTACAACTACACCACATAACCTCCAGACAGAATATGTTATTAGGATTTATTAGGTTTTAATCCTTTTTTGATTAAAAATTATAAATCAGCTCATGTTTGATGTTAACCTATAAATGCAGAGCACATGTTAAGCGAGGCGCAGTGTAAACGGCCCCTGGGCACGCACGGAGGATCCCACCATGCCACTTCTATAGCTTTGCAGAGAATAATGGACTCCATCAAAGAGTGTGGCCCACTCTGTGCCGGGGACATGGCTTTCAAGAGGTTAACTCTGAGAGATGGAGCGCGCTAAGCTGTTGTGTTTGATTTATTGTCCCTCCTTTCTTTTTGTTTCTCCTTGAAACATAAAAGCTTGCAGCCCACAGACTCTTGACATTTCTTTTAAATGCTCTTGTCATTCAGAAATTGCCACAGTCATCTCCCGTAACTTTGCACTTAGTGTTTCCAGCTTGCTTGGGGTTACTTGCAGAAATTGAAAAGGAAATAAGAATAGATTAAAGGGCTCAATCCTGCAAGGTAGAGAGTCTTCTAGCTCTGAACCACCACTGCACTTAACCATTTACTTAACTTCAAGGGTGTGAGAACTGCGGTACCACCAAGTGAATTATAATCTTGAGAATGGAATTGTGAAGATGTCTGCAAAATAAACAACCACTCTAGATGCTGAGGGCAGGTGACACGGTGGGATTTTTAAAGGATCTTGTTGATTTACAAGCACGGTTCTGACTTGCACTGGAACCTGCCACTTAAATGCTTTTCTAAAAATCTCCCTCCAGATGATTTGGGTTAGGTCCCTGGGCTCCTTGAATTCTCTTTTGCAGAGCAGGACTGTTTTTCTGCTCATCCTGACCCATAGGCATCCTTATCTTTGATGCATATTAATGACAGACGGAGAGTCTTTGGCGCATGAGGCAGCTGAAGAGGATTGCAGCTTGTTATCCCAGGTCCAAACGTCTCAGCTGGTAACACACTCTGGTCTTTGTAGTCACTAAGGGTTAAGAATAAAAGTTGAGGGTTAAGAAAATCACAGGCTTTGGGGAACGCATCTTTATTTACTTCAACACAGTGCAGGAATGCCAGGTGAAGCTTTCATCCATTTATGAGCCATTGAAGCAACAAAACATCCTTTAGCTGTTAGCTACACATACGGACAGGGACAAAGGCCATCAACTTGGAAATAGCACTACATGCAATATGAAAGCAAGAATAATATCACCTACGATGTTGACTTCTGAAAGATTGCCAGAGGCAAGACACCTATTGATAAGACAAGAGGTGATGGCCTCAAGCTGCAGCAAGGGAAGTTCAGGGTGGATATTAAGAAACATTTGTTCTCAGAAAGAGTGGTGATTCAGTGGCACAGGCTGCCCAAGGAGATGGTGGAGTCACCGTCCCTGGGGGTGTTCAAGAAATGTGGAGATGTGGCACTGAGAGATGTGGTCAGTGGGCATAGTGGGGATGGGTTTCTGGTTAGACTAGATTATTTCAGTGGTCTTTTCCAACCTTCATGTCTCTGTGATTCTATTGGGACCTGCCCCAGTTGCTGCCAGGAAAGGTCCTACTGTTCTGACCAAGTGCCGTTAGTGCTTCGGTTTGGCTTCTCACCTGTTTTCAATCTTATCTTCAACCCAACGCTCACCTCCATGAAACATTCCCAGTGCCCCAGTATCTTTTTTGGTGGAATTTATTTTATGTGACTGCTTCTTCTAAAATCCTTTCTTTTCAGCCATGAACACTAAGAAAACTGCACATTAGCCAGCTCTTCCAAGGACATGTGGAACTCATATTTCCTAACCCAATCCTGACAGTTCACTGGGCAAGAATTTATTTATTTATTTTTCTCAAATATGTCATAAATTGGAATCAAAATCTTAAGTAAGTTTTTAAAGTTCCTTGTGGCCGAAAGCAGAAGTTATTCCAATATAAAGGCCATGCAGGAAGAGCATGACAGAGTGGTGGCAGATAGATGGAGGTTTCAGACCTCCTCACGCTGAGGGAAGGGACCCAAGCCTTCAGTTTCTTGGGTAAGTGCCTGAAGAAAAGGTTACAACAGAAAATGTGGTCCCTTCTCTTTTCACTGTACTCTTTCAAATGCAGTGCTTCTGGAGTCCAGAGTACTCCTTGCCTTCGTTTTAGGACACTTTGGGCCAAGCATCAATGCTTGTGGAGATCACATTTTATGACCCAAATTAACTTAATGAAGACAAGATATGCCCAGACACAGGGAACGGTAAGACTTCAAGGAGTCTCCTAGGAAGCTTTGCCATGGAGATCGAGACTCTTTACAACTTTATAGGCACCCATGTGGGATGGCATCTTTTCTTTTCACAGATCGCTCGGTTCAACTGAGGCATCTCTATTCTGTGCAATTGCTGTTTTAAATGCTGCCCTTTGTGATTTGCAAGATGAGGTCTCAGGTGGCTTCAGGAAGCTGTGCTGCACTAAGCAGGCATAGTTTTCTCTCAGTAATCCCAGGTAAGATAGCAATGACAAGTGACATGAAAGGTGCATTTTGCATGACGTACGTGGAAAAGCCAATTACATGTAATTAATGTTGGTTAAATGCTTTGAAGATGAAAAGCTTTTATATAAGTGTGATTAACATCAATTCTGTTGAAATGATTGTCTTTCTAATGTTTTAAGAAGCTTAATAGCATGCTTCAGTTCCTCGGTGTTTATCTCTGAGATATGATGACCCCATACAAAGCATTCACTGGAAAACTCTACAAGAAAGACCTTCTGTGGGAGTTGGTGTTGGCCACAGACCAAGAATCAAGACTGAGACACTGTGGTGCAGAGATGATTCACTTGTCAATAGCTCAATCTCTCGCAAAAGTTCCTAATCAGCACTCCAGTTAAGTGATGCTTGAGTGTTGCATTCATACCAGGTCTTAAATTTTGAGTGCTCACTGCAGGATGGCTTATGAAGCCTACAGAGAGAGTCTGTGCAGATTGGGTTCAGCTTTAGAAGGGGTGTGATGAGGAACACCAGCTTACACTTAGCAGGTGCCCGGGATCTGGCACAAGACCCAACAGGCACCTCCAAATGGGAATTTCGCCACCAATTTCGATGAACTACATTGCAGCGTGCACAAAAATAAATGGTTATTGACTGAAAGCTTACAGTCAATTGTCTAACTCTGATATACTTTGCTTTCCACAGTAAATAAAGCGGATTTCATTGTAAACCACTTGCAAGGGATGAGAAACAATGTGGGTAGGACACTGAACAATAGATGTTCTGAGAAAATAGTGATTTCATACATTGGCAGTCGTTGTTATTTTCTGAAAATGAGTGCAGATGTTTTAGTATGCTGAAATCACTCAAGACTTTTATGGCAGAAAGAGGCCATGGAGTAAATAAACTGGTGACAGGTATAATGAAAGGCATTCAGTTTATTTGCTTGTTCAGAGCTGTTTTATTCCAGAGAGCTCTGCTATGCCTACCACAGGCAAATCCTCGAGACCATCTTGAAGAGGTATTTCACTGGAAAAAAAGAATGATGCAAGACCACGTAGCAAGCCCAGGGCTTCTGGATGACAATCAAATAGGTTACTTAGCACCTTGTATGCAATTCCTAGAAAGCACCAATTTTCCCATTTATGAATGCTCCACTCCTTATTTGCCTGGGGGAAAACACAAGGGCTGTATTTCCAGAAGTGAGGGAAATGCCATTTAAACCGTTCGTGGGGCTGTTGCCAAGAAAAACATCCAGATGTCACCAAACATCATGCTGCTATTAAATCAGCAAGCTAAATGTCGGTGAGGTCTGAAGGGTTACAGGCGTAGGAATAGATCATGCTCCTTCTCCCCATCAGCCAGCTCCCCAGATGAGGTGATCGCCAGCTGGGTTAGGACCTTGAGGGAAGGTGCCTTGAGATGAGGAACTCAACTCGGTCTCTTGAGTTTTCCCTCCATGATGGAGGCTGCGGGACAGCTCAGATCATCTTGCAGGGGTAGAGGTTCACTGGTAGAGGTTACTGTTCAACCAGCCCGGGCAAGACCCTTCCCCCTTGGCAGTGATGGGGGCAGTGGGTACTGAATTAAGTGTGCGCTCATCTTGTCAGCCTACACAGGGCAAAGCAGGGGAGACAGCCCCAGCTTCACTTGGACCTGCTGGCACACAGAAGATGGATGAGGTCCTCAGGGCTTATCTCTGTCAGCTCACATGTGTTAATACTATGGCTGCTTTGCCTTTGCTGGGTTTTTACCTCTGGCTAATTACTCCGTATTTGCTAATGCCGTGTAGGGACATGCATTTTTCCCCCCTAGTGAAGCTGGTTCCAGAAAATGCTCACCTTCTATGCAGCTTGCAGAGCCAAGCTACTTTGTCTTTCAAAGATACCTTGGGTACAAATGTCAGCATCAGATTTTCACCCTTCACAAACACTCAATTCCCCGAAAAAGAATTTTAGAGGAGAGAGCTGCAGCACAGCCAACCTTTCCCTCCTAGAGAGACGTGTGATAACTTCGGCTTTTGTTCTTCTGACCTGCCCTTGCCGGACTGAAAAGAGCTTTGAGCACACACCCAGGAGAGCAGGAAATCTCCCCTATGGATCACTTGTAAAATGGCCCAGATTGAAAAACATGCTGGAGAAAAAATGAAGCCTGACTGCAAAGGAGTGTGTTGTGGGGGTTTTTTTTCCCCCTCTCATGAATAGGATTTCAAACTAGCAGCCAAAGTGAATCATTATACATCCTTTCCATATGCCACTTTCAATCAATAAGGCCTTATGCTCTGCTAACAATCATCCTAAACTATACCTATTAACAAGAACGCACATTTTCATAGTAATATTCCATGCACGTCACTGCACACAGACTGCAAACAGTCAGGAGTGATCACAGCTGAAGGGAGATGGAGTTTCTGGAACAACGGGCTGTGTGTGGACGTACACCGCAATGTAGGGGCTGACGCTCTTTCGTGTGTAGGCTGGTTTTTGTTTTTAGCAGCACATGAGTCTATAGACGGACTTTTTTTCTCTCTCTTTCAAGCTTAGGCTTACTTGCTGACCCAGCCAGTGTCCCTCCTGGTGACCCAAGGGTTCCTTACTGGTGGTTGATGCACTGGGGATATGGTGTAGCGGCAGCCACAGGAGCGTTACACCTAGCTTCAGCAGAAGCATAAAGTGGCTTAGGTTGGAAGGGACCTTAAAGATCATCTTATTCTAACCCGTGGGAAGGGACACCTCTCATCAGATCAGGCTGCCCAGGGACCCAACCAACCTGCCCTTCAGCACCTCCAGGGATGGATACACACAGTTTCACTAAGCAACCTTTGCCAGGGCCTCACCACCCTCTGGGAGAATAATTTCTTCCTAACATCAAACCTAAATTTTTCCTCTTTTAGTTTAAAGCCATTCCCCCTTGTCCTATCACTATCTACCTGTCAGCGCCCCTCCTGTTTATAAACTCCCTTCAGGTACTGGAAGGCCATAACGAGATCTTCCCACAACCTTCTCTTCTCTAGGCTAAACAAGCCCAGCTCCCTCAACCTTTCTTCATAGGAGAGGTACTCCAGCCCTTTGATCATCTTCACGGCCCTCCTTTGGACTCAGTGCAACAGCTCCACATCCCTCCTGTACTGAAGACCCCAGGTCTGGATGCTGTACTCCAGATGTAGCCTCACAACGGTGGAAGGAGACAATCACCTTCCTGCCCTGTTGGATATCCCTCCAGTTTGGACAGAGAGTACTGACTGCAAAATTCAGCTCGTATCTGAACTAGTCTCTCTGTGAATATATAGAAAACTGCCACAAAAGAGGTGCAGAGCTTCAGGGGTGTGGTACAGGAGGTGCAGGTTGTGTTTCCTACTGTCTAACCTTGATCACAGGGTGCCTCAGTTAGCTAACTACTATTTCTTTTATCTGTTTACATTGCAAACTCTTCATGATTGGTGTCGCTTCTCCAGAAATACTGTGCTTGCTGTGGAAGTTATTGACTGAAATGCCACAGCTCAAGCAGCCAACTCTTACACCATGGCGTAAAGAACTGGGTAGATTCACCCAACTAAAGCAAAAATCTGTATTTAAGCCGGCCACCCATGGCTTCTCTGCTCGTCAATGGAGAGCCACTCAATACAGTCAATGGAGTCTACAGTGATTCATCTCACCCTGAAGTAGATAGTTAAAACAGAGCAGCTGAATTGCACAATAAAAAGACTTATTTCTCCTTACTTCCTGAAAGCCCAGTGGCAGCCTGATGGAAATGTCTTCTCTGTGGATTCCTGAAATGAGACAAGTTTAATCTCACCACTGTCCTTGTGACATTCCCCTGCTCTGATGCTCCACATCCAACTCAGGCACTTATCATTATACCTCTGTACTCTAAGGTGCACACGGAGTTAGCTGAGGGATGTCAGAGCAAGGAGAGGTGCCAGACCCACATTTGTTTGATTAAAAGATACAATCCCTGGCCAACAGTCCACAGCCCCATCTGCTCCAGAGCTTCCATGGCCTGCTCATGTGTTATGGACACATGGCACAAAAAGCAACTTCTGAGTTTTGTATGGGGATCTCATCAGCCCCGGGTTCTGGTCAAGCAGGAGCTCCATGTCTTTATGTCCACGTATCCTGTATGGCCTCTTCTTCCAGGTCACAGCAATAGGATGAGAGGTAATGGCCTCAGGTTACGCTAAGGGAGATTCAGGTGAGATATTAGGAAAAAAATTTTCTCAGAACGACTGGCAGTGCATTGGCACAGGCTGCCTATGGAGGTGGTGGAGTCATCGTCCCTGGAGGTGTTCCAGAACTGTGGAGATGTGGCACTGAGGGATGTGGTCAGTGGGCGATACTGGTAGTAGGTGGGCAGTTCGAGCAGACGATCTTAGTGGTCTTTTCCTATCGTAACGATTCTATAGTTCCATGGTCCCAGTGCAGCCAAGGCCTGTGGATACTACTGCATTAAAACGACAACAACTTTTGTCTTTCTCTCAGATGTGAATTTAATCTTTGCTTATTTTTGTGTTTCATAACTAGAGGCTGTTTCTGCAACCCCTGTGTTGATTTCTCACACATAGTCTATGTGATACCTACCCTTCATGAGTAATCCTTGTGTGTTTTGCACGATTTGACACAAAAGTTCTCTGCTAATCAAAAGCTATTGCTGCTGTGATGTTTCTGTGCTGTGAAATGACCCCCAGTCAATGAAAGCCCCCTCCAAAACATCCCTGCCTACACCTACTGCTTTGTGACCTTGTTTCCTGCGGGTGAAGGTGGGAAAGAAGAACATGCTTACCTTTGAGCAAAGAGTTGTGTGACTGTGGGTGTCAATAATATCACCAGAACTTAGCTGTGGTGTTGCAGTGCCCTTTTGCTGGCTTTCTCTGCAAGCACATATCTGTAATAGCATCATTTGTCGCAAAGATTTCACTTAGTTTCTTCCTCTCAGGCATGGTACGTGATCATTGAATCTTGAAGTCATTCCTCAGACAAATCATCTTGCCTTTGATGAAGATTTGTAATCCTTGAAGGGCTGTTCAAAATCTATGCCAGTAATTTTTCATATTTGGAGGTATTAATGATGTACAAATTCCTGGGTTCAGTACTGGCCAAGCTGCTACAGTCTATTTTATATTTGAAGTAAATACAAATGATCAAAGCAGAACTTCTGGCTTGAAAATGTGCACATGCTACCATTATCAGCTGAAGTAATTACATGGCATGTATTTGTTTAAACACTTAGTGTAGCTGCTGACCCTATAGCATCATCTCCCTCTTTTATAATACCCATGGACATTTTGACAGATTTGCATTTGCCAATGGAGCTCCATCCCTACCGTGTCCCCGGGCATGATGTATTGCATGGTTTGGGACACAGGACTGATTCCTTACATGTGTCCTCTCTGACTCTTTAGGAAGGATGGCAGCTATTGAGGTTATTATGTTGCTACCCATACCCTACCCATGATTGCAGCACAATCTCATGCTCTTGGCTGCTGTGTCAGAAACAGCCAGTGGGGTTGGCTCTGCGTGGATACGCTGAGCACAATTTGGAGCAAACACCAGTCCCTGTGCTGCCTGTAATTAGAAGATGCCTCCAGTGGGTGAGATACTGGAGGAGTCCTTTGGCTACGGCAAACCACGGTCTCTCTCCTGATTCAAATCCACACCCCCAGCAACTACAGAGGTATGTTTTCTATCCTGCACAGGCCACATCTATTAGCATTTGTGTCTTCATTCCTTTCATCCTTCATTTCCCTTTACATAGTCTTATTTTTCCCAGTCAATAAAAATGATTTTACTCTTCTTAATTAGATTTCTTTTTTTTTTTTTTTTTTTTAGGTTTCCCATAGTAATTAATGCACTTTTCTTCAGCACTATAACCTATTACAGTAGTTAAAATATTAAATCATGACAGCTGCCAGATCTAAGGGACCAAGAAACATAGGTTCTTCGATAGTCACTTCATCTTTATCTTTTAAATTAGTTTGCAGACTGCTTTACATTTTTTGGGTAAGTAATAACATTTGTTGATTTGAATGAAGAGCGATATAAAAATAAATTGCATTGTACTTTTAATTACACAGTCTTAATTTTTGTGGTGACACTCCAGGCTCTCATATAATGTTGTTTAATGTTTGCGTCTCTTTATTGATTTGATAATTTAAATACAAAAAAAGATGGTTTAATTTGAAAATTTCTGTATTCAGCCTTGGGGTGCTTTGTTGATTAAGGAATCAGAGGAGTGCTGTCTTTTCCCCTATCTCCATCATGCACACGGAGGCTTATATGTTCCACGCTTGCTTTTTCTCAGGCCCTGAATCCCAGCTACCAAGATGGTTTTCTCCGCTGCTCTGAGAATGCAATCCTCCCCCTGCTTGACATTTCAAGCTAAGGTATGAAACAAGCTACTGCTCCAAAGAGCCCTGGTTTTGGGAATCCTTGGAGCGGCTGAAGATAGCAGTGGGTAGATCAAGAAATCCCATTGGATGAGGTGGCCTTGGCAGGTTCTCTCTTCACCTGGGAAGTCAAATTGCCTTGCAGGTTCAAGAGTGGTGAGAGACCATCCATCCTCCGTGGAGGACACGGTGGAAAGAAGAAGACCTCAAAAAAGTCAGCGAAATCCGTAGGAAGAGTCCAGTTTGGTGGGCTCCTTCTGTTTCTGATTTTCTGCTCTCTAAATATTTCAAACCTTCCTTTCTCCAACCAGTATGACTTCTCTAACCTAACTCTTCCATCCACCTCTGCTCTCTTGGAGAGAAGCCACAGGAACTGCTCCACGTTACCCTCAGCACTGTAAGTCACTGTGTCAAAACCCATCTATGGGGGCTGCTTTTGAGATGTTTGTCTTTCACTTTCGGAGCTGCAGGTATATTACAGACCTCCTAGGAGTTCAACAAAATTCGACTTTTCTTTCAAAATCTATCACCATAACACTGTTTTTCAATCTCTCTTCATTAATGATTTACTTTCTGTGGAACAAATGCACCAACTGAGGACAGAATCATTATTAAAATCTCAGTTAACAACACAGTATCATTTTCGTCCTTTCATTTCCTCCATTATTATAAAATTCAAGATTCATTTCATCTATTAATATTAGCAATCTATTTTTTTTTTTTTTTTAATTTTGACCAGACACAAATTAAAGAGGGAATGATATTATGGAATTGACACTAGAACTTACTCCTTTTTCTGTAAAATCTGTTTTTTTTTTCCCCCTTCCATCACTTCTCTCCTAGCATTTAACATTGGCTTCTTTTGCATCCCAGCGGCTACATTTGGTACCTGGCACTACTCCCATGCAAGTCAACTGGAAGAGGCCAACAGACTTCCCTGGAAGGTGATTAAAATCCAGCATCAGTAAAGAGCTGAAAGCTGGAATATGGGTTTGGGAACAAGGGAGCTGGGTTCTGGTCTTAGCCCTGTCACAGAATTGCTCTGTGACCCTGAACAAGTCATTTCATTTCTCCTTACTGCAGTTACCATGTGTTTAAAATAGGGACGAGAGTGTTTGCTATTTATTGTTCAAGTCTCCAAGCAAATAAAACGTGGTATTTAAGAGCACATAAGCAAGAAGGCACAGATCTTACTCTCTGGAAATCTGTCCTAGAGTAGCAGCAGGCTGTGAGAACAGGGCAGAACAGAGATGCATTTTTCATAGAGCTTACAAATTGCTTCTGTTCCTTTTATAGCAGATCATTGTCAGTGCGTTCTAATGAGATTTTCTTTGTGCCACTGTAACACTAAACATAACTGATATATTTTTATTTTTTTTTGCAGCATTTAACACAGAAAAGCTCTGCTCTCGTGCAGTATTTGCTTGTCAGAGATAGGTTGGATTTGTAATGCTGTAGAATAACCAATTTTTGTGGTTATGGCACACGTATTTGCTAGCCTGTGTCTGTACCACCAGCCCTAGGAGCTGCACATCCGCTAAATATGCGCAGGACTGCTCTTGCAATCTCTTTCATTGCAGAAGGGGGTTACTACTGTTGCAGGTCTTCACAAACACTCAAGCAGTGAATCCTAATGATTCCATTTGCAACAATTGGAAGAAACAAAACAAGAAAGTCTGACAAAGCCCTCCAGGAGGCCCCTGGTACCAATGGCACACAAACCATCCTGCAAGCCCTTTGACTAGAGCTTTCTGCAGTGAAAACAGCAATGTGTCCCTATGCTAAACTATTTGTAGCACAAGGAAGTTTCTCCTGATGTTGTCAGTTGAAGACTAAGCCCTTTACTTGCAGAGGGTCGTAGAATCATAGAATTGTTTGAGTTGGAAGGGACCCTTAAAAGCCATCTAATCCAACTCCCTTGCAATGAACAGGGACACCCACAGCTCCATCAGGTGCTTAGAGCCCCATCCAGCCTGACCTTGGGTGTATCCAGGGACAGGGCACCCACCACCTTCTCTGGGCGACCTGTGCCAGTGATTCACTACCCTCATATCCAGTTTTCCTTATATCCAATCTAAATCTTCCCTCTCAAGGACACCTTGTACCACTCCTCTTTGCATTTGCCTCACATGTGTTTGGCAGCTTGCTTGGTCTCCCCTTGATCCCCTCCTCAGACCACACACTTCTCTCCCTGTCAGCCTTTCCTCAAAGCCAGGTTTTCTACACCTCCAATCTTTCTCTTTGCACCTCTCCGGGTTTTTCCCAGCTGAGCCATATCTTTCCTGAGGTGTGGAAATTGTTCTTCAGCCAAGGCCCTACTATTGCCAAGCTGAATGGAGAGACTGTCCTGTGCCTCCTGCAGCGTTCCTCTCTGCACAGGCATCCCAGCACCACTGTGACATTTTGGCAGAGCTGGATTCCCACAGAACTCGTAAACATCACGGAGCTGGATCCTTTCTGCCTGGCAGCAGCCCGGCCAATTGCTCCTCATCTTGTATTGGAGAAATTGATTTTAACTCCCCTGCCAAGGAGTGCAACATTTTAATTACTTCTGTGGATAAAGCCCATTGTTCCCATTCTGATCAGGTCTTAAGAGATAAGTAAAGCAAAGCCTATAAGAGATCCTGGAGAAGCTTGAGCAGGAACCCAGGCCACCAGAACAATCCCATCCTATACTTCTGCCATATGTCCCTCACCCTCCTTGTCCTTGTCCTGTTCCACCACTGGCAGAATTTTTAAATCTTTCTTCTCTGTCCCTTATTATTGATTTATATTCAGATCTGGTGTTAGTAGTTGCAATCTATTTAATCTTCTGACAGGAGAATAATTAAGTGCCTGTGCGCTATCCCTCAGCACGGTTAGGATACAACTGGGAAACATTGGTCACTTGCTGGATTAGTGGTAACTTCCCTGCTGCCAGTTCCTGGTTCTCAACACAAATGAGTGACATTTGGTGGCAAAAGCAAGGAATGAGATCGGTGGCCTTTGGAAGCAAGAGAAGCTGGGGGGATATGGGGCCAGCAAAGCTGAGAAATGAAGTGCAACGTTCTTTCCGAAGGACAAAATCCCAATTTATTGTAAGTAGATAAATCCTTTTGACTGCAAAACAACTTCTGTTTGGTTCTTCTGAAATCCATGGAGAAAATCACAGAAACACGAAGGTTGGAAAGACCATCAAGTTCAACAAGTCCAACCATTGACCCACCCCCACCATGTCCACTGACCACATCCCTCAGTGCCACAGCTTCACAGTTCTTGAACACCTTCAAGGACGAGTGACTCCACCACCTCCCTGAGCAACTTGTTCCAACAACTCACCACTCTTTTGGAGAAGTTCTTCCTAATGTACAACCCAAACCTCCCCTGGCACGACTTAAAGCAACTACTTCTCATCCCACTGAGAGAGAGGCACTACTCGTGCCCACCATTTCCTGGCATCATGACCAGCAGGGCTGGTTGCTCTCACTTCTGAATGCATTTCTCCCTGATAACATGCCAACATATCCAAGAGCTGAAGGCTGGGAAGCAGACTGGATTCATTTTACAGGTAGCGGTACCTTACCTGCACTCATATCAGCAATGTGCCTCTCCTGTCTCACTAGAAGATTGATGGAATAGTGATGGAGAACTTAACTGAATAGTTTTTATACCTGGTACTCTTATGACACACAGTATGCTCTGTGCTAGGAAGCTAAGTAAACAGCTGCAGACAGCGTACAAGGACATCTGAGTGCAAAGCAGCTGGTAGGAGGGTGAACCAATAAGACCAAGGTGGATGCCTGTGAAACTTGGGAGTTTGGATGGGCCCAGCAGCATCCCAAGGTCCAACAGTGTAACCAGGAGGACTGAACAGAGAGAGAGGGCAGATGAATTGGCCCAATTTGGCTGAGGAAGACTAAAGAGAGGTCCAATACACACTGCCAAAGGGAGGAGGATGGACAGGGTGACTCCTGAAGATCCCTTTCAACGGCACTTCTCCATTTGCACTTCACCAGCTGCCAGCACATGGAGATGGATCTCCTCCAGACAGCTTAGCTCCCAGGAAGACCACCATCCACAGTGCAATCACTGCACCAGAGATGGCCCAGTTCATTACTTAGTACAACATAACAGACCAGTGTTGCAATCTGAAGCTCAGTGCATCTGCCTTGCTCAATATATACTGTGGTCTTGAATGCTTATCACCTCCTGCTAATTGAGGTAGAGAATTTGCCACCAAAACAATTATTTACTTTCTCTGGGAGAGTATTTTTCCTGATTCAAGCCTCCAGGAGTGCAGTGTAGGATGCATTTGGCCACACTGGGCATTCTTATACTCTTACCACTGAAATTTGGGACAAAGGCCAATAATCTGGCACAAACTCTAAAAATACAGCAGATGCTCTGGGACATGTTTTATTGGTCCTTCTACATGCGCTTCGAGTGTGTCAGAAAGCACAAGGCCACAGGTAAGAGCTGAAAGCCAAAGCTGCAGCGTGGTCCAGCTGGCTGCAGAGAGGTTGGATGGCAGCAGGAGGGATGGGGTTGGTTGAAATATCCCTGCTGGCATGGAGGATTTCAGCGGCACAACGATTCCATATGAACCTTCTCACTGTTAAATTGCAAATGGTTTTAAAAGGCCAAGTCCAGCTTTTTAAATAAAACTTGGAATTTGAAGGATGATGCTCTTCTGCCAGCTGAACACCAAGGGAAGCAAGAAGGCGAGGGAGCTGGAGAGATGAGTGTTTGGCTCTGTGTTGCTGTAGTCACCATACACACTGTAGAGTAGCTGTATTTTCAGGTCAAATATCAACAACTGAAGACAATGTGGGCAAATTAATGGTCTGACTGTGACAGGACAAGGGGGAATGTCCTTATAGTAAAAAGAGGGCAGATTTAGGTTAGATGTTAGGAGGAAATTCTTTACTCAGAGAGTGGTGAGGTGCTAGCACAGGCAGCCAGAAGCCGTGGGCGCCCCATCTCTGGAGGTGCTCACAGCAGGGGTGGAACTGGACGGGCTTTGAGGTCCCTTCCAACACAAGCCATTCTATGACTCCATACTAATTTACAGAGGATGAGAACTGAAGCGGGTGGTGGGACATGCAACCAAATGTGTTCTTCTGATTGAAGGAAGGATGCATTCCAGGGCTTCAGACACTGCAAAACCCCACGGGATCTGCTGGCAGGCACTCAAAGGAGTGCAGCATTTAATGCTGCCCTGACCTGATCCAAGCATGCACTGAGCCCTGGCGATGCTTCATGCCTTGCCCTCCAGCTCAGCTGTGTCAGCATCATCACAGAATCACAGAATGGATTGAGTTGGAAGGGACCCATTCAGTTCCAACCCTTCCATGGGCAGACAACTCTTATCAGACCAGGTTATCCAAAGCCCCATCCAACCTGACCTTGAGCACCTCCAGAGATGGGGCATCCACAGCTCTCTGGGTAAAGTACAGTGAAGAAAACACCTGAAAGAAACCTTGTGCATGAGGCAGCCTGCTGGCTCTTTGTCCTGTGTTAAAGATAGAAAACACAGCCCTTCACCAATTAGGCACACACCGTCATTGCAGTCAGTCATATGATGCCCATAATCCTCCTTGTCTAAGCACAGAAGTCTCCATGCTGAGCACGGACGTGCTCTGGTTCCTGGTTACTGGCAGGGTTGGGGTGTGGATTAAATCTGGGACTCCACTTTTTTGGGGAGACTTTGTCGAGTGGCACTGATGCTGCCTGCTGCTATTTAAAATACAACCAAAAAAACCCCAAAGAAAATACCAAATTGTGGCAGTTCACAAAACTGTTGGTCTAAGGGCATCTCAGGAACAGACCCCTTTGCCTGCTATATCCCCCTGAGCTGTCAGCACCTGATGCCTCGCTCTGTAGCCCGGAGCTAAGAAAAGCCCTGAAAGCAGCAGTGTGTCTGCCCCATCCCTCACTATTTTTACTGGCCCTGCTGAAGCCAGACCGCAAAGGGCAGATTTGTCAGCACAGGGGGGGCTTTTTTAGTGCAAAACCCACGAGCTTATTCAGACAGCAGCAGGGACGGTGCACAGGAGCGTCTGGAGGTCCTGGCTCTCATTTAGATCTGTTGCAAATATAGAAATTCCAGTGAAGTTAATTGTAGCTCCTGACTGACAACTTAGGACACTGTTATACAAGGGCTGCACCGAAAGTAATGCCTCCTATTTTGTGATGTTGGCCCACGATGTCAGAGGTGAATGTTGGTAGGATGGCAAAAAAGGTTGAACCTTCCCAACCATATTCCATTACATTTTGTTGCCATGTGACAGATGGCAGCTGAGGGGCAGTCAGACAGAATGATGTCTAAAATGGAAGTGCCTGTTTAAACAGAGGTGTGGAATTCAATTCCTCCATGCAGAAAAAATGGCAGCCATTGACATTCATCAATGCTTGCTGAATGGTTATGGAGACCTAGCAGTAGATGTGAGCGCAGTGAAAGTTAGACTCCCAGCAATAACCCCATCATAGCAGTTGTGGAACAGTGGGTGCACATTTGAACAAGGGTGGCATGCAGACCTGTTCATGGCTGGTGAAAATGCATAGCTAATGGTGGTGCCTACGCTGAAAAATAGTTTTTTGTAGCTGAGGATTTGCACTACCAAATAATATTATTGTGCTCTTGATATCAGTTGTAGTTTCCATGGAAATAAATAAGAGGCATTACTTTTGGAGCAACCTACGTGTTATTAAGACCCCGCTCCACAGAATGCGTTACTGGGAAGGACTTAATGATGACACAACAGGTAAAGTGAGAATTTATTTGCTCAGGGTTACTCACATAAAGTCATATACACATACTCATATACACATTTCTGTTTCTCTTACGCAGGCATTTTGAGAATGGTGCATGCCTCCTATCCTACCCACAGCACTGTGTTAGGAACCAGTATGGGAAATGCAGCCAGAACACCATTTTGCTACCTCAGGTCCCCCAGTCTGTGCTCCTCACCTGTTGCAGGCAATGTGGGTTTTGCTTCACAAGGCTGCAGAGAGATCAGAGGGGTTGCATCATTGCCCTGCACCCTGCAAAATAAATCCACATCAGCGCGTGCAGGAGGAGATAAAGGAAACGCCAGGTCCCTTCCCTCAGTATTTTCTATGTTTTATAACACCCCTGTCAGCAGACATTGCCATTCACTGCAGAAATTACATCTCACGAGCGCTACAATAGGATTTGAAGATAAATGACACGCAAGCACCGCAGCTCTGTGCTGGCTTAAGTGATCCCAGTACCTTCATCACCAGTACCTCCCATGCAAGGTATTGGGATGCACGGAGCCCAGTTGTTCCAACCGTCCCATGACAAAGATTGAGTGTCACATGACTGTGAGCAGCACAAAACCATCCTGGACAGATGGTTTTCAGAGGGCTTTCAGACCGCGACGTGCAACCATGGGACCTAACCCTAACCCTAACCGCTACCCCCCCCCCCCCCTCCAGCCCCATTTCCAAAATTCCTGAAGGTTGGTGAAGCTTTCAAGTGTCCCCGTGCCCAGCCTGTAACATTCCCATCCGCTGTACAGCTCCTGTGCTTTCACGTTGCAAGAGGTGAAAACATTTTAGCTTTTCGGGCGGGTAAACGCCTCCCTGTGAAACAATGTAAGCAAGGCGGGCTGCCGCCCAGGTGCTCAGGGGATAAAGGAGAATCGGGGGGGATTGCTTACACGGGGGCAAAACTCACCCTGGGGGCCATGGGGCACAAATTGGGGTGCTGGGAAAGGAGCTTTTGGTGCTGTGGTTGAAAACTGGAGCGGTGTTGGTGGGGTAGCGCTTGGGGAGCCTGACTGGAGGGCTGCATTGCTCTTGGTCAGAGCTGAACATGAAGGATGGGTACTGATGGGTGTCAGCATGTTTATATTTTACTGTCCCACCCATTTCTCCATTCTTCAGCTGCTTCAGAGCTCATGTTCCAATGAAACAAGCGGCCCTGTAGGAGATGCTGGTTCACATTTTGTCTTCTCTTGAAGCTGTGACGTTCCCTGAGCTTCAGCCAGGAACCCCCCTCTCCCCATTGCCCCCATCTTCAGCCCCACTGCACTCGTGTGCAGTCACAGAATCACAGAATAATAGAACCATTAAGGACCAAAAAACCTCTAAGATCATCTGGCCCGACCATCAGCCCATCCCACCATGCTCACTATGTCCCCCGGTGCCACATCTCCATGGTTCATGATGTCCTCCCTGGTCAGGGACCCCACCGCCTCTATGGGCAGACCGTGCCAATGCAGGGAGCAGGGCTCAGTCCCCAGCTCTGCCCTCTCACAAACACATCTCCATCCCATTTCCCAGCCACGCTTTAATTTACCCAGGTGCCACGATGCACCTTGCTTTCTCCTGACTCCCTGCGGGCTTTGGTTTCAGTGCCTTTTGCTCCGTGTTTGTATCATTTTGGATGCTTTCCTGCAGCTCTACCGGTTGCACAGTCCTCATGACCCTTCCCCCCCCCATGCTGTGCGTGTAAGGTTCTGTGGGTGCCCTCCCTTTCCACCCAGCACACACTTGAAGCATGGCAACATGAAGGATACCGGTCATCAGCTCCTTGCAGCTCCACTTGGGATCCTGCTCACAGCTCAGAGCACGTTCCATGGCTGTTACACATACACAAAAGCCACCTTCCCAGAGGTTACAGACTCTCCCTAAGTTTCCCAAAGGTGAAAAACAAAACAAAACAAAAAAACCCCAAAACAAAAACCACCAGAATTTCTCCTCGGAGCAAAGCGCTTCCCAAAGTTTGCAGAGAACGATTTCCATTCCCTCTTACCTCCCTGCAGGGCAAAATTCCCAATGCTTCGGGCACCCAAGCTGACCACCCAGTTTCTCCCACCGCCCCCCCTCCCCTTCCCCCTAAGACCCCTCCGGGCTCCCCAATTCCGCACGATCGTATTATAATTGCAATAAATCGCGGGCGGAGCTCAGAGTCCGCAGCGCTGGAGATGGAGAGAAGCCCGCTAACCGCAGGAGGGCCCTAACAAGGACAGCTCAGGGGCTCCCCCCGCACCCCCAGCCCCGCACCTCCCGGCTCAGAGCGGCCGCAGGAGCCGCGGGCGGTGCGCTGCGCTCCGCGGGGTTGACGGGCAGCGCCGCGCCCCACTCAGAGCTGCGGAGCCCCCGCGCCGCTCCGCCCCCCTCCAGCCCTCTTTGTATCAAACATCCGGGTTTCCCCCTCGCTGGCTCCGCTTTGGCTTCTCCTTTTTTTTTTTTTTTTTTTTTTAGAAGCCATTTTGGACTCGGTTCAGGTTTTTTTTTTTTTTTTTTTTTTTTAATAATTAAAAAAAAAACCTCCTTTCCTCCCCCCCCCCTTTCCCGGCTATTCCCCCCCCCCCCCCCCCCCCAATTTATTTCTTTATTTTTAATTTCCCCCTATAAAACTCCCCGCCCCAATCTCTCCTCCTTCGCGATGCCGCGCCCCGCGCCCCCTCCGCGGGCTCTTGCCTGGACGCGGATCCCCTCGCAAAGTTTCTCCTCCAAGGGGGGGGTTGTAAGGGGAGGGAAAAGCGAAAATATAGAGGAAAAAAAAAAAGGGGGGGGGGGGAACCCCCCACAGCAACCGTATAGGGGAAAAAAAAATATAATAATAATAAAGAAAAAGGGGTGGGGGTGCGTTGCGCGTGAATTGCGCGGAAAGCCGAGCGGAGGGGGGCGTGTGAGCTCGGCCTTACTGCTGGGGGAGCCGGAGGGGCTGGGTTGGGTTGGGAGGAGGAGAGGAGGAGGAGGAGGAGGAGGAGGAGTGGGGGGAGGCGGTGTGCGGTGCACGCCGCGCTCCCAGCACAAAAGCGCAGCGAAAGAAACTCTTGGAAAGCGCGGAGAGAGCGGCGGGGCCGGGCGGAGCGGGTCGGGCTCTTCCTCTTCACTGGATACATTTTGCAACTGCGAAGGAATTAAATCCGATTTTTTTAAGGATTTTTTTTTTTTCCTCTCTCTCTCTCCTCATTTATTTTTCTTTTTTTTTTTTTCTTTATTATTATTATTATTATTATTATTTTCTTTTTCTCGAGAAGGAGCGCCGCTTCGCTTCCCTCCTCCTTTCCTCTCTGCTTCCAGCTCTTTATTTTGAATACGTTTTATATTTCCCCTTGGGAAAGAGGGGCACGCGAGGAGAGAGAAACAAACAAACAAACAAACAAAAACCAAAACGCAAAACCACACCGAGTGAAGGAATATGAGCGCTTCGTGGCTGACTTTGGCCGTGCTCTGTGCAACTTTGGGCGCAGGTAAGCGCGTTCCGCCGTGTTTACCTCTACGCTCGGCTTCCCGACCTCACCATTGAATGGGCCGGTGCGGTTCTGGGCAGCCTTAAAAGCGAAGCGGAGCCCCCAGACACGTCGGGTGAACCCCATCCCTTCTCTTCCCCCCCCCCCCAACCACCCCAAGCTGTGAGATGTTTAATTGTTTTCTTCCCCCCCCACCCCAACCCCCCTCCCCCGTTTTTCCCCAAGCTCTGTACTGGCAGGACGGAGCCTTGCCGTGCTGCCGCCGCTTTTTTTTGTTCCCTTCGCTGCCGGTGGGAATTAGCGGCGATGTAAACACGGCGAGAGATCGAGGAAACTTTGCGGCGATGGGTATTGACTCGTGGGGGAGGGCTGGAACGGGTGGGGGAGGTGGGGTGCACACACACAGAAGTTGGGGAGCCGGGGGGGGCTCCGCTCAGGTATTGGGGCCGCGCGTGTGTATGTGTGCCCCGTTCCTACCGGGGAGCTGAGCCCTGGGGGGAGAACCCCCCCCCCCTCCAAAAGAAACCACATGGGGACCCCCCTCCCTTCCCCTCAGCCCTACAGGGCTTTGCTTGTTTGCACCAGCCGAGCCCTATGGGGCTGCTCGGCGCTGCTGGGAGAAAGTTGGGCAAAAGGGGGTGTGTGTGATGGTGGGGGGGGGGAGCATCCATCCAGGAGGGGTTTCTGTTGCATGGAGGGGAGGGAGTGGGGGGAAAGGTGTTAATTTTTTTTCATTCATTTTAATTCGCTGGATTAATTCCGCCTTAATCGAACCGCTTTGCCCCCGAAGTTCAGCCGGAGGGGGGGCAAGGGGTGAAGTTCCCAAAGCGGCCGTGGGGGCGGGGGGTGGCAGCGCTGTTGGACTGAGAGGGGAGGGGGGTAGAATCTCGCAGCCCTTTGGGACGGGGGCAGAACCCCGTGTGCTCCCCCCTTCGCCCCCCCCCCCCCCCCCCCCCCATAACAACTACAAGCACGGCCAAGCTTGAAACCCCCGTACACCTCCGTTTTCCCCTCCTCTTATTTTATTTATTGTTGTTTATGACTGCTGTATATTCTCCATGGACAGCGGCTATTTTTTGTGCCCCCCATCCCCCCTTGATCCCCATTCAGACCCCCCCCTATTAACCTGGGTGCTGGGCAGTAACTTGTTACATTCCCTGTAGCCCCAGGGGGTGGCCACATATGCAGGGGTGGGAGACGCGTATATATATAATATGTAATGGGAGGGGGGCACATATAAGGGTGATACGTATATAAGGGGGGGGGGGGGGGGACGGGACACCTTTGAGGCCGAGCGGGTGCAGAGTGTGGGTGGGAGGCAGCGATGCTGCGGCCGTGCCCATCGCGGAGCGGGGAGTTCCCCTCCATCCTATAGCAAAGAAGGATTTGGGGGCAGGGAGGGAAGCGGGGGTAGAGGGGGTTCCTCGTGCCCCTCACCCACCCCACGTCCCCCGGTTCGGCTCTGCCCGCGGGGGGGGGAGCGGTGCCGGCCCCGGGGCGCTCCCGCTGCCGCTTCCTTTGTTCCGAGTGCCCATTAAATATGCGCTGCCACCGCCTGACTGTGGCACGGCGAGCGGTGCCACGCCGCTTAATTGTCATTATCAGCGTCGTTATGGCTTTATTTCTTAAGGCGCGCCGAAACCTGGAAGGAGGGTGGGAAAGGCGAAAGGAAGGGGTTATAAAATGAAAGATCACGTTAATTTATTAGCGGGGAGCGAAGGCAGCTCGGGGTTGTGTCACATCGCCGGGACACTTGTGTGCAGCTTTGTTTCCATGTGCAGGGAAATGGGGGTGAGGGTATTTACGTAGCAGGTATTGGGAAGGTGCTCTCCCGGCTGCAGAATTCTATTACGTGCAGCAAGGAGATGGATGGACGATGTGTTTTCTTTCTGTAGGTCTCGGAATCCTTTTATCTGGTGTGGTTCGATACAAGGGATGGCTTCCGGGTTGGTCGGTTTGTTGTTGTTTGGGGTGGGTTGGGTTGGTTGGTTGGGTTGGGGTTGGTTTTCAGCGCGCTCCTACGGCTGTGCGGAGATCAGAGTTGGAGGAGAAAAGTGGTTGATGGCAAATAATAATAATAATAATAATAATTAACCCCGAAAGCTTCTTCAATGGATCAGGTTATAAACAGGATAATGTGACGGAGCATACCTACACTGACCGCCCCCCCTCCCCACCCCCACTGGAAAATATGATAAAGAAAGCCCTGAAAACGATCGCAATTCAGTTTGGAAGGGTCCCCTCGGATCGCTCCATCAGTTCTGGAGCAATTCCCTAAACCCCTCCCTCTCTTTTAAAGCCCTTTCTGCATTTCTCGTGATATTGATGAGCAATCGATCGACGCGATCCTCATTGTCCGGTTTTCCCTTTCCTAAAATAAGCAAGGCACCGACTCGCCGTGCCCCAGGTTGGAACACGTCGCTGGGTTGCACAGCCAGGCTTTGTGTGTGTGTGTGTGTGTGTGTGTGTGTGAGTGTATGTAGGGCTGTGCAAAAGTGGTGGGCTTTTCGAAATTCACTTTGACCTCCATTGTTGGTGCTCCCTTGGCTGCCCGTGACAAAGCCAGCGCAGCCCTCTTTTCTTTTATATATATATATGTATATATTGAAAAAATAAGGAAAAATAAGGAAAAAAAAATAAATCTGTTATGCTTAATTTTTTTTTGGAATACTGAGGATTCATTGAGGAAAACATTATGTTCATTTTTAGCCCTTTGTTTGCAAATTTTCTGCAGCCCAAATGTTCAGAAATCGTGTTTGAATCTCGGAGCTGTAGAAAATACAGAAGGTGTAAAAGGATTTGTCTTGCAGAATGCATTGCTAAGGCGCTTTTCCGAGCCATTACATTACTTTTATTTTGGTGCAAGTTTAAGTAATGCCATGCAGCAATGAACTGTGCTGCAAATGGATCTGCCCTGCTCTTTCACTGTCTTGTACTTATCCTCTTGCGCTTGAGAAAGGGAATAAAACTGGCTTCATTAGCTTGCTAATTAAACACAATGAAGTGCGTGGCCCAAGGTTAATGGCGATGGCCTTTAAAAACACAAAACTCTTGAACAGGTGTTGGGATCTATATATTTTTTTTTAATCTGTCATCAAATCCGGATAATTATACCACAGAGATAACCATTGTCACAGCTCCGTGGAGAAGAAAATGCCGCGTTAAAGATGCGAGCAGGCATTATTTTCAGGGGTGTTATTCATACAGCGCAGCCTCCCTCCCCCCCCCCCCCCCCCCCTTTCCCCATTTCAGAGCATCTTCTGAGCTCTGCCCTCAGTGCTGATCACAGATTCCGGATCCGTGGACCAGAGGGAGAGTTCAGTGGGAGCCGAAGTATTTACACACTGAAATTTCTGCCATTTCTCGTGGCTCTGAGCAGCCCATCCTTGGCCAATTAAAGCAGCGAGCTCCTGCTCCCTGTGTTAAAGCTGTCACCAACCTCCTGTCCAGTCTGCTCTCCGTCAGCTCAAACACGCTTGTCAGGTTTTTTTTGTGTTTGGCGTGACGCAACAGTTGTAGACCTCCCCTGCTGCCTCTGAATAGATGGTGGAGAAGAAAGAAAGAAACCCACTAGCCTGATTTGTGGGGTTTGTTTGTGGGTTTTTTTGTTTTGTTTTTAATACTTCTTTTTATTTATTTTTCCTTTCTCTCCCTACCATCTTCCCCTCCCCGGCACACCCCATGCCAGCAGGGACCAGTGCAGTGCCACGGAACAAGTTGCCCAAGGAGGTTGTGGATGCCCCATCCCTGCAGGCATTCAAGGCCAGGCTGGATGTGGCTCTGGGCAGCCTGGTCTGGTGGTTGGCAACCCTGCACATAGCAAGGGGGCTGGAACTGGATGGGCATTGTGGTCCTTTTCAACTCAGGCCATCCTATGATTCTGTGATTCGTTCCGTGGGTGCATAGGTGGCACCTGGTGAGAGTGCTGGGGCTTGCAGGGATGGTTCCCCCACAGAAGTGTTGCGGGTGAGAAGGAACCAATATCCTTGTTTTAACTGGTTGAGACCTAAGGGGATGGCAGGGACATTTGAGGCTGGGCACCCAGTGAAAAGGTGGATGTGGCACTGAGAGATGTGGGGCAGCAGGCTGAATGGGAACTCTTGAATCATGGCCTGAAGCACTGATTGAGCATCTGGGAAAAGGACTGGGTCAGCCCTGGGAGCACAGGTGAAGGCAATTCAGCTGTGTGACTAGAAGGGGTGGAGCCTGGCTGCACTTCTCTTAGACCTCATTTCAGGGCTGACTGGCACTGAGGAAGGATCTCTTCCTGAAGACTGCTCCCTGGTGAAGCTTTCCCCTGCAAACCTGTGGCTTTCAGGTATGGGTGAGCAATCTTCTTCCCTTCCTTTATAGCGCTTTTCGATTGTGCTGATCCTTCCATCATTATTATATCTCTGGTAAAACACCTTTTCCTTATCATATTGATCTGTCCAATCGCTGCATGGGCATAGTGGTGAAGAGTTGATGGTTGGACTGGATGATCTCAGTGGTCTTTTCCGAACTTTATGATTCCTTGAAGGTGGTCTTGTGTGCTCTGTGCATGTGGTGTTGTTCATAGGAAGCCTGGACATCAGGAAAATGAGATCTTCAAATAAGGGAATAGATAAAAGGAAGAAGTCAAAGTTGCTGTACTTTTGAGTGCTGGAGTGACAAGTGTTTTGGCTGTCACGTTTCAGGGCCTAGTTGTAGAAGTATGTGTAAAATATCCTGTTAATAGCAGTCCACACCTGGAGCCACACTAGAGTAGAATTATCATTAGATGGGGCTCCAGCAGCACTGCAGCTCTCAGGCCTGCCAGAATCCAACACCTCCCCACCCAATGTGCTCAGGAGCATTATTTTTAGCTCAGCATAATAACTGCATGGTAAAAGTTGCAGAAATTGATAAACTGAAGGGTCTGGAGCAGAAGTTTGATGAGGACCGGATGAGGGAGACGGGGTTGTTCAGTTTGGAGAGAAGGAGGCTCAGGTGTGACCGTAGTGCTCTCTACAACTCTTTGAGGGGAGGTTATGGTGGGGTGAAGTTGGCCTCTGCTTCTAGGTAGCAGTGATAGGATGAGAGGTGATGGCCTAAAGTTGTGTCAGGGGAGGTTCAGGTTGGACGTTAGGAAAAATATATTCTCAGAAAGTGTGGTGATGCACTGGCAGGGGCTGCCCAGGGAGGTGGTTGAGTCACCATCTCTTAGAGGCATTCAAGAAGCATGGAGATGTGGCACTGAGGAACATGGCTTAATGGACATATTGGTGGTGTGTGGACAGATGGACTAGGTGATCTTAGAGCTTGTTTCCAACTATAATGATTGTATGAATTTATAATGCAGGGCAGTTTGCTGGAAATACTTCTACAGGGAGCAGCACCCCCCATGGGTTGGAGTAACATGCTGTGATTTGGGAGAGGTGGAAGCCAGGAAGTGACAACCCACTGAGTTCAGGCGTAACCAAGACCCAAATGAAGGCCTTTCTGGGGCTTTGACTTCAGCCTCTGAAGTGTGATTTACATGTAAAAGCTTTACAGCCTCAGATCTGCTTTGGGTGGGCTTTCCCTTGTTTTTGGGGTGAGGAATGATGTCAGGAGGAAGACGGCACACTATAAAGATTCCTGCAGCACCCGCTGTCCCAAAGCGTGCTGGGAAGTGGGAACCACAGTGCAAAATCCCTGCTTTAAAGAGGTGTTGTCTTTCCCTTTTATCCTTCCATGGCCTTTGATTTTAAAGCTAGCAGGGGGGTGTGATTTCCTTGCCTGGCCAATGGTGCTGCCTGGACCTGAATTATTCAGCGCAGCACTTGGCATTCTGCGCCCTGCTCCCACTTAAGCTCTTTTTCACCCGTTCCTTCATGTGGAGATTTTCACATCAGTGCAATTGGATGTGTTTAAGAGAGGTGCTGGTGGCTTCAGCCTGCGTCAATGCGAGCTCTTCCTTCCCCTGCCTTTCCCCTCCGTTAATCACGGAGCATCAGCTGATGTCTAGTATCTTCGTTATTCCTTCACTCTGAAATACTTCTGATTCTCATTAGTCATTCGTTCCTTTAAGGTATATTAAACAAAAAAATCACTATCCCTTTCTTCCCCGCTTTCCTAAATCTTCCTTGTAAGTCTTCTTGGAGCTGCTGAAGTCAAAGGGGCAGAGAAGTAAATTAAAGATGAAGCACTGCCCACATTCTGCAGACTCAGCACATTTTATGCTTAGATTTGAATATAAGCATTGGTCTTTTTTTTTTTTTTTTTTTTTTTAACCAATTTCATGTTCTTTTCTCTCTGTCATCATCCTCCTTCAGTACAGCACGGTTTCAATTCAAACTAAAAGTTAAGAGCACCAATTGTCAGTGTACGCTGTAAAATAATAATATACTTCCTTCCAGCGCACAAGTGCCTCTTATTTTGCCAGTATTCGAGTCTTGCTCTGATTATGTTACTGTGTGTGGCATCCATCCATCGTGGTACTTAAGGAAAAATACATGTTCCTGATGCCTAGGTGCTCTGGAGAAATACAGCTCTTTCAGGAAGTGATGCTCATGTGGAGAGTGGGTCCTTGCTCCCAAAACACCGAGCTGGGGGGGAGGCAGAAGCACAGGGAGAGGTTGCTGGGCAGTCTGATCTCATGGGAGGCAACCCTGTCCATGGCAGAGGGTTGGAGATGGGTGACCTTCAAGGTCCCTTCCAATGCAGCCGTGCTGTGGTTCCATGAAAGGGTGAGTGTGGGAGAGCTGCCTGCTGTCGTGAGTAATTCCCAGCCTGGTGATGTTTCAGGCAGGTCAGATTTCTGCTGGGAGGGGAAGACTCTCGTGGGAGTTTTCCTGGATGGTAAGTGGGAGGTTTCTTGGGTGGGGCTGCAGAGGCTGGACCCAAAGCCTTGATTGTGGCTCACTGATGGGTTTAGGGAGCAGATGGAGTCATAGAATGGTTTGGGTTGGAAGGGACTTCAAAGCCCATCCAGTTCCAACCCCCTGCCATGGGCAGTGCTGCCCCCCACCAGGTCAGGCTGCCCAGGGCCCTATGCAACCTGGCCTTAAGCACCTCCAGGAATGGGGCAGAGGAAACTGAACTGTTGGTGCAGGAGCTGCTAGAAATTAAATCTGTGGATGTTTGGGTCGTGTTGCTGTATCTCAGTTTATGACACATCCAGAGTTTACCAAATAGTCATGCATTTGTTGTTTTGATACCCTGCGAGACAGGGACCTTGTACCACCACATTCATATACGTGGTCCTCTTTATTTAAAAATAACGAAGTGACTTCATGAAGGGGTGCAGTTCTTTGCAGTCTGAGCTATGTTAATCTCCCGTCTAAATGGATGCTTGATCAAATCATAGGCTTATATTTTGAACTCTGCTCCTCACGTCTGATTCCTTCCCTTGTGTTATAATGGAAGAAGAAGGGGCTCACGACAACAGAGCCAGTGAATGAATCCTTCTCCAGTAAAGCTGCAAGCAGAACGTATTGCTGTTGTCTTGTAGAGAAAGTAACAAAATTGGGAGAGAAGAGTGTGTCTGTGGCACTTGTCAGAGCAATTCGACATCCCAGGGTTGTGTTGAGTTATCCACCACCACAGCAGCAAGATCTCTCATTGTAACAAATGCACATAGCTGCCACTGCACAGTAGCATCCAAGGAGTTGTGACTGTCTTGACTTTTTTTTCTCTAATTTAAAGCTTTTCCCATCATATAACCTGCTTTTGAGCTTTTATATGTGGAGCCTGCAGTGCTAATGCAATGCTTACTCCTAATTTATTGCTCCAAGGTGTGAGATTATAAGCCTCTTGAGTGGATGAGAGGGATAAAGTTAGCTCCAGTTGTTCCTGATTTATCAAATGGTCAATCTGGGCCGCTCACCCTTCCTCCCTCTAGCATTATCTATTTAAAATGCATTGTATAATGTGTGAAACTTTTCAGTTTGGCTTTTAGGAATAGCTTGAATGCACCTCATTTACCTCTGCAGACAAGATTAAATTCCTGGGAACTCCAACGTGGGTCAGAAGCGAAGAGACGTTCAATCAAGCTCCATCTCCTTTTTAAAAAGTGTTGCATAAAATGAGGGCATTTCAGGCTTTTTGAGCCCTGGTAGTGCTCTGCTGGTGTTTTGCAATTTGTGGGTCACTCCTATAGGCTCGTGCTCTTTGCAGTTCTCCTGAGCCCTGCGAACTGTGCTGCTCTCCAGTGGTTCTATTTGCCATTGATACTTCTTTTTTGTTTTGAACCCAGGGCATTCAAGCTTTACAAAATTGATGTTGAGGCAGAAAACTGAGCATCCCTCCAGTGAAGTTGTGAGGAGACTGGTACCAGTGTTGGGAGAGCTGACAAGGTGAGCTTGAGGCAGTGACAACAGGCATCAGTGCAGAGATGGAGGCTTTAAAGAACGTCCTGGTGTGGAACTTCTGTGTGTGTGTACAGCTCAGTGAAGAGGAGGAGAGCAGATGGTGCAACTGATAGCTGGGGAAGGGAGCACTGTGGGATGTGGTGGTGCTGGTGCATCTCTGGCTGGACTGCCGTGTGCGCCTTTGGGTGAGGATGGATCTGGGGGTGTTGGGTGAACATGAGCCAGCAGTGTGTCCAGGTGGCAAGAAGGTCAGCAGCATCCTGGCTTGTGTAAGAGAGAGTGCAGCCAGCAGGAGCAGGAGGTGATATTCCCTCTGTACCAGCACTGGTGACGCTGCATATCGAGTGCGGTGTTCAGTGTTGGGCGTTTGGCTACAAGGAGACATTGAGGACCTGGAGTGTGTCCAGCGAAGGGCAGCAGAGCTGTGAGGGGTCTGGAGCTCAAGTGTGATGGGAGCTGGGGTTGTTCAGCCTGCAGAAGAGGAGGCTCAGGGGAGACCTCATCGCTCTTTCCTGAGAGAAGGTTGTGGCAAGGTGGGAGTTGGCTTCTTCTCTCGGGTAACAGTGATAGGATGAGAGGTGATGGCCTTAATTTGCGATGGGGGAAGTTCAGGTTGGATATTAGGAAAAATGTATTCTCATAAAGAGTGGTGATGCACTGGCAGGGGCTGCCTTGGTGGGTGGTAGAGTTATTGTCCCTGGAGATGTTCAGGAACCATGCAGATGTGGCACGGAGGGACATGGTCAGTGGGTGTGGTGGGTTGGGTTGATGGTTGGGCTTGGTGATCTTTGAGGTCTTTCCAACCTTAATGATTCTGTAATGATTCTGTGATCTTCTTGCTGTTGCTCTATTGCCTTGCTGTTATAATAGTCACAAATCCCTTCTTTAGACTTCTGGTGCACCTTTTTCACGTGCAAGCACAAAGCTGCAGAAAGGGCAGGCTTAGCATGCTTAGCTCTATCACAGATTTCCCATGTAGATTTAACCACCTTTCAGCATCTTGAAATTCAGCCTTGATTGCCAAGCTTTGTCCTATTGGCAATAAAAACGCTCAGGTTAGATGGGATCTTGGGCAGCGTGATCTAGATAGTGACATTGCCCACAGCAGAGAGGTTGGAACTTGATGATTTTTAAGGTCCCCTCCAACCTAGGCCATTCTGTGATCCTATGATAGGAGAAGCGGTGTCTTAAGACGCAGGTCTGATGGATGCACTTGCTGTTGCTGGGCAGCTGCGTTCCCCTCCTGGCCAAAACAGGTGGCACAAAGATCCATCCACCTTTGTAGGGAGGTGATAGGTGTCAAAAAAGAGTTAGAATAGAAATAAACGCTTCCACCAATGGTGCCATTGGCTGCCTGGCACTGTGCCTGCTAGCATCAGCGGGGAGTTTATCCCCACGTTTCCCTTCCTCTGGGGCTTTTTAACATTTGTATGGTACCTGAAATAGCTGGGGAATTCCTTTATAGGTGATTTTTAGGGCTGTAGATAATTTTCCATAGATAGCTTCTGCTGTTGTCTAATGAGATGGAGGTAGTGCTGCTAAAAGCAAGCAAGAGAAACCTTTTTCGTTTGGCAGTAGAGTTTCCTTTCCCATGCAATCCTGTATGGATTGATTATTTATTCAGTAAATAACAGCTACAAGAAGGCCTTCAAAGGTAACCATAAACCCTGGAACTAACTGAGACCACTCCGACCCTGGTGGGTAAGTTGGATGCCAATACATCTTGCCATCTGGCTGTAGTCTACATCTCACCACGTGTAGGCTCCTCCAGCGTGGATGCTGATGAAAGAAGAAACCTGTAGAAGAACTGGGCTGGTTATTGCCTGACCCTTTTTGTGCACGGAAATGATTTCGAAAGAGCCAGCGTGCAAAACTTTGAAGAGCAGTGCGATGAGATAAAGTCAGCTAAAAATAGGCCTGGATCTGAAAGGCGGTTGAAAACTGGGAGGGAGGCGAGAGTCGTTTTACAGGCATTGTTGGTCGAGTTTCAGGGTCCTGGGGAAGGGAAGATGAATGTCTTTCTGTTATAGTAACAGCTGTTCTCTGTCCATCGGGATCCAGTGTTTGCCCATCCAGCTCATAATAATTAAACAAAAGAGTTATTTCATAACAGCCGCGGTGGAGGATTATGGTGGAATTTTATCTTTCTCCATTTAGACTTCTCTCCGTCTATTAAGGAAAAATAGAGTTAACCTCTCACCTGGACTGGCTCTGGCTAATTACTACTGGGAGGAAGCCAGCACTTAACTGGGCAGCCAGAATTATCTTTAAAGAAAAAAAAAAGAGTCTCCAAGTGTCGCTAATGCACTTGTCCTTAAAGAACACTTGAGCTTTTTTTGTGTTCTCAGCTCTCAAGCCCCCGTGTAACTCTACTGGGCCCTTAGTGCCTTCCTAGTCTGGCCATTGAGATTTTGGTATCTCATGCAGATTGTTTTCATTCTTTCCCCTTTATTTTTTAGGGTTTTTTTTTATGTTATCCCCCATTGCTATCTATTCTGAGAGCTAGCAGCTAGTGTGAATAAGCGAGCAGCCCCCCCAAGAAGTCCCATAGGTGTAGTGGGTTGCTTCCCACATCTCCTACAACAGAGCAGAACCATTAAGGTTGGAAAAGACCTCTAAGATAATCTAGTCCAACCATCCCCCAGTATTGCCCGCTCAATGGGTACCTCAATCTGCACAGCTGCCTCGTGAGCCCTGCCTGGTAATTCCGTGCCTCTTACCCTTCTTTGAAGGAGAAGAGGCTCGGTAGGACTGCGAGGTTTAAAGCTGAACGGTGCTATGTTTATATTAATAATTTCCACTGGTGAAATATGGATCTGAGATTTTCCTCATTCATTTAAACCTCATAGTTAATAGGCAAGAGTGGAAATGTACCATGTACGCGATTATCGCAGCGACCTGATTTCACATGTATTTCTGATCTGACTTCTGTTAAAGGGGAAAAAAAAAGGGAAGGAAAGGGGGGGGGGGGAGGGAAGAAAGAATTATATATAAAATTGATTTTGGGAGCCCTGGGAAGGAGAAGGAAACCATTTATTTCAACCCCCAAATTCCTTTGAGCTGTAGAAACATTGTCAAAGTAATTGTAGCCTTTTCAATTTTTCTGTGTAGATTTCTTTCTGTGTAGTCTAAGAAAAACTGTGCTCTGTTGATGGATGTCACTGGTGGTTTTTTTTTTTTTTTCCTCTTGACAAATATCTCCCAAGGTATTGTTTGAGTGATGTAAAATTGGTTCATGTGTAAAATCCGAGCTTTTCATGAATACTTTATTGTGGATATGTGTATGCCGGTTTCTTCTGGATGAAGGTGTTATACCTTTAGTGGTTTGCTGCGGGATATCATCTTAATCATTTTTTTTTTTTTGCTGTAATTGAATCATCTTAATTAAAACTGCATTGAGTTGTGGAAAGTAATTTGGGTCTGGAGAGCAGTGGGTTTTGTATTTGTAGGTGTTTTTTTTTTTGTTTCTCCTTGTTAGGAAATGGTAATGGTCTTGGCAAGATTCTGCTTAAAAATTAGCACAGTGTACAAAAACTCATGTTGCCAAGTTAGTACAGTATTTCTCTGGCTAATTGTGGCCTTGAAGGGTATAATATAAAAGGTCATCTTTGTTAGTGAACTGCAGGCTTCTCCTGCGAGACAGAAATCCATGTCCTTATCAGGGATGAAATCTTGGCTCCTTGGTTACACAATTGAGCTCCGCTGTAATTTGGACATCATTAGGCTCTTTATTAAAGCAGCGGAACACTCTAATCAATCTTGGTGCTTAGCTTTCTTAAATGTATGACTGTATGTGAATTTCTGTCAGAGCTTTCCTTTCTTCACATCCATGAATCCCACAGAGGGGAAGGGTCTGAAGATGGGATTGGTTGCTGGTGTCTCCTGTTTGTGAGGCTCTTTGTGGAGAATGTTCCCATTCATGGCTGTGGTTTTTAGAGCTGGGGCATTCATAGAATCATAGAATGCCTTGGGTTGGAAGGGACCTCAAGGATCATCAAGCTCCCACCCCACTGTTGCATGCAGGGCCACCAACCTCCATATCTAATACTAGACCAGGCTGCCCAGGTCTACCCATCCAACCTGGCCTTGAACACCTCCAGGGACGGGGCATCCACAGCCTCTCTGGGCAGCCTGTGTGCCAGCACCTCACCACTCTCTCTGTAAAGAACTTCCCCCTGACATCCAACCTAAATCTTCCCTCCCCTGACTTAAAACCATTTCCCCTTGTCCTGCCTTTATCTACCCTTGTAGAGAGTTGATTCAGCCACCTCTTTCTCCTCTATTGAAAAGACCTCAGAGGTGGCTTTTCTGGAGGGAACGGTGCTTCTTCTGATTGTGCTGTTGGGGGGGGTGGAGAAAAAAAAAAGCAACAACACGAATATGCAAAACTTTATGGAACTAAAATGTAATTTGAAAAGCTGTTTCTTTCATCTTTCTTTCAACTCAAACCAAAGGGTTTGATCCAGAGGGGGAGGGGGGAAGGGGAGTAAACAAAACCAAACAACTCTGTTCCGGTGGCACATGGTCATAGGGCAGAACTGAGGGAAAGGGGCTTGTTTGCTTTTGTCCCTTTTTTGTATTCTGGATCTTGCTTTCATTAGTGCACGTGTTGGCTCTCCCTGAGGCATGGTGTTGCGACTCTGAGTTCTGCACTGTAAGGCTTAAAACCTCCTGGTTTGGTTGCTGCTTGTTTAACCAGCAGATATTTTTCTAGTTGGATAGATAAATTCATCTTTCTAACCTAATGGACGGTTTGATCTGATTTTGCACAGCTATAAGAGTTAAACTCGTGCTTTGGCAGAGCTTCATTTGCAGAGTTCTGGAGACTAGGTCTTGGTTTCTTTTCCCCTCTATTTGGGTGCGCAATGCTGTGGAAGTGGCTGTCCTTGAGACATTTACATGGGCTTAGAAACTTGCAGAAGCAGAACCAGCACTGTTGGATCATCCCTGTAATGAGCTGCTTTTCTGCAGTGTGTGCCACTTTCACTGTTGGACGTCATGAAGACAGTGATCCCGGAGTACCACACCAGTGGGGTATGGATGTGCTGTTTTCTGCCTGCACAGATGGGATCACAGCAGAGATGTGCTCTGTGGAAGGGATGCCCACTTGCTGGTGCTTGGGCGAGCTGAAGTCCATGGTCTGATGGCCTAAAGCAGGGATTTGTTCCCTCTAGATCATCTCAATGTTCCCACTGTATGTTAGGACAGGAAAAGCATTTGAGAGGCAAGTGCTTACACTTGTTTTTGCTTTGAGAATTCTCCGTGTAGGTAGCTTCACTTCCAGCTCAGGTTCTGTGGCAAGCTCCTGTTTTTGCAGCGGGTTATTCTGTGTGCCGTGGCTTCTCTCAGTGTTTTATAGAATCACTGAAGAAAATGGTTTGGGTTGGAAGGGACCTTAAAGATCATCTAGTATTTTTAAAGGTAAAAATGCACTCACCTTGAGAAGTGACTGTGTTGTGCTTACATATGGAGAAATGTTGCCCAGGGGTGTGTGGCATCAGCATCTCCTTTTCAGGAATCCTTTTTTTCCCCCACATTGGCTTTCAGAGGGCTCCTGACCACACTTGTACCACCGTTAGCGGCTCCTTGCCACGTGGATGGATCCCGAAGTGTTGAGTGGTGGTTGAAATATTTTATGTCCCACCTCATTTACAGCCCCCTGCCTGGTGCTTCCCTGCTTAGTGGAGTAGATCCGTGTGCTGCTCTGCAGGATCTCTCCCCAGGCGTTGCTGGTTCATACAAAACTTTGCTCTTCCAGTTTTTAGGAGAAGCAAAAATTTTTGCTTAGAACAGGAGAGCTTTCTCAGGCTGTGTGTTTTTAATGAAAGCTTTAAGTTATGAACGTGTCATCATCTCATTACTGTCCTTTACCACTTGGCGTCCTACTGGTCTGAGCTAGTTGAACTGTCTCCAGCCTAAATCGAGTGCTGCTTTCAGTATTTATAAACACTACAACCGTTAAAACAAACGGAACCTCCAGTTTCAGCAATGGTAGCGGGGTTGAAGACAAGGAGTTGTCTCTGAGGAATAGAGTCTATTATATGTTGGGCATAAATCTACCTCTGACGTGTGGGTGTTGGGAGGAAAATTTCCTTGGGGACTTGTAATCCAGGAGCAGCCTCCTATAAATCTCCTTGGGTCTTCTTCTGAAGTGTGTGGTGGTACTGGAGAGCTGATTATAGATGGAGACCGTGGGTCTGGGAGCATGAAATACTGCCGCTCCTTCCCATCCCACTGCTGCATTGGACGTACGGGTCTGAGCAAAAGATTATTGTCAGTGTTCAAAACGATGAGTTTGTTGTCCTGCTCTCTCCCTCCCTCCCGCTAAAACCTGCTGACATGGCTTTAGATATTGGCAACCGCAAGGAAACAGCGACCAGTGTATGTGGCGTGGCCTGTGTTTATTTGCTTTTGGGGTTTCAGGTGTGAGAATGCGCGTTGGTGGCATTTTTGTGCTTTTCATCTTTTCCTGTTGCTTGAGGGCCGGCAAGGATCGTTCTTGAGATGGAAGGTAGCACTTTACATCTTTTCTAAATATCTCTGAGAGATGGGTTCGTAGCAGACAAAACTCCCCGAGAAAGAAGAAAAGGGCAAGAGCTGATGCCACCGCATCTGAAGGTTGAGTCACCATCCCTGGATGTGTTTAACACCTGTTGGGATGTGGTGCTCAGGGACATGATTTAGTGGAGCGTTGTTAGTTAGGGTAGTATGATTAGGTTGTGCTTGGACTCAATGATCTTTAAGGTCTTTTCCAATCTGAGCAATTCTATGATTCTATCTCGAGGGACAGGCCGGCTGCTGTCAGCTGGACACAGCAGCACATCAAGCTTGTCCTTGCATGCTTTCTTCAAACAGATTTTGTTTGGTTTTGCTTTTTTTTGGGGGGGTGCAACCCAGTTGCTAGCAGCTTTTTATTGCTGTGGGTTAACGTGCTGCTTGAAGGATGGGCGATTATGAGCAGCTTTGGTCCCTTTGGGGCTTTCCATGAAGGAACATAGCTGATGTCCCTGAGCCAATGTGGTATTCCCAGTCATCATCCCTATTCTCTGCCAGAAAAATACCTGCAAGTAGGGCAGTGCTGGGTGGAGTTGATAGGCCTTCTGTAGGATCAGGTACTTCCTACATAATGTGGGACTCTGTACCTCGTGTTGGTCACTTCCTCCACATGTCCATTTTGAGCACTGCTTATTGGGGTTTTGCGGCAGGTTTTTCCTAATGGGAAAAGCGGCCACGATCAAGTGATAGATGGATGGCTCAGGCTGTGTTTATTTTTAATTTAATTAACCTTTTTCTTTTAACATTTCTCATGCAACTTCTCTGTTGGGTTTGGTTTGTTTTTTTTTTTCTCTTATTGCTTCTGTTTGGATGTGCTCTCCTCCACCTTCCTCTGTCTTTGGAAGAAATTTTCTGTTCTGACTTCAGTAAACATTTTCTCACTTGTCAGAACAAAAGCAGGTGAGCCTGGTGGGTTTTTTTTTTTATTTGTGTGTGTGTCAGGAACGTGTCAGGCTGTTTTTTATGGGCAGCGTTGCTGAGCTTGTCAGCAGAAGCAGAACTGGGAAATCCAGGCTCCTGTGCAGATTACATATCTCCACAGATGTTTATTTCCATTTTGCAGTGTAGGATAGCCTGAAGTCAGTCCAGTAGAGATGACAGATGTAAAAACTGTTGCTCCGGGACCTTTGACAATGGACCCATCCTCCTGCCTGCTAGAGGAGGTGATGGCTGCTGCAGATGGGGATCCTCTCACAGCTTCTCCATTGCAAGAGTTGAGTTGTCATGCAGTGGATGTTATATCTGTCCCTCTGCTTGTGCAGTCAACTCTGCTCCTTCATCCTTCCCACCATGGATGCATGCTTGTTGCTCCTCGTGGCTGGAGGAGCCCAACAGGAAATGGAGGAACTTCTCGAACAGGGGGGCCTCTCCCTCCTTTTCCTTACGGAGGGAAGGTCCTCTTTGAGCCTGTTCCTTGGAGTCTGAGTGACAAATGTCTTGCTGTTAGTCGGGAGTCCCTAAGACTACACATGCTGAAGGCTTTTTATTTATCTTACTCCTGAATGGCTGTTTGGAGGCAGATGCTTGCAATTCTTTGTGCATATTTCTTCCGCTCCTCCTAATGTTCAAAGGGCCCTGGAAAGGAACTTTACCAACCTTATGGGGCCAGAGCATCTGTGTCCCCAGGGCAGCTCCCCCATCCACCTTGACGCATTTCTGCACAGTCTGGGCATTGCCTGCTGTGATCCCATGCATTTCATCTGCAATTTACAGATGCTGCAGGACCTGCTTACACATACAGACACTGACACTAATTGCTCCCTGCTCTTCCCCTGTGGCATCTGGCACACGGTTATCCACAGCAGTTTGCTGTTTTGGGGAGGATGAGCTATCAGGAGTTAAACCACAAGCAGGCAGAAGGTAACTGCGCTGAATTAAGCTGGCAGTGCCCTACCAACTTTCTCTCTTACCTTCGTGTCTTTGGAAGTGCCTTTTATCCAGGCTGCAAATTAAATTATTGTTGTTGATGTCGCTTCAGAGAAGTTGGAGGAGTGAGTTAATGGGAGCTTCTCAGAGAGGTCTCCCAAGGAAATCTCCTCTTAATGAAATGTTAAGGCATCTCTTTTCCTCTCTTCTGTTCTATCTTTGGAAAATAAGAGAAATAATCACTCTGTCTTTTCCACTTGAACTTTTGTGTTATGTTTACAAAGCCCTACAAAAGTCTCAAGTATTATCTTTTCTTGCAAGTTTCATCTTAAAACAAATATTTACGGAGGCCTTGCGGGCTCAAAGCGTTGCAGTCAGTGTCACGAAAGTGATGGTTTTGGTTTTATTTTTAAATGATACTTCAAAAAAAGAAAAAGAAAAAGTCATAGCCTGGAAATGGATGTTTGCCTGACTTTTTTTTTTTTTTTTTTTGCATTTCTCTACCAGATAGGAATCTGAAAGGGGAAAAGAGCAGTTCCTTTCTGTTGCCAAAGCTGGCCCGAGTGGCAGCAAGTGAATGTTTACAATGAAACTGCAGTTTAGTAGCATACAAAGGTTCTTAAATAATAAATAAATAAATAGCGTTCTTGTTTTGTTTTCGTTTTGCTTAATTGCCCTCTTTGTGGGTTTCCCAGGGGGAGGCAGGAAGGGGGCCATTAGGAATTCCAAACATCAGTGTGATTTGCAGAGGAAGGAGTGGAGTAGTCGAAAGGTTTGCAGGAAGAGAGATGAGGCAGGCTGTTGATGTTTCCTTTCACCACTTCCCTTGCTTTTTTTTGTTTCTGCACCTCTTCTGCCTCTGGATCTTGGTATCGTCACGCAACTTACTGCTTTTGATAGCTGCATCTCCTGCAAGTTTGTTTGCTTATCTGTTAGTTTCCTGTTAAAAGCATGTGGCGTTTTGGTTGGACAAGTAAGCCAACCATTGGGTTTACAGAGAAGCAGGAAGGCCAGTGGCATGGATAGCCCTTTGCTGAGCACACGGGGACCCATTTGCACAGAAGTTCTTGCAGATTTTAATGTACAAGCGCTGTGGTGGATAGATTTGATGCAATGGGGCTGAAGCTGGGAGGAATTTAGGTGTTACTATTCTGTAATGGAGAAAAGTTCCAGGATGTTGATGCCCCCTTTGATGTTTTCATGGATAAATTCGTATCTGTGGTCAGACATGTAGTGGGAAACCTAGACTAGCTGTGGGGTGCTGACAGCCTGGAGGATCCCCGAGCACCGTATGAAAATCCCTGGCTCAGAAGAGGCTGGGGGGAAGTTATCTTTAAAGGTGTTTAGATGTCTCAGGCTGGTATCTTAGCATGAGAAGTAGCTATCTAAATTATTTTTACTATTTCCATCTGCAGCCATAAAGACACGGGGCTCACTACCATCATGAGCTCTGATGGCTTCTAGCCAGGGCTGTAAGTTGGACTTACGCTGACCCTGAAAAATGTTTGATGAGCTAATTCCCTCATTTGTCATTGGAAGTGCAAACTTTGGAAATCCTGCCTTCGAGTCGGCCAAGAAAAGACAAAAACCAGGTGTGGGGAAGGTCTCTGTAATGGAGATGTTGCTCCAAAACTCAGCAACAGCTACTTTCCTTCCCAAGCACCCTGCAACCTCCCTCCCTCCTTTTCAAGTAAAAAATCATCTTTTTGCAGAATGCAAAGGTCAGGGTGTGTGTGTGCGTGCAGAGCTGCTGCCTGGGAAGGGAATGGTGTAGCCTTGGTCCTGTCAGGCCTCACCTCAGCTGATCTGTGCTGCGTGTCCTTCGAGGTAAGCCGGGTAAGTGGCTCGCAGTCAGAGCAGGGAGAGAGAAATCCCATTTGAGGCTGACCTGATGTTACCTGACGTTTTGCTTCTTTGAAAAGAGGAGGTTCTTTATGGAAAAGGCTAGTTCTGGGTTGCCACATTCTCTTGCGACATCTTAATCTTGAGGGTGAATGACAGCTTTATAAAACAAGGTTGTTTTTACTCTACAGGAAAGACTTCCACTGTTCACCTACGTCTGCTTCCACTGACCTTGCACCAGGAGAAGAGTTGCTCCTGCCCACCTCAGAAACTGGCTTGGGAGATGGCTGCTGCCCTATCCCTTCCACATCCTGTGGGGAAACCTTTCCCATTGTGCTGCTGGTGTGGCTTTTAGAGTTTTCCTTCTTATAAGAAGTTGCATTGGGTTAAAGCTGCTGTTGTCCTTGCAGGGTCATGTATTAGAATGCCCTCTAATTTGAAGTTGTAGCTGAACCAAACTTGCTTCTATTCTGTAAGCTTGCATTCTTAAAATTCATCCAGACTGTTCCTCTTTTTTTTTACCAAGCTCTCCAACTGTCATTACAAAATGAATGAGTTGCTCTAGCTCCATTGAGTAGACTGGCTTGGAAGCACTTTTGGAGTTTTACCTGCCATTGTCCTCCCTGCTTTGTGAGTTGACTTTACTGTGCTCAATGGCTGGCCCAGCAGGAGAGTGAAAAATAAATCAGATGGGGATGGAATGGGAAGAAGAAAGGCTCCATTGGAGATGGGTAGACTTGGACTGATCTTAATCCAGGCTGGCATGTCTCTGTTTCCTCTTGAGGTTTCTCCATGTCTGTCTCAATCTGATGCTCCTAGGCCCTATTTAGCTTCTTTAAATGTTCTGCCTTCCCAAGAGCGTATCTTGGGCACTCTTTAATCATTATGCACAGATGATGATGATGAACTGTTTGGAGCCTTCCCTGCCCAAGAAGTGGTCACCAACTGTGTGGGTCAGGACCAAGTGTAGAGCAGATGGTGGCTTCAGAATTGTTTTTCAGCCAATCTCTGATTTGTAAACTGCATGTCCTTTTTGACTCCCTTCTTTAAACAGTCTTCTTTCAAGTTTGTGTCACCTCTTAATCCCTACGTTTTCTGATAAGGCAAACACAGATGTGAGTGTTGTTTTTCCTTTCTTCCTGTATTAGCTTTTTGTGCTGCACTAGCTTTTTGTCTGCAGTCATAGAATCACAGAATGGCTTAGGTTGGAAGGGACCTTAATGATTATCCAGCTCCAACCCTCCTGCCATGGACAGGGTTGCCAACCACTAGATCAGGCAGTAAATTAGGTTGCCATGTATCCTGCCTGAGATGTATTGACTTGTCTGCAACTTTATGCAACCAAGTGATGGTGAGGTTAGCAGAGCTGGTGGGATGCGTCTTACCTATTGCCAAGACATGGAATAAGTTGCTCTCTAGGAACCACTTGAGTTAGTCTTTGAGTGTTGAGAACATTCCTGCTTTGCACTGAACCCAGCGTTTAAAACAAAGCTCAACAGAACTAAACAAAATCTTCCCCTCATCCAAAACAACAACAACAAAAGAAGAAAACTCTAACCCCAACAACAACAAAAAGAAAGCAAAGAGGAATTAAAATCACGTAGAGTGTTGTGAAGTTTGTACCTTCCACGATTGAAAGTGAACAGTTGCTCAGAGGCAGCATTACTGCAAAGAAGGCTTAAGCTCTATTGTGAGATACTGGTTCTACCAGTAAGACCAATGTTACATTCCTAGAGTTTAAACTGTTAAGTCCTCTAGCATGGGAGGAGGCACATCTTCTCCCCAGGGACCTCTCCGTGCATGGGGAACAGCAGGTGGGTCTTTGGTCTCTCTTCCTATGGAAAACCTTCATCATGCTCCAGGAGGAGCTGCTACCTCCAGCTCCTTGCAGCCTGCCAAAGACATCCTTTGCCTTCAATACTTGTTAGTGAAAGTGATACTTTGGGAGTGCTGGCCACTCATTTCTTGTTGCAGAGAGGTCATTGCGCGGTGTAACCTCCTGCAGCTGTAGCACCAAGATGAATTGTTGAGATGTTGCTTTTGGTCTGGCAGTAGGAGGCTTTGGACAACAGCTTTAAACTGGGCCATACTGGGGTTTGGGGGAAGGCAAGGCAAGTGGGAGTCATGGCTCTGCAGCTGAACGGACATGTTGTTGCAGTGAGACAGGCTCCCACATCCTCCCCTTCTGGAGATGAGAGCACCAGTGATGTTCACAAGGACATGGTTAGGCACCTCCTGGGATACCACATAACTGTGGATGAAAGCTTTCCTTCTGTGATTTTTTTTTTTTTTTTTGAGTGGTTTATAGCCATTGTGCAGTTGTTACCTTATGGAAAAAAACACAGGTTTGGAGCAGATTCTACTTGTTAGCTGCTTTAACTTAGCTCCAGTTATAGGTTGAGAGAAAACACTCATTTCTTCCCACTGCATGCAAGGTCAGAGACCCTGCATACTTTATCTGAAACCTGAAAGCAGCTGGGGAACTACATAGCTGGTTCTACTAGGTGTGCTCCAGATTGTGTTATGCTGATACAATGCTGAAAGGGCTGTGCGTACAGTTTGACTGCAGCTCTCAGTTGTGTACTCTGCATACCCAGAAAAGCACTGCTGTCCTGTAGGCTTGGAAGAAGAGGGTTGGGGGGGGGCTCAAGTGGCCTTGGAGATCCTCCCCCTGCCTGCACTGAGCCTACTGAGCCTAGCTCCTGTGGGAGGGGCCCTTTGGAAGCGGTTCATAAGCGTGAAATTCTGCCCTGGCAGCATGAATTTTCCCCCCTGCCCCTCCAGTGTAATTTCTGTTGTGCAAAAATCATGCAACAACTTTCCCGTGCATTTTTAAAATGTGCCTTGCAAGCACAAACCAAGCTCCCTTCTCTTAGCTGTAAAACATTCTGAATGGGCAGCCTGCTTTCAGAGGAGTTATTTAAGCGTGGAGAGCTTGGTGCTGTAGGTCATCAATGTATTGCACATACTATGGCCATGCCTTGGCATTTGTTTTTCGTTTGTAATCCAACACCCAGCTGCTCCAGCCTCCAACTACAAGCAGCTATTTAGCGGTTCAGCTAGTGTTGAGGAATGCATTGTGGTGCTGTTTACTTCATTACGTGGAAGGCTTGTGTGTAGTACAGAGAGGTTCAATTAAAAAATACAAAAGATGAAAACTCCAGCCGGGAAATGAAAGCTTAAAATAGATGTTAGCCCAAGACAGGGGAGGGGGACTTGATGGAGGAAAGCAGGTTTCTGTTCTGCAGTCATTGCAAGCATTCTTAATGATGAGAGCAGAGATTACTTACACTATGATAGGGAACTGGACCAAAAGGGGGGGAAAAAAAATGTATCCATTCCCTCTCTGCTGCAGCTGTTCTGTTGCTTCTCCATCTCTGGCTGGGGGAAAATCGTGGAGAAGCCACACCCCGAGCAGCAAATGGGGCCTTCCACTGGTGCCCTCTTCCAAGCAGCCTCAGGGCAGCCTTGCTTCTTGTTGGTCCTGATCCAGGTTAATGTTTCAGTTGTGGATGTGGCAGTGCAGATGCTCTCACTGAGCGTTTACACTCCTAGCGCCCCCCAACTCTGGTTTTCTTGCAGCGATGTCAGGCCAGGTGCCCGATTTCTGTCCAGTGTGTGAATCATAGAATCATTAAGGTTGGAAAAGGTCTCTAAGATCACCAAGTCCAACCCATCCCACCATGCCCACTGACCACGTCCCTCAGTGCCACGTCTCCATGGTTCTGGAACACCTCCAGGATCGGTGACTCCACCACCTCCCTGGGCAGCTGTGCCACTGCATCACCACTCCTGAGAAGAAATTGTTCCTGATGTCTCACCTGAACCTCCCTTAGCATAACCTGAGGCCGTTACCTCTTGTCCTATCACTAGAAGCAGAGGTCTGCTGGTGGGGATTTGGTGTTGTTCTGCTAAGCCTCTCTTGTTCCTCGGGGATGAGGAGAACTGACAGCTCTTATAAGAATATAAGATACCAGGATGGTACTGCTACAGGGCAGGTTTCTTCCCACATCTAGAGGATGCTGTGCTGCTATCTTCTAGGTTGCAGAATGGCTTTTCAAAGCATCAGAGAGTGGTTGATATTGGCAGGACCGCTGGGTTCGTCTGGTCCAACCCCTTTTCAGTTCAGTGGCATTTGAGTTAGGCTGCTTAGCTGGACTCGAGCTTGAGCTGACCAGAGCGTACTCCACATGTACTGGGTGTTGCCAGAAAAAGAGAAAAAATTGGCTTCTTTCTTTAACTGAAAGTGCAGCATATGGTTGTAGCGTCTTGGAAGAGGCACTGCACTGCAGTGATACCTGAAAATCCTCCAGTAAATGGGTTCTAATGTTTAGCAATAGGGCTTTGCTGGGCTTGAGCGCTAGCGCCTGCCTGGGTCACTTTGTGGTTCTGGTGGAACAAGAGTGGAGTGACAGCCTTCGCCCGTAAACTGTGGGACCACAGAACTGTGATTTCATTAGAAAATAGTGGATGATCTGAAGGGGACAAAGGTAGGATTAGGATATGAATCTGAAGGCAGCTTGGCTGTGCGACCTGGGCATGCTGTACAGCAGGGTTAAATTAAAGTGTTGGGTTGGAGAGCAGTCATTCCAGGTCTAGGCTTGTTTTTTCCATTTTGGCCACTTGTCACTGGGCTTTCTAGAGATGCTGCTGTCCTGGTTAACTTCTCAATGTTTGTGTGGAGCAAACAGGGGACCTTTTGCATAGCAGGACACTGCTCCCAGGTAGGCAGTGGAGAGGTCTCGAGTGCCAGGTAGACATAACTATCCAGTGGGGCAGTTTTAAAAGGTTTGATTTTATGTGAGCAAAACATCCCTCTGTATATTCTGCTGCATCTGATGTGGCATTTATTGTTTTAGGTTCGACAGTGGATTTTAAAGCCCGTGTATCGCTGACGTGGTTTTGGGGATGCTGCTATATTCACCAAGCAGACTATGCTGGGCTCTAGGAAGGGCTTAACGGGAAAAGGGTTGGAGGGCTGACCTTTTCCACGTCTGTTGTTCTTGATGTGATCCTGCCGTCTGACTACCCCGCGCTGGCGGCTGGAGTCAGGGTTTTATCAGCCTAACTCAGCACTGCTTATCAAATCCCTGGACGGGAGTTCAGTTTCAGCGCCAAAAGGAGAAACTCCTTTTTGCAGAGGAATGAATTTGAGAGAAATTAGAGAGATGGTAGTTGGTTCCTGCTCTCATTCCCAGGGCAGGGAGCTCGTGGATGCTGGGTAACGAGAGTTACCCAAAAATCAGCATCCTTTAGAAATGTACCACGCTCCTGTGTTAGAAAGAAAGAAAGAAAATTGGAAGCCTATTTGTAACAAAGCAAATAGGAAGAAGGAGCGTTTTATTGAGAAGGGACTGAGACATCCCTTAATTCCAGTAAGCCCTTCGTCCTTTACAGCAGCAGTGGAGAAGGATCTTCCTGCCTCAAAGCTGATGCTTCCAGAAAGGCTTCTCCCCACACCACAACAGCCTTTACATTCAGAGAGGTGTCAGATCCTTCAAACATATTCAGCTGCGAAATGGTTATTATCCAGCTATTTTTATAGCGGAGGACACGTAAAAGTGGCTGTGCGGATTTCATTTCCCTGTTTCCTCTGTCAGCACAGGTTAGGTACCTTGTCATATTCTGCAGCGACTTTCATTAAAGTGGTTTCCAGGCAATAGCACTTCAGTGTTTTTGTTTTGTTTCTTCCTCTCCTCACTTTTCTGGCAGCACGTTTCAGGCAGTTGAAGAAAGCTGGGTGTGTTTTCAGCACTTCTTCTGAGCATGCAAATCCTGGGTACACTGGGAACAGCTCTTGCCTGCACCCCATTGTTACAGGCTCCCGAAGCTTCCCAGTGTCAGAATTAAAGACTAGCAGATGCCTTCTTGTAGGATGGTCTAAAAATAAAGCACTGCCCCTTTTTTAACAGAAGCATGTATTATTAAAGGAAGAAGGGATAGATGACTGAAATGGAATAAAATCATAGAATCATAGGATCATTTGAGTTGGAAGGGACCCTTAAAAGCCATCTAATCCAACTCCCTTGCAGTGAACAGGGACACCCACAGCTCCACCAGATGCTCAGAGCCCCATCCAACCTGACCTTGAGTTCTCCAGGGATAGGGCACCCAACATCTCTCTAGGCAACCTGTGCCAGTGTCTCACCAGCCTCAGTGTAAAAACCTTCTTCCTTTTATCCAATCTAAATCTCCCCTTTTTTAGTTTGAAACTCTTTTCCCTTGACCTATCAGTGCCCGTTCTTCTTGTTGGAGATGAGAATTAAAAGCCTTAGGCTAAAATATTCAACCTTTTTGAAAATAAGTGTTCCTCTTCTGGATCTGCAATGTAAACTGGGAATTTCTCAGCTGGGGACAAGGCTGTTGTCTGCCTCTGTGAAGTGAGTTACCAGGTGATGGGTGCTGCTCTCCAAGAGGAGCAGCAAGGTTGGAGCCAACATTTCCCTTCCCACTACGTGCCCTTGTGTTTCTGCCAGGGACTCATTGGTGGCTTATATGCAGTGATAACAGGGCCAATTGCATATGTCTGGGAGCAGTATAAAATGCTCCTAAATGGGGCTGGTAGCAGCTAACGCTGCACAGTTATTCACACGCTGCTGTAAAACAATACTGAGCTGCTGCAGTAGCATCTTGTGGTGTCTGCCAGTGGAAATGAACACTATGCTCTGTGCCTTTTCTTGTCTGAATGACCAGTCAGGACACATTATTGAAGGGTGTTTGTAAGCTGTAGGCTCTTCTCCTTGGCTCGGTTTTCCACGTGTTGCTGGTTGAATAACAGTGTGTGTAATAAGCAATTAATGCCTATACATTTAATTTTAAAGGACACTGTAAATAACAGGTTTTACTTCCCTCCCCCCCCCCCAACTGTTGCATTGAATTTCCTTCCCTTTAATTATACTAACAAATGTGGAAAAAAAATTATAAATATTTATAGTGGACTTAGTGGCTTTATTCCATCAGCGAGTGAACGTCCCCAGGTTGATTATAATCTTACATTCAATTATGAATCAAAAGTATCTATTATACAACTTCAAGAAGGAAACTCCAAACTTCTGCCAAAGGCAGAATGAAACATAATCAGATGTCAGGAATGCTGCTAGCTCGAGCCATGGCATGGCTGACAAACACATGCGTGTTGTCCTTGATCTGAGCAGCTAAAAAGTGAATTCCATGATTGTAATTCTTGTTAGAGCATCAGCTGGGGTGGCACAGTGTGTTTTAGATGCTGCCAATAACTAATTTTTGGAAAACAAATGCCAAGCCTTGTGCTTTGACGTCGACTTTGATTCAGTGTCTCTTTCAAAGTTTCAGATTAACAGGGGACGTTTGGGCAGGTGTACGAAATGGTTGGGGTACACAAGTATTTCTTCTCCATCTTTTATTGTAAAGCTTCCAGTTTTAGTACTACGTTTATATCCCTTATTGCTTCCCAGCAACCTGAGTTTCTTTCTGTATCCTTTTCACGTATGCTGCTCAAAGCAATCCTGGCAGAGCAGGTGGGGGAACACTGTGCACTCATTTGTCTAGAAGAATATCAGCAGCAAAACCCTTTGCATTTCCTCAAGAAGCATTTTTAAGGGTTTTCTGCCTTTTTTCCTCACTTGAGAAGTGCCCTGCTGTTTCAGAGTGCCTTCTGCTGCTACAGTGAGGGCGTGCAGTACCAAACGAAGCTGTGGAAGGATTTGAGCATTGATCCCATGGTAGGATATAGGAGCTAAAAGCTTGATGCTGGGGGGCTTCCTTAAATGTAGTTTTAAACAAGTTGATTTGCATTAGCATTTTGCCCATCTTTGCTTTACGGCTGGGTCCATCTATGAAATTAATCTCTGCTGAACTGCTGGGACTGCTTCTGTGAGCTCTGGTTGCATACCTACACCAAACTGCTCCACACAGACCTGCTGAGCTTTCTGCAGATGAGAAAAGAGAGAATATCTGGTTTAATGCGCTCAGCCTACGTGTGTATTTATTAGCACTGCAGATATAGCCACTGAGTAATGGTCTGTTTGATTAAAATTTTCTTTAAAAGAAAATAGAAGACTTTCAAACCTCTTTTCAGTTCTTTATTAGCTATTCCTCTTTGTGTCAACCAGCTGCTGTAAGGCAGCCAGGTAGACTTTTAACGGTACAGATTGTATTTTATAAAGAGTCCAGTATAATAGAGTCCTAACTGGAGACCTTAATAGAGACAGTAATCATTACTGGCAATAAAAACTGGCAAAATCACTGGAAATGTCTTGTGATTTTATAACTTCAGATGCCTTTCTTACAGTAGGCTTAAATAAAAGGATCTCAAATTAGTAATCAAAGGCTTGAATTAGACTAATGTTCCCTCAACTTTCACGATGTTTGTTTTGACTCTGAAGGGCTGAAATAAAACCACTGCAGCCTATCGCTCTTCCCTCTCACCTTTTTATTAGTGAAGAGGACTGTAACGTCAGCTTCAAAATGTTTTAAATGTGTTCGGATGACATGTTGGTACTGTTGGCTTTCTAAAATGTGCTTTCAACAGCAAATAGCAGCTTTCAGTAGAGGCTTGAGTGGAAGACACATCAAACATAGATTTACAACCTTTATTATTATTATTAAATTATTTTTTAAGGACAAATTGCAGTGATGCTGCATACTCCCCTATGTCGCAGCTCTTGGCATTTACCCCTTTGGCCTCTCCAAAGCCCTTTGCATCCCTGCTGCAGCCCCCTCCGTGGCGTCACTTCTCTGAGCATCCTCCTCCTACTCCTTCCCCTTTCAACGTTTCCTCCACCCCTAACATTACACCATCTTTCTTTAATCTCCTTTTCCTTGTCATTAAAGATTTTCTGTGGCTCCATTCCTGCTTGCTGAGGTCATGGGGTACTTTGCCCATTGCTTGTGTGATGCTGGCCTTCACCATCCCTTTGTCTGGCTCTTCTGTTCACTTTCTAGGCTGCTCTCTCAATGTGCTTCTTAAATGAATTTGTGAAGCTGCTTTCTCTTCCTCCAAATTGGCCAGGAGAAAGGCCCTTTGGGATTGCTGAAGCAGATCATATAGGGAATTCTGGAGAAATGGTTCCAACATGAAGCTGGGGGCACTGACTTGCCAAGCCCCATGAATTTTAGACGGTGCCTATGTAAAATCACATTATCTGCGTGTCTTGTTTTGGATTTCTCTTCTTGTCTATACTGCTGTCCTTTTCCATCATTTTTTCCTCAAATGAAATTGCAAATTACGGGTTGGCAGTGCAAAGCAGGAGCAAGGGCAAGAATCTTTTCTTGTGTACTTAAATGATTCCCACCACAGGGAGGGCTGGATCCTGTTCATATCTTTGGACACAGCCTTAACATAGCCCTTCTTTTTGAGTGCCATGCGTGATTCCCCAACTGCACTGTCCATTGGCTGCCTCCTAGAGCTTTCATCTGGCCTTCGCATAGACCACAATGACCTTGTGGTACTGAAAAATACTCTGTTTTCTTCAGGGCCCTTCCTAAAGCTGGAGCAGATTACTTAGCACCGATGCTGGTAGGGCCTATTGTTGCCCAACTCCATAAGTCAAATCAAATTAGTTGAACAACGCTCCCTCCTCCTGCAGCCTTCCAAAATCACATCATGTAGGATCTCAATGTTTGTATTGATGCTATCTGCTGTGGACGTTCATCATGGAGCTTTTGTTGTCCGCTCTAAAAGCCATATTTCCACCTAGGTAGGCCCAGGAACCACCCAAATATGCGCCCTGTGAGAGTGGTTGAGGCCAAGCAGGAGGCAAGTGCGAGGAGGAGGAGGGGGGAGAAAGCAAGGTTCTAATTTTTCCAAAGGGAAGCATGGCTGAACACCTGCTGTTCCCCAACAGAATAATATGAATTTGCATCAAAAAGAGGTCCCAATCAGTTGTGCTGGCTGCTTTTGAGGAGAGCAGTTGTGTCTGGAGGCATTCTGTTGGGGGAGATGTCTTCCAGTGAAAGCATTTTCCACACAAGGGCAGTGGGGCCCACCCTGCGGCTGGCATTTAGAGAGGGGTGGAAATGCTATTTAAATTTCAAATGGCCTCAAGTTTTCACAGTTGCCATGTCAATAGATCAAGTTCCTTGAAATACATTTTAAGCGGAGTTTACACAGAGCCGCAGGAGCTCGCATTGACTCCCGGGCCTGCCTTTATTGTGCCTCCAGCAGCGGTAAGTCAATATGGCACATTGAAAGCAGCTCTGCTCCGCTGTCGAGTGAAAGTTAGCAAATTCCCCCATCTCTTTCCTGGGCAGCAGCATGTTTAACTAGAGCCGTTTTGCTTATGCTACACTGAGATGGTCTCTATTTTTTTTTGTTTTTTTTTTCTTTTTTTCCTTCTTATTGACTCATTTTCAGAAGGGGGTGATTAGATCAGGCTGTGGAACTCACCACACCTTCCAAAACTCCAATGTAGGCAAGGCTGAAAAAATCAGTGCACACAAGGAAAGGTGACAGGAAAACACAAGGGCCCAGGGCAGCAGTGATAAGGGCTGACAGTTGCTTAGTACTGAGCAATAGAAAATAATACTGGGAAAACAAGAGGGGTCAGAAGAGTGGTTGTATTTCATTGTGGGAGCTGGTAAAGGTTGCGAACCATAACTGCGTGGGTTCCAGGAACAACATCCTCTGGGAGCGACCTGATCTGACCCTCCCTGCAATGTCACTCTTTTCTAATTGTAGATCTTGTTCATTTATCTTTGCTCCGAACCCCAAATACCTTCAAGCTGTATACATCTAGGGCTTGCAATAGTTGTGGTTTGGAGGTGTCTCTGGAGATCACTGTGGTGGGAGCTCTAAGTGTGGCTGGAGGTGGCTGCTCTGGGCTATGTCATTGACTTCCCTAGTCAGTGTCAGAGTACGAATGTATGTGACATAAATGTCATGGGTCAAAACTGCCTGATGTTTATCTCCTTTCTTTTTCCTGTGGAAACGATGCATGGGGTGTTGTGTTTCTGTGAGCTATTGCTTATGGCTGATGATGGAATGTATGAAGTGATTCTGTTGTGTCCCTAGATGTACCTCATTTTCCATCATCTGTGTGTTTGTGGAAGATAGTCTTCTCTCCTTGGTACAACATCTGCCTTATGTGCTGACACAGGTAGAGGTGCTCAACAACCACCTCTTGACATGCTTTCATGGTGGGTACATGAATCCAAACATCCCCATCTACGGTGAGCAAATGCCACCAGCTACTTCTCATTTGGATTTTGACCTGCTTTGTTGTTTGGCGATGTGACATGTTGCTGACTGGCTGCAGTCGTAGTCTTTCTGCTGTTGTAACGGGAGGAAGCTGGTGCAGTACACAAGCTGGCACCTAGACTTTGAATTTTAAGTGCACTGGGATGAGTTGTTTTGTTTCTGCTTGGATTGTGCCTGCCACTTTTAAACACTGGTGCCACTCTGCCAGGATAAATTACTCTTGAGGTGACCGTGCATTTCCTGAGAAATACAATCAACTTAAGCAAGCAAACAAATGACCTGGCAAATCATCATGTGATACTGGACACTGATGATGGAGCCTTTTGTTCTGCAGCCCAGTATATTCACCCCTGTCCCAGAGCTGTGTAAAACTCTGTGATGCCCCAAAAAAAGGTACTAAAGATGGCTAGATTTGCATTCTACTAGAAACAGAGGGTGGCATAGGAGAAACATATGGCTTCATTCCTAAATGGGGAAAAAGAAAATATTTAGGAAGAAAAACAGTTCTGTGACTAATTATTTTTAATTGTTTTCTTTATAAAAAAAAAAAAGATCAAGATTGTTAAGGGTGTTTCTTCCCCTCCAAAACATCTACAAGTGATCAGGCTACCAAACAGACTAATTAGATGTCAAATAGACTTCAGCTCTTAAATTGGTTTAGTTACACAATGCAAAACATCGCGTTTGGAAGCAGATGGCGTGTCATATTTAATATGTCTAGTAACTTCCCTGAAACCACTTCAAAGTTTTCTTAAAGAAAATGTTGCTACTACTGACCAAGAGAGATGCCTCTGAGTATCTCTCATCATAACAGCAAGATGTAGGGCCACTGTCTGGCAAATGTTGTGGGTGACTTCAGGGCCTTTGAGGTTTCTTTTAATAAGGAGTTTCTATTCAGAAGATAGAGAGGTAGCACTCATAGAAAATTGGATCCCTTAAAGGTTGGACTAATTGGACACCTGGAAAAATCAAGGCTGTAAATGTAAATAGTTTTGAAGAATCTTGATCTGTTCCCTGACTGTACAGGGAGCTGAGTTCCACTGTAAGGCCTTCTGGGCCATGCCTCCATTGCACTGGAATCTAGATGTTATTTTGAATGGCGCTATGGAGAAACAAAAACCCAGCAGCAGCATGGGGAACCGTTAACCTCATTTGCAGAAACATGAAAATGACTCAATATCTTGTAACTTGAGTCATTACAGCATTAATAAAAACACCATTAAATGCTGCCCGGCCATTCCATTGCAACTTTAATTACTGAAAAAGTAGTAAATGAGTGCTTGGGTGACAAACAGGTTTAGGATTGTGGTGGAGATTAATGCGGGAGTGGAGGGAGAGCTGTGCTTGAGTAATCAAAACTAGGAGATAACCTCAGTGGTATTTTGAATCCGTGCCCAAAGCTGTGCTTCAGTGGCCTTGGAGGGTGTATTTGTTGCATAGGTGGAAAAGTCTATGACATGTTGACAGTGGCAATGAAAACAAAGTTAGTAACAGGTGAAGAGATGAGATTTTGTGATGGGCTCTAGGATATATAAAAGGTCAAATATCCTCAGAAGATTTAACGCTTGAAGAAACACAGCTCCCCACTGTGGGTTTCATTAAATGTTATTAGAAAAACATCACTTTGAGTTGGGGTGAAAAATAGAAAATATATCAGTGTAGACGAAATAAGGTTGATGGTTTAATTTTTTCTAATCTTTATTCATGCGCAGCATTAGTTTTGTTACTTAAAATTCATATTTCTAAAGAAAAGCGTAAGTGAAAAGGATTATTTCCAGTTTAATATTCTAACCTGCTGTGCAAACTTTAGACGTATGTTCTTCTCTGATCAAAACCTAATCCAAAATGCTAGAATTTCCCCTTTCCCTTCTTTCCCATCCTTTCTGAGCTCACATACAGCAGGAGGATGGTAAGCTTTGCCACAGGGCATCCTCTTGTTAGAGTTGCTAAATTGCCTCAGAGTCTACTAATCTAATATATGTACAAATACCAAAACAATTAATTGTGTGGATTGAAAACCCATTTCCCCTCTTTTCCTCCCATCTTCCCCTCCCCAAATCTCTAGCCACGCTCATCCCATTGGCGACAGATTATCTGTAGTTAAATTGGGCAGCAAATGGACGTTTTTTGGTACCTGGAGGAGTATGGAATGAGGTTTCATCCGAACCCACTGTTGGATGTGGGACCTTTGGTCATCACCATGGGGAAAGAGGAAAACCAAGTCCAGTTACACCTTCTTGGGGGAGGGAAAAGGGAAGTTGGCCCTTTCAAGATGTTTTCTCACTCTTTGGTCCCCCTGCTGGTAACGGAGTTTATAATTAGCCTCATTAACATGGTACACAGGGCCTCAATCAATCTCTGGGCAGTCTCTCCCAAGGATATCCTGCTAAAGGAGCATACGGTGAGCGTGTTTGGCACCAGGACACGTTGAAGATTTTTGTCCGTGCCGCCAACTGCTTGTGTCAGCCTTTCTCTGCTGCCAGCGGCACACCGAGCTGGAAATTTTCCTGAGCAGCACTAGGTTTCCTTGAAATACATACAGTCTTGCCTATTTTTTAGATCATTTTATACAGCAGTGATCATTTTGTCAGTGCTGCTGGGGGAGATGTGAGGCAGTGGTGTGGGAGAGCCACGAGGTTAAAGCTGTTTCTCACCAGGAATGCTTTAGCAAAACCTGTTTCTAAAAGCAGAGCAAAACCAAAAGTGTAAAACAAATGAACAAAAAAACCAAACCAAAACAAAAAAAAAAAAAACAAGGAGTGGCATCACTATCCCTTATTTTCTTTTCTGGCTGCCCCAAAGTGGGAATGTATGACAGCATGATGGTGCACAGATTTCACGATACAGAGTAGCACCCACGTGGAGGAGAAGATGTAAGTGCATGCAGAAAGAGTGGGATTAGTTTGAGGTTTTCAAAGAAACAGGCCCTTCAGGATGATGGTGTGATTGGCTCTTTCTGCCATGTGCATATGAAGTCATTTTGTTTGGCTCTTTTCCTTTGGCACCCAATGGGTTTCATCCTGTGTGGCTTTGTGGATCTTTCCAATACTTTTGCTGCATATTTACAGATCTCATGGAACATCTTTAATTATGTTGACAACAGGCCTGCTTTATGAGCTTGTTTCTTTCATCAATAGTTGCTGCTTCCTTCAGAGTCCATGCATCAACAGTTTGAAACTCCTAATTCTTTGAGATAAAGGTGGTGTCGCAGCTGGGCTTTTCTTTTAAATGCAGAGGAAAACTGGAAATTTATTTTGTCACAGAGGTGTTATGGCAGCTTTCAGCATGACCACACTTGTTATCTCACAGTGGCAGCAAAGATGCTGGACCATTTAAGAGAAATCTGAGGGCAAAGTGGGTTCTTGTCTTGGCTGGATGAAGGTCCTGGTTGTTTGCTTGCTGTTGACTCTTCTGCTTGTCTTCTCTGTAGCTGTGTATTAAGAAAAACTGTTAGGAGGTGGTTCAAGTCTCTGCAATAACCATACTGTTTGGAGAAAGTGAGAAATGTGGACAGTGAGCAAGAAGGTGGAAGACAATGTAATGAAGCGCTGGGCACAGCATGGCTTGACGGAAGACTTTGAATCCTTCCTTGCTCATTGCTTTGATTACAAATATTTTACCAATTCTCTCATTTACATGGGGGCAGGACTCTACCAGGAGCCTTTTGACCATTTGTTGGAATGAACGAGAGCAACCCAAGAAATGTGACCTACTGTCACCTTTTGTTCTCGAAGATGTTTTCAGCGAGGTTTTGTTTGCATCATGTCTCAAAAACCCCTGCAGCAGTCTCAACTGGTGGGCTCCTGGAGGATGGGAAGGCCTTGTAACCATTTCCCCTATTTTATTTGCTATAAAAGTGCAAGCATTTTAAAGAGAAAACCTGACAAGTCGTTTCCTATCATGCATTGTAATTATCTATTATAATAGGGAATAAAGGATTAATTAGTTTTCAAGCTGCAGATATGATTTAATTAGTTTTCAAGCTGTATCTGAAACACCTGTCTTGGCAAAATCAAAGTGATTTCAGTTAGGGGAATAAAAGAATAAGGGGAGAAGGAAAGGAAGAGAGGGGGAGTCCAAGTCCGGCAGCACTCACCCGCTGCAGTGCTGACCACAGCTCCATCATGGGCAGCACTTTTCCATTAGGATTAAATGTGACTTGGGAGAAAAATGGATATGAAAGGGAGGTAGGTTTTTACCATGGCATCACCATGAGCATCTGACCCTTGGGGGAAGATTATTGCCCCGCTGCAGCTTTGCTCTGCATTGAGTGGAGTTGCATCTTTCTTCCATAATAATAGTAATGCAATTATCCTGCAAGAAAATAAGCTACTTAACGAATTATAAAATCATTAAGATTGGAAAGACCTCTAAGACTATCTAGTCCAACCATCAGCCCATCCCCACCACACCCGCTAACCATGTCACTCAGTGCCACATCTCCGCTTTTCTGGATGGTGACTCCATCCAGACGGTGCCTCCTTGGGCAGCCTGTGCCAGCGCATTACTAACTCTATCTGAGAAGGATTTTTTCCTATTATCCATCCTACTTCTTCCCATTTCCTCCCCGCCTCCTCCCCCAGAATCAAATTTCTGAAAGAGATTTCCAAAGGAACAAGAGTTTTGCATACTGGAGATGGGAAGAAATGTTCCGATCCCATTTTGGGGGGAAATATCAAAAGATTTTTTTCATGCACCTTTTTTTTTTTTTTTCCCTGTTTCTCCCCAATGCATTTATTTTGAATGCTGCCTTGCCGAGCTGCCGGCCGTGCTGCACTGCATTCTCTTCCTGTAGTAGTAGTAAAGGTCGCTCTTCCCCGCGGTGATTTTTTTGGCCGGGTTATTTTTATCTGGGAGCAGCCCAGCCGTGCTTCTCCCCTCCCTGCTATCACACCCGCACGCCACGCGGCCGATGTGAGCCGAACCACAGCCCAGCTCCGTTTGTTTTGCTCTTGTTGTTGTTATTATTCTTATTATTATTTTATTTATTCCTCTGGAACCGCTGGGGCTCTGCGGTGGAGTTGCGCCTGGTTGCTCGCCAGCAGCTATAAATAGCGTTGTGTACAAGCAAGAAGCGCCTGAATGAGGTTGAGCGGCAGGAAAGGAAAAGCCCCTTTTGGCTTCCAGCTGGCTGTTGGCCAAGCAGCGCATTGCTTCAGCAGCCGAGCGCTCAGAGGTAGCGTGGGAAGGAGAGAGATGGTCGTACTCCGGTTAGAGGTGCTGGGCTAGATTTAGGAATGGTGCAGCTATGGGAGGAGGGGTGGGGGAGGGGGGAGGGAGGGGGGAGGTTCCCGTTTGCCACCCTGCTGGAAGTCCTGAAGGTTTTGGGAATGGTGGGGAGGGTTTCTGGCATTGTTGCTGGGAGGATGCTGGTGTGAGTGGGGCTGTGCAAATGCACTACAAGGAAGTACTCCAACCCTAAATATTTCTATGTATTTCCTTTAAAGCATTGATATTTCTTACTTCAAAAATCTTATGTGTACGGATATATATATATATTTTAAAAAGGTACCTTTAATTGCCATATAAGTGCACAGATTAAATGACACTGTTAGTATAACTGAGGGAGCTGGGCTTGTTCAGCTGGAGGAGAGATGGCTCTGGGATACCTCATTGCGGCCTTCTGATACTTAAAGGGAGCTTATCAACAAGAGGAACATCAACTTTTTACGTGGGTAGATAGTGATAGGACTAGGGGGAATGGCTTTAAACTGAAAGAGGGGAAATTCAGGCTATGTGTTAGAATGTCTTTTTAGGTTGTCTTTACTAAGAGGGTAATAAGGCACTGGCACAGGCTGCCCAGAGAGCTGTGGATTCCCCAGGAGGAGCTTGACCAGGTTGGATGGGGCCCTGGGCAGCCTAAGCTGGTTTCTGATGTAGTGGTTGGCAACCCTGACTGAAGCAGGGGGGTTGGTACTTGATGATCTTTGAGGTCCCTTCCAACCCAAGCCATTCTGTGAATCTATGATTATAAGGTGAGTGTGAACCAGAATGCTCACATACACTTTTTCAGTGAAAACTGATCTGGTCTGGGTAAATCCTGACCTTTTCATGTGCCGTTCTTAAAGCCATCCCAGTTGGCTTTTAGAAATGGTTGCCATCAGTACGGGTTAGATTCATGGGAGGGAAGCAGGTTGAGGGGAGAGGTTGCTGACTTGTATGATATTATGAACAGTGATGAGAAGTAGAAATATCTAGGCAATTTATTCATTCTTCTTTCTCCCTGTTATCTCCTTATTATCAGCAAACATAATGAGGAATGTTTCTGCTGGAAAAAAAAAAAAGTATAATTAAATCCTTCAAGAAGTATGGCCAATGGTTTACTTAACTGGGTAAGATTTCCTAAAACTTCGAAACTGATCAATTAGCACTTCAAGGAAGCTATCAGGACATGAGGGATCGGCTGATACGCTGATAAAGGCAGCCTTAGCTTTTAATAGCACTGGTAATGCATTAATAAATGCTTATATGGCATCCCAATCCATTGCAATGTTTATGGTCATCTTTGCTGTGCGATGACGGAGCTGTCACTGGAACTATTCCCGCTCCAAATATTCCCAGATCCTATGGAGTCTGTTTCAGAGGACCCACATGCTGTGGTGTTTGCTCTGTCGTGGGGATTTTTTCCTTTTGACTGCTTCATGCTATTACATCGTCGATCCCACAGTATAGATAGTGCAGCAGTAATTTAGTTAATAAATAAATCTCCCTCTTTCTGGTTTCATACCTATTCACTTGCTATCGCTGCATTATAGTGCTGGATAATTTTTTCTTCCATAATTGAATAGTCTCAAAACGCAGAAATGGCATGCTATTTATTTGAAATGTTTAGAGGGAAATTAATCGGCCTGTTTTTATGACTGGCCCTTTGTGTCACAGTCATATTTTTAATGGGCTGATTTATGAAGCTAGAGTAAGTGGACCAAAAAAACGTCTCCCTCGCATGGATTGCTGAGGCTTATTTTATGGAGTTCTAGGTTTGGGTTTTATAGTTTCTGCTTTTGTAGCAGGAGGCGGAAAGTTTTAGAAGCACTGCAGCCGTGTCTGTGTGCTCTGATGGGGCAGAATGCAAAATATCCATGTTTTCCCTTGTGCTGCTGTAACATGCTTTGATCTCCCATGGTAAAACGTGAGCTGCTGCAAGAGGAAGGGATACTTGGGAGACAGAGGGTCTTCTCCAGCCCCTTGTATTCCTTGTGTTGCCCATTTCAGAGGGGACACTCTGGAGGCAGGGTCCGGGTTTGGAGCTGCAGCTGGAAATGCCATTAGGGGCATAAAAGTGGCGGAGGGCAGCAGAGCTGCAGGAGCCCTCCAGGATGATGCTGAGAAGTGTGGACGGGGACTTTTCCCTTGTTCAAAGCAGGCAATTGGTTCTGCTTGTTGGGATTTGCGCTCTGAGACCGAATGTGGAGGGAGTCTGCAAGCGATAGTTCAGTTCAGGTTGCCCGCAAAGAAATGGAACTGAAAGCATACTTGCAGTCCCAGGGCAGCTTCGAAGACTTGTGAGCTGTGCTTTCTGGCACCATGTGTGGCTATGGGAATTTTTCACCCATGCTGTGGGGGAGCCTCTCCACGCCAAGACCTTGCTACTCAGGGAAACGCTCTTATCTCTGTGATAAAATTCTGCTTCTGTTGTTTTTGGCAAACAGCCCTCTTCCCTTGCACCAGTTAAACAGTTTGGAGCAGGACAGATATTTCAAGGAGCCTGAGCAAAGCAAGGTGATTGGAGCGCTGCTGCTCCGCTCCCTGGGCGCTCCCTCCTTGGGGTATCTGCATGTTCGTGGCAGTGCGGGTTGTTGATGGGAAGGTGTTGTCCTCTAATAACTGAGAGATAACGGATAAGGACGTTTAAGTGTTGGAAGGTGCTGCATGAGAATCCAGCACCGAAAGCACTCTGGGGGCTGCTGGCTTCATGCAGAGCTCGGGGCACTCCTGGACTGTGCAGTTCATGGAAAACATGGGTTGATAGGAGGTAGTGCTAGCTCTGAGATTGGAAATTAGCTTATTATGTTGCAATACCTCTTAAATTTTACATATATATTTATTTTCCTGAGCGTATGCTTTGCTCCCAGTTTGTATGCATAGAAAGTGCTGCACTGGGAGGCTGAAAATAATACAATATTCAGACTATAACATGGAGATTATGTATGCATCCAGCAGGTGCTATTTGAAATTAGCTCCTGGTTGTGCGTACAAGAAATTGCCATTGTGCTGCAACCACATGTATAAAAGGTGCTCATTTCCTTAGGTGATCAGGTTGTATCACTTTGGGCGGGGCTGAAGGGCCGCCAGGTCATGACAAGCATGTTCAGTATTCAAAGAACGAGATTCATCATCCCTGATCAGCAAGTCTTCTTCATTACTACTGTTCTTCTACCGTACTACTGTACTTCTTGCGTATATTTATACATATACATGCATTGCAATCCTGGAAAGGGTGTTAGAGGAAGTTCTCCACACGGTTTTGCAGGGTTATTTCAGGAACAGAACGCCGTGAGTTCACTGAAGAATGCCTATAGTCACTGGAGAGAGTGGGCTGCAAGCATTCCTACAGCATGTTTGCTTTCCGTATTTGAAACTCTTAGTGTAGCGTGAGATGTACCGCGTTGTCCCTCTGAGAGATGCATAGCAGTGTATTTAGGTGTGCAGTGTAATTAGCAGTGTAATTACCCTCCTAATTAATGAAAGCCTCGGTTTTGACATCAGAAATAGTGGTCAGAAAGAGTGTGTGTCAGTGTGCTGTTTTCACAGTGTCCCTGCTGCCTGCTCTGATGGCACGGGGGGCTGGGGCTGAGCTGATGTTGAATCCCCGATGAGATGTGTGGGGCAGGGCCAGCAGCCATTAGGAGAATGGAGATGTGTCACAGTGAAAGCACGGTGGCCTCATGCAGATTGGCACTAAACCTTGCCAAATTAAATGTTCAACCTCTCCCTCTGTCAGGGGTTGCATTAACCAGTGGTGTAATTAAGAAAAAAACTAGTAATTTTACTTTGAGAGACAGTTGAGAGAGGGGTCGGCCTTGTGCCTCGAGTTGCGAATGCGACTCACAGCGACGTCGATTGGATTGAAGTGCTCGTACTAACAGGTTTCTACCATAAATGAGGCAGTAGGGAGTTAATTCCAGTGCCAAGCAGAATTCTACTTCCTGCTGGAAGAAAAAAATAAAATAGAATTAAAAAAAAAAATAAAATAAAGAAATAAAAAGAAGTGGAGACGAGAAGATGGAGCATGGTTAAAAAGAAAAGGAAAAACACTTTCCATCAGTGGAATGGCAATAAAAATCGGTTGCTCACTGCTGATCAAAGCTTTGGCTGTATTACATGGGCACAGGTTCAGACCGTGCTTTCTTGTTATTTATTTTTATAAATTATAACAAAAAGCCCCCCCACACACACACACAAGTTAGCACAGCAAACATTTTAATAAACAGAATTGTGGAATGGCTTTAGGTTGGAAGGGACCTTAAAGATCATCCGATTCCAACCTCCCTGCTGCAAGCGGGCCCTCCTTTATTTGGAAAAAGCAGATATTGGTGCCTTGCAGGGTGGTCTCCTGTGTGGGTGTCCCGTGGGCTGTGGCTCTTCAGGAACTACTCCAACATGGGCCTGTACCATGGGGTCCATCCTTCAGGAGCTGCTCTACAGGTGTCCACAGGCAGCAGCTCCACCAGCCCTCCTGCCCCACTGTGGGCTCCTCCCCAGGGGCTGCAGCTCTGCCCTGGGACTGCTCCTGGAGAGGCACTCCGTGGGCTGTACAACCTCCAGGCCACATCCACTGCTGCACCATGGGCTCCTCCATGGCTGCACGTGGCGATCTGCTCTGTGTAGTGCCCATGGGCTGCGTGGGGACAGCCTGCTGCTCCTCCATGGCCCTCTCCTGGGCTGCAGTCTCTTTCTTCAGTCTGCTCTCCCAGAGGCACAAGCATCACTCATGGCTCAGCTCTGACCAGCGATGCACCCCTTATGGGATATCTGCAGCTGGCTTGACCTGACCAGGAGCAGCTACTGGGTTTTGCTCACAGAGACCACCCTCACTACTGAAACCTTGTATTGTAAACTTGATTCACGCGGTCACAGGTCTCCAGATATCAGTCACCCCCTAGTTTAGCTCCTCAAGTGCTGTTTTCAGTGTTAGACCCATCGCTACAAGAAGACATTGAGGCCTTGGAAAGCATCCAGAGAAGGGCAGCAGAGCTGTGAGGTGTCTGGAGCACAAGTGTGATGGGGAGCTGCTGAGGAAGCTGGGCTTGTTCAGTCTGCAGAAGAGGAGGCTCGAGGAGACCTCAGTGCTCTCTACCTCTCCTGAGAGGAGGCTGTGGTGAGGTGGGGGTCAGCCTCTGCTCCCAGGTAACAGCGATAGGATGAGAGGTGATGCTCTTAAGTTGTGTTGGGGGAGGTTCCGGTTGGATGTTAAGAAAAACTTTGACAGAGTGGTGATGCACTGGCACAGACCATCCAGGGAGGTGGTGGTGTCGCTGTGCCTGGTAGTATTCTCAAGCGTGAAGATGAAGCACTGAGGGACAAGGGTTAGTGGGCATGGTGATCTTAGTGGTCTTCTCCAGCCTTATTGATTCTGTGATTCTATGATAAGGTCACAGCGCCCAGCACGGCCCTTCCATGAGCAGCCCAGCAGTGCTGAGCCGCTTGTGAGGGGCCAAAGTCACCCCCTGTAGCACTGCTGCATCACAATTCACTTGCAGCAAGCAGAAGGTGTCACCAGTTCTGTTTACGAGCCGCTGTCCTCTCCCCTGTAAGTCATTCCTGACAAAAGAAAGTTTAAATGCTCGCATTGATTCCTGGCTGGGAGTGCAAAACATCCACACACGCAGGAGCAGTGCTGAGATTTTTCAAAGCAGTTTGAAGGATTTAAAGTGTTTTTAACATCTCCAGCACAGTGCTCCCAGGCCTTGGACCTTTGCTTTTAAGCATCTGTAAGTCACAAATAGATTTAGGAGATAAAATGCTGGAGGCTGTTAGTCATCGCAGTGCATATTTTTGTTATTATTTCTTATGAGGAGAGCAGGCGTACTAAATTTATCCTTTTTAATGTTTGGAGATTGATAGTTACAGATTTGGCCTTTCTAAAAGCATGTTGAGTTTTGTCAACAACATGATGACTTAGAAGCGAGATATCTGGAGACTTTTTTGTGAGACTCCTCTTTGTCACTGAATAAACTAACCAAAATGTAGTCCTTCTAGTTTAACACATGCAAGAAACTGAGATGCTTTTAAGAATTTCTATTGAAACTGTTTTAAATGTCAGATATTTTGGCATTACTTACCTCTTGTTGTCATGTTCATCTGCAGAGCATCTACCCAAATAGTGATTGCTGCTCTGCCTGGTTGTTAGCTGGCTCCATGCAATACCCCCATGTCATGATGCTGTGAAAGAGCTCATGGGAGATTCTCAATGGGTCTGTTGCACGTTACCAGCTTGTCAAGGACTCACTTGACAAATTGAAAATTAGCCAAGTGCTTTTCCAAGCCAAAAGTAGCCTGAGATGATGTGCATGCTTCATACCAAAGTGCTGGTTTTGGTTCTTTAGGTCATTGACTCCAATACACATCAGATTATTAATTGGGCTCTAATAAACCTGGACAGCGATCCTATAAATTTCTACATGTTAGGGGTCAAGCAGTGAAGTCAATATTAATTAATAGTCAAATGCAGTGTTTTATTTCACGTAATCAGATTCCTGACAGCCTGAGCATCCTCAGAGGTTCATTATGCTTGAAGAGTGGGAGCGGTGCAAGAGCATCCCATTCTCCATTGTTATAAAAGAGCAGATAATCTCAAACTGTTCCATGCAATTGCTGCAGATTTAATATATCACCCCTGTGGTATGTGCCTCTAGGTCCTTTCATAAGGGGAGACATTCTGGCAGACCTCATGGAAGCTTTTCCTTGCCCTCCCACCAGCTCGCATCTCACCTACTCAAAGCCACAGACCAGCACAGTGGAGCAAAGTGACATGAGGCATCACTGGAAGCTCATACAGTGACTGCAAAATGTTGCTGTAGAGTTTATGCATCCTCATGTTGGGCAAGTTGAGGAAGCAGTAGGGTCATACTGGAGAGAATAAGAGGGAGAAGCAGGCTCGTGTTCTTGGGCATAAGGATGGATTGGAGAGGATGGTGGGCTAACAGGTATAAGCTTTACCGGGACAGGGAAGGAATGCAAAGACCTGGGTGTCAAGCTGGGTGGTTGGTGGCTTTGATGACTTTGTGGTGGCAACTCCAAGGCAGAAGGTTGCAGGAAGAAACAAAGGGTGTATGGAGAAGCACAGGTGTAAAAGGAGAGGGTCTCCAGAGAGACTGAAGGGAATGCCCCTTATGGAAGCATGCCAGTTCCTCTACAAACTAAATTACTTCAAAATTGTTTAACGTGCACTGTAGAAGATACATAAAGGATTTAAGGTCTTTTTAAGGAAGAGTGGTGATGTTTGTGTATCAGAATTATCAGATCACTGAGCTCAAAAGTAAATCTGTTTATTTGGAGGAGCAATATATAGATTTTTCTGCCTTTCAGTAGTTTATCTGCAGCTCCTGGACCTTTCCCATAAACTTTCCACCTCTAAGAATACCTGTAGTGTATCTCAAATGCACACCTTCATCCCCTCCCCCTCCTCGTCCCCTTCAAAAGAAAGGTTGTGGGAAAAGAAAGAGGAATAGAAAAGGCAGAATAGTTTCCGGGTAGATGTGCAGATGCCTCTTGGCAAAAGTACTTGACAGCTCCAAGATTAACGTTTCATGCAGGTATTTGTGTTTTCTCTCTAAGCTGTTATTACAGTGAATTAGGATACCTTTTGGCTGCCGTCTAAGCAAAAGGCTTCTCTAAGCGGTAGGCTTCTCATAAGTTATTTATGTGGGAGATGTCACCTTACTAATTGTGTTCCCGTATAACCTTATGGTGCTGATGCAAAGCGTTCCTCAGCTCGGAGGATGCATGTGTGAGGGAGCCAGGCTGGATCCACAGCCCTCATCTCTGAACATGCACCGCACTTCGTTCATGCTAAAGGAAAGTAAAGATTTGCAGAGATTTGTGGCCAGTTAACCAGAGCAATGCTTCATTTTTGTTGAAAAAAAAAAATGAGATTTGTGGCCACCGGAAGGTATACTATTGGATTTTAAAAAGATTGCCTATATACACATGTACGCGTAAATACAATATGTGAATATAAAATAAACACATTCTCACTGCCAGTGCTACTTATGGTACGTTAGTGTTTTAATTCAGCTGAAATATGTTGTGTCTGTCATGCTGCTGCAGTCAGAGTAGCGTTTTTGCAGCGTCCTCAGTGATGGATGATCCTTCCCTGCAGGGCTGCCTGGTGGTACATCCTCCAAGGAGCCGAGCGTTTTGCTTTTTCCAAGACAAAATTTCTTTCTTTCCTTTTTTTTTCTTCTTCTTTTTTTTTTTTTTCCTTCCCACCATTGAAGCCAGTTATTTCATTCAAAGAAAATGAGATTTTGATTGAAAACTTCCCATGTCCCAGTTTTGGCCCCAGTTCAACGGAGCGCATCTTGCGATTCCAGTTTAGACCCATCGTATACTTACGTATATTGTCCAAATGTCATGTTTAAGGCCTTTACCTGAAAGATATGGGCTTACACACGTCTGAATGTTCTTCTGAATCTGAGTATTTAATAACATCAGCCAGATGTTCGGCAGGCTGTTTTTGAGGTGCGTGTGCAGATGGAGCGTAGGAGGGAAAGCTCTTCCTATCGTTCTATGCTTTTCCTAATGCTTACAGACATGGTTTTTCATCTTCCACATTTGTGTATCCAGGTGCAGATGACAATAAATGTTCTGAAAAATCACAATTTTTTTGACAAAGTTGTTGAAATAATTTCGTGATGGTTTGAGGTTTCTCACCATGAGTGCTTCTTTCCCCCAAGAGGTTTCCTAATGGGATGTTGGATGGTAGTGCTGTGTGTCTACCTGCTCTGGTCTCAGTGGATGAATATTATGAAGGCACCATGCCTTTCTACATTAACCCCGAGGAAACAAACAAAAAGAAAAACCACCCAAATTCTGCTGAGTTGAAGGAGTTGTGCTTCTGTCATATTTTGGTCAAGTATTTTCTCCTATCTGGACGTTTTGGATTGTGAACCCTACTTTATGTGGACAGATCAGGAGACCTCTAGCTGATGGGACATGCCCAGCACTGTTGCAATGCCACCAACCTTTACCCGTTGCCTTTTTCTGTGTGTTTGGGGTTTTTTTTGTTTGTTTGTTTTTTGTTTTAATTATATCCTGTTATGACTCCATCTCTGGGCATACTGGGGTTTGTGTGTTTTAGGAGACAAATGGATGAGCTTCACTTGAAGGTGCCCACTGATGGGCTCTCCCCATGGCAGCAGAGCTTTCTGCCTCTGAGCTGGGTGATGTTTAGCTGCAGCATACAGGTTATGAGTGTATTTTGTTGAGCACGTTGAAGATCTTTCTGGTTGGCAAAGCGTGTGTGCCTGCAGTACAAATTCCCCAGCACTGCAGTGGATTTTCTTTTTTAGCCAACTGCATCAAAAGAGCTCGTCTGGGACTTTTCTTGCTGCATTAGTGCAAAAGCAGGAGAAAATATCCTTAGATTGATCCATTTGTTTGGGAGACTGGTGTGGGTGGTTGGTTGGTGTTGGGTTTTTTTTGGTGGGTTTTTTTTTAAGTTGTTTGATGGTTTTCTTTTAGTCCATGGGGCCAAAAATCACTCATATTCAGGAAGATGTGTTCCTGCAGCATGGCTTTAGCTTCAGCTGCAATCTGGTATGTCTTTCCCTAATGGGAAAGCTGTCTGCCTCCTCTCCCCCATAGCATTTCTTGCTCTGTTTCTTGTTGGTTTTGCTCTCTTTAAGTGTGCTCTTTCCACTAAGCCCAGCAGCTGAGCATCTCTGAGTCTCAGGTAAGCATGTGCTTATGTACTGCCTTGGAGAGGGGAGGATTTTGGTCCTTCTGAACTGTCGTGTCACTTCCCACACTACGCCGATGTTCCTGGAATTTCACTTGTAGCAAGCACAGAAGCCTTTCTGCTCCATCTGTGCTTATGTGGCCAAGGAGATGTGTTCTGTCCCTACCAAGCTGCACAAATTCAGTTGGTTAAGTAGCTGCTTTATGAACTAATTCCTTTGTTATGGTGTAGGTCTGAATGGGTGGAAGTGGATCGATGCCTGCTCTTGGGTTTGGGTGTTTATGCTTACTCGTTTTTATGAAAGACCTGGCTTAACTGGTGATGTGTTGGGTGAGAGCAAGAAGCAGAATGACGGGGGTACAGGGTCCCCCCTTCAGGTGCGCTCTATTCTCCACGATGGGAAAGATGCTGTGGACCTCCATCCCCAAAAAATCATGTAAACGTTGCGTTGTCTTGGCAGATGTGAGCCTTCCAGCTGGCTTTTCAAAGGGTGTTGCTGAGAATTGGCTTTGGCGATACCTGCCCAGGTGTATCCACATTTGAGTTTGGTCCTCCATCTAGCTGTAGATGTCCCTGTTCTTTGCAGGGGAGTTGGACTGGATAACCTTTAAAGGTCCCTTCCAACTCAAATGATACTATGATTCTATGTGATTCTATGATCTTCATGCTTTCTTTTTACTGAGTGCTAAGAGGCTTGGGATGTGACGTGTGTCTGTGTGGGTTTGTATTGTATCTGCAGAGAGGAGCTCTGCAGTCACACAGGCAGAGATGAGATTCAGCTTGAAACCTGTCCTAAATGCAGATGGGGCTCGCTGGACTCCTCGGCTTTCTATTTTTTGTGGCAGAGCAATGGAGACGTCTTGCCCTACTTTGAAGTGAGAGAAAGGGAATGTGTGAGGGGAAGCAGGAGCTGAAGTTGCTAAGGAAACACGAGCAGGGATGCTTCCAGGGCTCTCACCTGATCCCTGCTGCAGTTGCTCCTCGGTGCAGGTTGCCTTTCATGCAAGTGTCATGTAGCCTCCTGGGTGAATTCACGGTCATGCAGCCTGCTGCAGGTGTCTCTCCTGGGGCTGTTAGGACAGCCCAGCACCCAGCAGGATCCCAGGAAGATGTGGTCAGCACCTGGGCTGTCATGAGGATGCAGTGCCTTCATGCAGCATGCTGGTACCCTCTGGGCTGCTCCCCAAGGGCTGCCTGGGGAATGAGACAAGGGGGGATTTTCTCCTCCTAGGATGGCTTCCATTTTCTTCCATAGGAAAAAGTGCAACAGGTTGGATGGTTTCCATTGCTGTTCCCATAGTACAAGACAGGGGAACACTGCTTAAACCCATCCCAGTTGTCCCCACTTCCATTGCTCTCACAGTTGTAGTTCCCACGTCTCCCTCCAGACTACAAATCCCAGGGTATTTTGCTATTTGAATAATCTCTGCCTGGTGGCCTGCCTGATGCTTAGCACCATCCATAACAAGAAAGATGACTTTCATCGAATTTATCATTATGCAGGTATTTTCCTTCCTGCAAGTGTTTTATTTATTGCAGTGATTATTGATAGCTGCACTTAGCAATTCTGGTGAGGCAAAACAACCTTCTGCAGCTTGGTTTGGTTTTTTGTTGTTGTTGTTGTTTGTGCAGAATAAAAATCAATCCTGGCTAAATTTGAATATCTGGATTCCTCTCAGCTTGTTTTATTTTTTCCTTCCCTGTAAAATTTAATAATGCCTTGTAAACGTGTTCATCAGCTTCTCCCGTGTTCTTTAATTGAGCGCAGATGAATCTCAAATGACTGGGTTCTGTGAGGCTGTGTTGCTCGTGTTTCAGCAGCAATCCATTCAGTTTGAGCACCGAGCGCTTTTGGATGGTGGATGTGGGACTGTTTGCAGTGTGATCATTTTCTTACATTTAGAATTAAACAGTCGAGGAGTGCAGCAATTGAAACTTTCTCGTACCGTCTGGCTCCTCGGGAAGCAGCCTGCTCCGTGTAGGAATTGGAAGCAGCTGGCTTTGCTTTATAATTAATCAAGGGAGTAATTATCTTGCGATAATCTTGCCCCCTTCATCTCCTGTTGCATAAGCAAAGAGAACTTCAGCTTGTATAAACCGAGTTTTAGCCTTCCACTTTTTGCTACTGGGGGCAAAAATTCAGGTGTGCTGAGCCACCTCCAGCAGCCCTGCCCAGCTGTGCCCATCTTGGTATCCACACCGTGCTGGGACAGAGCAGGGCTCTGCCAGGAGCATGCAGTTGAGCAGGGACCACGTGTTACAGCCCAGAAGGCACGTGGGATAGGTGTGCATAGTTGCTGCGAGAGCTGGGCTTTCCAGAGTATCCAGGGTGCTCATTTTTTTGACAGAGACTTTGAAATGCACCTGTTCTGGATAGGACAGAGCCCTTGTAAAAGCTGCCCAGAGATGGTATGGGGTCTCCTCCTTGGAGATCTTCAGAAGCCGCATGGATGTGAGCCTGGGCACTCTGCTCTGGGTGGCCCTGCTGGAGCAAGGTGGGACCAGAAGGACCCATAGGTCCTGCAAGCCTCAGCCAATCACTGTGATGCTGTGCCCTGTGCTTGGATGCTTCAGCATCTTATTCACCTTGCCCGTAGGTTGAGTTCATTAGGGTGGCTCTGGGCGAGATGAGCCTGGATTAGCTGAACTCGTGTCCTTAAGAGCCTTAGCTATGGCTGAATTCCAAGCACAGCTGGCACGCAAGTGGCTGTCAGGCTCCTGGCTCTGCCTGGAGCAGCCCTTTGGCTGACTGGCCCTGGTGCTGCAGGGGACATGTGATGCCAGGGGTGGCATTGCCACCTCTTATGATTACCAGTGTTCCCATTCCCACACTATGGCCTTTTTAGGTTGCTTTCATAGAATCATTAAATTTGGAAAGACCACTAAGACCATCTAGTCCAACTGTCAGCCCATCCCAACCTTGCCCACTAACCATGTCTCTCAGCGCCATATCTACCCTTTTCTTTTAAACCTTCAGGGATGGTGATTCCACAACCTGCCTAGGCAGCCTGTTCAGGTCCTGGTTGAAAGGAGAGAAAAGGCATATCTAAATAACAAACAGAACAGCTCATAGCTGCTTTTACTCTTTGCCTTTCTCTGCTATATCATCCCAGGGATAGGTGAAACCATGAGCTGGAAGGAAGCAGCTCCATGCTGGTTACTCAGCTGCACTGGCACAGCCCGTGTGCTGGCCCAGAGATGCTCGCTGCTCACTCCTGTTCAAACACACTTGGTTTCTAAATTAAGAGAGGGATTCTGCAGAAATACTTGGCATAAGTGAGTTGGAAAAAGGTTTTAAGTGTAAGCAGGTTATTTATACTCTGCCTTGCGTGCCCAGCCTGCATTTGTGCTGCTAAGTCATTTGTGTGTATTTTATGGAGGAAAATCTCTGCTGTAAATACTCCTTAACCATCATCAGCTGCAGGGCATGGTGGGCAGCTGGGTCACAGGAGTGGCTGGGGAAGGAGCTGACATGGGATGCAGCCCATTTCCAAGGACTGCATAGAAACGTAGAATCATTAAGGTTGGAAAAGACCACTATGACTATCTAGTCCAACCATCAGCCCATCCCCACCATACCCACTAACTCTGCCCCTCCATGCCATACCTGCATGTTTTTGGAACACCTCCAAGGACATTGACTCCACCACTCCCTGGGTAGCCTGTGTTTGTCAATGCATTACCACTCTTCTGAGAAGAAATTTTTCCAACCTAAACAGTGCATCCTGCAGGGTTCTCATCCGTAGAGCAGCTAGGAGAGAGATCTGGGCCGAGTGGTGCATGGATGGGAGACCTGTAGCAGGGTTAGATGTTAGGGCATCTGTGTGTTGTCCCCAGCCTCCTCTGACCCATCCTAATTTAATTTTGAAGTGGGCTGTTTAATACAGATCTACCTCCTAGGGACATTGGGATGAACTGGCCAATTGGGTACCCGAATGAGTGAAAGGGGTTTGGAGGTGCTTTGGTTAAAGGGCGGAGGAAGAGGGATTACAGGAGCTGAACCTTGTGAGGTGTTAAAGAAAATCCCCATCTTTCCATGAAATGTCTGCAGTGATATTTATCCTCACATTTGTTTCATGAAGAGTGTTAAATACCAGCTTAAATATCCGCTGCTGCAAACCTCCATTGTGAAGGGCAAGCAGAGGAATCTCTTCAAGGCTTCTCACGCCTGCAGGTAATTTCAGCTTAGTGTTTCCTTTATTCTCCTTAAATCTATAGTGGGGGGGTTACTGCTGTCATGACAGAGAGAACATTCATCCCTCATTTGTCTCACTGAGGCAGTGGGAAGTTGTACAGGAGGATGGGGATGCCATGTGCTGGCTGCTCCCAGTCCCGGGCAGATATTTTAAATAGTGCCTTACTTTGCATTGTGAAAGTAACCCTCCCCTTTTTTTTTTTGGTGTTTTTTTTTTTCTTTTTCCTTTTTCTTTCATTTTTTTTTTCCTTCTTTTTCTTTTTGCATTGCTGGTTGGTCATTCGCCCACCGCCCCATTCCCAATTGAGACCTGGTGCGGAGGGGCAGATGAGGCAGTGAATGCATTCAGCCCGATGATTTCCACATGAGAAGGGCTCTGTGCTGGTGAAAGACGTGAACTCATTGCAGAAACCTCCCAAGAACAAAGCTTTGGAGAAAGGATCAACCTTATTAGCACATTTCAGGAGAAAGGGGGTTTGTCACTGTATCAGTTTATGCTTCAGCACATTAGCGCTGTAAATCTCTTTGTGGAAGGATTGATTAAAAAACAGCAGCAACAACAACAACAAAAACACCCATATTTGCTTTGCTCCTTAAAAACACGGGAATTAAAAAAAATAAATAATGAAATCCTCATCACCTCAGTTGCTGTAAATCTTTTCGACCAAGTTTATGGGGTTTGATGGTTTGAAGCCTCCTGCAGTTAAAGTGATTTTTTTCTTTTTCTTTTCTTTTTTTTTTTTTTTTCCAAGAGATCTTTTGGTTTCCCAAGTATTCTTCTGGCCTTTTCACTTGAAAAGGCAAACTTTCATGAATTGAGCAGGGGCACTCTTTGAATGAAGCGTGGGTCAGTGCTTCTCTGGGCTTTTCTTTCCATTGTTTGAAGAATACACTGAGGATGGTAGGAGCAGATGTGCTGCTTCTATCCCGGCATATTCTCCCCCTGTTATGGGTATGAGCTGCCTTTGCATTAATTTCTCCAATACTTGCTGCAGTTTAATCTACCTTACCCAATGCGTTGAGGCTGTTTGTTAGCAAGGACTGAGGCTCTTCTGGTGGGAGCCAGTGCTTTCCAGTGACACCATCCCGTTTTTAAACAATGACAAAAATAGGGTGAGAAGGATTTATAGAAGCAAAAAGCGGCAGAAAACCTCTCGGTTTGTCGATTTATGTTGCCAGATGCACGTGTGACCTGTCCTAGTGAGGTGTGTCTGCATATTGTCCTGACACAGCTGGAATGGGAAAACAGCCAGCTGTGTTAGCGCTGAGAGGTGAACTAATGCAGCGTGCAGTCATTGCGTACTGAACCTGAAATACTCATAGTACCTGCCACTGGCATTTGGTTACAGCAAAAAAAGAAGGAAAAAAAAAGGAAGACAGAAACCCAAACAAACAAAAAACCGACGTGGAAGGTGAAGGAGATTGCTTTTAAAATAAGTCTACGGGAATGATCTCTCTGTATTTTATAATATATAGAAAGATTAGCCCTGCCAGTGCTTTGAGCGCTAGACTGTTAATGGCTTTTGTTTGGTTAGTGACTCTCAGTCTAAGTGTGCTCTAAACGAAATGGAGAATGGATGCTTGTGGTCACAAACGTTTGATTGTTAGTGAGAAAAAAATATATGTGTTTTTTATTTGGGTGGAGGTAAAGCAGAGTGGCTTTGGAGCATCCAATGCAGGCAGTCCCAATGTAGGCAGCCAGCAACCTGAAAGGTTTTTTGCTTTTGGGATGAAATCTCCCATGAGGATTGAGAGCCTGTGGGCGTGATGCCTCTTGTAGTGAACCAAAAAGGCCTCCTGTAGTAGACCCCGATCACCAGATGCCCTTTATTGGGTCCTGAATTTTAACCCTCACAATCTCAACTGGTCATGGTATATTTTTCATAGGCAGATCTTTGCAGTCTATCCACTTCTTAACGCAGAGGGCAACTCCCCCACTCCTCTGGTCTTGCCTACCCATTATAAAAATCTTGTAACACTGTCATAGTATTCCAGTTGTATGATTCATCCCCACCATGTTTCTGTGAAGATAATTAGATCACAGTTTTCTAACTGCACCACGTTTTCAGTTTCCTCCTGCTTATTTCCCATGCATTCATTGGAGTAGATTCTTACACCTCCTGGTCAACTGTGTCCCATTCAGTATCAACGTGTCCATCCTCTCAAAAGTGCATCTTTGATCATATAACCCAAAGCATGTCATCATCAATGCTTCTGTTCATTCAGCTGGTCTGTTCTCTTCCTTCTGCCTGGTTCCCATTCTCCAATCAGGAGAATCAAGGAGAACATTATCTGTGCTCCTGATCCCTTCAACATTTTCCCTAGGGATGTAAAATCCTTTAAAATCTTTTATAATTTCCTAGTCGTAACCTTGTATGACCCAGCTTAAAAGAGATGGAGCAGACAGTAGTCCTCTGGTTTTATCATACCTGGTAGCCTCCTCTGATGTCCCAAATGCAGTCCCCAGGCAGGCAGCGAACTTCTAGAGAGGTCATCTGGGTGGCAGATGGGTACCTCAATGCCCCTCAACGTAGAGCCCTCAATTGGACCCTCTTAGCACAGTTGTCCCTTTGTCACTGCATGGCAGTGTGGGCAGGGTTCCTGCTGTTACGATATCCCTCAAGGTAGGTTTTGCCTCACAGGCACACATCATTGCAGCCATCGTTTCAAGGACAGTATCTCTTTCACAAGGACTGTATCTCTTTCACCCTCTGCATCTCTCATCCTCTTGAAATTGAGCAGTTGTTCAGGTGAGAATGAAGAGTACATGATCATCCTTCCCTACCAATAGTGATGGAGGTGGATTATTCTGGTTGGAAAAAAAAAAAAAAAAAAAGGACAGAAGGAATAAAGATTACTCATCTACTCCCTTTCTATTCCTTTCTCTTTCTTTGTTCATACGTACAGTGGGATGTGCCCTCACTTTGGAGAGAAGGATGTGTATTTCTCACTTACTTTACGGTAAGTGCGTTTTAAAAGCAGAGCTAAAATGCAAGCAAACTTACTCCATCCTCTGGCCAAGCTCAGTAAGAAGGGTCTTAAGTGGGATTTGTGGTGCATTTGTGTGCATGGAAGACTCCATGGGATCCTAAGCCATAGGTTGACCAGTTGGAGAAGCATTCAGATGGCAAAAGGAGAAGCTTAGTACAACGGACTTGAGATTTTGTAGACTTAAGGTTGTTGACGAGGGCTGTGATGTATTAATTGAACCTTCTGCATAGCATGAAGGATTTTATCATTGGATACCTTCAGCCAGCCTGTTTCCAGCAGGGTACTCTTCAGGTTTAAAATCTGTTCCAAGATAGCGATCTTCTTAAGCCTCTAAGATTGCTTAGCATTCAGTAGAGCTACAAACAGCACGGTTGGCTGAGGAGCAAAATGATACTTGGTGTATCAGTTCCAAATCCTGTGGGGATACCCATGATGTGGCAGAGGCAGTTGTTGCCGAGGCGAAGCTCTGCTGAAGGAGTGGGACCAAGAAATCTGACTGCAGTGAAATCTAATATCCGTGCTGGCGTTTGAGTTAAAAACCGTCTGCTTGAGCTCTCCTGCTATTCCAGCAAGATAAGTCTGTGTGCTTCCAAGAGGAACCGTGCAGGAGTTGTGTCATGCATCTGTAAATGGAGAATGGAAACAAGGATTGGGAGGTAGCAGTCTTAGGGTAATGGGGGAAAGATGAGTGTTGCAGCTGGAGGGGATGCCTGGGAGGCACATCTGACTGCTGCATATGACTTCTTTACAAAAGAAAAAGGCAATTCCTAATCTCCTACTGAGGATGCGCTGAGTTTGGGATACCTGCCGTGCTGCAGAAATCACACTGCACCTTCAACGAGCTTTACTGAGCATTGAAATGCATGAGGAAGAGTTGCTTGCTTTCTAGCACTGTTGTGCCATGCTCTGTACTCGCTGTCCCTTAGGCAGATGACTTGCAAGGTGGGATTTCCCTAAAGCACTCGGGATTGAGTCAGCCCTGCTTCCAGCAGCCAGGGGAGGTAGCTGCTGAGGGCCATGGGAAACCCCTCCCAGAGCTGCTCAGGTCTGCAGGGACGTGCAGGCACACTTTGATCAGGCTGCACGCTGCTCTTTGAAATCACGATTTTGTGTGTAGCAGCAGAGAGGCGGGATTCCTGGGGGCTTTGTTGCTTCAGTTCTGCAGCAGCCTGTCGTTTGTTATCCTGCTGCAGTGATGATGGCTAGAAATGAAAGATTCCGTGCAGTTTGGACACCATCTTGTTTGGCTGTATGGTGGAAAGATGCAGTCAGCATCCCTGGAGCTGGGGTTGGGGTTTCGTATACAGATTCGGTCTGGGCAACAGTGAGTGTTTGTATGCTCGAAGCTGGTGACCTGACATGCTCTATGTAGTTTGTTGTGATGCCTGGAAAGGCAGTAGGGTGAGTCACAAAGAGTGCCTTAACCCAAGGAAACAGCGCTGTTGGAAGTGTTGGGAAGACTCAGGGAAAATAAAAGCCCAAGAGCTGTGTGCCTTGTTCTTAATTGGCTCTGGCCTTGATTTAGCTCAGCCTAGCTATTGAAGGTAGCCTCAAGTGATGTGCTCCATGGTGTCTCTGCAGGAGCGCCGCTGCTGCAATGGGACCAGGCTGCAGCCTCAGTGTGAGCTGCCCCCGGATTTCACCAGTGAGCTGATGCTGCCTCCCTTCTCCCCATCCCACCTTGGCTTTGCTCCTGGAAGGAAAAACTTGAGCATGTTCCATGTGTCACGTAACGTGTTGCTGCCAGAAATGCTTTGGATGCTGCCCTAGGAAGAGCTCTTTGGACTGCTGTTGTAATGCTCTCATTCATGTTTGCCTACCTGGTTTAAAGTTTTACTAGTTCCTGAATGCAGAAACTGTTAGCAGGAACTTGTTCCATTCCCTGCTCTTGAGCACTGAAGCCATTGATTTGGTCAGATGTGCTCTTGAAAATAAAATGCAATACGAAACAAATGGGTAATAGCTACTCCTAAACGACTATGTAAATGCGGGCTTCCTATTTTTAACCTGCATTATTTCATCGCAACCTACCCATGGGGGTAAACTGCAACAAAACAGTGTTGTTCTAAAATAAGCATGTTTGCTAGTGGGTATTCGGCTGCTGCAGCAGCCCCATGTGCACGGAAGCCACCGAGTGATTGCAACCAGCAGTTGCATGTTGTGATTTGGAGAGGGAGTCCGTGATATGGAAAATCCCTTGCAGCTGATGTGTCAGTCATATCTGAGGACTGGGAGGGAGGGATAATAGCACCTTTGCTTTCCAGTCGAGGGCAAGCAGCTTGCAAAACACCAGTGATTTCTACATCCAGGCTGGGAGTTACCTGAGCTCAGAGCTGCAGTATTTTTCTTGTGACTATGTAAGAAGGCAGAAAACCCAGGTGCCAAGGAGCACCCATCCCAGTGCACACTGCAGAGGTCACAGCTGGAGCCAGCTGAGACTGAGGTGGCACTTCTCTTGTTTTCTTGGGGTATTTTGTATAAATTGCTTTTACAAATGGGGAGAACCCCAAGAGATTGTTCTTCAAAACCACAACCCCACTGCAAAAGGGTGCAGTTACCCAGGCTTTGCTGCACTGGAAAGGGAAGGTTTCAGGTGTCCATCCATCACAGTGTGAGTGGTGGGGAAAGAGCAGAGCTGGAGGAGGTGGAAATAGAATCCAAGAATAATAAGAGTCATCACATCCCTGTGACATGTGCCTGCCATGGGGGAATGGCTAATTTTGGCTTAGTAAAACCTGCTGGGTGCTTTCACTGAGAGCTGCCTGGCTGGACAGAGTGGCGCCGTGGTGGTGGGATGATGGTGGTGGCCCACCAGGTGTATTCCTTATTTCAGTACCGAGCTGCTTCACATCCAATAGAAATCCTTGCTTTTCATCTGGCCCCAACATGATGTGCACTAAAACGGCTGCTGATCAATGTGACTTTCCCCTGAATTCAGGGAAATCTCAGCAGAAAGCTGAAGCCCAGCAGGAAGCAGCAGCAAATGCCATCTCTCCCTGCTAGAGAAAGAGCCTCCTCCTTCCTTGTTAAAAAAAATTAATAGTCCTGAAATAACTTCTTTGTACTCATAGCTGGTCAGAAATAACTCGAGCATCTCAGGAGTCCCCTCATGCTTTGCTGAAAGCCTTGCTCAGGATACAGAGCTCACTCTGTTCAACAGCAAGGAAAGTGTTCTTCGCTGGGAACGATGCTGCAGTGACCTATTGCTCAGATTGGGAAAGAGATCCAGGCGTAGTGGCTTTGTCTGACCCTGGGAAGATTTAGGAGATGTGTAAACGTAGTGCTAAGAGACAAGGTTTAGTGATGGGATCAGGTAGGCCGGGCTGATGGTTGGTCATCTTGAAGGTCTTTTCCATCATAGGTGATTCTGCGCTTCTATGATCTTGTGTCAAACTCTGCAGCAGGTTTACCTGCTTGGTTTAATGTGCATTGTGCCTCGACCAAGCGTCTGAGGCATCTTCCCTCTGCTAGCAGCTTGCCCCACATAAGGTGGAAATGAGCAACCGTGTGTGAGAACAGAACAAATCCCATCTGCACCTGGGAGAGCAATGGGACCATGCTTGCCCATAACCCTTATAAGCTGCCAGGTCTGCGGTTTGGCAGCAGGTATCTGCATCCTTGCTAAAGCCACTGTGGGCGTGCATGCATACAGCATTACAAAGAATTTGAGGCTGTGTTTCTGTAAAGCTGCAGCTGCTCAGTTTGGGAGGATTTGAAATGAAAGTGAAGAGATTTAGGTGTAGGCAGTGTGCTGGTCCAAGGGTGATGGGAACCAGCACTGAAATGTTATGGAGGGTGATTCATGATCTCAGGCAAATGAAAAGTGAAGGTAAAAGTTCCTCGGAGGTGTGTGCTTAAATAAGTAAAACCTCACAGAAGCGTAGTGCATACCTGAAAGGTCTGAGGATTTAAAGGAAAAAAAATATGCTTTAAAAAAAAAACCCTCAAATCATTTGAAAGGCAGGAGATTTAGAAGAGCCATTGGCATGTGTGGTATGTTCTGAAATTGCTTAGGAGAGAATACTGAATTAAGGGGGGGGGGGAAGGGAGAAGGAATGGAAAGAGAGACTAATTATATATAATCTTAAAATGAATTAGGTGATATAAATGTAATGAAAGCAAATCCTGTTCCTGGAGAGAGTTTTCAGTTTGCATTTTGATATCCTAGGGCAATGGCATGTTGCTCTCTGACAGACAACCATTTGATTTGGAAATATGTGAATAATTGGGAAGTGGAACCTCTTTGAATTTCTTACTTTCCCCTCTAGCATCTGAAGGACTAATTATAGGAAGAGCTGCAGAATGCCCTATGCGGGCATGCATGCAGCCAATTTTATACTTTGCCGGTTGCATGAGTCATTGCACTGCATCCTGTGCTCTTTGATATGTGTCCTTGCTTAGAATATTATATGTTTATTTTGAAGATGGAGAGATGACGGCATTACATTCCGTGTTGCTGAGCCCCTGCAAAACTCCTTGCAAACACATGAGGTTCTCTCCCAGCAGAGATGATGCTCACCACATTCATGGGGTGATGCAAGGGCATTTATAACAAGGGACGAATATAAAGCCAGAAATCTGTGGGCGACAGCTGTACTTCCCAAGCCATGTTAAAGTGTCTTAAGTTAAGCTTTTGTTGACTGGATAGCATGGAAAGTTTGGGATCTTCTGACATTGACGAGTCAAATGTTCCTACTGGCTCATTCCTGATCCGATGCGTAACGTTGGGCTTGGAGCTGCACCTCCTCCTCCCATTCTCCTCACCCGTGACACCAGCGTAAGGACATATGCTGCCCTTTGTAAAGCAGTGCTGGGACAGATAGCTGCAAGGGGAGCACAGAGGTTCAGATGGGGATGCAGGAGGATGTGAGGAGAATCCTTTGTCTCGCCCTGTTCCGGCGATAGCCTCTTCGGAATAGATCATAACTCAGTGAGGACCAGATGTACGTTAAGCCCTTGGGGCCATATTGAAATGCAAATGGAACTGGAATAGTGTATTACATCCACAAGCAGCCGTGATGGTGCAAAGAGGAGAACGCTGTGTTGGCAGAGTGTACCTCAAAAGGGGAAAGCTGGGGATTAGCCCTGACAATGCTTAGTGCTGTTGGGAAACCTGCATATAATGCAATGTTGTATTTGGGGTTCTGAGGTCATTGTTACACAGATTATTTAAGCCTGGATGCATTTTTAGCTGGACTTTGTCTAAAGAATAAACATAGCCGGGGCTGTTTTCCAGTCATCAGCTGAACAGCCAGATCGAGGGCTTGAATCAGCTATCCTTGCAAAACGTTCCTGGCTGTCTTCAAAAACATTTCCTAACTTGTTTTTTCCTTTCTTTTGAAATTGTAACTGTACAATGTAAACGGATGCACATGGTATTTTTACTTCACGAGTGATTCTGCTGCCTGGACTTTGCATGCGTTGTGTTTCTGTTTCTCACACCTACGCATGGGGCTCTGCTTCCTACCTGCGTCCATGCATGCCTGAGGCTATAGCTTAAAGATGGGGCTAGTCCTCTTCTAAGAAGAAAGATCTTACTTATCTCCAGGACAGGAGTTAAATTTTCACTAAATGCGTGGCTTCTCTATCAGCACAACTGACAAGTAGTCCTCATCCTACTGGAAAAAAAAAGTGGGATGAGGACTATCCAATTTGAGACATTCTGAGCTTTTTTAACCCCCCTCAAGAATCAGGCACCTTTTTGAGACAGCTGAGGCTGGCTACCCTGCACAAGCATTTTTACTCCCTTTCAAACTCTTGGCCAACAACTTGACCAACTCTTGGCCAGCATCTTCTTCCAGGATATCTTAGGGCCACTAAGATGATCACAGGGCTGGAGCACCTCTCCTATGAGGAAAGGTTGAGGGAACTGGGCTTTTTTTGCTTGGGGAAGAGAAGGCTCTGGGGAGACCTCATTGTGGCCTTGCAGTACTTGAAGGGAGTGTACAAACAGGAGGAGGAACAGCTGTTTACGAGGGTGGACAGTGATAGGACAAGGGGGAATGGTTTTAAACTGAGACAGGGGAGGTTTAGGTTAGATATTAGGAGGAAGTTCTTCACCCAGACGGTGGTGATGCACTGGGGAACAAGTTGCCCAAGGAGGTTGTGGATGCCCCATCCCTGCAGGCATTCAAGGCCAGGCTGGATGTGGCTCTGGGCAGCCTGGTCTGGTGGTTGGCGACCCTGCACATAGCAGGGGATTGAAACTAGGTGGGCATTGTGGTCCTTTTCAACCCAGGCCATTCTATGATTCTGTGATTGTATGAACGATGCATTCAGGTGGGCACAGGCAGCTTCCTCAGCTTCAGTGTAAAGGTCATTTATGATGTGCTGTTAATGTATGTGCTGTTAATGGCAGCGGGACAAACGTTGTAAGGTAGCTCATGTCCTTACCTCAGAAACTGGTGTTTTCCAGTTTGAGGACTTTGAGTAAGGCCAAATATATGTTGGCCAGAATAGGCCGGAACAAAAACCCACCCAGCCCAGTGGCCTGTCCCCATCTTATTGCCCTAAGTTTGTCCAGTGTTACCCTGAGCTCATGTAAACGTGCAGCAACGCATCCTCTGGGAAGGGGTTCACTGCACCACCTGCCCTTTTCATGAGGAGCCACCTTCTCCTGATCTGTTTTGAACCTGAATCCTGCCTACTTTTACTGCAGCTGCCCTCACAAAGTAAGGGCGAACTCTGAGATGGAGGAGATCGGTAAGAAAGGTTATTCTCCACTCTTTATTCAGCATAAAGAAGGATGCGTATCTTTGGGCTCACATGAAACCCTAGGGTAGCTGTAAGAATAGATTATCTTTTGCTGTGGCTGTTGTATTAAATAGCATAAATCATGTACTAGAGTATCTATATTGAAATATTTGAAGTGCAATGGATACCCATGGGAAATGTCCACATGTGTCAGTGGGCTGAAACTCTCCCATGGTGCTATCTTTCCTCTGACCTTAAAAAGAAAGATATGGAAAGCTGCAGAGCCTGGAGCCGCTTGCTTGGGTCGGATACATTCAGCTGCTTGTCCATGTGAAACAGATGCACAGTCCTGCACTCTCCAAAAAGTTATCTAATGCTTTGTTTGCTCTTCTTGGGTAGCTGCAGCGCATTACCAAAGTTCACAAAAATTGGCTGAAAAACCATACGTTCAAACCTAGTAACTGGCTGCTTTTATTGCTCAACTGGCTGTTGTTGCAGGGAAACTTTTGACGCTTCCTTGGAATTTTTCTTTTTTCTTTTTTTTTTTTTATTTAGAGAAAATTTGACGATGCGTCTTCCATTTGTTCTCCCACTGAGTGCACAGCAATGTCTCATACTGTATCTCTGTATTAGAGGAGTGGGAATATTTTGCATGGCTGTGTCCCTGGGTGTGTGTGAGCTTGGGGAGGCAGCGAGGTGTTTAGGGTTGGAGTTCTCTCAGCTACATGTGGCTGCCAGACCTGTGTGTACATACTCCTGCAGGCGCCTTTCCCATTCATGAGAAATCAATGAGTGATGATTGCATTTTGCGGATGATGCTGTTGAGGAGAAAGGAAAGGATTGAGCTGCACCCTAATACGAACATCTTGCCTGTTCTGGAGGGAGTATTTGAATGATTTTTGCAGGATAGTTTAAACAAGGAGGAGTTGGTCCTTGGTTGCCCTCGTATTGAATTCTGGAGAATCAAGAGGGAAAGAAATGTCAAATATCTTCAAGTTTTGAAATAGTTTGCCTTGTTAAGGTCTGACCTACTCTCTGATAGCAGGAGAGGTCTCTCCATTGACTGTTCAGTTTAGCAGAGGGAAGATTGGTGTGTAAAACAATAGTTTGGAAATTGAGCCACGTCTTACGTAGTGCTTCACAGATTTATGCGAGTTGATTTATATACAGGTAAACCAAGGCATGGCATGTCAGGAACATGGCTTAGGGCAGCTGATGCTTTGTGGTGAAACCAGGCAGTAGAGCAGTGACAGTAAAGCTCAACATAAGGTGAATTGTCACCGACGATATGAAACCTTCTCATCACTACAGCAGTTGTGCAATCAAGACTGCCAACCATATCTTTTTGTTTTCCTCTCAGAGACCCAGCTGTCTGCAGCCCCTTGTTTCCCATTGCATTTCCAATGCTAAATCCTTCCAAATACTGACGATGTTCCTCTTAAGTGCCCAGACCACCGCCATTTCCTTTTTCTCATGTATCATCATCTGTATACATAGGAGCAGCTTCAGAGATGGGGATTGTGAGAGCTCCCAAACCTACCTGTGGTTTGGAAGTTATCTGGGACTGCACTGCTGCATTGTCATTTAATGTAATATTGGAGCTCACATCACCTTGGGAAGGGGCAAACTGGGAGGAGGGCATCTCCAGTATCCATGGTGGAGCTGTAGAGCACACATCATCCAGAAAACTTGGACACAGATGGAAGATAAATACTCCTTCCATGCCGTGTGTGCACTGTGGTCCAAAGTGTTTCAGTCTTTCCTATGGCTTGAAAACACTGTAAAAGAACTGGGAAGGAGAATAACTGTCCGAGAGTACGCAGTTATTTTATTGCTTTCTGTCTCTGGAGCAGGCTGAGTTACAGTTCTTTGGGACAACTCTGCTCAGAAATACGTTTATTTCAGAGTGCAATCCAGATGCTGGTGAGTGTGTATAATCAAGATAAAAGCTAATAAGGTGATTTATTTATTTATTTATTTCTCTTTACATAATAACTCTTCAGCATCTCTTGTATAACTTGCCTTCAGAGAATCGCTGTAGTTATCCAGCCGTTTCTTCTGTGCCTTTCATTATTGTAACAGAAACAATCAGTGGAAATTGCATGATGCTGTTGGATTGTGCTACATTCCTTCCTCAGGTCATTTGATGGTTGCTTTTTTTTAATAGACACAAAGGAGAAAGGTACATTTCTGTAAACACAAGACAAGTCCTAGATGTGCTTTAGTCACTCGGGAGATACTGCATTGTAAAAGAGGCATTTGAAACTGCTCATGTGGGATTTGCCATTAGGAGTATAAAGGCTGGAGAAACGGACTTCTGATTCAGCTGACAACTGGCTTCTCATCCTGTGAAGAATTTTAGGAATGTCTTTACTTCCTTTTGGAGGGCTTAAGGCTAGTGTGTGATTGCTAAGGCTAGAGAGTCACTTTTCTTCCTGCCTTCCTTTTCTTTCTCACTAGGCTCAGCCTCCTCCTTCTTCACTTGAAGCCTGTTAACTCTTCAAATACCAGTGCACTCTGGGAAAGAGGCTTTCAAAAGACAGTGCATTTGTTTTCTGTCTATTTGTTTTCCTTCAGGTTTATTCATCTTATTTATTTTATTTTATTTTGCAAAGCCTGAATGATGTGAACATCTAGGAAGTAATGCAAAAGATATCGTTTGCTTCAACTGTTTTCATACATGCTGTTATGGGCTGAGATAGGGATGTGGTAATGAATTGTTTGTCCTTCATCCTTGTAATGCCAGTTATAAATTGAGCTATTGCTTGTGTCATACTTTTACCCGTTGAGCAAACGTGTAGGAGGTCAGTGGAGCACTGGTGATTTGCTCACGCACTGATGGTTGCTGGTTGGACCAGCACGTAAAACTCTGGAACATAAGTATGAATACAGGAATTCAGTCATACTGTATGCCTTATAATATGAGAATGCTCTTTGCCCCAAAGAGCTTAATTACCCATCAAAACACTGACCATGCAAATCCAAGCACGCTGAGAGAGCTGTGGGCTTAGCTGCGACCCGTGGTTCTACCTAAAGATCCTCTGCACGATCCTGCAGCGTTTCTTCTTTCTGATGCCCTTTGTGCTTCTGAAAGAGAAGCTGGGGTTCATCTTGGAAATAAAGTGGAGACTCCAGGTGAGATCATCCTATCAGTGTTTATCATCAGAGTAGAACTGAGGCTGGACCTTATGCACTGGAAAGGGAGAGACCTGATAAGACTTTTACTCTGCCATTCCCTGCCCTTCACCTGGCTGGTGAGGAGAAGCTAAATACCTGTAAAGCCAAGGAGCAGCAGGAACGCAACCTTAGACACCTGATTCCTAGATAAATCATAGAATGGCTTAGGTGGAAGGGACCTTAAGGATCATTCATTTCCAACCCTCCTGCAGTGGGCAGAGCTGTCCCCCACCAGTTCAGGCTGCCCAGGGCCCCATCCAACCTGACCTTGTATGCCTCCAGGGATGGGACATCCACAGCCAGTCTGGGCAGCAGTGCCAATGCCTCACCACCCTAAAAAGAATCTAGTGACAAAGAGTAATGAGATTAATTATTTCATGAATTCAACACTCACTCATGTCATCTGCTGGCAGAGTCATCTGTACAGTGCATTTGGATTTTGGTTGATGATGGAGTTTAAAGCTGATTTTGAACCCTGTCCTGGCAGCTTAGAAAGATTGTACTGTTTTATTTTCTTTCTTCTTCCATGCTGCTGAGAAAACTGCCCAACTCCAAGCTTTTGATTATTCAAGTGGAAGAGGGTGACAAGAAGACAAACAAACATCATTTGGTTCTTGGGGGCATGCTTTCCTGATGCCTGACCTTTTGGACTTCCAACATCATCTTGTCCATTTACATGCATTACAGTTTTTCCAATTACCAGTGAATTAAATTTGGAATTGTGGTATTTGGAAATGTCAAGCAGAATCAATAGAAAAGCACTTGGGGCCCAATCTTAGTAGACTCAGCACATTTTAAAGCATATTTGAAATGTCCCTGCTGATAAATCTCAGAGGGCCACATGTTGATTATGAATCGAGATGCTGCTGTTTGGGTACCAAAATTCTTAGCAGGTATGCTGTTCCACCATTACTGTAGGTGTATGTGGTGTGTTAGACACATCAGCCCCTGTCTGGATGAGACCTTAGAAATAAGGAGATCTGAAAGAGCATTTCCACAGATGACAGCACTCTCAGGTGTTTGGTCTGATTTTGGGTAGTCCTGTGTGGAGCCAGGAGTTGAACACAATGATCCTTATGGGTCCGTTCCAACTCAACATATTCTGTGGTTCTATTAATCTGAGGGAGGATGAAGATGGTGGGATGGAGCAGGCACACATGAAATGGCTTGGAAAGGTAACGCCTTGTGGTTATTGCTGCTCCTGATGTCACTGATGCTCCCATATCCTCATCCCTTTGCTTTGAAGGAAATGGCTTGAGCAAGGCTTGCTTTGAAAGTTTTTCAAAACTTCAGTGTGTGGGGAGAAAATATTTATGAACATACACAATTCCACTTCCTTCTCCCATGCACTTTCAAGACCTCATGCTGTCTCCCCAGGAACACGGAGGAGAACAAATGATTATGTTTTAAATGTCATTTCAGAATTTACTGCGTATTTTACTTAGTGATTTGTGCATCTGGGCAAAATCTTTTCAGGAGTATAGTTGGAAATATCTTTATATTGTCACTGAAGTCTAATATTTTCTCACTTAGGCTGAAAAGTTTGAGGGCTGAAACAATGTTCTGAGTAGGTTATTTGCACAGTGCATACCCCATGAGGGTCCTTTTTCATGCCAGAGAGTAGTTGTCACTATCCAAAGCCAAATAAATGGGCTGCGTAATGCACACATTAATGCATTAATGCTTAATGTACATGGAGGAAAAAAATACCCCCAAAACAATGTGCATGTTCAAAATCTCACGGTCTGGAGGGAAAAATTGGACTAACCTTTATGGAAATCCTATAGAGAGCAAAGCATTTCCTTAGTGTGGTTGTATGGAGGAAGCAAGGAGGTGTCTCCTAATGAGCGGGGTCAGTGTAGGAACATTCAGTATTCACCATGTAGGATTTGTGGTGAGGATGCTGCACACACGTTTGCTTTGGGGTGTTGGCATGCTGGGGACAAATGGCTCCATACCTGGTCATGCCCAGCAGGGACTTGGGGCCAGATTTGGTGCAAAGCTTTGTGTTGATTGAGGCTGGCTTCATTTTCATGATGGAGCTGTAGGTGTCCCAGTTCATTGCAGGAGAGTTGGCTTGCATGGCCTTTAAGGGTCCCTTCCAACTCAAGTGATCCTGTGATTTTGTTTTTATCCTCTTGGGCATAGCAGAGCAACGTGTGCATGTCTATATATATATATATATTTTTTTTTTTTTTTTTTAAGGGCCTTTTTTGTATATTGTTACTAATCTGATTTGAGCACTACTGCCCAAATTGCCTCATTTGTGACCCAGAGTGCATTTAAACATGAACTGCAGAAGCACCATGGCATTAAATGCTTCTGATTGATCTCCCTGATGGCTTTATTAAAGAACTAAAACATTTTTGGGGAGACAAATGCAGTTAGCAATGCAAAGGGAGAAATCTAATTACATTTTGGTTTTGTCCTTAACTGAAATGATACAAAATAGGATTTTTCTAATGGCTAGCTAAAATATCTATTCTTTAGATAAAATATAAGAATGACTAGCTGAGTTCTAGTAAAAAAAAAAAAAGAAAATGCACTACTTCCAAAAATTGATTAACTGCTGGCAACGTTTCTGTCCTACTGCATGCCAGCCCCGCCTCTGACCTGGCCAAACCTCCTTGGATCCCTCTTGGCCAGAGAAATGATTTACAAAACCTTTTTCTGAGCAGTCCACCCCTTTGGGCCAAGAGATTAATCTCATCGTCTGCACACGTGTGTGCCTATCTCAGCGAACCGAGTAACGCTCATCTCGCTTGGTTCCACCCCTACACGAGAACCTGTCTGGTATTGTGGGCATGTGTACAACTGGGACTCTGTGTGTCCTTCTCCAGATCCTTTTTCTATCCATCCTATTCAATCTAAAGTACCAGGGAAACTATTCAGAAGAATTAAATCTTTACTGCATCCTTTCCCCAAGGTGGTGGGAATGACTCATAAAGCACTCTCCCTATCATAGAATCACCAACGTTGGAAAAGACCTACAAGATCATCCAGTCCAACCGTCCACCCATCACCAATAGTTCTCACTAAACCATGTCCGTCAACACAACCTCTAAATGTTTCTTGAACATTTCCAGGGTCGGTAACTCCACCACCTTCCTCTGTTTCACAATACTAGCAGCTTGGAGGAAAACTGCGACAAAGACCTAATTGTTTGAAATGATTTCCTTGTTATCTTTTAACCGACTTAAGCCCAAGTTAAAAAAGAGATATATGGGAAGGGGATTGCTACACAGATGTCCGTGGAAGCTGTGAAGCATGAGTCATGGTGTGAATATAGAAGCCCTGAGCTGTCATCCCTGGTGAGCAGGGAGGATGTATTTCTTAATATTAAAGTTCCTTTTTTAATTTTAAAAGAAAATGGCTTAAAGCCTCCTGTCCTTTTGAGACTGGTTGTCAATGGCATCATTGCAGGTTACCATGGCAATAGATGCTGAGATAATAGATTAACAACCATTGATTGACTAGAAAACTCCAAGCTCTTTTATCGTGGGATATGCCAAATCTATTGACAGAAAACAGAATTCAAAGTAATATCCTCCCTTGGCGTGATGTTCTCAGTGCTTCATGGACTGGTTTTACCTGATCAGGCTTAAAAGCGAAAACGTTTTGGAAAAAGTTGATTTTGTTTTTAACCAGGATATTTAATTAGCCAAGGGGCTGCCCTTTCATAGAATCATCATCATAGAATCATAGAATCGCCAAGGTTGGAAAAGACCTACAAGATCATCCAGTCCAACCGTTCACCTATCACCAATAGCTCCCACTAAACCATGTCCCTCAACACAACATCCAGTCGTTCCTTTCCTGCCCTAGAGGATCTCCCACACCCATGTGACCAGAAGGGATGAGCCTGAGGTTTGCACCTGAGTGTCCATGGCGATGTGGATGGGCTGCCAACCCAAAGGTGCAGTGAAGCTTTGGCTGGAGCAGCTCATTTCTGGTATATGGGACTGTGCTGCTTCAAAGCTTTGTGAAAGAGCCAGGGATATAAGCAGTGAGTTTTTAAATCCTCATGCGCAGTTATGTACTTAACCACAGATGTCATCACTGGTTTGATGCCTTGCCTAAAAATGTATTTAGGCTTATTATTTAAGTACAGCAGGGGTGAAATCATTGTGCTTGGGGAATAAGCGCTGGAGCAACACGTACTAATTGTGGATTCATTATAGGCTCTGCAGAGATGCAACTGGGTGGTCTCTCTAGAGCAACATTCCCCAAACTTTCCCAGTTGCGAGCCTTCCTCTGGCTTGATTTTGTGATCTGAAATGCGATCAACAACAACTTGAACCTCTTTAAGCTGCAGTCTTGCATGTAACTTTTGGGCCAGTGGGGTGGGACGAGCTGAGCATCCCAGCAGGCATGTGGCTGGTGGGTGCTGCTTGGCCAGGTGAGCGCCAGCTGCTTTTCCTTCCTCAGCCCATCCGAATGCTGCTGTGGTTTGAGGGATAGTTCTCAAAAACAAAACCAAACCTCAAACAAAGGGCCCGACTTTCATAATCACACATGCAAGAATGCATCTGCAGTTGCTTAATTGCTACATGCAATTACCCTCCAAATTAGAGGGCAATTACCCCAATTCAGTGTACAATCTCTGTCATTTTATATTATAAAATGACATGTACAAATAGCTATATAGGGACATAACCAAGTGTTTGCAAATAACTTCAGTTGCATACACAGTTTTGTGTATAAAGCCCGGTGGTTTTGACAGTTAGGCAAACAGGCTGTCTGGGAAATCACTCCGTGTTTATGCAGACTATTTTGACACATCCCATCTTCTCGTATATACTTTCATTTTAGTTTTTAAAAAGGGGACAGGCAGAGATAAAGAGCTGAGATTTATAGCAGCCTTCAGCCTTGGGGAAGATATTCCCTGCGTATCTAATTATGAGCTAGGAGCTCAGCAACTGCTAACACCTAGACCCAGTGCTGCTACCTTGGATCCCGGCTATAATTTAGCAGATGTCGGATAATGACACAGCCCCGCTGATCTGTTGGCAGCTCCACGTTAGGAGAGCAGAGTTTGAGTCTGAGATCAACAGCAAGGTCCCAAGGCTTGAGTCCCGCGGTTCAAGAGGACCCTTTTTAATGAGCTCCCTCTGTGCTTGCAGCTCCCGGGTGCAGGAGTGGTTGCACAGTGCTTCAGTCCTCTTCCCATCATTACCTGCCTTGATGGGTGCTGGTCTTGCTCGGCAAAACCCTTGTGATGCTGGCAGTCTTTTGAAGCAGACTTGGACCCAAGGGAACCACAACCTCACAACAGCTTCTCGGGGCTGAGTTCAAGAAGTTGGTGGTGGGTGGCTTCCCTTTGTCATTGTAACGTTGGGATGCTGAGTGTTGTTTTGGTTTGGTGGTACATCATCATCCCCACTCCACAGCATCCCTAAAGCTGCTTCATGCAGTGGGATGTCAGAAGCACAGCTGCTCTTGTGAAGCCTTAATTCTTCTTTGATTTTAAGAAGGATTTGGAACCATAGAATATCCTGAATTGGAAGGGACCCATAAAGATCATCAAGTCCAGCTCCTGACTCCACATGGGATCACACAGAAATCAGACTGCTTGAGACTTTATTCCTGAAACAAGTGAGTCATGGGATTAGAGCCAGTTGTTGCTGCTATGCATGGAGGGACGCCCGCTCTGCTCCAAGCCAACACTTGTTGCATTTATTCATTAGGTATGTGTGAGTGGAAGGAGAAAAGTGCTTCCCGTGCCCATTTTGGGGGAGTCCCATCCAATTCTTCTTGCAGGCCTCATGGGGCTCTACTGTAATTGGCACATATGTCCCCATGACCCAACAAGGGAATAAGAGGCAAGCAGAGCCCTGCTCTTTCCTGCTGAGACCATTTGAGCACAAGCAGAAGGGTTTCCTGCAGCTCTGGGCACCCAGCAGACTGGGGATGCTCACCAAAAGATGCTCTAAAAATATCGGAAAGCGGGTAGGAAACACACAGGCTCTTCAAGTGTCTCCCGAAGGCAAGCATCCTTGGGAGTGGTGTTAAGGAAAACAGACATGTACTAGTCATCCAAAACTTTGTGCTTGCTTTTGTTCAACTTTGGTAGTGGGAAAAAACTGTGAAAGGCCGTTTTCTTGGCGCGGTTGCTGTTTGCAGAGTTGGGTTTTTGTGTGTTTGCAAGCAGATCTTACTCTTAATCTGAAACTTGTTCCAGAAAAGACAACTGTCTTGGGGGAAGGGAGCCTGGGCTGAGCTCAGGATTTAGCAGGCTGAAATTTCTCTTTTCAAAGCACAGTGGAAACCTCAATTCTCCCCGCAGCTTTGTGCATTGCATCAGCCCTCATCTCAGGTGAAGAAAGCAGAGGCTGCCCAATATTGCTTGAGGTTACAGACGGAGGTAGCTGAGCTGGGATTAGGTTTTGGGGCTGCTTCCCAGGCAAACGGTTCATTAAATCCCCTCCTTTCTGGGAGATTTGGTTTGGAGAGGGAGAGGAAATTTCCATCTAGTGCTGAAGCAGGATTTGGTTTGGGCTGATGGAAATTATATTAGAAAATCTGCTTCGAGGAATGAACCAGAAGGTGATAGTGAGTGTTAGCTATCAGCTGAAAGCCGTGTTAAGTATTACAATGAAGCTAAGATATTTACTTATGCCTTTATAAATAAAAAGATACCACCTCCCCATGCACACAAGACAATGCTCCCTTGCTTTCCTGCTGATTTAACTCTTATTTAGCAAAAACCCCTAATGTGCCCTAACAAAGCATGGTGTAAGTATCAGCAGAACAAATATCAAGGCTTTAACAAGGAATGTCAATATTGACACTATTCCGTGTTGAGGGATATTGGTAGGTTGTTTTTATTATAGTAAGCAACTTGTCAGAGGAAAACTCAGATGGAGCTTTGCGAGCGCCGATAAAACCTGCAGGTGCTGTTGAAATTGAGCTCTTGTTCGTGTGTGCTTTGAATATAATTTCCAGTTTCTGAAACCAGCCTTATGACTTGCTCCTACCCCTCCTCCCTTCCAGTCTCTCCCACGATGCAGATGAAACATTCTTCCTGAAAAAGAGTTATTGAGGAATCAAACACCTCTTCAGAAGGCAAAGAGATCTTTCTAGTCTGATGTCTTTACTCCGTACTGTGAGCTGCCCATCGCTGAGGCCGGGTGTTGGCACCAGGAGCAGGTTGGGCACATCACCCCCAGCCTGTGCAGTAACCATGATGGCAGTTCTTGTGACACCCCTGCTCTGTGCTGGGTCATCTTTCCTCAAGTGACAGGGCATGAGGAAAGGGTCCCAAGTTGCACCAGAGGAGGTTTAGATTGGATATCAGGAAGAATTTTGCCATGGTGAAGGTGGGAAGGCATTGGACTGGGCTGCCCAGGGAGGAGGTGGAGTCTCCATCCCTGGAGGTATGTAAGAGGTGTGTGGACTTGGTGCTAAAGGACATAGTTAAGTGGTGGGGCTCAGTAGCTTAGGTTGGTGGTTGGACTTCATGGTCTTGAAGGTATTTTCGACTTAAAGGATCCTGTGATTCCATGGTGCTTCTTGACAGCTGAAAATTGGTGCAGTAGATGGGGCTGCATAGTAGCTTGAGTGCATTCTTTAGCTCAAGTGCCTTCTCCTAGGTGCTCTGCACACTTCTGATCCCTGCCAAACTGAAAGCTGATTCTGGGAACAGTTTGGAGATGTAGCGCCTTCAGAAGGTGCAGACAGGTCAGGCTTCCTCCCTGTTCACTTGGAACAAGTCCTTTAGTTCTCATGCTTCAGCTCTTGGGCTTAGAGTAGTGCTTCGTTCTCTGGCTGGGTGTTGTGAATGTACTTAAATTGGTGGTAGATGAGTGCTCAGATAGGGCAACTGATGCTACAGAATGTTCAGGGTCAGGAGCAGGTGCCCAGTCCTAGACTGAGTGTTCTCTCATTGCTTGGTGTTTTCTGAAGGCCAAACTGAATCACCTTTTAGAGACCTTTCAGAAATGCCTGCTTTGCTGTGTTGAGCAGTAATCAGAAAAGTTTGCATTTAGATTGTCCAGACATGGCCCCGACTGCTTTAATCTCAACATTAAACATTGCATACCTTTGGAGAAAGCAGAGTCAAGAAAGTACTACAAAATTATCATGCCAGAAATGTAGTTCTGTGTTTTGCAAAGATCTGGCTCTTCTTGGAGCTCAACACTTTCATTTTGCCATCCTGCTGGAGCCAATCATGCTTTTTACCCACTTGTCAACACATTCCATTGAGAAACCTACATTTTCAGTGACTGCAATCCATCAACATAATGTCCAGGTCTGACCTTGCCTTAGGTTGGACAATCCCAAAGAGAGGTGGTTGCAGGGCACCTCAGGATTCACAAAGTCATTAGCTTCATAGTGACGTTTCAGGGCATCCTGTTCCAACTCATGTGTTTGGTTCCTTTCTTCTTCTCATTTTAAACAAATCATCAAAATGTCATGAAGCAGAGTATTTCCAAATGAAGAGAGAACTTCTAAGACTTAAGACATAATATTTCACGTGGAGATACCAGCATTCCCTTGCTTGATTCCTTTTTTCAAGCTGCTAATATCTGTAATTGTGTTTGTGCTGTGCAGCCTGGTGGCCATGAAGGAATTCCTTCACCTGGGGGGCCTGAAGAACTTCTTGGTACAAGGTTAGCACAAGGAAAAGGCTATGGAGAGTCCCTGGTTTGTGGTGGCCAAAGGTCCATTGGTGTGGCTGAAGTTGTTCAGGGAACAGAGTTGCTTTTGCTTAAAATCTTGCTTGGGTAGAAAGGGGCATGAGCCACAGCAACTGCAACTTAAAATGTGGTATTTAGCAGCTCCTTACCAAAATAAGCTTGAAACAGGATCTAAGTGAGGAATGAGCATTGGTCTGGCTCTCATCTGCAGGTTGAATATTATCTATTCCCAGTTACGTCCTATCTGCATAATAAACTGTTTATTTTTAGGCGGTGCTTCCTAAAATAGGGATGGAGAGGGAGTGTGTAACTGCATTGTGTGACAGCCCAGCAAACGGCAAGCAGCACGCTGGGAGGTTTTTGTTCCTAAACAGAATTTCTGTGGTTAAAAAACATCAGGTATGGGTTACTTTGTACCCTCCTGTGCTAGGGTTGTATGCATTCCTTGGGCCAGAGAAGACCTGTGAGTCTCTGATGGGCTCTTGGCTTCTCCACAGGGTCCTGGTGTGAACTATGGCAGACCTGATCTCTGTTCTTCACATCCACTGGCCAAGGAGAACAACCTGCACTGAAGCTTACATCCATGAGATGCTTATTTTACCCAGGGTAGAGAGTGATACTAACGCGTGCATCACCCAAAACCAAGCCCCATGGAGCTGTGTCTCCTGAGATCTGTTAATGATGTTGCTTGAATGTACTTAGGCTTTGAATTTTGCTTCAGGACCAGGTCACGGGGAGGCAGAGACAAGGGAATGCATTTACTACAACGCCAACTGGGAGCTGGAGAAGACCAACCAGAGTGGTGTGGAGCGCTGCGAGGGGGAGAAGGACAAGCGGCTCCACTGCTACGCCTCCTGGAGAAACAACTCGGGATCCATCGAGCTGGTGAAGAAAGGCTGCTGGTTAGATGACTTCAACTGTTATGACAGGTAATAGCCTAACTGGTTTATCTGAAAGAAGCTTTAATTGTTCCTCTATGTGCAGAGGCTCATGGTTTTTGCATGGAGGAAAAGAAAGCGAGTCCAAGTCAATTGGCCCATTCATCCCCAGTAATTACCTCTGTTGCTAATACAGCTCTCAAAATTGTCACATTACTTTCTAAATAAAAGCTGCAAAATGCAGTTTTAGTTTTGTTGTGTTTTTCCATTTTTTTTTTTCTTTTCCCCTTAGCAAGCTTTGATAATTCTGGCATGCTGTGAAAAACGTGTCCTGTACCATCAAATGAAGAGCAATATGTTCTTCCAAGAGCATTTGGCGATACAAAGGAAAACTTGGAATCATTTGGAGCTCTCTAGAAAAAAAAAAAAGCGCACAAAAAACACAGATATCTGGGGGTATTTAGAGGTTGAGATATTCTGGCATTTGTGATGTTGCGAAAAGTTTTGCTGTTTTTCAGCTGAGTTAAGAGACGAGATGGGAGGAAGAGTGGGGCAGTGAAAGCAAAGCGTGTGTTTGTGTGTTGCCGCCTGTAGTGAGCTGAGAAGGAAAGGAGCTTTGTAGTGCGAGGCCTCCAGCCTCATTAAATAGCTGGGAGAATAAACCAGTCTTTTCGCACTCCCCTTGATGCAGTTCTACGGAGGGGAAATAACTGCACTATAGAAAATGGCCCTCTGAAGTTTCGCGGTTCAAAAGGACAGTGCTCGGTGGTTCTGGGCTCAGGCAGGGGTTTCTGCTAAAAGAAAAACAAAACAACAAACACCAACCAAACAAAACCCAGCCCCATCAGTAAGGCTCAATAGAACATAACATTCAAGGGTTTACCTTGGTGTCACACCAGTATAAGATGCTGTCACCTTTGTCCAATCGCAGCATCCTTCCCAGTCAATCAGTCACCGCTGCACATTCTGAATCCAAAAGTTTTAGGACATCAAGTCTTGAGCCGTGGGGCTTAAGCTGAGACCAGCTTTGTCCGAAAGCTGGAAGTTTCCCTTAGTCATTGTGCACCAGCCCTGGTTTTGTGCCTGTTGGCTTGTTCTGGCTGTGAGTAGTTCCTCCTCTTCCTTCTTTTACTAGCGCTGGGGTTACTTTCCCACCACACCTATTCCCTTGCCAGTTGTATGGTTGCGCTCTATATATAGTGAAATTTTTATTCTTTCCTGATAAATCAATCCTTCTTGGCCTATTAGTCATCTTAATGCCGATCCTTCTGAGAACAGAAGGTCGCTCCAGTTCCCTACTTGCAAGCAGAAGTGTTTACTGTAAACAGATTTCTCCTTTCAGTGCCTGTTCTCGTACGCAGTGACACTTGTATTGTCACTGAGTGTCTCTGCACGGGGATGTAGTGCTTCTTAATCTTTGTCATAACATGTTGCTCTGTTACAATGGTGCAAAGTTTCCGGGGCTCCTCATCAGCCTTTTTGCAACCGTGGGGTTGAGCATCCATTATCCCACAGCCTGATTCTTCAAAGTCGCAGTTTAAGGCGGAGCAAAAAGATCTAAGAATTAGGAAATGGTGCTAATGTTGAAAGCAGCATTTGAAACAAAGGTTATAGCTTTAATTAAATAAAGGCAGTTTAAATTGAGTCCTCTTTCTTTTTATTTATTTATTTGTTTTTTTCCCTTGAGTGCCCTCTTCAGCCATGCAGGTAGCGTTGTATCCCGAGATGGTAAAAAAAAAAATGGCTTAAAAGTTGATTTTTGCAATCAGCAGTGCTATGTTGATGCCATTGATCCAGAGTACGACTGTGTGGGATGCTGAGCTCCTTGGGTGATGCTCCTGGAGCTGTCAGGACACGGCCCTGCCCGTCAGGACACTGCCCTGCCCTGTCTCTCCACAGCATTGCTGGGCTGAGCGCATCAGCAGCTCTTGGTGAGATGTGCCGGCTGCTCCATCTTGTCACAGAAAGGTGACAAATGCAGGAATGCAATAGTTGGGATGCTGAGGGTGATGGCTCCTTCCTCTGCTGTCTATCTTAAGGAAACGAGAACGTGGCATGCGAGCATTTAAGGCTACAGGGAGAAGGGACTGTTTAAAAATCAACCGTGCGCTGTTCATTTATTTACGTGGGAGAGGTTGTGCTCACGTTCCCTTCAAGACCACTTGAACTGCTCCAAAACGTGTGCTTACTACCATAGAGTTATGTGTCAATTCTCTCCCACCGTATCATTTTTAATATTTGCTAAGTATAACATGTCATATGTACCTGGATGGCTGCCCTGAGCGCACACCAACTGAAGGACAGGGATAATGAACTGCAGATGCAGAGCAGGCTGCTTTCATTCATTAGCCTGATTTCTGAACCAACAGATTTAGCAAAGGATGTCTTTGCTATTGAAGACTCCGATAGTGATGCGGTGAAATCCGAAGGGCTTGTTATCTGATTTCAGGGAAAAGCATCTGGAAGCGCTGCTTAACTTGTTGAAATCTCTTTGTCCATTTGAATGACTCAAATAGCTGCTTTCTTCTTTGAAGTTGAAGCAGAAAAAGCCCCCCAAGCCCACCAAGTGCTTCCCAGCTGGGGCATGAGCCATTTTAGCTAAAGCTGCGTTTCCCCCCACCCCCCCCCCCCAGAAAGGTCCTGACAGAGACCCTGCGTAATGATTGGAGAGAAAGCCCTTTCCATTCTTCTCCGTGGCATTATGTCAGTGATACCACAGAAAGGGAGGCTTGGCGTGGGTTCATAAATGAGTAATAATGTCAAACACATATGATTGTTTTGCAGCTTCCTCTGAGTGGTTGAAGGAAGGAAGTCATGCATATAATTTAGCCGGTCTTCAGGAAATAGTTTGATACAGCTCTCCGTGGAGGGAGCAAAATAACCAAAAGCAGAGGGCAAGCTGGCAAAAAGTGGCAGGGAAGGGAAGCGGGTGTTTAAGAAGCAGAAAGAAATTACTGCCAGGGCACTGCAGAAATCACTGCATCGATCTGTGGGAGAGGGAGGACGTGTGGAAGTACAGAGGGGAAACCTCAGTGCTAAGAGGGCTACCTGGAGAACGGGTAAATGAGAAACAGGAGAGCTGCAGCCTGAATTCCTTACAGGCTTTTGTGCAGGTATAGGATTTTTTTAAAGGAGAAGGAGGTGGCACTGTAGATTCAACTCAGAAGAAAAAATGAAAACCAAAACAAAAAACCCCTGCAGCCTCCCATCTGCCTTCAGCAATCAGAGGTGCTGCTAGTGTCTGGTACCCTTGTAGTGTGTGGAGTTAGGGAGCTGGGGATGCTCCTGCCTGTGAGAGCAGCCTTCATGCACCCCTCTTCATATGTGTTTTATGGCACCAGGTTTACAGCATGCCTTAATTCCCTTTGCCCTCAGCAGCATACGTGCAGGCTGCAGGAACAACACAGCTCAGAGAACGAGACATCTCTTCATTGCTTTTCTGTTTCTCATTCACTTAGCGGAGCCTGCTGTTATTTATTACTTGCCATCTAATGCCTTCAGTACATATGGAAGCATTTGTTTCCTTTATGGCCTTTTCGAGGGTCCTTGCTATTCACTGGGGTATTTGAGTGCCAAGTTTCCTGCAAGCAGAGCCTGTGGGGCTGTGCTGGTGGAAGGGAACATGGAGAAGACAATTAGAGGGAAGCTCTGCATTTGCTCCCAAACATGAGTTGACTGACGTTGTTTTTTCTCTCCCCTTTGCTGCTGTGTGTGACGCAGGCAGGAGTGTGTAGCCACAGAAGAAAACCCTCAAGTGTTTTTCTGCTGCTGCGAGGGCAACTACTGCAATGAGAAATTTACCCACTTGCCTGAAGTAACTGGCCCAGAAGGTGAGGTGTGCTGTGGATGATGAGTTGATGGGGGTCTCTTCATCTTGACCTGATTAGTGATGACTGTGGGTTGCTGGATGTTGATCACAAACGCATATCTGACAGCACACAGGTGGTCAGTTGGTTACAAAGCCCATATACTGGGGTTCCTTAAGAATAGCTTTTTAATGTCGTTTCGCTCTGGTTGAAGTGTGTTGTGCCACCATCTCGTGCGTCAGCAGAGAGGATTCGGTTCCCTGGGTTTGCAGTGGGCTCTTAGCAAAAGCAAGCATGCAAGGAAGAGAGCAGTGTAACTTACACAAGGTAGATCAAGACACATAAAGGCATTCCGACACCTTCAATTATTTTCGTTTTGCAAACACCCAAAACTTTGTTTTATTGGCTAAAATGCAGCATTTTATTGGTCTGGGAATTAAAAGGAAATGGGTATTTTTGGATATATTTCAAGAAATAAATAGTCATAGCAGCTTCTTCTGTTGAGGCTAATAGAAAAATGATTATTCCTTTTGCTGTAGGCTCACAAAGGTATCTTTCAATGAAAATTATTAAAGCAGGTGTATCTTTTCCTTCAGATGGTTTCTTTTGCTATCAACTACCTGCATATACTGAGATATCCCCATAGACCATTATCAGATTTTCCTGGGCTTTCCTGTTAGCTTTTTAATTGTTTACATGATTTTTATTATCTCCTGTTATTAACGTACCCGTAGCAACCTAGTAGCAAATATTCTTTCTCTCACAGTTTTTTGTTTTATTTGGCAAGTCTTGCTATTTTTTCCTTCCCTGTCTCCAACATAGCAACATGGCTCCATTTAGTATTCCCATTGTTTGTATCTCAACTGCACTGATGTAATTTGGAACAAGAACTACTGTGGGAATAGTGCATTTGATTGTGGCTCCTGCAGCATTTTGCTAAAAACTGACATCTTGTCAATCACTGTACGAAGCGAAGCAGCACTGTGAGGGATTTCATGCTTGCTTAATATCTTCAGGAGGGTTAAGAGAAGGAAATTTTATGTCTTGAAGTATCCCAGAAAAAATGCCCGTCTTAAATAAAGGTCAGAGGGAAGCTCAGTCCGAAGAGTATGATTTGGACCATTGGATCGTTCGTAATAGCAATGTGGAAAAGAGTAAATGATGTGAGACATACCACTGTGCCTTATAGACTTTGGAGTAGAAGAAAGGACGGTGTTTAGTTATATTTGGACAAGTAGCTGATGGTCTTTGCACACCTAAGAAGTCCTTCCCCTCGTTTACCCTGTTTGTTCCTTACAGTCATATATGAGCCTCCACCACCGACACCCTCCCTGCTTAACATCCTGGTGTACTCTTTGCTGCCCATCGCTGTCCTGTCAGTGGCCATCCTCTTGGCCTTCTGGATGTATCGGCACCGCAAGCCTCCCTACGGGCACGTCGACATCAATGAGGTGAGGAAGAAAGCTCTGGGTTCTCCAACTTGATACCCTCTATTTGGACCTTATGGAGGAGTTTATCACAGAATTATGAAGTGGTATGGTTTGGAAGGGATGCTAAAGATCATCTACTTGCCATAAACAGGGATTTCCACTAGACCGCGTTGCCTAAAGCCTCATCCAACCCGGCCTTAAGAACATCTAGGGATGGGGAATCCAGGTCCTCTCTGGGCAGCCTGTCCTGCTGCCTCACCAGCCCCATAGGGATAAATTCCTTTACATTGAACACTTTTCAAGTGGCTTAACTATTCTTCTCCATTTTTTTTAAGTCAGTGCTACAGCAGGCCCCGTGGCAGTGTTACGAGGCTGATGGGTTTTGACCAGGTTATCATCATTCCCAAAATTCCAAAGGGATGAGTTACACAACCCTGCTTGGTGATTACTCTTTCCTTAAAACTGTCAAACCCATTGCCTAATTTCAGCTAACTTTGCAGAGAAGTAGAAATTGTTGAGATAAGTAAGTTCCTACCAGTTTTATGGGGTGAGAGGAGATGTTTTCCCTGTTGAAGCTCAGCTTTTATGAGACATCAGAGAATGCATGCAGAAGGTCATCCTCACAGCCCAAAGCTATCGAGAACTGGTCTTTGCTGGCTCTTCTGTGCTTTGAGCCTTCTGGTCTCTTGAGAGGGGACCAGCAGCTACCACTGCCATCCTCCTTCTACCCTGTAGGGACCATACTGTGAGCCTTGCAAATTGCAAGCAGATAGGAGAGAGCTCCGTGACCAGGTGTAGGTAGGACTTGTGTTGTTCTCCCATTCAAATGCAGAGTTTAAACAGATGCTATCTTTATTACGCTGATAGACCTGTTTACTGCCCATTGCTAGGGCTATGGTAAACACTCCTGATGAAGTGCGAAGCAGCTGGAGGTTTTAGGTGTATTTTGTTGTTGGGTCTCAAAGATCAAAATGTTCCTACTTTTGGCAGGAGGCAGCCTTGAGGTCATCAATGTTTTACAGACTAAAATAGCTCTTGCTTTGAAAACAGTAGAGAATACAGGTTTTGCCAGAGGATGGCAGGCAGAAGTTTGACACACAAAGTGACACTTGAAGGCACAGATTGTTATATGTGTTCCATACAAATACCTCACAAAGCAAAACAGGGAATTTTGTGCTGCTCTCGCTGTGAACAGAACATCAGTAATTTGTGATAAACAGTATGGTGACCTTGCTCCCTTCCTCGAGGGACATAGGGAGCACTCTTAGAAATAGGGTTTGGATTTTGGTTTGTCCTGTGTGGAGCCAGGAGCTGGACTCAACAATCCTTGTTGGTCCCACCCAACTTGGGATATTCTATAATCCTTTGCACCTTTCTCCACACACCATCTCTCCATTCCCCTACGAATGGAGGCTGAGGGAGCTGGGCTTGTTCAGCCTGGAGGAGAGAAGGCTGAGGGGTGACCTCATTGCAGCCTCCCACTACCTAAAGGGAGCCTATAAACAGGAGGGGAGTCAACTCTCTGAAAGGGTAGGTAATAGCAGGACACGGGAAAATGGTTTTAAGTTGAAGGAGGGAAGATTTAGGTTGGATATCAGGACAAAGTTCTTTACAGAGAGAGTGGTGAGGTGCTGGCACAGGCTGCCCAGAGGGGCTGTGAATGCCCCGTCCCTGGAGGTGTTCAAGGCCAGGTTGGATGGGGCCCTGGGCAGCCTGGTCTAATATTAAAAGTGGAGGTTGGTGGCCCTGCATGCGGCAGGGGAGTTGGAGCTTGATGATCCTTGAGGTCCCTTCCAACCCAAGTCGTTCTGTGATTCCCCTGCTTTGTTTTATGGTCCTGCTACAGTTTATGACTGTTGTTCTCCTGTGCAGGACCCCGGCCCGCCACCTCCTTCTCCCCTGGTTGGCCTAAAACCTCTACAGCTCCTGGAGATTAAAGCTAGGGGACGCTTCGGCTGCGTGTGGAAGGCTCAGCTGATGAATGACTACGTAGCAGTGAAAATCTTCCCAATTCAGGTGAGAAGGGCATCACCCTCAAGCTCACTCCCAGGGCTGCCGTGCCAGTGTTGAGATGCTCTGAGTGCCTGTGGAGGTGTTGTCACTACTATTACAAAGACTGGAGGAAATAGTTCAAGGACCTCACCTACCCTTTTCTCTGTGATATCTCATTACCAAATGCTTCCTGAAGTAGTTGTTGCAAGAAGGGCAAACAAGCACATTTTGAATCTTCAGGTTTTTAACACTGCTGCAAAGGTCTGTGCTGTCAGAAGTCGGACTGCAGCGCTTGAAGTGCACACGAAGGACCAAATGCTCAGCTTTGTGTGTCCTTTCCAGGAAGGCTGTAAACCCAGACCCCAAACTAGCAAACAGTTTGTTGCTCACAGAGGTGCAATCCTGGTGCTGTGCAAGCTCACTGCACTGCAGTGTGTCTGTCAGCTCACATCTTCTACTTCAGGAAACCTTTGAACGCTCCTGGCTTGACTCTTTAGGAAATGCAAATAGAAGGAGTCGAGCAATCAAAAGTCAAATGAAAGAGGAATGACTGAAACATCTTTGTGCTCTTCCGCTGTCTCCTTATTCGTTAATTTTTTTCTCCCTGTATTTGTTGTCATAGCATTGCTAAAGGAGATTTGCACATCTTCTGTCCATGCCAGCTGTGACCTACTAGTAAATATTCAATACAGCCTAGATTGGATTTGCAGTCGTAACAATTTGCTGTGTGCACAGCCTCTATTCCTGACTGCTTTCTTAGAAATTCTTGAGAAATCTTATTTCTCAGTGAGGTTGGGTTTGGATCCCACCCCCCTGCCCAAACATGAGCTTTAGGAGAATTGTGGAGAAGGGAGATTGGGTACAATGACTTCCATTCTTCTTCTAGCATCTACCCTGTAGATAAATAGCCTCATTTCAAAGGGGTGCATCATATCCTAATGCTGAGGGATGTATTGAGAGGGACGCGAGCAACTCTGACTGAGCTGAAGGAGCTGTTTGCTTTAAAGGGAAGTGTGATCTTCGATGGTGTGTTTCTCTCTGCTTTAGGATAAGCAATCTTGGCAGAGTGAGAGGGAGATTTTCAATACTCCTGGCATGAAGCATGAAAACCTTTTGCAATTTATCGCAGCAGAGAAGAGAGGAACAAACCTAGAGACAGAGCTCTGGCTGATCACAGCATTCCACGACAAGGTAACAACGTATCGTTGCACATTCATTTGGGGGTGGCACAGGGGTGGCTGGCTATGAAGCACAGTGTTTGGTGGCTGATAGTCTCCCAGAAGCTCCCCCAGTTGGTCTCCCCTTCTACAAAGGCCCTTCCTTTAGCCTTCAAGGCTTTCCTGCACAAACATTGGATTAAGGAAGGTGGGACCTGGGGAGAGGGAGGTGGCACAATAGGCTGCGCACGGCTCACGTATGCAGTGCTTGCCATCTCGTAACATGTGGAGATGAGCCAGGGAGAGCTGGGGGCTGGGGCCATTGCATTCCCAACCCAGCCCTTGCAGATAGGCTCTGTGTTTGCTTTTGAAGCTCAGGGCATACCTCCTCTTTCTTGAATTGCTTTAGTTATCAAATATGACTAACGCTTAAAATAAAACAAACACACACAAACCAAGGGTTGAGCCAGCAGCATTATCCCTCTATTTAATCCAAGGTCTACTGAGTCAATCATTTCCACTACCAGTTGATACGATGCAACATCTTCTTGCATGCAGATATTTCCTCTCTCCTAGCCTGCATGACTTGCTCTTTTTGTGATGACTTTGTCCCTTCCTTCACCAGCCTCCCAAGCAGATGAATAGATTTGAGACACATTTTAGATATCCAGATACTTTTTGTGCTGTCGCAGGCCAAGGACTCATGAATGCTTCTGGGTTTTATTTCTTCTTCTTCTTCTTCTTTTTTTTTTTTTTAACATTTGCTGGTTATATTTTTTCGCCTGTTAAATGAAGGTTCACATTTCTCAAGCACTCATTAAAACTAAATGAAACCGATGAGTCTGCACATCTGTCACATAGCAATGGCTGTGATTAAGAACGTGCAATGTCCTGTTTTGCAGGGCTCTCTCACGGATTACCTGAAGGGCAATATCATCAGCTGGAACGAGCTCTGCCATGTTGCAGAAACCATGGCCCGTGGCTTGTCTTACCTCCATGAGGACGTCCCATGGTGCAAGGGTGAAGGACACAAACCTGCTATAGCACACAGGTACAGCCTCTTTCCTTAATGCTTTTCAGGTGCCGTGTTCGAATGTTTGTGACCTCTTTCAAATGGTGCTGTTGAATAGAGGAGGAGGTTGTGCTTTGGGGAAGTAAATGCCTTTTATCCCAACAAATCCCGTGCTAAGACAGGAGGTTTTTTTACCCATATCTGAAATGGAAAAGAGCTAGTAGTCAGCGTCTTGTCTGTGAAATAGTAAGTGTGGCTGGTGGTGGTTTATGGCACACATCTGAAGGGTGGGGGCTTCTCTCTGCCCTCACCTTGTCTTGGTATGTGTTGGGAAGGGGAACCTGGTTGCTGCAGAACCTCCCTTGGGACAGGCTGTGCTTCATAAATCACATCACAGAATCGTAGAATGACTTTGGTTAGAAAAAACCTTAAAGATCATTTGGTTCCATCCCCACTGTCACAGACAGGTGTGATCTGGTGCCACCCACCAGATCAGGGCCCGGGGCTCCATCCAACCTGGCACTGAGCAGCACCAGGGAGGGGGCATCCACAACTTCTTCAGGCAACCTGACAACTTCTCTGGGCAGCCGATACATGTATTTATGGAGTGTATTCTTTCCTATGTTTGTAAGGCTGATAACTCCACTTCATGTCTTCTCACAGTTTCTGAACGTGGGTTCCAATAGAGAAAATGCAGAAAATAGCTGATGTTTGTTTTTGTGGTAGTTCTGTGGTAACTAAATCTTGCCGGGGTGCTGATGGGAGAGAGAAGGGGAAGGGACTGTGCCTCTGAGACCTCCTGGCTCACATGTGGGGACAGCAGAATCCCGAACAGAACAATGAAACCATCCTCACTGCAGCAGTGCTTGCCGTAGCCCTCTGTAACCCTGCATCCCTCCCTTGCCCTGGCCGAAGCATTGCTGCTGAGCTGCTTGCTGGTGGTACGGCAGGAGGGGGAGTTTTCCAGAAGGGATTTGTGCGGGTTGTGCGGCTGCGTGCGGTAATCCGCTGCTCTTCATTGAGGAGGGACTGAAACCCCGCGCCCAGCTGCAGCAATTTGCATCCCATCGAGTGGGGGCCATCTTCCTATAAGGCGAGATAATCTCTGTTTTGGCAAGGGTGTCCCTGCACACGCTCCCCCCATTGGACCTTGAGGTTGATGGGAGCTGTGAAAGCTGGCAGCCTGCAGCTGCCTCTGCGCTGCTCCTGGGGCTGACCCTGTGCCCCTGACATTTGTCCCCACGAAATAAAGGCAGCGGTGTATGCAGGAAAATTCCTGAGGGTGGGGAGTGGTGAAAAGCTTCAGAAAGGCTTTAAAGCAGCAGCTCGTGCTCATTAGTCGCCATCCATTTAGCAAATGACAACAGATAGAGAATGTGCTACTCGGTGAGCTGAGTACATACCTACAGAAGGGGGATTTCAGGACATAGCAGATTTCCCTTGGATTACCCCACTCTTTTGCATTAAAAAAAAAAACCAACACAAAAAAAACCCAAAAGCACAACACAGAATACTTTTTATAGCCAGAGATATCATCGAATGGGTTAATATAATACGTGCAAAGCTGCTGGAAGGCCAGGTGGGACTCCCTGAGTCTCAGCTCTGCAGACTTTGAGCGAACTCGTAGGACGGTGGCCCTGGCGCAGCAGGAGGTTATGGGATCGCTCCTCGGTGCTAAAGTGCCCCCACGTGGAAGCAGAAAATAAGATCTCTAGTGTCAAAACGGGATTAACCCACAAACTACTTGTTGTCTGCTCACCCCTTGATTGAAGCGTGACGCTGAAAAGGGTATTTTCTCATTTTCAGGGCGCTTTCCTTTATCCGTGACTGTTCTAGGAACCTTTTTAATGAGTGATGGTGTTAGCGGGAACTGCTGTGGATGTGGGTTGGATCAAGCCTTTCTCCCATTCCTTGAGACATTTGTGTTGAGATCACGCTTTGCCAGCTTTGGGTGGTTGTGGAAGGAAGGAAAACAGGGAAAAATGGGGAAATTTGTAGATAAGAGGTTCAATATTTGCGGGGGGGGGGGGGGGGCGGGGAAAGTCTTCTCAGAAAGAGTGGTGATGCACTGGCACAGGCTGCCCAGGGATGTGGTGGAGTGGAACACCAGGGAGGTATTCCAGACACATGTAGATGTGGCACTGGGAGTCAGTGGGCATGGTGAGGTTGGGCTGATGGTTGGACTTGATGATCTTAGTGGTCTCTTCCAACCGTTCTGATTCTGTGTTTCTGTGAGGGGGAAAAAGATAGAAGCATAAAGGGAAATGCCCACATTCTGTGTCAATATGTAACTAACCGCAGTGTAGGTAGACAGGAGCAGCAAGCGCTCATGCAGTGATTCTGGCTTCCATTTCACTTCACCTGCGAAAGGTGTGGTTCAGGCAGTGCTGTGTCATTTCTGTGAGGTCCTGGCTGAGCCACAGCTTTGCAAGAATCTCGAGTGCAATCTGTACCATCCTGGAGGGCGTAATCCCCTAATGCCGACCGAGCAAAGTCGTTTATCCATGTCATTAGGTGATGGCTGCTTTCTGAGCCTGTGGGGAAACTGCTATAGCATGGAAGCTGTCAGTCTCTAAGATAACACGTATTAGGTGAGTGGTGTTTTTGTGCGCAACAGGGATCTACAAATGTTTTACAGGCTCTGAAAGGCTGTCCTGTTTCCCTAGAAACCCCATGTCCCCAGGAAGCAGTTTGCTGGGGTTCCCTTCACAGCTGTCAGGGGAATAACCCACTTCCCCCATGCTAATCCCCAAGCCAGAACTGCCCATCTTGCCACGTTTAGCTCACTGTGAGCAAATCCTTTCTTCTGATGTTTTAAGCTAAGAATGAGGCTTGGGTGACACGAGATGACTTTAGCACATGGTGCTTTGCACTAGCATCCAAGGCTACTGCCAGCAGTCCTTCTCTCTGGTCCAGTAGTTTCTCTCTTCCCAAGGAATTTTGACAGGTTGCTCTGGTGCGGAACAATTGTATCTGCCCTTGTTAATTATTTTATGCAGGCCTGCAATGTCCTGCAATCAGCAGGGTCACTGAGTGAATTGATGATAGGGAAATTATAATGCTGAGCATACAGGACAATTGCCATCTGCTGTCTAAGGTCTGTAATTTAATTATATTACCAAACATTCCTTTTGAGATGAAAATGCAGGAAGCCTAAGGAACGAAGCTGGGCTGGTCAGGCATCTCAGTGGGATCCTATCCCACCTCACCGGCTCCTGCAGGCTCACCTGAGCTGCCCTGAAACAGCAGTGCTGCAGCACAGGGCTGATGCGAATGTCCCCTCATGGCCATCTTCGAGCTCAGAGCTGCCATCTCCGCTTGCAGAGGAAAAATCCTGAAAAATTCTGATCCTGGCAGCTCATCTCAGTGTGGGTTCACCCCCTTCCGTGCTCTCTTTCCAGCTCAGGGGAGATCAATCCAGCAATTAAAGCATAATAGATGGCAACGACAAAAGTCTGTAGGAGCAGCAAACCGAGTCCCACCAGCATCTGCTAATTTCCAGGAAGATGTCATAGAATCACAGAACGACTTGGGTTGGAAGGGACCTCAAGGATCATCAAGCTCCAACTCCCCTGCCGCATGCAGGGCCACCAACCTCCACTTTTAATATTAGACCAGGCTGCCCAGGGCCACATTCAACCTGGCCTTGAACACCTCCAGGGACGGGGCATCCACAGCCTCTCTGGGCAGCCTGTGCCAGCACCTCACCACTCTCTCCGTAAAGAACTTCCCCCTGATATCCAACCTAAATCTTCCCTCCTTCAACTTAAAACCATTTTCCCTTGTCCTGCTATTACCTACCCTTTCAGAGAGCTGACTCCCCTCCTGTTTATAGGCTCCCTTTAGGTAGTGGGAGGCTGCAATGAGGTCACCCCTCAGCCTTCTCTTCTCCAGGCTGAACAAGCCAAGCTCTTTCAGCCTGTATTCGTAGGGAAGGTGTTCCAGCCCTGCCTGTGCTTAGCAGAGGCATTTGGATTATGCTCTTAGTGGTGTTTTAACTTTGGGTGAGTCCCAAGCAGTCTGACAATTGGATTTGGTAATCTTTTTAGGTCCCTTCCAATGGGCTATATATTCATCCCTTTTGGAATGGAATGAGCTGAATATATAGGCCTTTTTTGTTGTTGTTGTTTTTTGCATGTGCTTATTTTGATACCTTTTGGTATGGGATGGGAAGGATACAGAGTCATCCAGTAGTGTGAAGTCCTACTCAGAGTGCAGGTGAGAAACTCGCTGACCATCCATCTTGTCATCGATATTTTATTTTGAGAGTAATTTACCCAGGACTTCTTCTGTCTCCTTGTCCCTTCCAAGGCTGTGCTTTCTCTCCCTCCTTTGCCCTTTTGCCATCCCTGTAACCTGTTCCTTTCTGAGCTGAGAGAGGGGCAGCTGGAATTCATTCCTCTGGTAGACAGGGCTTGAGGATGCTTGGGGTTATGTGCCTGAAGTGCAGTGTGAGCTGCAAAGTACAGGAGCACAGACCTTCACATCACACATGGGTCCTAACCCGGCAGAACAGGGCTGTCCACTTGCATCTTACAGACACCAGCAGCAGGGAGCAGCTGGGGAAGGAAGGAAGGAAGGAAGGAGCAGATCCACCCAGGGCTGCTAGACCTAGAGATTACAGCATGGTGCATTGCACTCTGATTCAGCCTTGTGCCGTAATAAACCCTCCCAAATTTGCTTCTTATCTCTCTGTAGGGACTTCAAGAGTAAAAACGTCTTGCTGAAGAACGACTTAACGGCAGTGCTAGCCGATTTTGGTCTTGCTGTACGGTTTGAACCTGGAAAACCTCCAGGGGACACTCATGGACAGGTAATCATTATCTTTCAAAATAACATTGTAAAAAGTCAGGCCTGCCACAGCTACTCCTGTGTGGGAGAGGTTTGTACAGGGGCAGACTGGAGGCTGAGAGATTACCTTCATCCCAGGTTAGCTCCTTATAGCTTTCCTCATTTTTGCTCCCTTTCTTTAGATTTTTCCACACTTTAGCATTTTCCACACTTTTTCACATCTAGGCTTCCGCTTGTCCCCACTTCCCCAGGTAATAGCAAAATCAGATGAGAAATCCCTAAAGAAAAGCTTAAAAAGACATTTCAGTTCCCATGTTTAGAAAGTGCTTTCTGCCACACTCTGCACTTCCTTCTCTACATCATAGCCTACAGTTCTGCCATGCACATCACCATGGGCGTCCAAGGAGTTCTGTATGGCTTTTCAGCTACAATGGATGCACCCAGATGTGCACGATGGTGGGGAGAGGGCATCCTTTCCAAAGCAGGGCTGAGTGGACTTCTCAGGGTCTGTGCTTTACCATTCCTGTGGATGCAGGAGGCTGGTTTTATCCGGGGCACTCATGCCTATATTTTTTCCTACCATTTCAGAATACATCGATTTTACTCTTCTTTTATATACTTTTAGTGAAAGGGGTTTGAACTTTCCATGACTTCAATAACCGAGTCTGCCTTGACCTTGAGGTGTTGTGCCTGTCTCCAAGGGCAGTGTTTTCTCATGCAGCGTGTGCTGCTGGAGCGAGATGCAGTGGGATGCAGAGGATTTCATCTGCACTCACCATGCCTCGCTGCATCTGAATTAGACCTATAGCATACACTGAATGTATATCACACACGTAGTCATGCACTTTGGTTTTTTCCTTCAGGTAGCTCACCTAGACTGAAGCGAACCTAACACGAATCAATGTTAGAAGGCAAGGCCCGCTTTTGGTTGCTTTCCAAGTGAGGTGCAAATTTAGCAGTAGTAGCCTGCAGGCTAATGAAGGCAGCTGTCATTCATCTCTGACCAACAGAGGCTGACGGGTCCAACTGGAATTTAACTCGAGCTGTTTCTTTCTCTGTAGGTGGGAACAAGGAGGTATATGGCTCCTGAAGTGTTAGAGGGAGCAATCAACTTCCAACGAGACGCCTTCCTGAGAATAGACATGTACGCAATGGGACTGGTATTGTGGGAGTTAGTCTCCAGATGTAGAGCAGTTGATGGTAAGAATAAAGATCTCCTCTGCCCCGGGGAATGGCTTTGTTTCAGCATGGTTTGGCTGGCCCAGAGAATGGCCTGGCTCTGTTCAAAATAAATTAAAAATCAATGCCATGTTTTCATTAGACAGCTCAGTTGTTTTTCATTTGCTTGTTTTCTTAATGTAAGCTGTTATTCGCTGTGGTTAAGAATCTTTGTAGTGTTCAAGTCTCAAAGTGCTTCTTTTAACACTGCGGTGTTCCCTTTCTTGAGGTTTTTATCCTAAAACGATGCTGCAAAATGGGACTCATTTTCTGTCCAAGCAGCACATTGGTTCTCTGGTGCCATCCTTGCCATTTGCGGGATTTTGTTCTTGGTCAGGGAAGCTGTAACTTCTTGTGTCAATATGGGTGCTCCACACAGAATATCAAGCTCATAAATTAATAGTACCTCACCTGGACTTCAAACATTAATCTTGTAGTAGCACTGAGGTCTTTGTTTATAATTAGGATGTGTACCTAAATATGTGTTTTTTCAAAAGGTCTCTATGGAGCATGTAGAATGCCAGAGGAGCAGGGATGAAGGGGAGTGAAGCTTAACCTCACAAACCCTTTTAATTCAGAAGTGATACTGTGCAAATTGCATCACTTCACTGAGCAGATCTGTTCCATCATTATGGTCAGAACTGTGTCTGCTGGCTTCAGTGACAAATAGTCCCTGTCTTGCAGTGAGTGTGATTTCTGAAAGCGTTGTCAATTCCTTTTGTTAGGATAGGTGGTGAGCGTGGTGTGGATAACAGAGGGTTTGTCAAAGCAACTATAGCTTTGATTCCTCTTTGAGGAGGAGGAATGGAAGGTCACAGACATTATTGTGCCGTCTGTTGGAACAAGCATTTCAGTTTGTTTCACCGACTGGCATCGTGTCAACAAGAACAACTATAAGATATTTTAGTGATTGGTTTTCTTGTTGTTGATTTTTTCGTTTGTTTGTTTCCTTGTTTTAAGTACCTAAACATCATTTTCTAGGTGTCACAGTTCATGACCAGCTAAAGTGGTTGGCTCTTTGATTTTAGTCTGGTAAAGCCTCCTTGAATTATCTCCGCTATTGAAAGAGGTCACTCTTTGCTGCTGAGAAACCTTAAGTAATGCAACCAAGTATCCTGAGAAAGCCCGTCAGTTAAGCTGGGCTGTGCTTTTTGAGAGGGCGTCTACACATTGCCAAAGGCCAAATGACGTTTTGATGAGCAGAAGTTATTGCTGCAGTCTGGAGTCTGCACTGACACTCGTAACAGTCTCCTTATTTTCTTGGCCCAGAGCAGTTCAGTGCCATAACTGGTAGAACTAAAGCATTCCAAAATCATTTTGCGCTTTGTAGCTGGTACCTGGGACAAGTGCATCTGGCTCCACCTGGTAAGAGCTGACTTAAATCTAAGAACAAGCCAGGTCAGAAAGAGATTGCAAGTGCTGTGTATGCTTGACCTTGCTAGTCAGTGCCTGAAGTGAAATTATGCTCATGCCAAAACCTTTCTTTAGGTTGTTCTGCTGCGATGGGTTGAGGAGCCATGGCTTGTGCATGGGGAGGATGCAGCTCTGCAGAGGCTGTGGCTCCATTTCTGTACTAACCATTCTGTACAGCCATTTCTGTACTAACCCAATTCTCCACGTGCACTGTAGGTCCAGTGGATGAATACATGCTGCCTTTCGAAGAAGAAATAGGTCAGCACCCGTCCCTTGAGGATCTGCAAGAAGTGGTGGTTCACAAGAAGATGCGCCCCGTCTTCAAGGATCATTGGCTGAAACACCCTGTATGTCCCTCTTGGTCAATGGGCAAATGTTTTTTTCCTGCACGATGGGAATGAGAGAAGGGAAAAATTGCAGGAAAATGGTGTTCTAGGAATCTGGCAGCCTTGAGGCACAAACTAAACTGCACAGTGACCTTCATGTCTTCACCACCGCCCGGTACTGACCTAGCACAACCTTTGGCAGAGGGAGAGCCAGGGAATGAGGGTTGCATCTTCACGCTTCCCCTTTCCCTTCGTTCCTTTCTGTGTTTAGAGGATAAACCAGCTGATTAAAATCAGCCAGAGCGAACAAACATGGACCGTGTCGTGGAGCGTTTGTTTAGCAGGACTCATTGAATATGGTGAAATACTGGAAGGGAAAGTCCCATTCATTGAGAAGGAAAGAATGATGCATACCATCAGAGACATATTCCTCGCAAGCTAGATAGCATGCAAGACTTGAACCATTTTTTCAGGAAAAATTAATTAGAAGTGAAGGCAAACAGACAATGAAATAAAATGCAGCGTGGGTTTCCCAGAGGTAGATCGTTTCAGATGAGTGTTTTTAATAAATGCACTGATTTTTCAGACTGGGAAAGGAGGGAGCAGATTGTGAAATCTCACAGGGCTTCAGTAAGAAGCTAAATGCCTCTGTGTGGACCAAACTCCTGCTGTTTTGGCTGGACTCAGGTGTACTAATGCATTGCCTGGAAGTCAGGGAGAGCTGCTGGGTGTAGGTAAAGATAACTGTGGTGGTTTCTGGGTAAGCGGGATTCAAACAGAGCTGTACTTTTCCAGCAGTATTCATTGAATCATAGAATCACAGAATGGTTTGGGTTGGAAGAGACCTTTAAGATCACCTGATTCCAACCCCCTGCTACAGGCAGGGACACCTCCCTCTAGACCAGGATGCTCACAGCCCCATCCAGCCTGGCCTTAAGTGCTTCCAGGAAGTGGGCATCCAGAGTCTCACTAGGCAACCAGTTCAGTGTCTCACCACCCTTACAGCAAAGAATTTCTTCCTAACATCTAGCCTAAGTGTTGTATTCAGTTATTTTGAGGATTGCTACAGAAGCAATTGCAAACAAAAGTACCGTTTCGTAGTAACTGACACGGTGCTGCCAGCACTGGTGGTTTTATCATGGGAATTGTAACACTTGATGTCTTGTCTTCTAAAGCTTTAAATGCTCGATTTCATGATGTGGGGGGGAAAAAAAAAAAAAGTACTTTTGGGTCTATGAAAAAAGGCAGATGTGAGCAAAGCCCTCAGTCCTAGAAGCTGGAAGTTCAAAAAAAAAAAAAATAACCTGAAAACACACCTGTTGAGAGTACTTTGTAAAACGAATCTCACGATAGAATCACAGAATCATTTGAGTTGGATGGGGATCTTTAAGGTCCATCTGGTCCCAACTCCCCCGCCGTGTGAGCAGGGATGCCCGCGGCTCCGTCAGGTTGCTCGGAGTGCTGATTTGCACGCTGCGGAGACGAGGCGCTTATCCTTCCCTTCTCTCTCCGCAGGGCTTGGCGCAGCTCTGCGTGACCATCGAAGAGTGCTGGGACCACGACGCAGAGGCTCGGCTCTCAGCAGGCTGTGTCGAGGAGCGCATTGCTCAGATCCGCAAATCCGTAAACGGCACTACCTCGGACTGCCTTGTCTCCATCGTGACGTCCGTCACCAACGTGGACTTGCCGCCCAAAGAGTCCAGTATCTAAGTCCTGGTTCGCTTTTGTCTTTCCAGACTCAGTGGATTTGAAAAAGAAAAAGAAGAAGTTTAAAAAAAAAAAAAAAAAAGAAAAGAAAAGAAAAAAAAAGAAAGAAAACGCGCGAGGAAAAAAAAAAACAAACCCACAAAAATCCAACAAAAACACATGAATGCAGCTGCTATTTTATCTTGACTTTTTATTATTATTGTTATTATTATTATTATTATTATTTTTGGATTGGATCAATTTTACCAGCACATTGCTCTACTGTATTAACAAATGGACATTTCAGCAAGCATTCAGGTGCCGACTAATGAATGCAGAAAAGGTGCAGGTACCTCAGAACCTCAACAAACTCACTTCAGTTGTTTCGTTGTTGTTGTTGTTGTTGTTGTTGTTGTTTTTTAAATTGAGTTTCCTGGGTTTCTCTTTATCAGTCTGTCTTCTGAGCAGAGCATCTGTGACATAAAGGAAAACCACCTACCATCTTAGAAAACGCAATGCTGCAAACTTTGGAGGAAACTTAAGACTGTTACATAAGATTACACCTTCCTCAAAAGGATTTTTTCCCCCATTCTGTTTCGTTCCTGGGTTCTGTTCCGTGTTGGGTTATTTTATTTGGAAGTGAGCTTCAAAACAAACAAACAAACAAACAAACAAGCAAACACAGCAGATGTGTCTTTTACGGATCTAACGGGTGTCATTGTAACATGGAAAAAAGTAACTGGGCGGAGAATGTTAATTCTTGGTGGTAGAATTGAAGGGGGGAGCGTAGAATAGGGGTGGGGAGAGCGACGTTGGACTTGGCAGCATTTGGGGAAACATCATTTGCTATGGAGCTACTTCTCAGGTAACCATTAGAGGAGGGGAAGGACATTTCTGGGCAGAGTATTGACAGCTGCAGCGTGTGGAGAAAGCAGTGTTAAAGAGCCAGTGGTTGCAAGCAAGGCACTGGTTATTTCGTCCTCCAGTATCTGGTGCTCGGGTGGTAAGAAAACAAAGCAGAACTGTAATTACCTTCTATTTCTCAAATCCGGATAGTAACAGGAAGAATGCTTTTTAAGAAGTGTAATTGGGAGAGGTGGGAAAGTGTGTTCTTAGAAGCACTCGGGGAAAATACTGGAAGATAGGAAGATGTTTGCATCTCTCTTCAAGTGTGAGTCAGTGCAGGAAATGTTGCCCTCGGGGTTGATTATCTGCCAGCCCAACCACCAGCACAGATGGTGGAGGGAGGAGAAGTGTGAACGCTGGCACTGTAATTTTTCTTTGTTCTTTAATTTGGGGTTGTAGGGAGGTGGAAATTACCTGAACCAGTGGCAGATGGCTCCTGTAGCACCCGAGAAGCCCATGAGCTGCACACTTACAGACTGCAGAGGTAGCTGAGCGGCGGCAGCGATCCTCAGCACGGCTCAGGCTGGTTTCTTTGACGCTGCTTTCTCCGTACCCCGCGACTAAACTCTTTTCGTCTTAAAGCGGTGCATATTCTGAAATACCATTACTCTTATTATGCCATAAACTTGCTCTAGTCAGTGAATGTTCCTAATGCTGCTGATTCAACACTGAGATATTTTTTTAAGTTGCAAATACATGCAATGTTTAAAAAAAAAAAAAAAAAAAAAAAAAAAATTAAAAAAAAAAAAAGGAAAAAGAAAAGGAAAAAAAAAGAACACGAAACACACACACACACACAAACACACACATTGCGTGGCTTCCGAGGCTTAAACTGAAAACAAAAAAAAGAATTAAAAACTTCATGACCACAGACCACCTCAAACCAGAAATACCTCAGAATTTTCTACTTGTATGAGTTTTATTATATATTTTGTTAGTTGTGTTGTCTTGTAGTAAGTATATTTTAACGTAAGTTGGCTTTTATGACAAGGGAGTTTTAAAAAAAAAAAAAAAAAAAACGGGGAAAAAAAAAAAAGAAAAAAAAAAAAAAAGAAGAAGAAAAAAAAAGTTCCAAAATCTTTTAGGAAGTGCTACCGTTGGGTTTCTTTTTTGTTGTCGTCGTTGTTGTTGCCGTTGTTGTTGTTTGTTTTATAAAGCGCCGTTGTAAATAACTATACAGTCGTAGAATAACTGCCTATATAAGGTACCTGGGCATTATTCACACTTGTTTGTGAAGGCTGTTTCCATTCTGTGTTTTATTTTTGGTTTTAATTTTGTCTGTTTTAGTGAAAGGACAGTACATCTTTTTTTTTTTTTTTTTCTTTTTTAATGTTATCTTGTTTTATTTTTTGATCTTTCGATCTAACCTGGTTTCTGTGTCTTGCTAGACTGACAAAGTTATATCCATTGGATGGCCAGAACTTTCGGATTTCTCCTTCTATTAAGCCAAAATGCAGTCCTGAGCTAATGGTCCTTTGAAAAGGAAAAAAAAAACAAACAAACAAACAGAAAAGTAAAAAGTCTGTACATGAATTGGACTTCTTGTCGCTGCCAAACTGTCAGCGTGGACCCTTGCACAAATGGAATTTATTGAGCGAACAAAAATCACTAATTGGAGCAAATGTGGAGACAATGTAGAGTAAATTGAAATATATCTCTTAAAAAAAAAAAAAAAATATATATATATATATATAGCTTTAAAACCTAGAGATCACAAATGAGGACGCGGTCCTTTCTCTCGAAGAGACATTAAGATAGTTGCCTTAATTTGTCTATCTGAATAAAGTCTTAACCTATTCTTTCAAGTTATTGAATGTATATTGCATATTAGTGTGTACACACATGTAATTGTATTTCCGTGTGTAGGTTTGGAAGCTTCTGTTTCTTAATGTGATTCTGTTCAGAACACCGTGACAAAAGCAGACAGAACGGTACTGGTTGGGCCCAGCTGATGGTGCTGGAGGGGCTGATGTCTTTGGGCTGATGCTGCAACATGCCCACGCTGAACATGAAGCGTGTAGGGAGCTCTTCTGCTGTCGTGACATTAGTCGCTCGCTTCATGTTAAGCATGGTCGTAAAGCTTTGCAAGGATCAGCGTTTTTCACGTTCTAATACATTTCTGCACTGAGATTTATATAAAAATGTGACTGTGTTTTAGAAGTGAAGTGATGTAAGGGTGGGGTGGAGTCTAGAACAGAATTAAGACCGAGCGAATGCTTGTTTTGAGGTGGGCGTGCTCTGTGTTCCCCAGGAATGGGAGCTGGCTCACATTGCTGCAGAAAGAAAAAAGCTGTACTGTCTTTTAACTACCAATATCTGTTTGCTGTTCTGGATTTATTTTATTTTTTTTTTTTCCTTCAGCATTCTGTATAACGGCTAAAACAGGCTTATTACAGCAGTTGCTTTTTTATCGTGATTTCTTTAAGAAGCTTTAAAATATTTATTGAAAGTGCCATATGATTTTAATAGCCTATTAGACAGTCTCGTAAACCTTCTCTTTTGAGAAAGCATACACAGAAAGTCTCGCGTGTGGCTTATCTGATTGTTGGGAGCTGTGCCAACGTACAAAGCTTGACCGAATGTTGATTGTGTTACCAACTTCCCTGGTCTACTGCTTCCTTATAGATCATCTTGTCAACGGGATTCAGCAACTGATTTTTAAAAGAATTTCCAAAAATAGATAGAAATTTTAAATGTGCGTTGGGTTTTGTGTCGTGCTGCCACAGCAGAGCGGGGTATTCTGAATTTCTGCCTATTTACGAAATCCTATCAGTTTATCTAAAGTGGTCCTTTTGGTTGGCATTTATTTTTATTAATGAAGGAAAGCTCTGATGAACTTACTGGTCTTTCAATGGTTGAGGTGTCAAGCAAATAGTTTCTTCAGTGCTAACGTAGCATTTGAACTCACAGTGACAACACGGTCTTGGTTTTGTTCAGTATCATGGAGGCTTTTTCCCAGCCAGCACTGGGCACATCCATAGGTGTAGCCGTAATAAGCAGTCGTGACTCTTTCCTTCTTAACACTCCCATGAACGTGATGTGGGTACAACATATCTTATGTTATAAATTTCACTCCCCGTTCAGATTTTGAGGAAAGTTTGCTGCATGGTTTTATTGTTGACCTTCTTCTCTCGTGTAGCAGTTTAGGTAAATATTAACCTTGAATATTGTGGGCAGTTCTGTCAATGTTAAAAATTTTCCATGACTTCAGGAGCCAGGATTCCCCTCTCTCTGGTCTAAAGACCTTTAAGAGCTTATTGCGCTGCCTGTGTTGGTTTTCTGGGTGAAGGAAGTTTGAGCTCACGTTTTGAGGTTGGAAATAGCTAAAATTGCTTTCTTGAGATGGTAGAGCTGTGACTTGTTAATGCAGTTGCATTAGTACAGCAAAGCTGTTAATTGTACGTGGCTCATATTGAAATATATGTGCACGAGGGAAGGCTATAAACCAGTCTAACCATCAGTGAAATAACATCTGCCTTACTCTTCTGTTGAAGGATTTTAGCTAGTCCTGATCATGGAGTTTTCTCTAGTGAAGACAAAAAGAAAAACGCTTTTTATTTTGCCTCATTCTTTCGATGAAATTCTCATACAGCATAAGCTATGTTAGGTCAAGTTACACCTATGGCAATGCCGAGGTCTTTGTGTTTACATTTGTTTCAAAGAAAAGGGATGTGAGTATCCCCCAGTATCTCCATAGCATTACTTAGGTCTTGTGATTCACTGCTGTTTCTGTTGAAGTTATTCATTTCAGCAGGAGCAGCATTGGGTCCGCTCGGCAGTGTTGCTGGTGGGTACTTCCAGGTTGGCTGGATAGGCCTTTCCCATTAGGAATACTGATCTCCGTTAACATCGCCACGTAGAAACTGGAGAACTCAGATTCTGTTCCTCCTGTGCTGCTTTCTAGGCAGACTGTCAGGATTTTCCTGTTCTGCAGGTGAAAGATGTGGTTTCACTTAGTATGGAAGAAACTCTCATTGCAGAGGAAGGAGCTGGTTGATAGCGTTGTGACAGTGCTGTAGTTGCAGCCCTCTACAAGCCGCACTCCCCTTGAGAAGTATCTAAGCAGGAAGTGTCCCACAAACTATTATCACTTTTACATACAGAATATTGTTTGGTAACATTGTAAATAAAATAGACTATATAATAGAGGAAAATAAGGACATTTTGACTTTTTTACTTTTGGAAATATATATATATATATATATATTTTAGTTACATATACAAACAAAAATTCTACATTGCGTGAGAATTCTTTTATACCACAAATTATTTTTGTAACGTCTAATATGTTTCTGCAGGGAAAAGGGAGAAGGGCGTGTGTACGCACAGCGAATAAATATATATATATATAAGGTTTAAATTAAATGTGCACTACGTCAAAGTCTAGAGGATAGAACAAGTTTAGTGTGAGGAGCAAGTCTGGATGTACTTGGATGCGCTTTGAGGGCGGCACTGATCTTGCATGTCACATCCCTTCTGCTAGTGATGCTTATTGCTTTTCTATGACCGTCTTCAGTTTAACCAGGACGAGCGTTTTCATGTATTCATGCAGGTATCCGTGTGTGAGCGGTGTGTCTTGACATACGCCGTGATGCTGCAGTGAGCTGTGAAGGCAGGGCGGTAGGAATTAGTGGAGGCCGAACAGGCTGATCTCGCTTGCTGCCGTATCCGTTTATAGCAGCTGCGTCTGCTGCATTGACAATATGATCTGTAAGGAGCTGTTGCCAGCAAAGTCTTGATAAAAGCATTTCCTAGAAGTTCCTTCTCCCTGAAGTGACACAAATAATCAGACTTCACCAGGACACGCAGGCGTGTTCCCAGTGGCAGATTTCACTGTTTGGGTTGGCAGCACTTAAAAAAAACCACACCGACAAAAAAGAGCACTGTCGTGTCCAGAATCCTACTTAGAAAAAGAGCATTCCTAATTTGTGTAGCCGAACTAAGGTATACTAAAAAATATTAAAGAAAAATACTGCAAATGTTTTCACGTGAACTGACTTTTCCTGTTGGACCTAAAAATCACTCCAGGCTTTAGCTTTCCTGGTCTTGACGATACGGTGTCAGCAGGGTAAGAGTTACTGAAGAAAACATAAAACCAAGCAATGCACTGTGCTGCTTAGAAGCTTTTTTTTTTTTTGACAGCGTGCCTTCTGAAATTGGTGCTTGAATGATTGAAAGCAGGCTCCTGCCATTGCTGAATCCTACTTCTGTGTTCTTGGTGAAGTCCTGGCCCTGTGGAAGCTTCCATCTAATTCAGTTGGGACCATGAGTGTGTTTGTGTTCCTGGTCATTACCCCCATTCACTCACTCACTCACTCACTCACTCACTCACTCACTCACTCACTCACTCACACACATGGAACTTCTTTTCTAATATAGTCGTTTTAGGATGAAGCTCTGTTCCCTGACTGAAGTAATAACCTCTCAGTAATCCTTTTTGTCGGGACACGTCCACAGAAAGAGATCACGCTTGTGTTACTTCCATCCAGCTGTTCTGAAATGTAATGCTATTCTGTTGTGCCTTTATTTTTCCATGTAAAAGCAACTGCTGTAAGGTGTTTCTTTTTCCTTTAACTAGTTTTTATGTTTCTTTTTCTGTCTAAAAAAAAAAACCACAAAAACAAAACCAACAAAAAACCACAAACCAACCACTTTTCATTGCCCAGCTGTTATTTCTGGATGCAGTCTGTGATCCAGGTATTTCAAGAACCAATTACCTCAAACCTCATGTTAAACAGTGTTGCTATCTGGATTCTCCTTGATACTACAATATTGTAACATACACAAACAGGAACCTTGCTATGTATGGGTGTTTATATATATGTATCATATACATATATGCGTGTATGTGTTAGATATATATAAATGGAAAGCGATCCCCAAGGACTGAAGGAAAAAAGCAAAGCTTTTGTTTTCCAACATTGGAACCAAAAGAGCTTCTCTGAAGCTCTGTAATGGCATTGTGCTGGATATGTATTGAAAAAGTGTTTTCTGGAAAGTGCTTCCTTTGTCAGCCTTTTTATTTCAGTATTTTAATGGGGTAGATGATGTGATTAAAACACCATATCTGCATTTTTTTTGGCCAGTTTTGAAGCAGAGGCCTCTTAATCTTTCCAATTGTTAAAAACCAATCAAACTCAGTATATAACATTCCAGTAAGGTTAGCATTGCAAAACTTGAGTATATTCTGGGAAGACTTCATTAGCTTTTCTTTTGGTGAAGGGGAGGGCACTGGCCAAACTTTACTCAACTTTTCCAATGTTTTGAGGAACTGAATTGTAACCAGTGCCGCCATCCTGGCCATTTAAAATCTTAATTCAGTAGTCACAGGCATTTCTGGATTGGACCCCCCGCTAAAAAAATAAATACCAAACAAAAACCAACAGCCGTGAGCAGGAGGAAGTTGGAGGAGTCATAGCTTCTGAATGTGTGCTAAGCATCATCATCATCATCATCTATCGGATAGCAGGAAACGCACTGGCAAGACCAGGGATTTATCCGGCCCTTTCCTTTTTCTATCCCCCCTTCTCCCAGTAACCTTCTCATAAAACCAGGCCTTCAACAGCAATGACTTACTTAGGCAAAACCATCTAATGCTTCTACAGCTGTTGGTGGTTTATGATTGCCTGTGGAAAATTATTGACAAAAATATTAGCATCTCCCAGAAGAAGACCTTTTGCAATGCTGTTGGCCTTCCAGTGGAATAATACTGTGATGCAAAGTTGATCTGTTAGTGGATCAGAGTTGAAGGAGGTGGTTACTGCAAACTAAGTAACATTCTTGACCTCTATTCTATGCCATAAGTCTGCACAATGCCATTGTCAATCTACTCAAACTATCTGCTTATGAATTCTGCATGATCCTCATGATAGAGTTGAAAGCCTGATCTTTCACCTGTTAATATTTTCACATTTGTCCTTGAGTTTGACAAATTTTATACTGTAAAGTTGACCTAAGTACGGTTTGATGTCAATTCTTGTGGAAAGAGCTTTCTGCATGTAACATTAGACACATACAGTTAAACAACACAGCATAGTACAAAACTCACAAGATAATGTTTTGGCACCAGCAGAAAGAAATCTCACCCTGACCATTTGTCATTTTAAACCATCTTATTGTAAGTTTTACCAGCTACTTCTAAATTTGTGCTTTATTTAAAGAAATAAAAATCCTAAGACTTGTCTAGCGTAGTGAAATATGTGTATATCAGTTTTAGGATAAATAGCTAAGTCTTATTACGCTGTGTTACTTAACTTGTATATATAGAGTATACATAAGAGTTTGCAGTAACCTGTTTCTCCAGGATTTCCAGTTTGAATGGATTTAAACTCAAACTATGAGATTACGTAAATGACTTAGAAGATTGCAGAATAAACTGAGTGTAAATTACAGGAAGCTCTATCAGATGGTGAAATAATTTTTAAAGAGTCTTTTGGTCCTTGGCTCAAATTCAATAAGTACTGTTTGTATACCAAGATATGTGAAATGTAAATGTTGTAGGTTATATTTCACTCTTGTAGCTATGAAAATGTAGAACAGAGATAGCTTGTACTACTGAGTTAACAAAAGTTATACTAAAGTATCCTGTTAAAAAGTATACAGAGAGGTAAGCTCATTGCTGTAACCCCTTTCAGATTGAAGTGTGCTGATTTTTGTATGTATTTTATATATATATATATATATTCTGCAAAATAATATGTGTAGATATATATATATATATATATAAAACGTACGTATAAAATGGCCTAACGCAGACATCCATTGTATTGCAGTTATGAAATGAAGACATTTCGGAAAGAACATTGTATCATAGTTCATGAATTTGCAGTGGATCTTTGTTCCTTTTTACTGTGGTATTTTAGAAATGAGTCTCAAGTTTGAAATTAGATCTGCCAAGTTGGAGTTTCGCTGCTTCAGCTTTGCACTGGGTGTCCGAATAAACCAGTATGAATGTAGTATTTGCCCTTTGTGAAGCAGCTACACCCCAACAGATAGGAGGAAAAAAAAGAAAAAGAAAGAAAAAAAAAAAGAAAAGAAAAAAAAAAAGAAAAAAAAAACCTAGAAAGAACTATTTCAAGTTTATCTTTTTGTATATGAAAATAAACAATAAATTACAAATGATTGCTTCTGTTGTTGCTGCGACGTTAAAAAAAAAAACACATCACTGCTGCTTGGTAATGCTGTTGTCATCTAGCTGGAGTATTTCCTTCTTATAGAAGGACCTTTCGGTGTTTCAGTGGTGTCTGCTGCTAAATCACTGTAGAGGCCTCAGCCTCTCCTCATGGTTTGCAAACTGCTCTAAAGGGAAGAAGGAATTAGCTCGGATAGCTGTGTCCTTTCAAGTGTGTTGCCTCTTGTAGCACCGTGGTAACAGTGCTTGCCATACCCAGGGAAGAACAGTTCAAACAGTGTTATGTGTATGCTCAGTTGTTCCAATAGCAAGCCCAGTCGTTCAGCTACAGCTGGCAGTGATGGGAGTTAAGCTCAATGCCGGGACTTTGTATTCTAGTGTCTTCTGCCAGCCCTCAGCAAAAGGTGAGCATTGGAGCTGGGACTGGAGCAGAACTTCCACTCATCACCTCCGGGCATCCAAGAAGTTTGAGTTAAGACAGAGGTGCCTAGATCTCAAAAAATATTGCAAGAAGTAATTAAAAACTGAGCTTCTTAACGTTCTCCCAATGTGGTGAGCTATGTAATTCCCAAAACATGAGGCAGAAAGGTATGACACTTCCAACGGAAGCACAGCTGGCCTTCCCCCAGCATAAGAAAGACGTGGAGCTGTTCTGGTGTGGGTTCAGAGGAGGCCACAAGGATGCTCAGCCCGCTGGAACATCTGTGCTATGAAGGAAGTTTGGGGGAGCTGGGCTTGTTCAACACGGAGCAGACAAGGCCTCACTGTGGCCTTCCACTACTTGAAGGGAGTTGATAAGCAGGAGGGGGGAGTGATTTTTAACATGGTCTGATAGCGACAGGACAAGGGGGAATTGGCATTAAACAAAAGGAGGGGAAATTTAGGTCAGATATCAGGAGAAAATGCTTTACTCAGGGGGCAGTGAGGCACTGCTGACCAGAGAGCTGGAGGTGCCCGGGCCAGGCTGGGCAGCCTGAGCTGTGGACAGGCAGCACACAGCAGGGGTTGGAACTGGGTGGGTTTCAAGGCCCCTTCCAACCAAACTATTCTATGATCCTTCGAGCAAGTGAATTTAGGTTGGATGTTGGGGGGAAGTTCTTTACTAGGAGGGTGGTTAGGCCCTGGAACAGGCTGCCCAGGGAGGTTGTGGATGCCCCGTCCTTGGAGGTGTTCAAGGCCAGGTTGGACGGGGCCCTGGGCAACCTGATCTAGTGAATGTGTGTGTTTGGTGGCCCTGCTAGGCAGGGGGGTTGGAGCTACATGATCCTTGATGTCCCTTACAACCCGGGTCATTCTGTGATTCTGTGAATGGGGGGAGGTCCTAGACGGAAACCGTCATATATTGGTGGTTTCCGTTGCTAAACTGGTCAGTTTTGGGGTTTTTTTTTGGCTTCTTGGGAGGGGATGCTCGTAGAAGAGGAAAACCTAGCACTAATCTGACTGTTTAATTTCCTGCTGCGTTACTCCTCTGCGTTATTTACAGCTCTCCAGGAACTCCCTTTCTTCCTCGTTACCGGCGCGCTGCTGTGGCGGAGTGGAGCTGAGCTGACACTGCCACGGCGGGCAGACAGAGGGCGCTGTAGCGCAGCACCGCCTCCCTCTGTCCCTCCGCCATGGCGGCTGTGCCCCGCCACCGCCGCTTCCTGGGCGGCTTCATCTGCGGGGCCGCGGCGGGCGCCGCTGCGTCGTGCTGGGCCGCGTGGCGGCTCCTCCGGAGCCAGAGCCAAGCGGAGCCGGGCCCCGAGCGAGCCCTGCCCGAGGGTAAGAGCTGTGGGCTGAAGGGAGCCCGCAGCGCTCCCCTCGGAGCGGCCTTCTTCGGCTGGTGGGGCTCAGCGTCCCTGGAGGCGTTGCAAAGCCGTGGGGATGTGGCACTGAGGGCAGTGGGCACGGTGGGGTGAGTCGGGTTTATGTTATTCTGGCAGTCATCTCAAGCAGTTTCCTGTACAGCACGTTTATAACCACGGAGGTGCACCTCTTGCTGATCTTCTGATCACGTTTCATCTTCTCGTTGCTTTCTGTTTATTTTTCTCCTTAGAGCCAGTAGAAGAGTCTCTGCTGGAAAAATACGGATTCCCTGAAGCTGGAACAGAGACCAGATGCTACACAAATCACGCTCTGTCTTATGACCAGGCAAAGCGGGTGCCTAGATGGGTGATTGAACATATTTCAAAGCAGAAGATGTTGGGTACGTGGGTCTTTATTTCATTTATGGTGCCTGGAATGAGATTTGCAATCTACAGAAGGTGGGCCCATGAACGTGCTGGGAGGGAAAAAAAAAAACCTGTCGTGATCTCTGGATATGGATTTTTCTACCCATTCTGAATCCTGCAAGAGGCAGTGGGCCTCTGGGTGGGTGTCAGCTACTTTACACTGTTAAGGTTGATGTTGATAGTGAAATTAAAAGAGGTATGGCACTTCTTTTGCTTGTTTGCATTAGTCTGGTATTGCACATCGCAGTGTCCCGAGGCCTACAAGACACATTCAGCTCAAGGGTTGCATGTGAAAGGGAGTAATGAAGAAGAGGTGGGAGTCAGTCTTTTCTCAGGCGATGGCTTCAAATTGTGCCAGGGGATGTGCAGGTTGGACGTCAGGAAATGCTTCTTCTCAAAAAGAGTGGTGATGCAGTGGCACAGGCTGCCCACAGAGGTGGTGGAGTCACCATCCTTGGAGGTGTTCCAAAACACCTCCAGGTGATGTGGCAATGAGGGAACGTGGGCCAGTGAGCATGGTGGGGATTAATACATGGTTAGATGAGATGATCTTGGAGGTCTCTTCCAACCGGAATGATTATATGATTCTAAGAACTACAGCTACTTTCAGTGAGGAGTTCTGTGAAAGTCAGCACCAGATCGGCATAGCTGTGTCAGCGTAAACACTCTAAGACATGTTGCAGGAACAAAGCTTCCATCTGTTCAGAATGAATGCAAAGAAAACGAAGCTGAGAATTAAACTTTCCTCATCTGATTCAGACCTGCAAAGTTCAGTCTTGTCGCTGAAGTTCTCAGAATTGCTCTCTCTTCCTTAGCTCATCTAGTTAGTTCAGTGGGCCAGTCTGTGTCAGCTGAGGTAGTGCCCCACATGAGTCAATGCCTGTAATAGCTAGACAGTTTTGTCTATAGGTCTTGAAGAGGTTTGCTTAGCATGGGAAGAAGAGATGAATGTGTGTTTGAGATTAAAATGGAGCAGAGGGCATCAACAGTTACAATTGTTCAGAGCCAGATAATGCATACCTACTCCCTGCAGTCATTACCTACTTCCCTGCAGTTCTGCTCTGTTTTCTTATGTGCATTATCTAATACACTCTGCCTCGTTCTTTATGCAAGACAAATGCTCAGTGATTTTTGCTGTCAGAGCTGAATGAAATATGAATGGCATGCAGTCGTTATAAATTAAGTTTATAGCATTAGTTCAGTTTTTATGCAGCAAATATTAATAATGGAGATAACTGTGTAATTGTAAAATGTTTTATGGAAGCTGTAGCTCTCTAAATATATCTTAATCATTGTCTTGAAATTACCTTTCAAAATTAAAATGGTGATCCTGAAAATATTTATGGCCAACCCCTAAGTAGCATCGATTCCACTTCTTTCTGAGAAGAAAGCAGTAATTCCAGGCTTACTTTCGAGTGGGACTTAACAGTCAAATTGTTAAAATGCTTTCCAAGTGATCAGGTGCAGCAAACAGCAAATTGAAGTTAAACATCTCGAGGCATTCCGCTCAAGATTTATATTTGATAACTATTGAAACGGAGATTTGACACATAACTCAATGTTGTATTTGCCACAAAATCATTGTGTTTTTAGATTATGTGATGGGGAGAAAATGAAAAAAGAAGAGAAGTGAGAGCTCCTTCCTTGTATCTCAAAAGATAGGTGGCATCAAAAGACTCTGGCATAGTCATTTGTGTGCATTTCATCCATATATCTGGAGAGGCATCACAGGAATCCTGGAGAGGAACAGGAGAGCTCTTCGCTTAGTTCTATGCATGTGATGAAGAAGTAACAATGTTCTTTTGAGTGGGTTAATTTCTTTTAACAACTGTAACTTTCTTGAAACACAGCCATTTTACTTCCAGGCTAGACTTGAAAGGAGAAGAAATGCTTGTAGTTTGTTCAGGCGTTAAAATGGAACTGCTGAGGGTCTGCGTATCTTTGCAGTCCTAAAGAGAGTTTCTGTACTGGTTTATATCTTTAACGGTCTTACCTTTAACGTTCATCTGCCTTTATGATAAGGCTGAAGTATTTTGCTTTTGTTTATCTCTGTAAAGCAGAAAGCATGGTAGTGAGTCTGTATCAGGGAAAATAGGGAAGAGTTGTGGGGAGGAATGTAGAACTGGAGCAGAGATCCGTGAGGAGAATCCTCCTCTTCTATGTTTGAGGAGAAAAATACTTCATTTAGAATCAGTTCAATGGGTTGAGTCCTTAAATGTGGGTGGTTTGGGGAGGTGTTTGTTGTTAACCTAATGATAACAATTGAGTGTGTTATTCCTTAGGCAGCGCAGACCGAAGGCACTGTAAATTCCGACCAGATCCTAACATCCCTCTGATGTTCAGTGCTGTCAATGAAGACTACCTTGGGAGTGGGTGGTCACGAGGACACATGGCACCAGCAGGAGATAACAAATTTTCAACAGTAGGAATTTTGTATTATTATTTTTTTTTAACCGTGGGGTTTCTTTTTTTCTGTCAGAAAGGGTCAGATGACCCTTAGAAATGATGTATCGTGTTCTGTTTGCTGTTTGTTGTGTGATGGGATATGGTCTCTTTGTTGAAACACAGATCTCAACTTGGACTCTTTTTGACCTGAGTGCTGTAGGATGCTCTCTGCGTACTTTGGGTGTCTAAATTGAGTGCCCTAATCGTCCTGTGATGACACACCTCTCTGCATTGAATCAGACCTAGGTTAGCATGTCTGGCAGAGATGATAAATGTCTTGTACTGTATAGTGTTGAACAAGTCTCCCCATCCTCTTGTATGTCACATTGTCAGTGTAACGAAGGTGAGAACGTTCACCAGCCGAACAACAAAAGTATCCCCTCTGAAGCTCTGGTTAAAGGGAGACACGAAAAGATGACTTCATTTTGGCCAACAGGTGTTGAAGCATTTAAGACTAGATTGGGCAATGCAAATGTACCGTTAAGTACTATCCCACATTGGCAAGAGGATTGACTGGGTGATTTACAAAGCTTTTTCCTTTCTGGCAGTGTGCACGAGTTAAATCAGAACCTTCTTTTGCCGTAGTTCTTTCAGTCTATAAAATGTCTTCACCTGCCGTTTGTTTGAGTTGTAAGAAAGGCATGCCCTAATGCCTTGGCTGCCGAACAAAGCAGCTTGGATTTATTGGATCCTCTTGTGAAATGTGCCTAATGCAGGCAATTTGTCAATTAAGTAGCAGTTTGAATTTGTATTTCTGCTCTGCACTCTGGGGCGCAGTGACAGCACAGCGGCGTGGGGTGGGTGAAAGATCCACTCATTTTGTTCCTCCTGGAAGTGTCCTTGTGTGGTTATTTGTGATACCTGGGGTTTCTAGCAGGTGAGCTAACTGGGCAGGATGATCCTCTTCCTGGTTTGAAGTGCACTGACGTAATACAGTCTTCCCAATACAAGCAGTGTTATAAAACCTTAATTCCACAGCTCAGTCAGTGCAGATAGTGTTCGCCTGTTATTCTAAGCAGTTCTGTCAGCCCCTTTGCTTTGATGAAGAAGTATCTGAAAAGCATTGACAAGCATAGAACCTACGAAGATTCTGGGTTAAGGTTTTGGATTGTTTTCTCCCATATTTTCCTGTGTGTGTGTAGCTGTTGAGCCCTCTTTTTTTTGCACTTAGGATATGCACCTCTTAGTCCAAATCTGTTTTTCTAGATATTCTGACTTAGGTTTTTTATGTTGATATTGTTAAGAGTGAACTACGTAGAAATGGTTTGTGATCCAGAAGCTTCGAAGATGTATTTACAGCTCAGATGTTTCAATGAAATGATGCTACTTTCTTTCTTTACGCAGAGAGCTATGGCTGAAACGTTTTACCTCTCTAACATCGTGCCTCAGAACTATGAAAATAATGCTGGATTTTGGAACAGGTGAGAAGTTACTTAGAAGAGAACTAAGTGAAAAGCATCAGGCCGAAATGTTGCGCTTATAAAGCTTCCTCATGCCAAAGTATTCTAAAGCATTTTATGGGCTATCTGTAGAGATCATGTCAACCATCTCTGTGTATTCAGAATACAATTTATTCTGTCTGATGTGGGTGAAGTTACCAGGTTTGACTTCTCTGTCCTTAAGGAAAGCTCAGTAAAAGTAAAGAAGGGGTTTAGATGTTTAGTTCTAGTTTTAATCTCTCTCCCCTCCCCTGCCCCCCAGAAAGGAGCACTTCCATTATCAGAGTACAAGGACGTCTGTTCACTTTGAATAGAAGAACTGAGTACACCCTCCCGAGCTGTGACTGCTTGAGGTCACAGCTCAGGTGTTTGTTGGAATGCTGGCTTCCAAGGGGCTGTCAGACGAATTTCTCTGTGTCTTGTGAACGCTGGCTGGATCAGCTTTGAGGTGAAGTGAGTGGAAGATAAATATTACCTTTCTCTGTGTAAGATTTTTATTCTTTCCTTCCCTGGAGCAGAAAAAAAACCCACACTAATAGAACTAGAAGTCATTCTGTGCTTCTCGTGTAGGACTTAGAAAGCGAAGACTTGGAAACAAGAGAGGAAAACAATGAATTTTACAAGGTTTGCTCAAGGGAAGGTTAGCAAAACTATGTGCAGCATTGTACTAAAAGTCTATTAAAAATGCATCACCGTTCAACAACACACTGCATTCTGATTTTACAAGAATGCATATAAAATCATATGAGGCATTCAGTAAGGTTGTACTATTTTATAGACAAATGAAATGCAATAACGTTTTAAGAGATGGTTTTTGTATTATTTTAACACCCTGAGTATTTGAGCATAAGATTTCCTTATACCAAAGCTAGGTGTTTGAACCAGTTTAGGGCTGGAATCACTCTTTATTTCTCTTGAGCAGAATCAGTGCCTGATCAGGAAATAATGGGGAGCGTTTCAGAGTTTCCCCTGGCACTGTCAGCCCCACAATTTAAGCTGCTGTTAGCACTTTCTGCCAACATCAGGGCCTTATCCCCACAATTTAAATCCACAAAACAGGTATTCATGTCATTTGTTTTGCCAGTTGCTTGCTTTAATGCTGTGTGGTTTTAAGAATACTGTGTGTCACGTGTTGTATCCTTCCTGGCTTTAGTACTCTCTTCCTTTCTCTATTTTTAATTCCTTGCTTCTTGAATTGTCTTCTGAGGTGCAGACAGCTTAGTTAGTTTAACAGTCTGTTGCTTTTTGAAGTGGTGTTTGCCCTCCAGCCATGTGTTTTTTTGCTGCTTTTCCCCTTTCCAGCTCTGATTCTTCTGAGTCTGTGGTGAGCTGACTCTATTTACTAACCTGGTTAAGCTGAATCACGTTTGGTTGGTTACCTTTCTACAAGATTAGAAGATTGGATCAGCTGGAGAGCTGAATGCCACAGCAGATGTGGAAGATGTAGCAGGACTGTTCAGGTGGGGCAGGCAAGCGGAGCAGTATGAAAGGAGAGAGAGCAGGACTGTGTCTTTCAGGAAGCTATCAGATAGTAAGCTGTTAGATTCATTTGATGATGTGGTCTAACTGCACCTTAGTATTTACTCCTCGTTCTTTGTCTTACCAATAGGCTGATTTCTTTCTGTTGTGTTGTTTCGCTGCCATTTTCTGTCTTGAGTGCATTTTTGTGATCACTGTTGTCTGATCTCTGTCCCTGTTGCTGCTACCAGCAGTCAGTTCCCTTGTTGCATTTATTCCTCTTCTTTCCTTATGCTCGGTGCTGTTTGTATTGCCACCTGGTCAGGCAGCCAGGAGAGCTGAGTGCTTGGAAGCAAAGCTGATGACAGCAGAAAAAACATAGCTTGTGGTCAGTGCCTTGGCTTATCACACAGCAGTTCACTATCACCAAGGAAGGAAGGTCTCGTTCCTGCTCGTTCTGCTTAGTGTGAGTTCAGTTAACTCAGTGTCTGGTTTTACTCAGGGGTATGAACAGATGAGGAGTCCTGAAGGTGGCCCAATGACAGGTGTGAAGAGCAGGAGGGAGAAGGAGATGAAACTCTTAATGTGACTTTTGTAGTGTTTGGGATGTTAGATAATAGAGAGGCTATAGTCTCCCATTTTATAAAACATAGGTGTGATCCAGAAGCACCTTTTTATTTGGAGGAGTGTTTTATTCTGTAAATTATATTTATAATATAAATTAGCTGGTTTAGAAAACAAAAACAATGTTACTATTTCAGGAAGAACTACTTAACTTTTAATTGCTTTCATGCAAACAGCATTAAATAGACACGGCAAAGAGGGCTGCTAAGATGATCCTCTGATGATCCATCTGAGGCCGGAGCACCCCTCCTATGAAGAAAGGTTGAGGGAACTGGGCTTGTTTAGCTTAAAGAAGAGAAGGTTCCAGGGTGACCTCATTGTGGTCTTGCAGTATTTGAGGGTAGCGTATAAACAGGAAGGGTACAACTGTTTATGAGGGCGGACAGTGATAGGACAAAGGGGAATGGTTTTAAACTGAGACAGAGGAGGTTTAGGTTAGATATTAGGAAGAGGTTTTTCACCCAGAGGGTGGTGATGCACTGGAACAGGTTGCCCAAGGAGGCTGTGGATGCCCCATCCCTGGAGGCATTCAAGGCCAGGCTGGATGTGGCTCTGGACAGCCTGGTCTGGTGGTTGGTGACCCTGCACATGGCAGGGGGGTTGAAACTGGATGATCTTTGTGGTCCTTTTCAACCCAGGCCAGTCTATGATTCTACAGAAAGAACTGTCTGTTGCAGGGTATTGATTCCTTGGGGGGATCACACCAGTGCAGTAATGTGGTAGAGCCGTTTGAACTAAGAATCTCACTGTTTAACAAATGTGTTTCAGAATGGAAATGTATTGTCGGGAATTGACAGAAAGGTTTGAGGATGTTTGGGTGGTATCTGGACCTCTGACCTTGCCTCAAACAAGCGATGATGGAAAGAAGAGTGTTACATACCAGGTAGGTATGTATGCTGCTGGGTTAGCAGTGATTACACAACGCACGTGCTCCACTAAAGACAGTTTCAAAAGCAGCCACTTGTTGATACCCCATATGCATCACTTTAAATCTCAGTTGCAGAGACCCGTCTATGAATATCAGCATCATTTACAAGACCTCATTCATTTGGGAGGCGTTAGGTGAATACGGTGTAACTGCTGATCCAGGATATTGGTACCTTCCCATTTTTATTACTTGCTTTGAATACTCTGAAGATTTGCATTTTGTTGTGCACAGGCTCTAGAAACCATCGCTGACAGACAAATGGGAGAGGCTATCATGTTGAGAGGTGAATTCATTGTTACTTGTCTCGATTTAGTTTTTATAAGCATGTGTTCACACATCTGAAGGATATGAGCATAGTAGGGTTTTAAAAGGACCTTAGTACACTCTTCTGCCCGTACTGTACTGACATATTATTGTTGTTTGCAGTTGCTAGATGCTAGCTGGTGTAATGCAAATAATAACTACAGTGTTTTGCACCTCTTGAAAAAACACTTTGCCTTGAAAATAAGTATTCAGATTAACAGCAGCTTCAGCTTGCAAGTGATACATCTGTCCAGCCCATTCCCTAAGGAGCAATGAATGAGCTTGCTTCTATAAAAAAAAAAACAACAAAGAGAAAAAAGCAAAACATAACAACCCTGTTTCAAAGGCATGTGAGAGTTGCAAAAGGAAGAGATGTTGATATTTTAATGCTGGCTTGTTCAGCTCTAAGATTTAGGCACTCTTTCTCCAGTGTCAATGTACAGTTGATTTCTGTTTGGCTGTGCTTGGAAGATGGTTGGGAAAGAATCTAATTTTTAATGCTCACTTTTAGGTTTTTCTTTCTTTTAAATCTATCCCATGTATCACCCACACGTCTGTAACCTTGACCGTGATGAAATCACAGCTTTGGTTTTTGTTTTGTTCCAGTGTTTGGTTTTTTGTCTGCCTTGCTTGCTTGTTTGTTTCTCAGGCAGTCATATGTTATGCACATAAAAGTACAGTGGTGATAATGCATCCTTTTCATACCTGGTGGCAGTTCCAAACTTCAGCTCTCGCTGCAGCCTTGTGAGGAAAGTGACAACTGTGCTCACTGTCAGGTGGATAAATAAGAAGTAGCTGGGGGATATGTCCAACGTCGTGTAATAAGTTAGTGGCAAAGCTGACTCCAGTCTGGCTTTAGTTCCTTGCCACCTAAAGGAGAGAAGGCTGATTTTGCTACTGCCTATGATACTTAGCAGTCCTTGACCTTGTATGTATTGGTTGTCAGATCCTTCCATAAGGTGCTTAATTAACTAGTGCAGCAGAGAACCATCCATATTCAATCTTTTTCTTTGGGTTTTGGCCTTATTTAAGGCTTACTGCTGTTGAAGGACGCATCAGCGCACAAAGGAGCTGAGTGCGTACTGGTAACAGAATGAGGTATGTGGCAAAAGCACAGGAGGAGATGTTCTCTTTCAGCAATGTTGAGCTGAGCGTTTGGCTGACTGTTGCGTGGAATGGTACCCTAAGAGTTCCCCAGACTTGTGCAGAGCTTGCCGGAATCGTCTCCCTTGTAGTTGTCAGGGTATTACATTTGTTTTTGTCCTTAAAAATGCATATTACTGTTACGTTGAGCTGAAAATCCTGAGCTGACTTGGAAAAGTTATAGCTGAAGATGATTTTCCTGGAAGCAGTTGAATCATCTATCAACTGCGCCTGTGTACTGATTCGATTTAATCTTGGTCATCTTTCTCTACTTTTTCTCTGGAGAAAGTGTTTGCTTAGGTTACATTCTCTGAAAAATGATGGTGGTTCTACATTTGGGTTTTGAAATGTAAATGTTAGTGTTCTGCAGGTAAAAATAAGGGCAAGCACTGCGTCTTACTGCCTTTATTCATAGTAACTCGATAGTAGGATACTGTGATAGCAGTGGCACAGAATGTCCGTGCCGCTTTGATTATCGTACCGTTCTGTTCTTGTCTTCATCATCTCTGGGTTTGATGACAACTCTGATCTTTTATGAATGTTTTTATCAGTTTTGGTTTTAATATAAACTACGAAGTGAAGTTCAGTGTGGAATTGAAATCGGTGGAATGATCAGATTTGTGTTTTCATTTCACCATTCGGCCACATTCATAAATCCTTCAGTCATCTCCCTAGGGTGAAATTCATTCCTTAGATTGATTTGCGTTTGAGCTGTATTTAAGAACAGATAATGGAAAAGTTCAATGTTGAATCTGTGGCGGGGTGGTATGTGTACGTGTGGGGTGTCGTTTTAAAGACTCCATTATTTGAGTTGGACCCTCTTGGAGTACACTCCTAAGCGTGAATAAATACAGACTGAGAATGGTTTTGTTACTTTGAAAGTTCCTTTGTTTGCCATAGAAGTTCTCTTTTAGGAAGTGCTCAGGGTGGAAAGGTATGGGTTTTTTTTTTTTCCCCTCTCTATATCATCACACAATCTAAGAGCAAACTTAACCTGTCAAAGCACTGGAGAGAAGTTCTTTTCAAGCATACCTCAGGTGTAATTGTCATTGATTTTGGTAGTCTGCCCCAAACCAAGAACCTTTGGGTGTTTCAGCAGAATAGGAGGGGGACGCAGCTCTTAGTCGTCGTCCAGGAGTGAACTGTGTTAGGTTCAAACAAATGACTTAGAAAAGGAAGGCTTTTAGTCCTCATTCTTTCGGCTTATGAAGCTGATGTGGGAAGGTGTCCTTTTTCTTTGTATGTGCTGTTTAAGGAGAGTGCTGTGGTATACGTGAAAGTACTGAAATTCACAACATATAACCTGTCGACGTAACTTAAGGCTGAGCTCCTTTCTGATGTTTTTCTCCTCCTTCAGGACCAGACCTGTGGAAAAAGGAAAACTGCAGTGAGTGTGTCTGCATTGATTTGTTTCAGATCCTCTGTTCAATCACAGTTTCCTTGTTTTTGGCTAAAGAAGTGAGGAAATGTGTATCCGTGGCTTTACAGGCTGGTGTTTTTCTCATCAGACATCCAAAAAGGTTATTTTTAGATCACTATAGAGGAAAAACAGAGCATCGGTCATGGCATTGTTCCCAGTTCCTGCTTGGACTCTGGTACCGTTTGCTGTTTAATTCCAGAAAGGGAATTAACCTTGAACTCCTTAGATGCCAACGTTGTTCTATCTATTGGCTGAACTTGCTGTATCCTCAGATATGTTCTGTCATTTCATCTGTCATTTCATCTGTCTCCAGCAGTGGCTTTTATTGCGTAGAGTAGATTGATGACTGTGCTTGGTATCTGAGAAATACATTTTTTAGAATATATGTAAAATAGAACGCCAACAGGAAAAATCTGTTCTGTGTCATTGGAGAGGCAGATGCAGGTTTTTTGTCTTTGTCCAGATCAAATCAAAATGACAGCGTCTCATTTTATACATTACTCTTCCCCATTGACTGTCGCTTCAGTGATTTTTCTCTGTCAGCAGATTTGGAGATTGAAATACAGATTCTGCAGTAATTCTACTGGGTCGTGCTCAACTTCTTACCCTCTTCTCCCCCTCTGCCATCATAGTAAACATTAAGAAAGAGTTTGCAATGCTTGACGAGGGGAAGTACCATTTATATGTTTATGTTTATTGTTTGAAGAAGACATTTTCTTCTACTTTTTAGTGATACCTTGCGCTCATATTAATTTTCAAAACGGAATAACTGCTTTCCTGGGCTGGACAGGGGGGTTGCACAGCAGCTGTACCAGAAGGTACACTTACTTGTCACCTATTGCTGTGGCAAAGAAGTCAGTGGGAAACACAGTGCTCCTCTCAAACAGAAGATGCTACTTATGGTTTTCCCTAGTCAAGAAGTAGCAGAGATTCTCTCCTAGCTAACATAGCATGTGGGAAGCAACTTTTGTTAAAGGTGGAAATAAGCCTGGGGACTGTTGAGATTTGTTGGCTGCTCTAAATGGACTCAGGGCTATGCAGACCCCTTCTGGACGTTGTCCTGGTACGTACATCCCATAAAACTTACATTCAGAGGCCTAGATCTTGGGTCAGCTGGTGTCAGTGACTAGAGCTGTCTCAGCCCTAAATTTAGACATGATGTACAGTACTAGACATCAGGTTAAGATGGGAGGAGCAGAGACATCAAAGGTGCAGGATAGATTTACGGGGTTGCTTTCATTTAGCACCATATCCCTCCTGAAGGTTCTTTGGTTATAGGAAGAGTGCGGTGTTAGGGGCTGTAGTGGGCTAGGCGTTAATTCATGTGAAGTATAACCTGAATGGATTGTGTGGGGGCAGTAGTCTCGTCGTCACGTAAATACGGCATTGGAATGCCTATACACACGCTCTATTTAAAAGAAAAAAAAAGTAGAGATGAATTTTAATGCTGTTATTAGGCACAGTTTTTCTTTTCCTTACAATCTCTTGTCCCTTTTTTTTCCCTTTCTTTTTGAGATCGCTGACTGATTTGGCAGTGGCAGTCAGGCCATAACAAGGTTTCCTGAAATGCTCACATGTGGGGAAGTTGGGGCCGTGAATTGCTGTAGCAGTTTGTTAATGTGTTGTTTGTTTTTTTTTTTAATCTGTTTTCTGTATTGCTGGGTCTGCCTTCATACCTCTCAATTCTCCTCATTGCTATCTGATGGAAGTTCCGTCACAGATTGAGGAAAAAACACTATCAAACAGAATCAGTGCTGCCTAACACAAATCCGGAATGAATCAGAGTGAAGGCAGTTAATGCTGCAGCAACGATCAACTAAGCAGAATTGAGTTGATAGCAGTCAATCTGTGTCGATGCAGAATTTAATAGCAAACTTTAGTAAAGCTCCTGTTTGTCAAACGTGAGGTGGTATCAGCAGCGGTGATGCTCCATTGCCTGCTCAGCATCATGCCATACGTTAACAGCTGAAACAAAGCAAAGCTTTATTCAGAGAGAGAGCTGCAGTTTTGTTTTGGGTGACAGGAATGATGCCCTTGGAATTTTACTTCAAGAAATGTGGCAGAATCTTAGTTTTCTTAATGGCCAGATGCAGTGTTCTGTGGGGAATTGGGTGTTTGCTTGTTTCCAGTCTTGTGGTATGGTGGCTTTGTTCTAAACTCTGGTTATTACGCAGAGAGGCAGTGGGGAGAAAGTGGTTACTGGAGTGCAGAGGGAATTTTTGGAGCTATCACTTTAATGCATGTGATGTTGGGATGCTCTGATGCAACGTCTCTTCTGTGTGTGCTGGCAGTTAAATCATGATTGAACGTGATTTCTGTTTACCAGGTTCTACAGGAATCTCAGATAATTGCCAACCCAGTGCTGGCGCTCACTGATAAAAGACAAATCCCTTTGGCTAATTTTCTTCGTGGCTGATTTTCGTTCTGTAGTCACTAGGTGGCAAAATACTACTTTGAAATTCACGAGTCCTTTCTTTTTAAAGATAGCTGCCCAGAATGGTAAGAAACCTGTAACTAAGTGCACTATGAAAGTAAAATAAGAGAACTTTTGTTTTAAAATTTGGAATAAGAGCAACAATTCTGCTATTCTTATAAGTGTTCTACTATAACGCTGTTCATGTAAAATGGAATTTACTTTCCCATAAAACCCAAACTGTCTCTTTTAGGGACTCCTTCTTCCCGTCTGATTGGCCCTATGAAAGTGCCGTTATTTAATGCCATAAGCTTAAATGATGTCGTTGGCAAATGGCTTCATTCTTCGTTGTGTTACCTTAGCACTTTGCAGATATCAGATTTGTCCTTCTTCCCGTTTAAAGAACACATCCTACAGGCGTGAACAGTTAAATGATTAGGTCAAAATTATGCAGGAAGCCAGTCTTAGGAAGAATCCCCATCGAGAGACTTAAGTATGAGGCTGAATTTACCAAAGCTTAGTGAATTCTCTCTGTTCTGAGAAATCTTGTTGCTTCTGCCTTTATATTTGTCCTTTGTGAGCTCCTTAAGCCTGTAGAACTTCTAACCAACATGTTCCTTGTTTTAGCAATGTGCAAACATCTCCAGATGTCAGGAATTGCACGCATTTTAATAGCCCGTTCTTGTGACCACTGTCCACACTTAATTGGGAATAACACTGAGCATAACAAATTTTTACACACTTGCGGAATGTTAGTAATAAAAAAGAAAGAAGCACCGTGCCAAATATGACATTATCGTAATGTTGCGGTGTTAGATGACACCAATCCAGTGGGAGAGCTTCAGCCAACACGAGATCACCAAGGAAAACAAGAGCAAAGCAAAACCAAAGGGAATGAGCAGAGCGGCTCCAAGAGGTTAGAACAATAAACAAATAGCAAACAAAAAAAGAAAAGTAGTATCTGAAATCTCACTTCAGTGTCCCAAATGATGATGGGGAGGGATATTTTTAAAAGAGAACTCAAACTAAGAGTGTTTTTGTTTTTGTTGTTCTTTCTTTTTCTTGTCTTGTGGCAAAATAAAAGATTTAGCAAAGTTAGATGATCAGAGGGCTGGGGCATCTCTCCTATGAAGAACGGTTGAGGGAGCTGGGCTGGTTTAGCTTGGAGAAGGCTTTGGGGACACCTCATTGTGGCCTTCCAGTACTCGAAGGGAGCGTATAAACAGGAGGGGGAACGGCTGTTTAGGAAGGTGGATAGTGATAGGACAAGGGGGAATGGTTTTAAACTGAGACAGGTGAGGTTTAGGTTGGATATTAGGAGGAAGTTTTTCACCCAGAGGGTGGTGACGCACTGGAACAGGTTGCCCAAGGAGGCTGTGGATGCCCCATCCCTGGAGGCATTCAAGGCCAGGCCGGATGTGGCTCTGGGCAGCCTGGTCTCGTGGTTGGCAACCCTGCACATAGCAGGGGGTTGGAACTGGATGATCATCGTGGTCCTTTTCAACCCTGGCCATTCTGTGATTCTATTCAAGTTTTGCAGGAATAAAGAAAACTCTCCCTGTGGTCCGTTCTCAGTGTGGAGTGAAAGCACGTGGGACAGCAGTGATTTTCAGTATGCCATAGCTGTATTTTTCTAGGCTGTATTAGCTCGTGAGGTAGTTTTGAGTCATGTATACTATTAAAAAACTTGCTCTTTTCCAGCTGGAACAGGTAGCAGTTGTGGGCATTGATTGCTGAAAGATCGTGTGCTGCCTGTGGGTAGACTGGCATAAATCAAAGTCAACATCTGTGCATGGGCAATCTTAACCTATTTTCTCTTCTGTTATAATAGGGGCATATGCGTTCTGCCCGTTTGGCATGCATCAAGATAAATGAGTGGTGCAGGTCAAAGAAGTGATTCAGACCACTGTAGTTGGGTAGGAAAATCCTCTAGGTGGCAATAGGAAATGATTCGTTGAGCTTGCTTTTCTTACCTGTTGCTTCAGCTGCAAACTTCACTTCTCCAGAATCACACTGTTGGGCTGTGTATGGGGGACATCTGTGTACTCCTCTGCACCTTCTGTATCTACTCCAATAGAAAAGCAGATTGTGATGTATTGCAGAGCATGATGATGTAAATACTGCTGTGTGCTTGACATCTATTTTAACAGGAATCGTTGGCAACATAGATTATTGGAGATGGGTTCTGTGTGAAATTTACATATGTGATGAACTTCAGGAAAAAGAAACCAGCCAATACAGTTAATCTTTGTCAGGCATCCTCTGTTTTCCTTCCTTGATGGTATCCCCTACCAGCAGAACATGCTGGGGGCAGAGCTACAGCCATTTGGGGAAGGAAAAGATGCCATTGTGGACTCCAGCCTTTGGCAGACTGGAATTTGTCTTAATCACTTTAACAGTATTAGAACTTAGCAAAATAATGGCAGGAGTAGATTATTGCTTTTCAGAGGATTGGGATAAAGCCTGTGCACTATTTAAATTTTATTTAAATTCTCAAAAGAGAACTTGTGTGGAACTGAAGTTCATAAATTACCTGTATGGCCATTGCCTGTATACAGCAGAGTTCTATTTAGAGCTGCTTTTCTCCAAAGGCCAACCCTTCCTTTTTCTCAAACTAGTTCTCTTCCGTTCTTTTCTTCCTTTCTTCATATACTGTGCATAAATGTGCATTATTTTGCATAGAATATATATATTTGCATAATATTACATAAGCACGGGGTCTGTTTTCCCTTAACACCCACTCCAGGCATTCAGCATTTCCATTTCATACCTAAGTATTCTATGTGCGGCTCTATTCATTCCCCAGCCTTTCTATCCACCCACTCAGTCCTCAGACTCAATCCCCTGTTCCCTCTGCTAGTTCACTCAACACACACTCACCTGTTTGTTTTACATATGCCATATATCCCCTAATTGGAGACAATCATTGCACCTCCGTCTTCATTCTTCTCTCTTCCTATTGTCTTTTGTGCAACAGACAGAAGATGCTGGTTTGCATATGTGAGGTGTTGGGAAGGGGAGAGGGGGCAACTAAGGGGGACCTAGGATGTATACATGTACTCATAGTGGGGAAAAAAAAAAGGATGTGGGAGCCCTGGGAAGGGCAATGCCACACTACATAGGAGTGCTGCTGAGGTGGAGGTGGTTAGCCCAGGGAAGCCTGGGGAGCAGGGTTTAACCTCTGTGTGCTCTCTTCTCCCAGGGAGCTGCAGCAGTTTCGGGGAACAGTACAGCTGAACGCAGCCTCTTCCTTTTCCTCTGTCCTGCCCTGGGAGTGAACAGCAGGTGGGAGTGCAGCGCAGGCTCTGCCAGCTCCTGTGCTCCAGGGAGAGAAAAGAAACCCCTGCCTTCAGCAGCATCACCCACTGCCTGCTCTTGGGTGAATAGGGAAAAACGAATCCCCTCCTCCTCACTCCCCTTGGGGCTTTTCATGCTGCTTAGCTCCCTTCTTCCCACCCCCAATACATCACATGCAGCCCCCCCCAGCCCCCCCCCCCCCCCCAGATTGAATGCCAGCTCTCTTAAGTAAGTTACAGTTACACTCCAGCACCATTCATTTTTATAATTTAGTTTTAACCCACCAGGTATAGCAGTGGGTTGATGCAGAATTTTCAGTGTATTTTAAAACTACCGATACGTCAGTCAGTTTTGATTACTTATGCAGTTGATCCTGAGGAGCTGTAACCCTGGTTTCACCCACACTGAGTGCTAAATGCAAAGTGCTTTGACACTCAGGAGTTCTCATTTCCCTATCAAGACATCTGTCGTCGTTGAAAAGGAAAGTGGCTTTGGCATAAGGCATTTATTTATTGCTTACCAGTTTCAGTGGCTGTTAGATGTCTAAGCAGAGCTTTATTTAGGAAAAGCAAGATCGTTGCTGTACAAAAGTATAAACTACAGCAATGCTGTTAAACAGCCTTGTATAGGGAAGGGGGGAGGAATGCTCTGTTTTTGATAACAGAGTAAGGAAATCTTAAGAGTACATTTGCCAGAGATGACGATAGTGAAGTTACTACTATGAGAGTGTGCAAGTCATGAAATAAACACACTTTGTTAGGGGTTTGCCCTTCTCCTGAAGGTTCTTTCTCCAGATTCAATCCAGTAAGATTTCAGAAGCTGTCAGTTGCAGAACTGGCAGCAGAAGTAGGAGACACATCAAGCACTAAAAGAATTAACAGTTGGAGTAGACTGAAGGAAACTTTCCAGTACCACAGGCAAATTTCAGCTTTAAAAATGCATTACCTTTTACAGCAGTGCTGAACGCTCTCAAAACAAAGTGTACATGGAAAGTGTTTCTTCTGGGGTTGAGTTATCCTGAATCCGAATGGGAAGAGCGCGTCTGAACTGATATACCAGCATAGTTTGCAAAGTGCTTTCAATTGATGTGATAGATTCTGGCGGTGAAATAAATTCCTGCTTTCCCTGAAATAGCATTTTAATTGTACCTAACAAAAGCTGTCAAAAGAATAAGCAGCATTTGCTTTTGCAAGTATTGTAAATAGTACCATATTATGGGATTGCGTTTAAAAACACAGTGCCTTTGTAGTTCTTGTAGAGAGCCTGCATCTTTTTCTTCTGTTGCCTTTAGAAGAAAACGTGCAGTGTTTAGAAAGATGATTGTACAGAAGGATTATGCAAAGCTGAAACTTCCCCTGTGTGAGCCTGTTGTGCTTTATCAGCCCAGCAGAATCAGTTCAGCAATATTGCAGAGGGGTAAAAAAAAGCCTAATACAGCACATGCATGACTGCTGGAAAAAATTACATTTGTCATCAATATGTGTATTCCTTTGGACTAACTTTTGGGACAGAGTGGGGTATATGCATTGTAGATGTGTGAGTTCATAGCAGATTTCGTGTGAATTCAAAGTCCTCATCATCTCCTGTTGCTTCAGTTAAATTTCTGGATCCTGGTGTGAGTGACGCAGTAGGAAATCCAACATGTGCAAGCCCTTGCATTGAATCACAGTGAAACGTGAGAGAAAAAGGTGCATCACATTAAGCATTTGCTTTGAATAGATTTCTCTCTTCCAAAGTACACGTACGAGGTACATTCAGTACATCCAGTATGTATATCCAGGTGCCCTCAAAACAATACTTCTTTAGGTGACGTAGCTGTTAAATACAGCCTGTGTAAGGATCATAGAGGGACAAAAGAAGGTAGAAAGTAAGCTGGAGTTGACTTGAAATGGGTGTTTAAAAAGTACGTGATTTGGAGCTGTCAGATCAGGGATTTAAAGTAAAACGTATAGAGCCACTGCGACTAAAAACAGCGCTCAAAGTGTTAACGGTGTGATGCAGTATGACAGGAACCTCTGCCATCCCTTTGTGTCGGTTACGCTTACAGATTTGCACCAGAGGATTAAGGAGCTGGGGTCTTGGCTGACTCCCCGTTTCTAAATATGTTATTCAGATTCGGTTCCAGTTCAGTTTCATCTATAACTGAAGTTGCTCTGGTTTGCAGCTGAACGGAATCATTAAATTGAACTCGTTCTTCTGCCAGATCTTCTTGCTTCAGATCTTTCCAAATATCTTAGGCAATGGTTGGATAACCTTTTGGCCTTCTGTCTGCACTGTTGTTTTTAATAGCACAATGGGAGGTCAGTAGTGTTACGTTGACAGGCTGAGAACCTTCTGGGAATGTCTTCGACCACCAGTGGCCAAATGGCCCCTGCAGTGAACCAGTCTCTGTCGAGTTTCTGCTTGAAAAAGAGATTCAGATTTGGAACAGCTAGCTCAGTTCTTACCAGCTGTATGAGAAGTCACAATGAAATTGTGCTTTCCGTCTCATCTTCTGGTCTCATAGTGTTGCATGTGATTTTGATGTGTAGTTAGGCCTTACGACTCCTTTTTAGAGGTGGTCGCATTGGTCTCATGTCTTTTTCTTCCCCCTTGACTGACAAGATCTGTATCTTTTCTTTCGACAGGTAATTGGGAAGGATGATGTGGCAGTGCCATCCCACCTCTACAAGGTGATCCTTGCCCGGCGGACCCGAACATCCACGGAGCCTTTGGCGCTGGGGGCTTTTGTGGTGCCAAATGATCCCATAGGCTTCAGTCACCAACTGACTGAATTCCAGGTCAATATTGAAGATCTGGAAAAAATGTCGGGTTTGGTTTTCTTCCCTCAAGTGAACAAAACCAAAGATGTTAAAGATATCTGTGAGGTGGACACCTGTAAACTGATGGGATTCAAGGAGTTTACATTGTACATCGTTACCCGAAAAGTGCAGAGCGCCCGGACTTTGCACCGGTTGGAAAAAGCCATGTCAGAGTTAAAGGAGGCAGGAATTGAGCCTGATGAGTATCTTCGAAAGCTTCACAAGAAGAAGGAGGAAGAATTACAGCAGGAAAAACAAATAACAGCTAGAGAGGGGAAGGCTGGCTGAGTACTTGGTTAGGAAGATGCTTTTTTTGTACTTTGAGGGGGGAGCCAAGGCAAAGGCATGGCTTTATAAATTATCCTTTTCTGAATTAGGAAAACAATAAAGAAACATTTGGATGTTGTTGGATTTGGAATAATGTTCATTCTTGTGTAACGTGATGCCCGCACGTGGTTTGCTGCAGTATTTAGATATGGGAAATGAAAATGACCCCTTTCTGGCATGAATGGATTACAGGACCCTCCAGAAAAGGCTTTGTGCTATTTTCTAAGCCAGACGTCAGACTTGGGGGTTGTATGGAATCCCTTCTAGGAATACAATAAAAATAGATGGTAGACACCTTGGGAGTATAACTGGAATGTGTCTGAATGCAGTTCAGCCTGCAATTGTCTTTCAGTGTGATGCTATGGAAACGGTAGTTTCTGGAAGTTTGTGAATTAAATCAATTAAGAAATATTTTATTTAACTCTTTTAACGGAGGCTTGTAAGGCATAATCTGAATCTCTTGCAATCTTTATGTAGTTGTGGCAAACAAAACAGATTGTCCCTTACCTCTCCTGACCTCACATTGTTTGGATACTTCAGCATGCCGGTAGCTGTCACCGGTTGTCATTTGCAGTGGGCTTCTTCCGTTCATGTATAGCCCTCCAAATTAAACCAAAAAACAAAGCCAGAACAATTAACACAGAGTTTACACAGGTTGCTGCACCTGTAGATTGTATCTTCAGAAATTAATGTAAGCCTGGTGTTTCACTTTCCTCGCTAAGTTTGGATAAGTGTGTGTTGTTTATTGTTTGAGAGGTGAATGCTGCTCTCCTTTGGTTTGTGGTGGTCACTCACTGTCTTGTGTGTATCTTCAGACCTAAATGAGTATCCTGTGGGATTGCCTGGAAGGAAAGTGAGAAAACTGGCAATATTAAGAATATTTGCTTATGGTAAGAATCTTTATGGGAAGAAATTTTTCATAGCCCTAAAGGTGAGAACTAACAGCTTCTGAGGAGGACCTTGTGCTGGGTGGATCGGGTTGTTTTCATGGAGAATGAATCAGGAGCATTATCTGGATGTTGTGAATCACTGATGTGGATGTTCTAAAAACAGTCTTGTTTCCTTTGTCTCAGTGCGCTGCCCAAAAGCAGCTCACTTTATAACGTGATTATGGTTCCCGTGATACTTTCGTGTTTGCAAAGAACACTTTCACAAAATCCAGGCATTTTAAAACCAGGAGAGCATTCCTAGCTAAGGCCATGGTAAAAGCTTGCTACCCACATAAATGGGAAAAAAATGGAGTAAAATCCTCAGACACATTCGCTCATTTCAATGTTAGCCAAGAATTTTGGTTATTAAGCTTACCAAGTGTAACAAAACAACCACAGAAAGACAAGCTACCTCTTGCATTGAGCAACCTAGATGTCAGTGTATGTTGCCTGGTGTCAGCCTCCGTGGAACAAGAACTTGGTCATTGCTTTTTGCTTCGTCTTTGCCACATTATCCACATTACTTAACGGTTTTAATTAAACCTTGCTGCTTCCTCTTTGTCATTCCTTTTTTTTTCAGCTGAGAGGACAGATGCCCAAACACTCCTAGGTGCAGCTGAAAACAGATCTTTGTACTTTGGATATGCGTCCATCCACAACATAAACCTGCTGTTGGTAAGGCACTCCCTATCTTCCCACTACAGTAGCAGCAGAAGTGCCAAGGGTGACTTACCTGATGGAGGCCAGCTATGGAGAGCAGCTGCTCCCTAACAATACCTCCTTGGGCTTTCTTTGCCCCACTGAATTTCTGCAAGGCCCCCTTAGCACAGTTGTCACGCCTGGTGAGCCATTTCCACAAGAAATTGCTTCAAGATCCTTCATGCGTGTGGTGCTCGTGTCTCTGTGCAACTTGTGTATGCGTGTGTATGCATATCCCTGAAACTGACGGGACTGTCCTTTGTTCCTCTGCTGCTTCAGTGTGTTTGTTCCTAAATCTAAATAAGCTGACGAGTGAGGGAAGCTGACAACTAGACTGGCCGTGCCCTGATATGGTAATTTTGTGATATTCCATTGTCTGCCTACTCCTGATTGTTGCTGCTAGACTTGAATCAGGGTGGAAGCGGTGTTGAATAGGACGATGGTGTCTTTAATATCGCAGAGCTGCTGCTGTGCCCAGGGGCTCTCAGCTCCTGCCTTCACCCCGTTTCAGGGCTGCCCATGCTGCAGTCAGTCCCAGCTCAGTGCGCTTTTGGGATTTGGCCTTTTGGTGGCAGGCTGCTTCTGCAGTGTCAGCCTGGGTGGCCAGAAATAGGAATCGAGAATCTCTGGCCCGTGATCACTGTCTTTCTGCTTGTGATACCGAGATACCCATTTAAAATGAATTGTTTCAAGTGTTGTACTGACATCAGGACAGTATGGAGCTAATCATTTTTCCTGGACAAGGGTTTTGGCAGTAATGTTTGAAAGTGCCTTTAGGTTGACTAGCCAAATTATGTATCTGCAGCAGAGATGATTCTGAGTCCAGCTTCTTCATGAGTCTCTTGCAAGGTGAGGATTTAACCCTGCAGTGCTACTGCTTTGCATCCGTAAATGAAACTTACCGAGGAGCAGTTTTCAGCTGTGCTCTTTATTTTTGTGTGTTCAGCTCGCTTTGGAGCACTGTTTTACTATTTTCAATTTGCACATCAGTGGAAAAAATGAGTCTCATTTGCTAGTTGCGCTGTGCTGACTTGTGGGGAAACGCTCCCTGTCTTGAGAAAAGTGATATGTATTAGATACGGCAGGTAACAGCTGGAAGGGGAGAACCTACACACCCAGAAACTTGAGGGTTTTGTTCATGAAAGGGTTTCTGAGGTGCTGTAACACCCAACTTTGTGTCCTGTCCATCACTGGAATCATCTCCCCTGATGGTTGGGCGGCCCATAGAGCAACTGGCGATGTGTAAATAGCAAAGCCCAGGATCTGTAGAAGCTGCCAACTTGTCCAGCAGCGAGGGGCATGGGCACTGAGTTTCACAGAGGTTTTTCTGGTCATGAGCCTTTTTGTGGTATTGGTTTTCATGGGAAAACGATCACATAGAGGCCCTTCTGGCAGTACACCACCCAGCTGAGAGGGTGTATGGGAGGGGGCAGAGAAGATGATCCCAAGCTCATGTCAGTGGCGCCCAGCGCCAGGACGAAAGGCAGCGGGTACAAACTGGAGCACAGGAGGGTCTGCCTGAACACCAGGCAGCACTGTTGCTCTGTGTGTATGTGGTGGAGCCTCAGAGAGCTGTGGGCTCTCCTCCTTGGAGATGTCCAAAAGCTGCCAGGACATAGGGCTGGGAACCCTGCACTAACATGGCCCTGGTGGATGGACCCAAAAGTCCTGCTAACATCACCCAGTCTGTGGTACTGAATTTTAACCAGTTGGAAGTAAACCCCAAATCCTTCCGTGCCCATCCTGTCCCCGTGTGTTTGTTGCCTGGCAGTGAAACTCTGGAGGAATTATGTATAAACCCCGAAGTACTCCTGCTAGTAGCCTGGCTCAGTGGGGAACTGAAGAGCAATTTTGCTGTTATTTTTGAATTTTGAATTGTCTTCTCCTGCAGTCACACAGGAAAAGCTTTTCTCACCATGCAGCGAAGCAGATCAGCAATCGGCGGCCTTGTGGGAAATGTTCCTTTTTCTTTTTTTTTTTTTTTTTTCTGATTCAGGTCCATCTAATCAGCTCCACCTACGCAGCGGCGGTGTGGAGCCAGTTCCCTCACACATCCTAACAGCTATCTGCCTGCGCAATTAATGGCTTATCTGCTTTTGCCATGGCTTGGAAGAGAAGGCTGAACAAGAGCTGGAAGTATTGGCTTAAAATATCAGAAGCGTCTCTGTGGATGCTCTGGGGTGGATGCTACAAACATCCCTGTCCCCCGTCCCCCCCCCCTCCCCTTCCTGCCTTCCTGCGCTGTAAAATATTACAGAGCAATTGGCCGTTCCCGCCGTGCCCTTCAAACAGGGCAGGTTTCCCACCCGCCATGTGAAAAATTAATGACTCTGGCGACATAATGTTCCCAAAATACCCACTTGGAGGAGCTGAATGTGAGGCTTTTGATGCTGGTTGGAAGGTCTGGTGGTTGGCCTCCCAGCTTCCCTGATGGCGCTTAGGCGGTTGGGGAGAGATGTGGAAAATGGAATGAAGTGCTTCCAGCTCTGCTTAAGAAACAGAGTGGAGGTGGTTGAGTGATCACAGAGGTAAGCTTGGTTTGTGCCAAGAATAAGTATTTTCTAAGAGAACAAATAACAGACCCTTGCATATCTTCTCAAGCAGCTTTCAGCAGCTGATGGGGCAAGGATTGGCATCGAGCTTGTCTGGAGCTGTAAGCAGATAGTATCACAGAATCATAGAATGACTTGAGTTGGAAGAGACCTGAAAGATCATTGAGCTCCAATCGTCTGCCATGGGCAGGGCTGCACCCCACCAGCTCAGGCTGCCCAAGGCCCCATCCAACCTGGCCTTGAATGTCTCCAGGGATGGGGCACCCACATCTCTCTGGGCAGCAGTGCCAGTGCCTCACCATCCCTATGATCTCCCTCACCCTCCTCCATACACACTCACAGCCGCCACTTGGCTTTGTTCTCACCCTGCGGTGTTCCCCCCTCTGTCGGAAGCTGCCGTCACCAAAGTGAGTGCCTTGCTCTCACTAATAGCAAAGTAATCAATTTGAGTCACTGTATACATTAGTAATGACCATGTAATTCTAGTGCAAATTAGGTTTGGTCATGCTGTGAAGCCCAAGACATCTCGTCTTCCTGAGCAGAGCTTGGATTTACAGTCCTCTGGGGAAGGCCATGGTGAACACCCCCCCACCCCCTCGCAAATCCTTCCTTGATTGGATACAGTGTGGTCGTCTGATTAAAATTGTGCAGTGGTTCAGAAAATGATTTTCAGCCAGTGCTTCACAGTAAATTACTTTTTTCTTTCTTTCTTTCTTTTTTCACCCCTCCCCGGACAACAAATTTTTACCTTGAGGACAGCCGGATGCTGAAATGCAAAGCTCAAAAGAGGCAGATCAGCAGCGAGGTGAAGAGGGAAGGAGGGCAAGGGAAGCATGATGGCGGTGGCTGCCTGCCGTGGGCCACCTACGGTATGCAGATGTGAACATGCCATGAGCCCAAAGACTTTGGTTCTCATATTGATGCCACCCATTCAAAACCCATTTTCCTTTCTTTTTCCATCAAAGTTTGCTGGTGTCATGGGTGAGTGAGGAGCATGTTAGCATCATGATGACACGTGGGGAACTTTCTCTCCCTAAGGTCTCACCTGTGCTGGTTTGCACATCCTTAGCACTTCTTCTATATTGGGAGAGCTCCCTCCCTCTTGTAGTAGGGTTTTAGCAGGAAGGATGTAGCAAAGCCTGTATGAATCTCCCACATCTTTTTGTATCAGAAATAATGTAGCCAGCAGGAGCAAGAAGGTGATCATCCCTCTGTATTGGCACTGGTGAAGCCACACCTCAATTGCTGTGTTCAGTGTTGGGCCCCTCACTACAAGAAGGCATTGAGGCCCTGGAGCGTGTTCAGAGAAGGGCAATGGAGCTGTGAGGGGTCTGGAGCACAAGTGTGATGGGAGCTGCTGAGGGAGCTGGGGTTATTCAGTGTGGAGAAGAAGAGACCCAGGGGAGACCTCATCGCACTCTACAACTCCCTGAGAGGAGGTTGTATCAAGGTGGAGGTCAGCCTCTGCTCCCAAGTGACAGCAACAGGATGAGAAGTAATGGCCTTAAGTTGTGCCGGAGGAGGTTCAAGCTGGATATTAGGAAGCATTTCTTCTCCAAAACAGTGGTGATGCAGTGGCACAGGCTGCCGAGGCAGATGGTGGAGTTGCTGTCCCTGAAGGTGTTCAAGAACCATGGAGATGTGGCACTGAGGGATGTGGTCAGTGGGCACGGTACGATGGATTGGGGTTGGACTTGGTGACCTTAGTGGTCATTTCCAACCTTAATGATTCTGTGATTCTATCATCTTGGGATGCCCAAAGGGAGAGTCAGAAGCTGCACTGCCCTGCCAGGGTTTCTGTAACATTTTAAGCCTTCTCCCTGCAGGAAAATGTCTTTGAATGTGACTCTGGTGCTGATGAGTGTCCCACTTTCTATGCGTTTAAGTCTCATGGAAGAGCAAGGTGTAAAACCCAGTCTTTCCTCATGGATTTTCACAACCCTTGAACTCACCCAACTGATGCCAATCCAAAGAAAGGCACTGGGCATCCAGCACTGGGTCCTGTCACTCACCTGGCAGCATTTGAGCCTGGCTCCAAGCAACCCCCATCCCATGGCAGAGGGCTACGGCTGTGCAAGGAGGTAGGATAAGGAGTAACAGCAACATCATAATGACCCAGTCAAATGCTGTAGCCAGTGCATGTTTGAGAAAGAGTTGGTGGTGGAGAGGAGCAAGGATTTTTAAGTTAGAGGTGAGTAACTTATTGGCTGTGGGTCCCTGTGTCATTTGAAGTGTATTTGAATGTGTGCTAAGGCATTTCATCTAGGTGGTGGTCACACACTGAGCAGAAGATGTGCATTTAATGTCCTTTCCTTTTCCTAGAGGAACTCCAACAACCTGCAATGAGTTTAACGTACACTGTATTTAGGTTGTATGTTTGCACTCAAATAAATGTAAAACTGATTTCCTCCCTTTGTTTGCATGCAGTGCAGACAAGTGGGGAAGATTTGTCCCAAACAACATCAGCTCCCCACCTTCCTCCCAACACAGTTTCTCCCCTGCTTTGTATTGGCTCCATGGGAAAAGGGTGATTGCGGTGGAAGGAAAGGCTGTTATTTAAATAAGAAAACCTGTTTCACAGTGTGTTGGCACTGAGACTGGAACGGTGTGGTTGCCCACTCCTCTCTGTCCCCACAAGTTCGTTCCTCACTGGGGGATTATTGGTGCCTTTGTCTGTCTAGTTCGAAATGTCACATTTCCTCCTGCAATTAGAAGGAGCTTTTATCCGCGGGATGGATGTGTGTCTGAAGGGGGTGTTTTCTTTCCCACTAGGTGAATGTTTTAGTAAGCAGTGTCCAACACATCACACAAATACTTGAAAGGAAACATTTTAGTAATACTAAAAGGCTGTTATTTCAGCTTGCACGACCTCTCAGAGATCACTGCGAACTCACAAGATGGAATGAGCTTATAAAAGGAAACATGGTCTTATTTTTAAGCTGATGCATGGGAGAGAGTTGGTTTAAGCATGCTCAGTTCCCAAAGGGAACCACTCTTGCTCTTGCAAGGCCAGTGCCACCCCTCATGAGGTCCCTCTAGGCAGCTGGCCACAAACCTCCACCACATTTTGGTGGAGAGAAGGCAAGAGATGCCAAAGGGCACGTGCCACATGTGCACTAGCCCATGGCAACGCACCAGCTCCATGTCCAGCTCCAAGGGTGTCAGCACCCCGCTGTTGGAAGATGAGCCCACGTAGTGGAGATACTTGAGCTGGGAAAAGGTCTGGAGGATTCTGAGGCAGTAGAGAATGTGTTAGGAAAGTGCACGGGCCAAGGGCAAGGCTTTATTTACTTAATTTACAGCTTTACTTAATTGAACACCCCCCTGGAGCTATTTTAGGCCAGGTTGGATGGGCCCCCATGCAACCTGATCTACTGCCTGGTTTAGTGGTTGGCAACCCTGCCAATGGCAGGGTGTTGGAACTGGATGATCTTTGAGGTCCCTTCCCACCCAAGCCATTCTATGATTCTGTTACTACAGAAGCACCTGAATGTGCCTTGAAGTTAGTGAAAGAACTGCCTTACTCAAGGATTTTATACCTTTCTATCTGATTCTGATTTGACAATATACGTGCAAGCACAGCATGACATTTACAGTTCTTACTAATGTCTTACTAGTACAATATTGACTACTGAGTAGACACACTTTTCTTAATGGAACAAGGCGTAGCTCCAGTGGAGCCTGCATGGCAGAGTAGAGGCCTTGACTATGATGTGTAATTTCACAGGATTATAAATTCACTTTCTGCCTTTTGTGACTGTGTGAGAAGATGAGGCTCCAACCCAATTGGACTTACAATTTCAAGGCATAATCCTACAAGCCTTTATTCACACAAGCAGTCTCAATTAACTCAAAGGGGGCTCTTCATAGAAAGGAATAGCTGTCTTCATCTGTGTTTGAACTCAGAAAGCCCTGAAGCGTATGGATACAACAGCATATACCTGACTTTAGGCATGTGAAAAGCGTGCTGACCTTCAGGGCATTATTTGGGCTGAAAGTTCAGTATTCTGTGAAAGTTGGGGGTCTGAGAAAGTGCACTGTTTTTCGTCTGTGCCATATTTCTGGCTGCTGCTGTCACTGTTTTCTTGTGTGGGTTGGTGCATTTAAGCACTTTGTATAGGGTAAAATGGATCTGCATCTTTAGTCATAATGGTCAGGAACCACGGACAGAGAAAACATTGTATGGGTTGGGGTTAGATGCTGTTGGGCTAGCAGGGAAGGGGTGCAGTTTCTAGAGGAGTGTTCACGAGGCTCACGCCTGTGGCTAGGGGACGGTGCAGCCCTTGGCACATGGATCACATGGCTCAGTCAAAGCCAAGACATGAAGTCTCCAATAGTCTGCTGCATTTAGATGGAAACCTCAATTTACGTGACTTCTGTGTATCACTCTGTGAGACCAGCTCCCCACTCTCCTATTTTGTACATAAAATGATTGGATACCACCTCATGTGGGCAGCATTAGTTTGCCTTCAGTCTTAGTGATAATGGGGCCCGAAGTGGATCTGCAGTTGACCTGATATTTATAAGTGTGCTAATTTTAAGTACTGGCACATGAAAATTCTGCCCTTTATTTCTAGAATAAAGTCAAGGTAAAAGAGGATGAGGGAGAACATGAAGAGAAAGGAATCTGTGAGGGGAGAACAGGTGAGAAAAGGGTCCAAATATCATGGGCCTACCTGCAGATGTGATTGTCTCACTTTATAGCCACTTCAGTTCAGAGCACAGGACAAAAGTTCAAAATTCAAAAGCAATGACTTTTGTGTTCATGTTAGCATCTTTGCTACAGCACTCATTTCATGTTGCCTGATGTGTCTGCGTGTCCTACTGCAGTGTTTGCTTGTGTCATGGGGTGGAAGTTGCCACTTCACTTCTGGGGTGTCTTTGCACATGTCTAAAGCAAGGCAATGACCTGAGCTGCTTGTGGCTTGCAACTATTCTCCCCACCCACATACACACACATCTCCTTCTATCTTGTTATTTTTTTACATACGGTTTTCCCTCTCTTGCTCTCATTTAATTTGCTCTTCACTTGTTCCTTGATGTTCTGGCACTGCCTTCACCACACATCTCACGAGGTTTTTGTGCAATTCTGACAGGGCTGTTCTGCAGGGAAATATAACAAGATTTTGAATATACAAAAGAAAAAGCATGAAGCCAGACATGCTAGTAAGGGGCAGGTTTTAATTACCTAGCCATTATTGGATTACTCCAGAGTAGAGGAAATATGACTAATGCTATGTCTGTGCTTCTGGCATACAACTGCTGTCAAATTCAATAAGGACTTATTAAACATCACAGAGGTGTGACTAAAGAAAACGATGAACAGAATGTGGAAAATAGCAATCATGGTCCTATTGTGTGCACTATGAATTTCTAATCTAGGAGGTGGGAATGTCTGTGGGGGAAGATCTGGGAGAAATTGCTGTATTTTATCAGCAAAGTAAAACAAAGTTAGACTTTGGGGAAGGGAATCCTAACTGTAAAAGGATGAGTGATCATAGAATTACAGAATCGTTTGAGCTGGAAGGCCCTTAAAGGCCATCTGATCAACCCCCCCTGCAATGAACAGGGACATCTGCAGCTCCATCAGGTGCTCAGAGCCCTGTCCAGCCTGACCTTGAGTGTTTCCAGCTATGGGACGTCCGCCACCCTTCTGGACAACCTGTTCCTTTGTCTCACCACCCTTAATGTAAAGTGATGCTCTGACCCAGGTGACCACAGGGTGCTGCTGAGTCTCATCTCGTAGCCTTCATGGATGCTGATCCCTCCTTCAAGCATGACTTATTCCTTTTAGATGAGACAACTGTTGGCTGAAAAACTCAGGAATATTCTTGAGATGAGAGACCATGACAGCTCTGCCCTTTGTTTATGCCTGGCACTTCAGTATGATGCTCTCATTTTCCACCTCTCTGGACTGGTTATGGTGATTCTGGGCATCCCAACTCCAGCTGCAGAGCTGGACACGGAGAAAGTCCAGCTTTTGGCATAGCCATGGCCTTGTGGAAGGTCTTTCCCTTGCCCAGCTGGCAGTGCTGGACCTGGTGCACCCCAGGGTATGGTTGGCTCTTTTGTCTGCTAGGGCACGCTGCTGACTCAGATTCAACTTTCCATCAGCCAGAACCCCTATCTTGATCTGTCAATACTCAGCACCAAAATACACCCAACCTGCACAGGCTGGGTGGTGGCTCACTGGTGGCATATTGGAGAGCTGGAGCTCCTCTTTGATAACACATGAGTGTGAGGAGGCTGAAGATTTCCAATGGGAAACCTATGCTCCAGGAGACACAGGACTTCAGGTACATGCTTGGTGTTGCCTACCAACTTGTGACTCCTATTAGATTCTCCTCAGCTTTCCAGCTTCATCCCTCAGAGGTGTCTCTCCTCCCACTGGAGGCATGGGGTGGTGCCCAGTGCAGGCAGCCTGAATCATCTGAGGATGGCAAGGCGCCTGCTAGTTTTGCTGTCACTGTGCTTATTCTAAAAGCCTAAGCAGGTCCTTCGCATCATGTCATCTACGCAATGTCCCCATATTAATAAAATGATCAATGGTGATGCTACAGATTTACTAAAGATTTAGAAACGAAATAATAATGGTGCTTGAAGTCAATGGTCATTGGGTGTAATGGGCAGAGCTGTTCCAGGAGAGCGGGTCCAGGAGAGGGCTGTGAGGATGCTTAGAGGGCTGGAGCACTTTTCCTTTGGAGAAAGGCTGAGGGAGTTGAGCTTGTTCAGTCTGGAGTGGAAAGGCTCTGGGGGAGACCTCCTTGTGTTCTTCTAGTATTTGAAGGGAGCTTATACACAGAAGGGAAGCTGACTTCTTACACAGTCTGATAGTGATAGGACAAGGGAGAGGGAGATATAGGTTAGATGCTAGGAAGAAATTCTTCACTGAGAGGGTGGTGAGCACTGCTGGCACTGCTGCCCGGAGAGCTGTGGTTGCCCCATCCCTGGAGGTGCTCCAGTGCCAGGTTGGATGGGGCCCTGGGCAGCCTGAGCTTGTGGGGCAACCAGCCCATGGCAGAGGAGTGGAAGTGGATGATCTTTAAGGTCCCTCCCAACCAAAACCATTCTATGATTCCATGATTTCCCTGTATACAATGCTACAAACCCTGTTTGTTATGTGCAGGGAATACCATGCATCAGATGCTCCTTGTGGACTTCTGAGGCAGGACGGCACATTTGCAGCTGTAATGCAGGTTGTAATTGGGAAGGCAAATGGACAGACAGACGCATCTGCCTGTCACATGTTGGGTCAATGAAACACGGAAGTCCTGGCCCTGTTTTGCAGGCTCAGCCACTTGATCATATTATCACACTGATTTTTTTTTCCTGCTTTTCCTGTTGTAATGCTATTATTGTCTACTTAATAAACTGAATGCATTAATGACCCATTAACATCTTCCAGAAAAAATAAAACAGTTTGGAAGTTTCAATCTCTTGAAACTTTAACCAGAAACCTAAAAGTAAAAACCATAAAAACTCAAATTCCTACATAACAGAGGCTCTCTAACTCATTTGCCAACTAATCTGTAGGTACCCACAGTGGCCTGTTTCTTTCAGTCTGTATTTATCCCTTCCTTCTGAATTTATACTGAACGGGATATATTGCTCAAGCCCATCAAAAAACTAAAATCTTACAGCAAAATATTTTGTTTCAGGTGGTTTCATGTGTTGCAACACAATTGATCTGGAGCTGTTCCCATCAGGATTTGGATGATAGAAGTGTGAAGGTGTCTATTGAGTTTCTTTTTTACTGCATCATCAGTGCTGATCAGTGACAATTCTCTTACAAAGAACACGGTGGTGGGCTGTAAAGCTGTTGTAAAACATCCAAGAACCAGAAAAAAAAACAAACAAACCCAAAACCAACAACAAAGAACCAAATTTCTTTCAGCTAAGCCCAGGAAATGCATTACACCCCGCTGTAAGGAATAGGTGTATTGGCTGAATCATTACCATCAATGCGCCCACAGCTCGGACTCTTATTTTAGGTGTTACACTTCTCAGCTAAATACACTCTAAGTACATCAGAGAAAGTGAGAGCAGGAGCACAAAGTTCAGCTCTGAAAAGTCTTCTTTTCTTGTATGGCAGCAGCTGTGTTTCAGTGATTTTGCACATATTCAAGCCAAATTTTTTGGATGGAAAAGAAGCGAATCAGGCACCTGTAACATGGAGATAAAGAGATCAAGGTGTACCTGAAATTCGTGGTTGAGTCAAGGGAAGAACCTATAGACCAGCATGACGACATCCAGAGGTAAAAGAGACATTCATCTGAGTACCATGCTTCCCTCTGATAGTGTCTTGCTGGCAGCTGTTATAAATTAAATTACTTTGGTCAATGGGAGGACACCTTCCCATCTTATTTATTTTGTACAGTTTGTGCAAAAATTTCAGCAAAACTCTTGCAGTTATCCTCAGCTTGTTGAGGGGAGCCGAAGTGACTGTACATCATTTTTCTTGTTTCCAAACCTGAGTTTCCTTACTGTTTTGAAGATATTCAATGATGGAGTGTTGCAAAAAAAGATCGTAGTAGCAAGCTAAATGAAGAAGTGCCCTTTGCTTTAGCGATCTTAAGATTTCAGGATCCATTGAGTTCACCACTTCCCATAAAAACATCCACAGGAAGAGATGAGGTTTCTCCTGCTTTCCCTGTCTGTTCTTCCCTTTCTTTTTCATACTTACACGACTTTGAATACAGTCCTACCAGCCTCACAAGAAGGGGTCTCTCACAGCTTGCGATGAGGTTTTCAGCAACTGGGACTTGGCAGCCTACTTGTTTTGTGCTCTGGGAAGCTAACGGTTCAAATTCTTCCTAAAGAAATGTGAGATGAAAGGGTCAGCAGCCTGCATCTTTCTTTCTTTTATAAATACCCCCTGACTTCTGGCATTGTGGAGGGAGGAAAAAAACAAGCTGCTTGCAGTGCTGGCCCTCTTCAGACATCAGTTCACAATCTTTCTCCTGACTTGAGGAGTAGCCTGAGAAGGAAAGAGAGATTTCTGAAGTGAAAAGTGCCCTGTGATGAGATACTGGAGCCAAAGAGACACAGTCTGCTCCTGGACTCCCTGCCTGTGGATAAGAAACTCCAGTTGACACTTATGAGTGAGTGGGGAAAAAATGCCTTAAACCCATGTGACACTTATATAACTTCAGGCCCGGGATGTTTTTCTCACAAAGGAAGGACAAATATTGCCAGGGGCAGCTTTCATGATAAAAGCAAGTCAATAATCTCTGAAAATGGAGAGTTACTAAAAAAATAGCCTTCAGGAGAAGCCAGGACATTCCATGTCAGGCTTGGGTCCCTCTTGACTGTAGTAGGGCAGTGAGCTTGGGCAGCTGCTGATGAGTCCCAAAAGTGCCATAAGTCTATGATTACAAGTATTTTGGAGGATACAAGAGATGGAAAAGCAGGATTTCCTAGAATCATAGAATGGCTTGGGAAGGAAGGGACCTCAAAGATCATCTAATTCCAAGTTCCATGCCATGGGCAGGATTGCCAAACACTAAATCAGACAGTAGATCAGGTTGCCCAGGACCCCATCCAACCTGGCCTTGAGCACCTCCAGGGATGGGTGTTGCTGGGAAGGATGCTGTAGATTGGATGTACATGAAAAGAAGGAGAGGAAGGAGAGGAAGGTGCTGTGCTAGGAATGGGGGCTGGCACCTTATCTTCAGAGCAAAGGAGTCCTTGCTTTGCTGAGTGAGGTGAGCCTAAGGTGGTAGTTTTGGTGGGAGCTTCCTAAAAATATCAAGACTTCCATACTCCTTGCATAGCTTTTGCTTGACCACAAGAAACAGACTGGGAGAGCACAGGAGGACTGTAGCAGACAACAACCTGAGGTCCCTTCCAAACTGTTCTTTTCTTGTTCATATTGGTGTAATGTAAAGAAGTAGATGCTTAGATGCAGTCACTGATGGCACACATTTGAAGCTCTGGAATAGATGGCAAATACAATGAAAAGAGATGGGGAGGGTGGTCCACGTGGGCCATCATGCTGAATGCAAACCATGAATATAGACCTATCTGCAAGTCTTTTGCCGGATGATCCTTTCAAAGCTGCTGGTTGATGGCCCATTGGATGATGCTGATGACTTAAATCTGACACATTGCACTCAGGGGTAACTGCCTGATTGAGACCAACCTTATTTAGTCAAATTTGGGCATTTTGGTGCAGATGTCAACAACAGAGATTGTTCACCTCCTCTAGATGTTTACTCCCTGCCTAGTTTTGGAAGGGCAGTAGATGCCTTCAGAGGAGTGACTGATGCGTATTATCAGATACAGGCAAATTCCTGCTTTGGACTTTGTCTCCCAGGATCCAGTCTTCCATCTCCCTGATTTCTCAGGTGATTGGTCAGTTGCTGTCTACATGTCGCAGATTGGTGTCTGGAGGCAAAATGAGTGGCTATGGAAGTTAATGTACTGAAAAAGAATGGGCCCTAATGCTTTCAGAAAAGAGTGTTTGATACTGTTTAATACCATCAAGTCCCAGCTTGCTCCCAGGCCAGCAGACTTCACAGAATCATAGAATGTCACAAATTGGAAGGGACCCATAAGGATCATCAAGTCCAACTCCTCGAGTTGAGTCTAGGAGTTCTACAAGACTCACCTCAAAGACACATTTCCATTTCAGCATTAAGGTCCTACATACATGCTTGCAGCTGCTTTGCAACTGCTTCCCTGCCATATTGCTACGTATGCTATCCCATGTGGAAACTGATACAAGGTGGCAGGAAACCATTCATCACGCATGTGTCCTGCACAGTGACAGCTCCCTTCCTTGGCAAGCTGCGGGTTGCCTGAGCCTGGCATCTACATTTGAATCACTCTTGTATTCCTCTAAATCCCTACCTGAGGTCAAGCTTTGAAAGAAAGGTCAGCGCTATTTGAAAGCTGCTCAGAGAGAAACTGAATCACGTAGTGATGAGTCATGTGAAAATTAAATTGATGCAAATGTTAATTTGATGACTTGAAAGTCTGGAGAGGATTCCGGCTGGACCATGAGTTTGGTGCTCATGCAGCTGTGCTTCCGTCGGTGTGGAGGAGGTTTTGCAGCAGGTATAAACAGGGTGGGAGAGGTGTTGTTAAGCCAGAACAATCTCTTTTTTTCCACCCTGAGTCTGACTCATCACAGGTTTCTTGCAAGAGGGGAAGCTCTGCAAAGAGTCTCTAGCATCCCCATGTCGCTGCATGGCAGCACACTGGGTGTGTGGGCTCAGTTCTGGGTGTATGACCTTAATTCTGGGCTTTGGGTTTTTGTTATCAGCATCCAAGGTGCTGGGTATGGTGCTGCTGGCCGGGCACTTCCAGCTCTCCTCATAAATCATTAACTATTCCAGAGTGATCACTGAAGCATGCAAGGATATCAGCAATTACCTCATGCCCTAGAGGAGCAGATCCTGTTGGACAAATGAGAAAGTATCTGGGGATAACCATATAACTAGAATAATTAAATGCTCTTTTATGCTTGTTAAATTCAGGGTTATAGTCATGATTTTCCCCTCACCCCAATCAAACTGGGGGTAATTAACTTGAAGGCATCATTACCGGCACTGACTCACCTCGGTGATTGCATGAGCACAGTGGAGCGCTGATGGGTTTTATTGCACGAGCATGAATGTAAAAGCGAGTGCAAGGAAAAAGAGAGACAGAATCTTTGCCACATACAAGCAAGGGAGAATCTTCAGGGAGATGGCACCACTGAAGATGCTCTGCAGCGGTGTCCAATGGATGCTGACTTCTGCTCACTGCTCTGAGAGAAATCCAGCTAAAGGTGGCCACGACAGAGTGCCACATCAAGTGGCTTTAGAAATGCTCTCTTTTCAGACTGGGATTTAATGCAGAAATGGGATTGTCAGGCCCAGAGCCTACTTCAAAAGCCTGAATTGTTTCTTTTTTTTTGAACTGGCCACCAACCCTTGGGAGTTCTGTTTGTCTCTTGGACAAACAGAAAAGTTCTGGCCCGCTACACTTGTCTGAATTGTCTTCTTCTTCTTCTTTTTTAATTATTATTCTTTATTGTCTCGCAGCTCAGAAAGCAGATGGAAAATACTTTCCAATAAGATTTATTGTATTACTTGTATACCTAATTAGGCAATTGCTATGCATTTCTTAATCATGTATATTACATTATTTCAGCACTCTGAATACCATTCACTCTGAATACCATTTCTGGGCATCATTACAGGCCTCCAATTAGCAAACAGGAGTTGAGAACTTAATGGGTTACATTCATAATCAAATGCTAAGTGAAGCACACACAGCTTCCTTAAAGACGACACAGCTGTAACCACAGTGCCATTGTTATATATGTAAAGTTTGTCTCTATTGATATAAGTAAGCAAAATCTTGGCAATCAAAAAACGATATTTCTGGTGGTTTCAGTGCTCTTGTAGACCTCCTCTCCCCAGTCTGTTTCTCTGTTTAAGCCGATTTCTTTGCTCTGGAGGAGGCTGTGTGATGTTTTCAGGCTGGAGCAGAAGCCCTGGGATTCCCATGGGAGAGGATGAACTCAACACGTTTTCCAGCCAAGGAATGTTCAAGCCAAATAATTTGGACAAAACTGGAAGTACTGAGATAGAACTAAAATCTCTGATAATCAGCCAAAGCTGGGGGAGCTGTTAAGTACCAAGGGACAAGTTCTGCTCGTCCAACATCATCTCACTCTGCAAATAGCTCCCCTAACATTCCTGCAGGGAGGGCATGACGGGAACGGCTACAATTTAAAATAATTGTTCTGCTTAAGCAGGAAAACAGGATGAAACAGAAGTTTCTTGGGCTAAACAGGCCTTGTCAGTCTACTTTTATCCTAGAAATAAATAAAAAATAAAAAAAGATATCATAAATGGAACCTATGAGATGTAACGTCAAGAGTGGAGATTTTCCTTTTTCCATATTTTCCACCCAAGAAGGGAAATTTTCTGGGTTCACTCAGTCTACCAGGTTCTATTCAGCAACAAGCCATGTTGCCAGGTACGAGGAATTTACTGTACTTTGCAAATAAGCTGATGTGTGGGTTGGTGCTCCTGGTCCCAGAATTGCAGAGCTCGGCTTTCATCATGAACCCTGTGATGGAGATGGAATACAAGGATGCTGGGCTTTGCCAAAACCCGAATTTCCATCAGCTAGGAGACAAAGAACTGCAGATGAAGATCACGTAGTCTCAGCACTGAGATCTCGGTGGTCGAGGAGCTGTGTTGGTGAGAGCTGGGATGGGGAGGACAGATGGGGTGGGAGCAACAGCAGGGTGGGGAAAATGCACGAGTGCTGTGAGAAAGCAGAGAGCATCCAGCAACTCTGGGCACTTAGGTGCACATTATCATCCCTGCTGCCCTCTGCCTTTTAACTTCTATTTTTTTGCTTTCATTTTGTTTTATTGGCTCTTGCTGGGCCTCTGTAAGAGAAGGGAAATGCGTGTGGGAGGAGCGAGGGGGAGGTTATGGCAATGCTGCTGTTCAAGACAGGGCTAATGGCCCAGAGATTTGATAAATAATTCCGTTTAATTTAAGCCTCAGGAGCTTCTAATGGAATTGTATCACCTGTGGTTCTACTGCTTTTTTTTCCAAGACAGAGAGAAGGAAAGAAAAAACCTGATAGAAAAGGCTGACCTTTGCTACCGGCAGTGGTGAATGGAGGCTTTCCAAGCCTGCATGAGCCTTGGTGAAGCTGAAGGGACATGCAGTGTCCATAATAGCATTTTGCCCTAGAGAGCCCAGAGGATGGATGCTGCAGCCAAGGTGCTGTGGGAAGGATCCAGAGCAGCTAGTGAGGTTATCATGGAACCAAGGCAGCCAAATATACTGCAGGAGGATGGAGAGCAGCAGCTCTGTGTTACTCTGTGGTCTCCCAAAAACTCAGCCCAATAGCATGTCCCAGCTTTTGCATTTCTTTCCATCAGCCCAGAAGGAATGTAAAGCTAAAGGTGAAAGGGTGAGCCTTTATGCAGCTGACATCCAACTGTAACATGGATAGGGAAATAACAGCCTGTCCTGCCATGATAAGGGCTGCCCAGTATCAGAGTGTAGTAGTTCCAGTGCTTTTAAAAGGAAAAGCAGGGATTTCAGCCAAAACACTGTCTTCTTAAAGGTGTGCTTCTTTACACAGGTTGAAACTGGGATCTGTCTCCCAGGAGTTACCTTTTAGCAACGCTTTGAAAACACCTGGGGCCTCAGGCTTGGGAAGCAAAGCCTGAAGGCTGCTAATGACCTGGAAGAGGACAGAGATTTATCCTCACTGGACTTGCAGTAAATCTGAAAGGAATAATTGCATCTCTATTTTAGGATCTTAGTGCAAATTCTGCAGATGTCCAGCTCCGTATCACAGGGTTCAATTCGTGGGCAAACACCTTTTTTTCCCCATTCTCCTTTATTTGGAGCTCTGCTAAGGTGGGAAAGGGCAGGATGCAGCAGTCCCAGAAGCAGCCTTAGTCTCTGCTGCTCACACCGCCCATCAGAGAGTTACCACTCTCTGTTAAAACTGAAATGCAGCCAGGAACAGAGCAGGCTGCAAGCACTATGAGCTAAGCTAGAAAAAGGCATCCTTATTTTGAGTTAAAAATAAAAAAAGGAATAGAAAGAGAAGTCATCAGGGGGCTAACAGCTAGTCCTGTCCCTTCAGAGTCCCTTTGAGGGATGTTCTTCCTCTGCTGAGACCAAAGAATGGGGAAGCCCTTAAAAAGAAACCTACCCCATGCAGCTCCACACAGGGCTGTCTGCTGCAATCAGATCAGGACAGGCAAAAGCCTACATCCAAACTGTGATGCATGGGCTTTTGGAGATGCCATGTGAGAGCAGGCGTCTGCCTTCAGGAGCCAGTCACAGGGTGAGGAGCGGGGTGACTTTTATTTTAGCAAGGACAGGGACAAGGAGAGACCACAGTGATCATCTGATTTGCCTTTCTGCACAGAGAGAGGTCACGAGAATGCACCCAGCTGCCTCTACAGCCATCCTGTGCTTTTTGGGTGCAGTGACAGGCACTGGGTACACCACTTATAATTGCTTCCCACCTCCACGTGTGTGCATCTTCAGATTTCAGAAGATCACCGTAAAAAGCATCATACCAGAGATGTACAGCCTGCATGGCTGCACCTGGGATGTGACACATTTTGGGGAGGCTGAGCACATACTCATGCAACACTGACCCCTTCATTTGCCTGCTATCAATATTTTAGAATCACAGAATATCCCAAGTTGGGAGGGACCCATAAGGACCACTGAATCCAACCCTGGCTCCATACAGCAGCACCCAAACCCAACCCCGTGTCTGAGAGCAGCACTCAGGGCTGTACCCACTGCCCTGGGCAGCCCATTCCATGCCCACCACCCTCTGGGGCACAGCCTTTCCCTCACCCCCAGCTGCCCCTCCCCTGACAGCTCCGTGCAGTTCCTTCAGGCCCTGTTGCACCTCTACATCATAAACACTGCCCATTCATTTTGGTGCTGGTGAATAATTTAAAAAATGCAGCCCTGGTTATACGTACTGGACTTCCCCAAGAATATTCTGCTCGTAAATATCCCGAGGCCAACTATGCCAACCATACACAGCTTTCAATTTGAAGCTAAATTTACTTTCCTTTCTTGTATGTCAGCCTATTTGAATTACTGAAACTATCAAGGAGGCGGATGATTAGTGCAGCGTATGCACCCATATTTCAGTTGCAGTTAGCTGGTTTTACAAAGCCAGCCACTCTTTCTGAAGCAAAACAACCCTAAGTTTATTTAATGAAGCCAAACACTCTATTTAAAAATAAAATAAAATAAAATAAAATAAAATAAAATAAAATAAAATAAAATAAAATAAAATAAGGACTGTGAATACGATCGTTATAATCCAATTCTAGAAGAACTAGGACAAAGATCAATCCAGGAATTCATTAAAACCCTTCTGTGTCGGGATGACCTTTAAGGTTTGCTGCTCATCTACATGTTCAAATTTTTAAGCCTTTTTTTTTTTTTTTTTTTTTTTAAATTTATTTATTACAGAACTATGCTCACAGGAGTGAGCATAGGAGCACAAATCCTACTTGTTGCTTAGCAAATGGGGAAATTCTGACTGCTTTATGTCTACATACTTTATTGGGCGTGAAGTTATCACTTATGGGATGTGAATTACAGGAGAAAAATGTGCACTGGAAATGCAGTTGTCGTGAGCTCTTCTTGTACAAGGGAGGAAGAGCTGTTCCAAATGAAGCGTCAGGGTTTGTGTCTGCCATTCAAAGCCCTACAAAAACTATGGACCATGTTTTCTCCCCCTTTTGCCCACAGACTGTTGTAACTGGGCAATCAAAGCTCTGTCACATGGCGTGGTATCTCCTGTGCGTCCCAATCCTGCAATTGCTCAGGGTAAGATATTATTTTGCCCACCTGAATGCAAAGTCCTAAGGCAGCACGCTGACCATGACCCTGGGGTCCTTGAGGTCATCCCTGCTAACAACTCCTATGAACAGCGATTGATAAGAGGGGATAATTGGTATTTGCTTATCAGACATATGAAATGGGAAGGATCTGCCCGCAATCACCTAAAAAGTCTGGAAAACCACCCCATTTACCCCTCCTATTCACTCCCGTTTTCTGTGATGGAGACTTTTACTATCAGAGAGAAAGCATCTGATTGATAGCACCAAGGGGTGAGAGCCCTACGGAGCAGGTACGGCCCTCTTACAAAAGGACCACCTGCTAAGCCCTCGCATCCCCCACTGTGGCTATTAATAACCACTTCCCGTGATTTTCATAGCTTTCTGATGTGGACATTTGACCTCTTGTAATTGTGTTCAGCTTCCCTGCTCACGTTACACAGGATATCCAGCAGCGCAGGCACTGGGGATGGGCTGAGCATCCCCTCCTTACTGCTCATCCTGCAGCCTGCGTGCTTTCGCCACTATCCCCGCTTCCAACTCAACGCACTTTTGATGTGCTGCCTCTCTCACGGCTGCGCTGGCAGCTCTCTGTTATTCCAATTTAAACACCAGGCTGCACCTGTTAGCTTAGCTTTTCATTGAGAGGAACCGAAGCAGAAAGTGACCTCGCATGTCCGGCAAAGCAATCCCTCGCCGCTAATGGAAAAGAGCTGGCTGCACTAAAGCCGGCGGCATGTTCCTCCGGGTTATTTGTATCGCTGGTGTTTCTGCCTTATTGACTGCCTCCTTGGAAAATAATTCTGTTGCTTAATTGATTGTAACATTTCTTTATATTCCCCCTCCCCACCCTCCAGTCCCTCAGGACTTTGTTTCTCACTGGTGTTTGGTTGCTGTTGTGCAGCAGTAGCTGTGGTCAGCATGGTAGGAAGCATACACCTGTCCTTCCCAACCACACACTTGGGATTTTGATGTTGTTCCAGCGCAGCATCTTTCCTTAGAGTCATAGAATCACAGAATCATTTGAATCATAGAATCTCAGAATCTCAGAATAACCAAGGCTGGAAAAGACCTACGAGATCATCCACTCCAACCATCCGCCCATCACCAATATCTCTCACTAAACCATGTCCTTCAACACAACATCTAAACGTTCCTTAAACACCTCCAGGGACAGTGACTCCACCAATTCCCTGGGCAGCCCATTCCAGTGCCTGACCACTCTTTCAGAGAAGTATTTCCTAAGTTGGAAGGGACCCTTAAAGGCTATCTGGTCCAACTCTTCCAGTGAGCAGGGACATCCACAACCCAATTGATGCTCAGAGCCCCATCCAGCCTGACCCAGAGTGTCTCCAAGGATGGTGAATCCTTGCTGAAAACCAACTGGGTTTTACACAGCTTGGACTTTCCACGTCAGTCCTATTCACTGTTTTCCTCTACTTTGCACAAAGTCTTGTGTTTTCCCAAGTTCTTTCCTGATTGAGCAGTTTCCTCTGTATCTATGGGTGGATCCCAGAATAAGGGGATTTAGAATGAAAGGATCTGAAAGGAATGCTGGCTGGTGACATTCACTCATGCAACACACAAAAGAGGCCCACACAATGCCACATCAACACAAAAAGTGGATCCTCCCTGGTGAGAATAGCCACCAGCCTACTGGAGAGAGCTGGGTCCTTCCACAAGCGCTTGAGGGGGAAGAAAGAGCAATGCATTTTCCTTTCCTTCTACCATTAAAAAACAGTGATCTCTGAAAGTTTATACTAAGCAAGCCCTTGGATCATCCTCTCGCAGCCTGTATCTGGATAGCTCACAGCACGCAATAAGGAGCTTTCAGAGAACCCTCAGGCAAGCCTTTGCCTATCTCTCATCAGCCAGCACCTCCTCAGGGTAGCTCAGCTGAGATAAGAGATACGCTTATTTTCTTTGAGTTTGCAGTGTGACATACGTATTCCTCACAGTCCTGCCGAAGAGGGATGATATCATGTGTACTAGGCAATGAGGAAAGTGGAGAGGGACGGCAAAACAGCTCGACAGCTGCTGCTCAAGTAGACCATCAAGAGCTATCTGACAGCAAATTTAAAATAAATCAGGGAAGAATTGTGACTTATAATTTTCCCCCATTTTTCTACTGGCTAGCAGGGAGGTTTTTGCATCCAACAAAGTAACAAGCATTTCCATGGGCTGCTTATTTGAAAGGACATTGGAGGAAGGTGAATGATTAGGTCTTCAGGGTGCTAATGGGGTCATTTCATGCTGTGGTTATTGGTGGACTGATAGAATGGATTATGCACCTATAATTATCATTTTTTTGCTGCTGGGTGGTCACCATTTCCCATTGTAAATCTGCTTGTCAAGGCACCAAGACATTTTTCTGTGGGTGTTTCTCTTTGTTATTTAAAGGTAAGGAAATAATTTCAGAAGTGCAAATTAAGCTTGGTTGCCAACAGGAAGGAGATGAAGTTGGCTGGGGAATAAAACCAAGCAATCCCCTGGGAACCCAACAATCCTTCCCACGTGCAAGCATGCTCCTGTGGGACGGGGGATGCGGGGGCTGCTGCTGGCCCCCACATTCGACTCAGATGCAGAGAGCCAGGAATCAATCACTTTGATGTCTTGTCTTATCTCTACAGATAGATAGGAGGGGTGGGTATGGTGGCTGCTGCAGCACCACTTCAACAGGCCCTTTTGAAGTACTGGAGCTCTAGTGGCTGTTGCAAGAGTGGAAAAGCTGACACCAAGGCTGCTTTGGGACTCACTGGGGACACTGGATGAGTGATGGTGCTGAGTGGCATCTTTCCTAATTACCCATAGATGTCACAGCTGTGACATTGGGTGGGTGGGTGGCTTTGTGTGAACATGATTTACGTGTGCCTCTGCCCTGGATGTACTTATGGCTCCAGCAGTATTTGCTCTAGGGGAGGTGGATGGAGTTTCTGAGCATGAAAATGGTGGCAAAAAGCTGGAGGGTGTGAAAACCCTTTCCTCCCTTTCGTGGGGCTTAGGTATTTCATCAGCACTTTGGATAACCAAGCTGAGCTACTATCTTGCAGAATCCAAATGGTTGAGATTAGCAGGAGCTCTGGGTCCAGCTGGTCCCACCAGAGCCACCCAGAGCAGGGTGCCCAGCCCACATTCAGGCAGCTTTTGGACATCTCCAAGGAGGAAACCCCACAGCCTCTGGGTCCCTGTGCCAGGGCTCTGGCCCCCGCATGGCACAGAAGTCACAAAATCATAGAATGGCTTGGGTTGGAAAGGACCTCAAAGATCATCAGGTTCCAACCCCCTTGCTTCAGGCAGGGTTGCCAACTGCTAGATCAGGTGTTCAATGCCTCTTGATGCCTTTACTCCTTCTAAGTACCTGTGGACAACATGAACTGGGCTGCTATCAATGCTCCCAGTGAGCACCTTCTGTCCTTCCAACCTCTCTTCACACAGACTATTTCTTGTTACACACAGTTTGTTCTTCCTACCGCCCAGGAGGTACAGTCAGCCCTTTGGTCTCACAGTGCTAAAAGCCAAAACTTTGTTCTAAGTTTACATTACCTAAATTTGCAACAACCCAAGGAGGGCAAGCACAAATCTGTTCACAGCATTTTCCCACACCTTTACTCTGTCTGGCACACTTGTGTGGTTTTATCTTTCCACTCCTTTGCCTTATTAACTGCATCAGTTAAGGAATCTGAATTTTCAAGGCCTCTGTGGCCTATCCCTCATCATCGCTAATTCTCAGATCTGCCCTATGCCATCCTCTGCTTCTCACTGGCATGATTTTTAAACAAGCATCTTTGTGTATTCTGGTGGACACATGGAGACTCAAAGCAAAGTGCTTTCATCGCCCTCCTTTGAACATGCCTTTGTGGCAGGATCCCCTTTGGTAGTTGCTGGGGTGCTGATGGATGTATTTCACAAGCCATCGTGCTGATGGACACCACTTCATCCTTCCACAGTCAATTCTAAAACTTTTCTTCCTTAGGTTGGAAACACTTGGGATCACTTTTTATTTTGTTTTTACAGAGAAATCCTGATCTGGGCTGGGACTCTCTCAAGAGCTGTAGGAATTCAGGTGGTGAATAGGAGAATAGTCATTTAAAGCTGACCACTTCTATGTTGCTTGGTGATGAGGATAACAGTCAGCCAGGTTCTGGAGCCAGCATGCTGAGATGTGACCAAGCCTCATTCACAATGTATTAACTCCTGCTATTTGCCACCAAAAAACTTCTGAATGCTATTTACTTCCTTGCATTAAAACATATTGTTGTGAGACACATTCATCCAGATCTCACTTTCGCCTGGCAATAGTATTTGCTTGTGAATCACTTCTGAGAAGGGTTTTTCTCAGTTATTTTGCATTGCAAAGAAAAGTGATTTTGTGGCAGGATCCCTTTGGCTGCCTGGCCAGGACTGATTGTATCTTTTTCTAAATTACTGTTTAGAAATCCAAAGATGTTCTCTGCTATTTGCTGGCATGTGAAAAGGCATGCTAAGCAACACTTGGGGGTTAATTTTCATGACCCTGACTCTACCTCTCAACAAGATAGATTACATTTTCAATTCTATTCCTCGGTGTATAAGAGTGAATCATTTTGCAGAAAATGAGAATTGATCCAAATCTTCACCCTAAAGTCAAACTGCAGCTTTATTGACCAGAGAAGAAAAAAAATAAAAGAAGAAAAAGGAGAAGAAAAAAGGATGTGTTTCTTTAGAATACAGCATGACCCCCTGATACGCCTGGTGCCAAAACACCATCCAGAGAGGGGCAGGCCATGCATGGGAGACACAGCTCAACAAAACCTTCACTTCTTCTCTTCTCTTCTTGCAACTTCTTGGCTGGTTGCCTTCCTGCCTTCTTACCCATTTGAGCAGCAATCAGAGACTGTGTGACCCAATGAAGACAAAAGGCCCATGGGGTGTTCCAAGGTGCCCATAGGAGCAGAAAATCCCACTCAATGACCCACTGGAAAACCACCGGAGCTGATGGCCACACTGTCCTTCATGAGCAATGTCGCATGGGGACAAACTGTAGATGTTCTCTGGAGAAAATATACAAAAAAAAAAACAACAAAAAACCCAACCAACCAATATGTTTATATCAGATGGGATTAGACCGTCGTGAGACAGGTTAGTTTTACCCTACTGATGATGTCTTGTTGCGCTAGTAAAACCTTATGCTGGTTTTGAAAGCATAAGCCTGCAAGGTGAAACAAACCTACACAGCTCCCTAGCTTAAGACACCAAAGAAAAGCCCTGGATTTTACTTCCTGTAGGGCTAAACACTTGTGCTCACCCCTGGCTATGAACATTCGGGTTGGCACTAACAGTGCTGAACAGAGCATGCCAGTGTTTCACTCTATGCCAGGCTTGCAGAATAACATCTTACCATCCTGCTTCTCAGGAAAAGAAAAAACCTGCAACCAACAAATCCCATGGATGAGAACAAAGCCTTTCTCCAGGAGGCAGAGGGCAGTGTTTGCACACACATAGTAATTATGAGACAAACGGGTCAAGTTTGTTCCAGCTGTTCTCCCCACTGGAGTGAAGGTGGTGGCACGCTGGGTTTGAGGAAGATGACTGTTGGATTTACGTCTGGGCATGCATAGCTGTGTTCAGAGAACTTCACAGGGGCTGAGATGTTTGACTGTTGCAAAAAAAAAACACTATAGCACTTCTCAAAACACAGAGACCACTGCTCCTCCATGGGGTGAGAGCTGTGGCAAGGGCTCCTGGACAGTGGGATTTTATTTCCTGCTGGGGAAATTGCCTGCACCTGAACGTGAATTTCACATTGAGTGTTTGGGTCACAAACCTAGTAGGTGGTTTTACCTTCACAGCAGTCAGCAGTTTAGCAGTTTTTTAGCTCTTTGGTCCTGTGCCAGTGGCATCCATGGGTTTGCAGAGGGGGAGAAGGTAACCTCCACCCTATTCTGCTTGTTGCACAAACTCTCCTTTTAATATTAGTGGTAGGAATAACGTATGAGGACAGCCTTTTTTTTTACACCCTATGCACTGAGCAGAAGAGGGTTGAAGTGCCCATGTGCACCTGTGTACGTGTACCCGCCTGCTGTTCCTCCAGCCTGCAGATAGAATCCAATTTCCCCCCTGCCTCCTCCGTCCACACCACCTTGTAACAAACTTTAATGCTGCTGTGTGCCTTAAATATGAGCAAAGGCACAGAGCAGAGCACTCACAGCCCTGGAACATCCATTTGGCAGCATGGTGTAGGTCTGACACCATCACTCTCATTGCCCTCAATCCACTGACTCCCCTTGCTACTGGCTCCTGCTCCTTCCCTCCAGGAACTGAAGGCTTTTCCAGGCTGGACATCGAGATGACCCCTCTGGATATGCTGTCTCTAAAGGGAATCTTGATGGAGAGCTGAATTAAAACTTTTTCCAAGCCAAACTAAGTTTGCATTTACAAATTGCTCTGCTTTAGAAAAACTAATCCATTTCACATTTTCCTGCTGATGCTCTCAGGGTAAAAATATCTGAAGCCCTGTTCCTACAGAAAGAATCATAGAATCATCTAAGTTGGAAAAGACCTTCAAGATCATCAGATCCAGCCACTGACCTGGAAGCTATGCTAAGGCACATGGAAGATAGGGAGGTGATAGTGATCATCCAGCAAGGCTTCACCAAGGCCAGGTCCTACCTGGCCAACCTAGTGGTCTTCTATGGTGTCAAAGCTGCATCAGTGGACAAGCGAAGAGCTGCTGATGTCATAGAACCTTATGAAGAGAATCTCATTAGTTTCAACACAGCGAAGTGCAAGGTCTTGCACCTGGGTCATGATAACATCCACTATCAGTGCAAGATGGGAGATGGAAGGATTGAGCACAGCCATGTCTACTTGGGGCTACTGGTGGATGGGAAGCTGGACATGACGATGTTGGATGTGAGCAACATGTCCTTGCGACCCAGAAAGTCAACCATATCCTGGGCTGCATCAAAATTAGCATGGCCAGCAGGTTGAGGGAGGTGATCCTGCCCCTCTACTCTGTGCTGGTGAGGCCTCACCTGGAGTACTGTGTCCAGATGTGGAGTCCTCAGCGCAGGAGAGACATGGACCTGTTGGAGTGCATCCAGAGGAGGGCCATAAAAATGATCCAAGGGATGGAACATCGACCCTGTGAGGACAGGCTGAGAGAGCTGAGGCCATTCAGCCTGGAGAAGAGAAGGTTCTGAGGACACCTGGTAATGGCCTTTACATATCTAAAGAGGGACTCTAAGAAAGAAAGTTACAGAGTCTTTAGCAGGGTGTGCTGTGATAGAATGAGAGGAAATGGTTTCAGAATAAAAGAGGGGAGATTCAGACTGTATATATGAACAAATCTTTTTATGATAAGCAGACAGAAGAGCTGGAACAGGTTGTGCAGAGAGGTGATGGATGCCCCTTCCCTGGAGACATTCAGTGTCAGGCTGGATGGGGCTCTGAGTACCTGATGGAGCTGTTGGTGTTCACTGCAGGGGATTTAGACTGGATGTCTTTTATGGGTCTGTTCCACTCAAATGATTCTATAATTCTATGATTCTAGTGAGTGCCATCACTAAATACATATTTCTGTGACACATTCTCTGATGAACACATCTCTTAAATTCCTCCAGGAATGGTGACTCTACTAACTCCCTGGGCAGCCTGTTCCAGTGCCTGACCACGCTCTCCAAGAAGAATTTCTTTCTGATATCCAATCTAAGCCTCCCTCATTTCCTTGTGTCCTATCTCTTGTCACATTGGTTTACACCTACAGAGACCATTATAGTTTGCATTCGTCTTTACACTGAGTACATAACATTTTCCTTAGCTGCTCTTTTATGTCACCTGCAGTCTCCATGACAAGCAGTATCCTTCCCTGTATGGTGGCAGCTGATCTTCATGTTATGGTAAAAACAGTGAGATTATTCTGCCACTGAACACTAACCATCCCCTGGTTCTATTCATTCTTACTTCAGCTTCATTGTGCCACTGGAGCTGAATCAAAGGTTAATTTATCCTGCACTGTTTGTGAGTCCTTGAGAGTTTATGGCGGAAGGGAGATACCCTATGTGCCAGCTGTACACTTCAGCAGCTATTGGAAAGCCTGTAGTAGTTTTAGTCTGGCTCTAAACTGAGAGGGCTGTAGTAGGAGAATGTTGCAGTGGTGATATTTAAAAAGACGTGTAACACAGCCATGTCTTACTGGTTGTTAAATCACACTCTTGAGAAATGCCTCATTAGCTTTGAGATAACATTTCATATCCATCAGAGACATGGCTCTGCTTTCATTTAAGTGAGGGAATTACTGTTCTCCATTTTGAGACACATAACAATCAGATATTGAGAGATCCTTGAGTCACTTCCATTGATGACCGAAACTGGTAATAATTTCTGTGATGCATTCTCCAATGCACATGGAAACGTGCTGGTATCCTCAGCTCTTTTGGAACCAAAAAATGGATACTCCTATTCCATGTTCTCTATAGCCAACACCTCAATCTTCACAGAATCGTCTGTTATTTTTTACTAAGAATCTTTCTAAACTCTTCACTATGAGGGTGGTGAGGCACTTGCCAGGATGCCCTGAGAATTTGTGGATGCCCCATCCTTGGACGTGCTGAATGCCATGTTGGATGAGGCTCTGGACAGCCTGAGCTGTCCTACAGCAAGGGATTGGAACTAAATAGACTTGAGGCCCCTTATACCCCCAAACCATTCTATGGTTCTGTGAAATCCTCTCCAAAATTTCGTTACTGTAGCAGAAATGCTAAGTCACAGCTTCAAACAGTGACTGATCACCTGGTAGGAAGGCAGGGCCAATCCTGGGGAGCTCAGGTGCATGCAGTGCACCTGAGTGACTGGAAGGGGTGGAGCCAGGATCCACCCCTTCCCAGACCTCATTTAAGGGATGGCGGTGGAGGTGAGAGTATCTTGCTGGAGATCCCTGCCTATCTGAGGCTTTCTAAACGTGAGCAGAGTCTGTTTTTTCTGTGCCTGTTGTATTTGAGTAAGTCCTCGCTTACTGCAACTTAGGACCTTGCTCCTCTGCTATCATTGCTGTGCTTTCCATTGTATTACAGTCACCTTCAAGTCTATCTGGGTGATCCATAGTAATAGCTCAGAATGCAGACTTGAGCTCAGCCTCTCTCTGCCTAGATATTCACTTGTTCAGGTAACACTGGTCCTCTCCCACAGTTTATCTATCTTAGGATTTCTACTTTCTCTTTTTCCAGGGTTGTGGAAGCACATGTTGGTTTTGATTTTGAACATTTTATCATTTTGGTTGTCTTCCTATGGAATTATTTTAGCAAAAGTGAAAATCCCTGAAGACCTCTGTAAGGATTTGGAGGGGGATGAAGACTGGGAGAGCCTTGCTGTAGGGTTTTGTTGTAAATTGGTGAGGGGATAAGTGGTGCGTTCTCAGGACAAAAGCAGCATTTTGAAAAGTACCAGCTATGCCAGTGGGAGGCTTGAGAGGGATCAGTGAGATAGGAATGGAGATCAAACATCTTGGAGGTGTTGGAGGACTTGAGAGCAAACAGGTTGACTGCTCTCTCTCCACTGTTATTATAGGTTTTCCCTGAAGAGAAGAAGGAGAGAAGAGGGTAGAAGCTGATAGTGGTGGCAGGGGCTTGCCCATGTTGCTTTATATCCCTTTTCTATTCTACAGTGCCTGTAGAAGACAATCCAGGCAGGAAGCAAGCAAGGGACAACAGTGAAGAACAAAAGGACCACTCATCCTTGACTCCTATGACATCCACCTATTTGCTTCTCCCCTAAGCAGACAGTTTGCTTTTTGGGGTAAGTGCTTGTTTAAAGCATGTCAGTATTTCTGGTCCATCGTGCTTTCTGTTTTAAGTACCTCAGAGCTCCAGCAAAGCTTCAGGTGAGGTAATTCTGGAGGAATAAGTCAATTAAAAAAAAAACAAACAAAAAAAACCCCACACATTCCCTACTTATTTCTGTGCATCCGTAACATCTGGCCCAGGGCTCGTACCAGGGCACACCAACTTTGAAGCAGTCTCTCTCCATTGCTGGCTCTGCGTCTCCAGGCATGTTCTATGCCAATGTCTACCCTGTGTATATTTGCATCTGCTCGATAAGGACAATAGCTTTTGTTGTTGATGTTGTATAAATAAGGCAGATTTTAACATGCAGTCTCCTGTATTTAAAATACAATGGCATGTCATAAACAATAAGGCGTTATAGCTCCCGGAAGGCATTTGCAAGTACTTTATTAGGTGTCACAAGTGTGCTCCGTGTTGCAGCCACTGCCCAGAACTAGACATCCTGTAATTCAGTTACACTGTAAGTAGCTGCTAATGAGGGACACTATTATAAAGAGCCAATGCCTTGCAACTACACTGCAGGAAAACTGGAGTGATTCCAGTGAAATCAGTGCAAAGGAATGGATTTGCCCCATAAAATGAAAAGTCAATTTAAAAGAACAAAGTTTTAAAAGATGATTGTGAGCTTTGTCGAGTGTGATGAAATCCTGAATTCTTCTTTCCTGCTCTTCTCTACTCTGCTCTCATCTGTCACTCACACTGAGTATCCTGACAGCTCTGCCTGACGATTAATGCTCCTATTCTGTGGGTTTGCATAGTGCCTCCTGAGTACTTAACAGGTCTTAGAGAGTTCAGTTCACTAAGCTCTCAGATTGTCTGGCTGTCTCCAATGGCTTAATAACGTAAAATCATAAACTGGACTGCAACTGATTCCTCTTCCCTGTCTATCCTTTTATAAAGGACTGCTACACGGGATCTGGAGGACAGAAAAATAATTAGATGTGTGCTGAGTGGGATTTCCCTTTAGTAAGCACAGTTCTGACCTCTAGCTCAAGATGTAACTGGGGATTTGGGGGAGATGGATTTTTCTGGAGATAATAGCCCTTCCTTTACTATAGAATGAAGTTCATAAAACAGCTTCTTCTGTACACAAAAATTTCTAGCCTTTTTCCTAAGATACTTCTTGCTTAGATATAGCACTTTCAACTTTGTTCCAAGGGTATATGTTTTCATAGCATATAATTTGGGATGCAGTGTCTGCATGATGTAATCTAAAAATGCCCTCATCCTCCTTAAAATCTGTATTATTCAACCAGCTTCCAGCTGATAGATTTATTCTTAGCACAGAATGACATTATCTCCCATAGTAGGCTAACAGACTTGTTTCTGATCTCTGCTGATTAATAGTGCGTGTTTCCAGAGACCAAGCTTGCTGTGCATGGGAGGATAGGTCTCTCCATGAGCATGTGTATGTGTGCCTTGTCCTTGCTGACTGCACACCAATCCTGTTAACAAGTCACAACCAAATTTTCCTTTCAACTGGACCAACATCATTACCTCCTGCTGAAGTTCTTAGGAGGGATAGGACCATAGGACCGTAGAATCATATGAGTTGGAAGGGGCTTTTAAAAGCCATCTGGTCCATCTCCCCTGTAATGAACAGGGACACCTACAGCTACATCAGCTTGCTCAGAGCCCCATACAGCCTGACCCCGAGACTCTCAAGGATGGGGTCAGGTGATAATCTGGGTTGCTGGCCAGTGGTAGCGAAGCCAGAACCAAAGTGTGTGTGAGAACCAGGGGCGTTGAATGTGGTCTCCTCTTGCAAGGCAGAGGGATGTTATAAACCAGCCACAACACTGGGACGATGCTGGAACTGAATCAGCGAAGCACAGATGTGCCACACTAAGACCATACTTAAGCCAGGAGTGCTACAAGGGAGCAGAGACAGCCAGCAGCAGGACATCCATCCAAACCTGCCTTTAAGTTGTGGCTTCTGCAGTCTGAAGAAAATGGACCTCAATCAGCAAAACACCTGTGAAATGAACTGTGTTTCTGTGGGGCTCTCCAGGGAATTGTGATACTTCCCCCAGTATCCTCCAGAGGCAGGAATGGTCAATGTTGGGCTGGTTGACACCCGGCTGGATTCACAGTACTGGAACACCAAATCAGCACCAAAGATGGACAAAAAGAATGAGGTGGAAGAGCTGCATATTCTGGAGCCACTCAGAGGAACACAAAACAAAGCCTTTTCTTTAAAGTTAAGCAGTGACATAGTGCACTGGAAGCCAGCTACCCTTACTCCCACAGGAGAACCCTAACCATGAAGCTATGGATTCACACTTCAACTCTTCTTCCCAGCCTATCCCAATTATTATTTAATTATTTCAAGGGATTGGAACAGCTCCAGGGAATGAAGCACACATCACTGCTCCAGCAAGCTCTATGTTTTTGTGACCCAGAAAATGGTTTAAATCCCTATATGCAGAGAGAGAAGTGTAGTACTGTTTCCCATAAATCAGTTTCCTCAGCAGTTACCCTACAGGAGAATAGTGAGGAAGCAACAATTTTGGAGGGGCCAGAGCCTGGTCTTGAGAGCATGCTCTGAGCATAATTGCACCCCTGGCCCCACCAGGGAGCTCCTACTTTGTGCAATGGGATAAGGCTGAAGAAGCAGCTGGGTGCTGGGAAGTGTGATCCTCCAAAAACTGCGGAGTGCTATTGGCAGACCTTGGACTACCTGAAAATGTTAATGCAAAAAGACATTTGCAGCTCTGAATGTTGGAGACCTCCTGAACCTTGCAGAACAGGAGTTTTTCACTCTAGAGCCCCAAGCAGTTCTAAGGCAACCAGCAGCTCCGTGCAGAAGTAGAGCTGTGCGCTTGCATCTGCAAAACAGTTGTGATGAGGTGAAAAATGCTGCAAGTGTGAAGTGCTTCATGTTGTGGCAGTAGGAGCAACTGAATAACATAGACAAGCAGAAATAAAAAAAGGGAAAGAACTGAAGTTGTGCTCCAGCAACAAAAGCAATAAGAAATCAAATATCTGAGGTCCCAGTTTTTTTAATGTCTAATGAGGGGGGGCTGTAAGAGAGAAGGAGACGGACTCTTTGGCAGGGTAGTGAAGGAGATGTAGGTAAGGGTAGTGAGGCAGTGGTACAGGTTGCCTGGAGAGGTGGTGGATGTCCTGTCTGTGGAGACACCCAAGGTCAGTCTGGCTCAGGAGACACCCAAGGTCAGTCTGGCTTGGGCTCTGAGCACCTGATGGAGCTGTAGGTGTCCCCATTCACTGCAGAGGAATTGGACCAGATGGCCTTTAAGTGTCCCTTCCAACTCAAATGACACTGTTTCTATGAATTCCCAACACTGAATGTGAAATCAGACTCCTTTCCCTTTATTGTACAGATGTACACAACTTCCACCTTTTCTACTGATTTGCGGAAATCAAACTCTATAGCCCAGGAGATATAGAGCAGGTATGTTTATTCCAGCGCTGCGCATATCGCCGGGTGCAAGGGGGATCGCTCCTCCTAACTTGCACACCCACAAACAGAAACATCACATTTTTAAAAGTCAAGCTCATACATAATCAGTAGATTTCCAAGAACTCATTCGCGTATTCCGTCCCTTTCCGATAAATCATTTACATAATGTCCCTCCTCTTGGGGCATGCGTTGTAGCCTCCTCTGGTGGTCGTTGGATGAAGGCTCGACGTCTTCCTCCTCATCTGGTGGTCGTTCTTGGATGAAGTCAGTAGTCTTCATCATTGTGTCCTTCCAACCTTTGTCCCAGTTTAGAGCATTCCCCTTATCTTGCATGCCTCTGTAATGTTTGTTCCCCTTTCCATTGTTCTCTTTGGTCCCTTCTTTGTTGACAGGAGATGGCTTTCTTTTGGGATAGCTCACTGTGGCACTTCCTTGGGGCTACAGAAATTAAGCTACTCAAGTGCTTCCTTGGGCCAACAAAAGCTAGGCTAATCAAGTGCCTTAGCCTAACAAAAGCTAGGCCAAGCAAGCGCTTCCAAAAGCTCAACTAAAGTTTTCTTGAGCTCGCAAAAGCTGCTATTAATTTTCTAAGTCCTGCATCCTCTAACTCCTTACTTCACTACAGAAGAGCTTCCTGTGATGCATTTTAAAGACACTACCATGTTTTCACACAGGTCTTTGTTTTACAGCTGAACTTTACTATTTGCATAAAACATCTCCTTTTTCAGGTAGCTTGTACAAAGTCTATTTGCTACCCATCTCCTCCCACTTGGCACAGTGAATCACTATTCACTGAATGCTGAATGGAGCCACTAATTAAATATGTGATTTTTATTAGGCTCTAGGCAGGCTGTGCTTACAATCCTGTGCAGTAAATGACTTGTTTGTACAACTCCTTAACACATCTCCTGCCCCTTTCCAACTGCTCTGAGTGCAAACAAGTCTGTGCTCACAAGGCATGATGGCCAATTCACTCTAGATTCACGGTTTTGTACACAGATCCAAATCCTCAAGTAAAGAAGCCTGGAAAAGTAATTACTTGGCTGCTTGTGACTCATTTGGTTACCCTGAAGTAACTCTGAGGTTTGAAAGGTCTGTCTGTGCTCATGCTGAGCTGTTTGCTGACTTTGCAAGGAGTTCATTTAAGTGAATGCTGCATGCTCACTCCTGTGGTCACATCTATGCGCAGAAAAAAGTTGGGGTGGAAGCACTGCTAAAAGCATAGCCTGATGCAGGTCCTCATCATACAGCTCAGCCAAACTTTTGGCTCCCTGTAAAATGAACTGGTTGTGATGAGACCTCAGAATCATAGAATTGAGTTGGAAAGGACCCATAAATGCCATCTAGTCCAACTTCCCCTGAAGTGCACAGAGGCACCCATGGCTCCACCAGGTGCTCAGAGCCCTGCCCAGCCTGACCTTGAGTGTCTCCATGGATGGTCAATGCTTAATGAAAACCAAGTGAATTTCATGAAGCCTGGGCTTTCCAGCCTGACCTTGGGTGTCTCCAGGGATGGGGCATCCACCACATCTCTGGGTGACCTGTGCCAGTACCTCACCACCCTTATGGTAAAAATCTTTTTCCTTATATCCAATCTGAATCTCTCCTCTTTTAGTTTGAAAATATTTCCCCTTGTGCTGTCCCAACAGATCCTACTAAGGAGTCTGTTCCCCTCTTTCTTACGGCCCCTTTAGATACTGTAGGATCTCAGGGGTTTTCTGTGCAGTGGGGAAAAAAAGGGTGAAGATAGGAAAAGAAAAACATCACTTCGCTGTCCCTTGTGACTGAACAAATTAAATATGCAAAAAGATGGCATCACAAATTGCTGTATAAGTTTTCTGTTTTGTTTTTTTTTGTAAACCATAAAGCCATACAACGACAAGAGAGAGAGAGTTTGTGGGGAAAAGGAAAAAAAAAAAACAAACCTCAGCTTCTGTTTCCCAGACAAATGCTACTTTATAATGCGGATGTGTGCTATTTTCTTATGGCTTTTAAATTGGTTCCTTGATTTGTTTCTTTATCTGCTCCCTGAGACTTTCCTGATTAGTTGAGATTTTTGCACTCACTAGTTGATTAAATAATGAATACATTTGTTTGATTTGCAGCTCCTTACTTAATTAAAATTTCTTTTCAGTGCCCCAATTTTCATTATGATTTCAATTTTGCATTTAATCACTGTGTTGTTCTTCGCTGCCACCTCTCTTAATAGAGGTCTACTCTCCTGTCAGCCTCATTGCAGAACTTGGCTCTGGGCTGCACATGGGCACACGGTAGAGAGAAACCTCCGCTGGTGAGGTTGGTTTAGGTAGGAACCAGCAATCCAAGGGGGGGAGCTATGGGGAGGTTGAATTGGCAAGAATAACCAAAGGGATTTGATGTGTTTTAGGCTAGGAAATGGAGCTAGATCCTTCCTAATACTATCTGGTTTAGGAGCATCACATTTGTCTGAGGAGGAAGCTGAATTTTATATTTAACAGTATAAAGGCAGGTCTCTGTCCCACGGAGCTGACATAAGGGTCTCCAGTGCCAATGGGCATTGCAGTGCTAGGAGAACACATCTCTCAGCAGAAGCGATGCACTGAGGGATGTGTTCAGTGCTTCTCTTTTGCTTCATCCTAGGACACTGCAGGTTATTACATTATTTTTAATTCTTTCTCAGGTTTTTCTTCCCCCCCCCCCCCCCCCCCCCCGATCTGATCCTGCTCTTTCTCCCGTATTCATTTCTTCTTTTCTTCTGTCTGTATTTCTTTATTATCCCAAGTCTTCTATTCACCAGTGGGGCCAGCAATGTTTGATGACCCACCATCAGATTTTAATGCTAAGATCATAATGTACTTAATAAGAGTAAGAGAGATCTGTGCTCTTGGATTCTGGTGCTGGTTGCAGACTTGCACACGTATCCCTGCACTGGTTCACACTCAGATGACACATGAGCCAGAAACATAGCCTTGCATTTTCAGAAGTGAATGGAATCTAGCATCCTATGTACAGAAAGACAAGTAGAATATTTTAGTGCCAGGCAAAGCAGAAACACCACATGATGAACCCATTCCCAGACAAGTGATAACACTTATAGAATCACTGAATCATAAAGGTTGGAAAAGACCACTGAGATCCCCAAATCCAACCCCAACCCATCCCACCATGCCCACTGACCACGTCCCTCAGTGCCACATCTGCATGGTTCTTGAACACCTCCAGGGACAGTGACTCTAGCGTCTCCATGGGCAGTCTGTACCAATGCATTTTCACTCTTTTGGAGGATAAATTTTTTTTAGTATCCAACCTGAACCTTATGATGAAGTTCTTGGAGAGTAAATTATTTACGGTATGTTCTGTCTACTGAACAAGTATTACTGGAAGAGTCATCAAAATAGTCCAGTCTGGAAAGGATGCAGCTCAGAAGGGTTGAAGGAGACAGGTTCCAAGGATGACAGATACTTTGGGAAGCTGTGAGGACAGAATGACCCTTAAATCCTCATCCATCTGGGAAATCTCTTTAACTCCACTGAAGTGATTATATGTTAGCTTAAAAATCACAAGCACATCTGGTTTACGTATTGGAAGAAGTGAGAATTTTTTTAGGGACTCAAATTTTGCAGTGCTTCCATGCATGCAGTTTTAATTCAGGAGGAAATATGAAAGCATCCTTTAAGGCAGTCCACAAATAACAATGACTCCTCTGGATTTACGAATTATTTGCGCTAACACCAGAAGCAGTAGGAACAGTTCTTGTAATCTTGACAACTGTGCACAATAAGCCTGTGACAAATGTGCCTTTTCATAGAAATGAGAAATCAGCCTTTCATAAAAAAAATAGAGCTGGAAGAAACCTTGAAAACTCATTTTCTCCAAATGTAGGGCTTTGGGGAGCCAGAATCTGAGCAAAAGCCTTCCCTTAGGAGAGCACTCCAACCATTATGGCTACACACTCATGCCACTAAATGCTTTCTTGTTTTTAAAGTAAGAGATACAGAATAAATGAGCAAAGGAAAGCAGCTCATCCATCACCTGCTCAAGAAGGGACTACAGTGTATTGACTCTGCAGCAACGTCATGAGGATGTTTTTGGAAGGTACATAGTGTAAAATGGACTTATAAATATGTGACATCAGCTACACTAGCCTTGTGCAAGCAGCTATGTTTCCTTGTTCTGGACATCTCAATAGCTCTGTGAACCAGAATCAAAGAACAGCTCTCTTGCTTGAGGAACAGCAGCTCAGAGCTTTCCTGCTCTGGTCTGTGATTTTGATCACCTTTGTGAATGGACCATGCAATAGACAAACAAGTCTTACCACTCAGAGTAAGACAGCCATGTGCAGCACGGAAGGCAGGAGCAATACCCAGTTGCACAAGCTGAATGAGGCACTGTCTCTTGTTTCATTCAGCCTTTCCAGGTGGAGTTTCCTGTAACACTGTTTCATCTGAAGTTAGGCGCTGAAGGTTCCATTAGCAGTCAATGGTGAGAGAAAGGTGCCTTACAAAGGACAGTTCATCTCCTCCTGATTTAGTTATCTCAGGATGAATCAGGCTCTACAGGAATTTATCCCTTTCCACTGGCTGTTTATTAGGTGCTATTGATAAAGTAGTCTGAAAGTTTAGCCTTTCTGAGTAATAACAACAGCAGTATGAAACTTCTGGCATCTAAGGCTTTGACTAAAGGTGCTGGCAGACACTTCGTTATAACCACTTCCATAAATCTGAGAGCTAAAATGCAAGGAAAGGAAATCAATATGATCTGTGATTTGATTGTCTTTTAATTCTCTCTGCATTCCCATTGCCACGTGTAGCAGCTTCTTCTGGAATAATGATCCCTAAAAATATAAATTCCTTTTTGTCAAGAACAGACTTGTTCCCTTATATACATCCATGGAGCAGCTGAACAGATGCTAATATCCCCAGGAAAGCCTTTTTTGACTTTGTATTTATCAAAATCCAAAGCACTGGCAGCCTTAACCTCTCAAATTTAATTACCTCTTCTTAACGCAGTTCATAATTAAGATGGTTTTGTTGTACATCAACTGTAACAAAATAACCTCAGTCCTTTTAAACTCTTACTGGAGCGTATGTTCTGTGCTTTGATAAGTATTGATAGAAGTTTCAAGTTATAGACCAAGATGCAATTTTATCTAGCCCTAGTAGGGTCTCAAGTATTCCTGATCAGTACATTCATTATGAAACAAAATGTTTATAAATATACTGTTTAATGAAAGGGGATGCTGCCATCATCTAGTCTGATCAGTGAAAACATAATGAAAAAACTTAATCCCTGTTGGAGATGTCCCATTTGGAAAATATCTGGAGGTTTTTGTGCAGCAGCGTGCTTTTCCACATGGAGGGAACATTGCTAACCCCACTATCTGGGTGCACAACCCATCCCTCATATGTTTGGGTCAACCTGGATCAGTAGAAGTATTTGTGGAACCAGGTGATCTGCAACCTGATGGAGCTGTAGGTGTCCCTGTTCACTGCAGGGGAGTTGGATTAGATGGCCTTTAAAGGTCCCTTCTGACTCAAACGATTCTGTGATATCTAACAAAAGGATGGTTGACATGATTTGGGGCTTTGGTTATATTGACAGCCTCTGGAAGCTGCTTGGTTTTGGGGCTGTTCTTTTCACCAGGGCCCAGATGCACTACAGTGCAGACAACTTCTGAGAGGAAGCTGATGCCTTTTGTTGATGGCTTTTGTGGAGCTGAACCAAGAAACTGAAGTATGACAGATGGTCATGTTGTTACGGAGTCCCACAAGCCGAGAGGTGGGGAAATATGGAGGGAAAGCCCAAGCACTGTGAAGGAAACGAAGAACAGCTTTTGGCAAGAACAGATGTCTATAAAGTGCTTGAAAACCATGTGTGACTGAGCACAACCATCCCTTAAATAGACATTTTGGCTTATGTTTACACATGGTGGTTAACAATAAAGGAAACAGAGACTAGCACTCTAATGAGCTTTTATTCCCTGAGGCATACGCTGCCTTTCTTCAGGTAACAGCACCCTTTCCAGTGCTAATGATTTTCTTCTGCATACCAAGGTTGAATTTTATGCTGTTACCATCCACCTATGCATGACAGATGGTGTGATGCACAGTTTTGGGAGCTAGTCTAGGGTGCATGAGCTGATATGCATTAGGCTCACAAATTCAATTGTGTCTTACCTGTCTGCCTGAGGAATCCATCTACTAGAAGAAGTGAAGAGCCGGAGAAAGGCAGCAGCTTATGTTTGCTTGTTATGTTTTTCTTTGGGGGAAAAAAAAAAAAAAAAAAAAAAATTGCCTTTCTGCCAGAACTTTAAATCACTTTTCAACAGAATACGTCGGGAGCTTAAGGTCATCCTCTTATGAAAGCATAGACAGAGAGTCTGGGAAGCTTCAAGCTGAAATAAGGGTTTCTGGTCTTGATAAGTTCAGGGAACGAAGCAAGATGCTTTGCTCTTATGGATTTAGGCCCAAAGCCTGCAAGCTCTGAAGTATTTAACTTTATGAAGTACGATCAACTGAAGACTGCATCCATTTCCAAGAGACAGGCTGGGCACATGCATAAATAACAGTAAATCAAGTACAAATCAATGCTTTTCAGCCTCTTCAGAGGGTTGTGTCTGCTCACTTAGTTATGATAATGGTAGTTCCAGTTGATGCTCATAAACCCCTGATTTCACCTCGATGGAGGACACGTGGCTGAGGCTTGAGGCAATCTGTTGACCCACACATGACACACAACTGAACTAGAGACCAACTGGAGCCGCATAACGTTGTGCGCACTCGTTGACTTGCTGGGTGCAATATATTTATATATTTTGCTGCAGAATGTATGGCCTTCTAGTACTTGAAGGAAGTTCACAAACAAGAGGGTTTTTTACATGGTCTGATAGTGATAGGATGAGGGGGAATGGCTTTAAACAAAAAGAGGTAAAATTTAGGCTAGATGCTAGGAAGAAATTCTGCCCAGAGAGCTGTAAATGCCCCATCCCCGGAGGTGCTCAGGATCAGTCTGGATGGGGCCCTGGGCAGCCTGATCAGGTGAGGGGCAGCCAGCACACAGCAGGGGGTTGGGACAGGATGGGCTTTTTATGGTCCCTTCCAACCTAAGCCATTCTATGGTTATATAGACAGTGATGCTTTGATGAGATCACCTTACATGCCTGGAGGAGATGAGCAGCACAGTCCTAGACAAAGCCCTGGTGCTTTTGTCCTCTTGCTTAATTAGAAGAAGGGCAATTAGGGATGATCAGAGAATCACAGAATTGTGATGGCAAGATGATTGCTTTTCTAAAGGAAGAAGCCAGACAGTGACCCTCTGACCTTCTCTTGCACCAGCGCAATGTTGTACTCTTTCACTGGAAGGGGCTGCAGTGCAGTGCAGCCCTGCGGTAGTACTGCAAGTGGGTTATGGGAGGTCAGACCTAGAGCATCTGGTAATTAGCTTGCAGGACAAATTTCTACTGTAAGCAAAACATTTAAAACATCTCTGTTGGAAAAAGTCTCAAGCTGTGGGTGTACCTATTCATTGTAGGGGAGTTGGACTAGATGGCCTTCCAACTCAAATGATTCTATGATTCTATACAGCGTCTAGATGAGCATCAGCAGGTCTTGTTTCATGTTCAACACCAGCACAAACTGGTTTGAAAGCATGCATGAAAACAGGTTTCCTGCAGAAAAAAAACCCACACATTAAGTGGGAGTGAAATGGAGTGATAAAAGGTAAAAATTCCTGAGTGAAAGTCTTGCAGTCTCAAGTTGCGCTAGGTCTAAGCTCACTCTTCTACTTTGACTCAGTGTGGAGGGAGCAGTCAAAGTCTGAGATGTCCTACCAGACACTCATTCCTCTATGGAGAGCAGAGCTGTACACAGGATGGACAGCAAAGGAAAAATCCTGGTAATAGTTTTTAATGAAAAAATAACACAAGATATCAAAATGTCATTGCTTTCAATGGAATTCACGGCGCAGCTGCCTGGTTAACTTTCATTGACAGCTAAACAAAACAGCAAATTTCTCCTTCTCCCAGTTTACTGCATACCCAGAGAGGCACAGACCATCCTAAAGATGTCATTTTGTTCCGCTTTTCTCAAACTGTGTTTTCCAACTTTTGGTTAAAAAAGGGATGCTATTGAAGTGAAAATTCTCTATAGAGAGTTTTGGCCAGAAGCCAGATGGGAATTAGTATGTTCATTCACTCATGTTGTTGTGTGCCAAAGCAACCAGCATATGAGATGTAGACCAAGCCCTGGCCTGCTTGGATACTAAACAGGTCTGAAAGTACAGGATTGTGACCTCGTGTAAAGCAAGGTGCCACAGAGTCCATTCCACTGGTGATTAATGGGGTTCTTGGTGACTCAGAGATGTTGTGATGTGAAGTCCCACTCATGTCCAATCCAGTAGTCATCCAGAATGCAATTCAAGTGCAGATTTTAGCCCAGGGTTTCCTGGGAATGAGCTGAGTACAAAGTTTAAGGACTTAGTCATTACAGGATAAAGAACTGAAATGGTGTAGAACAGGAATTTGTTATAAAATAGAGAAGCCCAGTAGTGATGTCCAGATGTTGTCTTTCTCCACGACCTTCTGATGCAGCCTCAACTCTTAGCATAGATGCCAAACTGCAAGTGTCAAAAGTTTATTTTGATCAACCCCCTTGTCCAGAGCATTCTGCATAGGCAACTCTTAAATCTTCTCAATTCCATTCCACAAAGAACGTAAAGATTTAATGCACCCTGAAGCTTTGAACAAGAATGAATTTGAATTTGGATCATGCTGTTCCCTGTGCTAGCATAAGACATGGTGCTCCCCCAAATCCTGACCCATTTGTCTAATCGCAGTGAGGAGAGTGTGACACAACCAAAAGTTCACAGGGGCAAACACAGTACTGAAATAATAAATGTGCTGACCTTTTCTGCCTACCTGATCTCATGTGACAGCAGAGGTCTAAGGGAAAACCTTTTCCATTTTCCCTTTGCTGCTTCAGTGTTTTTGCTCTCTTTCCCGTTCTGCAAACATGAGCCTTCTTACTTGTTCCCTACCACTGGCACCCATAGGAAAAACACCGTGGAATTAGCTGCTGTCGTTGAGCAGGAGAAACAAAACATGGCCTCTGAGCAGATGCAGCTTCATGGTGCAGGGTGATGCTGCCAGGGCTGGACATAGGTGCAACACATTGCACCCACTTTGCACCAAATGTTGTGACAAGACTGTGGAGAGCCTTGCTGAAGGAAAGGGAGTGAGCATGAGGTAGCCAGGAGCAATGCCAGTTTTGAGAAGCTGGCTTCTCTACAGCATCTACTTTGCCTTATTGCACATCTTAAAACATCACATAGCCTTGTGGGAACAGGCCTGTAATTCAAACCGTATTTGTTTTAATTGCCTCTGACTTTCCTTGCCATTTGGCATATGTACAAAAGGAGGATATAAGAGCTTTTATGGGAGTAAAATTATATAATTAATCACTTCTATACAAAACAGACCACATAGTAATGGGGGTGGGATGAGAAAGTTGCTTTGACCATGGATTGTTTTGTGCCATTCACTTATTAGCAAGCATCCCAGGAATGAAGATGCCTCACAGAGTCTCTCCTTTGCAGAAGTACTGCAGTCTTACCAATAGTTATTGAATTGTAGTGTGTACAAAATAAATCATACAGTGCATTTTCCATATGTCAAATTTCACCATAGCACTTCCATGACAACCAAACTGACCATACCATTTTGTGGATGGTGATGGCCATGTTTGAGTGATGACTTCTTCCAGCTACAATATACTCCAGAGCCGATTTCATATCCTGGGTCCAACCCTTAGGCACTACCTATCTGACACTCAGTTAGGCATCTGACAATTATCTGATCCCAGCTACCCATTTTCCAGAGGAACGTTCATGCAAAAGGACTGGAGGGTGGCAAACCACAGAGGGAATGGGTTCCCACACCAACTGCTGCAGCCATCTCAGCATGGGGAGGTTTTGGGGCTGGAGCCAACTCCTCACAGGCGCACACTCCTTTCGTCACTCCCAGGCACGAGCAGATTGAGAAGCACAGCCCTTTCCCAGCCCCTTATATGGAACAGATTTCAGTAAAAGAGATAATCCAGTTCGAAGGGGTTACACAGATAATACCCAACAGGCATCATTCAGGCATGCTCTGCTGAAATCCCCTTATATGGTGCAGCTGAATGGACTCAGATCTCCCAAACATCTGATGTATGAGGCAACTCTGCATGAGGTCACAGCAAATGGTAAACACAATGCAGTGACAGTGTGCATCTTCCAAACATGCTGTGTGATGCTGGACCCCAGAGCACTGTGATCTCTCTTCTACACCAGTTTCCCGTGCAGCAAGGGAAGCTGCCCCAGCATTGCTGCTTGGACAAATGCTGTGAGGATGTGGAGCAGCAAATTCACCATATATGTTTTCTATGGGACACGTTGATGCAGTTGTGTTTGGAGGACATCTTGTCTTAGACGCCTTCCATGCAGACACCTACAGAAGAGCTAGCCACTTTTTGGAGTCACTGGTGAGAGACAGACACACCAAAGAATGACTCAGTTTGGAAGACAACTTCAACAGACACAGGTCAAACTTTTAACTTCTAGGACCTTTCCGCCCTAGTTCAGGCACTAAGATGGAGTCAGGCCATGGGCACCATGCAGTGCCTCGCTCCTTACTGACCACACCACCCAAGATTTTTGCTCTTGGTCAATGGAATACATAGTTCACTTGGGGAACTTGCCAGGTCTTTTATACCTTTTTTCCACCACCACTTAAAGGGAATAAGAAAAAAAAAAGTACTCAAACATTTGTTTATTTAATTATGTTCTTTTATCTATCTTTGAATAAATTGATAGAAAGAACCTAGTGTAGGTACTACCAAAACAACAGCACGTCATTTTAAGGCATTTTCAGAACACTTTTTATTTCTCTATAAGTCTGTTTTCTCTTAAAAAAAATAATATATATATATATATTTTTTTTTTAAGTCAAAGAATCTGTTTGAACAAATGTGAAGTGTTCCTTCCAAATCCATAATATGCAAACGTGTCAAAATTCCAGTCATGTCAGACTCTGTCCAAATTGCCATACTATATTTAATAACCAAAAAAAAAAAAAAAAAAAAAAAAAAGTGAAAAAGGTCAGTTTCTACCATTCCAGACATATATAGTTTTAATTATATATTATAATCCCCATGCAACTGAACAATAATTCTGAATAAATCTGGATTCATAAGCTGTATGGTGCTCTAGCCAAGGTTGCTGTTCACATGCCATTCCAAAAGGGCCCGGTAATAATTCAGTCCCAAAGGGAAATCCTTCTCTTCTCGAGGGAGCAGGGCACTGTACCCACAGAATCATAGAATCGTTAAGGTTGGAAATGATTCCTAAGATCATCAATACAGCCATCAACCCATTCTCACCTTGCCCACTGAGCCCACGATCTCCATCTCCGTTCCTTCGTATAATTTCCAATGCTCTACTACTTTTATCCTGCATTGACATAAAGTATCAGAGTACGGCATCTTGACAACTGGTAATTTTTAACTGGGGTCATGACTTGGATAGTCAGTTTTGGGGGGAAAAAGAAAGTAATTATCAGAAATAAGCCTGGCATATTGCTAACCCCAAGCCTACTCCAACAGTGCTTTGCTCTTGAGTCTTTGCAAAACTTATTCCAGTAGTAAGGATTTGACAACGTATCCTGTTTAATTGATAATCATTATGATGGTGCGCTTTGTGAGATGAAAAATCTGAGCTGTTCTGAAACTTCTAAAATTCCCAGACTGACATTTTCCTTCTGTATTTGCCATGCAATGGAAGAGGAGCTGCTCCTTGGGGGAAAGTGGGAGAGAACTGTACAGCAATGGGCTTCCATCTGGGAATTCCAACAGGGAAAAACATGCTGAAACATTCAGAACATCACTGTAAGTGGCTATATCTCATTGCTCGCTAATTGTATAAATTGCTACTCAGAAACTCAGTGGTTTGCACACCCTTGTTGTAGTAGAGTCTCCTCTGCAGGTCCTATTGCTCAGGCTGTTTATTTGTTCTTACATCAAGCAGCCAATGCATTAAATCTGTAATAATACCAAGAGCACAGCAGCCCATCTCTCACAGGGGAGATGGATGGTTCTCCAGCCACTTCCTTTTGGTGGTTTCAGTGCCCAAACCTGCCCACATCATATATAGATGCTTAATCTTTTATTGGGACTGGTCCTAGATAATGATGTCCCATGCATGTCAGAGTGACAGCCACGCTGCTCCATGATGTACTGTATTCCTTTGAGCACTGCTCTGCATTAATGTTTAAAAGTGTAAGGGTTATATGTGCTTGCAGTTGAATAAACACACAAGGAAATCAGATGCAGACAACATTCACTTGTCCGTGCCATGGGTGCATGGGTTCCCTGTGTGAACAACGCTGTGTTTGAAGCAGATGTCATTGCCTCTTTGCATGGGTACAAAAGCATGCGTACTGAGCAGGTGCCCAATCTAAAAATGGGTCTGCTCAGTTTTGTGCTTTTCATTTATGCTTCCTTAATAATTTTACCTGCTAAACAACACATCAGAAATGCACAACGCTCTTTGAAGGCTGCCTAGCAACTCAGTGGGATGAACAAACTCCCCATTTCACATCAGCGTTAAACAATCTGAAGTGCAGTGAATTTATCTTACACAAATACTGGAGGGCTTAATAACAGGTGCAGCAAAACACAGCATTGGGGTAATGGTGATGGTGTCCTAATATAATGGAACATGGTGCCCAGGGAGGTGGTGGAGTCCCCATCCCTGGAGGTGTTCAAGAACTGTGGAGATGTGGCACCGAGGGACATGGTTAGTGGGCATGGTGGGATGGGTTGGGGTTGGATTTGGTGATCTCAGTGGTCTTTTGCATCTCAAAGACTCTATGATTCTATCAAAAAGCTCATATTAAATGTTTTTAAAACTGCAGTTTGACAAGTTTCCTAGAAGTATGTATCCATCTACTGAAAGAAGGGAAGTTTTTCTGAGCTTTGCCTTGGTAGAGGTGTGCAGATAAAGCAGTGACCAGATCACTGCACATGTGTGCTCACATGGGGCTCAGGATGTGATCTACCCAGATATATCTTTAAGTTCAACAGTTGCTGTTTCTGAAAAGAGGAATTCTCATTGGGAGGCATTTGGCTTCAGCTTATTAAATGTTTGACTTGAGACAGTAGACATCCTGCCTGGGATGGACAAATGTAGGCTGCCCAAGAGAGGTGGTAGATGCCCCATCCCTGGAGATACTCAAGGTCAGGCTGATGAGGCTCTGAACACCTGATGGAGCTGCGGGTGTCCCTGTTCACTGCAGGGGGGTTGGATCAGATGGCCAACTCCAATGACTCTGTGTTTCCATGAATATATGAAAACTGTATGGAAAAGCTAAGTCCACTGTAGTCTGTGAGCATCCCCTGTTCATGGATGGTTTAGTAATATTAATTAAAATGAGTCCAGAAAAAGAGAAATAAAATGAAGGAGAGTAGACTGAACTTTTCTCTAATATAAAAATGCATATGAAGAAGGCAGCGAATTCACAGCTTGTGCAGCCTGTGGGCGCCTGCTTCTGTTCCCACTCAGTAAGCACTAATTTTCTTGGAGGTCACTGTTGTGCCAGGCTGTAGGGAATGAAGACTTAGGAGGCTGCTATCTTGGGATGCAATCAGCTCAATTCAGGTTGAACTTAATGAAGTTGCTACAGCAACCTGGGATGCCTCCTGCATAGTCCTGCATGACCAGTTTGCTTCAGAGATGTGGTGAACCAGGTGTGCTGTCGGGAAATGTCATTTCCCAGACACCATGCACGCTCCCTGGATGCATTGGGCTCACACTCACTATTCACCAATCCCTTTTCATCTATACATACCCTTCTCCCATAAATTTCTCTATCACTTTCTGCATCATGTTCCACCATGGGATATGGTTTGGCTTGGGACACACTGCTGCTTTGGCTTTTTGCAAAGCCTCCACAGCAGTGTTTATTACTTTCAACATGTGGCAAAACACTGCAACCTTTCAGTGAAGCTTTTGCTTTTCCAAAGGGAATTCAATTAGATTTAATGTATTTCCAACCTGCTCTATGTAACCTATGTATGTTTCCTGTGAGAATAATACTTGCCTTTCTTTTCCAGCTGCTACTAAAATGACAGCAAAATAAAGAGGCATATTAAATTGTACCTCATGTGTTTTGGATTCCAGTCTCAGTCTGGACAATGGAAGCTTTTCTGGTTGATTTTGACTTTGAAACAGGACCTGTGGGTGCAGCTGAGCACAGCTAGATGTAGAGCGTGACCAGCTGTAAGACCATAAAGAAAGAAAGTGTTAACCATGTCCAACCTCTTTGACTTCCATTTATCTCACTCAAAATATCCTCTTATTTGACCCTTATGAAAAAAGGCACTCAAGCATTTGAAATCTGTTAAGGTGTATTCAGTTTAATTACAAGATATGTGTGTTTTGACTTCGTCTCTGTCCTGGGGTCTGATCCCAAGTACAAATACTCAGATGAGTGTTTTGTGAGCTGCATTTAAGAGGTCCGTTATAGAGCACCTTGCCATCAGAGAGGCAGGATGAGGGCTGCCATCTCGTATTTTCTTAAAAAAAAGCACCTACATAGACCAGAAGTGGGGAGCTGAGCACCAAAACTTGTGTAGGGTGCAAGTTGGAACAGGGTGCCCTGGGATGAGATAGTCCCTGTCCCTGGAGGTTTTCAAGAAGTATGTAGATGTGGCAATGAGGGACGTGGTTAGTGGACACGGTGGCGATGGGTTGGTGGTTGGACTATATTGCCTTAATAGACTTTTCCAACCTTAATGATAACAGGACTCTATGATTCTAAGTGAGACGTGAGGTACAATTCTGTTTGCTACCACAAACTCTGATCAGCAGTGACCACGTGGTATGAAGCTGTAACTCACCTCTCCCATTCCCTTTCTCCTATCACCTCTTCCACTCTCTTTTTCAGTCCACAGTTTATCTGTTAAAAAAGAAAAAGAAAGGAAAAAAAAAAGATGCTTTTGTTCTAAGACCTTTTTTTTCCCTTCCTCCTCAAATCCCTGCTGCAGTTTGGGACTCCAACTCCTTTTACAGTGAGAGTTGGTGATATCAGAGGCAGAGGACCGTGACCTTCAAGTGTGAACAAGTCAAAGGAAGAGATAAGTTATAAGAAATTTCCAGCATGGAATAATTCAGTGACAAGGTGTTTTGAGGGACAAAATAGACACAAGTATATGGACTGTAATTTCGAAGCTGAAAGGGGAGGCCTAACTGATCTTCAAATACAAAAGCATTAACTAAAGATTGGCTTCAAAACCCAATGATTGCTTTTGTTAGAGAAGAAGTATGCTACTTCAGTACGTATGGGGATAATATAGTGTAGAAGCAATGGTAGATTACAAGCAATGATGGCACTGCCTTTGGAAAACCTATGCTATGAAAGATTGAAAATAAAGTCATATAAGTAGACAGGAAATAATATATATAATCAAGACAGTAAGTACTAGACTGGATGGATTTGTTGAATTTTGCCTACGCTAAAAGCAGATTGCTAGATTGCTTCAAATTTCACTAACTCTGAAGACACAGGTAGGTGATCAGTCTCTAGAGTGAATCAGAAGACCAAGACAGTCTGAAAATAGCTTTGGATTTAGAGCTATATCAGCTTTTAATTTTTTTTTTTTTTTTTTTTTGCTATATTCACTAACCATATTTCAGAGCCAGCTTCTTCGCTTTGGTGATCTGGAACAAAGTCAGAGGTGATGTATCAAATTTACATAGGCTTGACTGAGAATGGGATTAGAGTCATCTTGTGACAACATTTTACAAGTCCATCAAAACTAAACAGCAACAGAAGAAAGAGAGAAGGAAATGGCAACAGGTCACCACTAAGGAGGCTGATGACCTCGGGTGCTGGAAGTGATTTCAGAAGGACTAGAGTCAAGCAATAGATCCATAAGGATTTTTTTATGCTGTTATATCAAAGATTAAGGATCAGTCTTAATCATAAAATCAAAACCAGGATTTAGGTAATTAATAGGATGCAAAAAAATCTGTGTTCAGCTACTGTCCTCAGCCCAGACATCATGGGTACTCTTGAACAAGCCACATAGGCTTTACATCACATATGTACGCTATTTTAAGACTTAGTGGATAAATTGCCTAGTCATCCATACAGTTTGCCCCTATGAATGCCAAACAAGGTTTACACTTACAGTCCTCCATATGGAGTATATGCATGGGAGAAATGGCTTGCTGCTGGAAAATATATGTTGCCTAACAGAATTGCAAAAAGTCCCATCGTACTCCAGACATGACTCCTCTCCTGATGAATATCCCACCCTTGCCTACAAACATGAGCAGGTGCCCCACATCTGTTGCCACAAACCCTCTGCCTCGCTTTCTCTGGACAGTTCACATACTGGATTTTGCACCACTGCTTTTTTGAACCCACATTAACATATGCAGCATCCTGCAGTCCAGGCTCCAAAGCTGAAGTGCATATTGGTTGCAGAATATCTCATTTTATTTCCTTCCCACCCACCATGTGTTGGCTTGTTTGACACCTCTTCAGACCTTGGATCAGAGGAATGAGAGCTGCCCTCTCTATTCATTTTTTCCAGGCCACTCAGGATTTTATTCCCCTCTATCACATCCTCCTTCAGTTTATCTGCCCTGCAGGCAGAAGACTCCCAGTCTCTGTCATCCTTCCCTGTATGGGAGCTGTTTCTCACCTTTGATCCTGACCTGTCACCCTTTTCCATGCCAGCAGCATCCCTTGGGTAAACGGGAGATGGGAACCAGTCACAGTGGACACCCACACTCATTTATAGAGCACATTAATAATCCCTAGACTCCCCCAGTGAGCCTAAGAGCTTTCTTTTCTCCCGTGATCACTCTTTGAGCTGGTATTTTCTTAGAATGCCCATTTCAGCCTCAAGGTTTCCTTCCTGAGGAGTTATTTCTCTGAAATAAAGGCATGGTGGTGGCATGGGCCAGATTCCAGATCAGCAGGGAGGAGCATTAGACACCTCAGCTTCTCTGCCCAACACACAGAACAAGGCTGCATGCCTATGGGGAAATCGGCGACTGTGTTTACTGATTAAAACTGCTGCTACTAATGGACACCAAAGACACAACTGTAAAGAAAGCAGACAACTCCATGCAGACTCTGGAGCTGGGTTTACATAGGCGGAAACCTGATCCAATGGGGCTTTTTGCTACCTTGCTCATGAAGGACCTGGGGCATTTATTGCTATTTTCAGCCTGTGGGGTGAGGGGGACTTCCAGAAATAGTCCCCAAGTCTGGATTCTCTGCACGGTTTCTCTAGTGCTACCAGCGTCTGGAATTCAAACTGCGGGGCTCTGCAGGCAGTCCCGGTGCCAAGCACATTTCACCACCCTGTAAGGCTGACAAACAGTGGGTTCTTGTAGAAAATGCTTTCCCTTCCCGTAGCACATGGGTTACCAGAAAGATCCGGGGCTGTCAGCAGATGATCGCTAGAGCAGCAGGCAGTCTCATTTCTTCTTTGAGAGGTCAAATTCCTTCTTTGAGCAGTCTGGTTTCTTCTTTGAGTTTTCCCGAGCTCTGGAAGGGTTATAAAATGCTTCACCTACCTAAATAATCTTTTTTCAATTGGTTACTTTTTCTTGGTGGAAGAAATATCATAAGTAAGTTTGCGCTTCTACAGCACCTTTCACACAGGGATATCAGAAGAGCCTTATAAACCTTCACTAATTAAGCCATTAAACCAGACAACACCCCGCTGAGTATGTAAGGATTTATAGGGATGTATACAGTAAGAAGATTAAGTTTTACTCAGTTGTTGGTTTTTGGTTTTGGTCTTTCTTTTTTTCCTGAGAAAGAAAAAAATAAATCCACAAATTATTTCCCTCCATAAATGACTTTAACAGCCTATGATCAAGGTAATGTCAGCAAATCAGAGACAGGATGATGGAAGGTGGCAAACCTCTATGACGATCTTCTCCTCTTGAAAACAATCACTACGCAGTGGCAATTAGACATGCCCACTCTTTGAAGAACAGCAGTGCCCACCACAATGGCATCTTCCCCATATCCATCACATTAAGGACATCTATATTGGAATAACATATGCACTCAGAAGCTGATGCTGCATATATCATAGAATCATAGAATCACAGCATCATCTGAGTTGGAAGGGCCCCTTAAAGGACATCTAGTGCAAACCTCCTGCAGTGAATAAGGATACCCACAGCTCCATCAGATGCTCAGAGCCCCATCCAGCCTGACCTTGGGTGTCTCCAGGGATGGGGCATCACCGCCTCTCTGGGCAACCTGTGCCAGTGCCTCATCACCCTTATGGTAAAAATCCCTTTCCTTACATCTAGCCTAAATCTCATTTCCCCTTCTCCTATCCCAACAGACCCTGCTAAAGAGTCAGTCCCCTTCTTTATTATAGCCCCCTGCTTTAGAAATTCCCTCATAAATTGCATCAGACAGCCTGGAAGGAAGGAGAGGGGCAGATACAGTGGCTCACAGGACCAAAAGTCACCTCCCAATCTCCAGCTGTGGGAGGATGCTGCAGGTCTCAGGAGGGGATGAGTCTCACACTTGTCGCAGGATGCCACCAGACACAAGTGGCAGGTCTCAGCAGCCACCACCACGTCAGCAGATCTGCCTCAACAGCTCGCTACAAGGTTTTGGGTTCTCAGCCACTTTGGTATCACACCGAGGCACGAAAGCTGTTGGTATCGCGTCTGCTTGTCATCTGCTCTGAATCGGGGTGTCAGGGCTGATGGCCGGAAAACTTTGGAAAGTTTTTCAGCTGGCAGATAAACAGCAGCAAGCGTTCTCAGGACGACACATTCTGAAGCCCCAATCTTATCAGGGCACTTAGGACACAGTCTGTATACACGCTTTAGGCCAGACAGCCAGAGCACACAAAGCAGCTACGGAGACCATGTTGTTGGCTGCATTTTTTGCTTGCTTCTTTCTTTAATTTGTTGCCATCCTGATATAACAGGCAATGGTCCACGAGGCTGGCAGGAGAGTGCTGATTAAAGCCAGCTATGTAGAGATTGATGCAAGATCTAATGGGGCTGGGTGCCTTGACAGCTAGCTATGATTTATTGTGGGAATGGTGGGAAAGAAGAGCATCCCAGATCGCCCATTCAGGTCTGAGGAGGGAATGGGAGACAATTTTGGGTGCTGCACATAGCTCAGAGAGAGTATTGCCCAGCAACTGGGGACAGAAGCTCACTGCACTGCTGGTGTGTCCTGCATAGTCCAGTGTAGAACCATTTGCCAGTACCAAGGTGTCTGTGGGGCTTCTTTTATTGTTTTATAATTATATCATTTTATCTTTTATTTTTTATTTTTTGGCTCAGTGTTGGCAAAGCAAGCTGAAATCTGCCTGCACTGAGCATTGTGAACTCAGCCTCAATCCCCTCTTAAGCATGCAACAAGTGGTTGTGTCATCTGTAAAAACTCATCCCACTGCTGCGACTCTGAGAGCTCAAAAACACATGAAGCAGAACCCAGCTCATATTTTAAAAATATTTCAACAAGAACAAGTCTCTTCTCATGGCTTTTGTTTGGGTAAGTTCAGGAAAGTATAATTAAAATATGTGCACTGTAATTTGGAACTGGAAAATCAATGTGTTTCACACCTACGTGCATGGTGCTACCTAAAACACCTCCTCCTCCTTTCTGTCTCTGCCTGGAGACTTCCCTGCTGCTCATTTCCTGCCAACATATCTCTGTGATCTTCTTCTATCAAAACAAGCTCCCCCGCTAAATTCATTATAGGCAGAGGGATGTGATGGATATGCACCCACACAGCTCGATGAGCTTCTTCCACACTGAAGTCAGAGGTGGTCTACAGATGAACTGCAAAATTTAGTGGGAGGGAGGGTAGGCCATGGCTGACCCTTGACTCCTCTTTTCTGCCCTTAATTTTTTTTTTTGCAGTTTGAACACGGCACTAACATGGCCAGGTCTGTGTAACTATGCCCTCACCTCCTCTTCCCTGCTGCTTTGGGGTGGAGATGTGGCCAAGATCAGAATGAGCATCAGACTGACAAGGAGCATGAGGGGTCCTATGCAGCTCATCGGAAAACAGGCTTAGACATTCAAAAGGCCAACAATGCAGTCAAAGCTCACTTTTTTAGGCAAGTAGTAAGGACAGATTGCAAGGGGAAAGGCTGCCTCATCCCATTGCTCCTCACACCTTATTTCTGCATTGTTTCCCCTGAAGGCAAACATCGTTTTTGCTTTATGTTTGTAACTTCAGAGCTGCAAAACCTTTCCCTTGTCCTGTTTCATTGTTGTAGGTAATGAGTGTTTGCCACGCTCTTTTTGCAGCAAGAATGTAAGGTGGGATTCGGCCAGCTGCAGGTTGAAAGCTGAAAGTCAATTCACAACTCACCGTAGCTAAAAGACTGCACTTTAAGGTGATGTTTATGCTATTCTATTCTGAGTTGGATGTAGGCACAACAGCCCTTCCTTTAGCGGTGCTGTATTGCTTCTGAGCATTAAATGTGGACCAGGTTCTGAGCAACCTGATCGAGCGATTGGTGTCCCTGTTCACTGCAGGGCAGCTAGACTAGATGGCCTTCAAGGGTCCCTTCCAACTCAAACAATTCTATGATTCTGTGATTAAAGGAGCTGCTAGGGATGCAACTTTTAAATTTGAATACTGAGCATAAAGCCCTATTGAATTATTAGCAGCTCTTGGTTTAGCTGTGATCTCCACAGGTTTTGTTTTCTTTCCTTCATTACTTATGCTAATATACTCTACTTTTTTCCAAAATAGTTCTCTTCCCTTCCAGTCTTTTCAAGTTAAGACAGATTCTGCCACAGTCTGCTCCTCAGTGCACCAGGACAGAGACAGGTAGAAAAGGACATGACATAACTCCTTCCTGCACTTGCCTGTTCTCTCCACAACATAGCTATATGAGCCTCGCCTGTAAGCCTGAGTTGTCATCTTGCATAAATCAATCATCTCCTTCCGACTTATTTTTAACTTTTCTGTCTTCTACTTCTTCATACTTCTCTCTTCATCATCTACCTTCTCTCCTTCCCTTCCTACTAGCTGTTTGCAGAAATCCTTATGTATGTGTCCAAGGTCACAAGGGCTTGCTCTTGCTATGACCACATCAACCTTCTGGGGTCTTGCTGGCTGCAGCCTTCTCTGCCCAGTGGTGGCAGGGCTATGGGATGTTGTTTTCAGATCTTAGGTGGCTAAAGGGTTCATGGTCATCGGCAGTTGAATGGGGCCCTGGACATTCTATTCTGGTGAGATATGTCAGACTGGGTGATATTGAAGGGCAACCTAATCTAGTGCTTGATGTAGTGGTTAGCAATTCTGCCCAGGGCAGGGGGATTGGAAGGAAGTGATCTTCAAGGGCCTTTCCAACCCAAGCCATTCTGTGATTCTGTGATAATCATCAGGGGGTATAGTTCTGTGGTGGGCTCTTCACAACACTTGTATTATTTAATTTGGATCTTTAGCACACCAAGGGCCTTGCATCAGGATCAAAGAACTGAGCACGGACATTAAGGCTTTTCATAAGATGATCTTGCATCTTTGTTCCAACTTTCCAGTATTATCCAGCATGGAAATGCACTTAAGGTAAACATCTGTCTGAGGCTTTTCTGTGGGAAGATTATCTTCACAGACAGCAAGGGAAGAATACAGGGATTTAAAACTTTCCTCTGTTAAAAATTAGTTTAAACTTTACATAATCCAAATAAAGCAGCACAATGAACTTAATGCAACATTCAACGAAGTTGTGTAAGAATTTTCTTCCTGGGGTATGAGCTGACCTTTTCCCAAATAGTCAAATGCCAATGGCTCCTGTCAGAGGCACTCTTGAAAATGGTAGATAGATAGGTGTTTTTAGGCTGTCCCTCCCCACAGCTCCTGTAGGAGCTGGTTTTCTCAAGGCCTGATTATACTTACCCTCATAAAACCCCTGAAGGGAACAGAGATGCAATCATTCTCACTTTACTGGTTGGAAACCAAGACTTAGAAGGGTAAATCTTGAATTTTGAAGCCATTCCGGAGCAGTTTAGCTGGGAAGATAACAAAATGCAGGTATGAGTCCAAGCACATAGTGCATGGGTGCAGACCCTAATGTCTTTGGACTTGATCTTATAGTCCTTAGGGTGGCCATATGGTGAATCATCTCATGTGAAAGATGCAGTATGTATGTCAGTCACATGCACCTGTAACTGCTCCAAGAGAACAATAGCATGGACAAAGCCAGGATGAGACTCTTCAGCCAAGGGACCTCAGCTGAACTATCACTTCAGGCTGTCTTTAAGCTAATGGAGAGAAATAGATACCTCTACAGAGTGATTTGTCTTCTCCTAATATGACTGTCAAGAGGAATTGCTCTCTGAAATTGCCTGTTTCTATGGACTTCCACTGAGTAAAGAGTTGCTATTCTGGACTGACACACTCAGTTTTAGGTGAGAAACCCATAGCCTTTTCTCACCAGAACTCAGTTTTAGGTGAGAAACTGATCTAATTCAGGGGTTCTAATCCCTTAAGGAACCTTCCCTTGCATTTGTCAGGACACGTTGATCCTCTTTATTAAAGCAGGTAATAAACTTTGAGTACTCTAAAATCTCAACACTATGGTTAAATTGAATTAAATTCCTCAGTGGAGAAACCCAGGAGGTCCGTAAATGGGCTACCTGCCTTTTAGAGGCTGTGTTCTGAAAACTGTACGTCGCTGCCAAACCTGGTAGCTGAGTTATAGAGAAAACTTCCCTATAAAAATATTCTGAATCTACATTTACAAGCATCTCAGTCTTGGATAAGTCACAGAAAAAGAACAGAGCACACTGCAATGACACTATCCACAGCCAAAAGAGAAGTGAGCATCCTCAAAGGGAATAGCATTCACTCATCCAGCCTTAAACACATTAGGATAAAGAAACACAATATATGCCTAAATTCTTTAATCCCATTAAAGCTTAGATTTTCTGCTATTTCCTTTTCCCTGTCATGATGAGCATGTCTTCCACTTTCTGGTGGAAGATATGATGAGGGGGCAAAAAAATCTTGCTTAAAAAATCCTAGTGCAAACTTGCACTGTAGAATTAAATGGGCAGTGCAGGGCAGGGGCACATCCCCAGGGCTGGAAGGTGAGGATTAAAATATCTGCCAGCCCACACAGGAAAGTCCACATTGATAGACAATGCTCCCCTGGCAGTCATTTTTAGCAATGCTCCATCGAAGTGGCAACAAGAGGTGCTGTGCCCTGATCATCTTGAAGGCCAACAGGAACTTGTATTGTTTGCTTGTGTTAATCAAGGTTTAAAACACTGTTCCCATAATGGAGGATTCCTCAAGAGGCAGTATTCATCTCTTGTGAGGTTGTCTGAATTCTGGACAACCTGTACTATATTCAAGAGTATAAATAATGCTCTGGAGACAGGACATAGAAGGACCCAAGAGGTTATGGCCTGTAATGGCCTTAAGTTGCACCAGAGGAGGTTCAGGGTGGATATTAGGGAAAATTTCTTAGAAAGAGTAGTGGTGCACTGGCACAGGCTGACCAGGGAGGTGGTGGAGTCCCTGGAGGTGTTCAAGAAACGTGAAGACGTGGCACTGAGGACGTGGTCAGTGGGCATGGTGGGGATGGGTTGACATTTGGACTTGGTGATCTTAGTGGCCTTTTCCTACCTTAGTGATTCTGTGATTCTGGTTTTCTGTTATCAAAAGTTGTTGCACTGTTCCAAGATATCATCTCCTTTGAGCACACATTATTGCCCAGTAACCTTATTCTACAGTCGTTCCTTCCTGCACTATCACCTCTGATTCCAGGAAAAGTTGCTTTAGTTTTTCAATAGGAAAATACACAACTGAAATGAGCCTGCTGAAATGTTCTCTCTGAAGTGACAGTCCAAATACCAGAAAATGCATCCAGTGGCCCTGAAAGTCCTTCATCTCTTTTATGTGGTTCAGTCGGTAGGTGTCCAGATGAAGAGAGCCTGAATTCAGCCTTGTATGCATACAAGAAGTTTTGCACCCCGAGTGGCCAACTCCTTCCTTCCTGCTAGGCAGGATCCCTGTCCTAACCCCAGGACCATTAATTCTTCAAAACACAACAAATCAGGGTCAACAGCTTTTGGAGAGTTAAGACCACAGAGCAATCCTGCACTGACACTGAAATAATTCTTGTGCATGAAAAGTTAGAGCAGCTGTAGCTGCTTCTACATGCACAAGTAATGCGGCTTGCTTGCTGCCAGAGAGCCTTAATCCTCTTTGAACTCCTGACTTTACATATCGGATGGTTGCTCCATGCAGTAATATCTGTGTATTACTGTCCATTCACTGTAAGTATTTTATAAAGCAATGCAAAGTCGGGAAATGTATTCTCAGGAGGTGCAGACGCAAAGGTTACTGAATGCAAATCAGATATTTGTGTCGGCATTGGTATCTGGCATATGTTTGTAAAACCAGGAGCATGGTATCAAGTGTTAAAATGGGAAAAATTCCCTCCGCATCCTGTGAAAATGCTGGCAGCACAAGGGCGGCGAGTGCCTGCGGGTGTGGTAATTCAGTATGGTCGCTGCTTGCTAAACAAAGTAATCCTTGTGGCCGCCAAATAAAGGGATAAAACCGCTTCAGCAGGAAAATGGAGTCTCTTAATCTGGGGAGAAGAAATAGAAGCCACTAGACTGTGTGAGAAGCATGGGTGAAGGAGCTCTGTTAGAGCTTGCTCCTTAAGTTACCTATTCTGCAGTAGTTATTGTATTCCTTAAAGCCCTGCCTTTGGGAGTTCAGTGAATAAAATATGGTCATAAATGCTGGAAAAAAAATGAGAAAAAATAGAAGATGAATGGTTTTTCCCTAATAACAGAAAAATATGAAGGGTACAAAGGAATGAGACAGCTCCTGGAGAAGGTCAGCCGCTGTCCTCATGTGCTACGCAGCTGTGGTGGCACCCACTGGGCCTCACCTGAAGGCAGGTGTGATCCCAGCAGCAATAAAAGCGATGATTTTCTACACCTTTAAAATCCATTTCTGAGATCTGCAATCCATGGTGGGTCAACAAACAAAATAAATTCAGACGGCAGGGATGTCCATTCAACTCAACCCAAGATAAATATCAAGGAATCACAGAATCAGTAAAGTTGGAAAAGACCTCTAAGATCACCAAGTCCAACCCCAGCCCACCCCACCATGCCCACTGACCACATCCCTCAGTGCCACATCCACACAGTTCTGGAACACCTCCAGGGATGGTGACTCCACCACCTCCCCGGGACACTGCATCACCACTGAGAAGAAGCTGTTTGTAATACCCAGCCTAAAAGGAGATGCAGTAAAGGAGTAAAAGCCAGAAATACTGAAAGTATAACTCATTAACATAATTATTCACCAGGAGAGGTGCCCTGCTGATGTCCTTGCAGACTGACTCACATACAGAGTAGAAGAGATTTCTTTTACTTAATGGAACAGATCCTGAAAGATGAAAAGATGCTGGAAGTGTCAGGACCAAGGTAACTTGAGGCTACCTTGTGTAGTGATACAGCCATGCTATGCTCGCATCTGTGAAACAGGCAGGAAGGTTTCTATCCTCATAGGTGCAAGTGTCAGGAAAAAACATTTATGGATGATGTAACATGGAGGAGGGACAGAGGACTCACCTGAAAGCTATAGGCACAGGATTTCTGGCAGGAAGTAAATGAAAAAGACATACTGTGAGCTGCTGTAGCTTGATTTATATCCTTGCCAGGATGCAAATCAACTTTACACAACATCTTATCTGAAACAGCTTTCCCAATATTGTTAGATTTTATTTTATTTTATTTTATTTTATTTTATTTTATTTTATTTTTCCAAATAGTGAAAAAAACACATAGGGCCCTTCTTAAATTGCATTTAGTCATTTGTGGTTAAATGGGAATATGCTCCGGCTCCTCTTACGGACTAATATTGCAATTAAGGCATGTGTTGCAGGATAACTCCCCCCAGCCATCCCTAAAAACGGCAGGGTGAAGCCGTCAGCGGTGGTGTGCAGCTGCACAACCCAGTTCCCTGGCTGCCAGCCAGGGCGGGTAATGGACATTTGTTTGGTAGGTGTTCCTCTGACAGACCCCAGAGAAACTTCCTGGAGCGTTAGTGGCAGTGGAGCAGCGCAACCTCTGATAGCTACTGCCAGCCCCCTCAACTCAAGTGACCCTTGCTTGAAGGTATTAACACTTTTGTCCTTTTCCCCAGCCCATCTCCAAATGCACTGCTGCTGTCCTTGGCACAAGGGGCTGCCCAAACATAGCCATCTGAATCGATGTGGTTTTGTTATGGACGCAACTCCATGTAGTGTCGTTGTGACCCATCAATTAGAGGGGTGTTTTCTCCATGGGCTGGAAGTCAAAGGAAGGATCTGGGGTGGATCTGACTTTCCCTAGCACTGTGGATTCATTGCTTTAATGGATTCAATGCCAAAGCCTGCTTCTGCCACAATTAACAGGCTTTGGTATAAAAGGACTAAAAATTGTGCTTGCTTCCCTCGGAGGTCCAAGGGTCAGGCATCGACAGCTGTGCTCTCAAGGTATCACAGAGCTCTCTGTTACACATTCACACAAACATGAGGAAGAGCTGCAATGGAGACCAAGCTCAGATTCTGGAAGGGGGCAAAGACAGCAGTCACCTCAGTCCTCATTGCTTTCTGTGTGCATCCTTCACCTTTGCCAACAAAAGCACCCACCCTGCTGCTGGTATTTCCAAAAGGCACTTGATAAAACCCAGCACCTGTGTTGCCAGGACAGTTCTGTGTGGGTGAGAGGTACCAAGCTGATAACAACTAATAAGTTTACAGACTACCTCCAGCATGATTGCAGCAGCTGCAGCCGATCCCAGCTACATTCCCCTGCTACTAAGTGAGCCAGCAGAATCGTTAATCCTGGAGCATTAGTGATCTGAGGAAGAAATGCTGGAAGAGACAGGAATGCCAATGCCGCCACCCAAAGTCTAGGGCAGGTGGAAGCAGGTGTTCCTTATGGCTGGGATCCTGGCCACAGCTCTGGTGGTAATTCCTTCTGTTCCCCAGCATCCTGTGCAGTCTCAAAACCAATTGCAATACCAACAACACAATTCCCAATCTCTCCTCTAATGTACAGGGCTCTGTTTCTGAGTGTTAATAATTGCCTGAGATGCCAACATATATTTTGAATTCTTCTTTTTAAATATATTTTGCCTTCAGGAAGACAGCGCACATGGAAATGCCAGATGAAACACCCCAATTCCCCTACGACATGCTGAGGAGCATCACTGAAACATTCCCATCCCCGAGCCACAGCAGCACATGACTTGCCATGTTAAGCAGCAGCAGCATGGCCTACCAGTTGACAAGAGAGGCGTTTTCAGCTTGGTTATCAGTTTCTTTTCAGAAAGAGTGGTGATGCAGTGGCACAGGCTGCCCAGGGAGGTGGGACGGTCACCATCCCTGGAGGTGTTTCAGAACCATGGAGATGTGACACTGAGGGATGCGCTCAGTGGGCAAAATGGGATGGGTTGACAGTTGGGCCACATGATCTTAATGTTCATTTCTAACTAATGATTCTACGATTCTATTCTACGAATCATATTCCTCAGCAGAGACAGGGGAGGGCCAGACCAGTGCATAGCATTCAAATTAGTGGGTTTGATCTTCAGCACACCATTGGTAGCCCACAGAGCAGTGTGCTTCAAAGATGTTCTAGCCTCTGCTGACATCCAAAATACTCCCGTGGTATACCTAAGGTTTAATGCTTTAGGGGATGCCTGCACTGTGCAGCTCTCCCACAGCATTCACTTTCACCATGTGTGACATTTATTTTCCGAAAAGACAATCATTTCAAATCCTTGGGCACTGCAGAAAATAACCAGTCTTTTTTTTTCTTCTTTTTTTTTTTTTTTTTTTTTTTTTTCCCCTATGGATAATTAAACTTCGCTTTATTCAAAGCCTTTCAAAGAACAGGTGGCAGAAAATAAACCCTCAGACTCCCAAGAATAAAGGAAGGGATGTTTTTACAGAGATGTCTGAATTATACACGCTTCAAAAACAGAGCACAGGAACCAGCAAAGAGGTGGCAATAAATGCCGCCCTGGTTTAGCGGTTGCCAACGAAGATATCACTGTCACTGGACAGTGCTGCAAACTCATTTTTTGGGTCAATATAAACAGCTTTTTCAAATCTAAAGAAATCTTTAAAATGCTGTCAGATCAGAGTAAGAGAAAAATTGCAGTTTTGTTGCGTTGAAAGCTGCTCCACAAAGCCAAGGGGAATTTCTCATGGCTTTGGCTGCATTTGCTTCTGCTAGCATTACTCTTCATGACTGGCTTGCAGAGAGTCATGCTGGGATGCTGTTCCTACCGGATGCATCTGCTGAGAGTAAACATATGGAAAGGCCTTCCCTTCACTAAGGATATGTTATCCTCTTGCTGTGTGATGGGCAGCATCACCATTTTCAGCTAATTCTGGAGTTTTTCAAAGCATGGTTGTGTTCACACTGAGCTGGAGGAGGAGGAGGGGGATTAGGCACAGCTTTTATTATTATTATTATTAATAATAATAATTTTTATTAATATTAATTTTTTATTTTCAGAATGGATCCTCCAATCTTTCAAGCCTCTGACCCTTTCCATAGTCATGCCCCATAACTGACTCACTACTGTGGCTAAGGAGGACAGGAGAGATGTTCAGCCATTCAGCCCAGATTGATTTAATTAGTGGCACTTTTAATTAAGCTTTACCATTAAGTTGTAGAGGGAGCACACTTATAGAAAAACCATTTAATGAAGATTTTGTTGGCATCAAGAAGAAAGGTGTGACTCCAGCTTAATTACTTAGACTAACAGAGGTAGAACTGAGATGCATCTGAGAACCAGTTGCGAGCAGTGTTCATAATTCAACCACTAAATTAAAGCTGCAAACAAAGGTATTTACCATGCACCCCGTGGCTGTCCTGCCATGTTTACTGGCACAGTGGCTGTACAATTGGATGTCAGCTAATACATAGCTCTGGGGATATTTTTAGTTTCCTTTAAATAATTGATTAGAGACATAATTACACTGTGATAATTGCTAGCCACAAAGAGAGACTTCTGCTGTAAGCTGCAGGTAGTGACATATACTGTAATATTTGGTTCCTTAAATGGAGAGCCAGATTTATGAGTTGCCCAGATAGTGCTCCTATGAAGCTAGGAATTCAGTACCTTGTCGATCCTATCTCTGTTGATGAGCCCTGTTGCAGGAAAGGAATTGGTAAAGGTCCCAGTTCCTGGTACTCCTTTCAGAAAGGAGACTTTGGTCTGTGAGTCACCGCTTGCTTGGAAGTAACATCTAATTTGCTTCCTCATTGCCAGACACATCCCCAAGATCATCATTTTCTACCAGGAGGCAGAGAACAGCCATTAAACCCAGCAGTGAAAGAGGAAAATCACATGCACAATTTGCTGCCTGTGCTTCTCCCCTGGGACTCCAGGGTTTAATGCAATTTGATGTATCCTGGCCAGTGGTGCTTCGCTGCTTTTAATTAAAAAAAAATTAAAGGATTTATGTTGGGATTAAATGGGATAATTATTGATTGATCTCTGCCTTCTAAATTGAAAAGCATTTGGATTAATCAGCTTTTAAGTAGGAAATCACTCAGCTCTGGACAGGAAACCAGCCTCAGGCCCTGCACTTTGCATCTAACAGGGCTTTATTTGGTCCTCTCTCCTAAAACCCAGTGAGAAAGGTTTTCCTTTCTTCTGTCCACCTGAAGCATCCTGGCACATCTGGCCAGGAGGTTTGCCATCCTCCAAGACCTTTGTTCTGGGAACTGGGAAACTCATCTCTCCAGTTGGTCATGTCAGCACTGGAATGCTTGGTGGATGGAAAGAGACAGTTGTAGAGACACCATCCTGTAGGTTAAATAAAAAGCAGATGGCCAAATAGACAGCTCAACCATCGGAAGGTACTGGTAAATGCAAAGGTGTAAAGCTTGCAGTTGGTTTAGTTCTAGGACTGTATATACCCCTCCATCTACACAAGCTGTTGGAAATGAGGTTAAACAGGTGAGGCCGGTGGTAGGACAGTGTGTACTAAAAATAATAATGGCAGGCTCAAAATAATAATATTTAATGTCTCCAGTTGCAAAAGTAGGCTGCTGACCTAAGCACTGTGTGTCCACTTTTCTGCTTATATCTGGAGCAGAAATAGCATGTTTTGTGACCCCCATTTCCACTTGGATTATTCCACTGAATGAGAATAAGGAATGCTAGCTCCCAGGAAATGCCGAATGGAAAAATTAGAAGAAAAGCTTGCCGTTTCAGGAGATGGATTATTTTTAAGAACAGAGAGTTTTGATGGGATTTTTCCCTTGGGAATAAAATTCCAGTTCCAATGAATCATCTTTCTATCTTAGAAGCAAGTTTCAGCTTTCCCCTTTGTGAGTGAGAGTGATGTTCACTTCAAAGTCTTTTTCTTCTCATTTACTCCACGCTGGGAAATTGTCTTGTTTTATTTTAAAAAGCTCCTCCTTCCTCAAAAAAAAAAACAAAAAAACAACCAGATCTTTACGTGTTTTTTGTTGTTGTCGTTGTTTATTTGTTTGCTTTTAAATATTGTATTTTTAAAGAGTCTCCATGAAAAGAAAGGAGTACTTCCTCAGGAAGACACACACCCAGGGATTCTACGTTATCCTAGGAAGCGTATTTCTGCTGAAGTACTTTAATCCACTGAGCTGCCAATCCAGCACTGATTCACATCTGAACCTCATCCACATCTCATCTACCGGAGGTAGGTGGCCTGGCAGCACAGTGACAGATTACGTCCCCACGCAGCTGTATGGTAATTCATACTTGAAAGAAGGATTTGAGTTTCCCATGCAGTAGTCAGCTCTATATTAATTGGAACAAAAGACTGCTTCATTGTTGACAACTCAGCGAAAGCCTCTTTTCTGTGGACAGCTGAGCTTGGAGAGTAAAAGCACCCACGTTATCTCTGTCACACTGTCTGAGCACGCTGAAATTATAACCACGCTGGCCCTTGAACAATCCCTTCTGCACAGCTTCATTAGGAACATCATGGGTTGATCAACATAGCTCGCAAGTTTCTCAAGAGTGATGGATGAGATTAGGCACTGATGATGATGATATGTGTGAACTCAAATTATTTGTCACATATAATCTAGGGGGAACAGTTAGAGCATTTTGTTAAGCGGACTGACCTAAAGATGTTGCTTGTCTTGAGTACAGGGCTCCTGTAGGATGACTGCAAATGGATGAGTTGAAATGAATGAACTCCAGCACATGTTGGCCAACTCCAGTGGGGCCATTTAAGCCTCTCTGCACCACACTCCCAGTGCAAGTACTGTAATTTGGAGATTAGAAGGTTTGTCAAGGCCAGGCTGGATGGGGCTTTGTGCAACCTAATCTGGATGGAAGTGTCTCTGCCCATGTCAAAGGGTTGAACTAGATGGTTTTTGAGGTCCCCTAATATCATAGCCTAGAAGTGCTACTTGGATATCAGAAAAAGGTTCTTCACTGAGACAGTAGCCAGGAAGTGAAACAGCCTCCCCAGGGAGTGGCTGTGGTACCAAGTTTGCCAGAGTTCAACATGCATCTGGGCAATGCTCTCAGACATGTGGTCTGATTTTTGTGTAGTCCTCTGTGCAATCAGGAGTTGGACTCTCTAATCCTTAAGGGACCCTTCCAACTCAAGATATTCTATGATTCGATGATGATTCTGTTTTTAATGAAGGCAAGAAAGTGTACGGTAAACTCCTTTTCCCAAAGTAAACAAGTGGAGAAATACTAAGGAACAAAGATTAAGACATTAGAAGAACGCAGTGTATGATCACTTGCTTAAGTGAAATGATCTTGCTCAGGATCTCTTTAAATTACTGCAATGTGCTAAACTTTAACCGGCTCTCAGATCTGTCAGTCAGAATTAACTGCTGTTTACTTAACACCTGATAGAGGACTAGGGGAAAGCAGCACATCAAACCTTATTCCCAGATCAGCTCCTGAACACCAGAATAGTTCCCTCGCTCATTTTGAGGAGATTGAAGTCACCGGGACCACCAGTACAATGCATCTCCATTTCCCAAATCACACATTGCAAGGAGAAGCTAAAGTGCTCCTTAAAAATCCTGGTTGGACCAGGATATGGAGGACTGGGACTGGACTTTACAAAACAAAGTGTAGTAACTATGTCCAAAGTCATGTTTCTTCTCATCCTTTAGTTAATGAGCTTACTGGGAATCCGTTGTTATCACCTCAAAAGGAAGAGGCATAACCCTACAAGTCAATCAATGACCTTTTTGAATTTCTTGCTTTCCAGTCTCAGAAGCCATACATACCAGACACCACATGCCATTTAAAAGCCTGCTCATGTGCCAGCTATCACTTGCACTGAAAACAGGGGAGCTGGAGGACAAGGCTACAATTCAGCTGGAGATATGAGCACTCCACAGAGTGCCCCAAGAGCTAATGCAGAGTTCTGCACCTGGGACAGAATAACCCCAAATAACAGGACTGGATGAGGACTGACTTTGCAGACAGAGTCATGGTGGGCAACAAGTTGAACAGGAGTCTACAGACATCCCTCATGGCAACAAAAGTCTATCACAAATTGTTTGTAAGAGGACAAGAGCAGCCAACATACCCTCAGAAGTATCTTTTTGCTTCTCTTGAGCATTTTAGGGCCCTATTTCTATTACTGTGTCCACATTCACGCTTTCCAGTTCAAGGTAGGTTGGACCAATTGGAGCAGAGGAACATCATGGTGGCTGGAGTGGTGGAGAACATATTGTATAAGGAAGAGGAGGCAAGAGGTTTTCCTCTACCTGGAGAGAAGTAAAGACTGATTAGGGATCACGCTGCTGTTTTCACATATCTGACACAGTATCAATGAGGAAATGGAGCTGTATTCTTTTTCCTAGGAGCACATGGGAAAAAAAAATAGGGAAAAATGAAGCAACAGCATAAGCTGCCAATACAGCAACTGAGCAAATGTCCCTGCAAGTGATGTGGCAGCAATGATCCCTTATTACCTCCTTGTAGGCAGAAATTGAGGCATCCCTCTTGTAAACTGCTCAAGAACATGCCTCTGTGCTCTGCAAACGTGGGATGGCTGCCCAGAGCACATAACCTTCACCCACCTCCTCGGAACCACGCACGCGTTTCTTCCTTCTCCTCCTGCATTGCTTTTCCATGACCTCAAACTCCCCCCTGCAAACTGCTTTAAATGATTTATTCCAGCCATGGCAAAAGCCCTGCAGAGCCCAGGCCCCGATCTCAGCAGCCCCTAACTGGGGCAGTTCAGGTCACCAGAGGGTGCTGCTGGGGCACAGCCTAGCAGATAGAAAGCAAAAATCAAGAAAGTTGCCCTTCTGCATTCCCTCCCCCCTCTTTCTCTCAAAGCAAAACAAGTAAAAACCAATGAATGAGTACTGTATAGTGGTAGGACTTGACCTTTTAACTTCCCTTGCCTTAAGTTGTTGTGGTAGAAGATTACCCTAGCAGGTTTCTGGGACTTACTTGATTTCAGCCTTGCATATTTCTGTACTGTTTGGTTTCAGCCAAGTTAATCCTGGCTGTCACTTGAGCGCAGTTAATGATGTTCTCCTTGGAGATTTGCAATTGTGCATAACTCGGCTAAAGTCCCTCCCTGCTGTCTTCGCACTGCTTTCAGAGCCCTTCTGTCGGATACATGGGAGTCACTGAGCATTTTGCAAAGGAGTGACTGAAAATGAATCCTGCAGTCCTAAATGAGCCGCTTTATAATCCCTCTATCTGCTTCAGACTGTCTCAGATTAATACTATTTGCCAGTCACTCCCCCTCTCTAAAGAGGGAACATATTTTTAGCCTCTCAACAGATCTGACACACTGGAGTTTCCCCTGCCTGCAATCCCACTGTCACCATTTCTAAGTGTATATATTTTTTAAATCTCTTACTTCTTAATGTTGTCCAGGCTGGGAATTTAAGATCAGTAGCGTGGGCAGCTACTGTATGTGGATGCATGCTTGGATACTTGCAAGAGACACAGCCTCAAACTGGGAAGGAAGGAAGAAAGGAAGGAAGGAAGGAAGGAAGGGAGGAAGGGAGGAAGGGAGGAAGGGAGGAAGGAAGGGAGGAAGGGAGGAAGGAAGGAAGGGAGGAAGGGAGGGAGGAAGGGAGGAAAGGAGGGAGGGAGGAAGAAAGTAAGGAAGGAAGGAAAAGAAAAAAGGAGAGAAGAAAAAAAAGGGGGGGAAGGCAGAGGAGGGGAAGGGAAGGGTAAGGAATGGGAAGGAGAAGAAAAAGGTGTTCTGTACAGTTACAGAAAGGCTCTTACTAAAGAACAGCTCTACTCTGCCTCTTGTGCAGTGGAATCAATGGCTCTCTCCTGCCCAGGGTTTTAACGTGCTCTGCTCAGGCCAATTGTGGTTATATAATACTGGCTCCTAAGCAGATGCTGCTGTGTTCGGGCTTGGAGATTATAGCTGGAATGCACAACTAATGGAAGCTTTCTGACAAATGCAGCCTTCCCTGCCAGGTGGGGGATGGCTGCAGGCAGTGCTCCTGCATCCCTGGGGCACTGCACATGGCGGGCACCGGGGCCGGCTGTGATGGGGCTGGTGCTCTCAGTCAGCCTTCCCCCCACCAAAAATATAACTAAAATCAGGTGAAGGAAAACAAAGGGGCAGCAAATCATCTCCTGCTGTAGAGCTGGAGGTGTTGCGGAGTTTTGTCACTGATGGACCGTAACAGTTGTCAGGCATTGCTCTGTCACTAGGAGGAAGATGATATACTGCGTCCAGGATGGTCAGTGTGTTCGTGTGGTTGAATATCTGATTGATTGAATATTTCTTCTTGTTCCTTTGTGATTTACCACATGTTTGGTGTATCGGGTGTCTCATTACCTTTTTCAGTGCTGTGACTTAGCTTTGTGGCATGCGCTGCGTAATGCCACCACGAAAGTGGAGCAGGCCTTTGTTGCAGGGAGCTGGGTACAGCTCTGAGACAGTGCTTAGCACTTTGGTATTGAAAGGATATTTACTACCCCAGATCTGCTCTGACTTTGCTTCAGAAAATCTCATGCATTAGTCTTGCCCAGGCATGGCAACAGGTCCTGAGGGAACAGCATGGAGCTGTGAGAGGAGGGGCAGCTGGGTTGAGGGACAGGCTGTGCCCCAGAAGGCACTGGGCATGGAACGGGCTGCCCAGGGCAGCGGGCACGGCCCCGAGTGCCAGAGCTCACGGAGCATTGGGACACTGCTTTCAGACATAGGGTTTGGGTTTGGGTTCCTGTGTGGAACCAAGAGCTGGATCATTTTTGTCTGCTTTGAGACATGTGCCACCACTGATGTCCTTTGGCTGCCTTACCAAGAAACAGGCCATACTTGCTCTTGCTCTAGGATCCAACTGGATCCTTTCCATCCTGAAGTAAAATCCGTTGGACACCTACAGCTTATCCTCATTTTGACCATTTCCAGCTTTATTTCTCATTTCTAGTATCTAGCAAAACAGATGTTGCGCTGTATCCACCTGCATCTGAGCCAAACTGGGAGATGAGAGGCAGTGGTGCATTCCCATTGCTTACACCATGGGACATCCCATTTGTCCATACAGAGTGTATGGACTCCCACCTCATCTCAGCCATTTCCTAAATTCCTACCAAAAAGAGTATTTCTGAGGGGAAAAAAAAAAATAATACAACAAAACAACACAAAGAGGGTGGGGATCTGAAAAGTATATGAGGACCTTAGTCTTAGAATAGAATCACTGAATGGCTCAAGTTGGAAGGGTCCTTAAAGCCCATCCGGTTCCAAACCCCTGCCACAGACAGGGCTGCTGCCCACCAGATTAGGCTGCTTAGGATCCCATTCAGGATATCCTAGGGCTACAGCCCACCATACCTCACCTTGTTTCAAGCCCACTGGACAGCAGCTAGAGGTCAGAATGGGCTGCATCATTTACTCGAGAAAGAAGATAAATCAGTTTATGGGGGACTCTGCGCTCATGTCTGTGGTTAAATTGCCATCAGCACCTTAACTATGTAATATCAATCCTACAAAGGCATGTCCACACAAGGCTGTGGACCCCGCTGCTGGTGTTGCCAGAAAAAAAATGCTGGGCTCCAGCCACCATCCAAACCACAAAGCCTCAGCAAACAGCAGCTGCTTCTCTTCCCAGAAGTGACCACATTTCAGCAATGGCTGTTGCAACGTAAATGTTTTGTAGCTGACCATTAACACGAGGGCAGAGCGCAGCTGAGAGGTGACATTCTTATAGTGAGAGGTGCAAGTGCAGAGCTGGACTGTCCTACTGGGAGACGTTTAACCCTTCATTGCTTTGCTCATAGCAAGTACAAGAGAAAATAGTCATGGGCTGTCTGTTTAAGGGCAATGCTGTCAGCTCCATTCAACTACAAATGGTTCAACCAGTTACTTATGCAAGAATATTTGAAAGCAACAAGGGATGACAGTACAAGTCCTCATGATTGCGCTGATCTAACAGTCTAATATCCGGAGAGGCAACATATCACTGTGTAGTTAGAAGAAGGCTATGGAAGAGATTATAACCATGATCACTTCCACCAAAATCCTTTAGAACTGTTGTCACTTGCTTAGGCTGCTCTGGGGAAAGCAAATATGATAAGAGAGGACAAAATTTGTAACAAGAGGGAAAGCAGGCTTCAGGTAAATGAACATTGATGCTTCTCAGCAGGTTGCTTCTTAATCCCCCTTTTCATGTTTGCATGTGGTTGGATATAGCTCAGTTGCTGATAGCACATGAAAATATTTCCAGTCATTTGAAGATGTATTAGAAGATCTTTGCTCTCTACAGCATCAGCCACCTGAGGCAAAAAAAATGTGTGATGTTGGCCAGGGCTGGGCTTGATATACAGAGCGCAGCAGGGCTGGGTCTGGACAGCCAAAGCTGTGCAGTGCCATTCTGCAGGAGCTCAGAGCTCTGGTCACTGCTGCAGTAAGCCATGCAGGAGCCCTCTTAGGTGATGCAAAACCCCCAGTGGCCAACAGAGACTTTCACCTCCAGGATATTCTAGCTGTAGATGTCTCTGCTCATTGCAGGGAGATTGGACTAAATGACCTTGAAAGGTCCCTTCCAACTCAAACGGTTCTGTGATTCTACAACTCTATGGCATGGTACCTCTTCAAGTTGGAGTGGTACTTGAAAGAAGTTATATTCTTTGACCTTCAGCACTGAGAGTGGGGCCACAGGCGCCTGACATGAGCTGGATGGTAAAACCTGACCACGGACAGAAATTCTGTTAGCCTGAAACTTAATGAAGCAGAAGGCAGACAAGGAAACAACGTATGAAGAGAGAAAACTGCGAAGTTCAATATTTGAGCATGATATTTCAGCATGATATCTGCAGCCAAAGATTCCCCTCATAAACGTACATATAGTTTTGATTAAGTCAAAATGTTTAATGTGAAGTTGGCCAAAATGTCTGAATTTGCAACTTAGTTCAGCTGTTGAAAGACAACTATTCTTTGGCTGTATTTCTCCTGCTGAAAGTCAAGGAAAGCCCTGCCAGAGATCTCTACCAACCAGCAGTAAGCCAGATGCTCCCTACAGAGATCTGGGTGAGGGAAAAGGGAGAATGGGAACCGATGTTTCCCAAGAACACATCAACGTGACCACCAACATCCATGAGCAACATGGTATAGACCGCCTTTGCCTTATGGCTAGAGGATAGCAGTTGGCAGTGCTCCTCAGGAGGCATCTTTCAAAGAGAAGGGAAATTCCTGACCTACATCCCCCTCACAGAGACCCAGGTCGTGCCGAGCAGTCTTCATTGAATCCATGTGTCAGCAGGAAGCTTGTTCCTGGTGCCTTCCCACTGTTTCTCACACTGATTTGTGGCAAAAGATTACGTTTGCTCTGCAAAAAAAAAACCAGCCTTTACTTTTGCACAGCTGAATGATTACCCATTTTTAATGTGCTGTGACAAGGACGAGTGGGTCTTGAACCTTCTGGCCCTGCCGCAAGATCACTTTTAGCCTGCAGTGCACTTTGAGTCTTCCTGCTGAGTGTGGCAGGAGACATACCAAGACTTCTTAGATGCCTCTCTGCTCTGAAGAGAGGGACAGCTGCTGTTATAAGAGATGCCCAGGGCATCCTTTATGGATCAGCAGTAGTCATGCTGCTTGTGGGGGGAGAAGAGAAGCTGATTTACTGCTGAGTCAGATGCATTTGTCTCACTCTGGCCTTGGGTTCTGTGACAGCATTGCTATCACCAGAGAAATGAGTTGACTCTACTACATGGAACCCCGTGTCTTATTCCATCACCCCCTGGAAACAAAGATAACAGCAATGCATCTTGGGCTTCCAGGCATGCGGGACAGATCCCCAACCCAGCAGGTTGTCTCCCCAAGACTGGGGACAGCAGCCAGACCATGTTCTGCATTCGTTGTGGTCATCTTCTCGCAAGCCAGCAGACATATGAACTCCACCAATATTAGATTTTGTGGTCAGTTTGTAATGTGAGTGTAACTGAGCCCCTTTGCGGTTTTGGGTTCATTAATGCTGCACACAGTTTTAGAGTGTGACGTAGACTTCCTTCTCCATCCTCTAAAAATGAAGAGCTTCCTTTGGCTCAGACAGATGTCCTCAGGAGTTCAGAATGGAGAAACACAGTTCTCAGACATCCATTCCCTAAAGTTCCCAGTTCCGAGGGCTCTGCCAGGGAAAGATCTCAAAGCACAATATACCACTTCTTTTGTTCTGATGACTCAACAAATCAGAAATGATTTTCATCAGGGCCGAACAGATGAAGCAGCAGCCCGGCTGGGGAACTCCCTGTGTTGTTCCCCAGGTGTATGAGCTGCGTGTCAAAGAGATTGTTCCTTCACTTCTAAACAAGACACTGTCAGGCACAGACCTCAGTGCTGGCATAGCTTTGTCTGGACCACAGAGTTACTGTCTTGCTCATTGGGTGTTTTCTGGTAGTGATAGCAGCTGTTAAAGAAGCAGCATGTTCAGAGATAGAAAACTGCAGAGTCCAGTATTTGAGCATAAAATTTCAGCATGATGTCTGCAGCCAAAGATTCACTTAATAAACGTATTTATAGTATTGATTAAGTCAAAATGTTTGAAGGAGGCCAAAATGTCTGTTTTAGGGTTGTCCCCATCCATACCACACACACAAATGCCCCTATACCCTCATACCTCTTTCCTTCTCTCACTGATTCTCTCCCATCATCAGTTGTCCATTCTTTTTTAATATGTTTCTCTTCCCAAAAGCTGTTTTTCCTCTTGGCAGGCCTCGAGGCATTGGTGGAGCTTGGTCTAGCAGGCTACTGTGAATTGTCAACAGTGAAAGATTTCCCAGACTTCTGATCTGGTCTGTTTGCACCTCCCACACATATTGTCAGGGTTCAGAGTGCTCCAGCTAAGCAGGTTGGAAAGTGAGACCTTACTTAGAGGAATCAGAGGTTAGACTCTGATTCTACATATCCTCTGGGCAAAAGGCCGAAGTAAATGATTGTAATGATGATAATAGTAATAATAAATGTTCTTGGGGAATAATTCATATCTCTACAAACAGAAAACTAGCACTTGGAGCAGACGTAGAGAGCCTCAACCACTTTGGAGGGGTAAGGGAATGAAACCTGGATTTCAAGCTGGATGTGAGGCATTGCCTTTTGCTCAGCTGTAGAGCAAGTGCTATAATCTAATTAACTTTGGAGTTGTATTGAAAGGTCCATCTTCTCACGGCTCTACTCTTTATGATGCCCTTAAGGAAATCTGTATCTTGTAGGCAGACCTGTCTGACCCCATTAGTTCAGAAGGGAGATGAGTGTTTGTTATGGAACCTCTCACCCTCTCTCCTTTGTAGACCAATGAGAAGGAGCAGCAAGGTGCAAACATCAGAGTGACTCACAGCAGGCTGAGCTGAAATGGATATGATATCAAAGTGTTAATAACTGAATCTTTGAGCCCTGGCATTTAGAAAGCCAACTTTAATGATGGCAAAGCGGGGCAAAATGCAGAATTACTTAGAGGGAAAAGAAGCTTGTTATGAGTGGGCATCGTGGAGAGCATGAGGTCTTCCTCCTTCAGTAAAGGGACTTACTTGCTGAGTAGGCGATAACATCAAACTGACATCCCTGGAGAGAGAGCATCCCAATTTAGGATAGTGTCACGAGTATGTTTTGCTAGTCACTATGAAGGTATTTACATGCATTTAATCCATGCAGTCAGCTGGTGTGAGAGTCAAAGCTCTCAAATTAGAGCTGGGTAAGGACCTTAAGCTTCAGGCTTCGGGGATTTGGACGCAGCTTTGAGACCAGAACTGTGATACATACAACACTCAGCTACCTACACTAGGAATGGAGAGGATTACAAAAGCTCAGATTGCCAATTACAAACATCATCAGATAAAAAGATTCCTACAGGATCAAGTTTTAATCTCTCTCTCTTTTTTTTTTTCCTCTGGAGAGCCCCCATTGACTATTTGGAGTTTTCTCCAAGACACATCCCTAAGAAAGATACACTCTGGTTGCCTTCATGGAGGTGATAATATGATTTCACTACAAATCTTGTTTTTCCCATCTCCACATCTGAGCATGTGAAATAAATTTCTTAAAGAAATTTAAACAGGAAGACTTGCTTCAAGTGTCAAGGGATGTGCCTGGTCCACCCTTCCCAATACACACTGCAACACTGAACTGACTTGAGAGGTGTAAGCCAACACGTCATCCCTCACTCCCTGTGTCATGTCTAACCTTATAAAGCCCTACCACCCCTGCTAGATTTGGACAGGGGCCATGTTTACCACTTTCTGGAGCCTGGGTAGCCCTTCACCTTCCCCTTGTCAATGCCCTGAAGTGTTTCTATGCCAAATACTCCAAGAATGCGAAGGCTGACTAATCTTCAGGCTGATCTTCCCACAGAGTCTGAGGTGTGAGGAGATCACAGCTGCTGGGTAGCGAGTTCACGCTCTGGACCCTGAAGCTGTTAGGTCCTTGAGACCCTACCCAAAAATAAACTCTGTGACGTTCAGGGCTTATGGTTCCCAGCACACCTGTGAAATGCAAGATCTTCATGGTGGAGGGCAAGAGCACGGGTGGGCAGTGGGTGACAGATTGGGGCTTTATCCTCACAGCTCAAACTTGAGTCCTGCTTGGCTGATTGGCCAGTCACACCTGATTGGTTTCCCCTTGCAAAAAAATAACCAGTTGAGTTTGTTTTCTTTCTTACCCTATACCAACATCCATCTTTTCGTTGTGTTCTGCTCTTTGAAAAGGAGAGAAACTACATGGCTTAAAACTGTGAAAAAGGGAAGCAGCAATTAATGCTGAATATTACAGGCTTTCAAAGGGGATTTCGTCTTATAACAAGCAGAAAGAAGACTTGAATGCAGGTCCCCCAACACAACCTCAAGTTTTATAACCAGAATAATGAATGTTAGGAATCTTATTTTCTGTGCCTTCCTCCCTTTATCTTTTGACTCACTGAATCTTCAGTACTTTATTACACTTTTTGGGAGGTGAATCCCATCGCAGGAGTACATCCAGATCACCTCACAAATGCCTGGACCCAATGGCACCAGGTGGGGACATCCAGGATGTGTTCAAGGCCACCAAGGGCTGGCTTGTCCTGTGTCACATTGAGACCCATCATTCCAGGTTCACGTCCTCTGAATGAATTCTCTTCACCTGCACAGCTTGTCCCTGAGCTAAAAATGAAAATTATTTCCTTTGTGCTTGGTCTGCAGGTTTGAAGAGATTAAAAATTAAGACAAATGTGAGCAACTGAAACAGCCTTTTAGGGGGGGAAACAAAAAAAAAAGAAAGTGTTAGAAACCTGGCTGAAGTTTCCCCTAAGGGTAATTGTTCAATTCCCTTAGGCTTTAGTGTGACCAGGATTTCACAGAAAACACTGACTTTTGAAAACAGAGATATGCACTTCAAGTCACCTTTTAGCAGAGAGTAGAATTTTAACTCCTTGCAGGGCCACTTTGCATGATTTTATCCTTACTTCCTCAATCTTTGCTCTTTTTGCCTTAAAACACTTAATTTTTATTCCCTAGTGTAGTTGGTAGCAAACCAGAAAGCTTCAAAATATGGCCAAAGAATCTCTGACTGGCTGAGGATGGCAGGAGCTCTGGGTGCCTCTGGTCCCACCCTGCCCCACCAGAGCAGGGTGCCCAGCCCCACATCCTGGCTGCTCCTGGACATCTCCCAAGGAGGAGAGCCTATGGCCTCTGGGTCCCTGTGCCAGGGTGCATCACCTGCACAGCTGCCTGGTGTTCAGGTGAACCTCCTGTGCTGAAGTTTGTGCCCGCTGCCTCTGTCCTGGCACTGGGCACCACTGACAGGAGCCTGGCTCTGTCCTCTTTGCACTCTCCCTTCAGGTCTTTATGGACATCAGTGAGATGTCTCTGAGCCTCCTCTTCTCCAGGCAGAACAGTCCCAGCTTTCTCAGCATCGACTCAAAAGAGAAGTGTTCCAGTCTGCTGATCATCCTAGTAACCCTATGTTGGACTCCATCCAGAATGTCCATCTCTCTCTTATACTGGTTGGCCCAGGACTGGACATAGCACATAGAAGTTTTGATGAAAACAATCCAAAAATTCTACAAGATCCATTCCTTTTAAATAAAAATCTCACATTTTGAGGCATTCCAGTGACATTTGAGTACTGGCTCTCTACTGTGTGGCACTCGGTACTGTTAGTTTCCACGGCGTGAAGACCACTTGATGCCATGGGCTTGCAAAACCTCATGGCCCACCAACAAACAGGGAGACCACAAAGATCTGGCCAACCCTGGAAGCTGCCTCTGAAATTTTGCCATAGCATGAACACACAGCCCAGGAGCCACTCAGAGGCTTGTCAGATTGCTAAAATAGCTCGTGTGGAGGTGCTGACAAAACCGTGCCTTTGCTGCAGTCCAACACCTCCAGCCCTCACGGGGTTATCAGTGACGTTTGACTCCGAAGCATTTTTTTGCATGCTGCCAATAGCTATTCCCCTTGACCTATTTGCTTTCACATGCTTTCCCTTTGACATGGGTGCTATTTCTTTGCAATATGTAAACATTCAGAAGGATTTCCATGTTTGTTCTTCACCCAGTGAGGCCTGTCTTTCACCGCTAGCTGGAAGAACTAACATGCACAAGCAGCCATATCATTTACAGCTTAATGGGCTTTTCTTTTTTCTTTTCTTTTTTTCTTTTTTCTTTTCTTTTTTTTTTCTTTTTTTCTTTTTCTTTTTCTTTTTTTTTCTTTTTTCTTTTTTCTTTCACCTCTCCCCTCCCCTCCCCTCCCCTCCCCTCCCCTCCCCTCCCCTCCTTTCCCCTCCCCTCCCCTCCCCTCCCCTCCCCTCCCCTCCTTTCCCCTCCCCTCCCCTCCCCTCCCCTCCCCTCCCCTCCCCTCCCCTCCCCTCCCCTCCCCTCCCCTCCCCTCCCCTCCCCTCCCCTCCCCTCCCCTCCCCTCCTCTCCCCTCCCCTCCCCTCCCCTCCCCTCCCCTCCCCTCCCCTCCCCTCCCCTCCCCTCCCCTCCCCTCCCCTCCCCTCCCCTCCCCTCCTCTCCTCTCCTCTCCTCTCCTCTCCTCTCCTCTCCTCTCCTCTCCTCTCCTCTCCTCTCCTCTCCTCTCCTCTCCTCTCCTCTCCTCTCCTCTCCTCTCCTCTCCTCTCCCCTCCTCTCCTCTCCCCTCCTCTCCCCTCCTCTCCCCTCCTCTCCCCTCCTCTCCTCTCCTCTCCTCTCCTCTCCTCTCCTCTCCTCTCCTCTCCTCTCCTCTCCTCTCCTCTCCTCTCCTCTCCTCTCCTCTCCTCTCCTCTCCTCTCCTCTCCTCTCCTCTCCTCTCCTCTCCTCTCCTCTCCTCTCACCTCTCCTCTCCTCTCACCTCCCCTCACCTCTCCTCTCACCTCCCCTCCCCTTTGTCCTCCCCCCCATCCCCTTGTCCTCCCCTCCTCCCATCCCCTCCCCCTTCTCCCCCTCCCCCTCTCCTTCCCCCTTCCCCTCTCTCTTCTTCCCTTCTTCCTTTTCCTTTTCTTTTTTTTCTCCCTCCCTCCCTCTCTCCCTTCCTTCCAGCTCCCACTGCTCTTACTCTCTATCCAAACACAGACTTATTTCCAGTGTGGTCCTAGTATTTATGAGCTGATTTGCATAAAAAATAAAAAGGAATTGAAACCACTGCAAAATCACAGGGTGAATCTGAAGATGGCAGTCTCTGACTCTGATCTCACAGATTTCAAACAGGCTTGATTTAGTAGACTGATATGAACATGATAATCAACACAACTTTATTAAAAACAGCAGCAACAAAAACAACCATACATACACACTAAATTTGAAAAAAAAAAGAAAAAAGGAAAGAAAGAGAGAAAGAAAGAAAGAAGGAAGGAAGGAAGGAAGGAAGGAAAGAAGGAAGGAAGCAAACAAACCCAACAAACTGAACTCTCCATAAAAATTGGCAGTAAGTGTGGAGCTTGTCCTCTATGCTCCTTGTTAGGTTTGAAAAAGAAGAAATCACTTTGGTAAAAACAAAACAAAACAAAACAAAGGTGAATGTTTCTATGAAATCTCATCCTGAAAGAAAAAGCATCTGAATCCCTTAGAAATTTCCCCAAGCACTGCATGAAAAGGAGGAGGGTCCCGTAACCCAAACCAGCCCTTAGCACAGAGATGGGAGCACATACAGAGGAGCTAAGTGCTTCTGGTAACAATCTACCAATGGGAATCATCACAGTAGGGATTATGCTCTGAATGTCCTTTCCACGGGAATTCCGATGGCAAATTATAACAAGAAATTTCCTTGTCTAACCTGACGCGTCTCTGTGGAAAGTTTTTATTTCAATTAATGGCTCCTTCCAACCAAAAGTACATTGCTGAAAAAACTTCAACCAGATTTATTCTATACACACGATTACTCAGAAGTGATATTATTACATGACACATTCTCTTAAATTTTTACTTAAAAAGAAAACTCAAACTCTTTCCCACGGGTCACTCTGTCCCAGGTTAATGTAAAATATGGTTTTATTAAATTAATTCAAATGACTGATTGGACTCTTTCACTTCAGTTTAAACCAGCTCACTTTCCTTCTGTTTTTATGTGAATGCAAAACTTTCCCTGATTAAACGGAATTCGGAGAACTGAAACAGGGTCACTAAATTGGTGCAAGGCTGTGTAGAGATAACACTGATTCCTTCAGTGCTGAAAAGATCACAGTTTGGGTATCTTCGGGATGGAAGATTTCAAGTCAGACTTTAGGAAAAGTTTCTCCTCAGAATGAGTGGTAATGCATTGACACAGGCTGCCCACGGATATGGTGGGGTCACCCCGTAGGCATTCCAGAACCGTGGAGATATGGCACTGAGGACATGGGCAGTGGGCATGGTTGGGGTTGGACTTGGGGATCTCGGTGATCTTTTCTAACCATAATGATTCTGTGATTCTATGGCTCTAATTGCTAAGGGAAGAGCTCCAGGGGTGCTCACCTGTTCTCCTTGAAGCTCCTCCCAGGTCTGAGGAAGTCAAGATGTGGGAAGGATGTTGCCCTTTGTTTAGTGGTCATTTTAGTATATAACTAATACAATAATAAAAAACAAAGGCCAAATCTGTATAACTAAAGTAGATATAAATCCATACTACTGTTAAGTAAATTGATTATTTTCTTACCCCCAAATTCCCCATGAATTTCAACAAGCTTTGGCTCAAGCCTTTAACACCTTGCAGTAAGCCTTATAGTGCAAGATAAGATAAACTGGAGGGGTCTTCACTGACTAACAAAAGTCACCACGCATTTCCCAAAGGTGCTGAAGGTGCCAGAGAAGTCACGTAAATAAAATAACAAAAAAATAATTGACACGGGAAATATTTGTTATCCTTATTTATTTAATAAAGAAACATAATAAACTTTTTTTTTTTTCTCTCTTTTTTTTTCTTTTTTCCAGGTACAAACAGATTAATACGTCCTACGATATTGGCTGATATTTTCCTCGCTCTTTTCGTAGCTTGAGTGATTCACGTGCTAGCCTTTATTGAACAAATCAACAGAAAAAAAATGGTAGCACTCATGCTTATAGACAGTGTGGGCCAACCATTAAGTCAGTGTCTTTAACTAAGTCACTGTACTGGGAGGACCTATCGCTGCTGAGTACAAATCGGCCATCTCCATTAATAAAGACCTTCAAGTGAGGCTATCTGAAGTTTTGGAGGGGAGTTCCGCATACCGTACAAAGATACCATTCTCTCTTCAGCTTTAAATAAATGCTCAATGAAATTGAAAACCCAACGGAAAAGCAATCTTCCTGTTACAAAGCTTTTGCAAATAATTTACAATTCTTTTTTTTTTTTTTTTTTCCTGATAAAGTCACACTGTAAACACCTACAGTTAAGACCTAATTTCATATATAGTTTTTTGAATTGACAATTTATATATTTAACAGACTGTGGGTAAAAACCAGAGCCAGTTATATTGCAATAGTACTACTGGGTCTCACAGCAATGGCAATGAAATGTTTAACGCGTGAGTGAAATGACCCAAGGAAAAGCTCTTCTCTACTAACATGATCAGTTGCCAGCTTATCTTCGCATTGCATCCCATTAATCACTGGGCCAACACTCTCATTAAGAGTAGAAGTAGAACATAAGTTGCAAAATAATTAAAATATTTGTAAAACAGAGCAATCAACACAGCACTGCTATGTGCAGGTTGGCTATTTTTTTTGGTTGTTTGTTTTGAATATTATATATTGAATGATAAAAATCAGATAAGAAATCCTCCTGTTTCTTAGCTTTTTTTCCTTCTTTTTTTTTTTTTTTCTTCATTCTGAAGCTTTGAAAGGAAAATAATTTTTACCAGTTGTCAGCCAATAAATGCTTGTTCAGCAGGTAATGCATGTACTATTTTCTAATTAAACAGTTTCGTTATAGGCAGCAGCTCATTTCTAATGATCAATAAATCCCACTGAGAACAAAACATTTTAATCAGTAAGTCGTGTCCTCTGAGTGTCAGTCACTCTATAAACTCACAATATACTTATATATATGTATAGGTATATGCATGTGTGTGTGTGTGTGTGTATATGCATATAAATATAAAAATCGCATACTCTTTCTGGGTGATATGTACAGTCAAAATAAGATTACAGCATAAATACACAGGGAATCTGTATAAAGTTTCTCTAATTTGAGAAGCCTTGAGCAATTTTCTTTTTTGGGGGTGGAGAGGGGTGAGGGGAAAGGATGGTGAGGAGGGAGGAAAGAATACAGAGTGTTTTCACTTCAAGGAACGAAGAGTAGTTCCCTTAGGTTAGAATCTAATTACATACAAGATTTAAAGGCAACAAAATCTCCAGAGGAACAGCCCTATGTTATACACCATAGACATGGGGTTAAAAGGGCAAGAGAGCATGATTATTATAATACTTATAGAATACGTTTCATTCCCTTATAGCACTTTGCAACCAGAAAGTCTGACAACACCCCTGTGAGGTAGGTAAGTATTATTACCCCCATTTTACAGATGGGTAAACTGAGGCACAGATAGGTTCAATTATTTGCCTAAAAATCATGTAGCAAGAATCAGGAGTAGACCCCAGGAATCCTGCTGGCAAATCCTCTGCATTATCCAATAGCCCACTCTCAAGTGAATGCCTGAGACACCTCTCAATGAATGGAGAGAATAATTAGCCCGTATTTACAGATACATAGTCATCCTCTTGACACGCTGTCTTTACACATTTTGACTTGTTTAGAGGACAGATAACAATGGCCATAGACAAAATTTGCTGTAACATGTTGCTTTAATTCTTGTTGCCAACCCCATGTGGATTTTGACACCTTTACAACCTGGGATGTAACTAAATGTCAATCACAATACACCTTAAATACATTCTTGATATCTTTGCTTCTCCAAGGTGAAAAGCACAATTACTCTTCCTTAAAGTGCAATGGCTCATTACAGAAATCTCAAGATTTTTCACGAAGTTCAACCAAACCAAGTACAATCAGTCTGAAGGTGAAAAAGAAAGAACCTGTCTGCAATGACAGAACTGTCTCTATATTCCATAGATACTTTCTCATATTCTACCACAGCTGAAAGTTCAATAATAAATAATAAGCTATGTTAGCACATAAAACCTCTAATACTTTTCTACAGCAACACATCCACCTTCCATTCTGTTGTCATTTCTTTGGCCTGAAGCTGATGCGTCAGCTGTAAATATTCCTTTGCCTGCAGGAATGAGGATATTTCTATTTTCTAGCGGATTCTTATCACTGGTTCCTATATTTCTTGTCCTTCCCCAGTCATCTAACTGTACCATCTGATAAAATGAAAGATGGACACTGAGGAGAAAGGATTTAAAACCTTGGAGGTTACATACAGATCCAGGGGCGATTCCCCTCCAACCTTCTTGAACACACTGCTGCAGCCATTCCTCATGACCCAATCAGTGTTGTTATGATTAATAATACTATTTTTGGAGTAATATTGATGCACACAGTTTCCAAAAAGGCTGCTTAGCTCAGTGTTCCTGGGAAAACATAGCCTATCCCATGCCCTTAACTCTGCCAGCATACATGGTGCCTTGAGCACTACACACAAGTGATGCACTACTTCTATGGCAAGTTGGATTGCAGTATTCAAAGCAGATTCTTGAAACATACTAAAAAATTAGTGCTTTTATTAACAGTTTTACAAACAGAATCCATTATTCTCTGGCTTCCTGAAGGAAAGAACAAGCAATTTCTCTTATGATTTTTGTCATCATTTCCTTCTGTTTTTCTTTTTTTTCTTTTTTTTCTTTTTTTTTTTCCTTTTTTCCCTTTCTTTTTCTGTTCCCGCTGATGAGCAGTTGCAAGTCCCAGCGGGGAGGGCTGAGTGTAGCAAACAGTTAAGTGTTGCTAACTGGATGGATTACTTTGCAACAACTTTCCTCTTCAAACAACAGGGATCCCGCATGTTCCTATTACCTTGACTCAGAGTTCATCATGAAGAGTGTAAGGATCATTAATCTCCATGGAAAAAGAGACTTTTTTAAGTAAAAAAATATCAAATATAATAAATTTATGAAAGACCATTCACAACATATACAGTAAGTGTTACATTTTGCTACAGCAGCTGTGATATATTTTTTTTTTTTCTTTTTAGAATGCAAGGTCATACATTGCCATAAGTAAACACACTAATATGAATAAGACCTTAAATGAATGTATACAGCCAGGCTTTATCTGTGGATAGATATACACTGTGTTTGCTGTTTTACAGTCTACCATATTCCTATTCACACCATTGATATAACAGCCATGACCCTGCCAAGATTCTTCCTGTGCATATATAAATATAAATATTGAGCCAAGTCAAAAAGAGCAGGGTCAAAGGTTATATGACTTATTAGACTCCTGTAGTTAAGGGTAAAAACTCCATTGTTTCTTTTGCAACTAATGTTTAGTAAAAAGGCTGCTTCAATCGTTGTGTAGTTACAGCATTACATTCTGTAAACAATATTTTAAAGCATTCTAAACAGACATTTAAACAATTGATTCTTTATCTCTGTCTGGTGAGAGCAAACAATCTATGGCCTCGTCGCTTTTGCTCGAGTCTGTCAACTTCAGCTGGAGATTCTCGCTTGTACCCCTGGTAACGCTGTCGTAGGATGGAGGGAAGGACGTGGAGGACAGGGTTTCTGATTTGTCTATTGGCCTGCCGTAGTTTTCATTCATCATGAATGCAATGAGACCCTCCTTCTCGGGTGCATCGTCCTCGAGGATGCTGCCATCAAAAGTTCTGTGTCGGTACAAGTAAGACGCCTGCTTCATTGAGCGCCGAAACAAATGTCTCCTGTAGGCGCGCTGGATGACGATGGCGGAGACCTCTTCTTGTTTCCGTCTGAGAGTTGTTGTTATTGGTTCATAAGAGATCTTGGATGGATTCGCCGCCATGAACTTTTCTTCCATTTGTATTTTAAGGGCATCCATCTCCCCAGATTCTCCTAGCACCCTTTTTGTAAAAGCAAACAAAATATCCAAGCAATGGATCCTATCTCCACTGACCATGGGCAGGTCCATTGCTATGAGTTTGATTTTGTTTGGTTTCGCTATGCGCAAAGGTTCTGACAGTGCATCTGCAAAGTCTGAAAGTGCAGAATACTCAATAAACTGAGTGGCTTCAGGGTCAAACTTCTCCCAGATTTCATAGAACATATCAAAATCATCCTCACTTAGAGGCTCTGTACTTTCCTCAGTGGCTACACTGAAGTTCTCTAAAATAATGGCTATATACATGTTTACAACAATGAGAAATGATATAATGATGTAAGTAACAAAGAATAAAATCCCTACGGCAGGGCTTCCACAGTCTCCCTTTGAACCATTTGCATTTGGAAGGTTTGGGTCGCAATACGGTGGTCCAGTGTTCAAAATAGGATTGAGAAGACCATCCCAGCCAGCTGACGTTGTGATTTGGAAGAGACAGAGCATGCTGTTAGCAAAAGTTTGGAAGTTGAACATGTCGTCAATCCCATACTCCTTCTTAACATAGGCAAAGTTAGCCATGCCAAAAATGGCATAAATGAACATGACCAGAAAAAGCAAGAGGCCAATGTTGAACAGAGCAGGTAGGGACATCATTAAGGCAAAAAGGAGAGTTCGAATTCCTTTGGCTCCCCGGATGAGTCTTAGGATCCGGCCAATTCGAGCCAAGCGAATGACTCTGAAGAGTGTGGGAGAGAAAAAGTATTTCTGAATGATGTCAGAAAGTACAGTGCCTTGAAAAGAAAAGACAAACAGCAAGTTATTACCTTGGAAATAATCCCTGATTCCCTTTAAAGAAATCAATGAGGATTATGGAAAAAAATCAATGAAAAGTTCTGCAAACTGGAAGACCTAAGATAAAGGGAATGGCATTATCGTTAGCATTTTCACGGTCACTTAATCCATGCAAAGTTTGTCGAGACTCTGAGCAAAGGTGTCAGTGGTAGTTACAGTTTTATAAAGGGAAAAGTCATCTATTGGGAATGAGAAATCAGAATCAGGTCAGACAGGACACAACTATCTGCAGCTTTTGGTCATGAGCCATTTATCTGGAGTGCAGCTGGTCAGGAGTTTTTTTGATTTGAAAATAACTTTTTGTTTGCAAAATGTTAGCAAGTCAACATTGTGCGCTGGGTCTGTTTTCGTGAGCAATAACCAAAGCGGTGCAAATTCCTACTGAACATTGGTTTGGTTGCTTGCTCATTAGTTTTTCTAGTCTGCCTGATGGGCTGGGAAAGGACTAAGGGCTAAGGCTACACTAGCAAGGAAATAAGCTTGCATCCCTGTGGCTAAACTCTTTTCCCTGCAGAAATATAGTAGCTTTGGCCAGACTGTTCAATGCCAACTGTCTCCAGATGCAATGAGCCACGGCCAACTCTTGCCACCTCACCCCCTACCTGGAAGAGGCTTTTTTGGCATGGCCCAACTCCTCTGAGACTGAAACAACCTGGTTGATCGTGGGACACAGCTATGTCCAAAGCAATGGCTCTGCTTTCTGACTGCCATGGACATGCTCACAGCATGAAGGCTCTGATAACAGCTCTGTGAGAGTGATGTTCCCTATACATTCACAGAGCTGAGGGCAGACAGACTCACTGCACCTGCCCATAGCTGACCTGAAGAATGGTTTCACACTCATATAATAAAAAGTGAGTATCAAAATCATAGCAGTTTGCATGTGCCCTTTTCATGTGGCTTTTTTACTTCTCTGACTTAGGCTGCTATCCAGCACATGGCTGAAGTGTATACTGCTGGTTCTGGACCACTTTTTATGTTCATGCCCATTGAAATCAGTACTATAGTATGATACAATGACACCTGTTATCTCCACCACTGCTGTCAGAGTGTTGGCTCTGAACAGATTTGGCTGTCTAGTACATCCCATCATTTCATTGATCACACAGGTTAGGCAGTGCTACGCTGTCTTATTTAATTATTAAAAATCACTCAGAATCCAGTTCTCCGAGTGATTTTGTTGTTTTTTTTCCCCCCACAAATCTTCCAACTCTGTCTAATTAAGTTTACATCCACCTTTTAAACTTTGGAGTTTGTGTTTGAATGCTTCCCTGCCATTCAGATTCACCTACCTACAATAGACAGAATCACGACGACAAAGTCAAAGATGTTCCAACCATTGGTGAAGTAGTAGTGTCGTAGTGCCAGCATTTTGAAGATGCACTCCCCAGTGAAGATGGCAACAAAAAGCATGTTGATTTTGTGGAGTATGTTCACTTTTTCCTGACTTTGATCATCTGTTTCTACCATCATGGTAACCATGTTAAGGCAGATGAGAATCATGATGGAGACATCAAAGGCTTGTTTTGAGACAACATCAAAAATAAAACCTTGGTATTTGTTCTGGAGGAAAGAAGAGAATTGTTAGTTAGGAGATTTGAACCATGTCAAAATGATGACATGATGTCTGCTGATTCATCAGGAAGCAAGTGGAAAATAGACTATATACCATTTCTCACCAGCACTTCAAAAACAAGAAAATGATGATGGATGGTTGGATGATAGAGTTTTCAAACCCATTTACGCCTAATGATTCTTGAAACTACTGAAAAAAGACACTGGATTGAGGCCATGAATTCATTCAGTGCAGACACCGCCACTGGAATGACTGCATATGTAAACTGGATTTTTAGTCAATACGGCAGAACAGTGGAAATTCTACGCAGGAAGGTAGGATTGCAAATAGCATCCAAAATTGCAATATGTAAAAGAAAAGTGGCTTTTATCTGGGAAGTGGGATAGCATTTATTCTATTAAATAAATCTCTATTACACATTATTCAACTGAATTATTCTTACCAGTGGTCTTGGGATTGGCTTCTGAGGTTTCTTAGATCCCAACTTTTTCATTGCATTATAATACTTCTTCTGTTCTTCTGTCATAAAGATGTCCTGGCCACCTAAGTATAGGATGAGAAAAACACTGTTATTTCCAATGAAAAAAGCCCCACTGCCTCCATCCAAAACCCAGAGCTGTATTTTCTGCTGCTGTGGGGAGATGAGGGGCTGCTACAACTCTGATTTTGTAGAAGTCTCACAGAACAGTTGTGCTAATGTTAATCTTGTGGCTAATGTGGCAAAGCTGCTGCTTATAAATCGATCTCTTGCCCTTGTCTCAGCAGTGATCACAAGATGATGTACAGCACATTCAATACTTATCTTTTTCTTCTGTTGGTTGAAATTGTCAATGATGACACCAATGAAGAGGTTCAGTGTGAAGAAAGACCCGAAGATGATGAAAATCACAAAGTACAGGTACATGTATAAATTACATTCCCATTCAGGCTGCTCCTCACACTGCAGAGGGAAAAGGGAAAACATGAAAATGACACCAGATCTGCACAAATCAATATCAAAAATATTAATGCAGTCCAAAGAAAACTATCAATCAGCAACAAAGATTATGAAAGAGGAAAAACAATGCAACTCCCACTAGCAGAGTCAGCACTTCACCATCTCTGGTATCTGAAATGGCATGTTTAATTCAGCTGTATTTTATAATACTGTCAACAGCGATCACTCTGCCTCAAAAAGTGCAACTTCAGAATAAATCCTATAAAATGTTCTCAGTTTGAACGCAGAAGTGAAAAAGAATCAGTCTTCTGGTTATCCCTCATCTTATATGAACCAATGGCACTTGGAAAGAAACAAAAGTAGGATCACAGTATAATTAGATGCTACTGAAAAACACTGGATTTAGAGTAAATGTGTTTAGAATTATATCTTCTTAATAGAGACTTCAGTATGCAAACCATTTTGATAACAGTACTGACATCAGGAAGAACTTTTCCAAGGAAGAATCATATCTGAAAAACCTGTGGCACAATCCTGGAATCACAAATCCACAGAGTTCTGGGTTATCATCAGCTTATCCATCTCAGATAGAACGGAGAAAGGAAAAAATCAGGGTGTTCCAAAGGAGCCCAGTGGCACTACAGGCAGCTCTGGCTTTCCAAATCCTTTTCTTTCATAAATCAGCATCTTGCAAAGGTGATCCTCTGTTGATGCCATGAAGTTTTTTCAACATTTGTCCTTTCGTTCAAGGCTTGACTCCCTTTTGGTCCATTCAACCTAACTAAATCTCATTCATGAGTACTTATCTCAACATTTAACAGTAAGTGAGTGTAACCTTGTGCCCTAAATTAATTAAAAGAGGGAAAGGAGACAATGCCCCCCTCCATTAAAAATAAATACCAAGACTTAAAAAAATCCCAGTGCTTCTCAAGAGGTTCCTGTAATTAAAAATTAAATCCATGGCAAATACGGCAGCCAATGGGGAGTGTGGAAGAAACAGAGCAGACGATTTAGGTTTTTGGTAGACTCATCCTCACTCTGGAGATGCTTCTCTGTGCTAGGAGTTTTCCAGGACAAACAGATAAATTAAATGAATAAATCTGTGGGCTGCATTTGATTTAATTTCAGGGTCATGAGACTTCAGTACCACCTGCAAAAAATGAAGGTCCACAATGGGCTCAAGCAGAGTAAGATAGGGACTGGCAGCCTGCATGCATTTTTGCTGCTGTTGTTAAACATCCTGAATGTTGCGAAAGTCAATGGAAAAGGAAATAATCCCTCTCACTGTTGTGACCTACCTCTCGTGAATCCACTGCTGCATACATAATATCCATCCAACCTTTAAATGTGGCCTGAAAAGAAACCACAAAATACATAATTGAGCATATTAAATTAGCATATCTGGAAATGATGGTGTCATCATTGTGATGACTTTCCAAAACACCGTGTTGAGTATGTTCTTCATAACTAATGAATTGCTTCTCCTTTAATGTAATGTATATCCATCAGTTCTAATGCTCAATTAGTCATTTTAAATCATATACAGGAACACGACATATGATGCAATTACAGGGGTAGAACAGAGACTTTTAATAGAAATGGGGAACTTGGCAATTAAGTCTTCTGAAGCTGGAGTAGGAATTTCTTTATACCTTAACAAGCTGAAGCCATCAAGAAACAGGTCTCCACAGGACAACTCAGAGTGCTTGTATCACACAGGTCTCAGGCCAGGGAAGATGGATTCCGTCTCTAACAATCATTCAAACTGACAAGCATTGGGTACATTTTGGGGTCCCACTGAAACTTGGATTCTGCCCTTTTTTAAAACAGTATAAATTGAGGCAATGCCAAAGCCAATGGAGTTGCACGAAGCACTGCTGGTTTGAAAGGGACAAGGGCAATCGGCACCTGATGTGAGCCTGGCTAAGGACATTCAACCTGCTTCACACTTCATATATGCCTTTTTAAAATATAAAAATAAAAATCAGATTTTCTAATTATTAAAAAAAATATAAGGTTAAACAAGGAGAGCCTCCATGGAAATCAGTGTCTATTACTGAAGCCCATAATAAAGACAGAGGAGTGTCATCTCCTGGAAGAAATACAAATAAGTGATTTTAGTTATTCTCTAGCAAGAGCATGGCTCTTTGCTGTCAATATTTGCCTCTCATTAGACACAGTTTGATACCAAACATATCTGGCTTTAGCCTGGCTCTGGTCTAAGCCACGTTACCTTTATAGTTGTCTGCTGGGGTTGTTTCTCATTTGACTTCTGACCTACTTAGACTTACACTGCATATAAAATCAGTGAGTAGATAATGAGGCATTTTTAGATGCACTGATTTAATTGGATTTACACTAGCATGCATGATCCACTCCCAATATTTTTTTAAATCCTACTGACATCTAGGTTGAATTTTCTCCATGGTGTGCAGGCATGCAATTCCAGATAATGTTAAATGGAATTTGGACAGGAGTTCCTAGCAGAAACCCAGGCATTTGTGCTGAGCTGGATATATCCAGTGGCTTTAGAAACGCTCCATTATCCACTCTCTGTTATTAGATTAAATCCTGGAGGTAATGCTGCCATTCCGTTTTCCTCTGAACATTCCCAGTTCAAAGGAAAACACCAGAGGTCAACCATGTTTATTCCTCATGAAAGAATATATAAAATAATGCATGAGAGAGTGCGTTTGTTTCCATCTGCCAGATAAAAAAGATGAACCTCCCGAATCAGAACTCTTCAGAAAATGTGTGCTGTGGCACAATGTATTAGAACACACTTCAGATGGAACATATGTACAGGAATGATCAGCAGTTATTTCTTTAAACCTGACACACTGATCTTCTTCAACTGTTCTAATATTTTCCTTTTTCGCTGTTCTCTCTCTAATCTGCTGAAAGATTTCCTGGTGTCATCACAGTCACTTGCAATTTCAAGCTCAAACTGCTCTTCAGGAAGAGTGGATGGGATGCAACGAGAAATCCTTTTGCTCACGGCACAAAACGATATGATCTTAGTCTATACTTTTCTCCCACTTATGAGGGAATGTTTCCTCTGGAGGAGATATTCTGCCCCTTGACATGTACCACAGAAGCAAGAGACAACTGCAAGTTTGCAGTGATAACAGAAGACGAAATGATCTGATGAAAATAAATATTAAGAGAATGAAGAGCTGCAATTTTCTGCTTTTTTCCCAGTTGTCCAGAAGGAGGAGAAGAAAAAACCTCCCAGGCTTCTGGAAAGCTTCCCTAGGCACTTCATCTACTGAGGGTAAGAAGTACTGAGAATGAAAGAAATACAGCACTGGGGAAAGAAATTATCTGGAATTAGTAACCACTTACACTCCGGGTAAGGAAGTGACAAAATCTTCATGGGAGTGTTTGTGATATTATCCTTCCTGGAATCTATCCAGAGAAGCACCATTTTCTACTGAAACTGTCATGTGATGAGATTATCTACAGATAAAATCCTGGGATGGGATTACATTCTGTTATTTGACTGATGGTTGGAGCTGCAGTGCAGAAAGTGAGTGGGGAGGAGGAGAGGTGGGACGGTACTGGATGCCCTCAAACCATTTGTTGTAAAACCAAACGGTACCTTAAAATAAATCAAGCCTTCAAATCTGCCTGGGGGAGCTGTTTTTTGTTGTTTTATTTTATTTTATTTTATTTTATTTTATTTTATTTTATTTTATTTTAGAAAAAGATTGCAATACTGCAATGACTGCTTTAGAAGACAGAGACATTGGTCCTTGCATTTCTGAAATGCTTCTTCAAGCATTCCCACTGTTGGCAGACATTTCTGAAAGCTAAGCTACCAACACTATGGCCAAATTACACGTATTTAAGATGGCTGCACCAACTCTATTCTCTTTTCTTTCATTTCTTTTTTCATTCTACTTGATTTTATACAAAACATTCATCTCATATTTATTTTGCTGAGGAGGGCACTATTGAGCACTGGACACACCAGAGCACCCAAGACGTTTGCATGGCTGCTGGGCTCTGCTCTTTTTGAGAGCACTCTTGGAACTGCTGCTTGCTTCTGGTCCTTGGATACACGGAGAAACCTCTATGGTTGTACCAAAATATGGTTTGTGCAGAAATACGCTGATTTTTTGAGCATTCTGCAGCCACACTGAGGGTAAAGTGCAGCATATTGTTTAGCAAAGTGCAAAAGATCACGTAACCTGGTAAACTTAGACACCTCCTGCTATCTCGTGATCATTCTGTAGCTGGTTTACCAGCTCAGTCATGACTTCCCATCTGGCCTGAAGGGCTGATTTAACTCTACAGCTCCCGGTTGGTGTACTGATCATGGAGTGCTCCCATCATACTTCATTCTCTATCTATCCGGAGACCCAGAGTGACAAAGAGTTAGTAGGATTTAACTGATGTCTGTTCCCATCCAAGAACAAAGTATATAAAGATTAATTTCTACAAGCAAGCAAGATGCTAGGTGAAAAACAACTTGTTCTCTTGGTGTTCTTCACTGGATTGCTGAAGTTTTAAGATAGATACACTGCAAAACATACACAGAGGTTATTATAGTATGAAAGCAAGGATTCTGCAATGCAAATGAAAAAAAATCCTACTGAATTGATGATATTTATTTGTCGATATCTGCAAAGAAATTCTGGGAATAGAGAAAATGCACAACTGAAGGACTGGGTTGTAGCAATAATTTCTTCTAATAGATTAGGGTGTTATGGGATTAAATCCCCGGCAAAGCAACTCTTCACTCTTATACATTAAAAAATCACGATAATAAAGATTTTTCCTCTCCATGAATAAGATATTTCCCTTACTTGTAGAGAAAGTCTATATCTTACTTTAGTCGTCTGTTCTGAGACAGTCTTTTGTGAGCCTGAGAAACTTAAAAATCGAATGACCGCTTCAGTGGCGTTAGTTAAGGCATCCTCAGAACAGCACTGATCCTCAGTGAGGTAGGAAAAGACCATATGCTGTTTGGAAAAAGTTTCATGAGCTTGTCAGTGGCATTATCAGAAAGTTTGCCTCTGGATAGCAGTAAGCCTTAAGGGTGCTGTAGCAGCAGCTTTTCATTTCTTTCAAACGTGCTGCAGAAGTGAAGACGGAACGTTAGGCAGACAGAATTTGTTTTACACGTTTCCATTTGGATTTTCAGATATATATCCAGGCATCCAAGGGTAATTCAGAGTCATTTAAAGAAGCTGAAAATGTCAACACTCAAGAGACAAGCGCCACTTAAAAGCTCATATTTTGCATCCCTGAGGGTTGTAACCAAAATGCTTATCTCATCATTACTACACAGTGTCTCAGCATACACAAAGATGCAGCATGTATCTGTCCTTTTAGGAGAGCTGCACTGTTAACTGATCCCCTGCAATTCCTATAACAGTTTGCCCACGAAACGCGAGCTCATATGGAGCATATTTGGCAAGAAGTGCCTGTAACTGACACTCCTTGGCTGGAGTCTGGCAAAAGAGATCCAGATGTTTGGGTCCATTTTCTGTGGGTGTCATCTTTACACTTTATTGCCTAAGCCCGTCGTTAGCAGCAGACAGAGGAGCTCCAGGTGCAGGATCAAAGTCAAAATCAATACCCTAATGGCATCTGGCTCCTGCTCTTCCTCTTGGAGGAAGGAGCCAGCACCTGCCCTAGAAGTTGAGCAAGGTTTTAGGATTCCTTCTCTCCCTGCCATAATGAGCTTGTCCAGCCTGCACAGACTCCACAGTTATGGCACTACTTTTGTACTTGTGCAAGCTTCTGTACTTACTTTCTGTACTTCTGTACATTTACACCTACATCAAGTTTGCAGTCAACACCAAACTAGAGGGAACGGATGCCATCCAGAGAGACCTGGACAGGCTTGAGGAGGTGGGCCCATACCAACCTCATGAAGCTCAACAAGGCCACGTGCAAGGTCCTGCACCTGGGTCAGGGCAATCCCAAGTACAGATACAGGTTTGGCAGAGAATGGCTTGAGAACAGGCCTGAGGAGAAGGATTTGGGAGTCTCAGTTGATGAATGACTCAACATGAGCCTGCACGGTATGCTTGCAGCCCAGAAGGCCAACCATATCCTGGGTTGCATCAAGAGAAGTGTGACCAGCAGGTTGAGGGAGGTGATTCTGCCCCTCAGCTCTAGTGAGACCCCATCTGGAGTACTGTGTCCAGTTCTGGAGCCAACACAAGGAGGACATAGAGCTGTTGGAGCAGGGGCTTTTCAGCCTGGAAAAGAGAAGGCTCCAAGGAGACCTTGTAGTGCCCCTCCAGTACCTGAAGGGGCCTACAGGAAAGCTGGGGAGGGACTTTTTATGAGGGCAGATAGCGACAGGACAAGGGGAAATGGCTTTCAACTGGAAGAGGGTATATTTAGACTAGATATTAGGAAGTAATTCTTTACTGTGAGATTGGTGAGACACTGGAACAGGTTGCCCTGTGAGGTTGTGAATGTCCCCTCCTTGTAAGCATTCAAGGCCAGGCTGAATGGGACTGTGAGCAACCCGGTCTAGAGGAAGGTGTCCCTGCCTGTAGCATGGCATTGGAACCTGGTGATCTTAAAGGTCCCTTCCAACACTAACCATTCTATGATTCTATGATTAAGTGGAAACTCTACTTCCCTGCTATCCAATATGGGATCCCAGATTTGAAAGAAACCTGCAGGGCCATCAAGTCCATCTTCTGTTGGAAAACAGCAGTACCAGGCTATTCCTTTATTAATGTGCCGAGCTCCAACTTATCACCAATTATGTTCATCTAGTTCTAACCCTCAGGTGTGGGCAGAGGTGCCAATGACTGCATCAGGCAATAGATCACATTGCCCAGGGCACCATCCATCATGGCCTTGAACACCTCCAGGGATGGGGCACCATCTAGAACTTCAGTGCATATCTGATGGAAGCTGCTCAGGCCTGTGTTCATTGTATTTACTTAACTCAGAGTCAGGTCTCATGAACTTGACTAGCAGAGAAAGTCTGAACATGTCTCCTTATTTCTAGGGTTCTTTAGAAAAAAATAATAATTTTATATATATGTGTATATATATATATATTAGGTATACCTTCTGATGCATTTTTATTTCACCAAACAAATGAGGCATCTGGCATGCGGTCATGGAGGAGATAAGAAGTGCCAGGTGAGGCACAGTATTTTAAACCTGGAAATTTTTGCTCAGCTAGATTGGTTGTTTAAGTAGAAGACAAAGAAATCACTATATAGAACGGAAAATCTAATTAAAGCTGTTCAAAGTGAGTTAATCTACCCTGCATGAGTGAGCTGAATATCATAATTACATGCAAAAGATAAAAGTGCTTGCTCTCAGTTCAACTTTATGACATGAAAAGAACCCTAAATGGCTGTGCCCATTCTAACCCTGCTGCTTTCCAGAGAGCACAAAAGCTAAGTCTCCATGGACAGGGGTCAAAAAATCACACACTTAAGTGTATGCGTACCAAGAACAGAAAACATAAGTATATAATAATAATCATTTATAGAAGAAAGAGAGCTACTTCATGAAGATACTTCATGTGCCAGTGACAGAGAAAAAAAAACATCTGGCGGGAAGAATATTTGCATCTGGTGATGTAACAGAAGCAGAAGATAGGACAAGGGACTCGTGAGAGGTCCACATCTTCTTTGAAGGACACAAATGGTGGGTGTCTGTGTAAGACAACTGAGCTGAGCAACTCAGCACCCAGCATGCAAGATGTTATCTATGAAGTGATGAGTGCCATCACAGACACTTCAAAACATCAACGTGCACATCCAAGGATATAGCAAGGTATTGGTTTCACTCTTGACATAAAATGAGGTATAGCCAGCACTTTTAGCACGCTTCCATCCCTTGCAATCACAAGGCTTCAGAGCAAATTAGGAACAACAGAAATAAGTATCATTATCAGCACTTTACATGAGGGCCCCATGGAACTGAAATGAAGAACAATTTGCCTAAGATCACACAGCAGGCCAGTGACAGAGCATGGACAAGAGGATGGCTCTCCTGTGGCTTTATCCATTAGGCTCTGCTGTCATACAGCACGTTCAGTCTCTGTGTACACAACCTGTTTATCCATGCTCTACATTTCCTGCTGAAAAAGGTCATAAAAGTGGCTCACGTCTGTCTTTGTAGATCAAATACCGCAGCCAGCTTTGAACCTCTACAATGTTCTCTAATATGCTCTCTCCAGTCTTGGAGAGAGACCAGAATCTCTGGAGTTCCTGCAGTTTGCTCAGTGCCGTGTTTCACAGTTATGTTCAAGCTGACTCATTATGTTTAGCAGGTGGAAATGAGGATGAGGATCCAGAATGAGAGCCACCAGTGTCCTTCTCAAACATCACTAAAAGATTCCTCTGCAACTCTGTGCAACTTTCCACTGCTTTGTGCAATGACTTCAGCTGAGTAACTGAAGGTGCTGGAGGTTTGTTTTTTTCTGAGAAGGAAATAATGAAGGCCCAGGAGATTCAGGAAGGCCAGAGGACTCTGTCTATGCGAACAGTCCTTCCTGCACCAAGACTTCTTGTTTCTGGATCTGAACTTTGGTCTGGATTGAAAAATTGGGGAAAAAAAAAAAAAAAAAAAAGGACTGAATTCACTTCACTTCAATCACTTCCCAGAGGACTCACATTAGTGATGCACCAGAAACTCAGAATAAAACCAGAAGCTGCCTTAAATATCTCTAGGCAAAATTAATATGTCATATATGAATAATTTTCACATGAGAAAAGGAATTCCCCTGATGAATAACACTGAGAAAAAGAAGACGACTACAGAAGTTAACCTGATCCTACGGTGTGATAATATCAACAGGAACAAGCAACATTTGTGCATTAGAGTTTACTTCCAGGTCACCATACTTACCACTTGCAGGAGAGCCAGGTACCCAGCGCCAACGTTATCAAAGTTAACCTTAACTTTTGTCCAGTAAAACGTGCCAGAAACGTTATAGAGTATGCAGTCAGTCATGTTGTTAATAATTTTAGAGTCTAAAGGCATATCTCCTTCTGTCTTATTAATGCACTTCCCAAACTTCCCAGCAAACAGGTTGACTCCCATGATGCTAAAGATGAGCCAGAAGATGAGGCAGACAAGCAGAACGTTCATGATGGAAGGGATGGCTCCCACAAGGGCATTGACCACCACCTTGAGTGAGATGGGAGAGAAAAAAACAAAATTACTGACATTTTTTTCAGAAGAAAAAGAAGCAATTTCTAGAGGGATGACATTTTTTTTTTTCCAGATGCATCTTTTAATTCAGAAGCAATCTGCAAAGTCATCATGACCTCCCAGATCATACTGGATAATACACTTCAGTCAGATCACCTTTAATGATCATGCGATTAATTGCAAATTATTGGGGTACATCAGCGTCTCAAATAGACCAGAAAAAAAAAAAACATATCTGAAATCTTTTACTGAGCTTGGGCCTCCATACTGCTTGGGCTATGAACTCCAGCTGTGATAAATTTTGCTGCACTAAACCAAAGCCCACTATCTGGTCAGCATGAATGAATAAAACAGGGAAAGCATTATAACGTAACAAAAAGATGACTTCACGTTTTCCCATGACACGCTCTAAAGATCCACTACACCAACCCAGGCAGAGCTGTAACCCCCAGTTTAAAACCGTATGTAAGAATGCATGTAAGCAGATGGTAAGATCTTTGCCTTCTCTATCCATATTTTTGAAACTGAGACAAGGTGATATTGGTCCATAAAAACAGAATTTTACTCAGTTGTGAAACTGATTATCGAAAATGTCGGTTTTTGCTTTTCTTGTATTACTGTCCAACTTTCTGACAAGGAAATAATATTGTATAGCATGTATAGCAGCAGCAGCATCTACAATACCAAATACAAGGTTACATAACTCTTTCAAAATCCAGATTTGTCTTTTGTGCATTTATGAACGAAGCTATTTTTTTACACAGGAAAAACTGCCTGACGTTATTTCATTTTCCTTCTATAAGTCCATTCTTAATTACTCCAATTTCTTTCTTTCTCCCTCCCCTCCCCCCCCCCCAGTCTTAACGTTCAGTTTTGGATGCTTTCTGTTCCTAATTTTATTGCTTTAAAACCAAGTTTTCTGCTTTATCAGAAATGCCAAAAATTTCAAGGGCTTATTTGACAACACTTTCAGCCTTTGTCCAAACAACTTTCACTCATTTTCCTATGAGGGACAACGTTTCTGTTCAATTTTCATCTGTGCCAGCATAAAGCCACAGGGCTGACGTCACATTTGCTGCTGCACCCACTTTCACCCATAACCCCCATGACAGGGCACAGACATTGAAGTTCCAGCACTGAGAGCCATGGCCATGCCTGCATCCCACTTCTTCCCCTCTGCCGAATCATGTTCAATGACTCAGAGATAATAAAACATGACACGAGACTGGAGCAAATCCTGCAACACCTCTCCGAATGAATTATGAAGAGAGGACTTGATTCTTCTCTTGCTGCTGCTGCTCTTACACCAGCCCGATGCCATCTGCTCTCCTGGAAACGCTCCTCATTTGCACTGGGACAAGTTAGAAGACTTAAAGACCTTGAATACGTGAAGGCAAATTATTATCATAAATTCATGCTAAAAGTTTAGCTGCTAAACTTGCCATGGAAAGTTTACAGGCCTGTCTAAGAATAGGTTTTATACCTCTTCATTTCCATCAGTGCCTGATAGGTGGAACAACCTTCTCAGTGACTTCTAGAAACTGAGCCACTTCATTCACAGTGGTATAAATGTTGCAGCACCTGTGCCTGGCCCCCATCCATCCTGATAGCATGGATCACCTTCCCAGATGAAGCTCCTTCAGATTTTAAATCCAGAAATAGCTTTGCTCAATGTGTTAATCCCGCCATTGCTACAGATGCTACCAGACATCTCATAAGTATTTCCAGGCCCTGGCTATAATTCCTAACCAAACCTGGGCATGGCTTTTGCAGTGACATTTAATTTACAATGTTGTGATTTCAAATGGTGGACCAAAAGGATTATGAGATTATCTACTCTCAGTGTTCTGTGTTATAAGCAGGTGCCACATTTTTGTGTAGCGTTTGCTCAATTTGAAGCACTGTTCACCTGCTGTTAGATATAAAATCATAGAAACATAGAGCCATACAATCATGTACTCATAGAATTAGGGAACAGTTTGATTTAGAAGGGATCTAAAGACTGTCCAGCTCCAACCCTTGCCATGGGCAAGGATACTTCCCACCAGACCAGTCTGCCCAAAGTCCCATCCAGTCTGGCCTTGAGCATCCCCAGGGATGGGCACCCAAAGCTCTCTGGGCAGCAGTGCCTCATTGCTCTCTCAGTGAAAAATTTCTATTATTTCTTAATCCAAGCCCACCCTCTTTTACTTTAAATCTGTTACTCTTGGCCCTATTGATGCGCTCCATGATAAAGAGATATCCTCTCTTTTCATCCCAGTTTACGATTTGTATGAGTTACCACTGAATACTGCTTTGAGTAATTAAAAAACAGAGCTTCTTCCTAACTGCTGTGGCTCCTTTGGATTTCTAATAATGCTGGTAGCTCCCTGCAGAGAGTTCCCCATTTTTAACAGCCCAGATCCAGCGCTTTGTGGGGGGATTCCAGTATTCCAGTGCTGCCAACCAAGGAAGCACTGCCCTCTTCCACTACTTGTGAACACATCTCCCTGTGTACTGAAGGATTGTAACAGTCACCTCCTTTATCAGACCTGCCCAAAAGGTTGTGTCATGCTGACTGTTCACCCCAATCCCTAAGTCCTTCTTATCTGCAGTCTTCCAAGAAACGTTCCCAGAGTGACCCACTTTTCTGCTCCCGCAGTATACGATGCACGTGGTTTTATTAAAATGCATGTTGCACAACTGATCTGGTTTTCCCCGTGATCCAGATCAGTCAGTATAATTCCCTTATCTGTAATATCACTTACTACCCCGCCCACTTTGTGTCTAGTCAGCAAAGATGTTATATTTTCTTCCAGATGCTGCTAAAGTCCAGATTAAGGACAGTTCTTACTGTGATGGATCCCTCAGCCTGGGACACTCATCACTGAATTTACAATGTCATCACTGTTTACAATCACAGTTTTCAGATCTGTCATCCATTTTAAATTAATTTGATGTATGTTAACTTGGCTCCATATAAAGCTTGTGTTTTGATCACAACTGTCCTGTAGTATCGGATTCCACTCTGTAATCTAAGGATATTATATCAGCACAGTTACAATCATCAGCATAATTTGTAATCAAATCAAAGGACCGTATCAGTTGCACAAGAATTATTTCCATGAAATCATGCTAACTAGCATTAATTATGCTATTTCTTTCTTGCATGTATCTTGTAGCAACCTCTTCATGACTTTGCCCAGTATCAGTTTCACATTAAACAGTCTATCATCATCCCACTTATCCTTTTGAAAGGCTGCAATAACCATCTTTGCTGGGAAGAGCCTTGCAGAGAATTGGAACCTCTGAAAGTAATGCCCTGAGGGACAAGAGACAGAGAGACACAGAGACTGTGTAATTTGGGACAGGCAGATCTAAGTTAATTTACCACAGGCTCCAGCATGGTTTGGAATGTGGTAAGCGACGAAGCAATGGTACATGCATGACATGATAGGGAGCTGTAGTGACTGCCAGGTGGGATACTGGTCCTATAGCATCTTAACTACATTTCTTCACTACCGTGTCTTTTCTGGGGACGGGAGAGCAGTTCTGCTTTATCTTTATTTACTAAAGCTCTGCTTTACTTTGCTGATACCTCTGGTGTGATGAGGGGTGCAAAAGACTGCTTCCAAATCACAGGTCTGAGGCCATCCATCAAAGTGCTACTCTGTACCTTTGCCTCGGGACCAATTGCTTCCAAAATTTAGGTGCACCCATTTGAGTCTTTTGCTGCAGCAAGAACTTTCTTGCTCCTGCTCTCACCATGCAGAAATCTTTATTTAAGAAAAAAATAAATTACTCTAGAGCAAACAGTTATTTTCTTATTGTCAGTGTTTGCTTCTAACATTATCATGATTTAATTCGTCACTGCACTGGCAATTTTCCCGTGCATTCTGGAGCATATGAACTCCTAATAATGAAAGGTCTAACTGTCCCTAGTCGTTTTAAGTGTGGTTAGACATACTAAAAATAACATGATTTGGTTTTCCGATAGCACGTATTCTCAATTACACTTTATGATAGTTTACAAGCTAATTCACTACCTCTGATGGCTCAGAAGGACTGAATACATTTCAGTTGCAGCAACGGTACAGGGAGGTGATCAAGCACCAGGGGGATGGCAGCTACGGACATCTTAGTAGGGATACTTGCTGGGCTGATGCAACATCATGTGTCTACACCACGCAGGATATCCAGGGAGCCAACTTCTTGCTGTTCTCAGAAAGCCTCTCAACAGAGTTGTGAACATTTTCATGCTGTATCTTTCCTATTGCAGTTTCTCTTTTTTTTTTCCAGTGCTTTAGGCTACTCTGCCCACTGTTTTTAAGGATTGAATTCAATTTAATTAAACCGACACAAAGTCATGAGGGAGCACTGTTATGTCAGCTTAGAATACGTTGAAGGGGTTTTGCTTGAACTTGCAAATCTACCACTAGAAGCTAAGTCTGCATAAATCAGTATTAAATTAATTTGCACAAATCTCCCTGGTAGTTAAAATAGTGCAACTTTTACTGAGACAAACTTTTATTCAAGCTGTGCCTGCTTCATAAAGCCTTTGAGTGAAGTCATAAGGCGGCATAAGATTAAGACCCTTACTAACATCCATAGTGAGACATCACTTTGTACCAGCTGAGAATCTGTAGTCTACTTTTGTTCTAATTTGTGGATAAGCTTTAAAATACTGACCGTGTTTGCTGGAAGGCGCGTGGTGAACAAAATAAAGCAGATTTGGTCGCCCAGATGAATATAGATTTTGCTGATCTTCATCTCAAAAGTAATCTAATTTAGAGGATCACAAGTTCTCTGGGACAAAGCAATAGATCCTTAATATTGGTCATCCCCAGAACAGGCAAACTATGGGTAAAGGGTTTTCATGCCCCATTACTGTTGTTCCTAGTTTGGAGGTCAGGCTCTCCTAGACTCCTGTCTTAAAGCAATGGTATTGCAATGAGAGCAGTTAATTGCAAGGAGCTCCACACACGGCTCACTACATGTTCACAAGTTCCATCTGATCACGAGAAAGATACGCAATCAGCAAGCAGCAATCAGCAGTAACCTCTGCTGATACAGAAGTCAGTTTTCAGGTTACACATGCTGCAAAGAGTCCGTCTAGCCTGTGACTGATCAGTTCAGCAGATAGATAGGTTACAAATAAACAGTTAAGCTGTATATATGGAAGAGAGCAAAGTGGATCCTAAAGACAGAACAACACCACAAGCTACATAGTTTTAATATCAGTCCTGAGAACCCACATTAAAACTCCGATCTGTTCAAATGAAAAAAGAATTCTATTCATTCACTTTCCATATCTTTGGCATGTTTAATTTTTGCTTTAATTATTAGTGAAAAAGTCCTTAAGAACTTTCCCAGTCGGTCTTCTTTTCATACATGCCAAAAGGCAGGGAGTAAATTTGAAGCTTGGTTATTCCTCTGATGTGCCTTACAAAGCAGAGGTAATTGCTAGCCAGATGCTTCCTCAGCCAAAAAGCTGTTTTCTGAAGTGAAATACGACAAGTTAGGCAGCAGGATTAGTTTATCATGACATCCACTGGAGGATAAAGTCGTAATGGTGCAATTATAATCAAGACAAAGGAGGGATTTCTGATTTTGTTGTTTTGGGACAGCATTATCGATCATTTTCTTTAGCAGAAGAAATGAAGACTAGACCGAGTGCAACAGGGCCCTGTTACAGGCTTGTTGTCATGCATTTCAACTTTGATCGATGCTTTGTGTGCTCTTACCCTCATCCCTTCAAACCGTGACAGCGCTCTCAGTGGTCTCAGAGCTCGAAGGGTCCTGAGGGATTTAATTGGACCCATCTCGGAGTATCCAAGAGTGTTGGCTATGAGGCTTATTAAGGAGACCTGGATGAAGATACAAAATGAAAATCCAAGCTGTTAGTACGCTTCTGCCATTTTCCTTCTCTTCTGTCTTTTCTCTCTGAAAAGAAACAGCTGGTTAGTGGAACAGTGGAAATAAACCCAACCTTAAATGAGAGTCGTTTAATTGGAACAACAGAGAAAAAAATGATGTTTTTACATCCTCACATATACAGAACTCCTACCAACTCAAAAAACTTTTTTTTTCTTCCCCATATTAAATGCAAACTTTATAGAATACTCTTTCAAAGATGTTGGTTTTCTTTTAACCAAGCACAGAGAAATCCTCTCAATGTCAGCTTGAACAAAGTGGATGAGAAAAGAGATCGTGGTTATGAAAGCAGCATTCTCTGACACCCATGCTCAAGGTGTGTGTGCCTCTCCCACTACTGAAGACATGATGAGTCATGTAAGTGCTATAATTTAGGGCTTTCCAGATGAAAGCACCTGTAAGATCTAACCATTCCCAGCCGCGATAAAAGATTTTAGTCTTACCGTTCAATTATCCATCTTACACTTACTCATTAGAAAACAAGTCTTCTAGATTGCTGATCTGATTTAATAACGCAGACTCTAAAATAATCCTGCTCGTGGCTTTGAATCTGCACTTTTTCACTTTATTCTGGTTCCTGCACAGCCTCCAAAGGGAAAGGAAGCTGAACCAGCGCTCAGTGCTAAGGCCCATACATCTCAAAGACTATTCTTTCATCAAAATACATTTTGAAATATTTTCAAATCTGAAGGAATCATGGAGGGGTTTCAATGCTCTTCATGTTCTTAGAGCTTTCATACTGCTCAGCTGCTTGTATTTAAAAAGGAACCAAAATGAACCTCCACATGGAGATTCTCCAAAGGCCAACACCATGGCACATATTTATGTCTTTAGGGGAAAGATCAGCAGAGAAAATTGCCTCAACCCCACAAAACCTTGGAACTCCCTATCAGGAAAGGCAGGAGGTATAAGAAAAATAGTACACTCAGCGATAGAACCACAATCCACACACTCATACACTTCAGAGTGATCTCATTCACTGTAAAATAAATGTACAGATTTATAATGAATCAATAAAGAGCACTCAACACCCTCCTTTGCTGGCTTTGCCCAGTGACTGCAAGTCAGATATTTTCAAGGCTTCCAACCTGCCCTGGTTATGTGTATCTGCACACTTTCTGCTTCATCCCGGATTTACATCCTTAACTCCCTTTTCCATCAAGGTGGATGATGTCCTGTTCAAAGATCAGTCCTTGGATCTGAGCAGATTACCATTTTCTCTAGAGTGCCACAAATGTCACCCTGATACGCATCACAGGTGCTGTTGTCCTCCTGACACAGATTTATACCGCATTAGATATCTATTCAGAGGATTAAGCCATGAAGCAGTGTGATATTTGGCAATGATTTACAAGGCTGGAGTCAGAACTGAGTTTGTGGCAACTTGTTTAAATGCTCATTTGTTGGTTTTGAAGGTATCCCCGTCAAGTATTATTTATAGGAGAATCACTAACCCACAGGCTTGGCCATTTGGACTTGATTAAAAGTGACCTGGAAGGTTATTTTTAGGAAATAAAAAAAAACAAGCAGTTTTCAAAATTGGTGCTGACTGCCCCACATAATCACAGCAAAAGGTGAAGTCAGCAGTTTCTGCAAGTTTTTTTTTTTTTCCCCTGCTACAGCCTGGAGCTACTCTTAAGTTTCTGCTTTTGTTCCCTGCTCAGTCTGAGAATCGTGCAGGCACCCAGAAAACACCATCAGGACCTGTATAGCCTCCACGTTCATGATACTGCACATATTTCTAACCCTTCCAGTACCTGCTCGCTAATGGCTTTGTTGTATTTTCAGAGAAAAAATATCCCTGAAGACCAGACAGCACTGTAACATTACGGGGCTCAGATGAATCCTAAGGAATCCTACTGTCTGAAGTGTTTCCCATAAAATGCACAACTTGCTGTTGGGTTTAAGGTTTCTTTTGCATGACACATATGATAACGGGGTAGCAACAGAGTCTCTCACCCTCCAGTGCACCTCTTATGATTGAAGATGCCTTTTTATTGTTCTTATTTGCAGGTGCTCTGCTTCTAACATCGTCTTTGAGGTACTTTGTAGAACCTGCTAGACCTTACTAAGAAGGTTTCAAAATTTTCTGTCTAAACCTTCCTTCCCTTCCCCTTATCAACACCACCCTCCACTTTGGCTCTAGTCTGCTCCATATCCCCTTCTTGATTTTTTGGGTTCCTCTTAAGTCCCCAAGATGATGCTTTCAGTGGAGTTTGCTATCTATCATGAGTCCCAGTTCACAACCTAGTCAGTAATAAGAGTCTGTATGGCTGCAAAAGGGTCCTCCTAAATCAGAGATGGGGTCCTGTCTCTACAGACATTAATGGCAGAAGTCCCAAAAGTCCCATGGGCTGGTATTTCAGTCACAGGACAGCTCTTCTTGTCAGCACAGCCCAATAAGAACTCAACCTCAGCACTCCCAGCAACTTCCCAGAAAGAATTCCACCCTAAAAGAGTGGAAACCCCTGAAAGAAGCAGCATTTACCACCTGGCTCAATGGCAGAGCTGAGTTTCCCAGTAACTCCCAGGCTTTGAGCAAGACCACAGTTGATGTTCCATTCACAACTTGGCTTCTTACCACCACTGTAGAGAGATGGGTGTTGCTGAGCTCTCTCTGATCATTTAGGGAAATTTGTCTCTCCCGTTCCTCACTTTCTTTGCTCACAGTTAGTTTTACCTATATATATATATCTACAGATGTATCTATGCACCATTTTTCTATATGCAATTTATCTAGATAGATTTCCTTTGCTGGGGAAAATTGTGGATCTCGAAGGGGTTTGTACAGCAGCTTCCTGGAGATGCATACAGGGGAAGATGAACGAACTCCACATCTTTCATTTTCTTGCCATTTTCAGTGTTATCCTCAAGAAAAAAAATCAGAGCTTTTAAACCCTGTGACTGCATTGAGCACCAGAAATGCCAGCCATGGGGATTATCTGGCCAATGCATGGTGTTCTGAAAGCGAGCCTGTGTCATTTATAGAACTTAGCAGCATGGGTCTGTCATTGTACAACATTTACAGGTGTTTCCGAGGCAAAATCAAGAAGAATCAATGGATCAGACTGCTGTAATACAAGCAATGATCTCTAAAAGGAGACTAGCCTCACTGATAGCTCTTCAAAATTGTTGCAATTATGCTTCTAATGAGAACCACGCCTAAACTTCTCAATCATTTTAACAGTGCACTACTAGATTACATTTGAGAAAAGGTCTTATCCAAGAATCAGGACGTAGTCACTCCCATGATGCTCAGTGTTGTTCCTGCAACCCAGCCATGGCGTGTCCTATAGCCACCAGTGAGAAGCAAAGTGATGGGGATGGTAAAATGAGCTCCTTAGAAAATGTATCAGCTTCTTCTCCAGAACTGGCTTTATAGAGCACTTCTCCAAGCTATCAAATGTTTCAAACTCCTTGAAGAACTCTACAGGGAGTGCATTGGTACTCACATAATTCATGAGCTAAGAGATATGCAGCACTTCTCGGACTACTGAAATTATGAACACGGAGATAAAGTCACAGAATGGGTATATATGTCTTCACTATCTGACAGTGACTTAAGAAATTGGTGTTGTAAACCGATATAAACCCCAGTAAAGCTGTCAAAAGAGAATTTTAAGAGCGTGGAAAAAAGCATTGTAAAGTAGGAAGTGCAATAATGAGTTTCCTTTCAGCACACAAAGAGGAAAGGGTCTTTAATCAAAGGAGACAGACTTTTTCCCAGGGAGCTATTGCATTTAGAGCAGTAGTTGCGTTACATCCTATACGCATACATTGTAATAGTACTTCAGGAGCAATCTTGCGTGTGCCAAAGGGCACAGCCTTTGGGAGCAGCACTTCACCTAAGCCCGACGGAGCTCCCTTTAACAAGGAGGCAGATTTGAGACCTTTTATTTATCTATTTATTTATTTATTTTTGCAGTTTTCTCACCATCCTAAAAGCACATCCTTCCAGATAATGAAGAGGACCCAAGCAGCGCGATGCTTCTTGGCACACATCACATCACCACTGAGATGAATTAACAGCAGAGCCAAGGAATAAACCTTTTGGTCTGGGACGGCTTTAAGAATCCTCCTTGGCTGCCAATTCAACGCCTCAAACCTGTGAGAAGGTTACTGCTAACTACACGCCCTGCAAGCTGGGAAAGAAGCACAGACCTTGGCCCTGGCTGAGGACACAGCACGTGCTGTGTGCACTCAGGGATTTCATCAAATTAACCTGCTTGCTCCAGTGAGAGACTGGGGAGTGGGAGGAAGAAGAAAAAAGGCTGTCCGAAAGGGAACACAGAAGCTGAGCTGAAAGCTTGAGCCACTTATTTAAATAAGCCATTTCAGCTAATGCAGGCCCCCAGTGCTTTCAAGCAGCTTTTTGTGTGCCCCAGCAACACCTGTCTCTCTCTAATTGTGCTTAATTCATTTGGTTATTTATTTCTTAAATGCAAGGTAGAAGGAAGAGAGCTGGCATTACTTTGCGTGCCTCTTCCATCAGATTCTCACAAGCAACGTGGCAGCTCAGCGCCATTATAAACCAGACCTTTGGTCCCCAGTTGCTTCTCCTCATTTGGAAAGGAACAAAGTTACGCCTCTACCCTCCCTACAGAATGAGAAAACCAGAGGGAAACAGGAATTTGCAAATACAGTTGAGATATCTGGAGCTTCTGTTAGCTCTCTAAAATACCCTCAGGTGAAAAGGGCCTGTAATAATGTTGCCGTTCCCTCTAGCACCTACCATGTCTGAGCAGAAGTTTATTATCCCCTTAATCTTTTCTCATATCTGTTTACCCTTTTGCTCGAGCACTGCATTTTCTGCTTCACAGATGCCTAATGCATGCTTGCACCTGCAAATCCAGGAGCTGCACAGCAGCAACAAAAGGCAGAAAAGTAGATTAAAGCCTATAAATTAGGACACCGGAGACACTAAGGTGCCCTGTGCCAAACTTCCACCTCTGCTGTCTGCCTCCTTGAGCCACAGCCCTTATGTTCAAAGTGAAGGTCATGGACTCTGAAGTTGGCCGTGGTATCGGGATGAATGCAGTAACAAAGGGCTGCCCTCATAGCAGCATGTCTGCTTCTGCTCTGAAGTGCTCTCATGTATGGTAATACGATGGGAGACATGAGTACTTGGCTTAATTATAAACAAAAAATTATCTCCTGGAAAGCCAGGCACTAATTCTTATAAATCAGGTTAAAAAAGGCTTTCACATCATCCACTCAGCCTTTTTGTCTAGAGGGAATTTCCTCTTTAATTTTATTTTTTTTCTGCCTAATATTCAAACTAAAGCTGTGAAAGTCTATTCATATTCCATCCTCTCAGCCAGTTCCCTGCTCATGTCCACGGATTTTAAGGCAGTGTGTTTTGAGGCAATATGTGGCTCCCCTGTTGTCACAACCGCTTTTACGTACATCGTTCCTGCATCCCAATTGCTTCCTGGCAGTCTCCAGAAAAACCTCTTTATGTCTTGCTGTTCTCTTAATCTGTCACCTCCTTCACACCTGCTTAGGCTTTTCTAACAGCTCCAGAGCATTCCCAAGACAGATGGCTGTGAGCCAGGAATTAAACCTCAGCTAATTTCTAGGAGCGAGCTGAACAACCTGCTGCTGTGCGCCTACATCCAGGGAGATGCCAAAGGGCCCGGCTGCCTTTGGGAGTTATGGGTTTCCCACCCCAACCACTTCAAATGGGCCTTCAGACTGTCTCAGTTCATCTTTTCCATTAGGAAAAATGTCTTTTCAGAAAGAGTGGTAAAACATCAGCACAGGCTGCTCGGGGAGGTGGTGATGTCACTGTCCCTGGAGATGTTCAGAACTTGGAGATGTGATGTGGCACTGAGGGACGTGGTCAGTGGGCATGGTTGGGGCCGGATGATGGTTGGACTTGGTGATCTTAAAGGTCTTTTCCAACCTTAACGATTCGATGATGCCACATTTCTATGGTCTTCCCATTGTGGCTTTGCCAGACTTCCAGATGCCATTTATCAGCACAGGTAAGGATTGCAGAAGCACTGATGTGACTTCTGGGAACTGTGGGACACCCCTAGATTAGTCAGCACTTGGCTGGGATTTTCCTTCTTGCAGCAGAGGTGGTTGTGTGGGTGCAGCTGCTTGGGGAAATCAGGTATTCCTGCTGTGATTTGGAGCAAAAGAATTTCTTCACTGTCAACTCCATTCTGCTTCTCATCCAGATGCCGTGCAGAGACAGCCTTGATTTAGGACAGCTGAGCAGAAATGATATTCTCCCCTTCAAAAGATCTATGAAAACACCGCTTGATGCATCCCAGGGTACCCCTTGATGCCGACTGCTGTTGTCAGGAGTAGATGGGGATACGCTTGATTATTATTTATTACTTGAAGATAGTGTTATAATGCCAGGGGTGTGCACAGTGATTGCTGAGAGAACATTTCCCTGGGGCTCAGCCCCATCGGATGTGCTCCATTTCCATCGCAGCCAGTGGGAGTTGAGGTGCTGAGCTGAAAGGATGCTCATTTCTGGGCAGGATCAGGCTCAGCATTATTTGAATATGACATAATGCTTAAGAAAAAGAGAAAAGTGTGGGTGCACTGTTTTCAACAGTTGAAGTTCTGGCTTTCCTTGTTTCCTTGTTCAGGAAGGACACAATACAATGGTGTCAAAGAAGGAGTCCTCATTTTCATAGCACAAAGCACCCCAGAGCACAGCCTAGACAAAGTAGAAGGTCAACCCAACACCTCTGCACTGCTGGGGAAAGACTTCAGGTTTCCTCCTAACCTCTTTTTATCCCCCTTTGACTGCTACCAGTCTTTTCAGCACCCTGTTCACTCCTGGTCATCCAGGATGAAGCTTCAGGGGTAGTGGGAAGATGTTTTGCAGCAGCTGGGGTTGCAAAGGTGCTGGTCATCAGGAAGAACAACTGTAGGAAAATCCTCCATCAGTCCTACAGAGCATGGAAAGCTATATGCACTCTTAAATATGCTTCACATCTCCTTCCCAGAGATGATCCTGCATCTAAGGGAGAACATCACTCTGTAAGGAATTTGGCTGCCATGCTGATGGAGATGGCCTGGCAGGCTGCATGCAGGAGCTCAAAGGTTTCATCCACTACTCTCTTTCTCATGGAACCACAGAATCATTAAAGTTGGAAAAGATCTCTAAGATTACCACGTCTAACTCCAACCTATCCCACCATGCCCACTGACCATGTCACTCAGTGCCGTATCTCCACGTTCCTTGAATCCCACCAGGAATGGTGACTCCACCACCTCCCTAGGGAGCCTGTGTCAGTGCCTGACCACTCTGAGAAGAAATTCTTCCTAATCCTAGAATTCTAGAATCCTAGAATCACCAAGGTTGGAAAACGCCTCCAAGATCATCCAGTCCAACCATCATAATATCCAACCTGAACCTCCGAAAGGATATTTTCATAACGTTCTTCTAATAAAAGAGTATTGAAATTCTATTCAAGAAAAAGAAGGGGTTGGTAAACCCAGTTGAGCACAATGTGAGCTGAGCTTTTTACATTACTTTCAAAAGCTGAAATTCTCCATTAATAAATAAATCTTCATACTGCAACCAGTTCACAACATGTAAGCTCGGCTTCCTGCTGGACTTTTCTCTTCACCTTCATTCGCCTGTTCCTTCTCTTATGACTGAAAAAACTTTATCCTGCTATGCCTTGCCTGAAATTCAGCCTGTGCTTCACTTGGCGTCTATGTGGTAACCAACATGAGGTGCAAACCAAGATAAGACAAGACATTTGGATGTTTTTGCATGTGTTGTGTTGAGATAAAGCATGCAGAGGCAGAAGGAAGATTTACAGTGCCCACTGGCCTGCTAACACACATTAAAACCTCTTATCTTCACATGGAATGTTTTTCCCCACTTATCCTGAATTAGCCAATGTGGACTAAAACAGCACTTTTTTATATATTTTTTTCTTTGAAGAAAGACTCCCTGGCTTGTGGAGAGGGATTCTCTTTTCTATTAGTGAGCTGGGAGGTTTATGTCATTGGCAGAAGCCCAGAAGAATGCACAGAGACATCCTCAAAGATCCCACAAGAGCATTTGCTTTGAGAAATTGGAAGGAAACCAGTCAGAAACCTGCTCTGAGGTAATAATGCTCTGCTGTAACCTGTGGATTTTCAATAGCTCACAGAGAGCACTAATAAATTCACTCACAAGATGCTTCTCCAAGTGACAAGCTATATGATTTTTACTCTATATCTCCACTGTATTTCTGTCATTCGGTTCCCCTGTGCTTTTCCAAACAGAAACTAGATGAAATCCACATGTTTTTAAGACACTATCCAAAGAATACAAATTGGATTTCAGTGCTGTCTTAGAGCAACTCATTACAGGAGATTGTGTAATTACTGGTAAAGCAAACAGAAATCACCTTGCTAATCAACGGGGAGTACAGATGCAAAACAAAAACAAAAACAATTAAAATAATCATAAGCTGTCAATATTTACTTCACACAGCAAGTTTTTAATTGTCACTTAAAGACAATCCAACACAGGGGCATAATTTAATACAATTCAGTTCTCAGCTAGGGATAGAAAGACTGTTAAACTCATTCATCTCAAACCCAAAGATTATTAGCTGTTCTATAACTCATCAGGCAGTGAAGTATTCTAAGTAGAAGTCTTAGAGCAAGAGCTTTCCAGGAAACTATGCTGGAAAATGTCTATTTTTTTTTTTTTAATTTTATTTTTTTTTAAGATTTTGGTGAAAATGACGGTGTATTCAATGAGCAGTTTCTTAGACAAGCAGGCAGGAAATTTGGCAGCGAACAGGAAATTTGGAAAGGTGCTTAATGGGGAGTACAGATCTCCGAGTACAAACTCAGCAGTGTCAGGCAAACACCAGAAACACCTTCTGTTATAACCTTCACAACAAGCAGTCGCTTTAGGAAAGATCTTTTCCAAGTATCAAATGTTGGAAGATGTGATAATCTCAGGAAGAATCCGTGGGGTAATGCTCACCTTCCCTCATCCCTGAAACCAGTAAGCAACAATCAGGTTCTTTTAAATCTCGATCGGAACTAACTCTCGGTCAATTAAATTGAAGCCAAAAGCTGCAGTGGAGACGATGGATTTGGAATAATGGACTTTTGTAGAGAGATGACATTGGTGCCCGCCTAAGAGGATTTTTCTGTGTATGCCACAGGCCATGAAAGCTGCCTGTGGCTTTTTTTTCTTCAGAGTATTGCTACCAATGAGTTAGAGATGTTACATCCTGTTTCTGAGAGAGTTCTCTATCGATGGCTTCTGCAGGGTCTGTCCCCTCCTCTACAGTGTGTGATAAGCAAGCAAAGGAGTGGAAGGGAGGGGAGGGGAAAGGAGGAGAAAGGAGGGGAGGGGACAGAAAGCAACAGAAGGGAATGGAAAGAATCATTATGGTTGAAAAAGATCACTAAAATCATCTAGTCCAACCATCAACCCAAGAAGCTGCTGATTGCAACATCTCAGCCCTCCAAATGATGTTAAGCATTACCTCAATGACCACTGCAATAGCATCAGCTGTAGATCGGACTTAATTAGTTGAAGCTTGAATGCCAGTATGCCAGCATGCACAACCAGTGGAGTTTATCCACTCCCTGTTCTAAATCCTGACTGTCTTTGCCTGCTGCAGGACATGCCTGGTTGAGAGCAGTTTTCATAAACATTTGGTTTGAATGTCATGCGCCTTCATCTCTGGCCCTGTTTGTACTCCTTGTTTAATCTGCTTAGCATGAAGAGGTTTTGATTGCACGAATGCTTGGAAAATATCTATTCTTTGTGAAAATATTTGCCTGTGCAGCCTAGCAAAGAGGCTCACGCGTAAACACCATTCCTGATGGTGGTGCTGATGTCTGTCTTCACATCAGACACACTGCAGTCTCTGATTTTTTGTCCTTTGAAAATAGCTGTGACTTACACTCCTCATCACTCCAGTCTGCGTGCATAGGAAAGTTCTCTTTGTAGAAGTGAGCTGCTTCTCAGAGTGCACTTGATGTTTGCAGGGAGGTAACGTATGGATGTACATTGTTCAGTATATCCAAAATTTCAGCAGACTTTTAAGGCTGTCGCAGGTTCCCTAATCTGAAATAAGCCTCTATTTGTGGTTTGATTATTCCTTCCTCCTTTCCTATCAAAGAAATCAGTTGCAGCATCACTGACATAACTTTATTGTATCGCACTGTATTTGAAAGCGGTCTCTTTCTGCTTTGCTACACTAGCACACTTCTTTGAGATGCAGAGGCCCATTGTCAGAGGTCATCCTTTAGGGATTCTACCCCCAGCAAAAACAGCCTTCAGTCTGCAGATTACTGTGATGTTCAGGCTCTGCAAGACACAGTTTTCTTTAGTAATCCACAATTGCGGGATAGGGCCTTTGCTGCTCCACAGGCCCAAATCAGAGTCAAAGGTCTTTCACTGAGCAGGGTAAGAATGAGGAAATAATAATTCTTCAGCAATGTGCTTACAGCTCCTTTGGGTTCACTTCCCATTTAGAAACAGTGAATGCTTGCAAATTTTGAGATTGTTCTATGAATTATTCACAGCAGAGAAAGGGCTCCGAGTTGCATTTGTACAATGAGAAGAAAACAGATGATAGATGGTTTCCCATGTCCAAAGAAAAATCAACCATTGCAGCTTGAATTATGAATACCGATACCAAATTACTAATGAATAATTTGCGGATCAGGAGTTTTTAAGTGAATAATTTTAAACAAATAAATTTGAGAAAATCAGACAAGTGGTTCATCTGCTTCTTTCGTAGGAGCTAATTCACCCATTCAATGCCTTCAGCAGCTCAGTTGCAGTGATTTGGTTCTCAAAGGACCAAAAAGAAAATGTAAATGCAAGTAAAAAGTGTGCTGTAAAAATGTTACTCTGCCAATTCCGAGTGGCAGAGTACGTGAGTAATAGGGTAGAAGAGCATCTGTTAAAACCTGCTAAAAATACAGTACCAGTTCTCATAGTCTGTGTTGGCAAATGGCTTTGAAAGAAATGTCGGGACATGGGGAAGAGCTTTTTAAATGGAGGATGCTGAAGGACAAACTGTTTTGTAGTGTAGAGGAAGTAACTAAACCAACCCAAGGGTGGGACAACTTTTGGATGCGGGTTAAGAAAACAAAAAAGTCAGGGCAGTGGGTATGCTGGGGAGTCCCAGGGAGGGGGCTGTGATTGTACCCTTAGCACTTGTTATGTTAATAATGCAGCAGAGCACCAAATTGCTTTGGTGAATTCACCATGCAAACAGTTGTTCTTGTCAGGGAGACCCCTACTTACAGTTGTGACACTACTGATCTTTCATCTAGCCCTTCTAATCCCCAGAAGCTCATGATGAACATTAGCTCCTGGAAACCCACATAACTTTACATAAGCCTTAGCAGTCCCATTATAAAGATGGAGAAATCACAGAAGAAAAGCGGTGTCACTTGACCTAAACCAGAGTAAGCACAGTTTTCAGGATTGGGCTATAAATTAGGAACTGGTGGTTTCCAATTTTGTGGTTAGATAATTAAACCAGGCCTTCCTCTTCTATTGAAGCTAATCTGTGAAAAATAAGTGCCTTCAATTTAAGAGGTTTCCAAGCATGTATGCGAAGAGGAATTTATGACTTACAATTTATGTAAAGAACTTCCTTTTCATAAATCAATTTATTAAAGCTCTGGAGAAGCTTCCAAAGGCTCTGATCCAGTAGTGCACTTAGACGTGCTCATAACTTCAAACCAGTAAATCATCTCATTGAAGTGCTTTTCTGGAATAGTGCCAAAGACAGAACAGCTTTCCCCCGAGTGGAGGTTCAGACTTAAAATGGGGGGGAAAAATAATTTATCAGAAGTTTAATAAGTTGCAATCGTGGTATAGCTCTGCCAACCTTCCATATTAATACTTCAAGCTCATAAGAAATGGCCTCAAGGAGATAACTGCCTCTACTGATACTCTGTGATGAGATATTAAAGCTATTGTGGAGGATGCAATGTTTCTGGTCTTTCTTGCATTCAGCAGATCCCTTGTCCAGTTCAGGCTTTGTGTGTTAACATCTGTTGCTCTTCTGCAGTCCACAGATCTTTGGAGAGGACACAGCTGGTTCTAGCTGCATCCCTGGTGAATGAGCTCCCAACTATTCCTGGTTTTAAAGATTATCTTCTCAGGAAAACTAAGCACTGTAGTATTTCAAGGTCTTAGAGTACTTCTGATGGTTTTGTAATAGTGACATCACCTTGATGGGAGCATTATTCACACCTGTCTCTGTACTCCTTCACTTGTAAAGGAAACCAGAAGGGAATGTTACTCACATTAGCAGGGTAACACCTCTGACAACGACATGGAGTTTGTTGGGCATGCTGTGCTCTGGGGATGCATGGTCACATAGTAAGGCTGGTGACCTCCTTCTACATTCACCAAAGATTGTTACTCATAGAGCGACAGCTGTCATTTTGCTGATGCAAAGCTACCAGACTTAACAGCCCATCCTTCTGCACCACAAAATCACAACGCAAGAAGCAGCACAGTTCCAAAACAATACTTACATCGACAATGAGGAAGTCAAGCCAGCACCAGGCATTGGTGAAATACTTCTTGAAGCCATAAGCCACCCATTTCAGGAGCATTTCCAACACAAAGATGTAAGTGAATATTTTGTCAGCATATTCCAGCATGGTTTTTATGTTTTTTCGATCTTCAAGGTAAATATCTTCAAAAGCCTGGAAGTGCAAAATATTGATTAAAAGCTTCTGCTGAATGATGTCGGAAACCATCAGTGCTGTACTGCAAGTCCGTAGTATCATTTGACTGGACATTATGTACTGGCAATGATTTCTTATCAATGATTTCTTCAATGTTACCACCAGAATAAGTGCACAGACATAGATAGTACTGATCCTAACCTAACAGGCAGAATTTGACCCTTACATTTAGTCAGACATGTCTTGCTGCTAATGATGACAAATTGGGTTATTAACATGCTTACGCCTGTGTTACAGAGCACAGAGTTCCCTGGCTTCTGTTCAGCCATCACATTTCAGGTAGCTACAACTGTCTGCCTCGAGAAATGCTCATTATTATTCACTTAACAGAGCAATTATGTTTTAAAGGTCAAGGTATCTATCTACCCATCTCATCTGTCCAACTAAGCTTGTGTAGGGGATCATCAAAAGGCATTCAGTGCCTGCATCAAGTACAAGCAACTTAATAACCCTTTTAAAATATTTATGATATGAAACAATGTGCCTACTAAAATCAAACAAGTAAAGTCATTCCATAATAATCAGGTAATAATCTAATAAGGCCATGAGACAGGATCCTGTCATCAAGGAGGCCCACAGAGGGCTTGGTTGGGAGCTGCCTCCCCAGCTCACCAAGTGGCCATCGTTACCCAAACTGCCACCATGTCCCTCAAGCCTGGAAGTCCCAAGCTTTGATATATTCCTCTTGTCCCATTGTGTGACCCGGAGCACTTGGCATCAAGAAAGCACAGTGTTATTTGAGAGGGCCTGTGCTAACCATCTTCATTATCTGCATTTACATATTTCAAGATCTGTCGTTGCTTTCTGAGGAACTTCCAAAAGTTAGCAAACATGCAGTGCCTGCAGATACAAGAAGTGTGCTACTTGTCACTCCGGCGATCACACTGGTCTTTTGCCTGCCAGGAAACAGTAATTAAACTGACAAGACAGCTCTGGCAGCCCGAGCCAACGCTTGTCCATTTGTCCCCACACTTCACGGTGACGTTTTCACCGCGACTCAATCTCCTATCTTGCCTTCAAAAATGATATTTCAAGGGTGTGAAAGAGCTGCTGGAGAAAGCCACAGAAAACAATGCACAGACGGGAGTTTATCACTTCTGGTAGGGGCTCACTCACTTTGTCAGATGACTTGCTGTACTTTGCAATTACCACAAAAATAACAACAAACTATTTAAAGTGATTTCCTGCTCTCTCTCCCGTCTTTTCTCTCCCTGTTTTCTGCCAGCTTGTCAGAAAGTACATTTTGTTTGGTCCACCGTAAGCACACAGTGAGCCAGGCAGAAGCTTAATAAGTGGTGAGGAATATGCAACCTGAATGCCCCAGGTGCACTGTACTCCTGCACAAGCTATGACATTACAAAAAAGACTAAACTAAACATTAAGGGTTGTTTCTTCTGCCTTGCTATGTGTATTAAAAAAGAATTAAACATGATACCTGCAGTGTTTCCCATAATTACTGTTAGAACACAGACTACCGATTTGAGTATTTACGGCTTAAATGCACAAGAAAGGTTTTCAGATCTTTTGCAATTAGCTGCAGATGTATCCTCATGATTTGACCACCACATACAAACAGAACAGAATCACAGAGTCATTAAAGTTGGAAAAGACCTCTAAGATCATCGAGTCCAACCATCAATCCATCCTCACCATGCCCACTAAACCATATTCCTTTAAACTCCCTGAAGAACTCTGCGTGTTGCAGGGACGTGGCCAGATGAGTTCAATTTCTGGAAAGGCTCCTTCAGAATAACAGAAAGAAACATACGTGTGTTTCCCCCAGCATCTCCTATCCAAACACTAAAAGTGCAATGCTGATACGTTAAAGCACAGTGCTGGCATGTGAGAAGGTGCAGTGGAATTTGCCCTTCTGCAGAACTGTAGTGAGTAAATTCAAAATCACGCACACACGCAAAAGTACGCAATGAAAAGCAAATGAGATTTGTATTTCAGTCTTCAGGATCTAAGGCACTTTTAATTACATATGTAAGGAAGGGCACTTCTTTGAAGTATATTATAGCAAATGACAGGCCTCCTTTTAAAATGCCTCAAAAAATTAACACACTGATCCTCAAGCTGGTGCAAAAACTGTCAGAACCCATTGATTTCAGCAAAGCTATGGCAATTTTGAGCAGCCTCGTTATCTACACAAGTTATTCAGCCTTTTGATTCTCATAACAAAATAAAATCCCCCGGGAGAAATTTCAGCCCATCCCTAGAGGACCTGAAGAATGGTCTCTTTCCCTTTTGCAACAACATTCATATATTTCCATCTTCTTCTCTCCCTGCAGAGACTTTCTTTAAACTACATAAGCCCAGTTCTTCTGTGTTTTCCTCTTTTTTTTTTTTAGGCCACTGACAATTTGCGTTGCCCTCCTCTGGAGTTTCTTCAATTAGTCCACGTCTTTCCCAAAGTGCAGTGCCCAGAGCTGCAGCCTATGCTCCAGCTGAGGCCTCCTTGATGCCAACTGGAGTGGAAGAACATGCTTATTTATACAGCCCAGTGGGGTGTTCGGCTTTTGTGCGGTGCTGTGATGTAGTTTATTCTGTTTATTGCCTGCTCTCTCTCCAGCTCCTTTTAGTAAATCTGCTACATTACCAGTCATGCTGCATTTTGTCTTTCTACCCTTGATTATCCCTGGTGAGGCGAAGCATGCACCTTTCTAACTAGACTTTCGTCTTAGATATTGAAAGCAGATTTATCCATTAAGCAGAAGTTAAACCCAACCTTCAGAAAAACACATCCAAATGTGGTACTGCCTGCAAATTTAGCAGATATATTTCTTATTCCTTCACTGAGGAGAACATCAGGGACCGCTGGACCGAATTCCAGAACACTTCTGATATACCCCTTTGCTGCATGAAAAGCCAGAAACCTGGGAGAAATCCTACCAATGTCAGGGATGTTCCTGACCCATGTAAATCACAGAATGGCTTGGGTTGGAAGGGACCTCAAAGATCATCCAGTTCCAACCCTCTGTCATAGGCAGGATTGCCAACCATTAAATCAGGAACCATCAGCCAAACTCTCAGAAACTGCCACTGGCTGCCACTACCATAACGAGCTGAGGGCTGGTAATACAGAGCAGATAATCCCAGCACCCTGTGAGATCTCAGCAGGAGAGGATCCTTTATCAGAGTTATTAGCAATAACCCACCACTCTCCATGAGTGACATTCATTCTGGCTACAAGCAATAGATTTCTGGGTAGGGAAGGTATGGTGGGTTAAGCTAAGCTGTGTTCAGAATGTGTTAAGGCATCCACTACCTCAGTTGGTAGTTCTCTGATTCACTGCTCATTGCATCTTTTCCTTCCCTGGTCAGAAAATATGTTACAAAAGAAGGAAGAAAAAGGTACCCCTAGAGCCAAATGCAAGTCTTCAGATGGGAACTACCAGGGAGCAGCTATAGGACACTGAAGAGGTAGTTCTGGGCTACCTCTTCATGCAGGCTTCCTTAAAGATGCCCTTTTCAAAACCTATGCACATCATAATTTTATGTTATAACAGAAGAAAGTTCCTCATTATATGGAAAAGGCAGATGAAATCAGAAAAGCAGAAAGCCCGTTTTACTCCCAAACATACTGTGCTTTGAGAAATAAGCCGTGAGGGTTCCCAAGATCACCTAATTTAAGAACATCTCCTCTTAGACCCGTGTCTGCTTTCAGCTAGCAAGGAAATCCTGATACACTTACCAGGGCTCCACTGCTCAGCAAGATCATGAATATGATGAAAGTCTCAAACCAGTTGTGTTCAACAATCCTGTAGCAAGTTTTCCGGAGCCTCCACCAAATTTTGCCTGGAAATTTTGAGATGTCCACGGAACAGCAGGGGAAGAACCTCACACAAACTGAAAAGGAGCCAAACAATAACAAAACCATTGTTAGAAACAACAACAACAACAAACAACAACAAAACCAACAACTATTTAATTCTCAAATTTGCAATAAGTACATGCTAAAGAGGATTACTTCCAGCACAAGCTACTGCATGGAGTCTTTCCTCCCTTGTTCTTTTCTTTCCCTTCTGATTTGTCTTCTATTTTCCTGCTTCACTCCTCTATCCAAAAATATTCGAAGCCACTTGAAACCTGCCCCAGTGGTTTCTGCTAGTGATTTCTGTGATCTAGAATATTTTGATCATGAGTCACCACTACCCCAGGCCGACCATGTTGTATTAGCCTAGCTTGGGCAGCCCTGCTGATCAGGTTTAATGACTCCAGCAGGGTATTACCAATAATTTCCACATCCTTCTGAATGTAGAAGGGACATTTTCTTAGTATTACAGCACTACTAGATTTGCTGATTAAAAGCAGCAACCTGACGAAAAGGAGGTGAGGGGAGAAGGCGCTGCTGTACTGCAAATGGAAGAAATGTGCTGAAGAGACTTACAAGTCTCTTGTAAGTCAATGTATCTTGAAGCAGGAGCAGATTTTGGTCTCTTGGTCTCTCATGAGATTAATCAAGGCACCAGGCCAACTTTCGAAAGGTATTTAGGTGGCTAAATGTCCTCTGACTTCAGCAGAAATTTAGATGCCCAGCCTCTGTCCACAGCAAGTTCCCTACCGGCCCTCGTAGCACTGTCTGACCTTACTGAGATGTTGCAATGACAAATATGCTGTGATGGCTAAATGCCATGGTGGTAGCAGGGACCACAGATGAATCTCTGGTGGCAAAATTTTGGCCAATTTTAGTCTTCTTAGCAGCATTACATTATTATAACAAAAGAATATTTTAGTTGGTAGTGGACAGATTCATCTTTTCCATTTAGAAAAAAGCACTATGTTCATTGTCTTGTGCTGGGTAGGAACTTAAAAATATGATTAGAAGACATCTTGGTAGCCAAGACTTGCCCTTTTCCAGGCTGGCCATTCAGCCTTACATCAGATAATTTGACTCATGTCCTTTGTGGAAGCAGGAGTTAGATGTGATGATCCTTATGGGTCCCTTCCAACTCAAGATATTCTATGATTCTACGATTCTAAGCGTCACAATTTTTGCTGATGAGAACTACACCTGGAAATTAATTTATTTCAAAAGAAATCAAGCTTTACACCCTGCCTTTAATCTATGTGTTGCACAGAAAGCGACTTTGTTATGGATCTTTATAATCCCACCACGAGAAAATAAATCACAGGCTGACTGCTCCCCCAGCTGAAATGCAACCAAGGTCACTGACACGTCCTGAGGCATCCAACAACTGCTCAGAAGTGACAAGAGAGAACATCTCACTATGGTGATGTAACGCAATGTTATTGCAAGTAGAAATAATATTTAGTCAAGGAATGTGGGGAAGGAAAGAGGGCAAGTGCCGAGGATACACAGAAGGCAGATGCTGCTAATTCAAGGTGGCATAACTGAAGAGCTTGAGCTGCTTGTGATTTGCAAGGAGATCAAATACAAGTTTTGGGATGCCGTGATTTCCATGCAGCTGGAAGTGGGGCTGTGCTGGCAGCGAGCTCTGCCAGCAGGAAGCAAGCTGCTAAGTCTGCTGTGCTCCTTCTGCAAGTTTACATGAGCCAAGATCTTTGCTATGGGGCAGTAGAGGTGTAGGATGTCACTATGATGTTTCACACACGAACCACTCCCAGAGTTCTCTTTTATCCCTCATCTCTGAGATGTCTGGTAGGTGTAGGTTCTTGGCTGTACAAGGTTTTGGTATGGGACTAACAGCACAGGAAACCATTAATGCAAGGGTAGTATGACAGCAGGGCAAGTAACTACTTATCCTCTAAACATTTCCGTCATCCAGATCCACACTATTTCTCAGTTTACCACTGTATTCTGGAATTCAGAGAAATTCTGGGCTCAGTTGAAATACATTAAATTAATCAAATTGCTTGAGAAAAAACATAATGCTAGAAATGTAAGTGTAAGGACTGGCTTCTCTGCCTCTGCGGTCAGGTACCACTACACCAAAGGAAAGTTTTATCCTTCACTTCAGCCCTAATCTTCAGATAACTGTGGCAAGGGATAAGAAGGTATCATGTTAGTCAGCACTTTTTCCTAAAACCTGTACAGAGATACTAAAGTGTGTGATTTGAGTACTTCTTAGGAATTAAGGACATGGAACAGACTGCAGGCACGCAGCACTATATGGTACCAGGAATCCTAACACTCTCCTACGGCAGCTCTGCTTGGAAATGGCCATGCCTGTACATCATATGCCCACCAGCATGACATGACACATGGGTTTATTAGCTGCATCTCTTAGCAAGAAAACTCAAAGACTATTTCTCCTATTTCTGTTAGTCCCTTAGATGAAGGCCTCAGCTCAGCTAGCTGTGGGCTCAGGAGGCAGCACTGGGAAGGGAGAGGTTCTTCCATCAGTTGGCTCTCCTCACCGTAAGACGTTGGATGAATCACTCCCTGGAGGAGTCTGCTCTGCACAAGGAGCCAACATGATTACCTGAGCCCAGGCACAGCTAAAATTAGGGAATCATCTTCCAAGTAAATACTAATGAGCAGGGCATCATAAGATCTGAAGTTATTTCAATTGTGATGGAAAATGCTTGTAAAATGGTAAAAACAGGCTATTTCTGATTCAGTCAGCCTCCATCCGATCATCTACAGGTACAGAGAGGTATTTTTAAAGACAGAAAGGCAGCGAGGACCACTAATCTTTATTTATTTATTTATTTATTTTATGCTCTTTGATGGCTTTCATGCAATTCTGCTCTGAAAAAAAAATAAAATAAAATCCTACGTACTGCCAGTAATACCTTGAAAAATCCAAAATAGCCTCTCAGATGAGTCAGCCCAAAATCACAGCGCTATTAAATCCCATGCTTTTGATTGGGCCCAATTCAGAAATGTTTAGGCCAGATTCTGATACAATTACTAATGTCAAGTAGCACTTCCATGAATTATCATGCTGGTTGCAATTCGGATGAAATGCTATTTTTAACTACTCATAAATCACATCGAAAAAAAAGGAAGCTGAGAGGAAAAAAAATAATAAATAGTAAGAAATGGACCACAAATCAGCCTTTTAATGAGCAAAGTTCTATTCCTATTATGGAATTTCTGATTTCCCTCAGTGTCTGCTTTTTTAATACCTGTGCTTTTCAGGGCTCTCTATCAATGCTGGCAGCCTACTTCTTGGTGACCTTGACCCAAGCTTAAATGCTGCATTACAAGCTTTACATAACCCAATAAAAAAGTATACCTGACATCGGTCAGCATTCCAAGAGTTGTTTTTTTCCCCCAGTTTCTATGAAATCAAAATAACACAAACATCCCAGAGTGTTCTAGGCACAATCTGGTGAGGAACTCAGCTATCCTAACTCTGACTGACTCCGACTGGAAAGTTATTTGCTTGATCCACACGAAGAACACCGCTCATTAACGCCCTTTAACACAGCAAGTGTCATGAATAAACCCTTCGGCGTTTCTTATAACAGCATTACTCATGCTGCCTAGTCTAACAGACTGTGCTATCCCCCTGAAACCAACGCTGTTAGGGAATCGGTTGCATGGAAGCTGAATGTCTTATGATCTATTCAAGGACTTTGTTTTGCCACTCTAATTCATACTGGGCTGTGTGCTTTTCGAGAGCAAACCAATTCATTTCCATCACGCCATTTTGGATCATAGGCTATTGCTCAACAGAAACACAGAAGAGCAGAAAAAGTCCTGCACGAAAGGTCAGGATATTTGCTAGCAAATCAGTGAAGCTGCACTGAGTTGCACTAGTGGTCAACCTGCCCAAGAAGAACAGGTGCTTTCAATTCTTATTTCAACATTACAGACCATTTCTCACTAAACAGAGGCACATTTATCAAGAAACCTTTCCAAGAAACCTTCCCAAATGCATCATCTGACTGTGATATTTGTTACTTCTTGTTTGTTTTTCACAACAAGGAATTGCTCCCTTCAGTCACTGCGGTATCCTATGCCACAATCATAAACTGAAAGTTAAAATGGGTCCTATCCTGACGTTTACACTGTCGATGTAATAGAGAAAACTCTTACTTAAGCATCTGCCACAACAATGACAAACTACAAACTACCATAAAAAATAATTTTTAAATTAAATTTAATTTACAGTTTACAATGCATCTTGTATAACTGTTCATTTTGCCTTTGGTTCTGCACTCACATTTTCTAACCTGTCGCATTATAATCATGGAGCTGTTAGATGTGATGACATTACCTTCCCGAATCAGGAGAAGAATCACCTTGTAAATGTGGGAGCTACACTGCAAAAACTTCTGCATGTGCAACAGCTTCATGAAAGCCTTTACAAATCCTCTGCTTGTTCACACCAATATTTACCTTCCATTTTTGCATAAAAATGTTTAACATGTTTTGGCCGGATTGGGCTGCTGATTCTCCTCAGTAACCATGGAAGACTAATTAATTTCTTCTATACTGTGGAGCAGTGCAAGTGATACCTTTTGTACACAATAATCTTGCAGTTACCTCTCCACAGAAGATCCCAATTGTTTGGACATTCATTTTTAGAACAAAACAATATTTTGCTTAGCTTTGAATGTTGGTTTCAATATTGTTTGGTTTGACACAGGGAAAATATGGCTTCCTTAGCATAAATTCAAACAGGCAGGTATTCATAACTCAGTTTTAATGCATGTACCTTCCAGCCTAGGTTTCTAATAACCAGCCTGGCTAGCTGTGCCTGCTCAAGCAAAATAACAGCATATCCTTCTCGGCTTGGAGGGAGCACTACTGTACAGACCCTCCTGTCTACCCTCTTTCTCATCCTCTGGTCCCACTAACCCACATGGCTAGGTTTTACACTGTGCTAGCACTAACACAGAAGAGATTTGCTATCACTGTCACCAGCATTTGGGTACCTCAGACACAGATGGAGACTTTAATTATTTCCCACGTAATACAAAGCATAGCTTCCAATAAAGCCAAAGTCTATCGAGTGTTTTCACTCTCTGAAGGGCTTCACAAGGATACATTACTTGTTTATCCACCTCTGCTCACCTCCAAACATATCCTCTTAAGAGGTCATTGCAACTAATAGCATGGTGTCTAGAAGTGAAGGCAGCGGGCATCCTGGTCCAGCACTGAAGTGAGCCCTGCTTTAAGCACAGGGTTGGGCAAATTGAAATCTACTCATACTGCTCAACCCAACTTACTGGTTCTGCACAAGTGATGGGACTCTAAGTGTCTTCTGATGTCTGAGAACTGTATACAGTAAAACAACAGCACATCCTTTCTGCTGCAAAATACACTGTTTTGTGGTCTGTTGGAACTCCCCTTCACATCTCTATTTCTGAGCAGCCGCTAAGTGCCACTGGGGAGGGTATGATGCCAATCCCATCGTTAATAAGAATAACTTCACTATTAACCAGCATAACTTCACTGCAGTGCGTGACATTTTCCGGCTGCAATAATCGCTCCTATGCAGTCACATGAAAATCTGGTCGCGGGCACCCCGTGTGTCACGGGTTGCATGTTGATCAAGGTAGCTCATTCTCACACAACCATCTGACAATACGCCTTTGCCAGCGGGCCATGCCCGGGGAATTACGCCTGAGGACTCAATTAAAACTTTCTCCTATTAGGGTCTGGGACAGAGGAGTGTGCTGGGGTCAGGGGCTCTGCTTGAACAACCTTCTTTGAGACACAGAAGATAATGCCCAAGCAGATAGCAATTTTTGATGCAGAGAATGCATACCAATGGCGGTAACAGCACTGGAGTGTTGCAAGGCATCTGGAGGGAAAAGTACCCAAATAGCTGGCAATGCCTAGACGTTGCTTTCTCATCAACTGACAACAAGAACGATCTCTCCATTTCTATCAGTTTTTTTCCCAGCAATACTTGCTGGCTGCCAGAGCTGTGACCCTACCTTGGCTTCACATTTCCTGACCCAAGAATATTCCCTGTTCACCCTAATCACAGCTATTTTCAGATGATAACAAATTAACAAGTCTCCCCAAGAAGAAACAACCCATGGCTAATCTGGTTCACCTTACTCCGGGAAAACTCTGACCTCAGCAAACTTCCAGCAACTATTTCCAGAACATGCACTATCTTCATTGCCTTTGTTATCTGAAAAAGGGGGCTGAATTAGGAACATATTTGTTCAGGGCACAACCTGTGCTGAATGTGTTCAGAAATGTCATAGTTTGCATTTAGACAGCTGATGAACTAACAAGGCAAGAAATTAACTCTCCCTCTCAACCAGCTTCATATCACCTTATCTTCAATCATAAACGGTAGGTGGTCATTCTCCCACACATACCGAATGTTGTATCCCCTTATTAGAAGACAACAAAGGCAACACTAGATAAAACTGCCCGGTGCATGTTTTTCAATAAGTCCATCTTTGTACTTAATAAGTCATATGTTATCCAGATAGACTGTTTTTGTTTCACTGCATTTTATTTTAACTATACTGAATTGATGGCTGCATGAGGCTTAAATGAAATAGTAACTTTGAGGAAAGATATGGAAGGCATTTAGAAGAACAAGACTATGGGAAAATACTTTGATTCCTTTCATAAATACAAATTCTAATGTCATTGCAGCAAGAGTCAGCTGGACATTCAGTTTATGACACTGACTTGAAATTCGACGAGGGGACATTCATGTGCCAAATTCATGCATTTTTGCCAAATTCAAATCACATCTATCCCATGCAGCAGTCTCTGAAAAAACCTGCATGGATGTGTGCTGCCTGGAAAACAGAGCAGATGTGTTGGGGACAATGCGGCCTGCAACTGCCTCCCCACTGCCCCCAGCCACCACACACTCACGACGAGGGGCTGGAAGCAGGTTCTGCTTCAGTTCCCACTCAGTGCTCAAGGCTCAGCTGGCCACAGCCTGGGAGAAGATGAGGACAACCTGACTTGAACAGTGGCTGGTGAGGAATGAGGAGAATTGAGGAACAAAAGGATAAAGGAAGGAGCAGTGATGCTGTGCTCAGGGGGAAGGGATAAGGAGCCAGAAGAGTGGATGTCATAGAGTCAATAGAATATCCCAAGCTGGAAGGCACCCACAAGGATCATCAGGTCCAACTCCTGGATTTGACCCACAGTAGGACTGGATTTTGGCCCATCTCTTCATTTTCTTATTTCTCTGTGGTCAGGATTAGGATTGCAACCAGGCTGCAAATCTATGTTTCCAGTGATCCACTCAGAAGTGACTGCTTGCCACTACTACCTTGCATTCCATTGACATGACCTTCCAACAAATAGGTTGGGTATCAGTGTGAGTCCGCACGGTGGAGTTTCAAGCAGGTCTGGCCATTTTAATAAAGAGAAAATGACTGAGTGCAACTGCCCTGCAAATGATCCAGGGCTACGCACTGAATGAAGCAACGAGCTGAGTGATTCCCATCTTGTTTGTTTTAAAAACTGGGAATTGATCATGGCCAATCACAGCATTTATAAACTGTCTGGCATTTGACTTGCACCAGTCTTTTAATGCAAGTATGTTTGTGCAATTTAATACCATTTCTCATTTTGCAGTGCATAATACAGTTTGCTGCTCACTAGCATCAGTAAGAAATATAAAGTGAAGGAATGAAAACACCAGATCTGATTTTTAAATACTATTGTCTAGGCCAGAACAGTTACAGCACAGTACCATGCCTTCTTCAGTCAGCTGCATTAATTTTTGGCTACTGCTTTTAAGCAGAGCTGCCAAAAAAATATTTAGATCCTAGGGACATTTGTAAGCCCTGCAGGGCTCCCTTACCTCATTCAATCATCTTTCTCACACATATAGAGATGCACATTTTTGCTGACTTCAGGGGCATTCATATACCCAATAAAACATCTCTGTCTGATCCCATCTGAGCAGCTCTGTTTTTATTTCTAATAACCCTTGAATTTTCAAGGAAATATTCAGCTAACCCTATTTTTTCCTAACCCAGATTTAAAGGAATACAAGAAATTTTACTGAGATAACATTTGGAATAGAACTCACTCAGAGAAGAAATAACTTGAAATGTTATTTTTCTTACAGGCTTAATTAAAAATATAACTTTTCAAGCAGCAGCGTTTTAAAATCTGTGATTTGGTGTAGGATGGTGTTAAGAAATAATAAAATACTGGCTTATTAAAAGTAGTAATCAGAATGTGAATTGTTATCCAAGGTAATTAAGTAAAATACTCTACACATAACACATCCCATGTCAGATGGAAGTTATTGGATATGCTAATCTTTACACCTTTTTAAATAAGTGGAAGGAAGTCCCTGGGATTCAGGATCTCTGCAGACAGTCTCTATTAACTGCCCTGTATACATGTTAGCAATAAAAACATCCTAACCTTGTTAGTTCTCCACCGAGTCAGATCATACACATATTTGGGAAGACCAAGTCCTCATTGGCCAAGTTAGAAATATCAACCTTTTTTTAATGAAATAAATCCATAGTACAAAATACGATGAAAAAAAATGCCTGGCATGTTAGAAGCTACACAGGAACTTTGAGGTTGCTTGTGGCTTATCTCACTTTGCAAATCCAAAGTCTAATGCACTACAGTATCTAAGAAATGTGCATCCAGTGAAATCCTATTGTGAGCAGTCAGAGTAACTTGGTGTGAACACGGAGACATGTTTGATAAGAGAACAGGAGGGTTCTCGCCTCAGCATTGCAATGAAACACACAGGCCCTTACCTTCGGGGAAGCAATCTTCAGGCTCCATCAGCTCCTCAGCAAACTCAGGGATCTGCTCCAGCAGTTCCGCAGGATTTGTCAAATCCACTGTGCTGCCTTCAGAAAGACTGATTTCATCAAGCTTGTTGTCAACAAGAGCAAAGATGAGGAAAACAAATTGATCAATCGCCTCAAAGGAAGTAGCTGAGTTCTTATTCCACTAACCAATATCCCAGCCAAAGCAGTCACGACAGTGAAATGGCCATGCTCAAGTGACAGCTCTACCTACGCTAACAGTGGTGAGCTAACAGTGGACCCATCTTCAAGAACAGCAAAAAAACCTAAAACACCATATTTACTTAAAAAAAAAAAAGGAAAAAAAAAATAGGAAGGAATAACTCAAGAAAGATTGTGAACAAGTACTGAATACTAATGGTAGGTGGAAGTCTGGAATGACCAAAGCACTCAGAACTGTAAAGCTTTTACATCCTTCCCTCCTATACGATGGATTCAAATGGGTGGAACCCAGCTGTTGAAAAGCTGGAGGAAGACTTGGAGGACTCATGGTGGGTTCCTGCCTCCTGGACGTGAGGCTCCACACCCACACCTGGCGGGCTCCTATTGCATCTGGTCATCCAGGACCATGTCATCCTCCCTGCTGCTGTGGCTTCTCCTACTGGATGAGCAGAAGTCCTTCTGTCATCACGTTCTGCTCACACGATGACACATCACGCACACGTGGGAAGGCTCTTTCACCTCCCTTGTCCCACATCCCCACCCTGGGATGGAACCACTCATCTTCCAGATGCACACTTCTGCTCTCGAGATTTAGGAGGAGGGACACAAGGATTTCAAGGCTTTTTGGAGGACTTATCGTTTGCCCCAAATGTTTGATCCCCGATTCTAGGGCACGTTGTTTAAATACACCTCAAATCCTCCTCTGCAAAATGGGGACAAATATATTCCCACCCCCTCAAGCATCGGTCATTTTATCTTCTTAGAGCACAAAGACTCAAGTAATTTGGGAAAAATATCCAAGGAATGGATGATTGAAGAACTGGTTTTAAGGCTATGAGGGAAATTGGGTTCAATAAAGCAGTGGATTTCATGAAAAATTGATGCCTAATTTCGAAAATTGTCTGCATTTGTTCCTTAAATGGGGATGCATGATAGCATAAGCCACGCAAATATGAAACAGAAATTTCATTTCAGGTCAAAGCTTTCCTCTGACGTTAAACATTTTTATTTATTTATTTATTTTAGAATACAACAGGAGTATTTTTCATTATTATTATTATTATTATTATTATTAATTTTAGTGGTCAAAATAATTGTTTTATAGGTTTGTGCTAATCCAGAACTGTATTTTTCTTGATTTCTTAGCTAGGCCATTATAGTTCAAGGACTATTATTTACTCAGCCCTGCTAAGTACTTGCTTCTGACTCTGTAAAAGAGATATCTGGCACAAGGTGGTTTATTTGCAAACTGTCTTATTTTCTTCCCTGAGCTACTACTGAAACATTGCTGCGCTTTATCTCGTAATACTACTGTCTTCATTTTAAAAATGAGGACAATAATACTTACCCATGCTTTTAAACAACCTGTGAGATAGTTATATGAAAGACGGCATGTTCACATAAATTATTATTTTCATGAAGATGACAGAGTTAGAGAATAGGTGCAGCTCTGTGTATTTATTATTAATGTGAAAATGGGCCCTCTGTTTTCCAGTATACAGAGGCAATGCAAAATTTATAGCCGAATTCAGAGAAATGCTGAACCTGGGGTAAAATGAGCAAGACCGAACATTCCAGCAATACTTGTAAGCAGGATGGAAGCTACATGCTTGCAATTAGCTGCAGCATCCCAAAGGTCATAGTCTTGGCTAGGGCTTTTAATGCTCCGCTCTGAAGAAGAGCAAACAATCAAGAAGAGATCATTTAGAAAGAGAGTCGGGCCAGTAAGCGCAGGTCAAAGACATGGCTAAAGCTTCTAAAAAAATCCATATTCAGAATGCAGCTGTCGTACAGAGAATAGCCGGTTTTCCACAGGCCACAAACAATACATGATGGTGGAAAAAAAACCATCAGGTTTTCACACAATCAGAACTTCCTGTTACTGTTCATTAGGGAATGCATTTAGTCATTATTTCTTCTGATACGAAGCCGTCAACAGACAGAACACCGAAGCAGTCCTAAATCACACACAACTGCGGGATGTAGAAAATAGGGGTCCCGATGAGAAATGAAGCCTTGTTGGATACAATTCTAACCAACAGAGAGAAATCAAAGGACATCGTGAGAAAAACGTCAGCTCAATAGTGTTGTCATTGAGAGTGCTGTATTTAGCAGAGACAGGTTGGGAAATTCAGAGAACGCAACTGCAGGACACAGGGCAATTATGTTAGACTACAAGGAAAACATCTTAAAGAATCAAGAATGCTCGAGAGTTATCTATGAGGAGGAGTCTTCAGAAGTTATTAGAATCCATCAGTGTCAAAAGGAGATGGGGAACATGCAAGACAACATGGACAGGTTCTATTTTGAAAAGCCTTCAAGGAAGAAGAGGCAGTGAACGTGGATTCAGGAAACACAAGGCAAAGGTTCTGGGGTCTGAACAGGAACTAGAAAAAGAACTCATACATATGAGAGAGGAGGGAAAGGTTAGGAAAGCTTGTGGGAAAAGAAGCAAAAGTCACTCTTTGCCAGAAAGGTGAAAGGGATTAATGTTTTCATGAACGCTGTAAGAAAACAGACATAAAAGTAACTTGTGGGGGAGATGGGACTAATGAAAATTCAGTTGGCTAAGAAAATAAGAGCTTTTTAAAAGACCAACAAAGCAATCAATAAACAGGGAATGAGGGCTTGTTAGAATTAGTGGAAATGTAGGCAGGGAAATATCTAGAAAACCTAAAACAAATGTAAATCAGCAGATCCAGCAAATGCACATGGCAGAGCATGGGCGTGCAGGGATCTGACACACTACGTTAACACACCATTAGCAATCAATAGTGAATGCTCATGAAAAGCTGGAAAGTGCCCAGGAGAGCAGCAATAAGTAAATACAATACCGAGCTTAGTGAAGAGGAAGGGGGAATAATCATGGGAATCACAGATCACCAAACTCTTGCTGCAGCTTGTAATTAAAGTGAATTGAACAAACTCAGTGGAGAAAAGTAGAGCGCTTTCTTGGAGGGCAGCTGAGTGGTATGTCAAACAGAAATAAAGACAGTGAGGCAGCTCTCCTGTCTGTCACCAGTCTGTGCACAAATAGGAACAAAGAGGCCAAAATAAGTCAAACAGGACAAAGAATGTCCCCTTTTCCTGTTGGAAGGGCGTACCAGGCAAAGGCAACATCAGAAACCTCTTTGGAAGATCTCCCCCACCTGAGCACAGATTCACACTGCCGAGGCAGTTTTCAATGTGTTTCTGGGTGATGTGGTTCTGTCTGGAATAGCTTCCTCACCCACTGCTTGGCTGTCCAGTAGTGGCAAACTGATCTGAATTATTATCTTTTTTTTTTTTCATTCCAGAAAGCTTGTAACAGTGAGAAGCTGCAATCTCACTGGAAGTTGGTGTTCGCTCGAGATTTAGCTCTCTTATCTGCCTTCTCCCTCTCTCCCTAACCTTTGAAGATTGCAGTCTTAATCTATCAAACTGACAGATGATATATAAACTTGGGTAAAATATCTGTGTTTCTATAATAGAAAAGCTGACGTTTGAAACAAAGGCATTGGCTTGGATTCCCCCATTGCTTCATGGAGAAAAAACCCATGCTAAGGACCCAAACGTAACAGAAACTTTACCTTCAGAGGAGGAGACCTGTAGGGATCAGAGTTAGCACCAAAGATACAGAAGAGGAACTGACCAATGTAATTCTCATATTGGTGGATAATACTAAATTCGAGAGACTGCTGAAACTGGGGAGAAAGAAAGTGAAAAGTGACACGTGGAAAGAATATAGCACAGTGAGACTTGACTCAAAGCACTACAGATGAGTGAGTTCAGGGATAAAACATCAGTGGACCTGGAAAGCTGTAACCTCAAGTCACCTGGGGTAATATTAAGAAATCAGACACGATTTTGTAGTGGGATACTGTGATGCAAATATCCTACTTGGAAACATCATGTCTAGGCAATGAGATACTATTTCTCCTCCTTATGGTTCTGTGGGAATTGTATTTGGAACACTGTTTAGTTCTTGGCACAACGATTCTGATTGAGAGAGTTGTAAAAAAAAAGAGATAAATGAGTTAGATAAAGGGTGCAGAGATACTCACTGACAAGAAATAACGAAAGAACAATGGCATGTGACTTTAGGGAGTAAACTAAATGCAGAAGGAAGCTAGTAATGCTCTATTAATTGATATTAATTCATAAAATGGAAACGACGTAATAACTGGTAAAAGAGAGTAATGAAACAGTATTTTGAAAGGAAAAAAATAGCCTGATTATTAAGGCATTGCACCAAGCCACATTTCTTTTTTCCTAAACGAGTGAACTATTCCCTCTGACAAATAAAGAAGTCGAAGAGGCCTGACACATTTAAAGGCAGATTCCACACAGCCGTGCAAAATATTTTATGAGGCAATGTTTTGTCAAAGAAATCAACTGGTATGTTCTTTGAGTCCTGTGCCACCAATGATTTTATTTCTATGGTGCCTTGCTGATGATTTGTATGGGATGAATTTTTAATCATATAATGTATCCTTTACTGACATGAACAGTGTTTCAGTCAGAACACATTCGATGCTTCCTGTTATTGACTGAACAACTCAGAGCCTCGTCCCTTGGGCATATCAAATCCCTTAAGTTACTTCCTCACAGTTGTTGGCTTTATCTGGCTAGCCCCAAGTTCTTGGGACATTCATCAAAAAGATTAGCATGTCCTCGTGTGTCGGCACAAAGATTACTTCTGAACAGGAGGACTATAAGGATGCAATGTCCACACAAGATTTAGCCTTCAAAAATAGCATCCTTTGGCCTTTGCTCTTTCATGTTGGTATTCATAGCCTCATGTGAACTTCCGTTTGATTTCAAGTCATCCCTGGATTATTGCCATATTCCTCCACCTCTTTTTAAGCAGCCACAAATAGAATCAATTATACTCTACTATAGAAAGGTGACATTTGTGTTACAGGACCCTTTGAAAGTTGAGGGAGGAAATGGGGATTATTACTTTATCGCAGTGTTGCTGAATATATCAGAGCTAGAAAGTTCCTGTCCGATGACATTTCACTGTAGCACTAAAAAAGGATGTAGTTTTCCACCCTTCATGCTAACACATCAGGGTTTATGTATCTTAAAAATACAGTTAAACAGGAAGGATAGGAAATCCCCTGTAAGAAAAAATCTGGAGACGGTCTTCTAATTTCTCCTAGTTACAATTCTTCATCTCATTAGTTTGAAATCTGGGGTTTCTCTTAACAACATGCAAATCCTTTTTCTCTGAGATTGTGACATGAAATGCTTGAGCTTCCTTCCTCCAAGGTCCAGGACCCTTCTTTTGCTGAATATGAAATCCAATACGCCAATAAGTATTCTGGTAAGAAGGATTGCTCCTGAAAGAAACCCTTAATGGTGAGAACATTTCTGGTGACTGGGAGTAGAGTTCAGCTCACCTAAATGTAATCTACATGACACAGACATCCACAGCTCTGTTAGCTATTCTGGTCTCCCCTTACAGCCAAAGGAGAAAAATGGGTACTTATAAAATATGCTTCATCTGGTCTAATTTAAATGTTGATTTCAGCAGGATATGAGACACTTTCACCTAACTATATTGGCTCCAGATCTTCATTGACTATAAACGGGTCTCATGTGACAAGTGTAGAAGCAGATGTCCACCCCACGTGACAATATGACTCAGCAGGCTGCAGAAGATGAGCTGCTCTGTGGCAGCCCTGTTTCCACTGCCCTGTCAGGATTTCCACATGGGATTTCTCCTGCTGGTCACAGGCTCACCAACACAATGAGAAGCAAACGTGATCTACACTTTGACCACTATGAACTGAATGACACCAAAGCTTTCATGTCAGGTACATGAATTCTCGTACTTCTCCTGGCCCTATACCTTTAACATGAAAAACAAAAACAGCTAATATGCCCCAGACCCCCACATAAATTGGTGGCATGCACTATGGAGCTGGCGTGACGAATGGCATGCAGCATCAAGCAGGAAAGTGGTTTCTTTTACCTCTTTTTGCCCTACTGGAGGTGGTGGCTCGGCCTTCAACTGCTTATCCACGTGCAACTCACTTAACTCTTCACAAATCTCAGAGTTCTGACTCCGGGCACCTGGGCTTTGGCATCGCTGCCCCCTCAGCTGCAGCTGCTTTTCCTGCTGGAAATAATCCTAGAAGGGTTTATTTTCTTTTTCTTTGATAGCATGCTTAGTTCTTAAGGAGATCTCCCCAGCTAGAAGAGAAAATAGCCTGAACTACACTTGTCAGGGGATGACATCTTAAGGAAAAATGGCAAGCAACAAGATTACACAAGCTTACGCTGTAACTTTTCAGGTTTAGCAACTGGATATGTCAAGATAACTGGCTGTAAAAAAGGAAATTACAGATAGGCCGGCTTATTGTTTTTGAACTGTTGTTGCTGGGGGGCAGGAGGAAATTTCCTTGCCTTCTCCATTTTTAATCCAGTTTGGAGGCACAGGTTTTTGCACGGACCTGGGGCACAGAGAGGGGCTTCACAGCTCAGCTGAGGGCTGCAGGGTGTGCTCTGAGCTCAGCAACCAGAAGTGATATTTGGCATCAAGGTGCAAGCACAACACCCGGTGCCACACCACCGCTCTGCTCCAAATGGCATGGGAAAACAAGCTGTGGACTCACAGGAGAAAGCTAAAGGTATCCAAAGGTAGAGATGAAAACCTGCGGGTGGACATGTAAATGTGAGCGGTGCCTATTCGGGACAAAACTTCAGAGTACTTTGCACCCACTGATGTCAACGGGACTTAACCGCAGGTTGAAAGGAGAGCACATCCGTAAGGACTTCACTGAAAAGGGATGCACTGTGGAATCAGAGCAACAATTTTTTTCTGCAAACACATCTGAGCAGACCCAGTGCTTGGCAGCAGAAGCAGCGCCATTAAACTCAGCCGTGTTGTCCTGGGGTGATGATTACTGCTGCTGTGCTCTCTCCAAGTGCTGCCAGGACTAATGGTAGAGCAGAGCGCGTTTGCACGGTTGGCTCCTACATCTGGAGGCCCAGGTTCACCACTGGTGTAAATCAGTTCAGCTTCACTGATTCACCTGTGATAGGGATTTCTCTGAGAACTCCACAGCTCTATACAGCACTGCCATCGTTCATGCCATTACTAATGCTGCTACTGAAATATTAATAAAACTCAAGCTGATTTCAAAGGGTTGTGCTGAATTGCTTACAGAAGGACTTCCATGCTGAGAAAAAAATTACAAGCGTAACAGGATTTCAACAGTAATTATTTAAACATATTTACCTTTTGCTCATCCACCTCTTTTTTCCCCTTGGCTTGAGTGGCATTCAATGTTATTCGCGTATTAAGTGAGCTTCTCCTCCCCAGGGAGCAGCAGCCTACCTGCCTCTGTTCTAAAGCCACATCACCACAGAAAGTCCCTCAAGAGGTACCAGCAGCAGAAAAACACTTTATTCCCAATATAACCATCTGAGAGAACAGATGACACAAAGGAAGCAGTTGGTTAAGCAAATTGCTCTCCGTGTAAATACTTTTGGACTGTCAGGTTTGTACCAATCCTTTCAGATGTCGTTCTGTGTTTCTAGTAAATTAATTCAAAATCAAATTACTTGTTTCCTGCTTCAGAAGGCATGTGGTCTAAAATATATTCCAACTTTAATAAATTAAATCATGCACGTCCAAGCCTGTACCTTCTGCATGAGAATGTATTACATACAATTTCTACCACAGAATCACAGAACTGTAGAATTGTATCATGGAATCATAGAACCAAGTTTTCTAGGCACAGTTTATCACTGATTTTCACAATCTATAATCACTGAATCCCTGACAAAAAGTAACACCTTTTAAAGAGCATCTCTGGAAATACTCTGTTATTCGGGGGAGAACACAGAATCATAGAACCATTAAAGCTGGAAAAGATCACTAAGATCATCTAATACAACCATTGATCCATCATCACTATGACCACTCAGTGCCACAAAACGCTAACATGAAAAGTAAGTGTACTCGAGTAAGGTGCTAAGCCATAGAAAATTGTGGGCTGTTGTTTTTGTTTTAATGCAATGTGCATACAACTCAGTACCAAGTAATCTTAATGGCAGGGTATCAGTTATAGCACTAAAACAACAGAAAGAATTGTTTCATGTTGAAAGTGCAGTGCAATCTGGGGTGACATCTCAAGTTCACTTATGCAGAAAGGTTGTGCACTCAGATTCATTAGAAACGAAGGCATAGATGAGAACAGTCTGTGTAACTCAGTTGATCTGACAAACATCCAGGTTGTTAAGCAAATTATTGCACTGAATAACTAAGCTAGTGTCAAATGAAAAGCTTATACCATTGCTCTACTGACAAACCCTTCTGTAAATCACCAACATTCAGCCGTGCTTTCACAGAGACTAAATTCCAGGAACACAGCCCCAGCTACTTCCCAGACACTGCACTCGTACCAGGCATCTGACGAGTTAACATTAATTAATAGTGATGGAACACATCTTGGCAAATCACCCAACAGCATTAGGGAATCCACTGGGTTTCTGCAATGGTCGATTCCAGCCCTGGTGAGCCACTCTCTTGGGATGGAATCTCAGTACCAGCACACAGTGCCTGAGGATCAGTAGGACCCTGCCCGGGGCAAGGTGTGCTCCTCACAGTCTGCTTCACTTCGGACTATTTACTTTTGCTCTGATTCCAGATGATTTGCTTTTCTGGAAGCAACATCAGCAGATTTATCTCTTGTAAAGCTCCCCACCGTAGGTGTTTTATGTAATTTGTTTTTAATTTTTATATCAAGTGTCACGTCAGAAAGGCAACATACATTTTGTTAATATTTACTGATTCAGTTGTTTCCATCATTTGTAAAGCAAAACTGTTCAATGGTGCAACAACCTTGTGCCCTCAAATGGCTGAATTGGAAGCCTGGAATGTACGCCAGCTCCTTTAGAGCATCAGCCAGAAGTTTGGTCACCCCTGTTCAGATCTGGGCCCTAAAAAGAGGTGTTCAGCCAACACTGTGCCAGGGATTATCACATGGAGGAGGATGGATCATGTCCTGTTGCCTTGCAGATCATTGGCATCAGTAAGAAAACAGCAACCGGATTGAAACCAGAGTATAATTTGGATTACATCTCAAGTGTGTGTGCGCACAGACCCGCATACTTGTTTGATGGCACAAATAAATACAGAGTCTCCACGCCACATCCTGCCTCTGAAAACTACGGATCAGCTAATTGTTTTGGGCTCAAATAGGGATTAGTGCAAATGCCGATCCCTTGGAAAGAAGACTCGCTGTTGGCAAAGCAAGATAAATACCTGTCATTGGTGCGGATTTGCTTTATTCCTTCCCCATGGAAACAGCACTTTTTCCATCCTGCGCAAACAGATTTAGAAAGATGATCCCCAGGCTTGCCCCTTCGATGGGGATCAGCTCAGATGGGTTCTCCTGATGCTTTACTCACTGCCTGCATTGTGACCCTGGCTTGGAGCATTTGTCTCCTGATTCCCTGGCTGTGGCTGCCGTGGAAAAGATGTGCAGGAAGTGTCCTCTCCCAGGCAGGTGGGGATGTACAAAAGTAGCTGGCTCACTGCTGAGCCAGCAAGCACAAATGAAGGATGTGGCAGCATCTAGTCCAACCAACCTGTCACCACCATACCCACTAAACGTGTCCCTGTGCCTCCTTACAGACCTGTTTCAGTCACTGCCCATTGCACAAAGCATCACCAGGAGTGGAGGATGCTGTCAACAGAAGCATCACTGCTTTAGCCATTTGTAGATGACAGTATGACTCTGAGTCTCCTCAAGAAATGCTACCGAACAGAGCAACAATTAATCCTTTAATAATCAACAATGTATTTTATAGAATCATGGAATGACAGAATTGCTTGAGTTGGAAGGGATCCTTAAAGGCCACCTGGTCCAACCCCCCTGCAATGAACAGGGACACCCACAGCTCCACCAGGTGCTCAGTGCCCCAGTCAGCCTGACCTTGGGTGTCTCCAAGGACAAAGCATCCACCACCTCTCTGGGCAACTTGCACCAGTGTCTCACCATCCTTACTGTAAAGAACCTTTGCCCTATATCCAGCCTAAATCTCTCCTGTTTTACTTCAAAATCATTTCCCATTGTCCTATCACAACAGACTTTGCTAAAGAGTCAGTAACCGGTAGAGATTCCGATAGTCAGCTCTGGGATATGAAAACCATAACAAGAGCCTTAGGAGCTACTCATGTACAGCAGATCCAGCTCAGTGGCACAACACATGTAGTTACCAGAGAACTGTTTACTCCGGAAAGTAACTGTTGATGTTTATGTTCCTCCTTACAGACAGTTATGGATTTCCCAAAATTATGGTGTCTGGAAGCTATTGGCATCCTTTCTGGGCAACAGTTTGCATCCAGTAACTGGCACCCTTCCTGCGTAGAGAAGCCAAGAAGTAAACGATTGTGAAAGCTGAATTGTTTATATCCTACCTCTGCACAAAGGGAGAAGCAAGCAGATTGCAGTGCTGCCGAAATACAGCAAGTCTGCCATACTGCCCAGCAGCACCTGTTTTCTATGTGAAGTTAACAGGAGGCTGCAGTCGGCAGAGCTGTCAGGCTGACAGCTCCTGGATATGCTGAATTCACTCTTTCTGAAAAGCCTTCAACAGTCTGGGCTAAAATGGGAAGGAAATAAATAGGCTCGATCTAGGGAAACAAATGGTGGGTTCTTGTGACCATCATTTACGATCCTGGTTCTCCCCTCACAAATAAATGTAAATCCTTGTAGAGTCGATAAAACCAGAGAATTTATCTTTCTGCATGCTCAGCATGTGAAGAAATGTCACCAAATACATCAGGAAAATCCTCCTGTTTCCTTAATATGAGGTGGGAAAATTAATATCATTAGCGGATGATGGCATCTGTGATGCTTTTAAGGTGTGAGAGTCATAGGATTTTTTGAGTCGGAAGGAACCCTTAAAGGCCATCTGGTCCAACCCCCCAGCAATAAATGGGGACACCCCCAGCTCCATCAGGTGCTCAGAGCCCTATCCCCTGACCTTGGGTGTCTCCAGGGATGGGTTGCCCACCACATCTCTGGGCAACCTGTGACAGTGTCTCACCATCCTTAGCATAAAAAACTTTTTCCCTACATCCAATCTAAATCTCCCCTTTTTTATTTTGAAACCATTTTCCCTTGTCTTATCACAACAGAGCCTGTTAACAAATCTGTCCCTTCCTTACAGCCCCTGTAGATGATGGAAGGCCACTCTCTGGTCTCCCTGGATCCTTGTCCAGGACAAAACAGCATTTCTGAACTACTCCTTCTGAGATTGATCCAGAACATTTTAAGTGTTTGAACTCCAGCCCTGGAGGAGCAGGGCACATTCTATCTACCACTGTGGTCCTTGCTGGCCCAAGACCTTCTCCCACACTGGGCAGCATGCTGCCCATAATAAAGCATTGATTCATTAGTCCAAAGGTTCAGTCTTAAAATTAGCTTAAGTGGGAGAAGTTGGCAAAAAGATGGACTGCCAAAGTTAATTTAGCTTGTTATCAATTCAGTAGTCTTAAATAGGCAGTGAAAGTGCTTCATAAGTGTTCATTGTTCAGAGTTCAAGCTAATACCCTCCACTAAATTGCATTTTGAAGTTTAATCACACTCTACTCTATGTTTCTTTTGGTAATTGGGATCTCTCCACAGCATAATATGAAGAACTCAAACTAATGGGCTCCTCTGATGGAAGCTTAAATTTTGGAAGCTTGCCTCAAAGCACAGCATGCTTTGAGAGGGTGCCTGAAACATCCCGGTCCTTTCTCCCTAACAAGGCGGTGATGTTTTCATCATTAAGGAAGCCTCATCTTAACGCAGTCAATAGTGACAGAATCAAAGTCATTCTTTTAGATGCCACTGTTTCCAATTCTGTTCTTCCGGATCGTCTTTAAGCAAAGTGATTTCAAGCCCCCCAGCCTCATGCACACACACACGCTCGCTGTCTCCCCTGGCACAAAAAAGTGGCTGCTGTTCATTTTGTCCAAAATGTTAAATGTTAGCATTTTCTTTACCAAAGGCAGAAACGGCAAGAAATGCTCATTTCTGGGCAGAGCATCGCTCCGGGGAGGGACAGGGATCCTGGGAAATGGCACCCAGTAGGCTGTGACTGACGCGTGGTCCCCAGTCTGGGCTCATGGCCAAATGCATGTTGACAAGTCTGCTACGCCTGATATCAGCTTGCTCAATGCCAGGCTTTGCTTTTTTATTTTCCTCTTTCTTTCCTCCATCAGCTCCCTGTGTTTCCTGGACCTCAGGCACTATGCTGCAGACAAATGTATATCCCGAGCACCGTGCATGCTGGCTGAGCTTCCTAAAACCTTCATGGGCACCGTGACTGCTATCTTCACAACAGCAGAGATCTGACACCGAGCTTTGCTCTGCCCCATCAGACTGAAATGAGGTAGATACAAATGTCATCCTATGCGTAAAAACAAAGACAGAGGTGCTTTAAATCTGTGATTTATAGCTCGTTGTTTAGTTGGTTGGTTTGTTTTCCTAATGGATTTGCTGCTACTCTTCCAAAGGTGGTAAACACAGAATTATTCTATTTATTTTGTTGCTAAAAAGCCCCAAATTGAGTTTTCAAGGAACGCAAAGCAAAACAGGAAGTTTAAAAAGACAGTCAAATGGTGCATCTAATAACAGTGAAAAAACCCTGCTGTCTCACTTGATGATCAGAAAAACACTGTCCCAAATAAAGCTGAGAAGCAGACCACTGCAAGATTTACTGTGTGCACAATCTTCTGCCAGTACAAACTGGGCAGTCACCAGCTGACTTCGAAGGTATTTCATCCAGCAGCACTAAAAAGGAATCTGTCCCACGGATTGGAACTGAAAACAGCCTGAATATAAACACTGATTGAAAGGGCAATACAGTTCCATACAATAAAGTATATTTTCTTGCAGTAAAAGGCTGGAATTAACGCACCCTGTCAAATAAATGCATGACTTCATCTTTGATTTGTAGATGTTGCAATTACTAGGAGAGTAAAACATCGTCACAAACAGTTTTGTATCAAAATCTTTACACGCTGGCATTTTTAGGGCAATTATCGATAATTTCAGCCACACTGATGTCAGCCTGGAATAATTCAATTGACTGTTACAGAATCATACCTGTTTTGGGAACAGGTCCATGATGGACAGAAATGGTACAGTTCAAAATCCACTGACTGCAAAAGAAACAGATGTTGGCCCAGATGTGCATGGTGAACTCTCCGTTACCTGAGATGTTTAATTCTTTCCTCTATCTCTCAAATGATGTATCACAGCTAAAATAAACTTGCAAGCTCTGTGTAGGAATTATCGCTTGAAATCCTTGACTCTGCGTTATAAGAAAGCTAAAACTTGATGATCCCAATGGTCCCCACTGACCTCGAAATTATTAATCTCTTACTGGTAGAAACATGGAATAAAAGCCATCAGAAACTGCTTCACCTTGTCAAATGAAATTGTATTAAGTCAGTAATGCTGAAAAAAAAGTATGGGGAAGAAGAGAGGAAAAGCTCAGGGTTCAGGGCAACATGGGAGCTGTACCACTGAACAGAGACTGTGGTCACAGTCAGTTCTGTCACTGGCACATATGGAGGCAGGTGTTTATCTAAAGCCTGGCAAACTGATTTTCCAAAGAGATGACTTTGGTAAAGCCCAAACAAAAATACAAAGGAGAGAACTGCCAATCGAGAAGAAACATCAACATGCCTGAGAAAGTAGGGAGTTTTGTGGAGCAATGAATATTCAGTGGGCAGTGTGCATCCCTTGGGTTCCCTGTGCAGACACAGGCTCAGCCCTCTTGGAAATCGTAAGAAAGATGCTGCTGTGCCATTTAAAGGTCTTGGGAGAAAAGGGGCCTAGAGGAAAGATGGAGAGAGACCCCTTACTGGAGGAGTGTAGTGACAGAACAAGGGGTAATGGCCTGAAACTAAATGAATATAGGTTTAGAATAAATATTAGGAACATATACTTTACTGGGAAGGTGGTGAGATGCTGGCACAGGAGAAGCTATGGGTGTCCCATCCCTGGAGGTACTCAAGGACAGGTTGAATGGGGCCCTGGGCAACCTGGTCTGGTGGGAGTTGTCCCTGCCCATGTCAGGCGTTGCAACTGGATGGGCTTTAAGGTCTCTTCCAACCCAAACTGCTCTGTGATCCTGTGATTCTAAAACTCTAAGAGCACATTGAGAAAGAGCAGGTGGGAAAATGGGAAACGCTGAGAGGCAATGGAAAAAGCATCCCCTGTCTGCAGTCATACTCCCTGCCAAGTCCTGGGAAGGTGAGGCTGAGTAGGCAATCACTCTCTGCCATTTAAAGATTTCCACACCCACAGAGAAGCCTCAGAAATGGGAAGGTATGGCATCTTTGCATACTCAGATGGTACAAACCAGACATGGTAGGAGCTGGGATCTGGCTGCTGTGAACCACAGCGTGCGTGTCTGGTGTCGAGGAATGAGTAAAAAGCTGCAACATGCTCCATCCCGGCAGCAGGCAGAGAGCACTTTCCATATGACCCAATTAGCCACTCCATTGGAACAAATCAATAATGGCATTTTCTGGAGACAAGCAGGCAAGTGCTGCTGGCTCGGCACTGCGCTGCATGGGGAAGTACAGAGGTGTTATCTCTGCGGAAAGCAGCATCCATGCCTGGCTTTATCACCGAGGAGGGGACAAATGTGGCCAAGAGCCAGTAGTTACTGCAGCATCATAGATTTTCTTCTGTGTAGCATGCCATAGATAGATCAAGTCAGCAGTTTGATTAAGGCAACATATGCAGTAATTTAATTTAAGAAAGGGGAAAAGGCAGTAACAGTTGTACTGGGCTGACTCAAACAACAAAGAAAGTTTTGAGCGATTTTCTGATGTTGTGTGAATGATGTTTGCTGAATGGGGTAAGGTAATAAAAATAACAATGAGTTCAATGGTGAAAGTTCAGGACACCACTTTGGGAACTGACCTAAGGATGTCAGCCCAAAATCACTCATCTGGAACCTCTTTTTAGTCTGTCACGTGATTTTGTTTTGTGTGGGTTTTTTTTTTTGAACCACAAACTGATGTCTCCGTAATAAAGGCACAAATCTGGGCTATAGCTGTGGGCACGTTCCTGGTTAAGCAATAATAAGGCAGGAATTCTGAAGTCTTACTTGTCTAATATAAATTGCATGCACTCCTCTGATGTCTGAGGCTTTTAATGCAGTTAAACTGCAGATAAGTTCTGGTAGGAACCCCTGTATCATGCTGATTGTACACTGAATCGTTCCATCACTTTACTGGATCCACAAATTACAGAATCATAGAATATTCCAAGTTGGAAGGGACCCGTAAGGATCATTGACTGCAAATCCTGGCTTCACATATGTCTACCCAAAAATCAGACCATATGTCTGAGAAACAGATCCTTACTCCTTTAGGGGACTAAAAATCGACTTGCATATGAAAAGGTGATTTATAAGCAATTACAAGAAAATCTGTGGAAGCTTAAGAAAGCAATTTCCAAATTCTAATCACCCAGGAAGCTAAAATGAGAAACCAAAAAAAGCTTGAGAAGATGCAACCAGAGAGCTGTTGTGGTTGCTGCTGAGTTGTTCTCCTGCTAGGACAACCCATATTTAATAGAATCACAGCGTCGTTACGGTGGAAAAGACCGCTAAGATCATCTAGTCCAATCTCATCATCCCATCCCACCATGCCCACTGACCACATCCCTCAGTGCCACATCTCCATGGTTCTGGAATACCTCCAGGGATGGTGACCCCCACCACATCCCTGGACAGCCTGTGCACTCAGTGCATTGCCATTCTTCCAGAGAAGCTTTTCCTAATGTCCAAGCTGAACCTCCTCTGGCACAACCTAAAGCTATTACCTCTCAACCTATTCAGAATTACATGTCTCAAAGAAAGTAGAAAAATGGAAGACCATTTTTATGGAACAGAAGGCAATCTGGACACCAATTGTGTCCAAAGCATGAGTGGGACAAGGAGTGGGGATGGACAAAGCACTAAACAAAAAAGTTGCAGTGATTGGCATGAACACACGTGCCACACCAGGAAGACTAATAAAGCAAGTTCAAGACGATCCTTCTTCAGTCTCACCCTCTTCTGCCAGCTTCTCGCACCTGCGCTGACTGCTATTGCTCATCTTTTCTTTCTGATCCTGTCGCCATGTGTGGGCTGCAGGCATGTGCCTCCGGGCTCTGTGAGCAGGCTTACATCTTGCTTACACCTCAGCAATCAAAGGAGATTTAGAAGCTATCAGGTGGGCTTGCTCCTTCGGAGCCCTCTTGGTGACAGTGCCACGCAAGTGCAGCTTTCAGGATGATGGCTGCTGCTGGTGTAAGGTTTGATAGTAGAAATGGCAGCTGAAATTTAAACTGAGACATTTCTAAGGGTTTCTCACCATCTGAAATTTTAAACTGCTGCGTGTAACACTGTAAGGCACATTTCTCATAGCCAGGATAGCTTACTTTAGAGCAGTTTTGTGACTTCCCCAGAGAGCCCAGCGCTGGTACAGGAGCTGTAAGCTGAACTGATCAGAGAATCACAGAATCATAGAATGGCTGAGGTTTGAAGGGACCTTAAAGATCCAACCTCCCTGCTGTGGGTTGGTTGCCAACCACCAGATCAGGCTGTCCAGGGCCCCATCCAACCTGGCCTTGAGCACCTCCGGGGGTGGGGCAATCATCACCCTAAGATACCTCACTGGGATTCCCAGTTCTGTGGTTTTGCCTGAGACCAACCTCTCTATAGCCTCTTAGTCATGATGGATGAGTCTGGAGTGATGTGAGTACACAGTGACCAGAATATGGCCCAGGACCTTCAGTTGTCAGATAAAGCATGAAGGGCATGTAAGGATTGTGTAGACTCAACCATGTGCTTGAGTGGCATGCAATGCATGTAACCTCCTCTTCATACATTACTTTTTGCTTCTGCTCCCATGCAATTGCACCAAAACTGACATGCATTTGAAGGAAGGCAATATTACCAAAGGGCTGCCAAATTCCAGGTCAGCCCACAACTATGAAATGAAGCAGGGTACATTTTCTTCTCCCAAGCAATAAATATAAATGCACATTCTCTTTGTACATGCTAAAATATTTAAATATGTAAAAATATGGATTATAATTAGGGGAAAGTTAGAATAGATTTGAATGTTTAACATACCCTTAGTAGATCCTGTTTCAATTCTGTCATGATGTCCTCTACACAAAAAGATACTTCACCATAATTGAGCCCTTTCAGTGTAATCACATAATTTTTGCTTTCATTCACGTTGTTCTTCCTTTGTGAGCTCTGCTGTGGTTATCGAGACCATCCTGGAGGCAGGAGGTAAGGGCCACTGCAGAGATGAGGCTCATGGGATTGAAGATCCCAATAGAGTCCAGGGTTGGAATTCTCTTACATGCACACATTTTCCCCTTTAGGAATTTGACGAAAGTGAGTTCTGGATATCCGAATGCACTTCGTGTTGGAACCATTTCAGCAGTAGACTATTAAGGCCTGTGCTCAAAGGCTGAAAACCATCGACTGGGTCTATGCAGTGGGGAACAGCAATGACCTACGGCTGCTGCTTATCAAAGCCTGCAAAACACTAATGATAAAGCTATTCAATGTATTTCTCAGCTCCTTCTAATGAACTTCTCTTTCTTCCCGTTATGTTTCACCCTGAATCCTTGGCGTTCATGTTACATATGATAATTTGAAGAAGCTTTGTTAATATTTTCAGCTCTTTTTTTATTCACAATGCTCCATTGCATTAAAATACTTTTCATATATCAATTATTTCCCTCAAATCTCCAATAGATCTTACTAAAGATCACATTTGCTTGCTGTACAGCACAAAATGGATTTCCACTTGCCCAACCTGCTAACATACATTCCAGCACCTACATGGACACACTGTGCAGCTAAGAATCCACATTTCTCTATTTTAAAAACACCAGAAACTGTAAAATTCCCAAACCCTCCATGCTTCATGCCTCTGCTTGCTTGCAACTGTGAACAGTGCTTGAGGAAGGGGAAATACAGCACTGAAGCATACACATGTACATACGCATGCACAAATGCATTTCCAGGCCTCCTGGGCACTCATGTGCAAAGTTTTAACAAACTTTTACTCTGCATTCTGAAGGAAGAAGCTAAGAATTTCTAAGACTGTGATCCTTTGTCATGTGTAGTGGGTATAGCAGAAAAGTGAGCATAAAAAATGCCTCCCTCCCCAAAAAAGAGACAAAGTCTCCAGAATTAAATTCATTTACACAATATTACACGTGTTTATACTGGTTAGTATTGGATTGTCTCATACTAAGGCCATCTACTATGTTCAAACTCTTTCTTTAGTAGCTTTTCAAGTTACTCTGGTTGTAAGTTTAGCGTACACAAGACTGGGAATGGCAAACATCTTCAGAGAAAAAACAGATATTATCTCCAGTCAGCTTTAAGCCCAAAATGCTTTTACATATTCCTGTTTTATGTTCAGCTAAAGGAGGAAAGCAATGGACAGGACCTCCCTAGAGCTTTATCACTGAGCCCACAATTGCCCCACAAAAAGCCCAAACGATGTAGCAACTCTGCCTCCAACACAGATCATTTCCAGAAATATTCTTTAAAATGATATGAACTGTTCCCTGAAAGCGTTTGCCAAAAGTTCTCACCTCTTTTCCTGCAATCTAGATGTCTGTTCAGACAACGGGGCACTTCTCTGACCCCTTGCTCTTCCAGCTCCCCATGGGCTGGTCCAATGCCTAAGACCAGCTAGTGAGCAGCAGCACTAAAAAGACTTCCACAGTGAAAATTAATGGTTAACAGCAAATTTGTGTCTATCTTCCTGGCACTGAGTCATTCCTTAGGGACTTTTTTTAGAACAGTCCTTCTCTAAGGACTCTTTTTCTTCAGATCTTGCTTTTACTCAACTAGGAGATCAAGGATCCCTCCTGACAACTCAATCCACTGGCATTAGAAGATGCTGGATCAAGGCTGAAGGGAATGGAAAACAATAACTAGATCTCGTACATAGAGCCAAGAGCAGCAGTTCTTAAGTACGGAAGAGGGGGAGGATGCAAAGAAAACCACTCCCATAAAGATGTTTCTCTATTTTTCACCAACACTTCATAGCACACAGAATTTTTCAGCCATTACTACTGAGCGCCCTTGGGAATAATACAATCTAAAATGGCACAGCAAAGAATAGGCAAATAACTGTTTTTCCTGCCTAAATGCATACAGTTCCATATCTTCTCGCTTTCTCTGTCACACCAGCATCTACCTAGTTTTATTTAAGAGAACTACCCACCCGTTGACTCCTGTTACACAAATATAACCAAGCTATTCCCCAGTAAAGCACACTGAGAAAATTCCCTATCATAGACAATCTAAGACTCATTCTGTACCATTCCCATGATTCAGCTGAAAGGAAAAAACAGGCTCCTGTATGAGAAGCGGTTTAATTGCTCTTGTTAGAAGAATTAACCTAGGCAAGCACAAAGAACACAGAGAAGGGAAATGTCTCTTGTTGGAGACCGACTTTTGCTCTTGGATATGCAGGTGTAACTTATTCTGAAGTTACTAACATATCAAAGGCAGGATAAGGCCATAACACATTTGCATCATGAGCCATGGATCCACATCAAGGGCGGGAACGAAGGAAATCGTAGTAAGATGTAATGAAAAAAAAACATTCTAGTTGCCTACCTGCTCCATTTCCGTAAACGTGCTTTGCTCCTCATCTTCCTCCTCAATATCAGACTCTCCCACAGCAATAGGAACACAAATTGATAGGTCAGGATTGGTCATAAAGTCATCGCTGTCTGTAATTCCCAGGTGTTTCTCCACATTTTTATTCATCCCATCATCGGTGTGGTTCTCTTTGTGATTCTCCATGTCTTTGCCAAGCTCAGCAGTTGGGTGGCTGTTGACACAATTGTTAAGGGCACCTGTATTCTGGGCAGCAAGTTTCATCATTGCCTTCTTCTCAGCTGTTGTCTTGGGATGCCGGAGGACGTTGCAGCAAAAATCCCACGTTGTGTGTTTCACATACTGAAGACCCCTGTTGATCCGAGCAAAGGCAAGCTGCAGGTTGTTCATCTCTCCATCCTCGTCTGGTGCCGAAAGGTTGTCAGCACTGAAAGAGCTGAGCAGCAAGGCAAGGAACAGGTTGAGCACCTGAAACAAAGTTAAAAGGAAATCAGTGACCCTGAAACATGGAGTGCAATCGTTCAGTCTTGGATGAAGGAGGGTTTGAGTCTTAGCTGTGCCGCAGTAACATCACCAGTGTTTGTGGAATTGCCTCTAATTACAGGTGGTTTCAGTAGAAATAAAGCTCTGCAGACTTCATACAAAAACATTAATTTCAGGTGGAGGAGTTTGGCACGGACAATTAAACACACTGATATTCCCTTTCCCTCTCCAGTATCCATAAAGATAAAAAAGGTAAAAGCTCAGAAACAGAATACAGGATGAAATTTTCACTGGAAGATATCTAATGTAAATATTCTCATAACTGGTGGTATCATGAATGTCCTTTCATTGCTAATATTACATGCTGGAGAAAATCGCTAATAGCAACAATTACTGACATCCAGAAAACTACTGCTTACATGTACAAAAATTATAGGAAGAACGTTCTCAGGACTCTTTTGATTTTTACTCACTGTGAATATTATTATTTCTATATCATAGCGATATTATGGTGCACATATGCACGGCACTTCACTCTAATAATATATTTGGAAAATGTTTTGAACATTTTATGCATTTTCATGGATACTTTTGATTTGAATACCCTCTTGGCCTTGAAGAAAACCTCTTGCAACTGTGAATTAACACCTAAGAGAACATACAGTTTCAAAACATTTGCCCCGCAGACAAAAAGAAGCCAACACACCCAGAATTAATGTGGCTGAAATTGAAAAAGGCTCATTCTGCAAGCAGGCTTGCTCATGGAAATGCTGCTACTAAGAGATTTAGATTGGACATAAGGAAAAAGATTTTTACCATTAGGATGGTGAAGCACTGGTGCAGGTTGCCCACAGAAGTGGTGGATGCTTTGTCCTTGGAGACACCCAAGGTCAGGGGATGGGGCTCTGAGCACCTGATGGAGCTGTGGGTGTCCGTACTCACTGCAGAGGATTTGGACCAGATGGCCTTTCAGGGTCCCTTCTAACTCAAACAATTCTATGACTCTATAATTAATAAAATACCATCTGAAGATGTCCACACATGTATGGTAAATTGAACCAGATACCATAAACTTGCTTCTTCTTGCTCCTGCAACTTCATAACTGCCTACCTCTGCTGGCAGTGAATTCCAAGATTAGATGCAACTACACGTTTCAGGAACATATGTGATGATTTACAGTTCTTTTTAACTCCTAAGTTTTTTTTCTTCTTCTAATAAATACATTTAAATCCAATAAATAAAACCAGTTTCCTCTTGAAGGTCATCCCCAGTAATACATCCTTCTGGCTGATTACCAGCTGCTGCACATGGATCATTATTCCTGCCTATGGTCCAAGAGAATGAAGTACAGCTTCCAGACTACACGGGTGAGAAGCTCACAGTGAAGAGAGATGTCTAGGATGATGGGATGATGCAGAGCTGACTCAAACCAGTATCAGCTAAAAACATTCACTCTAAATAACGGAGTACCAAACTGCCTGCTATCAACTCAGCTGCTGTCTGAACAAGGCTGATGGATGTCTGTAGCACTGCAAGGGAGAGTTCAGCGTTGCAGCCCTTATGCTGTTGTAGCAATAAAAGGGACATCTGTGAAGATATTTTTTCTGTGATCTCTTAATGCCACAGAATTACTTGCAAGTCCCCTGACTTCCGACTATCTTATTATGTTTTAAATTGATAAAGTCTGCTAGCCTACCATATGCAGTATAAAAAGTACTTCTATTTATCTGGGCCCTAACAAACGGCCACAAGCTTTTGCTGTCCCCTTCCAACCCTTTCTTTCAAATACTTGGAATACGTGAGCTGGAATTTTGCAGACAAGCCTGGTCTTAATCACTCCAGTGACACTTTATTTGAAGCGTCCTGTCAGGACTGTTTCATAACGTACTCACTGCAATCACTGTGATTATAAATGAAAGCAGTCAGCAGCGCTGCAGACACCCATGTCCATTACGAACTACAGAATAAAGTAATGCCTTTCTGAGTACAGCCCTGATCAAAAGTAAAGTGAGATTAAAGCTAATTGTTTCTTAGTTGGTCCATCACATTGGAGTGGCGCTGACAGCTTGTGTGGATCTCCTCTTAATCACTGCCCTTGTCTAGTACAAATCAGGATTTCATCTCATATCCATACTGTAAGCAATGCTCTCCAACAGGCCATTGAGAACCAGGGCACTGGCTATTGGCTATAATGCCAAGCAGAAGGATCCCATCAATAAGTGAGTTACTGGCACAACTGTTTCATCCATTTTCGAGGAAATCTGATAAAGTTATATGAGGTCTCAGAGACAACCAGTTTGCTACAAATATCCTGGAAATGAGCCCCTGGAAAGAGGCAATATCCAGGCCATTAATGCAGACAGAGCTTAGAACACGCCACACGTGGTATCTTCTTCCCAGAAGCAACTTAGTGAGGTGTGAAGGAGTGGAAAGACAGAAGACTGAGAAACACTGAGCTAAAGTCTTCTGGACGGTATAGTTTCAATTAAGTTACTTTAATAAAGGTGTATGTTGATGTTTGAGGCCACCCAAGACATTCAGAACATGCCTACAAGAGATGAGTATATTCCTAAAGCTGCACCCATCATCCAAGCAGGGCATGATGGGGTGTCATAGCAGACACCAGGCTAATGATGTTCAAGGACACGAACCGCCTCCAGGCTCCAGCACCAAAGTTTGGTGGTCTAATGGGGCATCTAAACCCCATTTCAACCAAGAAAGGTTCACAGAATAGTCAACAGAGCCTGACAAACAGAGGTGACCACATTAGGGGCTGCATGTTGCCTATATGTAGGTAGCCATCTAGTGCCAACTGAGCCTAGTATGCCCAAATCATCCCAAGGCAACTTATGCATATGGTAACTTGGGCTGACGTTACATAATCTCAATGAGAGAACTGCATCTAGCTGGAGGCCAGGCTGGATATTCTACAGCATCCCCAGCAGTGTCACACAGAACTGGGTCAAGTTCCTTACATCCACAGACTGTTATGGGAGCTGGGACCCCTTTTGTTTGTTTGTTCCTCAAACATCAAAACTCCACACAAGCACCCAAATATTGAAATCTGAAACTGAATTTCATCCTATACTTAGTTCTACTAAGAATAACTTTTTTGAAACGCCTTGTTTTACTTTTCCGTATTTATTTTGAATGTTCAACTGCAGTTACATTAGCCTACTCAGATACACTTGCAGGTATATATAAAACAGGTGGTAACACACTGTTGTTATTTACCATGGATTATCAAGGCAGTGTCGTGTGCTTCCCAGAAATACAGCTGACATTTTGCACAAAGAGCTATTTGCACTTCATGCTTTCAGCCAAAAATAAATCTCAAATCACTCCCTCTTTCCTTTACGAGCAGGTAACCTCAGAGGTGCACTGTAGGGTGTTCAAACAGAGTAAACTGCTGTATAAGCACTTTATGTTTACTTATTCCCATTTTACTGCATGCGGCATTTTCTAGAAAAATACATGCTCAACCCATGACACATCATATTTGCTGTAAAAGGTTACTAATAATATCCAGTCTTCCTGGTTGCTAACGCAATGCTTTCAGTTTAAGTAAAAGCAAACTAAAGACAAATCTAGTTTTCAAAAGCAATAGTAGATTTGCACGTTCCATCAAGACCCCCTTAAAAAAAGGATCTTCTTTCCAGTGACATCAAAATTCCAGTCTCTGAAAGCAGGTCACTTTTTTGGCCACTTTGAGGTTAGGAATCAAATGATACATACGCTCAAAGAAACCCCAAATCCTTTAGCATAACAATGTTAAGCATTTACCCTAATGGCAATAAACAGATCATGCTTTCATGGACACTTTTAATGCCTTCTCAATGCTGGAGGCTCTGCTTATGCCATTATAAGAAGCAAAGGCTCAAATTCATCCAGCCTAATGTTGGGTACTTCCCCAAGAAGTACCTCTGGAGGAGTTTTCAGAGCATCACAGAATCATGAAGGTTGGAAAAGACCTCTAAAAGCATCCATTCTCACCATGCCCACTGGCCACGTCCCTCAGTGCCTCATCTCCAGGGTTCTTTAACACCTTCAGGGATGGTGACTTCACCAACACAGCTTAATTTCAGGTGACACCTTCTGATCAAACCCTTTTTAAAAACATCTCTATGCAAAGTCTGATACCAGAGCAAAAGCGTGTGACTACTGCCTCATTTTTCTTCCTTTCTTGTATTTACCTTGACTTGGCAAAAAATGGAAGGTTGTAAATCTTTATGTGTTTAACCTTCCATTTACCATTCAGTCAAACAATGTGCGGCCCCTGCAATCCCTTGTGCTCCTGTGTATTGATTCAGCCATGGATTCACTGCCCTGCACTCTGACTGGGATCACTGAGACAGAGAGTATTTGGCACCTTGCTCACTGCTGCACTGAATACAGGCTGAAATATCACTGCTAAGTCTAAGGCCACTTCACAGATTTAAAATCATTCTGTTTTTCATTAAACTAGGATCATGAACAATGTTGCACCTGTACAAACTTAATGGTAGGGTTAAACCACCTCCAAGGCAAGGCCTTCAGCTGATGGTCTTGTTTGATTGCAGGGGTCTGATAGGAGCTCACCCTCCTGGTTTCTCCTGTAATGAGATCTTTCCTGACACACGCTGCCAAGAAAATCAGACAGCTCCATTTTCAAACCTCAGTCCTTTTCTATGCATGAGGCTTAACCAAACCTTTACACTGTGCAGCAACTATGGCCTGATGTTCTCACCTGCCTGGGTCACACTGAACAGATCCCAGCAGGCTGGAGCCAGAGATGGGACCTTTGCAGTGGAGGAGATTCACAAATCAGAATAATCCAGAAACTGCTCTCAATAGCAATTCTTAGAATCACTGAACCATTCAGGTTGGAAAAGACCACTAAGATACCTAGTCCAACTGTCAACCCATCACCACCATGACCACCATGTCTTCTTTCTTTGTAAGCCCACAGCACCCTCTAAAAACCCAGACATATTCAGGCTGAAGATGCGTATTGTCTTCTGCAATGAAAGAGATGGAGGATAGGGAGGACAGCTGAGGGCAGCTATGAGAACTGACATCACCTGAGCGTGCTTCCATGTGGAAGAAAAACCAGATAAGCATTTTTTTTTCCAATGACAACAGGGTCCACAGCAGAAAACACGCTGAAACAATGAATTCTGTCAAAAACAAACAAACAGCAACAACAAAAAACCATTTAAAACAAATTGTATCCCTGTGGCAGTATACTGTCACTGCTGTCACTCAGCTGCATGGAAATGCCTGAGCAGAACAGCATGGTGAGGTATCCAGTGGGATCGTGACCACTCATCTGGTACATCTTGTGGATACAACAGGACCTGTACACTTCACCCTACCCAAAACCACTTCTCCGGCAGTGTCAGTTGGCACGAACCAGCAGGAAGAGCTGCAGACATTCTGTGACCAATACAAAAAACTGATTTCCTTCCTTCCTGTTTGTTTCCTGATGGCAGTGGACATTTGCACTGCTCTTTCATCAGTACAGGTAGGAAGGATGCTGTTCTCCCTTTGGAGATCTTAGCAAGCCTTGTATAATGTGTACCAATTACTTTATTTTGTTCACCGTAGCAAAATCCAAGAAGATGCAAAAGAAAATTGCTCATAAAGGGCCTTTTTCTGCATCAAGCAAGTATGAGATCTAAGCTTAACCCAGAGACCCACAGCAACAGGTCATCTAGTCCACCTCCATGCTACTGGAAGATTATTTATTTCCTTGGAAATACATTTTCCAATCTTCTGTACTTTTTCATCCTAGGGCAAAGTTTATCAAAGAGAGAATAATACATCTGCAAAAAGCAATTTACATGATCAGTTATTTTCTATATTCCACTTCCTATTATTTCAGCTGTGTGTGCTGGATAAGAAGCTTATATCCTCCCAGACCAGTTTCTCTTTATCCCATATTCAATTCATAATCCTTGGCCTGTGATACCTTAGTTCCTCATTGTCAAAATGATCATGATACCACAAGTATGGCACAAGGCCCCTCTGGCTGGGGGCAGGCAGAAGACAACACTGTTGGAGAAGAATGGATCTCCTTTTTGTTTCTTGCCCAAGATCAGCCAGGAAAATACATGGAAATGGGGATATGGATTTCACAGAATCAAGAATTGTAGGATCGTTTGAGTTGGAAGGAACCCTTAAAGGTCATTGAGCATCATCTGGTCCAATTACCCAGCAGTGAGTAGGGACACTTACAGCTGGTAGTCACACGTGCCTGTCAAAGGCTTACAGGCAAGCAGCTTCCAGTCCATACTATTAAACAAGCCTGTGCTCAATGTTTCTCACTGTAAAACTGTCTGCACAGGTGAGGTGGAACGAAGGGGCAGAAGTGCCTTTGCTCCCCACTGACTATGAAGAATACGAAGGGTGGTTGCCATGGCTCTAGCTTCCTGCATGGTGGACTCTACAAATTGGATGAGATGAATGGCTTCTCCCAGCTCATCACTGTTTTGGTGGTATTTACCACGAGGCTAATAAAAGTTTTGCTGACTATCTTCCATTTGGGGTACTGACATTATACTTCCCTGCAGTGCCAGTGGCCTCTTTTATGCCTGATTGCCTTTAAGTGGTACGAGGCAGAGCAGCAATGCTGGATGGCAGCTGTGCTCACCCATGTTCAGTGGTGTTTGCATGGGTGGAGAGAACGGCCACCCTATTCCTCTTAAGGCTAGAAGGAGTATGTATAATTAATTGGTCAGATTCCTCAGCGCTGTTCTCAACACTTTACATGGGAATAAATCTGCTTGAGTAATGGAAGGGTAGATTAGGCCCATTAATTACACTCCACAGCACCTTTGTGTCACATAAGAGTTTTTTGAGGTCATTTTAAACTGCCATCAATCCCTCCTTGTTTTCAATGTAGATATAAAGCCGGGTAGGCATAAGGGTATGTCAGACTTGACACAGGTACATCTGAGAGCAGCAACAGGCAAAGGCCACCACATAAAAACTGCTCTAACTGCCATCCAGACCTGGTGACTCTCAAGATGGAAACGCACCTCAGAGTGAGATTCTGAGTGGGGAGGAATGATTTCCTACATTGCCACATCTTTTTTATCTGCTAACCACTCGTGTGGGTATAAATTTGCACCAAACCGTATCGCTCCAAGCGCTAGTCAAGAATTAATGAATTAAATTTAGAGGCCTTCACTGATGGACTTCCAGTGGTTTTTGAAGGTAAGCCCCGATAAATCTCAAAGACAAATCTCTGGAAACCACGGTGCCCCTTGATCTGAAAATATCTGCCTCCAAGTCTGATTTGATGAAGTTGAATGGATACAGATAATTTTTCGTCCATTTCTAAAGCTACAGCATAAAACAAACATGTTCCCACAGATTTTTCATCAAATATTACAACAGCACTAGCTCACCAGCATAGAAAAAGCTCCGCCAGGGCTTCTGAGGGCTTCTCAAACCAAGTCCAGGCAGACAAAAAGTGCAATAGAATAGCCACAAACTTCTCCCAGAATGACAACTGGAGTTGGGCTTGAACATCCTTATAAGTCCCTCCCAACTGAGGATATTCTGTTGTTCTACAATTCTTTGAACTGTGGCCAAGACATTAAGGGCTCAATGTACCCCCAAAGCCTTAAGGAAGTCAGAGAAAGCTTAATGACTACACGTCACGAAACTACAGCTACTTTTGAGCTAAGGGGAAATGTTTTCAAGCTGAAAGAGGTAGATACAGGTTAGACATAAGGAAAAAGTCTTCCACAGTGAGGGTGGTGAGGCACTGGAACAGTTTGCCCAGAAATGTATCGATATCCCGTCCCTGGAGACTTTCAAAGCGAGGATGGATCAGGCCCCGGGCAACTTGATTTAGCTGTGCATGTCCCTGTTCACTGCAAGGGAGTCCGACTATATGAACTTTAAAGGTCCCTTCCAACTCCAAAGATTGTACGATTCTCTGATTCTGAGTACAAAGAGAAATGTTCTGCACTGGAAGAATGAAGTTCAACAAAAAGGTAATTCCCATTCAAACACAGCAGAATACATCTGGGGAAAGGTAAGTCATGGAGAATCAGAAGAAGAAAAGCAGAGCTGGCAGCAGAACAACAGACAAAAAAAGCCAGTGATAATGGCTACACGAAGGAACGACTTCCCTGGAGCCAGTGTATTACACCAACGTAAAAGCAATATGAGGGTAGGCCCAGAGACTAGGAAATTAAATCAGTCAAGAAATAATAATTATTGGATTCTTTTATTTAAACAAGGAGGGGAGCAATTTCCTTTAAAATGTTATTTTCTGGACTGTTTCTCAGGCTTGAGCGTGAAAAAAGATGTCTCCTTTCTGAAGATATTCAAAGCTCGCCTGAATGCTTTCCTATGCAACCTACTGGAGGGAACTGCTTTAGCAGTTGGACTGGATAACCTCCAGAGGTCCCTTCCACCCCCCACAATTCTGTGATGATGTGATTTAGTGAATTTTGGGGCCTGTGGAAGATCTGATTTTTCATTTTGCAAGTACAGATTCCTGGGAGGGCAAAACATAGGCAGAGCTGCCTCTCAGCTGGGAGGGTTACGATTTTTATTAGTAATTTGGCATTCTGGAATCTCCTGCCTTCAAAGCAGTGGGCAGGGGAGGTTGATGGTGCCAGTTACATATCCAAAAGTAGGGTCACCCTACACCTGCAAATAGCAGGGAGGGCAGAGAGATGCTGATGTGCATTCTTTGTTGTTGTCCTAAAACGTGCCCCATTTGCTGTGCCATCATCTCCTCCTGCCTGCCAGCAGTGGCCTTGGTCCTCAGCCCATCCCCTGCATTTCTCGGTTCTTGTTTAAGCCCCAGGGAACAAGATACCCTTGATCTTTTGCAAGGAAGGGAAGGCAATGCATGTCCCTTCCTCCCAGAGAGGATCTCTACAGAATAAAGCTAGCTCTGAGCTGTGCTTTGCAGAGAAGTACTAAAAAAAAAAACACACACAAAACAAACAAACAAACAAACAACAAACATAAATAAAGCACTTTGTGGAGGACTGGCTGCCCGCACTCTTCAAATCAAGTCTGTGTTCCACCACACGATCAAAGCAAACTGTTCTTTCCAGACACGATGACCTCATCCTCAACAAGCTTCTTCTTGTGTCAGGAAATACAAAAAGTATTTTGCTGATGTGGAAATTTGAAAGTGATTTTATTTATTAATTGCATTCTGTGCGCCTGGCTGAAATCTCAGCCACTGAGGCCACTCAAAAGCTTTTTTTTTAAATGCAAGATGGACATAAAACTGGAAAGCAATGAGAAAGCCAACGGTGTGAGTTGACCATAAGAGCACTTTTAAGAGTTTATGCTCACTGCCAGTCTGCTAAAGAGAGGAATGAGAGCTAGGCAGACAGCCTGTTTGGGGAGCTAAAAATTGCATCTGCTGTAGTAAATAAAGACAAGTCAAGACCTGTTCTGCAGCCCTGAGGGAAGCAGCCACCTCCTGGCCCCATCTGCCTGGGGCAGGACTGCTTAGTGCTGCTGCCCACCAAGGCTGCCCCACAAGTGCCTCAGCACAGCTGGGACAGCAGTCAAGGAATGCGCTAACCAAGACAAAGAAGACCCGGCCAGTTCATAGATACAGCCACCTGCCTGGTTTTCAAACACAGAGACATCAGCAGGCGTTTAGTTATTACTGAGGCTCCCAGAAATGGGATAGCATCTCAGCTGAATGAGGGATAAGAGGTTACAGAAGAGAAGGGACCGGGAAGTCCGCCTGGAAGAAACAGCCATAGGAAGGAGTTTGTAGCGCAAGGATGACTTTAGCTTTTCAGCAGCTGCTACAAATGATGGTGCCTCCATTCCTAAAGACAAATATAAGGGTGTTTTTCATCTCCACAAAAATTCAGAATGGAAAATATCAATATCTTTAAACGGTATACTTCAGTCAGAGCCCTAAAATCAATTAGCACGTACTCATTTCCTGAGAAGATTGGACTACGATCCACTTGCCTTGCAAGTACTAACTGGGGAAACACACACTGTGCATGGAAAAGATCAATTCCAGTCACTTTTAAATATCATACACTTCCTAAGAAGAGTAACTCTGTCATGACAACCTGATTGTTTCTCATATCGCTTCTAACAAGCTATTTCTAGAGGCATCTGTTAGAATGAACTGCTCACTGGTGGGGAGAAATAATCAATGTTTTTAACTGACCATTTTAACAAAAGCATAATATGTGATGAGTAATTAATAACGCATTGAATTTGTACCACTTGGTCTATTTTAACATTAAAACCTTGCCTCAGTGCATGCAAGGAGGAACTCTGTTGTCATTCCCCTTTCAATGACATCCAGACAACAGTGATGTTAATAAAAAGAGACAGATTGGGCTGTACCTACCTTTGCACACTCTTGTCCAACTAAATTTGGCTCATTGTCTTCTAGGTTTTTAATAACTACTCTGCTATTAGGGTGAACTTAAACACTGTCAAAACCCTACTTATGTAATTAGCCAAGCACAGACAGTACAAAAACAGGCAGTATTTTATTCTACTGATTCCTGCTATATAAATGTATATACATATTTCAAAATTCAGGTCCTCTTCAATCACCAGACTAATCTATCTCAGCAGACATTTCATTAGCATCATCTTCACAAACGAAATATATAAAAACATGAACACTCACAGACGTATACAGTGAGTCCTATTATGGAATCATAAAGGTTGGAATAAAATGAAGGAATAATATTAAGGTTGGATAATATTAAAAATACTGTTTCAGCACTTCATATCACACAGTTAAGGTATTGGACCTGAAAAGACAAGTACTACAAAAAGCATAAAGCTGGCTTCCAAGGGGCAGGTTTTTTCAACATTGTATTAGCATTTTTTCTCCTCCATATTTCTAATAAATCTCCCATCTGTGAAGGTGAATAGGATGTAGTTTCATATTTCCTTATGCACGTTCCTGTGGAACAGCACTAGCGTTAAGAGACGTTACTGCTCTGTGACACATCCCAGTGGCTCATTATTGGTCAAGAAGCAGTAGCTTAACATTCTACTAAAACCCACACCAAAGGCCAACACTTGTAATAAGACACCATAAAATCAGTATGTGTTATTTTTCTGGGGAATCCTTGCTTCATAAGTGGAAAGAGAGCACTGGCCCAGTTTTTGTTTTCAGCCTCCTTTGAACTGTATCAGAAGTAGAAGACGTACAGTAATTCTTATTAGGATTTTAGCTATTAATACTTAAAAATACCTACCTTTCCATGGATAGATGATTCAAGGAAAACACTGGCAGATTTTAGTACTTATTCAGCATAGACACCAAATGGTACCTTTAAAACAGGAACTGAACACACTTGTCCCCCTAATACAAGATGCTTGCTCAGATTTAGTCACCAAGTGCCAAGATTCAGCTCTTCAGAATAAACAACTGAGCCTATGGCAGGATGCACAAACTCATAAATCTGTAGTGACATTAGGAAGCAGATTACTTTTTAGGACAACATTTGGAAAGCAGTTTTTCCTCCCATCTATTCCCAGGTGCATTTCCCTCACCTCTCATGAACAAAGCACCCTTATACCTCCAAGTCCGGAATGGGCACTACTTAATCTGCCATACAGTGATGTTTTTGAAACCCAGTTTTTGATGGTCCATCAAAAATATCCTGAATTTAATTTCCTCAGATTTTTTAGCTCCATTCTCTAGTGTTCCACACAAGAGTGGCTGGTGGTTCAACTAGATGATCACAGTGGTCTTCACAACCTCAATGATTTCACTTAGGACTAGAAGGAATGGCCTCAACATAGTCCAGGGGAGATTCAGGCTGGGCATTAGAAAAAATTTCTTCTCCAAAAGAGTGGTCAGGTGATGAAAAGGGCTGCCCAGGGAGGTGATGGAGTCACTATTCCTGGAGGTGTTCTAGAAACATTTAGATGTTATACTAAGGGGTATGGTTTAGTGAGGAAACATTGGTGGTAGGTGGATGGTTGCACTAGCTGATCTCAGTGGTCTTCTCCAGCCTCAGTGATTCTATGATATATGCCCAATACGATACACAATAATTGTTTCTGTGGGCCCTGATAAAACACACCATTTTAAAAGTCTTGAGTCTTAGACAAAAAGTTTGTCTTTAACTCCAAACAAACCTACAGATGGATGCAGGCTTTCCATCTCTGCTAGGAGCCATCAGAGGCAACTGGACTAATTCATTGCTGGTGTCAGGATTCATCATTTTGATTCTTCACGTGATGCCATCTGTTTCTGGTGGGCCTTTCATTCCTTTTAAGGGCGTTTAATACTTGAGCAGATACAGCCAGATGTTTGCTCAAAAGCATCAGCTACCTGACTGCTTTGCTTCCTGGACAGTGTTCAAGCAAGGATGGATAATGGAGTACACAAACAGCAGAAACTGCCCAGGGACTCACAGACTATGTCAGTAGCTGGCATGAAAAATATGAAGGGAGAAGCTGGGAAAGTGCTGTGGTTTGGCTGCTTTCCTTTGTGGTCTGGATTCTCTGGTATCACACTAAATGTACCATAAGCATACATCAGTGGAAGCAAAAAGGATGGTAATACGCTGACAGTTGTTTTGACTCTATTTTGCCTGGGTCCTGAAAGGTGCTTATTCATGCATTCCAGGCTGCTCTTCCACAAAGCTGCACGTGATTGAGGAGGAAAATTCACCTCACTTAAACCGAAGTCCAAGCTGATGAGACTGACTCAAGTGACACCTCGTGCTAACATTTCCTTGGGGTTCAAACTCCTTCTGTACCCTCACTCTCAATCCAGTCCCCATCTCCACCAGTGCAATTATTACCATGGCTCCTGCAGCTTCTCAACACATCCCCCCTGCTGCTGTACCTTGCATGCACCCTGCTCACTGCTTTGAGCATTTTGCCTGTCCTGATGCTTACCATTCCTGACACGCGTATTCCTGCTTGTTTGCCTAGTGGCCTTCACAGCTGATGTCACTGGCACATAAGTGAATGTTTCTGGAATGGTGAGAGCTGCTGACAGCAGGTAAGGTGAGCAGCAGCACCCAGGACACAGACAGAAAGAGAGGTGATGCTTGTGCAAGGCTTGGGAAAACCTGAACTTCTCTTTGGATTTGCCGTGGATTGATATTTGCATGCAAAGTGCTGTTCTCCCCCAGGTACAACCACTGTGTCTTATCCCTTCTTCCTTTCCTTTTGTATGAAGAGGAACTGATGGGCCAAATGTCATCTCAGTGAGAATATCTGCTCAGTGGCTGAAGGACAATTTGCAAAGCCTGAGGGTACAGACCTATGTGGTGCTTTGAATGTTGAAAAAATAAAAAGAAGTCATAACTTCAGCTTGTAACATACTCTTCCCAAACTTGCTTTAATATTCAACAAGCAGATGTAGCCTAGTGTTTCCTATTAGGAGGCACACAATATTCTACAATCCCAGTTCATTCATATTAATCGTCAGCTGTACAACTGCAGTATAACTACATTCCCCTCCAAGGAGAGTAATCTTTATTCACAGAGTAGAAGTCTTTGGTGGCCCCCATGAATTAGAGCATGTTTGTCATTAAACACAAAAATAATTACTTGATTCAGGGCAGCAAGTGTGGCCGCAACTCTTGAGTTGTACATTTCTCTAGAGAGAGACAGTAAAAATTGTTGAAAACGTGACTTGTGTAAAATTTGAAAAGAAAATAAGGAAATAACTGGAAATGTGCTGTCACAGGTCATCAGTGCTCCATTTTCATTCATTTACTGACACAAGAAATTTTAATGAATGAGGCCTAATTCCTTTGGGGCAAAGCAACTATAATCGCCCTGTAAAAAGCTTTATGGTCCTGAAAACCCTTGTGTAATGCCTCATGCCTCCTAAAAAGGCCAGAATCTTGACGTAGTTTCCATCAGCGACAGTCCCTTCATTTCAGGTAGAAATACAAGGCTCATCCAAAGACCTTTTTTGACCATCCTAGTACACTTCTGCTGTCTGAGCTCTTGAAGTGCAGAATAGTTATCCACATTTTCTTAGGCCTGTTAGATGCGTAGTTATTCTGCTATTACTTGTGATTTTACCACCAGGGACAGTGATAGTTCTCTATACCCATTTCACTTAAATAGAAAAATCAGACATTACCATAAACTTCTTTCAAGTCTGGCTGTGATCTGCTCATCATCTACTGTGATGGAGATATATCAGTATTGGATGAGACAGGACTTTATGGCTACTCCTACACTAATAAATTAAATGTGCCCAGAAACATTTCCTCATGCTGAGTACAATTGAGAGAGATCATCTTGCTCCGTATTATTAAGCATCATCATACCCTGTGCTGACCAAAGCCTCTCAGCTCAGGCAGTCCCTGAACTGTGAGCATCCAGGTACATCTGTATGATGGGCTGAAGGATTCCTATACAGTGCATTTATAGTCTGCCTACGCAGTGTTCACATACATCACATTTTGTGTTCCTCAATTAGAGATTATGGTGCTGACATGATAATACTCTGCAAATCACTCTAAGAAAGAGCTTCGTATAGAAACAAAGCTTCCATGATGAAGTTAACACTATCCAGCTAGCAGCCTTGCCTTACACATTTATACACTATACATCACACCTACCCCTCTTCTGAAGTTTTTGTTCTGTTTGACTGCAGAATCACAAAACCAAGGGCAACAAAGCTATCGAAGCAAAGATGAAGCAAAGCAAATTAATCAGAATTATTTATCACACGCCTTTGCTTCATTCTTTAATATTAAATAAATAAACAAAGAAATAAAAACAATCTGGATAGATACAAAATTGCAGGTACACCCAGAAAGTGATTTTGCCTAACAGTAGGATTACAACCACAATAATTATTAGATAGGTCCATGGCATCCAGCCCCTCCTAGTTGGTTCTTGGGGACTGCTACTTACGAAGATGATCTGGGATAGGAAATCACCAAGCAATTCTCACTGGCTAAGCATCACCCATACCTTTAATCACTTCTCTTCCCTGCTCAAACCATCCCTACTCAAATCTACTCCTGGCACATCCATCAGGACGGGATACATGCTAACCGGCCTTTCCTCCTACTCATCCTTCTCAGTCTAGGATATTTGTTCCCTTCCAGGTTACACTGGTGATGCTCAGAACAATCTCTCAATGGCAGGAAGGAAGACTTCTGTGGAAGGACACCCTGAAGTCAAAAATACTAAGAAATTAACATTTGTTTGCATTCCCTGGACCTTGGTTTCATACTCTCTTGCCTTGCTGAAGAGACCTGACACTGCAGAGACCACTCTGTCAGAACTGCTTTGGTGATATGCCATTTTATCAGCAGACTTTGGATGTTAAAGAATGAAATGGTGGTTAATGAGACCTGCTGAGATAACGTGGCATTTGCTCGGTTTAAGGATCTACAGATTTTAATCTGATGGATGCTTAACACCACTTTCTTAGAATACCTCTTCAAGGAACCATCCCATACTGACTTCAGTAAAAGAATGCAGGGAAGGAAAAACTTCCACTTTCCAAGAATGTGACATTTCTGTTTTTCTGTGTATCACAGTCATAGGCCGTGTCAAAACAGAAAAGGCTTCCACAGATGTGATAGTGGTATAAAAGGACAGGCTCCAGGGCATCCAGTTTTTTCTTTAAAGACAAGTTTCTGTTGGGTTTAACTAGAGCAAGCCACTTCAATTCTCATCCAAATCCTGCTGAGCAGCTCTGCTGACAAACACTCAAATTACCATGGGAAAACAGGACTGGAAGGTCCTCTCAGGTCACCAAGTCAAGGCCCCTACTAACATGGGCTGTTGAATTGCTTCCTTCAGAAATTAACCAAGTTCCATCTCATAGGCTGCTGGTTTGAGGCTAGTTGTCTTGCAGAAAAGTCTTCCTAGACAACCTTACTGCACTGATAGTCTGAAGCCTCCTTTTCTAAGGGCACCTATGGGTGATGTATCCTCCTCTGATTACATAGAGCTCTTTCTTGTTACCTACACAGTTCTCCCTGCCTACTTCTGCATTCCCCTCATCTAATTAAAATTTCTTTGCTTTTTCCAGTTTGGCTTAATCTCTCATGAGCATCAGTCACTAAAGGAATACACTACACATCCAGTACTGCAGAGCACTGCACAACAGCATTGATACTCTCTTTTCTCCTCTGTAATTACCTTTCCTGATGCATATTAGAATCTCATTTAGCTCTCTAATGGGTGCAGTATGTTGTTGGCTCGGTGATAAAAACATGTGGGTGTCTACAGCTGAGTTAGTGGGACAGAAATAAGCATTTTTGAGATCTATTTAACCTGACAGCTTAGACTTACCTTTGGGTAGGATATTTTATGACTTCATGGACTCTGACCAGATCTGACTGCAAAGATAGGTCTGTGTGGTCATCTTAGATGTGGATGCTCACAGTGACTGATAGGTATATCTCTATATCCTCACAAAGGTTCCCTGTTGATAGCTTACTTAAAAGGATAGATGTGGCACTGAGAGACACGGTTAGTGGGCATGGTTGAGATGGGCTGATGGTTGGACTTGATGATGTTAGTGGTCTATTCAACCCTAATGATTCTATGAAAGCACAAATACTTGAACAGGGTGGAGTGTGTGACCTTACGCTTTATGTTTCACAATTAATTCAATGATGACAGTTAGGCAGTTCTTCCTGCAGGATAGCTGGGCACCCTAGAAATTTGTGATGCTTTCTATCTTTGTGTTCCCAGATAAGGTTCTCAGTACTTTTCTGGGTTAAAAACTTTACTATTGGACAAAAGGAATGCCCATGACCAATGATAAAGAACACTTCCAACCTCTTCTTTCTACTTTCATCCCAGTAAAAGCCTGACCATCTTCTCTTGTGACAGACCATCCACCCTGGCATGCTTATAACTCAAAGCATAGACTTTACCTTTTACCATGCTGGAAGAAGCTGGTAGAAATCTCACTTTATGCATGCAGCAGGGACAAGAATGAAGGGGCAGCTTGGCCAGCACACATCAGACGCACGCAAAGAGGTTGGAAGGTTGTTCCTTCTGTGATTGGAGTGTCAACTTTATTCATGCACGTCATTAGTGCAGCAGCAGTCCCCACTGCGGGTGGTTGCCCCCTGAGAAGCAGCTTCTGTCACCCTCAGCTCTGACGCTGGCTGACCCAGCAGAGCAGGGCAGTAAGGACTGCCTTGTTACGCAAACTCCTCTCTGCCTTTTTAATAACTCCTCTCTGTTATTTTCCTTATTAAACTCAGGAACACAAATGTACACAGGAAATACGTTAAGTCTAAACTGTAATCATAATTAGTCAGTTAGTAATTTTAGAAGTCCTTACACATGAGAGAGAGCCTATTTTATCATTCGTCTGGCTTGGCTTTCCCTTCCAGAGTAGCTTCCATGACTCTAAAAATGCTGCCAGATGCTAGCAGCACAGTATTGCTGTGCAGAAGGCAGTAACACAGCTCGTCATTTCCCAACTATGCAGTAAGGTTTAGTTCTCTGAGGATGACTCAAATATCAGCTGACCAGCAGTGCACATACTTTCACATGGCAGTGGCACAGTGCAAGACATTTTCAGGATGTATGAATACCAACCAAAGACGTAAGAATTACTAAAATTCCTTTCAGCAGCTTGACTGCTCTATAACATGAAGTTGCCCAGGGCACTTACTAATTTTCCATGCTTTTCTTCCACCATTTCTTTGAATTTATGTTAGTGAGGCTCGATAAGACCTGCAGCCCAAAGCACCGAGCATATCACAGAATCACAGTGCTTGTAACTCTTCCCAACCTAGTCTGCAGCCAGAGCTTGTCTTCTTATTTTAAAGAGTTATTAGTGCTTTTCAGCTAGCTGAGCTTTTGCCTTCATGCTCTTCAAATGAATGAGTTTGTCAATTCAGTCCACTCTCACTGAAGAAACCAAGACCTTTGCTAATGTTGTGGGAGAAAAGAATCTTATTTCTACCTGCTAATTAACAACACAAAATCTCCATGTGCTTGGCATGGAACGAGCCTCATGATTCAGAACCTGTTGTTCTTTTCCCGTTTGCCTGGTACTATCACACCTATGGATCATTTTCTTCTTATTTTTGTCACCCTAAGAGCTCTACATACAACAATCACTCCTATTCCCCAGTCTTTGCTGCATGCATACAGAACTGATGGCTGAAAAGCGTGAAGCTGGAACTTTTGCTTTCAGCTGACCAGTAACCTCAGATTACTCATGCTGACAGAGGTCTTCAGTATCTGATTGTACATCTGGAACAGTCTTTTCCGAGCACAGGTGTTTAATTTTATATGGATACTGTTCGTACAACCTCTTCTGCATTGGATTTTATATTTAACAATCCCTATGCAATCTCATGAGTCTTAAGATCTAAGGGAATAAGATCTTGCACATTCACTGAGTAACCCCATTAATATTTCAAATGAGAACGGATTTCCCCCAAGTTTCCCCAGGTATTACTTTCAGACTTCAATATAAACACGGAATCAATTGACAAACAGTGGGAAGAGCTTAGTTTTCTGAATTTAAGGCTGTACTCCTTGGAAAAATTTGCAGAAAGTCATAACTTGTCCCACATCACCTAATCCAGAAAGATAGCTCAAGGAAAACCATGGTAGAAAGTTAAAGTCAAGGCAAAAAGAAATCCTGCCACCTTCTGAGTAATCATAGCTTAATCTTTTGATTTATACAAATGTCTACAAACTGTAGCTTTCTCCTGAAATCAAAAACTTATTAAAATTTAAATTAACACACACACACACACACACACACACAAAAAAAGTGTTTCTTTCATAATCTCCTTCAAGGAGTTTTCTATCCTAGTAACTGAAAAGCAAAACACCGGGTACTTAAAAGCAAAACAACCACTAAAAGCAGTCCGTAGCAAAGCCCAACATTTTTATGGCCGCATCCACTATTAAACAACTCACTGCATAAACAGTAAGCCCATTAGAGCCTCAATGTCAAAGATGCTCTGTAAGCTGAACGGGCAAAACATTTCCACAATGACTGCAAGCCAGCAAAGCGCTCCGTAAGATGTCAACAGGGAAATACAATTCAGCCTTAATAGGTTCAGAGCTTATGTAAGCCAAGCTTATGGGATGGTCTATTAAAAAAAAAAAAGCAATGAGCAAGTGACTTAACTGTAAACATAACCTGCAGCTTCCTAGAACACGCCAGCTAAACACATCCGAAACTCCTCTCAAAGACACTGTGCTAGCTGTAAGGCTCACCTGTTCTGGACCAGAAATGAACAGAAATAAAAATATCTCCCACTACAGTGACAGTTAAGGCGATATTCACTCCTGAAAAGAGATCTCAAATCTCTTAAGTGCCACCAATGCCTTAAGGAATGAAATCATTATAACAAGCCTATGCGTACAGTCAACAAAGTACAGTTGGAAAGAGCACCATAGTGAGATAGCAAAGGAACAAACAGAGAAGGAATGCTCACCTTTATCCAAAGACATAGGCTTGCAATGAAAACCTCCACAAAGGAGGGATCTCCAGAAAGAGATCCTTCCCCAGTGTTAATCAGCCCTTAAATGGGGTATAGGAGGGGTGGAACCAGGTTCTGGTCACACAGGTGAATTGCCTTCACCTGTGATCCCGTGGATGACCCAGTCCTTGCCTCAGGTGATCAATCAGTGGTTCAGGCTGTGACTCAGCAGTTCCCATACACAGTGTGACTTTTTTTTCCCTCTAAAACATTACCTGTCCTTCTGCAAAAACATTAAGGCTCCATCCCAATTATCAGTGCAATGACACCCCTTTTGGACTTGGGTTATGAACAAATGTCTCTGGATGAGACCTTGGTTCAGCAAAAACTAAAACCTTAAAGCAACACAAGTTTTGCACTTTCTGGATAAAAGCACATCCATTTTCCACACATCCAGCAGGAAGGGGAGAAGAAATCATCTGGACAACTCACCACCAGGTTTCCTATCACCATGACCAACAGGAAGACGAGAAGGCACAGGGGCTGCCCAGCTACTTCCATGCAGTCCCACATGGTCTCGATCCACTCCCCGCACAGGATTCGGAAGATGATGAGGAACGAATGGAAGAAATCATTCATGTGCCACCGTGGCAAATTGCCAGTTGTGCTTATCTTCTTAACATTGTCCAGGTAGCTTTTCCCAAAAAGCTGCATTCCTACCACAGCGAAAATAAAGACGATGATTGCCAGCACAAGGGTGAGGTTCCCAAGGGCACCCACAGAATTACCGATGATTTTAATGAGCGTATTTAAGGTCGGCCACGACTTGGCCAGTTTGAAGACCCGCAGCTGTGAACAAAACACAGATGACAGTGTCAGTTCATAGAAGCAACAGACATTTCGGCTGATGAACTGTTAAAGTGGGTGCAATGTGGAATGCCACAGTATGAGGGGATTTTAGCCACACTTCCCGTGAACCACACTATGTCTATTAATAAAACATCACTTGTTCTTCCTGGGTGAGAATGAAGCATTCATGGGCTGTGCTCTGCCTTATTAGACAGATGTGCTTTTCGAGGCTCGAATCCCTGATATCACTGGGAGGAATGGAAGGAGGAAGTCTCATGTCTCAGTATTTTCCTTTAGGTTATTTTTCCTCCTCAAATTAAACAGCCTGACAAGCATCTGCAGGGAAAGAGTTTAGAGTTTGATTCTGCAAGTGGAGAAGCATTTGTTCTGTGTTTCATTGCAAGCCCCAGCCTGATGCTGGTAGCTGATAGCTCCCAGGGTGAAAGCCACCTCTGGACCAAGGATCACGCAGGCTGGGCACAGCCCATGTCCCACCAAAGACCTGTTCTAAGGATGTAAATGGTTCCTAGCCCTTGTGCTGTGTTTTCAGCTGAAGGTTTAATTTCAACCCCACTGCAGAGACATTGCTCAGAATATGACAGGAGGCCCTCAGGATCCAGCAGCGGCAGTGAAAAATTTGCATTTTTGAGCAGCAAAAAGAATTTCAGAAAGGGGAAGGAAAAAAGAAAAAAAGAAAAAAAAAAAAAAAAAAAGGAAAAAAAAAAGCCTTCCTCTAAATGTAGCCATAAGGGCTTGTTTTCCTGGTCTTTCAAGTTCTGAAGCCACATCATGGCCAGAATGATTAGCATGGACATCCTGGTACATGAAGTGCAACACAAATGTCAGGCTGGCAAGGAAACGACTTTTCTGTTCCAATATGCCGACAGTCTCTCATTAATCGAATGCCACTATCCCATGCATAACAAAGGAACTGACAGCTAAGGAGTTCCGTGAAAGACAGATGCTGTGTTATGCTGATCAGCTCGAGAAAAAAAAAAGAAATCAGCTCTGTGAATAATTCAAAGACTTTCTCTTTTGACAACATTTAAAAGAATGGTGACATGTTTATAATATAATTTAGGAATAACAACTTCCAAAAAGACATGTTACTAGCTCTTGCATTTTTTTGGGGCCATCACTTATCTGCTGGTTGTTCTAACAGGTGTACAGGTATAAAAAAAGCAGATTTTTATTACAAATTGCATCTCAGACATCTGAAGTGTGCCTCGAGTACCTGGCACGGCTAGAAGGAATCAAATTATGTTCTCATTTACCCTGATGTAAATCTGGAACAATTCCATTTATCCCACAGCTCATATAATTAGTGTCACCTACTGTTCACTGGTTTGCAGCAGTTAAAATCTTTATTACTGGATGCATTTTTTAAGAAAATACGTCGCGTTCATCTCAGAGCTTATACTTAATGCAAGGAGAGGGGTAAGAGCAGAATGAGACCATTACCAATCGAAAGGAGCGTAACACAGACAGGTTCCCCATGCTGGATAAACCCAGTTCCATCAGGCTCAGTATAACAATGATGCTGTCAAAAATGTTCCAGCCCTGCTGAAAATAGTAGTAGGGGTCAAGGGCAATTACTTTGAAGATCATTTCTGCCGTAAAAATCCCAGTGAAGACCTGCAGAAAGAAAACACAAAGTGAAAACAGCCTTCCACGCATCCCTCCTTTATCGCAGAGTCTCCACAGACACAGGTGAGCACAGCAGAAAGCCAAAACCACGTTGTGAGCAAATACGTCATCTTTCACGGTTGATTTTTTATCACTGCTACAGCTCCAGCTTTGTCTGGTCTCTTCGCAGCGATGCTCGGAGATGTCTGGGTTCAGCCCTTGATGGGGACAGACACTTACATCGCCTTCTGTCGCCCGCATATTCTCAGTGGTAGAAAAGAAAGCGTAAAGGTGCCTTTTATAAAGGTTAAATCTATTTCAGTGGAGAAACCTGAATGAATGGAGTGGGAGTTTTAAAGGGATATCTGGACTGCAGCGTACCAGCTGTATTATCTGTTGTTGTTTTGCTATTACTGTCAATACCAGTTCAAGCCTCCGGCCATTCTGAGTTCTTTTCCTGGCACCAAAGGCAATTAGAGACCCTAATTTGAACCCTCTTATTTTTATTTTTATTTTTTTTTTACACATACTTCCAGCAGATTTCTTCTCGCAGCATCTTGAAGACGCATTGCTTATTTATGACACAGTTCAAATGTCACAGAGTGGAGCTTTTAATTGGAACATATTTCTTTAGAACAACATATAAATATTGCCTAAGAGGCATGGGAAGAAGACATAGGAAGTCTGCTGACAGCAAATTCAGTCTTAACCCATTCCTGCAAAGCATCTGGGAGAATCAGATCTGATCCTTTCAGATGCACTCCTTAAGTATCAGGATAAATATGACAGCTTAAAATGAGATAATGTGAGCATCATGTTGTACTCACACGGTTTCATTTCCATTCTAAGTACCTGCTCAAGTGCATAGAGCTTCATGCTCTGAAAAGTTCTCTGCTGCACTTCCATATCAAAACACATGGTTTTCTACACAGCAGTCAATATCAGTGCACTGTGTAGGCCAAGAAGAGGGGACACCAGAACTGATATAGCAGTAACAAACACTCAAGGAGAAATGTTTTCCTTCCTGTTAAGTTAAATGTCTGCAGCTATCTCAGCAAAAGCGATCAGCTCTAAGCAAGAAATAAGAGAAACTCACCACACTGTGGAAGGGAAAATTAAGGCTCTATAATTAAGGTGTAAAGGAATTAAAAAAAAAAAAAAAAAGAAAAAAAAAAAAAAGATCATAGCTTGCAATTGAAGAAAGTTTGACTTTACCCTGTAATGCTTCAGGACTGAATAGACTCTTCCAAATAGCCATTTCTCTTTATCAGGGAAAGAGTACTTCAGACTGTCAGTGTGAACTGCCATTCTACCAGTGCCCCATACCAACACAGTGGTCCACCTCTGTTTCCTAACTGACACACCATTTCTGAGTTGGAGATACCAGAGCTTCCCACCTGAATGCCCCAGTTTCCCTAAGGACAGCAAACCAACCCAAACTAGATGGCTGAGAAATCATATCCAGAGGACTGCCTGCAAACCCACACCATCACGCTGCCTACATTGTGTAACTGCCTTGCAGAGAAATGACTCAGGAGGATTGCTTCCTTTGCTTGAATCTTTTTTCATCAATAGCCTTCTGAGAAGGAAGTGTCATAGCAAGATAGAAAAAATGTCTGAACCATCTTATAGGCATCAGGAGCCGTGTACGTGCACCAGTGACAAACTTCAAATGGGAGTCATCAAATTGCCGGCACCTGGTACCCAGCTGTTGGGCTTATACGAGGAGCTGGATGCTGCAGTGATAAAGGCTGGAAAGCAAAAGAGTGACTATGGACTCAAGTTGCACCAGATGAGATTGAGGTTGGACATTAGAAAAAAAATCTTGCCCAAAAGACTTGGTAAGGCGCTGGAAAGCGCTGCTCAGGGATGCGGGTGGAGTCATTGACCCTGGTGGTGCTCAAGAAGCATTTAGATGTTGTGTTAAGGGACATGGCTTAGTAGGGAAAGTCTGATCATAGGTGGACAGTTGGACTGGATGACCTTGGAGGTCTTTTACAACCTTGGTGATCCTATGATTCTGTGTACTCGCCGTCCTACTGGTTGTGACTGTGAACGTGCCAGTGGGGAGGTGGAAGATTTCCAATTAATTAAATAAATAAATGAATTCTCCACCTACTCCACAGTGGTGCCTCCATTTCTAAAGAAAAACAGAAATTGAGAAAATCTCTCTTTATCTGCATTATATCATCAAGCTGTACGTGTGCTGGTCAGGCCTTGCGATGGCATTTAGAAATGTTGGTTGCTGTAAGTGATAAACTAGAAGCAAGTGCCACGCAGTTGGTCGATAGAGATGGCACCATCAGAGTGGGAGATCTCCAACACCTAGCAGGCAGACTACTCTCACAGATAGCAAATCCATATCCCACCCTCATTTCTTTCAGAAACATTTATTTGGAGGAAAAAATGCCAAAGATGTGCCCTTTTTAATATCTTCCCCCACCTAATGCTGGTGTAATCATTCAGAGAGGGTTAGATGGGATGGCAGGAGCTCAGAGCTCAGTGTGGGCGCAGAGGAGGCTCTGGCAGTTGGTGGCTTAGGGGAAGCAGGCACCTGGCAGCCTGCCCTGGAGCTGGGGCTGCCATCCCTTACACGGCAAATTGCAAAAAAAACACACTCAATTTTCATTACAAATGACTTTGCAAAATCCTCCACAGGATGGAATTACCTTCTCTGACCTGCTCTAGTCACAACCATTCCTTTTATGTGAGGGTTTTGGAAATTTGGGGGGGGGGGGGAGAGCCTCTCACCCATCCTGGTATCTGAGGGGAAGGGCAGCCCAGGGCCAGCAGCCTACTCCAAAAAATAAGCAGCAGGCTGTTTCACTTATTTTACACTTTAACACAGATCAAAATAGCTTCAGGCAGTGCTGAGAAGCTCAGGGTGAAGCACACCATCTTTTGCAAAATTTTGCAATATTCAACAAAATTTCCTTTGCAGTTTCCCCCCCTCTCTACCACCCTTTACTCGTCGTCTCCATTTCCATCAGCCTTGTTGGGAACCCTGTGGGCAGGAGGGCTGCCAGGGGCTGGAGATTTGCTGCCCGTGGTCTGGCAAAGAGAGAAGCTGCTCTGTCAAAAGCAGAGCAAGGGACAGACGCATTTACCAGCCAGAGGGCGGGACGGCAGCATTGCCACCTGCTGTCACAGATGCTGGGTCCAAAGGATTTTTTCTTTTTTTCGTCTGAGGAGTCATCTGAGAAGGCCACAAATGGTTGAGCAACATCCCCACAACGTGGGCTGGCTGCATAGAGGAGCTGGGTGCAGTCCTGCAGGGTGACTTTCCAAGCTACGCTTATCTACCGCTTCCCACAAAGGAGTAGAGCGTGGGTTTGGAGCAACCAAAGGAGACACCTAATTTTTCCTAGCATAGCGACAGGGAGATTTGCCAGGATACAGAGGCTGAAAACCTGCGGACTGGCTCCACATGCTGAGAGACCTTCAATCTGCCTGGAGAGGTCTGCAGATAAGGACAACAGGGAGTAGCATTAAAAAATTTAAAAAAAAGAAAAAAAAAAGAAAAAAACCATGAGCTGTATTGTATGTACTGGTGCTGGTACAAGAATTCTGATCATTGTTACTACCCACCTAAACCTGCCAGCATAGGATGCATCTCAATGCGGACATGACATCTGCAGCATCTACGCATGCTCCTGCTGCAGCTGATGGTCACTGAAATCAGTGGCTTACAGGGCACAGTTCACCTTATCCAAAAATGAATGTCTTAAAAACATCAAATTAACTGTGCCTTAAAATTATCCGTTTTTCTCCACTGACTATAAATGCAATCAGCTCTGACAGAGACTCCTGTGCTGCAAATATCCCCAGTTGGGCGAGGTGAATCCCAGCTTGAGAGCTATGTTTTTAATAGAAATAAAGGACTTCTTAAATTCAGACTTAGCAGGGTCCATATTCCAGGGTACTCCAGACCTTCTTCTGGTCCTATATTAAATCTTGCTTGTACTACTAGATTTTAGGGGCAGTTCCACCATATCACATCTAGATATCCTGTGACTTTTCCGATACAAACTCTTCTGAAATTAATAGGATTTTTAAACAGTAAGTTTTAAACCCCGGAAGAGGTGACAGTGTGCTCTTGCTTGACGTGACATAGGCAAAGCAATGCTAACAGCGTATTAAAAGAGAATCTTCCTGAGACCTAAGCCAAAACTTTAAAAAGCAACAAATACATTCCTCAAACAGAGTCTCACCTTTATATTCACTTACCAAATTGCCTATGTAGAGCATGTGGTCAAACTCCTTTGTCATCTTATAATGCTCCAAGGCCATGAAGAGTGTGTTCAGCACAATGCAGAGGGTGATGGTGAGGTCAGTAAATGGGTCCATTACCACAAACTTGACAAATTTCTTGATTAAAAGCCAAAACGGGCAGCAATCCCAAATGAGAAATTTAACAGCAAAGTGGTTCCAGCACGGAGGGCATTTCTGGTGTGATTCCTCAAGCTCTAAGACACAAGCAGTAAAATAACAGTCAATGCACACTGAGTTATACGACAAGGAAACATTTAAAATGACTTACAACGTAGAGGAAGACTCTTGAATTACCCCAAACCATTTCTTTCTTTCTTTCTTAGGACAAAATCTTTCTGTCCTAACAGGCAAATTATGTACTTTGGGTTTGTTCTTTTTTTGGCCAGTTGATTGTACTTAGCAGGCAGTGGCCTATTCTGAAAGTACAAAACTTTCAAAGGAGTCACGAGAAGAAAGGAAGATTCACACTAAATATGCAAAAGCTAGTATTTCATACAGATCTGCATGCTGTTTTCCAGTTTGGCAAGTTCAAGTGGTTAAAAGAATAAACTGTCTTCATTGAACTTAGACTGGAACACAGCTCTTTTCATTGTCAGGTCTCATTTTAGAAACATCTAAAATGATTCTAAAATGAAGAGTTTTGAAGTGTTTAAGAGAAAAGGAGCTTACATCCAATATTTAGAGCTGATTTACAGGATCACTGGATAGTATGGGTTTGAAGGGACCTCTCTGAAGATCCCTCAGACAACACGCTGCCAGAGCAGTTCCCTACAGCAAGTTGCACAGGAGAATGTCCAGCTGGGTTTTAAATATCTCCAGAGAATGGAGATATTTATGGAGAAAAACATTTTCCTCATATTCATACGGAACTCCTCATCTTCCAGTTTGTGCCCACTGCCCCTTGTCCTATTGCTGGGCACCACCAAAAAGAGTCTGGTCCCATCCACTTGACTCCCATTCTTTGGATATTTATAAGCATTGGCAAGATCTCCTCTCAGTCTTCTCTTTTCCTCATATGAGAGATGCTCCAGGCCCCTAATCATCTTTTCAGCTCTACGCTGGACTCTCTCCAACAGTTCCCTGTCTTTCTCGAATTGAGGAGCCCACAACTGGACACAGTATTCCAGATGTGGTCTCACCAGGGCAGAGTAGAGGGGGAGGATCACCTCTCTCACCCTGCTGTCCATGCTCTTTTTAATGCACCCCAGTGTACCACCAGCCTTCTTGGCCACAGGGGCACACTGCTGACTCATGGCCAACCTGTTGTCCATGAGGACACCCAGGACCTTCGCCGCAGAGCTCCAGCTCCTTCCCAGCATATCAGCCCCTAACGTGTACTGATGCATGTGGTTGTTTCACCCCAGGAGCAGGACTCTAAACTTGCTCTTGCTGAACCTCATCAGGTTCCTCTCCACCCAACTGTGTAGTCTGTCCAGGTCTTGTTGAAAACAATTTTGCTCTCCTCAGCAAAATTGTTGAGAGTGCATTCTATCCCTTCAGCCAGGTCACCAATGAAGACGTTCAACAAGACCTGACCCAGCACCAACCCCCGTGGAGCACTGCTAGTTATGGGCCTCCAACTAGAATCTTTACCACTGGTAACCGTCCTTTGAGCTCTGCCACTCAGCCAGTTTTTAATCCACCTCACTGTCCACTCCTCTATCTATCACATTTCTATGTATCTATCACATTTCCTGAGCTTATCTGTGAGGATCTTACAGGGGACTGTGTCAAAAGCTTTGCTGAATTCAATGTACACAATATCCACCACTCTCCTCCCATCTACTCAGCTGGTGATAACATCATAGAAGACTACCACACTAGTTGAGCAGGATTTTCCCCTGGTGAATCCATGCTGACTACTCCTGATAACTTCTCTTCCATTTGGTTGGAGATGGCATCCAGAACAAGTTGTTTCATCACCTTCCCAGGGACAGAGGTGAGGCTGCCTGGTTTGGTTTCCCAGCTCCTCCTTCTTGCCCTTTTTGAAGACTGGAGTGACATTGGCTATCCTCCAGCTCTCAGACACCTCTCCCCTTCTCCACAACCCTTCAAAGTTGATAGAGAGCAGCTCAGCAATCACTTCTGCCAGCTGACTCAGCACTCATAGTTGCATCCTATCAGGGTCCACAGATTCATGTGCATCAAGTTTGCCTACACAATCTCTGACCAGATTCTTCCCAGCCAAGGGGATATCTTCGTTTTCCCAGACTTCCCTTCCTATCCCTGGGGTCTGGGATTCCCTAGGGTTAGTCTTAATAGTAAAGACTGAAGCAAAGAAGGCATTCAGTATCTCTGGCTTCTCTGTGCCCTCTGTTACCAGGGCACTCACCTCATTTTGAAGCGGACTCACATTTTTTCTAGTCTTCCTTTTGCTACTGATATACTCGAAGAAGTCCTTCTTGTTGTCCTTGACCTCCCCCATAAAGTTTAATTCCAACTGAACCATAGTCTTCCTTTTTGCATCCCTGCATGCTCTGGCAGCATTCCTATATTCCTCCCAGATGTCCAGACCCCATTTCCACATTCTATAGATCTTCTTCTTCCATCTGAGTTTTTCCATGAACTTCTTGCTCTTCCATGCGGGTCTCCTGTCACCTTTGCCTGATTTCTTACTCTCGGGGATGCACCAGTCTTGAACTTGGAAGAAGTGCTGCTTGAATATCAACAAAATCTCTTGGGCCCCCTTACGTTCCAATGCTCTAGCCGATGGGATACCTCTAAGTTGGTTCTTGGAGAGGTCAAAGTTGGCTCTCCTGAAGTCCAGGGCTGCCATCCTACTTATTGCCTTGTTTCTTCTACATAAAACCTTGAACTCCACTATCTCATGGTTGCTGTATCCCAAGCTGCCCCCAGCCTCCACATTCCCAACCAGTCCTTCCTTGTTTGTAACTCTCCTCATTGTCCCCTCAACCATCTGCATCAACAAGTTATCTTCTATGCACTGCAGGAACCTCCTGGACTGTGTGGGCTGGGTAGTGTTTCTTTTTCCAGGAAATATCGTGGTGGTTGAAGATCCCCCACGAGAACCAGAGCCAACGATACTCTGTTTTAAGAGCCAGGGTATCGCTGGTTATCAGTTGGATTTCTGTTCTTGATGCTGAATCTAAAAAAGGCATTAAGTGTCCAATTTCTTCTGAAAATCAGGGGAGTGCATAACTCAGTTTGAATGTGGTACTGAAGCTCCACTGTTCTTTTTAAAGGTGCTTTTAAAGTGTTATTTAAAATACAACTTTTATATGTTCATTTTATTTGAGCACAAAAGAAGATAAATGGCTTTGTAAGTATAATTTGTGTTAAATGATGAAAAAGAAAAGCCAAAAAAGACAGTTAATGGCTGAATGATCATGATTAGCAGAATTGCTTAATGCTTTCTTTTTCTGATTCCTTTATGGGCATGGAATGCTGTATAACAGTTTTAGTCTATATAATTAGAACCTGAGGTGACAACAGGAAAGCTTCAGCCAAGCCTGTTATTTCAATCAGTTCATAACCAGCCTCCTTTCTTAAGCCAGGATGCATTCTAAAAGCATTTTCCTTCATTGGACAACAGATCTGCAGTGTTTGGTGCCTTCTACCACATTTTAAAAATATTGGTTGATGTCCTACATGCACAGATTTTGCACAAACACCTGCACTGCTCTGAGATCTCTGGGAAACTGAATTCCTCCCAACAGATAACTCTGTCTTTCCAGCTTCCAAACACGGGGTTTGGAGAGAAAAGCCTAAAATGATGTGAGAACCATTCATAACCCAAACAATTTCCAAGCAAAATTCCTATTGTGCATTGTTTTCAGAAACCTACCTCTGAAAGCAATGAAGACTCTGAGACAGTCACTTCCTAATGGACTTAATTTTCCAGGTAGACCCAGAAGAACCCATTTGGCTTCATACTCCTCATGATCATTTCTAACCAACCCTGCCTATTCCGCTCTCACTGATTTGATGTGCTGCTTCTCCCCTGAAACTCTACATTCAACAAAGCTTTTTTAAGCCCAGGTTGTTGGTAAAGAGGGTAGTTTTGTCCCCCTCAGCTACATGTGGTTCCTCTGTCCTCTGTGCTCCTTTACTTTGTGGGTGAGCTGGTTCTGCTCACTGACAAAGCTGAAAACCAGTTTTTTCTGCAGCCCAATCATACTGCAGGAACAGGGAAGGTAGAAGGGGTGACCACCCTTTTTTGGTAATGATGTGGCATTAAAATGCTTTAAACCATTTAAGAACTCACATCCTTTCTCACCAGAGCTAACCTTTGAAAATATTTGAAAATAACCACTGAATATTTTTTGAAAGACACCTGTAAAAGGAAAAGTAAAATTGGAGGCATTTTCCCTCTTATTTTTAAACAACAACAAAAAAAAGCACACAGTCTTCTGTTACGGCATTGCTCGTATTATAGGGGTTGTAATAGTTCTGCAATATTTTCTCCCAAAACCAAAAGGGTTTAACCTTAAAGTTTTACTTGCTACTTTCCTCCTGCCAACCAAGATGCACTTGGCTTTGGGCAGGGAGACTAAAGACACATCTTACCTTCCAGGGCACTGGTGATGATGCTGACTGCGCTTACTGCCCTCTGTCTCTGGAAGGGTTCATCCGAGTGGTCCACCGATGGGCGATGAGGCATTAAAAGCTGCTTCTTGCTGGCTTCATCTGAGGGAGAGGTCTGTTGAAATGAACACATCAGGTCAGCTGAGTAAAACCAGGGCAAAAAAACACAAGGCAGATATGGGGCAATGTTCTCAAAACTGTCTAAGCAGCCTTTTTTTCTCAGTCCAAAGCTCACCAGTTTCCCAATTAGACGTGTGCTGCTGGGCTACGACTTTTGAAAATGGTACTCTGAGCAATTTTAAAAGCTTGGCCCTGCTCTTTACCTCTGTGTAAACAGGTGAAAGATGCAGATGAAAATAAAGGGGCATTTCTGACACCAGAGAAACAGCAGTGCTGCTTTACCACCCTCTTTTCTAGTGAAAGAGGCCCTGCTTAATTACATTAATTACACCATTATTTCTGAAATGTGTTAACTGTTTAATTATACTGCTAGAAGAGGAAAAAGGAGTGTTGGTAACAGCTCCATTACAGGGCTCTGATATCATGCCAAGCCAACTTATTCCTCAAATACACAGTTTTTCTTGGTCTGAAACACTGCCAGATCTGAGGAACATACTGTCATTCTGGTGATCTTTAGTGTCATGGATTCTGAAGCTCTGCAATTAGGGGAGAATTTCTGCTTCCTTTCCCCCTCCTCCCTCCTAAAAAAACCAAAATCATAAAAAACCAAACGATTTTGGTCTCTTGTTTTCAAGAAAAAGCTTAAAAAAAACCAACAACCCCCAAACAACTCCAATGCCAGAAGATAAACAGAACTGCCAAATTTTATTTAACATTTCATTTCAAATTAGTTTTATTCTTTTTGAAGGCTTAGGTTTCTGAAGCCAATAAGAAACACAGCACAATTGTAGGCACGCTGTATTTAAGACTTAATATTTTCAGCTCACGAGAGCAAGATGATAAGGCTCTCATTATTACGAATTCCCACATTATGCAGAGACAACTCCTACTTGATCTACTCCTCTACCTCTGCCAGAGGAAAAAGAAAGGATGCTTGGGCTGTAAGGATCTGGGAAAGCCAAGTTCAATTCTGTTCTCTCCAACAGACCCAGTAAAGATAATTCCTCAAATTAATGTTTTAAAAGCTCTGTCCTGCTCCTCCAAGCACAGAGGCTGTAAGACACTGAATACAGGCAAAAGAGATGCACTGTAGATAGATGGGTCCCAATGGTTCCCAAAATACAGCTCAAGAAAATGAGAAAGGTAAAGAAATCCCTAAGAAGATGAAAGCCCCTGCTTTACACAGATGTTGGAGTAGATGCTTTTGCCCCTACATATCTAAATGAGCAATGGGAACCTGATTTAATCTTCCTCATTCTGATCTTCCGCATTCTGGATCTTCTCAGATTCTTTGGATCTGAAATAGCCCCAAGTGCCTCAAGTAACACCTGATTAAGATACACTATAGACAACAGCTCCTTGGCACCGCTGCCCATGGCTGGGTTTCCTCCAACAAAACTGTTCTTCAAGACAGGCAATTTTGTGACAATGTGGGTAAAAGAGCACTGATGCTCTCTGAGCTGTCTTTCTGGAGTGTGATCTCTTCAGAGTAGCAAACATCCCTTTGTTGCAAAGGACAAGGACACTCAGCTACTTGTTGACACTGAAAATAGTCATCTGGGGTATGGTTAGCGGGTCACTTTAAAGAACTGCAGATAAAAATACCAATTCCTGCAAGGAGAGCAATGTTTAAAGCAATCACTTAAAACAATAGCTAAGTCAGAAAAGTACTAATGCTTCAAAATGGCTTTCTTTTTTCTAAAATGTTCTCTTTTGTTAAGAGAATTGTATCATTGCCCATTGAGTTACTGATGCAGTTGTATCCAAAGTAGAGGTGTAATCAGAATCCATTCAAAAAGAATCCCACTTGAGTCTAACAGAACAATAAATTGCTCTATGCTTGGTTGAGAGGCTGGGGAAATCAAGAATGATGATTCAAAGGCATTAGTTCACTTTATTTCCTCCACCTCACAAAGGTAAAATAAACAAAGAAGCAACAAATGTTTTAATAACGAAGAGAGCATTTACCAAATTGCATAAACTTTCACACCAATTTGGAGAGCATAGGAAGTACGAGGGTTGCTCTGAAAATAATGCCTCCTATTTTATTATGTTGGCCCATGACACCAGAGGTGGATGTTGGTGGGATGGTGGTAGAGGTTGAACCTTCTCGCCAATATTCCATTACATTTTGTTACCATTCAACAGATGGCAGCAGAGGGGCAGTCTGACAGAATGGCACCCGACATGGAAGTGCATATGAAGCAAAGGTACGTCACTGAATTCCTCCATGCAGAAGAAATGGCATCCACTGATATATATCAGTGCTTGATAAATGTTTATAAAGTCCAAACAGAGAATGTGAGCACAGTGAGGTGGTGTGTTTCAGCAGTGGCAATGGCAATGCAAAAGACAAGCCAAGTTCCAGACAGCCATGCACAGTTGTCACACCATGAAATGAAGAGAGTCGCAATCAGCTAGATCACCTGCACAGATTGGCTAATGGTGGTGACTGTGTTCAGAAAATAGCGTTTTGCAGCTGAGAATTTGCTCTGTCAAATACTATTATTGTGCTCTTTGTATCGGTTGTCGTTTCCATGGAAATAAATAGGAGGCATTACTTTTGGAGCAACCTACATATGCAGGACTGAAAAAAAATAAGTAGGAGAAAAAAAAGCACCACCGGGGAAACATATTTTTAAGTAGAATAAACTGGGGGGGGAGAAAGAAAGAAAAAGAAGGTAGAATAAGCTTTAAAAAGTTAAAAAGAAAGAAAGAAAGAAAGAAAAGCAACTACAAATGCCAAATAGCAAAGCAGCTCTTCTGCCAGTTCCCTCTGTCGATAGAAGGAAGCGTAAGAAATTCTCTAATTCCTCTGTATCATCTAACTCTTTTAAAACTGTAACATCTTCCCACCTCTTCTGACCCAGAATTTAGCATATATCAATAGCACTTTTTTGTTCAACCTCATCCACAGAAGTTTTGGTTTTTTTGTCTGTCAAGTAAGATAATATATTCCCACTGATGCGTGCAGAACTGCTTTTGCAAAATTCATGGGCTGATGGCCTTTATCTGCAAGCCACCTTTATTCACAGGTGCAAAGAGTATTCGCTGTAGCAGTACAGAGTTAGAGAGAAAACATTCAGATTCATTCCTCTTACTTCAGGATTCAGCTAAGCCAGGATATGTGAAGAGTCCAGGCTGAATCTGATGAGTTGAGTGGAGAGGAACCTGATGAGCTTCAACAAGGACAAGTGTAGAGTCCTACACCCGGGGAGGAATAACCACATGCATCAGTACAGGTTTAGAGCTTGACTTGCTGAAAAGGAGCTCTGTGGAGAAGGTCCTGAGTCTCCTGGTGGACAACAGGTTGGCCAGAAGCCAGCAATTTGCCCCTGTGGCCAAGAAGGTCAATGGGATCCTGGGGTGCATTGAAGACAGTGTGGTCATCAGGGAGAGAGGTGATCCTATGGAGAATTCACATCTGGAGCACTGTGTCCAGTTGTGGGCTCCTCAATTCAATAAAGACTGGGAACTGCTGGAGAGAGTCCAGTGTAAGGCTACAAAGATGATGAAGGCCTGGAGCATTTCCCTGATGAGGAAAGGCTGAGAGATCTGGGGCTGTTCCACCCGGAGAAAAAAATGCTTATAAATTTCTAATGGGCAGGAGTCAAGTGGATGGGGCTCTTTTCAGTGGTGCCCAGTGACAGGATGAGGGACAATGGGCACGTTTGATCAGCTTGCAATTTTGCATGGAGTCTAGTTTCCAGAGAAGAAAGTTTCCATGCAGATGAGTTCTTCAAAATTACTGAAGTTACTTGGGGAAGTTCATGAGCTTTTGTTCTTTGTTAAGAATAGATCCATGAGCAGGTTTTATTACTTATCTTAGAAGCGAGATAGCTAATCCTCACAGAAGGAACTGGAAGTTTCTGCAATCTGAGGTACAAAGCAGTTCCAGGAACTGGACAAGCACAGCAGTGCAAAGGCTGTTAGCATCATATAGAGATTATAGGCAGGCACAATGGGTCATGGTACTTATATGTCCATGGAAATAAAGCAAAAATAACAAGGGTCTCTAGAGTTATGCAGGGAGTCTCCATAGCGTCCAGATGAGAAACCACAGTGGAGTTAAATACAGGCATCTCTGTCAAGACAAGATTATTTGTGTTGCTCCTTGATTGACTGGAAATGTTTCTCCCTTGGATTAGCTAAATTCTATAGGGACAAATATGCTATTCAGTAATTTACATGTAAATGAGGATGCATAACACTGCAGAATTATTTCATTCTGAGCATCCACTGTTCCGAGCTATGTCAAAATCGCAACACAAAGATGGGCTTATATGTGGCAGCATTTTAAAGATCACATTTGGGAACTGGGACAGCTTTAATTTTCCTTGTACAGTAAAAATCTTTTCAAGCATAAAAGAGGTGGACAGGGCACACCATGAACAATGGACCCAAAAAGGCACCAAAAGAAAAATATTTAATGAGATTGGTGGTGATCATAATAGCACACAGCCTTAAAAATAAAGGCATTTAATTTTGTGAATACTTGATTATTTAGCGAGATGCACAGCAAGCTGGAGAAGCTTGCAATATTTCTGTTAAATCTGAACAATTTACCACAGGTGTGGTCTTATTTTGGGATGTGCTAAAGTAAAGTTTCAAGTGAACAGAAACTGGAGCCACGATGACAGCAGTCCCAGCGGACAGCCAGCGAACTTCCAGCCATATGACTTCTTGGTGGCAGTGTTTGGATGACTTATTGTGTTGACCTTTTGCTGAGCACAAAACTGCTAACACTTCGCCTTTTCAGCAGTCCTGGGGCAAAGGCAAGGGGGGGGGGGGGGGGGGGGGGGGGAAGAAAGAAAGAAATACTACCTTGGGGGGATTTAAGGTCAACAACAAAAACAAAACTTAAACTTAAACCCATGTGGTCAGCAAAATAGCTTTCTGCTCAAGAATAATAAAAGCCAAGGTGTTTTCTTTTTATGTTAAAAAAATAAAAGAACAAAAATTCTATCTGAAGATAAGCTCCTAAATCCTCAGTTTGGCACCTCGATAAACAGCCTTGGCTTTTCTCAGAGCTTACTTACTCCAGCGGTTTTCCCCCAATCAAGAATCAATACCCAGATTTTTATTTTACGAAAGGAGAACAGAAACTGTGACGAAGAGGAAACTCAGCAAAGGCTGGGACATCCCAGGTAGCCCCAGGCTTCCCCTTACTGCTCATTCCAAAATCATATCTTGAGGGGCCCTGCTCCACTTCTAATGAACGGATGGTATTTTCTGTATTTTTTTGCTTCAAAAAATTCACAAGTGCTTTACTTATCTTCATCAAATCCCATGGATAAACTGAGCTCCCAATAACAGCTCATTAAATTAATCCAATTCTGTCCAAATGGATCAGTATCTTGCGAAGGGAGGCGCTATTCTAATCTACATACACCAAAGCACAACAGAGTAATGCATAACTACAAGTAAATTCTAGATAGGCACACGGAAACTTTAGCCCTTACAGTGCCCCGAAGTTGCTTCAATAACATTCAGACTTTGTCTAAGAACAAAGGAAGTTCAAAATTCCAGCCCAACAATTGTTATCAGCAAGCAAAGGAAGAACTGTTTTCAAAATGTCTCGAAACAAGAAAAAAAAAATAGGACTTAAAACCAGGTGCAGCTCTCAGCCTATTTATGCCAGGCTTAGCCTGCTGAGATCAGTAGCTGCACCATTTGAAGAAAGCTGGTGGGAAATCAGGGCCAGTCCTGATTCAGTGCTCTGAGGATCATGGGGATCTCCAGGAGAAGAAATTGGACTTAGCACACGTTTCCTGCCACCAGCACCCTGCAAACCTCCAACCTGAGCGCCTCTTGCTCTTTGCATCCGGGCAGACTGCTTGGCCCAGAGCTTCTGGAGGGTGTCTGCAGACCATACTTTTACATTACACTTCTTTACCCTTCATATGACCTTTCTAGCTTGAACACTGCAGCACAACCCTTGGTGCCAGCAAGGACGGCTCCCCAGAAGCTCTACTAGACGGATGCCATTCTGCATGGACCATGTCCTCCATGACCAGAAAGACTGTCGACCACTCAAACTACCCTACATAACTGGACTGAATGGTCTAAGCACCATCCACTGAGATTACATGAATTTCCTCCTGCTTCAGTACGTGTATTTAGGGATGGAGAAGACAGAAAATGTAAGAGCATTTAGTTTCTCACGGAAGCAGACTCACAAACACCCATGCCAAGAACCAGGGCCAGCATAAAATGAAGAGCATTTAGAAGTCATCTTTGACTTACATAGAATCAGAGAATCATAAAATGGCTTGGGTTGGAAGGGATCTCAAAGATCATCCAGTTTCAGCCTCCCTGCCACAGCCTCCCCATCACTACATCAGTCACTAGATCAGTCTGCTCAGGGTCCCATCCAGCCTGGCCCTGAACACCTCCAGGGATGGGGCAGCCACAGCTTCTCAGGTTAACTTCTCCCAATATCTGGCATGAGTAGTGTGGATGTTGTCATGTCACATCAGCTACAACCACGGCCAATCCCACGGGCAAGCAGCCCTCAGCTGGGACAGGGCAATGGCATAAAGGCAGGAAAGCTGTTCATCCCAGTCCCAACTGCATTGCCTGGGGTAAATTCAAGGCTGAATGATGCTAAGAATGAACAGGCTAAAATTGTTGAAGTGTCTTGCAGGTTGGACACAATACATAAGTGACGCCTTTTCATGAAAAGAGCTGGTTCTTTGTTTCTAGTTCATGGAAGATGGAGCAGATATAGCACAAGTGGGTCCTTTCTCACCATGGGCTTACGCTCATATGAAACTAATAACAGTGGTGGGGCTGGTGGGGTTAATGAGCTAACTTCAGCTTCACCCAGTAACATCTTCCTTCTACTTCCACCAAGAGAAAATGAAAAGAAGCCAGAGCTACTAAGCAGGAACAAACTTAACTTCAAAAGCTTAACAAGAAAATAGCAAAAATAATCCAACACAGATCCCCAGAGGTGTTATCTCTGAACACACCGAGGTTTTCGATTTGCTCTTTCCTTCTGCCTGTGCTCCACAGCTGCAGCTGGACATATGTGCCCAGCTCTCATGGTTTCTGTAGCAAATGCATTTGTACAGCAGTGGGTTTCTTTCCAATTAGCTTTTAACTCCAGCTTACATTTTTCTGGCTAGATCAGATACCAAACCAGTTTTGCAGGAGACACAACATCCTTCACATTGCATCACTGACCAAGCGTCTGTTACTATAATGCCTGGGTGTTATTTCCTAGACGACCAGGGAACTGCCTAGTGAGCTTGCACACTCAGGCCATTTCATTTTCAACATCCATTTTCAAAAGGCAGGAAGCTGGCAAACGAAAAGAAACGCCAGCAGAGCTCAAAGTCTCCCTGTCACCTCAGGGCCCAATCCTGTAAAATACCACTTTTTTTTTTGCCGTAAAAGCTTGAGTGTTCACATGGTTTGTTGAGCTTTCTGACAACTGCGAGAGCCTCAGCAGGCTGCACAGCTGCTTTTCTTACAGAGAAAAGGGGACATCCACTGCTCATCAACTGAAGCCTTTCAACTTTAATTCAGATATATATATATATATTTTAAAGATGCACAAACTCCTTCTTCCACCATTTCTTTAACATGCAGCTTGCTACGCTGCAAGCATAATCCTAATAAAAGCCCACCATCTTCAGCCTGTCTATTGCTCTGTAGTCTAGAGACCGCTCTCAGGACTGTGCAAATGGGAATACCAAAGTCCTAAATGACTGTGAATATCTGAAAAAGCAGCAGTGGCCCCAATACTGTCAACAAAGCAGGTAATTCTCATATCACCATGCTTCCCATAGCTTCCCATGAACAGAACAGCCCCTCCTTGCATTTATAGCATAGCAGTCTATTTGAAGGGCTACAGGGAGTGCTCAGATAGGTGAGGAAAAAATTCTGACCAACACTTGAAAGGGAAGAAGCCGCCTTCTCTATAGAGAAATGAAAGCTACTTCTCAATTTACTGATAATCTGACACCACAGCTGGGATCTATCTCATTTGCCTTTCTTTTCAGGAAATACCTTGACTAATGCACATTAGATCATCACTTGCTTTTCACCCTCTCAGTGTAATCCATTTTTGATATGTGGTTACTCTTGGTGGGTTTCACCTCACCTAACTTAAGACCTTTGTGATATAGAGTTTTTCACCCTGGGCTCTTATTGTTTTCAAAGAACAGAAAGAGACGCTTTTAGGGACAGAGATTATTCCAATGCATTTCAGATCTCTAAGATGAAATAGATCCTGCCCACTTTCACCATAGTGACTAGACTTCCATTGCTTTAAAGGTTATTGAGAGAGATGAGCTCCAACGTAGATATCTACATTAAAAGAGATAAATTCCCTCTGTATCAGTCATATGACAACCGGTCATCATTGCCCCACCTGTGAAGAAGCTATTTTCAAAACATCATCCCATGTTTTTCCAAGTGAATTCATTTTTATATCTTAACAGTATCAGTCTTAATAGTTTTACTTCCAGCCTTAAGAAATACTTTGCAATAATGGTGCTTTGCAACAAAGATCCTGGAAATCGTCTGATCATCTGCTCATCTGTCCTAAATGGATGCTAGACCTTTCTGGGAACTACTTGTGGACAGTAAGAACAGTCCTCCACAAGCAGCTATACAGAAGAGCAGAAGTTAGATGCGTACAGATAATAAACAGAGGGAGAAAACAGTCTGAAGATGGCAAGGCTGAATACAGAATCATTTTAAAAACATTATTTTTCTCCAACACACAATGTCTGATATTCAAGTGGCAAAGGAACCAACTTGAAAAATATCCCTACAAGAAAAGAAAATTTGTACGAATCCCAGTATTTAGTCCTTTCATGGCATCGCAGAATATGCTGAGTTGGAAGGGACCCATAAGGACCATCCAGTTCAACTCCTGTTTCTTCCAGTCAGCTCTGAAGGGCAAGTCTCACCCAAAGTCAGACAGATGTCACTATGAGAGTTAGCCTGTTGTCTTCCCACCCTGCCTAGGACGGTGGGAAGTTTCTCACCGCAGATTGCAAACTGTGTAAATAAATTACAGCAAACTCCAACAGCATTCAGAAGGAAACGAGAGCATGAATCACATACAAAAGTTATAAAGTACTCACCAGATCGCCTGTCCCAGGCTTTTCCATAATAACTGGGGGGAGCAGTAACCCTGCAGGAGAAGTAGGGTCTGGGTTGAGTGCCCCGGTGCCTCCTCCTATCAGGGAAACCACACCATTGCAATCCACTGAGCTGTTCCTTTTGCCCATCTGGGTGTAGTTGGGAGTAGTAGGGTGAGAACTATGGCTCACTTGACTTTGAATGCTTGGACGTCTCACAGATCTTGGAATTAAGAGAGAGCCCCGGTGGCTTTCATTTTCCCCAGCGGTGCTGATCTCATCATCGGCAAAATCTGTTTCGGAGCCAGTGTCTCTACCACGGAGTCGGAAACTGAATATGCTTCCGTGGCTGGTTCTGCGCTTCACCAAGTTTGCACTGGGACCATAACTAATGCCAAGGAGAGTCTAGAAACCCCCAGAAAGGAAAAAGGGGAAAGAGAAACAACATTTTGCAACATGTTTTGAGGAGCGAGGAAGGTCTGGGGAGAATAATAAGTTCCATTTTAAATCAAGTGATTCAGAGAAAGATTTAATTACATGTATTCAACCTTTGCAAAGTTAAGAGGTTGAAAAATCAGTCCTAGCCATTAAGTATTTGTCTAACACTCAACAGTTAAAGATGAACTGACATGGGAAGGGTCAAGGTGGCATTCGCCTGGTAGCGTGATGCTTCTTTTGCTTCTACTCCCTCCCCATATGATCAGTGCCAAAGGACCCGGGAAGGCAGCACAAGGAGTGGAAGACAGGAGCAGGGAAGGGGATCCAGCTCCAGTTCACCGCATTTATCACACACCTTCATAACAGCTGGGGAAGGAATGTTGCAGTGGGAGAACAAGAGATAAAGAAATAGGGCAGGAAATGAACTGTGGGAAAAAAATGAGAAGAAGAGGGAAGAAGAAGAAGCAGAATACGACGGAAGAAGGTGATAAAGGAAAAAAAAAAAAAAAAAAGAAGAGCAAGAAGAGGAATATGATTTATTGGTTTGTAGAATGATTACCCCAACACACATAGCTGCTTTGAGGGGTAAGCAACCTCAGTATACAGCAATCTCCTTTACACCTAAATGTCAGCCTTGATGATCATCCACTCTGACGTCTGCTAGTGAGAATGCAACTCTGACAGAGCACCAGCAAGACGTAGCCAAGCACTAAACACATGTAAACCCTGACAGAGTGAAAAGGATGTTCAGAAAATGCATAAGGAGTTCAAGTCTGTCCCCTTCCCTCGTACCATGAAGAGGAAATTAACGGTAAGAGCATTTATGCAGAACATACTTTTGATTTTACGGCCTGCCCAGAATTTTCAGCTTCTTCAGAACTTTCTCATGAGCCAAGTGTATATGAAGAGAGGTCAGATCTCCACAAACCAGCAAAGCCAAACGAGCATTATTTCCTTTTGCACTGTAGCTCACCCTGTTGGATTATGTAATGATGCTATTTTGTGACACTGGCACAAGGAAGCATACAAAAACCAGGCTCCTTCTAACTAAAAACAACCCATTTGGATTGCTACCAAACTTTAACTGGTAAAAAAAAAATATATATAATCCATGCCTGGGTTTCCATGACACAGTCATTGAGACTGATTTCTGATGGCAACACACTTCCAGCTGCTCAGATTGCATCTGAATGGTGACTCAGCCTTACTCCCTCCAACCATGCCAGACACTGCCTTGCGGAGAAGATTTACTATTAGCTTTGAAATGTGTCTCCCATGTTTCTCATGCATATGACATCCAGGGGCAAAAAGTGAAAGCAAGAAATATTAATTTAAGGAAGATACTGGCAATATACGGCTCCGAACCGTGATCATTCTGGTATGTAAAGTCTTGAAATCCATCCAGAATGAAGCTAGAGAGCAACTCTGGCTTTAACAAAGGTATAATTTGTAACACAACCCACTCAACCAATGAGGCGAAAATGAAAACTACTAAGATTAAAAAAGTATGCTATTTACAGAAATACAGCTCTGCATAAATCTTATAAGCTTGGGAGTCCGTAATTGGTCACATTTACTTAAACCACTTACTTGTTTTCTATCAGCTTTTTATGGCTGCCAAGTACCCCTAAATTCACTGACAACAAAATAGGAAAAGACTTAGCCCATTACATGGCTATTCAGAAAACAAACAAACAAAAATAAAAAGCACCGGTTTTAACTTTGCCCTTAGTTAAGCAGAAACAAATCATCTGAAGCTATTTACCATCGTTTGATACACGCAGCATGTGTAGATTCATATTCATGCATGTCAGTATCGTTTATACAAAACCCTATTTAACAACAGTCTCACTCTATTTTTGTTCCTGCAACGTACAGTAGAAACAAGCGCCACAAAGTTTTGACTTGGAGGCAACTAGCAAAGGAATAGAAAAATGTAAATATCATTTTTATATATCATTAAAAATGCCCTCAGAGGCACGTTTCCTCCTTTTCTGCTCCTCTCTTTTCTTTTTAAGCTTTACAGGTTTCTTCTAAGAACATTTTGTCTCTAATAGGGAATGGACAGATATATAATCAGATGAATGAAATCAGAGTAAGAAAACAAATCAAGCTGTGAGGGGATCCCGAAGCAAAAATAAACAAACAAACAAACAAACAAACAAATAAAAAGAGATAAAATAGGTTCACGGGTTCACAGGAATGCTTAGTGAGCATTTTTAATTCATTCTGAAAAGAAAGTACTAATATGTTTCCTTTCACAGTTCTAAAACACACCATCTCCAGGTCAGTCGTCACATTAAATATTGATTCTTCTCTCCAGCTGGAAGTTTCAGCTTTAATTGCATATTCAGAGATTAGCCTACCCAGCAAGTGCAGTGAGAAAGAAGTGATGTTTCAGACCATGGCTTACCATTCTCCTCTGACTGTCATCGTATTCACACTTGGAATTCCTCTGGTCTTCCCCATACTCTTCTCCCCCTAAAGATTTCTTTTTCTTTCGCCTGTTTCTTCTTTCCTTGGCATTCTTGGATGCTAAAGGTGACATTTCCAGGGAGCTAAGTGACATTGAGTCAATCCCTTTAGCAGCTAGTGCCTAAAAGAGAAGATGGTAGAAGGTGCAAAAATTATTTGACTTTCGGATCCCAGTGAGCACTAATGGTTACTCATTTTTCATTCTACGTTTTAAGTCTGTACAAGAGATAAATTAAAATTTTGAAGAGGTCATTAATGATAAACTACCTCAGGTAGCTGGAACTGTACTTAACCTGTTTCTAACCTCACTACTTAGTCATGAGGAAAATAAGTGAGCCAAGTTCCTAGTACAGATGCACACATGCAGGTCTACCATTCACATCCTGCGATGGAAAATAGGAATGGCTTAATAAAATAATCTGATTTATGGAGAGCTCATGAGCAATAAATCTCAACACTTCATAAGAGAACCAGCTTGTGGGCACACACTCCTTTTGGAGCACCACTTCTGTTGGCGGCCAAAAGACTGGGGCCGGGACACCACAAGATCAACGTCCCCCATGACTGCAGTCCCTTAAACCAGGAGGCTGAGCAAGAGGGGAGCCAAGCTGGTGGCTGTGATTTCCTCTTCTGTTGTGGAGAGATGCTAGGAGCAGCAGGCAATTCAGCTGGCACATCTTTGTAAACACTTATCCCAAGCAACAGCACAGGCAGCTGTGATGAGAGATTCAAGGAGAAAACCATGGGCTTAACTGGAGATAAGGTGGACTTTGCTATGCCATGTGCTTCAGTGCTGTGCTTGCTATCTGGTGGGATCACGGCAGGAGCTGCCTGATAACAGACCAACTGCTAGAAACCCAGCAGAAGCCGACTGCAAAAGCCTGAGCACACAAAGCAAGAGCCTTGAAAGCAAATGAGCAGCAGGAGGAAGAATCAATACCGGCAGAGAGGAAGGCACAGCCCACGCCAGCTCACTGGGTCCCCATCCCCAAGGATGCCAGCTCTGCACCAAGTGTGAGGTCAGGCCTGGAGGTGCCGTGTCCCAGCAGGAGCCACATCAGTGACCCACAGACAGGCCCATTTGCAGAGCCCCAGATGGAGTATGTAAAATAAGTCAAATATATATATAAAAAGAAGAAAATCCTCTCCAGGTTCCCAAGAACAGGAGGAACGGATGAATCCTCAGTGCTATTGTCTGCAAGCCACTAGAATCAAACAGGCAATCAGCTCTCCGCTGCAAAATACTCCCTTCCTCCCACAGGCATCAGTCCAAGGAAAGTGAAGGCACTTAACAGTCGTGTAAAGAATCAATCATGTATTTCAAGGAGTAGCGGTAGCTCTATCAAGCTGAGAGCACAACAAAACTTAATTCCCATGGGAAATATCTTTCATGAGCAAGCTGCTTAGAGCAGGGAGGAGGGCTCAGACATCAGTCTAGGCTGTTGTATTTTGTTTAATATATATATATATATTTTTAAATCAATTGATTTAATTGCTGCACTGAAGTTCTTTCTCTACATAGTGATTCAGCAACTCTTCTGGTGTTAAATTCAGGTTTAGGAATGTGTTAGAACAATTGTGTAAATTGACCAATGGTCCCCAAGCAGGTCTATCAGTCATATCTATGTTCTCTTTGTATTGAGCAACGTCAAAGCTGGTCTAAAGAGTTTCAGTTTTCTTTTCAGATTGCCATCATACTGCATTGATCTAGAAAATATTGTAGGTTGTGCTATTAAGCTTGCTGTACTCTTACTGAAAAAGAAGCTAATTTCAGTTTCCTAGTATTTTCTTACCCATTCCTTGGGCTGAAATTGCATTCTGCTTTACATCAGTTGTTGAAAAAGGATTTGGACCAAGTTGTTTCTCAGGGCATGGAGGATGTGTCCACATCCTGCCCACCTGCTCTTCCTGATTGGCTTCCAGTGGCTGATCTGAATGTCCTGTCCCCCCTGCACTGCAAACCTCTGTTAACACTCAGGGGAGGGAAGGACATGGGGAGCTGGCATGTCCTGCAAGGATGGGTGGTGGCTGAAGGATGGGAGAATAGCATAGCTCAGGCAAATCCTGACATGTCATTTATGCACAAGATGGAACTTAAGATGAGTTCTAGTGGTATGGTGAGCAAGCCAAAACCAAGAACTTGAGATAAAGACCTGAAGAGCAAAATTAAAACTGAGTAGCTCTGACTGGAGCAAAGGACATCTGAAAGGTATGTGGCATAGCAGACCACTCAAATCACTTTGCTGAGCATCCTCTTTAGGATGCTCAGTTTGAGATGTTGGGGTCTCATTCACAGAATAACCGAACTTCACACGTAGCTATGGACAACTTCATTTTGCAGGTACAAAGCTGTAGGTGACAGCTCCTGGGCATTCAGACGACCCAAACAAGTGAACACATATTGGATCCCATCCTCTGTATTCATAAGCTGCTTCTCCACAAAAGTGAGATAATTCTCCAGGAGGACTGCAAATACTAATGAGTAGTTTTGAAGCATGCAGAGTCTGAGCGGTGACAGGAGGCACTGAAAAACCTCAGAGGATGTTCGTCATTTGGGTTTTGAAGCAGTCTTTGAAAGCCTGAATCTGGAAATCTTCTTGAGCTGGCCTAAGGCTACAGAGCAAACGAGGAGAAACTCAAGAACTGCTCTTGAGTCACACACTGTCAACTCTCTGTTCTGAACCAGACACAGGAAAAATGAGACATGGCTGGTTAAAGAGAAGACCATGCTGTAAATCATACAGAAAAATGGAAACAATTTAGGTTTGCACAAGAAACCTTCCATGTGACACATACTGACTTTTAGGCCTTAATGTTCCTTTTCTGTGTACGTACATACAGGTTTAACTAAAATCAAAGACTTCAAAAGGAAATGCTTAAATATGTTTAATTATAACTGGGGCTACCAAAGCTGGCTGTTATTAAGAAGAGCTCAGCTGGAGTCAAAAGACATGAAAATTTACACAAAACAGGTACAAGCTGGAGTTCAGTTTGCTCCCTAAGGTTATGGCATAAAGTTACTCTGTTCATATACGGACTAAATTGCATTTACCTATTACTTAAACCATTAAAACAGATCTTTAAAAGGATATAAGCCATGCGTAAGCCTCTACTAGCACTTTGTAAAGAACGAATTGCATTTTCTATTTTCTTTCCAAGGATTTAAATGGGCTTTGTATTAGGCCCTGAAGCCACACGTACCCAAAAGCAAATTATGTATATTAGTTTATATTGTGTATCGAGGATTTATTTCTCTCAACTACACTGCTGCATGCTATTTCAGACTAATTTTCTTATTGTCTTCCCGATCACAGCACCTAAAATGTTCTCTTCAACTGCTTAATAAAGGATTTCAACCCCACACAAACCACAGGCAAATTAATTGGTGTTATTAAGGCTATGTCGTTACATCCACATTTTGGCCTCCCCGTTTTGCTGGAAACCTCAACACAGCATTACAGCCATATCCTTTACAAAATTTGCACAGTTTAACCTCAAGATCCGTCCGCTACTTGTTCAGTTATGAAGTCATATGCCCTTCACAAGGGTTAATATCCATCTCTGTCTCCATTATCAGACAACGGGATATTCACGGCAGTGTAAACGAAACTGTGTGAAAATGAGCGTGGGCTGAAGATGTGGTGGAAGGAGGTTCAGCTGGAGCTACAGCTGAGCTACCAAAATAGATGTTCTGTTCTTGAATGCAGATGTAGTTATATCATCATGAATACGTTGTGTATGTCAACGAATATAAATTCATCTGCTGGCATACACAGTTACAGTTCAACCAATACAGCTCTGGATGCGTAAACACTAAATGGCCTTACTCTGAGCAGGAAGAATCATCATTTTTCTTGTAGAAAGGACTATAATAACTCTGTCCAGGACAATAAACATTAAGCTGCTTTCAAACCAACTCTTATTCTGAAATAAAGAGAATTTGAATCTTGAGGTATCGTCTTAAAGTTACCCAAGGACGGTCACATCATACAGTTTACCTACCTCCTGCTCTTTCTTTAACATTTCCATGGCTTCCCGAAACTTTCTTTCCTTTTCTTCTGTTTCAGCAATAGTGGCTTGGTTCTGCTCTTCGTATGCCATGGCCACCACAGCCAGAATCAGGTTGACCAGATAAAATGAGCCCAGAAAGATGACCAGCATAAAAAAGAGCATGTAGATCTTCCCAGCAGATCTGAGAGTCTAAAAGTACAAAGGTAAAATCACTAAGACTTGTTTACGATAAATTCTGAAAGGAAAAATAAAAGATATTTTTATTCTTTTTAAAACCTAAATTTAAAATATAATTTTAATTCAGCTTTTGTTCATCATAGAATCACCAAGGTTGGAAAAGACCTTCAAGATCATCCAGTCCAACCAGCTGCCTATCACCAATAGTTCTCCCTAAACCATGTTCCTCAGCACGATGTCTAAACATTCCTTGAACACTTCTAGGGTCGGTGACCCCCAAACAGAATCCGTTCTATGACAAATGATGACATCATTAACCAAAATAACCTTCTCAACAATACGTTTTCATATCGTAGTTAAAAACTGTGTGCTTTGCATTCATTTTCAAAAGGAGAATTTTTTTGCCAAACTTTTCTGCAGGTTTTCTTTGAGAACAAATGCCAGTATAATCAGCTCCAACAGCAGCTCACACAGCTCAGACTACTCTTGTCTGGCCCACAGAAACATTCCAAGAGGGATTCACCTTATTTCCATTCAGATAACAACAATGAAGTTCCTTTTGCAGTTGGTGGAGAGAAAAAAGGTACCTTCGGGGCGTAATTCACTTTAGCATTATTTAGAGATCTGCCTCATAATAAGCACCCTGGGTGCTTTGACTGTACTGCCCAGTTCTTCACGAGATTCATAGGCATAACTGGAGTTTAGCATGGCAGGCTGAGCTTGTATTACAGATATGTAAGAGCTTGACACTGGTGATAGAAACTGCAGTGTGCTATTATGGGGTCCAATAATAGGAGTGATGCTCGCCGTTATTTGCTACGAGAGTTTCAGCTTTCCAGAGTTGTGCATGCAGTTCTGCACCATGAAAATGCAGTTGTTCAAAGAATCTTTGATTTCCTTGTTATAAATTTTCCTGAAACAAAATTGCATGACACTTTGCACGTGAAGCAGGAATCCCAGGTACCTTCAAAGGTGTCTGCCTTAATTGCTTCAATCAGGAATTTTCCGGACAAACTCCCTTGATTTCCTTATGAGCACTGCCTGGTTTTGGCAATTTTGAGATGCAGAAGTAAATGCTTAATGGCTTCATGGACAGAGCATGTAATTCAGTACGAAACTATCACATGCAGCTCTTTAGAATGTGCATATATTTGGGAAATGCATGCTAAAATGAAAATTTACTAGCAGACCACTTTGCACGCATGGCTGTAAGTTAACCCCATTTGCGGCCTTGGCTCTTAGGTGTCTGCAATGAAAGGTTTGGCAAGAGGTACCAGGTAGCTTTATTGTCTGATAAATTAGTGTTCATTGCCATCCCTTGAGAAAAATAGATACGCCCAGCACACAGTGCATTTCTGTTTGCTTGTTTGCTTGTTTTTGAACTGGATTCAGAAGACTGGTCCATGCTACATCAGCCACCAAACATCATTAAGCAGTGATGTGGTGACATTTGTAAAATAGTGAACTTTTCTCAAATTCAGGCAAGTTCATGGAATTCTGCTCTTAACTCCAATTCTGCCCTCTCCCCCAGGCAGCCAGTCTTATGCATTCTCATATCATCAAGCTTCTCAGAAAGGAAACTGATTGTAACCATTGATGGTCCTTACCCAGAACACATCAAGAACAGTTTACTTAATAACTGGGAATTCTTTCTCGCTTTTAATTATTAGATATTTAACTATAACAAGACTCTGTGCTTAATTCCTATTTAAAAAAGTAATAGAACACAGTCATACCTGTTGGTAGAGGCGTTCCCAATAATCTTGAGTCATAAGACGGAACAGAGAGAGAAAGGCCCAGCCAAAAGTATCAAAGCTTGTGTAACCATGGTCAGGATTTTCCCCGGCCTTCATACATATGTATCCCTCAGGGCAGGTGCTGCAAAACAGGAGAGACAATACATGAAATGTGACATAGTTGGCTTCAGTGTGGAAAAATAGATTTCAAGGGACGGTATTGAATGTTCTTGCTTAAATGCACAGATGCTCCAAGGTAAATTCTACTGAGCGAAAACACAACGATATATGCTAACTTCACAGTACCAAAGATCTTTGCAATCTTATTTTTCCTTTGAAAGGGCAAACTGGGAAATGGTAATCAGAACAGAAATGAGGCATCTAACTAAACAGGACTTTGGTACTCAAATGTAATTTCTCCTACCACTTAATCCTAATTAAAAATCATAAACTTGGTGTCTCCCGTTACAGTTCTGTGTAACACTCTGATGGTGATCCTGCTTTTCTGGTTGTGTAGTCTGACACTGGCTGGACAATGTCAGCATCTGCCATCTGAGCTCCTTCCTGATTGCTTACCTGACCTCACACTCACCCCCTGCAAGGACTAAATCTTCAGCCTAAGAAACCCAACCCTTTGTTCCAACACTGGTTTAGTACGGGGTCATGACATTTTTTTCTGTTTTGATCAGGAAAATACTACAGATCCACGTATTAAATGGCAAGCAGATATCATGACTTACATTGGCTCTCATTAAACTTTAAGACTCTTTACAAGTGATTTTCTAGCCCCTGACGCTGGAACTGAAAAAGAATGCTCTCTGCTTTAGAGCCAGCAGTGGTACTAAGTACCAAACTGCACCTCATCAAATTAAATAGCACAAGGTGGCAGAGATCCCTGACCACTGAGCCTCCTATTCCAGGGGCAAGAAACACTTAGTCAAAAGACCCCACACACCTTCACACCAGAAGCCACTTCCCAAACTTCCTAATATTGCCACACAGCACAATGCAAAGCAATAATACAAATAATGAAAAGTCACTTTCAAATGACACACACACACACATAGACAAAAAAAGATTCATGAGAAAGCAGGCTGTGCATCACCAGGAAAATCAAGGATTAATTTAAGGATATGTAGGTTTTATAGTGATGTAAGTCAAATCTCTGCACTGCATAGTAGGAACCCAACACTGCATGTTGAGCTGAGAATACATTGCTACAGGTTCTGAAGTTATACAAATCTATGGTGTCAGCCACCAACATTACACATTCAAGAACATTTTAAGAAGCTTAATTTAATATCATTAGTCAAGCATAAATTTTCAAATAAGTCTGCTTTGAACACTGAAAAAAAGGAGTGTTGAAGCAGTGCAAAATGTCTGCAAAGCCGTATTTGCAATGATCTTCAAAAAAGCAATAAAAAATGAAAAAGAACAGTTGATGCTTAGTGAACTAAGTGTAATACACAAGTTAATATATTAAGTGATTCTGTCGTCTCAGGTAGAGCCAGCTCAGTTTTTATCAGCTGAAAATTTAGGCAATAGTAACTGCATCTCACAGAGAAAGAAAGGAAAATGCATCTCAGTTTCTCCCTGCTAGAAATGCTTTCTTCTAGAGTTTTCCTACTTCCTATTGTTTCCTGATCAGAGCCACATTTGAATAAAAATTCAATGAAGTAAACTTCTCAGAAAAGAAGAAAATGCAGAAATTTGGGCTTCCCTCCCTCCCCTAAAATATGCAAAGGCACGCGGAATTCCTCTTGTATAACCATGTCCTTTATCGAGGCAACGTTTTCACTAAACCTCCTCTCTCCCAGAGGCAGCATCTGCTGTCACTTTGCCACAGAGACATGAGATTTCTGCCTCAGATCTGCTGCTGCAGACAGCCTACAGTGCCTGTGACATGCTGCTGACACCGTTCAAGAGCTCTGAGAAATAGATCCTCTGGGTTCCAGAGAAGAAAACCCTTTCTGCTTGCGTGCACTAAGACATCGTGCCCAGGCAGGACATGAAAATTCTTGTTAAGGCTCTTTCCCATTGCAAAGAAAATAAATTCGTTGACACGCTGTGCCTGCCTGGATACTGAGTTATTATTTACAGAGGTGGACAAACTTTCATAAAATCACAGAATTGTTTGAGTTGGAAGGGATCACAGAATCACAGAATCACAGAATGACCCGGGTTGGAAGGGACCTCAAGGATCATGTAGTTCCAACGCCCCTTCCTAGCAGGGCCACCAACATACATGTTTACTAGATCAGGTTGCCCAGGGCCCCGTCCAACCTGGCCTTGAACACCTCCAAGGACAGGGCATCCACAACCTCCCTGGGCAGCCTGTTCCAGGGCCTAACCACTCTCCTAGTAAAGAACTTCCCCCTAACATCCAACCTAAATCTTCCCTCCTTCAACTTGGATCCATTTCCCCTAGTCCTGCTATTAAAGGCCATCCTTAAAGGCCATCTGATCCAACTCCGTGCAATGAACAGGGATGCCTACAGCTCCAACAGGCGCTCAGAGCCCCCTCCAGCCTGACCTTGGGTGTCTCTTTCCTTAGTCCTGCATGAAAGGCTGATCTCAAGAAGATCCAGTGATATGCTCTCACTGCTCTTATTTTAATATTACTACTAATGGTCAAAACATCTGAGTGCAGCTGTGAGAAACTCAATAGGTGATTTCTTTAATGGTGAACCTACGCATCGGTTGGGCAATAGGCTGGAAATTAATTTTCAGTGAGGATAATTTGGTATCGCATCTTAAGCAAAATAGAAAACTTGCCATTAATTTCCTGAGAGAACTTCTGGTTAATTTCCTCAGAGTTTCCCATTTTGAATGAGAGATCTGCGCCTAAAAGAAAGGAAGTATTGAGAGCATTGCATGTTGATGCGTTTCATGCAAAGCTCTCATCATCATGAGATCAGAGGTTGCAAAGCCACTCTCAGGTTTACTGCCAGTGTTTCTTACTGGGAAAAACATCATTTTGAAGAAGGAGAAGGCTATTTGTTGCAATTGCTTGAAAAACCTAAGAAATGGAGATGCAATTCTTCTGACTATGAAAGTGAGCAACAGCTCCTCATACTAATGTTTTTTGTTTATAACACCGTTATCATTTTTCCATGTTTCGCTCTACTTTTACGTACCTCAAAAGTAATTTCCATGTAGCAATAGATTGCTAGAGTGAAAAGACAGGCATGGTTTTATAGTGGGCATATACAGTACTCTAATGCAAGGGCTTTCCTGATAGTAATGCCTTCTATTTTACGATGATGGCCCACAATATCAGAGGTGGATATTGGTATGGCAGTAGAGGTTGAACCTTCCCACCAATATTCCTGGGTGGTGCATCTCAGCAGTGGCAACGCTGGCCACGTTCCAGACAGCAAAGCACAGTTACCACACCAGGAAATTAAGAGCATCTCAACCAGCTCATCCACGTGTATCAATGGATTATGACCAGGGAACTGTATATCAAACTAAATATCAGCCTCGATGACTTGGAAACGATGATGGCAATGTTGGAATATTGCAAAGTTTGCAGTAAGTGGGTCCCATGGATGCTAACACAACAGAAGGAACACCATATGCAAGTTTGTCAGAACCTTCTGAACCAATATAAAGCTGAAGGTGATGGTTTCCTGGATAGCAACTATTACTGGTGATGTAATGTCATCACTATAAGACAGAGTCAAAATGGCAGTTCATGGAGTGGTGACATGAGAATTTCCCATTGAAGGTAAAGTTCAAGATGCAGCCCTCAGGGGGTAAAGTGATGTGCAATGTCTTTTGGGATGGAAAAGGGGTGATCCTTCTGGCTTTCCTGGAACCTGGACAAACCATCAACTCTGATCATGATGATGCTGACTAAGATGATGCTGACTAAGCTGAAGGCTCCAACTTCCAAAGTTAGGCCAGAGAAGAATACAACCTTTCTCTGGCAACATGATGACTCCAGGCCCCAGACCAATTTGAAGACTGTGGAGTGTACTGCTAGTCTTGGCTGGACTGTCTTGCCGCACTCATCATATAATCTGGCTTTGGTGCCTTCTGACTTCCATCTGTCTGGGCCAATGAAAGATGGACTGTGTGAGCAACATTTTCCTAGCAACTACCTCATCATAGCAGCTGTGAAACTGTGTCACCTCCATTGGTGCAGATTTTTATAAGCACAGTATGCAGGCTCTTGTTCATCACTGCTGAAAATGCACAGTGAATGGCAGTGACTATGTTGAACTATGTGACTGTGTACGATGAGCTACCTTCAGCACAGAAAACACAAACTCCAGCTCAAAGAATGCTATTAACATTAGCTCACATCCCTCTTAACAGAGACTAGATGCTCAAGACAAAAATCTCTTACATTTCAGCTCCTTACACTTCCTTGCCTTCTTTTGTAGCCTACAGAAGTGATAACCCATGGGTTGTAGGTGCTCTGAAAAACTCTGAGAAGAAAAGGAAATGCTGCTTCCCAGAAAAACACTCAACAGAACCTTAGGTGGAAGGCTTTCACATGAGAGTATTATTCTGCAACTGACACCATTTCCTCTGAGGATTTTTGCAAGGAGTCTCAAGATTTTGCTGAAGTGTCTTAGATGTATAATAAAGTCTTCCCCTCCAGATTTTTTTTTTCAGGCTCTTTAGCTTCTTTTACCTCGGGGAAGCATTACAGAGGATTGCACTCTCCTCTGATTCACAAGGATGGGCAGCAACAACACAGTACCTAAATACAACATCCTGCACAGGAGCCTCCTAGGATACTGTTCAGTTAATCACAGTAAAATTAGTGTCATTGATTCAGAAAAGTTAAAAGCATCAGTCTACCTACCAATCCATCAGCCTGTAATCACCACTGTAAGCTGGCAGTGGCACAGGAAATTAAAGAATAAAAGAAACAGCTTTGTTTTAAATAACACAGATTGGGAGTGCCAGATAGTTGTAGCTGAGGGGCATAATTACAAAATGTTCTGGCTCAAGAGTTTAATCTCAGCAAGCCAAGGAACCTGCTGATTCAGACTGCAGTGGCCAATAAGGTTGTGCAATAAAAGATTTGTAAAACAACCATGTGCTGGGTTGTAACATTCAGACCCTGCAGATACAGGGAGTGTTGTCCATGTGTTGCCAGGAGTTAGCAACAAACTGCTGCTCAAGTCACGCATGTCAACAGCAAAGTCAGGTCTGCCCCTTTATCTGCAGTAGGTTGCAAATGCTCACTATGGTCTGCCACGCTTAATTGCTTATAAAAGAAGCAACAACGTGCGTTCCACAGACATGCACTAAAAAGGAATAAATAAAGCCATAAAAAACAAATAAATAAACAAGAATCATATGATGTTGATGGCCCTTAGGTGTCCCTAATCACAACTTAAGCCTAAGAATGCAGAAAACAAGCTGAAAGGTTTACAGCTGATGTCTTGGACACATGTCTAATGCCAGTGTAGTGCCCGGTCATCTGGATGGGGTTTCAATCAAGGAGAGTATTCCCTCTGCTCCAAGGTAGGTTTTTAGACTTTATGTTACAACAGGGAAAGCAAACTATCGTTTATTCTCAATCAATCCTGTGGTCAGACACTGGATCTTCTGCCTAACCCATCAATCAAAATGGAGGGCAATAATTTATCATCATAAACACAATGACAGATGACTGCTTAATGAAGATGGTAGCCCACAGTTGGTCTTCTGCTCTCATGTGGTTGATGAGCTTATTACAGCTTTGACTAAGAGGTAATAATACCCATCCTTAAGAATTGAGAGGATTTGGATTTAATCCCTACTGCTGCTGTTTAAACAGTGATCTGATCTCCTAGATTCACAACTGATCCCTAGGAGCCGGGGGCTGTTACTTTTGCCCTTAAGGCTGTATAATACATATAATTATCCCCCACATCCCCTGCAGCATCCCTCAGGTGACATTCTTGCTTACTGCTATTTCTTATGCTCAAGTCAGTGAGCCATCCTCATTCTGACATCACTGTAACCAATAAAGAGTAAATGGAAAAGTGTACGTGATACACATCAGAATACAGTTAAATTCATGGAAGATACGCTGCACAACCTGAAGGTCTGCAATAAGTTCATTAATACTGCTTACTAAACTGAGGTGTAATTAGGCTATTAGCTTTGGCAGTCTAAACAACGTACTTCATTCTTCATAAAATATTCCCACCTTGGCAGCACTGGAAGAAGTCACATTTGGGAACTATATCCTTTCCTCAGTACAGCAAAATTTCCAGCCTTTTCAGCCATCTATACCCAATTGGATTGAACTGGGTGAGCATTACAAGGATAGTGGTCCCACTGGGCACACACCAAAGCCCATTCATTGGGATGGATCCATTCATGCAGCAAACACACACTGACAGACTGCACCCTACCTGACAAAGCTGGCTTTGCATAGGTCACCTACAAAGAGCTGTTTGTTGCCACTTTCCCCATTCTTGTCTCTGCCCAGGGGTGCATACAGTGAAGGCAACAGAGCATCATCTTCACCCCAACCTATTCATGGTTTGCTACTCTGAAATGCGAACCCTCTATGACAAGGGAGACTTTCTCGCCGCATATTTTCAGCAACCAACAAAACACAGCCTGAACCTGGGACCTTCAGATCTTAAGACAGCAAATGATTATAATAATAGCAATAATAATAACACAGGTTTACTTAAATTCAGGCAACTCTGAGTGCAGCAGACCTCATTGCCAGCAGCAGAATAAAAGAACCAACTGGGTGCATTACTCTTTGCTGCAGTTCCTCAATTTCCAGCACAGCTGGTGTTGTGTTGCTGGGTATGTTTGCTTGTATCGGGGGACTGAGAGCTATGGGAGATCAGGCTGTTGGACGTGTTATTCAGGTAGACACGTATGTCGTTCCAGGCTCTGTGCCTTCCAAGGCTGAGCAAGAGCTGCAGCACTGGTTTGTGCAAGGCAAGGTAGAGCTGGGTGAAGCAAAGCATCAGATAGCAGCAGTGCTCCTTGGTATGGTGTGTATTTCTTCTCCACCCTTCAGGGTTGCGATAAGCTTCTGCAAGGGGCTTTAAATCACCCTATGGAGGATGCATAAAGGCAAAGGAATGTTATTACAGCTCGGAGAGATCAAAGCATTGCCACATTGCCACCACTGTACATGCTGTAATGGGTATGCTGACAGAATGTTGGCGTGGAGAACCTACCACAACAGTATTACTTGCAGTATTCATGCCGTATGTGAAAACAGGCATCTAATACAACTTTATGCGCTGGCATTAATTACCTTAGTAAAATGCCACAACACAAAAGGAAACAAAGTTTTATTGCAGTGATGCTTCAGAAACATTTAGGACTTGCTTAAAAACTTTGAGAATTACGCTACATGGTGCTGCCTACATCCCTTACGTGCACTCAGCTCAGTGACAGCAAAACTTCCTAAACCATGCAGAATTTTGCCCTACTCTGTACATTATTTTAATGCATCCTGTTAAGAAAAATCAAGGTCATAGAGAGGATAAAGGTAGCTAAAGTTTCTATAGCAACAGTTACTAGGATGCGGTTGCCAAAGGTGCTTTCTTGTTACATCCTGAAGTAGCTGTACTGGCTGCTTTTCCTTCCTGTTTACTACTCTTTTTGGTAATATCAGTACAGACATGATGCAAATGTGCTTTCTTTGTCAGTGTGATCTCGCAGACTGTTCCTGCCCATGAGCTGAATATACAGGACATATCATGTGAAAGGGAACAACAACAACAAAAAAAGCAGTCCGACCTTGAGGGGACACAATTGGCTTAAAACACGCACACTTTTCTGAAGGAAAAAAAAAAACCTAACAGCTGCATAGAGTAGTTCAAGTGGGGGAAAAAAAAAGTGAAAAGAGCAAAGGTAAGTTTCTCTTTTTCTGCTCATTGACTTTACATATTGCATATTGCCCACTTCTCATTTCCCTAACGGATAAATCTCCCTGCTGTTCCTATTGCTCATCCAAACCTGTAGGCAGGCAGAACAGCAGCCTAAGCTGGAGAAACGTCCCTGTGAAATTACAACAGCACAAAAGTGGAACTGCTTTGGATCTGAAATGCATGTTCCTTTTTCATGGACTGATAATCCCAAGCTCAGGCACCCTGTAAGTCCCTGCCCTGTGGGGAAGCACAGGGCTCCATGGTACCGAATATCGCATTAAAATGAATGGTTAATAGTCATTGAGAAGGAAAATGCTGTAATTGCATTAGTGGGACAAGGCAGGATGGTGCAGCATGCCATATAATGCTCCCCTTAGCTCATCCCTGGGAGATTTGGTCTGGTGATCACAGCAGGAGATGCCTGGTGGAGATGATGTTGATGCGCTCAAGCAGAATTCCAACCCTGGGGCTGAGCATGGGATCAGGACCGCATTTCCTCAAGCCAGCAGTGCTCTCAAGAGTCTTCCTGGCCATTTTGCCCAGCACTGACCACGTGCCACCACCTGGGGCCAGGCGCAAAGTGTGCCAAGTGGGTCCTTGAGCATACTCTAAAGCTTTGGTCCAACCACAAGTTTTGCCATTGGCACTACCACTGTGCTCAATTATGGATATGTGGCACATTTGACCTCACTTTTACAAGATGACTCCTAAAGGCCTGGGATGCTTGCACTGGCCACGTGTGGTGTCTGTTGCTCCAGGGAGGAAACTCAGTCACCTGCAGCCCTTGCAAATCATAGTCCGCTTACTGGTAACAGATTTCACAAAGGTTAGAGCAGCTTTTCATTTCCGATCCTAGCAGAAATCTTCCAAGTGTTTGATCACTGTACCAGATCTTTACTGGACATCCTCAGGGCTTAGAATAAGGTTTCAAAGATAGATGAGATACTAGTCCGGGAATTAAATTGAAAGGCAGATTTATAGAGGAATTTGTAATCCCTTTGAAAATCAGAGTGGTAGAGCTTTCTCCGTTTGCTTTAACCAAATCAAATCAAAGAAGCTGAAATTGCAGAGAACTAACGTGAATAAATCCCAGTGCGGCCACATCTAAAAGAACAACTAAATCTAACCCGAAACACATCGAGAAACATAAATAATTCTGCAAGTACCCTACACTTTCTTTTTTTTTTTATTTATTAGAAGAGCCTTGCTGCTAGCGCTGCTCCCAGTGTCTGACCAATCTGTGACACACATCTCAGAGCAGAGGATTTTTCCATTAACGCGGCGCTCTGAACGTGCTTGTTGATAAACACCAAGCACACATCACTACTGTTCACTTTGAGCCAAAGAACATCTTTGTTCACAGTCATTTTCTCTCGACTCCAACCATTAATTCTTGTTTCCATCGGCTTCTCTGTTTCTCTTAAATACACAATATATTCTAGCAGTACATCTTGGGGAAAGAAAAAAATGCAGCTGGATAAACAAAACAAAAACACCACAAATTCTCCACTTGATTCAATGAAGAAAAATCAATTTTCAGGCTTCCTGGATCAAGTTTCAGAGGCATCACATGGGAAATCCCTCACCCACAGACAGATCGGTCCCTGTCCTCTCCCCCACACTCCTACCACATCTCTGCAATGTCATTTTTAATGTAGCTCCTCAAAGTTGCTTGAGTGTATGCAAAACAATAAACAAACGCTTTTTCTTCCATCTGCCAGCTAATGTACTGGAGACATGTTTGCTGCTGCTGAGTGACATCCATCTATTCAAATCCCTTCTGAACCAGAATCAATATTAGCTAGATCCATTACCTCCTGCTTTATTGGCAGTTTGGGTGCTTGTTCAGAAAACAGTCCCTCCTAGTAATGTAATAAAGCCCCCACCTTTGAGATAATTAGGTTGTCTGTGATACAGCATCCACTGATGATCATTTCCCTGCTGATTTTGGCCTGCTGCTACTGCTCAGGTTGCAATCGCCATCACTAAACACTCTTACATCAGACCATCTGAGTCTCACTGCCAAATAATTGCCAAATTTAGATTTTTTTTTTATTTTTTTGTTTTTACTCTTCTATAATAACAGCAAGCAGCCAAACCTCAGTGTCATTAACATGCTTTTAAAAATGCACTAAAATGGTTTTGTCAATTACCGTGAGATTTAATATCGCAGCCACAACACAGATATCCCTCAGTGTAACAACAAATCCCTCCAGGAGTGCACATATGATACCACCATACCTGGCATTTCTTCTGGGTCCTCAGCATAACCGGGAGGCTAATAATTTCAAGCTCTTTCAGAGCAGGGGCAGAAGCAAGCTCCAAAAATGCCTTGAATGTTCAAAAACAGCTTTGCCAACTGTCCTTCCCCCATTAATTTCATTGCTAATAGATGGGAGGACTATGATCTGATGCATCCACTCACTCTTCACTTTCCTTCCCCTAATCTTTTGCTACTGAACTCAGTTCCTCTTGGCTTTAACCACTGATGGATAAAGAGAAAGTCCTACTTGGTTGGCTTGTCAGCCTTTAAATGACAGTCTTTTTACCTAACAGGTGGGATGACTTTGCAAGTCTCCTGAGGCAGCAGGATCATGCCTAATTATCCCTATGTCTTTAAACAATAGGAGTGGATGACTGATGGGAAATCTGTGTAAGGTATAGAAGGTGAGACAACATTTACTAGTCCTGAACTGAAAAACAGTTGGAGTATTTATTCCCATTATTAGGCATTTAAAATCAAACCATACCCAGTGGTACAAAATACTTCACTGAAAGAGATGAAGAAAGCTCATGCATAAAGTGAGAGTGGGTTTCTTATTAACAGCACAAATATCAATTGCTTTGATATATTCAAAGAAACAAGCACCAGGACTTTAAGGGTGACATTTTCCTCTTCTCATTACACAGGAGCTAAAAGTTCTCCCCTGGCAGTTTCAGGCTGTGTCTCCTGTGGTCACAGTGCCTCCATGGGAGCTTGCTCCAATCATGATTTTTTTTTGCTGACACACTGCAATTTACTGACTCTCTAGAGTAGGTGATTTTGCTAATACACCTTTCTAGAATGCAAACCCCAAATCCATACAGCCTATTAATATATAGATATTCCACAGGTGTTGGATCTGTGTTTAACTTCTCACCCTTTGGACGATTCCAGAGCTGTAGGCCCTAAGCTATTCCTCACAAACTACCTATAATCTAATCAACCCTTTCAAAACTATTTATGAGTTTAGCAAGCTGTCACAGCCACAGATCAGGTCAATGGTGAGAATAACGTGTAATATTTTATTATGTGCAAAATGTTGCTGCTGTGCTGATTATTCCTTGGTCAATGGTACTACTTATTGCCTAGGAAAGGTGGTCCTAAGCCAATCCAACAGTGCAGATAGACTGCCAAATTCTGGGATCTCTGGGAATTATTGTAACAGTCTTGGAGCCAGACTGAACCTGGATACATGCAGTGTATCACAATCGACAAAATGCTTAATTAATGAATGTTGACATTGTACCTTCCTTGGAACAAAGAGGAAAGCATGGCGCTCTGCCCAAGGAGTTTACAGTCTAAATTATAGTGGCAATGCAGATCAGACACACAAGACATGCAGCGGGGAGGCTGGCACTTCATCTTAACCATTGTTTTTTGTAAATACAGATGTAACAGTGGCAGCAGAAAGTAAAGAGTCTCTCTCCAAGACCCCACGGCTTTTTTCACCCTCCTGACCACAAGCACTTTTAGATTACATCTTTTCATCTTCGCACTGTCTCCCTATACACGTACACCTCTTTTTACATCAAGCTCTTTATAATTTAAATCCCAGTTTTTGTCAGTAGAACATTTAATTCTACCAACTCAAAACATTCTCCTCCAAAAGTAGATCATCTCTCCTCCTCCCCTCACTTGACTTCGGTCATCCACCTCCTTGGTTCAAATATCAGATATCTATCATATTTAGATAAAAGCTCATCCGTCCCACCAAGCTAAGGTCTCTATTCTTTGACCCACAACTTTGAACATCCTACAGTCTTTGCACGGCTTATAATCTCCTCTTCCATTCCCTTCAAGGTCACAAGGACCTTTCACATAAAATAACACACCCAAAGTGCTTAGACCCCAAGGATGGGACATAGAAAGGTCAGCATTCACAGGTGGGAGGGGTATGGACCAAGTCCTCAGTGCAAAATAAATTAGTATCCCATAGGAACTGATCTCTTTGCTGCATATACTGTAAGAAAACGAAACACAAGCAGACTGTAAACATATCACATACGAGTGTAGATCTACACATTAAAACTGAGTATCTTCCCACCTCCAAAGCATTCTATTTTTGGAACTTGCATTTTTGGATTTGTTTATCATCCTCTGCCAAAAGCCAGGAATTCATCATCACTCAAGATCCCCCTAGTTTTTCTGTTTCCATTCATTTCTCATTCATTCCCTTTGAAATACTCCCCATTCAGCCAAAGTTACTTAATTTCTCCCCCCCCCCCCTTCTTTTTTTAATGGAGGAATTTAAATACATTGAAAAAGAACTGTAATAAGGCCCCTAACGATTTCAGACCTAAATAAGTGACACATACAAACTTCTCCTCCCCGCAGTTCAGAAAATTGTATTACTATGCTCAATATTGTCATTATCCTCTCTCCTATAACTACTGACACAAAGAACTTGAAATATCACGCTGGTGAAAAGTGGACAGAACTGAAAGAAATGTAACAACAACAACATAAAAAAAAACAACACACCAGAAGTGAAGATATTTTTAAATCACTTACCCAGCATCAGTGCTATTTCCACACAGTAACACATCTTCCGTACCATTCTTTATGAAGTAGTTTACTGCAAGAGAATTAAAGAACCAGCTTTTTAACTAGTACACTCTGGGAATGATAGCACTCACAAATGTTATTCATCAACCAACGTATTCATTCGGGACAGTAAAAGAGATATGAAAGGCATGGTTTTATTTGTTTTGCTAACTTCAGGAAATGTAAAAATGAAGACATTTTTTTTCAAAGCTTTTTCAACACCTGCTGTTTATATTCCAACCTGACCACTGCAATAGGGTGGCAGTAGGGCTGTGGGCTCTGTTTGAAGGAAACATCATCTATCTAGCCGTGTCCCTGGCTGTTGTAGTTGAGAACAACGTTACTGAAGTCAGGATAGCAGTGCCCAATGAAAGCAATCCATAAGTTGGTCACTTTGGACTCGACATTGATAAGATATTTATTAACTGAAGATTAAGGTTAAAAATGTAACCAAGTCAAGATCCAATAGTACAAGCAAAACAGCCCATGCCCCCAGTCTGGTGAATTCTACTCAGCATAGAAAATGTACAATGCAAAGCAAAAGCATGGAAAAATGCATGTTGTTAAAGATCAAACAAACAAGGAAGTATTCATAAAGACAAATATTTATCAACACAGTCATCTGTAATGTCAATGGAGAGAGACAGACACTTCTCAAGGGAGACTCAGAGGAGCACGCTAAATATAAATGCTCTGGATCGTTCCCTGGTTGACTATCAATGAGGCTTAAGGAAATTAGCATCCCCAGGCTAATGAGAGCCTTTGTGTACATACTCCATCTTCCATCTCCAGCCTGCAAAGCTTTCTAAAATTCAGAGAAACAGAACGGGAAGCCAACTCCTCAAAAGGATAACCAGAAATGAGTTTTGAAGAGATGTTCCAAGGAGCATCTCTTGAACCCAAATGACAGCATGGAGGAAAGGATAAAAGCACTGATAAAGAAGCAAAACAGAAGACAACAGTTGATGGAGGGTAGATGTATCGGTGTGCTTTGTTTCAGCAGAGAATACGGATCCCCTGTTGACTTAAGTCATCGTGTCAGCCCTACGCAACAAGTGCGAGTTGAGGAGCTCTGCAGGTGTTAGTCTGGAGAGGTTCTCAATTCTAGGCTAACACCCTGTTGTGAAATGCTATAAAAATCAAGAGCGACAGCTTATCCAGGCAGGCTATGCAAAGAATGCCACTGAACAGATGTGCTGTGGCTTTCTCGGTAAGCTGCGAGCAGTGGAAAAGCCCTACCCTGCTGCATGCCAAGAAGGAATTACTGTCCATGAGCTTTGTGGTTTGCAAGGGCACGTGATGGTGTTCAGAAGTCATCAGCGCATACACCCTGCTCAGATCACATGCTTTTCTGCTTCGCCGTATGTTTGGCCTTTCTACAGAAATATCTTGTCTGTCAGCAACACCGCTGAGTTCAGTATGCCTAAGGATGTGTGAAAAACCACCAGAAAAAGGGGAAGGATGTGGAGTCTTACATGTTGTTTCACTCTGCACTTCTGCTGCTGAAACAGTTCTGCTTTTCTCAGGACAGATGGTATCTGATTTGGGGCACACACAGTTGGTGATACAAACACTCTGTGACTCAGGGGAAACATGGCACAAGCACAAAATAAGAGACAAACAACCACAGAAGTTCTGCACCTTGCTAATAAATGGTATTGCAACATGGGGTACCCCAAACTTTGCAAGCACGCACAGCTCTCTGGGAATTGCCACATTTCATACTGCAAACGCTAAGACCAAGAGGACCACAGATCTGTCACTATACTTGGAAAACTGAAACAACAGGTTGGATATTGGGCACAGCTTCTTCTCAGAAAGAGTGGCGATTCGCTGGCACAGGCTGCCCAGGGAGGTGGTGGAGTCACCATCCCTGGAGGTGTTCAAGAAAAATGGAGATGTGGCACTGAGGAACGTGGTCAGTGGGTATGGGGGGAATGGTTGGGGTTGGACTTGGTGATCTTAGCGGCCTCTTCCAACCTTAATGATTCTACGAACACCTCCTGCTCATCTGAACAAGAGGATGCAAACAGCGTCAGAGCACAGAAATAAGGAGGAAAGTGAGAATGTTTAAGCAAACAAGACATTTAAAATCTCAAGAAGATATAAAATCCTGTTGTCTGTTGTTGACAAACATTTACACTCCTAAAATCAGCAATGCAGTGACTGCTACGCAATGCATGCTGAGGAATTGGTATGCAGACACTGCTGGGAGGGGGATCTTCGCCACAGGATCTGCAACTGCACAGTGGAGCACCACCTCTGTGTGCCAAACTTCAGCCTGAAGAAGAGCTGAATTACTGATTCCCTACTGATAAATGAAGGGGGGATTAGAGCATTATGCCTGAGGAGACAAATTGCTGTATTATCAAAAATGCACACAACAATCAATTTGTCATTCAAAGCAAGTTGGTTTGGATTTCGACCAAACATGCCAAGCAATCAGAGCTCTTTAAGGAGGAAGGAGTCATTGCTCTTGCTCTTAAGAACAAACCACTTTGGTATCATATTAGCCCACGGCCTAAGCTTTCTATCACTTAACTCTAACATGAACAAAGAATATAAAACTCCTTTTTCATTTGCAGTAGCAGCTTATCTATGAAATGTAGACTGCTCCAACTGATAAACGCTTTATGAGAACAAGGCTTTGTCATTGTCTTGGAAGATTCTCATCGATTTTTGTTACACTTTGTCAGCTTTTTCACTGAAAAACTTCTACGTGTCAATAGAAACAAAATATACGAACAAAACTGACCATACTGTACATATTTTTTAATGTCTTAAGTAAAATCAAGCCAAAACAAGTCATTTTTTCCACACATGCTTATATGTAAATAATCTAGATCCAACGTGCTTTTTTTTTTCTTCTTTTTTTTTTCTTCTTTTTTGAAAAATAAACTGTATTTTATCTTTTTCCTCCCAACTTTACTAAAGACTTGGTGTTAGTTCTGGTGTATGTGAAGCCTTTTTGGAACTTTCCTACAGGAATTTTCAGAGTAAAATAACTACCCGATCTACTCGATTACCAAAATAATAAAGTCAGTGATCAGAAAACACTCCCTGAGTGTTTGTTTCTGCTTGGCCACACATTATTTATTCCACTGTTGCCAGATAAACATCTATTTTTAAATAATACAAAACATTTTCTGTCAGCGTTTGTAAGTCAGGAATTCAACAGAAACATGTTTTCTAACAACCAGATGCTGTCTTCTCTAAAACATATGTACATTTGTATCAAGTCTAAGCCTCATAAAAACATACTAAGATGCCATATCCCCATTGCACCTGATGCAGCATTACTCGTGCTAGGTTGGTTCCGCTGCCAATAAATAGGTGCAATATAAACCCTTGCACTGGTGTCGTCTTTCCTGGATTGTATTTTAGAAGTGCTGAGCTCAATAAATCAAACCTACAAAAGTGAATGCTCTGAAGCAGCTTATTACCTTCTGAGAGTTTTGTCTGCATATAAAGAAGGACGTGATACGGGCCACTGTTTCAGCCAGAGTGGGCCAAGCACCATGAATCCAGCCCAGGCCCACATCCCTGGCTGCATACTGGCAGAAGGAAGCTCATAACCTCACTGCAATGAGTGGTTGTGCCAGTTCAAGTGAAGGTAGTAGGAGTTTACCTCCATAATATGGATTGTCTCTCTCGGCATTGACATAATCTAACATTAATGTACTTGTTGCACCAAAGAGTAAACGTTCCTCTAGTCTATTTTCATTCAGAGGGTGGTGACGCACTGGAACAGGTTGCCCAAGGAGGTTGTGGATGCCCCATCCCTGGAGGTGTTCAAGGCCAGGCTGGATGTGGCTCTGGGCAGCCTGGCCTGGTGGTTGGTGACCCTGCACATGGCAGGGGGGTTGAAACTGGATGATCTTTAAGGTCCTTTTCAACCCAGGCCATTCTATGATTCTGTGATTCTATCTCCTAACTGTTTCGTGGAAAGGATCAATGAAAAATAGATAACAGATAACAATAGTGCACAGCACAGTTACATCATTATTATGGACTACTAATGGTTGTCTTTAGATATAACATTGAGCCCAGTGAGCAGAGCACTCTGACTGTGCAGTGGGGAAGGTCTGCTCTTTCCCATCACCAGCAAAGGGACCTAATACTAAATGCAGCCAAAGAAACAATGTCTGTGAATTCAGCCCTGCTATGCATCTGCTACACTTGTACCTACCTAGAGCAATATAATTTCTTCAGCATCCTCAAAGCTCCTGGCTTTCCAGGGACACCAAGAAGCTTGGTAGGAGTCCTAACCATACCCATCAATGGTTCCTTAAAGCTTAAACTCACAACAGAATTAGGAAGATTTGTAAATTGACTGTAAATAGCGAGTAGACAAAATTCTCTAGGTTTCCAGTGTCTTCCTTCCAAAGTTCTCAAATATCTCATCTTTTCTACTGTTTCATTCTACTCTTTCTCAAAGCTAACAGTTTTTCACGTTTCCATATTGGACCCTTCCACAACAGGAAGTTCTAATAGGGTAAATATTCACACTGGCACCCATTGTCAGGAAAAAAAAAAAGAAAGAAAAAAAAGGCAAATTTTCTGTCAACTTCCTCAACAAGATAATAATTAATTCTAATTAAAATTATGCTCCATACCTATATTGCACCACTGAGCAGAAAGCTGCAGGGCAGAAATCTCTCCTCATTTCTGTCTAAAAGGATGAACAAATTTTCCAGCTGAGAAAAAATTAGGAAGTTCAGCTTAGAAAACACGGTTCCTAAATCCACACTGTGTTCTTTATTTGACGGCCCAGCTGAAATGACATTTTGATTTGTCTTACCACTAAGTCATCAGAAGTTGAATATATATATATATACATATACATATAACGATATTTGAAAGCTGCTCTTTATGCAAGTGTAATTATATATATATATAATCACACTTGTGTAAAGAGCAACGTTCAAATATCATTAGTCACTGCCCAGAGTAGAGTCCTCTGGCTGACTTTCTAACAAAAACTTCAGAGAGGTGTCTGTTATCTTGGACTATTTATTGCAGCCATACGGGTGCACGTTGGTTGGAGATTTTCCCTCTGTGCTACGGCTGGCATGGAGTACTGACAGCCAACAAATAACCAGATCCAAATTTAAAATGCAATTCAGAAAGCCCCATCACCTTACAGTTGTGATGTGTGACACAGAAATGAAATAGATAACACCCCTTCCTCACCCTTTCGCCCACCGGCACAAACACACTGTACCTCCTGGTAATATATAATAATTAAAATGAATCCTTGCTGCACTTGCTGTGTGCACACTGTGTCACTCACAGTGAAATCTCTAATAAATGAAATTGAGTTTGAAGATGGAAAACATGCCTCTCACAAAAGCGATGGAACAGGCTGTATTAAGGGTATTATTAGGGAAGAATGCTTGGGAATAAATGGTACTGCCAGTTAGTTCTTCCCTGCTAAAAGGGGTTGCAAATAATTATAATAATGAAGTACTCTCCTGTTGCTCACCCCACGACAGGGGATCTGGTTCTCTTCCTCTCTTCCCTGGCATTTGCTGTTGTCAGTGCTTCTGCTGGGTTTTAGAATCATGGAATGGGTTGGAAGGGACCCTAAAGATCATCCTTTTACAACCTCCTGCCACTTTCATAGAATCACAGAATGGCCTGGGTTGAAAAGGTTGAAATGCTCATCTACTTTCAAACCCCCTGCTATGTGCAGGGTTACCAATCACCAGACCAGGCTGCCCAGAGCCACATCCAGCCTGGCCTTGAATGCCTCCAGGGATGGGGCATCCACAGCCTCCTTGGGCAACCTGTTCCAGTGCGTCACCACCCCTCTGAGTGAAGAACTTCCTCCACTTTCCAGGCTCTCGGCTGCTGTCCTCTCCCTTCTTGCCTCCCACACTTCCCAAACTCTTCCCCCAGGCACTTGATTCTTGCCCAGCTCTCTCCTGCCACCTCATCCCATTACTGCCTTGAAGGACATTTTCAAAACTTCAATTAAAAAAGAAACAGGAGAGGCTAATTGTGAGGACATTAGAGGAACAGAGTCTAACAGGTACTCCACCAAGATTGCCACAGCGTGGCATGGGGACCACACCAACCCCTTGAGCATTTTGAGCCAAGTGACATAGGAGGCAACACCAAGCAATAAACATGGGGTGCTGGCTTTCAGTAATCTTCAGATCCCCTCCTTTCGTGCCCATGTCTGGTCAGTCACGCAGACCCATACGCCTGGAGCTGAAGGCTGTGTAGTGTGTAACTAAAAGCATATTTAGTGCCACTTGTTTAGACAAGTGCTTCACATGAATAGGCAGCAAAATGCTGAAGTGTGGGCTCTGGAAGTTTTGTAGAGGGCTGTTTTGTTGTGTTTTATAGATATATATATGTATGTATTTTGCAGAAAGGAATTCAAATCAAAAGCTGCTACGAGGGTTGAATGCATTTGTGATTACAGACAGATGCCAAAGTAAAAAAAAATATATATAGAAGAAAACACTCCTGCTTGCACTGTGATAAAGAAAACAGATGAATTGGATCAAAAACTGACTGGGAAACAAAAGTTTGAGATGAAAAATCAGTGCGTCTCTGAAGGCTAACAGAGGGCTATGTCTGCACTGCTTTAGTACAAGTCCAATGAAAGGGAGGGTGAGCAGAGAGGTGAGACAATCTTCTGACGGCACAGTATTTTCCAGGTAAGTCAAGTCCAAGGCCAGGACTGAATGAGGAACACTAACAGAGGCCTACACCACTAAGAAAATAGATGGAGAAAGGCAAAGACAGATACTGTGTTCTCAGAATGTGAAGTAAAGCAAAGCAGAAAATCTCACCCACCCATAACCCTGTTAAGTTTTAAGCTCCCTGCATCAGTTCAGGTAAGAGATACGTGCTTCTACGGAATAATAAGCTGTGAACAAAGAAAAAGGTAACACTGAGAAGCAGGAGGAAAGGGATGCAGTGACATAGTGGAAAAAAGTTGCCAATGTATAAACCAGTAGCTTGCATCATCCAGAAGACTGAGCACCATAGTATTGCTTTCAACAGAGAAACTCCTGAACTAGGGGGGTGGGGGGGGTGGGAGAGTAGGGGGGTAATGAGAAGTAATGAGAATGAATGGAAAAATTTAATTTTAAAAAATTGGGATGTTTCATCTCAAGAAAGAGGTGACAAACAGTCAAAAATAGCATGCATACTGCAAAATGAGAACTTCGTGTGCTCCTAGACACAGGATGTGATACTTTTTGCCCTGAAAACATTGGAGGGAGAGCAAAACCGAAGACAAAGGAAATATCTTTTGAACTGCACTTGTCATTTCAACTGCAGAAGTTTCTGCTGCAGGCTGTCCCTTTAGCCACAACATTCAAAGAGAGACTTGTTACGTATGTAGATAAGGATACCCAGAGCTCTAACAGTTAATGTTAACAAAAGTTTATTAAAAAAAAAGTCTGTACTTTGGGCTGCAGCAATTTATTTTGCAACATGTGGGGCTGCTCTGAGCCACAGACAGATGTTGCCTAAGGTAAACGAGGCTGAGTGAGCCTGGTAATTCCTATATTCCATCCCCACCTCACTTGGGTGAATTCTGCATTGATGGAAAGTATCAGGAGAAAATATTCCTTAACGTTTAAAGCCAGGATGATAAGGGAAAGCAGAGGTGCAAGCTGCTGTCCGCTTGTGGGCTGCTCAGAGTTAAAAGTCAGAGCTACATCCTGCCTTTGCAAGGCTTGCTATTGCTGAGCCCACAGAGAGCAGAAGTCCACGGAGAGGCTCCAAGGGACACAGAAATGGTCCTTTCAAGTGCTCCTTTGAACAGCACCGTGTGAGTCAAGTGCTATATACTTTGGTAGCTTATGAGCAATTTGAGGGTGCAGGAAAATTCTCAGACTGCTGGGTTCCATCTTTTGCGGCAGGTCTTTCCTCTAGCAGATCTCTCTATGAGCAACAATAATGCATCAGTGAGAGCAAAAGAAATGTATCTGGAGGATAAATCCTTCTGTTCTACAAACTGTTCCAAAGCTCTTTCACCACAAGGTTAAAAAATAATGTTGGATTGTTGGGAAGAGGCTGTACTGGATACACCAGCACAGTACCTGTGCATCTCTGAACCTTGTACTTCTTCCAGCTCTTTCTTTTTCTAGGTGGCTTAAAACATGGAAGTGCACAGGTACAATACTCACGTTAATAACACATCACTGCGTTAATGTTTGAGCATTTACGAAGCAACTTATCGAAAGATCCACAGCACCTGAACAAAGCCACAAAATTTACCGTTAACGGTGGAGTAATGCGAGTAGATTCCATCCTGACAAGCGCCGTATGAAAGCTGAGAGAGGTTCTTTGTCTTAATCATTGATTCGCACACAATCATACATAATAAAACACCTCTTCCAGTCTCAACCTGATTTATTGCTTCCCTCTTTTCTCCCACCTCCATAATTACTCATCCAACACTCACTGTCTTCTATTACCACCTCGGACAACACCTAACACTTCAGCTCTCCCCAAACCCGATGCATCTATTATGTGACTTGGACATCATTATTTTCTATACTCTTTTCATGCAGTTTCAGAATATCTCTTCGTACAGCTCAATTTCAGTGATTCTGAAAGCAAAAATGAAGCAACACTCCAGGTAGAGCTAACAGTCAGGCACAAGAGTTAGAGAAAAATATATGTGTAGACACACATCTACATACACACATCTATATTTTTTATATACTCACATACGTATGCCTAGACATCCTAACCCATTTATTTTATTGGCTTGTTTTATCTAGGACATGAAAAAGGAGGATGTGGAAAGACTTCTGAGGTATTTTATATTGACTGCTGGGATGGAATTGCCCTGATTTAGCAGCTCTGAGCAGTCAGGCTGGCTCTGATTGCATTCACACCTCATGCAAGAGCCCCAAGCCTGAGACCCCTTCTCCAGCCAATAAGACCATAATTCTGATGGGTAGCACATCACCATTCAGCAAATTGCTCTGTAAACAGAGGCTATCTATGAGGAGTTCCCACACTCCTCAACCTTAGGCATCTAACATGGCTGGTTTAGTTGGACCACCTCCCTAGAATGTCTATTATGAGTTAGAGATAGAAAATGAAACAGGCTCCTCTCTCAGAAACTTTCTTCTCCAAATCATTCTTATTGCTTGGTTAGACGTATTTGGGATCTGCAGAGACTAGGACATAAACTTAACGTATACATACAGCTTCCTAAATAAAGAACTCAAAGTAACTATGATGTCTAATTTTAGGTGACAACACAGACATTGAGTTAAACCGTATATAGTGGTTTTTTTTGCTCAGACCTCCAGTATGAGTTCAGAAAAAGAGAAAAAGCACTGTCATGAAATGAGTGCCAGAAAGTACTCTGTAACAAAACACAGCAACCTTGAAAAGTATTTTTAAGCTATAGAAGTGGCAGGTGACTCCTCCTGCAAAGAGGCTAATAAATGTTTAACAATACTATTATTGCTATTGTTGTCTACATCGTGGACAACAGTGTTTTAGTTTACTTTATAAGACACCAATTCAGAGAGAAAACATACATAGCACATTCAGAACCTCTCAATTAAGGTATTTAGCTTAAAGGAAAAGAAAATGCTGGGTTTTGAAACTAGCACTTTAAGAATGTTTTAATAATATTTTTACTACATTTTTAAGGTTTTTTTTTTCTTAAGTAAGTGTTTCATTTGTGTTCAATATTCAGTCTGAGCCCTGTTCTACAAAAGCACACACGATTTAAACTCAGATTCCTACTCACTGTTTACTGATGAGTCAATAATCCATTTTAGTAATGGAACACATAAATTACATTAAAAATTCTATAATCATCAGCCAGGAGACTCAGCTACATTCAGTCCTTTGGTACATCTTTTACTCTCTCTAAACCAGTGACATGTCTGACTTCATACACCTTTCAGTCCACTCTGACTCATGCATTCACAGAGCTTCACTTCATGAAATACGCCTTTAATTTTAACACCACAACCTAAGGCTTTTAAGCATGCTATTTTCAGCTAATTTCCTAGAAATCTTTACAAGTATTGGAACTAACCTTGTAGTTCTGCAGTCACCTGGCATTTCTAAACCATTAGCCCTCCTAAAGACAACTGGCAGCTCAATAATTTTGATATCGATATACTGATCAGATGATTTTCACACTGCCATGGATGTAAACTATCCTATTTTGTACTTTTTTCCCCCCTTATTTTATTTTTATATATGCTGCATCTACAACTTCAGATTATCAGGTTTATTATCATTAATATCTACAAATAATCCTCTTTGGGCCTCTGTAGTCCTTTATCAAATCTAGAACTGCAGATATGAAAAAATAAAATCACTTTCTAGAAGCCAGTATTTTCCCAGATGAATTAGTTATATCTGTATTTTTAACTCTGAGCAGACTGGAGCATTGGCATTTGACATCACGATATTCTTGGCCTAGATCTATCTAGTAGACAGATATCTATCTAGTGAAAGGAATGGGAAAGTCCTCCTCTTCATCATGAAATATGCCCACTGAAGGGCAATTTTTTGACCAGCGTCTTCGCTGTGAGTAGACAGCAAGGAGATAAGCAGTTGTCTCACCCTGCCATGACTGCCGTACCTAAACTGAGAAACCATCCGTATGTGATCAGGTGAAGTTTCTCTCACAGAATTAAGCTTTCAGTGACAACGATAAAAAAAAGTCCTCTTTTTGATAGAGAAAACAAAAATATTCAGTGTCATTTTTGTATTCTAGAATTTAGTAATTGGGGAGCCTGAATGAGATAAATCTCTGTGAATTCTCCCATTAAATCCCTTGGCACAAGGCTTTTGCCTCTTGCTTTCCTAAAGTGTCTAGCATTTCCTTCACTTGCAGAAGCCACTGAAATCTGCCATTTCAGAGGTGTTATTATAAACCTCTGATAGCACTTAGGTTTCTCCTTTCTGGTGGTTTGTCGTTTTTATTATTATTATTATTATTATTATTCCTTCTCCAAAATGAATGACTAAGCTGCACCGGTTTTGAATTCTCCAAGGAGCTTCTGTAATTGTCTATGTTCTCTTTGAATGAACTTTGCTATCTCCGTTTGACCAATTCTCCTCTCTAGTTCATCCTCGGAATAAACAGTGACACCACTCTGTTTCTTAATATATTCAGCTTTTTATTTAATTTGGTCTGCCTACACTTTAATTTAACTGCATATATTGCTTAATTCCCTGAAGTACTTGAAATTCGGACTGTTATTAAATTGTGGTCAGTACTACTCTGTTAAACAGTCGCTTCATTTCACCATAATGCTTACGCAAAATGGAATATAAAGCACTATTCCATCTAGTTACAAAATGAGCCAGTCCTTCCATTTCTGAATTGCTTCAGCGTAATAGTCAACATTTAATGAAAATCCTACTTAATATTGTTCTTCCTAGTCTAATTGCGGAGCCGCTTTCTTCAGCTTTTCAAAAAATACTTCGTTATTCTTATTTTGAGGTCAGTGCATTTTCCTGATAGATCTGCTTTTCTTCTAGTTCTTCAGTGGCCTTTTGTACTGACTCTGTGTTTAAACTATTCAAACAATTCTTGTCCATCTGTTGTAATTGACAGTCATTTGCCATAATGCACTACATCTTTATTTTCCAATATTATGAAAACATGAAAACATTAATTGACAATGTTATTGCTTACTCTTAATACTGCATGGTCAAACCTTAATTCGCTTTAATCCACCATCTCACCAAGTTGATAATCCTTGTAATAGGTAAACCCACTTTAGTGATAACACTCATAGCTTCATGACCATATTAACCACCATATTAACCATAGCTGGATTTACTAAATGAGCATCCCTCACCTTCCCCATATCAGCACCATGCAAATAAACTTGTCTAAGGCACATTGGAGCAGCTGTAGAATCCCTCCCATTTAAAGCAGTGCTGCAGCAGGCCTTCAGTAACTTTTTTTTTTTTTATTAGGGACAACCAGCGTTGCATTTACCCTTCTTCCACTCTCAGAGAACTGGATTATCTTCACAGCTCCATTACACAGAATCATCATAGAATATCCCAAGTTGGAAGGGACCCATAAGGATCATCAAGTTGAACTTCTGGCTCTATGCAGGACCACTCAAAAATCAGACCAAATATCTGAGAATGTAGGAGCTGGGAAGTGCCTTAGTACACCAGAGCTGCAGAGGTACCCTTAAGCTAGCTCCAGAAGCTGGAAAATGGAGAGCACCGCTGGGAAGAGATGTCAGCAAGCTCATTACCAGCCAGCAGAGCTCCAGAGTGGTTTAGCACTCTTTTAATAGTGATTTAGTATTTTCCCCTTTCGGCTGGCAAGAGGCTCTGGTTTAGGGACACTGAGGGGACACATAACCTTACAGTCAGGGTCAGTCCTGAAGATGGCCCTCATTCAGCCAGAATTTTGTGAACGCCCTTCTTTAATTCTCAGTCAACCACATTATGCATTAACAATACAAATATCAAGCTTTTTATCTTTGAATTACAGCTTTTAAACACCACTTCTCCCAAGGCTGCTCAGACTCCAGAGAAAGGAACAGAGCAGAAAGCTCAAAAATCCCTAGCATGGAGTGATGGGACTGCTGCTGGCTCAGTTCCCACACCTGAGTGAAGAGACATAACCTGGGTGAAGAGCCATACAACGCTGAGAAGTAAGTCTGGGTTGGTGACAACCTTGTTCTAGTCCAACAGAGCTCTGGATCAACCCAAACAACCGCCCTAAGCCTGACTCAGGGGTATACACTGCAGACAGCTGGGGTAGAGAAATGAGGACTGTTGGGTCCCTACAGTCAGAGCAGAGGTACCCTATTACTCTATGTTACTTCCCACCAACCAAATTTTCAGTTAATGAGTATACTATGCTGTTGATTCTTCCCAAAATAAATAAAATACCAAAAGTCACTGATCACCACCTCCCAGCAAAGCACACTGGTCTGGTTGCTTCCTTCTCTTGAGAGTATCATTCACTGTTATCAGATGTGAGCCAATGTCCACTGCAGTCACTGGGAATTGCCTTGTGTTTATGAGGGTTTTATAGCAAGCCCAGCTAATTGCTGGGTTCCCTGTTTACATTCTGAAGTTTATTTACATGAAATGCATTTCTGGTTCGTTGTTGTTGTTGTTTTTAATGCTAATAAATGAGTTCAGTGAACCTATTTCATTGTAACTCAAAGTCTAGCAGACTGTAGAGTATTAAAAATTGCTTTGAACTAGAAAATAAGTCTTTTGATAATAAACATCAGAGCACCAGATACTGTAGGATGGTCCAACCCAGATAATGAGTTAAGACCCTAATAGCATGAGATTTCCTTAAAAAAATGCTCCTGGGATTTTTCAGTGTAATAAATGCTCAGCTTTGCTGTTAGATTTTTAAGACTTTCAATTCAGTTTCAAGTTTTGCCATGAGATGCTACAGCGATAAATGATCTTAAAGGAACAGCAAGCAGAAGAGACCTACAAACAGAGCTGAAGTTTTGGAGATACCCTAAAGCTGTGAAAATCATTGGTGAGGTGACAATGGAGGTGCTCAGCCTGCATTAGGAAAGCACTAGGAAACTTTCAGCATGAACTGTGAAGGCACAACAGAAAACACTACCCAATCTTTCCAAACCACATCAACCTAGTGAAGACGGAGTAGTCGCAGTCACGTCTGTTGTACCAATCAATACTGACTGATGTGATAATAAACAAACAAGGTAAAGAAAAGAATTTACCTGGATCATTAAGAAATTCCTCTGAGTTGTTCCATGTCCTGCCATCCAAGTACAACGTGCCGTTGGTGAAGTTAAACTGGGTGTAGTCCCTCACACACTTGTGTCGCAAGTTGCCCATAAAGAGCTGGAGGCCTATGAGGGCAAAGACACTCAAGCAGAAAACGGTCAGGATCATCACATCAGCAAGTTTCTTAACAGACTGGATAAGCGCACCTACAATGGTCTTCAGTCCTAGGGAGATAAAAGCCAAGAGTTTATGGATTGAGACGCTGAAAGATATGTGCAGATACATTTTATGATGAAAATCTGGATAGAAGGGAAAATCGGAAGGGTTTCTACTACATGTTTGCAATTTGACAGCGGAAACAGGAGACAAGTGATCACTATGAACACTCAGTTTGGCCTGCTATCATCTGGACAAAAGTCTTGGTGTTGCTCTTACACAAACACTTATTCAAAAATGAATTGAAAGAACTGGATGGAGGAACAGTGAGAAAAGAATAATCACGGTTAAAGAAAATACAGAAAGTCTTTTATATATTCATGGAGCTGCAGTAAAGACGGTAAAACCTAAATCCCACTGACTTTTAAGAATGTGAATTAGTTTTAACCAGTCGGGTGATTGATAACTTTATCCCTCACTTAAACAGATAAAGAGATATGGAAATGCTATTTGTTGCCTGATTATTTAACATTTTTTAGTGCCAAATTCTGCTCACTGTTCTCACATGAGTAATTCCTCTCCCTTCAATTCATTTGCTTAAGACAACAAAAATTTGGGATTAGAAGAAAACCAAATAATATGGACAACCAAGTAAATCCAGTGGGAACTGTGTAAAACAACCTGAGATTCCAGTAATACCTGGGCAAAGTTAATCATTTTATAATATGCTAATGGAGATAAATCATCTTATTATAATCACCAAAGATTTTAGTAACACAAACTGTCTTCTGTTTCAGTGTTATTTCATCCCATAACACTAGATTCATATTATTATCCTGCAAGTATACAGATATAAATAATTATACTGTTTTCCTAAAGAGTACTGCTCGCTTGTTAAGGAGATCAGCGCTATCTGAGCTGGTTGCATGACATCAGTACAACAAAACCTACTCTATAAACCCTTCTATAGAGTGTCTCCTGTAGTTGGACATTAATACCAACTGCTCAACGGTGGCAGTTTTGTTGTTTCTTTACTACGTGTATTTAATCAATACTCAGCAAGTAGTAATCAGTGCTTCTGATAATCAGTGCTACTAGTACGGCAGCAGTAAAAGAAATTGAGTTAAATGGAAAAATAGAAAATGCAAAGAGGAAACATGAGGAATTCTCCTGGGCAATACTCAGAAGCATGTAGAATTGCTCACTGAATATGAACGTACGCATTAAATCTCAGTTCCCTGGAATTCCACCCCGAGACTTTGGCAGTAATGAAGGTTGAGTTAGTGCTGTATAATTTAAAATAATGTAAGAAACCGTACTTGAGGGTGTGTAGGAAGGCAAAATGAACTTTTGGTCTTGCTTAAAATTCTGTAGATAAAGTAATGGGAAATCGTAGATCCTTAAAGGAGGATAATCTGCTAGAATGGAACCCAGGCCTAGCCATCCCTGAATTCAGCAGCCTAAAATAGTCCTGCATAAGGCATTGCTATTAGGTTAACCCACGAATGATATTAATGACTATAAAATGGTCTTCCAATCAAATGGGACTGAATCGGATGTGGGGCTAAACACTGTCACTAAATTCTGTGTCTGCTTCTTCAAAGATAGTTTGTGGCATAAGAAATAAAAGGAAAAGACTCGAAAGTTCCCTCCTCTATATAAAGATAAGGCAAAAAATATTGCAGTACAAATACTACTCAAAAGCTTCATGGGATCTGCACTCCTCGTCAGAAAGATTTTGAAGATGAGGTCAGTTCTGTTCAGGTATCTAGATGAAGGTTAGCTTTGAACTTTCTGTGTTCATTTCTAGGTTTGATGACCAATTTTGATTCGTAAAAGAAAAGCATAGCTTTTACATTAATCTAGTCTCGGGTAAACTTTACATCTGGAGTTAAACAGGTTTTAGTTGTAGAGCAATTCTGAAGGGCTTCCCTGTGTCTCACCCTTACCCAGCTACCAGATTGCTATTAAACAAACAACGGGGTGGGGAAAAAGGAATATAATTTATAAACACAATTATTTTTTTTTTAATACTCCAATATTATGACATTTTCTCTGTGACTTTCAGCGTTAGCTGTCCTTTAAACACACAGATGTTTCTTCCCTGAAGCTGGTGAAACAGGAAAACTGAACGCAAACTGAGCTTTAAAAAAGGGAAAATGGCCAAACCACAAATTCTTTCGCTTCAGTGCCCTCTGTGAAATCCCTGCAGTACATTCATTTGTTTGTAATACAAATACCAGCTTGGGGCCTGCATTTGTATCACTCAAGTACACTAATTAATCTTATTCACATTAGCAAAGACAATGGGAAAACTAATGTAAATAGGGATAATATTGGGTAACAAGATCTACAACACACTAGTCACCAGTAAAGTCTATCTGCTTTCAAATGCAGACCCAGTTATAGTTAATTTCAAGGTCATTTCATGAAACATGTTTTTCTCAGTTTACTTACTGGGGTTTTAAATAGAAGACTATTCTTATGCTGTTTGTTTTATAAGTTCATTCCTTGCAGATAACAAATAATTTCTTTACAAGAGGGCTTTCTGCTTTACTTTTGTATTATTATTATTATTTTAAATATCATATAGATCTGTGAGCAGCTCAGGAATGCTTTACTAATACAATTACTGTAATTAAAGACCACTTAAAATAATTTGTGCTCTGCCTTCTGGAACTTTGTTGCAACTTTTCAAGAAAAGAACTTCAGGAGTTGTATACTTACAGTCTAACTGTGTTATTTTCTCACTCTTTAAAAAGAAAATTTGCCCATAAAGTTAAATAGCATCCATCATGTCGCTTGGCACAATCCACTGCTAAGAAAAGTGTTTAAATCACCATTCATTTCAACTTTCTGTGTCTGGTAAATTGAAGGGCGAAGGGTAAATAAGGACAGCCAGAACCTCTTGCAGGTGCTCCACATTGCTCGGAATCAATCCCCCATGTTTTGTAAAAGCGGTGCTAGATACACTCAAATTTCGAGTGCTGTTAAATCTTCTAGATAAATAATCCTCCTTTGAAATATTGCCAATCAGAGCACTGCAATATAGCTTAATAGAAGATACTATTTATGGGGCATTAAAGGCATTTACTTAATTCTTGCAAGTCAAACACCAAACCAGGCAGCATGCAGCAAAACAGAGGACCTGATCTAGAGCTGAGTAACATCGACATCTGTTAATGACTATGGGGCTGTGGATTACTCTTACTGGAGTAATCAGCACAGTGGTCTCCTGAATCACCAAATTCTTCCCACGCTTCTGGGCCAAATCCTGCTTGCGTGACATGAGTAACATCAAAGCACCCAAAGTCAGTGGGATGAGGGCTTTACAGGCAGACTGACACCTTGCAGAAAGCAAGAAGGATTTGGCCCAAGCATTCCTGTTAATACTGGTAGAAATTAATACATTCAGAAGTTAATCAAATAATCAGTTTCCAAATGCAAATCGGAAACCACAGAAAATGCAAGCAACACCAAACAATGAGAAATGGCAAGATCCCACAGCACCAACCATTCCTCCTTTGAGATGTGAGAAAGTATTAGCATAATGACATCCATACCAGATGTTGGCAATCACCTACAGAACATTGGACACTTCCGTGCACAGTCTGAACATCAGTAGGGAGAAAAAGCAAAAACAAAACCAGAGATTGTCTTGCACTGTGACTGCCTTCTCCTAGCCTTCTTCTCTTGAAGATGTGCACGTGCCCTGTACATGTCTGCATGAGTCATGTACACATACAGAGAGAAGAGCTCGCTCTCAATTACCATCCTTTGTCACCTGCCATGATGAACGTATTTTGTCATTAGCCACTGACACATGGAGCAGGAGAGAGTTTAATGCCATGTTGGCAAACTTGAAAGGCTGTCAGCGTTTCTGTAGACCATCTCTGCATGAAAATGTGACTGCCAGGCCAGTCTCCAAGGAAGATGCAAATATATCACGTATTTCTCAACCAGCTTCTCCCTGAGCCATGTGGTTATGTGGTTTCATCATTAGGATGAAATCTGTCTTTCTGTAGGGGGACTTCAGTGAGATTCGAGCAGTGATCAAGGGTCAGACTCCTCCACGCAGCCTTAATTCTTGCACTCCAAGCTTTGTTCTGGCTATCAGTAAAGTACTGGATAACATTCACAGCACTATTTATAGCCTTTAGACTAACACTAAATCAAACGGGAGCTGGATCAGGCCCCAAAGTGCCTTGGCCCAATTTTCTGTGAGGTCACCTTTCGCCTGTATCCTGTCATTTTGTGTGAAACGTCTGTGAAGTGCACGACTGCTCCAGAAAGAGCAGAAGAGCTTCTCTGGATACAGGCACTTCACAAAATGGTGATGTCCACAATGACCTCCATTTTGAGGCTCTTGTTGAGGGGCCAATGAAGGGTATACCTGAGGGCTTTGAATTACCTCCGTTATTAATTATCACAAAAACATTGGTGATTTGCATGAAGATAAATAATTGGAGACCTCCAAAATCACAGAAAAGGTTCCTGTTGAGTACATTGGGATTTGGATACGCTGGCTGGGGGAGACAAATGGGAAACTTCAGTGGGTTGTCCTATAGCTGATCACGGTTTCTATCTAGAAGGAAAATAAAGGAATCTGGTTGCCATGGCAGTGAGCAAGATGCTAATTAATAAATAAAACCACTGAGAGTTAAAGGTTTTACGTTCCCAAGCAGAGAATGTTTGCTATTTCTAAGAACCTGAACATAAGGGATATATGAAGAAATTAAAAACATTTTTATGCAATGAGCCTAGATAAACAGCTTATCAGCTACAGTACAAAGCTCGTCTTCCCTGATATCATGGGAAACTGGAAAACAGAATGAAATGGGTGTGCTTAGTGCTGAAAAGGGAAAACCGAGAGAATCCCTGAAAGTCCTCAGGTATATTAAAGGCGGCCACAGAGGGTAAGGCACTGACCCAATATCTTACTGGTAATGCACCAAGAGAGGGTGAGGTTGAATGGGGTCAGGAGATGCCAGCATGACACCAAGCAGGTGAAGACCTGAATGCCTACAGAGCAGGAAGCACAGCTTACTGCTAGATGCTAGCATTTAGGTTTCTGAATCTGGATCCAAAACCTTCCTCCTAGGGCAAAAGTAAAGGTAATGAGTTGAGCTAAGCTCACCCTTGAACCAGAGGAGTGGACTCAAAGTTTGGGAGATCATTTTAAATCCTATGAGTGCACATCCCCTAAAAATCCCTGTGCCTGCTTGTGCACTTAGAGCAAGGTATTAAAGATAAGTGAGATTTTTAAAAGCACTAATTGTTAGCTTTGTCGACTCCCTCCGGAGTCAATACTGAAACTCATTGATTTCAAGTGAAGCAGAATGCATTTGAAAACCAGCCTCTAAGTGCTTTGCTGGACAGAAGCCTTACACTGTGGAAGACTTGGCCTGCTACTTTTGGAAAGCAATTTCACTGAGCATGCTGAGCCCAAGTACGTTTGTGCAGACATAACTACCCGATAGAGAAGCATGATCAATTTTATTGAGGAAAAGCTCAGATATTTGCAAAGTAGAAGACATTTCAATGCTTCTCTCTGAAGATATAAAAGAAGGAAAAAAGCCCACCGTTTCTGCTCTCCATAGCAGATGCACCCAAAAAATCTTACAAAAGATATCAGCGTTCATTATCTCTTCATTTGTAGCCCACTGTGGAAAGATATTTCATCCTAGCACAAGCTTAGGTCATTGTCACAAACTCAGATTGAAATCCAAGTAAACACAGCATCGTGCCCAATATTTCTTTGTTAGACATATAGACATATATTAGACATGTATTTAACACGTCTGACCAAAAAATAAATAAATAAAAATGAACTGGTTTCTCTGAAACTATCTGTTAAAAAAATGTAAAAAGAAAAAGCATATCCTTGTTTTACAGGCAGCTAAGTGATCCTTAGCAATTTGTAGCTCTCAACAACTATAATTTAAACATGCTCAGGGCACAGGTAATCTTGACAATAAAATTTAAGGGCCAGATATTTTATTTGCATATCGTTATGCAGCCATGTCAGCAAATAATTCAGTCACAAGTACCTAAAAATGCAATTATCAAAAGAATAATTCCACAGGAAGAAAGAAAACAAGAAAATGTGAGTTACTACATATCGCTATAATAAATAATATTCATCTTTTTTTTTTTTTTCCTATTAACCCACAAACAGAACAACTCCATATTCATTATCATTGAAGGGCTTTAGTGAACTTTAAAATAAAGCTTTTCTGAGTATCTCTATTTTCCTCATCAACTGAAAAACAGCCATGGTTTATCACTTTATATAAAGCCAGATTCAGAACATCAGAAAATAGCTGTATATATAACTCAGCAAAATTGACAGGCTCTGCTCTGAAGAAGCACAAGATTGAGACAAGATGGAAAGTGAAAGGCGTCCCCTGGAGAAGGCTGTCCCTCCAAGTCAGCCTTCAAATCACTAGCAAAGGAAGCTAGGAAACTGCTTTTCTTTCTGATTACCATCCCACGTGATCTGCAAAACTGCTCAACTTGCTGTTCAGCTTTATTCTTTAAAAGCTAAATTCTGACCTACACTTTCACTAAAAAGTAGCTTGATTTTTCAATAAATTCACTGATTTCATTACGGCAATGTTAGAGTGATGGAGTAAACCCTGGGCCCACCTGTACGTTTCTTTAATCCCTCAATTCCAGAATTCCCATTTCCACTTTATACTCCTTGTGAGTGTTGGTGATCAGTCCCTAGATGTTTATGCCATGGCTTTCATATAAATGTGTTTCATTATATATGAGTGACATTTTGATGGGAAGAGAGGGAATGGCTTCAAGTTGTGCCGGGGGAGGTTCAGGTTGGACGTTAGGCACAATTTCTTCTCAGAAAGAGTGGTAATGCAGTGACACAGACTGCCCAGGGAGGTGGTGCAGTCACTGTCACTGGAGATGTTCCAGAACCGTGGAGATGCAGCACTGAAGTCATGGTCAGTGGGCAATACTGATAGTAGTTGGATGGCTGGACTAGATATCTATCTCTTCCAACCTTAATGATTCTATGATTCTATGATAATGCAGGTGTGCACGATGCAGTGGATGGCCAAACCTTTCTAATCCTAAAGAGCTGTGAACAAGAATCTGAGCCACCTCAATGCTATACACATTTTTGATGTGTGATTGCCAGCATCTGTTGAGGATTATCACCAATAGGATCTACCATGCACGGTTTTTGCTATCTTCTCTACCTTGCCATGCAGGTTGGAGATGTTAAACACTGAGGCTGAATGAGACCTGTCCATAGATAATGCTCAGCAAGAATTTATCATCACATGGTTAGTCCATACTGGACTGCATAAATTACTAAACAAAAAGTATTATTATTGTTTTCAGAAACAGAAATAAAATAGGTCATAAGCAATGGAAAAGAGTTTCTTTCACTACCAGACCAGTATGAAAACAGTCATATTTTGTTGGTTGTGCTGGAATCATGGTCTTTAATATGTGAGAAAATGTGATTCGGTGAAATGCTCCACCAAAACTAATGATGAAACTTTTCTGATCTACGCAAGGTCTGAAATTTAAGTACTGTTTCTATAGCAAGCAGACGGACAAGCACTGGGACAAATCAGGCTACCTGTGCTTGCAGTCTTGAAACTCATAGCACAGACTGGGATTCCTCTTTCGATGTGCTCTCAAACACAAATACACACCTCGAGGTCATTCACCTTCCATTTTAAAAATCAACATCTGAAGACTTTAAGAGTTTCGTTGCCATTCTCACACAGTTCATGAATGAGCACTTTGTGCCACGAGCCACTGCATGCAGCCCGTCTTCCAGCAGCACTCATTTTAGTGAGGTCTGTACTTTTGGAAGCACTCTAATTCCTTCTGCTCACAGAAATGGTACTGGGAGACCTACAGGAGAAAGGTATTCTATTGACAGGTCACATTCCCTACATTCCTCCATTTCCTGATCAGTATCTATGGTTAAGTCACTTGTATTGACTGTGATTACTACTGGAAATGGCATGTAGGCTTTAATGGCAGCCGGAGTGTTTAACCTGGTTTTCACCTGAAATGACTGAGATTGTTTTCAGCGCCCGCAGTACTCTGAACGTTCGCAAGGCTGAGACATTGCCCAGGTCCACAAATTCAGTTATGTATCTGTAACAAGGGAAAGTCACACACAGACAATGACAAAACACCAGCAAAAAACAACAGTCAAGGGGACAGAGAGAGACAGAGAAAGAATCACTTGTAGCTGAGAGCCAAAACAGAAGGATCGAGGCTTCTTACCTGGGATTACTGAAATAGTTTTTAAAGCTCTCAATACCCTGAAAGTCCGAAGAGGTGAAACACTGCCTACATTCACAAATTCTCCTACATACCTGTAGAATTAAGTCACAGTTATTTGGAATTATACAATAGAGTACGAGATTCGTCTGAATGAAGAATGCATTCACATATAGCAGGAGCGAACGCATCCGAACGAGAGCTGACTCCACTTTTCTGGCTGCTCTTTGATGCTGTTTGTCCCAGGTTTTTCATAGCACACATTATTGCAAATGTTTCTCGAACTATTAAACTGATATAACAGGCATCAATTCTTTTAAACTGTGGTTGAACTTTGTTATCAGACTGTTCAGCAACAAATATTATGAAGATTTTACCATCATGTAGTTTAACCAAGATTCTTTGCAGTATAGGAAACATTAAGAATTGCTTTGCTGCTCTTAAAAAAATACAAAATAAAAGCTTTGAGTACTCAAGTAATTTCCACATAATGACTTCCGTGAAGTAGGTACAGAACAACATGGGGAAATATCAGTGCAAATATTTCTGCTGGGTTATTTATTGTGCAGCACTGTACCGTGTGTTAAAGCGGATGCTGGTTTCAAGAGATGCTTAAAACTTTCTTTGTACATCAAATCCATGCCCTTTGGCAGCTGTAAGAAGACTTTTGGATGAATATAACTGAAAACCTACTAAACCTATTTATGATTAAAACACCAATCCCAGCTATTCACTGTTGTGTCTATTTTGGTCATCAGGGAGACCCACACAGCAGCAGAGCAAAACGCTCCCAGGAGGGTCGGCTATAGAATCAGTTGGTTTTATCACTGTTTGCAAAATTATTTCCACCAAAAGAGTATGCAGGAAAACCACAGTCATCATTGTATCTTCTGGGCCCTACTGTATGGCTATTTACATTTACCTACTCTACTTCTTTGAGGCACTTGTTTTCATGTGCTAAGGATAAAACTCACTTGGCTATCTGACAAAGATTGCCTAAGTGAGTTTTGTGCAAAGGACTCTGCAGGAGGACAAAGCATCCTTTCTATATCATCTGCTAACCTACATTATGTTCTGGAAGAGCAGCATTGCTTCTCCTCTTCATAGTTTTACAGGGGAGCCTGGCATTTACCTGTCTGGTCATTCCTAACAAGTCATACCCAGCACTTCTCTCCCAGACTCTTCTGCAGCGTGCAAGGGTGTAAAACATAATTAGGGGAGAAGCAATGGCATGGAAGTATGGTTCTGCAGACCAGAGATTTGTACAAAACACACTAATAATGTGAACAAGCATATTAGACAATTAGCATATTAGCATATTAGACAGGCAGCTTCTGCTGCCTGTTCACAATAGTCAACTAACAGTGATTTTGTCAGTTTCTTGGATGAAATTGCAGCAGCTCAGTGCCTCTGTCATGGGGAGCAAGAAGCAGTCCGAATTCCCATTCCAAGTTTTTTAGCTAGGGAATTGTTTATAGACCTTAAGCATTTGGCAGGGCATTTTCCAATCCAGAGGTACCTCAACCTATTCCTTTCCTGTTCTAGAAAGTCCTCGCTTGTCTAATAAACAGTAATCTAATCAGGAGCAGTCTCCTAAATTTTCCTGAACCTACCCATTGCCCCACAAGGCATGGCTATGTCTTCTAGCACGGGGTGGGAGAAAAGCTGTGAAAACCTCTTGCACCACTGATCTCTAACGAGCTGTTAAAAGCTACTCTCTCTGACCCAAACTGTGCTATTTCTGCCCCAAAAATAAGGAGGTGGGAACTTATTATACAGTAAACCTACAGCAACTGACGGTCATTCCACTGTACACCCACCAATGACATAATCATATTTCCTGTTAGATCAAAAACCCTCGGTCCCTCTAAATCTCATGGCCCTTTACCAGACTCTCCACCCCATGGTTTTGTTTCCAGATACAGAAATACCAGTAGCCACAAGCAAAGATAACAACCTGTATAATCAATCTTACTTTAAATTACTTGCAAATTGGTTTACATGAAAGGTAAATCTTATCAGAATAGAGACCGTCATTCAATGCTTTGCACTACCTGCTGCATACTTGGGAAGAAAGTTTCACTGTACTTATGAAGATCATATTGCAGTCACCGTTAGCTCTTTCAGTGCTGCCTACAGGCTCATCAGTTGCAAACAGCAAGTATATATTCTCTCCTTTCTGTAACAAAACTCCCATTCCTTCTTTTCTAATCTAAAATTGTTTCTTTCCAGTTCTGTAAGCTTGAAATGGATATCCAGATCTTGTCTGTGCCGACCGCTCAGACACAAATTTCAGTTTAGAAAACAAGACGTTCCCAGAGGATTTTGGCAGAGCTGGTTGGGATGACAACCCAACTTCCTCCCAAGTTGAGATGAGGTAGAGCAAATGCACTGTCATGGCTGCAAGTTGTTGCTCATCTTGCCCTTTTTCACTCTGCTCATTTCTACCTCGCTGTCAAAAGTCTTCTTCCTCTAGAATACAGGGAACCAACGCACTGAAGGTCATGACGAACTCAGAGCCCTGCAGATGAACTCCCTGCTTCTCATATTAATGGACAGGACAGAGGAGAAGTGACATTTTGGGTTGTTCTGTCCTGCCTCTAAACACTGCAGAATTATACTGCTTGAGAAAAATATCTAGTGTCTGCTGGCATCCCAAAGCTCTGGCCCATCTGCCTTGCATGTTTTGAAACACTTATCACAATGGCCAGATGTCAGTTTGGCCAAATTCGTAGGAATGTAGTAACAGATACAAAGATGGCTGTTGTCAGCCTTGGGCTGACCTACTAAAATAAATGGGAGTCTTCCCAATGAAGTCTACATAGATTTTAAAAGTCTTCATGTTTTCCTTCTGCTGAACACTACCAAGAATATTAGCCCTGGTCCTGGCACACCACCACTGACTTCACTGATCCTTACTGCTGTTTGAACTAAGTTTGGGTTGAATCTTTTTTTCCACTTTTGGTTCTAGTCAAATATCACGGGCCCAGGAGTTCAACTCAAGTGTAATCAATTTCCCCAAAGTAGTCTAGTGTATTGACAGAATAGAACTGAGAAATCTTGCTCTGAAACCACTCAGGAAAACAAAGACCATCTTAAAATAATTCAGCATTTTCTCATTTTCAATACAACTTCAGTGAAAACAAACAAGCAAAAAGAAAAAAAACAGCTAGACAACTTAAAAATGTGTATCTATTGCACATCACTGTCTCAAAAAATAAAAAAGAGGGCTACTTACGCCATAACAATAACACTGAAATCCAGCCAGTTCCATGGATCTCGAAGGAAGGTGAATTCTGTCATGCAAAATCCTCTCGCCAATATTTTTATCAATGACTCAAAAGTGTAAATGCCAGTGAAAGTGTACCTGGGGAATAAAGTGTCCGAGATAAGCAACAGCATTAGCGAGCAGTTGAGAGAAGGGATGGTGGAGGCACGCACAGCCCAGCCCTTGTCACAGGAGACACTCCTGCCCACCTTGTTGGGTTTGCTCATGTAGGTCATGGCTGCCTGCAAGCATGTGTGGACCAAGGAAGATGTAAGAAATGAGAAAGCGCTCATGACAGCCACAGGATGAAGATAAGTTTCACCATAGGGTGTACCTTGATGAATTCTCACTCATTAAGTCAGGCATGAATACTACGCTGATAAGTTGCGCTATGGGACTTCCAAAGCTCTGCCTGCAGTCGCCAATGAAAGAGGAAAGGATTATGCAGCATTCCTTGCTGTTTCTTGTATTGGAGGGACGATGGTTGTTCCATTCATACCTCTCATCTCTTCCTGCCCAGGCCATTTTGAAGGACAGCATTTAAAAAATGTTGCCTCCTTCATTTTCTTAGCTAAAAGTGGTGTCCTTCCTGTAAAATTCCACAATCTGTTGTAAAACACATCAGCTCTCAGAATTAAACAACAGCGGAATGTCATCTTTGGAAACAAGGAAACTAACCCCTGTCCCAACACTGCATGTTCTAATTTTGACCTGCTTGACAGTAAAAGAGACACAAGGGTCTTTTTTCCCCTGAATACAAGTTGTTTATTACTGACAACCTCTTTACTGTGATTTTAGGTAAAGCACACACATTTTACCTTTCACAATAAATATTATACTCGTAATAATATTTAGCAAATTCTCTGTGGAGGAAAGTAACAGATCTGACTTATAACACTCAGATCGGTATCCACTCAGGGCTCTACCTACCAACACAGACATACTTCAGGGCACACAACAGCTCTTTTAATAATATGCTTCTATCTGAGACATCTAGCCCAAAGGGACTTGGTATTCTAGGACCTATTTCAATAAAAATAATAAATGTTTAGCATCCACCACTGATAATCCCCTTTTTCCCAGATGAAGATGTACACAATATCAAAGCAGAGTTCTTGTGAGGCTCTTATATACCCAACCCTAACTATAAAAGCATATATGTTTTTTAAATCCCATAGAACACACATAGCCTTAATGCTTCCACTGGAAATACTAGTATGAGCTTTCTGTTTAGCTGTCCATTTAGTTCTTAAACATCAGTAGCTACAATGGTATCATCACATAAACAAAAACAGAGAATCAAAAAAGACCTGGAACAGCTCATGGGGAAAAAAAAATAAATAACAAAGGGGGGTAATATACAAAAGAAATGTATTATTCAGAAGCAGGAAATGTTTCCTCTTAGTTGCATATTCGTTTGATTTGCAACTGGGCAAAATTACAAGTAGTGGCAAATCTGATGGCCTTCTGCCCTCCTGTCACACAGCACAGCTAGTTACACATTCTATAAAACCTCAGCGTGCTTCATTTTAAAAGGGAGATAAGCAGGACTGCTTTTGTGCAGCAGCGCATGTAAAACCTTCCTCACGCCTCCTTTTTGACCACACACCTACGCGGCATCTTGTGCTCAGCTCTTCATTGCTCTTAGTGTTATTCTCGCCTTACAAATATAGGTCACTCCTGTGAGTCTCTTTAAGCGTGTGTATTCAGTAATACACGCAGAAAACGCGTGCAAAAAAAAAATAAATACACTTAACGGTACATAAGCTCATTAAAATGATAAAGCACTTGTATTTATTCAGCATGTCAGATGGTTTAATTGATTGTATAATCATCATCTAATTCTAAACGGATCGGGCAAAGTCCTCCAGCAACCGAGCAGCTTCTTCAACAGTACAAGTCGGGGTTTGTTTAAAGTTTTTGGTGGAGATAAGTTGAATTGATTTTTTTCTTTCTGTTTGTTTCTTTTTTTTTTCTTTTTCAAAAACGTAAAATACTTATTCTGCTTTCAAGGTGGATCTAGGACAAATATTTGCACCGTGTTACTCCTGCATCACCTGTGAGGCTCTGAAACAGAGAAAAACTGGATCACATCCATCTTCTCCAAATCCAATATGAATCAATTAGAATTAAAGCTTGTTGGGTTGTTTTGTTCTTCAAAACGACTTGCTTTTGATTTCGCTCTTTTAATTTGAGGAGGAGAAGCTGAGAGGTATGAGGGGGCACAGTAAAAGGGGAAACATGAAAGGGAAAGGATTTACTCCATGCTGCATGACTCCATTTGCTTTTCAGCTCTACTCTTCTTGCATGCCCTACTCAATGCACTGATAACATCATTCATACTTTCCTGCCTAAGGAAGACACACCAACCACTCTCATATTTTCTTTCACAACTTTAAAATCCTTGGCTGTAGATCCACTTTTTGGATTGGACCAAATTTTGACATACATGGATGAGATGTCCGTGTTTCATCTACATACATCATTAACATGGCATGGTGTGACATTTTTTTTCAATAAGGACAACATCAGGGGAAAAGGAAAGTCATAGACATACTTGAGGGTATAGAAACACTGTACAGAAATACATGAAACATCCTGGGACTGGGATGTTAGCGTGATCAGATGAAATATTTGGTTCAGAGCTGCCTATAATTAGTAGTTTGTGGCCTAGAAGACGTCCCCTGCACGATTCTATGAAACCTGAAATAAGGGCAATTACTGCCTCTCCTCACAGCCCTGCGTAGACCAACCACAAGGCTATCTAACAGCAGATGGTCATGTTTATCATATGTCAGTCAAAAATAAAAAGTGTGTTCTGATTGGTTCAATGAGCCAAAATAATTGTTTAATGCACTGTAGGTTGATTAGCTTGTGCATCTGGTATCTCTTTCTGAAAGGAGCATTTTAAAGCAACTTAAAGAAATGAAATGGGCTTTCTGACGCCCGTTAAACCCTGTCAAAATTCACTTTAGAAGTAAAAAGAACATTGAGTGACATCTTTGCTGTTTTATTTTCTGATGATTTCACAAGCTAAAAAGAGAGGAATACTCACAAAAGCGTTACCTCATACTGTACACCTACCAATGATTACAGGGGAACGTTATTCAGCCCAATAGAAACTTCTGTTTCCAATGAGAGTTTAAGGACAGAACTATGTCCTGGAAGTACTGTCTGAAATAATTAAACTTAAAGTCCATCGGCCTATTTTAATGTGCCCAATGTTGAACCTCTTGCCTAGGAACCATGGAAGGCTAGCCAGTTTCAAATGGAGTTCTCACCATACGTGACTTCATTCCGATGTAGCATAGCAGGTGCACTTAGCAATAAGTATGAGCTTGGAAGACTGAAAATTGTTAGTTTACTTACTAAGGGAGTTTTCACAGGCAAGAAACACCTGGCAAAACATTTTGTCAGGACAGATACTATGGTCAGTGTTACTGGAAAGAAATGAGACAACAGCAAACAAGAGGAAAAGAACGTAACAAACAGAAGAGGAAGGACAAGATAAGGATGGGGCAGCTGTAAGCCAGCCAGGATACTTACTCAACATATTTATTCCATGATGGAGTCTCCGATTGTGCCATGAACACGCAATTAGTTAAAATAGTGCACATAATAAACATACTGAACAATGTAAATAGGTGCATTAAGGAAAACAACGCATTTGTTATGTGACTTCATACATTTTTATCATTTCATACAAGACGCAACAACTCACTTATACTTTCCAGCGTTTTAAAAAACCTCTGTAGACATTTGTTTTCAGTTGCATAAGGAAAAAAGCAACTACAGAAACACAGAAAAACCGAGTGACTCCTGTCTGTTTCTTTTCTATTGCATACATCTTTTATGCATACTTCATGCAGGAAACAAACACCGTCTCAGCAGTGTTCTGAAAACCCAATACTTCAAACTCACAGCTGTGCTGGTCAGATGACAAAATGCATAGGTGCACAACTTTGCATGAAAAGCAGGATTAGACTCAGGTAAGTATACACAGAAAAACCCGTGCCTGCAAATTCTGACCTTATTTTGCATCCTGAAACTTTTCTCAGGCAGCAGGCAAAGCTATAAATGCAAACTCTAATCTGTCTAACATACTCGAGGTCTCACGATCAGTATACGTTTCACCAAAAGCTAATATGAGTTTCATAGCACTAATTTCAAGGCTTGGTCAGCAAACCTCATTGGCAAATATGCAGTTTTGATCTGCAAAGCTCAGCGTTTCGGCTGAGGAACGAGCTTCCCTGTCTGGAGGCTAGAATGAAAGTCCCTTGTGTATAGTCTGTACACTTAACTGCAAAGCTGAGGCCGTAAATACAAAGAAGAGCACCCTAAATCAAATTCCTGAAATTCAAAACATAGTTCACTGAACTGCTCTCCTAAAAGCACATGCTACTCTTTGTAACTATGATGGGGTTCTCCTGCATAAATAGTACATCCCATGCTCCTGGAGAGAAAGTTTAAGGAATGAGTTTAAGCGAACAGAAGTTAAACATCCCACAGTCCAGTCAACAGCCTGGGACCCTTCTCAGAGAAGGACAGCACTATCCAAATGTAAACTTCTTTTGACTTCTTCAGAAGAAAAATTTACTTGTTTCCTTGTTTTATCCATTTACCAATCCCATCAGTGGTAGTTTTCTGAGAACAGCAGAACTCTTCTATTGCAGACCCAAAATCTCTGCTGAGTACAGAGTGGAACGTTTTCCAAAGGGCCCCATAAGGTACTGCGACATTAAATTGGTAGCAACCAATCCGCACGTTCCCCTGTGCCGTTCAGAGAGCAGTAATTGAACCCAGAGGGACTGCTCATCTCACAAACATTTTCCACTTGTGGGGCTGACACATTCTGCTGAAGGACTGGGAAGATGGATGAGACGCAGACTCATTTACTTAAGTCAGCTTGAGATATGTCTCTGAGAGTCGTCTACCTGGTTAACACAACGAAGGTTGTAAGCTGCAGCTGGCCTAGAATACGCTGCATTACTTTTCACCTACAGTGACAAGCAATGAAAACAATAATAATATAGAAGAGTGGTATCTTCAGGCCATGCCAAACAAGAACTATCTTTCAATTCCAAGCAAAGAAATTTCTCTGTAACCACTCAATTTAGGCTCACTAGTCTGATTTATACATCCCTATTTCCTCATGGTGTAAGCTGAATCGAAAAGTGAGCTTTCCCAAGGTGACACCACCTTCTTGATTGAACACCAAAGAGAATATACATGAGGATACAAAAACATAAGGGGTCTGCTTTGGGACATCAAATGATCTATCAATTCTAACTCAGTTTCATGACCGAGCTCCAAACTACAAAGAATTTAAAGGAAAGGATCACTCTAGCTAGTTATGCACTGAAGTCAGAGGTTTGTGTTAGAAAGTGAAAACAGAAATTCCTGCACGAGGAAAATTAGCATTGCTATCTGAAATCTAATGCAATTGTTCACATAGAAGTTGTTGATCATTAACAACTTAGAAAAGACTAAGTGAAGGGGGATGAAATTGATGCAATCTGTGATATCACTGCTGTCTGTTACCTATCTTACAGCTGCTATTACTTCCAGTATTTGAAAGCCCGCTGATCCATGAGCTGACATGAATCACGCACATAGCTAACACACTCCGAAAGGGTGCATGGGTTGCACACTCTGCTATGGACCACAAATCCAATATAGTAAGCTACATATTAGGATCCTTTCTGCAGTAAATTGAACCTGACATTTATCTCCAATCTGAAGTTACAGAATGACATGTTATGCAGACTGCATAAAGAATTCCTATAAGTTATAAATTTTATCTTCCAGCACAAAGACACTGAGTGAAACACTGCATACTTCTATTCTAGACTTCATTATGGTGGATAATAGTTAATTAGCAGACTGAACATTGGTGTCTCTTTAAGTAATCATTGCCAAATTACATATAATATGGGCAACCAAAGGTTAGTCCCAATCAATAGTACACATAATTGGTGCTTCACAAGGTCTCATTTTCTATTACCAAGGAAAATGTATAAAATCAGAGAGAAGAAAGGCTGCAATCACAAAATGTGAACACAAATTATGAATTCTAAAAGGAGACTTTTTTAGATGGGACAGAATCCATAGTTCTATAACCGATGAAGGTAATTTTGGCCTAAAACCTATTCTGAATCAGTGACAAATGAAGATCAACTATCTATAATAGCTAGAAAAATCAGGAACTAGTAATTGCTGTGTTTTTATACAGGACAGTAAACTGCTTGGAAAAACCAGGGACACCATAGAACAGTCTTTGGCTTGCAGGCAAGAGCAACCAAGAGGAGACTTTGAAGCATAAGGCATACATGAAATGCTAGCAGCCACTTAATCTTAGTAAATAAAGATGCTAATAGAAGGTAAAAAGTTTTCAACGTCTCTTCTATTTTGCATTTTCTATAGACCAAAAGGATGCAGACCTTCACCACCCATGTCCTTTATAACAGAAATGGGCCAGAGCCTTGTTGGGGCATCTGTCTGCACCTCATAGAGTCTGAAGAGGAGGGGAAATACCTGGAAAAGGTTCAGGGCCATGCTGTTAATTGAAGTGATTCACATTACTAGAGGCTGTTATCCTGTGGATGCTTTCCCATGGAAGGGTGTGCTTCTGAATGACAAGAGTAACCATGCTTGGATGGATGAGCAGTCAGCATACAGGTTCTATCCTGCCTGAAGTCTCAGAAGAAGAACTCCACAGAAAGCCACTTAACCAAGAAATGTGACCCCCGCAGCTTCTATAAAGGATGATCTTATTCTGTCCTCTCTCTTCTGTTCTACTGTTGGCCTTCGAGGTACATTCAGTGACAAGCAAAGGAAATATGGCCTCTACTAAAGATGTAGCTTCAGACACTTACGTGACAGGGTACCATTTGTTAATGCTCTTTTTTGGCCTTGCTCCAGGGGAAATAAAGACTGCTTGATTACACTCACGCAAGGCAACAGATCTGGTTCCCAGATTCATGTCTGTGATATTATCCGCTTGAGTACTTGCCGATTCAGGCTCCTTTCTGCCTGGGATATTGACTTCCTGCTCAGCCAATTGCCCTTTGTGCTTCAGGATGGTTCAAAAGCCCTTTATTGACAGAAAACAACACCGTGCCTAATGCAGGAACCTCAGCACTGAGTGGGACTGAAGCTGCTGCCTCCTTCCCGTGCTGGCTGAGGGCTGAGCTGTTGGATTGTCTGACATTATCAACACAAGGTGATAACTTGGCTCTTTCCGGAACTAAAACGCTGTTAGGATTTCAGCCTTCCACTCCTGAAACGTTACACTTCTTATCTCCCATATTTCTGCCCCTGATAGGTCTTTGAAATTCACTCCTTTGTGCTCTTTATCCTTGGAAGAAACATGATAAGGATTTCTGGCACGCTTATCTTATGGTTGACTGCTACCAAGGGCATGTCGTTTCCGTGTATTACACACACCTGTGACCTCATGGCTTCATGGCCTGTGCACAAGAAAGGGAGAAGACAGAACAGACTTCCAGACCTGGATCCAATATTTACACATACCTTTTCTAAGAATCTCAGTTTTCATATTCTTCTCTTAGCTGCAGCTGTGGAAATCAAGAACTTCAGTAAAGCTGTGCTGGTGTAACCATACCTTGTAAACACTGCTGGGCTCTGGGCATGCAGCAGTGTCTGCTTCACTGTTGTAACCTGACCCAGAAACAAATACCTCTGCGAAATGCTATGTTTTTCCTTCATAACTGTAAAAACACATTAGATGATATCACGTACTCTTTTTTTTTTTTTTTTGCATATAATTACTGTTGCCATATTGCTATTGTACCACTTTACCTATTTCTCTTCTTGCTAGAACACCTATATTCCCACTTTTTATGTTTTCCCTACTGTATGTATCATCAGAATCTGGTTTATTCCCCTATTTTTTTTTTTCCCCACAAAATCTGACAATAAACGAGTGTTTCTAAGAGGCTACTTGCTTAGTGTTAGCTCTCTCTGACGGACACGGGCATTGCAGCTGTGGGATTTCCATCACTGAAATGCCACACAGCCATCATGTCATCATGTACAGTCTTCGAATTATCACTATTGGGTCCCTTGTGCACACTACTCGTTCCTAGCCGGGTAGCAAGTTGCACACACACACACACACACACACACACACACACACACAAACGGTAACAAAACAACAAAACAAGCTTTACAATATTTTCTTTCAGGAAAGAAATTATTCTGAGACAATTCAAAATTAAATTTTGTCTGCATATGGTCACAGAGTCCCGTGGGAGACACTGCTGAAGCCCTCAGTGGCAAAGCTCTCCCACAGTGTGCATCTCCCTGGACATGCTTCAGCCTCACAGTTCCTTTCCTGTCTCAGGTATTGCACCACTTTCCTTCCATCTTCTGACTCCTTTCCAACCACGGTCAGGCACTTCACACCTTTTAAAACTAAATCTCATCAAACTCTCAAAAGAGGCTCACATCACCTTTCAGTACCACGATATAATCACAGTTGTAGCTCAAATTACAGTACAAAAGGGGGAAAAAAAAACCCACAAGTTTTTCTGTGTATACAAAGAAATGCATCAGAAAAATCTAAAAAAATAAAATAATTAAATTAACTGCTTTCTCACTTTCTGTGTTTAAAAATAATTGTATAAAATACACCAGGAAGGACATCATAGAAAGGATATGAATGAACCAAAATTTTAATTGCTGCTCTTCTGACTGGATGGAAAGGACTAAGTATATACAAGGCAGGAGTGGCACTAAATCGAAATATTGTCTTCCCTTTGTTCAGTACTACAAATGTCTGGAAAAGAAAATAGAGAATAAGAACATTCAATATTTGCACTTACGTTAGGCTTTTCCCAACCCATTTTCCCAGAGAAGTCCTGCTAATATCCCAAACCTCTTCCTCACTCCATCCCAAATCTCCAAATTGTTTTCCACTCTGCAAAGTCATCTTCTTCACTGCCTACAGGATCCTTTCATACCTCTTCCTCGTTCTACCTCCAGAAGAGGACTAGATTTTCTACAGCAAATAATGGCATGGAGACTAAAATGGTTTAGAGAGACTTTTACGCCACTTCTTTACTGCTGTGTTGTTACTCCATCTTCCCTACCTTGCACACAATTGCTCTCAGTCAGCATTTCTCAACTCATCTTTCAAGACGCTAGGGTGGTGATGGACTGGCAGTTGGACTAGATGAACTCACTTGTCTTTTCCAACCTAAACGACCCATTTTAAGATTTCAGGAGGCACATCTCCACAAGAGGATCTAACCTGGGCACTAAGGCATTGTCACTGTGTTCACATGAATATAGAGGGAGGAAACCCATACTGAGTTACCTTAAATCCAAAGAAAAGACGAACTGGATGTTGACTCAATTACATAGCCCTGAAAATGCTCACTCATGCCTGGACGGACTAATATTCACTCAGAGAAAGGATCAGGTCACTCAGTAGATAAACTCTTAAGCAAGTCACCCACTTGAAACTAAGAACTCTGTGATCCTAAAATTCAAATCTGTACACTGCTGCTTGTGCATGGTGATAGCAGAGCCATAAATATCTGTAAGTTAATTCTGGCCTTTCCAGGCCTTTCTCTTTGTCCATTTAACTTTAAGTCTGTAGTTGTTTGAACATTATTTTAATAGAAGTATCACCATGGTCATATTACCCTTTTATTTCCAGGAAGTAGCTTAGCCCAAAACCAAGAACATCAGTATCTGAAAGAAAATGAAGCTCCCTAAAAACACTCGGAGGTTGCAAGCCTTATTTTATCCTCCTTGTTGCAAAATGTTTGGAAAGGAGAATGGACTGTAGTAAGCAACCAGCCCTGCTCTGCTGTCAACAGCCTTTCGACAGATTCTGTTTGCGCTGTTGTGGCTTTGGTCCAGCTTACATGTGATACTTCATCAGGTGATGCTCATTTTGGGATGAAGCTTACTGTTCTGGAGAGTGCCAGCACTGAATGAACCACTTATCCCTTCAGCTCTGCTTTGATAATCTTAAATGGAGTTAAACCATTCCTCAGCAGAAAAAACACTGCCTTCAGAATGGTCATGGAGGTGCTTCCCATCTTGTGATGAGCGCTAGCATGACACTCGAGCCCTTAGTCCCATTACTTAAGACCCAAGACTCGAGATCCAAGCTCAATTAAGGGACTCAAAAGGCCAACACATCTGTGAAGAGTCAAATCTCATGAAGATGCAAGATACAGTAGATAAAAACCTCTGGCTTCCTTCAGCTCTGCCTTTTTCAGATTATGTATATTCATAATCAGCGTCACTTGAAAACACCCAGATTTTAATTGTGTTTTTTATCCCTCTTTGTGCTGCTTACATGTTTTTTTGGGAGCCCCACTCATGTCAAAAAATCTGGAAAAAAAAATATTTTTACTGACTGTAGAAAGATAAAAACCAGAGCCCTTATCACAAAGAAAGACGTTATGGTTCAGCAAGTGCCAAGAAACAGAACTCCTTGCTGATGCTCACCTTGCGATCATTGTAGAAGGGGTCAATGTCCTCCAGTGGCTCTCCAATAAGCTCTGGAGGAACAGTCCCATAGATATCAGGCAGCTTCTTGCACGCTTGCAAATCAAACTGAGGCTGAGGTTTTTCCTCTTCGCCCAGCTGCTCTCTGTACTCCTGCTTCGCATTCCTTGCAAGCTTCTCTGCAATTCGCTTCTCAATGGCAGCCAAGGATTCGGGCGTGAACCGGTGGAAGCTGTTAGTACCCGGTGGTAACAAGAAGTCAGCCATCTTTTCATCCTGCTTTGTCTATACTGGTCTTTTCTCCAAGTAGTGGAAACAGCTGAAACAAAAAGCACCAAAGGTTTGTGATGGGAGCAAAGCAAGAACTAAGCCAACAGAATGAGAAGCAAACACTCTAAGCAATAACTTGTAGGTTATCGATTACCAGGAAACTCTTCGACTATTCTGATGTGGTCAGTAGAACATCAAGGAAAACAACGAATCTGAACTGCTATTTCAATTAGCAATCACTCTGTGATCAGAGCTAAAAAGACTCTGTTGATTACTGTGGACTGCTCTTGAGTTTTTAAGTCACTTGGGAGCCTCAGTCATATCTAAGGAGTAATTTACATTCATACAAGCTTAAGTTTCACCGAAAGTCACAGGGATTGGATTCCTAACTCATTTTTGAGAATGCAGCTCTGGGAGTGGATGAACAATGTGCAGATGACTGCAGGGCAGATTTAAATCCACCGATCTCGGGCCACATGATGCAAACTCTAAAAATGCCCCAGCTGTTCTATTCCAAATTTAAAAAGCAAAGGGTCAAGTTCAGATTCTTAAATCACGCAGAAGTTCCTCGTAATCTCTGTCTTAGGATTCTGCAATGCAATTTTTCAGCATTTATTTTCCTTTGGGGATAGAAAATAACCATCTTCCTGATATATGGCAGGACTTCTGAGTATTTCCTTCTCCTCCACACCCTACAATCCACAGGATGCTGGAAGCCCAAATGTGCCTAGCAAAGCCTCAGGACCTTCATGAAAGCACTCCAAGCTTCTAAGATGCTGTGAAACCCTGCTGCCCATTCATCACATCTGAAAACCAGGCTGACTGTATCCAGTATCAATATGAACATCTAACACAGAGCTATTGGGTTGACAGAGCTCCACTGTTAGCACTTCCAATCACCAACAGACTAAAAACAAGTGAGAAGTGCCACATCTCTTCAACTCATAGGAACAAAATCCAAGTGTGAAAAATGCAGCAGAACAAAAAGTCCTCTTGTATCTGCACTAAATAACACGGATGACTGTGAAAATTAATGTAAAATGATCGTTTGAAATGGGATCAAGCTTATCCCTGTTCTAGCAGCCTGCACAAATCCATTCAAGTTCACTGAAGCTGTGCTTTGCAATTCAATAGTGACTTAAGAGGTGTGTTTTCTTCCAGCAAAGGAAATCCCCACTGTGCAACAATTAAAGTACATTCCACAGAAGAAAAATATTATTTTATTATTATTATTATTATTATTATTTGGGATATCACCAGATAGTAAACCAGAATATAAGCAAAGTAATAACACCGTAGCTTTTGTGTTGGGCCACCCTATTGCATTTTGTCAGATGTGTGTAGACTACAACTCTTTGTTCAGCTGGCAATTGTTTTCTGCTTCAGATGGTATTTGTCTATTTATAGTGGATAGTTCCAGATAGTTTGCTTCTATTAGGCTCTGTGATGACAGCATTTTTTGTTAGCAAACAAGACCTTAACTGGACTCTGCATGACAAATAGCATATTTATCGACTCAAATTTTATTTGAGTAAAGCACTCTTTCAAACAACTACTGTTTTTCTATTCTGACTTCATTTTGAAATGAATTCATTAAATTCTCATTGATCACAGCTTATCATACAGGAATGATTTACTGGAGTTTGTACATTATACTCTGCATTGCCACTTGTTTCAACAAGCAGCCCCAAAATGAATAAGCCCTTCCTGGCATTTGTGTATTCTAGCATTCTTCTTTATGTAGCTGTTCTCTTCATGCTTTTTCCCTCTCCTCCCTCATCAGTTGTTCTAAAAACAGGAAACCAGAAGCTTTCCCACAAACTGAATTTTCGTTATGCTCACAACTTTGTGATGGAGCACCGTGCACGCAAATAGATTTTCACTTGCTATGAATGACATCAAAGACTTCTCAGAGGTTTTCTGCTGTTGCTGGGTCATTTTGATTTTTTTTTCTTGGTAGTGATACCTGTCACCGTGCTAAAGGGGACAACAAACATCAGTGGCTGATCAGTACTCCTGGAAGGCACAGCAGGTCCCCTAAGCAGAGAGGAGATTGCAGAGGGAGGTCAGCTGAAGTCCAGATAATCACGAGAGAGGAGGGGACAGTGAGTAGTTCACTTTTTCTCATAATGTATGACCGGAGGAATGTCAAAAGAAATTACAGAGAGAACAAGTCTGAAACAAAGGGAGCCACTTCCCACACAGCGTAGAGTTATCCTGTAGAAGTTGTTCACACCAGCTGCTACAGAAGTCAAAAAAGACAAGGATTCACAAAAAGCCATGAGACAAATCCAAGGGCAAAAGATTCATTATTGGTTTTAAACACAAAGACATTGCCTCTGACCAAGAAAATCCCTTAGCTGTAGGACCTGGGTCTACCGGCCTGAAGAAAGCTGTGGTCTGATCTTACTTACTCCTGTCCATATGTAGCACTCACGCCAATGCAAGACAGGCTCTGTGGCTGATCTGAGCTTGTATAGAATCAAAACCACTGTGTGAACCAAAGTTAATATTCCTAGCCATCTGCAGGTGCTTGATACCACCTGCTTCTAGTGCCTTGCAGGCTGGGCCAGGCAACATCCTCCAACCTATGGAAATACTCTTGTTATTGGAAAGCTAGAGCTTTATACTTTGCTCTACATAGAAATGATCAAACTGGGGTGTTATTTAGTCACTAGAAAATACCATGAGGATTTGTAATGAAGTCCCACTAGCGTTAAGACTTGTGGGAGTACAGAATTGGTCCACATAGCCCTCTTCTGACAATGAGTTGTGCTATGCTGGAGGAGGGCAAGTGACAATCACAAGGAGGGCAGTGACAATCACACTCACGGTGAACTTGTGCGTGGCCCCATTCACACTTCATGAGCTGTGTCATGATGGGATGAGTGTTTCCGTTAGCCTGCTCGGCTCAACCACTTCTGCAGCCCGCTGTATACCGCTGAGCTGGATGCATGGCCAAGAAGCACGAGGGACACCAAGTACTTTGATGAGATAATAAGAGAATGTGTGGAACATCTCTGCTAAGTGCGACAGTTTTCATGGGTGTTGCTACATCAAGAAACTGAATATTCATAGAATATTCAGCATCCTTCTTAAAGTTCTTTAAAGACTTCTTCAAATACTCATTGTCACAATGGAACACATCGAAATTTAAGAAAAATAAAGGGGGGGGAGGGGGAAGAGAAAGAAAAAAAGTGGAAGGGAGGAGAGAGGGGAGAGGGGAGAGGGGAGAGGAGGGGAGGGGAGGGGAGGGGAGGGGAGGGGAGGGAGGGAGGGGAGGGGAGGGGAGGGGAGGGGAGGGGAGGGGAGGGGAGGGGAGGGGAGGGGAGGGGAGGGAGGGAGGGGAGGGGAGGGGAGGGGAGGGGAGGGGAGGAGGGAGAGGAGAGGAGAGGAGAGGGAGGAGGAGAGGAGAGGAGAGGAGAGGAGAGGAGAGGAGAGGAGAGGAGAGGAGAGGAGAGGAGAGGAGAGGAGAGGAGAGGAGAGGAGAGGAGAGGAGAGGAGAGGAGAGGAGAGGAGAGGAGAGGAGAGGAGAGGAGAGGAGAGGAGAGGAGAGGAGAGGAGAGGAGAGGAGAGGAGAGAGGAGAGGAGAGGAGAGGAGAGGAGAGGAGAGGAGAGGAGAGGAGAGGAGAGGAGAGGAGAGGAGAGGAAAATGATGGGGGATTGTGAGGGAGATAAAACTGCCAAAAAGGACGATCAAAATCAGAATTTCTAATTATTGTTTAATTATTGATGATTATTTCTGCTCAAAAAAATAAAGGAATTAACTTTGAACTCAAAACCACATCTTTTCAACCTAAAATGCAAATTCCAGATAGTTAGCTTACTAGGAACAAAGTTAAAAAAATGCTACTCAAACTTCATTGGAGCTTTCAATACTCTTCCATTTATTTTTCCTACAACAAATTGCATTTTCCGGCATCCTTACAATTGAAAAATCTTGACTTTGACATAAGTTAAAATATCTACATTTTAATATATATGTTTAGTATAATTCTTTTTCAATTTCATTTGCTTTCAGGAAATGGACAAGATGATTTCTTGTCGTTTTTATGTCTAATTCCTTTTAATCTATGAATTGCAAACATTTCTACAAATAGACAGGGTTAGCCCAGATGGTTCTTAAAAGGGTAAGAAAACACCACAACTTAAAAAGGGAAATCATCAGTGACTGAATCAAAGAGCTGGAATGCCATTTCTTAGGAGATAATAGCTATTGTGACTCACATTTTTACAATATGAGCCTGGATTTTTCCATCCCTCTCGGGCATATTTTTGAAGTACAAAGCTTCAAAACACATTGTTTCTGAGATATCACCATGCACAGAATGAACATTTCCCTCTTGCTTGTCTTTGTTAAATTCAGTTAACATCGGTTCGCACTGATAAAAAAAATGTACTAGTTATGTAAACAAAATGTGCATAAAAAAACAAAGCCCCGAGAAGCATAATTTCTGTGGTGCAGCAAGAAGTGGGAGAAGTACAAATATACTGCTAGTGTCTGTATTTTTTCAGTGAGATAAATACGATTTTCTACGACAGCTTTAGCCTTACTCTCATAGGCTTCACCCAGCTCAGACCACCTTTCGGGCTCTCCGAACAAGACACGTATGCCCTGTCCCCCATAGATGGCTGACTATCACCTGAAAGGCCACTTGGGCAATGGGATACAAGGAAAGCAGGTCCTGCTCACCTCCAGATCCTTGCAGATGCTCCTGCATGGGGTCTGCAGGCTCAGACCACCATCCTAGCGCCTGCCAATCCTTTATCATGGCCTGAGATGCTGTCAAAATCTGCGGGAGGTCCCATCAGCCAGTGGCAGTGAGGAACAATGAGACTAAGGTCTTTGCTATGCACTACACCCAGGTGACCACTGGCTTCAAAGAAGCCTTGACTTTTCTTGCTTTTATCTCCTAATTGCATGGTGACACATGATTTCATGACTGGTACAGGGGGTACCAGGTACATACACATTTCACACATTTGAGAGCCATTATAAAGAAGCCAAACTTGAAGGTCAACAGTGAAAACATCCTTCAAAAAATAAAGGTTGTATACAAACAGACACACTTGTCTCAAGTAGGATTTTATTCATCCAACCATTCTAAATTCACTGATGCTTCTCAAGAAGCAACCAATGACCATAGGTCAGGGTGATGGATGAGAGAACATGAGAGCAGGTATGTCTCAACTGCGATTTTGCTAGATCTAAGTCTTACAAAATAAGAAAGGGGAGATTGAAATTAACCTTTTGTTTAAGAAATGTTCAAGACTAAATACAGACTTTGCATTCCGAACTGCTATGGTAACAAAAACAATTATGAAGATGGTTTCCTTTCAAATTTTTGAGTATGCAAGGAGTACTGTCATCTCTTCCCCCCCTCCCCCCCCCCCCCTTTTCTCCATATAATCTCCTCGGCATTTTCCTTTGACCTGCAGAGCATTGCAAAACACGAAACTAATAGGTGAGGGAAATAAAGAACAATACAATGACACACCCAATTTAATGGCACTGGTCTACATTCACAAATTTTTATGCGTAAGTTTACACGCCCACACACATACACACACACTTTACAGACTTTACAAAGAAATGCAAGGTGATATTGGACCACGTGAAAAACTTATTCCAACCATGTAGTAAGTAATGGCTTCACGGAGAATTCATGCCAACAAAATAAATTTAAAAAAAAAACAAAAGATCTACATAAAGTTCAAGAGCCTACAGGAGTGTTACTGTTCATAATTTAGCTGACCATCAGCATACATTCTTATGAGACTTGCTTCACCTGTACTCCATTTCATGCTCCCCACCTAGGAGGCATCAGAGGAAATTCTTATTGAAACTTATACTGAAAAGTTTTAGTTGTTCTTGATACGCACTCTGTGCTCACATCAAACCAAGGGGGAACTCAATAAGGCAGCCCTTGGCATCTCGCACTGCACACTCATTACTTCTGCTTAAACCTGTTTTGTGTCTTTTTTCCAATTGGCATCATTTTGCCAAGACCATACACAACGATTTCCTGTCATACATGGCATGGGTTGACGGTTGGACTGGATGATCTTATTGGTATTTCAAACCTTAATGACTCTATGATTAAAAATATAAAGAGCCTCGTCTCTCGATGACATAAATCAGCACAGCTCTGCAGATCCCAGGGAAGCTACAGTACCTGGGGAAGCGATCCATTAGACCAGGAATATTTGGATTGAAATGGTTTCTTTAAAGAGAACACCTTCACACCAAAGGGTGTTCACACCAATGAGGTTGTTACTGAAGTTTCAAAGTAAAAGTCCAAAAGGTGACCAAGAATGCAGGGAATGCAAAACTCTACTTTCTCATCCAAAAGCAAGAAAAGAGATGCTGCCAAATGTAGCAGAGATCTGGGGGAACCAACACCTGAGAACACCTGCTGAGAACCAGGCAGGCTCCCACTGGTATTCCACAAAGATCTGATGGAAGCAGCTGCTACGTTTATAGCCTTTGAAGGAGATCTTCCAGAAAAAGCACTGAGAAGAGCCCTGGCTGACGCAGGAAGAGCTACGAGGCAGAGCTTCTCTTGCTGCCCACGTCACAAAGCCAGCCTGCAGGTTGATATGACATCTCAAAGCACACAGATTTCCTAAAACGAGCCTTGTTTGTTCACCAAGCATGACGACCGAGGGCAGAAATAAGTGAGAGAACTCACTGTATTCACATCAACGGGGAAAAAAAGAACAACCCAAAATGTCCAACCCAAAATCTCAGCGTTACCAACCCAAAAACCTTCCATCACGATCAGCTCTGACTGTGGGGTATCTCCTTTTAAATCTAGTTTAATGAGTATTGCTGGCATCTCACCCATCAGAATCCTGGCATTTTGATGTTACCAGTGACTGATAAGATAGTCTTCAGAAAGCTTACATGTGCTAAAAGGAAATTAATTCAGAAGATTTCATCCCAATATCGAAACAGTATTTGGGGATGACAAATGTTATGCCAAGAATTAAATGCTGGCACTGAGGCTTCTCTTATGATAAAATATATATTTTTAGTGAGCTAAAAATATTCGGACCCTTTGCAGGTGTTTTTATTTCAATTTATGCTGTAACTGAATGATGGAAATAAGCAAGAGGGTAACAGTGCTTCATAGTTACTAATGCACATCTCTGTATTTTGCTGAAAATTTTGATTCTCTGCAGCCAACGTGGTTTCATGTCTATGTTAATTAACCAGAGATTGGTCTCTGTGTTGCTTTACTATAAACTACTCAGCCTTCAGAAAATCTCCTTTCCTCCTCTGAATCAACAGATCTTGAAGAAGAGCTACCAAGAAAACCAAATGTTTGCAGCTAAGGACACAGTCTGTAGGTTTTGAACAAGAAATAAGAAATCTACAGGAGAACTCCACGTTATGCCAAATGTAATACACACTGCTCACAATTTTAGGTGCACTGAACGCTCGCATGAATAAAGTATATCAAATCAGGTCCGTTTTATTCACAGAGTGTTTTGTAAAGACATTCTAACAGATAATAGGAAGTTGTAAAACAGCTAATAAAACATATTCTAAAGCCATTATGGGGTAGTTATGCTGTTGAAAGAAGGTAGGCTTTATATGCTGGCCACCATAAGCTTGGTCGTATGCTTTGAGAAGAGGGAAAAGTCTGATGTATTAAGATGAGGTTATAAGTAAGGCATGGCTGATTATTCACATCTAAATTATGGACAGACATTCATCAGGAGAGAAAACCTACAGACTTACAAAGCCATCACTAGAACTGGTATGTCTACATTAAATTAAAAAAAAAAAGGATGAAACTCTGTAAGCAAAACTTAGGGCCTCTTACGATTTCAGCACCGAACTTAAAGACAAATATGATACAATAGCCAAACTTCAGGCTTTGGCAGTTGGACTAGATGACCTTTAAGGGTCCCTTCCAACAACGATTCTATGAACAATTCTAAAACCCATTTGCAAGAGTACATGCTGTGACGTGTTCCTTCTTTCAGATGAGAGGAAACAAAAAGAGGCTGAGAGGGGTCAAGAAAAGATAAGAGAGAGAGACCCAAACCACACAACATCAAGTGATGGGAGGCGGCAGACATGAGGTGAGATATCAAGCCCTGCTAAGAGCTCCTCCATCTGCAGTGTCAGCAGCACTTTGCTCGACAACCACTGTTCGTCACCATATTACCATCCCATCCACACACCAACAGTAAACCCAACTTCCCAGCCTCATCCACCTCGGTCTCTTTCTTATCCATCCACTGAGAAAACGACCTTTCCCTCTTATCTACTTTAATTCAAGCCAACACAACCCTTCCACAAATCTCTCCCTGTCCACTGAGCTCTCCGAACAACATTTGCACCAAACCTACATGATTTTGGCACAGCTACCTTATCATCCTAATCATCCTGCAATGCATTTCCATCTACTGAAGTAGGTTCCCGTAGCCAAGGGTGGAAGGTTTCTATATCTCTATGGGTTTGTGTGATGTTGGGTGCTAAAGGAGCCCCAGCTACACACATTTTCAGTGCTTTTTGCAATGAGGCAGAGAAAAAAGAAAAATCAAAAGGCACAGGTCTAGAAGTGCACTTGGCAAAATTACCCTTCTCAGCAGTGGAAACAGACACAAGTGAAGGACGAACTGAATGGGGACTCCATCATGGAGAGGATGTTTGCTGGGATCTACGGAAGATTTAATTCATTATTCAGTGCATCGTAAACTTGAGAATACTATTTGGATAAAGCCAGTGGATCTTCCACTCTGATGGAAGGGAAGAGATTTTCCTCCTGAGAGACAGATTAATGCTGTCCAAAGAGAAGGGATATTCTGCCTGTTTGCAATTGAAAACTGCCTGTGTACGGTTGCCAAGTTTCGGAATCAAAGCTAAGAGCTTACCCAGGCACCGAGGTGCAATCCTCGCCTCACATCAGCCAAGGGGAACATTTCCTTTGACTGCAACAGGTGGTGGGTCAGAGTCCTGGTGTCTGGGAGACAGAATTATTTCATTTCTGCCATCCCTTTCAAATGCAGCGACCCAGTGCAGCTTCATGGAAAAGATGCAAAGGAAGCTGGTACCTACTGACAGCTATTTGATTTGAATTACATAATGCTGTAACCCATTGTGTAAATGAGGAGGATACAAGCAAGGATGCAGAGGAGCCAGAGGTTCATTGTTCTTGTATTCATACTTTGTAGCCTTCACCATTAGCACCCAGATAGCCTTCTACTCACTACTATATATTGCCAGCCAGTTAGCTGCATTAAACTTTCTTTCTCCCGATGCTAACCAAAACCTAACATGAATCTGAGAGAGCATCTAAAAAGTGTTGAACACAGATGATTTTAGAGGTATATGAGTGAGTCACATAACCAGGAGTGATTTTGGCTGTGTCTCACGGATGTCAACAAGACTCATGATTCCGAGAACCTCATCTCTGTCCTGAATTTTCCACCCTTCCTTTCACCCCATATAATTTCCTCATCTTTTTCACACAGGATATTTTTTCTAGAATGAATAACGGATTGCACAGACACTATTCTCCAAAAGCCACAACATTTTCTGTTAATTAGCAATAATGTAATCATCCAACTAAAACTGCTGGGGACATTGCATTTACTAACAAGCTACATCCAACATGCATTTATGTGTCAACAATGCATGCTTGAGTGGTTGGTAATGCTCAGCTAGGCCTGAGGCACAATGCACTGGAAGCACACAATAGTGGCCCAGTATTGCAGCTCCCATTGTGGCTTCTTGCTTAATTTAGCTTATGAGACCAAACAGTCAATGAGTAAAACAGAAAATAATGCATCAAGTGGCCTGTGAAAGAGAAACATCTGATGATGCTACGGCAGGAAAACTCCTAAATGGAAAAAGGACTAGCTCTTTAATTTAGAAATTTGTTTGCACTTCCTGAAAGAAAAAAAGGAAAAAAACAAAACAAAAAAACAAACAAACAAACAAACAAAAAAAAAACACTATTTAAAAAATATACATATATATATACATATATTATTAATAACAGCAAAATGAATACACCAAAAGAATATCTCAGACACACTCTTGAATCTAATCCCCTCCTATGCCACAACAGTTTCTGGGCCGGATCAATCTTACCATATGAATTCTGGCAGGATCAAGAGATCCCAAGGGACATTATTGCTGGGAGGTTTAATGGCACCTGCTCTGACAGGGTCCTGAGATGATACAGAAGTGACTGTGTAGCTTGAACATCAGAGATATTTATTTTTCCTTTCTTGGGATGACGTCTACTGAAAATAAAGATTTGATGTGAAAATGGAAGATTTTATCCAGGACTTAATTTTTGTTCAAGGGCTAGTATTTTAAGCACAGTTTACTCATCTGTGCACTCTTTATCCACCCTGCAGTATAGTTCTTCAGTTTGGACAGGACAAATAACGTATTATAGAAATTTTTGGCTGTAAATATATGCACTGAATATAAAACTTGTATGAAATAGCCTCATACAAAGTACAGAAGGAATCAGCTAATATCTATCTTCTTTGATGCAATGGAACTGACTTGCCAAACCAAAGAAATACAGGACATTAAACATTCAGGTAGAAGTAGACACTGTCAGGACATGAGTCATCTCTCCTGTTTTACAAGTCTACTTAAGTGAGATAAACAGTGCTGTAGACCCTAAAGAAAGCACAGATGATTCAATCTGTTGATTAGGACACCTAAATTTAGGTATTGGCATGTAGATAGGAACCTGTGAAGTCAATGTTTACACTTGCAGGTCCGCTTTCCTCTGACGGAGCCGGGTCATCTGAACTGGAACCCATTTTCCCATAATTCAGATTGCTATGGAACATGATTCAAGGTGTGTGTTGTGTTGGGGTCTGGACTGTGCAGTTATATGGACAAAAGTTGTTCTGAGCTAATATTTTTAAAAGCAGAATGAAATACCTGTCTGGTGTCATCCAGTATTCCTAAAGACCATGAAGAAACAACGCAAAATAGTTGACAGCGAACCTCCCTCCTAGTTTTCTGCCAGTTTCCTAATCCAATCTTGGGCTTGTTTCACAGAACATGCCAAAGCAGAACAAGTACTCGATCACGGTTTCTCTCTTTCCACACACTTGTGTTTAGCCTGGCTCCAAAACATGCTTCCCCAGCTTTAATTCCATTCCAAAAATATTGCCAAAACCTGCAGTGCTAGCTACATAAAAACTATCTTGGACTGTAATTCTCTCCAGTGCATCCTGACTGCCCGACAGAGAGGACAGAAATGTGTGTGGGGAAATAAAAGAGACAAATTTGGGTGGAATTACAGTTTGCCCTGGTCGAGTTCTCAAGGATTGTCACATTCTCTGGGGTCTCAAATCAATAGCCATCATTTAAATGGTGCTTCACACATGATCTCCAAGTCAATGAGTTACAAAGAGTACAAAGAAGTTAAAGAAGACATCCTGGAAGACATGGTCAAAATAGACCAGATTTCAGCTTTGAACGGTAGCCTTGGACCACCATCTGAATTTTCCTACCTCCCTTTTCCACCCCCTCAAAGCAATGGAGTTGTTAACGGGGCCATATAAAATCAGGGAATCATAGAATGGCCTGGGTTGAAAAGGACCGCGATGACCACCCAGTTTCAACCCCCCTACTATGTGCAAGGTTGCCAACCACCAGACCAGGCTGCCCAGAGCCACATCCAGCCTGGCCTTGAATGCCTCCAGGGATGGGGCATCCACAACCAAACGTCACAAAACACAAGGACACCGACACAAAGAGCACAATAACACTATTCGAAAGAGGAAATTCTCAGCTGCAAAGCTTTATTTTTCAACACAGGCACCACCTTTAGCTGTGTATGGCCTCCAGTGATGAACAAGAGCCTGCACGCTGCACTTGCAAAAACATGCACCAGTGGAGGTGACCACTGCCATTGTTGCCACTGCTGAAACGCACCAGCCACTGCCTCACTGCGCTCACATCCGCTGTTCAGCCTCAATAAACATTCAGCAAGTGTCAATGAATGCCAATATCTCTCATTGTTTCCTTCTCTCTGCCTTGGCAAATGCAATTGTGCCCAACTCCTTCCTAAAACTGCCTCCAAACCTGGGCCACAACTGCTTGCCCCACTGGCCCTTGCTGTTCCTCCACGTTCTCACATCTCCTTCTTCACCGGGAGGCTCCGACTTAACCTAACATTACTATAAACCAAGTGGAAATGGTTTACTGCGCATGTCTAAAAATAGAATTGCAATCATCTATGCTTCCGTTGCTTTAAAACTAAATTTATCAAGAGATTATTCTTCCGTGAGGTTTAGCACATGAGAAGTCTGATGTTTTAAAGTTCAATCATTTCACAGTTATTTATGAGCAGAAAATCTTATGGATTAATTTTATAAAGAAGCACAATCAGCTTGGGGATCAGGCCTTCCTGCAGTGTGAATGGTCAGAATAAGCCCATCAAGTCCGTTTTCTGCTTTATTTTGTTTCATTTTCTTTTCTCTATTATCCAGTACGTTCGCAGATAATGCCCAGCTGAGCGCCGGTAAGACAACGCGTAAGGGTTACAATCCTGTTTCAGCAAACCCTTCCAGGTAACAGCTAAGACTCCTATGGCTGACTACGGACTGAGAAAAGACATATTTTCTCCGTTCTTTGTGGCGTGGGTTTCTGGTTTTGTTTCTTTTTAAATCAGTTTAGTTTCCACATTAGGAAGTTTATGAAACCACGACAGCGGCATGGATCTGTGGAAGGGCAGGTTCTGCATGAAACCACCCCTTCAAGAGGAAAGGGGAGCAGCGCGTCCTGCCCCATGGAAGAGCTGACTGCAAATTTCCCACCGAACCTCGGGGAAAAAAATGCCTTTCCAATAAGAGCAGCACTCGAGTAAAGTGCATTCACTTGTGATACAAATTTCTTTGTGTAATAAGGAATCCTCCCAAATGAAAGGGGAACGGATTTCTCATGGAGAATTACAATTTTCTAAGTTAATACTTCCTTTCTAAGAATGATGGGAATCAGCCTCATCACATCCCACTGCTGGTTCACCCACTGACTTAACATCCTTCTGATTGTGTTTGCCAAGTATATATATTTTTTTAAAAACGAACTTACCATAGTCATGTTGATACTGACATCAATATATGTATTGAAATTACTTGGCTTTGTCCTTACGGAAGATATCTCTTCAAATCACAAAGCAATAAATGTGACGGTATCTACTAAAACCCAGGAGAACATGCTTTGTTTCAAAAAGTCACCTTTAGTTTACCATCTAAGCACAAAATGTTTAAATAAAGACAAGGATCTTTTGGAGGTTTGAATGAGTGAAAATTGAATTATTAAAAAAAAAAACAACAGATTAAGGATGAGCGAGCTGCTGCTGAAGCCGCGGATTTCCCACTGCAACAACAGCTTCAAAACTTTCTTGAAACACAACAGATCTTAAAAAAAAAGAAAGAAAGGAAAAAAAATAGTAGGGAGGCAGATGATAAAGCTCTAACTGACTGCATGAAAACATCAAGCACTTTGATTCAGATGAATAAATAATGACAGCGTGTTATCCAGGAAACAGTGCAGTGCCAAGTCTTTTTGATCTCAGACCAACTGTTGGGTAAAAGTATGCTGAAACGCTCTCTTGGGCAAATGGGCCAGTTGCATCTCATCTCTGGGACTTTGATTATTTAAATAGGGCATTTATTACAAGAAGGAATTTCATCCCAGTGGAAACTGTGTACTGTATCACTGTCCTAAGGACAAACCCAGTCCTGCTCGGCTCATTCAGGCTGATGGGATCATGAGAGCTGGGAAGCTTGGAGCACCCTCTTGCCTCCTTACACTGAGATGCGCTTTGTCCAGCTAGAAACCCTACCGTGGTCCAAGCTGCTTGGCTCCAAACCTCAGTCCAGACCCTAAATGATATCCCAAGGCCAACAGTTGAGTTCAACACACTTTCAGAAAGCACAAAGTACTGCCATAGAAAGAATCACAGAATGGCTTGGGTTGGACGGGACCTCAAGGATCATCAAGCTCCAATGCCCCAGTCCACCACTGCCCACCTCCCCTACAAGGGAAGAAGCATCTCACAGGTAGCACTTCTATTTCACACCCAGCTATTTTGGAGGAGTTTCACAGAATCATAGAATGACTTGGGTTAGAAGGGACCTTAAAGACCATCCAGTTGCAAACCCCTGCTGCGGACAAGGTTGCCAACCACTAAATCAGGCTGCCCAGGGTCCCATCCAACCTGACTTAGAGCACCTCCAGTTTCTCTCTGTCCTTCTCAAAACCCCTAAAAACAGCCCTCTGAACAGCATTACCCATGTAGGTGTTTCTGGACTTGTTCTCTTTTTCCAGCAGTTATTCCCCCACAGAACACTCCACTGGATGCAGAGTTCTTTCCCTCAGGCTTTGGAAGCCTGAGAGCTAAATTGAAAAAAAACACAAAACAAAACCAACCCAAGCACTAATGCAGGAAGCATAAAGAGATCTGATAAATGCTCCAAAGCTTCAGCTTCCAATAAACATATGAACTATTGCGATTGCCAAGAATTATGACTGCATGACGTTATATCCAGCTTCTTGCACTTACTAAGAAGTAAGGAGGGGTATCCGATGCGCAGATGGGCAGCTCTACACAATCTGCTCTGCTCCACAATCCGTGTTTTAATGGACACTCACAGGTAGTCACAGAGCAAAAGTTTTCACCTTAACTGTCCAAACAGCTGCTTTTGTGTTTCATTGTGCAAATGGACAGGAGCGGGCGATTCTGGACTTTCAGTTAGTTTTTACATGCTCTGAAGAATGATGTCTTCTGATCTGTTTTCTACTACCAAAAAAATAGAGAGAGAAAGAGAGAAACTCTCACTATTTTTAAGTGAAGGAAGGTAATTTTCGCATTTTATGTAACTAAAAGTTAACATTTTTGGAAACTGCTAGGTTAGTGAGCCCCCTTTTTCTGCAGAATGCATAGGGACAAGGTAAGAACACTGGAAGACTGCTGGCATACCCCACACTAGTTTGAGAAATCAGCTCTAGCAAGATGAAGATTGTTTTATATTCACAAGCTTTTATCTTAAAAAGTGTTAATTTACTCAGCTGGTATTGGCTGTGGAGATATTGAGAGCTTTGCATGATCACACTTCTCTCACTTGTTCTAACGTTCAAAGATAATAACAGAGAGATGAACACTTGGAGACTGTGAACATTTAACTTTGGTCCACCAAAATTTCATGGCATCATTGCAGTCCTGAGAAGTAAGAAAAATATTATGAGCCTTTTAGCAATAGTGCTGATTTCTTTATCCTCAGATTTCCAAAACTACACCTGATCCGAGGTGGGATAAGTGGGCAAAGAGGGATGCAGGAGGAGATGTAGGCAAAAAAGGGTGGAATTTGGTGTCCTCTAAAAACAACACCAGCCTCACTGTGCTGTGGGTCCACGATATAGAAACATCGTCAGACTCAAATCTGCATTCCTCAAATTTCATTTCTGGAAATGCACTTCAATCATGTTCATTCTCACTCTGGATAACAGGGCAATGATTCATTGTTGAGACTGCTCATATTTTCCCCCTTTTATAGATGTTGTTCCTTGGTGCACTTCTTAACAGAAATAGGGCAGCATAATTTATTAGAAGTGATGGTATTTTGATCTGTGACCATCAATAAGTCTGAGGCCTTCAGACCAAACGCTGTTATCAAGACATGCATTGAACTGGAAACAGCATTAGAGAAGAGACAGCTAACTCAGCGTTAATCAAGACTTTCTGTTCTCTTGGTATCTGAATATTGCCACCAGGCTTTCTGATAATACCAAACCTCTAGCAAGTCCAGCCGGTCGCACACTGATTTATTGAGGTGGTCACATAGACAGGTGACTTGAGATACTGCACTGCAAGGATTACAGACCAGATTGACAGCTAAGATAATCGTCTCTAGGGCCAGGCACAGGGTTCTGTGTTCACATCAGATTTTGCATGTCAAGGTTCAGGAAGCTCTGCAAATACATAAGATCATCTAGGCACAAATTTATCTCACTCAACAGAAATTAGAGAAGGCACAGGATTCAAGTAGAGGCCAGCCCAGTCTCCTGGAAATGCCCTTTAGTGGTCCAGTACAAATTGCCAGTGTGATGAGCACGTTGGCTTCTCTGTCAACTACAGTCCCAGCTAAAACTTCAGCTTAACTTGCTTCTATCAGCTTTTTACTCCGGAGCTTACTGCACTGATCAGCTCTAAGAGCCACATCTCCATCACTGTCTATTCTGCATAAAGGAATTGCAAAATTGGCTCTTTCCACCTTTCTTAATATTTTAGCATCTGGTCTGGCAGCATCCATCACTGGGGTAGCCTTAGTAGTAGGTGCCTCAGAGGGATGAAATAATAGCAGTTGCAAAATGAGACATGAGACAAATGGGGATAGGGAGGGAGGGAGGGAGAGAGCTGGTATCGGGGGTCTGTCAGAGCTGGGCTATATGAGGCCATACCTATTGCAGCACAGGAAGTTAAAAAACACCTCTACAAATCAGCAACAAAAGAAAGCAATGAATGTGAGCGGGTTTCAGCAAATGGTTGGGGTGGGGGAACCATTTGGTAGGAACAGATATACAGAACATAAGCTGCTCATAGTGGGTAGAGGCATGAAAAAGCATCTTGCATTATTTAGACCCAAGCTGTGAGCCACTGCTGGGCAGCACAGCGTACCCACATCTCGCATAAACCAACCCCACAAAATGCAGGGGCAGAAGCCATCTTATGTTCAGCTACACCCAGTGAGCAAACTGCCAAAAGACAACCGCTCTGCAGATTGGAGGAGGGAAGGAAAGGGCAGACTTCAGCAGGAAAACTGCCTTCTGACACCAAGCCACTTTCAGAGCTCTGCTCTGACTGCCATGGGAGACAACAAGGTTTCCCCCAGCTGCACACCTGATGCCATCAGGGTCAATGCGGCGAGGTCCTTTCCGGCCTGCAGGCTGGCAGTGAGCAGATAATGACCCTTTTGAGTGCAGTGCTTCATTATGCACACCAGATTAATGCCCTCCTCTTAGGCTTCTCCACGAAGGAGCTGGGATGATTTTCTGCTGCATAGTCAAGGGCTTTAGATTAACATAGGCAACAAAGCAATTTACTAATCCCGAAAACTAGGCATGGTACCAAGTGTTCCTTCATAATGTTAAATACCAGGATGAGTAGGAAGGGCAGGGGGGATTTTCAAGTGTGCACAAACTTTTTGAGCCTCTGAACTAAAACCCAGCTCCCAGAAATTTTTGTTGCTATTGTTTATTCTTTGACAGCAGCACCCAGCGACCCCAAATGCAATTACTTTGCTGTTAAGCATTGGACAAACACACTGCAAACTGAATGTCAAGCAAAACGATCTGAAGTTATTTGCCTCTTCCATCAGCATGAGAAAGGGATCACAGAGCTCCTAGGCTTTGCCAGCAGCCCTCTGCCTTCCAATTCAAGAAGTGCAAGCAGGAACCTTCACCATGGGCTGTGTGAAGATATAGGAGGTCTGAAAGCCCAAGAATGCACGAGATGAAATCTTTTCTTTGTCAGGTATGAATTTCACCTGATATCCATCACCTTAAACAACGTTGTCTACCAGCTCAACTGAGTCGCTCCAAATAAGAGTTCAAAGCATTGACTTTGAGCCATAAATACTGTTTTCCTTGGCGATATTCAGAAGCTACCAGGTGCTGGGAACCAAAGTGGACTCTCCAAACAACTGCCTGGAGTTCATTTGCCATCCAGCTCCAGAAATCTGCCTCATGGACTTCAGCAATGCTCATCAGCTCAGATGTGTCATGAGGGCTGAGATGATGGGGATGCCAGAGAAGCAGGAAGGGAGGGACGAGTGCTGCAGCCCAGCTGGTTTGCTGGAATTGTGTGTGGGAGGCAGGTTCACAAACAGCTATATTCCTTTTATTTCTGGATTTGCGTGTCTGCTTGAAAATTTGTACTGGCTCTGCTATATAAACAGGAACATGGGAAACTGAGCTATAAATGCCAAGAAAATTCAGAACCCCAAAGTTTACCCTTATACCTTTACGTCGCATTTAAATATCTGCCTCCCAAAATGTGCCTTTATTTGGCTCCAAATTCAATTCCAAGTCCTAATACCTTCACAGGCTTTAACTAATTGTCAATAGGATGAGAGGTAATGGCCTCAAGTTGTGTCAGGGGTGGTTCAGGTTGGATATTAGGAAAAAATTTATTCTCAGAAAGAAAAGGGCATTGGCACAGGCTGCCCAGGGAGGTGGTGGAGTCACTGTCCCTGGAGGTGTTCAAGAACAAGGCAGATGTGGCTCTGAGAGACATGGTTTAGTGGGCATGTTGGGGATGGGTTAACAGTACGGCTAGATGACTTTAGAGGCCTTTCCCAACCTTAATGATTCTGTGATTCTATTATTCTACTTTTCTTCTTGCAGCTGTGGCTGGCTTTCATCCTATCACCCTTTACTCAGATTATAGGCTCGAACCAGCCCCTTTCCAGCACTCCTCCTGGAGTTTGCTCTGAGAGGTACGAAGTGGCAACTGCTTACCTAGCTTATCTAGAGACCAAGCACAGCACATCAAAGACTTGCCCACCAGTAAGAGTCTTTAAACTTGGATTTATAAACTGGCAACTAATAGTCAGCAAGATGTTGCCAACTGTGAAAAATGACATATCTGGGTCTGAGATGGGCACAACCTCATATCCCTACTCAGCTGTAGCATATCCATGTTCGTATCTAGACCAGGAGAAGAAGCAAAGTCCTCATCAGCTGCTCATCAACACAGGATGGCCAGCCTGTTAAGACTGTCTTGCAGCCTCTCCATGAATAGAGACCAGGACACAAGGCAGTTCAATCCTCTTTTGGGGAAGGGATATGGATTAGGGATATGCAGATATGGATAGCCTGGAGCCACACCTCACTCATACACAAGACATACACAAGATCTGAGACAGAGAGGACTGATGCCACATCAGTGAGATAACCACATTCAATATTCTAGGTGTAATATAAGCAAAGCAGAGGAGAGCAGTGTTTCAGTATGTGCTGCATCACTCGTATGTAAATACTCAAAGCTTGCAGTATTAACTACCACGGATGCTGAAAAAACAGGATGTGCAGAGGACATCACAGAAGTCCTTGCACTAGATTTTTTTTCCCCTTTTTAGCCTAGTTTTCTGATGAAACAGGCTTATCTGATCATGCTGTCTGTCTTTTAATCCCCTCTAATAACTTTTGAATCCATTGGCCAATTTCAACTATACTTGAGATGGAAGTAGATATTTCAGATATACCAAATGCCCACTCATCCTATAGAAATGAAGAACTATGTAAAATAAATCACTGTCCCCACACTGGGGTAAATCCAACTCTTTTCTTGTTCTGAGAGGTGGCAGTATCTCAATATATCAATTCAGGGATATAAACAAATCATCAACATAATACATAGCTTTGAGCCACTGAACACATTGCTTCTTAGTCTCACAAGTGTGGAAGAAACTATAAGCTCTGAAGGGCAAGGCAAAGGTACAAGAGAAAGCTAGAAATAATTAGTTTTTTGCTACTCACAAAGCAACATGAGCTGTATTTATCTTATTTTAGGATAGAAAAGTAGAATCAGTGATGCTGTACAGCATTAATATCACGGCTCCTCTCTTCCACCTTGAAATATTAAGATATAAAGCTTAGGTCCTAAAGAGTAGACAAACACTGATGTGAATAAATCCCTTAAAGCAGCACTGTACAGAACAGTGAAGTCATGAAAGCCGTTCAGCCCTCCTTGGTGGTGTTCAGACCTCATTTGAGTTCAGGAGCAGCAACTTCACACAAAGCCTCTGACTAGGGAAGCTGAGAGGCAGTGAAAGTCTCCCTGAGGAGCCTGATTGCCAGGCTGAAATCCTACTCTCTCTGAGAGCAACATATGGTACATAAGAGCCGCAAAAGCAGGCTCTGAATTTACACACACTTCTAGCTTTATTTCCCTGGCTACATGCACCACACTGTATATCTGCACCGTATATCTTTACAAGAGGTCTGGTGCACAATGTTGTGCTGAAAGCAAGTTTTGAGCCAGGAACAGGAATACGTTCCCAAACTCATGTGCTCTTGCAACAAATGGATGCAGATGAGCATGGGTCTAACAAGACATTTTCCTACGTGGCAAGTTCAACATTTTTAAAGCTTCCACCAAAAAAAAAAAAAAAATTTAGCTCAGCTGCTATATATCATGAGAAATGGATGATGCACACTGGCAGACTGCCTGGTCACCAGCTGTAATCCGACTTCTATCTCTGCTAAAAACGGAGGTCTGCCAGTGGACACCATGCCACAAAAGCTGCAGAACACAGAGCACTGTGAAACCCCTAGCATGGCCAATGAGACTTACACAACTCTATTGGCAACTCTAGAGGCAGCTCTGCTCCCTTTGCTGGGGCTACCAATGACCTGGTGTCCTGAAACCCAACAGGAAAACTCAACATCGGCTTCTACCTGGAGGGCAAGGAGTTCAAAGGACTCCAGACTGGCCTGTGGCCAGACTCAGAGGAGTGTTTAATGGGGTGCCTGTAAGAGGCATTTCAGATATTCCCATAAAAATGCCATTTCCTTGTAAGTCCTACACAGGCAGACTTGCTCCGCTCCTCTCCCAGTCAAGGAATGCAGCAATTATGCCCACAACGGGAGGTTGTCTTCCCACTCAACAGCCAAGCTGCTCTCCCATCAGTCAGCCTGATTCTGGAGGCAGCTCTCAACTCAAAGTCAGCATCCAACAGACAGATCTACACAGCTGGCTTTAAAGCTGAAAACACAAGATAGAATTTAGGTGGCTGAGAGGCCAAACTAGCGTTGAAGGAATTGCTTTTTGTGGGTTGGTCAGCACAGGTCTGAAAGATCGGCCTCCACAGCTTAGGCTTGCTGTGCTCTGCCCTTCTCTCCTGCCATATGAGCATTTCCCAGGAAGAATGTAGATACTCCTATGATATATAAATCCAAAATTATTAGTAAGCTTGTGGTTTTCAAGCCCACATCTGCTGCCTCTATCTCACAGTTTTAGGATGTTACTTCTCTCAGGTAACAGTGATGGGACAAGAGGTAATGGCTTTAAGTTGTGCCATGGGAGGTTCAAATTGGATATTAAGAAACAATGCTTCTCAGAATGAGTGACAATGCATTAGAACAGGCTGCCCAGGGAGGTGGTGGGGTCACCTGGAGGTGTTCAGGAAAAGGGTAGTTGTCTCACTGAGTGACGTGGTTAGTGGGTATGGTATGATGGGCTGATGCCTGGACTAGATGTTCTTAGTGGTCTTTCCAATCTAAATGATTCAGTGATGTTGTACCTGCACATTCTGCAAGTCTTGCCTTGAAGGAAGCTTCAAGGCCACTGACAGAAGGCAGGGTAGTACCAACTGCACCTCTTTCCATAGGTTAGTTCATCCTGCTGCTCCTTCCCCATGACCCTCAACCCTGTAGTTCTTTATCTTGTGAATAGATCTGCTGAAGTAAAGATGCTGACAAAAATCTGGGTGGCAAAGTCATATACACCTTGGTTACAGAGTTCCACCACAAAAGCCTCTGTTTTGAAAACCGTTCCCAAAATATGCAGCTCACTTGCTCTTCTGGTCATCCAGTTCCTGGATCAGACAGGAACCAGATGATTTTACCTCAAATAAGATTGATCAGTGACGTCCAGCAGGCAACTACCTTCAAGTACTTAAGAAAAATGCAGGCTTTCCTTCTTCCTCAGGTTAACCTCTTAGGCATGTGCAATCTCCAGGTCATTTACAAACTGTTTTGTTGTTTTGGTTGTTGTTTTTCTTTTTGCATTGTATAGGACTGCCTATAGCAAGGTAACTAACATCCCTCTATTCATAAACACAGGTTTTCTGTCTTCTGCTGTCTGCTGCCCAGTCCTAGAATAAAAACTGGTCCTATTTTAAATACAGCAAAGTGACCATCAGCTGTAAGGTGATAGATATCTTTTAAGTAGTCCTGGCAAAACAGGAGATAATGCTATCACTTGAGGCTCGACTTAGCACTTAGGCTTGATCAACACACAGTTCAGAGGAGATAGGAAATGAAGTGTGTCCTTGAAGCCATTTCACATCCTCACCAGTTCTCTTGCTTGCTAAAAAGTAATATATTTGCACAGGTGGTAACTGGTGCCTGGCTTCTGTGCCAACACAGGCTGTAGCTCCCTATGCTCACTGGTTTATTGCTAATGCAACAAATAGCCTTGGGTGTGCAGTATTTGTTGTGACAAGCTGGAAGAAGTTCATGCATCGGATGATGAAGTTGTTCTTGCTACTAGCAGGTACAATTGTCTTTTCCACTGAACTAGTAGTGCACTTCCTCCTCCTCTTGCTCTCAATTTTTTCCCCCCTTTTTGATTATTTTTTAATATTTCGCAGACATTTTGCTCTACATTCAGCAGTTTTGTTGAGCTTGCATTTTCAAAGTCTATATAGGGCTAGGGTCAGGGTTAGAACCTGAAATACTTTGAATGCTGTTACTCCTACAGCATGGCCTCAATATATATGGCAAACTCCATGCAGAGCAAAAGCTGGGCAGGACCCCAGTAGAGGTCCATCCTGAGGACTGGAGAGTAGCACAGATCTTGGCTGAAAAACTCAGCTTTCCTGAAGACAACAGCTTTATTGTGTTTGACCACTGAAGCACTACATTTAACCATCCTATCTAGCAAAGCACATGGTGAGAACAAGGCTGCTCTAAGTCAATATGAAATGCATGCAGAGACAGAGGAACCTCCAGGCAATGTCCAGGATCACACAAGCTCCAAATTCCCCTTCTCTATATACCTGATTAGCAGCGCAAGGCATGCATTTGCTCTGCTCTTGTTAGCTAAAAGCCTGCATCCAATGCTGTTTGTTGGTGTGGGAAGTGCTCCTACTTGGAAGGAAGGATCCTTTATCAGGCCCCTGGGACTGAAGGGAGCATTCTGGGGCTATCTGTGGAAGCCTGAAATGGAGATCCAAGAACCCATAACATGAGAAAACCAGATTTCCCTGTGGTTGAAGAATATTGCCTAGATAAAGACAGGGGATGTTATATATATATATATTTTTTTCTTTTCTCCCTACATTCATCAATTTAAGGTAGTAGCTATCATTTTCTCATCTTTGAGATCAGTCCCTGGATCCTCCAGCCAGGTTTGGCAGCACTATTACACGTCCAACAACCTCAACTTGCTCCAAAGCACCCATTGAAAACATCACTCAGAGCGACATCCACCTCCTAATCTCATATAGGCATGGGCTCTCCTCTCTGGGGTGATGGTTCTCTCCCCCAAAATCATGATTCCCTTTGCTTCAACATGCTTTAGCCTCTCCTTTGTGGGATGTCACATCCCAAGCTTCCTTGAGGCTGACTGAACTGAAAGCAAAAGTAGAGCTCCCTAGCCTGAACTGTGGTGGTCTTTAGTAAGCTCTTTACAGCTCTCACTCCAGAGGGTCTAATGTGTTCCATCTATCATCTGATTTCACCTGTTCTCACCACTTAGTGGGACAAGTGAAGTGTCACGGACCAGAAGAGACAGGAACAGTGTTTAAGCAAAGTCCTGCCCTTAGAAAGTAACTTCTAAAAATAACTGCAGGTAATTCATATGAAGGCACCCTTTCACTTGGCTTAACTGGGCTTGACTTTATGCAACTAGACCAGAATAGAAAGTTCATTGGGAAGGAAGATACAAAACCACTGAGATCAAGGCTGAGCGGCATGAGACTTTTTGCTCGGGAGAAGTGTGAAAGAGGATCTCATAACTGCTTATGAACATCTACAGTGTGGGAGTCAAGTTGAAGGAGGTAGACTCTTTGGAGGCATGCAGCAATAGAAAAGGGGACAACAGGCAGAAACTGGAACACAGGAATGTCCACACTAACACAAGGAAGAACTTCTTCACTGTGAGAGTAATGGTGCACAGGAACAGGCAGCCCAGAGAGGTTGTGGAATCTCCTCTACAGATATTCAAAACCCACCTGGACACTCCTCTGTGCAACATACTGCAGGGAACTGCTTTAGCAGGGGGTTGGACTCAATGACATCCAGAGGTCCCTTCTGACTCCTCTGACTCTTTGATTCTGTGACTGAGCACATCAGGGATAACCAAAAGTTAAGGCACTGTTAGCTTGAAGTTAAACACGTGCACTTGTGCTCAAAGTACCCAACAGCGAAATCCCATTAGCCACCTAAAGTTCCTACCTCCATAATACAAAATTTTGCCACTTTCAATATGAAATTGCTTCTTCAAGTAACAAAGATCACTTCAGATTTTCAAAATACAGACATGGCTGGACTATTCAGGTTTAAAAGTCACTATTTGCCTAAAAAAGACTTTCTCAATGTATATTTAAACATCACAGAAATCATCACAACCAAGATGTTATTATCTGTTTCAGCATTTTAAGCTTAAAAAAAACCACAATAAACATTCACTTTAGCAGTTTGAGGCTGTAAAATTGGAAAGAAAGTAAAAACTAGCAACACAAGAACATACAAAATGTGGTAAATGCTTAAAGGACTGCAGATAATGCAATGGGAACAGTGGGAAGCAGGGGTGGTCTTGGTGACTGGTCAGAATGATGTAGGGCTCTCTGCCTAACCAAGACTCTCTGCGTTTTCCTCCACCTTCCTCTGCCTCATTCTTCATCTCAATGGCTCAACCCATTGGAGGAAGAAGAGGGATGGAGCAGAGCAGCTGAAGCTGTGCAACTCCTGGGCTCAGCACTATGGGGAAAGGTAATGCTGAGAAACCATCCTTTGTCCATTTCTAATCTGGGCACTGTTGAGTTTCCCGTTAGCAGCAGAAGGGAATGACTCACTGCACACCGGCATTTGGACCGAAGCGCTCTGCACACACACACTGAGTCAACAACAGAGCAAAACTAAGCCTGTGGCCTTGTGCAGTGATAGGAACCACAGAGGCATCCCTCCTTGCACCCCTCCTTCCCAGTGCAGGGGAGGAGTCTTACGCTGAGCACACCTAGGTCACGCAGTACATAGCCCCGTTAGACATCCCTGGACCAGCTCCAAATGAATAAAAGCATCCCCCAGCACATAACAATAATAGGTCAGGTCCTAGAAGCAATAAAACCACATTAGCAGCCTGTAAAACTATGCTAAGTAGCCTCTCTGGTTGTGCCCTGAAAAAAATTGCCTCCTCTGGTAGCTCTTTACTGCAACCACTTACATGAGTACCTGCATTTTTTAGGTGCAGAGCAAAAGCTCTTTGGGCAGGGAGAGCACCCTGGGTGCAGAGGAAGTATGAGGAGTGAGGTGGGTTCTTGCAGCAGAGCTTCCTCCTACCTAGGGCTGGCTGCCCAAAAGCACAGGGTGCTTTGGGGTGCTGGGAAGTATGCAGCCTCCCTAGGGTTGGGGCACCCCTTTGGCCAAGAGTGCAAGAACCTGACCGCTGAACTGATGCAGATCCTTCAATCCCAAAGACAGGTTTGGCCACAAACACGCTGAAATTCCAAGGACTAAAAATACTTTATTTCCCCAGCGAAGTAAAGCCAAACTCATTACTATCATTAATATTTATTATTACTCTCAGGGCACATAACAAAGGTGAATGATCTCTGCTACAAGGTGCTTACAAGGAGCCCCACATTCCTTACACAGGAGTCGTGTTTCCTCTCAGGGCTACCCTGCAGCTGATGAAGGGATGACTGGGGAGCCCAGCAGAGACTGGGGTTTTGTTAGATGTTTTTCCAGATAATGACTGATTAAAGTTTGTATTCTGAGTACAGCTACGCCGTAGGCTTATGAAAATCGTCTCATTTGAAAGTCATTTTCCTCCTCTGCATCTGGGACAATCAGCAGCATGAAACAGAAAATAATAATAAATAAATATGCATCAGCCCAGAGTTTGTATCCAGAGAAAGCCAGGAGGCCTCGCGTTTCTCACTGAGGGACCCCGGTATCAGTGGGTCTGAAAGACAGAATTCTGGTACTTTCTGTAAATGAAAAAAAATAAATAAATCAGTGGGTCTTGAAAATCTCCACAGAAGGAAACTCCACCACCTCTCTGGGCAGCCTGTTCCAGGGTCTGTCAGCCTCACAGCAAAGAATTTCTTTCTCATGTTCAGGTAGAACTTCCCGTGTTCTAGTTGGTGACCATTGCCCCTTGTCCTGATGCTGGGCACTGCTAAAAAGAGCGTGGCCCCAGCTACTTGACTCCCATCCATTAGTTAGATATTGGTAAGCATTGACAAGATCTCTCTCTCCCCCCCCGCCTTCTCCACAGCACAAAACACTTAAATTAAAAAGAAAATAAAAACAGAACAGGAAATAAACGAATAAAAGGAAGACAAGAATAGGAGGGCCAGCAATAAGTTAAAAATACACAGTGAGAAATGCATGGCTAGAGGCATCACTGCCCTTTCTGAGGACAAGAAGGAACTTTTCAAACACTGAAAGACCAAAATATATCCATGCAGATTCCTGATCTGGACTCAGAAAAAAAAACAAGACCATACAACAGAGCGATAACATGCTGAGAATGACATTCTTTCCACTTCAGAAGTGATAAAGAAGTATGACATACAGCAGCTTCTCTAGTTTGACTTTTTGCATCAACAAGTCAGGATAACTGCACCCAAGTGCTACTACAGACTAAAGGTGGGCTCTGAGCATCAGCGTTGCTTTCCTACATTTGGGAACTGTTGTAAAGCACCAGAAGAAAACCAAAGTTGCAGTGTTTTGTAAGGATGGGCAGAAAAATCTGAGTGACTGTTGGCCTTTCTGCTTTCTGGGTACAAGAGGAGAATAGCTGATGCAGGACTTGGTTAATCAGGGCTGAGAGGACAGTAATATAATTTGATGGGAACATTACCCTTCTATAGTGCTCAGATCTGATATCGCCAAGTCAAGGGTTATGGTGATGAACTAGAAGGATTGAGGGAAGCATCGCTAAGGACAATTACAGGCTGGAAAGTAGGCTTATGGTAAATGATGCAGAGAGCTCCATCGTACCTAAAAGTAAGGGAAGGGATGAATTCACTGCTGTACCAGTACCCTTGGACAGGTACAGATACAACAATCCTGCTGCTGTGCATATTGCAGAGGGTTTTGCAGTTTGTTGGACACATACAGAAGAAATCCAGTGGCCAGACACTGGAACAAAAGAAATATAAAATAGGCCAAATCTGTACATTAACAACAGAATAATTTAAGCATGATTTATCAAAGGCCGTCAGTTTATCAAAGACTGAAGGATGGAAAAGCTACCTCCCTAGGCAGTCTGATCTAGTGGTTGGCAGTCCTGCTCATGGCAGGGAGTTTGGAGGAGGATGACCTTTAAGGTCCCTTCAAACCTAAGCCAGTCTATGATTCCATCATTATATGCTCTGCCACCAACACTAATGAATTATGGGGAGACCTCTGCTATTCCGTAAATGGATTACACGGTCACAGTTTCGCTTCAATAATTTCTGAAGGATAGAGTTGAGCCTAAATCCTATAACCTGTTTGTTTGCTTTATCCCACTGCCAAATCAACAGAAAGGCACAAATACTGCACTTGGGCTTGAAAACAATGCGCAGCACAGTGTCTGTGTAGGTCTGAAACAAAATGGGAAGGGATGGAAGGGAAAGCTATCCAGTTACAAATAAGATGCAATGGTGAGAATTGCCCATTACTGCTCATCCAGACCCGCACAGGGTCCCTCCCTGCCAATAGGACGATGGCTCAAATCCCCATTCCTCCCCTGCTTTAGGGGCTGTACTGCAGATAGGCGAGCACTGTCCCGAGACACCACCCAGCCTGCCAGGGAGTGGGAGATAGTCAGCCTAAAAATAGGCTGTCCTCTGCTTTGGCTCTTCCCTCCCTCAGCCCCCAGGGCACAAGGCTGGCGGTCCAGCAGAAAACAACCAGAAAAGCAGTGGTATTTTTGGAGATGGAGGAGTGGGATGCAGCACGTGGGTCCCCACTTGACCTCATATTTCTCAGAAAGAGCCTTTTCCGCGATGTTTAGCACTGGAGTTGCAACCTGAGCCCCACGCATGTCCTGTAAGGGACAGTGCAGAGCAGCACAGCCCGACCCGGCTGTCCTTGGCTGACCTGTGGCTAAAGCCAACGCACAGCAGCTGAGACCGAATTTTGTCGTGCGAGGAGCACAGATCCCACCACAGACCCCCCAGTTGGAGTCCCTCCAGAATAACCACCACCCCATTTGCTTACACATGGATCACTGATTTCTGGTTGGAGGAAGTAGCCTTTCCAGGCAGCAAAGCCTCACAGGACAGTCTTTAACAGGAATTTCATTGACGTTTAAGGGCGTTGTAGGACTTTGATGAACACTTGAACTTTAGTCTGACATTTATGTGCCAAAAACTCTGTATGAAGCTGAAATCAAGAGACCTTGCTTTCTGCTATCGATGCTTTCTCTCACGTACAGCTCTACAAAGCTCCTGAACATCAGTAACATTCCAGAAATCATCAGTGCTGCTTTTAACTGAGCACAAGTCAAAATCAATTAGAGATTGATCTCAATTATGGCTTTTTTTTTTTTTTTTTAATTTATTTTTAGCATGCAGTTCAGTAACTAAAGTGAAGAAATGCAATCAATGAAGCTAACTTGCTTTTTAGCAAAGCTATTGCCCAGATTATAACACATTCTTGCAAAGTTTCTCAAGCTCACAAAGGCAACTGTGTAAATAATGTCACTTATCGAATTCTGCAGGGTGTTCTAACAGCAAGACTGATGGGTTGCCTAATACATTGTGCAGTTGCTATAAGCAATAATCTCCCATGCTAATCACAACTATCACATTCATTAACATTATAGAAACCTCCTGAAAGAAATAATGTACCGGGGAGCAATCCAAACATGTGCAAAATCAGCTATGAATATTAAACTAGTTTTCTAACTAGCACTGGGGAAATATTAGAACCAACATGAGGATATTTTACATCACACAGACCTAAATGTGTGAGGACCTGCATTTTTGAGTCTGAGAATCGAAGAATCATAGGATATCCAGTGCTGGGAGTTTCCCAAAAGGATCACCAAGTCCAACTCCTGGTCCCAAACAAGACTATCCAAAATCCAAACCACTTTGTGTGTTCAGCTCCCACAGTTTACAGTGAGCATTAACTGATGGTGCCCCACGTTCATGGTGGGAATCAGGTTCTGAGAGAACAGAATGTCTTTGCAAGAACATTCCCCTAGGTTTTGGAATATGAGAAATCCAAAATTACTGCCATGAGGAACACCACACGAGCCAGCAAACATGGAGCATGTTGGCACACCTGCCCTTGTCATAGGGTCATTAGGGTTGGAAAGAGCACTAAGATCATCTAGTCCAACCATCACCCCGGGCCTGTGACCACTCTAGACCATGTCACTGAGTACAACATCCACCCTTTTCTTGAACACCTCCAGGGATGATGACTCCACCACTTCCCTGGGCAGCCTGTGCCAATGCCTCATTACTCTTTCCAAGAAGAGCCTTTTGTTCTAATATCCAGCCTGAACCTTCTGCACTTTCAAACAGTTTCTTCATCAAAGGAGCATCTGAATCTCCAAGTTGTGCTTGAATTGAGACAGAAGACTGTATGAGAGCCACACATTGCTGCTCGGTGTGTGTTGTTGCTGAACGGGGTTGACATCAGGGATGGATAACTTGACAGACTCACAGAAGTGCTGACTATCGCAAGCAGCCATCTCACCATGTAAGCAGTACAACTGGCACAATCCTCACCTTGGAAAACAGAACTATCAACCACAATCCAGTGAGACTGTTTAGCTGTATGGAAACATGGGGCTAGTGAGCAGCATGCAGGGCTGCTGTTAGCCTGGGCATGAGAAGCTCAAAGTGAAGATGCCCGAGGGGAGGGCATGGGATGAGGGACCTCTCTGAAAATGCTCTCCCACCCCCAGAGAAAGGGTGTGGAACTGGATGGGCTTTAAGACTCCTTGCAGCTTAAACCATTATGTTGTCAACTGGGCCACCATGACTTATATTTTGGGGTCACCAGGCCCCAGTTTTGGTTCATCAAGTATAAAAGCAGTCATGTATGCCCTATCTTACCTTAGCAAGATGCTTAAAAGAAAAAGATGATTATATCCCAAACCTGGCCATGAACATTCTGTGCAACACAGAGTGAAAAAAGAGCATTTTGATCTGTGAGAAGTGATACCAGAGAATGGGTTCAACTGCCCAGAGAAGGCAGAGGCTGCTGCAGATTGGGGCGAGGGAGGAGGGGCTGAAGGTGGCTCTCAGCCACCTCTGTGCTGCTTTGATCCCGGGCCAGTCCCCGTGGTGGCTGTGCTAATCTGTGCTGACCGCGGGTGCCTCCCAGCAGGCACAGTGACAGCTGGGGATTACTGGGGTCAGGGGCACCCTCCATTTTCCCTTCCTCATACCACCTTGTAGCCATGCCTGAGGTCAGGGTTGGAAGAGAAGCAGCCAAAGCATTGCTGTGAGGATGCACATGCATTGGGGAGGTCCTCAGCATATCTGACCTATCTGTAGACGTCCCTGTTCACTGCAGGGGAGTCGGACCAGACGACCTTTAAGGGTCCTTTCCAACTCAAATGATCCTGTGATTCTACACCCCACACCGCATCCCAGCCCCATTTGCAGTAGCCAGGCACATATCCCCTATCTGACACCACAGGTGATAGGTCACAGCAAAATGAAGAATGTGCAACTAATGAAGTTAGAAATGGTGTTCCAGCTGGTGGAGCTGGAAATGGCATTTCCAATATCCCTGTTTTATTCCTGATTTTTAGAGGTTTGTATGTATATATATATTCATACTTGATTTGGTGCCAGCACAGTCAAACATCCCCCAGACAGGCAGGGGAACCTATCCTTAGCTTTATATAGGAGAAGATTAGAGTGGAGGGCCAAGATCTTTTTGGACAATGTCTGTGTCCCTTTCCACCTCCCCTGGTCTTTAATAGGACCACAAATCTTTATGATGGAATCTTTACAGATGTGATTTCAAAAGGGGCTGAAATCCTAAAGCTTTGCACCCTAAATTTCATTTAAAACTACATAATAATCCCTACGTACCGTACACCCAGCATCACAGGACCTTAGGACCTTGCTTAACATAGACTGAACGGACACAGGCCTGGCAGTGGGATAACAAAATCCAATACAATCTATTACAAAATGATAAAAGTTCTTTGAACAACAACCCTACGGATCCGTGGTGGATCAGCTGTTGTGAAGCTGCGTGGCTGAATCACTCTACAGTCACCTTCTTACAGAACGACAGAACCATCTAGGTTGGAAAAGGCATTCCTTTGAGTCCCTCTACTCTTTATCCAGGAATACCTTTCAACAAAACTTGCATAACTCAAGTATCTTCTAGTCCCAAATCTCCAAACCAGATAATCCAACAGGTTGAAATGCTACAGGATAGAACAGATACATAGTAAAAGCAATGGGGAAACCAGTCTTTTTAGGAAACCAGGCAACAGCTAGTCCAATGAATGACTAAACATAGGAAACACTGTAATAATGCAACAGCATTGTTGCATTCTTTATTAAATTCAACCAATCCAGGCCTTACAGGGATACTGTTAGGACAGATGTAATGTCTTTGGTATATCAAAAAACACCTGCAAGACACCATTAGAAAATTCTAGGGGGGAGAAAGGTGCTCAGAAATATAATGCCTGATCCAAACTCAAAGGGAGCTTCACCTTTGGCTGCATCAGGGCTCTGGATTAGGTCCTTAAAATAGTGCTGGAAACATTCCAGAAAACTTACTTCAGCTACATTTAAAGCCTGTGCTTTGCAGCTATTCAGTAATTTTCACAGTTAGTGTTAAACTATCCAGGGAACTTTTATGCTCATAAACAAAGCCCCTTTCTCCCTTTATGTTGCATTTACATTGACGTTGCATCGTTGACTTCAATAAGCAGTCTCCTGATTCACCCTGTGAGGAGACAGCCATCAGAATCGGGCACCAGAGATGTGCCTAAAAGCCTTGTTTCAGGTTCTGAATATCAATTTAGTTAATTAATAACAGAAAACCGCAGCCCAGAATCTTTCAGTGTTTTCAGACCATAACCTCATATTTATTTCTCCCCATTCCCAGGAGAACACCACCAGGAGTTTTTATTATTGTTTTATTATTTTAAAGTTTCAGGGTCTTTTTTTTTTTTTTAACCACGTTTCCTCAAAAAAAGAAGAATGTGTGACCTAGAGCACGGTTTTTGGGGTGTTTACAACCGAAGGTTGTCTAAGCCACCCTGAGAAGTCAGGCAGACATTCATACGCATTGCTGCCACTTATTGGGACACCGTGGGGCCATGAGTGAATTCTCTGAGGTTTTCAAGTTTAGACAACTTCATAGGAAAGAAAACCCAGTGCAACTCGAGCAAAACTTCCACTAAAGGTAAAAGAATCCAAGAATTCAGACTTTCCCAGGAAGGCTTCTACTCCCATTTCATCCTCTGTGAAGAATTCAGAGCCTTGATTTGAAACTCATTGAACCCAGTAGGAACAGGAGTGCAAAGGAAATTTGTTGCAGACCCTACAACATCATATCGAGAAACTATACTAATTCAGCGAAGGAAGTACTGAAATATTAAGAAAAATTGAAACAAAGCAAAAATAAAAACAAAAGAGGAAGAGAAGATTTATTCTATATTTTTCCCCTCACATATTCCTATGGGTTTTTTTCTTTAGAGATGTCATGTGGTTTCATAACAACTATTCACTTTTCTCTCTTTATCTAACAGCTGCCTGCTGAAAAAGACTCAAAAAAATAAAAAAAAAAAAAAAATCTAAGCATGTTAAAAATGAGAGAAACTATTCATATGCAATGTATAATTGCATACTATATTTAAATCCTTGTACATTATCTTTCAAATTATATTTAGTTTCAACAGGAGGGGGAAAAAATCCCTTTACTTTCTGGCACTGGCAATAGAATTTGTGCATTGTTTTCAAATACAACAGCTCTTTCTGAGAAACTTTTGCCAGGGAATATCTAATGGTTCAAGACAGGGAATCTGGCTAGATCAGATGTATTCTGACACTGGCACACTAACTGTCACCCAGAGCAAAACTGGGGAGTCCTCAGGGAAACTGCTGTGCAAATCTGGATTAGCTCTGCCGAAGTCAGATGAGTCGATCTGGGTTTATGGAGCCGAGCACAGAACCTGGCCCTCTGCTTAACAAATGTATGGACCCTCTCAGTGCCTCCAGCAGCACAGGAGCCACGCATCGCTCCATGCTGAGGGCTTGAGATGCAGCTGGAGAGGCAACGGAGATGATGTGCTTGGCCATTGGAAAGACGAGGAGGCAGCTGTGTCACACTGCTGTACTAAATCAGGGTGGTCAGAAACCCTCATCCAGAAGGAAAGGACAGCACTTGTAACATGCAAAGCAGGACAAGGACACGAATGCTGGGGAGCTTTGGAGGAGGAGGCCTTCTCCTGGCCAAGGAGGTGGCACCACTGACTGCACCCAACAGATTATTCCATGCTGCCAGGGAGAGGAATACGCATCAGTGCAGGGGGTGCCTTAACCACAGTACCCAGCCCCATGACACACTGTGCAATTACCCTGTAGTAATCAGGCAGGTATTTTAAAAACGCTTTGGCGTTGATTCTATAATTGCGCATTATGTAACAGCTACTAACGTGTCAGACCTTGGACGACGCTAAATGCTCGTCTGCGGGTCAGGTTGTAACACTCTAATGATGCTGTGCAGGTTGGGCTGGAGCTTTCCCGTTGTTTCTCCACAGTCAGTGCTGCATCTCCAGCCATGCAGGCACCTGAAGGGCTTCCAGCCACCACAGAAAGCCTCCCCCTAGCATTCCTCTCTCTTTTTTGGTGTCCACATCAGGGGGGAAAAAGAACATTTCATCACAGAATCATTCATCCTTATGAGCTTTACACGATGGCAAAGGTTTCATTTAAGTGTCACCAGTCCACTTTCTGAAAACTTGGTATTTCTAAGGATTTCCCTTAGGCAACGTCTGCCCTTGTCTTTCCCATCCTTGGAGGCATTCAAATGTTGAATGGGGCCCTGGGCACCCTGAGCTGGTGGTTGGCAACCCTGCCTACAGCAAGGGGGTTGGAATTGGATGACCTTTAAGGCCCCCTCCAACCCAAGCCATTCTGTGATTTTATGACTGTACAGCCCAACAGTAAAAATGCTCTTTGGAGGACTGAAGTAGCCTGGCACTAGGGCACAAAACCTCAGCAAACTCCAACAGGGGTGAACTTCGCTCACTCAAAATCAGCAGAAATGATCCCCATGAGCTGTTCTGTTCCAATTACCCAGGGTCAAGTGGGCACCTGGTTCCTGTGGCTTCTAGACCCCATGTCGGCATGCTGTAAGCCAGCCTGGAGGAATGGTGACATATGCAGACACTGAGACACAAACAACTGCCCGTTTGTTTGGGAAGAGTGACCATTTCATTACAATAAGAAAAAGAATCTCTGAAAAATCATTATAAACAATATAATCCTTGCAAATGGACTATCTAATCCATCTCCAATTAATGGGTCTTGAAAGAATTTGTCCATGGGCGAGTTCTTCCATACCTTCCTATTTGCACAGATGTTTCAGTGTTATACAAAGCATTTAGAAACAGCAAAAAGAAAAACAGACTTCTCTAAAGCCCCAAACCACAGCTTAATGAGCAAAATCAGCCTACAAACTCCATGACTACTGAGAGACACTCCTGGCTTCTGGCACAGACAAATTACCCATGCCTTGGTCTGCCTTCACTGTTATGTACTCCAATATTAACCACCCGTATAACTTCACAGACGCTCTGTACTAATATTGGCGCTAGAATAAAACTAGTAAAGCATCATTTGAAAGATATCTGCAAGTCATATGTTGGATAAAGAGCAGTTTTAGAACCTCAGGAACCCAGCTAGCTTAATAAAGGACCTCTAACCGGTTAGTAGGGCTTCCCATCACTGCCATAAAAAGCCTCTTTGGCAGAAGCTGTGCAAATCAGGAAAGTTCAAATCAAGCTGAAAGTTGAAATAAACAACCTGGTAAAGCATAGTTATTTTTTTTTTCCAGGATAGAGCACAAATTGTTCCACTTTCAAATTAATTAAGTACAGTAAATAAAGGAAAATTGAGTGCTTAACAGCACTTGTAACAAAACATGCTGAAAAATTAGAACTTCACTATTTGATGCATGATACTTTTCTATTCAAAAAGCTACCGCAATATTGTCAAACTACAAAAAAAATAATGAAAACCAAGCCCTTTTTTTTGTCGTGCAGAATTGAGACAAAAACAGCTTCATTGATTACAGAGAGCGGGGAAGCACGTTTTTTGCTGTGGAAAATAAGGGATCTTTTGACATCCATGAAAATTTTGCACAAAGAAGAGGAAACCTCCTGAGTCGCATCTCCTCGAAGGTGGATGTATTAAAGGAGAGGGAACTTTTGTGCTTCACTTGCCTTTTTTCCTGAGAGTATGCCCCAGCAAACTGTAACCGATAAGAAGCCTGAATAGGAAGGGTACAAACTATGGTTGTCATTGCTGGCACTACATGTGTTTAATAAAACCACCATGTTTTCTATTCTGCTTATATTGTCCCTCCAGGATTTCCCCAGCCTGCTCAGGGATTGGGATACAGACAGCTTTGGTCAGTATGTTGTTCTTCTCCCAGGCTGAGACCTAACCAGCTCCACTGTAGGATCTCACCTACTGCCACGGGGCAGCCCAGCAACACCATACCAGAACAAGTAAGGAATAAACAAACTCTGCTTAATCTAAGGAACATGGGGCATCTTCGTAAGGGTGACCACATCACCTGCAGCTCAACTTGAAGGAAGTCACAGTCTGATGGAGAAAAGGAACCTCCTCAATAAACTTTCTTATCTTCTGTGACACAAAAACAGCCAGAAGGAGAGAGGGGTTAGGGACATACCGGTTCTGAAAAAAGTTTTCTTTTTCTCATTATTAGTAACTCTAATTACTTTGAAAGAAGAGCAGTGAGATAAGTCCTGCAGAGCCAGAAATGTGACCTGATTTCCTTCCTGATTTAGAAACTGTCACTTTGCAAGAAAAACCCAAAGAGACAGAGCCAGGTGAAAGTGGGCCCAACGGTCGGTTCACAAAATAAAAGATCAATAGAAAAATAATCAGTTTTTAGTTCAGTCATAAAGACAACGATTAGTTTAAAGATAAACAAATAAATGTTTATCACGTTTATCTGAATGGTGTGATAGCATGGACAAAATAGTCACTCTAAGCTAACAGGAATATACCTGACTGACTTACTTAATGTATTTTTCTCCAGGTTAGAGTCACAGAATGGTTTGGGTTGGGAGGGACTTTAAAAATGATCTAGCTCCAACCCCGTTGCCACAGGCAGGGATACCTCCTGCTAGATCAAACTGCCCAAAGCCCCATCCAACCTGGTCTTGAGTATCTTCAGCAATGGGATAAGCACAAAAACAGACAGTAAAAGTGAGAAGCAATGATAGAATTTAAAATACGAATTGTTTCATACACTGATTAAGACTCTACCACAAGACAGCATGTAAACAGAAGCAGAAGTTAAGCATATAATTCAGAGATATATCGCCTTTGTGAAATAGGAGCTTCATTTAACAGAACTGAGAAATTACTTGTTGCCACTTTTTAACTATCAGACCTATAATTTTTCAGAGTAATTCTTGCGGATGATTGGAGACAACTTACAAGGTAGTAATTTGGGGGAAAAACTGAGCATCCGCCCTCTGAAAACAAAAGGTCTCTTTGTCATATTGAGCTTCCAAAAGTAATCCAAGGCAGCAACAGATATTGATCTGTTTCTTTCAAAAAACATGACCATGATTTCAGAACAACCACTCAACATGCTTTAACAGGCAAACCTTCAAGTTCTTTCCTCACATACTTGGACAGAGCATTCCTTCAAGATACAGAACTGAAAATGGTAAAGAAAATGGTCAGAAGAGATAAATCCCTGTCTAACACAGGAAAAAAAAACCCCAAGATGTTTAAAAGAAATTTAAACTAGTTCTACTTCATAAACCTCCTATGCCTCTCAGAATGTCATTTCCTATCAGTACAATTTTAAATACAATTTTGATTATGCATTTAAATCAAGAATGCAGTCACTACTCAACTGTTCTCTGTAGCCTGTATACATCTTGTGAGGTGTGTGCTAGTCCCACAGGTGTTAGTCCATCACAGCAAGAACGGAGATAAGTTTCTGATTCAGACCAGGAATATAATGCTCTCCACTGTGTTGCACTTTTTAGACTCTATCCTCATAAGCTGTCACCCAGAGTCAGGAAGCCTCATGATCCACATACACCCTTCATGGTCAAGGTATTTGGGCTACATAGCCAATGATGCAACTGAGTTCCTCTGTGATCTCTGATGAGTGACTGAGGATATGAAACAACATCAGTTCTCTACCATACTGTACAGACTTTTTGCGTGCTTTAAACCTACAGAGCTCCTCGCAGCATATCCATAAAAACTCAGTATCAAAGTCCGACCATCTGTGTTTGTAAAACCCTGTGAGAGTCTTGGACAAAAAGTACCGATCTGCATTATAAATGGTTTCAGAATTAGTTTCAAGAACTGAGGAGAAGCACATCACAACATCAAACTCCAAGCAAAGACAAAGAATATCTTCCTCTATGCTTATTTCTGGCAATACTGTGGTCTGTCTCATACCAAAGATTACATAAACTAAACTACTTAAGTCTGAGAGCTTTTGGCACATTAATCTAAAAATATCTCAACTTGCAGTGCAGGACTCCATTGCTTAATTTTTGAGACACTTTCCCCAAAAGACACACTTTTCCCCTTAAGGACTGACTATTTCTGAAGGCCTCCGACAACCACATTTGCCGTTTTTAGAGGCTACACCAGAAGAACAAAAATACTATCAAAATGATCAGGCATCACTCCAGTCCCACTTGCATCATTCCCATCCCAACCCAGCACAGGGCTCCCCCTCAACTTTTTTTTGGAATAAGGCATCTCATCAGAGGCAAGGAACACAAACCAACAGCAGAGACACTCAAAACCACCACTTTCTTGGTCCAGTAGAATGAGGGAGTTTCACTCCTCGCTGCCTTACAGCTCTGACCTTTCCAGTTCTCTGCCACCAAAAGCTTATAGGATCTGCTGGATCCATCTGCAGCTCCACCTGGCCTGCTTTCCCACGCCAAAAGGACGGATCAAATATACGTGTCTGAAAACACATCCCTGCTTCCTCTTCGTGCCACCCGGGAGGGACCATCCAACTCAAACCGCACCACCTCAAGGCAAGAAGAAGCTTCCCAAAACCACTCTTGCGAAGCCCTCAAATCCCGGGAAATAGCAGCAAAATCAACTTCAGCACCTTGGACAGGACACGCTCACGCAAAATAGGCGCACCGGCCCTGAAAACGCAACGACTGGACATGACCCCCCAGGACACATCTGCGGGCCTGTTTATTTTTAGTATTGACAAATCCTCTTTGAATCGCCGCGTTTATTCCACCATACGCCCTGTATATCGGGAACAGCAGCTCGTCGCCCTGGTGGAGAGAGAAATCGGGGCCACGAAGCTCTGGATCCGACACCCGTCTGCTGGATCGACAGCTGCCCCAGCCTCGGCTGGAAAGGTTCAGCTCAAGCACTCACAAAGCTCAGCTCATCCTTTCCAGGCAAAACAAGACCTGTTGCCGTAGGTGAGCGTAGCTCACGCGTTCCTCTGCTTTTTAGAAGCTCATCTCCACTTTCTCACCCGTATATCCAGGAAAAAAAAATAAATTAATTTAAAAAAAAAAAGAAGGTCTGATTTGTTCCCGTTGCAGCCACACTTCGGTTGCATAAGTTTTGCTTTAATTTAGCCTTCATTCTCTCTTATGGTGCTCCCAGTATGTCACCGGTCCCCTCGGGGCTGCCTTGATCAAATCATGATCACCTTGCCAGTGTGCTGCACAGCTTTCCCTGTTTTCCTCTACTTCCTTAAGCCGAGTGGAGTTTTTAATATGTGCTGGAAAAAGTCCAAACATTTCATGTATGGGTGTTTTACAAAGGACTTTGAGATGAGTAGCATCATTAAGACATATGCTTAATATATTACGGCAGTTCTTACAAGTAATATCAGTAACACTCTCATGATACACGAGAATGATTAATTTTCCTTGCCACCGTGGAAACAACCATCCAAGCTCATTTCTTCCCTTCGAAACGGGCCACTAAAATTCCATTCAAAGCCACCCGACACCACATGACATTCACCAAACAATTTGCAGAGTATTTTCTGTTGTTGTCTCTTTCCAGCACTTATGGACGCAGAAGCAAGACAAAACCAAGACCAATTCCCAACCAGAGTTACTCTTCATCGGCACAACATCTACATCCACATCTCCTTCACTTCCACACCCCGGCACAAGCTCTACTGAGCCAACTTCTCCCTCCTGCAGCCTCACCGCGCCCTGCCCGGACGGGACGGCACCAGTCCCACCTCGAGGGGAAAGTTTGGGGAAGGGGAAACCCCGTCGCAACAAATTCCTCCTTCATCCGACTCACTCTGAACCGGACGTCTCGGGGGGGGGGGGGGGGGGGGGAAGGGGGAGGAGGGGAAGGGGTTTTCTCCTTATGCTTTTTTCCTTTTTTTTTCCTTTTTTTTCTTTTTTTTTTTATTAACAAGCAAACAAAAAAGAGAAACTTACATTGGTTTATTTAAATATTCCTGCTAAACCAAGAGTCCCAGAGCCACTTCATTGTATCCATAGAGTTTTAGTCCCCGAGCGGTCCGTCCCGCGGGAAGGGCCCGGCTGCGGGGCCCGCTGCCCGGCCGCCGCGGAGGGCTCATGGCTCGGAGCCGCCGCGCCGTGTGCGGCAGCCGCGGGAGCGCAGCCCCGGCCGGGCGGCGGGGGCGGGAGGGAGGGGAGAGGGAGGGCAGAGGGAGGGAAGGGAGGCAACTCCCGCCTCTCCCCGCCCTACCGAGAAGAGCCGGGCTGGGGCGGGCCGGGCCCGCAGCGCCCTCTGCCGCCGGTGGGAGGAGGGAGGGAAAGCGGGGAGGGGGGAGGAAGGATGGGGAAAAGGGAAGGGAAGGGAAGGGAAGGGAAGGGAAGGGAAGGGAAGGGAAGGGAAGGGAAGGGAAGGGAAGGGAAGGGAAGGGAAGGGAAGGGAAGGGAAGGGAAGGGAAGGGAAGGGAAGGGAAGGGAAGGGAAGGGAAGGGAAGGGAAGGGAAGGGAAGGGAAGGGAAGGGAAGGGAAGGGAAGGGAGATGGAGGAAGGATGGGAGGGATACGGAGGGAAAAGAATGTCAGGGGAAGGGTGGAGAGGAAGGATGGAAAGGGATGGAGGGGGGGGTCAAAGGAGGGACAAAGGTGAGAGGGAGGTAGGGAAAAAAAAGATGGAAAGGGGAGACAGATAGGAAGAAGGGTGAGAAAGGCTGGAGAAGAAAGAATGGAAAAGAAAGTACTAAGGGACAGAAGGAAGGCTGGGGGAGAAAATAGGGAGAAAGGATGGAGGTGTAGAGTGGGCGAAGCACAGAAGGGAAAGAGGGATGGGTGAAGAAGGGAGGTATGAGGAACAAGGAAGGATTAAAGATAGAAAAAGGAAAAGGTATAGGAAGGAAAGAAGAGGTGAAGATACAGAGGACTGGTGAAGAAGGCAGGTTGGGAAAGAAGGTGGGGTGGAACTGCGATGAAAGTTTGGGGTTGTTACTAGGAAGTTAAAGGGATTTGGAGAAAGGAAGGGGTGAGGACACCTTGAGAAGGACGGGAAACAAGGGATGAGGTGGGACAGAATAGAGAGGAGTTTGGAGAGGAAGATGAGCACACATGGGTAGAGAAGAGAGAGGGTGAAGAGATGGAGAAGAGGATAGGATGAGGGAAGTATGAGGAAGAAGGGGGGATGGGAAAAGGATAGGCAAGCGTGAGGGGTGAAGAGGGAGAAAAGAAAAGAAATGAAGAGGGAAAGGAAGGAAGGAGGGGAGAGGAGGAATGGGGAATAAGGAAATGGGGAAAAGTTAGGAGTGGGCTAGGAAGCAAGGTGGAATAGGGAAAACTAGGAAGGAAGGTGGAATGGGGAAGAAGAGGGAATATGAATGCTGTGGGTTGCCATCAGGGAGTTGAGGGGGTTTGAAGGAAGGATTTGTCTGAGAGCAAGGAGACATGACAGGAGAGATGCTGGGAGTATGCAGGACAGGAAGACCCCAAGACCCAGGGGAGGGGAACAGGCTGAGTAGTGCCAAAGTTGGACTTGGTTCTTCCCATGGACAACCAAACGTAAGGGCTCCTGCAACCTCCTGCCCCAAGTGCTTCAGTCCTTAGGGAGGAGTTGAGGCTGGGTCATGCTTACAAAACGACGTGGAAGTGAGCACATACAGCAGCTTTTGCCAAAAAATAATCTGCCTGGTGATAAGTGAGAAGGTCATAAATGGATGCTCATAGGTGGAGAGAGGAGTGACAGTTTGCTAGAAATACTGAAGTATTCAGGGTTGTAGAACTGGAAGAAACTTCTGAAGAACTGCAAAAAAAATGCTCACAATTCTGAGGAAGGTAAAATAGTGTATACAGAGAAATGAGCAGTTCTTCCCTTGTCCAATGATGGGCTCTGAAGTGAATGATACTGCTCTGCAATGAGCCTGGAGCAGGAAGAAACACTCCTGTGAAAGCAGCTGAAGGCTGGATATTAATTCTACAACACAAGTGCTGGGAAAGGAGCAGATCAGGCAGCAAAATACTGAGGATGATACAAAATGGTCCAAAAAAGCAGCAGTGACAGTAGGAAGGTGAGTGATGAGCAGGCCTCAATTCAGAATGAAGCTCACATCCAAAGAAATGAACAAATAAGGAGATCAAAATTGGCATAGATGCAAACTGGAAAGAGAATGAAGAAGCATTATCATGGGGAAGGGCAGGTAGAGAGGAGGAGCAAGGAAGAAACGGTTGGGACTAGAAAAATGCAAATGGAGATGAGGATGGATGGAGGAGGAGGTGGATGTGAGCAGGAAGTAAGGTTCCTGATGGAAAAACTACCCCTGAAAGCCTGCAGCAGTGCAGGATGTTGTAGGAGGTAGGAGACAAAGAAAGACAAATCTTCAGGCAAGGGCCTTTTTAATCACTCCTTATGAAGCTGAATGGTGGCTGTGGAGTGGGAAGGACATCCTCAAAACTGCACAAAGCTAGCTATGGGGCAGTGGGACCAGTATCCGTGCAGGAAGCTCAGAACTGTGCTGCCTGCTCCCACAGAGCCATGCATGAGGCCGAAAAATGGGGCTTCATTCCCCAGTTCTTTCTTTAATAGTCTCAGCACTGACTGTGCCAGGCCTGGTCCCAGAAATGAAGTGTGAGGGCACAGGGGGAGCCACCAGCACCTCAGTGCCATAGGTTTAGAGTCATAGCCAAGGAACAGAGGGGAAAGCCCCTGACCTCTCATTGAAGTTCCCGTCCATTGGTCCAACCACCTGTTCTCTCCTTTGCAGCCAGTATTGAGTAATACTACTCAAAGTTTTCAACTCTGCCACTCTTTCTTATGGAGGAAATAAGCACTGTAAAATCTTGAAGAAGCACAAGAAAGATCCATCCTCATTTCGTCTGCCTTTAGAAATGGAGAAATTACTCCTAACACTAACAAATCCTTGATCCTCTGGTAATGAAATCAGCTCAGTCTGAGCAGAGCTTACAGGAAACGCAGAGTACTATTTACAGAGGAAACAAAGAAGATAAGGGAAAGGTAGGGGAAAGGACAGAAGAGGGAAAATGGCAGGAAGGGAGAGCTATCTGTTGGATGTATTCTCTGCCAGGTTCAGGACTGAGAGGATCCCCCATATCCCATCCTATCTCCGAGGGAGAGCCCAGAAAAATTTGCCCCCAGGTTTCCAGATCAAGTATGCACGTGTTATTCAATTCCTATATATAAATTTTCTCCCCTCGAGCATTGCTTTATGGAAATGAGACCATACGCTGAAGGGCAGCACATCAGGGTGGGATATGGACCTGTGCAGCAACAAACTCACCCAGCAAGGGGAAAGCATCCTTGGGACACAGACAACTCATAATGGAAAAACTCATCATACAGCAACCATGTTAATTGCAGCCCTATAGACAGACTGATCAAAGAGATAAAATTGATTAAATATAAGCTACCTCACCCAAATCTGCAAGAAGCATTCAGGTAATGTTGACTTACCGAACGTCTGTGAAGAAGTTCAAATGAGTCAGCTGAAACCCAATAAACGTGTATGTCAGATGGAAGCACCAGCAGCAAAGTAAATACTACGTGGGAGATCAGTTGATGTCATCTTTCTATTCACTTCCCTCCAAAAACCCACCTTTTTCCTCTGAAGCATTCACTGCTCTCTTAAAGGAATTACAGACAGCAGTGCTGCTTACAAAGAGCCATTTATTGTTCCAAGGTATTTATAGAACCTTTCATCCCGAATCCCCACACATTTGTTGCCACCTGTTTTAAGGAAACAAAGAAATTGGAAAGACACGCAGCTCTCGCAAACGAGAGAGTTTGGAGGAGAGATTTGGTTTGAAACATGCTGTTCTTTTTCTTAAAATAAAAATTACAATTCCTCAGAATCCTGCAAAACTTAATTTGCCTCTATATACGCACACATTTTCTTCTAAATTTGAAAGGCTTTAGCCTGCCCTCCTACTTTTACGTGAGCACTTTTGATTTCCACAGACCTTGGCTCTCTATGAAGCCTTTTGCCACTGGAATAAGCGGTACAAGAAGCTGCTGGAGCACCGGGCGCTATCTGGTTTTCATAGGCAATGCTCAGTTTAGCCAATACTTCCCTCTACTGGGCAAAAAATAATATTGTTATTTGCTATCAATCCCTTTGAAACAGAGGGAGACACCAGGACAAGGGTTTTCCCACCTAAAAGGTGAAGAAAGACCTATCACCAACTCACTGCTTTATTAATTAGGTAAAAGGGCCTTGGCCATCCCATGTTGACCCATACTCCTTCTTGGACAGAGAAGATCCTAGATCCCACAAATGCACTTCCCTGCTGCTTCCCAGCCCCACTGGGAGCAAATGAAGCAAACCCATGGGGCTGGATTCCCTCCCTATCCAAACCTTCTCTGTGCTATGAAAAGCTCAAGAACAAGATTGAGAGCCCTGATTTCTTTTCATCCCCTGCTTTGATTTCGGTAAGCTAAGAGACCCTGTTATAAATCTTGCTGCTATGTCAGCTGGCACATCTGTATCAGTCTTCAGCTTCCTTCTTTTAATTAAGTGTATCATCCTCGTGGAGCGTCTCTCATCAAGCATCCACGGGGAAATCCTGTAACGCCTGGCTAAATTGCTACATTTGTTCAATTAGACTCAAAAAATGTAATCCTGAAGTGAGCTAATCTAATTTAAGGGGAAAAAAAATATGTTATGGGCAGGCAGCGCCTCAGACAGCAAATGTGTCCAAGTGTGAAGAAAGCATTCAGTGCCCTGATAGACACATAACAGCTTACATCATTAAAGTAAAATTTAGTTTGCCTCCTTTCCCCAGTGCATCCCAGAAGTAGCTCACCCCCCAACACACACAATTAGGCCACTTGTGTCAAAACCAGAACACAGCTGCGTTTTAATTTGGAAGGGGATGAAGGTTATGCTGTGTTAAATTATGTCCATGCCCATGGACAGCACAAATACTTGGTCATTAGGTAGTTTAGAGAGCAGGGAACGTGTTCACATTGACTTTAGTGATTAGCAGCATCAGTATCATAAAATCATTTGTGTTGGAAGGGACACTTAAAGGTCACCTGGTTCAATTCCCCTGCAATGAACAGGGACACCCACAGCTCCACCAGGTGCTCAGAGCCCCATTCAGCCTGACCTTTGATGTCTCCAAGGACAAAGCATCCACTACCTCTCCGGGCAACCCGTTCCAGTGCCTCACCATCCTTATCACAAAACCCTTCTTCCTATATGCAGTCTAAATCTCCCCTTTTTCTAGTTTGAAACCATTTCCCTTTTAGAGTCTTGGAAAGCAGTACTTGGCTTTCCAGCAAAGCTTTCTATTTCTTCAGTTTCACCTGCACCGTGATGAAGGACTTTTCCTTCAGAATGAATGAACTTCTGACACTCAGATTGTTGAAAAAACTTCACAAGGGCTTGTCAATGCCAACTCCCTCCAAGAAGTTATACAAACCCCATGTTCAGTAAGCCTTCCTATAAGGGAGCATTCACACATCCAGCCTTCGTAAACGCTTTCCCTCTTTTTTGGGTCAGAAAGATTAATTCAAGACACAGAAGGTGCCTTACTCTCCGCAGACTCTCTATTGAAGGATATGGCCATCTCTCTTAGGGACATGGTCTAGCAGACACAATGGTGATGGTTTAATGGTTGGACTAGATGATCTCAGTGGTCTTTTCCAACCTTAATGATTCCACTATTTTATGATCCCCTCATGGCCTTGAGAAGCAGCATGGCTTACCCAGTGGAGGAAGTTGAGGCAGCTAACAGGCGCACATGGACTTTGCAAGCCATGGGAAAACATTTAAGGGATGAAATCTAAACTTTGCCAAGCTCTGATTTCCTTATGAGGAGGACTTCATGGCAGCCAAAAAAATAAAAAATAAAAGTTGTTGTTCATGGTTTCTAGGACAAAATTCAACATAAAATCTAAAGCATCTAGAAACACAGCTGCATTATAGGTTTTGAAAGGTTGACCATACATGATGTAAGGTTTTGTTTGCCACAGCTTTAAACCTTCTAAGCACCTTTTTTTTTTCTTCCTTTGGGCAGGCAGTTTGGGCAAAGCTTTGCCTTACTTGAGCGTCCAGAGCCACTCCTTGCACACTACACAATTGAAACACTTTGTGCAAGCCTGCAGTTAGAAACATGACTTCATGTGCATCATGGAGGCACAGCTAATGAACACACACAAGTACTGGAGGCAAACTCAGAGTGATACAATCATTTTCTGCATCAATATCCCTACCCGTTTTTCTTCTTTCATTGCAGTCCAGCTGTCCTCCTTTCCTCCATTTAACACCAATTAAAATCAAGCTTCCTAAGCTTCCTTCCAGTACACTTACTTGGTATTTTAAGTGAATCATCAACAATTTCCTTTTTTTTTTTTTTTTTTTTTTTAATTTGAACCATCTAATTAATTGCAATGCCTGTTAGCTTGTATTCAGACACTGCCACTTCAGTTTCTGGGAAGTGCTTGGGGTAGAAAGATTCAAGCGTAGCTAAGCAATAAAGACCATAACGTCTTCCAGCATAGAAATAATCCTGCGAACATCCTTAGGACTGTTGTACTCCTACTGCTGCTCGCATAGGCCATGTCTCAGACTAAATGTGCTTACAAGAGTTTATATGAGTCAGAATATCTGACAGAAGCTTGACATGTTTGATAGAAATTAAACTGAGCTCTCCCGTTCTTTTCCTTGTAGGGTTTTCAAATAAAGTTTCTACAGCATCTTTATCCTTTCTCTGTTTCTCCTCACCGATGTTTTCAGCCTTACACTTAGTAAATTGCAAATCTGGGGGCTGTAGGCTACAGGTCTTTGTCTACCTGTGTTGTTTTGCTCTCAAAGTCTCCGGTCCACCAGATCACCCCTATAAGGCCACTTACCTCTGGTGTGCCCATTTCTACACCCATTTCCAACTACTGCAACAGTACAGAGATATGACAAAATCATCTTGCTTTTTTAAAAGAGTGGAAAGACTACATTCTGGGACTGCCATTAGTATTTTTTTTTTTTTAGATTCTTCAAGATAAGCAGAGACCAAGGAGACCTACCCTGAAACTCTTCCAAACTAATGCTCTCCTCCTGCTATTACTATTATCAAGTATAGAAAACTTGACTGAGTCTTGTTGCTCTCAGAGACAGCTGTTATGAGTACTTGTACTCATCCTCCTGGTGTGATGAAGGCGTAAGAATGGGCAACCAGCAAAAGCCTGGGTGGAAATCACTAAGTAGACAAGGATTCAATGACAGGCAGGCACTCGCAAATTGTGGTTGTGTTGGCTAAAGCCATTCTCTACTTGGTGAACACAAAAGGCACCGTTAAGACCTGAAAGACTTGCCTTCACATGGAATTCTCCATCCTCCAATTTGGGTAAACACTGCACAACCATAAACAATTGCCAGTCCGTGCACCAGCTTCCTCTTTTGCCAAAGAGGAGAGTCACTGCTTCACACAAGTCTGAGTTTCCTCCACCTCTCCTTTGTCTGCCTTTCTGCAAGTACAGCCTGCAAACATCTCACCCCTCACCTACTCGCTCCCACTTCCAATTCCAAACTTCCATCAACTCTCATCGCACCTTTGCCCCTCATTTTCTTTTCCCAACAAGATCAAACCAGTTTGGAAACAAAGTTAGAGCCTCAATAAGAGGACTCTCTGCCATCAATCACCTGTAACCCTAACACAATAAGCAGGTCTGCCTCTCAAAATAACAAGAAAGGACAGGGGAAGGACAGCACTCAACCAGAATCTGGCTGCTAATGCAACAGGCTCAATTACCCAATGGGATAATCTATACTAAAGTCACCAGGTCCTCCAAGCATCTGAAAGTTTGCCCTGTTAAAAACCAAGGAATCCTTTGAGTCCCTCTGGTTTAGAGAAGATTTTAAACAAAACTGTAATTGCTGAAGTCTCTCAGCTTTTTGTACTTCATCCTTAATGCAGCATCCTACCTCTGACAAATGGGGCCTTTAAGAACTGTACTACTCTTGACTGGAAATCTGGCATTAAAGGACATCAATGCGTGCGCTGAACAACTGCATTTGCTTTCCAAGCTGACCCCCTCTGAGTGCAGGGTCAGACCCTTGCTGGATATTGAATGCTTTCCTCAGCAACAAGCAAAGTCCAGCTTTCTTTTTTTTTTTTTTTTTTCCTTTCTCCTGCAGAGTCTGAGTGCTCTCTTGGAGAGGTTTTTTCATTTATTCTTTCATCCATTTTCAAGCATTGATTTGGGGGTGATTTTAAATGAGAGAGGAATGGGGCTTCTGCCAGATATTGGGAAGGGAATTGCTATCCCCGGCACAAACACAGCCACCCCCAGCACAAAATCCTAACAATTGACTTTGGTCTCCCAAAGGGTTGGATGAGGTCAAGAGTCGCCTCTCCTTGTGGGCACCCAGGTGCTCAGTAGAAAGGACAGATGCTGGACAAGCTTTTCTCACTCTCTGGCACTGTTCATATTTTGCTTTTTCTAATGGATTTTTACTTATTTTATTTTTTTTTCATTTAGTCTTATTCATATCAAAGGAGAGGAGAGAAGAAAATGAGCACTAAATGAGAAATTCTGAATTGGTTTAGATGATGGGGTTTGAAGTAAAGGAGGAATTAGAGGACAAGTATTTGTCAGAGGAATTTATCCACTTCTGATTTGAGTGGAAGCTTACATTATATGTTTTAATTACTGCAGCCACCATTGTATTTTTTTTCTGCAATACACCAGTAACTCACTCATGTGAGTCACTCCCCAAGAACATCTCACCACTCTGTAGTCTCATTTCCTGCCCTGAGTTTAGTATCTGACACACAGACAAAATCAGCTGTGAAATCCAGCCTGTACAACGGGCAAACATCACCATTTGTTATCAAACAGTAGGAATCACTTCTGGAAACAAGAAAAAACAAAGCAGGATGAGATCTCCAAGTCCACATGTTCTGAATGCCTGGCTCCAACAATACACCCAGCAAGAACTTTCCTGGGAAATATGGCACCAATAACTAGATCAAGCCCTGTTATCTCATTAGAAAGAAAGGCCATGACAGAGTCAGGACTCTAATTCATACAAGAAACTCTGGAACTGAAATGAGTGTTGGGACTCACTTGACAAACTGACCGAAGCAGATTTGACCTTACTGCAGAGTCCAAGCCTTTCTCTTAAAACTGAGACTGTCCTGTAAACCCATCAAGGTTGCTGCTCTACAGCTTTGAGACGTGCATGGTTCTTCTCACCTTGTATCAGTTATTGTGGGACTTCTCTCATCTAGGTGTCTAAAAGGTAGGTAAATCCACCACTGAATAAGGCATATCATGCATACTCTCCAAAAAGTCACCAGAGAGAGACTCCTGATTTTCCCATCCCCATGTGGATACAATTAATCAGCCTCTGGAGCTGTCTTTCTCCCCTGCGTTGACTGTGTCTTTAGCCTAAAACTGGAGTAGTACCAGCATTAACAATAAATACACAGCACATCCAGCTGGGTTCTTCCCATCTGGACTGTCTGGGAAGAAGTAAGATGTGAAGACACCCATTCTTATCTTGAGAGAACAGGGGATATCACACCCTCCTGAGGAATCAGCACTGCCTGGAGGCACAACTCCAGAAACAGATCATGGGAGAAGGGGGACGCTGTCCAGAAAAGCACAGCATAATTGGTTTATTCATCTGAAGAGATGCTGTTTGGATCAGATATCGGGGCTGATGTCAGCTAATGGGCTGCTAAGGCTTGTGCAAATAAATAAAAAATGGATTTTGAAGAAAGTTTGCAGAATTTAAGTATTAGGAGATACGATAGTGTTTGCTAAAAGGCTTGGTAATGCATCTAAGACTGACTCAGAACACAGTTTAATCTAAATGGGAAAAAGAAATTCAGGATTGTTTCTAACATATAAATCTAATATGAGCTTGTCTCACAGCTTACCAAAAAACAAACAAGCACAAAACCAAAGCCTCTACAACCTAAGTTAAATTCACAAAAGTTCTAACAGAAAAGGCTCTCAGCTGGTATAAACTGGCTCAACACCATCAACCAAGCAATATCAAATTTCCCAGAGCAATTAAAAATGAATTAACAGCTGAACTGTTGGGTGCAGCGGGCATCATTTTTTTATCCCTTACCATGACACAGCCTCACAGCCTCAACGGAAGAGAGAACTTGATAATAAATTGGGAAGTATTTGTCAGATGAACCTGAAATATCTCCAGCTGCCTTCTCCCTGAAAAAAAGTCACTTGAAAAGAAACCTCTGAATATAACAGGGAAGATATATATATATATGTATATACATAATGCTGAGAATAAAGTGTTCATATTAATATGTTTGGGTAAATGAGGTGAAATTAATTACAACTGTGCTCAGAAAGGATATTTGCAGTGTCTCTCCCATCCTACTTGGGTCGCCCAAGGCAGTCTACTTGTCTGGGTTTGCCATACATCAAGCACCCTGCTTGATAATATGACACATGTACTTGCAGAAGATTTGCCTATATATAAAGCTAGGCATGTCATACAGTATAGTCAGAGCTGGTAGAAAAGTCAGAGTGATGGAAATGGGCATATCCTCACCCCGACATTAGGTTTTCATAGAATTCTTATTACCTATGTAGGTATCTTTATCTCAGGAATGAGCCACACACTTCAAGAGAGCAAAAGGCTGTCACTCTCAGGCACGACTGGCAAACGCTGTTGCATGAAGAGTTTCAGCATCCTCTGCTGTTAATTAAACATCTCGATCCTGAGATCTATGCCAACAAATAGCATGCAATGCATGCTATGTGACCCACTGAGACACTAAAAATTGACACTGTCTTATAGCATGTATACGGTGTAACAGTTCCCCATGCAACATGTGCTTGGTTCATGCCATGGCAATAACACAGCTGAGGAATAAGCAAACATTGTTGAGGTTGGCCAACAGCTCAACATCAACTAAAATCCATCATTGCAGTACATGTTTTCACATTGTTTCTTGAATCCAATCAACTGGTGTGGTCACTTCTCTACTGTGCTGATTGAGATATCTGCGGCACAGATATGGTTCCTGTGTTGCATCCCATGATGCAGTATTACCACAACAGACACTTGGTTCTCACTTGGGCACGAAGCTATGTTCACAATGCAAAGAGAACCTTGAAAATACAACTTGAACCTCATCTAGGTAAGAGATCTGCCAAAAACATGAGTCTGAGATGCAAACAGCAACAAGCACACTAATGAGAGATGTACCATACCCAACCTTCCCAAACCCTACCTTAACAAATCTAGGAGACTCCTCTTCCAGACCATCCTCTCTGTCCTAAGCAAACTTCTCCTCCTCCCAGTCTTTCCATCTTTTTTTTTTTTTTCTTTTTTCTTCCCTTTTCCCCTGGTCTTTTATAACTTACAGCTGTGTTGATGGCCACAGGGGTTAACCCTTTCCCTGCCACATCATATAAAGCTCCTGACAGCCAGTCAGAACTCCTCAGCTCCCAGAGAAAAACAGAACAAAACAAAAGAAAACTGGCTGTATCCTAACAGGATTTTAATGATCATTACAGGCAGTGGTTATGAGGCCAGAGGGTCTGATACAGGAGCATCGTTCCTATGTTGTATTTTAGAGAACTGAGGAAGACTACAAAAAGAGCCAAAAGACTATTTGATTACTAGGGAAAATGCCTGTGTGGAGTACTTTAAGAGGTCATTCCTCTCACATTAGAGTGCTGATAGTGAAAAAGTTCTATCATTGAATGAAACAGCAAGTACTAGAGAACCCTTTAATGTAATGTTAAAGGTATATCAAGAACCAGTGGCTTGAAGCTGAAGTCAAGCTAATTTAAACGAGAAGGTAGGCTTGTGATTTTAAATTTAAGGCTAAGTAACCATACAACAAATCACCAAGGGAGGAAACATTTACCTTGTTGTCTGCAGATGAAGAGCTATAACCCCCAAAGACAACAGAAAGGAGCGTGAACACAGCAGCAAGGTGTTTGGCTGCCTTTAAACCTGTGTTTCTTTTTTCTTTTGGTGGAGACAAGACATATTTACAACACAGTGACCTGCACTGATGACCCAGGCCCCTCTCAGTTGGGATATGCTTATACCATCCAAAAGCAGACCTTTTAGATCTCAATCAATGGGACATGGTGAACAACACTTCTTGAATTATTAGATCCTGTTGTTCTGGAGCAGCTTGTTCTCCTACTTGAAAAGGGTGTGGACGACATATTTTCTAGGTGCATTTTCCAGCTTTCCTGCATGCCAGAGGCTGGGCCTGCAGACATGCAATCATGGAAAGATTCCACTGCATGCGAAACTGCAGTAGGGAATCCGCAACCACTGCATGCACTTGGTAGTGTGCTTGATACAGGCTGCAATCAAAATAAGCACTGCTCAGTGCTCCAGTTTAACCCTCACTGACATTTATTCCCCTCTCAGAAACAGCCACAGCTCTCCCCACTATTTTCATTTTGCAGGATTAAGCAAACTAGGCTTCCAGGCTTCTTTCTAAACCTTTCTAATCCCTTATCGTAGAAACCCTTTAATACTTGTTTGCTTTGTAAGAATCTTTCCTGAGCACCATTTACCAATGCATACATGGGTGCAGATGGGATCTCATCGGTGCTTTCTTATTGCATTTATGTTTCCTGGACTGCACTGTTCAGGTTATGGATAAAATATTGCTAAATGCAATTGACCTGTGATCTTTCAGAAGGCAGACAGAAGCAGTTTCCCATTGCAAATACCAGAGCTCCTGTGTAAGGGCCTGTTGCCTTCAGGCAACTTAGTGAGTCTCTGATTGTTTGAATTGTTTTTCGCCTCCTTTTCAGATACAGGCATTACATTCAGATTTGATTTTGTTTATTTTTTTTCATCCTGCTGTGTCTTTCCTGTTCTGTCACATTCCCACAAAACCCTCACTGAGAGATCTGCAGATTCACATGCCAGCTCTCGGCAGCATTTCTGAGCAGGGATTACTTTGGCCCCCAGTTTGATTGCTTTAATTCTCTCCGCTGTTTGTCCACAGATGTACTCACATCGTTTCAACATATCCTATTAGACAAGAAAGAAGTAATCCCATGTTGAATATCATCATTAAACCTAAGGGAGAATGTTTACCTGGTCTAACTATTATATCTGTCTTGGATGGATGGATGGATGGATGGATGGATGGATGGGTGGGTGGATGGATGGATGGATGGATGGATGGATGGATGGATGGACAGACAATCTTGAACTCTAATACTTCCCTAGTGCCTCACTCTAAGATATTCCTGTGCCTTTATTTTTTTAATCACCTCCTCTAGATAGCCCTCTGGTTGTTGCTAACTCTCTTTCTAAGAGTGTTATTTGTGTATTTATGTCTCAACCACCGTACTTGACATTGAACTCTCATCTTTTGCACTCTGAGTATGTCATTTTGATCTCAAACCACTAGGAGGAAGCATTCAACAAGTTTCACTGCTCTGGTGCAGATCCCACTCTGAACTGCTGATTTTATGATTGCTCTGAGTAGGAGCCCGGGGGTCTGCTGGGTCACACTTCTCTTTAAAAAGTGTGGAAGCACATAATCTCTTGAAGAAATGTAAAACTATTCACCTTTCAGTCAAGACAGCTCCACTGCTTCTGATGCAGTATGTTTTCATAGCCCCATCCTCAGAACAGAAGATACTTCTAATATCCAAGGTAATTTCCTTCCTGGCTATTCCACATGTCTTTTAAATACCTTTCTCCCTTGCATGTATTTTTCCACTGCTTTATGTACTGAGGGTTACAGCGCATCCTCTCCTCTGTTGTTTCTAAGCTGAACAATCCAAACTTGGATCTCTTTTCATAACAAAGAATGCTGTTTGTTCTGGTATTGATTCTCTGCACTTAATCCAGTTTTAATTTACAGTTGTTGAATTGCAAAGGCCTCTGGCAAATGGGAGGAAGGGCCACTGTTTGCTTTAAAGTGCAATGCAGTTCCACTGATTTCCCTAAGTAGCTGAGAATCACTGAACTGAGTGATCAATACGATCCCATTATGGTAATAGTCTCAGTTGTAAAGTCACTACAGATCCTGACTTTAATGAAAAAAATAGCTTTTTTTTTTTTTTTCTCCCCCTTTTCTTTTTTCCTTGTCAGTTCCACACAGTCTTTTCTTGTGTTGCTTTTTTTCCTCTCACTCCTCTTCTCTACAGAGAAGCTGTGGATGTCCCATCCCTGGAGGTGCACAGTGCCAGGTTGGATGGGGCCCTGGGCAGCCTGGAACATTGAGGGGCAACCGGCCCATGGCAGAAGGTTGGAACTGGATATGTCTCTTCCAGCCTAGAGCCATTCTATGATTCTAGGAATGGGGTACAAGTATTCAAGGCTCTTCCATTATTATTTCAGTATTGGCATCAGTAGGATCCAAATTTAAGAGAGTTCAGAGGAGAACCGGAATGATTTAAGAGCATACCAAGAAGACTGCCTTCCTGAAAATGATGTCACTCTGACTCAGAAAGGTTTCTGCACAAGGCAATATTTACCTTACATGTCATTGTCAGTCCTCACTCTGATAAACAAATCACTGGGGGCACCAAATTATATTTTGCATGGCAGCAAACTGTAGCAAAATATTGGTGGGAAGGTTCAACCTCTACTGCTGTACCACTGGCATCTGATTCTGATGTTGTGGGCCAACGTCATAAAATAGGAGGCATTACTTTCAGAGCAACCCTGGTATTAACCCAATCAAAAATCCCCCTTCCTGGCAAAGACAAATTGTGTTCCCTGTGTTCAGACAGGCTGGTGCTCTGGGCAGCCTGGTCTGGTGGTTGGCAACCCTGCACATAGAAGGGGGTTGAAACTGGATGATCTTTGTGGTCCTTTTCAACCCAGGCCATTTTATGATTCCCTCTGGGTATGTGATAATTTAAATACATAATCACGTACATAAAATGATGCAATACCAGAACTGTTCAACACACACCCAAATCAATGGAAACAGTGCGTGTGGCTCATTTCTGCTTCTCAGTGGACTGTGCACAATGAGGGAAGCAGATACCTGGCAGAGTGGGGCAGGGAAACATGATCCCATGAAGCAATGTTTTCAGCTCCAGAGTTATGCTTAATCACAACAAAGTGGATGTGTTTAAAAAAAAAAAAAAACAACACAACAAAAACATTTAATTCTATCAATTATTTTAATCAATTCATTTTTACTTATTAACTTCAATTTTCTGGGGAGGAATAGTGTCTCCATGGTTCCAGTGGCACAGAGTTGTTGTCTTCTCTCTTACAAAGCAAATCCACTGTGCACCTATTTTAAAATTTAAGGAACTTAGTCAGAACTTCTTGAAGGTGTTATGAAGCCAGGAGAAAGGAGGGGAAACTTAGGGAATACCACAAGATAAATTAAAATTAAAAGGTCTTATAAATCTTATTTATTAGCAATCAGTGTTCAGACAGCCTTAACTATAAACAATGTCATTGTTAAGATATACCTTACCATCTATAATAAAAGGAAATTTCTGTCCAAAGAGCTCACAATCTGAAGAGGTGGAAGAGATGGGAGAAAAGGGAGAGGATGCAAGACAGGCCATCTAACTGCCATGTAGGGAAGGGGTGCTGAAGAGCATAACCAGCTTGCTGCAGGTCACACATGGAGCATATGGCAGGTCCCAGCCAGCTGCAAAGTCCAGTTTTCTTTCTGGCTGGAGGAAAGCTCATCTGAGCCTTGACAAATCTTGCAAACCCAACTGTACAGCTACAACTCAGTGAACAGGAGAAACACAAAACGTATTCTTCTGACTTGCATGTAGCATACTTGAAATTTAAATAAGAAATAAAACATCAAGGGTAATTTACAACTATCTCTGGTACATGACAAAGGATAACACAACAGCTGTTAGACAACAAAGTGCATGAGCTTGAAGTATCTTACAAAGTATGTGTGTCAAGGACGAAAGACTACGTATTTTTTGGACGTGTGCTTCTCTACAGAAAACAAGCTTGTGAGGACACAATGAGGATAAAAACCTTTGCAATGAAAACGTGGTGAAGATCATGATGGACCATCTGCATGCATTCAGTAAGAAGCAGCATCTGTGACTACATCCATAGCGTAATGTTAAGCCCAGAACCAAGTGCCTCAACTCAGATTTCCTACCTGTCCACATTACTTATATTGTGGTTTCTTCTGACATGTGCAGGGGCAAAAAACTTGTTCTTTCCATTGAGGTTGCAACAGCAGGATGGGGAAATACTGCCAAAAGGATACATCTACCGCAGGTCGAGGCCTAACCCCATGGCCTTGGATGATGCCCACCACCTTGACCAAGGCAGCTTACATGGTCCCACAAGGCACTCCCTGTCTGATTTCCTGTACAAGGGTTCAGTACAACTTCTGAATATTAAGAGTTGCATTTATTACTTCGTTAAGCTGCAGTAAAACAATAGCATACATGCTGCGACTTATTCTGTAGGTTGATCATATCAGAAGAAGTCCATTACACTGCGGATCATGCAGGGGCTAAGTTTCAGTTTCCAAATATTAAAAAAATAAAAATAAAAAAAAATCAGCAGCCATTAATTTAGAAGATTTTCAATCACAATATCAACTGGAGAGTGGACTAAGGAGAAATTCTAGCTCCTCTCCCTTCTGCAATTTAAACAAAACGTAATACTCTTTTTCTGTTCCCTGGTAGATCTGTTGCTGCTTGAGCTCTCTGCTTCTTGAACCAGACGCTCGTAATACAGCAGGTGTGATATCAGATGTGACATTATTTGTCACTGCTGTGAACACACCACCATGGGAGCTGCCTTGAAGTGGTGGGATATCATTGATAAGACAGACTCAAAATCCTTCACAGCTTTTTCTGCCTGTATTAATATTGAACAAAGCTGAACATAGAGTCCAAGGCTAAAGCTTGGCCACTAGCATAGTTAAGTGATCAGGCTTAACCATGGCTAAATGATCAATTCTGACAGTTCCATTTTAATGGGGAAGGCAGCCTCAGCTGATGTGTATTTACAGTATCATCTTCTGTGAACATTTCCTAACAACATTGTTACTCATGAACTAGTTAATGTCCAGAGATTTTTGGTCACCTGTAAATTCATTCTCAACTATCAGATTGCCACTACTGGCTCTTGTGACACTGTCATATGATGGAGGAAAGGAAGCTGAGGATGAAGTTTGAGATTCATCAAGATTTCTGCCATAGTTTTCACCCATCATAGAAGCTATGAGTCCTTCTCTTTCTGGAGCAGCATCTCCAAGAGTGTCAGCACTGTAAGTTCTGTGATGATACAGGTAAGAAGCATGCTTTATGGAGCGCTGGAGCAAATGACTCCTGTAGGCGCGCTGGATGACTGTGGCAGAAGCTTCCTCTTGTCTGTGTCTGAGTGTAGTGGAGATTGGCTCATAGGATTTTTTGCATGGATTGACAGCCATGAACTTCTCCTCCATCTGTACTTTCAGTGTATCCATTTCCCCAGAATCCCCTAACACTCGTTTGGTAAAAGCAAACAAGATATCCAAGCAATGGATCCTATCTCCACTGACCATAGGCAGGTCCATTGCTATGAGTTCAATTTTGTTTGGTTTTGGTACACGTAAAGGTTCAGCCAAAGCATCTGCAAAGTCTGAAAGCGCAGAGAAAGTTATGAACTGAGTTGCTTCGGGGTCAAACTTCTCCCAGATTTCATAGAAGATGTCAAAGTCATCTTCCCCTAAAGGTTCTGTACTTTCCTCAGTAGCAGCATTGAAGTTTTCCAAAATAACAGCTATGTACATATTTACAACAATGAGAAATGATATAATGATATAACTCACAAAATAAACAATTCCTACTGCAGGTTTACCACACTCACCTACTCTACCAGTTACATTTGGATCACAGTACGGTGGCCCCGTGTTTAAAATAGGACTGAGAAGGCCATCCCATCCAGCTGATGTTGTGATTTCGAAGAGACAGAGCATGCTGTTAGCAAAGGTTTGGAAGTTGAACATGTCATCAATGCCATCTTCCATCTTCACGTAGGCAAAGTTAGCCATGCCAAAAATGGCATAAATGAACATGACCAGAAAAAGCAAGAGGCCAATGTTGAACAGAGCAGGTAGGGACATCATTAAGGCAAAAAGGAGAGTTCGAATTCCTTTGGCAGCCCTGATGAGTCTCAGTATTCGTCCAATTCGAGCCAAGCGAATGACCCTGAAGAGCGTTGGTGGTAAGAAATGTTCAAATGCTTTACCAATGCCAGAAAGCAGTAAGGCTACAAAGGAAACGGGAATAAATGGTTAGAATATCACATTTCTTAGCTAGTTATAGGATGAAATTATAATATTGATACAGTTGGAGAATATATAAAGTGGAAGCTAATAGCTTAACGTTACAAGCATTAATGGAAGTTCAAAATCAGCCATTATAAACTACATCTTTCATCCACTGGAAGACAGCGTTTGTTGCACCAAGAATGGCAAGCAGCTTTCTTTGCACAGCTTTAAAACTCTGCATATGTCAACACTTGTTGACTGATGGTATTCTCTGAAATCAACTGCATGAATTCTTCAACAAGTGCTGGTTATGTACTTACCTTCTAACTTTGATGTCAGCTGCTGACACTGTAGTGAGGTAGGTGTCAGTCTCTTTTCTCTGGTGGCAAGTGGTAGAACATGAGGAAACAGCCTCAAATTATACCAGGGGAGGTTTAGATTAGATGTCAGGGTGAATTTCTTTATGGAAAGAGTGGTTAGGCACTGAGCAGGCTGTGATGTGATGGGGATGTGATGGAGTTGCCATCGCCAGAGATATTTAAGAGGTGTGTGGATGTAGTGCTCAGGACATAGTGATGGGCTTTATAGTGCAATGCAGTGGTTGGACTTTATGATCTTATGGCTCTTTTCCAACATCAATGATTCTGTGTTCTACACAGCTAAACTCAGACAACAAAATATAATAACAACGTCATGCTCATCGTTTAGATGACGTAATCAAGATGCAAACAAGCAAAACCACTGAGGAATGTCAATGCAGTGGCTTGAAGTTCATTCAGCACACAGATCTAATGGATGTTATCTTTAGTTTACTTGAAAACTGACACGCAGATCTAGTAGCTCTAGAGGCCGAGGTCTGGCTTTTCTAAATTTAGATACTTTGGATACATTTTTCCAGGTTTTTGCTCCAGGAACTTAATTCCTTAAGGAAGAGCTATATTCTTATTGTGAGCCAAAACATAACTCACAATAATGAAAATAGTATTTTTTCTTCCCTTAAATATCTCCTATGATTTTGGCAGTCCTGGCCCTTGGAACAGTTAAACTGGCAGAAGAGTTCTATATGGCGTTCTTCCACTGCAGTCTCTTCACATAAAATCTAATACATTTGGGTCATTCTTTTTTATTGTACTACGCAGTGCACACCTTTAATTTCAGCCACTTATGTCAAAGTTTCCAAAAACAGAATTCTAACATCTATAACCTGACTCCAATCTTCATATTCTCTATACGTTTAAATTCTCTGTTAAAACACAGATGACAAAAAGCATCATTTTTTAGCTGACCCAAGACACTGTAGTTGACACTATATCTAAAACAATGGAAATCATCATGTATTATCATAGATTATGTTGGCGTGTTGGATCATTAATTCTGTTTTTCACAAAGAGAAACAACAATTTTAAGAACTACTATGAAATATTTTATGTAAAAAAGCTTTAATAATTTTCGAAATATTCTTATTAGAAAAATAGTCAAAATTTAAGAAGATATAATTTCCTATTATTTTAATAAAAGCACAGTGGGTTTTTTAGACCATGAATTTCTTTTTGCTCAACATTTCGCAGTATTATGGTTTCCATTTCAACATCCACTTGAAGATGATAAATTTAAACTATTTTTTTTTTTCCTGAAAAGAATGACTGAATTATTAGAGAATGTGTCGATCCAGTTTTACTTACCAACAATTGACATGATCACAACAACTATATCAAATATGTTCCAGGCATTTGAGAAATAGTACTGCCTCAGGGCTACCAATTTCAGTATACATTCTGTAGTAAAAATAGCAACGAAGAGTATATTGATTTTGTTAAGAACATTGGTCTTCGTGTCACTTTGTTCATAGGTTTCCACCATCATGGTGACCATATTAAGGCAGATGAGAATCATGATGGCGATATCAAAGGCTTGATTTGTTACAGTGTCAAAAAGGAATCCTTGGTATCTGTTCTAGAGGAAAACAAACACATCTGGCATCAGTTAGGAAAGTAGGGAATACTCATCTGTACACGCTTTCTGACATCCAATTTCTTTTTGGTACTATGTCACTTAACTATTGTAAAGATGGAGAAATTTAAGAAACCCTGAATATTTGAAGTCTCCCCCCCCAACCCCCCCTCCCCCCTCCCCATCCTGAAGTTTAATCATTTCTAAGCTGAATACAATCCTGAAAAAATACTGTTCAGAAAACTGAATAAATTTTTAACCTCTAAAATCTTCCAATATAACTTTCTGGTATAGAATTTTCTTTCAGATCTGAATAACAACGTAAAGATTGTATATATATTTTATATTCGAGATCTAAAAAATGCATTTTTACATGAATTATATTGATTTCATTATGAATTTTCCTTTTGAGGAGTTCAGACATTCTTACCAATGGTCTTGGAATGGGTTTTTGAGGTTTCTTGGATCCCAACTTTTTCATGGCGTTGTAATACTTTTTCTGTTCCTCTGTCATAAATATATCTTCCCCACCAAAGTATATAAAGAAATGTCAATGTTATTTGGTGAGATAGCAGCACTGTTGTAGTTATGGATGTCTAAATTACTGGAAACAAGCATTCCTTTCTTTTCACATCTTGCTGGTACTAACTCTCCTCACAATTTGTAACTGGGCCCAAAAATAGCAGAGTAGCATAAACTGTACATTCACGTGGCAGAAGTCCTGGGGTGAAACATAAGTAGCTCAGAAACACGAAAACAAAGAAGCTACTGAAAACCTACGTAACAATAAGGCTTTCCCTGGATTCCCACATCCTGTTCTTCTTGAACACACAAAATACTTGTACACTTAGGAAGCATACAAAATACAGTTTCTAAGAAAACAGACTCAGTACCAAGGCAGGGAGCAAAATTTATGGGGGTGAAGAGCAGATGTCATTGCCTCTAAAGCATTGGGAATGAGCTGGGTGTTCCAGCTATTGTGGAGCAGAAAGCAGAATGAGCCTCACCCTACACGCTACTTCTGCTAATGCCTTAGTAGATGTACATAAAATCTTTATACATTAAAAACAGCAAGGACAGTGTTTTCAAAAAGGCAGCATTGCTGGTGAAATAGAGGGTGTCTGGGAGCACAATCAATATACTTATCTTTTTCTTTTGCTGGTTGAAATTGTCTATAATAACACCAACAAAGAGATTCAAGGTAAAGAAAGATCCAAAGATGATGAAGATCACAAAGTAGAGATACATAAATAAATTGTGCTCCAATTTTGGCTGTTCATTTTTCTGCAGGAAGAAAAACAACATGAAACATGACCTATAACAACATGGGTCCAATTCAGAATAATCTTCATATTGCAGATCCTCTAACAAATTGATTCCAGGAGGAACTAAAATCTACAGCTTTACTAACAAAATCACTATAGTTTAAAACCACAAATACCTCCTAATGTGAAATGTTCTGTGTGTGTGATACTGTTGGAAGGAACATGAAATCATGGAAGAAAATAACAACTGCTGTGAAATTCTAGGACCTCGCAGAAGACAAAGGGATGCTTTTGCTCATGCTGACTGCTATCCCTTTTGAAGCTGAACACAATACTTATGCAATGATATGTTTCAGTATCACTGACCAATTTAAAACGTGGCTCAAAATAATGGCACTGCAAAGCATTAATACCGTAAGACTTTGTTAATTTGCTTCCTTTTGTGATGTTTATGTAGTTTCTGGCTACGTTCTTGAAGAAGATCATTTAATTCATACTGACAGTGAATATATTTGCACTCAGAAGCTTATAGCAGAAAAAATGCTCTTAGCTTAACGGTGAATGAGGTTTAGTTTTTGGGTGGGTTTGGATTTTTTGGTTGGGTTTTTTTGGTTGTTTTTGGCACAAAAGCTGATCTTTCTTTCCATTTCAGTCCTGACTTGTAATCTCACTATATGTACTTGATGGAGTCCCCATTAAAGTAAACAGAAACAGTCACTAAATTGGACTTCCTTGACGTGAATTCACAAACATTTTAGAAGTTCCAGTTCTGCTTCTTCCAATAAGAATGGAAGCTGTGAAGGGCTCAGTAGTTGAAAAATCAAATAAACTGTTTAGAAGACTAATTCCAAGCTCATGCCAATAGAAATGTTGGCCTAAGTATATTTTCTCCTATGTAGCAAAAACAAAAATACAAACAAACAAATATAAAGGAACAAAACCCAACCCAACCAACTTTCTTTTATGGCCGTTATAAATGATAGTAATGAAACCAAATTTGTTTTCCAAATTGAAACATTATATGTATACATATATATCTACAGGGTTACTTTTCTTAATCTAATTGTTATAGCCTGTTAATTTAAAATTCTTTGCCTCTAAATATCCATTACTTTTTTCTCTTTAACACTGGATGGTACTTCCAATAAGACAGTAAATGCTACCAGCAGGATAAATAGTAGACAAAACGGTGCTAGTGGTGATGCCTGACAATGTATATTATATGATTGCTTATCCAGTTTGATTCACTTGATTTGCTTGATTCTTGATTAAGTTTGGTCTTATGTTTTGAACTATGTCACTGTAGCAGTTACAGGTTTATTCCAGGCTCAAGTTTCATAAAAGATGATGTGTGAAGGTAGGTGCCTCCGTTAAGTCCCCTGGTATATGATAGGCTTCCAGTTATTAGGAGGGACAGTGAAAACTAAAGAGGTGCTCAGCTGACCAGAAGAGATAGCTAGGGTGAGCTGATATCCTTCTGAGCATACTGACTAGATCTCCAACACCTGTAGAGGGGACTTGGAGGTGAACTCACATGGAGACCTTACAATGCAGATAACTGCATTCAGGTGAATGCATCTGAAGCTGAATCTCTCTATCCATTAGAACAAATCACCATCAGGACAGTGCAGGTTCAATCAGAGACAAAATGTTTACATCAGCTAATAAAAGGCGTTACTGGAAAGCTCTAGCACCATCAACAAGCATCTCAGTGTAAAAATCACAATGAACTTGCAGAAACACATAGAGGTGCTTAACACAACACGTCAACTGACCTCTCGTGAGTCTACTGCTGCATACATGATCTCCATCCAACCTTTAAATGTTGCCTAGAATGAAAGATTATTAAAAACACATTGAACTTCTAGAGTAAAAGTCTTCACGTCATATTCAGTATCCAAATGACACTGGCTGGGGAAAGAGGCTTTACTGTAGTCATAAACACCTAAAACCAAATGACTTCTGGGACAATTATCATTGCTGTATATGAAAGCCTCTGCTCTTACAGGAAGGAAAAGCCTGGCACGATGAAACAGACCACACTGTTCTATTATCCTGCCATGACAAACCTTCACCAGCCTGGATGGCTACAGCCCACATGGCTGAGCAAATCTGTAGCAGATTAGGTCAGTATTCTACCCACACATCCTTTTCGAGGCTGACTCCAGCTCTCAGGCTCATGAATTGGTTTTATTATCCAGGGAGGCTAGCACAGCACTCATCTGAAACATTTTATCCCTAAACAAAGCATGGTGGGGTCCAGTTTGTCCCCATGTTAGTATACCTCAGTGTTTTCAATTGTTATTCACTAACAGCATTGGTCTTTGATCAGCCAGCTATGAGGTAAGAACAGGCTGTTAGACCTCTGTTTTTCACCATCCACAGAGATGAGTTAGGGGTTGGCAGGAGGTCTATCTGACTTGGTACTGGCAAGTGAAGGCAAGCAGCACTTACCACCTGAAGAAGAGCCAGGTAGCCAGAGCCAACGTTATCAAAGTTTACTTTGACATTGACCCAGAATATTTTTCCCGTGTGGTTCCATGCTTGACAGTCTGCTTTGTCATTGATTGAACTATCCAATTCTGCATTTTCTTCTGTTAGGTTGACACATTTCCCAAACTTCCCAGCAAACAGGTTGACTCCCATGATGCTAAAGATGAGCCAGAAGATGAGGCAGACGAGCAGAACGTTCATGATGGAAGGGATGGCTCCCACAAGAGCGTTGACCACCACCTTGGGTGAAACGGGAGAGAAAAACTGCACTTAGTTAAACAAAGATGGACTCGAGTATCTGCGCAGCGCAATCAGCCGTTGTAAAAAACTAAGCTGTCAATTAGTTTTGCAGCAATCAGAAACCTTATGTTTTCCATGTAAATATTTGTCGCAGTTGATGTGGGTACCTTGAAGAAAGATTCAGAGATGCATAATCTTAGTCTCAAAGGAAGGGTTGGAATGTTTCATTTTGCTGTGACACCTCAATACACATAGAGACTACAGTGCGAGTCCATCCTCTTTTGATGACTTTCCCTTAGTTTTGTTATGTTTTGCTTTCTTTATAACTTTTTATAATAGAAGAGTTATGGATTATTCTCCCATAAGCATTAATACATATAACTGTATTATTGATGCTGTGGAAAGTAGTATTTCAAAAGGATTGATAATGACTCTCCACTAGCATTTTGTTATACCTATTTTTTTAATGCATCATCATTACACTTGGGGTCCACAGCTGTGATCTAAGGATCTGATTTGTGCTGTAGGATCCCAGAAGTAATTTCTTGAGTATACACTAAGACAATGTTTTGCTTGGCAAAATAAGACAGTGCAAAGTACATCCAAGTATCACAGCCAGTGAACTTAACATTTAGATAGCAATCTGATGGGCCAAAATGAAAATGAAAAACTACTGTGAAGGTTTTTGGAAGCCTCGTCACAAGGATTCTGCACAGCCAAATGGAAACTATGATGGAACCTGGTTCAGAATTGACTTCAGACATAGTAAGCTTGGTGCTAAAATAACAGAATGCATTAATTTCTCTGTATCTTCAGTGACAATGTTGCAGAGAACTTGCGGCTTCACTTCCAAATGATATCCAAACACAATTTATATTTCAGTTGCATTCCCATGCTAACATATAATGATGATACCATGCACATTTATGTTATCTGTGGTAACAAATCTGAGCGTATTCCCTAAACCAGAGTGGAGCCCAAACACTGCTGTGGCCACCACTGCTCTTTCACATGATAGTATATAGAAGTTTTGCATATGACTGATTTCCTCTTCATTTGTGCAATGACAGATTTCAAATCAGTAACATTCAACAGCTTCATATTGTTCCTAGCACTCCTTTGATGGAAAAAGGCAGCAAATATTCTACAGAAAATCAGACATACTTTTTGTAAGAATAATTATATAGGGAAAAATAGTTTGGGTAGAGTATGGCTGAACAGCCTAAAGATTTTGTAAACCAATTCAGTAAAAACTTGCAGAACAGAGATGATTCTTTCCTCTGAATTAGATTTTCGTGAGCATTTAAGAATGAAAATTGCTAACTCCAAATTCTTTTCCTCTACTTTGTTTTGGGTTCTGTCATTAAGACAAAAACATAGTAATAGCTGAGCAGCAAAGGAGTAAAGCTCTTCCACGTTTCATTTTAATTTCAAAAGCATTTGAGATTGATCACTTGAATGAAGTCTGTAAGGAGCGGCCAAGTGTAGAGGAGCTCAGCAAAGGTGCTCTCAAAAATTAATTTCATAAATCACAAACTTAGCTTGGTGCAGACATATGAACTCACAAATACGCAGCCAAGTGTTACAATACCATTACATGCTTATTACAACTGGCAGGCTTTAATTTGTATTCAGACTTACCCTCATCCCCTCAAATCGTGACAATGCTCTTAAGGGTCTCAGAGCTCGAAGAGTCCTAAGAGATTTCACACCATCAAGTGAACTACCTAAGATATTTATCAAAGAGACCTGAATGGGGAGACCAAACAAAGTATTAGCAACATCTTGGCAACTCTTTATTTTTTTCCTACTGTAAATAAATAAATGAAATAACATCAGTGCCTACAGGATCATATCCTGATGGAATCATTATTGGAGGCAAGAGTGCTTTCTTGATTTTATGTCCAGAAAAGAACTGGTGATTGTGCTGCTAAGTCTTGCATCAGGATCTGCATGGAATCATAGAACCATAGAATGGATTGGGTTGGAAGGGACCTTACAGCTCATCCAGTTCTGACCCTCTGCAGCGAGCTGGTTGCCACCCACCAGATCAGGCTGGCCAGGGCCCCATCCAGCCTGGTCTTGAGTGTCTCCAGGGATGGGGCATACAAATGTAGAAATGCTGGATGCACAACTTACACCAACAATGAGGAAATCAAGCCAGCACCAGGCATTGGTGAAATACTTATTGAAGCCATAAGCCACCCATTTCAGGATCATCTCCAGAAAGAAGACGAAAGTGAACAATCTGTCGAGGAACAACAACACAGCTTTGATGGTTTGTCTCTCGTTTATATGAATGTCTTCAAATGCCTGAAATCAAGATATATAAATAAATTGCAAAGTCAGAGATAAGCTTAAAACATGAAAGAGTAGAAACAAAAAGGCCTCTTCATCATTCAATACACAATTAACACAGATGTGAACCTCATCTTTTGCTCAAATGTATGCCAGCTGACAAACTTGTAATTCTTCCTGCCCTTTCTCTTTCTTTTTCCTTACAATATACACACTCATGGACAAATACCGACCATGCATGCTGGGATCTTAGGAGGAAAGTCTATTTTTAGATTTTTTTTCCCCAATAATTTTATACTTTCAAGAGAACTGAAGTACTAAATATCATTTACATATTTTAATGACATATAGTAACATCTTCATTTCACAACGGTGAAAGCCAGAAGAATCTAATGTACAGTCAAATGGAAACAGCTTGTGGGAGCTGTGTATTTTTAGCACTGTTCTCTCTAATTTGTAATAGTATGAATAATAAAACTGTGCTAATTACAGTAGCAGATAAATGACTGCTCTTTTTCACCTGGTGATTTCAAAGATATATCCCGCTTTTTCTCCCAGATGTAACTTATCTGGGTGCTATTAAAGATAAAAATGCTAGTACAGAAATACATGAAATTGTGCTCCACAAACCAGGGTTCCGCTGCTCAGAAGAATCATGAATATGATAAAGGACTCAAACCAGGAGTGCTCAACAATTTGGTAGCAGGTTTTCCTCAGATTCCACCATGTTTTTCCTCCAAAGTTTACAGCTCTACCCTTACAACAACGAAAGTATCGAACACAACCTGAAAGTGAGAGATAATGATTGCAAGTAATGAAAGTACATGCAGATCAAGGGAGAACCTGATGTGCATTGTTCTGATGCCTACTGTCAAGTGAGGTCTGTTTCTATACACTTGGGTTAATCTAAAATTCATTTTGACTCTCTCCAGTAAATCAGAGTTCACCTCACCTCTCTATAATTATCTACTCTTTGGTGTTCTGGTCTTTACCACTTAGAAGCAATCCACTGGTTTTTAAGGAAAGAGAGCTTATTTTTCCAGTGCCACAATCTCTCTATTCACTACACAGAGACGATGACCGAATCACTTGCTGACATCTCAAATTAAGTGACATAAATCTTACCCTATCAGCTCAGCATTCCTAACAGGATTATTTTTGATGTTTCACAACCATGTAACCATGAGAACCTTACCTTCTGGAAAACACTTTTCTGGAGTCTTCTTGTCTTCAGCAAATTCTGGAATCTGCCTCAACAGATCTTCAGGGTTTGTCAGATCCACTGTGCTGCCTTCGGAAGGGCTAACAGAGTCAAACTACCAAGCAAAAGAAGATCAGGTACTGATTCTCCCTAGATTCAATTCCAGATGAATAACATCCACAAGCCGATAACATTCAAAATCAACACTTTGTTATGAACTAACGTTTCAAGTAGAGTTAGGAATGGAATAGACTTTATGGCTTTAAATGTATGTAAGCTTGGAAGTACCAGTAGTTGCATTCAAATAGGAGCCAAAGACATATACGTACAGTATCTATCCACATGAAGCAATTTTAACTGCTTAATAAGCTCATGAATTAGAGAGATTTAAACTTGCTTTCAACTACACACAGCCCTCAATGGGCTAAAACCAGAAAAATCTAGGAAAATACACTCTAACAGGAGAAACAGATAAATAAATATTCTGGATATCCGTTAGAGTATTTAAGAATTAGAAATTGGAGTTGTATTGTGTGTTATCCAATTCCAAAGCTTTTCTCTATCCCTTCAGACGTACATATAATGTACAATGAGTCGGATGTTTGTTACAGATGACTTACTCTTGGATTTTGTTTGGTTGGTTTTTTTGTGTGTATTGCTGAAGAAGAGCTCATTTTCTTGGATGTTTTCCTAATTCAGAATTATTCTTAATTTATTTATGAATCATAATGAGAAACTCATTTATAATATTACTTTTCTTGAAACTGAGATATTTATGACACAGGTTGGCTTGCTGGAATTTCCCACTTTTGCTTGGAAGTATCTCTCTCCTTTAATGAGATATTTTGTCACACCCCCCCCCCCCCCGCCCTTTTTTTATTTTTGTGGGCTCTAATTTCAAGAAATGGAAATCACCAGAGAATTTTGTAAATTATTTATTTGAATCAAATTATTTTGACTCCTCTCCATTTCTAAATGCTTATCTTTCCTACACATATATACCTTTTTTTTTCTTAAAGATCAATATGTGGAAATCCAGCATGGGTTCATTTTCATTCATAGAATATACATCCATCGTTAACCAGCCAGACTGGCTCAGTGCTGCTGCTGCCACTGAAATCCAGTCCACTGAGTCCATGAGCAGAAGCGTATCCAAGCCTAACCAGCACTGGAAAGTCAACATCATAAAAGCTATCTACATATATCTACATATTTACCTCTTTATGCTCTGGTGATGGTGGTTCAACCTTCCTATCTCTTCCTAGGTAAAGCACACTGAGTTCTTCAGAGGAGAGTCCTGATGCTTTACTCCAGCTTCCTGAAGTTTTCCCTCTTTCCCCTCTTTGCCTCAGGTGATTTTCCTCCTGAAAATAATCTGCAGATTAGCAGGGTTCTCTTTTTCCTTTTTTTTTGAGGGGTGGGTAAATTGGAAAGGAAAGAAAAATAAGTTGTACATTTCATTTAAAGTGGGACTGTCTGGACAGAAGCCATAGATATGATCCTTTTGAATGTGATATTACCTAGCGATAGAGATAGGTAAAATTTCCCTAATGGCCATACAGCAATAAGGAATTAGTAATTCAGTGAGCTGTTTGGCACCTGGATCCTGAGACTATGGAAGTGAGAGTTTTTGCATAGGGATTAAAAGGGAAGCTTCATATGGGAAAAACTGAGACAAGAAAATGACATTTTAAAAGGCTCCAAGTGGTCAATTTACCCTCCTTCTAAACATTCCTAATTGGTTCAAAATTTGTTAACAGTGGCAACTGCGGTCAAGTTATGCCACCTCGTGCCAGAGACAGTCTTCTACCATGCATTTATCTTCTAGTATATGTGCACCCTAATATCATAGAATCATAGAATGGCTTGGGTTGGAAGGGACCTCAAGGATCAACCCTAACCCCCTGCCAAAGGCATGGCTGCCAACCACCAGATCTAGTACAAGGTCTGGCTGCCCAGAACCCTATCCAACTTGGCCTTGAACATGCCCAGGGAGTTTTGATCTGGGAGCAAAACAAGCAAATTTATTACCTGTTTACTGTATTCTGTGTCTGAAAATGAGCTCAGTTTATCCTCATCTTCAAAACCCTCACTTGTATTCTCTTCCTCAGCAATAGGGACACAAACAAACACATTGGGATTGGTAATAAAATCATCAAGACCTGAGCATATTTCCCCATTTTTTTCAGCCCATTCAATATTGTAATTGTCTTTACAATATTTTCTTTCTTTTCCCAAACCCAGTGGGTTCTGGGCAGTCAATTTGTTTTTCTTCTTCTGTGCTTTCTTTAAATGCTTGAGCTTTCCACAACAGGCGTCCCGCATAACACTCTTCACAAAGTGCAGTCCCTTATGAATCCGAGCAAAGGCAATCCGAAGATTGTTCATCTCTCCATCATCTTCTGCTGTTTGGAGACAGTCAGTACTGAAGGAATTCAGCAGCAACGCAATGAAGAGGTTGAGTACCTAAAAAGTCATTGAAATAATGATAGAATAAAAAGTCTGGAAAATTGCATTCAGAAATCTAAATTCTAATGCAGAAGACAAATGCTACAAAAGCTCGGTATTACTGATCAAATGAAACCAAGGCAAAAATGAAATGGCTGTAGAATCACAGAATGGTTTGGGTTGGAAGAGACCTTTAAGAACATCTAGTACCAACCCCCAGGCTATAGGCAGGGCAACCTCTCACTAGACCAGGTTGCTCACAGCCCCATCCAGCTTGTCACCTCGAACGTTTCCAGGGAGGGACATTCACCACCTCACTGGGCAACCTGTTCTATGACCAACCAGGTTAAAGTTGATGAATTAAATTTCCCTCTCAGAAAGCTCAATGTTCCCATACAGCTCTTCCCTCTCAAAGTTACTTAAAATCATGTGTATTTATTTGGTCAAAACAGCTTTCAAACATTACAGTAGTAACAAATGCTGTGGTCACTACCAATCAGTTTAATGACAGCTCTCCTCTTCAAACAAGAATTTAATCAGTCCTCTGTGGAAGTTTCCCAGCTGGGATGTAAAATCAGATTCAGGCACAGCAACATTGTTAAGCGTACAACATTGCTGCAAAAAAAATCAAAATCAAGAGAGGCTCTAAGTGAGGTTTTCTCCCTGTTTTTGAGTGAGTTTGTTGTTGTTGTTGTTGTTTTCCCCATTTATTTATTTAAATGCAATGGGAGAATGGAACAGAATTATTCATAAGTCTTCTGATCCCATTTGGAGTGGGATTTACACTGCTCAATTTTTCTCCTTTCAGAACTGGGCAAATAACACCTGGATCCACAGCAGGATCTTCATGGAAGTGACTGGCATAAGCTGTGGTTCTTGCTATGTGAACAGACTTCCAGAGAATTCATCTACAGAGGTGATTAAAGAAAATCCCAATTTCAGTGATACGAGTGTAGATTCTGTCATTGCTGATAAGGATCTTGGAGAACTTGAAAATTTGAAAAAAAGGGAAGCATCTCAATGGCAAAAGGTAAAGCAGGCTTTTACAGACTAACAGACACAGGTAACTGTTCTAAACATGCTTTGGGGATCTACTATTTATTGATGAAAAGGCAATTAAGTTGACTCTAGCATCGACAGGATGAAGAGAAGAAAATATTGGAAAACTCACCACTAAATTTCCTATTACCATGACCAGCAGAAAGACAAGAAGGCACAGTGGTTTTTCAGCTACCACCATGCAGTCCCACATGGTCTCAATCCATTCTCCGCACAGAATTCGGAAAACAACAAGGAATGAATGGAAGAAGTCCATCATGTGCCAGCGTATTTCACCATTTTTTTTAATTTTTTCACCGTAGATCCTATAGCTTCCCCCAAAAAGCTGCACCCCGACTATAGCAAAAATGAAAACGATGATTGCCAGGACGAGGGTCAGGTTACTCAGCGCACCCAAGGAGTTACCAATGATTTTAATGAGGGTGTTTAAGGTTGGCCAGGACTTTGCTAGTTTGAAGACCCTCAGCTGTGTGAAAACATAAAAAGTTGTGTTAGACATCAGCAGAGATAACCCACCTTTCTGCTGTTCAAACCTGTCAAAACCATTTTATAGACACTGTCCAGCAGTATAATGTTTGTGGCACTTTGACACTAACACTTTTCAGGTATCTTCCCAAGAACTGAACAGCATTGCAGAGATAAACCAACAAACTTCTTGAGGGCCTGGCTACCCTTAGTTCTGGGAACTGCTTGGTCTACACAGGCAGGAATTTGTACAGCACGTTTGACGTAGGTTATGGTGCCCAATTTACATGTAACACCAATGACCAAAGCTAAGAGACCAGCCACTGTATTACAAAAAAAGATCTTTCTGCTGCACAACCCCAGTCAGCTTATAGTACACAGTACAAATGTCTTACTGTCAATGTATGGCTATTTTTAAGTATTCTTCTTTCCATATTTCTATCAAGACAATTTTTTGTAAGACTATTTGGGCTAGTAGTTCATTTTCTTACTTTGGTTTTATAACACCTGTATTCTGGAATACTTTTTTTTCTGAATAATACTTACTACATTAAATGGAAATATATATGGCATTAAACTTCAACTCTAACATTATAAATTTAACACTACGTTTCTTATTCCCGCTGCTGAGAAAATAATTTCCTGCATCCTAACTACAAACAACAGAAGTATTCTCTATTATATTTTCAACATAATTTTAAATATAATGATGTATATGTAAGGCTTACCAGTCTGAAGGACCGTAAAACTGATAGGGTTCCTCCTTTTCGGCTTTCCTTTTTGCCTTTCTGTCTGGATAAAGTCAACTCAATTAAACTCAATGTGACAATTATGCTGTCAAAAATATTCCAGGGCTGCTGAAAATAATAGTAGGGATCTAGAGCAATGATTTTTAAGACCATTTCTGCAGTGAAGATTCCTGTAAAGATCTGTAATCAAGAAACAGTAGCATCAGCCTAAAAGTTACCATTAATTAATCTTATCTTTAGAATACGTTTCCACCAGTACGGTAACATTCACAGACGCATCAATAAACCCAATTTTTATGAACTTCTAATGTACTTTCTGTTAAAATGGAGGAGTTGTTTTCTGCTTTCTCAGAAGTGCATTAGAACTGCATCAATAAAATCTTGGAATCGTCTGTATTAGAAATGTACACTTCATAAATACAGAGTTTGCTAACCTTTGATTTTTACAGCTACTCTTTGTGTCTCAAGTGAAAACACTCATCAATCAGTTTTTGGTATAAAAGGTCACGTGGTTGAAAATTCACTTACCAAGTTGCCCACTTTAAGCATTAATTTAAAATTTTGTGTCATATTATTGTGTTCCAATGCCATAAACAAAGTATTCAACACAATGCAAAGCGTTATGGTGAGGTCAATGAAGGGATCCTTTATGAAAGCAGCCACTTTTTTCTTGATTCTCAACCAAAGTGGACAACAGTTCCAAATTAGATACTTCAAAGCGAAATCTTTCAGGAATCTTGGGCATTTCTGTTGGGATTCTTCAAGTTCTAAAAACAAAACAAAACTCCATTACAGTTAAATAATTGTTGCTAAGCAAGATGGTGAAAAAAAATAAGAAAAAAAATCCGTCAAGTACTCAAAAGACGAGAGAATAAAAAAGGAACCTCAAAATTCAGATAGAGCCCCAAAGCTTCTCTGCTCATGTAGTCCCTACATCAGCTAATAAGTCCAAGGGTAATGTAGCAGTTAAGACACATTTTCCTAATATCCAACGTGGATATTAGGAAAAACTTCACAGTAAGAGTGGTTGGGCACTGGAGAAGGCTGTGTGGGGAGGTGGTGGAGTCACTGCACCTGGAGGTACTCATGAACCATGGAGATGTGGCTCTGAGGGACGTGGTGAATGGGCATGGTGGGGATGGGTTGGTGATTGGACTAGGTGATCTTAGAGGTCTTTTCCAGTCTATTCGATAATTCCTATATATATATTTTATAATATAATTTCATCTGGTCCTTATGAAAATGTGTAGGACACTGACTGTGTCACTGCTAACATCTTTGCCTCCATCGACTCTCAAGGGAGTAAACAGCAGCTCCAAATGTTTGGATTATAGATGAGACAAAACCAAACCACTGCACCTCAAGCTTCACCTTAGGCCAGTTCCATTGGAAAATTCATGCCTATCTTTTCTAAGCTGATGCAAGCAACAACACACCTCCATTTTCCATACGTAAAATATGGAAAGAAAGCTGTTCTGGTGTTATCATTTACAGGTTCTTGGTCAAATATGAATCTCCTTTCTTTTTTTGAATATTTGTGAGTGCTCCATAACACTTTTATGCCCTGCTGAAGTCTTGTGCAAATTCATAGACAAACTAGAACGTAATGATCATTCCTACCATGCTTGTATTGAGCTTTAAGTAAACTGATCTTCAAGGATGTGAAAATTCCCCAAAAGTCTGCTAATTTAGAACTGATTTTAATCCTTTTCTTCTTTGGACCTGTCCTTATTTCTCCCCACAGTTTAGATTTAATTTCTTCTCCAGATTCAAGTTTCAGATTCCACCCCACGTTACTTACCCCAGTGTGATCATCCTGTCTTAACTCCAAGTTTAACTCTTTTTTTTTTCCCTAATCAAATGCCTTCCTTAATCATGTGGTACAGATCTAGAACAGCATTCAGATCCCAGCAAAGACAGTCTCCTTGCTTCCTATTCCAATGCTCATTCTCAGGTTAATCCGTGGCCAGATGAACAGGGACCCAAAAGCAATGGATCCAGTTACATAGAGATTCTGTTTCCATCCCAATACACTACTGAATATCTGCATTTTAAATTTGAAAGCAAGGCTTCAGACGATGTGTTCCAACTATGATTTTCCCCAGGAGCAATGTAAAGAAATTTAAGAAAAGGGATCTCCCTGACACAGCACTGCCAGCCTTGCTATAGCTCACACTTGTTCTCCAAGAATCAGAGATAAAGCTCCACATCAAGGACACAAAAATACATATTTCACTCTCACTCTTGTCCAGAAAACAATGGAAATTTAGGTTGATTTTTTTTTTTTTTTCCAGAAAGATATGAAACGAAACTACCAGCCAGCAAAACAACAGTCAGTTATGTAGCCCTCAAAAATTCACATAGAATGGTATGTTAAGTGCTCAGCCTCCAGGAATTGCCACAATTAATTCTGCTTGTGTAATCTTAATGATTGAGCCTGAATGCATATTTGTGGTGGAGTAGCAGCCACAGGACCAAGAGGAGAAGCCACTGCCCCAGACCTGCTTCTCATGCCCCAGAGAAATTCCTCCCAGCCATCACCACTCCAACCTCTTCCTCAGTCCTATGAAATGTGATATGAAAGGCAAAGGATAAGTTCTAGTACATGATGAATGTGCTATAATGCAGTCTTTTTAATTACAAAAAAAAAAAAAAAGAAAAAAGCATAATTAGTCATGTAATTCCTAACTACACATCTATAAATCTCTGTTAACTTTTAAGAAATGTATTGATATTTTGGTCTTTTACCCTAGCATTACCTCAGGGTTGAAATAAGCATAATGAGGAGCCACTTACCCTCTAAGACACTGGTAATTATGCTGACTGCACTTGCTGCCCTTTGTCTCTGAAGTGTCTCATTAAAGTACTCCACTGATAGCTGAGGATGTAAATGCATCATTCTGCTCTCATCATTCACAGCTGGCTGCTTAAAGAAGTAAACACAATTAGGGAGATACCACAGGAATAAAATGAAGTAGGATGCAATGATGGGTAACTATGAAAGTTAATAGGAATGATGACACGCAGCCAAATAAATGTACCTGTCTACAAGATGTAATAGTGTTCACAACAAAGGTCCTACACATCAGTGATAATGCTACTGTAAATGGATCCCTCAAGCATGTAACAGCAACAGGGCAAATACAAAGCTTGCAAATAGGCATGAGGGCAAATAGACCCAACAGTCTTCCAGAGACTAATGGAAACGGAGAGAGAGGAGTGGTAAAATAGCAATAGCACATCTCTACCCATTTGCAGAGGGGACTTATAGAAAAAGCTATAGATGCTAAAGGTGCTGTATAGGAGAAGGACCTAAAGGTGCTGCTTAAAACAATCATCCTGGACAGGGCAAAGGATAAAAAGACTTTCTGGTGGGTTACAATGCCAGCACTAGTAAACCAGCTAAAAAAGAAAAACATATGAAGAAACCATAATATGAAGTGGCCACTGCCACTTCACCGCCCAGGGAGGTGGTGGAATCACCAACCATGGGAGTGTTCAAGACACGTTTGGATGTTGCGTTGAGGGGTATGATTTAGCTGGGAAGTATTGGTAATGGTTGGACTGGATGATCTTCTAGGTCTTTTCCAACCTCGATAATTCTGTGATTCTGTGCAGTATATACTTAAAATAGTATTTTTCCTTACCTGATCACCCTTCCCCAGATCTTCCATTACTGGTGGAAGCATTACCCCTTCAGAAGGGGCTGTATCTAAGCCATGCACCTTGCCATTCCCTCCTCCCATCACCAAAATCATGCCATTGCAGTCATCCGCGTTGGCCCGCTTGCTGCTCTGCATGCAGCTTGGAGTGGCGGGGTGGGAGCCATGGTTCTTCTGGCTTGGCACGCTGGAGCGTCTTCCCACCTGTGGTACTGACATTGACCTGCCCTGGATCTTGTTCTCCCCTATGCTGTGGGCTTCCTCATCAGCGGAATCTGCTTTGGAGTCAACTTCTAAAGCAGGTATTTGGAAATTGAATACGCTGCCGTGGCTAAGCCTGCGTTTCACCTGATTGGCGTTGGGACCATACAGCAAGCCAAGGAGGGACTGAAAGACCAAAGAAATAAACAAAGGGAGAACAGCAGAATATCATAGAGAAGATTTGGGGAGCTGATTAAAGTTTAGAGTTTCATAACATTTCTTATCAACCATAGCAAGTCTAAAACTCTTATTTCTTTTAGATTATTCAGGAAGGATTTTGTTTAGGTTTTAAAAGGCAGATAATAAAATACTGCTGGCTTTATCAGCTATTTTTATGATAAGCATTATATTCGGATTTTAAATTAGAATTTTTAAAAAGAAAATGATGGTACTGGAGTTAAATTCTGATATTCATCCACTTCTATTTCTTGGTGCAATAGAAAACGTATTTTAACTGCTGTTACAACTTTACTTTGAAAAGAAAAGCTATAAGCAAAGAGTGGAAGAAAAGTTTACATATAATTCCGCCTTATCTCATAAGGTTGTTTATTTTAAAAGCTAAAGAGCGATCGGTGTTTGCAACAGGATTTACTTTGTGCTTTCAAGCAATTTACATTAGTATTAAATTTGTAAAAGCTGTAAGGATCTCAGATTCAGACAATAGATTACCAACTTTCGTTGACTGTCTGTGAGCTGTGACTTGGGAAACTGTTCTTCTTCATACTCTTCTATCCCCAAAGACTTATTTCTCTTTCTCCTATTGCTTCTTTCTTTGATTTCTTTGGCAGACAAAGGAGAGCCTTCAAAGGAGCTAATTGACAGGATATCAATCCCTTTCGCAGCCAATGACTAAAATTAAAACAAAAACACAGGTGGCATTTTTGCTGGGTACTTACAAAATAAGCAGCAAGAAAACACTTCTGTGCTCTATATTATTTTTTCTTAACAATCTGCGTTTCACAAAAGTTGGTAAAAATCTTCCAATATGTGATAACAGTAAAAGAAAGGGGAGAGAATTTCTGCAACATATGGAGCACTGAACAATTTGCTATTTGCAGTATGTTACATGATCGTGTGTATTGCGCCTGCCAGGGGCAAAATAATCACACTAAAGCTCCTATTCCTCCATATGGCATAATTACTTACAATAAAAATACTCAGCTTGAAAGTAATGCTGTAGAATATATATTTATTTCTCCAAATAAACACTCGAACAGTATTAAAATTCAGTCTTGCCACTGGGTATCCACAGGACTGTAGTCACGCTGTGGCTCACTTACTTTCCCATACTGAATTTAGGATTTGAATGTTTTCAAAATGCAGAGGAATATTTCATTCCAGAAGCTTCTAAACTATGTATGTTACAAGTGACTTTTCACTCGAGTACAGTGGGCTCTGTCTCAGATGTTAATGCACTTCAACACCTGAATTAATCTATATTCCTCTGCTCAGCAATCCACAACGACGAAGCAGATGATGACCATGTATTACTTCGGAAGCTGATACTTTATGGAATTTTATATTTTCCAGTTTTTAAAATTTCTTAAAACAGATTTTAAAGATCATTATCCACAGAAAAGGTCATTGTTGGAAAAATATGGAAAAAAAAACAACCACAGCAGAACACGGAATTTCTTCTGTATCTCTAAGAATCTCACTGCTTTTAAGAACATTTCCCTTCCCACAGACAACTATCATATATGGCTGTATACAGAGAATGAGGCGTTTTCTTATGTGTCTAGTAACACAGCACGGAGATTAAACTTTGCAAGGATATAATTTATGTACCTCCTGCTCTTTCTGTAATAATTCCATGGCTTCCCGAAATTTCCTTTCTTTTGCCTCTGTCTCAGCAATGGTGGCCTTGTTCTGGTCTTCGTATGCCATTGTTACTACAGCCAGAATCAAATTGACTAGATAAAATGAGCCCAGAAAGATGACCAGCATGAAGAAGAGTATATACACCTTCCCAGAAGCTCTGAGGGTCTGTAAGCACAACACCCCAGGGATAAAAATTACCATATTTAATACCAAGTAGGTTTTCAACATGTCTCTGAAATTCTTTAGAGGCACTCGGATTTCTAGGCAAAATGCTTTAGGAAGATTAAAGAGAAATGTACCTCCCTCAGCCCTTTCTCCCCCATCTTTATAATGCCATCGCATATGAACCCATGATCACATAACACACCCCATGAGGATGGCTGAGGAGTCACTGTTGCATTTTGAAGGACAATAGAGAACCCTTTTAGCACTTTTCGAAGGCTATAAGACAGCAGTGTAATAGGACTATTGCTTGGAAGCACTTGAATATCCCTTTTTAGGGAGTCAAGGGGGGACCACAGCCTGCTGGAATGGAGAAGGGAGGATGAGGGCACAATGACTTGTGGCAACTTCTTTTATTTGAGGTTTCCCCGCTAACCATTTTCTGCTTCAGATATTGCTGTCTGGACGATTGGTTCTGAGTAAAACACAAAGCTGGTACCTGCTGATACAGACGTTCCCAGTAGTCCTGGGTCATCAAGCGGAATAAAGAGAGAAAAGACCAGCCAAATGTATCAAAACTGGTGAAACCGTAATCAGGATTTGGCCCAATTTTCTTGCATGTGTATTCTGGAGGACAGGTCCTAAAGGCGATAGTAAGAAGTGCAGTTCTTTTAACTGAAGGTTTTGGAGAAACACTTCAGCTCATATGAGAGTTTGGATTATTTATTTAGCTGTGCTTTTCATTATACTGAAAGCCAAACTTCTACTCCAGACAGTCATTGGCTGGAAATTAGAGAAGGAAAAAAACAGCACCTATAATTCAGCAACAGAGAAAGAGAGGCTGGAAAAAACTGCTAACACAGACCAACCCTTTCATCACCATTCCCATGACACCCTCATACATCCATGGGGAAGAGAAAGATAGCCTTTCTGGAAGGAATTGAGACCTGAATAAGACAACTGCAGGTTCACACTTCATTCTCAACACAAGTTAAATTATCTGACCCCTGCTGTAATTTACTGAGTTCTGCAGTCAAGGCAAGCCAGGAATCTCTACTTCATTTTCATTTCTTATGACAGAGAAGCACTGAGGCAGAGAAAAGTTCCAAACAAGAAATATTCTGAAGTACATTTACCCAGCGCCAGGACCACATAGCAAGATATCCGAGGTGCCCGGCTTAATGGCAAAGTGTTCTATAAACAAAAGAAAGAGAGAAGAAATGTAAAACCAATACATTTTCTAGTCTGCATCCTCTGCACTTGAATAGAAGTGGTGGTAATACCAGTGAGCTGTAAGCATACGTGCACACACATGCAAATCACTTCAAACAAATACAGAAAGAACACTGAAGGAAAAGAGATGGGTTTCCCCACACTCACAGCAATTGTTCCCTTTTGCAAGATGTCCTTTCCTCACTTGTACACAGGCTTCTCTATATGCGCACATTTCAGACTGAGGGAATCCCTTAAAACAGAAAGCTTCTATAATATTATCTCTTTGACCCATCTATGGAAGCCAATGAAGAACTGGAGGGCGCGGGCTCAAGAATAGCTTCACATTTGGCAACTGTTACCATATTCTCTTGCCCCTGTCAATTGGCTCTCTAAGACAGAATTTGCACATTCTGGGGGATAACATAGACCATTTCTGCTTCCAAGCAATAGGAAATCCTGCTTGGAGGAGGAAGAAGGTGTCTCTGGCTATACAGATAAAAACCATGCCCCATCACTACTCTGTGCAGCTGGAAAACAGGTTCTAACCCCGCTCAGCCTAGAAATACTGATTTGTCCATCAGGATGCTGAAGCTATGCTCTTTTCAATCTCTTCTGTTTCTCATTGCATGAGTTACTCTGATGCCTGAGATAACAGCAGACTGAAATGAATAGCTTCAATGCTAAGGGGTAATTAGTGCTGCTTAGATGTGGGTTTATTATCCCAGATGTAAGGGATATCTCATCTCTTCCTGATGCTTCTCAAATCTCAGCTGGACTCATCAGATAAGTCAGTGTGATTCAGAACCAGCACAGGAATCCTTAATATCTGTTCTACTGTACCATGTAAATACACCGTGCAGGCTACTTTCTGCCCACGTTTTTTTTGGCTCTGCTTCTGCCAACTGACAATAGTTTATCAGTTGATTCAGTGACTGAGATTTGGAAGATTATAGTAATATGTAGTGTTCATGTTGGAGGTGGGAACTTCACATTAGGACAGGACCAAAACAGCCTGTGGAAAATAAGTCAAAAAGTCATTTAATTGAAAACTGGCCTTACAGTATGGCAAGTCATAAATCCTGTAGGAATGCTGCCATTAAACCTGCCCGGCACCTCCTGTTTTTTTTGTCATCATTGCAAATGACCCTGCATGAAAGGTGGAAAGGGTAGGATGGGAATAAGACAAAGTTTGAGAAGCAACATAGACTTTGAATCTCTTGAGGCCTGCCTTCTCTGGGCCTTTAACACTGCAAATGTTCTGTCTTTTAATAACCTGCTGCACACTTCTGTCACCAGCTCCAGTCAAGTCATACATTAAAGACATATATTTTATATATATATATACAATAGATATATATATCTCTTACAGATAAAATACATACCTGATATAAGGTATATATGCTATGAAGAAGAAAGTAATTTTGACTTTTAAAGAAATTCCTCTATTTCAAGCTGAAGGCTACACAACTGAGCAGCACAATGAAGATGCTAGAACTCTTCAAGATGTAGGGAAAGATGAACTTTGGGGAATTACATCAGAGAATTACCTCGTGTTTCATTTGTTGTTCTCAAAAACATAACTTGAAAAATTAGGAGTTTATAACAAAGGGAAGGGGAACATTCCTGGATGGCTGCAAGCTGCTATGGCAGTGTGAAGGGCATTATCAGGTAGCTGCTCATCCAGATATTCAGCTTCATATACAACAGTGCATGTTGTATACGCACATGTACACGCAGGTCATTACCTTGCCAAATACAGAAAGAATTAAGAACATCACCTGCATAATTAGCAAACGTTGCAAAGGATTCCCATGTTTTGTTATGTAAAAAATCTCTGACACTGGAATCTGTATAATTCTTCATGCACTTGTATCTCAGATTGCCCTTGAAAAGCTGGAGGCCTATGAGGGCGAAGACACTCAGGCAGAAAACGGTCAGGATCATCACATTGGCAAGTTTCTTTACAGACTGGATTAGTGCACCTACAATGACCTTTAGTCCTAGGGAGACAATATACAATGGGAAAAACACGATGAAAAACTGAGAGCAATACAAGAACAGGGTTTTTTTGTTTGTTTGTTTGGTTTTTTTGCATTTGATTGACCCAGATGTTCCATTATTCCCTTTAAGTTATCTAGGCAAGGATGAAGAACTGGGGATAGTCTGGCATGTTTTATTTTTTACATACAGAAAGAGTAACAATCACAGTCCAAACACTGAGAATCCATAATCAATCCACATGCAATAATGAATGTGATCAAAAAGACCAGAAAGACAACACGGGGGCAACACACTGGTTCTGGGTTTGTATTTGGTCACGAGAAAACAACCACTAACTTTATAACTAAGAGAAGAGTGGGAGAAAAACAACATAAAAGCTTTCTTCCAAGCATGCTGAAAGATGATTAATAGTAAAGCCTGTTCTGTTGCCAGAGGTGTTTCTGTTGAACCATCACACATAGACTAGCCAGAAGAACACTGTAAAATCAACATAATTACACGTTATCAAAATCATTACTATATAATAAAAGAAAATTAACCACAGTATTGTTTATATTGCTAGATTTATTCTGCTTGGGCCAGCTGGACTGGGAAAATATTTGTGCCTATCAATTCAGCTGCAATCAGTGAAAGATATACAAAGAAAATAAAAGGAAGGAAGGAAGGAAAGGATGAAGGAAGAGAGGAAGGAGGGAAGGGAAGGAAGGAATGAGAAGGAAGGAAAACCCAACATTTTGATTGGAGTAAAGAATCAGCTGTAAATCACATAGGATTTCATACCTGGGACTACTGAAATGGTTTTTAAGGCTCTCAAAACCCTGAACGTCCGAAGGACTGACACGCTCCCCAGGTTGCTGAATGCTCCCACAAACCTGTAGAGTCAGGGCACTTTGATTAGATTAAACCAAACAGTTATTTTAGTGTTCATTTTTAACTTTTAATCATCCCGAGTGTGTTTTGAATGTCAATAAACAGCATACCAAGAGTTCTTTTTGAGATTCATACAATAGAAAGCCTTTTCTGGATTATTTGAATTTACTTATAAAGGTTTCTCTTTACCTGTGTAAAGCTAATTTTTTGTCAGTATCTTAAAATATTATGTACTTAAAATACAAAGAAAAATATCACTCAAAGTTATTCAGTTCAGGCTGAACCAATTGGAATCTATCTCCCTTCCAAGGCTGCTTGTAATCACTATGAAAACTTAATAATTATCACAAACTAAAGCTTGGAACTGTGAATTTTGAATGGTCTCAAATGTAATCCACTGTGCTGGTGTCCATACGTAGTGCATTGTTTTCAAATGCACACCCTCATTCTCAATAGGAACTCACATTGGACAGCACAGCTATTACACTGAAATGCATTCATTCATGTAAAAGGGCCACAAAGTGGTACGAGATGGGACTGAAGAGATTAGCTGTATCTTGCTCCATTCCCTTTTTGAAAGATGAATGCATTGTAGGTGAACAGAGAGTGATAAAACAAGGGAAGAGTCAATGGTTATTGACTCTAGGTGACCATCTGTAGTAGATAGTTTCAGATTTACCTTTTTTTTTTTCTCATTTTACTTTTCGTACTGCAGACTGCCTTTGACAACCCAGCAATGAAATCTCTAAATACAGAGCAGAAGCACAGGTAGCCTGTATTTCATTTGTTCCCACTTACGCCATAACGATCACACTGAAATCCAACCAGTTCCAGGGATCTCGAAGGAAAGTGAATTCATTTAGACAGAAGCCTCTTGCCAATATTTTTATCAATGATTCAAAAGTGTAAATGCCAGTGAAAGTAAATCTAAGTACCGAAGGAAAACAGCAACATTAGTAATTACTGTAAGCGGATAAGAGACGCAGACAAACTATTTACCGTCTAGGACAACAAATCAAGGGAATGTCATGGAGAAATGATGGGAAAACTCTTACTGATTTCAGGGTCCTTATAAGTAGTTTGAGACAGTAGTTGACAACCATCCTGCTATGGCTGCTAACATACATGCCTTTTTTTTTTTTCTTTTTATCCTCTTTATTTTTTGGCATTCAGTAATTTCCTTCAGACTCTTCTATGCGAGTCTCCAGAACCTGAGTAACACAGGACTTCCTGCTACTTGCTAAAATAAGGATCAAAATTCATGCCTCGTTCTGGTTTCAAGTAGCCAAGTGAATGTAGGATATTCAGTGTATTATTTACTTGAGGTACACTGCATCCATTTCTATACAGATGGTTAAAAAGCTTACAGAAATGCAAAGCTGAGGATTTTCAATTTAAGACAGCAATTATTCTTATTAATGGAAAATTATCAGTAAAAGCTCTTCTGGACTTATTGAGCGCACTTATCATTTCAACAAGGTAGAGATCTCCCTAAGGAATTCAAAAGGCATTCATTTGGTACTCAGTAAATGCAGTAGGAAATTATACGTACGTAGTGCTTCCCTCTTCATTTGGAAAGAATTATTCCAAAATTATCATTGAAATACATTTGAACAGCAGTTTTGATGCCAACAGCAAGTATAACTCTTCTCTAAACTATAGTGCTCTCATAAGCAGGGAAGTGCCCTCTGGAGATATATGAATTAATGCCACGCAGATTCTTGTTCCTGCTTGCCTAAGAGTTTGCCACTCCCAGCTGTTTCAGCATCAGAAATCACAAAACAGATTTTATAACTGTTTGTAAATTAATTAATTTGGAATCTTTTCCTTTATGTTGCGTTAGCACTAAAGGAGTTCATATTCTAACATTTTTATAGTTTTAATTATAAAGATATTTTTATTATTTCTAATATTTTTATGAAACGCAAGTAGAATCACAGAATCACAGAGAATAACTACCAAATAACTTCAGAAAGTGAGATAATGAACTGGAGTGGTAGGACAGATATAACAGTAGCTCAACAGAACTTCTAAAGAATATAATCTACGCTAACATTCTCCCGTAACCCCATAATTATTGTGGTTACTAAGTCCAGTAATAAAAATACTGCCTCAAACCAAAACCTTATGAAGCCCTAACGCAAGCAATAGTTTTCCAAACCCCTCATAAGCTACCTTGTATGAATGATAGAGAGTAGGTTAAATAGTCAATTAGGGCTACAGAACCGAAATACGTACACACCCACAGATACTTACTCAACATATTTGTTCCATGATGGAGATGAACTCCTAGAGGACTCATTCTGAGCCATGAACACACAATTAGTTATAATTGTGCATATTATAAACCAAGTGAATAATGTAAGTCATGGGAGTGAAGGCAAAGAATACGACAGCAAATTAGAAACAGTTACATATCCCACAGTTTATGAAGTTGATATTTTTAATACTTTCTAAAGCACACCTAAGGACTGCAAGCACACATATTTACTGATTCTGAGTCACATTAGATGACAACACACTGCCATAATTATTTATGCCATCTTGATTGCTGTACAGGCTCTAGGCATTGCAGACCTGGTAAAATGATCCCTAACCACTGAGACGGAGTGAGAGGAAGGATGCCTTTTTAATTTAATTTTACAGCAAAAAAAGAAAAAAAAAAAGAAAAAAAAAAGGTTAAATACAGACCGTCTGACTGGCCCAAGGTCTCAGCAGCAACCAGGATATATCTGAGAACTGAACCCACTTGGTGTCACGTAATTTCAGTTTACCTTGCACAAGGAAGGTCATGTGAATAAAACTTATTTTGCTGTTCTCTTCTACCTCTTCTTTCCTTTTTCAAAACCTATGTAATTTATGGAGTTTTAACTTCAAATAAACTGGGAGCTTGACAGTGCTGAGAGCAAAGGCTTGCAGGTGACAAGTAGAAGTTCCTGATTATTATCATCAGTGCTTACATTGCAATGGTAAAGTAGTTCTGATAGAACTCCAGTGGAAGTATATTTATTTTTAAGTGAAATGAAATGTTCATAGAAGTTGAATAACATCCAGTGTCATTCACCTCTAAACTGTGAGACCTCCATTCTCATGTATGGGCAGGGCACAGTCTGCCACAATACTTGTGGATGTCTCAAGGGACATTAAATGCCAACTCTTGGTGTTGCCCAGCTATTCTCTGGAACCTATTGACTATAAGTTCAGAAGTAGAACACAGGCTTCTAGCTGAAGTGTTGATACTTAAGATGAAGTGCCTGTCTCTGGAGTCGAACCTCATGCTTAGTGTCACACTACACCTTTGGCAACCTAGGATGGAGACGAGCATGGGAAAGACATCTACCCTTTCGATCACCAGTTCTTTCAATCCTTCCAAAAAAAGGTATTGGGTTTAACTGTAGGCACAGCCAAATGGTGCTACAAACACAGGAGATGGACCACAAGTGCTGAAACATCAATAACAGCCAACTCGTTACCCAAGGAAGCCCTCAGATGTGAGCCATCACTCCTCCAGGGATGCCCGTACCCTGCTATGACCACAACTTTGCATCAGTTTCAATGCTACGTGGAGGGGAGGTGGCTGAAAACCTAACCTCAATGCAGTAACACCACAGACTGCTCTGGCTCTGATTAATTCCCGAGTGACAGCATTTTTGCTCTGGTCTCATTTTCAAGCACCAAATTGGAAAAATACAGTAATGAGTCCCATTTTCTAAGTGTGTAATTTGGGATGTGTATTATCTTTTTATTCCAAAGGCATTCTTTCCCTACAATAGCATCCCTGTCTATTTTTACTTTCTTATATCAAAGATATGTATTTTAATCTGATTTCCAGAAGAAAAATGGTACACATAATTGTTCTATCTGTTTTCATATGTGTGCCTACCTCTGTGTTTTATTCTTAAAATAAGTCAGCAATCTGCTTCAGCACTGGAGTTGGATATAATTCTTATAGTTTGGGTAAACAGAACATGAGATAAAGAGATTAGAGACTTTACTAGTCTTCTTACTGAGAAAGTCCTCAGCATGAGATGCTGGTTTACGAGACATCAGGTAATCAACATCAGAGATCATGCTTAAAATACAAAATAAAGTAGAAAGTCAGGCTTCAAAACCCTGAGTACTCACAAAACTATTTATTACTAAATAGAACAAGAACATAAAGACAACGGTAATACCTAAAGTAAACTGTAATTAGAAGTTGAGTGGAATGAGGAAAACCTAGGGTTATTCAATGCTCTAAAGCAAAACAGGAAAGGATAACATAGATCTTTGTAACAAAAGAGTGTGAATGAAGTCAAAAAATAAAGGATATGAATGTATTGAAATTTTAATTGCTGCTCTTCGGATTGGATGGAAAGGACTGAGGATCCATAAGGCACGGGTAGCCGTGAACCGGAAGATTGTTTTCTGTTTGTTTACCACTATGAAGATCTGAAAAATAAATGTAAAGAAACGAAGTAAAACTTTCAGGAAGCTGAAGAGAACGTATTTTTTTTATTACACCTTGTTCTATGAAAGGCTTTGATGTTAACTTTTGTTTGCTTGTTTAAACGAGTAGACCGTAATATTTTGCAACACTTTTATCATAAGCTGATGAATGAGTTAATATCCATTAACTGTTAAAACGGAACAAAAATCTCAGCATGAACTTCCTTTTTTAAACCTTGATCCTTATAAGGAACACAAAATAAATGTTTCTTATGACTATTCACTTTAGGTAAATTGGACCTCTGAATCAAGCTGTGCAAATGTGGAAGAGAGTTGCAGACTTAAATGTTATTTGTCAATACGGATAGTGATCCTATATCTCTAAGACTGTAGAAATGAACTCAAAATATTTCTCAATTTCTCAAGCAATAAGCTTCATTTTTAATGGATTATTTCCCATCTCTACACTGTTTATTAAAAATCATTTTCTTCAAGCACACATGACTAGAATACAGAGCTTGAATAAGTAGGTTTAAAGGATTTGCAAGTAAATGCTTTATAATAATTTTTATACTTGGATGATCATTCATTGTTCATATTCACAGAGCACAAACGTTGAGACAGAGGAAGAGAGTTTAAAACCACGAAAATAAAGAAAATTTCCAAAATTATCATCATTTCTGGTAAATCTGAGTCAAAACCTGATTTTCTTCCTTTATCCATTTCACTTTTGATGTTTCCATTCTGACTTAAATGCTAATACAGTCCATGATATTTAATTCCTGTAAGTCAAAATTAAGTTTTGTTTTTTTCCTGAAAATTACAGCGTGTCATTCAGCTGCGCCAACTTCCCACATTATTATAACATAGGAAGGGATTATAGTTTTTCCAAAGGAGTATAAACAAGACCGTTTAATAGATTATTCACATGAACGCTTTGTAGCCACATAACAAAAATTAAGATCTAATCAATTTGGTTGGCTCTAACCTTGCGATCTTTGTAGTATGGGTCAAGGTCTTCCAGTGGTTCCCCAATGAGCTCTGGAGGAGGGTTTCCATAGAGAGCTGGCAATTTCTGGAAAGCTTTAAGATCAAGCTGAGGACGTGGTTTCTCCTTAGGTTTCTGGTCTACGGTACTTTTTTTATGATCCTTCTTAGCAGCAATTCTCTTTTCAATAGCAGCCAAGGATTCTGGAGTGAATTTACGGAAGTTGTTGGTACCAAGTAGTAGGAAGTCAGCCATTTTTCATTCTTCTCTTCCCGTCAGTGATTCTATCCAAATAGAAAATAACTGAAAATTGGTAACTGGAGAACAGTTCAGTAATGGAAGTTAAAACTCTTCCTCCATGCGTGCTGTAAACATGCAATTCTCAGCCATCATGTTGTAGAAAGAAAACACATCGATGATCAATTTTTTTCAGTGAGATGTCTGTTCAGTATTAATTTTAAATCATGTGTATCTAATTGGATGGGGGAAGACCTCTATACCTTTAAGAAGGTATTTATACCTATTAGCATAATCATTCACGTTTGGACAAACGTAAGATGCTGGCTTAATTTAGTATTTGGAAATGGGCTACTAAGAACCACTGAGTACAACATCATCAAATACACGGAAGCTACTTCTGCAGTAGAAGGAGCTGGTTTGAAAATAGCTAGTGCTGACGTAAATATTCAGATGTGTAACACATCCTTGTGGTGCTGAGGATATCAGCACAGGGACAAGCAGTGTCCAAGTGTTGGAGGAAAGGCCTGCTGCATGAAACATTGATGGGAATGTCAATACATCCTCAGGCTTCTCTGAAAAACCTTTCATTGCATAAACAGATTTGCTGCTGGATGCTCTGCAACGATATCTAGAGAAGTATCTCTTAGTGGCTTAGTGCAAAAGGTTTCTCCAGCCAATCCCTTCTAAGCTACCACTTTTTCACTCCTTCTGAAGATTACTTGGAGCAGATATTTCTCCTTTGTTTCTTTAGGATTGAAGGGATACGTGTAGATCTATGTTAACTTCCTGCACGGATTTTCATGAAGGACTTATTGCTTGTTTTACAAAGCATATCGTCAGGGGCAGTGTTACTTCATGCTTATTTGGGTCACTCAGCAAATTTTACTGGTTCCTGAAAAGGCTTTGATTACATTTCTGTGGGCTTTGGAACTGCCACAGGAGGATGAAGGAGACCTGATTTAACTTGTGACACATTGACTAACATGGACAGAAATAACATGTCTGAAAAATATCAATAAAAACTTGATGTTTTCTACCCAAATGTCAGAACAACAACAATTCAATGATACAAGATAAGCACTTAACATAGTTTCACATGAAGTTTCATCAGATATTAGAAAAAATCCATTAAACTAATTACTGCTGGAGACTCTAACATGGCAGTACAGTAAACACCTTTGGATTTCATGGCTGTATATCTAATCTAGTCATCTTATGTTTTCTTCATGAATCAAGTTGATAGAAAAAAGTAAAGTTTACGCATCTGAAATCAGAGAATCATAGAATGACTTAGGTTGGAAGGGACACTAAGGATCATCAAGTTTCAATCCCCTCACAATAAGCAGAGTTGCCAATGAATATAGATGATGAAGAAACCCATCCATTAAGAGGCTACAGAGCGGTTTGATTTTCTTTGGGATCAACTGAGAGCTTGAGGACACTGCAAAAAACCTCAAAGAAAGCCCCGGAGGTCCACATAAACTGACAGTGAAAAAAAACCTGAAAATGGTACAGACTGTGGGAGGATGCAGACCTCGTGCTAAAAGCTCTGCAAGGAGATTTCTTCAAGACTTTTTTTCATTGATTATGACCTCTGGGACCATGGCAAGTCTTTCCATCCACCTTCACTTCAACATAGCCTTCAATATTGACTACATAAGTAGCAGTCTAAGCTCATCTTCAAAAGTTTTGATTATGATCTACGCTCCCGTACCCTTCCTTTCTAACCACGATGTGGAACACCAAGTCTGAATCAAGAGGCTTTGTTTCAATGCTAATAAATAATTTTGACACCTGTCTGCTGACACCCCAACAATACAACACAATTTCAGTTCTCAGCAGATACAACGTGATTCCAGTTGTCCTCACAACTGTAGGAAACCACTGCTGCAAAAACAGCTGGAGAACTGTGACGAACTAACCACTGTGAATGCTCTTAATTCTTCCAGGCTTCCCACCTGCCTGATTTAAATAAACATAAAACAACAACAAATACAAAACTTAACCACTTTTAAAAAGCCTAAATCAAGACAAATATCTGGAAGCTGTGTGTTATAGTTCAGCAAAAACGAAAACTATACCATTCACTCCCCAACTTTCAAGACTTAGACTAGCCAAAGTAGTGTTTGTTTTGTTGATACTGACAGTAATTTAGATGCTGGTGGTGTCAGTAATGAGAGCTGTGAATGATGCATGAAATGACACAATTTCTGTGCAGTGCACGGAGGGAATACAATAATTGCTTCACACTGCATTGTGCCAAATAATCCACACATACCCAACCCTCCACACGGTACTTCCATAAAAGCATACCTGATTGCAGAAGTTCACCATTAAAATTCTGGTCTTGTTGCAGATTTCTTAAGTTTTCTCTCTTTTCTTCCATTCAATTTTCTTTCAAATCCCTGAAAATAACTTTTGATTGTCACACTGTTCTTCCCCAGGACTACTACAAGGCAGAGCAAAATCCTGACACCCAAAGTGCTGCTGGGATGGGGGCTGGAGACAGGCATGGGGACAGGTAGAGTCTGTAGAGTCTCAGCCAGAGCTGGAAATCAGGCGAGGGATTCTGTCTCCTGGTGCAGGTGGTTTTACAAATTGCTCCACAGGTGAACAACCATTAAGGAAAGGAAAATGGAGGCTTTCCTTTGCTGCTTCACACATCAGCAATAAAACTTGATGTGAACTGATAGCAGCCACAAGCTGTGGAGAGATTGAATTGAACTTTTTCTTCACAGGCAGTTGTGAGATACTCAGCCTATTCCTGAATAAAATCTAATGAATATTAAACCTGGAGTAATCTCAAAAAGCCTGTTCCAGGTTCATTCAAGTTACATTTCTAGTTTCTGTTGCTCTTGTCTTAGTATAGCATTCAGTGTACAGCTGAATTTAATTTTATGTATGAACAAAGCATGATTTATCAATTTGACCAAAGTAAAAGGTTTTAATGTAAATCTATTTTTGCTCATGAAGCAATAAAGCATTGTTTTGTTCTTTCCTCAAGAGGTATATCATCTAAGAACAGTGTGAAGTTTAAGGCCTCTTTAAAATATAGTGTTCTTATCTTTCAACAGACTGAATACCAGAGCACTCTGAATGAAATTAACATAGCTGAGGAAGAAAACCAAAGAAAGCATTGATTATTTGGCTTTTTAGATTTCAAAGGTACTTCCTATGATATGTTTTTCAAAGAGCAAACGTGTAGCTAGATAGCTTTCTGAACTAGAATTCCTTTCTTCCAAGTGTCTTTTCCAATTTAGAAATATTCATTTTGACAAGCAAGGAAACAAGATTATTATCAGGGATATTTTCTCTCCTTTTCCTGCAATCACAATCACTCCAACTCAATCCTCAGTTAATAAGTAATTGTTGGTTTCAATTATTACATTTCCTGGATTCATGAGCTGTTATGGAAAGATGTGAAAACATATTGACAATTACTGTGATCTCAATGACCAGGGTAATTAATACAATCACAACTTCCAGAATTACATTATTACACGCTTCTTTCTTCAGACTGAATGACTGCAGTTCTTACCTGTTAAAACTGCTCCTTTTACTTAAAAATGCTTTCCTAACATTCACAGAAAGTTTATCTTAAGAAACTGGAATAACAGTTGTTTGAAGACTACATGTGAAAGGCTCACCCTCTTGGAGCAACTAGAATGTTATCATTGCCTTCAGTATTGCTGCTTTCCTACTCTTCTGCATCTTATCCAGGGAAAATGACATCCAGCATGAGGAGGAACAGCTAGGGACTCTAGACAGAACCATCTATTTGTACTCCCAAGAGTTATATAAAGAGCCAAGAACATCAGTATGGACCTTGGAAAAAGATGCCAGCTGCATCTCCTGAAGTTACCACGGTAGCTTTGGGCTGTGCTGCATCTTTCTAGATCTGAATTTCCAGTATATAAGATAAAACTTTCTAGAGCTGAATAAGGACATATTTAATTAACAGCAGTTCAAGGCTTCTGTAGCCATTCTGTTCCCTATTACCCTCAGAAACTTTTATATATTTTATAAGGAGAAAGATTAAACCACACCAAATTGGAATTGTTTTAATGATCTTTTAGACATGTAAAATAACAGCTTTTGTTTATCAGCACATAACTTTTTAATCACAGAATCATTCAGGTTGGAAGGCACCTTGGGAGGTCTCCAGTCTAACCTTCTGCTCAAAGATGGGTCAGTCATGAGGGAAAGGCTTTATCCAAGGAAATCTCCAAGGACTGAGACTGCACAAGTTCCTTGAGCAACCTGTTTCTGTTCTTGGCTGTCTTAATCTATTTAGACCCCTTTTTGTCTCAGCTTATGCTCCTTGCTTCCTGCCTTCCCCCATGAACCACTGTAATAACAATGAAACAATGAAAATATTTGAAACGTTGCATTAATTTGAAAGGTAAATGAAAATAAACAACAACAACAAAGACATCTCTACATTTGTGAAGCAAATACTATTTCAACTTCATCCCATTTTGATTAGTTATTTACAACAGCCAACTGGAAACGTCCCATGTCTGAATAATGCCATCCAAGTAGATCCATTGAGGTGGCCAAGGGTAATGATAGTGTATATCCTTGCTGGTTTCCCACTTCTGCATTATCACACTTTACCTGAATCAGGTTAAATCCCAAAATATGTTTACACTCTGTAGACATGCTGGCTGAGAACTCCAGCCTGCTGAGTGTCTCAGTGTGACATCAGGCTGAAAGGAGATGGCAACAGCTGATCTAGCTACTCTATACCTTCTTTGTAATCATCAAAGCTGAGGGCACAGATAAGCTAATTAAAAGTAAACATACAGATTAGGTGAAAATCAGGCTGAAAATTCTCCTGATTTTTTTTTCTGCTGCCTATAAAATTTATTGTGAGATAAAACCCACTCTCACTCTGGAATTTCATAGTTCCAGTTCTCAGCCCTGGCAAATGAAGGTACCAAACAGTGTGGAGATGCACAAAATAATTTATAAAGATCTGATAAAGACAGTTAGTTAGCATCCACCCAGAATGCCCTTTTGGGTGAGATTTGCCTCACTTCATTGCAAATATCTCAGAATCAGACTGAAACACCTCCATCACCTCTCCAACTGCCTGCTGAGACATCTGTGTTTTGGGTGACTGAATCCTGTGGCATCAGTGCTGACTGACTGCTACTGACTACCAGAGATGTGTGAGATGAGATAAATTCTACTTCCCATCTCCTAGGCCTGCTCTTCCATTTCAACCAATGGGTAAATGCTAAACTTCCAAACATCAGTAATTCTACAGTCATTGACAGGACTGAGAAAACATCATTAGTTGCCAGCAGACTGTGAACACATAAAAAATCTAGCATTGCCTGATATTACATTGCTTCCTTAATGACTACTTACAGGACAGAACTTCTTAGCAATTAGAGAACTGTTAAGTCACATTTCCCTTTGCCTATTAAGGTTGGACTAATTTTCAACTACTTTGCTATCATAAATAATTTAAATCTCTGCAGAGATCACTTTTTGTAAGTGCTTGAGCAGTCAATTGACAAATTGTCAGATAGCCAGTTGCAAGCTCTAAGGAAGTTATGAAGCTGTGGCAGCCACAGGAATCTTGAGAGGAAAGAGTGGAAGTGCCTTTAATGACCATAGGCTAGTCCACTGCAACAAGAGTTAGGATTTATTAGATCTTATCAGCATAGTTATTAGTATATGCTCATGAACTTCACTGTTATTGGGAAACAATGCCAAGAATATAGCCCAACAATGCAACCAACCTGTAGGTCATCAAGAAGTGCAAAAGTATCCAGAAATGGCTGGAACAAGATTGTGAGTGTCAGCAATAGTAATAGCAAATCCAAACATGGTGGTGCAGTTTGAACAGTGTTATTATCAACAGGGCATTCCCCACCCAGTCATCTAGCTAAGGATAGTGGGGTAAGAGGAGGACAGAGGCTGGTGGGAAACTTCACAGCCCACCACTAGGATTCAGGACCATCTCTCCAGTCTGTGAGGAGCCTAAGGAGTGGACAAGAACACAAGAAGAACCCACAGCCCAGAACTATGCATGGCATGGCTGGAACTGTGCCATGGAGAAGTCATGTAACTTGTAAAATTGCATATGTCTGTGATTAAATTTTGCTGGTGTACAAGTCCAGTGACATGACACGCTGTCATTTGGCCTTAAGTAGTTGCATGGAGACCTGAGATAAAGATCCTTTTACTGTATTATAGTCCCATCTAGTAAGAAAAAATGACTCCTTGTTCGACACAGATGATGGGACAATAAAGCTCAGGTGTAGAGTTTCAAAAGGAAAAAAAATAAAATTAAAGAAGAGGAAGAAGAAGGAGAAGGAGGAGGAGAAGAAGGAAAAGAAGAGGAAGAGGAGAAGGAAGTTAGGACTCAGCCCTGTCCTGATTTGAATAGGAATAATCCTATCTAAAGTTGATTACTATGTGCAAGAAACCCTGAGTGATATGAAATACATCTTGATTTGGAAGTGCTGTAACAAGGAAATAGAAGGTGATGTGGAGGCAGATTTAGGAAGTGTGGCCAAAGAAGGTGAGCTTCTCATTTTTCCGGGCATGCAAAATGGGAAAGAAAAGGAGGGAAAAGAGTTTCATTCATTTCACAAAATTTGGAAGGCTGGATCCTGCAAAAGGCACGATGGAAAGGAGCATGTGCTGCAGCTGTGATTTTTAAGCAGCATATTTTCCACAGTGTTGGAGCAAAATCTCTCCGGACTTCATATATATTCAAGGTTTGCAGAAAACAGAGGGAATTCAAATTCACTTTACCCCCTAAGGAATGAGAACTAAACGCAGCTTAAAATTTACAAGTAGCTAAGAGCAACTATGCAACAAGAGCTGCAGTTTCATTCGAATGATTTTACTAAAAAGTAACTTGATTTTGCAGTGAAGCACTCAGTGGAAGTGGCTTTGAATTTAGTGAAATTACTTGACTCTGGAAGAAAAGAAAGTTAATTGAACTAAAACCACATTAATTTCAAACTTGTGTCCACAACGTGGTTTAATGCACCTGAAGTATTCAGTTCAAATGGTGTCAATGCTACAGTTTGTATCACAGAACCCCAACTGGATGAAGCTGGTAGGAGCTCTGGGTGCCTCTGGTCCCACCCTGCTCCACCAGGGCCACCCAGAGCAGAGTGCCCAGCCCCACATCCTGGTGGCTCCTGGACATTTCCAAGGAGGAGACTCCATGGCTGCTGGGTCCACTGCCCATCATTTCTTCAGAGGTACACAGAAAACCTGAAATCATGCTAACAGTGCGTTACCAGACTTAGGGCCCTAAACATCAGACTGTCAGTAGGTCAGCTCTGACCATGTTATTTACACTAGGTATGTCATTTAATAGGCAGTTCCTCACTCTTCGTGATTAACTTCACCATTTGCACTTTTCATTCCACAGAAAGAAATTGCAATTTCAAAGAGTTTTTCTGCATCATTATGGAAAATAGTCTCAGGTTAAATCGAATAACCATAAAGAAAACCAAAATGTAGTAGTACAAAATAATCAAAACTTATGAATTTGTGTTAAAGGAGCAGTACAGCACCACAGCAAGAAGCTCCAGAGCAACTAATCCTGTTGGGTCTCTCCCTGAGTTGTCGTAGTCTATCATATTTATCATCCTTACCGAATATCTTTGCATAATATACCACTTTTACTCCATCTAAATACCATCTCTAGAGATGTTGCTGTTCTCTCTGCAGTAAAATGAATGCATCTATGCCACTCCTAGAAGATAAAAGCTGTTGCAGCTCTTTCACATGCAAACCTGAAACTTTTAATCTCTTCCACGTCATCAAAGTTAAGAGTTCCTGACATTTCTGCAAGTTCGAAAAGGTGGTCCTCTCTACTGCCAACTCCCCTGCAAACAGCCAAGGATGTGTTCTCCTATCGGTCGTTTCATTCTTTATTAATTCCCCACCAAAATTCACTTATTACTGTATTTGCTCCACCAATGTATCAGGACAAGTAGCATAAGATAATATAAATTATTATTTTTTTTAAACTTAGGGTAATTATTGTTTTCTGCCTTTGTTTTGAAATAAAGGTTACAACTCAGGAACCCAAACTTTGTATATAAAAATATCCCTACCATTCTTACAGAAATAAATGTGCTCTATATTCCTATATGCCTATTCTTTATATGCCCATGCTCTGTTCTATACATTATTTTTGAGCCTAGATAACACATTTCAATAAAATAACAGGTCAAAACCATAGGGAAATTGCCCGTGCAAACATATTGCATTTCAAGTCATACATACTCCCTTCTTCTGACTTTCCATTTCTTTTATATACCATCATATGCCAAAAAAAAACAACAACCCGTAATGCTTCTACTCAAGTTCCTTAATAACAGGTGAGGGAATCCTACAGGAGACCCTAGCACAAACCACTTCCATTCTAAGACAAAAGGCAGCAAACCACAGAACTTACGTTCTTTCCTGTGTGGTGCAAGGAGTCACTTCTTTTGGTGATGGAAGAACAGAGCCCAGTTACCTCACAAGTGACTGTTGGAAATCCTCCCCATTGCTGTTATCATCTCCACTTCCCCTCTCAGCAATCCCTCGCCACTCTACAATGCTCTTTGTCAGGGTGTTATTTGTATGCGGGGGGTGCTGGGGGAGGGAAAGGAGGACGGAGCGAAGGCATCTATTTAGCCATCAGAGCAACTGATGTGATGGTACACAGTCCCATGGGAAAGGCTGTAACGTCAGTAAGCAAAGCTGGGGAGGCTCCAAGCCTGGCATTGCTTTAAGATCTTGTTCCATCCCTGGGTTTCTGACTGTCTTTCACAAGAAAGCAGATCATCAGGAGGGAGCAGAGCAAAGCAAACTGGAGGTGTGGGGGCAAATGTGCGTTTCATTCTCACAGTGACAGCTATCTGCTCTGCAATATTATTACTATTTTTTTTTTCATTAAGGCATTGGCTTTTGTATTGTATTTGAGTATTTCTGTTCTTCCTTTGGTCAAGTATTAGGAAGGTGAATAATGCAGAATATACAGTTTATACCGATGAGTTATGAGTGAAGCTGGGTAGAAGGCAGGAAAGCTGATGACAGTTCTGTCACTGCATCTATGTGTATATATGCCTACACATGTGCGTGCAGAGACAAGTAATGCTTATATCTGATTTAGATTAGCAATGTATATATTGGTATACACAGGGAGTAGGACAGGAATCTGGGAGAGTTCACACACTCCTAAAACCTGCAGCTCCTCCATGTCTGCAGACACTGCTGGATAAGATGGGAGGGACACTTCTCCAGGGCTGTGACTGCACTGCTGGGAAAATGGAACAGGGCTCATTCTTTGGCACTGCTGTTAATTGGCACGGTGCAAAAACGAGGAGAAATTTCTTCTCCAAAAGAATGGCTGGACACTGGCACAGGCTGCCCAGGGAGGTGGTGGTCACCATCCCTGGAGGCATTTGAGAACCATGGAGATGTGGCACTGAGGGATGTGGTCAGTGGGCACGGTGGGGGTGGTCTGGGGCTGGACTTGGGGATCTTAGAGGTTTTTTCCAACTTTACTGATTCTGTGATTCTGTTTTAAGGTGGAGGGAAGATGACTTATTTTCATTAAGCATTGTCTATGCAAGGATTAAATACAAGCGGAGGGCCACAAAGATGGTGAAGGGCCTGGAGCATCTCCCCTATGAGGAACGACTGAGTGAACTGGGTCTGTTTAGCCTTGAGAAAAGAAGGCTGAGAGGGGATTTGATCCAGGTTTATAAATACCTGAGGTGTGGTGGCCATAGTGGTGAAGCTGGACTCTTTTCAGTAGTGCGTGGGGACAGGACAAGGGGAAATGGGATGAAGCTAGGGCATAGGAAGTTCCGCACGAATGTGCGCAAGAACTTCTTTACGGTGAGGGTGACGGAGCACTGGAACAGGCTGCCCAGGGGGGTTGTGGAGTCTCCTTCTCTGGAGATATTCAAGACCTGCCTGGATGCCTACCTGTGCGACCTGGTGTAGGGAACCTGCTTTGGCAGGGGGGTTGGACTCGATGATCTCTGGAGGTCCCTTCCAACCCCTACAATTCTGTGATTCTGTGATTCTGTGAAGCGTCAGACACCAAAGTGACATGTCAAGGCTGATACATTCATTTCAGAGCGCATTTTTCTTTCAGAATCTGTAACATTTTACATATCCAAAATGGGATGGATCAAAGGAAAGGAAGGAAACTGACCTCTGGATGGGATATGAGACTGTGCCTCTACTTCTGAGAGTCCTTTTAAAGTGTAAGAACTCTTTTGACCCAGAAGATCTCAGTACAGATCCCTGTGTTAAATAAAATCAGGACCAATAAAGCCCCAAAAATTTGCCCCACCCATTTTTTGGCCTTGGCATCTTTGGTTGAGATGGAAGAGAAACATTCCAGGAACACAGGCTTGAAATATGCTGAGACATGCTATTTTATTTTCCATTATTGTGGGTTGGTCACTGATCTCCTTCTATCTTTGAAGTAACATTCTTTCAAATCTTTGAAGGAATGTGAGAAATTAGGATAAAAATCATGAAGGTACACCAGGTCTCTGACTTTGATGCATTGGCAGAACATCAACATTTTGGTCAGAAGTTTCTGTTTGGCTCTAAATTGAGTGAGAGTGTTGCTGTAGGATGAAATGCACGCATAACAATCAGGAAGACTACCCACAGATGAGGTTAGGAAGTCTCATGACAGACTGAAACAGGCAAAAGATGTATTAACCCACCTATTCCACAACTGTTGCTACTACCAGACTCTGAAGAAAGCTCATGTACAGCAAGTAGCATGTTCTGATCAGTCAGATGAACCTCACACTTCATAACACACATTCCATTCATATTCTCTCTTGTTCCCTGCAAGCTATTTGCTTGTACTTGGTCACATATAAAACCATCCAAAATTTGTTTTTATGCTTTTACTAAATATATATATATATATATATATAAAACCACTTTTAAAACCATCTGACATCAATTCTGAAGTACGAGCTGTTAAAACTTGGCTTAAGCAGCTGTGAAGATCCTCTTTTCTGTATAACCATCTGCACCTTGTACTCTCTTATTGAACAAACAGGCAAATAGTACATGTGACATCCTGCCTATCAGCTCTTCTCTGCTTTAGGGGAATGTTTATAGACATAGGAAGGATTTATTGTCATCTCTGGTTGAAGAAAGAAGGAACTGCCTCTCATGTTTATCTCAGGCTTTACCAAGCCCATGTGCTAAGCCTGAAGGGCAAATAAGCCTTCGGTTCTGGCCCAGACTTAACTAGAGAGGAGCTTATCTGCCAGTAATTAAAAATATTCTGGGCATTTTCAAATTGCACTTTGTTATATAGGTTGCATTCAGTGTATGTTTCTTCTGCACACTGAGTTAGCATAGCCCACTGACCGCTTATGATCAAGGAAGCATTCGACAGGTTTTGCCCTCATGGTTGGTTAGGAAAGCAAGTGACCCACATCTCCTGTTCTGGGAAGTGGCTTTGGGTCACAACTCACTAAGCAGCTTATGAAGGGCAGCAAATCAAGAAAAATGCAGAAATTATGAATGGCAGTAGCCAAACAAAACATGCATTTACTGGAAGGAGAGAGGAGTTGTTGTCTTGGTTCCACCAACAGTGACTGGGTATAACGGAAGTTTAAATCCTGAGGTTATATATAAGCTTACGAATGATAGCATCTAAATGTGAATGTCTTTGTGAGCTGAGGACTACCTGGCACCTCTGTCTGCCATGCCAGCATAACATCTCCTTTCAATGTGTGGGGATAAAATACACGTTAACTGCTGGATGAGCTGGTGCATCGTTGGCAGTTTCTTTTCCTTCCTCATCCAAAACGAGGTCCTGGTTTCACCCACTCGTCTCACAGCATGGCAGTTTGAGTCCCCTCTTCTTCATCAAGTGAAGAACCTCCAACCTCAGCAAATTCAAGCCAATCTGAGCAGGTGGAGGGGAATAAACCTTCAGGGAAAAGAAGTTGGAAAAAGGTCAGCCTTGCTAAATGAAGAGCCAAAAAGCATTCTTCATTTGTAAAGAAAACATCTGGAAGTTATCCATATATATCAAGGTGCTTAGAGGGAAAAATCAAGACGTATTTAAATGACCAAGCAATGTTTGTGCATGCTAGTGAGACTAAAATGGTTTAATTAAGTGGTCAGACATTTGATTGATGAATATGCGGAGAGATATTTGAACTTAAACATATTCACATGATGTATGTCTGCTATTAGAAGAGAGGGATATTCATTAAAATTGAAGTAGTTTAATCTACAATAAAGCTGAACCGTCAACTTAAATTGAGATTTAAATGTCTCTTCCATTTTACCCTCCACAGTGAAGCAACAACTTTAGGGTAAGGAACGGTTACTTAAAAGTAGTACAGTGGAATTTCATTTCTTTGTTCTCCTTAGCATAACCACCAGCTTCCTTCTGTGTGTTTCCTGACGATCCTGTAATTGGTACATGTGTACATGCGTATCTGTTATAACAAATTATGCTATTTTATAGCAATTTAGGAAATAATGAATGGAAGGTAGATTGTGAAAAATTATATATCAGGTGCAGCAATCGGTCAGCATCTACCCAGCTTTTTACATAGCTTTCATTGCTATGGTAACAGGGACACAATAACAACTACAATGACAGCTTTAACTGGGAGAAAGCAGATGAGTTGCAAAAGTGTAAACATTTTTGCATGTATTTCTGAAATACCACATCACTAAATGTAGGAAGGATTAATTGCTGGTCCTCTCTGAGAAGTTAGATATGATCTGGAAAAGTTAACCATAAATTCTTTTCCCATCTCACTGTCATCCTCCCTTAAGGACATGGCATAGAAGTAGTTTATCATTTGATAAAGATGTGTCAATCAGAATTGGTTCAAGTGTGCATTGCAGGGGAAAAGACACGAAACCCAAATAGAAAGTGTTAGCAACTACTGTGCCTTCATCTGGGAAATGAAAACGTCTGTGTTGTGATGCTTTCCTTCACTGCTGCTAGCAATATTGTCTGTTAAAATCCTTTGACAGCTTTCAGCCGTTCCATGTGAAATTATACAGCTATTAATAAAGTGAAGCCTCACAGATTCTGGGCAGCTTTCCTATAACTAAAATAGAACCATAGAATCTCAGAATCTTTGAGGCTGGAAAAGACCTCTAAGATCGCCAAGTCCAACCACCAACCCGTCCCACCATGCCCACTGACCATCCCTCAGTGCCACATCTAAGTAATGAATAACAGTTTCTCAGTTGCGAGTATTGTGGTTCCTAATGCTAACGGGGACTGGAAAAAAAAAAATCAATTTTGCATCTTCTGTGAACGCACTGTTTCAGTGTGATAATTTCATCTATAACAGATGTGATTTTACACAGGCAAACCAAGGATGAAATCGCCCATCTTATGCTTAATTTTTCCTATGAAGATATCACCATGATGAGATTTGTGCAGGAAAATTTTCATCTGAGACAAAGTGTTGTTGATTCGGTGCTTTCAACATAACTCTGCTATGGAGGGTAGCCTTCAAATCACACCGATGTCCAGGAGACACGCTCATCTGTACAGTGTTCCCATGAGCTCACACCACTGGAACCCTTTCAGCGCTATTTTATAACATGTCCAATGGAGACCAATAGTTTGTACTCAGGAGGAGAATCCCTCATAAATCACAGCTTGTGGACCACTCTGAAACCCAGGAAAACTGTGCTGCAGAGAGCTTTTAGTGATTTATGATGGTTTTTACTGCATAGAGATTAGAATAGCTGTTATAATATATTACATTGCTGTTTTATTTTAAAAGAATAGCTGAAGCCATTTTCTGATCCACATAACAGTGAAGTCTAAATGGTATAAAGTAGTTAATTGCCATCTTTGTCAAAATAAAGACCTAGTATAAAGGAATCTCATTTCCTTTTATCAGAGAATGAAATTAAAAGAAAAAAAAAATGCAGTGATGTAAAATTCAGCCTCTTTTGAATGGATAATTGGTATTACAGAGTAACAGGAAATTGCTTTCTTTGTAAGTATGTATTAAAATCATTGTTACATACAGTAATCTTCAGCTTTTTAAATGGTCCAATGCACATTTCAATCAGGAAAATTTGCTTATCATCTACTGAAATGGAAAACTGTGCACGGCTCTTTTCTCTTTCCTCAGTGGTCTGTCTCTAAGAGAATTAGAGTAGGGAAGTAAATCAAGTTAGAAAATGAACATTACTTGTACTGTTTCATCAAACGGCATTAAATATGTCTAGATATTTCCCTATCTCTATGCGATGTTGGATATTTACTCTTTAAGAAACTTTTCTATCCTTCACGGTTGTACTTTTTGTGATAAATGCAAAAATCCTATTATCTGATGAAAATCAGAAGCAGCTTAGAATTATATCAAGATATTATACCCTGAAGGTCCAGGCTGGTAAGAGCAATCCTCCAGGAGTAACCAATTTTGAGGATCTACACACAGAGGACAAGCAGATAAGCTAATTAATACATAATAAGATGATCGACTAAAGCATCCATTTGGCTGAGTGTGGTGATTTGGAGCCTGTATTATTCATCAGATTTGAATATGTGAAAAAAAAATCTGTTAAATACTGTTTGGAAAGACAGAGGTCTGTGATCCTTCACAGCTGTGCAAAGAACTTGTAACATCAAATCCAAACTGAGAAATCTCCAGCAGCTTTCCCTTTGTTATCTTAATAACTAAATTCTGCACGTATTACACGTTTCTTTGAGGCCTTTCTTCAGTATCTCTGCCTTTTAATTTGCAGTTTCCTGCTCGATGATGACCATGTTAGGCTCTGGTAGTCTGTGGTTGAAGAGAATTGAGCAGCACACAAATTTTTTAGTCAATTTTTATACATTTTCAGTTGATCTTTAGACTTCTGATAGAACAAGAGAGTGTGGGGACAGGAAAACTTCACAGTCAAGGCATCAGTCCACGACAACAAAGCTTTCCAACCTAGTGGCCCAAAACCACTGAAGAGCTCTAATTTAATGAGGGTTCTCCGAGGTGATATGCTATTTCCTAATTCACAAATATGGGGAAACATTTCTGTCTCTCTTCACTGTTGCTGCCACTTGAGTCAGGCTATGAGTACTGCTCTACAATAGCACCAGTTAACCTACAAGATGATGTGAGATTATATCACACAACGAGGCTTTGTGGGTGCAGAACTTCAGCTTTAGCATTTATTTCGGCAGCACAACTGCCCTCTGCTCCTCACTCCATAAGGTATGGCTGCACACTGAACCAGAGCTCTGAATATGGTGGAACCAAAACCTGTCCTTTTTATTTTGCAGTTGGATTATTGTTATATTTAGATACCCACCAGCTCAGGCTGCTCAGGGCTCCATCCAGCCTGGCCTTGAGCACCTCCAGGGATGGGCACCCACAGCTCCTGGCAGCAGTGCCAGTGCCTCAGCACCTCTGGAGTAAGGAGTTTCTTCCTAATACGTAACTGAAATCTATCTTCTTTTAGTTTAAAGCTGTTACCACTCATCCCACCACTACACTCCCTGATGAAGTCCCTCCCCATCTTTCCTGTAAGCCCCTTTAAGTACTGGAAGGCCGCAATGAGGTCTCCCTGCACTCTTCTCCAGGATGAATAAATTGAGCTCTCAGCCTGTCTTCATAGGAGAGGTTCTCTGAGTGGCCCTCTGAGCATCATCATGGACTCCTATGGGTCCTTTTTATTTACTTACTATGTTAACCACCCACGAGAAAGCTCTTTTCCCCTCCTGGACCACTGAATTTGCCATGCCAAGTATTTCATCTTTTTACTTGAAGTGCAGCATTTCCTGTGACGGTCAATTGTGCTGATTTGTGTTGAGCATGCCTAATCCAGGTGTGAAGTCTAAATCTTCTGACAGAGGACACAATTTCCTGTTCTTTGATACAGTCTGCCATTAATCTGGGATCAGCAGTAGAAATGCTCTGGCAAAGGAAGAGAGGCAGTGTACCCTAGGAGGAACATTAACCATAAGATAACTCCACGAGTATTTGCAAATTGAGAAATTATCATGTTCTTTGAGCCAAAAAGTAATTTGATGATATTAAAATAAATTAATTACCTCTTTAAATATATAGGAATGTTTTCCTTCATTAAATTCTTTTTTAAAGTTACACTTGTGGAAATTAAGATCTTCTAAATATCAGGTCTCAAGAACTTTCTTCAAAGAATAACAGGAAATGACTAATACAAATATACGGTGAAGCCATTTGGTCACTTACACAAAGGAATCTTCCTCCAGCTCTTTAATGGACTAATGCATGCTGAATTGTAATGGGGCTAATTTGCTCAACACCTACTTAAGGAGAAGACTCTGGGGTGCCTCATTTTTCCCCTCTCCTGGGCCTAACAAAGCAATATATTGCCTACATGAAAGCATCTGTGACACTTTGATAGATGCAGTGAGCTTCAGCCAATGCATAATTGGGCTTTGCTAGGAGAAGTGTCTGAAATTGCCTTTCCGAAAACACACTTTAAAGGTCTATCAAAATCAACAAACAGAATAGAAAATATCTAGGATTTGTTTCAACATTCATCTCACCCTTGTCTTTTACAGCTAAAACGAGAGCTTGGAACTTGTGGAAATGGGAAGACAAGACTGGAAGGTCAAAAGGACACTTCCTGTTTTGTTCCAAGCATCCGCGCTCTGTCAACCGCAGCTGGTTTTGTGTCAGAATCACATAAAGGCCAGAGGTAGTAATAATCTGAAACAACGTTAATGTCTCACCTGTGTGTCACCCTCACACTTCTGATGATGTGAGCTTTATTACCGTCCAGAAGGGGAAATTCAAACAATCTGTCTACCGGCAGTTGTTGTAACATTAAAAATCCACAAATGTCTTTGCACGTGTAAGTGGAAAGGTAAAATGAATGCCCTGTAAATGGAATCACGTTTACACTATTTTACAAGCCTTGTTGTTTTTGTTTACATACAAGAATACAAACAGATACCAGACATAAAACACGCACAGAACAAGATTTTTAGACTGCGATCCAATTCCCATATTTTAATAACAGCATCTTTATCTTTCAGTTTCCTGCAAAACATATGGAGAAAGTGAAAAGGAAATAAGTGTTTGTATTTCTCTATCACTGTCTTACAGCATCTCATTCAGATACAGAAACTGTATTGTTTTCTTGCAGGTTTTTTTTGGTAAGCAGAGTCATCAGGACCAGAACTGGTGTTGGGTAGGGATTTGGGGTAGGGAATTGGGTAGGGATTACTTTTTAAGGCATCAAAGGTCTGATATGTTTCACCCCTACAAGAAAAAGACTTTACAGGAACCATTACTTTGCTACATGGAAAGCATTCATTCCTGTGGGTTTGCCCCATATACACTCTTTGGCTTAAAAGCAAAGCAGAAGCCAGAAGGATAGTGCTGGTAACTTGCCTTGATTTCATCCCAAATATTCAGAGACTCTTGGACTTTATGGGAACACACAAGTGGTGTGCCTGGAACAGCAAGAATGGTAGGACAGACTTTGTTTATTAACTGGGGTGCAGATACCACGTATCACACAAATGCTGAGTATTTGGGAAGAGCAGATCTTTTAAGATTTCTGGGAATCTACTGTTCCGTGAGTTTGAAGCCAGCAAAAAACTTTCCTCTTTGCTGCGGTAGAGGACTTGGGAATTGAATTTGCATTTAGTAGCACTGGCATGGGCTAAAGGCCAGCAGCATTCTAAAGCAAGTAAATGTCTTTGCTCTTCACTGCCACAGAAAGACAGAATAAGAAAAAAAGCCTTACAGGAAGGATGGAGCACCAGTCAGTTAGGTAGAGGAGCACTGAATCAACTGCAGAAAGGCGAAGTGTATTGTGAGAAAATGGCTTAGAATCATAGAGCCACGGAGTATCCTGAGTTGGAAAGGACCCACAAGAAAAGCAGAGCTCAGTGCTGCCCCTCCACTCCTGTGGGTCATCACGAGGCCTCCCCTCACTGACCACCACTGCCCGATGTTTTATCCTCTACTACAGTTGGATGTAGTATTCAAATCCATCAGCATCACCAAAACAGGAAATACGGGGTTTGATTCACTTTATTTCTTATATATTATTCATGACATGCTATAAAACATTATGAAGTTAATTTAATTGCTCGGCAATTAAAATACCTGCTTCTGTATACATAGATAAACATATAAAATGTACAGCCTTAAATGAAGATGGCTGCTGTCACTGTCTCTGTAACCAGTAATGTGAGAAAATAACTTCTAAAATTGTGCTTTTTCTCTTTTATAATTGCCCCATCTTTAACAAAAAGAAAAGCCTTGCTCAAAATGTTTTCTTCTTTATATTCTTGCCTTTGGATAATTGTACAGTCCAATACTGTCTGACCAGATTCTTTGAGACATGTCATATGTGGGGAGTGTGGTGTTTTATACTGAATTTCGTTATTTGAAGATATTTGATGTTACATGGGATTTTTTGATTTAACAGAGTGATACGAAATACACTGAAGGCACAATACAAAGGGACTTAGCAAAACATAGCAGTTGCGATGTACAGCTCAATCATAATATCAATGTAATACCTATAGCCACTATGTAATATAGCCTCTCTTATGATACTGGGCATTCTCATTCACCAGGAAAGAACATAGAATTGTAGAATCACAGAATCAAAGAAATGCTTGAGTTGGAAGGGACCTGGAAGGCCATCTGGCCCAATTCCCCTGCAATGAACAGGGACACCCACAGCTCCATCAGGTGCTCAGAGCCCCATCCAGCCTGATCCTAAGAGTCTCCAGGGATCGGGCACCCGCCATATCTCTGGGCAACCTGTGCCAGTGCCTCACCTTCCTTATTGAAAACCACTTCTTCCTTATATCCAATCTCAGTCTCCACTCTTTTTGATTGAAAACATTTCCTCTTGTCCTATCACAACAGACCCTGCTGAAGAGTCTGTCCCCTTTGTTCTTACAGCCCCTTTAGGTACTGAAAGGCTGCTCTCAGGACTCCAGCAGCCTTCACTTCTCCAGGCTGCCCAGCCCAGCTCTCTCAGCCTGTCCTTGCAGGAGAGGTGTTCCATCCTTTAGATCATTTTTTGTGTCTCTCCTCTGGACATGCTCCATCAGGTCCACATCTCTCCAGTACTGAGGACTCCACATCTGGACGCAGTACTGTGTGGGTTGAAATCAGTTTGAGCACATCTCTTTTCTTCAAATTCTTTTGTTAGTTGCCTTTTTACACTCTGTGTTGGACTGAGCCAGATATATTCACCAACCATGCTGGTCTGGTAACTCCAGAGATACACTCTGTTAAAGAACTCATGGTGAAATATTTACACCAGCAGCTGATCCACCCAACTGACATAGAAGTCCAGCTAAAATGAAGGTAACCCTCTGCTCTCGTTTGTGTTGAGATAAAGTAGGCTTTCTTAGCAACCATTGTGATCAGTGACACTCTTCATTATTCCCTACTCTTTGAGGGCAGATTGCACTTCCCCCATCTCCTTTCAGCCTTCTTCTATGGTACAGGATTTCTGGTTGGTCACATAGGAAGAAAACATACAGGGAGGAACTAAATGTCATTCTCTAAAGGTGCCATGGTGGGTCCCACTGGTATGATTTGGACTAAAACTTACTGTTGTTTCAGTGAAAAGAGGGAGAAATTTTCTCCAAATGTTGTCCAGAAGTGGAAGGTGAAGTAGCAGCTGGAATTTTTGTATACAGACAGTGGGAATTTGGTCTCATACACAAGTACAGATTCCTGGCTGTAACAGATACAAGCTCCTCTAGTAGCAATAGCAAGGGATGTAGCAAATGAGAAACAAAAAAAATATGACCTTCTATTATATTTGCCTCCTTCTGTCTGTGTTATTATAGAAACTGATTCTTCCAGCCATAGCCACAGAAATAAGTAGATAGTTGGAGTGGTGGTATGGAATCCTTCCTGATAAATTCTGCAGAGAATGCTGAGAGTCGTAGCATAGTAGGAACTCTACTAAAGCACTATCTCTGATCTATTCTCTTCATTTGAAGAAAGATGAAGACATTGAAGATTGCTGCAAAAGTTTATTTTTCTTGTACTCTACTATACCTGTGGGGACAAATCATATCCAATGTATGGGTAGGAAAATAGGACAGTTTTTCTGGTAAATCTAACCTAGGAATGGTCTGACCTTTGCTCCTGTATAAGCCCATTCCCTTGGATCCTGCAGAGAAGAAGAAACTGCATTGCTCTCATTCTGCCCAGAACACTTGCAGCTTTGCATTAAAGTAATAACTATTATCAAAATCAGCTTGGCTTGTCTTTCCTTAGCTCTACAGAACCATGAAAGCAGATGAGTGTAACAGATTTGCCCAAACAGCTATATTTCCTGAGGGGTTGCCAAAACATCTCTATTGCCCTTTCAAACCTCCCTGCGAATCAATAAAACCACTTACTAAGTTGATGCCTTCACATATTTTCTCTGGAATTTGCAGAGCAAAGAGCCTAAACTTCTGCCACCACACTCTGCTCTGACACTGCTCAGTGTCCTTAGCCAAATATTTATAATGGATGGGGTTACTGAGGAAACTCTCAGAAAGAAATCTAACACAGTGTTGTAAGAGTTACAGGGGACTCTTATCATTGTGTTCCCAGAGGTAGATAGATAAGAAGTCTCCTCTTAATTTTCTCTCTAATTGGTCTAATTGATCTATTGTGCAGAGAATGTAGAGCTGCATGTCCAATACCTTGCTGATTGGTTTTATTTAGACCCCAGTATAATACAAATAGCTGTTGAATAAGGAGGGTAAGACCAGCGTACCCATAACAATTACATCTGAAAAGGGTATGGCTACTGTCACGGAGTCATAGGGCAATCCAACTTCCATCTAACCCAACCCAAGGCCAATCCAGATCCAATTGTGGAACTAAATCAAGTTGTTCAGTGTCTTGTCTGGTCATGTTCTAAATTTCTCCAAGGACAGAAATCCCACCTCTCTGGGTGATCTGTTCCCATGCTTACCCACACACACTGCAGATTTTTTTGTTTTCTAATACCTAATCAGAACTTGCTTGTTAAAGTGCCTCTTGGATGTGTCAATGTGCACTCCAGAGAGACTCTACCTTCCATAGAATCACCTTTTGGGGAGCTGAAGGCAAAACTAAGAGCCATCCTTTCACCTCTTCTTCTTACGACTAAATAAAACAATCTTTCAGCCTCTCTTCATGGTCATGTGCTTCACCATCTTGTTTGTCCTCCACTGGACTTACTCGAATGTCTCTTATGTTGAGGAAACCCCCCAAAATTAATTGAGCTGCATTAACACTTTAGAGATATGGAATTTGACTCCTAATCATCTGCGACTACTTCTTGGTAGCAGAGCACTGGAATGCTGGGTTTGAATTTGTAAATACCTGAGCTAAACAGCAGGAATATCTGCCTCGCTTGGGATGTTGTACTGTTGGATTGAGGACCAGGAAGAAAGTTTCCTTTTGTTCAAAGCAACAGATTTATTGGGCATTTTGCCTTCCAAATGTAGAATGAAGCAAACAGTTTGCTGGGAACGGTTCTGTGTTGTGTAGGAATACATACCTCGGTGATACTGATGGAGACTTTGCTCCCAGTTGGTTTTTTTATGATACAGCTTCCATCTCTGGAACTAAAATCTGCTGTTCCATGATGCTTGTTTTGAACAGGGAAGGTGCAATGGATACTTCTAAGCTCTCATTTCAGAATATCCCTTTGCTAGAAATGATGATACTTGAGGATACCGAAGGGGAAGGGTTGTTATGCTGTTATTTCATCGGTCATCAGAATACGGGATGTTTCCTTACTATGCATCTGTGATGAGACACTGTGCTCAGCGAACCAGATAATGGGATTATTGATACTCCATTGTTAATTTCCTATTAAGTTTCTATAACATTTTGCTATTAATGGGAGGCAAAGTAGGCCGTGATTTTCTTTTTTTTTTTTAAATGCAACCAAAAGTATTAATTAAGTATGAATTTGTGAATTAAGTGGTGGATTATTAAAACTGAAAAGCCTTCTACAACTCTAGCAGTGACTGCAGAAGCCATCCCCTGCATCCAGATGTGATAAGATACCACGTATGCACACAGCAGTGCTCATGCAGAAGGCATGTCCATGTTCTGAGGAGCAAAAGGGATGAACAGCTCTGCATGCAGCAGTCCCATTTCATTCCTCAGCTCTGAAACGACAGACAGAACTTTTCCTTGGCAGGTGAAAGAGCCTTCAGAGGGTGAGCCTGTAAAGTCTGCTGATCCAAGTCAGCCTTGCTATTACTTGGCGGTAGTTAAGAACAGTGGTAGTAAGTACAGATCCTCCTGCATGATACAACAGATCTCTTCTCAATCCTAACAGCAATAATCCCCAACTATGTGCATATGCCAGCTGAATTGTCCCAGCAGTGAAAATGAGGTCTTCATCTCTCCAACGTTCCCCATTCCAGACTACGACATAACACCTGCTGCTTCACTCAATGTCAATTTGAATTGTTAAAAATCAGATGCAAGAAAAACCTTGGCGTTTCGTAACATATTGTTTAAAACCCTCTCATGTACCTTTTCCAGTCTTTCTTTCTATTTCAGTACGTAAGAGCACAGCACTCTCACTCACCCCTGCCTAACAAACGTTTCCCACTGCGGTGAGTAGAGCCACTCTTTCAACCACCACCTGGAAGATGCGGCGCTGCAGGAGGACGGCTGCCTGCAGGAGGCAGTTTTTCACAATAATGAAGATCTGTCAAGCTGTCACATGTGAAATCCGGTTCGCAGCCAGCAAACAGAGCCCCTACTGAGAACCGTGGCTATAGCTCGGAGAGCCCAGTGCAGAGAAACAGAGAACTGTGACATTATTTTCCAAGTTACTTACAATTAATTTAATAGTTCCACGTTGAAGGATGGAAGTTTGCCATCTGCTTCGCTTGACTGGCCGTCTTCTAAAGCACAGTAAACGCTGCCATCTAACGGCACCTCGCCGTCAAACACGAGCTGACAACTCAAAGGCAGCTCACAGAAGTAGTTTTGCCTGCAAAGCTTCACTCGCTGTGCACTGCCTGCACAAAAGCAACCTGTGGTGCACAGGAACGGTCCCTGCACACAGCCACTGTGTCCCTGCACACAGCTTTCTGAGTTACCCCAAAAGGTCTGCAAGGTCGTTTTTCTTCCACCCCAAATGTAAGCTGCTCTGGAAGTAATACAGTTCAATCCTAAACTTGTTAGCTCCCAGCTCTGATGTGCTTCTACTTATCCTACGCTTAGACTGACCATATTTTCCATGTTTTAATAGTATTTAATACAAGAAATAACTGTAAAAATTGAGTAATTACCTGATCGATGGGCTAAAAGAGTTAATCTTTTTTGATACCCTGTAACAAGTAAAACATTCAGAGCTTTTTTTCTCCCATTGGACAGTTCTATTTTATAGAACAATACAATGGCTTAGGCTGGAAGGCACCTTAAAGATCATCAAGCTCCAAGCCCCTGCTGTGGTTGTACTCTCCAACAGCAGATTGTGTCACGTGATAAACCAAAACTGAAAGGTAAGACGCCTCTTATGAAACAGACACAACTATGTAAGCATCTGAGCTCTTTATTAATTAGCCATACTTCATCAGCAGTCCTGAGACAACTGTATCAGTTCTCCCGATGGAACCAAACTGCAAAAAAAAAAACAACCAGTAAAAGTAACGTTATTACAAACTCATCTATACACGTGGTTGGTTTTTTCAGAGCCAATAAGTATTTATACTCAGGTACTTTAGGTAATTTTTAAGATCTTCATGAACAATAGCTCTTACACAGCCCCCTCTGATTTTTCAGACACTGTCACCACATTTTTCCCCGCGTTGAATGATACAAAGAATGCATAAGATATAACTTCCAAGCTATTGGAAGATCATTTGCTAAATCCACTTAGGTGCACATGTAAAGACACCTCAAAACTTCTTCACTGTAAACACTCCCAAAGGAACCAGGAGGAAGATGGTCTCAGGCAACCTATAAATTAGTGGACGGTTATATTTCAGCATCCTGAATGAGCGCCTTCACGGGTTATGCAGTAATTATTTTGTTTTGCTACAACAAGCAAGTTAATCCAAGCATTATCTCTGAGGAGATACACATTGTTCTACAGCCCTGTGTGCCTACTGATCACATCACTGCTGATCTTGTACTGATTCATTCCGTAAAACCAGAAATACGAAGGAATAACAATAAATAGTAATAATAATAATAAAACCTCAGAGGTAAAAACAAACTCAGGAACTCCACCAGCTGATTAAAAAAAAATCCTTAGTTTGAGTTTCTTCTAATTTTTACGACATAGTTGTGCCAATCTTATTTAAGGAGCATTTGTGAAACTGAATAATTACAATGCTTAATGGATGCTATAATTTCTGTACGTTTAGAGCATCATGCTCTGGGAGCAAAAGGTTTTCTCTATCTGAAAACAACTATCATCAGTTTTATCACAAATGCTGCAGCCTGGGACAAACTTATGTGCCCACCTTATCAGTATCCGTTCCAGCAATACCATCATAAAATAAAGGGAGAGATATGGAAGATGTAGTTTGTGATTTATCTAGCTTCCTCCCATAATTTTCACTCAGCATTGATGCAATGAGACCATCTTTCTCATGTATCTCTTCTGCATAGACAGCACTGTTATAACGTCTACGACAGTGTAAGAAAGGCTTGTGTTTCAGAGAACGCTGCAGCAAATGCCTCCTGAAGGCCCTCTGAATAACAAGCGCTGACACCTCCTCTTGCTTTCTTTTAAGTGTAGTTGTAATTGGCTTGTAGGAAACTTTAGACGGATTGGCGGCCATAAATTTTTCTTCCATGTGTAATTCAAGACCCTCAAAGTTCCCAGCTTCTCCTAAAACCCTTTTAGTGAAGGCAAGCAAGATATCCAAGCAGTGGATCTTATCTCCACTCACTATGGGGAGGTCCATGGATATGAGCTGAAGTGTGTTTGGCTTTGGAATGCGTAAGGGCTCTGCCAGAGCGTCTGCAAAGTCTGAAAGTGCAGAATACTCAATAAACTGCGTTGCCTGAGGATCAAAATTTCCCCAGGTTTCATAAAACATATCAAAGTCGTCCTCAGAAAGAGGATCTGCGCTTTCTTCAGTGGCAACGCTGAAGTTCTCTAAAATGACAGCTATGTACATATTTACAACGATAAGAAAGGATATAATGACGTAGCTTACGAAAAACGTAATACCGACCACTTTATTTCTGCAACTAGTGCTGTTCTTGTCTGCTACGTTGGGAGCGCACGTTTGGGATTCTTTTAACACCGGACTCAAGAGGCCATCCCAGCCAGCTGATGTTGTAATTTGGAAGAGACAGAGCATGCTACTATCAAAAGTTTGGAAGTTGAAAAGGTTATTGATCCCACCTTCCCAGGCAAGACAGGCAAAATTCGTCATGCCCACGATAGCATAAATGAACATAACCAGAAATAGCAAGAGGCCAATGTTGAACAGAGACGGAAGAGACATCAATAAGGCGAAAAGGAGAGTTCGAATTCCTTTAGCTCTTTTAACTAATCTCAGGATGCGGCCAATTCGTGCCAAACGAATAATTCTCAGAAGCGTAGGAGAGATGAACTTTGAAAAGACTTCAGCAAGTGCAATACCTTTGAAACGAAAAAGAAAAGAAAACATTTTTAGGACTTATCAATGACATTCTACATTTATGGTCATTTTGTTACACTGCATGGTTCGGGCGAGGAAAGCGATCAACTTTATCACTTTAGATTATATCGCTTTCAAGAAAAACATTATCACCAATATTGCAGTGGCTTATGAAAGAGCTTAGGAAAAGCAAAACAAATTGTAATGCCTTGAAATATTGCAGAATTATCAAGTTTCTGTTTAATGTGAAAAAATGCATTCTCGCAAATTTCTGTAATTCAGGGGATGAAGAATGCACTGCTCTGGTACTTTTAAAAGGCCTTTACAAATCATTTAGCTTCTGTACTGGAAGCTATGGGGCTCATCCCCTAGCTGCTGTCCTGCTGTCCTAGCTGCTCCTGCCTCTGCTGGCATGAGCCAGACGTTAAAAGCTGAAATTGTCTCTAATGCTTGGAATTTGGATGACAGATCAGAGAAAAAGAACATAAAAGAAAACTGCTATCGCTATTAATCCTCCATCACAAGTCATTCCAATGATCGTATCGTTACCTTCAGCAGTATTAAAGTACGATTACAAACAGACGACCTAAGAATCAGCCTTTTGGATTTCATGGAATAGCAGAGGGTTTCCGTGATTAGGGATGAAACAGAACAGTTTTTCAGAACAGTTTTTCTTTACTCTCGCCTTCCTTGCACTAAGGTTATAATAAGAGTTTCCACAGCCACAGACAGTCATGCAAAGAATGGTGTTAAGCTGTTGATTTTTCTAAGCTTTCCTCACCAGCTCTCATGATCTGGCTTCTCCAAGGAAAGTCCTGGAAATAAAAGTCTCCCATTTTTCATACACATGAATTTTTAACCCAAAATTACTGTGAAAATGATGGCTACTTGGATTACTTAGAAATCAAAAGTAGAAAAACATTAAGACTGCCACAACTTAAGTACAATCACTTAGAAAAGATGCTGCTTCATTAAAATGCTATTCTGGTAATTAATAATCAATAAAACTCATACTTTCAAAAGAAGGAAAGAAGGAAGGAAAGAAAGAAAGAAAATGATCCATTTTTCTTTTAATTCTCTGCAAAAAAAAAAAAAAATACAACGGAAAAGGGTACGTAACATATTAGAAGGAATCAGTTTGGATGTGGTTTGTAAAACAGATCTGGAATTTACCAGGTGTATGTAAGTTGTTACTTCATTTTGAAATTAGGCTGAGTGTTCAGACACACCATCTGATCTAGCAGCAATTGATACTTACTAAGTAGTGAAAGGACCACAACAACTAAATCAAATATGTTCCAGCCAGTGGTGAAGAAGTAATGTCTCAAGGCTATTATTTTTATGACGCATTCCCCAGTAAATACTGCCACAAAGAAGTAGTTGATCCTTTTAAGAACGTCCCTGACATCTTCACTGTCATTTTCTGCCATCATCACAACCATATTTAGACAGATGAGAGTCACCACGCTAACATCAAATGCTTTGTGTGACACTATATCAAAGAAAAACCCTTGAAATGCATTCTGTGGAGAGAGAGAAGAATGGACTGATGTGACTTCTAAGACTCAGGCAACATTCGAGTATTAAAAGGTGATTTTGAGTTTGAAAGGGAATTTAAGAGAATAAAGAATTAACAATAAGGTGCTAGAAGCATTTTAGGTGATTTCTTCAGACATTTTAAGACAACACTAAGTATGTGGCCAAGTATTTTCAGGTATCATGCAACTACATTTCCATAGAAAAAAATTACACAAAAGGAAAACATTCAGAGTACGTTGTGACTGCTCTGTGCATAGAAATACTTATTGAAGCAGATATTTTAGTATAAACACAGATGTAGGCTGATAATGGGCTCCAACTTGTAAGTTTACTCCCAGACGCCCTGCTGCTTGATTTAAACTGGTCACCATCTTTACATTTTCTACCATGCACCATTTTAAATGATCTCACCAATGGCCTTGGGATGGGTTTTTGAGGTTTCTTGGATCCGAGTTTTTTTAGGGCATTATAGTACTTTTTCTGTTCCTCAGTCAAAAAGAGATCTTTTCCACCTAAGTAGAGGGAAAGAATACTGTTATTCAGTTGAAGCTTAAGCACCTGACTAAATAAACACCAGCAGCAACAAAAACAACACACAAAAACAGTATTCTTTCAGTATTTCTTCTTTTCTTTGAAAAGGCGTGCTGAAAAAAACCGATCAGAGCTTGGTGAAAATCTATTCCAGTCAGTTTTCCCGAGTTAGATTCCTCCTGGGAGAGACTTTCTGAAGTTTTGATATATCTATTATTTCATATTTTGACAATAGAAGAAGATTTATCAATAAAACGCTTTTCATTTATATTTTTGGGAAAGGCCAAAGCAGAAATGTATGGCTGAGTTACCAAGTAGATGGAAGATAAAGCACTTCGGGACTGAATTGTGTGGGATTCTCTTTACCACAAATTTCTGCTACTTTTCTATTTACCACCCATGCCATCTGCATTACTTAGCAATTATCCAAGAGAAGCCATCACAGAATCACTGAATGATTAGCATTTCATAAAACAAACATGCAACAATATCTCCCAGGGCATCTCCCAGGGCATCTAAGCTTCTAATCATTCTAGCAAGACCTCTGAAAATCCAATTTAAATTCATACAATCTATCACAATGAAAATCCCCAAAAAGGAGAAAAGAGATGAAAAAGATACACACTTGTATCATGTACTCAGGAAAAAAAAAAAAGTGTTACATCCACATCCAACTCTAGGAAGTGTTTGGGCTCATCAGCTGCTTAACCAACATTAATGCTGTCAGTTGGGATCACGCCAACTGGTACTCTGTTGTAAAAGAAAATTATGACGGTGAAATCGGACAGTTGTTCCTCATACATATCTTTTCTCTGTCCAGATGCAGAAAGACAAACAATTTCTTGCGTGCCTTTTTATCCTCTACTTAAGGCAGTAGTGTTTTGGTACTAGGAGCAAAAGTCAGCCTGTGGAAATAATGAAATTGCTCCTGTGGAGACTGTCTTCCAAATCTGTACCTTGAAGTTGCAAACCTCCTGTCAGTCTGCCAACAAAAATGCTCACTTGTTTTATTATAAGACTCCCAAGTGGATTCATAGACTCAATTACCCTTAATATTATGGATATATTAAATTCCTAAATGAATCAGGGAGAGAACACAATCAACAAATTAGCTTGATAATAAATAAGGTTCCAGATGTTGAAGCTTGCCAGGGAAGGCTAACTGTTGCTTTTCTCTTGCTGTGTTTTTCCTTTCAAGATTTTTCCTTCAAGTGTCTGACTTAAAAAAATTTTAGATAATCCAGCAACAATGAGGAGAGGACGCAGTCCTCATGGGCTTTAAGAAGCCTTTAAATGGTTATCTGTCTTTTTCCTGGGGTGATGGTTTGGATTTGACTACAGAATACTTTTTTTAAACTTAATAAGCCTTTTCAAGTTTCTTCACCAGGAAAACAGGTGAAAACAGGCTACTTCTCCCATCAGCAGTTATGGGATTTAATCATCCTTACCATGTTTGTTAGGTGTTTCCACACAGCAAAAAGGGTTGTTCTGTTCTCCAATGAAAATCTTTAAAGCAGAATCATTTGGGGTTTGGGTTGGAAAGGGCTTTTAAGATCATCTAGTTTCAACCCCCCTGCTATAGGCAGGGACACCTCCCACTAGAATGCTGCTCACAGCCCCATCCAGCCTGGCCTTGAATGCTTCCAGGGAAAGGAAAAAACCTCATTGGGCAACTTGTTCAGTGTCTTACCACCACCACAGTAATGAATTTCTTCCTGATATCTAGCCTAAACCTACCCTCTTCCAGTTTAAAACCATTTCCCCTCATCCTGTCACTGAATGTCCTTATAACTAGACCCTCCCCAGCTTTCCTGTAGGACCCCTTCAGGTACTTGAAGGCCTCTATAATGTCCCCTTGGAGCCTCCTCTTCTCCAGTTGAAGAGCCCCAGCTCTCTCAGCCCAGTCCCACAGGGGAGGTCCTCCAGCCCTCTTATCATCTTCGTGGCCCTCCACTGGACCTGCTCCAATAGCTCCATATCCTCCTTGTGTTGGGGGCTCCAGAACTGGACACAGTACTCTAGATGGGGTCTCACTAGAGCAGAGTAGAGGGGCAGAATCACCTCCCTCGACCTGCTGTTCACACTTCTCTTGATGCAACCCAGGATATGTTTGGCCTTCTGGGCTGCAAGCACATACTGCTGCCTCATGTCGAATCTCTTTATCAACCAACATGCCCAAATCCTTCTCCTCAGGGCTGCTCTCAAGCCACTCTCCACCCAACCTGTATCTGCGCTTGAGATTGCCCCAAACCTAGTGCAGGACCTTGCACTTGACCTTGCTGAACTTGAGGTTGACATGGGCCCACCTCTCAAGGCTGTCCAGGTCCCTCTGCATAGCACCTCTTCCCTCTAGTGTGTCACTGTACCACTCATCTTAGTGTCATCTGCAAACTTGCTGAGGATGCACTCGATCCCACTGTCCATGCTGCCTACAAAGATGTTAAATAACACCGGTCCCGACACTGATCCCTGAGGAAAGCCACTTGTCACCACTCTCCACTTGGACACCGAGCTGTTGACCACAACTCTCTCAGTGCAACCATCCACCCAATTCCTTATCCAGTGAGCGGTCTATCCATCAAATCAATTTTTCTACAATTTGGTGACCAGGATGTCATGTGGGACAGTGTCAAATGCTTTGTGCAAGTCCAGGTAGATAACATCAGTTGCTTTTCCTTTATCCCCTGATGCTGTAACTCCAACATAAAAGGCCACCGAGCCTTTTATTATCCAAGCCTCAGATATGTATAAATAGTTACCTGAAAATTGTACACATCTACATGCCAAACTGGCACAGACTCGATCAAATTGGGACTACAAGAGATGGTGAATTATTTCATACAGTACTTATCTTTTTCCTTTGCTGGTTAAAGTTGCTGATAACCACTCCAATGAAAAGATTCAGCATGAAGAAAGATCCAAAAATAATGAAAATCACAAAGTAAGAATACATAGGTAAGAATGCCTCAAATTCTGGCTGTTGATCTATCTGTTACCAAAAAGAAAAGGAAAAACATTAGTAAAAATTAGATAGTAACAGCTTTGTCATTTCCTATTTATAATAACTATTTTTTTTAATTGTAAGAAGGAATAAATTATTTTTTCATATTTAAACATTTACATGTGGAACAACAGTCTTGTTCTGTCTTGTTGCTCTTTGTAAATGAAGATGCCAAACCTAGCTTTAGCGAATTACTCAAGTAATCAATAATAATTTCCAATCAGAAGGAATACTGCAAATGCCTGAATCAGAAAAACAACTCAGGCTAAAACATTTTAGTGGACTTGCCACCCTCTTGAATGCTATCCCAGACAAGCAGAATTTAAATTGCTAGCTTGCTATGAGCAACTGTTCAAGCAGGGATCTTACTTTCAATTAGCAGCTACTTCATGACTGGTGCTTGAACGAATATGGAAATGGCAAATGAAATTAAATATGCAAAAGTTAAAACATCCTGTACTAATGAGAGTGAGAAACAGCACACAGAAATGAGGAAGAAATAGTATCTAACATAGGGAACAAGCCTTCAGAAATACCTGCTAAACATGAAGGAAAATTTGCTTTAGAGTCATAATCCCTCTAAGATATTCTCAATCCTGTTCCTAAAAAGAGACTTGTATAAAACTTGAAACATCCTGTGCAGCGTCACTCTATTTCAACCCATTTTCTCTCATCTAAGTTCCAGGTATTTGGCATTGCAAGGACTTCTGTTTCACTGCATTGCATAAGGCACTGATCTGAATGTATTTCTCATTTGACAATGCAAACAAAGCTGAAAAAAGGCACTGCATGTCTAAAACAAAACAAACAAAAAAAAAAGGGGAGGGAGGGGGGTGGGAATAAGTGACCTACCTCACGTGAATCCACTGCTGCATACATGATGTCCATCCAGCCTTTAAAAGTTGCCTGAAAATAATTACATCATCGAGTTTACTCTCATTAAAATCAAAGAAAAATTAAAATTAAAGATGAGGTAAAGATAACATAAATGTGTTTACAATTCAGGAAAAGTGAGCAGTGTGCTACAAAAAATGTTCTAATGATCCACTTCATTGGTAAACAGAATCAACATTATGAACATTATCAACATTATCAACATTCTGGAGCACAGGCCTTATGAGGAACGGTTGAGGGAGCTGGGATTGTTCAGCCTGGAGAAGAGGAGGCTCAGGGGAGACCTTATAGCTCTCTATAACTTCCTGAAGGGAGGTTGTGGTGAGCTGGGGGTCGGCCTCTTCTCTCGTGTAATCAGTGATAGAACTAGAGGGAATGGTTTCAAGCTGCGCCAGGGGAGGTTCAGGCTGGACATTAGGAAGTATTACTACTCGGAAAGGGTAGTCAGGCATTGGAATGCACTGCCCAGGGAGGTGGTGGAATCACCGACCATGGGAGTGTTCAAGAAACGTTTGGATGTTGCGTTGAGGGGTATGATTTAGCTGGGAAGTATTGGTAATGGTTGGACTGGATGATCTTCTAGGTCTTTTCCAACCTCGATAATTCTGTGATTCTGTGATTATGTACTGAAAAAAGGGGGTGTGAACCCTGCTAAATCTGTTTAATCATTAATATTTTTTTTCATCAAGTTTTTTGTATATTCTATGTTTATGTTCAATTAGCAAGTGTGTCCTAAGAGGTAGAAAATAAATTCTAAGACAAACAGCAGTTTTAGCACTTCTGCAGGATTCTAGAGGGTGCAGGGCAATGAACCATGGGGATAGGAAACACTTCAAAAACACTTCAGGTGTGTCCAGCACCTATCCTGTGGTACTAAGATCAGTAAGTCAGCATCCAATTCATGACTTACATATTATCAGAAATACAAACAAACTGCATTGAGCTATTTCTCTGTTCCCCAATGTAGGACTAACTTTTACTCCAGACAAAATGAGTAATTTAAATCCACGAACATTTCAGGCTTCGTGTATTTATCAATGCTGCAATAAAATCAAAAATCCACGAAACAAAGTTGCATGTGCAAAAGCGTACTTTATCAGGAACTCAGCAGCTTATAGATGTGAAAATTATTTAAGCTAGAAAGTTATCGCCACTTTCAGCAAAAAAAAGACAGAAGTGCAGTGGTGTCCCGTGGTTGGGCTGCTCTTTCCTTGAAGAAATTGAAGCTGAGCATATTTATTTATTTATTTATTTTTTTACAGAACTTACCACTTGGAGAAGAGCCAAGTATCCCATCCCAACGTGATCAAAATTTACATCACTATTTGTCCATTTCCCGCTATAACGCTCGCAGTCACTTCTGTTCTGAACTTCTCTGTTATCTCCTGCCTTAAGCACACATTTCCAAAATTTTTGTCCAAGTAGTTTTACTCCTACAATGTTAAACAGGAGCCAGAAGACAACACAGACGAGTAAAACGTTCAAGATCGAGGGGATAGCTCCCAAAAGCGCATTCACAACAACCTTAAATAAATAAAATGAATGTTAAGAAAGAATAAACTTTTCACATTCAATAGAACACTCTTCCCCCTCCCCCCAAAAACACTTGGTTTTTTTCTTCGATATCTATTGCAGCTTCTCACTCACAAAAAAACCTAGCAGGTGAGATATTTAAAGCCAACCCTCAGCCTACAGCAAGCTTGTCTTAACATCCTGTGCTATCTATCTTGTCATTCTGAGGAAGCAGAACAGATGGAAACCAGAATTATCCTTGAGTAAAAGACATACATTAAAGAAAAGAGCCTATAGTGGCTCAGGACCCTAAAAACAGGAATAGGAGAACAGGTCGTCCTCACATATTACCGTGCCATAATTAATCCTCATTTATCTTGGAGAAGTTTTGTAAGAGAACAAGAGCTTGACCTCCACAACGAAATGAACCTCACGTGATAACCATTAGGCTGCAAACAGTACAAGAAGTTTCTGGTTAGCACTCATCCTTCATTTAGGTTTGCTTGAGGACAAGGTGAATGCAAGGCTGTGGTATGCATGAGATCTCTTACAGAAATGATACCACTGAAAATGAGATTCCAGCTTTTAGTGTCTCTGCTGGTAACACTGGTGGATCTGGCTCAAGCAGAAACAAGAACTCACAATTCAGCAAATGCTGACAAGCAGGACTATGGTTGCTGCCAGTAGGATTATTAGGATTATTACCTATCTCTTTTCACCCTTTATTTTATTTTTTTTTTATCGTTTTGTGGTGGGGCATAATGAAGAGTTCTCTGGAAATAGATCACTGCTAGAATTATGAGAAAATTCCAAGAACTTCATCTTGGCCTTGGATAATATTCACTAGAAGTACACAATACACTAGGAACACACATCAGCTGTTCCAACCTAGATTACGTTGTTCAGGGTCTTAACCAGTCACGTTCTGATTATTTTTTTTCCAAGGATGGAGATTCCACAACGTTTCTAGGCAAACAATTACACCTGCATGACAATTATTTTATTTAATAGGAATATCACTCACTGCCAACTCATTCTTTCTCATCTTCCCAATGCAGTCCTATCAAAAAGCGTTATTTCAATTTCCTGTAACTTAGGTAATTAAAGACAACAATTAGACCTGTTATCTAATTATATCTCAACTGATCCTCATTTTTAATCTTCTCTTCCCCAGACAAAACAAGCTATATTCTTAGCCTCTCCAGCTACATAATTCAGGTTGTTAATGAAGCTTTAAATAGTATGGACCCCAGGACTGAGCCATCAATGCTGGTCTAGCAATTGAGCTTAATTCTGCACATTGAACTTAGCAGTTCAGTCGATTTTCATTATAGTTCATCTACCAAAACCATATTTAATCTACACATGAGACCATGGATAACTTTTCGCTCCCTCAGACATCTTGCCATAGAAGACAATCAGGTACGCCCTTCATAAATTCACACTGATTGTTTCCATATGATTTCTTGTCCTTCATATTTTTAAGGAGAATTTGCACCACATCCATCCTGGAGCCTGACTTTAGCATCTCATCACATTCTGTAATCAAACATTGGTCAGATAACTGATATTACATCACAACCCATCATATTTTATTTCTTCCCATTGGCTCTAAATACTCCAGGTAGCCCACTCAGAGCAGTTTCTAAGGTTATATAAGAAGAATCTCCTCCTCTGTTAAGAAAATCCCACCCAATTTAAGTATGCAAAGGATTGTTCTCCTTCACTTTCACTCAGAGCAGGGACCCTACGCAGAGATACCTGTCAAGATGAGATGATACAACCACAGCAGTTTAAAGAAGGGGAATTATGGAAAGGAGCTACAAAAAGTGAATAGTTTCAGCTGAAGCACTGAATTATTTAATCATTTTTTCCAGTTCCTAACTTCTTGTCTGAGGCAGGGAGGAAAAAAATAAGAAAGGGCTGAAGTCACTACGCTTCTCAGGCCATGGAGATCAACAGAACTTATAACTTTCACAGTACAGTGTCCTCTTTGCGTAACAGTTTGTTTGGGGTAATTGGATGAATGTTTTCCATGTCTAAAGTAAAATAAGGAACAGGCTTCAAAAATGTACAAGTTCAAAAAAAAAAAAGTCTGTTTTTTCTACAAATTGCAGTGAAATTTTGGAAACGTGAAAAAATATTTAAGTAAACTTGTTGATATATACCATCATTCTTTGTATCAGGACGCTATAATTCAATGTCCTTCTTTCATTTGTATTTATATGCATCTATGAAATTATTTTTGAAATGACAACCATTTGAACCATCTTCATGCTATTTCAGGTCCCCAGATAGAGATGTAATCTTATAAAAACTTCAAATGCAGCTATTCCAAAACATACACACCCCTCCCAATATCCATACCTTTATCCCTTCAAATCTTGACAAAGCTCGTAGAGGCCGCAGTGCTCGGAGCGTCCTGAGAGACTTCAGGGCACTCTCAGAGGAACACTGTAAATTCTGTTGTGAATTTTTTCTTAGTCCCAAGGAAACACAAGAAAGCTGTGTTTATTGAATTGAAACTGAGATTATTAACTGGCATTCAAAAGTTTACTCCATTTCTGTTTGTAGACAATCACAGATCAATGTGATCAACGATAGCAGCTTTCATCAGTAAATCAAATGCTAATAACATTCACTCATAGTTAGAGGTAATATAATAAGCAATATAATTTTATTTTGCAGACATGTTCCAAATAATGGCATTCTTTCATTTCAATTAACATATATATGTTTGTTTTCAAATTCAGCTCTTATAATACCTCAGAAGGTCACTATAACAACAAAAATGGAACTATGGTAATTCCACAGAATACAAGACTTGAAAGTATTATTCAAATAAATGATTCTCCATTTCTTTATAATTATTCTCAGAAGCATATCTAGTAATTTAATGTCACGTCCATACCCTTATAGAAAAAAAAAAATGTTTTTTTCAAAAGATATACTGTCTTGATTTTAAATCCTCATAAGACAGAAACTGAGCTGAAAGCATTAGAAAAATTCTTTCAATAATTAAGGTTTATTTTTTTCCCCTCCGCTGTTCATAATTTGTCTCTTTCTTCCTATCTGAATTTGTTATCTTCTTGTCTACTCACTCGATATTTTCATGCTTTTCTATTGCAGGCCTGTAATGGCCAGAGTCCTGCTTTATACTCTTTTTATGAAGTCATAGTTAGATTTTTCTGTTGAAATTTCTGAGTATTCACAGTTGGGCTGGGATTGTTTAGTCTGGAGAAGAGGAGGCTCAGGGGAGACCTCATTGCAATCTACAACTTCCTGAAGGGAGGCTGTGATGAGGAGGGGTTTGGTCTCTTCTCCCAGACAACAAACAGGACCCAAGGAAATGGCCACAAGGTGCGCCAGAGGAGATTTAGATTACATAAAAGGAAAAACTTCTTCGCTCAACAAGTGGTCAGGCACTGGAATGGCTGCCCAAGGAGCTGGTGAAGTCACCATCCCTGGCAGTGTTTGAGAGGTATCTGGATGAGAAGCTACAAGATATGGTTTAGTAGCTTAGTGGGTAGTAACGGTGATATGAGGATGGTTGGACTAGATGATCCCGTAGGTCCTTTCCAACCCTGTGATTCTATAACTGCCAGGATTTATTCACTAAACATGCTTTCCTACTACTTTAACTTTGTGGCAAATGATTTTTCCAACAATATTTTAAGTTCCTTTTATCACCTAAATTTGTTCTCTTTTAAATAAGCAACTCTACTTTTTTCTGTTCCTGTGTGATGGAGCTGCCAGCACTTGAACATTTTCCTATCATCTTAATTAACTTATCTTAATCTCCTTTCTGATTGCTAATTGCACTCTCTTTCTACAATGGAGAAGATCTATGTAACTGAGATAGTTTTCAACAACGGCAATACCCAATAAAACATATTTAAACAACTTATCATCATCTACAAGTTCCATTTACATTTGTCCTACAGTAGCTTTTGACTGCAATCCTTTTCAGCTTCTTGAAACAGTCTTTTACGAACAAGTTTAATCCTAATCCAAATTTCCACATAGTTCTTTATACAGAAAAAAAATTAAAATTCCAAATGTAAGTTCAATATAATACTTACACACACAATGATGAAGTCAAGCCAACACCATGCATTTGTGAAATAACTGTGCAAACCATAAGCTACCCATTTCAGAAGCATCTCCATAATAAAGATGTAAGTGAATACTATATCAGCATACTCTAGGAGCTTTTTAACTGTTTCTCTTCTCTCGAGGTGAATATCTTCAAATGCCTGGAATTTCACAAATCAGTTTAAAGCTGTTTAGTAGTTTTACAGTAAATTATTTTAGAATTTCACAAGAATACAGCTTGGTTTATTCTATCTATCCATTTCATGTTATGTTATTGGCGACTTATTTTTATAGATAGAAATAAAAACCTAAATAGTAAACAGCATCATTTTCAGGTTGGTTAAAAACTTTGGGTTATTTCTGTTCTAGACTTCTTCAGTGAGCATCTCATGAGTGCCTGCTACAGCTACCAAAAATCTTAGCTTCCCAAATAAGTAATTTTTGAAGTCTGAAATCCCTCATAGCTAAGTTTAAATTAAACACATTAACCAAACTCTTTCAGGCCTAAACCTTCCAAAGCTGCCACTTTCAGTCAGTCTGCAGAGTTGTAACACATGTATGAAAAAACACAACACACACCTCATCTGTTCCTTCCCAGAGTTTTGAATTTCTCACAAAACCCCTGGCGTTACTTGCCCTTAGTCAGTAAGGGTTTTGGAAAATGCTTTATTGTGCAATCACTTCATTGTCTTGTTCACTTGCCTTTAACAGATTTGCTGCTCTACCAATTTATTATACGTTATCGATATTGCCAATCAATTTCCAATTCCTTTAACAGTTGCATTATTTCCTCTCCAATCCTCTGACAACGTTTTCATACTTCCTTTCATCCTTCAGTTCTCTACCAGCTTACCTCCACCTCCACTTTATGTCTCCTGTGGCCAATATTTCTAGCGATCTATCCACCCATTCCCACCACCACCAGTTGACAACCCTCCATTCAAAGTTTGAGAAATTGAATGAAATTTACCAGCGCTGCACTGCTCAATACTATTATAAAAATGATAAAATTTTCAAACCAGCTATGTTTGACAATTTTGTAGCAGGTTTTTCTAAATTTCCACCAAGTGCTGCCTGGAAACTTAGTGGTATCCACATTGCAGCAAGGAAAATATTTCACACAACCTGAAAAGAAAAAGAACAGCATATTGGTTTAAGGGAAAGTATGGAGCCATAGAATGTAAAAAGCGTATGAAGATTGCACAAAGAATGTGCTGTTTCACTCATGTGGCCTTGCTGTGACTGAAATGTTCTACAGCTGAAGAAAAGACAAGATCTGATGGCATATGGGCCTCCTTTTTATAATGTATTTCATACATGGAAAAAGCAGAGAAAGCTTTGCGTATACAAACACACGAGCATTCCAGATGAAAAGCCATCACTGCTCTATAGAAAAACCTTCACTTCTTTTATTATCTTGCATTTTTGCTTTCACTATTAAAAGAGAGATGACCTTCCTACTGGTTTAGAAAATTGTTACTTTTACTCGTTATTTCACTTGATCGCTCTGCACAGATATTGCAATAAGGTTCTGCTTGCTATTTTGAAACATGACAGTCCATGCAGCCTAAGGAGCCGCTGAGGCAATTAAATGTAGGGGTCCACACTGGAATAAACTGTACAGTCTTTTAAATTCCATTAGATGCACTGACTGGATATTCACCCATTGCACTGAGATTTCAGACAGATTCAGTTGAAATGCCACTTCAGATACCAGAAGCCAAGGTATATATCCTGGCTGACCTCCATCTGCCCCTTCAGAACTGCTTTAAATGCCCATCACTCACATACAGATGACTATAGCCTTGGTGTCACAATCTAAGTGTGACTCACACTCCAAAGGCAACATTTCTCAGCCTAAACACAGGTGTTTAGATCCATTTTAGGCCCCTTGGGATACCCTGTAGGGCCTGTGTAATTTCTGCCAGCTCTACGCAGTTGTCATGGGTACTCTCAGGTATTCTATATAGAGCTAAATGCCTGCGTTCAGGCATCTCAGTTCTGCTCCAGTTGTGTGCTGGCTCTGGCCATATTTATTTGACTTTTTATTTGTACAAATAAATGACTCAGGAGAACTGAGATATCTGCCTATTTGGAAACATTCTAAACAAATACCGTTGAATACTAGTTCATTTGGTATCCCTGTGATACATAAGATATACTTACTTTCTGTGCAACAGTCCTTAGGTAAATGCGTTTTTTTAGGCTGGAGATACAGCTCTATAAGAGTGACTGGGTCCACAGTGCTGGCTTCAGAATAGCTACCAACATCAAATCCCTGCACAGGGGAAGGCAAAGAAGAGAATTTATTAGTAAACACATTTAAAGCACATCTAAAATAAATAAAATCCCCTTTTCCTTCAAATAAAGGAATAAATGAAACTAAAGTCGTTATGGAAAACAAGCATCAATCAGCCCAAAAGCGTAAGTGCCCTGTCTTACACAGAAAGGTAAGGCATGGGGACAGGGATAGGAATAAGAAGCCAGGAAAAGGGAGGACTATCTCTTTTGACAGCCATGACGTTCTATACTAAATTAAGTTCATCAGGGATCAACGACTAGACAAAAATGTAATGATTTAAACCCACAGGATTTTTATTTCTTTTTATACTAGGTATTTACTTTTATATAATTAAATAACTTACACCAAATGAAACTCCAAGGAATCTTATCTAAAAGCAGCAAATCTTAAAGTACTCGGATTTTTTGAAGGCAGTGATTCAGAATTACTGCATTTCCATTTTGTTTTTGGGAGGTAAGCTACAAATATTCACCTTTTTCTGTTTTGTTTTGATTAATGTGAGACTATACTGTGTTACAATAAGCTAAAGCTTCTAAACCAGAAGCTACTTGAGCACGCCCCTTTTAGAGAACAAATTTTTGCACTGAAGGATGACGGCGAACCTATAAAACTGCTGAGTATGTATCAAGTGAGCTTAAGGAGTGCTCCTTGCTAAATTTCTGTTCACTTGTTTTGTAGAAAGTAATGTACTGAGTTACACAGTTAGCAATGGCTGTTCATGAGACACAAAGCCCTATGTTTTAGTGTGCATGGTGGTGATGGGTTGACAGTTGGTCTAGATGACCTCAGTGATCTTTCCAACCTGAACAAGTCCGTGATTTGGATTATAAATTACTGTCACAAAGCACCACCTTCTACACAATTCAGGCTTTGGAAAATGCTCATCCTGTTATTTCTGAAGAAGAGAACCACTGTGAAAATATGAATCCCTAGCGCGCTCCAAAAGATGGTAACAGTTACAAATACCTCTTCTTGCTCTTTCTTTTGGTACGTTTCTGAAGTCCAAGAAATCTGACTCAAGCGATTTGAATTTCGGCACTGTTCTCTATGTCTCAATCTGTCTTCCTAAATGAAGTAACGTAAAACAATTAATATTCCACCTTTTTCTTCCTGAGAGTCGTTCTTGAAGGAATAAATATTTAACAGAATAGAAAGGATCCACAAAAATTAGCATGTCTGTCCTTTTATAGAGAATTATATAATACCTTCTGAAGGCATATGAAAAGTTTTTTCCTCAATTCAAACACTTTGGTCCTGTGGTTATACTTTGAAAGTATATAATATCTCCAGGTACACATTTATCCCACTGATGGGTTGCTGCATCCAGTGTAGTGGCTCAGCTACAATCTCTGCAGCTGCATCCCAGTAAACTCCTGTTTCTACGTGGAGACAGAAGAGCTCAGTGATCTCTAACAGCTCACAGTCCTTTTCTTGATGTAAAATGAAGACAGTACATAGCACATAAAATAATCCATAATCCAATCTAAAACGTTTCAAATTGTCAAAGCTGATTCTAAGGTGATCAGCAATTTCTTCTACTTTGAAAATTTGCCCAAACATAAGACAATGTCCCCTCTTGTGATCAAAAATACAGGAAATGAATTCTAGAAGTCCACCTAGATGCTGACCATATAACAATCTAACCCAAATCAGCATCTGCTTTTCATATTTTTGCTGTGACATAATGCTAAGTTACTTCATTTTGAGCCCAAATATCATAAGCTACTCTTTATAAGATGTTTTCTACCGTGCTTCATGCAAATAACTTTCAAAGAAGTTCCTTCTTTCACAGCATTAGCCAGTTTCTATTGGTATTCATACAAAATGTCCGAGAAGGTTTTGCAATGTTTCTTTTGGTTCACCTTCTGGCAAAAGACTGAAGAGAAGTAAATACAGATACCTAAATGCATATGAAGTGCCTATGGCTTAAGCTTATTCCTGCCCTTTGCAACAAAATCCAGATATGTAAAAGAGAATCTAAAATATCACAGATGAGAAAAAAAAAGGGTAAACCCTCCCCCCCTGCCCCCTCAAACTCATAAATGTTGTTTTGTTTGTTCGTTTGTTTTTACAGTGAAGCTCTTATTTGCATTTGCTTTGGCTTCCATACAGCTGAGAAGCAATATATGAGCACTACAACAAGGGACCCGTCTTCCAAAATATCCAGATGCCACTGATAAAGCAAAGGAGACAAAGAGGAAGTATGTCCGTCTCGATAAAACTTCATTTAGCAATTGACAATAATAAACTGAAACAAAATAGCTACAGGCACAATTACGGTTATCAATGAGGAGAATAATGAAAAAGTGGATATCCAGCCTCTCCTACTGAATAACTGAGATTGCTGAACAGTTCTTGCATTTTGAAGCTACTGAAGGAACAAAAAGTAAAACTGTGGAAATTACAGAAGAAATAACATTTACAGCAGCGCCTTCAAGACTGCATTTGCAGATGCAAGTTACAGTATATTTTCCATCATTAATGGCATCATGCCGCCTTCACTATGATTCTACTAATATTTCTTACCCATTTTCTGTATTCTCTTTCTGTGCATACACTCTGCTCATCATCATCACCTTCATCAGTATAAGCCTCTGCTACTGCAAGGGGGATGTGGCCACTATGGTAGTTTAAAGAGCCTTCATATTTCCTTTCTACCAAGGAACTCTCTTCATTATTGTAACATCCACTGTCAAAGCAACTGTTGTCCATATCCTTTCCGACATCTGCCATAGCATAGTTATTCTTCTCTAAGTCTTTGAAAGAAGTTTTTACTGAAGTCTTCTTTTTGGCTGTTGTTTTCTTGCTTCGTTCCATCATTTTGCCACATTTACCCGAAATTCTCTCTTTCACAGACAGAATGCCATTACGAATCCGGGCAATGGCAATCTCACATTTACTCTGTTTTGCAGCTTCCTCTTGTCCCAGTGAGGAGTCAGTACTGAAAGAACTCAGCAGCAGCGCAATGAATAGGTTGAGCACCTTAAAGGAGATAAACTATGTTGAAGACACTACTACTTCTGACAGAAATAAATAAACAAGATCAGAAAACCCTCCTTAGGTAAAAAACAAAACAAAACAACACTCTTTCATCAACCACTGCTATCAAATCAAGTGTATGAATTCGATTCTATGAACTTCTTCCAGTCAGTAACAGAATGAGAATGAATGCTCACTGCAATGGAGTACTTTTACCAAAGCATATACTTATGTATTATGCTTCTAAAAAGGTATACAAAGATGCTGAATTTTCCAGAAAGTTTTAGCTTCCAGGGAAGCTGTATGCAAGATAGACCAACAGGAAGAAAAATCTAACTCATATATTAGAATGAGTGTAAGTCATGCAGTCTAGAAAATCTGGGGAGTGTAGCCTTTTGATACTACTTGTGATATTCACTTCTGATGTAAGGATAACTTGGTAAGCATTAAAAGCAGTTCTGTTGTTTGACCTTAGCAGCGCAAAAGATGAAGAAAGCAAATTATCACCGGATTATGGAAAGTGCTGCACGTCTGTGTTCTCATCAGTATGAATCAGTTTGTGCATTTTAATTATTGGCCACTTCTTGAGTGAGAAAGACATGGAAAAAAATGAAAAATAGAAAATAAAAGCCATAGAAACCAGCTAACATCCAGAAGACTGAAATGTATGAATACTATTCAAATGATAATGTTTGCCTAAGGGAAAAAATGATGCCAATGTAGCTTGGTTCAATAGGGATGGAAAACAGCTTGAAACTCACCACTAAGTTTCCTATTACCAGGACTAGCAAGAAAATGAGAAGACACAGCCCTTGTCCAGCCACTTCCATACATTCCCACATGGTTTCAATCCATTCTCCACATAATATTCGGAATATGACCAGGAATGAATGATAAAAATCCTTCATATGCCAGCGTAACTTCTCGTTTGTACTTATTTTACAGACGTTAATAGTGTAATATTTGCCCAAAACCTGCTTTCCTACTACAGCAAAAATAAATACAGTGATAATCAAAACCAGAGTGAGGTTACCCAGCGCACCAACTGAGTTTAGAATTATTTTCATAAGAGTATTTAAGGCTGGCCACATCTTTGCCAATTTGAAGATCCTGAGCTGCAAGTAAAACACAAGGGAACAGTGAGAGGCAGAACATTATACAGACAGCAAAACACAAACACAAATACAGATCTTGCATTTATCATGCTGCCTTTACTGACAAATTCGATAACACCATAATTTGTCCCCCCCGCACAAAGGTTTTTAACTGCTCAGATCCAAAAGTACTCTACTGAAGTTCAGGTATAATTCTGAATTCACAGCAAGGGTGTATTTAAAAAAAAAAAAGTAAAAAAAAAGGTGACATTATACGTAGATATCTGAGAGACAGCCCTTCATCTAAGAAGCTGGAAAGCCTGCTCCTAAATCTAAGCCTGGAAGAAAGCCATGCTGTACCTAGGAAAAGACACCTAGTGAAGGCACCTTTTTGCTATCTTTAAGCTCAGATAATGCATTTTCTTGTCTGAAAATCTAAAATGTAGTTGATCAGTGTCACTCTATGGACCTAACAGAGAAGTGGTGAACTTTCTGCTAAGTCAAATCTCACTGTGCCAGAGTACTTGTAGTATCCCATATACGCAGTCTAATAAACATATTACAAGTATTCTTTAACATGGATTTAATATTCATTCCAGTTTAACATTCATGCTGGCTTACTATTTGCTTACAAAGAGAACAGTAGAATAATTTGAGGGTATTTCCACTGTAATGTTTTTACAAATCTATACAACAAAAGTACTTCTAAAATAGGATAAAGACATAATTACCAGCCTGAGAAATGACAGATTTTTATGAAAGCTTATTAGGCCAATCATCACTACAATACTATCAAAAAGATTCCATTTTTGCTGGAAGTAGTAGTACGGATCTAGAGCGATGATTTTCAAGACCATTTCTGCTGCAAAAATCACGGTGAAGACCTGGAAAAAGAAATTCACTATAAAGTCACTGAATATATATTACTCTTTACGAGACTGACCCAGTCAGTCTGGAGCTATAAGTCCATATTGGTTTGAAGGTTGACCTAGCTTACCTTGTCACTTATACAAATCAATTTTTTTTCATCATCAGTCATGCCAGGGTGCTCCAGAGCCATGAAAAAAGTATTCACTATAATGCAAATCATGATTATGAGATCAACAAGTGGATCCAAAGCTATCAATTGCACCTTCCCTTTGACTGCTCTCCAGAATGGGCAACAGTTCCAAATTAGATACTTCTGACCCAGACGTTTCCAAACTGTAGCGAATCTCACCTTCGAATTTTGCAGCTCTAAATAGTAAAAGTGACATACAAATAATCTCACAGTATGAAGAAAAAGACGAACACTGGCATCTATTTACACACTTAGGTTCCTATCTTCTCAGAAAAATGGCACGATTGAAAAAGAATTGTTTCATTCACGCTACACCACCTACTCACAGGCTAATTAAAGGTCATAAGCAACACGTTTCATGATTACAGAAACAGGTGATGTTACCCACCTGTTCATATTGTCATTATCCTGGGGGATGAGAACATGGCTGCTCTAGGGAGAAAGAACTTAGCAGTATTTGGGAAAACATACAAATTGTTTTCTATCAGTTGTACCCTCATGGTCACAGACGCAGAGAACAGCCCACTTCCATCTTCTTCAAAACACTGTCCCACATGCTAGAGAACTGATAATAACTTTCCCTCTAAACCTTCTCTTCCCCGTGCACAGCCCAGAGCAAGCATTCCAGTTCCCAGCTAACTTAGTGGCGCTCTGCTGAACATAAGCTAGTTCTCAAGGTATTCCCTATTAGGGAGGGAACCAAAACTGGGCACAGTATGTGGTCTAACAAGTGTTTAATTAAGGGTAATAATCACTCTTCTCAGTCTCCTGGCTGTGCTTCGTTTAATACAGTCCAGGATGCTGTTAGCCCCCCCTGCTGAGCTCATGCACAGCTTGCTGCCCAAAAGGACTCCAAGGGCTTGTTCTGCAGAGCTGCTTCCCAGGCAATCAGCTAGCTCCTAGTTTATACTGTTGCAAGAGATTCTTGAATTTACGAAGAAGTCTGTCCTTCTCGAATTTTTGTAAGGTTTCTGTTGACCCGTTTCATCAGTCTGCCTAGGTCCCTTACCCTGCATGTATCTATCAGTCATCCCCAGTTTGGTGTCATCTGTGAATTTTAAGAGCAAGTACTCTATTACCTCCTCCAGGTTACTGGTGAAGACAGTAGGACAGAAAGGATCCTAAGATACAAACTCCATCATGCCCACTGGACTCTCAAAGCCCAAGAATCCAGCCAGTTCTCTGATCAGCTGGCTGCTCACCCATGCAGACCTTAACATCCTAACAGGGATACAGAGATACTGCGGAAAGCCTTGCTAAAGGCAGTAAGTGACAACACTACTCTCACCCACAAATCACAGTGACTGTGTGGTGCGAAGCTATCAGGTGTGACTTAGGCTTGGCAATTTAAAGTTGCAGTTGCAATTATGTGAGATCTGAGAATATTAATTTCATTGAAAGTTACATTTTAATTTCCCCTACTGACTATTAAAACAGTATCAATTTATTGTGATATTTTGCTCTCTTTGGTCAAGGTACACAATCACAGCAGAAAAAAACATGAAGAATTAATGACTTACTCATATTATCTGTAATAACAGTGGCTGCACTCATTAACCTCTGTCTCCGATAAGGATCATTAATAGAGTCCATTGACAACTCATAAGACAATAGGATCTGCCTCTTTGGTTAGAAAGACAACAGAAAACGGTACAACGAGAATATGAGTAAAGGTCTGCAAATGTAAAATTATTCACAGCATAACAGAAATATGCAGTTAGTTAATGTGATTACAATTTGTTTTAAATACGCACCATAATGAAGCCTTACCTTACTGAAGGAATGGATTGTAAGACAAAACAAGAAAATATCACATGAAGACAAGGACATGTCATTAAAAACGCTACTATTTCTTTCCTTCTGAAAATAAAATCTAGCTAAAAATAATTTTGCCATTATAAAATGCATGTAATCATATAAAGTAAGAAGCCTTAACAGGAGAGCAAGGGATAAAAAGAATAATTCTAAACTCTCCTGAAACATATGATAGGAACACACAAAATGAAGACCGAAGATCAGTTGGAATAACTGGTTATAAAACTATTTCAAATAAATGACAAACATTAATTAATGTTAATAAAAGCTATTTAGGGAGTCAGAATTATTGTTCCTGATACACACTGAGAAACAGCCAAGCCAACACCTGCATCATACTAATTACAGTGAAAGATGATGTTCCTGACACATTAAGTACGTACACATGCCCCCAGTGCATTTATGATCTTTAAGGACTACGTCATTGTAAACCAGGTTATAAAGAATAGTTGGGAATCTTTGAGGCAGAGAAAACCAGAAAGAAGGAAGACTCCAGCATTAGGGAGGATGGAATTAAGAGTCATCAGCTAGTAAAGAGTTACCAACTGACCAGATCACAATGTACAGTCTTAGTAATCATTTTCTGCACAACAATTTAGGTAACTTCCTTTAAGAGGAGGATATGCAACCAAAGATATGCAGTACCACTACTTCAGGCTTCCACCATAGGAGGATTCTTATAACATATTCCATAAAGCTATTATTCAGAGAATTAAACTGGTCTCCTTAGCCCTAGGGGTTTAGTATTAACTAATTTCTTTTTGTTCGTTGGTATTTTAATGACTTCAAAGCTAAGCAAAACTCAGCTGGTAGAACAGTCATAAAATAGACATGTGAAATGAATTTGTAATAGAGTGCTAAAATGTTCTTTTTTTCAGTCTGCAATTTTTCAGAATCTAAAACACCCAATTAGATCATTCTCATCACATCATTTTGATGCACCTAATCACATCACTCGAGGGCAAAGAAAGGTGCATACAAGCTCTGGAAACAAGGGTGTGTCACCTAGGAAGAATACAGGGATGCCATCCAGACTTGCAGATGTGGGATCAGGAAAGCCAAGCCGCAGGCAGAACTGAACTTGGTGAGGGATGTGAAAAACAAAATGAAGACATTCTACAGGTACATTGGCCAGAAGAGACAGGCCAAAGTGAGTATACCTCCTTTGGTAAATGTAAAAGGATAACTGGCTTCAACGGAAAAAGAGAAGGCTGAGGTACTGAATGGGTTCTTTGCCTCAGTCTTCACTGGCAGCCAGGATTCTAATATCTCTCATGTCTCTGAGCCCTGTATCCCTAAACCTCTAGGTGGGGGTTGGGGGAGTAAATCCCCCCTGCTGTAAGGGCAGAGCAAGTCTGAGACCACCTCATGAAACTGAATGCATTCAAGTCTATGGGGCTGGATGGCATGCATCCCAGGGTTCTGAAGGAGCTGGCTGAGGTGGTTGCCCAGCCGCTCTCCATCATATCTGAAAAGTCGTGGCTGTCAGGTGAGGTCCCAGATGACTGGAGAAAGGGTCACGTCACTCCCATTGATAAGAAAGGGAACAAGGAGGACCCAGGGAACTACAGGCTGGTGAGTCTCACCTTTGTACCCAGGAAGATCATGGAACAGATCCTCCTAGATAACATGCTTGATCACATGAGGAATGAGCGTGTGATCTGAGACAGCCAGCACAGCCTCACCAGGGGAAGGTCATGCCTAACTAACCTGGTGGCCTTCTATGATGGAGTGACGGCATTGGTAGACAAAGGGAAGGCAACCGATGTCATTTACCTGGACTTGAGCAAGGCCTCTGATGTGGTCCCCCACCACATCCTTATCTCCAAATTGGAGGGATGTGGAATTGATGGGTGGACCACCAAATGGATGAGAAATTGGTTGAAAGGCTGCAGACAGAGGGTGGTGATCAATGGTTCTGTGTCCAGGTGGAGGCTGGTAACGAGCGGTGTCCCCCAGGGGTCTGTCTTGGGACCGGTGCTCTTTAACATCTTTATCAATGACATCGATGATGGAATTGAGTGCACCCTCAGCAAGTTTGCTGATGACACCAAGCTGAGTGGTGTGGCTGACAGGGTGGAAGGAAGGGACGCCATTCAGAGAGACCTCAACAGACTTGAAAGGTGTGCCTGAGTGAATCTAATGAACTTCAACACAGCAAAGTGCAAGGTTTTGCACTTGGGCCGGAGGAATCCCAGGCATGCATACAGACTGGAAGGAGCAGTCCTTGAGAGCAGCCCTGCAGAGAAGGACCTGGGGGTCCTGATGGATGAAGAACTTAACATGAGTGTGCTATTGCAGCTCAGAAAGCAAATGGCATCCCAGGCTCCATCAGAAAAGGGGTGGCCAGCAGAGACAGAGAGGTGGTTGTCCCTCTCTACTCTGCCCTTGTGAGGCCCCATCTGGAGTACTGTGTCCAGGTCTGGAGCCCCCAATACAAGAAAGAGAGCTGTTGGAGAGGGTCCAGAGGAGAGCCACAAAGATGATCAGAGGGCTGAAGCACCTGCCCTACAAAGGCAGGCTGAGGGAGCTGGGCTTGTTCAGCCTGGAGAAAAGAAGACTGCAGGGTGACCTCATTGCAACCTTTCAGTACCTGAAGGGAACCTATGAACAGGAGAGGAGTCAAATCTTTGAAAGGGTAGATAACAGCAGGACTAGGAGAAGTGGTTTTAAGTTGAAGGAGGGAAGATTTAGGTTGGATGTCAGAGGAAAGTCCTTTACTATGAGAGTGGTGAGGTGCTGGAACAGGCTGCCCAGAGAGGCTGTGGATGCCTCATCCCTGGAGGTGTTCAAGGCGAGGTTGGATGGGGCCCTGGGCAGCCTGGGCTGGTATTAAATGTGGAGGCTGGTGGCCCTGCCTGTGGTGGGGGGGGTTGGAGATTCACGATCCTTGAGGTCCCTTCCAACCAAGGCCATTTTGTGATTCTGTGATTCTGTGACATCTGAGTTACTAGGGCAACTTGTCCTTTCATTTCTTCCTGTGGTCCCTCCTATAATCTTCCTTTCTGTAGTATCTGTAATATTCAGAAACCTCTAAAAATTCGTGTGCCTTCCTGAATGAAGTTCCCAAAGTCTTCTTTCTGAAATTCCTGTCTGTTCACAAACTTTCAGAGCATATGTTTCAGAGTATAACCTTTAGAAAGGTTAAGAACATCCATCAACACCAAGTCATTTACTATTGCTCACCCCTTAAACCAGTAGTTAAAACAGGAATGGGCTCTAGAAAGATAGTCCTTCAAATTCTTACAGAATTGATGATGTTCTCTTTGTTTTGGCATCTTTAGCCTTTTCTCATGATTAAAAGTAAAGTGTATACTGAAGAGTCCTCAGTGCCAGCAGTGGTTGCACGACTAGTAGGTTGCCATAATATGAAACAAGCTACCACTGTCTTACAGTTGTGGATTGCAGAATCACAGAATCGCAGGGTTTGGAATGGGTCTCAGAAGACCATGGCGTCCAATCCTCCTGTTAAAGCAGGTACCCTACAATGTGTTGCACAGGTATGTGTCCAAATGGGTTTTGAATATCTCTGTAGGAGACTCTACAGCTTCTGTGGGCAACATTATATTTATATGACTAAACTGTAGAACTTGACATCAGAGCAGCTGATGTTGCTTCTATCAAACTGAACTGAATGTAACTCTTAAATGTTTAGGACAGAGAATTAGCTTTGCATACAAAAAATAAATAAAAATAAAAATAAATAAAAAGGTTATGTCATTAGGGAAATAATCAAAATCACAGGATTTTAAATGCTTGCTTATGCAGTGTATCAGAGATGCTTGCAGATCTCACCATAGCTGTAAATGCAGCAGGCTACAGCGTGTCCTAATTATACTACTAACATTGCCTCTATCCCTCCTTTGAAGTCCACACAGTGCTGTCTTCAGCACTTCTTAGGTCTCAAATCCCAACTCTCACATTGGTTTAAAAAACAAGTCCCATCCACTGCAAGCAATGAGGGAGAGAGGAAAAAAAGTTTTTTTGGTCCCTTCTGTAATGCTCCTTTCTGCAATATTGAGAAACCTTTGAAGGAAGGAAAGTAAGTAAAGAAAGACTTTCTGCTCACCAAATGGCCATATCACATGAAAGTCTAATGAATATACCCTATATTTTGAATGCTTACCAGCTTCTTGTGGCAGTGATCAGGCTGTGAATGAAACATATTTTCCTCATTACTTTGACCACCTACAATTAAACTTTGCCTTGAGACAGGCTTTTCTCCCCTTGTCTCTTTTTCCTGTGAATTTTCTAAGCCAGCAACTGACATTTCAGATCCAATGTGTGAGGCTTTATTACTCTCTCCAGCAGACAACATCTGGAAATAAAACAATAAGTATGTCTATTAATACAAGGCAAATAAACAGGCTAGGATCATACACTCTATAATTACCACAGAATCACAGAATTATTAAAGTTGGAAAAGAGCACTAAGATCACCAACTCCAACCATCACCTACCATGCCCACAAAACCATGTCCCTCAATGCCACTCAGTGACTCATATCAATTATTACGATATCTACATGTTCCTCATTAGCAATTTTTACCTTTCGGATATCAAACTACTGTGAAGAGATATGAGTTGCGTTCTGTACTCCTAAGACTGAAAGATAAAAGCAGGGTTAGTTCTCAGCTACCATAGTTTAAGCTTGTCCCTGTCACTTTAGATATTGTATTTCATATCTAAATGACAGAATATTAAGGCATACTGTTTTACTCTGCCTTTTCTCACTTTGGACATGAAGCATAATGACAACAGAAGAATCAGGGTTCAGACTACATCCTAAAGTATTAAGTCTTTCTTTACTAAAGAAACTTGGAAAGCTCAAATTTCAGTCATAGAAATATCACAGCTTACCCACAGCTCTGTGGAAGAAATTTGGTACAATAGTGATGTTTTTCATCTGAATGAAATTGGATAGTTGCTACGGAAAATCTGTAAGTCCTCTTACAAGTCTGACTTTTCTGATTGCTAGCTACAAATCATAAAATTCAGAGGATAAATGATACCTTACCATTGATTTTCAATCTATATTTTTGCTTCAACTCAGAGCTTAACTTCTCAGGAATAAAATGAAAACAAGGTGATCCCAAGTCTGATATGGGCCATCAAATTAAAGAACAGAGGCAATACTATGCCAAGAAGAGGAAAATATAAATCTGTAGTGAGTCAAAACCAACAGCAAAGAAACTAATGCAGTTTCTGGATGCCCCTTTACATGAATATGGAACTAATTGCACTAGCCTGGCAAAGACTGTCTATCCTGCATTTGTCAATTGGTAAACATTCTGTCTGCAATCATTCAAAAAGAGCTCAGCTCAACACAGTGGCTCTCAGAAAGCAGGTATTCTTACACAGTCCTGAAATCCATCTGCATTCCAACATCAACCTCAAGAAATTAAAGAAATGTCAACTTTTCTCATGGATGCATGTATCTCTACCTGTACTTCTTTTGTCAGACTGTGCAGTTATAGAAAAGAGAGTTTGTTATACCTAAGGATATAAGAAAAAAAATATATCTTTTATTCTATATTATATACAACAACTTACAAACCTGTTCTTTCTCTAGAATTTTTTTAGCATCCTGAAGTAACTTTTCCTTTGCCTGTGTTTCAGCAAGAGTGGCTCTGTTCTGCTCTTCATATGCCATAGTTACTACAGCCAATATCAGATTGAAGAGATAAAAAGAGCATAAAAAGATGACAGCTATAAAAAATAAAATGTAGCTCTTCCCAGATGAACGGATAGTCTGTGAGAAAAAAAGGAAAGGCCATAACAGATTCTTAAAAAACAAACATTTGCAATAGGATTACAAATTAGCAACTTATTTTCCCATACAATGCAAGAGTTCAAGATACTGCTCTGTTTTCTTGAAACAATAGCAGGTAATAAAAGTACCTACTTGTCTGTACAGACGCTCCCAGGAATCCTGTGTCATCAGACGGAATAAAGAAAGGAAGGCCCAGCCAAAATGATCAAAACTTGTGTAGCCAAAGTCAGGATTGTTCCCAAGATTCATACATGTGTAGTTCTCAGGGCACTCATCTCTAAAGAAAAGAGAGAACAATATTTACACTTGCAGTTTTAGAATATACTCTAATACACTCTAGTTCGCAACACCATGTACAGATTTGTTCAGCTCATCTGAAAGTCCAGTTTCATTGATCACAGAGTCAAAGAATGGCCTGGGTTGAAAAAGACCTGAAAGATTTTCTAGTTTCAATGCCCCTGCCATAGGCAGGGTCACCAACCACTCGACCAGGCTGCCCAGAGCCACATCCAGCCTGGCCTTGAATGCCTTTAGGGGATGGGGCATGCACAACCTCCTTGGGCAACTTGTCACCACCCTCTGCGTGAAAAACTTCCTCCTAATATCTAACCTAAACCTTCCCTGTCTTAATTTACAACCGTTCCCCCTTGTCCTATCACTATCAAGCCATGTAAACAAGCCTAGATGATGGACTAGATGATCTTGGAGGTCTTCTCCAACCTTGGTGATTCTATGAACAGTTGTTCTCCCTCCTGTTTATATGTTCCCTTCAAGTACTGGAAGGCCACAATGAGGTCTCCCCAGAGTCTTCTCCAAGCTAAACAAGCCCAATTCCCTAATACAATTCTGCTAGAAAGCTGGAAATGGCACTGCTGCCCAGAGAGTGTGGATGCTCCATCCCTGGAGGTGCCAAGGCCAGGCTGGATAGAGCTCTGGGCAGCCTGATCCGGTAGGGTGCAAGCAGACCAGGGTAGACGGGATGGAACTCAATGATTTTTAAGTTTCCTTCCAATCCAAGCCATTCTGTGATTTTAGAAGGACTGACTTATATCAGATAACCCTGGAAAATCATTTGACTTGTCACAGATTTGTGGTATAGACTTGACTAGACAGAAACTCTCCTCCTGGGTGGGATACATACATACAAAGATATACATAAAGGGAGAAAAGAAACAAAAACAACCTATGCTTACATTTAAATAATCCACCAGGATGAAGAGAGCTTGTAAATACCTCGCATTCTTTACTGATCTGTTCCCCTCCTTTTTATTTCATATTCAACACTAGCAATTATATTAACAGTGGTTAGCAACAAAGCACATCTGTAACTGTGGGTATTCTAGTGTTTCCATTCTCTGAGATGAAATATTATGAAAAAAAAAAAGAAAAAATTAAGAAAATTAAGAATTAAGAAAAAATCCATCTTTCTGAAAGATCATCAGCATTTCCTCATGCCAAAAATAAAACCAAAAACCATTCAGAGGGGAAAACAAGAAAGTACTGAAACTGTTTTTTCACTTACGTAGAATTCCCACGGTAACCACAGAGCAGTATGTCAGAAGTTCCATTCATTCTGGCACAGACATCTAATAAACAAATTAAAAAATAAGGAATCTTGAACTCAGAAGTTGTTGCCTTAAACTTCTCCGGGTTCAAGCCATACACTACTGCATTATAAATGATGGCCTAGTATACAAAATCTCAGTGCAAGTCACATTAGATCTGTTTCTCTGCAGATACATCCCTAGGTATGGCAACGTATTTATTTATTTATTTATTTTAATTTATTTATTGTAAGATTTTATTCATCTTTGTAAATATAGGAATGCCTAAAAGAGGTAGTCAAAATCTCTGAATGACACAGTCTGTGTTAAAATTAATTCAATTTGAGCGCAGTTCCCTTAAAAAAAAAAAAGGATGCTTGGGTATCCTTTATTTATTTTTATTTATTTATTTATTTACCCAATATGCGTGGGTAAAGAAGTAAGGTGCTTACAGAAAACACAGCCTGTGCTATCACATAGACTGCTAATCTCTCCTTAAATACTAGACTCATTAATCTCACATTTAGCTGTTCCAGTGATTTCATATCACTACTCATGCAAACGCCTTCTCACGAGAAATACATACAACTATTTTGTAACACTTGTGTTAAAAACGAGTCAGATTTAAGAAGATATACAGATGACATAAAAGGAGACAATAATAATATTTACCTGTTTCATCTGCATTATATATCTTGGCATCCTTACAAAATGTGTTATTGAATGTAGCATTTCTGAGGACACATTTGTTTTTTAAATTGCCCATAAAAAGCTGCAGGCCTATTAGAGCAAATATACTCAAGCAAAAAACAGTCAAGATCAACACATCTGTGAGTTTCTTAACAGATTCAACAAGTGAATTCACGATGACTTTCAGACCTAGAAAAATGAGATTCAATAATATGCATAATAAGAAGAAGAATGTAACAGCATTGCTGTACGACAAAACATAACAGTTTTGAGTATGTTAAGAACAAATCAGCGTAAATGATCTTGGAGCTTCACAGTATTAAGGTAAATATGAGGAGCAATGTATTTTTTACTTAAAGTTCCTGATTATTATTAAAACTGATTTTGCTAACTTGAATACTAAAGCATACGGTGTCATCTAGCTTAAGATGCTGGCTAAACAACCTCTTATGAAATAACATTCTTAAAGATTGTGAAGCCAATATTCTGGGAAATTAATCACAGCAGCTTAAGCTAATGAAGTGTAACATGAACCAGGAATATGCCATTATAGCAATTATCATGTTAAGAGAAGAAATTGGATAGGGTGCACTGTTCAGAAAAGATGTAAGTAAATAACAATGAGCATTAGTGATGATATAGAAAGAGGAGAAATAGAAAAATCTGTCTGGAGCAAAATCATTTTGAGCAGGGATGGTAAAATATATTCTGTTAGGATGCTGCTGAATGTTACTACATACTGCAAAACAGTCACATCTTGGGACCATGTTAACTGACACAAAGTGACCAGACAACACAACCCTGGAGATGTTCAAGAAACATTTAGACGTACTGAGGGACATGGTTTAGTGGGAAGTATTGGTGAGAGGTGGGTAGTTGGACTGGATGATCTTCGAGGACTTTTTCAACCTTGGTGATTTTATGATTCTATGAGTAGGAGAGGAATTAGTAAATCTCTGTTGATGTAAAGAGATGATCAGTAATACATGTTGTTCCTTACCTGGTATTACTGAAATAGCCTTCAAGGTCCTCAGTACTCTGAAAGTCCGAAGAGCTGAAACATTGCCTGATGTTGTACAGATACTAACATACCTATAAAATTAAACCACCATGTAACTGAATGACAAAGATCCATCTTTTCAGAGAGTATGAACACAGAGAATAAAGTAATTAATACAATAAAGACAAGAAAAAGGTCAAATATATCCTGAAGTAGAAGTCTGAGGTTTGGAATCTAAATTCATTTTTAGGGATTGTCATAAAATAATGAGCCTTTTGAACAGTGGCACCTGAAAGAAACACAGCAAGTTTTTCTTCCTACGGATTTGGATGCTTACATCTTTAAATGTTTATCCATCAAAAATGTCAATAAATATAAGACCTTCAATAACATAATCACATCATTTCAAACTGACTGATTCAGAAGGCTACGTGAAAGTAAGTGCTGAAACAACCTATTAAACTGAACACAGATATTGCAACTATCTCATAAAACTACATGATATATAGTTTATGGAAAGGGAATTGAGCAAAATTAGCTTTTCAATATGTTAATTCTGTACCGCTTATAATCTTTGTTTGGCAGTCAATTAAAAACTTGAATATAGAAACCATTTTCCATTTAATTTTTTCAACAATTTGGAAAACATAGAAAATGAGGACTGGAAGATCTTCATATTATATACAACATTTTATCTGGTTACCTCATATTTTGTAAGATGTCCTTCATGTGAGAATGGATATTGTGACCCTTCTTTAAGTGAGACCATCACTGGTAACAGAATTCCTTAAAACATGAAGTCTCAATAACAGAATCTGAGAAACATTGGTTGGAAAGGACCTCTGGGGATGGTCTAGGCAACTACTCACTCAAAGCATGACTTTTAACAGCAACAGATCAGACCACCACAGCTTTGCCTAGCCTGTAAGATTAAAGTACCTGAAGTAATAACAATATTGTTAATTTCCATATACTATAGATAACATATAGAAAAGTGCTTATTGTAGCTTGAATACGAATGAATCAGGAGTATGTGTAGCAAGACAAGACTGCAAAATGTAATTGTGCATACAGCTGGTGGACTATTTGATAGCTACTGATTGTGTACATTTCTTCAGTATAAAATCCTTAGAGGTTTGTAGATTGGATGTGATGACATCTGAGTGCATAACATGTTACTCTTGTGGGAAAAGTAGCCATGCATATGGCAATTGTAAGCTGTGTTTGTTACAGAGCCCATTAGATTCTGTAAGTTTAAAGACCCTGGGACCAGAAAGCAAGATAAACAGGAGGATGAATTCCTGGACTTTGAGACAACAGACCCAGTGTGTTCAGAGATCTGCTTGGCAGGAACCCAGGATACACTGTCTCAAAGGGAAAAGCAGCCCCTAGAACAGCAGGTTTGATCTTTAAGGATATTTTCTTCAAAGCATAAGAACAACATGTTCTACTCTGCAGTCAAGTAAGCGCAGCAGAAGATCCCCTTGTCTCAACAGGGAAGTCTTGACTAATATATTATAAAAGGATGTGTAGGAAGGATAAAGGAGAAAGACAAAGTTCAGCTGAATTTGAAGTTGTCCTGTTCCTGGAAGCTTACCATGAAATGATGAAAGACTGAAGTTACTACAGAAGACGTTCCAATTAGGTAACTGGGAGAAATAAATCAAAATGCAGTTGGGATGGGTTGCCTGAGGAGGTTTACTGAATCTCCACCCTCAGAGAAACTCAGTACTTGACTGGACAAGATCCCGAGCAACCTAATTTAAATTAACTCTGCTTTTGAAGCACATGATTTCTAAAGGTCCCTTTCAATCTACATTACTCTAATAGATTAAAAACAAACAGTCAAACAAAAAACAACTGAAACATATTCAGCAATGCTAAATGGAAGGGGAAGTTTTGAAAGCTCTGAGACTTGGCTTTGAGTGCATCTGTTCGCTGCTATAAGACTATTTTGCTTTCAAGATAAAAGGCCTGCATTTGAGATATAAATTCTGACTTCTTTTCTTCCTCATTTCTTGTCCACATAGCTAACTGCTTTTACTATGAGCTTAAATACGATCACAGCAGTGATCCATCTGGCCACTTACCCCATCTTTAGGAATGACCCGTGACAAATGCTTACAGAAGAGTTTCAAATCAAGGCAGTCATAGAAGTGATGCTGCCAGGATTTCATTCTTCCAAAAAATCTGTAGCTCAGGGATTTCCTGAAAAAGACATCCTATCTTCATCTTAAATATAACCCCTAATGTGTTCTCATCCGGAACACAAGATGTACATTTACTTGTCCTTCTCTGTATCTTTTTTAACTGTGTCACCTTTCAAGGCTGCAGGTGCAACACTACATACAATCCTGAAAAAAAAAAATACAGATTTCTGTATGAAAATAACCTTGCATTCCACTTCGTTGTTTCTTATCTGTGATGTCTTCATTTTCTATTTCATTCTCTGACCATTAGTGCACATGGAGTTTTCACCAGATTATTTATTTAAACTTCAAATGTTTTTTCCCAACTAATGAAATCTATTTCAGAGCTCCGAGCTGCATATGTAAAGCTAGGTCTGTTTTTCCTTGATCAACACTTCACACTACTTAGATTTCATCTGCTACTTATCAGCATGTTATTCAACACCTTGTGACGTCCTTTGACTCCTTCTCAGATGAGCTTCATCTGATCCAGAGAAGAACAAATAAGAAAACATAAGGCATGCTTGGTTTTGGCTGTCTATGCAGAAAACTCATAAAAGAAAGATAAGAATGCATTAAGTTGAGAAAACAGGTCTACTAAATGTGATAATACATTAAAGTACAAGGGAAATTAAAGCTAACTCGAAGAAGGATTTTTTACATTTAGGTCTTGTTTTAAAGTCAACGACTACTTTTCTCTCACTGAGCAGCAGGTACACAGGAGGTGATTGAAACAGAGTAACTTTTGAACCCATGGAATGTCAGCTACTACAAAGAATTTTTGAATATTATTAGTTGTGCATTTGTTCACTTGAGTGTGAAGAAAAAATGAGCTTTACTTACGTCACCACAAGAACAGCAAAATCCAGAATGTTCCACGGGTCTCGAAGAAAGGTAAATTCATTCCAAACCAATCCTCTTGCTACTACTTTTATCAGTATTTCACCAGTATATATGGCAGTAAAGAGGTGTCTGAGAAAGAAAACTTATATTAAAGATACAGAAATAAAAACATGAATGAGATTGAAATGCATTGTGCCTTTTCTGTCATTTAGCTACAGGATGGAAACAAAAGTAGAACCAACAGGACAGATCACTTTCATGAGTATAAAAAGATGTCTTCCTGAATTTCAGTGCAATCTCCATGCAGATCTATGATTACAAATGTTCATCTAAGTATACCATACTGTTTCTGGATGAAGAGTAGCTCATATACTCTTATGAAAAATTATGAAAGTCCATGTATATGTTCTAAAGCAGGAAAGAAAATATCATAGCCTTAACATTTTGGCAGAACCGTAGCAGCAAAAGGCATTTTTTTTTCTGCAAAGCTTGGAAAGATTGCACATTTCATAAATTTATTCTAGCAAAAATTCTGTATCCAAATAAAACTAAAGCAATCATTATCACTGTCCTTATCCCAAAATATGAGCAATTGAAAATTCAGAACCTCTGATGCCACAGGCACATTTTCAAGTTTTAGTTCCAGAATGTTCATTCAAATTAAACTGGATAAAGGGCACAATTACCAAAGGTAAGAAGACAGTATAAATACTTCCTACTGTGAGAAGTTGAACAGGGGGTATCTTGGAAACTCCCAGAGGAGGGCAACAAACATGGTAACAGAGCTGGAAGGCATGTCCTATGAGGAGAGACTGACAAAACTTGGGTTGTCTACTCTATTTTATCCAGTTCTAACTCATCCTATCCTGTAAGTTAGAATCGTGCTGTGCAACTTCTCTAAAAGGCTGAATCCTCCAGAGGAAAAATGAGCCAACCTTCTACATTACACCAGGTGGCAAAAGTAGCCAATATGAAGTGCACGTGTATGCCTCTAAGAGGCTGAAGCTCCACAAAGACCAACTACACTACAGTAATCCCAGATCTTCCTCAGCAGCCTGTCTGAGGATTTTTGAACACCAGAATTAGCACACCACATTATTTACTCTTCTTCAGTCTAGCATGTTAAGTTTCCTTAGAGTGAAGAAAAGGCAACTGAGATACTTACTCAGCTCTGTTGAGCTCAGGTGGAGGTTTATTTATAGCCATGGAAGCACAATTGAGTATCACAGTACACGTAATAAAGCCAACAAATAATGTGAATAAGTTAAGGGAAAAGTGATCAATTATAAAACAGTGAAGTTCGGGAAAGTTGCTTTCAGTAATGGCATGACTATGCATTCGAAGTCAGCCATATAGGGGGGTCTATTCCCACAAATGGATGTATCTAAAGGAAAACAGGTAGAAAGAATGGACACCGCTCAGTCTACAGCTCTGCACCTGCAAGCCTTCATATTTTAACTTCCTTCAAAACATATTTATCTTTTTCATAAAACATGAGAAGCAGGTGCTCAGAGCTGTATAAACTTGAGTCTGAAATATCCTTTTTAGGGAAACACCAAGCCCTTTCAGCAAAGCGTTGCTGTGATTCCCATTCTCCCCGCTTTAATTATGAGGAAGTCCTTCGTTTGTTTTTAATTAAAATGTTAAGCTTGTCACTATACTGGAGATTCACAAAAAGTTCTGGAAAAGGGTTAAAATATCACGCTGTAGCTCCTAAATGTTGTTTCACAACAGTACCTTCAAATCTAACTCTTTAAATAGGATTTTTTTTTAACATTAAAATGTAGTAAGCGTCTGTAAATACCGTGTCTTGTAAATATTTTTGCTCTCAGCATCAAAGCCACAGTTTGATTAATATGAAGAGAATCACAGAAATGTGCACCATACGTTCTAAAATTCAAACAACAGATCTCAACCAAAGGATATGAATGGATCAGAATTTTTATCGCTGCTTTTCTGATTGGATTAAAAGGACCGAGTATACACAGGGCAGGTGTGGCAGTAAAGCGGAAAATAGTCCTTCTTTTATTGATCACCATGAAAGTCTATAAAAAAAAAAAGAAAAAAGAAAAATCATAGTGTATGAAATATTTAAAAGCAACAAAATTATCAAGTAGCTGCGTAAATTACCTCCTAGCTACCATAAGGTCCATTGGAGCTCGGTGCTACCGGCAGATGAAGTAAAAATTAAGTGGCTTTAATCAAAAGCAGCTAACTAACATTTATGTAGATGTCTTCGGTTGAATCAGCCTTATTTTCTTTTCATCAGTCATTCTGATTACTTTGAGAAAAAAAAGTCTCTGGAAGGCCCTTTTCACCAGTAATTACAAAGCCTTCTGCATGTTCTCTGATTAAATGATCACATTCCAGTGAGTTGCTGGTATATTTTACAGACAGCAACATCAGACTGAGTTGAATGTTCTGCTCACCAAGTATAATATTAAGGAATCATATAATAGACATTTAATTTGGAAGAGCCTCCTACAGCATCTAATCCATGTACTGCCATAGGCAACCAGAGAAAACATTTAGCAATGGCATGGAGTACATGCAATATCAACACTGAACAATTAACAAAGCTGATGAGAAACTTAAAAAAAGAGAATTGACGTTGTCTAAGGTAAATTTGTCTTTTTTGCTATGTGGAGTATTAGAAACATTTCAAATATGCCTCACCTAGTTTGTATATTCGCAATTAAGCAAAAGCATTTGCAATAAATCAGGGTGACCCATTGTTTGACAGGCACTGAGTTCAGCCTCACATACTTCATAGAAACTCTTCTGAGTAACAAAGCATCAGTTACCTCAGAACCTATTTTTGATCAAAATCTATCCAGTGTATTCTATTCTCACGGTCAATTCTGATTACTGCCTGGGCCTTAAAAATACCTTGTAGTTACATAGTAAGGGATGTAGTTTAGCATGCCTACCCCAACAAATACAAGTAATGTTCTAAAATCTGTCTACAGATCTGTCTGCAATCGAAAAGCAGCAACTTCTGAATACAATCTTCATTATCTCCTAGGAATATAGCAGATAAAATTAAACAAAAAACAAAGTGTTTTTAAAATGTTAACCCTGTGATCACTGTAGTATGGATCCAAATCTTCCAGGGGTTCCCCAATAAGCTCCACAGGAACATCACCATAGAGAGAAGGCAGTTTTTTACAGGTTTTCAGATCAAGCTGAGGAGTCACTTTATCCTCTTCAACTTCTTGGTCAGTAGTTTCCTGCTTCTGTTTGGCTTGCTTCTCTTTTTTCTCAGCAATTTTTTTCTCAATTGCTGCCAAGGACTCGGGAGTGAAACGTTGAAAGCTGATAGTTTCTGGTGGCCAAAACAAGGGATCCATTTTCCTTCTGTTTGTTTTCAGTGCTAGAAATAGCTTAAAAGAGAAAGCTCTTGATAAGTAGAAATGAATAGGAAAAGAAAAAACAAAAACAGTAACTAACACAAATTAGATAAATTATTTCTTCCTTCTGTGAAATCCTGTGTGAAAATAGAGAAGGAATTAGAAACACATTCGTTTAGAAGAAAGGGTAATGTAAAATAAAACCCATGAAGATCAGCAGTTGATTCTGGATTCATTCTGTACAATCCAGGTTGCAGAAGAGATGCTTTTTCCTTTCTCTTTTTTCATCTAGGAAGCGTAAAAATCACTTCTCTATCAGAACTTGGACAACCGCTGAATTACTGCTCTGAAACAACTTACAGTATTAGCAACCTTGCACTTTAATTTCTGCACTTTTTGCTAACAGTAGTTGCATATCTACCACCCCTCCCCATCCTGTAGGTACACAAAATAATTAACTGGAAGAGGCTCATCAGATCCATGCCCTCCTCAAACCAAGGCCAACATTGAGTTTACATCAGTGGATCTTTGTACAGTTGAGGTCTGAGCAAGTCCTAGGAGATATTCACAGCTCATAGTAAAAACCCAACAAGAAATGGAAGGTTTTTACCTTAAAGGTCTTGAGATTTGCTCTCCTCTGACTCTGCTGATTTGCTGGTTACATTTGTGCTTTGCTCTTGCTGTTTTACAGACTACATTCTTAATTCTTTTCCTCATTTAGGCATGTCTGAAAACCTCTCTGCTCACAACACTTCTTTCCAACACTGACAGAATGTGGCTGCAGCTGAGGGTTTACAATTTGTGGTGAGAGAATACTTGCATTGTCTATTCATTAGCAATAAAGTTTTAAAAACCTTCAACCTCAAAAACAAGATGAAGAGCCTGCGAAACATCCAAGTTTCAAACATGCCTCCAGATTTCTGCTGAGGCTTCTCCTGGAATTACTCATTTACCTTTACAGGACCTATTAGAAGTGTACAAAAGGCAGGATGCATTACACCACGAAATGCACGAGGCTCTTGATACTGTTTTTCACTAACACTTTGCTGACAATGAGCCTTGCATACTCTCACACCAGATTTGGTAATTAAGAGTCATAGATACAGTTAGGTACATTAGATAAAGTCCTCAAAAAAAAAAAAAAATTATTAATTACAGTAGCATCAGTGATGGAACTGGGATAGCCTCTATGCTTAATTCTGCTGGTGAGCAGCCCTGCTCTGCATGCCAGGGATCTGCATTTCCTCAGAATAAGCTTTGCTAGGAGATGTTGTGACCACTGATCGACACTAACGAAGCTCCAAACCGATTGTTACACAGAACTTAAATAACCTAAAGATAATCATACAGCACTACTTTCCCAGGGCTTCACAGGTGCCTCAATGTTTTGGAGGTATGCAGTAGTATCTGGAGGTCTTGGTTATGTTTCTTTGCTTGGTAACTACTTTTTTCCACATCCTAGAGGAAAGACATTGAATTCCTTTGAACTACTGTGATTTTGATTGAAATCACTGACTTGTTTATTCATGCTGACAGGTTATGGGTGTGATTGAAAACACAATTCAGCCTCTCATAGCAGCCTGGCAAAAGGTGGACATGAGGAAGCAACTTCACCTTCTCACATACTCACAAACACTGCTTTTATTCTGGGGTTTACCGGAGTATCTTTTGCTTGAGCTGAAATCACTGACAAAGGGTTGGGTGGCAAGGCAATAAGTACTGAATTAACTTAATACAAATCATTATAAGTATTCATATACTAATTACACCTGGTCCAAATTCACCATTCTCACTCACAGTTGACAGCAATTTACAAGACTGCAGTTCTCATCCACAAAAGTAGAAGACGACTGAGAATCATAAAAGGATGACCTACCCTTTCTGACTCATGACAGAACCAACTGCATCCCTCTATTACACACTTGTGGTCAGGAGCAGTTCTTTAAAGGACTCTGCATTCTTGATTGCCTAAAGTCCAGTCCTATATCCCTCTTGTGAGCTCAAGTGTGGCCCATAGGGAATGTAAATGCTCATGTAACTATAGCATGCTCCTTTAAATGCACAGATGTAGTTACTTGAAAAGAATATGCCAGTGGCTAACATATTGTGCCACGTGAACAACTGTGTCATAATTTCAGTTTGGTTCCAGATTTTTTCGTCCTCTGGGACTTTAAAAGCAAGATGAGATTTGACCAGGCACCACAATTCTGAGATCAAAATGCACCACTGGAACAAACTGAAAGCGTATAATCAAACAATTGTTTTTTTTCAAAACCATGGGCCCATTTCAATCAATAGATAAAGTGAATCAAATCAGACCACTCTTTTCTTCAATTTGTAATAATTCTAAGAAAATTAATTTTATCTTCCAAGAGATTTTTAAGGATAACAGAGCAACTGACCTTTCAGATAACTGCATTGACTGTAATAAGTGAAGCAAAGGAAATGTTTTCAGTTAATACGAAGACAGCTTCAATATTAAGGTTTTGGTAACTGAAGGCTGGACCTGCCAAAAGCAGTGATCAAGATTTAAAAAACCTCACACATCCCCTCCAGCAGCAGTAACTACAAGTTGTAAGTGGATAAACAATGTGAGAGCACTCCTTCAGAAGACCTATACTAGCACTGTGCTCACATGGAACAACAGAAATGCTGCCCTTCCATCATCTGCCAAGCATTTGTGTTGCCCTCAGAAATGATGTCAGCCTTTGCATTGGACATTGAAGTCTCTCTACCAAACGGTTCTGAGAGGGAAGCTACAGAACATGTGCTCCCAGAAGTAATGACAAAGCAGTTGTGGATGGGATTCCTTCTAGAACCTCAGAGAATAGACCAGAGTATGTACACCCAAGTAAGTGGGGGGAAAATCCTAACCACAAACTAACCAGAACATGCTGCTAAGGGTAAATACAGTGCTAAATGAAGTCTATTGATTTCCAGTGCAGAGCATGCATGAAATTTCCATTTAAATTTACATCAGAATCGCAAATCTTATGCCACATTTTGGTATCTCTGGTCCAAAAGAGAACGGTCCACAAGTAACAGTTATAAATACACTTCAGTTACTGAAGGATAACACCCTACAGGGTCAGGAACTCAAAAACATTTCATCAAATTCACATTTTTTTTTTTCTAATTAACTTGGAAAGTACTTATTTTTCTCATCCTGAGAAAAGGAACTGAAGTGATTGTAAATAAACTAATCGTGGTTTTAGGTACACCTAAGTGGCTTAAGGCTGACTTTGATAACTATGAAAATAACACTATCTTTTTACGTCAAAAGAAAAACCCAAGTAATTCCAGATATACTGATGAGAAGTATATAGTAAAGTATTAGGAACAGATGAAAAAGTAATCAAAGAAAGCAAACATATGGGTGCTACTGTACTACAATTATCTATTAAAAAAAAAAACTAAGACCAAATTTCCTTTCGGGACAGTATTTTCTAGAATGCAAAGTACTGCCAAAAATGAGACCATTAATACAGACAGAATTCACAAGTGCTCATGTGGGTAATGACTAATCACTACAGATAATAACTAATAGATTTAGAGTTCCAGAATGAAATACACACTCAAATTCCATGAAGGGTGTTTTTGATAGAAGGAGCTCTTCTAGTATAATAGAAGTATAGTAGTAAAACTAGTAGGAATATAAACAGAAAATTGCCCTTACTTGGGTTTCAACTTATGTCCAGCATGTATAATATTTAATTCTGATTTTCAAATTATTTCTATCTGCTCCTTCATTTGTAACAGCCCACTGAATATTTACGCTGAGCACCTGGACATGAAAGAATAAAGGACAAACTGCATTTTCTAATTTGGTTTTAATATGCATTTAGTAGATTCTTTCACAGAAAAAGAAGGAATAAAAATGTCTCACTGTGATAGGATTTTGTTTGCCCAAAATCAAATAACTCTTAACACAGGTCAAGAAGTACCTTAAAATGAATAAATTAAAAAAAAAAAAAATGAACATAACATGTAGCAATACTTACAGTGAGATTTACCATCAAAAGGCTGCAAAAAGTAAAACCTATGCTTCTGCAGAGCACTATCCTACCTGGACAGACTGGAGAGTTGAGCAGAGAGGAACCTGATGAGGTTCAAGAAGAGCAAGTGTAGAGCCTTGCACCTGGGGAGGAATAACCGTACGCACCAGTACAGGTTAGGGGCTGACCTGCTGGGAAGGAGCTCTGCAAAGAAGGTCCTGGGCGTTCTGGTGGACAACAGGTTGGCCATAAGCCAGCAGTGTGCCCCTGTGCCAATGGAATCCTGGGATGCATTAAAAAGAATGTGGTTAGCAACACGAGGGAGGTAATCCTCCCTCCTCTACTTTGCCCTGGTGAGACCAAGTCTGGAGTACTGTGTTCAGTTCTGGGCTCCTCTGTTCAAACGAGACAGGGCTCTCATAGAAAGAGTCCAAGAGTCCAGCAGAGGGTAATAAAGATGACGAGGGGCCTGGAGCATTCCCCTTACAAGGAAAGGCTGAGCAACTTGGATCTGTTCAGCCTGGAAAAAATAAGGCTGAGAAGGGATGCCATGAGTGTTTATAAATATCTCAAGTGAGGGATTCAGTGGGAGCAGTCTCTTTTCAGTGGCCAGCAACAGCAGAACAAGAGGCAATGGGCAGAAACTGAAACATAGGAAGTTCTATACTAACGCAAAGAAGAACTTCCTCACTGTCAGAGGGACACAGCACTGGAACAGCCTATGCTGAATTGTGGAGTCTCCTTCTCTGCAGATACTCAAGACCCGCCTGTAAGCCTACCTGTGTGCCCTGCTGTAGGGAACTGCTTTAGCAGCAGCGTTGGACTCGATGGTCTCTAGAGGTCCCTTCCAGCCCCTACTGTTCTGTGAGTCTATGATTCCGTACCTTTTCCAGTACTCATCAACACTATTTCCCAAAGCTTATTTGGGCAAAGCTGTGTATTTTTCAATAAATTATTTTTCAGTGACAAAGTGCAAAATCAAATTTTAATAAACCTTAAACACAGTTTAGATAATCATAATAACTAAATACCCTGAATGAAATATTTCCAAGTGATTCATAAAGGTGTATTTAACCACACTGAACTGCGTATAGCACAGTTTTTGTTGACATAACTAAAATCAGCAGCCTTTTTAGCACCTTCGCACTATAGAAATAAAAATGCATATTAATACACAGGCCTGATGTTCAGAAACCCAAAGGTGTTATGGTTGGATACTACCTGTAGATAAAGACACCTTCATTGAGATCCTGCCTGTGATCAAGGCATCTTAACTCCCATTAACAGACAGTAGATATTTATTACTAAGCATAGTTAATCAAGGTTGGAGAGATAATCAAACAATCGAACAGAGATAGCTACTTTAGAATTTCACATTTCAAATGTTATATTTAACCAGCTCACCATACACAGCAAACACTGATCTAGAAATGCTGCATGTTACAAACATCTTCAAATTCATCATTAATTTTACATGTTGATCCACTAGACATATACACTGCAGTGAAAGCCCACCATTACAAACAACTACTAACATTCCACAAAAAAGCAAAGAAATTTAAAAGGCATCCAAACACTATTTCATATCTAGCTCAAATGCTTTTGAAACAAGGAACTGCAAGGAAAATGAGAAAGCAGCTGATGACGGCACTATGAGACAGGCTAAGAACTCTCTTTCCCGTGCTGTACAATGCCTTGCAAAAAACTACTCTCACCTTACTCAGTTCCAACACAAACAAAACACATCTGCTCTCAGATTACTCTTCTCTTCTGTCTAAACACCAAGATTTATTAAAAGATTTAGCAGATTTATTTTATCTTTTTTCCAAAGACAAGCTAGGAAACATAACATACTTTAATGGACTAATCTGTTTCTAAAATACATGGCCATTTCCTCCACCTAGCACTTTGCTCCCCATTCTCTGCAATCTGCTTTCCCCTACACAAACGTTGTGTTGAGCGGACAGTTGTTTGTTTGCTTGTTTCTTTCGAAACGGGCATAAAATAAAAGGTATTCACCATCTCAATACAATAGAAAAAGATCTGCTCAGCACTCCCAAATGAGAAACCGATCTTGGGCCAGGTTTTGTGTTACTTAAACGCCATGAAAAAAAAATCACTCAGCAGCATTTTCAGGAGATAAACATTTCAGATTTGTGCAGGGAAAGAAATGGCACTATCTGAAGGTAATTATAGCTCAGATTAGATAGTATCAAAGCCAATTTGAATACTACTGTGCATCATCAGCCATTGCAGCAAAGCAAGACAAAAAGCAGCCTGAAAGGAACAAGGATTTCATGAACATTTAGTAAAACGTGATAAATGTTAAAAGAACAGCAGTACGTTTGCTGCAGGACAGCAGTTCTACATTAGAAACAGATTTTTCTTCTACCTGTAACTAAAACCAAAACCACATCTAAGGCTTAAAATCAGATGTGCTCTTATAAATATATATACATACACACACAGACACACTGAGAACCCCAGAATACTTTAAACAAACACACAGAGGTTTAAATTTACAAATTTAGCAATGGAAATTTTGCCCAGTACACCAATATTTAGCAGAAACAAAACACTTACAGTGTCCCCTTTGAAAGAAAAAGCCTTCAGACTAATTTCCTTAAGCTAATTTCAGCTAGCTCTCATCTTCTAAGAGACAGAAAGTTTTCATTTCCTCACCATCACCACCCCGTTCTGAAGACCATCCTACCTACACGGCTAGCTCCCACCCAGAAAGTTTTTGTATTGGGATGTCTGGGGGAGGGACAGAGGGAGGGGCTTCGTTGTTCTTCTGAGGTCTTGTCATCTCATGGGGAGCACTGCAAAAAAGGAAAAAGCCAGAGGGCGATTCTTTTGAAGAATGATTACATAATTATTTGAGTGTTTTGTTTCTTTGGGACTTACAGTTGCACTTACTAAAAACCTGCAACGTTTCTGTTCAATAGGAAAACATTCAATAGGAAACAAATAGTTGTATTTCACTCTAAACTTTTCACCAGCCAACTTCCCAGCACACACTGAATATTAGGACTAATTTTGCGCTTCATTAAAAGCTTCTGTTTAGAAATCACAGAATCCTAGAATCACAGAATGGTCTGGATTGAAAAGGACCACAGTGCTCATCCAGTTCCAAACCCCTGCTATGTGCAGGGTCACCAACCGCCAGCCCAGGCTGCCCAAAGCCACATCCAGCCTGGCCTTGAATGCCTCTAGGGATGGGGCATCCACAACCTGAAATGACACTTAACACATTGCTAGTTTTCATTCCTAAAATTCTACTTTTTATTATTCCCAGGCTATGATGTGTATCCATTATGGCAAGTAAGGATAAAATCTCAAAGTGAATACAGAATCATAGAAGCATAGAATGGTTCGGATTGGAAGGGACCTTAGGGACACCTCCCTCTAGACGAGGTTGCTCACAGCCCCATCCAGCCTGGCCTTGAATGCTTCCAGGGAGGGGGCATCCACAGCCTCATTGAGCAACCTCTTCAGTGTCTCACCACCCTCACAGTAAAGAATTTCTTCCTAATATCTAGTCTAAACCCACCCCCTTCCAGTTTAAAGCCATTTGCCTGCATCCCGTCGCTCCGTGCTCTTATAAAAATATAGCTGTGTTCTTATTTTACAGGTATAAAATCCAAGCTCAAAATACATTCAATATTACATTATGCTGTTATTTCATTTTGTCTGAGCACATTAAAAACCACAAATGTGTATCCTGAAATTAGTTATACTTTTGAAGTAAAATTTCTGTACAAAATCTACTACCAGTAGTAACAAGTACACATTTCTGATGAGTCTTAGTGCTACGTACAATTATTTCTCTTTCAGTTGCATCAGCGGCACTCATTACTGCCCCAAAACTATTTTACTCTTTAGCAGATAGAGCTTAAATCTTTCTGACAATGATTAAAAGCTGTCATGGGAAGAAGTATAGTGAATAAACTATGTTGTCCTTAAAAGCCGGACAGCCCTAATGCATGCAAACTGAAAAGCAATGGGGATCAAATGCTGCCTGATAGATGCCATCAGCAAAGGAAACAACTGAGGACGGTTTTAAAGAAATAGCAATGCTAAGTGTTCTGTGATGGAAGTCCAAGTTATTTTTCCTGAAAGCATCAGTATGTCCTCAAGAGCAGAATGTTAGCTATCGGTAAAACACCATTCCATGAGGGCACTGTGTGTGCTCTGGTCAAAACCAGCGCGTTCTGTAATAGTATATCTGCAAGTATCACTAAGTACAAAAGAAAATCCTGATCTGAACACACTGCTTTTGCTACGTTCCCTTTAATAATGGAACCCTGGGAAAAGTGGGCATAGGGAATAAAGGGAGATATCAAAGGAGTATGAAGAGCTGCACTTCTGCCTTCTTTGCAAACTGTAACACCCGTAACCTGAAGAAAGGAAGGCATGGATAAAGAAGAGAATAACTGTAGCTGTTAACAGATGGCCTTAGGAATTGTAGCTAAAAACAAAACATTTAAACGTGTACCTGTTCTTGTACTGCTCTGTGAAATTTACTTTCTCCTATGAGGAATGCAGCTGCAGGGGTGGGGAAAGCTGGCTGACAGAAAGAACATCGTTTTCTTCTGTTTCCTTCATTATTCCTCACAATAATTAAAGAAAAGAAGATGAAGAAAGGCTGGTTTAACAACAAAATAATATTCATTGTAGAAATAAATAACTCTCAATTTAGTTGCCATCTTCTTGCCATAGATCTGTCTCTACCATTAACTGCAACACATAGCAATCTTCTTTTTCCTTTTTATTGACAGAGCATAAAAAAATATCTTTTAATTTGCAGCCCTATCTAGGCCTGCTTACAAGCACAGTTTGAGCACTGATAGATTATCATAGTATATCACTCTTTTGTAACACTTATTTGGAGCAGTGTAAGTTATTAACCCTGAAGCTTATGGCTCATAAATAATGTTTCTTACAAGCTGATATGATTTCTTACAAGTTATGTAGTGGTGGCAGTTCTCTGGTCAGCAGTAAAATTTCATAGTCCTTGGTAAATGGCTGTCAGGAAACATCTATGATACTGGTAAAAGGGAAAATCACTCCCGTTTGTAAGAAAGGGAGAAAGGAAGAGCTGGGGAACTACAGGTTGGTGAGCCTCAAATCTGCCTGGCAAGGTCATGGAGTGGATCCTCCTGGAAGAGATGCTAAGGCATGTGTGAGATTTGGAGGTGACCCAAGACAGCCAGTCCAGCTTCACCATGGGCACATTGTGCCTGAACTATCGGGTGGTCCTCTATGATGGAATGACAGCAGCAGTGGACCAAAGAAGTGGGGTTGGAACAAGATGGTTTTTCAAGTCACTTCCAACCTAAGCCATTCTATGATTCTATGATTAAGAGCTCCTTCTAAATAATGCGCGCACCCTTGTTATGATGCAAACCCAAACGCATCCATCATGAACTGAATGACTTCAGCTGCTGGCCAGAAGCTTCAGGATACTCCTTAATTTCAAGGCATAAATAAGCAAGAGATGCCGGGAATGCCTCTTGTAATGAACGCATCGTGTTCTCAGAGCAAGTGATATACAACAGCATGCAAAAAGAACAGTGCAGAAATGCATTATCATTACTATAACTGGAATGCATGGTAACCATGCGTAGAATAAAAGGAGAAAAAGAGAATAAATTCACACACTAAGAGGCAGATTTGTCACTGAGACAAATGAAGGGGCTCATGTTATAGAGCATTTCTGAGATAACGCTAAAGGTTTGCCCCAATCCTTTTTAGAAAGTAATTTCATAGCGTAAAGAATGAGATGAAATTATCAAGGTCATAATTTATACGATTCACGTTGTCCTTTTTTTCATAGCAAAAAGAAAAAATATTAAAAAAAAAAAATCACACAGACATGAAATTGGGTATTTGGTAAATAGCTAATTGGTTTTACAGAATAACAGGAAATCGCTTTTATGGTAAGTACACATTAAATGCGTTGTTACACAAAGTAGCTTTCTGCCTAATGACCTGACGTACACTGAGTAAGTCTGAAAATTAGCTCAGCGCCTAAAGTTCAAGCCATTTCATCTCCTTCCTCTTTGCATTCAGAAAACAAAAAAACACACAGGGTTTTGGAAGCATTTTGTGTTTCTCAAAAGTAACAGGCATTAATTATAAGCACACAAAATAGTGATACTATCATCTCTGAAAGATTTCCAGTATTTCTGATGCGCTCTCGCTTAAAGAGTTCATTCTTAAGTCTCACCACTTATTGAGCTCCTCCAAACAGAACTGTGAAATGAGAAATGGAAGAGCTCCACCAAGGTCTGAGCATCCCTGGAAGATTAAAGTCCAAACTTCAACTCTCTGTCAAGAATGCAATAAATTACATAAGAGCAAACGGCTTTACAAATTAAAAACAAACAAACTATATACGCTGGAGAAGCAGAATACAATATTTGGTATTTCTTAGACTAATGCTAGAATGAAGATTTAAAGCAATGTTTAAACTGAAATAATGATTCATTTCCTTCCTCCAAAGCCTCCAGTCCTTCAGTCCTTTCTGTCCCTCCTCTCTGGATAGCTTGGGCATATGATTTATCAAAGTGACTTAAAAATCTAGAAAAATCAGTTTCTTTTTTTGCTTCCAGTTGCCATAAAGCTGGTTCTACTTCATAATTGCTACTTACATCAATGGAAGTCATCAAAAAAATTACATATAGTCACTGTTTTGCTGTTTTATCCACGGATCCCTTGCTCATACAGGTTTGATATATGGTCAGACCACACCTGCCTTCCTACCTCCACCAGGTGCCGGTGAGGAAAGTGATTCCTCATGCAGCAGTCAGAAACACAGCAACTGTAAAATGATTTTTAATATTTTTCATTAGGGCCCTACAAGTATTCCCTCATTTTGAACAGAGCAAGAAACATAATTAAACATAATTAAATATATATATATATAAATTTGTATTTTTACACTTCAAACTTTATTCCAGATGAATTCTGCAACTTTTTGGATCTTAATCCAGAAGCAAGAGGGGCAGTTACAGACACAGCGGTACCAAAGAAAGACTGCAGACGGTGGCCATGGCACGTGTGAATATATATGTGTGACTTTTACAGCAGGTTTGGAACTTGAAGGAGACCGAAGTGGGTTGAACAAATGTCTTGTTGATGCAGTCACATCAGTGTGGTAATAAAAAAAAAAAAACCAGCAGCCCTACAATAAAACAGGCCCTAAGATCACCAACTTTCATGTCCCGTCAAATACGGACTAAATACAGTAATTTGAAACAGTTTCCTCTGAATCATGCCCATAAATTATATATAGGCTTCAAGCTACGTAAGATCTATCATGGCCTTTGGGGATTTGTTCAGTGATTAGCTGGTCTTAAAATGATATTTCTTCATAGCTTGCTTTTTATGCAGCTCTTCTCCCAACTGTATCATCCATTACTGCACTTCCTGCAGGATTAAAGAGCCTTCTGCTTATGAAAAACATTCTCTACTTCTATAATTATATTAAAAAAATGGGGTTGGAAGTGATATCCTAAAGCCACCTTGTTCATGATTCAGCCTCAAACAGCATCAGCAATACTGATACAATTCCTGGAGATATTTGCCTCGTCTCTTCTTACAATAGATGATGATTCCAACCCCTCCATATACAACATATTCTAGTGCTTCACTACACTGAATGCCAAGAAATGTTTTTTCTTGTGCTTCATATGAATCTTCTAAACTGCAATTACAGCCCATTACTCCTCACTCACCACGGGCATGAAGGTGAGTTTATTCCATACTTCTTCTCCATTATTTGAAAACTGCTATAATGTTTCCTTTCGTCTTCTCTGCTGCAGCCATTAAACATTTGAACTTTTCACTGTAATTCCAACAGGCTCCAAATCACAGTTATATCTTCTGTCTAAATCCTTTCAAGGTTTTTATTTTTAATGCTGTGGCAGCCAAACCTCACAAAGAGGGATTTGAACAGCAGAGGGAAGAAGCTGGAAAACGTAATAGTATTTTTGACCCTAAAATTATTGAGGAAATTTCATCTTCATCTTTTTATTTATTGCAGTTGTTACTTATCCAATCAGCACCCACTTGCTTTTCTCCTTATCTCAATGTCCTGGCCTAACTCCTGAATCCTGCTCAGTTCTCTCCCACCTCCTTTTTGGCTCAGCATCTATTTGCTCACACCGGTGTTTTCAGAAGGTCACAATTCAGCCAAAGATTAACAGAGTTTTAGGGAAATTGAAAAATAATCCCCGGATTTATCTACAAATATTGTTCCTTCTCTTCCACAGCCAGAAGCAAACAGTTAACGTTATAAATTTGATGATCTTATCACCTTCCTAAAGTGTCAATGTGAAAAGCTAAAAGATTTAACACAGAACATAGAAAACCTTATCTACCATATTATTATTTTTTTTGTGCAATTTGTCCACATGACTCTGCATCAGCCCAGCCTTGCTTCATGTCCGTGATGAATGAGAATGAATAAGAGGCTGAAAGTGCAGCTGAGACACATAGAAACCAGCAACTTGCCACCATGATGCTTCTTGTGTTTCAGCAAAGACAATCTCTGATGGACTACACAATCTCCAGAGGTCCCACCCAACTTCAAAGGTTCTATGAAACAAAGTGAGCACCGTGCATCTCTTTTTTTCTCCTTTCAGTGATGAACTGTTGGTCAGAAGGGTTTAAGAAACACCGCATAGCAGGGACCATCCACATATAATCACTTGACATGCAGAGAGGAAGAAACAATTTTAAAACTGCCTAACAATGTAAGTAAGAAAGGTCTACAGTCAGTAAACAAATCTATTATTTGTTTTTTAGATACACAAAACAAGAATCACAGCATCACAGAAGAACAAGGCTGCCCTTGAAGATACGATATGAAGATTAACTCTGCTAAGTGAAAAATCCATTTGTGCTCACAAATTATGAAATGATTATTGGGGTTTATTAAATAAATTATTCCATTTTTCATCAGAATAACACAAAAACCATAATCATGTCGGTATCTTTATTAGAGAGACTTGAAGAGGGACTTTAAAGTATGCGTGATAATTACTGTTCCACGGAATGAAGTCTTAAACCCTTTAATGGACCAATGCATATTGAAATGTGGGAAGGCACTTAGCTCAGTATTTACTTAAGCAGAAAAACTTCATGCTGCCTCTTTGTTTGGTTCACAGTCCATTAAGATTACATAGGAAATGCATGCATCTGAAACAATCTGATAATTACTGTAAGCCTAATGCTAATATACAACTAAATTTTTGCAATCAGCAGGAACGTGAATATGTGACTATATATTTTTTACTTATTCCTTTACCCTTTTTTTGTCACTGTAAATGTTTCTCACTAGGATTACTGATCCTATGTGCATTTCACCAATCTCCTCTTCCAGTCACCTTTACTGTTTTGAAGTAAATGAAATAATCAATACCAAAACAAACCCTCCAAGATAACATCCCTATGCACAATTCTATACAGATCTTAACCCAGAATATGGTCATTGCTGCAACTCAACACTTCATGCATTAATGGGTCAAGTAACAAAAAGATGCTTTGAAGCTGGGAGGCATACCTCTAAAAAGCACCATAGACTTTCATACAGTCATACACTCAAAATGTGAACGTTTTCTATTAGACAAAATAATACAGTCTTCCCTGGCTCTCTAGGTTGAGTCTTTGCTGTTGTCTCAGTAGTAAAAGCCCAAAAGTCAGGCTGAACATTTGTCCCCCAACACACTCTCATAAAATGGCTGCCATCCAGAGGAACCTGGACAGGCTTGAAAAATGGGCCCATGTAAACCTAATGAGGTTCAACGTGGCCAAGTGCAAGGTATTGTACTTGAGTCGGGGCAATCCCAGATGTAACTGCAAAGAACTCTTTGAGAACAACTATGCGGAGAAGCACTTGCAGTCTGGAAGGCCAACAGCATCCTGGATGGTATCAACAGAGGGGCAGCTGCAGGGAAAGGAAGGGGATTGTCCCCCTCTGCTGTGCCCATGTGGAGTCCCACATGGAGTACTGAGACCAGGCTTGGAGCTCCAGCACAAGGATGCAAAGCTGTTGGAGTGGGTTCAGAGGAGGGCCAGAAAGATGCCCAGAGGGCTGGAGAACCTTTCCTATGAAGAAAGGCTGAGGGAGATGGGAGTGGTCAGTCTGGAGAAGAGAAGGCTCTGGGGGGACCTTACTGCAGCCTTCCGGTTCTTAAGCTTACAGGCACGAGGGGGAGCAACTTTTTACACTGTCTGATAACATCAAGACAAGAAAGAATGGCTTTAAACTATGAGAGGGGAGATATAGGTTAAATGTTAGGAGGAAATTCTTCATTCAGAGGGTGGTGAGGCATTGGCACAGAGAAGTTGTGAGTGCCCCATCCCTGGTGGTGCTCAAGGCCAGGCTGAATGGGGCCATGGGCAGCCTGATCCAGCAGTGGAAAACCCTGCCTGTGGCATCTCCAACACTCAATGTTCTTTAAGATCTTTACTAACCTAAACCATTCTAGGATCTTTAAAGGCACATGAAAAGCCTCCAGCAGCACGGAGGCACTGCCTGCTGCAGCCCAGCACACACTGTGAGCCAGAGCAGCCCAGTCAGGGCTATGCACCAGCGTTCTGTCAGCACCTCAACTCCAGACCACGCCAGATGGGGTCAAACAATTTCAGACCATAAGCCAGGCTTTCATTACTCTCCCAGGGATAAAAACTTGACCGTCAGGCCATCTGAAAACAAGCAGGGAGCAGTAGGATGACTGAGAAGATGACCCCCAGACCCTGAGTTTCAAGGACTACAAGCTCCAAACGACCGCATAAAATGGCGCACGGTCACGGCAGAGCGGGAACTCTGGCTCCGCCCCCTGCCCTGTCCCCACCCCCTCGCCAGTTGCCTAGCAACGCCTCCGTGAACGCCGACCCCCGCGCCTCCGCTGTATACGGGCTTTGGGCAGAGGCTGGGGCGGGACTTCCGGAACGGCTCGTCCTCCTCGGAAGTGACATCGCAGTGTCAACATGCAAGATGGCGGCGCATCACCGGCAGAACACGGCGGGGCGGCGGAAAGTGCAGGTGGGTGCACGGCGGGGCTCGGCTGCGGGGAACAGCGGGGAGAAGCGGGGCTTCGGGTCGGCCTGGATACGCGTGGGCCGCCCTCAAGCGGACACCCGGGGATGGCGGCGCCCTGGAGGGGGACGATGGTTGCTGGGGAGGGGTCCCCGAGGTGCTCCGTGTGGGAGGCAATGTCGGCTCCGCGGTCGGGCTGAGGGGGAGAAGGGGAACGGCTTTCTCAGCTCAGGGGAAACAAGACTGAGCCACCCGCCCGGCTCCGGGCAGCCGTTCCGAAGGGAAGGCCGCAGACCAGTCAGGCTGTGGCGGTGAACGGTATAAGTCAGGAAAATAAATTTATTATGACGTTTCATTATCTTGTTTGGGATTCTACCAGCACGTTAAATAGTTTTATATATTTCGGTATGGGAAAGGATTAATGTTTTATGCGTACCTCTAGTGGCAAGTGCAAGTTTCAGCTGTTGTTAACCATTATGTTAAAAATATATATATCGATTTAGCTTGAAATAGTCTCAGCATCCTTCAAAACAGAGATGGGTGCTGTGTCTTAAGGCATCTTTTGTATTCTGTCAGGCAGGGGAAATGTTTTTAGCTGATAGTGGTTTTTATAGTTAATGTAAGCACTTGGTCAGTGCTGCGTAAAGAGTTCCTGTGCCCTTCTGAAAAACTCACTGTCATTCTCAAAAATATGAAGAATCCAAAATATTGCGTCATCGTCTGTACCATATACAAGTTCTTGAAGATTGGCCTCCCAAGGAAGGGGATTTTGTAGCTAGCTATTTATTTGATGATCTGCTGTCACTGTGTTACTTGATGCTTTTTGCTTCTCCATATCCTGCTATGCTGATCTGAGCTTCAGCCAGTGTATTCTAAGTCTAGATCAACAGAGAATAACTTCAGTTACAGTATAAGCGCGTACAAAGTAGGTATTTTATTGCAGTCCTGTTATTTCACTTACTTGGGTAAATACAGAGTTTTGAACAGGTAATGGAGTTCTCAGTGTCTCTTGCATCCATCAGCTGCTGGTAGAAAGTAAAAACCGTTAACAGTTTATTTTACTTCCCAGTGGTTGAGCATTTAATGTTTCTGCATCAAATAATAGAGATTTCTCCCAAATCTATAGTGCAGGGGGAAGACACTTCTTAGAAAAATGCCCATCAGGCGTGGAGGATCCTGATTCTTTACAAGACATGGGAGCTGGTTAAAATTTATGCAAGTTTGAACTGTCGTTGTCTTTGATGCACCTGTTTTACTGGTCAGTAGAACCATCCAAAATTGTGTAGGATGCTTCTGCATATAATTGTATATTACATAAGGGTTTAATCAGGATAGGTGTTTCAGACCTCAAAATAAATTCTGAACATAAAGGTAAGAAGTATAATTAAATGTGAGGCACTCATTTGAAATGTGTCGGTGTTCCAACAATAAGGTCCCCTTAACTAGGGGTGGAATGGAGATGTGTGGGTTTGGGAGTAGTTAACATCACTGTGTGATGGGAAGCAGTTGGCCATGTGCTATGGCTTTCAGATGTGGTACTGTGAATTAATTCAAGATAAAGCCACTTTTTCAGCAGGTGTCTTAAAGTAGCTTCCCTTCAGGGGAAGCTCATAAATGCTCTCCCAAACCTGCTGCTTGTCCAGAGCAATTGTGACTCTCTTCTCCAAATCCCTTGACACAACTGTTGAATATTGATGTGATTTAAACCAGTATCTTGATTATGAAATTTGAATCAGTTTTAAGTATTTTTATCTTCAAGGCCCGTACAGAGTAAGAAGACTTTGCACTGATTTCATCATATTTATTCACTAAAACATCTTGACAGTGACTGGAAAGTAGTGAAAGGAAAAACTTCGGTATTTAGAAATATTTCAGCTACTGATTTTATTTTTGAATGATACAACTTAATAAGAACGCTGTAGATTTTTGTATGCAGTATTATTTTTTTTTTTAGAGATGTTATGTGTAGTGTTCTAATCCTTACCCAGTAAACTGATTCACTTTAAAAAGCTAAGATGAACTCCTTAATACATTACTGTTATTCTAGGGCTTGGATCCTCTGATGAAAATTAAAATATCAGTATATTCTTAGTTTTAGAAACTTAGGTTATTTTAAAGAGTACCATCTGCAGTGCCAAGATGCTGAAGAAACAGCTTTCTTTTTTTATCTTTTCCTTGGTGGTTACCTTCTTTATCTCTTATTTTTTAATGCAGTCGATGCATTCTAGGTTTCTTGAAAAATATCTTTTCTTCTTCCCAGTTGTCCATGACAGCAGCTGTCTTTGAGAATTTCCCTCTACTTAAAAGCGAGGAATGCGTGCCTTCATACCTTGTCTGTTCACTGCTTCTTCCAGTGGAATGCTGGCATTTTTAAAAGCACATTCTACCCATACATCAAGAAAATCGGTCTTAATGTGTGTATTGTAAGTAGGGGAGCGAAATTACCATCAGGTTGATATAGTTCATGAAGGAACTGCATTACAGATCCTTTAAGAACTTCACTTGGACTTGTGTACTGAAATATTTTTGTTGATATTACCTGTATCTCTGGTGCTCTTAGTCATTGAAATGGCTAGTCCTGATCCATTTAAGCTACTGAGTCCCATAAATTCTTTATAGTGAGGGTTCATCACTGTAATATTTGGGCAGTGTTTACTGTCGTGAGGTGTTGTGATTTGTTGCAGGAGTTTATAAATGCTACAGCAACGTAGATGTAAAAAGGTCATTATTAAAGTATTTCATGGCCCATCTTGCCCTGCCTGGACCATCAAATGGCAGTATCACAACACACTCAGTGTCAGTCATCCTCTGTGTTCGATGCTGGCTTTGGATGCAGTGAACCAAGCTGGAGTGTACTCTCGATTGCCTTGTTTGAAATGTCTGCCAGGTGGTGAAAGTCATAGCTTCCTGATGACCTTCACAGTCCTCTCCAGATGCAGTGCTATCTCAGCTGGGCTGGTAAAAATGTCTGTGCTGTGGCTTAGAGGTGAATTTAATCTCAGAAAAAACTGTTGTATCTATTATTATGTGTTTGTGTATGCATACTTGAATATATACTTCGTATTCATTGTATTGTGCTATATTTTCTAACAGTTATTATATTTCTATACTGAGTATCACTCCAATCTAAAACCAAATAATAATACTTCAGACCTTTCTCCTCAAAAATAAGTCAATAATGGAGAACGACATGTGGATAACCAGTATTCTTTCTCTGTTCACTTTAGCAGTCTCTAGGTTATATTGAATGTGAGTGCTGTCCACCAGCCTTAAACAACTGTCAGATATTTTAAATCAAATTGCTGTTGTATTTATTGCTCAATTTCAAGTTCCTTGTTTTGAGAAGCATTCTAGCCCCCTTTCGGCAGACTTTATGGAAGATTTATTTTGTCCCTTTAAATTGCATATTAATATGTAATTAGCTATTTGAATGCAATCTTGGATGCTTCTGGCGTGTGAGCACCTTTTGATGTTATTTTTAGTTGAGCCCTGCATACCGTTTGTCTTGTGTTGGCTTTTTTTGTATATAAAGTGATTGCTTCAGTCTAAACAATTGTGGTTTGCAAGAGTGGACCACCTGATGCTTTTTTGTTTTTGATGTAAAAAAGAAATGCGTGGAGTCCTCTCTGACTTCAGGATGTCATTAGGTTTGGGAGTGGAATTTAGAGAGTCCGTATTTATGCCATCCTTATTATTTTCCCTTCATATTTTGTTCCTGAAGTGTGGTTCAACCTGCTGCCAATTCTTGTCCTTACATAGCTGCTCTGAACACAGAACTGCTATTCATTTACAGTGGTGTTATAGTATCCAATAAACTTGCTAACTGCAAAATCATTTTCATTTTAATTCTCTCCCCTTGTACTTTCAAGGACTTCTGGATTATTTTTAGTGTTTGAAGTAATTGGCAGAATATTGTGAAAAGTAGTGGTTACTTCTGGGCATTATTCTAAGTGTTGAGGGTTTTTTTGTTAATTTGCTGTCTTTTTTTTTTTTCTCCCCCATTCAATCTGTTGTGTATTTACAGGCACCAAAAAAAAAGATCAGTAGGAAATAAGATATTTTAAATTCAGTTGCTGTTGGAGAGTCCTTCGGTCAAAGTTTATCATAGAAAAGAAACAGGATGATGCCATACTCAACACTGAACTGATACCAGCACCATTTACTCTTAAGTCTATCAGAGACTTATTAACCCTGAAACAAGATACTTGCTCTCATTTTCTCAGTTCTCTCAAAATATAAGCAACGCTTGTAAGGAGCTGAACAGCTTGCATTTAGTATTTTAAATGAATATTTTCATTGGTTTTATTCGGGAGATAGGAAAGCAGTATGACATTGGGCATCCTTTTTACTTTGTGTGCTAGACCTTGACTTTGTTCATAACGTTCTTTTGAGTTAGGTAGGCTGCATGGGCATTTTAACAACATAGACGTGGCATGGTCAAGGCCAGATGAAGTGCTGCAGGGACATCTTGCTCTATATATCACCAAAGAAAAAAAAAAAAAAGCATTTGAAATGTTTTAACATTGTTATACATGGTTGGTCAGTGGAAAACGTTTTCTTTATACTGCTCTAAAATGCTTATTGGATTGAAAAAATTGATTTCATTAAGTCCAAAACTACTCCTTGAAAGAGTTTTCAAAACACTGGCACTTAATGTATCCAAATGATTCCTGCTGTTGGCAGCTGTATTCTATCAAGCTTAATGTTTTACCCTGTTGTGATTGTTTTCCAGAATCTAGAAGGGAGGACGGCTCTAGGTTTCCCCTCGTTATCTCTGAATGGAGAGCTTTCCTCCTAGCTATATGCAAACCCCGTGTAAGCGGTCAGGAGAGAGGCAGCTTGGTGTGAATGGGTTGGCTTGGAAGCATCTATAGTGCTTTATAACTGCGGTGACTGCACGAGTAATAGTGGAGGGTCTTGTATGCTTTGCAGTTTGTCCCCTTAAATCTCAGTTTGATGTTTCTGAATAAAACAATGAAGTGAGCGATACACACTGTACTGTCAGATACAGAGGGACTGAAACTGAAAGAAAAATTTCTCTAATTGGAAAAAGACGAAATATTTCTGCTTATTATGTTAGAAAGGAGATAGTTTTTTCTTTTTTAAAGAACAAAAAAAGGTATCAAAATACTGCCTTTCTCCATTTGTCGTAATAGTATTAATAGTGATAGCTGGGATAGAATTTGGACCTGCTGTCTTTCAGTGCTTTGTATTCCTTACTGGTGGTGTCCTCTCCCTACAAGGCTGGGAAACACTGTCATCACAGCTTTAGAAACCGTGAAACCAGCTTAGAAAATGAGACACGAATGCATTGTGTTGTCTGGGATCATCCAGAATCTCTGTTCAGAGCAGGGAATTGAACTAAGGATTCTCCCAGTCTAAGCCTGATTTGTAAGGATTAAATAATCCCTAGGGCTCCATATGTAGCACTGCTAATATCTTCTTTGTAACTCTTCCCCATTTTCAGGGGAGGAAATTGACTGAGGGCAGTGATGGTAACTTTCAAACTGGCAGGCTCATTCAGTGCTTTTAAAGCTCTTAGTATTTTCTACCTGATAACCTCACTGGAATGAAATTAGATGGTAGCGTTTTGTGGCCCATTCAATATCTTAATACCATAATCAGGTCTGTGTAAATGTATTTTAGGTCTCCTATGTGATTAGAGATGAGGTGGAGAAGCATAACCGAAATGGGGTAAATGCACTTCAGCTGGATCCAGCATTAAATAGACTCTTCACAGCAGGCCGAGACTCTATTATAAGGATATGGAGTGTCAATCAGCACAAGGTAAGCCACGAGGATTTCTCAGTCTAAATATGCTTTGTGTTTTTTCACAGCATGCTGCAGGTAAACACCAGATATTGCTTTTTAACAACTGCTTATCATGGTAGAAGAATGCTTTTGATAAGTGTTTGTATTGTAACAAGATACAGTGGAGTTTACAAACCCACATTTGGACCAACATCCTGAAGAACTAATCACAACTGAGATAAATATGGAATGTTGCAATTTTCAGTGATAAAGAAGTCATAGAAAAGATTGCTTAGGTCTGTATATTATGTTAGTTACGAATAACTTTTGGTGAACTCTTTTAGATATCCTGATATCTTAGGAGGATCTCTACTTGTTATCTCCCCTTTATTATTATTTTTTTAGATCAGTTGATCACATCCTATTAGCTCCACTTTCTTTCACCATTGTGTTTGATCTTCTAGCTAAGGAGAGCTTATTAAAGCATTATGGCTAACAACGCTGGCTCTTAAACTTTCCTCGAAGGAGTGGTGTTTCAGACTCTTAATTGTCTTGGCCTTTTCCTGAGCTCTCATCAGTAGTTCCATGTTTCTTTGGTATTGGAGGGCCCAGAACTGAACACAGTACAGAAAGATCACCTCCTCTACCTGCTGGTGATACTTTGCATAATGCAGCCCAGAATACCATTACACTGCTAGGTCATGTTCAGTGTGATGTCCAGAGGACCCCCAGGTCCTTTTCTAGCAAGCTGCTTTTCCACTTTGGGGTCACCAGTCTTGGCTCCCTCTGAACAAAAGGTGAGCATTATGAATCTGAGCAAATTACTGGAAACAGGGGCTTCCATGTGAAATATGCAGGTAATGATAATGCTTCCGTCAGACTCTTCAGTGATGAGCAATAATAGAACAAGGGGCAGCAGGAAGAATCTGGAAACCAGGAAGTTCCGTACTAATGCAAGGAAGAAATTCTTCGCTGTCGGAGGGACAGAGTACTGGAACAGCCTGTGCTGAGAGGTTGTGTGGTCTCCTGTGGAGATGTTCAAGACCTCTCTGGATGCCTACCTGTGTGCCCTGCTGTAGGGGGCTGCCTCAGCAGCTGGGTTGGACTCTATGATCTCTTAAGGTCCCTTCCAGCCCCTAAAATTCTGTGATTCTGTAAGCTTCATGGCTGAGAGATCCGGAGAGATCTTTGTATTGTGTTTTGGTTATTCTCTTCCTCTCTGTAGCAGAACAAGTCGAATCCTATAAATGTAGAAATAACTTTAGCTTGGCAGGCACTGCCATTTTGTTTGTTTTTCTGTGATGCAAAACTGAACATTTTGAGGTGAAATTCATCGTGAAATGGGAGTTTAAAATATATAGGAGTTTCCCTGAGAACTACTTTGTGATATTACGTTTAAAAAAACCTTGAATAGTGACTTCAGGCAGCATCACATTAGTCAACTTTTGGTCCATTGCGAATGTCACAACAGGATCTGATGGTTGCATTATGTTCTCCATTCACAAGGGGATTTAAAACTTTTTTTTTTTTAAATTTCCAGCAAGACCCTTATATTGCATCTATGGAACATCACACAGATTGGGTAAATGATATTGTACTCTGCTGCAATGGTAAAACATGTAAGTACTAAACTGTATCTTCTGGTAGCATGTAAGATTTATTTCTGTGGTGCTTGTTGTTAATTTGCTAAAACACTGTCACGAATCATACATACACATTTCGTTTTCATTAAATCACTTGTTAAGAAGCTTAAAGGATTGTTCAGACGTTTTCTAAGGTAATATATAAGCCATTAAAGTTCACTCTTTATCCTTCCCCATTTAGTGATATCTGCTTCTTCAGATACTACTGTTAAAGTGTGGAACGCACATAAGGGATTTTGCATGTCAACACTAAGGACACATAAGGTGAAAAACATTATTTGTAACTACGATGTATTACAATTGACAACCTTTTAAATGTTGTGATGTAAGCTTCAAGTGTATAATATTGTTTAGTCACGTTGTTACGCTTTGTTATAGGATTACGTGAAAGCCTTAGCATATGCGAAAGATAAAGAACTGGTGGCATCTGCCGGGCTGGACAGACAGATATTCCTCTGGGATGTAAATACTTTAACAGCACTGACTGCCTCAAACAACACTGTCACAAGTAGGTACCTGGAGATGAGAGACAAATGCAGAGTATTTTATTGAACCAGCGTAATCTGTGAGAGCATTTTAAGGCTAAAGATACTCATTTCTGTGTGCAGATCAAAAAATGTGCAAGAATCTGTAAGTTTTTGAGGGTATATACTTGGTCCATTTGTTGTGTTATGTAATGGTTGAAATGTTGAGCAGCCAACAGTCATGATGCTCAGAATGAAAATACAGGTCTGTTTGGACATCTTCTCCTGAGACGTAATGAGCTGTTGTTCATCAGAAGTTCGTAGAGCTTTAGCCTAAGAAGCTTTTTGCTCCTCAGTTAATACAGAAAAATGCGCTGAGAAATATCCGGAGGGAAAATTTCTATAATGTGTTTTGTTTTTATTTAGATGCTGCAACAAATATAGTACAGCCCCTAGAGCAGAATTTGATACATTCGATAAATGTATCTGTCAGAAGAATGAAGTTACTAGATAAGTTTAGGTACAAATTCCTGCCATTGTGGGTGGTGTAGAAGTAATGATAATCACTAATGACCCGCAGGGGTAGGGTACTGGAGAGGTCTAACTTGGTAGTTAAATGTTAGAAGGCGAGGGGAGACTGTCAGTGGGTTCTACATCAAGTTTAATCCTTAATTTTATCATCATATTTTAAGGAGTACTTTGCATTTCTTCTTTGTCCCTTTAAAGATATTACAGTAAATTGAAATTGATTTTTTTTTTTTCCACCCAGAGAGCAATGTCAACCTTAGTTTCTTAGAGTAGTCAGCACTGTGCTGGTCAGGTTTCTCTTCTGGAAAGTGTGACACCAACCTTCAAGTTGGGTAATATTTAATTGCTTGAGTGAGTGACACAAATCTGGCCCGTCAGCATCCTGTTTTGTGGTGGCTCACGTTTTGTGAAGGAGATGTAGTTTGATCACAGCATGCTTTGCTGCCTGTAGGTACTTCAGAAGTATACTGTTCAAAGTGAGTGGCCTCTTTCATTTAATACGGAGTGTTTGATCCGTGTACAGGACTTTTAATTGAGCTTTAGCCCTGTGCTGACGTGTTTGTGTAGCCTTCAGCAGTGGTGGCTTCTAGTGAGCTATTTTGGACTTCAAAATAAGTGGGATGACACGATTGCACATAGCTAAGTAGTTTTAGGTCTTTTCCGTGGAAGTTTGCTGTCACTGAAACAAGTGTTTTGTCAGCAGACTTTGCTGATAACTTGAAGAAATGCTGTTTTGGTTGAACAGGGAATTGTTGAGGGAAGAACTGGCTTGCTTGTGGGAAGGCTCGGTCTAGGGGGGGGAAAATGAGTTTCTTAAATGCTGCTACCGTGATACAGAACCCAAATGATCTGTTTTGAGCCCAAAATGAAAAGGAAGTAGAGGCATTACCTCTAAGATGACAGAAATAAGTTTGCATTTTTGGCGTTAGTGCAGCAGTGCTTGGTAAGGGAGAGGGAAGAGAAGCAGGCCAAGTTGTTTTTGAGAAGTACAGTGCTTCCAACTAAAAATGCTTCTGCTGGGAAGAACATGTGTGCAATGAATGAACTGGCTTTCCCCAGTCCTTTCAAACAGCACAGATTTCATCAGAGTGCAAGTGAAGGCTGTAGTTTAATTTGCTGTCTGATTACAGGAAAGCAAGGTACACAAGCCAACATTAAAAGGAAGCCTGTTTTTAAAGAGTGTGTCTTAGTCAGCATAGCTATAGTTTAAATTAGATGCTTCTGAGTGGCTGTCCCTTCTGGAAGAGGGAGGAGTTGAGCATTGCTTTTGTTCCAGCATGAATTTTGTTTTGAAGCATTTAAGATTCTCTCCTACATTCCTGATGTCTTTCTGCCCGTGTTAGCTCCATAGGGGCAGTTTTAAAGCCTTTTATAGGTTATATGTTTGTTGGACAGCGTGCTAAACTTGAAGATTTTTATTACCACTTTTTAGGTTGCTTGGCTTGGAAAAATCTGTGCACTTAAAATCCAAGCACTTATTAGGAGATCATTTGAAATACCATTCTCTGAGTAGTCAAGAACCACAAGATTACCTTGCATTGAATCATTGTGGACACCAGGATCGTAGTGACCATAAATGTGAAGTTTTGTGCAATACTAGATCATGAATCAGAAAGCATAGCAATATGCTGTCTACAGTCTTGCCCTTTTTTTAGCAGAGCCCCATATGTGGAGTAGGATGGCACTATTATGGATCAAAACCCACATTTGGGTCTGCAAGAGATAGTGTTATTTATTCACTAAAAAACACTTAAGTTTTCAATTTTAATGCTGTCATTTGAAAATATTAACTTTTTGCTTTGAAACAGCTTCTTCCCTGAGTGGGAACAAAGATTCTATCTATAGCCTTGCAATGAATCAGATGGGAACAGTTATTGTGTCGGGGTCCACTGAGAAGGTAAGCAAAAATCTAGCAAGGCTCATTCTGCTTCCGTTCAACTTTTAATGTAAAAAGAGACAATGTTACTTATGTTCAATGTTATGTCTGTAGCAGCTTTTGTGTTTTAAGTAGGTGAAGTAGATTGTGTGTGTGTGTGTGTGTGTGTGTAATTTGAAGTTTCAGTCATGTATAGGTTATGTATTAAAACTATGGCTTGTGTAAACCTCTGTATATCAGATATCATTTAATTTCGTTGTAAGAGCTCTAATTTTGGGGGCATATTACTCAGCTGACCATACAAATAGAAGCATGTGCGACAGGTGAAAAAGAATTGATACAGCAACTTCCAAGACCCCCGTTGTAAAATGAACTAGTGAAACTTTGTGTTTGATAGTATTTGTTATAGAGAAAGGTAAAATACCCAGAAGTTCCAAGTCAATATGAAAATGAATGTAGAATATACCAGCCAGGGTTCTCAGAATTTATTTTCTTTTCACACATTACACTGTCTTGCTTCCAGTCACTTCTATTCATTAAGGTCTTAAGAAGACAACAGAAAAAGCCAGATCAAATGCCATTACAATCAAGGGAAGAAACTCCTGTCTCTTTATTAGAGATACATAAGATGTAGTTGTGTATCCTGTTCTAATGAAATATGCTTTTGGTGATGGATTTGTACTTGTTGAGGGTAAGGGGCAGTTTATTCAGAAAGGCTTAATTATATAGAGAAAATGCATAAATGGAAAGAATGTTAATGCACTTACCCTGTGTCTGTTTATGTAGGTTCTCAGGGTGTGGGATCCAAGAACTTGTGCAAAACTGATGAAACTCAAAGGGCACACAGACAATGTGAAAGCTTTGCTGTTGAACAGAGATGGTACCCAGGTATGTGCTTCTATGTGAGGCAAGGCATTTTGCAGAACACGGAAATGTGATTAGTCTTTTCAGCATGATAACTGTTTTATGTTGTCGATTACAGAAGTTATACCAACAAGCGTTTTTTGGGTGCTGAGTGACTGAGGGGGAGGCTGACAGTGAATGTAGTTCACGTATGGGAAATTGATGAATACAAAGTGTCTGGAAATAGTGACGAGAGTTGTTAACTGCCAGTCTTTGTTTAGCATCATCTTAGTGAAAAAACAAGAATTATGAAAGCTTTCTATGAAATTACAATGATTGTTGCTCAGTGTCTTTCAGGCAGTTCTGATGGGACTATTCGTCTGTGGTCCCTCGGGCAGCAGAGATGTATAGCCACATATCGAGTCCATGATGAAGGTGTTTGGGCTCTGCAGGTCAATGAAGCATTCACTCATGTTTATTCAGGAGGAAGAGACAGGAAGATTTATTGTACAGATTTACGGAATCCTGATATTCGTGTGCTTATCTGTGAAGAAAAGGCACCAGTTCTTAAGGTAATTGGTTTTGCTTCACGAAATCACTGAATGGTTTTTGTCAGAAGGTATCTCTGGGGATTATCTTGTCCATCCCCATGTTCACGTAGGACCACCTAGAGCCAGTTTCCAAGGACCAGTTCAAGATAACACATGAAATCTCTAGAGAGGGACACTTCGTAACACATGTTCTGGTGCTTGGTTTATACTATATTAATAGTATTAAAAAAAAATAGTTGTTTCCCTATCTTCAGAGGAGCCTCTTGTTCTTCAGTTTGGGCCATCTGCTACTTGTCCTGGCACTTATCCTGTCTAACGAAACAGTGGCTTCAGGTGTATGCTGACAAAGGATTGTATATTACACATTTTTATCTGGCTAGCAACCTCCAATATTTTGTTTTTTGTTTTTTTTTTCCTCCTAAATTACATCTGAAACTTAATTGTCTGAAGAAATGCCTGATTGCTACCAAAAATGTATGAATTCAGACATTACTGCAATTGAACGCACTTTAAATACAAGAGGCTACTTTTACTGGGCTGTAGTGTGGTTTTTAGAAGGCAAATGAGCATTGCCAAGGCTTGAGATAAAAATTAATTGCTTCTTAGAAATACAGGCAGAGAGCTGTATTAGTAATATTTTGCATAATCACTGGAACCAGCAGCAAGATTTCTGAACACTGAAACAGCGGGGGTAAAACACGTGCATGAGTCTGAGCCTTTTGAGGAGTGCTGATTCAACATTTTTTTTATTGTCTGTAACTCTTTAATGACATGGTAATGGAATATGTAGGTGTAAAAAGAGTGTGACTGAAACAGAAACCAGTATATAAGCCATATAAATATATATATATATATGTATATTGTGTATACACATAAGCCAAGAGAGTGCATTCACAAGGAAAACCAGTATATAATCTGTGCATACACAGAGCAAAGTTAAATTGAGTGACTGAAAGTAGCTATAATTCTGTTATTTAGATGGAACTTGATAGATCAGCTGATCCTCCTCCAGCAATTTGGGTTGCAACAACTAAATCCTCTGTGAATAAATGGGTAAGTGATGCATTTTTTATGCTCTGTTGGGTTCAAATATGTCATCATGGAATTTGCAGTATTGCTTTAGGATCTATTGCAGTGTTACTTGCAATTAGACTGAGTTGCAATGATCTGTAATGTTTGTTTTTTTTTGTTTGTTTTTTGAATCAGAAAATGTGAATACTCAAGTTGACCAAAATACATAAATCTTTGAATTACTTCCTTTATTGTTTTTCTGTCTATGCTGCTTTTATTTATAAATTAGCCAACAATGAATGGTTAACATCTGAATGAACTGGCACTTGTTCGTAAAGATAACCTTCACACAGGGGGTGGTGATGCACCGGAACAGGTTGCCCAAGGAGGCTGTGGATGCCCCATCCCTGGAGGCATTCAAGGCCAGGCTGGATGTGGCTCTGGGCAGCCTGGTCTGGTGGTTGGCGACCCTGCACATAGCAGGGGGTTGAAACTGGATGATCGTTGTGGTCTTTTTCAACCCAGACCATTCTGTGATTCTATAAAAGCGAAGTTCTTAACATGGTTATGAACGTGTCCTTATTTTGTTTGCTTCTTTAGCCTTTGAAGGGAATTCATAATTTTAGAGCATCTGGAGACTATGATAATGATTGTACCAATCCTATACCACCCCTATGTATGCAGCCTGACCAAGTTATAAAAGGTAAAGAGCTGTTTTCCTGAGTGCTTGTAAAATGTTATCATTAGCAGAAACGGTAGATCTTTAAGGCTAGCTCACATTCTTAGTTATCTGACACTTTGATTTCTGAAAAGTCCTTGGCTCTGATTAAGGACTGTTCTATAACAACTTTCTTCATTACTCTGCAGCAAATGAAAACATCAGTGCTATCACCACTATTTTCATCAAAAATCCAAAATACAGCATTGTATGAGCATCTAGAAAGAAAATAAACTCTATCCCGGGCAAAACCATGATAAATAAAATGAAAGACAGCACGAGTATCAGTTATGTAGTGTTAGTTATGGTTGAATATTATTTAAATACTGGTGACACTTGCATAATATAATAAAACCAAAGAACAGTCACTCCTGTCATGTTATGCGGTTTAATTTATTGTAAAGCTAGACAAAAAGATTAGTGTAGTGACCTTAATTCTTGTTTGTTTGGCAGGAGGTGCTAGTATCATTCAGTGCCACATTCTTAATGACAAGAGACACATATTAACCAAAGACACAAATAATAATGTGGCATACTGGGATGTCTTAAAAGTAAGTACGTAATTTTAGATTAAACATCTACCGTTGAATCAGTAATTATTGTAATTATTTTGTGGGGGTTATTTTTGTTTGTTTTTGAAATACTGTTTTTGGTATGGGAGTTTCTTCTGGTTGAGAAATTAGTCATTTTTCTGTCCTAAGACATAAAGCAAAGATGACTTTTTTGGAAGAGAACATTATTGAGCCTTTCTGCGTCTTAAGAGCTTCTTTTCCCAATGTTAGGCTGGATAATAACATCTTCATTTGCTTTGAATTCAGACCCTTGATAGAGCACAATCAGCTGTCTTACTGAGCTGCTGACTGAAGTGAAAAGGAAGGGAATGAGAATGAAGAACGTGGATTCGTACTAAAAATGTTTCAGAAGACTTATAGAAAAGTGAACGTTCTCTTTTGGTTTACAGTTGGTATATCTTTGAGAATAATATTGGGACCAAAGTCAGCTGCTAATGTTAATTTGGTACCTTCATTCAGTTATTTTCAGCTTTTGTTACTAGGGTTTTCAGCAACTTTTCTTGAGATACATCTGCATACATATACTCACTTTAGAGATGGGTTATTCACCAAGTCGAAGTGTGTTGTCTTGTGTTTAAGACTGACTTTTTCTCTCTTTTCCTTCTCTGCTGGCTTGATGATGTTACCTCAGAAAAAATGCGTTCTTCAATTTACGGTGGAAAAACTTGAAGCTTTAACTTGTGTATTTCTGTACTAAATTAGTTGTGGAGAAATGATAATAATTTTGAGTGTATATGAAAATCGGGTAAAAGTTTTTAAGAGTGGCTATAATCCAATATACAGAATTGAAAAAATTCTGTATTCCTTTTTCTGTACAGGCATGTAAAGTTGAAGACCTTGGGAAAGTAGATTTTGAAGAGGAAATCAAGAAGAGATTTAAAATGGTGTATGTGCCAAACTGGTTCTCAGTAGACTTGAAAACTGGGGTGAGCTACAAATCTTAAATCTCTTCTTCTGCTGTCATACTTAATTATATTTTTTGTATAGTTGTTGTACAGTTGTAATTATACAAGGTTGTGATAGATGGATAGCCAGAGGTATTAGGGGAACAACTCACCCACATTGAGGCTCATGGCTAGGATGGATGCTCGCCACAAGGAACTCCACACAGAAGCAATCTCCAAAAGAGATGCTGCCTTAGTGGTGGTCAGCCCTTAAATGGGATCTAGGAGAGGTGGAGTCAAGCTCCACCCCTTCCGGGAGCACAGCTGAATTACCTTCACCTGTGCTCCCACAGCTGACCGTCACTTGCCTCAGATGGTTAATCAGAGGTTCAGGCTGTGATTAACAGTTTCCCATACAATTTTGTATACTATTTCTTCACATCGATTATAGTTTGTTCTAAGTTTTGAAAAACTTATCATTTATCTGATGAGTTTGACTTATTTTGAAGCACATTCCTATTAATCTGTATGGCTTTTACACTGTTGTGTCACTTTAAATCCTTAAAACTGTTAGGAATAAATTTTTTGCTTTGTATTCCCAGCTGTTCCTTCAGTAAATGTGTAGGCTTGTTTAATACAACACAACTATTGTATTCTTCTTGCTCACGGCCTTTTTCCAACAGATGCTGACAATTACTTTGGATGAAAGTGACTGCTTTGCTGCCTGGGTTTCAGCGAAAGATGCTGGATTCAGCAGTCCAGATGGTTCTGATCCAAAATGTACGTTTTTACTAGTTTTTCACTGAAATACAAAAGAAGAACAAATTCCAGTATTTACATTGCAAAGTGTTTGATGGATAAGTCAGTTGTTGATTGGGTTTTAGGGAGATTTTCTTGAGACTGAATTTTGCTGAAAGTTTTCCAAAGAAAATATATATTTTTTTTCCTGAAATATTCAAGTAGTTTTTTCTTCTTAACTTGGTGTAGTGGAAATGTTAAGTCATGGGATGATAAAGTAATTGGGCACCTGGTGAGCAGGCAGGGCCAGCCAAGGGGAGGTCAAGTGCCAGCAGTGTCCCTGAGTGACTGGAAGGGTTGGAGCCGGGATCCACCCCTTCCCACACCTCATGTAAGAGTTGGCAGTGGAGGCGAAGGCTTCTCTTGCTGGAGATCCCTGCCAACCTGAGGTCCTCCAAAGGTAAGCAGCTCTTCATTTCTGCATCTGTAGCTGCTGTATTTGGACTTGTTCTCATTTGCTGTAGCCAAAGGCTTTGCCACCCTGCTATTATCATCCCATTACAGCATTACACTTGGTTTTAGACATCCAGGAAGCAAAAGGAAGAAAGTGATATTTTGAAATGTAGAGCTGCTATCAAAACTAGTGAATGTTGAATTAAGTGAATGAGCCAACGGTAATGATTCTGTGACTGGAGTCTTTCTGAAAAATCAGCTTGTTCTAAAAGATTGTAGCCTGCAGTTTTGAGTTTGTGATAAGCAGATGTCTGTACCCATCACTAGCTTGCTTTGGATCCGTGGTTCAAATGTAGGATGTTTAAGTCAGTGTTTTTGATGTAACTGAGGTTTTTGCTGTGTCTTGACAGTGAACCTTGGAGGGCTCCTATTGCAAGCGCTTCTGGAGTACTGGCCTAGAACACACATCAATCCAATGGATGAAGAAGAAAATGAAATAAATCATGGTTAGTGTTTTAATATTTTCTTTCTTTGAGATGTGTTCTTATATTTCTAGATTTTTGTTCCTTTAACAGTTGCAGCTTGACTTGCTGTCTTACAGTTCTGCGTGCGTTGTGCCTTTTATTGTCATTTACTGCTTTTGAAATTGTTTTGTGTCAAAAGGTGCTGAACAGCTTTTTTGCTTCCTAAAATGCCAGCAAGAGATATGAAGATTCTAATCTGAAGAAGCAAAGAAAAAGTGAATAGGTAGTTCTTAAGTAACAGAAGCATGACGCGTTGATGGAAAACCATTAGTGGCAAAAGTAAGGCTCAATTTGGAAAAAGAAAAGAAATGGTCTAGGTAATGACAACAAAGAGCAGTAATTCAGTTACGCAATATTAGTCAGTACTCTGTGTAATTCCAGCTTACTTTCTGACATCATGAATGATATCAAATAAATAAATATTTGGAAACCCATGTATTGAACGAATATTGAAATCGTGGGAAGTCAACGCAAAGCTATCTTAGAATGATCTTTAAGGTAAAGTAGAATGAGAGGGACTGTGTAACTCTTGAGTTTATGAAATAGTTTGAGATGCATTCAACCCAGGTCAGAGTTGACTAAAAAGTCTTGTCTATGAATGGCAATTAAGAAATTACTTTCTGCAGATACTGCTGCACTGAACAATTTCCTTAATTGCACTCTTGTCATAGTGGGACAAAGATGATGTCAAGGGTTACCAATGTAATTCAAAAGTGAACTCCCAGCAGTGTTACAGCACTTAGCAGACTTCTCTGGATAAAGTTATTGATCATCATACTTCTCTGTACTGACAGCCCTCAACTTTGGAGTCAGACAGTATAGAAGTGTAATTCTCACTTTGTAGCGTTGGCGTATTTACGCTGCACTGCTTATTTCTGTGAGTTGTCACGGATTAGGGAAACGTTCAGAACGTTTCACTACAGAATCAGAGCATCCACTTTTCCTTCTCAAAAGTAACAATTCAGAGAGAGGAGAGCTTTATCTCTTATTGTTACTATCAGCTGTTAACGAAACTGCCATGAGGAAATCTTTCAAACTATACGACTTCTCTCCTGCTCTACCTTAGCAATTATATTCATTCCTTCTCTAATATATAGTAGTTTTTTCTTTCTTGGGCTCCTTGCTTGTTTTTGGAAGATGTGTATCTAAATACTTACAACTTGTGTTTCAAGGTACTGGAATGACAAAAATCATTCTCTTCACAAATTGCATAATTAATGCTGATTTTTATTTTTTTTTAATTTATAATTTTGCATGGATGTAGTCATTTTTTCAAGTGTTTGAAGACCAAACACTTGGTCTTCAAAATTAAATGATTATAGAATGCAGTAACTTAAGGAAGTGTGAGTTTGAGCTTTGCTAGTAGTATATCTTCACATTTGGCAAATCCACGTAGAAAAACAAAGCCAGAATCTTTCAGAGTTGTGAAAATCTCTTTACTCTCTAGTATTCCTTCTGATAAACTTACTGTGTGTTGGAAATTGCGATGTTCTTTCTCTTACAGAGCTTATGATTTTGTTTCGTTTATGAAATTGATTAACTGTAGATGGAGAAGATATTTTTTGGTCTATTTTAAGGCCTAATATAGTCTTACTGGTGTATTTTTTTTTTCCCCCCCCCAGCTGTGAATGGTGAGCAGGAGAACAGAGTCCAGAAAGGCAATGGATATTTTCAAGTACCACCACATACACCAGTTATATTTGGTGAGGCTGGCGGGCGCACTTTGTTCAGGTACAGAAACTCAAAAGTATATACTAAGTGGCCAAATGCTTCCTGCCTTATCAACGTGATATTACTTGTATTTGTTGTATGCTGTGCACTTGTACCCTTGGCAGACAAAATAAGCAGCAGTTTATAATCATATTTTAGCATCATAGAATGGCCTGGGTTGAAAAAGACCACAATGCTCATCTGGTTTCAACCCCCCTGCCGTATGCAGGGTCGCCAACCACCAGACCAGGCTGCCCAGAGCCACATCCAGCCTGGCCTTGAATGCCTGCAGGGATGGGGCATCCACAGCCTCCTTGGGCAACCTGTTCCAGTGCGTCACCACCCTGTGTGGAAAAACTTCCTCCTACTATCTAACCTAAACCTTCCCTGTCTCAGTTTAAAACCATTCCCCCTTGTTTGGGAAGGTGGATAGTGATAAGACAGCTGGTTCCCCTTCTGTTTATATGTTCCCTTCAAGTATTGGAAGGCCACAATGAGGTCTCCCCAAGCCTTCTCTAAGAAGATAATAGAATAATAATACTTCTTGCATTGTTCAAGCTCACATCTTTGTTGGACGTCAGCAAGGTTTGGGGTCTTACGGTATTAAGAGTGATGATAGCTTTTAGTTCCATGTTGTAGCTATGAGATATTTTTGGGTGCCTTCTTTCTGCAAACGGATAAACTGAACTTTGTTTTAGAAGGAAACTGCAATATTTCAGATTCTTGTAGGACTTTGTTGTGGATCTCTTACATATGTCTCTGAGTGTTAATGAGTTGGGCAGAGTGGCTCCTGCCCACTGGAGAGTTAATAAGTATTAACATAGTGAATTTTAAAGTTGGGAGGTGGTCCTTTTGGGTTTATTGTTTATCTTTCACAAGTTGCTTAGGTTCCAAAACCATGTAACTTTCAGTGCATGAATGGATCAGTAAAATAGGTTTACATTTTTTAGCTTTGAAAGCTGGATTTTGCTTTCCAGTATTAGTGTACATATACCTTGGCTGAAGCTTAATAGTGCAATATTGCATTCATTCTGTACTGGTGGACTTGAGGTCTTATACGGATTGTTCTCAAAAGAACATTGAAATGACACCATTGGAGGAAACAAGCTTTGCATGTTGGACCCAAGAGCTGGATTGCAGAGGTTTCTGGGAAAATTCTTAATTAGTACTTATAAAGAACAAGGTGTGCTTTGCTATGGAGCAATTTAACGGGAATGTTTGGTTTTGTTTCATTATTGTATGCACGTTTCTTAATTATTTTTATTTTTTCAATTCAGTGAGAGTTCAGCAGGTATTTTATGTGCAAAACTCAATTTTCCCAAGCAGAAAAGAACTGCTTTATGTTCTGTGCCTTTCCCCTTCTGACAGTTTAGTGCTTACAACATAAAACACATGCAGTCCACAAGCAAAGTAGTTTCATGGTTCGTGCTGCAGCCTGTAGTCTCCCTATTTCTGCCTTGGGGATCCTTCTTGCATGCAGTTACACTTCTTGGCCTTTGTAGGATATACCTGACCACTTCCTGTGAAAGGCCAGCAAACCAATTTCAAGCTCTACGCAAATTAAAAGGACACATCCTCTCTTGAATGTTTTGTGATGATTGATTTCTGAACACTGAATGTTTTCATTCATAAAGCTGACTTCTCTGTATCATAGGTTATTATGTCGGGATTCAGGTGGTGAAACGGAGTCTATGCTTCTGAATGAGACTGTGCCACAATGGGTGATTGACATCACTGTGGATGTAAGTTTCCCACGTGTAGACTTCAGGTTTTGTTTGTTGAAGGTCAGCTATAAAATCTTTAACTGAGCTCAATCTAAATGACATGTTCAATTTTTCTGTCTTTCACGTACTGTAAAATAAGTGGTCTCAAGGACTGTTCTCAAGACCCTTGAATAAGCATTGTCTTTTGAAGTGTCCAGTTAAGGTTTTTTGTGCCTTGAAGGCTTAGAAAAGGAGCTCAAATCACTGCGCATAATGGATGTCCTTTTCAAGTGGAAAGCTCAGGTACAGAGAGTAACCTTTACATTGCTGCTGTATTTTCATATTATTGGTTTCCTTTGAAGTGAACAATAATTATATTCAAAAGGTAGATGTGGTACCTATATCACTGAAACTGGAGCACATTAGGAGCGTGAGTAATCTGGAAGCTGTCTGTGTTAGTTTCTTATTAAGAACCTCTTGGTTATTGATAATTAGGAACTGACTATACTTTGCTTACCAGATGGCGGAAATGGGAGCTGATAATAGTTCATTCTAAATTTAACATTTTTCTAATTTATTTCCTTCTAGAAAAATATGCCCAAATTCAATAAGATTCCCTTCTACCTCCAACCTCATTCATCTTCAGGGGCAAAAACTCTTAAAAAGTAAGTAATAGTGCATGTTTGAGTCTCGACATTGCATAAAGGGAGTTGTAAGCTCAAAAAAAAACATATTGCTGGAGAGAATCTTACTGTGCTTGATTCACTTGTGGAACAGTTTCCAATCATTTAAGCAGCAATGCTCTGAAGTGTTCAGTTGTATCAGAATCTTTGGAAGAAAAGAATGTTTCTTTCAACTGACAGTTTCTTAAGTTTATGCTGAGAAATCTCTGAAAAACCAAGTAATGAAACTTGATTTGGTGTTGTTTTTGTTTGTAGTGTTTTATCAGAACACAGGGGAACTTAATTGCTTTACTGTCCAGAACCATGATTTTATGTTCGTTTCTTATTTCTAACATTGGTGAATAATAGGTTTTAAAAGGATAAGGTACAGAACCTGACAGGGAACACAAAGTGGTCTGCCCATCACGTGTGGACTGCATGCATTAGAAATCAGTGCAGGTTCTCAAATATCCAGTCAGTGAGGTGGGCAATATAGCTACCATTTATTTGCAATAATTCTGAGTGGTTTATTGTTTTATTTTTTAATAAATATCTGGTTCCTCTTGCTGAATTCTTCACATCAGAGGCAATTTGTGAAAGAGCAGCTCTGCAGGCTTTGTGTACTTTGTGGAGAAACTGCCATTTAGTTTGTTTAGAATGCCCTTTTTGTTACGTAGGAAGAACAGCATATTCTGTTCTGCCTTTTTTATTGTTCCATATGCTCTTTGTCTTTCTCTTACTAATTCCTTTTCTATGGAAAGAATAAGGTTTGATTTTAACCTAGTGAGGTTTGATGATGATTATTATTTTGTTAATTCAGTCTTTCAGATACCTTACTTGTTTTCTGAGATCCTCTGTGCCAGTCTTTGGATTGGTAGCTGTTGTGTCTTGGTATTTTGCTTGGATGGTCCTCTTTAGCTTTCTATATTATGATAGGTGCAAAATTGAATTGTTTGCATAGTTTGCTGTAGATAGGGTATCATGAAAATAGTTCCCTTAAGTTTTCTCTTGCTAATCTTTATTTACCTTATGTAGAGACCGGCTGTCAGCAAGTGATATGCTTCAGGTGAGGAAAGTGATGGAACATGTGTATGAGAAAATCATAAACTTGGATAATGAGTCTCAGACAACTAGCTCTTCCAATAATGAAAAAGCAGGAGAACAAGAAAAAGAGGAGGACATTGCTGTGCTCGCAGAAGAGAAAATTGAACTTCTATGCCAGGACCAGGTAAGTCACTCAGGAATTTTAGCTCACGAATAAAACCAGCTTCTAGCAGGTTTTTTTTTGAATTTCTGAGTACTGAGATGGAAATAGGCCACAGATTATCTGCTGCCTTTAAAAGTAAGTAAATATTGTCTTATCATGTTAACTGACACAAGTTCAGACAGCAGTGGATGGCTGGGCCAGAGGTTTCATAAATTATGCTTGTTTCATTCGGTTCTGGCCACCAGCCTTTATGGAATCATGCAGTAGTTTCACACCTATGGCAGCTCTCCCACATTGCTCTTACTCATCTTCCTCTAGGGAAAAAGAGGAGAAAATAGAATGGAAGATGGCTCAAGAGTTGAGATTAGGACAAGGACATCACGCAGTAATTACCATCACAAGCAAAACAGACTCAGCATTAGGGAGATTAGTATGATTTATTGCCTATTATAACTTAAGTAGGGAGAAACTAAAAGCAAACTAAAAACACCTTCCCACCACCCACCCTCCTCTCCCTGAGCACCGCAGGGAAATAAGAAATGGGGGCTGTGGTCAGTTCATAACACTCTGCTGCTCCTCCATGATCGCTGCCCCTGCTCCACCAGTACAGATGACTTGGTCATAGTCAACAAATGTATGTAGAACGTGGTAAGCACTGGAACGCATAAGCAAAGTTGAACTGAAAAGGAAATAAAAAAGTTTGGCAGAGTTCTTGATATGAGCTCTAAAAATCATCCATTTCCAAATTTTAATCAGGAACTTGTCCTGGTGTTTGCTTGCATGAAGGTTAAATATCGAGGAAGTGGGTGTTAATGAAATTATACATCACACGGGCAGAAACCTCTCCATAACACAGGAGGTGTTACTCACTAGGTGACAAATCTGAGTCTTTACACAGTTGATCTTTGATGCCAGTTCACCCATAGGAATGTTTTGCCCAACCTGAGTGTTATATCCTTGAATTTTCTGACAATGCAGCGGACTTAGAGAGTAAATGATGTTCTTACTATTCAGGTTTTGGATCCCAATATGGACCTTCGAACTGTAAAGCACTTCATCTGGAAGAGCGGTGGTGATCTGACGCTTCATTATCGCCAGAAATCGACGTGAAGGGGAGTAGTGGACTCACATGGTTACTCATTGACTTGACCATAATGTACTGGTTCCAAGAGTAGTACTATAGAAGCCCACTGAACCCCTAAGGTAGATGAGACTTCTAATGACTCGGTATGGATGGAAAGTATACATTTAATTGAAGTGACTAATAGATCTGTAATATAGAGGAAAAAAAAAACCTGTATGATTTTAACTAAAATCTGTCCTAGTCTCAGTCGCTGAGATGGGAGGTCCCTGAGTGGTTGATACGGTGTGAGGTGTACAGAGGATGGATGATAATCTAGCGCAGACTTTTGCTTCCTCCTTTTTGCTTTTGGGTTTATTTTTTTTTTCCAGAACTTTATATTGTCATCAGCTTGATATGAATCCATTTCCATCGTATTAATGACAAGTGGTATTCACAACGTAATTCAGAACTGTACAGGCAGTATTTTTATTACATTCCATTCATAGAGTACCTACAGTGGTCTCTCGCGTTACCGAACCATTTCTATCACTTAGAGACATTTGATAAATAGATATTGCGTACTTCAAAGAGAATTGGCCCGCTTAATTGCTGATGGAGGATTAACATCAGACTTGTTCTAATACCGTGATTTGAATGTTGCTTTAGAGAGCTGTCGTCTTGCAAAACAAGAACACTAGATAGATATTGTAGCAGGGTCAGTCCAATGATGCTGTGCATCACAATAGGGTGAACGTGCTTTGCTGCAACCTAAAGAATTTTTTCTAATCTCTAGAGCTAATTCTGGCAATGCGTGCTTTAAGGACACCGCAGTCTCATTTTTGGTAACTTTTGCTCTATAACTGCGTGACACTTTGTTAAAACTTCAGACCATTCTGAATAGAACTTCCAGTGTTTCACATCGAACTCCAGGCAATTCACAGCGGATTTCATACTCATGATGTAAAATTACTTATTCTTTTTTTTTTCCTTTCTTCCGAAGTTTTATATGCAGTTGTTCTTTCGTCGTAGATGCAGATTCTTCTTTTCACTGTTATTTCTAAAAGTGAACAAATCTGTGACTGTCGCAGACTCAGAGTAGTCTTTTATAGAGTTTAACTTATTGGGGGGAGGGGAGGGGAGGGGAGGGGGGTGTTCAGCTTTTGTTGAGAAAACGTGGGACTGTCCCAGGAAAACCATTTGTATCCAGAACAAATTAAAATCCTTGGAAAGAAATGATGTAAAGATGACTTGTCCGAAGCAGAAGCACAAGTGCCTTCAGAGGGCAGTACATTAATTGAGTTTCTTCAGGAGACGTACGCTCCTGCCCTTCCTGTGTCTTGCTATCAGGATTTAGGTCGAGGCCTAAAGGAAGTCCCAATAGATCATATTACTGGGATTGTGTTGGTCAAACAAAAAGTGAAATATTTCTCATTGTGTTTTATTTGAGGGGGAAAAAAAAAAAATAACCGAATCATTGCCTTCTGCACCATTAACCGAGCTCAGCAAACTCACTGCTTGAATAAAAACCGTGGCTCAGAACTGAACTAGCGTGGCTTTTACTCATCTTTTTTGGAAGGGTTGATTTCAGTTTTTCAAGCCCGTTTCTGTGTACGCTCACTTTAACGCAGCTGTGCTATACCTGCACCTTTTTAGTAGTAGTTGTGAATTAATGCTTAAAACACGACTGTAATTTTTATTGATAAATTGTCCTGTCTCATATCAACTCATAGCAAGGGTCTGTGCTTTGTTTCAATAGACTTTTTTTTTCTGGTCATCTTGCTGACCCATTGTATACACTGTACGTTCTCCCAATAATTTTGTTTCAAATAACCCAATGTTGTAATTTCTCTATGGTTTTCTTATTTCCCTTTTTTCCAAACCATCCTAAAACTGCAATTTCAGGAAAGATTGACAGAGGAGTCTGCAATGCCAGAAGGATAAATGATGTTTCGCAGTTGTATAGAATAAAAGGCTTTAGTTAATATGGTCTGAAACCGTTTTGTGCATTGGATCGCTTATGTGAGTTTATAACTTGTACCGTTGCCACTTAATGGCTGAACTGCAAAGGACATCCGAGTGCTTTGAAGCCTCAAGTAATGGAATGGCTGAGGTAACTGCAATGCCTTCATCAAGTCCTTCCAAGATGTAATTGGGTGAATATGAGAATGTAGCAGGCCTTCAAGTGCAAACCTGGAGATGCTGTTGAGATGGAGAATGTTCACAATTAATGCTGCATTTGTGGGCAGTGCTTATTTTCGTACTATGAGAATACTGTGTGTTAATGCCAGTGTAGAACACAGGTAGAGGTAGTTCAAGTGAGTTTTCTGGGTGTAGAATCGTTTGTGCTCTAAGTGACAAATGGGAAAGCAGCGCTGTGTTTTTTGATGCTGAAAATGCTGAAATGGGATACTCAAAGTCTTTCCTGTGGGTGCTGTCAGCTGCAGTGATCTGAGAGGAGGGAGCTGCTGTAATACGGAGATCAGATGCATTTCCAGAGCCTGCCAGCCCTCATCTCAGAGGGAGCATCAGATAGGAGGAATCTCTTTTGCTCGTCTCTTAATTTTCATCCAGTTTTCTGGAACTGCTGCCTGGAAGCTCTGAAGGAAAGAATTTAAGATGCACCGCCCAGCTTTTCCAAAGTCAACTTGAGACACATCCCAGCGGTGCATTATGAACAGAGCATGAGATCTAGATGGTCAGAATCACTGGAAAGGCCATTGAGTTGTAGGAGTCAGAGGCAGGAGTTGTAGCTGAAATATATCGTTTTAGGGGAACTGCTTGAAGGAGTTGGTGTGAAATTCAGAAACACGAAAAATTATGTATTTAAAAATAAAAAGAAAAGCAATACTACTGAAAAATGAAGTCATAGCTGTGAAATGTAACTCAGAGCCAGAAGTGGTGGGGGGGGAAAAAAAATGTGACTTGGGATTTATTCATTCAGTTGTTTCTGTTCTGTAGGAGAGGAGTGACAAGGCTAATTGCCCTGACCTCGAGCCAAGGCAAATTAGTGCTTCTCTAAGGAGAGAAGGATGTTTGTATGGTGGTGGCAAGGCCCAGGAAATAACAGATTAGTACCGTCAGTGAAATGCAATTAGCAACTTGGAGCTGCTCTTACTTCAAAACAGCGCAAGGCAGTGGAAGTGGAAATTCCTGCTGTAATCCCTGGTACCAGCTGAGATGAAATTCAGAACCTTGCAGTAGCTGAAGCACCTAACTCAGGCCCGTCAGTGCCTGCTTGAGTGTTATGTATGATCTCTAGTACTGTAGATTCGAGCATCTTGAGACTTAATCTCCAATTTAGCAAGAGATCGGGAATTGAGAATTAGTAGGTTAAACTTCATTTAGCACTGTCTGTTAGAATAGACTGTACCAGGTTTTTCCTAAACTGCTCTATCAGACAACTGCTCCTTGGCCTCAAGCCTTCACACCAACTCCTCCCATTCCCAAGATCCGCTTATGATGAAGCAGGCTGGACACAGACTGCTGTAAGCATTAAGCTCTTTATTCCTGTAGCATTTCCAATTTAGTTTTGACGCCTCCTCCACTGAAGGTCTGAAAAGGTGCTTAGGGTACAGCATCACGTAAACGTACTGCCGTAAGCTTAAAACCAATGTTGGTAAAGGTGCAATGCTGGAAGAAGTTCTAAACAACAGTAAGGAATACACCAAACAGATCACCTCTGTGCCTTCAGTTACCCCTAGCTTAAATTACTTATATTACATCATTATAAACCTTTAGTGTTTGGATGTTTACTCTTCTAGCAGTCCATTAAGGGAATAAAAGAAGGAATTTATTTTAGCAGCAGAAAGAAGGTCAGTATTAGCAGGCCATCCAACAGACTGGATTTGAAATCTTTTAATTCTGCTACCTGTACTTAAGGCATAATCCATTTGTCTTCTAAGCAGGAAGAAAATTCTGACCCTCCTGACTTCATAGAATCACATCGCAGAGTCATAGAACGGCTTGGGTTGGAAGGGACCTCAAGGATCATCAAGCTCCAAATCCCTCTGCTGCAGGCAGGGCTGCCTTTTTGACGTCAAAACTGTTTAAAACTAACACTGACTATGGAATATAGAGAACAAATTTTACCCACAGGTACCCAATTCCCTTCATTCGTTGAGGATTTTCACCACATTAACTGTACCAACTACGGTGAAGGCATTCCCAATCAGAAGTAGTAAAATTCCATGATAAATCACTGCCCTGAGAGGTATAAAAACACCCTCATGTTTTTCACTGTTTTCAGGTTTACCCATTCACCACCTACCACACTTTCAGAAGCTATTTGAAAACAACTGCGAACAAGATAAGATAAGATTAAAAAAAATAGAGCTACAGAAAGCAATATATGCTGCTGCGCCATGTCTTACTGATTTGTATGAAAACAGCAAATAAGAAAGCAGAGGAAAAGCCATTCCTTTGTCACTATGGAAACTCAGACATTTCATTCCATTCAAAACCATTCTCTGACTGGTTTCTGCATTAGTTTTGCCTTCTATTTGGTGACCTTGGATGGCATTCAAAGTTTGAACGCAGACCACTCTGTTAAACAATGATTGCAGAAGACAACAAAATACGTATTTCATCTGGATATGGGTTTTTATAGTGTTGTCTGCACTAACAAAATAGAACAGATGTAATTCTTTCAAGATCAGAAAAATATTTCAAACTAATTTTACAGCATATTGTCATCCGTAAACAGAAGCAGCATCCATTTCACTCATGGCCTGGCTTAGCTTCTTCCCCTTCCTGTTCATGTGCTGCTTCATCATCAAGTTTCATCTGAGACGTGGGTAAGGAGCTCTCAGAACTGTTTATGAGTACTGTTTCTTGGTTTTGGGGATCAGTTTCTAGTGTTGTTTTTGAAGAAATTTCATTAGGAAGAGTAAAAGAAGGTAAAGATGACGCTGTAGGCAGAAGGTGGTCCAACTCTGGCTGCCTGACTGAGCCTTCAGGAGTCTTCATTATATCTTCAGGGCCCGAAGCTGTGGTGTTCTCTGGGAAATTAAGAAGTATTTCACAAAACAAAGAACCAAACACACACCAACTCCTGTCAGTGCCTCCGGTTATGGTGCCTAGAAAAATCAGTTTGAACAGCGTGCCTCTTAAAAGCACAGCACACAGATTTACAGCTGCCAAATACACGAGCTGCATTTACTCAGCTTCGCAAAACTCAGTAAAATCGGATGCTGTAGTAGCTCAGAGGTTTGGAAACCCCTGAGTGCACTTACCAAAATAAGCAGAAGGGTCACTGTTGGACATGAGCTTTTCAGTGCCTACAGAAGAGCCTGCTGCTGGCATGCTGAAGGAGGCAGAGGAAGAAACGCTGGACACGTTTGTTAAATCAGTGAGCTCGGGAAGCGAAATACCAGACATGTCAAGAAACCCTGAAGAAAGAAAACGTGGGGACACTTTCAGACTAATGCAAAATTTCAGCTTCAGAAAGAGAGCCATGCTATGTGCAGACTGAAATTTATTCAACTCTATACACCACTGCTCACGGTCTTGCATTTAATTCTCAAACTTGTTTAGACCTTTTTGGTTTATTTAAATGTCCTCTTTCTTTTGAAAGGGAGGAGGTTGGAAAAAAGCATGCAAGAAAACACACCTGGATCCATAACTCTCTGGAGAGGGGGAGGAGGAGAAAGTGAGCTTTCTGGTGAATACCCGCTCATTTCTTGGCCTGTGGAATGATCCAGGTTCATAACTACTTCAGAGTTGTCACTTTGAGAAGTAGGTGCCAATAACGGAGCCTGGAATAACACAGTAAAACACATCTTTTCATGCTGCAAGTGTCACCTGAAATCAGCCTTCCCATGAGACAGTGTTCTGCCTCGGTCTCTAAGTCCATCAATCCAGAGAGAACTTGTTGATGCTGAAACTGATCATCAAGTCACTGTTTATGACTGGTTACAAGATATTCTTTCGAAGCCAATGTGTTCTTTGAACAGCTGATACTTAATTCTTGTAAGGTGTGTTTTATTTCCTGGTCAGAAAGATATTCTAAACCATATTCTCACTGATTGAGACAGTTGTCACATCCTCAGAACAGGAAGCAAGGATCTGTCACAAATGCATTTCAGCCAACACCAACGAAAGAATAACTGGAATATCCATTATCACACCCAAATACCCAACTGCAGTGATGAATACAGAAAGATACCAGATGGAATTCTGAGATACCAGATGGAATTTTGAGGCAATAAAGGTTATTTCTCTCTCAAGCCATCATTTCTGCCATCTGCTTGGCGTCATCAACTCTTACTTCTGCTGCGCTCAAAAAGACTGTATTATGCATCTTAAAACAAGCAGAAAATTATGCAATTCCATAGGATGTGTGATCTTACTTCCTACATACCTCTGTGTAACCATTAGTGGATGGTACAGGAGTTCCAGCTTCTGGTAAGGGCGAAGGTGGTTTGCTTTCTGGCTTTTTCTTTGATACTATTGACTGTGTTGGAATCCTGTGCAAATAGCCATATCCAATACCACATCCCAAACTGCACAACAGAAGTAAAACAAGACTTGGAAAAAACCCTTAACAAACCTGGTAAGCCTTTTAAATTCTGACTTCTAAAAGAAAAAGAGTTGAAGTCCTTAAACTGGGGCAAGAAAATACCTACCTGCAGGAATCCTTGCTGCTACCGACAGAGCAGAAGGAATAGTCTGCAAATGATATTTAGATAGATGCAGCTCAGCTTCTGATTAGCTATTTTCCTATATCTTCATGAAATATAGGATCTGACCCGATTTGCATTTCGTCTTGCTTCACCAAATGCTCAAGTGTGAAAGCGTAGCTAAGCACATCTGCTAGCAAGCAAGTCAGCATAAGTTTTACCATCAGTGTCAACTCAAATAGAATTAGATCCAGAACATGCCTAATACCTCCCAGCTATTTCTTTTCTTTAATGATGAACAGTTGCACGTGAGAAGGAAATAAGCCTTAAAGTGAAAAGAACGACCTGTAATCAATGCCAGTATTCTTAACAAGAGCTCATTTACAGTGAGTGCATAACCTGTCATCACCCAGTGGCTGTCCGCAGATCAGTACCTTCCTTCTCCACCCCAAGCTCCATTGGGAGTCACAACTACCTCTCGAATGGAGTCTGCTTCAGTGTTATAAACCATCAGCTTCAGTGGCTTTCCCTCGTGGGATTCAATCAGCGAGAAGAAATCTTCTGACTAACAAAACAAATAACAGTAGTTATAAAACGTGTAAGATGAGGAACTAGAAACAAATCAGTATTTGAGGCATTTACTTCAACATGAGATATTAAAATCCCAAAGACAGACTCAAACTCATTGATGCGCACTTCTCTTTTTTTCCTTTGCCAGGTTTAAACAGAAAGATAAATGAACAAATACTGGTAAAGTTTACCTCGGCTATTAAGCATCTCAAACGTTAACCTCACAAAATCCAAAACAACCACCCCCATACGTCCTATGTGCATGCAATTAGGGTTATAAATCCTAACACATAAACACAGCAGGCATGAAGACAATACTACGTGAAGGAACACCAACCCTACCTCCTGCAGAATCTGATCAGATCCAACAATGTAGTCAGTGTATGGCTGCAATCCACCTATAGCTGCAGGAGACGCGGGTTCAACATCCTGTGAAAGAATAGCACCTGTCACCTGCACTCTCAGAAGATGAAATTACTAAAAGCTAACTCAAAAGGCAACAGAAGAGAAGAGCATTTGGTCTACAGGACGAAACAGAAGTCTTCACGCAGTCTAATACTAGGTGAAACACTGCGTAAGACACGCTAAATACAGAAGGACCAATTAGAAAATGAGATGTTTCGAAGTTGATAAGAAGTTGCACTTATTTAAAGAACCAGAGACATACGAACATACCAGCTCAGTCTTTCCTAAGCTGTTCTACACTTTCAGCTCTCCCTCTTGGTTTTAAAACACTTTGTTGGTGCTTTTTGTACGTGAGTATTATTTCAATGAAGCTGAGACAACAGAAACACCAATTGAGCCAGAATCGTTGGTTTTCTTTTTTGCTTCGCTACCCTTCTCCCCATCATGCAGTCTGCATGGTCTGGTTGGACTGGGGTTCATTTTATTCTTAGTGGCAGGCAACGCTGACAGTCAACAACTTGTCCCTGTTCAAACAGCTCAAACTTCCAAGGTTGTGTTCCTCTCCTCTTCGTGATTTCAGCACTGCGCTTCTACATATAAACTACTCTTAAAAAAAAAAATAATAATACACTTTAAAGCAAGGTTATAGGAACGCCAGCAGGCCACCAAGCAACAGTCATCTGCATCTGCATTCTACATACAGCAACATTCTCATGCATAAGGATCTGTAAATCCTTATGAAAACATTCCTGGAATACCTCAGACTATGAATTAGCAATCCTCCTAAATGGCATACCTCACCTAACAGAAAAAACACACTCAGAATAGATGAAAAGCTTCAAGTCTGATCAGTAAAACTGGAGGTTGGCGGCCTTGCCTGTGGCAGGGGGTTGGAACTTGATGATCCTCGGGGTCCCTTCCAACCCAAGCCATTCTCTGATTCTATAAAACACCTTTTTGATGTTTACCCCTTAGACAGAATAGATTCCGCTAATAAAATAGTACATTGCTGTCATGGAGGAAGCTTTGAAATGGAAGCTTACATTCTGTTCTTAGATCAGCAACAACTTGTTGGAGAAGCAAAGAATTCTGACTCACCAAAACATGCCACACGTGTTCATTGGCCCCCTGGAAACTGCAGAACCTCACGCTGGCTCCAAGAAGACCTTGTCCTCCCCACATGTTACTGGGGACCACCTCCACCTCTCTTATCTTCATTGTTTTGATGTTATACACCTCCAGTTTCACTGCTTTTTCAGCATTTGCCTTCAGCAGATCTTTCAACATATTGTTTTCTTTATTCTGTAGCGTGCAGAAAGACATACATACGGTTAATGCTATTTCTAGTTGCACCTGTAACACAGATGTCATGCTAGTGGCACAACTGGAATACAAAGAACCAAAACAGTCCTTAGACTTATTGTTTTACAATCAGTCCAGCAGCGCAGTTTTCTTTTATTCAGAAGCAGTCTGTGCTGTCAGCTCATGTCCTTCTAAAAAAGGAACTACTATCGTTCAGTTTAATTGCTTACTTTCCTCTTATTTTATCCTGGTAAGTCAGTAATGTTAGATCTTAACTACACGGTTGCATCAATTAGTGGCAGAACTTCATGGCTGATCAGTACTAATCCTTGGGCCAAAGATGTGAGCCTTCCAAACCGAAACAGTGCATTAAAACATACTCAATTCTTCTTCAATAACTCACCATACAGGAACTGTATGACCAGCCCCAAACCATAAGCAGACAGGCCACGTGGCACTTTTCTTCCTGTCCACGATTCTTTCCACTGTTTTATCAAACGTTGAAACAACTTTGCTTAAACAAACGTTGAGCTCTCACCACTGACTCACCAGCTCAATATTCACCTTGTGGCAGAAAATAGCCATGTATAACACCACGAGCACAGAGTTAACCTGTTAAGAAACCAGGGTGACTGAAGGCATCAGTAAGACTCCTCAGGTTTTGGTTTACCTTCTTAATGCCACATACAACGCCCAACATGACATTCTCCATTCTGACAGCTTCGGCTTCTACCTTTCATAAGGATGATACCCCAGGAAAAAAAAGAATACAAAAGAAAATAAAGTTTCAGAAGAGAAACTCACCAGCCTGGTGTGTCCTATTGCAATGATGAAGTCAAAGAAAGGCTCCAGCCCTCCTTGCTGAGCAGGGGAGTTCTCCTGAACCTGAAAAACATATATATTTTTTAATCGTACATGGATCTGCAGTTATGCTAAGTGACACAGCATTAATTATTACACCTGAGTCAATATTTACTTTTGATTGAACCAGAAATGAGATAGCAAGCGACAGACACTGGAAGCAGTCCACAACTGTGAACTGACATATATATATATGCATATACATATATAGACATACATGCATATACACAAACAACATTTGTTTCCAAGCACCCCTTGAGGCTTTTCCTCCACGCTGCTCAATGCCTGAGCACACACACGGTCCCCAGGTGCAACACCACCATTTTTCACACGAGTTCGTCCCCGCGGAGTCAGCGCGGGCCCGGCCCGCCTCAGGCAGCGCGGCGCCATAACCCTCACCGCCCCGCGCGGCCCCGCGCCGCCTCACCCCGTGTACGTGGAAGCCCTCGGCGCCGCCGTCCGGGAGCTCGGAGCTCGAGCCCAGCCCCATGCCTGGCAACGCGGCTCAAGCGGCGGCGCCGAGCAACATCTCCCCGCCGCCCGAACTCGGCGGACGGCCCCGCAGGCCTGAGCAGCGGAGCGCCGAGCGGGGCGAGGCGGGCGGCACCGCCCATAGCAACGCCTCCTCTCCCGCCCGCCGCCATTGCCGCCCCGCCCCGCGATGTGGGACGGCTCAGCCGTGTGTGCGGCTGCGCGGGTTGCAACCGGGCTGCCCGTCGTTCCGTGGGCGGTGCGTGCCGGTGCCTCGCCACCCTCTGAGTGAAAAATTGCCCCTGACATGTGATCTAAATCTCCCCTCCCTTAGTTTAAACCGTTCCCTTTTGTCCTATCGCTATCAGACCGTGTAAAAAGTCTATCCCCCCTTCTGCCTTTAAGCTTGAGTACCGGAAGACCGCAATGAGGTCCCCCCGGAGCCTTCTCCAGACTGACCACCCCCAGTTCCCCCAGCCTTCCTTCACAGCAGGGGCACGCAGCCCTCTGAGCATCCCCATGCCCTCCCACAGCTCCAGTTCCTCCCCCAGCAGAGTCCATGCGGGGACCCACGAGGGCAGAGCAGAGGGGACAGCCCCCTGCCTGCCTCCGCTGCCACCCCTCTGTTGATGCAGCCCAGGATGCTGTTGGCCTCCCAGGCTGCAGGCTCACACTGCTGGCTCGTGTGCAGCTTTGTGTCCATCAGGACCCCAAGTCCTTCTCCACAGGGCCGCTCTCAGTGAGTTCTTCACCCAGTCTGTACTCGCAGCTGGGATTTCTCTGACCCAAGTGCAGCACGTTGCCCTTGGCCTTGTTGAATCTCATTAGGTTCACGTGAGCCCACTTTATACCCGGTATAAAAGGATTACTTGGTATACATAAGACCACAGCCAGAAAACCCAATGGAGTTATTTGCATTTATGCTTACTGTGGAAGATAGAGAGGAGGATCCCACCCCCATACCTTTTTTTTTTATAGGAAACCTGTCAGAGGATCTGCCTTCACTTAAGGTGAATGCCAAGGAGACTTCTGAACTCACAGTTTGAAGGAATGGTTGGCAATTGCACAAGCTTTTCAAAGGAATTCAGAAATGAGTTAGCACACCTATTGGCTGTGATCGGTAGTAGTTCTAGTAGAAGCTGGCAAGAGGCATAAGCAGTGAAATGACAAAATGCACCAATGGAATGATTCAGAGCAATAAAAATAAGGAGCAATTCCAGAACTGTAAAAGGATCGTGAAAGATTAGGTGGGCAATAAAAGCATGGATATAATGAAGTGTAGGTAAACACGAAAGGATACGTGTCAGGAAAATCTCTGACTGATTGCATGTATGAAATGGTGGGCTCTGAGCTGCTCAGCAACAGCCTGCAGCGAGACCTGGGGTTTACAAGGAGGCGTTTCAGCAATTGACAGTAACCGAAAAGCACATCCACCGAGAACTGCTGTAAGAGCAAAATGGAATAGCAAGGAAGGTGTTGGTGAATTACCATATGAATTCCATTTTCCCGTGTCTTTTCCTAAAGAAAAACAAAAACAACCAGCAAGAACTGAAAAGACTGAAAAAGAGCATTAATAATAATTGAAGGTATCACATTTAGGGAATGATTAAGCAAACCAGGACTTCTTTGTTTGGGTGAGAAACAATTGAAGAGGGAGAAAGCGTGTGCTACGAAGTCGTTTGTGGCCCAGGGGAAGTAGTCAGGAGCTGAGTGTTTGCTCTCGTTCCCTTTTTCAACAAGGGAACTGTTGAAACTGTGAGGGCACAGGTTCAAAGTAAGCAGAAGGAGGTGATTTTTCATGTAACAGCTCATTGAGTTCTGCGGCTCCCTACCACAGGAGGCTGTGATGCCAAGAGTTTACTTGGCCCCAAGGAAGCACTGGACGAGTTCACCAAAGAAAAATCCAGGGAGAGCCAATGTGTACACAGAAACCACTGCAGCAAAAGGTATTTTCTGAGCTGAAACCATCTGAGGGTTGGGAGAGTGCTGGGGGGGAGTATTGTTTGTGCTTGGCTCAGTCTTAGTCTTCATTAAGTTGTGGAAGGAAAGAAATCTAGAGATGTAGGCATGTTTTAAGTGCTGGGGTTTTTTTGTTTGGTTGTTTTTTGGTGGTGGGTTTTTTTTTTTTTTCTAATTCAGTAGATAAAATAGTATCAAAATAGTGCTGCTGTCACCGAAATTACAGCAAACATCAAATCAGCCCTGGACCACAGTCCAGGTTGCACAGGTTGGTGCAGGGTCGCCAACCACCAGCCCAGGCTGCCCAGAGCCACATCCAGCCTGGCCTTGAATGCCTCCAGGTATGGGGCATCTACAACCTCCTTGGGGCAACCTGTTCCAGTGTGTCACCACCCTCTGGGTGAAAAAGGTGATGGAAGATTCACGTTCTATATCAGTGAGGAACTGTATGCTATTTCTCAGCGTTCCTTTCTGCTAAGTAATTCATTTTTCAAAGATATGACTTTTAAAAGAGAACAGTTTGCTGACCTGCTTTACAATCTAGCAAACACTATGCATGTGTTAAAGTCTGTCAAGAATTAGGAGACTCGTTTCATTTGGCTTTTTCTATCGATATGACTTTTCAACGTTTAATGCATTAGGACAATTTTATTTTAATAGCTGTTAATCTAATAGATCGCAAAGCTGTTTTAGAGCTGGGAAATAAAAGAAACAAGGAGAAAAGAATTATATTACACAAATATTTTTGATAGCTAATGGGTAGAAATGTTTCTTTTAGTGAATATTTCAACATCAAACCTCTTCCTCCTTTTCTGATAAGTAAGAATGCTCATGGTTTTTTCTGCAATGGGAAAAAAAGTTCTTGTTAGGGGTTAAAACTCTTTCTACAGGTCTGCTTGGATTTAGTTGTCATTTTGGAGCTACTGAGATGTAATTATATGGCAGATGCAAGTAGGCTGGTACTGAAAGGCTCTCTGAGCAGTCTTCCTCCTACCATTTAGAAGGGTTTACGAAGTTATGCAGGGAGGGCTGATCGATCACATCCAGGACGTGGCAAAAAGGGAACCCACCTGTACTTGGATGTGCTGCTCTGTAACTGGTGGGTGAGAATGGTTGCTAAGAATATGTTTTGAAATCTCACTCTCTGGATGTTCCTGTGTTAATGGTTTATTAGATACTGAAGGTAGGATTGTATTATCATCAGTGATAGAATCAGAATGGCTTGGGTTGGGAGGGACCTCAAGGATCATGAATTTCCAACCACCCCACCACAGGCAGGGCCACCAACCTCCATATCCAATACTAGACCAGGCTGCCCAGAGTCCCATCCAACCTGGCCTTGGACACCTCCAGGGATGGAGCATCCACAGCCTCTCTGGGCAGCCTTTGCCAGCACCTCACCACCCTCATTGTAAAGAACTTAAATCAACAACTGGCCAAGAGTAACGCTTGAGGTATTCTCCATGACACTTTGCCAGCAGTGGATTTTTCTTTTCTAATAAAGTCAGTACGTGATAAAAATACAGCTAATTTTGCGAGGTAAAATGTCAAGCTGGAGACATAAAAATTAGCAAGCCATTAGCAATACATTTTGACTCTTACAAAGTTTTAAATCACTTGAAATGTGGCATTTCACTGTTGTGGCATTTCGGTGTTACGGCATTTTAGAATTAGAAAAATTACACCCTTAGAAAAACCCATGTGTGGTCTTCCCTTTCCTTGTGAAGGAAATGCAATGTATCTTCCAGCATAATGAAACTAAAACAATGTGACACGCAACTGACAGATTCTGCAGAGCACTGTAAGCTTCAAATGCTTGTTTTTCAGAGCCCTTTGTGTGCCCGGCAATTACAACTCGCTTTCAGGATCGGTCTTTTCTAAAGGTTCCAATGTAAATGAGAGTTAATAGGTGAAACGTGTGCTGACCATTCTCAAATGTGCTTAGATGTGTACACAGCTTGTATAAAACTGACTGTTAGTCATAGGTTTCTTTTGTTTTTTTTCGATCACTGGAGAAAAACAGACAATTCCAGGGGGTGCCCTTGCAATAAAGGAGTTTTCCCCCATTGTATGAGTAGCTGTCTGATATGGCAGAGGAATTGCATGGTGTGAATACATTTCTTCGGCTTCTTCCCTATTTATTTCCTGTAGAATTCAGCAGAAATTGTGTATCTGATAAGATTGTGCACTTCAGTGGCAAACAATAAATTTGTCCAGATCTTCAGTCATGTCTGTTTGTACATCTTTGAGGACAAGGACAGGCTTCTCATGAACAGGGGCTGTGAACATATGGTTGTGCCCAGGACAATGCTAAGGCAGGGTTTTTGTATGTATATCATACATAAAAACTTCAAATGATTGACAGTAGAGTCTTGCAGTCCTGGAGAAGCATATACAGGAAATGATAGGACAAGGGGGAATGGTTTTAAACTAAGACGGGGGAGGTTTAGCACTGCAACATGTTGCCCGAGGAGGCTGTGGATGCCTCACCCCTGGAGGCATTCAAGGCCAGGCTGGATGTGGCTCTGGTCAGCCTGGTCTGGTGGTTGGTGACCCTGCACATAGCAGGGGGTTGGAACTGGATGAGCACTGTGGTCTTTTTCAACCCAGGCCATTCTGTGATTCTATGATACTCTGATCCTACGGTTTATGATAAGTGTATTTCTATGTATGGAGAGGCCAAAGTCCAGCTGTAGCCAGTTTTGTTGATTTTGTTGTTTCAAGCTCTACTCACAAGAGAGACTTTACATTCGATATAAATAACATATTGATGTTCACTGACAAATAAATCTGGGGTGTTTCCAAAGCAATTCAATTCAATGCAGCAGTACAGCATCACTTATTTAATAGCCTTACTTGTCTTATTACTGAGACCTGCAGAGTCTAAGCAAATTGTTTGCTCAGTTACTGTACCAGCATGCCAGTGCTATCAAAATTACTCAGGTTGTTAGGCCAAGGTATTTCCTATAAGAATAGAGATCTTGGAAATATTCCAGCATTTAAGCTGCATTCAGTGTGGGAGGAGCCTGGCAGGCTGAGTTGTTAGTAGACAAACAGTAATGCAGTCCTTAGTACATTGAAATAACTTGAATAGTGTTTGATGTAAATTACCTTAAAGCTTCAGAAGTGAATGGGTCTCCTGTAAGCCCTATGTCAGCCCAGTGAGGATGTATCAGGTAATTGGGGGCGTTTAAAATGGCTGTGTAAGTGTATGTTTAAGTGACTAAGTAACTTCCAATGGAGCCTGAGGAAGTGCTCTGCTCATAAAGTGAGGCTTTCTATTAAGAGGCAAACTAGTTAACTCTCTAGGTTATGTTCCCCTAGTCATCTGGTGACCCTTTTCTGGGCTTGTTCCAGTATGTGAGTGTCTTTCTTGCACTGGGAAGCACCAACCTGGACACAGTACTCCAAGGATACAGTCTAAGAGCTGCTACATAGAGGGGGAAATTGCTTCCTACAACCTGCTGGCTGCACACCTGCTAATACAGCCTAAATTGTGGTCGGCTTTGTTTGCTGCAAGGGTTTGCTGTGCAATTTGTTGTTCATCGTGATCCTTTTCTGGAGTGCCCCCAGCATGCAGTTGCACATGGTTATTCCATACCAGAGGCAAAACTTGACATTGGACATATTTGCTGAACTTCATGGAGTTTCTGTCAACCCATTTCCAGCCTGTTCAGGTCTCTCAGAATCCCACCATCTACTCTCCCCAGTTGGTTAATACCTGCAAATGTAATGAGAACACTTTATTCCATCATCTAGCTCATCAATAAGGACAATGAACAGTAGTGACCTGAGGCATGGCACCTGGCCACAGGTTGGGCCTGACAATCCACCCAACCACTTCATTATCTAGTCATCCAGTCCTTAATCCCCAATTTGATTACAGACACATTGTGCAACATCCATCTCTCTCATAGACGACTCACTGTGGAAGGCACTGGGTTGACTTTGGTGCAGTTGCCTTTGGTGAATCCATACTGGCTGCTCTTCTTGGCCTTCGTGACTAAAAAAATTGCACCATAGCATTTCTAATGACTGATTTGGGGCTGACTGGCTTGTAGTTCCTTCAAAGTTGAGGGTGCAGTTCCTTTATCTTCATTGTTGAAGATGAGTGTGATTATTTGGCCTGTAACTCTCTTGGTTGTTGTGACCTCTCTAGGAACATAGGGAGCGTAATGCATTGGTGGGTAGCTGCTGAAAGGATCAGGCCCAGGACAGCTGGTGGATATCAGGATGCTCAATCCTTATGTCCAGGTGGTCTCCAGCAAGGAAAAGCACCCTTCTCTGCCCCTGTTCTCCTGGCAGTGAAAGCAGGTTGGACTCTATTGGTATGTTCAAAACAAACTGGTGCAGTTTACAGTCCTACTACTGTTGCAGGTGGAGAAAGGAAAGGATCAAGCTGGCTTTGGGAGAAAAAAACATGGGAAAATGGAAATGCAAGGAGTTAAACGTGGTCAGTTGCCCGTAAACAGGCTGTGATCAGTATGCTTCTGATCAGTAGCCATGGCCTGCATCTCATCAGCAGTCTCATTAAACTCCATTTCTAACTGTCTCCCAGACAAGAGGCTCTCTGTGATGTGTGTATGGAGGTCTCAGTGCCAGAGATCACAGATCGCAGGGTTTTGTGTCCATAATGCCAGGAGATGGAGCAAGTGAGGGCTTGTATGCCTATCAGGATATGGCAGGAATTTTAATGCAAGCATAGTCCTTTTAATACATTTCATCTTGCAGACAGCACCATCCCTGGCATGTCTTAAAGTCCATCAGTCCTGGAGTGCCATAGTGAAAAGGGATGAATTTTATATGCTGAGAATTATCCCTCAATAAAAAGCAGTGATGAAACGCATAGCTGCACTTATCCCCATCAGTGTCAGCATATATTGTGTTGGAGTAGTAAAGCATTTTAACAGAAGCATTCACTGAAGTGGACTTAAGAATAGAAAGGATTGAGATGGGGGATGGGGAAAACCATCTACACTGTCCACTAGGAAAAGCCATGATACTTCAGTGGTAGTTTGTTATTTCACAGGGATTCTCAGTCATGCGCACATATTTGGAATGAGGCATGTAAGCTGTATCATCTTTCTGATGAACAAACACCGAGTGAAAGATCTATTCTTGTGTGTGCATTTTCATATATCTGAGAAATACGCTGGGAAGAAAAATAGATGTTGACACTATAGGCCAACAGCCAGGTTCTCCCCACAGAGCACAAATCAGGTTTTCATTCCTACACGAGTTAATATGTTATTTATACAGGATGGAACAGCTTCAGTGGGGAGTAACTGGAAGAGAATGATTTTATAATACCAGAAGTTGAGTGTTTGGGACGTAAATCTGGTGATTGCCACATGGTGTCACCTGCTTCTTTGCACAGGCTCCAAACCCGTCCAATTCCATACCTGCCTGGTTCAACTTTCTAAAATGACAGAGAAATAACAGAGCAAAAATGCGAATAACTTTTCCCCAGCTTAGTGAGTCAAATCGTTTTACCATGTGAAATGAAAACTCCCAGAGTTGATTCAAGGCAGCTCAGGACCGTGTTGCCAGGAGTCGAGTGATAACAAGTCACCCTCTTTTTTCTATAGCAACAAGCTGTTAGAGCAGCCCAGGCGTGTAGGTAACATTACCCTTGGCGCAGCTGATGGAACTTGCCCAACACATCAGTTTTGTGTTATGTTAAGCACCCGTAACTGAAGAGCACAGGAGCCAATACCCTCTTGCTGTATGCTGCTCTAATTATAAATGATCCATGCCAGTTGCTCCAAGCGGTTCCTTCCAGACTGCAGTTGTTACAGAAAATGCTGCTTTTTTGGAATACCGCTCTTCGTTATTTAATTTGCTGTCAGCACGGTAGCACAGGTGTATCTTTGTGCTAAGCAATGTAACTAACAGCTGTTACGACCAGTCTACTCTCTCGTTCACTATCTCAAAAAGGGAGCACTGAGCATTTAGTAAAGCTCTTCATTTTGCTGGTGTTTTGGGGTGAGATTAAGGGCATCAGTTTTGACATTTCAGATAGATAGAATCTTGGAGAGATGTAATCATCTGCCTTCCAGAGTGGGATTTGAATTGGCAGGCTTTCAGCAACACGTGCCATTGATGGTGTTTAAATTCATTCAGCACCTAAGCACATGTACTTGATTAACTGCAGAAGCACTTTCTAAGCATGTGAGCACTAGGTACTTACGCAGTCACGATTCAATGCAAGAGTTGTGGTACAGGAAGAAAAGTAAACAGCAAAACCCTTTCTCCTCCAGGGCTTACTTCCCCCTTCCTTAGCATTTTACACGGTTGGTGCCTGATTTATCTCTTCTTTAAGTGGTTGACTTTGCATTGATGTATGTATATGATCTGGAAAAAAACACGTTCTGTAAAACTGTGGGAACTCTGAAACTGTAAGTGGATGGATGTTGTATGTGTGAGATCACCTGTGTGTCCATCAGTACACTGTAAAATAAGTTATTCATCTCTACCTAAAGAGATGAATACACTTGCTATTGCTTATAGTTCTGTATGCAAAGTTATGAAGAAGGCAAATATTTCAAAAATTGTTAATAAGATGATCCTTTCTCTTAGTGCTTTTTATAGGTAAATATGGTAACTTCATATTGAGGAGGCTGGTTGTTCTCTGTTCTTTTCAGATAGGCACATCACGATCAAACTCTGAGATACTTTAACAAAGCTAGGAAGAGCAGCAATACGAGATTTGTCCAAATCCTCTTGGACTTTGGCTCTTCGAGTGCCACGTAACAGTTTTTCTGATGGAATGTTTATAACTTAGAGAAGTGTTTTTTTCTGCTCTGATGGACTCATCTGCTCCTCCCATTGTTCTGAGCAATGTTTTGTCACTGTCGAATCCAAGGCCTCTGCCTGTAGAGAGTGACAATGCAATTTTTCTGAGCTCTCAATCACAATAACTTGTAGTATTGGTAGTAATTTGTAGTAATTACTTGTAGTAATTCAGGGTAAATGGACGTCAGGAGATCATGTAACCCAACCTCCAGCTTGCTCGACTTTTGTCAGGATTATGGTGCCTTTTTGGAAGAGAGTCAACTGTCATCTCAAACAATTCTCCATGCTTTGCAAGATACGGTATCAAGACTGCTGTCTTGGTGGTTTTCCTGTGTGTTATCATTTAACTGTCAAGTGCAGCATCTTTTTGCAGCGTCCTTTACAATGCCCAAACCACATTCTTACGCTTTGCAAAAGGCTCAATTGATTTGCCACTTTTAATGAGTAAGTCTCCAGAGAATTTTGGCATTTTGGATGGCAGCACTAGACTTCAGCATCTCAAACTACATTTCTTAGTTGGAGCTTTGTGGTATTCCTATGATACCAAAAACTAATCAGCCGTTTACTCCAATTTCTGTGGGTTTTTTAATCGATTTCCTTCACCTACAGTCAGTCATAACTCATAAATTCAACGTTTTTCACCCTTGGTGAGTCCTCTTGCATGGAGCAGCTTCCCAGTCCTAGTGCTCTACCTCCCCTCTCTCCATTCACATATGACCAAGAGGTTCACCTCGTTCAATAAGCATATGGCAAAACGCAGACAGTCCCCCTGGAGCTCTGCACTAAAACAATGTCTGAAGTGGAGGAATTCAGAAAACAGCTGTAATTCATCATCTGCAGTGTAATTTATTTCTTCTTTGGGCATTACAGCCCAACCCAACATCAAAGCCACTCAGCTGCAAAATGAGTATACCATTTGCTTTGCTGTTGAGTACAGATTATGGACAAACAATTACTCAATCTAAATGGCATGGTGTCCAGAAAGAGAATAAACAGACAACAATGTTCTTCAACAAAATTGTACGTAGGGAACACACACAAAATCTTTGGAATAATAAATTAGCAATAGAAAATGAGAGAGAGCTGGCCAGGTCTAGCAAGGGTGATGAGTGTAGTGGAAATGAGAGAGGAGACTGTTTGGCTAAGAGGCCGCTCTATGACCTCCTAGCCAAAACTAACTGGGAGCTAAAAATGATCTATGATGTAAAGGGAAGAAATGTTCAATGGCTTAAAAAAGGTTTCAGTTCTAAATATCACAATGAACTTTTATGGCTTCCAAGAAAATAGAAAGGGTTGGTTAAAGAAAGCTGGTGGAATTACACAAGAAAATGTCCTAGTCCTACCATGTCCATCCCATGGGCGATAGATACCGTTAACATACGTGGATGAATGAACCTTGCTGTCTTTTCCAGCTCATTTTCTTATCTCTTCCTTTTTTTGCTTTAAAATGTCTACAATCATAGAATCATTAAGGTTGGAGAAGACTACTAGAATCTTCTAGTCCTGCTATCAACCCATCACCACCATGCTCACTAAGCCATGTCCCTCAACCATGTCTAGCCCCAGACCTGCTAATGTCAGTACTTACAGAACCCTGGACCTACATTTAAAACAAATTCCTCAGTAGAAATTTGGGTAAAAATGATCTGGAGAGAAAATTAAGGTCTTTGCCATGAATGAGATTATACCAGCCATTTCTCATGCTGACAGCTGGTCTTTGGCTGCAGTTCAAGGTGGTTTATTACCTGCACCTTGATGTTCTGTGCGTCCCAAAGAGATCTTGCCTCTGGGTTTTTATGTTGTAGTGAAGGATGTGTGTGCCCCTAGATAGATGCCTAATGCGTGTCAGCAAGTGCTTCGAGTGATTCAGCTTTACTCTGGATGTCTGGAATATGACTGGATGAATATTAGCAGAGATGGCTCCTGAAAAAATAAAGGAAAACATTCCTCCCCCTAGATCATGAGCAACCAACCTTTCAGTTTGCTTGGGCTGCATTGAGAGAAGAGGAATTGTCTTGGGCTGCAGACATGTAGGTTGCTCCAAAAGTAATGCCTCCAACTTATTTCTATATAGAAAGAATTTCTATTTCTCAACATAGTCGCCACCATTAGCTCTGCATTTTTTGCCAGCAATGAACAAGAGCCCACGTGCTGTGCTCATACAAACCTTCCCCAGCAGGGATGACCCACTGCTGCTGTTGCCACTGCTGAAACATCACCCACCACCTCACTGTGCTCACATCCACTGTTCAGTCTCCACAAATGTTCAGCAAGCATCAATGAATGTCAATGGGTGCCATTTTTTCCACATGGAGACATTCAATTTCACACTCTTGCTTCATCTACACTTCCATGTCAGATGCCATTTTGTCAGTCTGCCCCTCCTCTGCCATCTGTCACAAGGTTACTTATCATTGCAAAGGCTTCTACATATTCATCTGAAGGGCTATGTTAAGGCTGCTATCAAAGATGGAATGCGCCCCTTGGCATTTCCTCCTGCGAGGAACACCATGTGCCATAGTCAGATGGACTACCCCATCTGGGTAATGGTCTGCTCCACCTGGGAAAAGGTCTGGGATCTTTTGCATTCCTAAAAGAGAGACCAGATCTCTGCCAGCCACAGCATTTCCCATTTTCCTCTTTTTTTCCCCATAGCCCAGATCTCTGTTGCCCCTGGCACCGAGAGCCAGCATTTTGGGTGCAGGCAGGGGAAAACACATTCAGCAGGGAGAAGAGAGGAGAAAAAGATGCTAGAAAACAGGATCGGCACATCCAGCCAAGGTTGAACCACCCTCCCCTTCGGCTAATGCTCTTATTATCCAGTTGACAAAGATCAGGTCATGTTACATGGAGTAGCAGGCAGCTGGGTGGACAGATGCTTTTCTTAGAAGGGAATGCAACACGTGCAACGACAATTACTAGCCTGAAATGCTGGCTGGGTCAGCCCTGCTTGGGTTTTAACTTGATCTGAGAGCACTCCAAATTCATCAGGTGTTGTTTCTGCTGGACAGCCCGGTGGGAACTATGCAGTGTGGAGGTGTTTGGGTAACCTTGGGCAATGCCTTGAACAGGATCTCGCTTTCTTTTGCTTTTGGGTTTGTTGTTTGGTTTGTTGCTTTTTTTTTTTCCCTCCACATGGGGAATATTTTTGATCAGTTTAACAAGTTCTGAGCATAGTAGCGTTAAGCAAAGATTTAGACACAGCTTCTGATCAGATACGCTAGCATAAAAATAAACGTGCTTGGAAAATTGCTGCCACTTCACTGAAGATGATTCAGTATCTGCTTCCTCTTGGCTGCCTGAGTAAATTGCAATTGGAATATTTAAGCTGGGAAAGGGTGAACCTTTCAGCATCTGAGTGGTGTAGATTGTAGCACATTTGTTTTTTCTCTCCAGTTAGCATGCCAGCACAAAACCTGAAGTGTTAGTTATGTTGTTTCTCTATGGAGGGAACAAGATCTCTATGAGGAAGACCTGGTAGCTCTCTGAAGGAAGGGATATCGGCCAAAGAAGGGGACTTACTTATGTTGGACTAATGGGTTGGTGGTTGAACTAAATGATCTTAGCGGTCTTTTCCAACCTTAATGATTCTGTGATTCTTTTGAAATGAATTTCCCTAAGCCAATTCATAACCTTTTGTGAGTATATTTAAACCACTACAGGCATCTTAACGCAGTAAAGAGCAAAACCAGCTAGTGTAAATTTCCAGCTCCGTGGTCTCTTTTCCAGTTTCTTATATGGAGCCACTCCACTGTTCAAAGCCACACCGTTTCTGCGTGGCCTGGGTGCCAAATACTTTGTAGTTTCATATATGTGTATCTATAAAGCCTTAAGACCTTTGTCCTTGTCCTCATTCTTGCTACTACTGCCGCATCCTTCTCACCCTCTGAGTTCCTGCTGCTATTCCTGCACAGCTGGGCATCTCACTGTGCACTTAATCAAGGGAATGGTAAAGCTCTCATTGCTTTAACCTTGACTTTACGCATAATTGCTGACTTCCTGGGAGTGGAAATCAAGCTGATTGCTGATTTCCATAAGAGGAGGTACATTTGCATTAATGTCAGCACTTGAAATGGGTTTGCATCCTGAGAAACCTACATAGGGATGGGAAGGTGGAAAGAAGCTCAGGTTTCACAGCCCACAGACCATGTCATACACTTTGCTCTGCAGCAAGTCATATGTGCACCTCACAAATGAGACAGCACGACACCAACACGCACTCTTCCTTAATTACCCATGCCGTTAGCGAACGTGCTTACAAGACGGGGTAACAAACTGATCTTTCACACTGCTGCAGGCAGATGCAGGGATGCAAAGTGAGTGCTCAGGTGCCACTAGAGGGCATTGGCAAACCGGAGGACTGCTCGATGTGCTTATCACCAGCTCCCGAAGAAGTTTTGTGGGCTGATAAAACGGCAAGTATACAGCCTTGCACTCTGTCCTTTGTGTTTGCTCGCAGACGCTCAGATAAGCAACCGGGAGCTGCTTTTTGCTGCCATTACCCGGAGGTCCTATTGGAAAACAGATAAACTCTACTTATTGCGGTGAGAGCAAGTGAAAATGAAACCAGCAGTGCTTTATTCAAGGTTTACACAAGGACTGGAGCCCCAGCTGTGTTTGTAGCTCATTGCTTTATGAGGCTGCCCTTGACAATGTCTCTTCTGTATTCAGAATTTTGGCATTTGTCCTCCTCTGACACAGGCACACACACGAAAAATAATGAATTAGCTTTCCTTCCCTTTAATATTAGTGAATGGTTCTTGTTCCTTTTAAGACAGTGCATGAATTCTGCTGTGACACCAAGTTCAGCTGCTTCACTTCTAGATCTGTTTGACTCACTAATAACAGGGTAATAGCCTTTGCATTTTGCTTAGGAGCCAAGTGAGATCAGCACCCTGAGTGTACGTGATCAAAGGCTTCGGGGAATGGGGTTTTCCACAGGAGTCCTTCAGTCCTTTTCAGAACCCACCTGGATGCTGAGAGGTGAAGGAATGCAGTCCCTGCTGGCTTTGGGGTGCCTGGGATTTGGTCTATCTCTGTGTGCTCAGTGCCTGAGCCACAAAGAGGTTAAGCATGGCAACCCGGAGGAGAAATATTGCGCTGCAGGAGTAGGAGAAGCACGTGTTAGAAGCTGGTTAGAGTCATTATCATGTCCCCAGCCCCAAGAAGGAGCATTTTTTTTTCTGAGTTCCTATGACAGGAACAGTTTGTGCTGCTCAGCTGTGATTTATGGCATAGGATAAGAGGAGGCGATGGCCTGGGAGCACTCACGTGGCATTGCATGTGCTTCTTCCACGCCTTCTTGGTATTCAAGAGCTTTGCTTCTGAGTACCATAGGAAAATCTGTAACCTTACCTCAGGCACCTGTGGAAAATGCTGTTCTTCCAACAGGGTTTATTATGTGAAGGTACTAGGTTTTATAGAGATACAGTATCTAGTAGGACAGCACACGGAGTACCATAATATTAAATATTATATAATGAAATATTTCGTGTTTCCACAGCTGGGTGATGAGTATGCAGCTCAAACCAACCATGTTTTGGAAAACTGATGTTCCCCACATCCTTTAGTGGAACAGAAAAAGGAGGCACCCGTAGCTACAGAAGGCATCTTCTGAGGCTGATCCCAGCAGGTGTAGGGTGCTCTGGTGAGGTGCAGACACAACATCTTGAGGTGTTTGGTAAGGCTGGAGATGCTGTACAACACAGCTCTGAGGTTCAGGGATCCAGTATGGAAGACAAGGCCACTAGGGACAACTGAGGACATCCCATCCCGCTGCTGTTTCAGAGAAGCACAGGTATCCTGAGGCCCCATTTTATCTCCACCAGCCTCATGGAGATGTCTCCAGAGCTTTGAAAGTCTCACATGGCCCCAGACACAGCACACCTGGAGTTCTTAGAGGATCTGACAGAGATACTCTTAGAGATCACACAGGGATACCCTTGACAGTGGAGCCCTCAGTCATATCACAGATGGCTGGAGATGTTTTAGGAGGAAGTTCTTCACCCAGAGGGTGGTGACACACTGGAACAGGTTGCCCAAGGAGGTTGTGGATGTCCCATCCCTGGAGGCATTCAAGGCTAGGCTGGATGTGGCTCTGGGCAGCCTGGTCTGGTGGTTGGCGACCCTGCACATAGCAGGGGGTTGAAACTGGATGAGCATTGTGGTCCTTTGCAACCCAGGCCATTCTATGATTCTATGATCCTATGATCCTGTGATCCTGTGATTCTATGTTTATATTACAGATAAGTCCTCATTCACATCCTACCCTGGGCATCTTAGTCTTTATCAGATAAACCTCCAAATACTGTAGTCAAATTTGCGTCACTACATCACCCAACTGTTTCCTCTCCTGAGTAAAATTGACCCATATTTTTTGGGAGTACAATGTGCTCCCACCTCTCCTGACAGCTATTCAACCCTAATTACCAGAAAGCACTTTGGGATGCTTTGAATATAAAAAGCACTTAAGAACCATTAAATTCTCATCTCTATTTACTCCAAAGTAGTATCCAAGTAATTATTTCCTGGAAGTGGAGTAGATAACGCTCTCCGTAAAGCAGGTTTATGTTGGAGGGATGTTATTTGCTGTGGTGGCAGGTTCCTCCTGCAACCTTGTCCAAACGGAAGCTCTGGGTCTGGGCAGCCCATTCCATGCCCACAGCCTTTGGGGACACAGCCTTTCCCTCGCCCCCAGCTGCTCCTTCCCTGAGAGCTCCATGCTGTTCCCTCAGGCCCTATCGCTGTCCCCAGAGGGCAGAGCTCAGTGCTACCCCTCCGCTTCCTGTGAGGAGCTGTACGGCCATGAGCCCTCCCCTCAGCCTGCACTGCTCTGGGCTGTAGGCCTCAGGCATTTCGGTACCTCGCTCTCTGGTTCAAATGTGGCATCCTTGGTGCTGTGGAGCTGAAGGAGAAGGCAGCTGGAGCTGCTGCCCAGCAGATGGCAATGCTGCTGTTCACAGCAGTCCTGGGGATATAAAGCAGGCTGATGGAAATGTGTGGATCAAGCAGAATTGAAAACTCCTCATAGATGAAACTGTGAAGGAGAGAATTTGGTTCTTTCCATCAGTGACTTATCTGAATTTTCCCTTTAGCCAGGCATCTGTCAAAAGAAGAATTTTTATTGTTTTCTAGCAATAAAATAGAGCTAGGATGAGAGGTACTGGAATGAAATTGTGCCAGGGAAGGTTCAGGTTGGATATTAGGAGCCCTGAGAGGGCAGTGAGGCACTGGCACAGGCTGCCCAGAGAGATGGGGGGTCACCATCCCTGGAGGTGTTCAAGTAAAGGGTGGGTGTCACAGTGAGTGACATGGCCTAAGAGCTGTCAGAGGCATGGGCTGGTGGTTGGACTAGATGATCTTAGTGCTTTTTCCTACCTTAATGATTCTATGATTTATTTACATTTCTTCTCTACATTTAGCAACACCCATTTCCTGAGATGCTCCTGAGATGGATGAGCACAATAGAACCCTCACGTGGTTCAAATTAAGCTGCTTTTGTGCTGGTGTGCAATCCCGGTTGATTAGATGGAGGGACCTTTATGGAGTGATGAGGATTTCTGTGCTGCAAGGAGAAAAGGTGATATTTTTGGGGGATCTTCAGAGTAGACACAGGTCCTTGGCATGGCAACAGCTGGCTCTATGGAAGTGTCCCAGGCAACACCCTGGGCTTGCATTGCCCTGCAGCTCCTGGGGTGTTTTTTTTTTTTTCCCTACTGGAGATAAAGTCCATCTCTTTGTCACTTTATGGCTGTTCCTGCCCAGAACAGCACAGAGACATCTCCTTCCTGCATGGTGCCAGCTCTGAGCAATAAATGACTCAGCCCCCGTGCAGGGAGAGAACTGCTGTCTGTCTGCTGGCTGCAAAGATGCTTTAAGTCTTTTGGCAGCAACTAAAGAATGAAATGAAAGCAAGCAAAGAGAAATTGTATGGTTTTGGGTGCTAGGAGCGAGGGTGGCTGCACGGAGGAGAAAAACGAATGACAGTAAAGAGGGTGAGGAAGGTGGGGAGTGCACAGCTCGGGCTGGAGCTGCAGTGACGGGATTTATTGGGCTCACTGAAGGATCTGCCCACAGCAATGAATCACAGCCGTGTGTCATCGGGTCTGGGCACGTCTGTCCCGCCGCGTGCTGAAATTCAGCTGGCCTCAGCCTTGCCATGGAGGCGGCCAAGGAGGGAGGCGAGCGACACAGGAGGCTCCAGCTGGGGTGAAAAAGCAGGAAGGCTGTGGTGACCATGACAGCTTGTTGTGGACTATTTTGGCATAATGAACATGTAACGGTTCATCAACACAAACTACGCTGACAGTGGGAAACACCTTTGCAGTGGACTTCAGAGTTTTTTATTCCCTCTCAGTCTTGATTTTGAGGGGCTCGAACGTTGATAGCGGGGAGAAAACACGTGTTTCCAAATCCACCATGTGTTCCGTGTTCACATCTCTGATTTGTGCTCACTGATGAATCTGGCCTTTCCATTCCTGAATCCTCAATGCCACCCATCATGGGCTTGCACCGGTCAGCAGGAAGGTGCTGCAGAAAGAGCTCCTTTAGTGGGGCAGCCCAGGAGATGGCCTGAACACAGCGACCTTCCGGCCAGACAACTCCAACCCACTGTGCCAAGCACTTTGTTGGGCTTTGATAACAAGCTCTGTTTCCCATTTCCTTGCTAAAGGTGCTCTGCCCAGTGCAGTTACAATGTCCAGGTCTGGACAGAGTTGTAGGAATGGGGATGAGGGCAGCGTCCCACCCCAGGGGTGTCCTTCGACACTCTTCCTTCATCGTGGCATTGGGTGCCTCTCTGGGAAGAAACCTGTCCCTGGGCAAAGTCACGATTGTGAGGTCCATCTCATTATTTGGGATGGGAACCCCAGGGCGATGAGCTTCAGAACAGTCCGAAAAAAAAAAGCAAAAACGAACAAAAAAAGGAACAGCTGTGACCTGCAATACAGCTCTCACACCCCTCATCCAAGCGTCCGAGCCACAGCAGAGAAAAGAAGGTAACAACCAGCCATGCTGAAGGAACAAGAAGGGCGAAGACGCTGCCGCATTCAAACAAAATTCTTTTATTGAAAGTGTAATGGAAATTTCTTCATATTGCTTTGATGAAATGAGAGACAGCAGCTGTAGACAAATATGCTTTTTTTCCTTTCTTTTTTTTTTTTAACAAATGCAAATGGATAAGGTAAAAATAAAGCTTTTTTTTTTTTTTTTTTTTTTTAACTTGTACCCTTAAGCAACATAATCACAATATATACACAAAGAAAGCTAAAATAAAGCTATGTTGAAACCAAAGCGTTTCAATCAATACATTAGATAATTACAGATTGTGTCAATAAATAGCCAGTTTTAAAACTGTTTAACAGGCAGCTTTTTACACAGATACTGAGAAGAGAAAAAAAAAAAAAAACAACGACAAAACAACAACAAAATTCTGTATTTACAATTCAGTGCCTTGAAAAGGAAAAAAAGAGAGAAAAAAAATCCTTTTTTTTTTTTGGCACCAACACAAATAAAATGAATAAATTATAGGAAAAAAAAATAATCCACAAAGGCAGGAGTCAATCCCCGTCATTCATTACAAAAAGTGTTGTGTATATATATATATATATATATATAAAATATATGTGTATATATTATATGTGTATATAATATATAATATATATGTGTATATTTTATATATATAAATATATATATATATATATATATGCAGAGAAACCGAGGAATGTTATAAAATATATTAGTGCCAATAAATACGGAACGGTACCAGGCTTCCAACAGTCAGTATGTTTGATGCAGTCTGAAGGATAGCAAACTACCACCAGAAGATAACCAAAGGGGATTTTCAGTCAAAAGACAATAAAAAATAACAGATAGATAGATAGATAGATAGATAGACAGACAGACAGACAGACAGACAGATAGATAGATAGATAGATATCCAGGAAATCCTCCATCTGCCAGTAGTATTCCTACAGTCGCCCTCCTGCCCATGGGGATGGCCCCAGGGTGATGCCTCGTGGGAGGACATGGCGGGTTGGCTCTGCTTCAAGGTTGACCGGCTCAATACCAGAGAAGACGTACAATTAAATAATAATTATTATAATTAATAACAATAATTTAAAAAAACAAAAACAAAAAACAACAACAGAAAAAAAACCAACCAGCCTTTGCGCTATTCGTACGCCAGAAGCTTTCCAAATTGCTGGCAGGGTGCTGTGGTTGCCATGGCAAGACTACTTGTCCATCAAGTGGCAGGTCCCAAACAGCCCCATCCCTGCCGGTGGGGACATCAAGGGTTCAGCTAAGGGAAAGGTCCCCAGACCCACATTTCGGGATGATTCCCCCCAGCTGGGTGACTCTGCACCTTCTGCAAGGGGGGGGTTCAATGTACAGCTGTGGGTTTCCAGCAAGATACCTAGACGCTCACGCTGCTGGCGTAGGCACTTAGTGTATCACTGGCATGCAGATTTGGGTCCAGTTACATGGCATGGCCAAATAGTGTCATGTTCTCTGGCTGATTCAAACAACAAAAAGCTAAGTAGGCCTCTAATCTCCCTCCTAAGCACAACCATTTCTCTTTTTTTCCTCCCCTCTGCAATCGTACTCAATAAATAATGCAACAACCTTCATATTCATCTCCTTTCCTTGATTTATCCAATTTATCTGTTAAAAAAAAAAAGAGTATAAACAGTGTGGCCCACAAGTTTCTGGAGCTGCCATACCCTCGATATCTGGGAGTCCTAAGGGTGCTGCTGCCCTTCACTTTGTTCTCCAAAGCCCCACGGGCTGCAAAGGTTACCCTGGCTTTCTCCCTCTCTGGCAGTTCCTCTGCATATTCAGGCACCATAAGTGATCACAAAAGATCTCATGGCCAAATCCTTAGGAAATTCAATAAATTAGAAAATAATTTATGGAAAGATTTCGGTGGTTTTTGTTAATTAAATAGAGCTAGCTCATGTTTCTCGAACAGAGGATGGTTCTGCTTGTTTTGCTCCTTATCATGGATATCAGACTACGTGCTATCACGTCTACAAAGGATGGTTCGCTACCAGAGGATGCTGTAGGAACACCTCCCTCATCCCTCCCCTCCCACCCACCTTGCATTCAGCTATTGTAGCAATATGAGGTGAAGACCGAACAGCCAGCACCTCCCAGACTCAGACAATGAGGTCATCTTTAGGACGTGTGCCGCTGGAGACCTTACTGCCCTTCCAGGTCATTGAGAAACCACAGTGCTATTCACGTACTACAGGTAGAAAATAAATAAATACAGATATATTATGCAAAAAAAAAAAAATATATGATTGTGCACATAATACATCTGAGGTATTACCAATTTAAATAAGGTTTCATGCTAGTTCAAGCTTCAGTGGCTAGTTAAGATTCTGGAATTTGCAATAAATAGATGAAGGATGGTTATGTATATAGTGTACGGATCTCTTCTGTAAACCTTTTCTGATTTAAACTCAAGAGCGCGTTGGTCTGGCTCTTAACGCAAATCACACATTTTCACAATAAATACAGCTTCAAAAGTTGTCTTAAAAAAGTTCCCGCGACACCGAAACGTTTCTAGAAGGGGCTGTGTGTACGACTGGCAACATTCGCAAGGAGCATTTCTCAACAGGTCTTTGCATACAAAACACAAGGAAATTCATACTTGAAAGTCTCCGTCCCTCCCTCCCCCCCTCCCCCCCCCGCCACCCCCAACCCCATCATGAAAGTTTAGAAATTGTTGCACAAACAGCAAGAGAACTGATTGTAGCTGCAGTATGTCAAAAGGTCCACATTCTATAAAGACCAAAAATAGTTTGTCTGCTCAGAAAGTCTGATTATTATTATTATTATTTTTATCCTTTTCACGTAGCACAAGTGAAAGTTCGCCCGTCCAACCGCTGTTCGGCTTTGGTTTCAGCACCACGATGCTGCCAGTCCTTCGCATCCCCCAGCCAGCCGGGCGCTTCACACCTTCACCGTTTCCATCAGCGATGACTTGATGGCGTCCTCCAAAAGCTGATTGTCTGTGAAAGGGGCTGGGGTTTCGGGGACGGATTCGGATAAACCAATGAGAGACTCCAAGAAACAGGAGCCCTGATCTCCAGCTTGCGGGAAACCGGGGAAATTAGGTAACTGAAACTGTAACGCTGAGAAGTTATCAAGGTTCTCGTACTCCTTCAAGGAGTTGTAAAGGGGTCCCAAGTTATAGTCTGAGAAAGACTGGAAGAAATCCAAGGAGTCAGAGGAAAGGCTGAGGTCGGCATAGCTCTTGGAACACGACTCAGCTGGGGCTGGGGCGCAGCATGACACCCCATCGCAGCGTGCGTGCATGGCCTCCTCCAGCAGCCCACCACTGTCCTGGTTGGCATTCTCGTCCAGGCACTCAGAGAGGTGGCATGAGGTCCCAGGACCGGGCTTGGCCTCACAGCCATGGTCCTCAATAAAGAAGTCGGCAGGGTGGAAACAGCTCAGGTTGTCCTGGCAGTGGTCTCCCTCCTCCTCAGCATCCGAATCGTTGAAGTGGAGGATGCGTGCCAAGCCATCATCATCAACGTCCGACTGGGACTTGTCGGAGGGGAGGCTCTCATAAGGTTCCTCCAGGTCCTCGCTGGGGTGGGAGGAGATGGAAGAGTCCGTCATGTCGCTGCTGCAGCTGTTCTCCCCCAGGGCTTCCAACTCAGGGCTGAACTGGAAGGCGGGGGCCAGCGGCGCCGTGCGTTCCTCCAAGGGCCCCTTTGCCGCTGCGCAGCCCAGCTGAGGCAACCGCTCCCGGAAGGGAGGTTCAACCTCTGCCACCCCCTCACTGCTCTGCTGCTGCTTCTCCAGCTCCAGCTTCATGATGGTGTGGATGAAGTGGGTCTGCACCCGGGCCTGGTTGAACTCAATCCTGCCCTCCGTGTTGCCACAGCCGTCCTTGGTACAGCCACAGGGGAAGGAAGTGTGGTCCATCTGGGGGGGAAAAACGTGAGGATGAGGACCCTCGCCCAAAGCTTAAGCCACCTTGATTCACCACCAAAGGCTCACATGACATCTTGCAGCATGGGCGAGGGGTTTAAAAGCAAGCCAAAAAATACAAAAAAGTTACAAAAAAAGCCCACACCACCCGCTCTTTGGAAGAGTTGTCTTAAAAAAGATGAATTTCAGTACAACTGAAAAAAAGTCAAAGGGTTAAATAAAAATAAAAAGCAAAATGGCAACAATGTAATGTATATTGCACCATGGTATTTAATATCTGATCTATATCACAAGCTTCTGCCTCTCTGCGGGACGAAGGACAAATTGCTCCACTGGTATCTGCGGCACTTTTACATCCCAGCTGTGAGCAGCCACTAGAGGGGGGCTGTGACACGCACATGGAGCACGAGTCCTCCTGAGCACATCCATCTGCTTGCGAACATCCAACTGCACACACACACCCTACACCACCCAGCCTGCAGCCACAGCACAGAGCAAGTGAGCAGCTCCCACAGTAGTGAATGCTCCCCCCAAACACACAGGGCAAGCACCTCTGAAAATATAAAATATTAAAAAAAAATGAATAAAGGTAACTAAGTGCAGCTACAGGGGTTACCCTGTGATATGCAGGTGGGCCTGCAGAGCTGACACTGACGCTCCCACGTGTGCTGGGAGTTGGGATGCACACCAAGGAGGGGAATAAAAATAAAACCAGGGGAGGAGGAGAAATTGGAGCCTCGTGGGAGGAGCAAAGAGCTTCTCTTTGCCAAGGCACCCCCCACAGTCCGTCTCCCTCTGCCATTCACCCTGTGGGTACACTTGAACAACCCCATGGGATGCGATTTGGAGAAGGATGCTTTGCAGCAGCATCTCCAAGAGCTTTTCCCACTTCACCTTGAGGAGATGCATGAGATAGGGCAGTACCTGGCACTTAATGCCTGCCAAGCTGCAGCTGCAGGTCTCGGGATCGCAGACCTCCTGGCAGTCACAGCCGCAGTCCTCCCGGGACAGGCGGATGCTGTGCAGCTCCCGCTTCTCCTCCTTGTCAATCTTCTTCACCCCAACAGCTTTGAGCAGCGCACGCCTCTTCTTGGCTGGGTAGGGCTGGAGGAAAAAGCCATCCTCCAGGTCCACGTTGCTGATGTCGATGTCATCGTCAGAGATGTCTTCAATAGTGAGCTGGTTGGCTTCCTCCGATTCCTTCGTGCCGTTCATGGTGAGCTGAGGGCAAAACATAGGCAAGGTGTTACAGAGCTGTCAGGGACACCAAGACAGTGACCATCAACATCTCAAGTCAAGACAAATCATAGAATCATAAAGATTGGAAAAGATCACTAAGGTCATCTAGTCCAAACCTAACTCATCCCCACCATACCCACTAACCACCTCCCTCAGTGCCATATCTCCATGTTTCCTGAACAGCTTAAGGGATAATGACTCCACCACCTCCAAGGGCAGTCTGTTCCAATAAATGAATCATAGAATCACAGAATAATCCAAGTTGGAAGGGACCCATAAGGACCATCAAGTCCAACTCCCAGCTCCACAGAGGACCACCCAAACAGCAGACCATACTTCTGAGAGCACCATCCAGACACTTCCTGACTTGCCCCAGTGGTGGCCACCTCCATGACCAATATCTGTCTCAGAGCCTCCAGAGAGAAACCTGAGAGCCCAAAGACTATGGGGTGCACAGCATCACACTCAAGTCCCACCTGAACACCTGGTGAACACCAGCTGGGGGAGCTGAGCATCACTTCTTTCGAGGCAGAGAACTGACCGGTGTTTCTCAGAGACCCACAGAAGGTTCTGAATCAATGCCCCAAGGACTCGGAAAGACCAACACAGAGAAAAGACCTTCATGAGAAAAGACATCCCCAATCCAGCCACTCACTTTCCATTTCAAGGCTTCCAACTTCTCCTCTTTCAATTTCTCTTCCAGTTTCTCCCGACGAACGTTTTCCTGCTCCTTGGAGAACTCTGCTAACGTGAACTGCCGGGAGGAGCTGTGTTTGCTCACCATCCCCAGCGTGCAGCCCCCGCGGCTCGGCACGCTTGTGAAGCCCTGGCAGCGTGGGAAGTAGAACACAGTGACCCGGTCAAACTCCACGTTGTTCTTCTTTAGCCGTTTGGATTTCTTCAGGATGGACGTGGCTAAAAATGGGGGAGAAAAGTGTATACAGTCAGCAACGCCATCTTGAAGATGGAGGTAAAATACTTTGCTAAATACTATGAACCGGACTCGCAATGGTGACATAATACGATAAGGTCACAGCATCTTGTGCTTTAGGATCTAATGGTGGAAAGTGGATACGGGGGAAACTAAGCCAAGTCCTGATTGGAATCACCACTCAGATTCACCCTAATAAACGCCCACTGCTTCTCCTCCTCACCACAACTTCTGCCAGGAAATACATTTGCTTATTCTTCACATGCAGCAGAGCAGAACGAACAAGCAGCCAACCACCCTGCACACCTGTCCTGCTCCCCTCACTGCTGTCCCATGGCCCCAGGGTCCCACAACACTGGGACACTGATGCTTCAGCTCCAGCTTTTGGGGCAGGGCAGAAAACAGCCTGAATGGCTGCTCCTCCTGGTATTTCCTTTTACCATCCACTGCGAGGAACCGTGAATCTATAGTTTATTCTTTTAAGACTCATTTGAGAGCAGCTGCAAAGATGTTAATCTTGATGCAGGTGACCCCAGGGTAAATACGGCAATGCATGACTCTGGTTTATCTTACGCTGCTGAAATACACTACACAGCACTTCGAGCAGAGCTTCTCCAGAGATAGCTGGTTCTGCGCATGCAGATGGAGCAAGTGGGGGTGGGGAATAATTGGTCAGAACAATTTCACAGAATCATACAACTGTCTGAGTTGGAAGGGACCTTTAAAGGCCACCTGGTCCAACCCCCCTTCAGTGAACAGGGACACCAACAGCTCCATCAGGTGCTCAGAGCCCCATCCAGCCTGACCTCTGGTGTCTCCAGGAATGGGACATCCACCACCTCTGTGAGCAAGCTGTGCCTGTGCCTCACCTCACCACCCTTATTATAGAAAGCTCTCTTTATATCCCATCTAAATGTCCCTTGTGCTGCTTGCATGCCAGGAAGGAGAGGCAGCAAGGAGAGAGGCATGCCAGGAAGGAGAGGCAGCAATTCAGTGTCTGAGTGTTTTGGTGTCACTCTCTGCTAATGAAGTAGTGGGAATATGGGAACAAGCAGCCAGGAAGGGCTGGGTAAATCCCCAGCACGAGACTGAGCTGTGCTGCTTGGATAGCAGAGCTGAGAAAGTGCAAACCGAACAGCAAGCTGCACCTCCATTTCACAGGTCTTGCTTGCCAAAACACTGCATTTCAGTTTCAGATGGAAAAAAAAAAAAAGAAAGGAAAAAAAAAAAAAAGCATTCACCCAGCTGTGTCAGCAGCTTCTGCTCACTTGCTGAGGGTTTCAAACCAGGCTGCGCCGTCACTTTGATGCTATCTTTGCATTGTGCGTTGCTTTTTCATAATAACCTTGATTCAATCTTCTAAACCATCAGCTCTTTATCAAGAGGCAAGTTAACCACCGCCAGCATCTATCGACCGAGCTGCTGCACTTTGGCATTTGCTTCTCCCTCCTTCCCCCCCCCCCCCCCCCCACCCCAGATTGTTTTTCCATTCCTGACCCTTTTTCAATGGAGCCAGAGAATACAAAAAGTTCATTGTTTTGTCACCGAACCTGGGAAGACAAGCAAGAATGAGACTCTTTATTATTACAAGACTTCTAAAGCCTTTTCAGACCACTGCGTGTTTGTGTATGTCTGCTAAGTGGAGCTTAACTGCTATATACAGTGGGTGTTCAGTGTAATTTACTGGGTTGGACCATTTCTTCTCCTCGAAGATGGTCTCCCATTGTCTTTCTTTTCCCTTTGCACAGCAGATAAGGGATTTTATGACCTTGTCTTCTGCGTGTTTTCCTAAAAGCCCTCAAAACCGATGATGCTGGGAAAACAAAATAGCATTTATCTGTACTGACAGCAGAGGCAATGTCAAACGTGTCGTGTTCTTTGGCAAAGTCCCCACCTTCCATAGGAAACGGGTTCTGAAATGGTAATTAGGCTGCCGGTTAATCATTTTTCAAAACCAGCATTACGCGCTGTCTGTTCCATAGCTGCCTATGGGATAGCTGAGAGCATGCTGAGGGGCGAAGGATGCTCTGATAGCAGCACCCTCTGGACCCACGGGTATCCCATTGGCCCAGAAATTTGGACTTGGGTAAAAAAAAGTTGCAAGCAAATGGCAAAATGGTGGCAGGAGCAGCTGAGGAAGACTCTCACGAAGACACTGGGGGGTTATAAGGACAGGGCAAACAGGGCTAGGCAACAGGACACTCACGGGTAAAGCCAGGTGCTATGGCAGAGCTGGGCTTGCTGTCTCCACGGGAGTTGTCCTCATCCGAGTCCCAGCCCGAGGATGCCGAGGAGGACAGAGGGGAGCAGGAGGAGGAGGAGCAGTAGGTGCTGTCATCCCCCAGCTCTTCATACTTCCTTTTCAACACCCCGCTCATGGTGACGCCGTATTGTTCATATACCTGCAAAAGAAGGGAGAAAAGCATCATCAGAGAGGGAAACCATCCCACTTACAGTCTGCACGAGCTCAGTGTGACCACGCAGGTGTGACTCCCCAGAGGCGCACCCCACAACCGCACCTCGCTGCCTCCCCTGCACGCAGCTGCAATCCCTCTCCTCCTTTAGAGGAAACACAACTGCCCAGGAACCCATTCAATCAACGCAAACGTTATCCAACAATAATTACTACATTTTGCTTACTAATTCTTTTATGTTAACTCCTTCCCCTGATCGCTTTCTGTGCAGTTACAGCTTGAGTGTCTTGCTAATTACAAAAATAAGCCGGTTTGCAGAGAACAATCTGCTGGCATGATTTACTTGCTACAGCCCCCTGGGGAAACAGACTTATTAAATGAAGCACTGAAATACAAATATATCAACTGTGAAGAACAGCCCTTCTCCTCACGGTGCCTTTCATAGTCAGTCCCCCATTCAATAAGCTATTCTTGTTTAGGCTGGGTTATGTATCAAGCATAGTAGCAATTAAAAACAATGTAGCTAATTAAAAACAAAGGAGCTCTGTGCTTGCCCGGATTCCTAAGTTTCCTTCACGCTCTTCTACTGCCCATCTCCAGCATTCACAACCCAGTGTCCCTGGAGCAGCACAGTGGAAAAGCAAACCCAGTGCTAATGGACGCGGTGTCCTCATGCCTTCTTGTGAAACCCTCCCACCGGCACAACCCACTCCTTGTAACCGTAACCGTATCACTTTCTCACCCTCTTTTGCATGTCTGAAGTGAATTTAAATCTCTCAAACCGACGTCCTCCTAACAACCCTGAGCAGACGGCACAGAAACTGCACAGACTTCAGAACCTCCCCATGACGGGATGCTCAATATCACAATAGTGCTTGTGATGGTGGGTGCCTGCAAAGCCCCAGTGCTCATCAATCACATTCACCGACAGCTTCCAGGAGCCACAAGTCCCCTGAAAGGTTAAAGATGGATGGAGGGAGCGGTTCCAGGCTTGGAAGAAGTTAATCATTGCATGGGGCCGCATGTGCCAGAGGTTGGGTTGTTGGGGCCTTGACCCAAAGCTGATGTGGAGAAGGTGGCTGTGGCAGCACGTCCAATCCAGCACCGGTGCTGTGCCCTCTCCTACCTTTTCTCTTGCAAAGTGTTGGCAGCCACAATGTTACAAACTCTGTAATCTCCTGGTTTTCAGTTCTTTTTCCACCTCCCGTTCCGCTGACGGTCACTTCCAAGTGCCCAGAAATGAATGAGAAAACTTCCAAACTGAAGTCCAAAATGAAGCACCTCCTCATCCACACAGAATGGCCCAAAACTCCACAAAAACAAACACAGGTGGCTCTGGGATGCACCCACTTGCTGCTGCAAGGCCATCTCCTCTATCCCTACTGAAGGATGTCGCCTTCCAGCCAATGGGAGGAGAACGCAGCTCTCCAGCACACCCATAAGATGGGAGTCGAGCGGGCACTGCTGTCACTCTGGCTTTGTCCCACCCTGCAGGGATGCCAGCGTGCATCAGAGAGACACCCTCAGGCAGTGACATGGCTTTTTGGCCAATCTCACCCCATCCCTGCATCAGTTTACCACCTCCTCCCATGTGTCATCCATCCACCCAGCCTGAAATCCTAAAACCTAAATCCTGACTGCAGGGATGAGCTGGGCAAGGACCAGCTTCCACCAGCCTGGGCAGCACCAGGACTTCTACCTACAGCCAAAAAACCCCAAACCAGCATCTTTTTATGAAGGGGCTTCTCCAGTTTGTATAATTCCCAGGGAAGCGAGCAGGATGGCGACGCTGTCCCCAGCTCTCAGCAAACGGAGCCGTGTTTTGGACGGTACCATTTTTTAACCTTTATTTTGACAAAATACCTCTACATCCATCAGCCCCCCCCCCCCATAAACACCACCCGGATGGGGTTCAGCCATCAGGGCAAAGTCGGTGCCTTGCACAGAGCACAACCAGCGCCCTCCTCCAAGCACCATCAGTGCCCTCCCCTCCTTGCTTGCCCCGGTGCTCGGCAGCAAAACCCAAGCCACGAGAGCAGCGCTGCCGAAACCACGGCTGGGATCGCTGAGCTGCGGTGATGCCGCAAGCCTGAGACTCCCATCCGCATCTGTGCCTGCCACAGAAGTCACAAAAATGTGCACAGCAGCGTGAAAAACAGAAAATATCAGCGCTCGGCAGCAGAAATCTCTTCAAGCGGCTCAGAGCGCAGGAGGATTTTACCACCTTTACTCCCTCCTTCTCTCTCTCTCTCTCTCTCTTTTTTTTTACATAACCTGAAATAAAATAATCCTATCTTCCTTTCAGTTGCCAAAAAAGACATTCTGTTCTTGGCTAAGACTTCTTACTCATCTATTTTACTGAAAACAGCTTTTGGAACAAGTACATAATGCAATGGATCAAACCCGCAGGAATTCCTCTCTGGCACCAGAACTCCCACTATCCTGGGAATACTTTCTAACAAATATTTAGCCCAGATGTGCATTCCTTTCTTTTTCTCTCTCTCTGTCTCCCTCCTTTTCTTTTCCTTTCTTTCTTTTTTTCCAAGCTTTTGGGGGAGGTTGAGGTGGGAGGGGGGGGGAGGGAAGGGGAATGAATCCGCTAAGTCCCATTTCTGGCACTCGGCGAGTTGCAGAGCAAAGCCCTAATACACAGGAATGCAAAGAATTAATGTTTTAACTATCCTCCACTTGGACAACGTATCAACAGTAAATATTTCGAGTCATTTGGATTTCAGAAGGCATTCGTGCAGCCCAGTGAGGAGGAGGGCACCCAAAATCCTACAGGGCCTGGCTGTGAGGGGCTGCACAGAAGCACCAGGAGGAAGTTTTGGGGTTTCACAAGGAGCAAAGCATGCGGCACGTTAAAGGGAATCTCTCCTGGAAGCAGCTCCTGGGGGACTGCAGGAGAACAGCGGCGTTTGCAATTTGATTTTCCGACTGGGGAGGATCCCAAAAAGGTGGAAGGATCCCAAATCTGCACGTGAACTGAAAGCAAAGTTCCCTCTGCAAAGCAGGAAAACAAGCGGTGCGATGCATGGGTTTTCCAGCAGCTTTCCTGCCTTAGGAACATCCCGCAACCCCAGGGCAAAGGGGCTGAGCCTTCAGCAGGGCCCAGTATTGCTTTAAAACCCAACACTACGGTCTGCACCCTGAACCCAGAGGGAGGTTTTTCTCCCTCTTCCAGGTGTTATTCGCACCGCATGACCTAAACAGCATCAAAAAAAAAGACATCAGCGCGGAGCCATCAGCCCTCAATCACCGCCGTCCACTTAACCATTTTAACTCCTGCCATATTTACTGAGGTGCGACGGGGAGCCCGTAGGGTTCAGCCCAGCTGATTTTCACCCTCTCCCATGGTTGGGTTTAGGGTTTCACAGCCTTCCCCTGGTTATAAATAGCCCTTAGGCACTCGCCGTGCCCTCAGCGGTCCTCCTGCCAACGCCACCCATGGGAAGCAGGGCACACGTGAGCCAGCATCTGGGGAACCCCATCAAGAAACGGCTCTGTAGTTTCGCCATCAAGCCCTTCTGCCTCGCTGACAGCTCGAAAGGTAAACAAGAAACATCAGGAAAGGCATTAAAAGGTTATCTGACGCAGCCCGACCGCAGCGCTCTTCGGATGTACTCTGCACCGTAATAAATATGAACGGAGAGACGCGTGCTTTTGTCTAGGAAAACCCTCGATTTGATTACGCCCCATGAATAATTCAGGGCAGGTTTCCGTGTGTGCCCTCCTGCAGGTACACGCCGTGCTGCGCGCTGCCCCCCGGCTCCGCTCCTTTCCTGCGCTGAATTATTAAAGGGAGGAATGCGAAGCTCCGGGTGCCCTCCGTGAGAAAGAAGGGAAGGGAAAAAGGCAAAAAAAAAAACAAAACGGATCATCATCATCATCATCAAAAAAAAAAAGAGCAATAATTGAGATGCGGTGCTGCGTGGAAAAAAGAACAACGGGGGAAAAGAAAACAAAATGATTCAAATCAAAAAGAGCGGTGATGGAAAGGCGAAGCTCCGTGGAAAAGAACAAAAGGGAAAGAAGAAAAAAAAAAACAATAAGGATTAAAACGTGAAGCTTCGTGAAAAAATAATAATAATAATAATAATAATAATAAAAGGAGGGGGGGGAAGAAAAAATAATTAAAAAATAATAATTATAATAATTGGCTCTGGGACAGGGCTGTCCCCGCGCGTCAGCCTCATCCCAAAGTGATACGGCGGAGGTGATGAGCGCTCCGGGAAAACTGGGGCAGCTCCGTGCGTGGAGGGGTTCCCTTCGGCTCCTCCGGTTCCCTTCTCCCTTTCCCCACGAGCGGTGCCACAGCCGCCTCTGTGCGCTGAGCGCTGCGGGCGCCCCGCTCCGTCCGTCGGCGCGTCCGTCGGAGCGCCGGTAGGTGTTGCTGTAGCGACGGGAATACAACCCCGGTCGGGAGCTCCGGGGCAGAGCGAGCCGGCCAGCCTTCCTCCCCCCCACACCTCCTCCTGTTCTCCCCCCGCTTTTCTTTCAACATCGCAAAAACTGCAGCCGCAGCCTCAGCGAGGGGCGACGGGGTGCGAATCCGTAGGTGTCCGGGTGGGAAAACCGAGGGGGACTCGCGGCGGAGACCCCCTCCCTCCCCCCCCAAGCCCCCTCCCCGTCCCGACCGAGCCCCGGAGCGGTGCGTTCACCCTCCTCGGGTCCCGCCGCCCCCGGGCGCCGCGGGCACGGCAGCCCCGGCCCAGACGGCGCCTCCGCGGCGCGCCCGCCCGGCTCCGTCCTCCGGGACGCGGGGAGCCCCGACCCCCGCGGCCGGGAGCGCCGAGCCGCAGCCCCCGCACCCGACGGCGGACGGCGATCCGCAGCCCCGACGGACGGACGCGAGCCGTACACCCCGACGGCGGCGCGGCACGAGCCGGACCGTTGGCGATGCGACCTCCCCCTCCCCCGCTCCCCGCTCCGGGCCCTACCTGCGGCGGCGGCTGCGGCTCTCGGCGCGGCGGCTCCGGCTGCAGTGGCGGCGGCGCCTCCCGCTCTGCCGCTGCCGGGGCTGCGCCGCGCCGCGCCGCGCTGCCCTTTTTCGTCAGTGGAAAACTCCGGGCTCTGACGCAGGCGGTGACAGGAGCGGGGCCGGCGCGCTCCCGGGCCCGCCCGGCTTCCTGCCCCCCCGGGCGGGGCGCTGACTCAGGGCCGCCGCCGCCGCCTCCCCGCCCCGCCCGCCGGGGGCGCTGCCCGTGAGGGACCTGGGGGGCGGCGGGGAGGCCTGAGCCCGGAGCGCGGGCGCCGAAGGAGCGGGGGGCGGCCCGCAAACACGGCCTGCCTGAGGGGCTGGGGGACACAACCGCGCCGGGACCCCAGAAGGGGTTTGGGTGCCTCAGAGAGTTCAGATCCGTTGGAAGTTTGGGGACAAACAGCCACGCCGGGATCCCGCAAGGGGTTTGGGTACTTCAGGTCATTCAGATCCCACGTGGAATTTAGGAACCCTCATTTGTACTGTGACCCTGAAAGGGATTTGTATGCCTCAGGGTGTTCAGATCTCTCCAAAGTTTGGGCACTCTCAACCACTCTGGGACCCTGAAAGGTGTCTGGGTGCCTTGAGGTATTCAGATCCCTCAAAAGTTTGGGGACGCAGCCACGCTGGGATTCCAGAAGGGTTTGGGTGCCTCAGGGTATACAGATCCCGTGAAAGTTTGGTGGGGACATAGCCACACCAGGACCTCAAATGAGATTTGGGTGCTTCAGAGCGTTGAGATCCTACATGGAATTTCAGAACCCACAGATGCACTGTGACCCTGAAGGGGATTTGGATGCCTCGGGGAGTTCAGATCCTGTGGAAGTCTGGGGACACACAACCACACTGGGACTCCAAAAGGGTTTTGGATACCTCAGGATGTTCAAATGCCACAAGGGTTTGGGGTTCCACAACCATGCTGGGACCCAGGATTGTTGACAGGATTTTGGATACCTCAAAGATTTCAGATCTCACAGGGGGTTGGGAGCCACAGCCACAATGGGACCCCAAGAGGGGTTTGGATGCTTCAGGGTGTTCAGATCCCGTAAGGATTTAAGAACCCATAACCACACTGGGATCACACAGTCATGAAGGTTGGAAAGGATCTCTGTGATCATCCAGCCCAACCATTGAACCATCCCCACCATGCCCACCAACCCACGCCCCTCAGTGCCACATCTTCAGTGGGCAGTGACTCCACCACCTCCCCAGGCACAGGCTGCCAATGCATCACCACTCTTCCAGGGAAGTAAGGGATTTGGATGACTCAGGGGATTCAGGGTCCACCTGGGGTCTGGAGGACAAAAGGCACTGCTTGGATCCCAAAGTGGATTTGGGTCTCCCATGGGATTTGGGTCCGTCAAGGGATTTGGGATCCACGGACCTGTGGATGACTCAAGCCCAGAAGAGAGTTTGAGCTCTGTGAGGGGTTTGGACTCCACAGACCTGACCCCTGGAAGGGCTTTGGGACGTGCAAGGGGTTGGGCATCCTGAAGGGTTCTGAAACTCGTGAGCAAGGATTGACCTTGTAACAGAGTTGAGCTCTACAAGGAGTTTGGGTATCTTTTTGAGATCCATGGACGCAGCTTGGACCCCAAGTCTGAACTAGGACCCCAGTGAGGGGGGTCCCTCAAGGGGTTGGCAGTCACAGAAAAAGGTGTGAGTCCTATGAGGATTTTGGGCCCCACAAGGCACTTTGGACTCACGAGCAGACTGGGGTCCCAAGATTTGGGCTGGTGGGTTTGGGCCTCACAGAGTGTTTTGGGACACATGAGCAAGGGTTGACACCTGGAAGGGGCTTGGACCCACAAGACTGGCAATCCCAAGCAGGCTGGGCTGCAAAAGGTATTTTGTCCCGCAACCACTTTGTGTCTCACAACCACTTTGGGACCCACAAGCAAATTTTGGCCTCTCGAGCTTGTTTGGGACCTTCAGATAGACTCGAGGCATAGCAGGAAGGCTTGACCCCAAAATGGAATTTTGGAACCAAATGGATTTATACCAAAGAGGTGTCTGGACCCTACAGACAAAGATTGATTTCCTAAGGGGATTTGGGCCCCGAAAAAGGATGCAGGCCCCGTGGGCATAGGTTGGCCACCAAAACTCAATCAGATCCCATTCAGCAGTGGGTGAGATGTGGCTTTACGTGGAGCTGGACCAACGCTCAGCAGCGTGGTCGTAGTCCCAGGGCTGTGAAGCTGCCTTCTCTTGGGGGTAAATAGCCCTCAAATAATACAAGATGGATTCCCACGTAGGTTGAATTAAATATCTTACTTTCACTCAACGTGCATTTTGTTGGTGTTGCATTTCCAAGACTCCATTCGCCAACACATGAAGCTGAAATGTGGCACAAGTGTTCCCTTTGAGGTTTAGTACTTCAGCCACGAGAGTCCATGGATTGGACCAAGGAGTAAGGGGGTGGGAGAACCTGTCTTCTCCAGCCTGAAGCAGGCTTTACCTGGGTGTCCTCAGCTCTGCTTTTGCATCCACCCATTGAGGGGCTGCTCATCTTGCCAAGGTCCTGCTTCAATCTTTTGCCTGGCATAGCTTCGGCTGGAAATTAGACAGGGTCAAGCTGAATTTGCCTTGACTGGGAAGATACTCTGGATGTAAACGTCTTGGGATGCCTTTCACAGTCTCACCAGTGACAGGTTTTGAACTCTAGGCTAAAATATTAGGAAAAAAAAATACTAAAAATCTGCTGCTGATGATGATCTGATTCCTCTCTAGCACCAAAACCACAGCCAGTTCAGCTGATGCCACCAGTGTCAGATTGTGCCACCAGGATTTTTGCTGCTGGTCTCACCCCAGCACCTTTCATTGATTCCTATGGGGAACAACAGGGGATGGAGGGAGAATAATGCCGAGGAAAACATCTGGTGGAACTCCATGCCATTGTGGTTGTCTTTTCCATCTTTCCCCTATCACCCAGCTCACAGATTCACAGTAACAGAGAAATATAGAAGAATAGGTTTGGGTTGGAACAGACCTGAAATCCCATCCCGTTCCTCCCCGTGCTGTGGGTAGGTACACTTCCCACCAGATCAAGTTGACCGGAGTCCCATCCAACCTGGCCTTGAGCACCTCCAGGGATGGGACACCCACAGCTCTCTGGGCAGCAGTTCCAGTGCCTCACCGCCCTCTGAGTAAAGAATGACTTCCTAATATCATATCTAAACCCACTCTCTTTAAGTTAAAAGCCATTAGCCCTTGCCCTATCACTATCAGACTGTCTAAAAAGTTGGTCTCTGTCTTTTTTGTAAACACTGACTGGTGAGTCCTGTCTTCAGAGCAGGAGGCCCTTCCTGAACGCGGCGGCGTACAGCACTCGGTCTCCAAAGGGGTGGTTTTCCTGAGGTTTCGTTGACCATGTTTGGACATGGCCGTGATTAATATTTCCTGACAGGAAGACGTCATGTGTGCAGGCTTTCCTTTTTGGGGTTTGGGTTGTGGGTGAGCAAGTTCAGGTTGTACGCTGGCTCCTCGCTTCCTCCAGCTCTCAGACTACACCCGGCGACTCTGTGTCGGTTGCAGTCCTGGCGCCGGTGGGATGTCACTGTACCACCCCTGGGGACATAGAGGGCTTTGTTATGGTAGGACTGGGGCGTAACATCACTGCTCTGTACGGCGTGGCTGTGAGATGAAGGGGAGGTCGTTTGTCACTGTCCCTGAGCTGAGTTTGGCGTGAAAGCCAGGGTATGGGAGAAAGGGGATATCCTGCATGAGTGACCTCCAGGTTAAACTTCTGCCTCGCTTTTATTTGTTTCGAGGAAAGTAAAGCCGCTGTGAGATGGAGCCTGGTGGAAGCTAACACAGAAGGATAAATAGCCCTCAAACAACGTAAGACATTTTTGAATGGAATATTTCACTCTGTGTGCATTTTGTTGATGTTGCATCTCTGAGACTCCATACTCCAACAAACGAACTAGAGAGGGAATTAAAAAAAAAACACCCACCATACAGCTATTTCTTTCTAATCCAAACCAGGTTGGTCTGTTTTTGCCATGGCTTTTCCATCTCAGGATCCTCCTCTCCCTCATGCCCAGGAAAGCCAGCACTCCTTTGCCAAGGCTGCTGGCAGCCTGGCCTGGAGCTGGGTTCCCTGGCTGGATGCCATGTGAGCGTTGCTCTGATCGGAGGAAATTCCCTGCTGAGCATCCCGGCAGAGCTCAATGGCTCAGACCAAGTGTAGGATGCAGCGGGAAGGAGCAGAGGAAGATGCTCCAGCTTGTATAGGGCAGCCAGATTGGGAGAGACCTTAAAGGTCCCAAGTTCCAACCCCCCTGTTACAGGCACGTTGCCACCCACCAGCTCAGGCCGCCCAAGGCTCCATCCAACCTGGCCCTGAGCAGCTCCAGGGATGGAGCATCCACATTCTCTGGGCAGCACTGCCAGTGTCTCACCACCCTCTAAGTAAAACATTTCCTTCTAATCAGTAAATAATTTCTTCCTAACATCTAAAATTCCCCTTTTAGTTTAAAATTTAGTTCCCCTTGCCCTGTCACTATGAGATCATGTAAAATGTTGGTTTCTCTCCTTTTTGTACGCTTCCTTCATGTACTGGAAGGCCACAACGAGATCAATCAGAGTCTTCTCCAAACTGAACAACCCCATCTCCCTCAAACTTTCTTTGTTAGGAGAGGTGCTCCTGCCCTCTGATCATCCTCAAGATGGACATAAAATGGAATGGCTTTACCATTCGCCTGCACTGGGAATCACAGGAAGGGTGTAGCTGCATCGGGACCAGCCATTGGAATGCAATGGAAGATGCCCTGTGCTTCCCTCATTGATCTTACACCAGCACAAGTCCTTGAGAACCTTCTCCTGATTGAAGCTGATGCTGGAAGACAGCGGAAGCATGTAAGGCCCTATATGCTATGTTGTTACGTACCCACTGGGTAGTTATGGGTGAATTTAGTGCTAAATCCTGTCCTTTCTGTACATGTTATGCTACGTTGTCAATCCTTGATGCATATAATACATGTAATACATGTAATACATGTAATACAGCACTCTCTTTAATGTACGGGCACTTTGTAGTTAGGTGTAGCTGCTGCCCAGAGGAGCTGTGGATGCCCCATTCCTTTAGGTGCTCAGTGACAGGCTGGATGGGGCCTTGGGCAGCCTGTTCTGGCAGGGGTCAGCCAGCCCACTGCAGGGAGGTTGGAACTGCAGGATCTTTAAGGTCCCTTCCATCTGAACCATTCTGTGATCCTGTGACAGCTGGAGAATACAGTCTATGTGCTGAGGAGCGCTGATATAATGGTTTGATTCCCAACAAATGTGCAAAAATCATCAACCCGAGCGAGAAAGCGTTAATGTAGACTGCAGACACAGAGTGGGAATTGTGACAGTGCTGTGCAGCTTCAGCCACCGCCAGTGATGGTTAGCAGCACAAGCACAGCAGAAAAGCAGTGTTATGCAGACAGCTGTGTCCTCAGTTAACCCAACTGATGGTTAACTCGGGTGTCAACAGAACCCCTTGTGCTGGGATTTGAAGATGGGGGATGCAGAGTGTTGAGCTTTTCTTGCTCCTTGATGTGCAGAGAGCTGGGTTAACGCTGAGACGTCTCCAGCGATGGGACCGCTGCAGTCCTTGCAAGGGTATCACCCTCCCAGCAATAATTAAATCTCCAGCTTTCAGGTGTAATTACCAACAACAGCCTCCGAAATCAGTTCTTATATATGCTCAACTGTTTGGTCTCCTTCATTCCCAGAAAGACACAAGTACAGGGACAAGGAGCAGCAATGTGAACTCCATCCTTCGCCACGTTCAGTGACAATCAACCATCTCCAGACACTGGAGGGATCCAAAATTGCAATCCTGGATTCCTAATGGGTCCTGAAGGAAACAGAACCTTACAGCACAGCTTCTTCAGCACCAAGATGGTTGGGAAATGGTACTTTTTCAGCGCTAGGACCTGCCTCCTGCTCTGGGTTTGTAATTGGTGGTGTTGGCAGCGAGCCAGGCAGCTCTCACAGCTCTGTCTTACGAGGACAAAACCCCCATTACTTTTTGCTCCCTAATTCTCCCAAGGTGTGCTGCTGTCTATCAATAGAGTCGCCATGAGGTAATAGAAATTACAAGCCTCTCCAGACTTATTTGTCTGAAAGCGTTTCTTGTAAAAATAATTATGTGGGTCTCCGGAACCATGCTACGTGAGAATGGCAGAAGAGAAAGTTTGCAAATTAAAATGCAACAAAAGGCTCTTTATGATAAACTGCTAGGGAGACTGGGTGAGAGGCCTACTGCCCTTCCATTGGGCTGGCTGGAGTGAAAAAGCAAATGTTGGGGTCTGTTGGTTGCTTTGCTCCAGACCCCAGCACCCAGTTCTGTATTTGTTGAGGCACTGCTTGGAGCTTGTTCTCTGTCCTTACCGTGATCATAGAGAGCACAGTTTTGACTTGGAAGGGACCCTCAAAGACCATTTGGTCCAACTTCCCTGCAGTGAACAGGGACGCCCACAGCTCCATCAGGTGCCCAGAGCCTCGTCCAGTCTGACCTTGCGTGTCTCCAGGGATGGGGCACCCATCAGGGGGACTTTGCACCTCCAGCTTTTCCCCCCCGTGCCTGGCTGCAGGCTGGGTATGGAACTTCACCCACAAAAGCACCCTCCAGAGAACGAATGTGTAAAGTGATGTGGCAGACAAGCTGTGGAGGAAATACCTGAGCTGTCTGAAAATGTGACTGCCCCCCTGCCTCCAGCAGAGAACCAAACGTTTGGGCTCTGGCATCTCAGCACAATCCTATTGTGATGCAAAATTTGTGCTAGACTGGGAATGGGGACTACTGGGGCAATGTGGAGCAGGGACTTTGCTTCCCACATAAGCTGTTGTGAGACTGGCACTGGGCTGAAACAGCAGTGAAATATGTACGTCAATTATATATATACAAACAGAAGTTCATGTGTCTCTATATATTTAACTCAAATGAATTCAGAAGAAATCTCAACTAACCTCTGCTCTCATGTCTTTGAGAGCTGAAGCAACATTTGGTGGCCATGGTGACACTTTGCTGCTTTCTTCTTGGCACCTGAGCTCAGGATCATGGAATCATAGGATGCCCTGGGTGGCAAGGAACCCTAAAGCCCATCCACTTCCAACCCCCATCTACCATGGACTGTTGCCACTCACCAGATCAGGTTTCCCAGTGCCCCAAACCAACCTGGCCTTGAGCACCTCCAGGGATGGGGCACCCGCAGCTCTCTGGGCAGTTGTGCCTCAAACACTCTGTGACCCATCTGGGCTTTCCCTCTTCGCTCACTGCCTTCCCTGTGCCTCCAGCTGCTGCCCGTAACTGCATTTAGTCTCCTGCATCACCAGCATCTGTGCCACAAAATGCTGCTGTGCTGCATCCCAAAACCAAGTTACTCCACACGCATTAGCCAAGCAGATGGGTCACGGCACTGGGCAGTTGCAAAAGAGAAATTTTTGCTTTTCTGGGACGCTCGCCATTGGAAGAATATGTTTCTTCTAAAGTCTGCAGAACTAACAATCCCGGAGGACAAAACCTTCTGGCTCTTTTAGCTGTGCAAAGGTTATAGGGACGCAGACAGCCCCGCAGAGTGACCCTCAAGTGTAGCAAAGCGGCTTTGGTGAAGGTTGATTTCCCACTCATCCTGTAGGATAGGGATAAAATTGAGGAGCTGCAGTGATGCTTCTGTCCCGTTACCTAAAGCTTTCCCTTGAGAACAAAAATGCAAATGGAAGATATGCCTATATGTACACACACTTAAGAGATTAAGATACACTTAATCACATAATGTATCCATGGTGGCAACATCTCCCAGTGGGAGAGGCCTATGTGAGGCAGTATGATAATGGAACCCTTACCAAGAGGCAGAGAGGGTGATGGATGTGGGCCTGGTACAACCAGAGTGCCCACCAGCTCATAGGAAATGAGTCCAACCTGAACACGACTGGGATGCAGTCATCATAGAATCATCGAATCACAGAATGGCCTGGGTTGAAAAAGACCACAATGCTCATCCAGTTCCAACCCCCTGCTATGTGCAGGGTCACCAAAAACCAGCACAGGCTGCCCAGAGCCACGTCCAGCCTGGCCTTGAATGCCTCCAGGGATGGGGTGTCCACAACCTCCTTGGGCAACCTGTTCCAGTGTTTCACTGAGAGGATTCAGAAAGGGCAATAAACCCTTCTGGTTTGCATTTTGGGTTCTGGGCTCCTAAATATCGACACGCACAAACTTTCCTCCTCAACTGTGGCAGCTGCGAAAAATAATAATAATAATAATAATAATGAGTTTAGTCCTTGAAATGAAAGCCAAGATTTCCATGTAACGATCTGACCCCAAGAGACAGACTTCTAAGAGAATTACCCCAAAGTGTGGCAGGTTCCCTGCGTTTGCCAAGCACACGTGCATGTCCAGACACTGGATTTAGAGCAAGGCTTTGGTGAGCCAGCATCTGCCAAGTGCAGTCTGGGGCGCAATGAAAAGAAGAGGCTTCTTGTTTCAAGAAACATCATTTTGAAATCAACCTAGTCAGAATAACAGAAAGAAAGAGACAAGGAAAGGAGTTTACAAACGGAGGTTCATTTTAATCCAGAAAGAAGATATTGTGGGAGGCCTGACGCGGCTTTTTAAGACTGAGCTTCTCCCCAGAGAAGTGATTTTTTGTTCATCCATTGACCTGATTAATCCTTGCTGGCTCTGCCCGTGGTCGAAGTCGTGTCACCCATGTTGGAGAACAGCACAGACCCAACTCCACAGGAAAACACTGCAGGGGAGAAATAGCTCTTGAAGTCGAGCATTGCAATTTACTAACAGGTTTATTAAAATCTTATTAGAAGATTATTTTTTTAAGTCCGTTCTACACAGTTGTTGCCCTTCTGCTGCTGTCTAATCCTGGAAAATCTCAGTGAATGAGTCATTTGCACTTACTATCTATTACACCCTGTTATTATAAGCCTGAGTGTGTTTGTGTTTGCTCCAAATGGTATTGACACAGCCGTAACAGTGCTGTATAATCTCATAGACCTCTCCTTTCACAGAATCATAAAATCATTAAGGTTGGAAAAGACCACTAAGATCATCTAGCTCAACCATCAAGCCATGACCACTATGCCCATTGGGAGACACTTTGTGTTTGAGAGAGAAGCATCCCAGCGTGGCTTCTTGGTACGGCAGGGGGACTTGAGGGCTGTTTGCTTTGGAAGTAACCTGTCGCCTCGTTCTTCAGTCCTCAGCACTATGAAGAGGCTCTTAATGCACATCTTTGAGGGTGATGAGATGCTGACACAGGCTGACCAGAGAAGCTGTGGCTGCCCCATTCCTGGAGGTGCTCAAGGCCAGGCTGGATGAGGCCCCAGGCAGCCTGATCTAGTGCCTGATTTAGTGACTATCAACCCTGCCCACAGCAGGAACCTTGCAAGTAGATGATCTTTAAGATCCCTTCCAACCCTATGATTTTGGGTTTGGTAGGTGAAAGACATTATTGAAGATCAAGTATTGGACAAGAACATTCCTCCAGCACAAACTACTGTGAGTGAAAATGGTGAGAAGGAAGACATCCAGCAGCAGTGCCTCAGGGATACTTGAGGGCCACCTCATTTGTTTGCTTGTTTTTGATACGTGAAGGTTGATGAGCATTAAATGTGAGTTGGAGGGCTAGGATCCTGGCAGCTCTGCCTTGTTTGGATGAGGACACTGTGCTCCTACCTCCATATAACCACTGAAAAGAGAGTGAAGGAGAACTTCATCTGAGGACATCAGTTTCTGGAGCAATGTGGGTAGAAAGAGATGGAACACTGATACACAGTAAAAAAACCACATTGGTGGACATAGTGTTGTTTGGTCGCAGCTTTCCCAGCAGTGTCCTTTCCCTTTACCAGCTTTGCTATTTCTCTCTTAACCATGATGCAGCCACCAGCCCATGTCCAAAGCCTCAGGCAAGCAGCAAACATTCCCTCAGCCCATCCTCCTCCTCTCGCATTCTCAAGGAGCCATCCCTGAGTGTGCAAACCATGTTCTCCTGACTGTCTCCCTGGACACACTCAAGGCCAGGATGGACCAGGCTCCGAACACCTTGATCTAGCTGTAAGCATCCCAGTTCATTGCAGGGGAGTTGGACTAGATGACCTTTCTGGGTCCCTTCCAACTCAAAACTATGATTCTATGATTCCATGACACCCTGGAGGAGCCCCTTCCTCAGGGAGGGATGGCCAGGAGTCAAGGGGAGAGTTTTGCTCCCAGTGTAACCACAGGAAGAGGAAAAAAATACACATCCAAGGTTTAAAAATTGCACTTGCTGCAGGGAATGTTTCCGTTGGCAGAGCCGTCAGAACCGGCACAAATGATTCAAAACATTCTGTTAAATGAAATTCTCTGATGATGTCAGAGCTGAAGCTCCTCTAGCAAAACCTTGACAAAGAAGGAAGGTTGAAACAACAACAACAAAAAAAGGATGAAAAAAAAAAACCTGACACCATTTGACAGAGGAGGATTAGGAGCTTAAAATTATATTTATAGGCTATCCAAATATTTGAAAGCTTGGAAATTCATAGTTCCAGTGCTTTAGCTCTGCTCTCAAGGCCTGCCAGCCTCTTAGCGTATGTCACGCAAGGCAGGCATCTGGGCTGGGCTCTCTGTGCTCCCAGAGCCTATTTGCTATTCTCTGGCACTGGATCCCATCTCCTGTAGGCTGACAAACAACTCCCACTTCCTCCACGTGCCTCAGTTTCCCCTTCTGTCCAATGCAGGCAATTCTGATGTCAGAAAGCTTTGAGATTCGGCACTGGGGAGAACAGGAGATGGGTTTTGGTCACCTGCTTGTGCTCAGTGAAACGAGGGGCTGATGGTTCAAATATCAGCATCAGCTCTTTCCATGACCTTCTGCCACACCACCCATTTCTTGTGTTGGGAAAACCCACCACTAACAACAACATTGTTGAAATGCTGCTTTATTCTATACTCGTCATTCAGCCTGGGTGAAATAACCTCATCTTCGTCCCAGCTTTGCTAACCTACTTCATCTTTATTGATTAATAGGTCATAATCCTCTTTTAGTGAAAACATCACCGTGCTCACGGCTGAGGGATTCAGATAGCACTGACGGGAAGATTACAACCTCTTAGTCCAAACACGGAGAGTGACATGGGCTGTCAGAGCAAGAGCACTTGTTAAGAGGAAAATCAATGGTGATCTATTTGGGGTGAAAAAGAGAAATCGCCTCCACCACAAACACATTAAACACAGCCTCCAGTTCTCCAACTTAATATAAGCCCAAATTAAATGCGACCATAATAAACAGTTTGCTTTCCTTGGGTTTTCCCAATAGCAAGGATACTCCTCCAGCAGGGACACGCAGCACCAGGGAGGGATGACAGTCCCACATTTGTTTGACCCCTAACTTTAAGGCAACGATGCCATGTGTGTTTTGGAACAGGGATGCTTTCAGCATGGATGACTCCTCATCGCTGCTCCTCCCAGAGTCAGGACCGCTGCATCCATTCCCTGGCCACAGAGACACGGAGTGAACAAGAAATAATAAAAAAGCCCTAGATTTCCTTTGTTATGCAGTTCATTGAATGAGGTTTCCCACATCTGTAGAGCTCACCACATCTTTTATGAGATTTGACTGTCAGCAAGATGTTATGAATCCCAGATGTTAAAATATGGATTTATTCATAACTCAGGGCTTATAATAGAGCACTCAGAAAGATTATATCCAGTCTCCCTGCTCAAAAGATCCTCCTGAAATAAAAGTCCTAGCTTTTGTTATTTTTTAATTATCCTTGCTGCATGATTTATCTTTGATATTACCTCTTTAAATGTCTCTTAATTACCAGGGTGCGCGGGGCTTCAGGAGAGCAGAGCACTGCTGGAGGGGGCTGGAGAGCATGGGGGAGAGAGGAGAAATCCAGACCCAGCTCCGGGCACCTGCAAAACTTGGAGTCAGAGGTGTTTGGTATCTATTGCAGCCCCGAGGAAGTGCTCTGGTCAATAAAAACTTGGTTGCATGCAGCTGGTGACCATTATGGTGAGCACAGCATCGGACATACCACAGCTGCTATGCTGCCGGAAGATGGAAATGTTTTTGGAAGCAAGTATGGAGCATTTGTTCCATTAATGCCTTCTCCCTCCCTCCTCCTGCCTTCTATTTTTCAAATTGCTGCAAGAAAAACCTGAAGGGAAGTGTAGTGAGTCCTGTTTGGCACATGAGGAACAGAAAGTGGATGATTTTACCCCAGGTCACGCGAGAAGCTGGCAGTAACCTCAGGAATCACGAGGCAAGTGCATGAGGCAGCGCTGGCCGTGAGCAGCCCTCCTCCCTGTCCCCTGCATGCTGCCATACCCAAGGACCTTGGCTGTATTTAGGAAATCCCACCTTCCTTCCCCTCCCTTTATTTTTTTCCAGCAAGGTCATCTCCCTGGTCCGATATGGAGAATGACTTCAGTGCAGAGAGCATCTGTCCATATAGGACAGTGCTAACAACCCCTCGGACGACATTGTCACGTCCTTTTTCGATCCTTTAAAGACCAAACCAGCCGTCCACACTGCAAACTGCCAGCCTGCAAGGTGCTCCAGCTTCTCTAGCAGGAACTAGAGCATGTCCAGCCCCTTCTAGCTCACACCCAATGGCCTGGAGCAAGGCTAGTGCATGGGAACTGGAAACCCGAACCTTCCCAGTATGACAGCAGCAATTTACTGATGGAAATCTAAGAAACTGGATGTGAACACTGAAATTGCCCGAGCAAGTGTGCAGGGGGAGAAGTTACCAGAGCTGGGCATTCCCTGACTGCATGCACATCTCTGGTGGAAATCAGTGCAGCTCCTCTGGTGCCTGATGAGAAAAATCTCTGGAGGGAATTTATGGGACACTCACCAGCTTGTAAATATTTTTTGGCATATCGGTCTGCGTGTCATGAGATTTAGAACCTTCATCACCCTAACGTTTTCCATCCCACAGAGAACTCTGGTCTGAATATGGTGTGCGCTCAAGGAAGTTTGCCAGTAGTGTGATGTGAAGGCACTTGTGAAGTGCCTCACTTAACCACAGCACTCTGCATTTTCCAAACCACATACCTATAATCTCTTACAAGGTCTTTCGAGTAGAGTTATAGGCAGACTGTGGGTCATGAGATCCTGGCCTTGGTGTGTTTTTACTCCCTTCTTCTCATGAATTAACTCCTGAACTGTTGACTCTCTGTTGAATGGATAGCAGAGTTCAGGTGCATTTTACATGCAAGATTTTACATCCTGTATCTCAACAACTGCAAACCCCAAGGACGAGTAAACTTCAGTCTCAGCCATAAAATTGATGTGTTGCAACACGAACAAATTGGGTTTAGTAACTTACAAGTGAGATACCATCAAGCCTGTAATGAGCCAGAACCGAGAGTTATCCTTTCCCTGTCTTCGTCAATGTGGCAGGAAGAGCTGGAAGTAGATCACTAGCTTGCAGGTACTCAGCTTCTGCCTTGTATCTTCTTCACTGAGAGCAAAATTCTTCTGTGGTCTGGTCAGATCTCAGCCCTTTGCCCCTCCTCCCCCCCCCAAAAAAAAGGAAAAGATTGCCTTAAGAACTGCAAGGTTTGCAAGGATAGCGTATACCGCTAAGTTCTCTTTTTGCTTTCTCATTTCTGAGTCTGCAGATTACCCCCACTAGGTTGGAGAGCTCACCTTCACAACCAGAAAGGCAAAGAAGTCATCAATAAAACATAAAAATAGAATTCTGGAGAACTTGGGAAGTGCAATAGAAGGGTAGAAATCAACTAAATTGCCAGCTCCACGTTAACAGATCACCAATCACACTCCGCTGCTGTAGCCTGGTGCCAACAAGCATGGTAAATCTGACTACACCTGGGGATTGAGCTCCTATTTTGTCATTTAAATGAAGGCCCCTGAAACATAACACATACCACTGGCATTTTAGAAGTTGCACACACTATTTCTGCATTGTGTTCCCTCCTGGGCATTTCCTTAAGAAACTGAAATTTAAATACGGTAAAGAAAAGGTGTAGTTTTCTCTAAAATTAGAGAGCAGATGGAAAATATAGTTTTAGATCTGGAAAAGAAATTCTCTGTAATACCTGAAAGCTGCTTGGCTGAGGAGCAAAATAACTTCATGTATGGCTTCACGAATGGCTCCCTAGCAAACCTGGCTCTGGGAAAAAACACCCCTCCATGCGTCCCTGGCAACAAAGATGGTAAGTCTGAAACTTTTCATGCTGATTCTTAATGATGAGCTAAAAACGAAAATACAACATCCGTGTTCTCATTCTAAAATATAGTAGAAGTGGTGGTGGCATATTAATAATTGCTCTTACTAGAAAAGGTTATGAACAGCATTGTAAATTGAGCCCCAAATGAGAACGTGTCAATTGTCTTGGCAAGGAAAAGTTCCTGATAAGCAATGCCAGATTAATCTGCAAAGGGAAACAGACAAGGGCTGAGCCTGCCTGATTCAACACGAGGGTGTTTGGGGTTGGGATGCAGCATCTCCACCAGGCATAAACAGGGCACTAGGCCTTCCCTACACCAGACAGGGCTTATCAGGAGAGCTCAGCACTTTCTTAGATGAACTCAGGTCACATCTAGGCTGCCTACCCAGATTGTCACTGGGGCACCTTTGCTGTGGAGATCAAAGAGGCTGTCTGCTACCTCAGGCTGGCAGACTGGTTCCTGCATTCCCTGCCATGATCTTTGGTCCATGCAAACCAGCAGGCTGAGGGCTTCACATGGACCCAGGCATGTGGTTGTTCTAGCAAGGCCACTCCAAACAGTTTTAGGAATGGGGCAGGAAGGGGTAACCCTATGAACATGACAGTGTGTTGTGGGTAACCATATGGACGTGACCTCTCACAGTGCTCACACTTACGGAGAGGAAAAAGGCTGGGGCAGGCTGGCCTTTCTTGGTTTGCTGGTGTAGGCATGGCCAACACAGGCTGCCAAGCCACTTGGAGTCAGTGACCACTAAATAAAAAAAAAAAAAAGCTGTATTAAAAGGAAAATGTCTTAAGTGACTGCAAAATGGTAATCATCACGTTTCACCAAACAGCACTTCAAATGCTTAGATCCCTCCTCTTTCACCTTCTTCAAATGCAACATGGAAATGGAGAAAGTTCGTGTCTACCCATGCTCAGCCAGTCCTTGTGTCTCTGAATGAGGATCGTGTGTGAGTTTGGGACATCAGGCATTTGCCTGGGATTTCATCCTGCCCCAAGCACTTTGTTTCTTGTGCACACAGCCCATCCCTATAGCACATTTGCAGCAGTCTGACAAGCCCAGGATATTCATCTGCTGCATATTTTCTTCCAGGAAATCCTGTGAGAATCCTACAAAGCGGGAATAATAAAATATGCATGAAACATCAGTGTTCAGTGAACGTATTAGACTTTGATGCACTTCATCTCCCTTTTCCTCTCTCTCTGTCCTGGCTAGGAGCTCCTAAGGATGTGGAGCATGCCCCTGAGTCCTCCAGATGCTGCCCCAGCCTGGCGGCATGTTTTGGTCCTCCCATGGCTCCATGGAGTTTGGCTGGGCTCCATGGAGAGGGAAAGGTGGCAGAACATGGCTGCTGTATGTCGAGAGGTGAAGTATGCCTCTAAGTCTCATCAGGTGCTTCCAAATTTGACTTACTATTTTCACACAAATTGGCTTCCTTCACTTTTCCACATTCAGACACCCGTTTGGTCAAGCTCTTCTAATCAACAAATCTGTATACTTACGTTTTCTTCTGCTCCTCTGAGGTCCACTGCAAAAATGTCTGGTTTTACACCCTGAGAGCCTCCCCTCTCCTTTGCATCCTATGTCTGCTGATGTGGAGGATTTCCATTTTCTTTAAAACAGAGCAGTGCTTCTGGAATTCAAGCTGAGGGGAAAACAGTATGCTTGACATGGGTACCACAGGTAACTCAGCCAGCCCCCACTCACCCAATCCATAGCCCATGTTCAGAGCTTGCTTGGGCCTGACTGGAGAGCCTGGAGGCCTTCTCAGTATATTCTGTCTGTTCTCTGTACCAAGGTCTGGTCTTCAGGGTGCAGCCAAGGGCAGCCGTGTTGCTGAGGCTTTGAAGACGTGGAAAAAAAGAGGTGAACCTTAAGAGATGCTGCAATCACCGCTGGGCTGGCACGTGGCTTCCTGAGTCTTCAGTTCTCCTTCGGTCACGGTGCTTCCTGGAAACAGAGCAAAGTGGCCCAGAGCTCACAAGTGCCCAGAGAGTCTCAGCCAGGACAAAGCTCTTGGACAAGAAGGAGAGCTCTTCAAAGGCACAAAAGGAAACCTAACTCCTCTTGAATTTCATGCTTTGGAAAATCTATCTAGCCATAGTATTTTTGCTTGACACGCAAACGTAGGCTCAGGTTTCTCCTTTTTAAAATAAGCTTGACAAACTAATTAATTAAACAAAAATCTAGCTATCAGGTTCTACTCTTGTGTGCAGCAGGGTAACCGCTGGAGCTTTAGTAGATAAATGGGTCTGATTGGTGGGAAGGTCCTGCATACCTTGTTTAGATTAAATAGTAGGTCAGTATAATAAAGCCCAGAGCTGAGAACACAAGCAAGTCTGATCAGGAGCAGAGAAAACACCACTGTAATTAAGTAGGTCATTAATTGGTGATTCAGAAAAGTCAGAGTGGATGACACTGACGAATTACTCCAGATTTATTTACTTAAATATTTCATTTATATTTGTTATGCTTTTTAATTGCTACTTTTGGATAAGCCCATCAGGGCATTCAGTCGCACTGCAGGACCTGACTCTTTCTAGCAGGACCTGAAAGGCAAAATGGCGAAACATGGTGGAAACAACTTCCATGACCCAACAAATAAACCTGCAAAAAACAGATATTTGTCCCTTGAATTTTCAGACAGCTGGCTGCATTAATCCTGGTCCATTGACCCAAGTATCAGGGGCAGGGCATGTTGCTCCATGGCCTTTTAGGTATCTTCGGGATATTGAGCAAATATAAAGTGAATAGATTTGTACATTGTAAGGCCTGGAGGGATTCTTTCTTGTTTCTATTACTCACACATGTATATTTTAGAAAAGAAAGATGTCTGACCTTGTTTCAAAAAAAAAAAAAAAAAAAAAAAAACATGGATGGAAAATCAAATACAAACCTTAAGAGTTAATTTGCCTATTTGATAGTTCTCTTTGATCACAAATCTGTGTCTTTTTGCTAATATGAATTTGTGCAGCTTAGATTCCTCCATGTCTGATTTTACCTGATACGCCCATTTCACGTAAGCTGAATATACTTCTGTCACCAGAATCAAGTCATCCCTCAGTATTTTCCTTCGGCCCTTCAAGCCTGCCAGTGTACGCCATATATATTCCAATCCTTTTATCAGTCCTGCAGCTCTCTACAGTGTATTAAGAGTTTTTCAGCTGTAGGAGTACAACTGCACCAACATCCACATGCATCAGATCAGTGCCAGATGCAGACCATAATATCCTCATCCTCACTCCTGCATGGTGTTCTTGTTTTTACCTTCAGGATCAATCTAAACCCCTGGGAGATAAATCTCAACATTCCTGGGCACCGTTCTGTACTATAAACGTGCACAGAAAGTCTTCACTTCTCAGAGGATAAATGTATATTTGGCTGGAATTAAATCAGTATTGTTTGCCTGCCTTCTTCTTTCATCGGCACTTCCCAGTTTTCCCCATCATTTGCAGACTTTAATGATGTGATTCTGTCGGGGATATTCACAAAATTTAAAGCATGAGGCCAAAAGCTGAGCTCTGCTAAGTGCCTCTGGAGGCACAGGAGCTCAACGAACCGTCTCCTGTTGCAGTTTGGGTTTGAGATCTATCAAGTGTCCAGTCCTTAACAGATTTTGCATATGCCAAGTGGATTTAATCGGCTTAAAATACCCTGTGCTACTGTTACCTCTATGAAGTGCCAACTCTATTAACACTGTTGTCCCTATCAACAGCAAAAAGGTAAGTTTACTTTGACAGGATCTCCTTTCCATGAACCCATGGTGATTGCTATTGACTAAATTTGTGTCATTATTAATCTAGTAAATTTGAACTGGTGTAGTTATCAGTGGTTTATTCTTGTGCTAGGATTGGTACCATCTCCAATTCTAGCTAACAGACATAGAATACAATATAAATAGCTCTTGGGCAGATTGGTGAATGCCCTGGTGTTCAAGTTAGCCATTTGGCTTTAGTCACTTGCTGCTTAATGACTGCAATAAGTGTTAGAGGAACAAAAGCATTTCATTTTCAACACATAATAAGATTATCACTGGGCTTTTCCCCCAATACACTATGGAGACATCTTGTAGAATCATAGAATATCCCAAGTTGGAAGGGACCCATGGGGATCATCACATCCAACACCTACGATTATCCCTGGAGACACCCAAGGTCAGGCTGGATGGGGCTCTGAGCACCTGATGGAGCTGTAGGTGCCCCTGTTCATTGCAGGGGAGTTGGACCAGATGGCCTTTAAGGATCCCTTCCAACTCAAGCAATTCTGATTCTGTGATTCTACAATTTACAATTTACAATTCTTCCTTCTGTCCTGTTGCTTTCTTTATCAGTATCCTACAATTTCAGGCTCGTTTATACTTACTGTTACAATCAGCTTTCTCTGTCCTCTGCATGCATTGCCTTTGTGTGGATGCCCAGGCATCACCCCATAGGCAGCACACATTCACTGCAGCTTTCTCAGTGTCTCAGCAGTGGGGTCTGGGGGCCACAGCTAAACTATGCTCCCCTGAATTTGTAATCATTGTTTACATTTCTAAGGAAATTCTTTCTTTTGACTTCTTTTTTATTTTTTATTTTTATTTTTTTGGCTTGAAACTGTTTTCAGCCTTAGGAAACTGGTCATTTTAAACAGAGCACGTTGTATGTATGTAGGCACACGTATACATCTGCACATACAGGATTTTCTTCTCAATCTGATTTTTATACGCATGTTATAAAATACCCACATTCCTGGCTCAATCCCTTCTGTTTAATTTGGTGAGTGAAGGAGTAGCTGGAGACGCCTCTGGAAGAAAAGGGCGTGGGGCTTTGGGAGCTGTGAAAGTCGCCAAGCATCTGTTTGGAGCAGGGCTCTCCCCCCGCAGCAGGAGCCGATGCTGGATGCCGGCCAGCTTCCCCTTCCCGTGCACACCAGCATTTGTTCAGCTGTCCCTGCAGCAGCAGCAGCAGCAATTTGAACTTGGAGAAGAGGGGAAGGGCTTGAAGGTATCTCAGAAGGCTATTTCCACCACTCCCACATGCTAGTGGGAAATAGAGCAGCTTCCATGTCAGAATTGAAATTCCTCTTTTCCTGACTGAGAAATAACATACTCATGCCCGTTGTGTTTCCTTGGAGGGGGAATTTCAGTAGATGATCAGCTTAATTAGAGACACAATGCAAAGATTTGAGATGCGTCTGTTGAGCTTCTCATACATAAAAGGCAAACCACAGTCAGTATTTACAAGAAGGGAACGTCCTTCCTTTTGAAGGATCACTGCTGGCATGGCCATTGTGGGGCTCATAGGTTGCATATATGGACATCCCCTGCGCTGACATATGGTTCCACAGATGTACATCATGGCTCTTGTTTCTAGAAGGATTATGGTTCACAGGGCATGAAGGCGACCAAAGCCCAGAGGCAGTATGAGCTCCTCTCCAAGAAGAATGGGTAAGCCAAGGTGACAGAATGTCCTGCTCTGAACCCTAACCTTCAGCTGCAGAGTGTTGTTACTTCTTGTTCTCTGGGAGCACTCATACATACTCTGTCCTCAATATAGCAAGAAGAAGGGATCTTCAGGTGAAGGGAGCAGCCTGGGGTTATTCAGCCCAGCTCTCAAATAAAACTCTTATCTGCTCGGCATACCCAAAGATAATCCCATATTTGGGCAGTGTCCTCCCTCTCAAGGCAGCAGTTGGGTCTCAGACTCCTACCTGACCTGGAGGCACCTCCATGTTGGGTAAGCAATAAATTTAAAGAAAAAGGCTACATTTAAACATTGTATCTGTGAGCTGAATCTCATCTAATCACGCCTCATTCCAGGCCACAATTTATTCTTGAATTGCCATCTCCACAAGCCATAGCCAAGCCTGTTATTCTTGGTACAACCTTTCAAAGTGCTCTCCTAACCAATGTGTGTGTAGGGCTCTTACAGCTGCCTTGGTGCCATTTCCTCTTTTCACCCTCTTTGTGGGTTCCCGACTCTGGCTTGCTTTGGGAAAAGCAACATTTCTCAGGTGCAACTCTGGTTTCAGACAGAGTTGCATCCCATCCCATCTCTACGGAGCACCTAAGCCATCACTGCTTGAGTTTTGCTAAATACCTTGGCCTTCGCAGACCGGAAGCATCAATACTAGACACAGTAAGTAGGAGACAGCCTCTGCTCATGATGACATTCAGTGAGTGTCCAAGAGCTCTCCCAAGCCACTGAGTGTCAACAGTTATGTCAACAGAAATGTCAGCAAACTTTGTAGGCTGAGCTCTGACCTCTTGGATAGCTCATGACTGCCTAATGCTCTTGTACTGCAGCAACAGTCATGCATTAACTTCATATGTTTATGCAGGTTTGGCCTGAGGAATCTCAATGACTGTTTGTCTTCCAGTATTTCTTTTCTCATTAGAATCCAGAAGAAACTGAGTTTTTAGAGATTTCTACTGTTCCTGTGAAATTTAATTTGCTCCTATGCAAAGCGAGCCAGGCAGAGCAAGCCATGACTCTTCTGTGTTTTGTTTTTTTTTTTCTTGTCTGGCATCACTTTCTCTTGTAAGCTGGGCTCTTAAGTAGAGACAGTGCATCCAAGGTAAGGATATTACCTCAAACCTCCTTTCTATAAATAGGCCTGGCTGCTGCTCCGAGGCTGCTCATTCTGCTGTCAGAATATGGCTAAATGGCCACTTACGAATTCCAACATGTGCTTGATGTGGAGATTACAGCTGCTATCCAAAACAAAGGAGCTTTCTCTTCCTGCAACGTGCTGCTCCTTTTATGAGGCAGTTTGGAAAGCTCCTGGCTCTAGAGAGGGATTAATCCATGCCCTGGTGCTTCTCTTGTGCAAGGGATGAGGGGACAATGTCCTCCAGATCTAAGCGAAGCCAAGATCTTGAGTGCCCACCAGAGCATACAGGATTTCCTGAAAATCACAAGGGAGGGAAAGTCTGATCCCTGGGGCTTCATTTGCCCTGCACCGTGGAGCAAAATGCAAAGATGTGGGGTTATGCCATCACTGCACAGAACAGAATGTAGGGTTGACAACTTGGAACCCCAAAATGGTCTCAATGCAAGAGCATGGCAATGCCTATCATTTCCAAAGAGCCCTTCAGCAGCTTGGTTTGGACTCAGTATCATATTTTGCCAGGGGTGACAGTGAGGGTGATTCTGCCTTGCAATTAGATGAAGATGGCTAATGAATGCTAGCTGGTACAAAAACTTGAGGTTTTGCAAACAGAATAATACATTGCATGCTCCTGAACAGCTGCATTTTCTCACAGTAGATTTAGTAGGGCCAAAGAAAACTCTGGTTTTCTTGTACTTTATTCTTACACTATTTTTTTCCTGCTTGAGGCATTTTGAAATGGAAATGGGAACCGCTGATCTAACTTGATGGATGTGGGAACTGGGAGATCAGGTGAAAGGATGCTTCCTCCTGTCCCACAGCAAGTCCAGACAGATTCACTGACCCACTGTGTGTCCTCTAACAGGAGTACCATGTTTGAAATTGAGAATGATTACAGCAGCTCATGAACTTTGTTAGAGCCCCGTCCGTGCATCCGTGCTGGTATGGTGGGGCTGAAGCATAGCTAGCCCAGAAACAACTTCTCTGTGAGCACTGGCGATGTGACATTGGGCCTCATATGTTTCTCTATGCATGGCTGACGTCTCTGGCTGCCATCGTGTCTCCCTTTAGAAAACAAAAAAAAGACTTTCTCCTGAGCAGCCACAAGGCAGATGGTCATCATGGGTTTGGCAACACCAAATTAGGAGGCACATTGGTGGCGAAAGGGTGGCTGTGCCCCCACACCTCCCAGATCAGCTCTGGGAATAGGGTATATTCCGCGGGTGGCCAATATTTCTATTTGCTTGTAAATTATGGCCCGCAAAATGCTAAATGAGTCTGGCTGCAACCTCAGAGCTCAGCCTGGCTCCTGTGACAGCAGGTTGGAGTCTCATGAGTAGAGCCTTACTACAAAAGAGACCTTCGTATGTTTTCTCCTGCTCTTCCCAGTCTGAGCACTTCCCAGCTGCTCCTGGTCCGTGCCTCAACCCTGTTGCTTCCAGCCAAGCTGATACTGTTCAGTTGGGCCATCCCTCAAAGCACCCAGCCACCAACCAAGGCACCAACCCACCAACCCACCAGCCATCTGCTCTCTTCCTTCCCTGACAACTCCGGCACATGGTTGCATGTCTCATGGAAAGAATCGTCAGGGTGATGTCCTTGCAACCACCATGGCATCTCCTTGCTGCAACTGGAGGAGGATGTGGCTCTCGGTTATGGTTATGCTGATGTCCTGCCCATGTTGCAGCCTTCAATGGCAAGCCACAGCCAGCAGCAGCCAACACCTGTATCTTCTTGATGATTGGACTAGATGATCTTAGTGGTCTTTCTAACCTTAATGATTCTATGACCTTAAGGGAGAGAACGTGTAGCGTGCACAGCCCCAGCCTGTTGGCACTGTGTTCAGTGCTCAGCCTGGCATGCTCCCATGTCCTCATTTCCCCCGCTCACTGTGGCTGTATCAGTCCCTCAACCTCGCCGCATTACATGAGAGGGAAACCTCAGCTCATGTCTGCGACTGTAAGCTTGGTTTCCTTCCCACTGCACTCATTTCCCAGCAACGGTGACAAGCAGCTTCGATTTACAGCTTCCGAGGGAGTTTTATTTTGAATGCTTTGTGCAACCCAGAGCACGGCTGCAGCTGGGGCAGGACATCGGACCCACGTCCCCTGTGCCACCCTCGGGTACAGGACAGCTGCACAGCTCTTCCCTGGGAATAAGCATCCACCGGGACACAATTTGCTGCTGTCTCGCACTGATGCAGCCATCGTTAGCTGATGATTTTCAATGGAGATGTGCGTGTGTGCTAAGGGGAGATTGCCAGGCTAGGAGTAATTAAAAAAAAAAAAAAAAGTTCCTTTCAGCGTGTTATAATCAGTGTGAATTATTAAACAGGGCAGGATTTTTAAAAGTCGAATTCACTTCTCCATTATTTATGCTGTTTTGCTTCAGTTTTCTCCCATCTTTCAAGATGAACTCACCGAAAAGTTTCACTTTTGGATGCTGGAGGCTGCCCAGACTGAGGCTCAGCGCAGGACCTGGGCTGGGTGTGGGGTAACCCTTCTTCCTGCTCTGCACACTGCATTTTTCCCCTTTCCATGCACAGCATTTACATTTCTAGCTCTGCACCTACAGGCTGAGGAATTTTTAGAGCAGCACAGGGGCAGATATGTCCCTGCACAGGTATGTGATTGAAAAGATAACACCACCATGCTGTCTTACAGCCCTGGCTAACCCATCCCAGCCAGGCTGCTTCAGTGCCCTGAAACAAAAGGGTTTTAAAACATAATTTACTGTTCCCTCTATTTTTTTTCTTTCTTTTTTTTTTTTTTTTATTTTTCTTTTCGACATATTTCTAAATTGGTTCAATATGTCTCCAACCACTAAAAGTGCTTGACTTGCTTCCAAATTGAAGTGCTCATTAAAAAAAAAAGAAAAAGGAAAAACCAAAAAAAAAAAAAAAAAAAGAAAAGGGAAGGAGGGGGTGGTGGGAGAAGAAAACGCAAGCAAAAAGCAAAGCGCTCTGATAGTTTAAATCAGTCAGCCCTGCACAGTGATTTAAAACCAGTGGAGCACTTCGAGTTTTCACGAGCACTTAGGGTTGGAAGCAGTCCGAGCCCTGGACACGTGCATTTTGTGGAATCATTTAGCATTATTAGAGGGCTTGAATGGTGCTTGAGCTCTCCCTCTGCCTCGATAAGCGCTCCCATTGCCTGTGATTAGTGGGGTGGTTTCAAGTTGTGCGCCGTTGAGAGTGATTATTTTAAAGCGTGCCATCACCTGTCCCTATCTCAACAGATCTGAGATCTTCCAAATTCATTAATTCCTTCGGCTCATCTGGATGGAAATTGCCAAATATACATCGTTACCTCAGTGCAGTTTTACAGCATGTGTCACAGGGAATAATAAATGTTTGCAAGCAGGGCAGATGGAGCAATAACGTGCGTGCCACAGAGCGCTACTGCTCTGGGTTAAGACCTGTTATTAAGATGTGTGATTGCAGAGTCTGGGTGCTCCAGTCATGGACTGGGAAATTCTGGTTTTCGATGCCCCAGTGAGCTGGAAAGGGCAGATGGACACTGCTGAGCGTTCCCAGGTGTTTCACTGCACTGCACTGCGTTGCATCAATGGGCAGCACTTGGTTAACCCCAGCCCGGATTGCTCATGTAGGGAATGAGTGGGGTTGGCAGGCAGAGCCGTGCAAGGAGCTGAGCAATCAGGGCAGGGGGTTGGAAACTAAATGATCATTATGGTCCTTTTCAACCTGGGCCAATCTGTGATTCTATGAATTCAGGTTGAGTAAAGATGGAACTGTTTGGCTCCCCTGAGCTAAGCAAAAACCTGATACCCATGTTTTGTTTTTGCTAACTGCATGCAAATTTGGAAATATAATGCTGTTGCAATAAGTAAAAAAAAAAAAAAAAAAAAGTTGAAATAGTTTGCCTTGAAATCATTCAAACAATTTCCTTTGGTCTTTTGCTGAGAAAATGCACTCCTGAATTCCCAGTTTTCCATGGAAACTTTTGACTGCTCAAAAACACATGGTTCTGGGATAAGAGTGACTCGAAATGCCCAAATTTGAGCATGAAGCAGGTCTTGCTTGCAAGGAATGCTCGGCAGCGGGGCTGTGCAGAGGCACAGGGTTCAGAGCTCTGCTGCTGCTGGCGGGGATGAGAGCAGGAGTTTGAACTTTCGAGAGGGTCCCTAGATCCCTCCATGTGGAAAATCAGAACAATCTGCTGGCAAAGAGGTCAAACTGGAGGCAGAAGAAAGATAATCCCAGCCCTGCCTCCTCCCAGCCACACAGCCAATGGCCTCCAGCTCCCCTACCCCTTTCAGAGCTGCCCTAGCCTATCTCAAGCCATCATGAGCTGCTTATCTTAAAATAAAAAGAGAGCGAGGTTTCTCTGGCAGACAAGTGATGGAATCATTGATGCCCTCGTTGGTCTCAACAACCAAAACACCCCTCTGGTCCAGTGTCTGTGCAAGCACTGAGAGGTGCTGGCTGTGGAGGAGTCACGTTTCGTGGCCAAAGGGAAGGGGATATCCCATGGTGATGGCATTTCTGACATTCTCTTGTGCCAAACCCTTCTCGCTGTGCCGTTGGGATCCCTCAGCCCTGCTCTAGGCTTTGGTCAGGTGTCTTTTCGTGTTGGCCCCACTCTTTGCCGAGTGGCTTGCAATTTCTGGCTTGTATCAGAGAGAGTGCTGCCAGCAGGAGCAGGAGTTGATCATCCCTCTGTACTGGCACTGGTGAGGCCGCACCTCATGTTCAGTGTTGGGCCCCTCGCTACAAGAAGTCATTAAGGCCCTGTAGTGTGTCCAGAGAAACACAGCAGAGCTGTGAGAGGTGTGGAACACAAGTGGGATGGGGAGCTGCTGAGGGAGCTGGGGTTGTTCAGTGTGGGGAAGAGGAGGCTCAGTGCTCTTTACAACTGCCTGAAAGGAGGTTGTGGTGAGGTCGGTGTTGGCCTCTGCTCCCAGGTAACAGCAATAGAATGAGACATAATGGCCTTAAGTTGTGCCAGGGGAGGTTCAGTGTGGATATTAGGAAAAATTTCTTCTCAGAAGTAGTGGTAATGCACTGGCACAGACTGCCCAGGGAGGTGGTGGAGTCACCATCTCTAGAAGTGTTCAAGAAAAAGGGTAGATGTGGCACTGAGGGACATGGCTTAGTGGGCATGCTGGGGATGTGTCGACAGTTGATCCAGGTGATCATAGTGTTTTTCTCCAACCATTATGATTCTGCGATTCTAAAGACTGAACCTCTGCAAGACAAGCATGGTGCCCAGGTATCCTGCTCCACAGGGGGCTGCATCCCCATGTGAGTGAGGTTGGCTGGTCCCTTTCTCTGAGGTTCAACCTTGGGTTCTGTATGACCACATCACTTTGGAGAAGCAGGTAAGCCAAGCCCCCTGTTTTCAAATGAGACAACCCTCTTACAAAGATTGGCTGAGTCAGATGGAGACGGCTGTGCCGCAGAAACCTAAAATCAGAGCAGATGACTCCACTCACCAGAGCTCCCCACCACCCCATCATTTCACACAACTATCCTCCTGCCAGCTTTGTTTTACTGAAACTGTGACTCTACAGCTTGTGCAGATTGTCTGCACCTGCAGAAACCAAAAGTGGGTCTTCCAAGACACAGGCCAACATATTAAGGATATACTTGTCCTTTCCTCCTGTGTAGCACACACTCAGTCCTGTGCTTGTCCGTAGTCTCTGACTGCAGTATTGCAGAGCATTTCATGCACAACGACATTATCAATAGTACTGCCAACTCTTGCCTGGTATTTAAGAAGCAGGTATCTACTTGTTTCTTTGTATGGCTATGTCATTGTCCTTAAAGCTTGCAAGGGGCTTTACAGAGTTTGTAGGCTGCACATAGATGTCCTGAGATAATGCTAGTAGTGCCAGATTGCACCAGTGCAGGAGTATGGAGGAAATTCAGCTACCTGGACTGAGGTTTTGCATGCCAACATCTGTGTGAAAAACTTCTCTTGTAAGAAGGGAAAAAAAAAGAAAATAGAGACTGTTTTGGAGAGTAGTGCTCAAGAAAAACCTCAAAACCACCGATTTTACATATCAAAGATTCCAACGTCCTAAGGAAATGTAGAGCAGAAATCCCTCCTCCTTCCTTACTTTTGTGAAAAATCAAAGAATGGGGGGCCAGATCCAGCAGCCTCTTCTTGAAAGGAGCACATCAGAAGTTTACACACTGCTTTGCTACCCCATAAAATATGGAGAAGATGGAAATGGGTCTGGCTTTCTGGAAATACTGAAGTTTGAAATACAACATCACAGCCTAAGTACAGCTATAATAAAGGGTGACGACTGCTGCGTAGCTGTGCTGGTCCCTGTACTGCAGCAATGCAGGCTGCAGTAAGCTGCAGCTGAGGATGCAGTTCTTGCTCTGACCACTGCCTGTCTGGATGATGTTGTTCAAACCATCATGCAGCTCAGTGCCTCAGTTTCCCTCTCTGCAAAATGGGAGCCGAGATTAATTCCTGCCCTGCTCTGCTCATGCACTACTGTAAAACTGAGCTCTGAGAGGTTTCGTTTTTGGTGGTGGTGGTGAGTTTTTATTCTTGTTTTCTTCTTTTTTTTTTCTTTTTTTTTTTCCTCCTAGATGTCTGGGTCTCTTGTCTCATTTTGCAGTCCTAATAGAGGGGGGAAATACACCTGAATTTCTCATGGTCTGGAAGGAGAAAGCCATTCTCATTATTAAGCTGTTACATTTATGAAGCCATAACTTACAGGCCCTCAATACATACATTATAGCAGTGAAAAAAAAACAAGATGAGATCTCGTAAACTATATTTTATAGTAACCAGATGGTCATCAAGGCTGCAGAGGTATCTGACAGTGCCTAGCACAGGGCCATGAGCCCTCCCCTCAGCCTACTCTGCTCTGTGCCCAACCAACCCAGGGCCCTCAGCCACCCCTCATACATCCTGCCCTCCAGGCCTTTCCCCATCTTCATAGCCCTCATTTAAAACCATTTATTCATTTCTTTATCTGTCACTTGCAGATTTGAGTTCCTAAAAACGGCAGGTTCACAGAGCCTGGTGTGGCAAGGAGGTGCTGTCCCTGAGAGGCTGATCACAGAACCACAGAATCATAGAATGGCCTGGGTTGGAAGGGACCTCAAGGATCACGAAGCTCCGACCCACCCCGCCACTGGCAGGGCCACCAACCACCACATTTAATACCAGACCAGGCTGCCCAGGGCCCCATCCAACCTGGCCTTGAGCACCTCCAGGGACGGGGCATCCACAGCGTCTCTGGGCAGCTGTTCCAGCACCTCACCACTCTCATAGTAAAGAACTTCCCCCTGACATCCAACCTAAATCTTCCCTCTTTCAACTTAAAACCACTTCTCCTTGTCCTGCTATTATCTACCCTTTCAAAGAGAAGCGATCTCACCTCTCTGAGAAATATTATTACTTCTTCTTGCCTAAAGTGGACTTCTGTAACCTGTGAAGGGAACATTCCCTGAACCACAGCTGACAGCTCTGTGGCCTCTGTGTGGTAGAACCCCTGTGCAGTGTCCTCTTCCCCAACAGCCACGTCAAGGAGTAGTGATGTCCCCTTCGTTTAAGTGCCACCGTCCTGCATGGCCCAACTCTCCTTGAAAAAGGAAAAAGAAAACCAGAAGAGGCAGAGGGAAAGGGAAAGAGCCCTTCCTCGCAGGTTCTTTCCTCAGAAAGCCGCATCACGATCGGTTTCCCAGAGAATGAATCACGCTCGGGCCTGGCCAGCATCCTGCCTCTCACAGCAGGACGGAGGAGGGGTGAGAAGGTGTTGGGCTGGAATTTCCAAGAAAACTATGACTTCCAAAGAAGAGCTGAGCGTGTGCCATCACGGAAGTGACACCGCCACCACGCTGGCATGTTTTGCAACTTCCTGCTATCAGCACGCTGGAGGTGGCCTCCAGCACGGGGACACCAAGCTGAGCACCGAGGAGGAGGAAATGCAGCCTGTCCTTCTGATAACACCTTTGAGATGGGATCTGCACTTTCCTCTTTCCACTTTCCATAAGCAAGCATGTTTTCTGGGTGTTTTTTTTTTTTTTGCCACAAAGCGACAGGCATGCTGTAGTTCTGAAAGCAGACACCTAACAGCACAGGAGATTTCCGTAACAAATAGATATTCCTACACGTTCTGGAGAGTTTTTTAATTCCTTTGGTCTGCACGGCTTAGTGTGACTTCCTTGCCTTGATTTTTGGATGACTTGCTAGTATCTGCCCTCCTAAAACTGTGGGTTGCCTTTGAAAAAGGCAGTCAAAAGTAGTCAGGGTAGGCCTGATTATGCAGATCTGGGGAGGTTTGAAGGTCCTCTTATGGCCACAGGGCTAAATATCTTCAAGACAGCCCCTCCACGACCTGTCTCTTTCATCTCTGACTCTTCATACCCTGCATTTCCATCCTTAGTCTGTTTATGCCCTGCCTCTCCGTACCTTGTCTATCCGACATCTACCTCTCCATGCCCTTCTCCACATCTTTTCTCTCCATCCTTTGCTTCTCCATTGCCTGCCCCTCAATGAAGCTGCCTTCACCCACATCGTTTCTGACAGCAACACATCCAGCCTGCCAGTTGCCCTTCAGAAGTGCTCACTAATGTCCCTAATCCACCACCAAAGGGCAAGTTTGCATCTGCCCTCCAGAATCTCCACTGCTATTTTAAACTGAGCTTCCAGACACTTCCTGAAAATAGCTGTGGGCTCATGTCCTTTCCTGAGAAATCAAGTGCTGCGAGCTATCTGAATTGGAAAGGGCATCTACCGAGAAACAAGGAGCAGTGGAAAGTGTTGATTTCCAGGCTGTTCTGGTGTTATATCAAAGTATGATGGAAAAAACAGAGGATTGGGGGTTGCCAATGCTTTTGAGCTTAGGGCTTGTACCTATAAATAGAAGCATCCAACATTATTCTTAGGAATTGAGTCATTAGTTCTTAATTCGTGATGTTTCTACTAAGTCAGTGGGAGTTTGAACTATTTAGGATGGAGGCAAAAAGTGAGTGGGCCCACGCAAAATAAAACAGCTTCAAAAAGCGATTACGAGTCTTTCAGTCTTGAGCAATGTTTTCCCTAACAGGAAGATGTGTTCAACAGTAAGATAACTTATTCAAATCAGCTGTGCACAGACCTTTTTGACTACAAAGGCATAAAATTAGAGCCTGGCCCCTGACTACTCCCTTTATGGAGACATTTATTTTTTTTTATTTATTTACTTTTTCCTTTGGAGTTTTTGGGGTCTGGGCTTATCGCAAAGGGGCGTTTTATGGCCACTCATTGCTTTTAATAGCATTTCTGCACAGGACAACAAGCTCAAGCATCCCAGCAGCAGCATTTTCTGCTGTCTGGCAGTGATGACACAAAGCACAAAATACAGGGCTGATGTATTTTCCTTACTTTCCTTATTTTCTACCTTTGCCTCCTTGGCTCCAAACTTGTCAAAACCACGGCTTTTTCAGGCTGAGAAGGAGGTGGGGATTTCCCTGCTGCTCTCACGGTGCTGACTCCTGTGCCTGGTCTGCAAAAGTCAATGTATTCACATAGGCAGGAAGAGGATGAGCAACAGAGCCACACAAGCTCTTCCTCTTGCAAATTTATGATCGTATCCCTGTGTGAGGGCTCAGTTCTTTCCTTGAGCAAAATTCCTGAATCAATGGCTTGATTAATTGCTGGGAAACATTTTTCCTGTGGGTGCCAGGAGGACTGTTCACACAGCATTCACTAAAAGAGCAGTAGAAGACATACAGATTTGTTTTAAATTTTATAAAGCAATCAATTTTAAGAGTCAGTTGAATACAACAGCTTTCCTATGGCGTCCATTCATACCCAGGAGAACAAAATACAAAATAAATGGTCTGAGATGTTCTGAAAGTCTGACTCTGTCTTTAATTCAAAGCATGCCAAAATATGTGACTAATGACTGTCTCAAATTGCATAAAGGCCTGAACTAGTAGAGGTCACCTTAATTTCCTCCACCCTAACTAGTGCATCTCTGACAAGCAGAGTGAGTACTAGAGGATGGGAGTAAGCCAAAATAGAGCATTCTTCATCTGAGAGCATACAGGACGGGGAGGGGGAAATGGTTCAGAAATTAATACGTCTGTAGTGTGTTTCCCAGAGTGACTCCTGTTCAGACAAGCATAACATTTGCAATTTCCCTTTAACATTTTTCTCTCGGTCGGGGTTGTTGATTTAAAAACAAAACAAAAACAAAACAAAACAAAACCAATAACTGCTAACCTATTCAGAACATGGGGCTGGGTCAGGATTGTGTTCTGAAAAGTCTGATGCTGCGTGAATTCAGGCTCATTTATAACAGCCACCGTGCTGTGGCAGAGGATGCGAGGCACAGTGATAGGACAGGCTGTCTCTGTTCAGCCAGGAGAAATGATGTGCTCTTCCTTAAATCTGTGCCTAACTCCAATACCAATCATCGCCATATGTAAAGACCTGGAAGCAGGAATAATGCATGCATTTTGATGGATTTCAGAGCAGTGCATGGGATGCAAATTGGATCTCTCATTGGAAATGCCCAGATGTTGTCAAGGTATTGACAACTCCGGGTAATTTCCCTTTCATGCAAACCAGGCTTGTTCCTCCTTCTTTTATCCACCTGCCCCAAGACATTCACAGGAATCTCCTGGCCCAGAAGGGCAGGTTCCCCTCTTGAAGCTAGGATATGCAACTCTGGCATGCTGGAGAACGGAGGAGTCAACCCTGTGGTGGAGGTTTTGGGACATCTGCCCTTACAGTGCTCATCGCGTTGTGAGGATAATAGAATCATAGAAACAGCCAGATTGGAAAAGACCTTCAGGATCATCAAGTACAACCATAAACCTGAAGTACCAAGTCCCATCACTAAGCCATGTTCCATAGTCCCACGCGCAAACATCTCTTAAACATATCTGGAGATAGGGACTGCACTGCTTCTTTGGGAAGTCCATTCAAATGCTTAACCAATCCCCTCTTTGAAGAAATTCTTTCTCATGTCCAAGCAAAAGATCCCCTGTTTCAACATGAGATTGTTTTGTCGCATCCTGTTGGCCACCATGACCAGGTAGGGAGATATCATGCCCCAAAAGACACCCAGTCACCAACTCAAGATTTGACTGAGAGTCATGAGATTTTGGCCGAGTCTTCCTTGGCAGGCCAAGCTAGCTAAGGGTGCATTCTCTTGAATGATGATCAAATCACCTTGAGTTCATCACTACTTCATGTCAAATTAGCAAGTTCAAGCTGAGCACAAACCTGGTGTTCACCTTGACTCAGAACCAAGAGGTTTGTTCCCACAAAGACCCAAGATCTGTGTTATCATTTCAGCTCATAGCATGCCCTCCAGCGTGTCGTAAGACCAGAAATTGCTCCAACAGGAAAAACACAGTCATTTCCTCACGCTTCCCAGCCCAGCAGCTCTGCCAAGCACCTCCAGTTATGCCACAGTCAGGGCTAGGAAGCATGGGGCACCGAAGGAGGAGGCAGAGCCTGGGCTGCCTTCATGCGATCTCCACCGACTGCAAAGGGAGACCAGGGAGACTTGCTTAGATGAGCAATTTAGGTGTCTGCTCTTATCAAATGAGTCGCACCCAAAATATTCAAAGACATCCTGCTAGCTGCAAGCAAGTAGACTTTCCCATGAAACCTCATGTTTACTATACAAATGCTGACACCCAACCTGCTTTTTGCTTTGTAGAAATCAAGTCTGCTTTCATTTTGGTGCATGGAGTTTATCACAACTGATGTTTTACATGGGAACACCACAAAAAGAACCAGGAATAGTATCAAACTAAAAGAAACTTATCTCCTGCTAAGAGTAAAATTATGGTCAGGGGAACACACCAGGAGAAAATAAGAATACCCAGAGGCTGGAGATAACTGCATGTAATTCCCAGGGTGGTATTCCAGTTCTAGAAATACAAGCCAGAATTTGTGTGTGTGTATATATATATATATATATATATATATATTTTTTTTTTTCCTGCAGAAAACAATTTAATAGATTATTTGTTTCATTTCTTGGCAGTTTTTCCAGCTGAATTGCTCTGTAATCCACCCTCACATCTGCTGGCCAAGTGGAAAGGAATCCTGTTGAAAGGGGAGAGACAAGCATGGAAAAAGAGGGGGGAAAAAAAAAAAGTAATGAGCAGAAATTGCAACTTTGCAGCACAGGGGCAGAACAAACATGAGGACTGCATCCTTCCCACAGTCACTGCTGCAGGGAAGGTGAGGATGGGGAGATAAGGGCAGATGGTTCACTGTCCTGAAACATCCCAAAGGGTGCTACTGACCACTGCAGCCCTCCTCCCAGTCTCTTCACATCTTTGTGCTTCCAGCAGGAGATGAACTGTTTTTCAGGCAGTGCAGAAAGCTAGCAGCATTGCTCAGGGTGCTACAAAGCCAGCTGTGAAGACAGAGTACTGCTGCTGTGATTCTGTTGCGTGGTGTGACCTCTCCGGTTGGTTCAGCTGATCAAACATGGCGGTGTGATCTGCTGCCCTGGACGTCTCAAATCTGATTAGCAAAGCGTGACCCTATTGCTGGGCAACATGTATTGAATCAAACAATTTAGGACGGTTAAAAATGGCCTTTCCCCTGAATTAAAGGCTCACAGCAATATCTCGATTTGCCTTTCTGTTTTTGTTTTTATTTTTGCTTTTTTTCCCCCTAGAGAAATACACCCCAAACAGCAGCAATAACAACAAAAATAAAGTCAATTTTCATTCATCCTCCCCCTCCTTTTTTTTTTTGGTAAAAGAAAAGAAAGAAGTTTTCTGAGGGTGAAAAATTCAATGGCTGGATGTTTGCACTGATACAGATGAGAAATGTCATAACAACAAATAGCTCTTGTCTCAAAATTGTTGAATGAAAATTGCTATTTTTTTTGTGTGTATGAAAAGATCTTTATGTGGGTAAATAATTATATGTAATAGCTCCTAACAGCTGACTTCTCCTACAACGTAAGTGGCTCCCAGCAGCAGGGAATGGCCCAGCCTATGAATGGATCTCATCCTGCCTTGGGCAACTCAGATGAAGGACAGCTTAGGATTCAAGGGTTTTACTCATGGGGCTCTTCAGGCTCATTTTCTCTGGGTGGTCTCCTCCAAGCTTGCTGAACCACACTTTGCTTTCAGGAAGGCTGCCATCATATTCTTGGGCTCGGAATGTCATTGTCACACTTCTTCTACAGGAGAGGCGTGCTGTGTCCTGGGACTGGTTGCCATGCCCGGGGCTGTATGGGCATAGACTCTCTCCTCATCTTCTCCAAGTACTCCTCACTGCAGTTAGGGTACTTGTGCTATTGTTGTTTCATTTTCCCAATGGAATGGTCCCAAAAGAAGCCAGGCAAGGAACAAATTTGAGATTTCCAGCTCATGTAAGATCAAATAATTTGAGCATGTATGCAGGGAGGTTCAAGAACATGCGTGGAGTCTGCAGGACTAGCTGGATAAATGCCACAGTTTTGCAATGGAGTGACCTACGCTTGGCCCACATCCACTCCTACATGCAGGATACTCACCATAGAGGGCTTGGATCCAAGCTCTGCACCCATGTAGGGGCCAGTTGTGGTAATGGGACAGCACTTCTTCCTTCCCGAAGCATTGGGATCACAGACCCCCATCTACAATTTGCTTCACCCAGCCCTGAGCATGGGGCTGGAGACATCCATTCCCAATCTGTCTTCAGGGAACATGTGAGTTTTGCTGATTCCTTGTCTCGTTGCTCTAAACCCTGAGCACCAAGTGCTCGGTGGATGGGGACTGCATCCAGAAGAGGAACAGAAACTTGCCCTTTTCCCAGTTCCCTCTGCAGGAAATTTCTCTGTTTGCATATTCAAGAGGATATGGGGGAAATTAATGGAAAAGGGTTATTACACGTAGAAAACTCGCATCCAACTCAGGAAGTCCCTGAGCAGGGCAGAAACTATCATTTTTGCTTGTGTTTTTGGAGCAGGGAATGAAGGCTTTTGTACTTTAACCCATGTAGTTCCAGAGTCAAGCCCCTACTTGCGTACTTGAGAATATTTATAAGTATGCATATGTTTGTGCATTTCTGTGCGTGGCACACTATAGCACAAAAGTGATTTCTCCCAAACCCCTCTGCTGAACATTTTTAACTGGTGAACAATCTGGGGAAAAGCTGGGACAATTGGTCAATAGGTTAAAAGAGAAAAGCTTGTTTTTTGTGCAACTCCAGAAGCAAAGCACAGTTAAGAGCAGAGAACAAAAAACCACCAAAAGACCAAGAGCAACAATAGGGTGTTTTCCTTCCTGTATGTTTGTTACAGTTCTTGCTGGCCATGCAAAGGGGGAAAAAAAAAAAGCCAAAACAAAATGTGGCACACGGGTCACTATGTTCTTTGGGAATCAGAAATAGACTGAGTGGGCTTGGTAGGCAAACACTCATTTCACAAACTTCTCATCACAAAGCTAATATTTGTTCAGGAGAGAATTCTTCCTTTGGGTAATTAATATTTTCTTGCTATTTACTGCTCACTGGATGGAAGTTTTGGAATGTGAAAGGAAGGGGGGAAAGCTGGCAGTGTTCCTCACAGTTATTACATTGCCATGGAGGCCTCCAACAAAAATCACAGCACCGAGTGTACATTCCTTTCATAAGCAAAATGGATCATCAGGCGATGGAATGGCTTCAAAGGAATGCATGCATCATGCCTTTGACATTTTGCTAGAGCTCGAGCAGGAGGGGAAAAAAGAGCTATGGAGAAGCACTTTTCTTATGCTGTGCATTTGTTCTTCCCTGTCTGCTGTGAAGGAAGATTTCCACTTGGCATGTTGGAGACTGGAACCTCAGCCCTTCCTCTTCCAAGCCACGCGTTCGAGAAAAGCCAGAGAGTTTACATTAGAGAGGAACAGGAGGTGAAGGAAATTGTAAACTCAAGTGAGATGTTATGGGGCAGGTTAGATGCTGGTGGGTAGACTAACAAAAGTGGAATGTTATTGCTAAAATCTGGCTCCTTCCAAAAAACGCTTAACGTTGTCAAAGCCTCGAGTTTAGTCTGCTAGTTTCAGACATTCCAACATATGCTTCTTATTTTGTTTTTAATACTTACAGTCCATCCAGAGACAATTCATGGCAACCGTGGCTATTGTAACACTATATAAAACATGGGGTTTGATGACAACTGATATGAAGTGTGATTGGAAAAAATAATGCCCCCTGGTAATGATAATATTTCCTGCTCAGATTGGTCTCACGATAATAGGCCTGCTCCAGTGGTGTTTGCAGAGTTATGTACAGGACTCTGGTATTACATTACAGCGGCTGCCTGGTTATACATCCGTGTGAATAGGAGGAAATAAATACACATGAAGAAATACCAGAAGGTCAAAAAATGGGGCCCAACATTGGCAACTTCTTGTTTGGGTCTTGGGGTGGGCGAAGCATCGGCACTTGGACCTGACCAACCAGGGAAGCATCTTGTCTTGATCTGAGAGGAGGGAAGAAATGCAACCTCTGGAGCATGCCCAGGCTCTGGGCCCTGGGATCTTGGCAGGCTGCTGGAGAGGTCAGAAAGAGCCTGGGGCAGAAAGATTCACTCTGAGATGGGAGTGAATGTAGATGAGGAGTTCTAGATGAGGTGAGGTTGAACATTTTCTGGATAGACTGGGCTGCGGATAGTTTGCTTTTGCAAAGGATTCCAGGTTTTAGGGTTTGGGGGTGCAGGGAGAGAAGGTTGGTAATCAGTTTCCCTGAGCATGAATATCTATGTTGGTGAAAAATGGACCTGAGGGGCCAGAGTTGCAGGGCTGGGACATGGTGAGGATACTGAGATTGTCCACAGCCTTTTGTGACCTGGAGCTATTTCCTTCTCAAAATGAAGACTTAAGTTAGGTCTAGAGGATGGCAGATAAGGGCACCTCCTTTCTATTCCTGTGTCTGGATCTGGCCTGTTATGGCAACAACATCTGCTGTAAAGTTGCTGCTAGCTGTGGCTTTGGGTCAGCAAGCCATGGGCAGTTGGAAGCATTCAGAGCTGTTGCTAAGGGTCATCCCAAGAGCTCTTCTTCCAGCACACTGGAACATCCTCGGGAGATGGCAGGTGGAAAGTTCTCCTGAAGAAGACATGGGCAAGGGTGAAGATCCTGAACAAAGAGAAAAGATGGCAAAGGAACTTTTCTTAGATACCTCTTACGGAGGTGATTTGGAACTCTGCACGCTAAACTCGGAAGGAAGGAGAGGGAAGCACCCCATTACAGAGGTTGATAGGAATCCTGGGGCCTATGATGCTAGGCTGTAGGATTCCGCATCCATAAGGCAGACATGCCTCAAAGACTTCCATGCCCATGGAATGTCCTACCAAGAATAAGGAGCGGGACGATATATTATAATATAGTATAGTGTCGTCCAGAAACTCAGAGCCTGTGGACACACTGACCAGAGGTGACCCACAGCAATCTGGCAGCTGTCTATCTACACAGGGGGACGTGAGACAAAGCTGGCAAACAAGATCTGATCTCACTTGGAGAGGGAGGGAACTGAGTCACCCAGATACGCACACACATCAAGGAGAAACTTCAAAGAGGCAAAGAAAATCAGGATCAAGGACTCCGAGGAACTATCTTCAAAGGCTGAGCAATCTGACCCCGGGGCTGGAAGAATGCTCGTGTCCACCCTCCATGGCATGACGTAGGACGGGCAAGTTATGCAACCCTCAAAAGTCTGCAAACACGAGCAAAGACACGTGGAAACTCAGTACTGCTCAAGATGACTGGCGTCACGCCTTGGGAGCGGGACCAGCTGAGGTGCCTGCCACTCTCACTGGGGAGCTGAAAGGAGCTCTTCTTGCCAAATGCCAGCGTCCTGGTGTGAGCTGGGCTTTGGGCTCTGTCTCGTGGATACGGGTAGTGAAATTTCCAACTGAGCTTTTGTATTCTTCCCAAACCATCTTTCACAACTTCTTCTCTGCTCTGTGCATTGTGTTGAGCTGGAAAAGCTGTTCAGTTCCCATCTCAGCAGCAAGCACGTGGGGCTCTTATGGCAGTGACAAAATTGTCTAGGTGACCATTCCACGTCCCTATTCAGAGCAGCACATGTCAGAGTGCATTACCACACTGTTTCTACCTTTGCTTTGGTCCCCATCTCAGCCTGAGATGGAAGATGCCCGGCATGAAGAGATGCTGCTCTAGGTTTGTTAGTCAATGTCATGGGATGATTCCTTGTGCCCAGGCACTGTGAGATACTTGGTGAGCAAAAAAGCCATTCCCTCCCCACCTTGGCAGCGAGATTCTACTTTTAGAGCAGCTGAGGATCAAGGAGAGCCTGAGGAAGGCTGCAGGGAAATCAAATCATGGAATCACAGAATCACCCAATCGTTGAATCGTTGAATCATTGAATCATTGGATTGCTGAATCACTGAATCACTGAATCACAGCACCATAGCATCAGAGAACAGCTTGGGTTGGAAGGGACCTTGAAGATGATCCAGTTCCTGATCTAGTGAGTTGCTACCTACTAGATCACATTGTCCAGGGCTCCATCCAAGCTGGACTTCATTGCCTTCAGGGGTGGAGCAAATGAACAAGAGGAAGTCACCGAATGGGAGAGTGTTGAGAAATGAGCTATTCTCACACCTTTACCTGCTCTCCTCACCTTACTGATGCCCTGACACTCAGTAGATCAGCAGACACGTTGTTGGCCAACACATGACCTTATTCATGCTGGGACATAAAGGATCACACACTCCTGCTCTGACCATAGCAGCTCATGTCACCTTTCCAGCACCAGCCAGTAGAGTCCTCCTGTACACTGGGAATCCACCTGTCCTGCTGAGTGATTCCTACAGTACAGGAGCTGCTGCATGAAACCTGCAGTGTCCAAACTCCAGTTGACTTTTCAGAACTCATTTCCCAACCAAAAAACTCCATCCCATTGCAAACAATGGCATTTCAACGTGATCTGGGGACAGCCCTACATCTACCCAACCTGCCTGAATGGCAGGACATGATGTGCCAGCAAAACAACCAGGAGGAATCCTCTGGAGGAGGTGGCTTTGGAGCAGCATGCCCAAGCAGAGCCTAAAGGCAGATTTGGCAGGTACTAAAGTTAAGGAGATTTGCCAGTTACAAGGACTCCCCGTCCCAGGAAGAGAGGGAACAACAGCCAATGGCAGGGTGAAACACAGACTTGGAGCCAGCATGTGGGACAGGCAAGGAGTGCAGACAGGGTTAGCATGGACTTATCAGGGCACTGTTCCCTGGATACAGAGGGCAGCTTCATCCAGCTGGCACAGGGCTCTGCAGAGCTAGCTGGGAACTGCGCTGGCAGCTGTGGGGTGAGCTCTCTAGGGGCAGCCACTTGCAAGCCCCATGCAGCCCATGCTATCTTGCAGCCAGAACCTTGCCTGGATCAGCCCATCCCCATACCAGCATCCAGCTGTGTGGGTTAGCAGTCTGCCCAGGACACAAATCACAGAAAAGAGATGACTTTTTGGTAATGACTGTAGGTTATTTTTCTTTGATATGTACCACCCTCACCTGATCTCTGCTGCAAGGGGGGGGGGGGGGGGGGGGGAAAGCAACGAAAAAGAAAACAGTTAAAGGCACAGCATGGCTGGTTTACCCAGCAATGGGTAGAAAATATCCCCATGGCCCTAGAATAAAACAGCACACTTGGACTAGAGACCAAATCACGATTTTAAGGATTTTAAATATATTGGTAGAAAACAGAAAGAAATCCACTTAAACAATTTGAATTTACTGGGGTTCGAAGGGATTGCTGCTCACAGCCTGCTGTCTGCTACCTGCACCCCTACTCTGATGCATAGGTTTCCAGGTTTGGCTACCTGGAAGTGCAGCAGCTGGTTATTGCCAGTCAGAGAAACGACCTGTTTGCCATGAGTACCAACAGATTGCCAATGCTTGTAGCCAATAGGTGATTTCATTTTTCACTGGCAACGCTGCACACAGCAAGGGGGATGGAACTAGATGGTCTTTAAGGTCCCTTCCAACCCAAGCCATTCGATGATTTCATTTCATTTCATTTCATTTATTTATTTATTTTGCAAAAGAGAGCTCTGAAGCAGAGGTTGGCTTCTCAGACCATGGAGATTCAAGAAGTTCAAAGCAGACTGAAGAGATTCAGGGAATCTTATGCACATCTTGAGTCAATCTAATTGCTCTTCCCCATGGGGGCAATACGAAAAGAGAACATCCTAAAACTGATGAAGAACTGGGCTGAAGTAGGTCAGTGTGACCACAGGGACTATTTAGAGATCCTTCCAGCAGAATCACCTGCACAGTGTATGGCCCTGTTGTTTTCCCCAGCAATAACTAAAAAAACTCTGCAGAAACACCCTCACTGCTTCCATAGCCCTTGGCTAAAGTCAGGGCTTTCTCCAGGCCTTGCATCATGTTCTTCCTTGCCCCAGCAGAGGAGGCTGAAGCTGTTTTTGGCTGTTGCAACCTCTCTACCCCCTTGCCTTGTGCCTGGGTGATGCCAAGCAGAAGTTCTCATTGGCTTGGCTGGAGGAAACCATGGCTTTATGGAAATTTGAAGCCACTCATCTCTGATCACCAGGCAGGAAGGCTTGTGCCCATGCTACCTTGAGCCTTTGCCCCTCAGATGAGTTAGGAACAGAACAGAAGAAAACTGGCTTTGCCAAACACAGGAGAGTGCCTGGCTTCAGTAGGTGCTGGAGAAAACAGAAGAAAATGGTGATGCAATAGTTTAGAAATGACTTCTGCTGCTATATTTGTGTTAAAGTCCTTTGCCAACATAAATAAGAGTGGCCTCAGTTTTGGGGGGGGGGGGGGGGGGGGGGACTTTTGTTGGTTTTGAGTACTTAATCTGGCACTGGTCAGGTGGTCAGGGATGTGAGGTCACTCATCATCACACCCTCAGCTGATGCCACCACAGTCTGATGCTCAAAGCCTGAGAGACTGGCAGTGGTTCGTAGTGGAGACCTCACAAGTGCTAAGTGATCACTGGTCTGCTCTGAAACACGCTTGGTCCCACTGGCTCCCTGTAGTGGAAGCATGTTTGGGACAAAGCTTTGAAATTCAAACATTCTTCCATGCCGTTCTCTCTTGATGCTCTCTTACTTATTTTCTTGTAAAAACTGGGGCAAAACCATGACTAGGGTTACATTCCTGCCGTGAAGATGAAAAAATGAGAAGACTGAGACAGTGAGTACACCCCGCACCCTGGAGCATACTGCATGCAAAGAGGCTGCTCAAATCTCTCTAAACAAGGGTGAGAGGAAATTAATAGTGAATTCACTGCATTTTCAGTGCTCTGTATGGGATGCTGCTGGGCTAGGCAATGTCAGCCCGATTTAAAATGAGTCACACCCCATCAGTGCAGCAATCTAGAAAACGTGAGCAGCACAAAACGGGAATGTGCCCATTGATAGACAACCTGACACAAAACAGTTTTACCCAACTTCACATGGATTATTCATCTCTGAAACTCTTATGCAATTCCGAACGCTGCGCCTATGTATATGTGGCTCATTATTAATTTATCCTTTGGGATTGCACGCTGCCAGGACAAAGTATATTTATAAAACTGTTCTGTAGGTGTTCAGAGACACTATGTGCCAATGTCAAGTGAAAGTATGTTGTAGCCGTGATTTAAATGACAAGGCTCTGTGGTGATGATTAGGCCCAATGTCTTCATAGCGGAGGCAGAAGGACTCTTATCCACAGATTTCCATATGAAACTTGTAACTTCTGGTGGAGAATTTCCATTCCTTCTTACGATCTCCCCTGGGCCAAGCACACTGTAAATTAAGTTGCTTTATTTAAGGACTAGAACCAAAACCCTTGAGCCAAATACCTTCTGTCTTCATTCATATTTGAATTTGTGGCTTGGGCCCTTCTCCAAGTGTACTGTGAAGTGTCTCTTATTTTTCTCTTAAGATGTAGACGGAGACCGCAGTCAAGAGCCAGTGTCCAATGTTTTGTCTCATGTCAGGTATTCAACAGCTCCTTTGAGGGCCATGTACCCATAGGCAGAAATGGGTTATTTAGAGGAACAAGAGCAGGCTAAGTGATGGTGCCCTGTGTTTTCTAAAGCAGTGTACAACATTTAGTGAGCGATGGAGCCTGTTGGCTCACAGGGCAGAAGGAAACCAGATTCTCTTGGAATCTGGAGTGCTGGGGGCTGAAGAAGATCCTGATCAACAGGGAAGGAAGAGCAGGAAGGCAGGAGCAAGGCCACTACCACTGCCTGTGCCCTACAGCTCATAGTGTTCGTGACTAATGAGGCTGCAAGGAGCACGGAGAACAAAGAAGAGATCTGCCCAAAGATACCCAAACCACTCATCTTTGCTGCTTTGCAAAATGAGGCTCAGCAGACATGTGGGTGTGAGGATAAGTCTTGGTTCTGCTCGTACCCTGGATCCAGTCATTTTACTGCCTGAAAAACATTCACCAGCTCTGGTGATCCAGACAGACTTACAGGGGTCATTGTGTCTGGGTGTCTGGACACCAAGGGGCTCAGAGTCACCTGTTGGTTGTGGTTAAAAACAAAGCAGTAATGCATCAACACTTGCAGAGCATCCATTGGGAAAGTCCTCAGCTCTGGGTTGCTGATGCTCCTGTAAATAATAAATTCCTCCTCCTTCTTTTGTAGCATTAAGGGAGGGCAGAGTTGTTAAAGATACTGCTCACAGGCTCACAGAAAAGCCACTGCCACAACTAGCAGCTCTAACCCCAAAGATTGTATTCCAAAAAAAGGGTTCAGGTGAAGCCACCTCCTGTACAACAATTTTGGCTACAGCCTCATGAATGCTTTCACCTCTCAGACTGTTTTCCCTTCTGCCCCACGTATGCCTTTGGGAAAAAGCATAGCATTGTGTAAACTGTCGTTATGGGTCTGCCTGTGCCCAGAGATGAGGCTGAGCATCTTGGCTGGTGGGTGAACTTTACAAACTATCAAACTCTTCCTCCTGGTGAAGTGACCTGCTGGGATGCAGAAGGGGCTGAGGTGGGGGTACTCTCACCACCCATGTAGGACCGTTCCCTTATTTCCATAGCTCTGGCTTTTAGGTGCACCGAATACAGTTTCTTTCAGGGCACAGATGAGTTTCAGACAAATAAAAGGATGGAAGATGGAGCCGGAGTATTATCTGACTGCACGGGGTTGCTCTGTGAAGGGCACATCAGTCCATAACCCCAACATTGCACAGAAAACCCAAGATCTTTGAAGAAGGAAACTGAGTGTGTGAGGAAGGAAAGAGAAAAAACAAACAAGCAAACAACAACATTAGATGGGATATTATCCACTAACTGCTATTCCATTTATCTGGAGAAATTTACAATGCGATCATTAAATCCTCAAGGGAAAAACCTGAACAGTGTTTTCTTCCTTCTGGGCAAAAATCTTGGGACTCTTAAAAAGACGTGTATTTCACAGCTCAGCAACCAGGAACATTTAAAGAACTGGAGAGGGAAGAGGAGCTTTCAAATGAGCTTAATTATTATTATTATTATTATTATTTTCTGTAAAAGACTCTGAATTGTCAGAAATCTTTTCAGGAAGAAGAAATAAATTCTAACATCTGGTAATTAATAGCTCCTGGGCCACAGAAATGATTGCCTACAGAGACAGCTCCCACGTGTGCCATGTTTGCCGTGTCCCTTATCTCTCTGAAGATCACCCACTGAAGCAAAAGCTCCGGATATGACATTTAACTGCATTTCTTCTTTTGTACTGTAGAAAGACAAACAGTAGGATCAGCACTGAAACCGTGACAATATTCAGGCTTTCTGAACCTTACAATCCTTCACACCTTTTCGGTTGCGTTAAACTCCTTTGCTCCATACTGGTGCAACCAGGGGGATGCAGCAACTTGTCACTTGGATGGTTCCCCACCTTGGCGACATCTGATCTTCTCTGATACCTGCAGCATTTGTTCTCAGATGCTGTTCTTGGGGCAGGGGATGTCTGCATGCCCTTATTTATAGGGAAGCATGGTAACAGAAGGATGAAGCATCTTGCTGAAGGTTACGGAGGCAAAGCAGGTGTCTACCAACATACTCAAAACCATAACCACAAAATTTTCCACTTTACCCTGATAACACTGACAAGGAATAAACTAAAACATGCAGGGCCGGCGTAATACTTCAACAGAGACTTCATCACCCGCATCACTGCAGTTTTAAGTAAGTGTGGCCAACAAAAAAAAAAAGAAAAAAAAAAGGTGTCCAGGCCCTTCAAGATCTATGGAGCAGAACATGTGAATTTCTGAAACGTTTGGATCCATTTCTGCTTCCATTTCTGACAGGTAAAAGCTACTGCTCACTGATACAAGAAAGACCTTCCCCATGTTGTTCTTAAAGGAACTCAGGATGGAGCTGAATCTTTTGTCAGGCTGCTCTTTGCAAGACTGGGTCCCCCTAGAGAAGGCACCACGAGAAGAGGACATAGGATGGCCAGGATGGCCCAAACCAATGCCTGTGACTTCACAAAGCTTGTCAATCTTGCCATTTGTGAGAAGTAGTTTGCCTGGCAGGTACAAGAAATCTTTGGGTAACTGGGCTTCACTCTTTGCTTTTCCATTTGTGGTAGCATGCAAATCTGTATGTCCGTGTTCCTTAAAGACACTTTAATGCTTAAATACCATTGACATGCATGCCCCATCTCTACACTGCTAAATGATATACAGAGAGAGGATCTGTGCACTGGAATATGGTGAAGTCTCATGGCATGAAGAAAAAGGTAAATCATAGTGGGCTTCCAGGGAAAAGTGAAGTATGGAGAGATATCTGCCCAGCTGGGACCAGAAGTGCCCAGAAGTACTTAACTTCTGTCCTAGCCACTTGCTGCAGTGCAGTTTGGCTGGGAAGAGATGTATTCCGAGGAAGTGGGAGAGGCAAAGTGGAATTAGTGTTAAATCTACACAGGGAACAGATGCTTGCATTCCTTGCCTATGCTGTCCTCTAGTTCAGCCAGCCCACAGGCACAGGCAGGATGCCTCAAGAAGGCACTGTCCCAGCCCTTGGAAATGCAGCCACAAAACTTAATTTTAACTTTTCCACGAGCCTCCACATTGTGAAGGGCAATAAAACTCAGGTCGAGCACACAGTTAACACAAAAATGAGTGTTCTTCATCCAGACCTTGGCACTGTCAGGTATGCTGAGAGGCTCGCTGCAGTTTAGAAAACGCTATTATCTCACCAGCACGCTGCTCTCCACGGTGACAGCACACTCACTTTTGAGTAGCTGTAGTTCAAAGGAAAGAGATTTATGTGGCAGAGGGATGCGGGCTGTCTGATGAGCCAAAATAACTGGTCAAACTCCTGCCGACTTAATGCCGGCATCCTCGGGGAAACCAGTGGGAGTTTTCCCATCGGCGGGAGCAGCAACAAAGGCAGGGAGAGCTCCTTTGTCAGACGCCGAAAGAATCGAGTCTCCTCTCAGCAATTAAAACATAGAATTCTACTTGAAAGTGATTAATATTCCTAGTGTCTACTTATGGCCAAGCTACTGATCCCGAGCTCTACCAAATATGAACTTAAGTACACAACACTCTCCGGAGTTACTTCTCAGTTAATAATTTATGTATTCTGGCAGCAGATCAATGCAGCTAGAAACTAGTTTAGTAACTTACCTTCGGGGTTGTCTATCTATAAACACTGCAGATTCCTAAGTTAAACAGAACCCAATTGTTTTCCTGTGTAATAGAGGCCAGGGCCTGATTTATATAGTTAATTTAAATGGTAATCTTAAGGAGTTGGGAAAAAAAACCAGCCTGTATCGTTAAGGATTATGAAAGAGGGAGAAACTGTTTACTACTGGGTTCAGAAATATGTGATAGAAGTGAAGATAAAATGTAAGCATCAAGACATAAGTAATAAAAAGGTACCGGTGTGCGTTGTCTGTGCTTATAGAACAGAGCATTCGTCCTGGCTGATTTTTCCTGAGGTTAATCTGCACCCACAGAGCTGTCTGATGCTGGGGTTTATCTGCAACTGCACAACCCAAATTCTTGCCTTTGTAACACCAGACTGGGTTCGATGGAGGAGAGCAAACAGGGCTTGCATGGCCGTGGCAGGTCTGGGAGTTTAACCAAAGTCAATAGTGCCCAGACTTACCCTTGCTCCTCAACCATCCCCAGCAATGAGAGCGGACAGCAGCCTGTGTGGATGGCTCGTGTGCTGAAACACGGCTTGCGTCTGAAAGTGCCTTGCAGTGACTAATTAACAGGCATCTGTTACAACTTGTTGAGCCTTATCTTCATTTTCATATACACTCTTTCGGAATGAAGGGTTTTATTTGGGCTCCAGCTCCTGAACGTTGCTCAAGAGTCATATTACAGGATTAGCCTTCCTGACAAAGGGGAGGGGATGCTTTGTGGTTAGCAGTGTGAGGCAGGAGGCAGGAGTTGGCCCCATCCCCATCACGAGCTCTGAAGCCACTCTCTTGCCTCAGACAGCAAAGCCTGCACAGGTAGGAAGGCTTCATTAATGCATATGGAGCCTCCAGAGCCCCTCTTTTAAAAGGTGCCATGTGAACAGTGAAGTAATGGTTATCAGATGTCCCTGAATCACACTTCTGCAAATATCTTCTGTTACAAGCGTGATGTCCACGGCTGCAGACACTTGTCTCAGGAACAAAGCCTTCCAAGAGTTACCTCCACCACCCAAACAGTCATCAACAGGGCTTCACCTTGGCTACAGGACAACTGGGGCAGAGACCTCAAGATCTAAAAACCACCGCCCATTGAAGCTAAAAGCCTCTGGATGGGAGAATGAAAGATGCCCTCTCTATGGGTCACTGTGGAGGACTGCTCACCCACACAGTATCATCTTATCTCTACGTGTTCCTCATATGAACTGCTGCTGCGTGTGCACAGGTGCTATGGGGAGCTTCCAGATCATGTAAATTGGCTCAACCCAACCCTTTATGTTCCTTTACCAATAGAAAACCAATGAAGGCTCTGCAGAGGCTGTCAGGTTGGATGTACTGAAATACACATAATGCTTGTCTACATTGGAAGATACACTGCGGCGGCAATGCTATACATATACATATAGAGCCTGTCATAGAATCATTGAAACATAGAATCGTTAAAGCTGCTCCCATCACACTTGTGCTCCAGACCCCCCACAGCTCCTTTGCAGCTCTCTGGACACGCTCCAGGGCCTCAGTATCTTCATGTAGTGAGGGGTCCAAACTGAACACAGCGCTTGAAGTGTAGCCTCACCACTGCCAGTAACTTGTAAGGTATCCTTATATTTTGGGACCACACCATGGAACTGGTGGTCCCTTTAAGAGGGAAGAGACCCTTGACTCAGATGGGTAGCAATGCAAGTCATCTAAGCAGGGAAAGGAGACACACTGCTTGGTTTCTGCTGAGAGGCCCTACAAATCTACTCAATATCTCTGCCTATGTGGGAACTTCAGTTTTGAAACATCTGCACAAATGCACGTACCAGCATCTGAGATACTCTGATGGCCAGTGGAGAGTAATAGGCACTTTGGGGTGAAGTTCCTTTGCTGTATTTTAGGTATCTGCTGTAGGAGGAGAAGTAAAGCTCCAGACCTCAGTGGGTTGCTCTTTAATTACTAGTATGGTGTGGGGGGACTATCTTCAGTGATGCTGCCTGGATACAGTCATCTAAAGTAAGCACTGAGACATCACTCCTCTTCGTGGGAATAGCAGTCACTTCCTCACAGTTCAATTCTTCCAAAGAAAAATCAACTGCAAGGGGAAAAAAAGGCTCTCTTATTTCAGAGACACTTAAAGAAGTGGGAGTGTGAACATATGTGTATGTCCACATGGGGAACTACTCTGGAGTCTCTGCGGTTCTTTAAATACACAGCGAACACGATGCCAGGCTAACCTCCCCTTCTGCACACGCTCTTGGATGCGCGTAGGCTGCATGCTTCTGGTTTGCCAGCTTTCATGGAGATGCTCGGAACGGAGATGGCTGATGGTGGACTCCAAGTTCCTGTAATGGATAATACAAAGCCATCCCACTCGCTTCTACTCATCTCTCATGTGAAAGTTGGCCTGACTGAGGAGGGAAGGCAAGCTGCTCTCAGCTGACACCCACTAAATGTTGCTCTGAAAAAGAGAAAAAAAAAATCAATTCTTTTATGGATAGGATCCCAACAGTTTTTATATTGGTATAATAGCACTAAATAAGAAGAGAGCAAATCAGTGTCTCAATCATCTGATCTTATTTGTTTGAAGAGACAGAGGATCACATCCTGCCCTTAGCTAAACTGACATCAGTCTGGGGTGACTCCAGATCATAGAACCATTGAATCATAGAATCACAAAATGGCTTGGGTTGAGAGGAACATAAATGATCATCCAGTTCCACCCCCTGTCATGAGCAGGGCTGCCAACCACCAAATCAGATACCATATCTGGCTGCCCAGGGCCCCATACAATTTGGCCTTGAGCACTAGATGAGCTGCTATGGGTGAAAACTGGGCACAACAAGAGCACAGTTTGGGCCCTAAAAATTTCACAATATACCCTATTACCATGAATTATGTGCATGCATCAAAGCAAACAAAAAATCTTCTGATTATGAGGACGAGATAAAAATTCAGCTAGTCGGCTGGCTTTCCTGGTTTTGAACTGCTCCTTGTAGGGGTGAACAGTGACTTGAGATGTTTCCCACCGCTCTTTGTTTTTTTCCAGTCGTACCTTGCATTCCATGATCTGCAGTGTGGAGGGCATAGCAGCGAGGAGCTCAGCTGTGTGCAGAAGCCAGCTTCTCCTTCAGGCCTCTGTGGGGAAATTCTCATTGCTTTCCCTCAAGAAAAGAAAAAAAAAAAACACAGCTAAGTACATATTTCTAAGAAAGTCCCAGAGATTGAGAAGCACTGAAAGGCCCACTGCCATGGTGTGGTCATGGAAAGGGGATGTTGGTGGATGCAGACTGCTAGCAAGGGAGGGTGAATGCGTGGCTCAGATGTATAGAAATTCCCCCATCATAATTGGGAGTTTAATAGCTCACTGTGTTGTCCCTAATTCGCCACTGACTACTGACAACAAGATGAGAGATTCAGTGTTCAGTCTGATGCCTGTGTGTTTCAAAGTCAGATGTTTCAGCGTCCAGTCATAAAAGCAGACAGTATGGGAAAGATCCTATGGGAAACATCCAACCCGACATTCTCTGAAGAGCCTTCATTGGTTTTCCATTAGTGAAGGAAAATAACAAAAGGATTTGGTTGAGCCAGTTCCCCACAGAACATATGCACATGCAACCAAAGAATCACCAGTTCACATCAGCAACAACCAGAGATAAGATGACACTGTGTGGGTGAGCATCTGTTAGGAAGTGAGCTGTCCCAAAGGTGATCTTAGGGAGAGGCCTAAGAGCTGCCACTTCTTTTTCTCCCTTGGAGCTAACTGAACTTACCTTCTTTAGTGTGCAGCATCCCAGTTTCAAAAGGCTGACACCTCCTTGGCCAACCTACTGACCTACACTTAAGGGATGTTCATGCAGTGGGGAGAGTTGGGAGTGCCCTCAGTTTGCAGGGCAAACCAAACATTGCTTTGCCACCTCCAGGTTTTCCAGCTTTATGTCTGAAGAATATTCCTTTATTCATGTTATGATTCTATGGTTTAAATTTTGGGCAGTGCTGTTTGGAGCCAGGAACTGTACTCAATGATCCTCATGGGTCCCCTCCAACCCAGGATGTTCTGTGATTCTATGACTTTACAGGCAGGCTGATCCCACTCACTCACTGTATAGGATCCCTCTGGGGTGTTACTCACAGGAAAGGCTCAGTTCTGGCTGCTGGTGGAGCTGGATGTGACCCCAGCATGACCTAGGCACTGTGCCACCTCCACCAGGGTCTGTGCGAGAGCAACTCTGGATCCCTGAAGACACTGCAGACCTAAAAGTGAATTGCTCACAACACCTTCAGGGTGGAGTGTCTGTTAACTGGCATCTTCACGGTCTCTATTTTGAACTTATAAATTGGTTCTACGTAGTAGATTTTCCCCCATGGAAGAAGCTGAACATTGGTACTTGCTGTTCTCTGGGGAGAACAAAAATCACACAGCAAAAATACTGACAGAAGAAAGAAATCTGCTGTAAAGATAGTGAATTTCATTTTTTCCTACTGAGTTTTTGTTGTTTTTTTTTTACTTATTTATTTTCTAAAGACCTGGAAAGGCCTCATAGATTAGAGGAAGTGGGTTAATCAGATTGTGTGCATGGACGTTGCTGTGACTGAGCAGTGTGCCTGTCCTAATTAAAGAAAACTTTTCCAGGGGATAAAAATGCACTTCAGCTTTTGTATGTTTGTGTTGGTCACTTTCTGAACATGGGAAGTTGTGGCTTTGCTTTTTTCTTCAGTGGGGATAAAAATATACAGAGTGCACATTTGGTGTTTCATTCGTCAGTAGGGAGGGTGATATTTCAGCAGGCAGCCATCACTCCTTTCTCTCCATTTTTTCCCCCTTTTCTTTTTATTGGAAAGGAGCATTTGATACTGATTGAAGATGCCAGAATGACACCTCTCCTCCGGAAGGTTCTTTGCACAGCTGCAGGGTGAATTTCTTCCCATGTAAGTATCTCCAGCTTTGACATGACCCCCAGCCAACTTAGCAACCTCTGATGCCAGAGTGAGCAGCTTGGGTTCATGATCCGTCAGGTTTTCTTGGAATCATTTGAACTCATGAAAAAGAGATGTACTCACTGCTGGGCCAGCTCCCAGCCATCTGAACCAACAGATCTCTGCTCAGAAAAACATCCCAGCAGTGATGCAGAGTACTGATCCAGAAAGCAGAGTGGGAATTCTCTATGTTGGAGAAGCCTCCATCCTCTCCAACATAGAAAAATGTTTCTAGGAGGCCATGGTCTCCTGCATTATCATGAACATAAATGAGAGGAAAGGTTTTCATTACGTTATTCAGAAGACATTAAAAAAATATTGAATCATAGAATTAGAATGGTTGGAAATGACCTTTAAGATCATCTAGTCCAACCATCAACACACCCCACCATGCCCACTGACCACATCCCACAGTGCCACATCTCCCTTTCTCCTGAACACCTCCAGGGACTGTGACTCCGCTACCTCCCTGGGTAGTGCCAATGCATCACAACTCCTTCTGAGAAGAAATTGCTCATAATAGCCAACCTGAACCCACCCTGGCACATCTTAAGGATGTCACCTCTTTTCCTACCGCTGTTACCTGGGAGCACAAGCCCACCCACATCACACCACAACCTCCTTTCAGGGAGCTGTAGAAAGTGATGAGGTCTCCCCTGAGCCTCCTCTTCTCCACACCGAACATTCTCACTCCCCATAAAACCTGCATATGAAAAAACAGTCAAAACCAAGGGGAAAAAAAAAAAACAAAAACACAGAAAAAAAAAAAGCAAAACAAACAAACAAACAAAGGAAAGGAATAGAAATAAACACACAACCATAAATCTGAGAATCTTTTCTTCTTTTTGGCCTTTCCTGACTTTATCATTTATTTGTAATCACAGCGGTCAGAGCAGACCCAGAGGAGATGGCGGTGAGGTCAACCACTGTGCTTTGCCGGATCCTTTCTGTCGGAGGAGACATCTGCTAAAACCAGCTGCGGCAGAGGCTTGTGAGTGATGGAAGGCTGGAATCAGACTGCAATTCAGCTCATTAAAAGCACCCCGGGGGCTGCTACGGTTATTTGCCCCCTGTAGTGCTGGCATTTTTCAGGCCAGGTCAGAACTCATTGCTCCAGGCTCTGCGCTCACTCCAGGCTCTCCCCATCCTTTGTCCGAAGGCACGTCTTTAGTCTGTCCCTCGTTTTATCCACCACCTCGAAGGCAGAGACCTGTGTCTGAGCAGACTCCCATCCCCTGCCCTGAACAAATGTGGTCAGCGTGAAACGAAGCCCAGAGCGGCAGCGCGTTCCCCTGCGAGCAGACGGAAAGTTTCAAAGGCACAAAGGGTATTTAGGCACCGACTTCAAAGTCAATAAGTTGGATGCCGAAAAAAAATCTCCCCCGTAGCCCTTATGTCATGCCACTTAATAAGTAATTAAAAGCTCAAAAATCATGAGTCTGCTGCTTTCATTACTTCCTAAAGCACACTCGATACATCATCGCTCTGTGAAATGCTTCACATGTACCGCATCCTACTTTAAATATGCCAAACAGTGAAGTGCTTAGCATTACAAAGGCAGAGACATCAAGGAAGCTTTGATAAAATCTGCTGAGCAGACAAACATCTCTTTGGTTGGCACTAGCCAGGCAAGGTTTTTATTCCATGATGATTAAATGCGAAGGCAGCTAGGCTTGTATTTTAGACACAAGACCTGGCTGCCATTAGGTGACAAAGAGTGAAACCTTTCATTATGGGTAAGCTGGCTAAAGGGGATTAACCCGTTCGAGTTTGCAGGATGTTGCTGGTGCAAGGCACAGGTTTCTAAGAATTTCCTCTGTTCTGAGGATGGGATTTGCTTTAATGGTGCTGGAGAGGGTGGGCAAGGACACCGCGTCCAGCAACTCTCAGTTTCCCAGTCCCACAACAATGTGATATATCTGAGATATGTTTATAGGGCAGGGCATGGCTGTCCTGAAACAGCAAGGCTGACATCTGTGCTGTTGCAAAAATCTGCCTGTGAAATAGGCAGGGCTTCATTTTCCTCTCTAGGGCTCTGTTTGTGGTAGAGCACGTCTGGCCGTAAGCTCTGGATAGGACTCAACATGGTGAAGCCCCAACAGTGACAGGGTGTGTTGCAGTGATATAAATAGACATTTAAGATGAGCTAAATTTACTCAGTGAATCATTTATTTGCTAAAATTGTGGTTCCAGGGTGGCCACAGTTATTTGCCAAATATGATGCATATCCTCAAATGCTTTCAGATTACATGAAAAAAAAAAATTGGAAATGTTGAAGTATTTCATCTCAGCATTTCCAGAAGCATGCAAGCATATCTCAAGCTATATTGTTGTCATGAGCCTGAGGAATCATTCACAAGGTGGAGGAGAAGGTGATAACATTTCTAGATAACTACCCACAGCCCAGCGTTGTTGGTGTTGATTGGGGAACAGCACATCCCAGGAGAGAGCTCCCACTGCGATAATTATGGGTACTCTGACCTGGGTGCCTCTTCTTTTCTCCAACTGATATTATTCCTCTTTGTGAGGATAATGAAATACCCACTGGATAAGAGCAGGGGTGACAATCATTTTGTGCTTAGAGCACCCCCATGGCATGCGAGAAGTCTCCCAACAGTTGCATCAATGAGAAGCGTTTCTACAACTCCAGAAGAGGGTGAGAGAGGCTGCACGTTACCCTATAACCTACATATGATGCAATGGCAGTGGACAGGCTTGGATCTGGCCCTTGTGCAGGGCAGGTATTTTGCTACCGGCAAGGATACAGCTGTGTAAGCTCTGTCAGGCAGGTTACGAAAGTGCTGTGATTTCATTCGTCCACTTCAGCCCATTTTTTAAACCTCAGAAGGCATCTTTGGGTGGAGAAAAGCCCTTCCCACCTCCCTGGATGTTCAATTCTCATTGCTTCCTTGGAGACCAGCTAATGCAGGGTGGTTGCAGCAGGGAAGCAGAGATAACTTTTAACACATTGGTTCTGATAAGCTCCATAACCAAAACCCAACTTCACCAGACCTTCCCATTCTTCTAATGAAGCTGTGGGAAATGATAGAATGGTTTAGTTTGGAAGGGACCTTTAAGATCACCCAGTTCCAACCCCCTGCTATAGGCAGGGGCACATCCCTCTAGACCAGGTTGCTCACAGACCCATCCAGCCTGGCCTTGAAAGCTTCTGGGAGGGGGCATCCAGCATACATCTCAGCACCATAAGCCAGTCTGCTGTGAAGCTAGGGCAGCCTTTCTGATAGAAGTGAACAGAAAATAATTCAGCTCTGTTCTTCCGAATTTACTGCAGAAAAATGTAAACTAAGAAATCCTGAATCCATTATTGCTCTTTGCATGGGGTTACATAGAGAGTAGGCTTTAGTCTTCCCAGGAGAAGCAGAGAGACAAGTAGTTTTTAAGGAAAGCTGAGAGGCTCAGCAATTACTTGCCTCCAGGAGACAGGGATGTGAGTAAACTATCAAGTAACATGGAACATGCATATTTTCTAGCACCTGAAAAGCTGAGGTTTTTGTAGAGCAAGCCACTACATACTTGTGGGATTAGGCACGCTAAGGAAAATGTAGTCTTCCAGCCAGGCTGTATATATATAGCATGATGAAGGGCTTGTTCCTCTGCTTCGACTGGTTGATAGTAGACTCCATTTCAAGGCAGAGAAGGGAGGTTCCTTTCTACCTCCTCGACTGCCCTTGTGCAAGACTGAAAAAAATGGGGAGCAAGCTGAAATCAATGTTATCTGCTCGCAGAACAAATAGTAAGGAAACTGAGAAAATAATAAGTGGAAGCTTTTATGCTTATGGACTGTTGCTTATGAACAATCAGCCTGAGCCGAATGCAAACAAGCTCTTTTGGAGAGGGTGTGTACTGGTAGAAATATTTAAACCTGGCATGGGAAATGAAGCCATGCAGAAGCACTGGGGTGGGAGAAGTCCTGAGAGCAATGGTCCTTTCAATCTGGTTTCTGTGGTGGAGGAATCCTCAAGTGGCTCCATGTCATATCCTGTACTCTGTACAACAAGGAGGTCCTGTTGTCCTCCTGGGCCTCCAACTTTTATCACTGTCCTCCATGATGTCCAAGTTAGCAAAGTCCTGAGGTCTTTTTATCCATAAATGTGTGATTCTCAGAGCACGCAGAGGGACAGGAATTGACAAGGAGGAACCACCTGCACTCCATGATGCTGTAATTCAAAGCAGGGAGGGCATTTAGATCCCCACAGTGCCATGTTTAGACAGTATTTATGCTTCTGAACACAGCTTGGAACTGATGTTCTGCAGTGCATCTGGGCTGGAGCCAGCGTGGGATGAGTTTTTAGCAATGGCCCCGAAACCCTTTGCACCGAGGCTCCATCAGCCGTTGCACATCACTTTCACATGAGGCGTGTAGGATTTTATGCACCTTCTTAGTGTGTAGGAAAAGAAAAGAATGGTGATACCTCTTGAGTTGTTCCAGCTCGTATCAACCCCTTGAAGCAGCTCAAATCTGCAGGGAACTTCGTTTCTCCTCCTGCAGGGAATGGATCTGTTTTTAACTATTCACTACATAATTGTGACTGAATACCACAAGGACATTCTCATGAAAACACATTTCATCATCAGCAATGTGATGTAACACGACGCTTCTTAACCAAACTGTCCAGAGGCTTTTCTGTTACAAAGTGAAGTTATTCCAGAAGAGCTACTTTACCTTCAATTCCTGCGCCATCTTAATCCTGATTAATTTTTGCATACAGACAAGCCCTAGGGGCCTGAGTCAGGGAGCACAGCAGTAAGTGAGAAGCTTTCAGCTGAGCCTTAAATCAGGCCTGAGGTGCTTTGGGCTGCATCCATGTTCATGTTTTCGGCTGGGAGCAGTAATGCTCCTTCACAGCAGCTCCCTGGCTTGGTCTACCTCACCCTGTAGTGGTCCGGTGAGCAGAATGGCTCTGGTGCTCAGAAATTAGCTTCTTTTTCTCCATACATATATATTTTTATTCTCTTTCCCTTTCCTTTTCCCCTTCCTTTCCCTTTCCTTTTCCCCTTCCCCTTCTCCTTCTCCTACCCTTTCCCCTTCTCCTTCTCCTACCCTTTCCCCTTCCCTTCCCTTCCCTTCCCTTCCCTTCCCTTCCCTTCCCTTCCCTTCCCTTCCCTTCCCTTCCCTTCCCTTCCCTTCCCTTCCCTTCCCTTCCCTTCCCTTCCCTTCCCTTCCCTTCCCTTCCCTTCCCTTCCCTTCCCTTCCCTCCCCCTTCCCCTTTCCCATTTTATTTTATTTTATTTTATTTTATTTTATTTTATTTTATTTTATTTTATTTTATTTTATTTTATTTTATTTTATTTTCTCTCTACTCTCCTCTCATCTAGGCTGGACTAGGCACTGTGAGCTGCACACAGTGGAGATGTGGAGCCCTTAGCACCAGCCTGATGGATCTCCTGATATTCTCCTACTGCTCTCTTGCTAATCTAGGCATAGCAATTAATGCAGATATGGCCTGTATGATGCATATCACTGTCATATCTTACTCCATGCAGCCACACACACAAGGAAAGATGTCAACATCTGCATTGCACATGGAGATAAGAGGCAGTCCGAGGAGACAGGAAAGCTGTGATCAAGTTAGGGTCTCCTGGGTATTGCCTTGAGGACAGCATTTCTTCCTAAGCACCCACAAGCTGGAAGTGCATCCAGAGCCTCCCAGATCTAAAAAGAACATCTGAAGGAGACAAGCACAACTTTCAAAGCCTTTTCTCCACCTGAGTGAGAAAGGTTAAGCACCAGCCCTCGTACTGAGACAGACTTCAAATCACCCCATCTCTCTATGCTTCATTTTCACCAGTTCTGAAGAGCAGGATATTAGCCTTGCTCACCTTCTGGGGTGGTGTGATATCTCAAGCCAACTGGTGCCAAAATGTGCTTCAGGGCACAGGACCTGACAGCAGAATCCCAAACAGCTCCCCAGGATGGCTCACAAAAAGGGCCGTCCCCAACACAAAGCTCACACCTGGCTGCAATGTTTCGGAGCCTAAAGATGGGCACAGGACCCCCTGTGTTTGTGATCTGAGAACCCAGAAGTGGTCCCAGGTATTTTTTATTTCCAAACTGAGGCACAGCACTCTTTAGGAGCCCTTGGCCCCAGGGTCTGTGCCATTTTGTTAGCACCAGACCAGAGAATGAGGTCCAGCCTTAACTGGCCACTGCCTTCGTGTCAGAAATAAAGAAATACACTTTTTTCTTTTTCTTTTTTTAACTTGCCCTAAATAATTTGCCTGTCTCCACCAGAACCACTACCGTGGCTTCAGAAGCTTCTGAGCAGCTTTCAGCCTTTTCTTCTCCCCATACTGAGAAGCAGTAAAAATAGGTAAATCTCTAAGGAAAGGTCAGCTCTCCTGGCTAGCAGCCAGGCTGGGAGGTGGGGAGGAGGTTTTGAGGGCAGCCCCATCACGGCGGCTGCAGCGTCACAATGCTGTCCTGCAGGGAAAAGAAAGGACCAGGAGACGTACTGTACGCTCCTGTGCTGATTACAGCATTTATCATTTACAATGAACCCCCGGAGCAGCCAGCCTGCGTACCCTGTGTACTCTTACAACTCGTTTCTCTGTGAAATTGGAAACGGGACAAAGTCAATTACGTTATTTTCCAACAACAAACCTCTGTGGGATAGTAACTCAGAGACTGACTGCCGCTAGGAGAGCAGCCAGGGTCCCAGCTGAAGTGTTCTAAACTGTGGAGACATGGTCACAGTGATGCTTTATTCCGCTGTAGTAAGCACCAAGAGGTTCTTTATTCTTGAAAGATCTATCCAAGAGAAAAGAAATCAGTGCAGTGCCACTGCTGCAGCCTGATGAGGATGAGGAATTTCTTTGGGAAAGATGTTTGGTTGTTGATGTCAAGCCTGGAGAGTGTGTGAACCAAGCTGGTAGAGATCTGAGCATCTTTGCTGAGGTCTCAGAGGCCTCGGGATTTGTGGGCAATGAGCTAAAGAAAGGGGCTGGGTCAGTGTGGGTGAGCTCCTGGGGTGGCAATGGGGATGGGGACAGCCAGGATGGCCCTGCCACCTCCCGCTTGGGTTCGCCCATGGACAGCTAAGAGTGTGTTCTCACAGGTCATGATTCTGGGCACCAGCCAGTAGCATCACAATGCCAGAGCTGTCCCATCTCATACTGCACAGCTGAACAAACCTCTCCATTCTCCATTGTCTCACCACACTTCTCTGGTCAGCCAGCAAGTTCTGTCTTGGCCAGAGAGGTGAAAGGGCCAGCTGCAAGATCCCGGCCTCAGTTCTGCAACCCCTCCTTCATGCAGGATTTATGTGGTGGAGAAGAGCACACACTGGACAGGCATCTGGAGGAGGATGTAGATTCTATTGTATCCACTGAGACAGAAGGGAAGACCTACACAAGGCAAACTTCATCATCTACCATAGCAAAAGAAAAGACCTGGTCAAGAGCATTAATTTATGAACAGATACCATATCTTCCCTGCATGCATCCCAGGTTTGGTCTGATGGCCTTTTTCTCCCTGAAAGTTCCTGGCCCTTCCCCAGGAGTGCAGAACAATTAACTGCCAGGCTTGCTGTTTCAAACAGGGTGGTGTAACACCTGAATGCACAATCCCCTTTTTGACTCGTCTTGCTGGAGAGCTCGGCAAAGTGAAGAAATCTGCTGTGTGCGGTGGAGTGGAACATGGATGAACAGATTGGCTAATGACATCCTGGACATATGCTGAAGGTAGCTTGCTCCCCACTGACCCAGCTGTGAAAAAAAAGGCCTTTGCTGCTTTGTCCTTGGTACAGTTCTCCATGACAAGTCCACTTTCTCCTCCTGAACCCCCTGTTCTCATGGCATCCGAGGACTTTGGCCATTTGGCCAAGATTTCTTAACATCCTCTAATCACAGACAAGCAGCCATGGAGCACAGTAACCCACAGAAATCCCCTGCTTCTATTTGTGTTGTGGCCCAGTGGGCTTGTCTGGCTTTTGCAGATCATGACTGAAACACCATCTGTCCCTACACACCCACTGCAGGAAGGGGAAGGGGAGGAAAGGGAAGGGAAGGGAAAGCTAACCCCATAGAATCCAATATTTTTATCAAATCAGGCAAAAAGATAAAGTAAAGCAGCACACAGGAAAGATAGAGCAGGTTCTCCCAGCGCTTCAGTTCCTGACTCATTAAGCAGGTTATAATGAGCTTTGACTGTTACTCCCATGAGCTGCAGCTTTTATTTACTGCAGCTGATCAGCTCTCACAAAAGGACTAAATCGTCCCCTTGAGTTCTAAAACTGGGCAGAGCTCTGTCTGCCCCTCATCAATGACACATCATCCAGGAGAAACCCATCTCCAAAGAAAGGCACAACTGAAGCAGCCCCCAATAAAAGACTGCCAAGAAGTTAAGGCCAAATTTCCAACCCTGCACCCTCAAGTGATATTGCATCTTTTCAACCAGACGTGACTTATAAGAGACTGGGAAGTTAAATAATGTGGCAAATCCATCAAAGGAATGAGAGAGTTGACCAGGCACTGCCTGTCTGCAGGGATCAAGCCATTTGCAGAAGTTAAGAGCACTATTATCCCATCTTTTTAGTTGGGAACTATGTTCTGGTTTGTCCCTACAGCAGGGACAACTGCACCTGCATTCCCATAAAGCAAACCACAAGTTTGTTTGTATAGGCTTAGGGCAGTAGATTCCAAGTTAGAGCTGCAAGGTCTGCGATAACAGGATCCCCAAGGAAATATGGCGATTCCAGATATTATAACATGCTGCTCTCCCGTGTGTTTGCCAAAGATCATCTGGTGTGGAAAGCAGAGACTTGGTTTCCACAAAATGACAGCACTATCAGCCTCACTTCTCTCTTTCCTTTGATATAACCTGCTCCCTACTTTTTTCTTTACACTAACGCACCATTGAGGATCCCTGCATTGTACATTTACTGCATTTCAGCTCCTTCTGGCAGTCGTCACACCTTGTTAGGGCTTAAACTACCCTATGCTTTCCACATCGGAGAATGACCATTTTACACCGATCTCAGGAAGCCCACAGCCTCAGGCACATTCTCATCTCCAAACAGGGGTTGCACAACCTTCCTGGTCCCTTATCAGCTCAGGAACAAGGTGTTTTGCTCAGACCTGACCCCTTCCTTCCCTCCTTTCAGCCAAGGGGGATGGTTGTCCTGGATCACCATCTGCAACCAGAGCAGCTGCCAAAACCCTTCCCTCCACTGAGCTGAGCCGCAAGTGGTTGGGCTAGGGAAGACAGAAGGCCCTTAACCAAACAAGGGTAAATGGGAACACTGTGCAGAGAGGGTGAATGTGTCTTTAATTCTTGCAATTCTGCCTGCAGGCATGTGCCAGCCTCACTGGAAGTGGAGAGCCAGCTTCCTGCACCAGCAGGTTTATACCTCTCATGGCTTCATGGCTTTTGGGCACCTTCTTCCAAACCATCTCCGAGCGTCTCCTGCTGAGCTCAGAGTCCTGTTTGGGCAAGAGAACCTATTATGGCAATTCCCATGTCCTCCCTCCCACCCCTCCCAGGACACCTCACATTCCAGCATAACCCTGGCACTACGCTGCCTGCCTGAGGTGTGCTGTTCTCACACACAACCCAACCTTTTACAACTGCAGATGCTTTAATATTCATGCTCTCTTTGTCCCTATCCCCCCCCCCCCCATCCCCTTCTATTCCTGCACTGAGATGAGTTTCCACTTGCCTCACCATGTTCTTGGAATCACAAGCAGGATGGAATTAAAGGTTTCAAGCTAACTCAGCAGAGGTGAAAAATGTTGCCTAAAGACAGAAGGAAAAGATTGTCAAGTGAGATTTAGAGATGCCCTGGGCAGGTAAGGGCTGATTGCATCCGATCCCAATGATACGTCTGATTCTTCTACTGCTGGGTAGGTCTCTTTCTCTCCCATAGGTCGTTTTTGTCCCATATTTGGCCTATCCAAAGAACTATTCAGGCAGAAAAACACCCTTTCCAGCTTCAGACCCTCCAGAATCTCCAACAGCTCCTGCCCATATGAGACGAGGCAATGCACACTTTAAATGACTCCCAGTTTTCCACAGCCATACAGCTTATTCGTGTTCCTCTTACAGGCTTCTCTCCTATGACTCAGCCCTACATGAATGGCTCTAAACGAACATCAAGATAAAACTAACAAAGTGAGTGCCAATTTTATTTTTTTTTCAGGATGCCATTTTTTTTTTTCCCAGAGTCTCTCAGAGGTAATTAAAAGGTGTCAGCATTTATATCTTTGACAGTAATATGATATAATTCAGAAGGAACAATAAGTTCAGTTTGTTCCCTGGACCATAATGCCATGCTGTAACAATGTGGTGTTCCACTCACTCAAGATAATTCTCAGGGTAGAACATTCTGATTGAACAGAAATAGGACAAAATCTTCACATAGTCACTAACCAAGTCTGACTAAATTTTTTTATACAAATTCCAAATAAGTGTCTAAAAGTGTAGCTCTGGGATTCTGGGACCTCTACTCAACCCCGAGATCAATTACTCTTTGCTTCTTGTGCCCTTCAACCATTTCAGCAATTCCTTGGCTAGCTGAAATGCGAGGGACTTCTTCCTCCCATGCTGAAGTTGGGGGACAATTGCTATAGTAAAGGACTGTCCTGCTCTTACATCCTAACACAGCCCCCTCACGCCAGGAAGCCCTATTGATTTAGGGGCACTTTGTAAATTTTATGTGATATCAATTGGGGTTTGGTGTTTTTTGGGGTTTTTTTTTTTGCTTGTTTCTTTGTCTGCTTGATCGTTTTTGCTATTATTCCATTGAGCTGGAGAGCCGATCATCTTTTGCTTCTTAACTGGGAATGGAAGAGATATCTTTCCCCGCAGCACCAGGCACCCTGCAAGCCAACTCCTGAAAAAAACAACAAGCAAGATACAAAGCAGAATCAATTACATCTTCTGGCTCTGCCCTTCACTTACCTGAATGTGATGCTGTGAAAATGAAGCTGAGCTTGCAGAGCTCACTTGGGACACTGAAGCTCGAGCACTTAAATCACAACTGAAGTAGGGGCCGAGCATGTAAAAACCAGAAGAAATCATGAAATACATGTCTTTCACTAAGCATGACACAGATTAAGGTGGGTTTGCCATTTGTTCTTTTGAACATTTTATTAAAAATACCAAGGCTAAGATTCACATGCCTTACAGGTGGCCAAAATCTGTTCTTTTCTCTAGATTTATACCAGAGTGGTCTCACCGGTGGTACAGATTTGCCCATCATGTTTGATGGCAAGCTAGGCCTTTGGGTTTCTCATTTGAATTCAGCCTGGATTAAAGCTCCGGTAAAGGCTGAAGTTTTTGACCTGGAATTATTGATTTAGCCCTATTGTGGGATCCATGCCAAATTCCCCAATAAGAATCTGGACAATCAGCCAAGCCCAGGCTATGTCAGCCTTCAGAGCTGGCCAGATGTGGTTCTTAAAATTAGTTTTGTGTTTAATGACAATGTGCAGGGGAAACCAGTGGATCTAACAGAGGTTTTGAATCATCTCTAGCTTTTCTTTCCCCCCCCCCCCCCCCCCCTGTATTTTCATGTGGTTGTTTTCACTGGAGCAGAGCACATCTCAGCTCCAAGCAGCGGCAAGAGCGGGGTCCCAGGAATGCATTTCTGCAGTGGAGCAGAAGTTGCTAAGAAACCAAACAAGCAACAAGTTTATCTTCAAAGCCCGGGGACCTTGGAAACTGGAATTATCTGGGAGGAATATCCTTCAATGGGAACCATCGCATCAACATCATTCCTGGCAGAAAACATAGTAGGTTGTGACGAGGTGCTGATGTGCGCCCAGGGACTCCAAAGCTACCAGATTTCTAATACCATCTCAGTGGAAAAAAATGCTGAGCCTAACTGCTTTTCAAACACACGAAGGGAAGAAAAAAAAAAAAGGAAAAAAAAAAAAGAGCTAAAAAAAGTTTATTATCTCAGGAAAGCAGCAGTAAAACAAAGAAAGGCATGTGGCCACACCAGTTAGGGCAGAAGCCACCTCCTACCTGGGAGCTGAAGGCAGATCTTTCTGTCTCAGCCTATATGAAGCTCTCAGCTGTTTTCAATTCAAAAAGCAACTGAAAAGACCTCAGGTCCCAGAGCAAATGTCATCTTGCTGCTCAGCCCCACAAGAACCAAGGACAAATATATCTCAATTCTCTAGTCAGTACTCAAAGGGCAGATTTAGAGGATGGGTATTTCCAGAGCTTTCCTCCGACATGCCATTAACATTATTCTGTTGGTCCTGGCCTCGAGGTTGGTGGTTGGGAGGATTCCACATGTGAACAAAGTCCACTTTCAGCCAGATATCTACATTGTGATCTTGTCCAATGTGACAACATCAGTGACGGAAAACTCAGCATCCAACATCACCTTCCATCTGAATTAGGAGTTAAACAAAGCTGAAGGCACTATCTATCTAATTGCAACACTTGGAAAAAACTAAAACTCCTTCCTTCACAGGCTGTGACAAGGTCATAAAAAGGGAACGATGGGTTCAGTTCCAAAATGTAATGCCCATGTACAATGTTCCAATGTACTGGAAAAGCAATGAAGTCTAGTACAAACAACACAGATCTTGGAATTAAGGGACTGACAGACGCTTCAGGAAGAAGCTGTAGAAACTTAATTCCTGATTGATTCTGTCAGACTCACACATCAAACTATCTTTTCAGGATCCTAGCCATCAAATCCAGACACACTGTAATACTGAAGCAGATGTTTATGCATATCACTGCCATATATTGGAAAGAAACAGCACTGAAGATGTGTCGTATGACACGTTCCAGCAGTCACCAGTGGTAATTCTTTAGTTGAAGCATCAGATGCTTTTAAGGGTGGATGACTCCAAGTCCTGTTTCTCCAGATGACATCAAGTGGTCACGTGGAATGTAATCAGAGGCCAAATGTTTCTGGATGGCCACAGATTTCTACAAAATTCAAAAGAAAAGGAAGGAAGAAGAAAACGTCTTCAAACTGAATGATTATTCTTTTGTTTCTCCATCAAAAGTCAGATTTTTTTTTGTGGTGCATCTGGGCATCCCTCGCACTTGGGTAGAGTCTTTTGTATTGCTTTGGCTTATCCAGCGTGTGCAGACCTGCACTGTTTGCACCATTTGTACCATTAGTACTACTGAATTTCATTCCCGATCAAAGAGAGGGGAAAACTCTTGTTTGGTGCAAAAGTGCAACCATACTGTTATATTCAAGAAATTAGCAATGGTGCAGGTCCCCTGGGTACTCTGTATCTCCCAGACAGACGACCCCACTTCATTCTCCTTCACAAACAGAAGCACTTGCTAACACACAATTAAGAGATAACGTCAAAGAGACAGAGCATAACTGCAGCATAACAGTCTCTTGCCTCTATGTGACTACTATGACAAAGCAGCGACGTTTATTTCCCAAGCGGAAGACGCAGCTTTGACCCTACAATAAAACCCTCTTACAGTTCACCCTGTGATGGGTTGGGTCAGTGCCTGGCGTGTCCAAGTGTGTTTCATTTTGGCTGTGGGCGGCTGGAGCAGTTGTTCATTGCTGAGCACTTTGCATGCCTCTTGGCTTAGAGCACAGGGATATGCCCGAACTGCTGAAATACCATTTGGTCCCCAGTTCTGTCCCTCCTCTCCTATTTCCCTTGAGCATGGCCTGCAGCCTTGTGGGAGAACAGCTGTGCATGGTGGTGGCACGAGCAGATCTGTAGCTGCACAGGGAAAGCTGCAGTTATTCCTCAAGTCTACAGGTCAAGAGGCTTCTTTATACACATTTTGCAACCAGAGTTTGGACACATGTTTTCACAGCATTTCCACCTGTGACTTAGAGGAGAATATACGTCCATACAGGAGGTAGACAAGAATCACTGCTCTTATTGGGACCCTTTTTTGGCAGTGTCAGGAGAAAAAGCAAGAATGGGTTGGTAGGTGGGAGAAAAGCAACTGTTTGTTGCTAAGTAAATAGATCAGCAGTGCCAGCGTAGGAGAATTGGCTTCCTCCTGTCCCTGGTGTTACTGCTCCCTGCCCAAGGTCACCCAGTTGGTGGGTCTGCTGAGCACTCCCCAGTTTTGTGCCAGACCTTCTGGCCATGACAAGAGGTTCTGCTTTTGTCTGAAGCTGCTCAAGGAGGTGGCAGGATCCCATCAGCAGACAGAGTGATTGGGTGGTGGATCCCAGGTGGCAGGTGGTGAGGAACTGGGGGAATCACAGCCCAGCCCAGGAAATACCTGACTGCCATGTCCCCAGGGATCAGAGGGAACATACCTGGCTGGGGTGGATAGGCAGTTTGGAAGAAGGTTCCTGTTGTTGAGATAGATGCTTGGCTCAAATCCAAGGGTGTCAGTAGGCAACTTTCACAAGCAGGAGACACTTAACAGAAAACTCACCGTGGTTTTCTGTGCTGTTTTCCCCTAGTGAAATGGGATAGGTCTTATCTTTCTAAGGAAACTGTCCAAAATTTGCTTCCTGAGAACAACCCCCCACCTCTCCTAATTGCTTTACAAAGCTTAAAATAAATGTGCTGCTTTCCACCGAACTGCCTGCATAGAGCAGACAGGCTTTAGGGCCTTACTGGGAACTGTACTCCTCCACACCAACGTAAAGCAGAGAGCATGCAGACAAAGCCTGCTGGCTGGCAGGAAAAAAAAAAAAAATAAGAAAAAAAAATTCGCTTGGCTGAATTCTTCCTATATCAAAAACATGGTTCTCTTGGCCTACTCGGTCCTCTTTGTAAGAGAACTAGGACTCCTTTCATTGAATCATAGAATCATTATGGTTGGAAAAGACTTCTAAGATCACCAAATCCAACCCCAACCCACCCCCACTATGCCCACTGACCATGTCCCTCAGGGCCACATCTCCACATCCCTTGAACACCTCCAGGAACAGTGACTCCAACACCTCTTGGGGCAGTCTGTGCATTAGCACTCTTTCTGAGAATGAGTTTTCTGCAGTTCTCACTCAAGAAGAACTTAAAAGCTCGATTTCTGTTTGCAAACAGGAGCTGGAAACAACACCTTGGTGATTCTCCACCAAAAACTCGTGGGATTTATTTCTTGTGGATCCATCAGCACTTTTACTGTCTTCTACAGAGCACTCAAAGCCAGGGTCTTGTTGCAAAGTTTGGATGGAATCCATGCGGTGCGTGTGTTGATTCCCAGAGCTGGGACAGTGGAGGTGAGAAAACCACCAAATACTGTTCCTCCATACTCTGCCAGACAGAGATTCAATGGGACTTTCGGATTCAAAATGCCACAGGAACCGTGAGGAGGAACCAAGGCATGCACCCAAAGCAGGCTGTGGCTTTCTGATTCCTCAGCTTGCAGGAAGTGTTGGTTTTGAAAGTGTCCTTTTCCATCAGTGGAACAATAACAGAGAGCCACAGGGAGAGGAAAAAGTCCCATCTTTCTCTACAGATACAGAAAAGAATTTTCTGAGAAGTTTCATGCTGAAATTGAAACTTCTTTTCTATCAAGAAGAGCCTGAAAGGAGAGCAAGATCTTGAGCAAAACTTGTAGCTGGGCAGGAACACCAGATATTCGGTATCCATGAGGAGATGCCCATCAAACTGCACCTTTGTGCTGAAATGATTCATCACTTGCTGGGCTTTAATAGGAAATGTGGTACTGGGGCTCTGAGTGCTGGGAATTTCAAGAAGAGTGAGGTTTTCCTGCAGCTTCTGTGTCCCATCTGATTGCCCCATGCAGAGAAATCAGTTGCCCTCAGGCATTTCTGTCACCACCACGTGTTTCCTCTCAAGCAGCAGAATTGTCCCCTAGAACTCCATTGACAGCAATGGAGGCTCAGATGTCTGTTTTGCAGATCTACATCCACGTGCATTTTGGGTGTTTTCCTTTTCTTCTCCAAAGGAAACAACTCATTCTCATTTAATGAGATGTGTTGAAACGTGAGGCAAAGGAAGGCAAAGGAAATTCCCAGCAACCTGAAGAATTTCTTGCTCTTAGACAACTCATAGCTAGTTATCTGGTTTTATCCAGAAGGAGAGATTCATTCCACTGAAGTTAGCAGAAACTTTGCATGGGAATTAAAAACGAGGACTTCAGCTTCCCAAGAAAACACACTTGCTTAAAGCTCCTTCGAAATTCAAATACCAGATTGATAAGGTCAGGGAAAAGCAGTCTTGGCTGCTTATCCAAAGGCTAATCACTGATCTTTTGTGCTGGTTGTGAGTAGAATCTGCATCTTGATAAAATATAATCCTGTCATCAGCTTCTGCGGAGAGGGGGTGAAGGGAGGAGTTAGCAAGAAATCTGGTGCCCTTGTCCCAGCAAGAGATTTTTGCAGAGCGCTGCCGGCTCTTAGTGAGCTGCATGGATTTTCATTGATTTTGACATATTTTGGATCAAGGGAAAAACCCCGAGGAAGGAGGACGCATAGGGCTGAAGGATGACGGGAGTCCCAGGAACTGTGACAGTGAGACGTGTGACCTCATTTTCACCAGAAACTGGGGGAAAAAAAAAAACAAAACCAAAAAAACTAATAATAAAAGATGCCACATCGAACTACAGTGTCTTACACTGCTGAGTTTGGCCCAGTTTTTACATGAAAGACAGGATCGCCTTGTTTGGCTGTGCTGCCTGCCTGCTGTTATCTTACAGAAAACAGGGTAGGGTGCACGGTTCTCCTTCTGGCTCTTTGCACAGCACTGCCCACTCTTTGCTTTCAGAGACTTTCTGGGAAACACAGAACCTTACCAAGAACACGAGCTGTCAGATGAGGAGTCCTTTGACATGACTCCCACCGACTCCAGGAAACTCTGGACAGCCTGGCTGAGATTCATACCAATCAATGTTGGACATGAAAAAATAAGATGCCTACATCTGAGCTAGTCTCTCTTTGGTTCCCTTTATAGTCTGCAGAGAGGAGTCAGAGTCTGCTGGAGAGCGGTTCCTCTGACCTATTTTAGAATGGGATGAGTCATTCTCTGAAAGAACCAGTTTTTCCCCACTGAGCGTAAGGGGAGTCCAGGATGGCTAGCTGCAACTTGTGTGCCTGACTTCCAGAGGAGCCCTGATCCACCTGTCTGCTTTTGTGGGGCTGCACGCTGCTAATCACTGCTGTCAGTGCAGCGTGCCTTGTATTCTTGAAGGAATAAATGCGTTCCTCCGTGGCCACAGCACTGCAGTGAGACATCACATACTGGGGTATGTCTGATAACTATTCTGATCACAGTGTTAGTGGCTGCCAGGGTCAGGCTGGTCTTCCAATACAGCTAAAACTGTCACATTTTGTGTGAACAGAGTTATAAATGGGCTCTCAACAAGCATTTCTGCTACAGTGGAAATAAGGAGAGATGTTATGTCGCAGGGTGAGCCCTCTGCATCGAAAGGACTTGTGCCATGAGGCTAAAACTGAAATGGGTAAGTAACAAACTTATTACCTGCCCATACGCAGTGAATGGTGTGAAAAAGGCCATCCTTCCTCAGCTCTGCTCTGTGCTGGTGAACACCTACTGTGGCTCCCATCAAATCAATTTACCCTAGCCCGAGTGAAAACATCTGCCCTGGAAATGGTAAAGGATGAGAGGGACGGAGAGGCTCCCACTGCGGGGCATGCAGGCAGCTTCCTTTGGTATCCGTGTATCTAGAGCTAATTCTAGGAAATAAAAACCATTTGACACATCTGCTCTCACTTATTTGCCCAGGCCCAAATTTGCCAAATCGGTTGTCGAAAGCTAGACACTGAGGCTGTCAACATGTGTATCCTTCTGGATTCAGTTGTCCTAGTGGAGATGTTCCCAATCTGTTCTTTCCACCCCCATCACCCTCTGTCCAGAGCCTCTCACCTCAAATCTGCTGCTGTTTTGCTCTGGAGGCCGTTCCCTAACCCATTCCAATTCAAACAAGCTACTTCAGCTAAGATCAGCACGTTAATTCTCTTAAAAAAGGCCTTTTTTGTAGCTTTGGCAGCGGGCATGCACTTCAAGACGTGTTGCATTCCTTCTTACGCTGTCAGCTGGTCTCTGGCTTTCCCTCCAGCATGAGGCAATGAGCATCAGACAACGTGTTGGCTGGAGGCTTTCACTGCGCATCAGCTGCTTGACTCCAGATTAGCTGGTCTCCTTACAAGTAATCCAGAAATCAGAGGGATTTCCATAGCACTTGAGAAAGCAGAAAGAAAAGAAAAAATAACATCCCTTGCTGGGGATGTTGAGGGTCTTGAGATTGGAGAGAACATAAAGAACATTCTCTAACATGAATGTTAAAGAAATGGGGTACAGCAAGGCAAGCCAACTCTTGTAAACAGCATCTTGCTGGGGAGTGCCAAGCCATGCTGTGGTGGGGGCTTGAGCAAATAATCGGTTTTGAAGCCATGCTTGCAAAGGTTCATGGAAATGAGGTTTGAGATGGGCAGCTGAGTTGTATTTCTTTAACTGTCTCAATGTGCATCCCAAGGAGAGGGAAAGGAAGGTGTACCCTCTAAAAGTAGTTCTCCATGTTGAATTAAGTGCAAATCAAGCAAAAAAAAGAAATTAATTTTGGAGCTTTGGGGAGCTGTTGAGCCCTTTCTAACAACTTCTCCATCTAGAGATTGACTGGAGCTCAACAGGTTCTCTTCCGGCCTTCCATTAATTGAGTGTCTGTCTTCTACACTTCTCCTTCATTAAGTTATAGGAAAAGGCACGGCTGCTGAGGCAGTGGGCAAAGCTCCATCCCGCATGGATACACACCACATTCACTCCAACCAGCTGCTGACACAAGCACACTGAGAAGTTGGGCAGGTGAAAAACTTTCCTCCCAGCCTCTGAGATCTGTCTAAGCTTCTTGTAGACACTGCTGCTTTCAGTGGTGATTTGATTCTGCTTTGCACTGGTATAAATAGCCACACAAAGTAAAAAAAATGGTGGAGAAGCCCACTCTGAGCCTGCCATAAGGTCATGGCCATATCCCAGCAGGGGTAAGAAGCAGCCTGGAGCTGGTAAAGCTTTACAAGAAAAAGCAGCTACCAATAATATTTATTGATGCTCCTGAGCTCAAGAAGCAGTTGGAGATGCTCTCAGAGACCATAAGAGTTCAGTTAATTTGTGGCAGAGCTAAGTGGTGCACACACCTGAATCTCAGCCTGATGCAATCTTTTGGAGCTCTCTCAAAAAGCCCAGCCTAGCCCTGTGCTTTGATTCCCAAGCCCAATGACCCTTTGCAGCTGGTCCATGCAGATCATCCTTTACCAGTGTCTAGACAAGCTTCAACTTGTGCTCCTGGACTGCTCCACACCTCCAAAAGCTGCAAATTAACACAGTCTTTGGCAACTCCACCGAGCAGAAGCCACCAGCCCACCCACACTCTCCTATTTCTGTGACACTGGCATAAGGAGCAACTCATCTGACACCCATGAATCTACCTCATGGTAAAACCACGTGAGAGCACTGGAAGAAATTCCCCCAATCTTCAGGATATTTAGGGGCATTTTCCCCTGGGAAAATTGAAGAGAAAAAAAAAAAAAAAGTGATAATAAAAATAATAGAAAACCCTCTCTCTTAAAGAAATAAAAGATGTGGTGATGGGGGTGGGATTTCTCTTCACAGAGGGGCTAATTGGTTTGTATAAGCTCCATCAGCGTCGCTGGAGGAAATCCGTGCTGTAAACTGCTCATTTGGCTCCTTGCTTCCAATTCCTATTCATGTATGCACCGTGTTTGACTGCAAATTGCTGCCATTTCCATAAACTCGTCACCTCTTCCTCTGAGTGTGTTAGCAAAAGAGGGAAATCAAATGCACTGCACTTTCCCTCAATAGTTCTTAGCACATGTTTTGGCTTTAATCGGGAATGAAATGCTTTCTAAGTAGCATCTGATGTTGCTGGCTATCTTCTGGCCCCTCTGCAGTTTTATGGCCTGATGCCTTTAGATAATGGGTAACATTAAATGCTAATAGAAAAGCAGGTTGTTTGAGACAGGGGTTGAAACATGGCTTGAGCACTACCACAGCGTGGAAAATATCTGCTGGTGTGGCTTTCTTTCTGTGCATCTTAATGATGCTGTCACTGAATCTCAACAGAGTAGTAAGCATGTGGTAATGTGGAACAGTGCTCTGGGACAAAAATACTAAAAAAAAGTGAAGAAAGGAAAGGGTTCCATAAGTGTAAAATCACCAGATAGCATCCCATGGGTGTTGCACTCCCACTGTAACCCCTGTAATCAGTTCTAGTGAGGACCCACCATAAGTATTGTGTTCAGAGTTGGGCCCCTCACTACAAGGAGACATTGAGGCCCTGGACCATGTCCAGAGAAGGGCAGTGAAGCTGTGAGGGGTCTGGAGCACAAGTGTGATGGGAGCTGCTGAGGGAGCTGGGGTTGTTCAGTGTGGAGAAGAGGAGGCTCAGGGGAGACCTTACTGCTCTCCACCTCCCCTGAGAGGAGGCTGTAGAGAGGTGGGAGTTGGCATCTTCTCTTAAGTAACAGCGATAGGATGAGAGGTGAGAGCATTAAGTTGTGCCAGGGGAGGTTCAGCTTAGACATTAGGAAAACTTCTTCTCAGAAAGAGTGGTAATGCATTGGCACAGGCTGCCCAATAAGGTGGTGGAGTCACCATTGCTGGAGGTGTTTAAGAAACATGGAGATGAGGTACTGAGGGACATGAGGGCAATATTGGTGGTGGATGGATGGTCACACTAGATGATCTTAGTGTTTTTTTTCCAACTGTAATGTTTCTGTAATTCTATGAAATGGGATCAGGATGGGCTGAAGGAGCTGGAAGGAGGGGCTTCATGTGCCTTCAGGCACCCAGCAAGGCCACGCTCCAAGGTCTGGAAACCACCTACAATTCCTGGGATGGGGATTCCCACTGCAAAGGGCAACAGTGGGCAGGGGCTGTGCCAGCGCACGGACAGCTTTGGCTCCCCTTGGCTGGCTGCAAGGAGGAGAAAGGAACGGAGCTGGGATCCACAGGAATAAATGACTGTTGGGAGAAATGAGCCTTTGAGGGGACGACCAAGGCAGCTTCCACCTCTTTTGGCAGAAAAGCAATTCCCCCGTGGCTGAGCTGTTTAGGGCTAAACCTGCTGCTAATTTGGGAATGAATGCCAGCATGGTAGGACCACACTGTCTAGCTGCTGTATGGCTGGTGGAGCAGAGGAGCATTGCAAAACATCTACAACCAGATCAGGCAAAGCTGCTTTGCCAAAACCTCTTGTTTTAGGCTGACAGCTCACAGTGTTGTTGCAGTCATAACTTCTCCCTCACTGCCCTTACACCAAGGTGAAGCAAAAGATTGAGTCAATGGGCCCTGAAGGTCACCTGAATCTCTTCTGCAGGGGAACTGCTATTAAAGGGAGTTTAATACCCAGCATCAAGTGGCCGTGGGGAAAATGCAGGCCCAGTTAAATTGCTCTTTCTAAAATGAGGGGGGAAATCTGATCCGGACAAATGCAGCCTTAGTGATGAAGGGAGCACAGCACAATGGGGCATCTCCACGATACGCTGGTGGCAGACCACGCTCACACCTGCATGCAGAATGCACTGGCCCTGTATTTCTCCAGCATTATTTCTTTCTTACTTTGTAGCCCTGGTCACTTTCCTGTCCCCATGAACCACAGTTTTTCTGTTTGCCTGGGTGGAAGAGCCAGGCCCCATTGGGTTGCTATTCCTGACTCTGCTGTGATTAAAATACAAATAACCTATTTCTTCATTTATTTTAATTTTGTGCACACTGATACATCAGGGACATAATGTTTAAATATCTAGAAACTTTCAGTTTCCAGCTGTGGCCTCTGTCTTAGTCCAAGCAGAGCAAGGATGACCAAACTTGCACTTCTGTTTATTTGCAAAGAGCTCTCACAGCCAAAGCACCCCCCCCCACATACCCCTTCAATTTTTGCAGGCTTTTTCCTTATTGAGGTGTAAGTAGCTTATTCTTGCATGTCCAATGTAAAGTCCAGATGGTCGCTAGAAAAGGCAGCCCCATCAGACACCCACCAGCTGTCGCCTGTACCCTCCACACCAGCCATCCCCAAAACAGCCTTTTATTGACTGCAACTCTTTCGTTTACACTAACACAACGTCGGGGGGTTTTTTGGCAGAAAAATGAAGTCTTGATCTGAGATTCGGGATTCTCACTGGTTCAGAGAAAATACTAGCCAACTAGTGACTGTAAGTGATGAGGGTATTACGGTTACTTCTTTTTCCTTTCTCTCTTTCTAGTGGATAAGACAGCACCTTTTCACCAGTGAAACTCGTGAAACTTAGACCCTCTTCCCCCAGTTCTCATTTGTGAGTTACTCCTGTAAATCACTCAAGTAGCGGTGGGAAGGAAAACTTAAAAAAATAAGATGCTGTGACTGCAAAAGCAGAAGGACTACCAGGAAGATTCATGAACAAATGTACATTTGCACGTTTTAACATGTACTTGTCTTTTTTTTTGTAGTTGTTTCTACCTCTACCTCAAGTTTTCTGCAGTCACTCTGTAAAGAATGGTCACAAGCTCTGCTATCAGGCTAATAAAGTGCTGCGCAGTCAACAGACCTGTCTCTGTTGACTTTAAGCTTTGGATCATGCAAGAGAGAGTAAAAACAAGCCCCGTATGACAATAACAAAGTTACCAGGGTTAATGTGTTTTTTGATGCTTGAAATCTTTCAGGTTTCATGTAATTTGAAGGAACAAAAAACTTTTAAAACTCCCAGCTGCTCGGCCTTTGATTCACTTTAATCCCCTTAAATTCAAGGCAGAGCCAGATGAGCTATTTAACCCAGGACACATTTGCTCCGTCTGAATTCCCACCTCCAGTCAAGGCTGTGTGCGGTCAAGAGGAGGTTGCTTCAAATGCATGGGGCAATGCAAGTTGCCTTTGGTTTCTAAAACACATCTCACCCCCGTATTTACTGCATCTTTTCCCCCCGAGCAGACAGCTCAGCTCACCCGTCCTGCCCTCCTCTGTGCTACCCTAAGGGGTCACAATGGGGACAGGGCCCAGCTGCAGGCTGCTGGTGGCAGCTTGTTTGGGGTGGCCCAGTATGGCCTTCCCAGGGCTGAAGCAGCAGCTCTATCTCTACGTGATGACCCATCAGTGCCTTCTGCCCTTTATTAAGCCATCAGGGATGAAGCCTCCCTCCTCAGCACCCTGAGCGCCGTTATCTTGTCCTCTCAGTGAAGCCCACAATCCTCCAACCCTTTGTCGAACCCTGCAGTTATCTCCTTCCTGCAAGGCCAAAGAGGGCACCTGCCTGCACTATGATCCCTCCAATACCGCTGTTTGTTTAAACCAAAGGCCAAGCCAGGCTGGAGAGGACTTGACCCTTCCGTGAGCCCAAGGAATCTGCTGGGAGGCTCCAGCCTCCTCTCTCAGGGGCAGGGAACCAGGCACCGGCCCTCCCCGCTATTGCAAGACAGCTTTATCTGAACGTTTCTGATAAGAGAAATGATTAGCTAACTGCCTGGTTAAGTGGTTGGGAGTGAGTTGGTCCCAGCCCAAGGGAGAGATCAGTGTTATCCCAAGAAAATGCAGAGCTGGAAGCCCTGGGGGATATTAATAGAAATTGTGCAAAATCTGCAGCTCCAGACACCCTGCTGCTTTCTCAGAGTAATTAGCTGAGCACTAAGTGCTATTTGCCTCAGAGTCGGAAATAGCAACGACACTACTTTCTCTTGGTGCGTTCATCGAAGCATCAGCATTGCTGACTGGTTTTTGAAGATTAAAATTCTTTGTCTTGAAATGCCCGTGAGTATTAACCACTCTGCTGCTGAGAGATGCCCTTGGTATCACTGCCAAACGTCTAACTCCAGTCTGTTGGGACCTGCCTTCTCCATCCAGGTGCTTCATTCTTTCAGGTGGTGGCAATAAAGCAGCCAAACTGGTTTTAATACTGTGTTTAATTTACTGAAGCCTGTCACGTTGGCTTTGTTTGGACGATAATCACATAAAAATAGCACTCAGCTTTTTCCTCCTCACACCTCCAAAAGTTGTGTTAAGCTGCTTTACTATGAGTGAAGCACAGAGCACGGGTGAGCTTTAAGATGGTGGCTCTAAAGTATAGGTTCCCTTTCCTTGGAGGGAATAGGACCATAATTTGTCCACAATGTCACTAAAAGTAGTAGAGTGCTAAAATACTTGTACTGTATTTTTTGTTTGTTTTTAAGACATTTCTCACCATTTGTTACACCAACATCACAGCTTGCCTCTGCTCTGCTCTGCTGAAGACATCCTTTCCCTGAAGGCAAACCAGCCCAAACCATTTGCAGAAGGAGGACCTGTGGTCCGTATCTTCTTCGCAGTACACACACACAAACGAAACAAACCAACCAACCAACCAAACAAACAAACAAAAAAGGTAATAATACCTGTTTTCACTTGATTTTCAAGAATTAAACACCTTGCTGTGCATTTCCTATTTCAGTTCTAGTTAATTCATCTCTCACTCTTCCCCAGTCTTCAAGATGCTTGGCCAAGAATTCAAGTTTGGATACCCTTCTTGGTAACCCAGTAATCCAGGCAATACAGTAACCCGGGCAGCCTTCTCCTGCTGGAAGCCAAACAACAAGATACCCACTCACAACTCTGCTTTGGAGATCCACCTTGATCTGAGCCCTTGTGGGATGTTCCTCCACCCCTCTGGGACCCATGGTGAGAGTGGGTCCTTTTGGGAGGCTCAAGCCACAGGGAAGCTGTGATCTCCACCTTAGGGTCCGGCAAAGCCCAGAGGGGATGTGGATGGAGAAACTTTGGAAATTCTGCAGGAAAGTCACCAAATGAAGGCCATCTCCATGCCAAGTTCTTCTCTGTGCTCATATTCTCTGATGTCTGCTAAGCGCACGGATTGCAGCTTGCAGATCTCTTAACAACATTTAGGTTCCTCACTCCTACTGGGTTCAAATGGGCACCTAAACAGCAGGTGGGCTCTTTCTCCTGCTGTCCTAAGAAAGGCTTTAGCCAAGGCAGGTCATATATACTCTTATGCCCCTTTTGATGATCCTAAGCAGGCCCTGTCATCTTGCTGTCACCGCTAGCAATTATTTTGCACCAATAATGCAGCCTCTTGGCTATTTACTCATTTTTAATTTCATTACTCAGGTAGTGACCACCTCTTCTATATGCCTGGCTGAGCTTTATAGCAGCACACTAATATGCCCACAGCACTGAATCTCCTGTAGCCGCCCTCAGTGATTTACATTAGCTGATTTAGCAGCACTTCTTTTCCCAGAAAGAAAGAAATGAAAAAAAAAGGTGATCTGATTTGCTTGCAAATAACTTATCCTGACAGCACAGCTATCAGTCTCTTGCCCCCCTCCCTAATGGGGGGGATAGAGAGAGACTTAGATAGAGAATCTGCCTCTGTTTCACCCACACCTCCGCGGAGGTCAAGCCTGAAGTAATTGAGAATTTGTGTAACACAGTGGCTTCCCCTCCTCTAATTACTCCTTTTTCTTCCCCTCCTCTAATTACCAGAGCCGGCTTCTCTCCTGTAGACATGTCAGAGCCACCAGCTAGCCAAAAAGGCAAGCAGTGTTTGATTGATGTCATTTTTCTTAGATTTGTGGACCTCTGGGAGAGGGTTGGTTGAGCTTATTCCAAGGTAGGTAAACACGGAGCTGAAAAACTCCTTCTCTCTGGTCACAGGCTTGTAATTACCACTCTTCTGCTCCTGTAAGGGTCAGAAATGGAGCACAACCGCAGTACCCGAGAACTGAGCTGGAGGGAGGTGAGCAAAGGGTGAAGTTGTAGCTGTAAGCTTTCAGGCTCCAAACAAACCAAGGACTTTCTCAACCTTCGATCAATGATTTGCTGCTGTCTCTCTCCACGTCTCATCCTTAAGCAGCTACCTAAGGGCAGGGGTGCTAACCCAGCCTCCATCTCCTTCCTTGCACCCTACCTGAATTATAGGTGCAATGTTTCTGCAACAGCGTAGGAATCAAGCTGTAAATTCTGCTTTGGGTATGAGGCTCTTTGCTTTCCCTTCTTGCCTACATATTTTGGAGCCAAAACCCACAAGAGAAAGAAAAAAAAAAAAACACCACCACCAAAACCTCCTTCCACCTGGAATAAGGTTCACAAAAGAGGCTCATTAAACTTTGATGATTACCCAGTCAAATGGAGCTCTGTTGGACAAAGAGATAGTTACTGCTGAGGACAAGCCAGTTTTTCAAGACTCAGCTCAAAGGGGTTGTTGGCTAAATGTGGGAAAGCTTGGCAAGGAATTCAGCTCCATGGAAGAGCCTGATCAGAGAGCCAACCTGACAAAGGGTTCTGGCACTCAGAGAAACCAAGGTCTCTCCAGCCACTTGAAAGGAAACTTGTGTAGAAGAAAGAACAAAGAGGTAGGATTTTTGTAACACAGACGTCCTTTAAATGGAAGAACCCGTGCAGGGGAAAAAAAAAAAAAGCTTCCTTAGAAGAGAAGTAAAGGGGGAAGTAAATGGTTTAAAAGAAAAACCCTGCATAGGAGGAAAAAGACATAGGGCATTTTGGGGGTACGTGAAAAAGTCTGTATAAGGTAAGAACAACTGGGAAGTAGCTGAAGGCATTGTATTGCTTTTACTGTGTCTTTTCCTTGTGCTGCAGTGAAGAGTGACTGCTTTGAGCTCTTGCAAACGATGTACACTTGCATAAACCTGCATCTATATCACCATGGGAGAATGGAACTTGGGATTTAGGCTGATGCCTCTGCATCAGAGTTCCACCTGTGGGGCAGGGAGGCAGCAAGCAGATCCCCAAAGGGGTCTGGTGAGAATTTGGCAGCAGGATTGAGAATGAGCAGCAAAGCCTCTGGCCGCCCTGTGAGCTGAAAACTCCTCTGCCACAGTCATGGCTTTGTATGCCAACACCTATCAGCATCAGGAGCTGGACATTTTGTTTTAAAATCAATGTCTTCTAAAGGTTGGGTTTCCAGCAAAGGAATTTTGAAATTCTTTCTCTACAGAAACTCACTTTAATTAGGAAAAACTTGTTACTGAAGAACAGCTACTGAATGCCTCAAACTCAAATATGTGTGCATAAATATACACACACATGGGGATGTGTTTGCATTTTGTACAGTTGTGTTTACACATGTTTACACATAGATGATATGTTTGTCCATAACAAGTTGGCACATCCCAAGGTGATATGGGGGAATTCTTCCATGGAAAATGTAGGCAAAGTTGAAACTCTCCTCAGTGACCACCATTTCCCCCATGACACCCATGAGTTCTTACCCAGAGCCAGGGGTGGTGGCTCCAGCCCAGCGTAGCCATGTGACAGGGAAGCCCAGGGCTGCACCATCCCCAGCACTGCAGGAACCTCATGCTCTGCCATACATCTGCAGGGCTGGATGGCCATCCTGTGCTGTTCCCTATATGTCCTGTGCTTAATATTGTTTGGGATTGAGAAACACAGGAGTAAAAACTTTACCTTGAATAACTGACCCTCACAGAGCCCAAACTGACCCTCATAGAGCCCAAATACAATTGCTAAGGGGTGAGTGTTAAATCCCTACCCTACACTTGATGAAAGGTAGATGTCCTACTGCTTTGCTCTTTTGCAGTAACGAGAGTGGCAGCAAGCTGTGAACAAAGCAGCTGTGGGGAGAAAGGAATATGGAGATCATTACTTGTGCCTTGGCTGCTTGCAGAGTCATCCTCCAACGAGCAGTGGTTTGTGTTAGCAGCCCCAGCCTGCAGAACGTGATCAGATACAGCCCATATGAACACCACATCTCTGTTACAATGCAGTGCTGGCTCCGGGCCACCTTGAGGTATTTGCTATGCAGACCAGCTCTGGAAGCTTGCAAGTACCCTATCACTTCTCCATTGGGTGAGCAGGGACCCATAAGGCAGAGTCCCAATGCCCCGAGCCTGACCCCAAACCTGGAAAAGAGGCGACACAATGGGTGTTATGAAAGGATGGGTGAGGAGAAGGATCTTGATCATTTTAGGGCATGTCCTTGGGAGCGAGTGCTGAGCAATGCTATCTTCACACAATTTAAGGCAGTGGGACACAAAGTTTTGCTTCAGCTTATCAAAGTATAAGCGTCACCCAGGGCATATGTATCAGGGTTCAGCTCCCTGTGCTGTGGACTCAGCCCTTATTCCCTGCTCTTATTTCTACAGCCCTCCCAAGAGTCGCTCCATGAATCACAGCTATGGGAAAGAACACAAAAGAGGTGGATTTGGGCAGGAGGGGGTAAATGGATATCGGCAGAGCGCTGGGAAGGTCAGCTGGAGGAAGGAGAGGTCAGGACAGAGAGAGCGTGGATCAGATAACGGGTCAGACTTGGTGAAATAAAGGACAGGAAATTCATATTTGTTACAGGAGAAAAGGAGGAAACGAGGGAAGGGGGATGAAACGGGCAAGGATACGGTTAAGTTGCCAGCCTGAGGAGCTGTGAAGTGGAAGGAGGGAATTTTATTATATATATACTTTTTTCCTCCCAAATACACAGATGGGCTGGAGTGCAGCGTTCCACCAAGCGAATGCCGTTTCAGGAAATGGTGCTTCAGCAGAAAAAAAAAGGGAAAAGAAAAAAAAAAGTTGTTGTTTTTCTTAGTAGAAACATTTCGCATCTCTTTGAAGCTTCTCTCCGATTAACAAATGATCTGAGCAATTCATGAAAAGCACTTAACAGATCGCTGTGGTCAGGCAAAGCGCATGCTTGGCCTGCAACTGCTATTTCATTAAAAGACTGATTCCTCCCACCCCCCCTCCTAACTGGAAAATATTCGTTTTTGGTTACCCCACAGCAAATACATTTATTTTTTCCGGTCTGGCTGCCCCTCACCCCTATCAGTTATTGGTGCAGTTCTGCTTTTTAGCAAATTTACACAGCTGACAGCCGAGTATGCGTACCGCAGATGGGCACAAGAAGGAAGTCCCATTAAGCAAGAAAGGTGATCGCTGGAGTCTGACCGAGCTACTGCCTGCCAATATTAGCAGAGCAACAAGCAGCTCTGCTACACACTGCTGGCCTGGGGATGCGTGGCTGCGTGCTGCTTTGCATCCTCGACAGCAACCTTTTAACTTGCTGTGCAGACGGTTGGGTTTGCAAGAAAACAGCATTCTGAGCTCTTTTCTGTGTCTTGCACCAACACAGCTCACGTCTGTAGGGGTCCATGGTGCAGTGGTTTTGAACACATCCAAAGCAGCATAGCCAGCAGGGTGAGGGAGAAGATCCTACCCATCTACTTTGTGCTGTGAGTGCTTACCCAGAGCGCTGCATCCAGACATGGAGTCCTCAGTACTGGAGAGATATAGAGCTGTTGGAGAGCATCCAGAGGAGGGTCACAGAAATGGTCCAAGGGATGAGACACCTCCCTACAAGTACAGGCTGATTGCTGGGCTGTGCAGCCTGGAGAAGGGAAGGCTCCGGGGAGACCTGAGAGTGGCCTTCAGTATATACAGAAAGGGGCTGTAAGAATGAAAGGGACAGACTCTTTAGCAGGGTCTGTTGTGATAGGACAAAGGGAAAAGGTTTCAAACTAAAAGAGGGGAGATTTAGTCTGGATATAAGGAAGAAGTTTTTTACAGTAAGGGTGCTGAGGCACTGGCACAGGTTGCTCAGAGAGGGGGTGGATGCCCTGTGCCTGAAGACATTAAAAGCCAAGCAGGATGGGGCTCTGAGCACCCGAGGGAGCTGTAGGTGTCCTTTGAGGGTCCTTTCCAACTCAAATGATCCTGTGATTCTAAGATTCTGTGACTCTACTTGCACCTGGCTGGGTGTATGACAGCTCAAGCAGCATTTAGTGTTTGAGCAGAGCATTGCCTTTTGCTTCCACATGAGCTGCCTGACTCCCAGCTGAACCAGGAAAAACAAACAGCACGCAGCAGAGGCATTGCTCCACACAAGAGAACACAAGGATTGGCTAGGAGGGCTTTCATTTGCATCTCTGGTTACAGACACACATATTTGTCAGGCTGGCATAAACATCTTTATTTTAGCGCAATAGAGTGGGAAGAGGGTTTTCATTATATCTTATCCACTGCTACTCTGAAATGCAGAGTCACTGCAGAGCAGTGCTGCGAGCAGCCTGTTTACATTAGGATTTGCTTAGGAGTGGATTTTGCACTGCCGAGCTTCCCTTGCCTTTTGTACTACTCATCTGCATTATGCTCACTCACAGAACCAGTTCACATCCTCTTCCTAAAGCTTTTACAGAAGATCACGTGACTTTTACCCAACTCCTTGGCTCCTTGGGCCGCTTAGGTGTTGGCACACTGCGCCCGTGCAGCTGCAGTGTCCTTACTGCAGAAATCATAGAATCATAGAATGGCTTGGGTTGGAAGATGCATTAAAGATTAACTATTTCCAGTGTCCTTGATGTGGGCGGGGTTTCCACCCATGAGATCAGGCTGCCCATCCTTCCTGTGCCAGGGGCCCAGGCCCAGACTCAACTTGGGGCCCCAGGAGGGCAGAGCAGAGGGGACAGCCCTCCCCACTGCCGCCCCTCTGTTGATGCAGCCCAGGATGCTGTTGGCCTCCCAGGCTGCAGGCTCACACTGCTGGCTCGTGTGCAGCTTTGTGTCCATCAGGACCCCAAGTCCTTCTCCGCAGGGCTGCTCTCAGTGAGTTCTTCTCCCAGTCTGCACTCACAGCTGGGATTGCTCTGACCCAAGTGCAGCACATTGCCCTTGGCCTGTTGAATCTCATTAGGTTTGTGTGAGCCCACTTTTCGAGCCTGTGCAGGTCCCCCTGAATAACATCCCTTCCTTCTGTTGTGTCAACTGCATTGCTCAGCTTGGTATGATCAGCAGATTTGCTGAGGGTGAACTCAATCCCATCATCTATGTCATTGATGAAGATGTTTAAGAGTACTGGTCCCAAGATGGTCCCCTGAGGGACACCGCTTTTGATTTTTCCCTGGTTGGACCCACGTGTGCTGGCAGATGAGCTTGAGGTGTGATTTGCATGGTGCAGGCAGTGCTCAGGGTGTGTGCAGACCCAGGAGTGTGTGCTGCCATTGGGAGCTGAAGGAGAAGTTACAGGACACAATTTCCCTGGCGTTATCTGTCCAACTGTGCTTGTGTTTGTGCATACATGCGTGTGCCGCTGCAGTGCACACGCATAGCATCCTCCAGCTATCCACAGGAGTCCTTAGTTACACACAAACAAGCACAGGGGATCTCAGAGGAATGAAAACCCCAAGCACCTGAGCCCTCAGCGCCGCTCCTCCAGGCAGCCTGTACTTGGCACTTATTTCACTACAGAGATGAAAACAGCCTCAAGCCCCCACTCAACATAATTTTTCCTGCCAACACCTCCTGGCATACGGGTATTTGAAACTCTTCTTTGCAACCTAGAGGTAAAGCAGATGCAAGGAGCTGGGTAATTAGCTTTTTTTGCCTGCTTTTTTTTGTTGTGTACCTCGGGTTACAGATGCCAGTGCTGGTGTAAGCAAGATAGGGGATGTTACATGTCACGGAATCATAGAAATAGAATTCCTTGAGCTGGAAGGGATCTTTAAAGGTTATCTAGTCCAACACCCACAATGAATAGGGACACCCACAGCTCAAGCAGGTGCTCAGGGCCCCATCCAGCCTAACTGTGAATATCTGCAGGGATGGGGCATCCACCACCTCTCTGGGCAAAGTCTGTTCTTAGCCTGCTGCTAAATGTGCACCTCATGTTAGCAAAGGAACAAAATCTTTGTGCTAGGGTAGTTCAGTTCATTCTTGGAACTGCTACAGTCTGTCTTTTCCAGAGAACTCCTGCAGTGACAAAGGCTGCTTCTTTCCTGGAGGAGCAGCATTGTGCTGTGTCTCCCATTGAGACACACAGGAGGTCTTGGAGTGAGATTGTTATCCTGACACAAAACACCCTGTCAGCAGTGGTGTCCTTGGGGTGCCTGGTAAACATCCCCTGCTGCAAACACAGCCTGCAGAGAGCAGCTGGATTCTCATGTCAGAACCCAGGTGGGAATTGGTGATGAGGGTTTGGATGTGTTGGCCCGCCCAGACCAGACCTTCTGCTTGGGGGAAGCAGCTTCTGAAATGTAGGTGACTTCATTGTCTCCCACGTTGTAGGGTCAGCAGCTCCTCCACCGTGGGGTCCACGGTTTCTCCCTTCTGCCTGGATTAATACCCATCCTTTCTCACTCCAAACCGAGAGGACATTGTAGGTGCTTAGCACCACCAGGTCCAAACTGTATTGCTTCACCATTCCCCATCCCACAGACCTGCAAAAGCAAAATTTTCCTTTTATTAAGAAAAAAAAAAAAAAAAAAGAAGAAGAAGAAAGAAAGAAAAAAAAAGAAAAAAGAGGGGGAGAGGTGGTTGTTTCTAGCCTTTCTGGTTGCAAACCAAGGTAAACTCTCGCCTTTGAGTCTGCAGCCAGGCAGACTGCAACAATAACACCCGCAGAAAAGGGTGTGCTCCCATTCATCTCAATGGGTGTTAACTTGGAAGGGTAATTATGACCCCCGATGCCAAGAGCTCTAACCGTTTCGCTGCTCAGTATCCCAGCCCATAAATAAAGCCTCTGGCCGGCTGTGCACAAACCTGGGTGGGAGGGAAGCCGTGTAGCAATGAGGCGTTGACTTATGGATGTGCCAGGAGTCTGAAATGCCTTGGCTCCTGCTGAGGCTCCCAGCCTCTCTGCAAGCCCTCTCCCATAGGCACCAGGGGTGACACGAGCCCTGAAGAATTTATTGGGTTTTCTGCAAAAACAGGTCCAGCAGCGATCCGCGCTGCTCAGCTGAACAGAATAGGGAATGTCTGGCAGATGTCTTGTGCTGGGTTTCCCTGGGAAACTCAGCTGGCGTTAAGATAAACAAGGTCCCAGGGAGCAGGGGAGGGAGGGGGGTGGAGGTGGATGTGGGAGCTCATCCCTTCCTCCCAACTGCACGCCTGTGCCTGGAGCCCCCGGCCGAGGCTGGCTCCTCACCGTCCCCGGAGCCGTACAAAGGGCTCGGGCTTTAGTAATCTAATTAGCGGAGACAGACAAATAGCAGGAGGAAAGGAAACGTGTAAAGAAAGGGAGCGGTTCAGGCAGTCACACAGCCTCTCCTCCATCCCTTCTGCAGCTGTGTGAAAAAATGCCTTCAAGAGTCAAAAATGAGAGCGGGCATGAAGCCTTCTTCGGGGCAGTGATATACAGCAATGTTCCAGTTTGTTCACTCTGGAAACTACTGATAACAACTTAAACCCAGGCTCTCTTACTTATTTCTGCAATTAAACCATGAGTAAAGATGAGCTGCCATGTCACTAGCATCTCATGCCCCATCACGTGAGAGTGGGCTGTCTCTCCTCCTGGCACCAGCAAAGATTTAAGGAATTGGCATCATCACTTTGTGCTGCAAAGAGAAAAAATGGCACAAGTCCTTGGTGGGGTTGGTACCAGAAATCATCCGTGTTCCTTCAGCTGCTTTTTTTTTCTGTTACATTTGATGTTTCTTAGGGTATACGTTGGTGGGGCCCCGCTGTGACTAGTGTAAATAATTCTTTGTGCTCATCTACTGAGAGTAAAAGGAAGGAAATTAATGGCAACAATAAAATAAAGCCCGAGCCTCCCACTTGCAGTTGGTGCTGGCGCTGCCCGGTTAACCCTTGTTTGATTTTGGTTTCCTGTAAGCTGAGGAAGGTGGTTTCCTCTCAGTTTCTGCTGTGCTATTTTAGCTTTCCCCTCTGATATTTATTTCCTCTCTTTTCACAGCAAGGAAGATGCAAAAAGTAGCTGCTGTCCACTCGGATTTTAACTCCGCTTTTACAATTAGTAATTTTTCCTAGGTTGTGAGGGTGGCAGAAAACCCAATTAACCACTGCTGCGGTTGAGTTGTAGAGGTCTACAAAGGCATTTTTAGATGTCAGCTAGGATTCGGTGGGACCAGTGTCAGTGATTTTATCATACGTCTGTCCCACACACATTAAATACGAAGGTAAGCACTGTGTATTAAAAAGGCCTGGTTGATTTGGTTGGAAATGAGGTTTTTTTTATGCAGGTGCAAGTTTGTTCCATAGCTTATTAACATGGTTCAATAACAAGCTACCACATCTACATGCTGCCAGCCAAAGCTATGGAGGCCTTGATGCCCCTTGAAAGATGTCGGTCCCCTTCCCACCAACGGCCAGGGCTGCAGAGCGTGCCAATTTGGTGCACCTGCTGGGGGTGTTTAAGCTAAGAAATGCATAAATAGCATCACCCACCTTTTAAAGAAGAGGAAACGGAAGGCCAGAAGTTAAGCTGTTTGTTCTAAAAGTCACACCAGAAATGCTCTGGAGGCCTTTGTGCATGTAAATTTTGCACCAAAATAAACACATTTGCTTTTCTCACCATTTGCCCTGTCAGTGAAAGTGTTGCACATTCATCTGAAATACAAAGTTTCGTTCTGTTGGTGGAAGTTAATTATTGATGAAACTTTGTCATTTTTCCTTCAAAATTAATGTCCATGCACAGTTCTGGGCTTACCCTGTTGAGCGCTATTTGAAGTGAAGATGGGTATAGCCCATCCTTCAGAAACAGGAGCTAAATTGTTCATGGATTGTCCTTCTAAAATCCTCTACAGATAATTAAGGCCAGGCTTCCAAAGGTAATTAACATCCCTTAGGCTGTTAATAAGGGTTTTCTGAGGGCGTGGAATGTGGGGGAGTACCTGGATTCAAACACATGCATGAGCACCAGGAAGGGCTCGGTGTTAATTTGGTGACAAATTTCTCATTTTCTTTCTTGACCCTAATGGCTGCTGTGAAAATATTGCCCAAGGAGATGTTAACCCCATCCCATTCGTTTTGGACTGATTTCACATGGTTCCTTCTGGCCGTGAGTGACACAAGAGGGTCAGGTGTGCACTTTGTTTTCTTGACAACATGGGTTATCAGCCCAAAGGTGGCTTTCGTCAGGAGCTTTCCTCCATGAACACTCAGCTCTTGGAGCAGAGTGGAGGCTGGTCATCACCAAACAGCTGGGAAATAATGTTTGATATTCTGTTCTGCATTTGTCTTTTCCTGGAGCTGCAGCCCCCATGTTCTTTTGTAGCACTTTCGAATGGAGCTCTATGAAGAAAGGCATCTCCAGCAGTGGAGTAGACATTAAAAGCATAGAATCACAGAATCGTTGAGGTTGGAAAAGACCTCTACGATCCTCAAGTCCAACCATCCACCTAACACCAACATTGCCTACTAACCATGTTGCACAGTACCACATCTCCACATTTATTGAACACCTCCAGGGATGGTGACTCCATCACCTCCCTGGACAGCCTTTTCCAGTGCACAACCACTTTTTTTTGGAGAATTTTTTCCTAATATCTAATCTGAATATCCAATATTACTGGAAGCAGCAGAGGACACCTCTCAATACAGAGCTAGTTCCCAAAGCAGGAAGGTGGTAAAGGTTGAGTTAGCTGCCCAGATTGCTTTGAAAAACTAGGAGAACAAGTGGTCCAACAGCTTTACATGCTGGTAGCAAAATTACTCCATTGAGATGCATTTATTCTTCTTTTGTGCCAGGAGAGAGAACCGCATGCTGCCCCTCTCTGCCTGCGCATCCTTTTGGTGGTAAAACCTGTATCAGTGCCAAGCAGCTGCAACTTTATTTGAGCTTTTATCTGTTGTTTTGTTATTTAACAAGCCCAAGAAGTGGGTACAAACCATGAAGAACTGCACAGTCTTCAAGAGCAAGTCAGGAGATGTACAGGAGATCTGAGGTTCAGCTCCCAAGCTTGGCGGCATCATCACAGTTTGACCATCTTACAGCAAAGTGGGCAACTGGAAGCTGGGTTACACGCAGCTCATGACACTCCTTTTCCCAATAAAGTGATTTGTAGGACCCTGCAATGGGGTCCCCTGATGATAAGTTGTTGGAGAAGAAAAAAAAAAAAAAAAAGATGTACAGGAAAATAAGAGAAAGGCAGTACAAAAACAAAGCTGAGATGGATGAACTGAAACACGCAACTGAAACTGCTACGTTGTCTGCTTTCGACAGCTCTTCCTCATTTCCCCCCTCACAAAGAGGCCCAGGAGGGCAGGTGACAGGGTGAGAAACCACCGGCTCTGGTTCTGGTTGTCCCTTCCTGCCCTTGCCCCATCCTCAGTTTTTCAGCCTTCTGCATGAGGGATGGGACCCCCTCCAGGAGAATCAGTGGGAATTTTCTGAACACCTGGCTAGATTCTTGTGCCCAGTGAGACAGACAGGAGTTTTGTCCCAAGTGTCAGGGGAAGAGGTCTTCAGTAGCCATGTCCAAGCCTGGAAGATCAAAGAGCTTACTGCTATCAGCCTAGATCCACAAATTGGATGCACAGTGTAAATCAGCTGGGAGGAGGGGGTTGGGGGGAGGATGGGGGCGGGAAGCCATTTCAGCAGGGAGGAGATGTTTTTAAGCGTTTAAGTGGTTCTATGTTGATCACACAAAAAGAAAATATTGCCATGATGCAGGAAACCCCAAGGACAGCTATTGGTTGTAATGAGATCTAAACAAGACCAGAGGTGCGTTGTACTCAACTGTGAGTGTACACAAACAAAAGGATGCTCCCGATAAGTCTACAAAGAGCCATCAGAGATGAGAATTGTTTCTGTAATCCTGATTTTACAGGTGACAAATTAAATGGGCAGGCAAAGTAAGGGTTTTTATTTTTGGGTAGAAAAATGGCTGGGGAATGAACTTCTGGTGCGAATTTAAGATATCGTGCCACTTGTAGAGCTGGATGCTGTGTTCAGAGCAAATGATGGATGTGGTCCTTTGCTTCAAGCCCTGATTGCCTGAGAGCTTGGGTGGGGGGCCAGCCTGAAGTCCCTTCCACTCCACAGAGGCCTTTGTGCATGCATAAAAGCTCTTCTCGGGATGGTCCAAATTCCATTGTACCAGGCACTGGACAGAGATTTATCACAGGAAAATAGGACATCTTCAGCTGAGGCACTCTCCCCAGGCAACTTTTGCAGCCAGCATAAACTAAAGTTCATCTGACCACATCTGATGTTTCATTTAGGGTGAGATGAGGACCCTATAAAATAAGTTCAGGGTAGCTGGCTCAGGTGAGGATTCCTAATGTAGAGATGAGTGCATCCTTGATATGAAGTAAATGCATGTACTCTGGTGATGGAGGATAGCTTTGCCAGACTCTTTCCTCATGTCACGTCCTAAGTGACTTGCCCCGGGTCACATAGAAGGGCTGTGGCAGAATTGACAGATGGAGTAGCTCTCCAAAGTTGCAGATTTAATGCCCAGAAAACGTGCATTCCCTTCAAACACAAAGGGAGAGTTGGCTGGAATTTAGAATTTTTGTCCTCTGGGAAATGTCCACATTTGCTTCCTATTTATCATTCTGAATCTGAACAAAACCATAAAATTTTAAAATGCTTGATGGAACAAGAACGCAAAAGGCATTTCATCCGACACCACAGAAACATTTCACTTTGATAACGTCAAAACCAAGCATAACAAAGGCACGCGCAACTCAAATCCCAACACAATAAAATATAGCGCAGATTGAAAACGTTTCAATTAATATTGCATTACAGTACAGAACAAATCAAAACAAGTTGAAATAACGCCTTTCTGTGTCATCGAAACATATTAACAGTGCTAAAGTGAAGCGGAGGAAAAGCAATTTGTTTAATTGCTACAATGGAAAAATCTAATGAAAATTGATATATTGCTCTGAATTAATTTTAAGATGGAGAATCATTTTTTTTCTCAGAAAAGCTGAACCCCCCTCTGAGATGTGTATTTTGTGTTTTGCTGCAAAATAAAGTCACATTCAATAATCAGCAATATTTAGAAGCCAACAGATATTTACAGTTGCTTACAGACGATAGAAACAGTTCCCCAGACCTTTTTTTTTAATGCACATCACAGCTCTTCTCTTATTACATGCAGGTGCTTTATGGCTGCTGGATTAATTTCAGAGTGAGTTCTTTTGGTGGCACTGATGACAACATCCAGTAGAGACAAAAAGATGGGAAACTCCATCTACCCACTGTGAGATGTTACATGTGCCTTTTTCCCCTCATCAGAGTTGAGTCAGCATCCTTCCTTGTATCACGTTAGCAAAGGAGCTAACTAGTTATTACCTCTGGCCTGGCCAGAGTCATCCTTTTGTTATTTACCATTGGTGACTACTTGTCATCATTACTCATGTTCCAAATGATAGTCATGCAGAGACTCACGAGCTGGATGTGTCCCCTCCTTGACAAGAGTCATGTCTTACCTCACCGCTGCTGACTATGACATCTCATGCTGTTTTCAGGATATTTCAGACTCAAAAGTAACTCAGTTTGGAGAGAAGAGGGGAAATGTGCCATTTATGATGGTGTCCCAACACGACAGAAGTTCATTCCCCAATCACTTCCCTACCCAAAAAGAAAAGCCCTGACTCTGGATTTTACCTAGAGCTCTCCACCTCACCATCACAGCACTCTCCCTTACCCCGTAGCACTCCTGCCACCATAGTCCCTCCTCCCCATCCCCCTCGTGCTGCACACTGACACAGAGGAACCTGAAAATTCGCTGTGATGTTTGAATCCCAGCCAAAACTGAAAGTGAGACCCCGCGACTGGTCCGAAAGCCTAAAAAACATATGGCATTAATTCTGCTTTCCCACAGTTCCTAAAACTGCAATTAAAAGCAGTCCCCACCAAACAGAGCCCCATAACTCAGCTCCGTGATTTATTGGAATAACGAAGCTTTAGGGGAAAGTTGGCGAGGACCAGGAATTCCATGTCCAGGAGCCAGGCTCTCTGCACATGGCCTGTGCACAGCTGAGTTTATTTTATTTGAATGCCACTGGTGGAAGAGCAGGATCAGAGAGGGACATTCCTTTGGGAAAGTTTATCTTTGGCACCCATTTGGCTTCCAACAATAAACTAGACCCTGTATGCGTGGGCTGCAGGTTGACGGTGGGACTAGGTGATCTTAGTGGTCTTTTCCAACCTTAATTCTATGAGTCTATGATCATATTTACGTTCTCAAACCAAAGCTTTTCAGCTTTTTAGCTGTGAGCAAACACAACAGTCGAACTCCAAAACTCAGATCTAGGTGTTATGTGTTGTATGATAGCCAGGGAGAGGAGGTGGGTAGGGGAAAGTCATCCTAACTAAAGATCATAGAATCATTAAGGTTGGAAAAGACCACCAAGATCATCTAGTCCAACCATCAACCCATCACCACAATGCCCACTAGATGAGGTTTCTGCCTGTCTATCATTTTGCTAATGCCTCTACAGTGATCTTTTCTGATGGTTCAATGCGGTAGCAAAGTCTAGACAGGATCAAACTAATTTCTGGGAGACATTTTATAATCCCTGTGAACTGACACTTGCACATCATTCTTACTCATATCATAAGGGTGAGCTTTAGCCAAACTGAGTCTCAGAGTCATTCCAAGTTAAACACACTTCCTTTCTTTAAAGGAGAATACAGATCAAACACATCAAACCTCTATCTCCTTTGCAAAATAGCCTTTGCCCCTTGTCCAGCTCTGTTTTCCACCTCCATTCTTGCTGATACAGCAGTTTTCAGGAGCACTGGTCTATCTGGCATTGGCCATAATGCTTGTTGTGATGGCTTTGCTCATCTACATCACCGAAGGGGTAATCCAAGATGCTCCCCACCCAACCTCTTTTGGCAAGCTGGAATACCTCATCCTGCAACCCGTTTCCACACACCTGTTAACATTTATAAAACAGACTTTCAGGCTCAGGAGATTATATTCACCTCACACTGAGCCTGAAGCTGCAAAGCCTTGTGTCACTGTGTTGTACAGGTCTTGTGCTGGAAATTAGCAGAGTGGGGTACGAGACCATTTGCTGAACACCTGCCTTGATAGAGATCTCCAAACATCACTGTTGATGGGAAATTGTTACCGTGCAACTTTATACTGGAGCAGGTGCAGCGGAAAGCTGTCTGTAGTCTTTGGTGACAGGAGACTCAAAATGTTTGGCTTGCTTTGCCTAGCAAAACAAAAGTGAGACAGAAGTGGAAATAAGAAGCCTTTTTCTAATTGTCTAAAAAACGAAGTTTGGGCCGGTTCTTGAAGAGAGTTAAAGGAAAGGATAGCTCATGGGACAGGAATGAAAGAGGGTTAGATGGTGAAGTTTGATAAGGGTCAGTGAGGATGACATTCACCCACCTAACTTCAGACGTTCTCAGCTGAGTTAGTCCCTCAAGGTCTCCTTCGTAGTCAGTGGGCAGAAACAGATGTGTGAACGACACAATTTGTCTTAGCTGCTGCAGATGTCTTCTTTAGGCCAAGATGAATCACACTCTGCAGCACATTGACTGTATTGATTAGATGTCCACTAACAGCAACCTGAACATAAGGTACCGAACTTACTGCTCCTGCTGTCTAAATGGATGCTCAGTGATGCAGGTAGCCTTTAGACCTTCCTCCTCAACCATCTGCTCCATTCCACTCTGGCAGCCCAATTCCTTATGCAGAAGTCCAGACAAAGTCCAACTTCAGATCCTGTCCATAATAATAAGCTCATGTGATACAGTGATAAAGTTGAACAACCAAATATAGGAGCAAGCAGGAATGTTGGCAATTGTAATGATATTGCAGTATCTCAGATGCCTGGTCAGCATGCCTTGCTTACAACCGCTGGATAAAATAAGTCATTGGATGTGGGGCAGGGAAGGAAGGCAGGTTGGCAAGAGCTGTAGGGCTGTTAAACTTCCCTCATGGTCTACATACCAAAATGTAGGAATTTCCTTTAACTTAGCTTAGGCTAGTGAAAGATCCTATGACAGTGTTCATCTTTTCATCCTAGTTTAGAATCTAACAACTGTCAGAAAGCAACTGCATCTGGTACCACGTGGAGGAGACGTAGCAGATGCTTGGTGGGCACTGAGGAGGTGGCATTTGCTGCAACTGTAAGAGATAGGCTGGGATGACTCTAGGATCTAGATCACTTCTGTATGATGATATAACTACAACTGATGAAAGGATGAAGAAGAATAAAGATGCACTATTTGCAGTTGGATCGGCTTTCAGGATGACTCATTGGACATTATGTACCTTAGCAAAGACAAAGGCAAGCCAAAATGCCGGGGATGTTTGTTCATCCATTGCAGGTCAGCAGTTACATGGATGCTCACAATGTCTTGGTGGCAGTCTGCAGGGCATGAGTTTATAGTGGGGCGTTGTAGGAGAGCTCTTAATGCCCAAGGAGTGGGCCTGATAGTGGTAGGAACCACAGTCTTACTACTTGTGTAGGGAACATTGGAGAGGAATAACTGAAGAATCACACTCATTTGTGCTGCCTGGACTTTTTTTTTCTGGAAAGGGTACAGAATAAAATGAGCTGAGAACTGCTGAATCCTCCTCACAGTATGACTCTGAACAAGCTCAAGTCTTTCATTTATCTAATGCAGATGTCCCTTAAAGTGCAGACACTAGCAGAATCTATCCTGTTGACAGCTGGTGCCCTATCTTCAGTCCCTTCCATGAAAGCTTCAGAAGTAACCAGTGTCCTGCCAGGCATCCCAGGGCTATAAGCAGCCAAGCAGCAATCTGGAGCAGCACATCTCCCATAGAACAGCACTCTTCTCTTGGACAGACAGAACCAGAATGAAACACAGAGTCTGGAGAGAGAGAAATGGAAACGGAAAGCAAGATGCAAACAGATGGTGACAATAAACACATGGAGGGCTCTGTTCTTTGGAACCTTTCAAATAGGTTTCAATATTTTGAGACACTGACAAAGTCAGTAGCTTGTGTAGAACACTAACGCAAAAATCCCTTAACTGTTCTTAGTCGCCTTCACAGACCTTTCTGAAATAGCCTTTTGCACCTACCATTACTCACAGATCACAGATAGATGGAAAACCAGTGGTTCAGCAATAGGAGTGCAAAGGAAAAGACAGCGACGCTCTCTTCTGACTTTAACTCTGTACTATAATGGAATAGTGCTTGTTTTGCTCGCCAGCAGCATATACAAATAATCAGAAAAACATGGCAACAGGATGACAAAACAATGGTAAAATATTTTCCAGAATGACCTCAAAGTCATAAATCCATTCTTGAACTGTCAGCGGCAATCCAGCTAGCAGCCAAATCTTCCCACCATCCAGTATATTTTATTAACCGTTATTACTGTGCATTATTTATTTACAGAGTGCTGTACACATAGACACTGCTTTACAGGTACATAAAAGACCACCCCAAGCAGTTCAGTTGCATTCGGGCACACAAATATGATACTCATTGCAGCAGCACTGCAGGTTAATGATTGTGGTACTGCTTCGCATTTCTTGCTTCCTCTCTGATTTTATTGCACTAAAGTCAAACAGATTTTAAACTCCGGGCTCCGAGTCAATCTGTCTGTCTGAGGCAGTATATGGCCACATTATCTCGGGATCAGAGTGTCTGATGGTCTTATTTACACTACCCGGATAGCTAAACTCGGGGTTTTGAGCTGGCAGTTTTGAACTCAGCAAAGAGGCTGAGCAATTAGATCAAGGGTGGGATTACTGGAGGTTCTAATGGGTTGATATTTCTCCCCATTGCACAGCCTGATGGAGTTTCTGAGTGGCACTTCTCCCCCACTACCTGATCTCTTTCAATCTCAGTTACCGTGGGGAGGAAAGAAATGGCAAAATCACTCTTTGATAACAGTGGTTTCTCATCCAGTCAGAGCAAACCAAGAACACTTCTCAGCACCAGCATCAAAGTGTCCTTCTCCAGATGTCTGGAGGAAAAGCAGCATCTGCCTGTCTGACGGGAAGCCTTTGCATCTCTCAGAGATCAACTCTGATTTTTTTCTTCCAGGGTTATTACTCAACACTTAACCATAAGAGAGGATATTTTCTAACCCAGCCGTTGCAAAGAGCTTCACGTGCTGATGGAAATCCATACACTCTACTCATTAAGGACTTAATTGTTAATTATTTCAGTACTGGAAAGCCTGCTAGACCCTCCCAGTCTACACAAGTACACAGCTCTGCCCTGGGGCTCATTTTTGGTGGCACAGAAGAACGCTGTAATGATGAAGTGGTGAAAAGTTGGGGGTTAAGACATGAACTTGGAGTTTAGAAGATCTCCCCGGTCTGGGTGTAAATCCTTTTCTGGCCAAAATCTTCAGTGTGATCGTGGGTAAATCACATCAGTTCCTCGGTATCTGAGCTGCCTCACTGGGAACACCAGCACTGCCAATGGGACAGTGCCAAGACAAACAGGAGCCACACTGGGAAGTACTGGTAGTCCTGGTAGCCAGCTCTGGCAGAGCTGCAGCAGGCAGCGCTCCATGAGAGCCGTGCCATGACCTGCACACCCAGCCTTTATCTCATATCCAGGAGCACAGCAATCTCCTGCTTACCCTGGGCTGAAGATGCTGCCAAGTGTACATCCCCAGTCACGGCTGGGAGAGCTGGAGAAACACAAGGAGATCTGGGAGCAGCCTGGAGCCACGACCAAATGTAATCATTAATGCTGAAAAAGACCATTGAGATCACCAAGTCCAACCACCAACCCACCCCACCATGCCCACTGACCACACCTCTCAGGGCCACATCTCCCTTTTCCTTGAACACCTCCAGGGATGGTGACTTCACCACCTCCCTGGGCAGGAAGTCACCTCTGGCTTTTTTCCCCATAGGGTGACTTGCAGTGACAGTAGCCGATGCATGGTTCTCCTGTGATGCTGCCTGGTCCCCCAGCTGAGGTTGAGGTGGGGCACAGCCCTGCAAACGAGCCCATCCAGATTCCTACTGATGAACACTCCCGCTGGAGCTCTTGTTTCCCCAGTGTGTCAGGAGGTAATGATGGGTTGTAAAAAACTGGCTGAACTCTACTGTGGCACTACCAGCACCAGAAGCAACAGCTCTCCCTGGAGGCACCATCTCCTCACCCTCAAGGGGAAGGATTTAATAAAACGGAGGCAAGAGCGTTTCCATTTCAAAGGCAAAGAGAGGTGTGCAAAGAGCCAGGTCTCTGCATGCCCAAGCCCCTGCAAGCGGGGAATATCCTCCAGGCTGGCACCCTACAGAAAGCCCCGCATCTTTCCTTAAAGCAAACAGAGTGTAGCCTCAAGAATACCACCGCTGCAGGCACTTCACTTTGCCTTTCGCAGCCCTTGAGAAATCCCACAGATTTACAAACGAAGCCTGCACTAAAGGTTTTGGAGGAAGAGGTGAGTACTGACAGCTCAGAGCATGTATGTGAGCTCAGCTTTTCGAGGGTTGCATCTGGAAAAAGCTGATGTCAGGCCAGACCTAAGCGATATACATCTTTCAGCAAGGCAGGAAACATATCTCTGTGTTCCTGCTAACCTTAGAAAGCAAGCGCTTGGATTGCTACACAGAGGATTTGTAGCAACAAGGAGAATGTAATTAAATAACAGGGATGATCTCATTATTGTAATAATGAGGTGTCATTTAATAAGGAGAATCCAGGACTAGGAGCTGAGAACTGGAGCCCTAATCCTAGCTCCAGCCCCAGCTCCCTTGGCAGCCTTGGGTAGGTCACATAAGGCCAGCACGCTTTCTTCAGCGTGTTTTTATGCAACATGCAGTACCAGGAGACCCTGATGCTTGCAGAAGTTCTTTTAAAAGAAAGAACAGTAACAATAAGAGCTGCTTTGTCCCTTTACCTTCCCTACACAAGCAGGATTAACACAATTTCCTTTTATATAAGGGACAGCAAGGATCTCTGGGCGAACAACATGTATGCTGAGCTCCAAACAAGGAGGGCACCGAGGGAAGTGTTCCTCAGGTTCTCGCTCTGTTCCTCAGGTCTGCTGCTGATTATCAAACCCTGCTATGGGCTTCCTGGGGCAATACAGCCTCAGAGAAAACATTTATCCCAAAAGCTGCTTTTATATCAAAATGTTTATGTATTTACACAACCAGGAAGGTCAAGGTGGTTTCAAAGACATATAGCGTACAAAAAGGTGTATATAGTATATATATATATATATATAGTGTATTTTAACTGGGGGTTTGCCCCTGTGTTAAGTGGATCAAAAGCTTGATAAAGTCCAAAGTGTGGATCTCTTGAATCCAGTTTCCTCATCCAACTGCCCAACTACTCGTTCATCCACCCATCCATCCATCAGCCCCCTCTCCTTCCCTCCATCCATCCTCCCATCCACCCATCCATCCCATTCATCCTAGGCTCTCACCAGGCTGCACCTTTATTCTTTGTCACTCAGCACGTTCAGCAAAAGTTATTTGTTGTGCTGATAGCCCAGACAAATCTCCCCCCACACAGCATGGGACATTGCTCTCTTTTTCCTTGGCATAAGAAAGCTGGAGCATGGAAGGGATTTTTTCCCCACAGCCTGACCTGCAAACACTTAGCAAAGTCAACATCTTTGCTCTCTGATCCCTTCCAGTATTACAGAAAGTTAGGACTAAAGCAGCATGTGTAATGGATTTCAGCTCAGTCCTGCAGCCTTATCCCAAAACAAACCTTTTCCTTTTCATTTTACCATTTGCTTCTGAGCCTTACATGACACTACTGTTTCTCCTTTGCTTTTAAAGACGTCAAACACGGCAGATAAATAAACCATCAGAGCACCCTATGATCACCAGCCCATTTTGGGAACCCAGGGTTTCCAGCAGAAGAACTTTTCTGTGGCTCCCAGGCTGTCAGCTTTCAGACTTTTTCTCAGATTCTGGAATCTTTGCTTGAAATATTTAAAAGAAGCTCTTGCATATGGGGACAAAAGCTTAAAACCCATTTATGTACAAGTTTTCTAATCTTTAGGTCAACCTTACTGTCTCAGAGAAAGATCCAGTATTAAGAATCAGTAATGTTGTTAATCACTCACATTCATGTTATCTCACAACAGCGAGTTTAATGAGCTGTTCACTGTCCACATCCACAAATCACAGCTGTAACAGGTCCTTCCTTTATGGTGCTACCATAAAATGCCTTAAGGAAAATTGATTACATCTCTCATCTACACTGCTTAAAGCAAATAAACGTCAGGAGAAGTCATGACTTTTTTATCTCCAAGGTTCTATGCCGTGACCCAAGGCTTGGATCAAGCATAACATAAATAACAATAACATAACAATAATAACAATAAGATAAATAGACATTCTGAATATAGAATCATAGAATGACAAAGACTGGAAAAAACTTTTAGGATCATCAAGTCACCATCAACTCATCCCCACTGTGCCCACTAATCGAGGTTCCACATCTCAACCTCTCTTGAAAACCCCCAGCTGGGCAGCCAGTTCCAATGCATTACCACTCTTTCTGAGAAGAAATGTTTCCCAATATCCGACTGAATCTCACAAGTCTTGTGCTCCCAACCTGATGCTACTAAGGTGCTGCATTAGCCTTGAAAGATGAGTTTTGATGGTCTCAGGGCCTAATAACTCCAGTGGAATTGGTGCCTTTTCCCATCCCTGGAGCTCACACCCTGAGGATCCCGAGCAAAAATCCTTGTGAAATCTGATTGGGAATCTCAGGGTTTTTCTGTGTAGCTGCCCAGCTCAAATTCCCCACTCCTTTCTATAGGCATCTGTAGTGCTTCATGAAGATCATACACAAGTTAAATAAAGCCTGAGCAGCTTGAAATATTTTGAATTACTAATTTCCACCATCTTCTCCTGACCAGTGAAAAAGCAAACCTTAAACCACCACATTTCTTTGCAAAAACTTGCCATGAAAAATTTGTCCTCTTTCCCAGCTAAAAAATAAAAGCACATGCACAAAGTTGGTGTTTCTTTTATTGATATTTCTACATGAAACCTAGCTGCTTTCTGATGATCTCTTTGGATGGAGGGAAATGTTTAGTATTCATTTAGTCAGGAGACAGTTCCTGAACTCCATTCTTACAGGATGATCTGGTAAAAGCTTCACAAGAGGGAACCAGTAGAATTTCCCCGTGGCCTTATTTCAGCCTTTCCTGAGTGGGAAGTGTTTGAGTCCCAGATTCTCTATTAATCATTTGAGGAACCACAAGAGAAAGAGAAAACATCAACAGGAGTTCCTCTTCTCTTACATGCTAGCATGAAAATGGTTGTGGTTGGAAAGAGGGGAGTAAAAAAGAATGGAAAATGTCACAGCAAGGTGTTTTAATAGAAACCTAAAACCAGGAGCTGGTTCCTGAAGTCTGTTCCAGCAGTAAAGCTAGGTTCACAGACAGAACTTCCCCAATGGCGAAACTACAGCATGAGATGTGTTTGTGGTTAAAAACAGTATGAGATGGATCCCTTGTAATGGCTCAGAGGAAGAGGAGGGATGGGTAAAATCAGTGCTCTGGGTGCATGTGGAAGGGTAGAGGCATGGAGGGATGAAGGGTGGAGAGAAGAACAGAGAGAATGGTGGAGGGATGAAGGAATAGAAGGATGGGAAGGAAGGAAGGAAGGAGAGAGATGGAAAGATGGAGGGATGGAAAGATGAAGGTACAGAAAATTATAGAATCATTAACACTGGGAAGACAACCAAACTCATCTAGTCCAACCATATTGAGGAGTGGAGTGATGGAGGTGTGTAACAGGGAAAGGATGGAGGGATGGAAGGGGGATCTATGTACATTTGCACCCAAACCAGATCAAAACAGAGCATACACACCTTGTCCTACAGCTCTCTCTTCTCATATTTCTTGCCCGTCAATTCACACCTCTCAAACCCTCCTACCTTAAATTATTTCCCATCCCAGACCTTCTCCAGTTGGGATCTGCCCCTTGTGATCACACTCCCTGCTAGATGCTGCATCCCTTTGCAGCTCTCTCAGCTCATTTTTCATTTTCTGTAGAAGCAGAGTGGATGAAAAATGCACTCAGGCAAGAGGGGCGAGGAAGACACTGAGGTGGGAGGAAAACAACAAACACGTGGCAGCCCTGTGCTTGCACTTCTCTATAAAATATATAACCACCCTACCCCAAGCAATGATGGAAATGTCATTAGAGTTGGACACTAATGAAGGTGGCCTCTTACCTTGGATGAAAGCAAGCCAGGGAGGCAGGAGGAGTGACCCATGCTGTGTTTGCAGAAGGGATGCCCTGCAATGTACCCACAGCTCAGAAAAGGCATGCTGCACGCTCAGTTCAAGTTCCTGCACTTGAGTGACCTACATAGTGAACAGATGTGACGCTGCACCACCAAATCAATACCTGTCAGGTCACATTACCTGTTATTGATGAACATGGCTCTTAAGCCCCACATACTGTATTTGCATAGCTTCCTGGTCTCCCCAGGGCTGTCTGGGATGAAGTTTTGCTTGGCTGAAATTTCTTTAGAAGAGAGAAGCTTTTCGGAGAAAAGAGCTTTGTGCGTGGGGCCAAATATGTAAGTTGCTGGTGCTGCTCTTTGAGGCCTCCTTGCTCCCCCAAAGATAAGTTTTAAGAGATGTATTAAAATTTGCCTCGCAGGACACGGACCTTGTTTTACCCATGCCATATGAGCATTTAACTGGGGGAACCATCACGGGTTCTCCTTGTAGCTTCCTCTGCAAGAAGCTGAGCCCAATGCTGTGAATTACTACCAGTGGGGTCCTATCTCTTTCCACAGCCATTGATGATGCTCAGAATGCTCAGCTCCTCATGGAGGTCTTCCAGCAAGACAGGATGGACTGAGGTGGAAAGGAACACTGGCCCTGACATGTGGAGGAAGTGAGGGAAGAGGTAGCAAGGTATGGTGGTTCCAGAGATGCGATAGGTCTGGTGTTCTGTGTTGTGCTGGGATGTTTCCTTCTATGCTGGGACTTTCTTTCTATTCTTCCTCCCCCCATCATCTCCACTGGTCACACTGTAGGTAGGAATCAAGCCTGGAGTCCCACACTGCAGCCCTGATACCATACTACACTACCTCCAGCATCTGGACACCAGGCCCCAGGAGCTTGTCCTGCAGCAAAGCAAGGTTTTCTACCATGCTAATAAAAGCCCCCAATACATACAACCAATTAGACACTGACTTGAGATTCTGATTAGGAGAAGAATATATAGCTTGATACAGTGATTGGCATCCCTACCCATGGCAGGAGGTTGGAGTTTGGTGATCTTTAAGGTCTCTTCCAACCTAAGCCATTCTGTGACACTTCAGTGAATGGAGTGCATTTCTGCTGTGTCCTTGTATGCTCTGTGAGCTCCTGCCAAGCAAGCACATCCCATGCTCTTTAATCTGCAGCCGCAAAGATTATCTCAACACTAGCAGGAGCTTTGCAGGGGAGTCCTATATTTTCACCTTCATTCTGAAGCAGAGCTGGCTCTTCTTCACGTCCCAGTGAGGGGAAGGAAGCAGCTTTGCAGGTGGGAGACTCTGCACAGCAGTTTAGGCTCTGGCCAGGTTCCTCTTGCAGCTGGCTTGAAAGAGCCACCAGCCACCATCTGTTCTCAGCAACAAAACTACTGTGGTTTTGAAACACATGCGCTGACATTAAAAAGGCACACACAGAAAAATCCCACCCCAATGATTTCATAAAAACAAGTGGCAGTGGCAGCCTTGCTAAACACGCTGGGGTTGATTAATATATTTTGATCTAACTGGAGTTTGTTGCGTCAACCCAACAGTCTTGGCTTGCTTTGGGCAATAGTTTCTTAGGTAAAATCTGCTCTTTGCAGGACTCTTGGAAGTCCCATTGGGAATGCTGAGGTCAATCAAGGAGAGCAAGTGACAGTGGGAAGGATTTGGTAACTTCATTGCTGGTGTGTTTATGTGTGCAAGAGCCAGGCACAGCCTGGATGGGCTCCAGGAGGCTTGCCTGTGTGTCACAAGCCCAGCAGTGGGCCTACAGAAGGGAAGCCAGGTTTTATTTAGTTAACAAAGGATCTGTGCTTTTAGCGCAGGAAGAACTGGATTTAATCTCCATGGCTGCTGTAAAGTGGCCAACACGTGCTGCTGGGGGGCCTCAGATGAAGCAGATCCACTTTCCATAGAGAGGAAGCTGGAGGGGAGCACTTGTTGAAATTGAGCTCTTCTTTGCTGAGTGTTCTGCACAGGGCTCTACCCCACAGCCCTTGGTGCAGGTCTGTTAGCAGGGCTGTCTATCTATGTAGTACCCATAAGAACCATAGAAACACAGAATACTCAGAGCTGGAAGAGACCCTTAAGGGTCACTGAGTCCAACTCCTGACTTCACAAAGCCATCTTTAGCCGTCAGGCTGCTGCTTTGGATCTGAAATGCTGCAGATCAGAGGAGCAGAATCCCACCAGCAAAACCCCAGGTGGTGGGGAAAGCAGACTGGGCTGTGCAAGGAACAATGTGAGCACCAAAACTGGGTGCAGAAAGGGCACTCCAAGCCATTCCTTTAACTGGCTTTTCTCCCTTGATTCACCTGCTCTGGGAGGCGCAGATAGAGAAGGAATGGGAGGCAGCTCTTTGGCTGTATGGAAAACTCAAATGGGGACAAACACCCAGGGGAGTGTGGGATGGAGTTAGAGCAGGTGCAGGACAGTTCCCTGTGTGCCAAGGGGGGAAATGAAAGGAAAAAAAAAAAAAAAGAATTAGAATCTCAGGGGAATCTTCCAAATAACAAAAGCTATTAGAAGAAAATTCTGTTCCGTCATGGAAAAGCCTTTCCCTTCTTCCATATCTCCGAAAGCATCAGGCAGGCTTTGTGGGTGTGCTCAGTGTGAGGACCAAGCTGCACACTTGCCCACCAGGCAAAAACCAGGGTTTCCTTTTATGTATTTAAATGAACAGAACTCTGATTGTTTATATCTGAACAAGCCCTGGAGCAAAATACCGGTGTAACACCTGGGGCTGCAGGGCCCAGTTTGTCCTGCAGGTCCGTCCAGCCATAGGACAGGGCTGTCTGCTCCTCTGACAGCAGAGCAGCATCACTGGCAACCTATGGCTTCCACATCCAGAGGGCTCCGTGGCAATGGGCCAGGTCCAGCCTAGGGGATCAGGAGCTTGCTGTGCAGCTGCGATGGGAGGAGTTCTGGGGAAATCACCATTTCATTCCTGCCCTGTGCTCTGCACAGTTCCAGCTCTGTACAATTCTGATTCTTCATTAAAACTCCTGCAAAGTGTATGCTACTGACAGATGCAGAGGTAAAAATGTAACAGACAACTCCTCTTGACCTTTGGAGCAGTGGCTTTTCCACATTACTGCTGCAGCTTGGATTTTTTCTCAGGAAGCTCCCATAGGTTTCAGATGGGGCTCATTCAGCACTCACAGCCCTACAGCATTTCAGGACTGTGGCTGTGCTTTGCCTATGGGTTAGTTTATATCACATGGTTTGGGGATGGAGAGTCCGATTCTGATGCTGGGGACAAGAAGAGTGAGTCTAGTTACTCGGAGGTTGTTTTTGCTTGTGCCAGGTCTGAAACTCACTGAAAGAGCAGCATCTCAGTAGCTTGAACCCAGAGGGCTTGACCAGACTGAACTGGCCATGAACCTGTCCCATCAGATGCCCCAGTGCTCTAGTAGTCCTCACCGTGCCACAGTTATGTACATATGCACTGGTGCCTGGATCTGCTCCTTGAACTTATACTCCCCAGATCTCAAATGAGCAACTTCTCCCTGAGGTCTGATCTGACATCAGCCAGATTTTGGCTGTGGACAGACTGTACCAGGAGGTCACCTGCAGCCAGTGTCCTCTGTGAGTGTCCTTTATCCAGGTCCAGAGAGCAGGCAGGGCTATTTGCTCACTTCAGGCTGGATTTTTGCATTCAGGTTGCAGGGCAGTAGCAGAAAGCTGTCCTACACAGAGAAAGCAGGGCTTCTTACTAGCTATAGGGAAATGTTTGAAGAGCACCAGTGGGAGCAAAAATCCTCACCAAATGCCCCTCAGTTATTTTCTTGGGGGTCAAATCACCTTAACCCCAAGGACCAAAGATATCCTGGGATGATGCTAACCATGGGGTGAGTCACAGGCAGACCTTAAGACCAGTGGATGTTATTCCTGGCATCCACCAGCAAGCCTCAGTGTGATTTTAAATCATATCTGGCTCCAGGATTCATTACTAAAGGATTTTTGGGAAGTGAAGAGGCTTTGTTTGTTGATGGCTTTTCCTGAAGTCTCCTGCTGACTTCAGCCCAAGCAGTATCCCAGCAAGGCACTGAACTCCTCTGTCTGTGTAAACGTCTATATGGGCACATCTGTAAGTGGATTCCTCCCATGTTAAGAGGTTGTCACCAGCCTGAGGTTTCCCTCCATCCCTGTCCATTGACCCAAGTGAAGCCAAGACCTTCATGCCAGGCACTGGCATGATCACTTCCTTCCTTGGACAGGATAGCAGCCTTGGCATTTGTGGTTGTCCACATCCTGTTGGGTGGGACAAACAAGAGGTGTTGTTTATGTCTAATTCACGCTGTATATAAAGTGTACTTATCAGTACACTTTTTGTATTGATATAAATACATAAATAAATATCTATTATTTTCTTCAGGCGCATTCAGTGGGGGAAAGAGAGGAAACTGGTCCAGAGCTGGACAAAATCCAGTCAAAACCTGAGAGAAGCCAGGAAAAGCAGTGGGAAAGGCCCAGACCTTCATCTTTCATTGCACATCTTAATAAACCTCTCGTTTTAAGTTCTGTCTTTATGCCCAGCACAGCACTTTAAAAAATACTTCTGCACATTTTTGTGAGGGCTCAAAATTTCCTTTGATGGTTACAGGAGCAGGCAGAGGAGAAAAAGCTTTTTAGAGAAGCTGGGACAGAGCTATCTAGGTTGAGAAGGAGCATGTCCGTGCATCTGCCTACACTGGATGAGGCTGTGGAAATGTTGGGTCGGGTTAGCTGAGGTCAGCTCAGCTCAGCACATCGCCTCTGACTTGCAGCTAAGCTCCAGAAGCCAAAAACACAAAAGCTGCTCTCACGGCAGCACTCAGGGATGTCTCAGTTGGAGCTGGACCTGGAGGACAAACCTCTATGTGAGCAATTCCTGGTGGCTTCCAAACAAAAGGGAAAAGCTAAATGCCCTAGGCTGGAGGACCCACAAGAGCCTTGCCTTGGGCCATGAACCAAAAGGGACCTCACCCACACAGAAGCTATTGCTCTAATAGTGCATGGGAAGCCAAAAGGCACTCTTCTTTGCCTTCAGAATAAGACTTTACCCCACTAGAAGATAACAGAGGGCTTGGTGAGGGTTGCATGAAGTCCTTGCTCCACCATATAACATCTATATGAATGCCGTGAAGGTATTTAGCTCTTCTGCACTTCCATCTCCTCGTCTATAAATCAGAAAAGAAATGGCACACCCCTATGTTGTGAGGTCGTTGCAAGGCTAAAAGTGTTCAAAGGCAGGTTATATTAAACAAGGCTTTCTAAAGTGCTTTGTGAATTCCCCTCCCGAGGCACTGCCAAAATCTGTGCTTTCAAAAGGGGATGTCTCAAATCCAGTCAAATCTTGATCACTTGAGGGTGTGGGTGATGGAGAACTTGGCTCCTGCTAGTGGCAGTTCCCCTGTCATTGCTCCAAACGATGCTCAGTGGGTAGAGGGATGACAGCCTCCAGCTGTCAAAGTGCCTCCTGGATTGAGAGTGGGAGTTGTATGAGTCCCACATCTTTGCTCTTCATCGTCTCACAGCCAAGGCTGGGCAACACTGCATCCTGCTGTAAACAGTTGCTGTATCATCCCAAAACATCTACTGATCAACCCAGCCTTTGTCAGCTTGTTTAATGTGGAGAAGAGAAGGCTGCGAGGAGATTTCATTGCGACCTTCCAATACTTGAAGGGAGCTTATGAGCAGGACTGGGGGCGAATTTACACAGCCTGATAAGACATGGGGGAATGATTTTAAACTAAAAAAAAAAAAGGGGGGGGGGGGGCTGGGGGGGAGGGAGATTCAGGTAAAGTGAAGTGTTAGGAAGACATTCTTTACTCAGAGGGCAGTGAGGCACTGGCACTGCTGCCCAGAGAGCTGTGGGTGTCCCATCCCCAGAGGTGCTCAAGGCCAGGTTGGATGGGGTCCTGGGCAGCCTGAGCTGGTGGGTGGAAACCAGCCCACGGAAGGGGGTTGAAATTGGATGATCTTTAATGTCCCTTCCATCCTAATGACTTACCATTCTATGATTCTGTGATTCTGAGATTGTATGAAAAAAAAAATTAAAAAAATGCACCCACGAAATATTGTTCCCCTCACACATTTCCCTTCCTTTTAGATAAATCACAAGGATGCTACGGATTTCAGACCCAGTAAGCTCATGAGATTCTTTTTGAGGGTTTTGGAGGCAAAGCCATTTCTCATTAGCAAGGTTGTTTGCATCAAAGCAGGAGCACTGGATCTGATTCCTCAAGCCAGGAGCTGCTGTTAGGAGTATACAAATGCCCTCAGCTCCCACCAGGGCACTGAGTCTCTCTGAGGGATGAGCCCTCCAAGGTCCTTGCAATCCCCCACAGACATTTTGAGTGGGGAAGGGGAGGATGGACCCGAAGAATCATGGAATGTCCTGGGTTGAAAAGGACCTCAAAGAAGTTCATTTAGCTTCAGCCTGCTTGCCACAGGCAGGGTCACCAACCCCTAAACCAGGCTGCCCAGAGCCACATCCAGCCTGGCCTTGAATACCTCCAGGGATGAGGATTCCACAACCTTCTTAGAGGATCGGGGCAATTGCAAGAGGCAGGAGATAATGACCCATGTTGGGAAGCAGCCAAGAAAACAGAAAAAACATATGGAAAAGGCTCTTTGAATTCAATGTATGTTGCTGATTCTTAGGAATAATCAATGACACCTCTTTACGTGCTGCATTTTTTAGCAGAAAAAGAGAGTAAAACATCCTCTCTGTTGAAACAGCAAAGCCTAAGTTTCCTTTGCTTCACACACAGCTTCCTTCAGTGCTTCAGGTATATCGTATGGCACTGTCCTGCTTCATTTACTTGGGATAAATGCCATGATCCCCTTTTCAGCAGTGGGGAAATTGAGGCACAGACAGCTCAGCTACCTTGCCCTTGGCCATAGACCTTGTCAGTGGCAGAGTGGAGACGCAGGCTCAGGAGCTACATGTACTGCTGCAGCTTTATTCCTGTGCTGTGTCGGAAAATATTATCTCTCACTTCGATGCATCCAGATTTTCTTGACATAAATTGCTGAAATCGCTGAGAGAGGCATTTATTTCAAAGTTCAGCACATTATACGTAGGGAGAGAGAAGTTGAGTAACTGGAAAAATCAACTCGGAGTTGCATCACCGGGAGCCAGAATGTTTGTTTAGTCCTTTGTGAGATGAAGCAAGCTCCAGTTTGGCCTCATCCAGGCATGATTAGCCAAGAGATAAGGAAGGGTTTCTGGACAGGTCTCTGATACTGAGCAATGTCAAGCATAGATATATTTTGTAAAGGAGGAGGAAAGAAAAGAGTAATAATCCATTCCTCATCTGACCCAGAAGACTGTCATCTTGGCCCTAAGAAATAGCTTTCAAAATAAATGGTGAGTCCCTCCCATGAGCTGTATTGCTCCATTTCCTCTGATTCCCCTCCTTCCCTCTGAAAGATAAATCCAGGACTGCAGTAACTTATAAATGGAGGGATCCTGCAATAAAAACTCAGCCTAACAAGATCAAAGGCGACTTTTATCTCCCGTGTTCTTCAGGGTCCATGGCTCCAAGAGCACAGCTGCTGGCCTGAGGTTTCAGCCACGTTGCTCCCAGATGACAAAACAGCCCCAGCTTCAAGGTCCTCTGTGTTAGGTTACTCCAAAGCCTCACCTCCTTCCCTCTGTGTTAGGTTAAGGCATTCATCTCCTTCCTATCTTTTCTGTGACTCAAGCAAATCTATTGGTTAAATCACATCCCATCCATGTCTCCTGCCCCAGCATGGGGTGATGCAGAATGAGTAAAACATAAAGCAAAGCTCCAGGTGTGGTGATTTTTGCCTGCTGTCCCACAGTGGTGGCTGACCCTGATAGTGTTTCTGCTTTCATTTCTCTTCAAATCTTGCACTGTGCTACCCAATGCATTCTGTACCAGCCAGGGCAAATCTTGATTGCCCTTTAAATCCTTTCTGGCCTTTAAAGTTCTGCAGTGTAAATGGCAGGGTGGAAAATGTGTGGTGAGGTCTGGGTTTTTAGGGGATTTTCTTTTTCTGGTCTCTAAGAATTTAGCTTCTTAGCCACCCCACATCTAGCTCGAGATTTACCAAATCTTAGCTTGCTCAGATTTACCAAAGAGAGATTTCATCTAGATGCATTTACAGGTTCGAGGACTGACCTCCCTTGCTCAAAAATCTGTAGGGCTGGGATTTAAACTGATCTTTAAAAATTCCTGCAAAAGGAAAAGTTATCCCCAGCCATCTTTGTGGGGACAAAAGACAGAGTTTTGGCTCCCACCGTTGAGAAGTGCTGCTTGGGACTACTGAGACTTTTGGATCCTGCAGTTTTAGATGGGGAGATTGGTGGCCTTTGGTGGTGCTGCCCTCTGGACATCATTTCTTTTTATAATGTCAGTGTGGCTGTGTGGTGAAACTGCTAGAACGACCCCTGGAGTAGCCACAGGGATTTAATTTATACCAAAATCATTTGCTGGAAATTCTTCCTCGCGAATATATTGTTAGGGGGCTCACGTGAAGAGGGGGCTTGAAGGATGCAAAGCAGCAAGGCATTGAGGTTTGGGCTCCGACAGAAGCAAATACAGCTGCTTCTGTTTTGCTTGGTTTTCCAGCACTTGTGTCAATGCACACAGTTCCAATGGGGAAGGGAAATGTCTTGCCTTCCCTGAAAAATGGTTGCCATTTGAGCTAGTGGGGTGGCAACCCTGTTCATGGCAGAGGGGTTGGAACTGGATGATCTTTAAGGTCACTTCCAACCTAAGCCACTCTATGACTGATTCTATTATTTTTTATTTTGCTCTTCGGCACTGGTACCTTATTCTTCCACAGCATCTTGCACGATGGTTGCCAGTGAAAGGCTCAAGCTTTATTATCCTCATCCAAATTAAAAAGAAATGCAAATCCAAAGAACAATAAACATGAAGTCACCTGGTCTGGGTTTGCTGAGAAGGCTGGCTTGGCCTTTGCTGGGCCGTTGCTTGCTGCCTGAGGGAAGGCTGCACAGAGGCAGGCTGAAATCTCAGCTTCTTACTGGCTGTGCAACACGGGTCCCTCCTCTGAGCTCTTTGCTTGCAGGAGCATTGCCTCTGCCTCAGCTCCTGGGATGCATGGGGCACCTCCAGGCTTTGATCACTCCCCAAACCTGCCTTATTTCTACATTAATTCATTAGTCAATAAATTAAATACAAATATTAGCCCCTGTTCCCCATGCAGTGAGTGGAACCAACCACATGTGAAATGGAGATTGCTCAAGTAGGATTTGGTGTGAAAAAAGAAAAGCTGTGGATGTGATTGGATTCTTTCCCTGACCTTGGGAGACCTTTACCTACATTTCGTTCTCATACCTGAATTAGTACCATAATAACACAGTGCTGGAAAATTATACTTAAACCTCCCAGCTATTTCTGGGTTACAGAGGCTCTTTCTTTTTTTCAGTCTAACCTAGTTTTCCAGTGGAACCTTCCCAGCCTCTACAAAGAGGCATCCCAGTTTTCCTCCCTATATAATTATATAAGGTCTGGCCTATATTTGTGCCCTCACACTCAGTTGCCTTTAATGTCGCCAAGGGATGCTGCTCCCTTTGGAGAGGTAAAGAGCAGGAAGAAAGATTGACGCTTCCCCCCTGCTTCTGCCTTGAAAATGGGCTGTATGAAAGTCACCACTGTGGGCTGTGAAGGCCCCTATTACTGTGTAGTTGGCTAGAATTCACTTAGCAAAATCAAACCATGTCCCACCGCGAGGATCCTGCGGATGGAAACATGGAGGAATCTTCCCCACTCCATCACATGAGGTGAAGACCCAGAGAAGGTCCTTGAGAGGTTGCCCCAGGTATGGTCACTCCACAGCAAAGACAGTGGTGAGGCTGATGAGTTAGAGCAAAAATCTCAGCACAGTTGTGGTGATATGTTCACTACCTGTGAAGGATGATTAAAATAAAAGATTCATAGGATGGCTTGGGTTGGAAGGGACCTAAGATCACCTAGTTCCTACCCCCTGCCATGGGCTGGTTGCCTCCCAACCAGCTCAGACTGCCCAGAGCCCCCTCCAACCTGGCACTGAGCACCTGCAGGGATGGGGCACCCACAGCTCTCTGGGCAGCCTATTAACTCCAAAACAAATGATTCCTTCCTTGGTCCTGCCTTGTTAAGGAGATCCCTGCATTGCTGTGTTTCATGGGGCAGAGAGCTCACAGCTGAGGTTCTCCAATAAACGTTCAGACTTGCAGGCCTTAAAAGACAGTTCAATTCTTTTTAATTGTATAGGAGCCATCAAATAAACATTTAAAGGCTTTTTATTATTATTCTTTTGATTGCTTTTGTTCATTTGTTTGTTTTTTAGTGTTTTTACTTTTTTTTTTTTTTTTTTTTTTTCTTTTTTTTTCCCAGGGGAACAGAAGGAAATTCAGGCTTGGGACTATGCATGCACTGTAACAACTTATTAAACCAGCCCAGGGAGATTTGCATTTTCTGGACACAGAGAAACTTCTACAAGGGAGAAATCCCAAGGGAGGGATTGAGCATCCACATCAATCTCTTCTAGTTTTGGCCTCATTTGCACCATAGGTGAAGGAAGAAAGCAGATTCAAACTACTGGCTGGGATGAGGGAAAGGCTCTGCCCCAGAGGGTGATGGGCATGGAACAGGCTGCCCATGGCAGTGGGCACAGCCTCAAGCTGCTGGAGCTCATGGAGCACTGGGGCTCCATGACATAGGGGTTGGGTTTGGGTGGTGTTGTGTGGAGCCAAGGGTTGGACTTAATGATCCTTGTGGGTCCCTTCTAACTTGGGATCTTCTGTGATTCTATGTCATGGGGCAAGGAAGGCCTGTCTGGCTCTGTGGCCTCCTGACTCATTTTATTTCAGGGTCATTAGAGACAATAAAACAGGACCCAAACCGCAGATCTAGTTCCGAGCCTGGTGTGCTATCCAGAAACGCTGAGCTCTGCTCATGCTTGGCTGGTGGCCCAGGAAGTCTGTTCACATCTACACTGAGGTTAAAAGAGACCTTTCTTAACTTGTTACTGGCAGTCCCCAAACACAGAGAAGCCAAAGAAGGGAAGGAAAAGGAAACAGAAACGGAAGGATTATTCCAATTATTTGTTTTTCGTTGTTCATTATAAGGCAAAAAAAGGAAGAAAGAAAAGAAAATGGGATTGCATGGTTCTGAAGGAGGAGTCCATCTTCTGCCTGAGTGCTTTGCCTTGCCCAAGAAGCCTGATTTGATTCCAGCCTATCTGAGATACGAATGGAAAATGTGAGGTCTACTAAGAATGGAGGAGGTGGGTGAGGAACACCCTTCCCTAGAAGGGAGCACACTAGACTATTTTGGACTGTTTTGCTACATTGCACAGTTCCCTCTACAGGTCACAGCAAGAAACACTGAGCACCCCAGAGGTGACTGATAATGGTGGAAAGGAAATGCAAATAAAAGCAATAAAAAGTGGTGGGCTGAGGAATGGGCTTTGATTCTGGCTAGGGAATAGTTTGCTCAGCTGCTGTTTTGATTTAGGGTGACTTGGAGATATCGCTATAGCTGTTCTAGTTTTTGTTTTAGGACTGTAATATAATAGCCGGGTTTTATAGAGCAGACTGGATGCTGCCCAGGGCACAGTGATTGTTCATTAAGTGTAGCAATCAACAGAGGCTCTTATACCAGGGGTGTACCATAACCCAGAGAATCCTTACAATAATTATTAGTAACAATAATAATAGAAGTGTTCTCTGAGGCTTATGGACCTCACTGTGGGACAACTAATGGGTGGCAATCAGCTAAAGCTCTTTGCACACATTTCCCTCCTGCAGGCAGACTCACACTTTCATAAGGAATTTGAAGGATGCACCAGCAAAAGACCTGAGAAAATACAACACCATTTCAGAGGTGTGAATCTTTCCGCCTGGTGCTCGGTGGGGTGCTTGCATTACCACCTCCCCAGCCAACCCAAGCTTCAGCGAAGGCTGTGAGTTTGACTGATGACAGCAGCTGGCAAAATTCTGCCCACCCAAGAAACAGAGGTGCCTTTGCAAGCAAAGAGTTCAACATGAATCAGGCATGTAATTCTCTATGGCCCCAATGAAAATCCCAATGAAAATGTTGGGCAGTGTACAGCTGATGACACTTGGTGCACCATTTCCACCAAGTCTTACCACAAACGAGCGAAGGAGGCTGTGTTGCCAAGGAATATATTGCATTTTTAGCTTGGGCAAATTGCTCAATGGACATAAGCAATGCAGAGCATGCAATCAAAGGTTTGCGTGTGTCCTACCCTCAGCCACGTTTTCAGATCAGGGAGATGCTTACTTCAGCTCAGTGTTCAGCGTCCTTCAGTGGAGCTCACCTTGCAGATGACACAGTTCTCAGAAGTCTTTAATGTGGATGGAAGTGTATTCTTCCCTTCCATTTCCCAGTGGAAACTGCAAATAACAACCCAACATGAAAAAACCGATTGCTCTACAGCATGTATCTTGTTTCCCAACTGTTGCAGTAAGCAAGTGGACATAGTAAAAAAGTAATCATCCTTTGAAAAAGGAGATCAGTGGAAATTTCTGGCATACTCTTTCTGCCAATCTTTCCCACTGACTTTATGACCTGGGCAGCCTCCTAGCATGGCCTGAGAAAACCTGAGCAATTTGATCAAGCTGTAGATGTCCCTGTTCATCACAGGGGAGTTGGACTAGATGACTTTTAAGGTCCCTTCCAACTCAAATGATTCTGTGATTCTCTGGTGAGCTCTGAACTTCGATTTATTAAGATGAATAACCTGCCACTCAGGTAGAGAGCTGCTTAGGGTGAGGTATAACAATGTATATACCAAGTAGCTCATCCATTGAGTTATCTTCCAGTAATCCCTAGTTTAGAGATGTTGTACCTCAGGTGACTACATCAGGATGTTACAGGTCAGTCATTTTTCTTGTGTTCAAAGCACAGCCTGATCCTTATCTGTACTTTGCTAAACCACCTCACAGCTGTGAACCAGTGGCAGCGGCTTGCCAAGCATCCATGGCTGTGTTGGGAGGCAGCTTTCCTATTACAAAGGGTTAGTCTCTCTGCAAGGATGACCACAGTCAGTTTGGAGAAGCACTGTGAATTTATAGCAGAAATAATTATAGTGATACTATACCTTTGAAAAGAAATCCACGAAGTGTATTTTTGCGATGACATTTCTTTGACTATTCTTAATTGCATTTGACTCACCAGTGTAGACTCCAAGTTAATGAGCTCTTATGGTACCACAGAGCCTGGATTATAAACTTAGGGAATAACAAAAACAGTCATGATAATGAGCCCCACGATGGTGACATTTTTCCCCCTTGGGTCTCTCTTTTCTTCCCAAATCTCTCCTGACTTGTAGCAGGAGTAGGGCTGTCCGCTCGCCTTGCTGTGATGGATTTCAATTCCCTGGCCCATCCTCACTGTTTGCTTTCAAAAGCATGCTGTTTGGGGGAATTATTAAAGAAGAAAATCAGGCTGGCTCCCACTTGCTGCCTCCCGCACTTTGATGGCAGGCCTTTTGTTGTAGGGATCGTGTGTTTGTGTGAACCCTGGCACACTGCAGCCCTTGCCTGGGATGGGACATAAGCAACAAAATGCAATCAATAACGCCTATCCTGTACTTTAAAGCATACTTTCTTCTTGCAGTGTGGGACAGCACAATACACACTGATAATCCCTCACAGCTGTTGCAGACACAGTCTTTCTTTCTTTTTTCTTTTCCTGCTAAAATGCACAGCTGGACGACACTCTGTGTTTGCTGAGTGTGGAGCTGAGTCACAGGAAGGTGATGGGTGCTGCTGGCAGCCAAGCCCTGCATCTCTCACCCTGCTGGGCTTACCAGTTGCCAATGTAGATGCAAAAAGGGGAAGTCTTTGTAATTCTTTCATTATTATTTTTTTTTCCAGTGACAAAGAGGGTTCTATATCACCTCTCAGAGGTGAGTACTCTTTGGAAGCAGGGTTGAAGAAATGCAGCTATGGTTGGTGGAAGTCTGGCATGCAACGGACATGAAATAGCAATGCCCAGAGCCCTCTTTCCAATGGTGTTCCCTAGAAAATATCCTGGCTGCCAGGGTATGTCTTGTCTTAGACAAACGTCGTGTTTCAGATCAGCTGGACAGCCTGGCCTTCCACACTTCAAATCTCTGCCTCTTTTGAAGAATATCTGGAGTCATATATGCAAAGAGAAGCATCATGAGTTTAGTTTTCTTTATTGTCTGAAAGCTGTAAACAGGTTCCAGACACAAATAATTGTTTGTCAGTCACGTTTCTCTATCTCAGAGGAACAATTTCTATTCTGCAACCTTTTGCTGATGCAGCAATATACAAAAAAACAGCCTGAAGGGTAGCAGCAAACATCCCGGACTACTCTTCCGAACCCAGAGAAAGCTCAGAGTGAGAACAGCTGCTAAGCAGAAGTCGTCTCTCTGAACAAGAGCGGTTTAAATTAGTAGAATTCTGGCTAATTAAAAGACTATAAAGACATAATTAAAAGAGTCGAGACCAAGCTATATTAAATTAGTCCACCAGCAGCCTTCCAAGCCACGGCAGAAGGGTGCAGATTTCTGTTTGCATCTCTCAAGTCTGAAGCACCCCTGTGCTCTTCTTGTAGGGCAGCATGAAGGATGTGAAGGAGGGGGCTGGGAGGGGGCAGGCAGGGGGAGGATGGCTCCAGAGTAAAGCTCTCCACTGTGGGGAGGAAGAGGATTTGCCCCAGGACTCTCCCCACCCACTTTTCCCAGAAAGATGCAAACCCAAGCAGCAGTTCACTCCTTGTGACAGTTTCTTCCCTCTTCCATCACTGCTCCCCTAATGTTGCTGTAAGCACTGATTTGTGGTGGTGTAGAGGGGAATCCTTGATTAACACACCCTGGCTGCTCTCAAATGAGTTCTGAGGTGCTGCTGGCCCAAGGGGTTGGTTTACAGCACAGTGATGCTTTGGGATGGACGAGAAAGCAGCAGGGGTCCAGCAGGAGGGCTGGGGGGTGCGACCAAAAGGGACCCTGGGGTAACGGGGAGGAGACACACAGGGTAGGGTCGGCAGGACAGGGGCAGGGCAGGGAAGGGAAGAGAAAGGAAGGGAAGGAGAGAGGAGAGGAGAAGGGAGGTGAGGGGAGGGGAGAAAAAGAAAAAGGAAAAAAAAGAAAAAGAAAAAGAAAAAGAAAAAGAAAAAGAAAAAGAAAAAGAAAAAGAAAAAGAAAAAGAAAAAGAAAAAGAAAAAGAAAAAGAAAAAGAAAAGAAAGAAAAAGAAAAAGAAGGAAAGACTACTGTCAGTCCGTATAAGCTTGGCTGCTTTGCTTTAAAATTTTAAAAATAATAAAGTTTGGGCAAAATATTCTCGGAAAGCAGAATAGCCAAGAAAAGGACTATTCTGTCTCATGTTCTCTGTCTCCCTGCTGAAGGCTTAAAGACAAGACTGAAAATCCTTGTGGTGGGGAATTGTATATCTTTTTGCCCCAGTCACCGTAATTGACGACCCCAGCACAAGCATGTCCCGCACCAGGATGGATGCTCCACTGCCTCCGCTGCTGCTGTGTGCTTATTAAGAGAAATGATTGTTTTTAAGGAGAAAAGCTTCCTTCTCCCACACCACACTATGAAAGTAAATGAGCAGTAATTTAGATGCTGTTATGGCTATAAACCATTGTGCTATAAGTCATGCTTGTGCCGGCACTTCAAGGAGAGCAGGTGATGAGCAGCTTGTGCTCTCCAGTTAATGGGACAAGAGAAAACGCTTGCAAAGCCTAAAATAAGAGTTCGTGTAAAATGAAAGTTTCCAGATTGCTTTCTTCAGGAAATACGTCTTTCTTTGTACATTCTCCATGTCTGCATGTCTCTGAATTAAGCTAGATCTTAATGGTTGACCCCCACCAGCCCTAATAATAAGCATCTGGACAAAGGAGACAATCCAGAGTTCATCTCTTATCAGTCACCAGAAAGTCCCCGTTAGGCCACCCCCTAATGGGAGAAGATGCTTTGAGGCTTTGCATCCCATTGGACACCAGAAAATTAATCTATAAGACAAAACATTAACATGAAAGGAGCCTTCAGTGTCATTCACGGTCAGGGCAATAGGAACATAAATGTGGAGAGCAATGAGGACTTGATTCCAGGGACATCTGGGAAGGAATGTGATTGAATTTCCTAGGCGTATCCGTGGTCTCTAATGATGGCTGATGTTGTTAATCTATGGCAGCTGCCAGCATTTGAAAATACTAGTTTCACTTCTATAATTACCTCCTAGTACTTTTTCTTCGAAGTATTCAACACAGGTGGTTAGAATAATGGTCCTGTGCCAAATGAGCCCATGGAAGATCTTCTTCTGAGCCTGGTTGCTTTGGGAGCCTTGTGGCCAATCACATCGTGCCTCAAGGTGCTATGGCTGCACCCACACCCCAGAGCAGAGGTAGGATGCAGCTTTGTTTGATGTCCCTAATTCTGTTTTTCAAGATGAGCAGTCAGTTGTCCCTTGGGACATTTCTAGACAACTTTTTTTCTCTCTCCGTGGTCATTTATTTTTCAGAGTGGAGAACTTCCCCTTTCAGAACTTTGGTCAACCTTGTCACCTTTCTCTGCATCTTTCCCAGTCAGCCTATTTTCTTTCGGCATCATGGGGACTGAAGTGGGACCTGTTACTGATGATTATCCTGTGAGCCTACATGGATGCACCACATATATTAATAGCAGTGCAATGGCTTTTTTTCCCTTTGTTCTGTTTACTCACAATTCCTAATGTTTGGTTTGATTCCCAGCGACAGAGATTGTGGCTTGATGCAAATATCTTCAAATGTGCCTGGTTGCAAGCCTGAGAAGGCTTAGGGCATGGATCCATGCCTTTTCCCAGCACCAGCTGGACTGGCTGAGATGTCTGTTCCTGTAAGTGACTGTCTGGCAGAAACTGCTTCCTTCTCCTCCCTGGTAGCCGTGCTGCTCACGCAATAGAGCCCTATCTCATAAAAGTTTGAAGGAGCTGTGGGCTTGCTTAAACAGTTTTGAAATGGTGGGTCTTTGACAAGCTGGCTTCTTAAGCTGGAACAGAAAGTTGTGCTGGTGAGGCTCAGGTTGGATATTAAGAACAATTTCAGCTACAAAAGAGTGTCTGGGCACTGGCACAGACTGCCCAGGGAGGTGGTGGAGTCATTGTCCCTGGAGGTGCTCAAGGACCATGGAGATGTGGCACTGAGGGATGTGGTCAGTGGGCATGGTGGGATCAGCTGACAGTTGGATTTGATGATCTTACAGGTTTTTTTTTTTCAACCTTAATGATTCTATGATTCTATGCAGGTGGATGTTGGCAGCCTCAACAGTTTCTCATTCCCATCTTGCACCATTTCTTTATCTGATGTGGACACAGAGAAAAAAAAAGCAGTAAGGTAAGCCTTTGGAGATGGAGGGCAAAATCTGGCTTGTGTAAGAGTTTATGAACCAGGATCGTGAACAATTTGGACAAACAGCAACACTAGAGCCTTGTCCTTTAGATCTGCAGCTCTTCAAAGCATTCCCTTCTTCATCAGGGTCAGTATGAGCCCTATCCCCAGGATTTGCAATCAATGTGCAGATGGATCCACCTGCAAATAGGTCTGGAGCACAAGCTGAACATCTCTCAAACATTTGTTGACTTGAAAGGAAACCCCACCTGTCCTTCCCACTTGCATCCCACTCTGATTTTGTCTGAGAGCAGCAGCACTGATGCGTTCTCGAAGAGGTTGCCCTTGTATTTTTGACCCAGCTGGAAGAAGGATGAGCCATAAATCTCACTCAACAGCCTAATCTCATTATATTTCCAAGCTCAGTTTCCAGGCCAAAAGGGTTTGGCTTAGCTTCAGAGAAGCATCTGAACTCTCAGATGCCGCTCCAAACCAACCTCCTAAAGCTTTAGATGGTCACACATGGATGGGAGCAGTCTCCTCATGTTGTCACTATCTGTGTACTGACAGCTGTGTACTAATACACACAGACACAGTACATGTAGTCATGCAGATATTCATCCATACCTACTCTGCATAAAGGTATTACACACTGCTATGGGGAAAGGACACATCGAAGGAACAGGTCATTTTTATGTCATGCAGTGGTTGTTGCTAGGAAAAAGGAGCTGCACGTCACCTCTCTGTGAACTTGCTGAGGAACTGACAAATGGACCACCTGCAGAGGCACCCACGAAATGCCAGCTGGAAAAGACATGGTCTTGATGGATAATTGCTGGTGTTCCTGAACAAGTCACAAAATGCCTGTGCAGAAAAAGCAAATGTTAACAGGAAACCCTGGATTTGCTCATAAGATTGCAAGCTTATGTCAAAGTGAGATGGAGACCACCACTGCAGAGCCAGGGCAGGGCTAGCTTTGCATGTGTCTATGTGCTGCTGCTCTGGAGAACAAAAAGGAAGCCAGGAGAGCAAGCAGATTTTGGGTGCTGGAGAAGAGCTTTGCTGCTGCAGTGAACACGAACCAAGCCCATCCATCAGCCTGGGAAATGGGGAAGAAGGCTGCATGGAGGGAATGGTTCCACTTCTCAGTGCTTCATGCAAATCTACTTTGCTGTTATGGTTCACACAAGTTTGCAACAGTTCCCTCTTAGCATGGGACAGACTCCAATGCTCCTTAGAAAACCCAGTCTACACAGTGTTTGTCAGAGGTTTGCCTTGCACAACTTTGGGATGCAACAGCAAGATGAGAGCAAGAAATTCCCATTACCATTGGAGGTATTGATCTTCACTCTCTAGGAAAATGCTAGTCAAGAAGTGTTGTATCTCTTTGCCTTTACAAGCTGTGCATGAGCCCACAGCAGCATTGCTGCAGCCAGCTGGCTTCTCTCCATGCATCCAGACCATGTGGACCAGCAGAGCCTGGGCATGGGCCAGGCTTCAGTCATGCACCAGCTACCCTAAGGGGAAGGCCAGCTGGCTTGCTCCATACCAACACTAGCAAATCACATGGAACATGGGCCAGCTAGCACAGCACCATTGGCACCAGCTCACTCTCTTCAGCAGCACTGTCTTGGAGAGGACATCCTCATCGGGACAAACCAGGCACCAAGACCTCCATCCCACAGCTCCTGGGTCTGTTCACCATGGGGTTGCCAGTCTCACACACCCAACAGAGAATTTCAGGTTGAATGAATGATCTGTGGTTTTACTAATGCTAGAGAGCAGCTCTAAACTTAGCAAAGCTTTTTGGAAGACGTGTAGGAGAGTAAAGTTGCCTTAAGGACACACCTTGTCTTCCTGTATGTGCAGTTGTCTCTCATCCTATCACCATCTGTATAACTCCTCTACGCCCCAAGAAAATACCTCTCCCAGAAAAATCTCAGCCATCAGATTTAAATCTAATTTAAACATTATTACCGAGAACTTCCCATATGTTGTTCTGTGGGCATTCATAGGGAGGTTTCCTGGCCATAGTTTCTCTTTGCACTAGGCGTTATTGTGGAGTCTCCTCCTTGGATTCCTTTTAAAGATCATGGAATCATAGGATCACAAGGTTGGAAGGGACCTACAAGATCATCTAGTCCAACCTTCCTCCCATCACCATTGCTACCACAAGCCACTAAACCATATCTTGTAGCTCCTCATCCAGACACCTCTTGCACACTGCCAGGGACAACGACTCCACCACCTCCCTGGGCAGACATTCCAGTGCCTGACCACTCTGAAAGAAAATGTTTTTCCTAATATCTAATCTAAACCTCCTCTGGTACAACTTGCGGCCATCTCCTCGGGTCCTGTTTGTTGACTGGGAGAAGGGGCCAAACCCCTCCTCATCACAACCTCCCTTCAGGAAGTTGGAGAGTGCAATGAGGTCTCCCCTGAGCCTCCTCTTCTCCAGACTAAACAATCCCAGCTCCCTCAGCTGCTCCTCATAAGACTTGTGCTCCAGACCCCTCACCAGTTTCATTGCCCTTCTCTGGACACATTCCAGGGCCTCAATGTCTTTCTTGTAGTGAGGGGCCCCAAAACTGAACATAATACTCAAGTAGTAGCACTCACCAGTGCTGAGTACAGGGGGATGATTACCTCTCTGCTCCTACTGGCCACACTATTTCTTACACAGGCCAGGATGCCATTGGCCCTCTTGGCCCACCTGGGCACACTGTCAGCTCATGTTCAGCCAAGCATTAACCAACATCCCCAGGTCCCTTTCCTCTTCACAGTCATCCAGCCACTCGGCCCCAAGCCTATAGCGCTGCATGGGGTTATTGTGGCCAAAGTGCAGGAGCTGGCACTTGGCCTTGTTGAACCTCATCCCATTCACCTCAGCCCAGCAATCCAGCCTATCCAGATCCCTCTGAAGGGCCTCTCTACCATCGGGCAGATCGACACCACCTCCCAACTTCGTGTCATCTGCAAACTTACTGAGGTAAGGTACTCAATCCCCTCAGCAAGGTCACCAATAAAGATATTAAACAAGATGGGCCCCAGTACTGACCCCTGGGGGACATCACTTGTAACAGGTAGCCAGCTGGACTTCACTCCATTAACCACTACTCCTTGGGCACGGCCCTCTAGCCAGTTCCTTACCCAAAGAAGGGTATACATGTCCAGGCCATGGGCAGCCAGTTTCCCCAGGAGAATACTGTGAGAGACCGTGTCAAAGGCTTTGCTGAAGTCTAGGTAGACTACATCAACAGCCTTTTCCTCATCCACCCCTCTGGCCATCCAGTCATAGAAGGAGATGAGGTTGGTCAAGCACGACCTGCCCTTCATGAACCCGTGCTGGCTGGGCCTGATCCCCCCAGATGCCACGCACATGCAGTGTGATCTCACGCAAAATTGTTTGCTTCATAACTTTCCCTGGTACCGAGGTCAGGCTGACAGGCCTGTAGTTTCCTGGATCCTCCTTACGGCCCTTCTTGTAAATGGGAGTCACATTGGCAAGCCTTCAATCCTCTGGGACCTCTCCTGTTAACCAGGAGCGCTGGTAGATGGCGGAGAGCAGCTCGGCAATCACCCCCATCAAAAAAGATGCCTGGGTGTGAGCCTGGGCATCCTGCTCCAGGTGGCCCTGCTGGAACTGGGTGGGATCAGATGGATCCAGAGGTGCTAACAGCTTCAAGCAGGATGTGATCCAGTGATTATTGACTTTGGGACCTCTCAGGATCCAGCTGAGGGGTTCCTCTCATCCCAGGCCTATGTGCCAATTTGGCTTCCTAGAGCAGCTGCTGTGTAACAAGGGGTCTTTGGGGATTGCAAGGAACAGAAATATGCTGAGGTTCTTATCTGGGTTTTGCATCAAGGTATGCTTTGTACCGGGTAAATCAAGCCCTTGGATTTTAAAGCTTAACAAGCAGGGCTTATTGAAGGGGTCAGAAGTAACTGGCGAGCTTGTTGCACAAAAAAAAATTAACCATGTCACATTTAGTTGCTCACTGGAAATATCTCCTCTGTCTGTCACACAGATCCACTTAAATCAACCCTTGATCTGAAGTTCAGGAGAGCAATACCCAGCAAAACAAAGAAAAGAAATTCCCTCTTGTAACTTGAGCAGCTGCTGCTGGCTTCTAAGATAAATTAGCACTCCATAATATAAGAGGCACGATGGGTCTCTGATGCCAAAATGCTGCCAGGGGACAAGAAGCTACAAAAGGATTATTTTTTTTTTTTTTTTTTAACTTTTGAATAAAACAACAACAAAAATGAACCGCAAAAGGAACGAAAAGGACCCACCCCAAATACTGTTAAATAGCTTTATTAGTACAAAATTCAAGGTCACCACACTGCAGGTATCAGTCCTTGGTATATTTTGTGTGTTTGTCTGGGGCAAGAGATGAATCCCATGGCTTATGGGGTGCAGCTGAGTGAGCATGGGGTTCTCCGTCCCTGCAGAAACCCTGCTGTGCCCATGGTCCTAAGGGGATGGTGACAGAAGGCACAACACTCCTGGACTTAGTTTCCCCCTCAGTGTGAAAGCATCAGTCCTGGGTTTAGCTGAGTGCTTGTCCTAAAATCCCCCTAGGCTCTGTTCTCCCTCAGGGACTGTGAGCAGCTTGAGGGCTGGGAATGAGGACATGGCAGATCTGTGGATTTGGCAGAGCAGAGCTGCTGGGTGTCACATGCCAGGTGGCTGCCCTATGGTCCAGCTGTACCTCACACAGCTGTGGATGTGGGCTGGGGACCCCCTGCCATGCTGGGAGCATGCCACCAGCCAGGCTCCCACCGCACAGTGCATCGCTGCTACAGGGACATGTGGGAAAAGGCATGGGGAGGGGGGCGTGGGGATGAGGGCTCACCCAGCACAGTAGGGCTGTCTGTCTGCCTGCCTGTCTGCTCCTTAGATAGCTGAGACATCTCCAGTGATTACACATCAGGAATCCATCGAGCTCTCAAAAATAAAGCAAAACAACTTAATTGTCAACACCAATCTCTGCATCCTCACAGCCCCTAGAATCTCCATCCCTGTCCCTAGAACAGCCAGCGAGGGGAGAATTGCTATTGGTACTGGTGGAACCACCATTAGTCTTCAGGGCTGACCCTTCTAATTAGATTAACAGGGGCTGGGGCATCCCGCACTTGTTCCTCCTGGGGCTGGGCAGGGTGGGCAGCACTCACTGCCCCACTGAATATGCATGGCAAGAAGTGGGGTGTGATCTTGGCTTGTCCCTCTGCTAGTTATCGTTGAGCTAAAGGGAACTCAGGAGCAGCACAGGGATGCTGAAAGGGAAGGAGGAAGGAACAGCCCTTTCTGCTCTCCCTCTGCCTGGGGAAATAATTTACTGTGCAGAGTCACCTCAAAGAGTTAAATCAACCCGAGTACACTGTAAAAAGGCATTTTAGCCATTTCCATAGATAATGGTTAGGTCATGTCAAGATGCTGGCTTTCACAATGCTATCAAGCCATTCATAATTTAATGTTTAAAATGCAACCTTAGCAATACAATTAATACTGTTTTATTAGCCCACAGAGGCTTCGTGTAACTACTTAGAGCCATATAACACCAGCCCATCTCACAGCCCCATATAAATTCCTCCGGTAAGATAAACTTTTAGGTCTGCACTTGCAGGAGCTGAAAATCTGCAGAGCCAGCAGAAGGAAGATGGCTTTCCTGTTTGATAGAGTATTGCTTTGGAGGAGAGCACCCCTGGCTTCTCTGCAGAGAAATGTTCTGGTGCCAAGACCTTGGAGAGGAGGTGAGTATAGGACATGCCTTGTGAACGGCACTAAATCATCTCTCCTGCTCCCACTCTCCCTCTCTCTGCCTCTCACACCTGCACTGGCACGTGCACACTCACACACTCACAATTTCTCTCTTGGTGCTGGAAGAGGATCTTTTGTGCATATTGTACAGTACTGAAATGAAAACCTTACTGTGTGTACTGATAGCTTACCATCACAGCTATGTCCCAAAACAGCAGATCTGTATGCTCAGCACTGCCAACCCAGATCCCAGGTCTAACCCATGACAACAGGCAGCCTACATTCGGGTGCCTGCAGCTCAATATGAACAAGTCATCCCAGTTCCGTTGATGAGCAATGAAAAGCCAGAAGCATTTCATAGACTCATAGAATGGCTTAGGTTGGAATGGACCTTAAAGATCTCCTAATTCCAACCCTCTGTTTTGGGTGGGTTGCCACCCATCAGCTCAGGCTGCCCAGGGTCCCATCCAGTTTGGCCTCGAGCACTTCCAGAGATGAGGCATCCACAGCTCTCTAGGCAGCCTGGGCCAGTGCTTCACTGCCCTCTGAATAAAGAATTTCTTCCTAACATCTAACCCAAATTTCCTCTCTTTCAGTTTAAAGCCATTCCCCCTTGTCCTATCACTATCAGACCATGTAAAAAGTCGGTCCCTCCTGCTTGTAATTCCCTTCAAGTACTGCAAGGATGCAATGAAGTCTCCCCAGAGCCCTCTTCTCCAAGTTAAAGAAGCCCAACTTCCTCAACCTGTCTTCATAGGAGAGATGCTCCAGCCTCTCATCTTCACGGCCTTGTTTGAATGACATTTTCCCCACTGGAGAAGTCTCCTTTAGGAAGTACTGAACCCTGGACATCACTGGTAATGTCTCCGTGGATGAGCAAGAATGGATTCTGTGTACAAGCACTTGAATCCCAGCAACCTTGAGGTCTTTTTAGTTATTTGAGGCAGCAATGATGGAAAATCACTTCTGAAACCATGGCAGAAGGGAGGCTGTAGGAACTGTGGAGGTCCTCACCATTACTGTCCTTTTTAGGCCTTTTTATGATGATCTCCAGCCAGTTGTGAACCTTTAAACCACATCCCCAGTGGCTTCATATCTCAGTGCAAGCCTAAAGCTGATCTCAAGGCAGAGTTTATTTGCAGAGACTGGAAGCAAGCCTGGTTCTTCTGCTAGACACATGTCCACAGTGCCACAAACCTGCCGACACAAGCATAAAGCCAATTAAGCACATTAGTGTGGCATCAGGCCAGACTAATTGTGCCCTGCTTCTCCTGGGTCTGTGAGCCTTCCATTGCCTTGTGCAAGCTGTGGACATTCACTTCTGAAGAAGAGACCTCAGAACCATCCTGGTTTTCCCACAACCTTGTAATGTCTCCAGAACCTCAGAGCCTCATCTGGGGCTGCCACAAAACCAATCCCTGCCCTGGGGCATTTTGAGATCAGTACATGAAGTAGGCAAAAAATAGAAGCGTTGATAGACTTTTGCTGGGGATAAACCATAGGGAGAGAAGGTGGCTCACTCAGAGAGCTGAGAATGGGACCAAGATTCTATGGTCCCCAGATCTATGCAAACCAAAGCTCCCCTCTGAAACCACTCTGTCCTTGTGCCCACTCCCTACAGGGTGCATCTCTGGCATTGTTTCCCTGTTCCACCAACAGAATGGTAAATCACACCTGACACTGTAGTCTCTGAGCGGTTTCTATTCTCCGTACTTTTCTCTCTTAAATCCCCACCTTTTGGGATGTGGTTGATCTCAGTTTCTATGTTGAAAATATTTCTTGGGTTTGTTTGGCTGTGGAGGAAAGGTAGGAGCTGGGATGCTGAGAGAGGCCCAAATTCAGAAGGCGTGTAAGTACCCCTCCTTCCCCATTATTAATAATTTGATAACTGTTTGGGTCTTATGGCAAACTCAGGATTTGGGGGAAATGTGCAGGATCTCATCACCTGTGCATTGCACATAATGCAATGTGCAAAGACTCCGGAGTATAGGAAGGAAGCACTCAAATCTGTTTTACAATTGCATTGATGGGGACACCTATTAAAAATTAAACCATTACCCTGCCCTCAGATTTCCTAAGGTTAGAGACAGCCTTTCTTATTATTCCAGCCTACACTTCCTGTGCATTTAATTATTTTCTTCACACTAATGCAAACGCGCACAGTGAAGACAGGCCAAGCTTCCCAAATCAGTTTAATGAATGTCCTCATCTGAGGCGATTGTCTTTCGTAATGACTGAGAAATACAGCTCTCCAGCCTAGCTCCCCAAGAAGCAACGTGACCCCAAAGATATGAAAAACAAGAGCAATTCATCAGGAGCAGCAGGAGAGAAAAGATAATTGGGGCTGGAAATGACAGGAATGAAAAGCTGAGCATGGAGGGCACTTTGGGGAGAGAGAGGAGGGGAGATGGAAAGAGCCACGAGCCTAAATTTGTTGTGTGAGCTGCCATGAGACCCACTAAACACCTGCACAAGGAGGGAAGCCAGCTCATGTCTCCTGCATGCTGACAGAAAGAAAAGGGCTTCGGGGGAAACACACCTCTCTCATTTACAGGTTTTGCTACTGGAATAAATCTCCATTTCTTTCTTTGCTCCAGCTTTGCTTCCTTTTTTTTTATCGCCTGCAAGCAGAGCTGGTCCCCAGCTCCCTTATTTTCAGAGATGTGGGGGTGCATGTTCTCATATTTTCATGTTTTCCCTTCACCTTCCCCTCCCCCTGCTGCCTCTGCTTCCCCCTGACCTCAGCATCCCCTTCCTTGCAGAGCAGGGAGGTGAATAGGGTCAGTATGTCTCCACGATGGGGCCTCTCTGTGCCCATAAGGCCAGGGAAAACCATGATGCCTGCAAGCATCTGTCCATCAGGTGTTATTAGGAAACCATCCCTCTACTTGCTCTGGTATTGATCTCTGCTTATTCAATGTTGAACTGCTTGGAAAAGATGGAGAAAAACCCAAACCGGCCCACGCTAATGCAAAAACCTCTGTGCTGCCCTTGCGAAGAGCAGCAAAGCTCCAAGTCCTTTGAGCTGCAGCACAAACAACCTGGCAGGTCCTGCCCTGGAGCACTCACAGTCTTGAAAAGCTGAAGGAGGGAGGTTGATCACCCTTTTCTCCTTGTTTTTGCAAACAGAGACTCCAGGCAGTGTTGTTGCTCTGGAATAGGAGGACTCCCACAGTGAGGATCAGCATGCAGCCCTCTGCCCAGGGGCAGCACCAGGGTGGGTTACTGGGCTACTTATATTCAGACTCTGCTGTGCTTTGCTGGATGATTTTTTCCTTGTCTGCTTTAAGTCTGAAAGATCTTTAAACACAGGAGCAGCAAATAGCAGAGAGCAGAGGGTAGTGCAAACAGACTTCCACTTTTTTCCACACTGCTAATGCAGGTGTGAGTTCATATCCTGATATGATGTAAAATGGGATGAAGCCACCTGAACGTGGCTGCAGCAAACTGGGCTCACTCCCCATGGGCAGTGCAGACACAGAAGGGTGAACTTCTGTCCAGGACAAACCCACCACCCACCATTCCTTCTTCCTCACTCTACATGGGGAGCAAAGTTTCCCCAGAGGCCCAATAACAAACTGATTCCCAAAAAAAGGCCAGATTTGAATTACAGAATCACGGAATCATTAAGGTTAGAAAAGATGTCTAAGAAACCCAGTCCAACCCCAACCCACGCCCGCCAGTCATGCCCCTCATTGGTACATCTCCAGTGTTCTTGGACACATCCAGGGATGGTTACTCCACCACCTCCCTGGGCATTCCATAAACAAGAGCAAGGCAGGGGCCAGCTGGCCAGCAACCATGCAGGACTGGCTGGTCCATTAGCATGAAAGATCAGTCAGTGCACGGATCTCTTACCACAGAAGAACAGTGGTTACTGTAGTCAAATACAACTACAGGAAGACAGAGTTTATTTTTCTCACTGTTCATGGAACTGTTTATATTTATACTGCCCATTGCCTATGTTTCACTGCAGGATTTCAGGCAGAGAGTTTGATCCTCTTTTATTTAAACTCAGATAAACTGACTTGCATGGATATTTTCCATGCAAAAAGAAAACTATTCCCCAGTGCATGCTTTAAATCCTTTCCTGCTGCTGCTTCCTGTTCCTCCTCCTGACTTGCTGTGAATCCATCGTAAAGTGGTGCCCAGTTCTTTCCAGGAGAGCCTTCATTTCTCAGTGTCTGATCTCCTTTAACACATGGGTTAACACTAATGGAAACGCACTAAGTGGCATTAGGAAGTGAAGCAGGGGAGCAGCTCTACCCCATCATTTCACTAATTGCTTCACTGCTAGTTCTGTGCTTCCTATTCCTTTGACATTCCTTTGAAGTCATAGTGGGATGCTCTGACATATCTGGTACATCAGGGAGCACTGAAAGGTTACTGCTTCCTAGCTAAATAGGAACAGAGGAACTGTTAATTCCCTTCATCTGGTATCCATCACACAGCAGAGGTCAGTGCCGTGCGTTGGGGAGGATGCCCAACTGGACACTTGATGGAGTTGGTAGCTACAGAATGCTGTGTATCCTTTCCAAGCTTCCGGAGTAGCGGTGAACATGGAAAAGTAAGTCTGGATTTGCTGTCACTTCAGGGACAAGGGTGAAAATGCTTCATGGAAGGTGCACATAATGGAGCTGCAGGTGTAGATGAGCCACGCTTTGCATAGGATTCTGATGAGTGTTTGAGGCAACTAGATTTTTCACTGTGCACGAGCCACGATTGTGCTGAAAATCCAACAGACAGAGTGCTACATAGCTGCAGGACAACAGTGCTGCAGTCACGCCGCTGAAAGGGCTCTCCTAACAGCGCCTTCAGTAGGTTTGCATTTCTCCCTCCCCTTTGTTAATGAGAACAAGACAAAAAGAAACCAGGAAAAAAACCCCAAACAAACAGACTTTGCACAGGTATCCTAGGAAGCAGTAACTGGAACAAAGTACTGGGCTGACTTCTCTTGTTTCTTAGACAGGCTTTGTAACCTGCGTGACACATCCTGATCACAGAATCATAAAACCCTTAGGGTTGGAAAAGACCACGAAGTTCATTGAGTCCAACTGTTGACCCATCTCTGCCACGCTCACTGACCACATCAGTGGTTACCAGGATGAAGTCTATGGTTATATCTGCACTCTGCTCCAGGTTAAACAGTGCATGCACATCTAAAATCCTCTTCCCGAGGCAGGCTGTCATATGGACTTTTATTTAGAACACCATCCCTGAGCAGGACAAGTGTTGGAGGTGCTCCAAAAGGTTGAGGCACTTGGTTCAAGTTTGAGTGGGTGTTTTGTTGTCTGTATCTATGCTTGCAGATGCACACTGGGCTTGTTTTGTACATGCTGTACATGCCCTGATTTTGGCTGGCTTCAGAATGCCCCCAGAAATGGCAAAGACACTCAGCTCTACCAATCAAGCCCACAGCAATCCACTGTAATATAGATGTAACCACAGGAAAGCATGTGATGGAAGCCAGATGAAGTAAATCAGCACCAAAAGGACTTAATCCCTGATTAGAAATAGGTGTGGTGCTCTCTTCATCACCTAGCCATTAAATTAAGACCAGTCTGCCTTCTAGGGGCAGAGTCCTATTCAGCTGTGAGCTGTGGGTTGCAATGCAGGACTTGGCATTGATGCAGCCTGTGGTCTTCTCTGTGCAAAGATCAAACATGACTGCTTCAACTGCCCATTTAGATCTGCTTTCCTGCTGTGCAGCTGGCACTGATTTGTTTGGGAATGAGATTCAGTCAGATTTTTGTGGCAGTTCTTCCCTTTTATTTTTGTCCTAGGAAAGGTTCTCACTTCATGTTTATCTTCCTGGCCCACATTGAGAGCAGTTGGGGTGACACGGGAAAGGTTGCTGGAGTTCATCTCAAAGCACAAAACCTCTTTTCCAGGATCCTCAAATCTTATGTTTCAGGTTGGATATCAGAAAAAGGTTCTGCCTCAGAGGGTGGTGGACATAGAACAGGCTCCACAGGGCAGTGGGTACTGCTCCAAGCTGCTGGAGTTCAAGGAGAATTTGGGTAATGCTCTCAGACATAGAATTTGGATTTGGGGTGATCCTGTGTGGAGCTAGAAGTTGGACTCGATGATCCTAGTGGGTCATGAAGTAGCAGAGCTCTTGCGCAGGGCAAAGAGTGGGAAACCAAACTGCTTGCTCTAGCAGGCATGCGATGTAGAGAAAGGAAGACGAGCACAAAGTCATCAGGTAAATAGAACCAATTGGCTGAGCCATGTAGCTGGAGCAGGGTCAGCCCAGACACCCATGCACAAGAGGCATTTGCATGTGGTTGAGAGCATAACAAGGTGAAGGAGGCTGTAGTGAGGTGAGTGTCAGCTTCTTCTCCTGGGTAACAGGAATGGGATGAGAGGTAATGGCCTCAAGTTGTTCCAGAGGAGGTTCAGGTTGGGTGTTAGGAAAAATTTGTTCTCAGAAAGAGTGGCAATGCAACTGGCACAGGCTGCCCTGGGGGGTGGTGGCGTCACTGTCTCTGGAGGTGTTTGGGGAATATGATGTGGCACTGAGGGACATGGTTAGTGGGCATGATGGGGATGGGATTGTGGTTGGGCTTGGTGATCTTGGTGGTCTTTTCCAATCCTAATGATTCTTTGATTCTCTGATTCTAGGGATGCACTGAGGTTGGATCCATGACACTGCTTCCCTGAAGAGCAACCAAAACCTATTAGTGACAGTGGTGGGAATCCCACCACCATGCTGGAGTACTGCTGGTATGAAGCCCATGAACATGTCATGCTACAGCTTTGCAGGAATGTACGTAATGTATGAAATAGTACCTGCTGGAATACACTCGTTCTAGATGTCCTGAGTATTTCAGAGTAAAGCTTCAGCCAGGATCCTTTCCTGGCTACAGTCAGGGATGAGGAAAAGCCAGCAAGTTCAAATGTCTTTGGCTGGCTTAAAAGAGCAGAGTTCCACTGAGCTCAATTAATTTTGGATTATTTCAATCCTCTGAAGAGCCTGTGTCTGTCACAGGGCTGAACTCTTCCCAACAGAGGACTTCAGTCATTGAGCTCAGCGGAAGGGTTGGACTCACTTGTAGTGATGGGTCAAGCAAAGACCCGTGCACTGGATTTTAGAATGCATGTACACACAAACACACGGGCATGCACTCACACAATGATTATGTGAGATTTATCAACCTTTTTTTTTTTTTTTTAAAACATTGAGGGAATTTGATGGGAATCAAAAGAATAGAGAACTATGAACAGAACACTAGAATCCTACCTATAGTTATCAGAGTCTGAGAATCCTTTCTGTGGGATTTGTAAACACACTTCGTGAGCTTTAGGAGTGTCACGCCCTATAGCTTGATTTAAAAATACTATAGTAAATTTACTAATTGTAGATAAATCCAGTAGTCCTTTTCTTTCATGGCATGGCAGGATTCGACGATGAAGTTCCCAGCCACCTACAACCTGCACTTTTTTATGCTCCTATCAGTGTGTACATTGATCTGTTCTCTTCCAGCCACTACTGCCTTGTGTACTGTCACATCATTCAGACTGGCTTTCACACCACAGAAACACTCCTTCTCATTCCCCATTCAATTCTTTAGAGGCCAGAATCCACCCCACAGCCTTATCCTGTAGGTGTGTGATGGAGGATGGGGCACCTGAGCATCCTTATGGGACGCTGTGTGAGCCAGGGGTCCCACTGCTGCCAACACGGGGGAGATGTGCTGACCTGATTCACCACTCTGATTTGCATGTGCAGTGTTAAGGGAAAATGCTGTATCCTATTAAATTAACAAACTAGCACATTCCATCAGCCAGTTCTCATGCCCTCCAGGCATCCTCTGGAGGTTTCCGCGACATGCCAATGAAACATTCAAACTACAAGACAGGCCAGTCACTTCCCATCCATTTTTTATGGTACCATGGAAACAAAGCGAGCCTGGCAATTCCTTCGTTAGGCTTTCAATAAATCACTCCACAGCTGTAAGAGGTACGTGCCTCCAATGCCCAAGGGTTTCACTGGGCTCCTCTGGGCTAAGCAGGCTGCTGCTGTCTATGCTGTCACCTTGTGTCCTCTGCTCCCTACACACCCATGGAGGGTTTGGGAGAAGACTGGCTCTTTTCAGGCATTGTGTCCACAGACATGGCTTGGCTCTGCCTTTCTGGAAGCCCTTATTCCATGGGTTGATGCAAAGCCTCACATGGGAAAATGATTTTGCAACACCATAGCCAGTCAGAGTGGAGTCTGAGGGCAACAGGGCAGACTCAGTGACTCCACTGCTGCACAAGTCACCTTTTGTCCTGCTGCTGGGGATGCTTCCTCACCCACCCATTTCTGGGCTTTGATGTGTTCATCAGAGCAGACCATTCACTTTTTCCATCTTAAGGCCACTCTCTTCTCACAGTCAATAATCATGTGCATGTCTGTTTGCACAACAATTTCTATTCTGCCCCAAACACTGCTGAGGTGTGAGCAATCATAGCTGTCATGGAGGAGAAAAGAGAAGGGAAGGGAAGGGAAGGGAAGGGAAGGGAAGGGAAGGGAAGGGAAGGGAAGGGAAGGGAAGGGAAGGGAAGGGAAGGGAAGGGAAGGGAAGAAACACATTGACTTCGGAGGGGTCTGTATCAGGTCCTTCATTGTTTCATTTTAGCATTCATTGAGGGTGAAAACACATCCTACAACTCTGAGAGGCCACAGGGGAGGGCTGTGCTGAATTGAGCTGTCCAGGCATTTCCCTTTGAAGGACCTCTGGTTGGAGTGGTCTCCAAGCAGTGTCCCATGTCCTCATGCTGCCATTCCACCAGTTACCATGGAGCACGGGACCACTGGTACCCACAGGACCCGAAGGAGCAAGACCAGGAGGTTGGTCTCTCCAATAGGGGGAACAGAACTGCTGGGCTAGGATGGAGAAGAAAACTATGCTGGGGGTTATTCATTTACCTCTTTGTCCCTGTAAGCACATTTCTGTTCTGGTGACTTAAATTAACCTCCCATTAAATTGCTTTCATCAACAAATTGCCAGAATCTGCCTGGGTGCTCTTGGCAGAGTGGGCTTTGTGCCTTTGCCAGGTGGCCTGGCACACTCAGCAGCAGCGAGCTGCTTATGGGCCCTGGCTTTATTAAACATTAAAGGCTTCAGTTCTCTCCAACAGCTAATCATAAAAGGGATCACTGAAGTTTATTCTGACACAAATGAAGAGACTTAGATTTACTGGGAATCTCCTCAGAGGTGTTTCTTAAATGCAAGAAGATGCATGGGTATGGGCTGGTCCCAGCTCCCCCTCAGCATGGCCAGGCACCTTCTCTCAGGATCGGGAACGGAGTTTGTGGGGCCTTCTCCATCATAGACAGCTCATCCAGCTCCCACAGATAGAATCACAGTATCACAGAATCATCAACTCATAGAATGGCTTGAGTTGGAAGGGACCTCCAAGATAATTCAGTTCCAACCCCTCTGCCATGGCAATGCTGCACTAGATCAGGCACCAGATCAGGCTGCACGTGACCCCATCCAACCTGGCCTTGAGCACATCCATGAATGGGGCAGCCACAGCTTCTCAGGGCAGCCTATGCCAGTGTCTCACCTTGCTCCCAGCGAAGAATTTCCCCAACATCTAATCTAAATCTCTCCTCTTTTAGTTTAAAGCATGATCTGTCCTGTTGGCGAGTGCTGCCCAGTCTGAAAAAAATAAAAATAAAAATAATGAGACTTCAAAGAAAATATCCAGTTGTGCAACCAAAAATAGATAATTTTCATTAATTTACTTAATGGTTTGCAGTAATGAGTAGGCTTGCTTGACATTTTAATTTGCTTGGTCAAAGGGGAATGTCCATCAGAAATAATCGTGATGAGGGGAAAAAATAAAAATGTTGTTCAGCATCTCTGGATTAGAGACACTTAGAAGGGTCAGGAAAGGGACTGTGATGGGCTCCATCACCACAAACACACCATGCCTGATGCCCACCAGCCCACCCTGTTCACTCCGCACCAGTGGCATTTCTGCCTCCAGAAAGGGCTGTTTGCTTTGGCATGTATCCACCTCCATATTTGCTCCCTTCAGTGCTGAGGTTTAGCAGGAAACTGGTCATTTTAATGATGTTGTGTCCCTAAACCCATCCCTTCTGTCCTTCTTCCATCCCTAGAGTCATAGAATCATTAAGGTTGGAAAAGATCGCTAAGATCACCTAGTCCAACCATCAACCCATCCCCACCATGCCCACTAACCCATGTCCCTGAGATGTGACCCTGTACATCTGCTTCCCATCCCTGCTACTGGGGAGGGTTATTTCCAGGCTCTGCACCGCCGACTTTGGAGCATTATTCCCCTTTTGTAGTTTCAAAAGAAAACATCTGTGAGCAGCTCGTCACAACAAACCCTTGCCCGTGTCTGATCTCTTACGATAACATGCTCTAATGAGGTTAGAGCTCCCCTCCTGCCTTGCAAACGTTTCGGAGTTGCTCGGGCTGAATGAGACGGAGGTAATTAGAGTGACATGCCTTCATGCACAGAGAGAATGAAGCAGCACAAATTTCCTGATTGGACAAGAGCAGTTTGGCCTCAGCTTAGCGAAATAACCAGGCAGTGATCTAATTCACTTTACTGTTAATAGATTGTTATCTGCGGAGCCGTAGTGCAAACACGATAAGCTGTAAAAAAATAGAGATAAAAGCTCGAGCTGTGAGTGTTGCAGAGAGACACGTTCAGCCTGACTCTAGGCTCGCTGGCCTGGGCTCAGCTCCAGTTTCTGCTCACCCTTGGAAGCGGCTGTGGTGATAACACTCAAGTGGGGCCATGCAATAGAATTGCTTCACAAATTGCAGGATCGTTTGGCTCCAGTACCAGTTTGGGAATTCATTGGTTTGCTTTGCAGAGTCCAAGCCACAGTGGGCAGATCTGGAGACAAAAGCTTCCCTGGGTTGAGGCCTGGGTTCAGCATGGCTGCCTGCCATGCCCCATGCAGATGGGAGGTTCAGTGGCAGCTGGGTCCCACGGCTGGCTGAGCACATCTGTCCTGCGCAGCTGGATCCATCCTATACCCCAGCACAGCATCCCTTTGGCAGCCTGGCTGCTTGCACATGGCCCCATGCACTGACTTCATCTCCCATACCCCTCCCCATCGTTGCCCCAAGATACAGAGAAGGATGCACCCACACCTTGTGGTCAAACAAAACTCAGATTTTGTACCAGAGATGAACTGTAATGGAAGAATTGGAGGTGAAAACAGGTCTGTGAGTTTTGTTTGCACTTAGGGCAGCTGCAGTGCTGTTTTGATGTGTTTCCAGACTGCACCTGCATATCCCATGCACAAGAATACCATCTTCACATACAGAAGTGGAGGTGTTTTGGCCCAGGTAGTTTTGCTGCATTTTTCAGCATACCATGTCATCAGCAGTCAACATCCCTGCCACTCTTTCCTTCTTCCTTGCATGGAGCTCCACTGAGTTCATCACTGTTGCAACTTGCCAAGACAGATTACAGCACAGATAGAGTGCACTCCTTTCGTGACACTCAAGGGTGAGTTCCATCCAGATTCCAGCTCTGTTTCCCTGTATTTCCCAGTTAGAATGTGAGATTTACACCCTTCAATAGTGCTGGTCCTGGATGGCTGCAGGAATCTCACCCATGGGACTCTGGTGTTTTGCATCCACCACGAGGGTGGATTTGTGGATGACCAAGGTGCTGCAGGAAAGGGTTCGCTGAGATCTGCCCAAGGGTGCAGTTTGGCAGAGCATGGTGGGTGAGCTGAGTAAGAGAAGGCACCTTCCTTATGGCAGTGGGGTTCAACCTCACTCCTACACTATCTCTTCCCATAACCTCCACGCTGCCCCGTTCTTTTACAAAATACACTGTGTCTCTTATGTGCTTTTTTCTCTCCTCGGGCAAAAAAGCTGTCAGCTTCCCAGCCAGGTTTCAATGTATCAAAAAACATAATCTCTTCAGCCAGATTTAGTCCGCTTTTGCAAAGTGAGTATACTCTGCTGCTTCATTGACAGCTTCATTAGAGGTGAGACAAGCTCAGCTTTGTCTGCTCCATCTCTCCCCAGCCAGAGCTCTTATCAAAGCGTAACTGCAGTTCCTCATGGTCAGCCTCTTCAGAGCTCTTCCAGGAGTTGCTGGGTCACTCCAGGTCCCATTCCCCCAACAGTATCATGGAGTATGTCAGAACTTTTTCTTCTATTTTTACCTCACTAGATGGCAAAGCAATGATGGAGTTGAATGGATCCCTCCTATGTATTCATATATCCTCTACATCCCAGATGGATCCTTGTACAGCAGATGTCAGTAGGTGTTAATCCACAATACATCACTTTGCCCAAGCAGTGGGCACACAAGCTACAGAAATAATAGTTAACATAGGAATACCCAAAAGTCAGCAAATTCTACAAACTGGGATGCATGCCCAGTGTGTCTTGCAATCAACCAGGCTAGGCCACTGGGAGCATGGTCTGTGGCCATTGAAATTGATTCAAGCCCAAGTGCAGGCTGATGTTTGAGTCAAAAAATTGTCCCTAGAGGGAGATTTGGACACAGCCACCCTGCCCTGAAGAGGAGGAGGATTAAACATCAGCATGCAAGCTCTGCCAGCTGCTGCCTGTGCCAAGGAGTAAACCTTGGCCCGTGCAATTTAATAGTATAGACATAACCTTGGAGACTCTTCAACCCACCCTTTGCATCCTGCCTCTGCATTAATGCCATGCCAAGCACATGGAGAGCAGCCTGACTTTCATCGGGAATGCCAAGCCCTGCTGAAAGCAGAGGAGACACACACCGGCTCCTGCTCAGCTGGAGAGTCTGCTGAAGGCCACAATTTTCCAATTGCTTGAAGAGTTGTCATTAGATGGTTTAAGATGACAGATTGCTAAATTGCTTTAAGGCTGGTGCCAAGCAGCCTTCAATAGGGCATTCTTCGCTGTAAGGATGTGTGTGCACTGCAGTCCTTCACTTGGTAGAGAATAGGAAAATCATAGCTTTGCTTTGAGGATCCTGAGATGCTGGGAAGGAGCTCATTTTGCTGTGAAAATAAGGGGAACAAGACTCAGGAATGGAAAGAAAAACATCTGAGAAGAGAGCTCTAAAGTCCCTCTGCAATTTGATTTTCTCCCCAGTGTCTTTCAGTGCACTCACTGCTGGCCCTTTCCTTCTGCATCAAAAGAACTTGGTATTTATACAGAATTGTTCAGACCTTGCAAGGGTCTGATGGGAGACTGTCCTGGAGGAAACATTTCTGCCTGTGACCTGTGCAAAGGAGAAAGTGAGGAGCGGGACCAAAGGGAGCAAGGTGGTGAGGAAGAGGTTGGGGCCTCCTGTGCCATCACCTAGGAAGAGAAAATAGATGTATTTAGTGGAGGGGTCTGAGGGTTGCTACTCTCCAGAGTCTTCTGTTGTGGCTCTCACAGTTGCACCATCTCCACTGAACAGACAACGCAGGACTGGGGTTTGCAAGGAAATTCTTACCTGGTTTGTGTTTGAAGAATGTCATGGTGGGTGTAATGGTCTGTGCTGGCTAGCAGTGGTGGTCACTCTGTGTGCTGGAAACTGCATAGTGCTGGTGGAGCTGGTCTCATCCCCTCCTGAAGCACTTATCAAACATCCAAAACTGTCTGCTAACCCAGCACCCAGTAACTGGCCAGTGATGGAGCACCAGCAATGCCTCATCAAGGTACTAGTGACACAACTTGGCACTGACAAGAAGACCATGGGCTTGTCAATGTCCTCTCCTGCTCTCAGTCTGTTTACTTCTTTAAGCTGAGACTTTTCATAGAATCGAAGAATCAAAGAATCATTAAAGTTGGAAAAGACCACTAAGATCACCAAGTCCATCCCCAACTCATCCCCACCATGCCCACTGACCACATCCCTCAGTGCCACACCTAACCAATTCTTGAACACCTCTAGGGACACTGACTCCACCATCTCCCTGGGCAACTTGTACCACACTTACATTAACACTCTTTCAGAGAATAATTTTTTTCCTGACATCCAACCTTTGAATCCACTGATCCTGAAAAGATGATACCACTCAGTGCATCCAGCCCCTTCTTGTCTCCCCCCAGGAAATGCCTCCTCTCTCTTTATTTGCTGTGTTTCATCCAAGTCTCTGGGCTGACGAATGCCTGCCAAGCACACTTTCCAATGGGTTCTCTGAATGCACACTTTCACCCCTGCAAAATTAAGACATGTGACCTTCATAAATCCCTATCAAAGGCCTTTATTCTTCTGCTATTCTTCTTGTTGTTGTTAACATTAAGCATGCATGTGACAACCAGATAAAAGGCATCATTCTCGAACAAGCTAATTCAAGTTAACCAGTGCAATGAGAAGGACCGAGCAGCACCAAAACGCTCTGCCATTTTGATGTGCAACGGGGGTTTGAGCCTTCAGCTCATTTTTAGTTTCTAAAACCCCAAGTGCTGGCCAGATATTCCCTAAGGTTTGGCAGGAAGCAGAAACGGAAATGGCTTCCTATGCATCTGTGTCCCAGGATTTTGGTGTAGGAGATGGAAGGAAGCTTGAAATATGTGTTTTTGAAGGAGTAAATATTGATCCCACTTTGGGGTATATACTGGGAGTCTCACCCATGTGGATTCCTTAGCATCAATAGGGTAGAAGATCACTGTTTAGTATTTCTTTGTCTCTGAACACATAGAAGGACACTCTGGGACATCCATCCTGCTGCCGGATTTGCCTGAAATAAGCATACACATGCGTTCACGCATATTTCTTAAAGTTTTCTTTCACTGTACAATTAGAAGAAACTACAAATGGAAAACTTCTATCAAAACTGTCTGGTATTTTATTACTTTCTGACTTTTGGGCTTTTAAAAACAGTGATACTTCTGGGATGTAAGCTAGGAAGTGAAACTCCAGCACCTTGGGCAAGAAAATGCTGTAAGTGCAGGAAAGATGATGGACATAAATAGCATGAACTTTCATTCCCTCATAGACCCTAAAACACAGATGGTGGTACTATCTGCACTATCTATCTGCTTCCTATTGCCTAACCCCCTGTGAAGGTATGGAGCAGCCAGAGGCATCCCAGCTCACAGGGTGTGAAGGGATGTCCAGCCCTTCTGAGCAGGATCCTGGTTTAACTAATTCCGTCTGAGTTCTATCTGCAATGGCATGCAGGCTCCTAAGTCCTGCTGGGAGATCGCATTTAGGATCTAAGTTATGTCAGCGCCCTGGAAAAATGTTTTCCATCAAGATGAGGGATGTGAAAAGCCAAACGATACAAACTCAGAGACTAAGAGATAAAACCTGTGGTACTTGCTGTAGCTGCCAAAAGATGATGGAGAACACTGCAAGCTGAGCAGGACGAGGGTCGCATTTGCAGCAGCTTCCAGGGATACCCAACACTGGAGTAATCTCAGAGGAACTGAACAACCAGATCAGCCAGCATGGGATTGCTCCTCCATGCTTCCTTAAGGTTTTATGTTCCCAGTCCCAGTGTTCTTAGTGATGAGTTTCCCAGTGATGGCAGAATCTCATTCCATAGGTAATGGGTAGAGCCCAACACACGGCTTTGATTCCTGCATGGTGCTGGGAGGTGCTCCCACCTTTATATTTAATTCCCATAATGTGGTGAATGTAGAGAGACTGAGAGTAACAACAGCCATACGATGGTAATTGAGTGGGGCTCCTTAGATGCTGTCCTGTCAGTTGGGCCCTGGGGGCCTCTTTTTGTGCTCCAGGATGGTGCCTGGAGCAGCCAATGCTGGAGATGAGAATAAAAATGCTGTTCCAATACTTCTCAGTAGATTCTCACCGGGCTTGACATTCTCATCTCCTCACTGCCCCTGGCAAACTCCTCTCGTGGTGACTCTTCATCTCCCAGCTCCACACAAGGAAATTAAAAATCCCCGTGTTGTTCTTTAATCTAGTCTGTGCGCCAGCTGCACCGGGGGCTGTCGCATGGGAAAGTTTGCAGATGCTGCTCAACCCACCTCCTTCGGCAGCATTCCCTCTCCTGCTGCACTCCTTGAAGCAGACAAAGGAAGAGGGAGCAGGGGAAAATAACAAAGGAATGCAGAGGAAATCATGGCAGATAAATGCTTTCTGATTGCCACCACTAAAGGGCAGACCTGGGGAAAGATGGAAAGTTTGGCTGCTTGCAAAGGGCAAATTCATCATTCCTGTGGCCGCTGCAGGGTTAGAGGAAGGTGAGGAGAAACCAGAGATTGTGTCTTGGGCCACCTCAACCAGTGCTGCACTGTTGCCTTGGACATGTGGCATCTCAGCCTGCGGGACCACCTTCTCAGCTGCCTCCCACTCTGCCAAAGGCCCTACAACAAATACTGTTAAAACTCCAAGGCACATGGTTGCCCTAGGAAGGATATTCCTGACAGCTCTACAGTAGCATCCCAGATGTACTTTAATCATCTAATAGAAAACTCCTGCATGCTCCTCCTTTAGAGCTGGGTGATGGCAAGTGTCACAGCTTCCTTCGGGAGAAGACAGCTAAACATTTCTGTATGTCTCAGGCAATCTCTTATCCGCCCACCAAAAAGATAAAGATTAGACCCATGAAGTTCCACTGGATCATTCTTCCAAAATTCACCTAAATATATTATCCAGTCGCATCTCATTGCTATACATCTGCTTACCCTTTTCCCTACCCAAATTCTACTCCTTGCACATCTTCATTAAAAACCAGTACACAGTTTGCAAGCCAGCCAGAGGCTGAAAATCGCAGCAGAGGCTAATCCACGAGTATAAACTGAATGATAATTTACTCTGGGGAAGAGCAGCTATACTCAGTTACTTTGTTCCCCTCCATTATTGCCAAGTTCTCTGGGTTCAGAGCTGCTGCTGCTCTGCCTGATAAATTGAAGGACTTCATAGGCATGTTAACACAGCTCGCCCATAGTCAGCGAGCAGACGATTGATTACATGTCAGAAAGTCACACAATGGGCAATTTTGCTCTCAGGCTTTGCCTCCATTCCTCAAAATATGTGTTACAGAGCAAAGAAATCAAACGTTAAAGAAAAGACTGGATGCGCGGAAGTTGCTTGCAACAGGCTTGGTTTCTTTGTCTCTACTTTTGCACAGAAGTAAGTATCTTGTTGGGAGTCAGAGAGGAACAGAGCTGGTCAACTGATGTCTTACAACAAGAGATATTTCCAAACAAAACTCGAGAATGTGTCAAAACACTTCTGCTCCAAAAGATGACTTTCAATGACATTCTCCCATTCGCCAACCCTAAGCAAGCAGCTTGTCTTCCCCTCCCTCCTCCATTTTCAAATCACCGTTTGTAAATGTTTAGGCTTTAGCTCCAAATGTTATCATTCATGTCAAAAATTTTGAAGTCTTTCCCTGAAACCTGTCACCTTTTGTCAGTCTCTGTTATTCCCTGAAGACTGTCTGAGATAAATCGTTACTACCTGTGTTGCAGTAGGAGCTGGAAGTTGCAGTGGGTTTTGCTGGTCCGTTGTGCTTCTTGCTGAACAAACACACAGAGGCAGTGCTGCTATCAAAGAACCTGGAGGCTCAGTCAAGAAGACCAAGAAGCAAAGGGAAAGGAGGCAGGGAGAGGTGAAATGACTCACCCCAAATCACACCACAGGACAGGTCAGAGCCAGCAGGGGGACCGGCATTTCCAGATTTCCAGTCCGGAGATGACATGACAGTCATGTCAAGGAAGGAGTGAATAACAATGTGTTTTTTTTTCAGGCAGTCACCTTATCTGCTGACATCAGAAGGATCGACCTGTTCTCTAAGAGAGGTCCAGTCCTCTCCTGCCTGCTCCTGGGTGTTTTTTGGATAAGTCCTGACAGCTTGTACTCCAGCAAAGAGGGACTCTACATCCATGTCACCCTTCATTCTGCTGTGACTCTCTCCTTCCACACAGAATCATTAAAGTTGGAAAAGACCGCTAAGATCATTTCAACCAACTGCCAACTCTCCCCCACCATGCCCACTGACCACATCCCCTCAGTGCCACATCTCCATGCTTCTTGAACACCTCCAGGGATGGTGACTCCACCACCTCCCTGGGCAGCCTGTGTCACTGCATTGCCACTCTATTTGAGAAGAAATTGTTCCTAAAATCCAACCTGAACGTCCCCTGGCACAACTTGAGGCCATTACCTCTCATTCTATTGCTGTTACCCAGGAGAAGAGGCCGACCCACATGCTCACCACCATCTCCTTTCAGGGAGAGATTGCAGAGAGTGATGAGGTCTCCCCTGAGTTTCTGCTTTTCCAGACTGAATGCCCTCACGTTCTGCATGAAATCCCCGAGGCTGGAGACACTGCATGAGTTAGGACAGAACAGCTCCAAAACCTGGAGCAGATTTACCACCTGGGCAAAGCTGCATGTGACAGACCTCCCCGTTAGCACCAGATGGAATGACATGGCCTCCAAAACAAAGTGACATGCACTGCACAGGGTTGTGCAATCCCAGGGATGACTGGGTAGTGCTACACTGTGTTATACTACTGAACTTCAGCAGAAGGCACGATCCGGGAGCTGTGCAGCGTGGGAGTATCCCTTCTCCCTGCTGTGGGTCAGCCTCTGCTGTGCCAGATAGCAAAACAAAGCAGTTTGGCTCATCTGCTCTGGGGCTGCTGAGCAGCACACACCTCCTGCACCTCCCCAGGAGGAACAACAGGCTTTTCTTCCCCATCCTGCAGCAGCTGAGCACACTGAAGAGGTGATCAATATCTATCGACCATCACTATTTCCTTCAAGTGTCCCCAGCCCCTGTGGTTATATATCTGCTCTCCTTTCTTGGCCTGATTCCCACAGCAGGAATTCACCTCATTCTCCTCCAAAGACAGCTCCAGAATGGGGTTTCTCTGAGCCGGCAATAATTCACAAGGCAAAATGATATTACAAGATAGGCTTGCCTCAGTTTTTCAAGTGCTCTGGAAATTTTGGCTTTGTGGGTAGAAAATAGCAGGTATCGTAGCCAAAAATGCAGTTCTGATGCCTGTAATGTACAAAAACAAAACTCTTAGCACTGCTACACAAAAGGTTTTGCTATATCCTTGCATAGGGAAGGGAGGATAGTGAAGGAAGGGCTCCATTTGTTAAAGATAGGGGACATCCCCTAAATCTTTAACCCAGCAGGTCTGGGATCTCACATTCCCTGCAGGCACCTGCCCTCCCCCTGCAGGCAGCTGGCCCAGAGAGCAAAGCCAGCAGAAACTCTTCCAAACAAGCCAATAATTTCCTGCTGGTTGAGTTCCCTGAACCGGCTCACCCCAGGGTGAGCTGTTCCTCACTCTCTGCCAGGCAAGGAGGAGGAACACACAGCTGCAGGGGGACAGGGACAAACAGGGGTCTGAGGCTGAGATGGCTTCATTAGGACAAAATGAGTCTGTAATCTGGCTGAGGGCACTGTCACATCTGTGGCAAAAGGGCACGGAGGATCCACATGTCTTTTGTATGGCACCCAAATGGATGCGCAGCTCTGTTTGGGGATCCCACCTGGATCATCCTACACCTCCAACCCTGAAAAACAAGCAACTGCCAGCCAAGGAGAGAGGGAAGAAAGAGCAATGCTCCAGACCCAAAGCAGACAATGAATGAACAGCAAGTTTGGAAGTTTGTGCAAAGCAGCTAACTTCTGGGGATCCATGCAGCACCGGCCGAAGGCCCATTTTGAGTGCATCTTTTTCAGATAAAAGCTCCAATCCACTCCTCCTCTCCGTCCTCCCCACCCCCAGTGTTTACAGCACTCAGAGTCTGATTTAGGTGGTTTGCTGTGGCTTTCATCTCCGTGCATCAGCATTTTTAAATTAGTCACAGGTGACTCAGAGGGTTACAAGAATGATGTTGAATTACCAGATATACACAGCCCATATACTTTATTACCTCATTTTTGTATCTTCTTTATGGTCTGTGATAGTGATGACCTTATAGTCTGTGGCTGAAGAGCCAGTTAAACTTGTTCTCTGTCAAAATAGTAATTAAAGAATTCCTATAGGGTAGGAAGCAAGCCTTTACTCTCCAGTATATATCTTCTCCCAACAAGGCCCAGACAGCAACAGAAAACAATGTGCACAAACATCTCCAACGAGCACGTGCTTGTCAGCCAGGCAGAGCTCAGTCATATGCATTACTATTTTAAATACATATATATTAGGCTTAATAGCATACAACATATGTCAGAGCCAGTAAAACACAGCGGTTTCTCTTTGGTCACCAAGTGATATTTGATCTGATTGAAAAGGAGGAAAAAATATATATAAATACACTTAGTGAACACTTTGTGCTGTTCTTTTAAATGAAGATGACAGCTCCTTCCTTTTTTAAATCTCCTTCTCTTTCTAATGTTTCACCCATCAAAATCGAGGAAGAGGGAATAAAAAGGAAGGGAAAATACAGTGACTGAGGATATTTTGGTGACTGGGACCACGAAAGAAATAGAAGCAACCCCCAAAACTATAATTATTAGTTGGGGAAGGGTCAGGGAGGGGTCAATTTTTGTCTCCTCAAAATCTACAACAGTTACAGTTTCATAAGGGCATGTGTTTAGGACAGGCCCTCACTGAAGGCTCATTTTGGAAAATACTGGTGACAGGTGGAGAGTTGGACTGGACGACCTTAGAGGTCTTTTCCAACCTTGATGATTTCATGATTCTATGCTTTCTCTCCATCCCCCCCCCCCCCCCCCCTTCCACCCCACACATAATTAGAGGAAGAGGAGGAGGTGATGCTTCATCCCCGTCTGAAGCTCAGCAAATGCTGGGAAGAAACTCCAAAAAGGGCTAGAGACAACCCTAAAAATATCTCACCCCACAATTTTCTTTGTCCTGATACATTCTTTATTCCTACAGCCCCTCCCCCACTAAGAAGAGACTTTTCCCTTGCATTGATGGGTCACATCCAGCTTACCAGCACGTGGTCCCTGATGGGCGCCAGGTGTTTTTATTACCAATTAGAAGTGAATTCTCAGAAGCAGTAGAAGTACGGAATGAATCGCATCCTTTTCTTTTTCTCCTCCCACCCCATTCAGATTCCTTTTTATTGGTGTCATTTACAGGTTACTAACCAAGTTGAAACATTCAGGCTGAAAGTCCAGCAGTTAAAAAGCAGCAAGGCATTCAAAGCTTGCTTCCCATGCAATTTCTTAAAGTGCTGCACTAAGGAAACATTCAAGAGAGTGAAGCTTTGCCTTTTATATATCCCAGCAGACTTACACTTTCTAATAGACCCATCTAAATCAACTAAGTAATCCCCAGCCAGGGCCAAGAGTCGGCGAGAATGGCTCCAAGGCAACTGATGCAGCCACAACTTTCCACTGGAAGTTAATGAACTTTTAAAAACATTTTGGGAAGTGATGTATGCGCAAGGCTCCTTGGTGTATCACAGTTAATATAATGTGTTCCTTTCCCTGGGGGAGACCCCGTCTGAGCTGTCAGCTGTATGATTGTTCTACAGGAAATACCTCATGATGTATACAATCCTTTCTCTCCCTCCTTTTGTTTTGTGGGGGAAGCAAAAGACGACCAGCTCCCACTTGTGTAAATTTTATGCTTTGAGGAATCTGAAGGGCAAATGAAGAGGGGGAAAAACTCTGTTTGGCTGAGTGGGAAGATGAGAATCATAGAATCATTAAGGTTGGAAAAGACTACTGAGGTCATCAAGTCTGCCAGCTCATCACCACCATGCCCACTAAACCATGTCCCCCTACCACGTCATGGTGCTGCCCTGAAAATTGCCGATGCAGCTGAGCATCCCATGGAGGTGTAGCTGTGCTCTCATTTGCACTTGAGTATGCAGATCACTGCACAGGGACATGGGTGACAAGAATCTGTGGTGTAAGGGAGCATTAACTCATCTAAGTGGCCTCCAGCAATGGAAAGGTTTCTCCTTATAAAACCCAGACTCCCTTTTAGGAGTCCTTTCCAGCACACTTCATAACAGCATGAAGCTTATCAGCTTTCCCTTAGTGTGAATGAGAAAGCTGTCCGAAATGAGGAAGGAGGATCACGTCCAGAACCTCACCAGGCCAAGGGGCCACCACTACTACTCCAGCTCTATCCAAAACCAAAGTTTCTTCAAAGCTGAGCTAAAGCATAAGCTCAAATACTCATCACTTTCTCTGGAGGGAGCTTACTCCACCACGTCTTTCCAGACAAGTCAACACTCAGCTGCCTTAGGGATCTGAGGTATGGTTTGAGGTTAATTTTTTTAATTTCCATCTACTGCTGTCCAGCCCTGGGTATTTCTCAGAACTCTTCATGTTTGTTCTTCCAACACATCTGGACTCAACACAGCAGTCCTCCGAAGGCTGTGTTTCCCCTATGCCAGCTGACATTACCTACCTTTTTAGTAGATCTGAAGATTGGCTTCTTTTTGGCCTTCCATGGAACTGCAGTGAGAGTTTGTCTTGAGAGGTTACCACAGATGACCCTGAAGATACTCCTCAAGATGCTGCTTTTGAACCCAGAGTTTGCTTTTCTGTACGCACAGCCTTGCATTCTTTACTCCCAGAGGGATCCCCTTCAATTTGGCCGAACTAAAAGCATCCTCTGAACCATGACCAGTTAAGTACACAATCCATATCTCTCACTATGAATAACCCATATCGTCCTCATTTGCTAGCCTGCACATTTCTGTGTCATCTGTAATGACATAAATGTTTCCTAACCCCTACATGCGATGCCACAGTGCCAGATGACTTATGCAAAACATCAAATAGCATTGGAAGAAGACTAGTCTCTGGGGAAGTCATATCAGAATAGCACTACTCATTGGAGACATGGCATGAATGGCTTCCAAGACACAGCAGTGATCTTCCCCACCTAACAGTTGTCCTGGTGACACTGCAAAATATATGCTTTCAAAATGAAATTATGGGTGGCATTCCTTGAACATGTTTTATAAATAATATCAACATGGTTGTATTCCTCAGCCCCAGTCTATGATCATGAGAAAGATACCAGCAAGCTGTTCTCAGCCTCCCCTGACTCACTCCATCCAAGAAGCATTCAAAATTCCTCCATTTCTGAAGGAAGATTTGCTAATATTTGGCAGAAAAATAGCAGAGTGAAATCAATAGGGGGAACTGAAGAAGATTATGGCTACAGGTCATTTGTTTACACAGCTTTGTTAGTGACATGACTAAGGGAAAGTTAACATAAGTTTGCCGTTTTGGAAACTAGAAAATGTTCATGTATTCAAGGAGTGTAGGAGTCAGGAGCCTCTGAAAACTGACACACTGAAGCAATGTCCATTAAAGCAGCATTTTAGCTTTTCAATGTTAACTATTTTATATAGGCTGAGGGAGCGGGGCTTAGTCAGCCTGATGAAAAGAAGGCTCCAGGGCTTAAAGAGAGCTTAAAAATAGGAAGGACACTGACTTTTTGCATGGACAGATAGCAATAGGACAAGGAGAACAGTTTTAAGTTAAAAGTGGGGGGAGGGGTTGAATATATGTCAGGAGGAAATTTTTCAGCACAAGTTGCCCAGAGTACTCTTGGTGCTCCATCCTTGGAGGTGTTCAAGGCCAGATTGGATGGGGCCCTGGGCAACCTGAGCTGGTGGGGCTGGTGGGGCAACCAACCCACAGCAATGGGGTTGGAACTGGATGATCTTTAAGGTCCCTTTCAGCCCAGTTCATTCAAGGATTCCGTACAATCACTGAGCAAGACTTCAACAACAAACTAGACCTTGCTTTAGGTATTCAGTTTCAGGTAAGTTTTGAGTAAGAAAAAAATTTATTTCTTAGAAAGCCTGTACAAATGGGGGACATTATTTAGAGATTAGTTTTTTAGTTAAAATAGCTCTATACTCCTGCTATTCTGAATGAACTGAACCTGTACATTCACATCATTCTGTCTCCACCTCTCTCCAAAATGCTGTCATAAAATCAAGTTTTTCAGAAGTTTACATGAAATTTGCTGTCACAAATACATACAGTATATGAAATATATATATGAATATATATATGAAACATCTGAAATGGACAAATATAGCATAGTTATGGAACAGACTTTGTATAACACTGTGAAATGATCAGACAGGCTAAGACTTATCAGCCTTTGAAAGTCACTGGGGAGAGGGTAGAACTGTATGTCTGAAAATTCATTAATGGCTCAAAGAAGATAAACAAGGGCCATGTGTCCATGGTCTTCACCAGTACAGGAATTAGAGACCAACAAGTAAAACTAGGAGGCAGATGGCTTACACAAACAGGAGGATGTGGTTCATTACCCAATGTGCAGTTGAGCCGTGTAGCTCCTTGCTGCAGGATGCTGTGAATGCTAGAAATGCACAAAGACTCATAAAGGAATTGGTCAAGTTCCTGAAAAAAAAAATTCTTCAGAGGTTATTAAAACTAATGTCACTGCCTCAAAAGGATTCCCTATAATATATTGCTAAAACACCGCAGTTTTCCCATTTTTCTGCTTTTCTCCCTGAATTGTGCCACTGTTACAGGTGGGCTAATCGTGTAGTTCTTAAGCATTTTTGGCCTATTTTACAGTTTGCAATTTAATTTTCCCGCAATATTTTGGTGTTCCTAGTGAAGTAAATTTTGCCACTGCCAACTAATTACAACAGGAATCCAACTGGCAGGCTAAGAATTCTCCATAAATAGATAAATGGAACAATATTCCTCTTGCTTTCATGAACTCACATGCCAGAGTACAAGCAGCTGTACACGAGTGGAGAAGTCTTGCAAATGGACACATTCCTCAAGGTCTATCAAGGGAACTGAAGCACAAATGTGTGGACACAAGCATGTGGATCAAGAAAGCTCTCATCCACCATTTTCCAGCAACTGGGGCACTGGAGAAGTGGACTGGGTAAACTGCCCATCAGCTGCTGTTCAGTCATCACACTACTTCCATGCTAGGGAAACCAGTGTCATCACCAGAAGGCTATCATCACTCTTCATGTTAACATTAGGGCCAAGAAAACCTTCAGCTTCTCTTCAGTGTGCCATGAGCAATTGACACATGATATTCACATGTTGAGGAGCCTTGGGTTGGATGGAAACTGTTCTATTAACATGGCAAAACCTTTATGGTAACTGATTCATGCCCGACAATATGAACTGATGTCCTAGTCCCAAAACAACAGTAATTCTTCGTGACTGCTAACAGGTCTGTGATATCTGGCAGTACAGCAAGGTGCAATGATTTGATCACGGTCTGTCACTTCTGAACATCACAGATGATTTGCTGGAGAAAGTTGGTTCGTTACCATCATCTTGTGTTGTCCCTCCAAGTTCCAGGTCTTGGGGACTGAAGTCTTTCAGATAATGTTCTCTCAGATTTGAGGGGAGTTTGTGAGAAACTGTTCCCAACAAAAACAAAAAAAGAAATTGTGCTAGTTCAGTATCTCTGTGTAAGTTTGTGTTTCTCTCTGAAGGATCGTTGCATGCAACCATTCACTGGCTTCTCTCCGTATCTTCCAGGGAAGGGGAAAATCACCCTATTTAAAATGCCTGGGTTTCTCTGCAGAGAACAATATTAACATCAAATGTAGAATTCTACATGAAAGAGTCCTAATTTTGCCATAAATCTCTTTGTAAGACCCTTCAAATTGCTTTTGATGCACAGTTCCACATTTTTGGAGCCAGGCTCATGGGGTACAGTCTCATCATCTGTAAATCGCTCATCCTGGCAATACTTTGGCCCAATCACACAGCACACAATACCATTTCTCCAGCAAAGTATCTACGTGGGCTGGGCTTGCAGGTAATCCCAGACTAGAATGGCTTGTGAAGGTTAATGGCAGAGGAATTCCAGATGCTGAGGAAATCTAGAGGTCCCGGCTTGTTCACAGGAAATCCACAAGCAAGAGGGGAAAACAGGGGAGGTAAATTCCCAGGACAATTGCGTAGACGTTTTTATTAAGAGAACACAGTGTTGCATAGCTGACTTAATCAAGTCCCAGCACAGTGTGCTCTCTCGGAAGGGTTAGCTTTCACCTAGCTGATCTTCCCCTCATCACCCTAAGACCTTCAGACTTGCAAGGCTTATGGCTTAAGTCCTCTTCTGGTTTAGTTTGAGATGAAACTGCCATCCAAATCTTCAGGCAGGGCAGCGACTTGAGCATCTGAGCTCCAGAAAATGCCATGTGTCACAGGAATATATTTCAAAAGTCTTGTTTTCATTCCCACGAAGGAAGAAAAACAGTTTGAGAATGCTGAGGGTTGCTCATTCTCCTGGCTCAGTTTCAGTCCAGCTTTTCCCCCATGCAGAGGGTGGAGAAAAGGAACCCCAAAAGCAGGATGAATTAACCCTGTTGTCTTTGCAAGTCCAGGTCACATCAGTCAGCTCCTTGCCACCCATGGAATCTGCATCCAGGCTGCCACGTTAGCTACTGGCTGAAATGCAACAGAGACAGCCATGGAGAAGGAGTTCACCTTGATAAACATGAAAAAATGCTGTTGTAGGGATTCCTAGGGCACATCATTGTACAAAGAGACTAATGCAGTGTAATTGTTTAATTATCGCACATGGACACAGCTAACAGAGAGGCAAATGGTGAGGGTGGACGTAAAGTCATTCTCCTGCTCCAGGCTGCTTTCAGAGTGAGAACAGATCAGCATTGATACAACAGCAGCTGCTGGGAACAGCACAGTCTTTGATTGCTACCTTCATCTTGGGCCAAGGTGGCAAAAAAATAGGGCTGGATTAAATTGTCATTAGAGTCTGCAGTTCAGGTTGTGCCCGTCTGATTTTTGCTGCAGCATGGGCACAGTTTGCCCAGGGCAAACACAACTAAGTCCCAAACACCAGGTTGAACCTCTGTCTGAGACAGATACTGGAACTCCTGGGCTCAAACCAGGACTGCATGCCCCACATTCAGCTCTGGCTGCTGACAGCCTCCTCAATAACAAGCTGATGGGGGCTGGAAATTGCAGAGTTCAGAAACTGTTTCAAAGCCATATTAGCAATGCAGTGTGGTGAGCAGATCCATGCCTCCTTTCCAGCACTGCACATGGCCAGACGTTGGGTTGGGGATAATCAGCCCAACTCCAGTGAGACCAAGGAGCTCTGCAGGTCACTCAGGATCTGATCCCTGGTGAGCAGGCAGGAATAAAATGGGCTCTCCAGACCTGTTTTCCCCCCAGTCCCTCATTCTGGACTTGGGGATGGATTCCAAGAATCCAAGAGCAGGCATCATTCACTTTGCACTGCCAAAAAACATCATGAGTACCCAAAGCCAGAGTGGCTCTGGACTAACAACGCCAACCCACTTGTGGCTGGACACCATTGCAAACACAGGCAAACCCTCACCCTTCTCCACCAACCAATCTTGAACAAATAACTGCTGGCTGGGGCTGCTCTGTGACCTGTGGGGAGGATCCTTCAGAGAAGGTGGCTACTTTTGCAGTGCTCGTAGTGATGATTTCATTAAAATATTGCACTGAGAGCAGTGGGTGTTCAATGGAATCAGGAGCAGGTAAGAACAATTTGAAAGGACAAGACAGAAAGCCTGGGAAACTGTAGCTGTGACTCTGGAGCAGGATGAAGCCCAATTAGTGATTTTCAGAAATGTTCTGCTGATAACACTGATTGCGCTTAGTTGCTGAATGAACACAGACAAAAAGTGATTAAAGTCTCCTTAAGAGCTTCTAAATCTGCTCTTCAGAAATTCCATTAAGCAATCTAATTAGCTAATTCTATTAACTGATTAGGTGATATTAATTAGTTAATTTAGGGGGGAAATTTATAAAGCTATCGAAGGAAATACAGAAAGAAAAAAGAGGGAGACTTTCATCCAAAAGCTTCCTTTCTTCACCCCCACCGTGCCTTAATTAGAAATTTTAATTGGCCATATGCTGGAGGTAGGGAATCGCTAATGGACCTCTACTCATCCCATCCTCTTTCCTGCTAGCCTTACATCTTCTGGCAATTCATGGCATTCAAAACAACAGCAGAGGTTGGACTCTTGGGTATGTTTTCTTCCCAATTCTTTTTGTCAAGAACACATTGCACAGAGCTCCAGGGTATAGACTTAGGAGACTATTGGGAAGAGATAAAAATCATGGTTCTATGACACCTCTGAAGGGCTCTTTGGGGCACTGAGCAGCCTCCAAACACATTCTTCCATTTGTGGAAATGGTACTGATAAGCCAACAAGTGTTCCTCATGCCAGCTGTACAGATGGATGCCCATCAGCAGGGATAACCAAGTCACCAGTACTTGCAAAGCAAAGTAGCATGCTGTTGGAGATGCAGGGCTGGAGGGGAGGCCCGTGGGCGGTGTGAAACACAGATGAGCCATGCCCCAGGCATCTTCCCAGAGGTCCTGGGTGAGGGCTCATTCTTGGCAGCTTTGCACAGCATCATCCAGATTGGAAACTTGGCCTCCGTTGCCAGAGACACCCGGATCTCAGCTCCTGACAAATGCTGGCAGGGGCACAACCAAGCTTGTGAATCCTCCTGACCCTGGTTGATGGATAGGAGCTCCAAACATGCCAAAAAGACTCCCACTGTATCCTGGGTATCTGTGAACCCAGCGTACCAGTCTGTCACCAATTACACACAGATCTGTCAGGGGGAGGCAAGAAATCTCCCAGACAGCTGCAGCAATTCCTCCTGACAGGCACACAGAGAGAAAAGGCTCAGCATGCCGCAGGCACCTTCCTAAATATCTTCTCCACCTCCACTCCCAGCACTGTCCCTGGAGTTGTTCAAGAAATGTAGTTTAGTGGGCAATATTGGTGGTAGGTGGACAGTTGGACTGGATGATCTTAGAGATCTTTTCCAACCTTAATGATTCCATGATTCTATGAACCTTTTTCAAAAGACAACGATTCATGAAGGAATAGGAGTTGGTAGCACCACCACGCAGCTCCCAAAGTTTCTGGGAGGTGCTGAGCTCATCCCATCAAAGCCACTTAAGCACCCCACATCCTGGCTGACTTTCATGTCCCAGGTGGTCAAGGGCAGAGGATGAAGAGCTGCACCCCCAGGGAAACGTGCAGGTGGTTGTGGAGAAGGGAAAGCTAGAGACAAAGCTTTTGTGCTTAGATCAAGAAAAAATCATGAAAACCCACAAACGGGCAGAACCCTCACAGACTCATGCAGGAGTCCTGGCAACACAATGCAGCTGATGGGAGAGGGGCAGCCCAACTGCTTCTGAGTGCACTGAGTGACATCCGCAGAGCACTCACCTTGCACCAGACATTATGACCTCAGCTGCAAATACTTCATGCAGAGCAGAAATTGCATTACTGACCTGTGGTTTAACCAAAGCAATTTTCATGCCATGGTCCTACCCCATCCCAGGGACATCCTGAAGCACAGATCAGTTTGGACTCCCTGTGAAAGGTGAAGATCCAGCTCAAGAAATAAATGTTGCTTTAAGAAGAGCAGAGGCTGTGATGAAATCAGTTTCCACAGAAGGCAGTTTGGTCCAAGCCACAGCATGCAAGTTTTAACAAATATATGGCAAAGAGACTGCTTCCTGTCTCCCCTGGCTGGATGCAAAGATGAGTACCCAAATGTCAAGAATCTAGGTGCTGTCCTGCCTTTGGAGGGTAAATCCATACCCAGAATGATCTAATATGGTAATTTGCATGTCCTTCTGTTCAGAAAAGCCTGCAAGCCATGCTTATGGGAGCTCAACCACTTTGGGATACTTCTTGCCACTGGGCTGGGAACAAGAAAGTCCAAAGAGTCTCCCAGCTCCTAAGCAATTAGGTTCTTATCCTTCCAGATGCCCAGCTTACTTGGGGCCCAGGTTGACCTCAATCACATCACTGTTGACATACGCAATCACATAAGCCTCTAATGGCTATCTCACCTGCCTCCCAAGATATAACCTTCAGATGCTTGCACACTGGGGAGCAATGTCCACCTTCAGCAACAACACATCCCATCTCCCTCACCCTTCTGTCAGTATAATGTCAACAGGTTGGGAGCAATAAGGCCAAGGCACACAAGAGTTTGCAAAAAATAAATCTTGGACAACCACAAGGCTGGTCACATTGTAAGCTGCATGCATAAAAAGCACTGAGCAGCACATGGGCCAATTTCAAGCTCAAGTTGTCAGAATTAGGAACCAAAATTGAACTCAGCTCCATGCAGAATGCATCAAGGTGATGTCTTTTATTATTATTTTAACCCCAAGTTGTTATCTTTTGTCCCATTGCTCTGTTCTGTGTCTCACCCTCACCAAAGTCTGGTGATTCTTATTAATTATTTCACAGGACAAACTCAGAGTCTTTGGAGCAAATGATCACATGGAGGGATGGACAAAGTCACAGAGATTTTAGAAGACCCTTTGAAACCACTCCTTCGGCTGATTTTCTCAAACCTACCTTGATATCTCTGTAAAGAGGAGGTGAGCCAGCAGGATACTTCTTACAGTCTGCTCTTATTCATTATCTGGGGGACTGAACAAAATCAGGGCAACTCTATACTCCTCAGTCCCGTCTGCTTCTTCCTTCCTATCAGGTCTCCTGCATAAATTAATGTCTTCTCTTCTCTTCTCTTCTCTTCTCTTCTCTTCTCTTCTCTTCTCTTCTCTTCTCTTCTCTTCTCTTCTCTTCTCTTCTCTTCTCTTCTCTTCTCTTCTCTTCTCTTCTCTTCTCTTCTCTTCTCTTCTTCTCTTCTCTTCTCTTCTCTTCTCTTCTCTTCTCTTCTCTTCTCTTCTCTTCTCTTCTCTCCTCTCGTCTTCTCTTCTCTCCTCTCCTCTCCTCTCCTCTCCTCTCCTCTCCTCTCCTCTCCTCTCCTCTCCTCTCCTCTCCTCTCCTCTCCTCTCCTCTCCTCTCCCCTTTCCTTTTTCCTATATCCTATTTCATTTCCTTTTTCCTATTTCCTTTCTTTTTTCTTTCCATGCATTCCATCATGAGTTCCACTGAAGGATGAGAAATGCTATCATTCAAAAATGTTTCTCACATCTCATTATGTCACGTTAAGAGCCTGGACTGTATAGTTGTGAGTCCTCTGCTTGGAATTGCCTCAAATCCTGTTTTCTTTCTTAGAAATGAGGCTGGAGGACAGCAAGAATGCCCCGTGTTAAATGTAGGGCATGAGACGCTTCTACGTTCCATATGAACATGCAAAAAAATTTCTTTACTGTGAGGGTGACAGAGCCCTGGGATAGGCTGACCAGAGAGGTTTTGGAATTTCTTCTCTGGAGATGCTCAAGACCCGTCTGGACACTTTCTTGGATAACTTGCTGTTGGGAGCCTGCTTGGGTGAGGGTTGGACTGGATAATCTCCAAAGGTCCCTTCCAACCCTTATCATTCTGTGATTTTGTGCTTCTATGATTAGAGACTGTGAAATTATGAATAGGGAGGGGAAGATGAATATTCAAAGGTTGTAAGCAGGACCAATCAGAAAGACTGCAATTAGATGCAAAAAGAAGCACATTTTCCCATGCACACATCATTAACCCACAGCACCCAATTGCTGCAGGATGCTGTGAACAGAAATCTAAGCAGAAATTCAACAAAATTAATGGGATTGTATCAATCAGCAGCTACTGAACACCTTGCTCCCGAAAGCACCCTTCAGCTCCACAAGTCCTAAGCTGCTCCAACAGCAAAGGACAGCTTTTGGGACAGCTTGGGGAGAGCACACAGCAGCTCCCACAGCTTCACCACCACCCACCAGCCCCACAGCATCGGCTGCATCTCAGTGTGCACTTTTGCGAGGATCCCTGGGCAGCAGAAGTTGGTACTAAAGTTCAGCTGTAACAGGAGCTTTGTTTAGCGGTGTTGGGACCAGAAGGTCAGCAGCAGCTGCTCTGCCAGGGTTTAACACTTTGTTCACCTCCGCACGCTCACCCGTGCAGAATTTCCTGTTCCCCGGGCAGCGTGAGGAAGAACCTTCTGCTATTTTGTTATCCCTACTATTCATCAATTTTAACTCAGCTGTAACACAGAGAAGCCAACCTGCACGCAGTTCTGTTGCGCTGCAAGACAGCAGCCAGCAGCTCTTCCTCGCCGCTTTTTTTTTCCCAAGCAACCCCAGGCGGCACCAGGAAATTTCACAGCTTGTATTTTTTTGCAAAGTGCTGCTCAAATGACGGCGGCTCTCGAGAGCCACGGGGATTCACCGCTGTCAGGATATTTAAATCAGGGGGGACACACAAGTACCAGAATAAAACTGCACGCTGAAGGAGGTAAGCGCAGAAATGCAGAGCGCTCAGCTGCTGTTTCTCAACCCAGAGCCCACCTAGCCTGAATTATTTTACTGAAGCTCTGAAAAGCTGAGGACTGCATGCTATGGAAGAGCATATGGTTAGGCTGCGGTTGGACTTGATGATCTTTGACGTCCCTTCCAACCTGAGTGATTCTATGATTCTATGATTCTATTTAGACTGGATATAAGGAAGAAGTTTTTTACAATAAGGGAAGTGAGGCACTGGCACAGGTTGCCCAGAGATGTGGTTGGAGACATCCTTGGAGACATGCAGGGTCAGGCTGGATGGGGCTCTGAGCACCTGATGGAGCTGTGGGTGTCCCTGTTCATTGCAGGAGAACTGGATTAGATGGCCTTTAAGGGTCCCTTCCAACTCAAACGTTCCTATAATTATATGATTCTATGACCACGTCCCTGTGACAACACTCAACTTGTGCCCGACCAACCCCTGGGAAAAGCAGCAGGTCCATTCTGGGGACTGTAAAGTAGTATGGGAAGCCTTGTGCTGCCATGGGAACCTTTGCATTTCACCAACTGAATGAAATAGACTGATGCACATCCCCTTTGGCTGCTCTCAGACCTAAAGGTCTACTCCCAGCTTGCCACTTCCAGCAGTTCTGGAGAGGTCAGCCCAGCCCTGCCCCAACACACGTGCCACAAACCTCAGCTCAACCCTGGTAGCGACATCTCCAAGCATGGCAGCACGCCACATCCCATGTGTACAGCCAAGGCATCTTGGAGGAGATAAAGCTCCAGCAAACCCCAGTGGCTTCCCAAGCACTTCTCCACCCTGCCAGGCCACTGCTACATGCCTCCCTCTGAGCTACCCTCAGGTCAGCACACCATGTGCCACGGCTCTCCAGCAGTCCCTGCCTGAGCCTACAGCAACAGCCCTAAATGACACTTCTCTATTATGGCCATAGGCTTTTATTCTCCAGCTTCTTTGCTGAATGATTGTGACAGTTTGACAAGAAACCTCAAAGAACCCCAGTAGTTAGGAGCTGCCACCCCTCTTTGCTGGGGTTTTCTGGTGTGAAACTTCGTCATGGCTTTGCTGTTCATTCTTCCCAAGGCATCTTATGAAGCTGGATCAGTATGTTCATAGAATCACAGAATCACAGAATGGTTTGGCTTGGAAGGTAGCTTAAAGTCCATCCATTTCCAAACCTCTGCCATGGGCTGGTTGCACCCCACCAGCTCAGGCTGCCCAGGGCCCCATCCAGCCTGGCCTTGAATGTCTCCAGGGATGGGGCACCCACAGCCCTCTGAACAGCCTCTGCCAGTGACTCACAACCCTCTGGGTGAAAAATATTCCCAACATCTTTCAGATGTGAACATCATAATGTTGGCCACGTCAACTGCAGAGCTTCTCAAATTCCAACCTGGCAATACTTGCAGCCATCTCCCATGTCAGGTCTTGGTCATTTATTTAGCAAACTGCTGGAGGACTCTTAGTGCCCATTCATTAATGGTTCATGTAGAATTTGGACAGATTTGACCTTTTGCTTTCATACAATGATGGAGTTATTAAGGTTGGAAAAATCCTTTAAGGTCAGAAAAGACCTCTAAGATCATCTGGTCCGACTGTACACCTACCACCAATATTGCCCACTGACCACATCCCTCAGTGCTGGATCTCCACAGTTCTGAAACACCTCCTGGGACAGTGACTCCACCCGTGGGCAACCTGTGCCAATGCATCATCGCTCTTCCAAAGAAGAAATCGTTCCTAATATCCAACCTGAACCTACCCTGGCACAACTTGAGGCCATTCCCTCATGTCCTATCAAAATGAAAATGCTTGTTAATGATATCCCACAGAGGCTTGTGGAATATGAACTATTCTCATCTGGGCATCATGCAAAGCAAGTCACTGGTCTTCCTACTTACAGCTTTATTTCTGCCAAATCTGATTCCTATCAGGATCATTTCTTGGATCAGACTTCTCACAATCAGTGTATCAGTAGAAAAAGGTACAGTAGAGCTGGGTAACAGGGGAACAGCCTCTGAGTGAGCTTCCCTGCCAAACTAGAGACGCTCAAGTTATATGACACATCCAAGTGGCCACGTGGTCTATACATTCCCGTACCACAAGTCTCCATCTGTGCACAACCAAACAGAAGGAAAAAGCCTTTTACAGTCAGGTGGAAGCTGCCTATTTTTGCTGAGGCCATGAAGCTGGATCACGCAATGAACAACGGAGGTGCTTCCTTCACCAGCTCCACTGTGTGCAGCTTTGGCCATGGGAACCAAGTCCCAGTGGCTCTGATGCTTTGCAACATGCTGGAGCAAGCTACCTGCAGGGTGAATGGTGCTCAGCTCACACAGAGTCACGCTGGGAGCCAGTTTTGACATATCATCCACTGAGGGCAGCAGGAGGAGGCAGATGTTCTTATCTGATCTGAACCAGATCACACATCTCTGGCAGTCCCTCTGGTAATGTATAATCTTGGGCCAAGCCAAGAAACCCGATCCCGTGCTGGGGCTTCCAGCTGTTACCACGCTGCAGTCATAAAACCTACTTCGTGCACCTGCTTGTATAATCTTGTTCTGCAGGGGAAACAGCCTTCCTGACCATCCCCAGAGATCAGTTTTGCCCTGATAAATGAAGCTTGCAAGTCCTTGCAATTTTAGCTAATATGGTTAGCATTGGCTGCCTGCTCCTGTAGGTTTGTTAGTACAATTCCTGCACTGAAAGTATGAGTTTTGAGCACTGGAAGCCCTGCAGTGTACAGGGACATCTACAGCACAATCAGGTTGCTCAGAGCCCCATCCAGCCTTACCTTCAGTGTCTCCAAGGATGGGGAGACTGAATGTAAGGACCATTCTCTTCCTCTCATCATCCTCTGGGCATGGTGATGATGGGTGGATGGTTGGACTAGATGATCTTAGCGGTCTTTTTCAACCTTAATGATTCTATGTGCTCTAAGAACAGACCAGGAGATACAACCACCATCTACAAAAGCCATAGCGACCTTTCAAGAAAACTTCAGGAAGAACAGCTGTGCGGATCCAAGTGAAGGTCCCTACATGAGCTGTGATGTCCACAAACACATTGCAGCTCTCCTCAGTGATATTCCTTACCAGAACAAAACCTGATCCCTTCTGAACCACAGCAGATTCAGAACCAGAGGTAGATTTCTGTCCTGCTCTCACCTTTTTATAATTCTTTTCCTCTGAAATTTACAGGAAAGTTTCCACAACGCAGCAGCATAAAAGGGAACGTGATACAGTAATTTCCTGTGGAGAGGAAGCTGTAAGTCAATTACCAGCTACCTTTAAGCCAGGAAAAAGTCTCTGAATTTAAGAGGAGAGACACCAATAAAATCCTATAGGGACAGACTAGAAATAAAAGAACGAATATTTTTGCACTGTTTCTTTTGAAATCACAGAAGAGCAGCACTGGGCAGGAACAGAGTGATCCACTAAAGGATTCCACAGCTCCAGAGGAGACGTACCCTCCTCTAATAAGTGACAAAGGACCATCTCCCCACTCTTCTCAGTGGCTGCAGCAAAGTCAAAGCAGATGCTGAGACTGCCAGCAAGCAAGGGCTGGACCAAGCATGTGGCCAAGGCCTGGCTGCTCTACATCGCATCCCTCCCAATGGCTGTAGGATGGCTGCTCCTCAGCAGAGCTTTCAGCTACCCTGTCTGCTACAGGTTCTTCCCCTGCCCCCTCCCCCTGCAGAGGGCTGCCCTAAGTAAAATAATGAGCATCTGCTGTCTGTGGTTGGTTTCCTTTCATCCCCTCAGCAGGCAGAGAGCAGCCTGGCAGGAAGAGCAGCTCCCTTGTGTTGTTCTGCTCGACCCTTGGGCAAGAGGGTGCCCTGAGTCACACTCAGCAGTTCCTTTTAGCAGCAAATTGTAAATATTTGGGACAATAGCTTTCTGGATCCAATCAAACAGGGCCTTTGGGGGGTGCAGAGTGACCTGCTGTAGCAAGAGCTTCACTTAACTGTGCATCTTGACCCTTTCCTAAACCTCCATTACATAGAGGGATGGGATCTTGCACCGAACTCCACTCAGGAACAGTCAGTGAGTGCAAGCATTATGGAGACCCTGTTAACACTTGATGCCATATACTGCTTCATTTTCCTTCCGGTGGTGCCAAGGCAAATCCTCATACAAATGAAGAATGACAAAATGTCTGAAGGTTTTGCAGGAAGAGAAAAACCCTGTACCTTCCTGCCCCCAAATGAAACTAAAACAGGCAAAAAATACATTGTTCCTTACTGAGAAGAAGACCTGGATGCTGCTCTTTACCAGAGACAGGTGGACTATCGTGCTGTTGTATTGTACAACAGGACCTGACCTCCTATATCCAGCCTTACAGCCTCAGAATATATAATTCCTATCAGCAAGATGGGTTAGGGGAGCAGATCTATATGCATGTAGCACCCCAATTCAACAGCTAGCTGCAAGCCTCCCAATGAATATCAGCTAACTTCTTCTGGTGAGCTTGTAGACCTGGTACATTGTACCTCATCTGGCCTTTGACTTATTTATTTCCCTTTCCCAGCAACTTCAAAAGACACTTCTATAAGTGCAATGCTGTAGAATGCAGTAAGAGTGCTTCTCCCTGCAATGCAATTCATTTCATTGTCACTGGTGCAGAGAGCATCGCTGACTGAAAGAGCTTCAGACTAGCTTAATGATTAAGTAAAGCAGCTGCAATGGATATTAGTACCTGCATCAGCCAGACATATTACAAGCAAAAGGCATGGCAAAGCACAACAGCACCAGTTTCCAGCTGTGCTGAAGAAAGTAAAACAAATGGGGAACTTTTCCCCTTTGTTTTATTCAATCTTTGTCACAGCTTTGTTGAACTGAAGAGTAATTTGGGTTGGCAGGGACCTCTGGAGGTCTGCAGCTCAGTGCTCTGATCAAAGCAAGTCAAGGATCAGGGTTAGATCTAGTTGTTCAGATCCTTACTCCGCTGAATATTTATTGTTTCCAAGGACTGAAACTTCACTCTCTGGGATCCTCTTCTTGTGCTTCAGCAGTCTCATGAGAAACAACTTTTTCCTTATGTCCAAAAGGTTGTGCCAACAGCCTCCTCTTTTGTTGCACAACTCTTCCCTATAGCCCTTATTTGGGTAAATATATCATAAAATGCTTCCCCCTTTTTTTCTTCTCCAGATGCCTTGAACAACCCCTTTGACCCAGAGTGAAACACTTTACATTGGCTTCTGGTAAGAAAAGCATGAATGATGAATGCTGGATTTTGGATTTCAGGGTTGGTGTTACCTCCTCTTCCAATCTCTCCTCGCACTACATTTTCCAGCTCAAGCTTTTCGGTAATTTGAGGTTGGATGTGTAAATGTTCTCCTGGGTGACCAAATGTCACATCAAACTGAATATTCACTAGAAAAATGCTCACAGGGAAAGGCACTGGAAATTGGGTGCCTTTGAAAAATCTCACCCGTTCTCAGCATCCTTCCCCTCCGCTCTCCTGGGTGTTAAATATTAAAACAAGGAGCTGTTGGCTTTGATACAGAAGTAGCCTAATTCTCTGCCCAAGGTATTTTCCTTACTGGCTCTCTTTCCTTTCAACTCAGAGTGATTTTTTTTTTTTTTAATACATATTTTTTAATTCTTCAGTATTTGCCTATTTCCAACACCTCCCCCACGTGGCACAGTGTCAAATCAGCATCAAGCAGGCCAGCAGAAAAGCATATTCCCATTACTCTCAGCTCTACAGTGGAAGATTTTAAGACATAGCCAACAAATTGAGTCTTCTGCAGGGTGGCTGCTAAGCAGAAGTCCTTCTTGCAAGAATGTCACCATGTGCTGCGCACAACAAGGGGCCAGCAGGCTACTGCTGTTAGTGCAGATGGTTGGAGGGTCAGCCCAGGCTTCTGGATGGTTTTGCTTGGAAGCAAGGCTACATGTCTGGGGATTAAATGCAAGACCACAACCAAGGTCTGAGAGCCCCATGATGCACCGGGTTTGCCTCTAACAGGCTCAGTAACTAGTCATGAACAGATACTAACTGTCATGATTCCTCATCCACGTATGTTCCTGTGGGAGTAAGGTCCACAAGCAAGTGTGAAATTTACCCTTAGAATCTGTTTTTCCTTCACTAATGCCCACCTGCTATTATTTTTGTCCCATATCAAAGCCTAAAAGGGCCTTGTCTATCTGAGAAAAGAGATAGAGGCGCACATGAAGCATATGATCCAAGAACCATTTTCCATTCTACTAGCCCACTAAGACATAAACAAATTATGAAGAAAACACTGTAGTTTCCTTTTTCTCCAAAGCAAACTAAATCCTCACCCTGAGTGGGCAATCACACAGTCAATGTGTGATTAGATTATTGCAAAGTAGCCATGGCCAGACCTAAGGAACTGGATGAAATGGTATTTTGGGATATCCACAGATGGTACTTTGGGACACAATTGCGTTTTAAAGAATTAAACTTTAGCTGGTTTCAAGGAGATAAGCACATGTAGGTCTGTGCTCTGCTCCAAGCCCTGGGATTTTATCTTTTCCTGTCTCTACTGACCCAAAAATCAAGGTCTTTCTGTACAGCTCTTACTGTATCAGCACAACACTTATACTCAGTGAAGAACAATATACACCTTTCTGCTTCAAAGCATTCAAATGCCACACTGATTTTGGGAAAGAAACTGAACATGTGAATATGGCCATGGAAGCCAAGCTCCAGAAAGAAGCACAAGCCCTGGGCTTTTGCTGTGGATATCCGGTGCCCTACAACACTTTCACTACTGCTAGGGACAATTAAGTTCTATTCATTTCATTACAGACCATCGCTCTCTGCTTACTCTAGCTGTGGTTAATTAGCAATGTCTGTCCCAGTTGCCACTATCATATTAATCTGGTTTCATGTAGTTTATAGCAGACTGAAATGTTTCCATCTTTATTACTTTTCTTCTGCTCCTTCTGCAAGAAACAAAGATAAATACTGATCAGTCTGACAGATAAATCAAACACAACTTGGCTGGATTATTTTCATTAACTAAAATTTATCATGCATTCATTACATATTCCTTACTCCTTGAGAACAAAGTAGCTTTCTTGGATCATAATAAAGTGTATTGCTTGCTAGGAGATATGTGGAACATATTTCTTGCCATAAGGAGTACTGTGGGCCTTAGCAAAGCAAAAGTTTATGCCTTAAAAATCCCTGATGCCACACATTTTGTAACAAAAACTGACTATACAACCATGCAGTGTAGACTAACCTGTATTTTATTTAAGTCAACTTCACCAGCTTCTCGTTGGTCTGTGATCTTGACCCACAGAATGCCTTCCTTACAATCTGAGAGTCAAGCATGTCAAGTCAAGCACTTTTAGAAAAGATGAATATCCCAACTCACCTGGGGATGTCTCATTCCTCAATGCCATCAATAACTCTGTCCAGAACATAGCTTGAAAACAAGACTTTCACAAGAGATGTCTGAGTGTCTGTGCCTATACGTAAACTAAGTGTCTAGGCTGCCATAATATCAGCAGAGATCCTGGACACAGTGTGGCTCTTTGTGAGGTATCTGATACCAATTGACATGCCCTCAAGATAGACAAAATATCTGTACATCTCTAGTATGGCAGATGGCAGATGTAATCAAGGACCTTTGGCAGACTCTTCTGAAGCCGCAGCTGGAGCTCATACAGGGGAACTTGGAGACATCTCAAAGACACAGGGCACTACAGTGGGAAGGGAGTCTGGACCCTACCCAATACAGTCCAATGACTGCAGGGAACAGTTTGCACCATCACCTGATGCAGGTTCACGTTAGAGAAAGATAAATTTCTTTGCAGGCTCCACAGGCTGTATTGACTGAATTTCTACCATGATGGGAACTCGGATGCCTAGATGCCATTTGCACACCCAACGTTAAATGCCAAAAACTTCGTCATCTGAACTCCAGGCTGAACCACCTCTCGTGTGCACTGAATCAGGTCACATCGCCCTCAAGTGGAGAAACGCACCATCACAATGAGCTGAGCAAGCCAGTGAGCGCCGGGATGCTGCGTTATTTTGAGAATGCTAAAAACAACAACAACAACAACAAAAAGACCATCAAACATATCTATTCAGTCCTCCAGGACTATGTGTGCCATGAAAAAGCTCAACTGTAAGAACGCAAGTGTTGCAAAGTACAGCCCAGAAAAGATACAGTGGAGAAAGCCATAACTCATACTGCCAAGCCACCATCATAACTCAGCCACCTCCAACACTTCCATTATGATAGTATCTCACCCAACTCAACATCAAACAAAAGGCGGTCACGAAGCCAAGAATACAATTTACCTCTCCATGCTGTGCCTTAATCACAAGAGAAAGTATTTTCTTTATGGCCCATTGCATTGTTCCCTGTCTAACTAGCACACGGGATGAGGTTAAGGCCCTCTGCTGAAATAGGCATAGAATCTTGTAAAAAGAAATCAAAACGAGCTGAACTCATGTGAACGGTCTGGTTTCTGGCAGCTTCTAGCACCAGGGTGCTTAACTTCACAACCTTTGGAGCCTTAGTATTGTTCTTCATTGGACTTTCTCCAGGTTTGGAAAGAAAAAAAAAAGTAACATGAAAACAAAAGCTCTTTTACATGGAAACGTACCGACCAGGCTCACTCGGGTCTAGAGAAAAATGCAATCTGTAGTTTAAAATGCAGACCTTTACAATTTGAGGAATAACCAATGATAGTAGCAGGGGATTACTGCCCTTTGGAGGCATCGCCTGAGGACAATATGGCTCTGGGAAGGAGTAAAGGCAACTAACCATATCCAGGAAACTCAAACCTGATGTCTCTCCTCACCAGATCACCTACCAGGAAGAGACATACCTTGCTTACACACTGTCCTCTTCCAGCTCTGTTTCTTACCCCCATAGCAGAAGAGAAAATCCCCTGCAGAAATGATCCTACTGCTTGGATTCTCTCTATATCTTCTCTTTCTCCACACGTGCTCTCCCATTAGATCCCCTAATTTATCCTAGAAAGTTAATGTTCAGGCTGTAGGAAAGGTTGAGCACACTACTAAAGGGGAAGGGAATAGGTGAGATATTCCAGGTTTACAACAAACATTTCTGACTGCCTTAGATACATCAGGCAAATGGCTGAGATCAAGGGAAGGTAGTTTCTGGGACAAATTTCATCCTCCCAGATTTACAGCATTTTCACTCCAGGATAGCCTGTGCCCATTCTATTCCCAGACTTCCCTTGTAATCTCATCATGGAGCAACATGTGTGCAGCCCATTTTACAGCACAAGGACCTAATTACATTTTCCAGCTGTGCAACACACTCCCACAAAGCAAAATAAAGCCTACAACTGTACATTTCTTAGCTACCACTCGTGGACCTCTTGGAAGCAGTCCATGACCCCTAAGCTGATAAACGATCTGAAGGATGCCTGCACCCTTCCCACTTCCACTTGGAGGGCATTTTATCTTTTCATGTATCAAATCTTCCCTTTCCAACCAACTCTACTTCACATTTCCTCAGATTCCCAATTGCCCCCAGGCAAGCACCAAAACCCAAAACCATGCTCTACTGTACCATATTGTCTTTGGCAGCAGCTGATGGTTATTTATTTCTCTCTCCACTGCAAGAAGCCTGACAAGGAGCTTCATGTCTCTGGCAGGTGTGAAGTTACCACCACCTGCCAATGTGGAAAGGAGCATGGGATCTTGAGGGGTACCCAATAAGGTGCATTCAGTCTGAACACCAAACTGCCAAACTCAGGACATGAACCCCACCAACATGTCACTGTGACAGCCAAGAAATGATGTGGTGAAGAAGTAAAGGAGGGGTTTAAATAGAAAAGCATCGCTCTCCAAGAATCTCTTTCTCATTAAACAAACAAACAAACAAACAAACAAACAACAGCAAAACAAAAAACCCCAAAATCTTGGTGAGAAATGCAGGCCCCAGGCAGCCACAGGGAGTCTATTTCAAGGAGGTTCACATTCTATCATATTCTACAAAGTTGCATGGAGCATTTCATGGAGCATTAAGGCATTACCTAACTTCATCTCTTCTACACAATAGGTTGTGATCCATTCCTTTTTCAAGGCTGTTAATATAGATTTGGAAATAGCTCTCCTCTGGAAACAAGGCAACAGTGCTGTGGCCGAGAGTAGGAGGCACTGAGGCTCCATAACCTAGGGGTACATCTTGACCACAGGTGCTGGGATGAATGCTCCCTTGAACAAAGCAGTCTCTGGGATGGGGCTATACTTCCAGTTAATCTTGGATCTTCGGGTCACATCTACAGTCTGACCGCTTTGTCAGGAGAAATCAAGGTAAAGGTAGACTGGAGCTCCTGGGCAATCTGAACACGAGCAAGCACAACTATACTGGGCATCACAGAGCTGGCCACACTTTTCACAGCAAACAGAATGGACTGAGAACAAGTTGGACCAGATGTGATCAGGTCAATCTACAAGTGGTTATCCATGAGGGCTTTAGATGCTCCCATTTAAGCCTAAATCTTTTAACAGGCCTTGATATAGCACTTGGCACAGTATCGCCTACCAAACAGTGCATGATAACCATTGGAGATAATGCAGGATATGAGTTGTTTGATTAGCATATCTGAACTGTTGTGGACAGCCTTAGGAAGTCAAGGATGAGTTAGGCTGGGCGGTAGCTAAAGAACCTGAAACTGAGGTGTTTGTTTTTTCTGGGTAAAAGGCTATTAGAAACAGCTTGAATGTCATGGAGCCAATAGAGAATTTTTTCTTTATCTGGACTGAGATGAAATGGTGTGATTGTAGCCATCTGCTTCAGCTAGATGAATGTATTTTATCTTATTTCTATGCAAAATAGAAGAGGGACCTGCACCCCCAATTGCATTTCTGTCCCCAAGTTGGCATTCATAGGATGTCCACTTGCAGATGCCCCAACTTTGTATGAAATTTAGTAACCACACATGCCAAATTAGTAGGCAGTTTTAGTATTATCTTTAAACAACAACAGCAACAACAACAAAAACATTCTATTTGATTGCCAGTATCTGTTTCCTCATTTTATGTGTAGGTTTATTTATATTCTATACAACATTTGCATACTATCGCTATCTGTGTTACACATAACTTTCCTATTCTATATCTCCCTTGCTATATTCTTTGTTTGCCCACTGTTTTGATGGATTATATTGTCAAGCAAAATTTTCTTTAATCTGTCACCATGAAAACCTAACCACTCTGGGGAAGGTCCCCTGAACTCTTGTGAACCATGACCTCATGTCTGGGATCCAACAGTCCACCACGAATAGAGGACACTTCTGTGCATTCAGAGGATGCTGAGACCATACTGACTCAGGATGTAGCTGGGATGTGGCTGAGTCAGTGTCAGTGACAAAAGAAAATGCATGGCATATGGACTCACAAGACGAAACTTGCTTTCTGTTACAAGAAGGCACATCCACAAATGTGGATTTCCTTCTGTTTCTTGCAGCCTGCTGTGCCCACCCACAGCCAGGTGCTAACACCTCCTTGGCTTCCAGGGACTGAGGTTTGGGCTTTTGCCATGGGAAGGCTTAGGCTTGAATTCTGCATCTGATCACAGTGGCCACCTTCTCATTACACAATCTCTCTGCCAGTGACAACAAGAATATCAGTCAAAGCCTTTCCTTTAATTTCGAGTAATCTCCTGAATGAGCCATCAGGGCCACCCATGCAGCGCTCCCTGGGTTTCTGCAGAAGACACTGAGTTGTGCTTCCACTCACTGTAGGTGTGAGTTCAAAAGCAAATCAGCCTTGCTGACTCACAGGCCCCACTATGGCTCTTTGCCATACTTTGCTGCGCTCCAGATGAGTCACCCCATGGGTGAGTAATACGTTGCATCTGCAGTGCATATTTATGGCAGTTTTGCATTGACCAAGTCAGCAGGGAAATTGTTTGTGTAGAGTAACCATGGAGAGAAAGGAAACACTGAAGAGGACCAAGAGATTAGGGATGAGGAAAAACCAAGAGGGGAAAACATATTCCACCCCCACAGCCTCAAAGTGCTCTACCTATGTGGATACTGTGCTTAAAAAGGAAATATTTGTTTGTGGCTTTTTTCCCCTCCCTTCCATGTTGTCTTCCAGTCGGGAAAAGATGAAACACTATGTGAGAAAATAGACTTGTGGTGGTGTCAACTAAGTCTGGAGCCCCATAAATCTCTCAGGGAAGCATGTTTGCACAGTAGACACAGCTCAACTAGGTTTTTCCCACCTACATTAGCTGACACATGGAAGGTATCGGGTGGGTTTCCCTCACCAGACCTTTCACCTCACCTCACCCTCTGAGATCACATCTCATTGCTTCAGCTCATAAATCATGACAAAGTTGCTGCTGAGAGTAAACCCCAAAATCTTGCTGTCGCCCTCTCTATTAAGTTTTGTGAGGGCACAAGACAAGCAGGCAGTGAAAGAAAGGCTGTGTCATTTGGGTCCTACCTGCCTGTGCTTGTAGAGAGTTCATGTGTATCTTTTTCTCCCCTCCACAGCTGCACTTTGTACCATCCAGACTGACTTTGAAAGGAAAAAGGTAAAGAATGTCCATCTTACACTTTAATGAGAGGTAAGATACGTCTTTTTCCAGGAACAGTTCATATGACAGCTGTATTAATAGCTAGTAAAGGACTACAAAGTTATTGTGTGTTTTCATAAATGGGTAATAAGTCAATAGTTAGAGCCACCTCTAAATGTTCCCACTGATATAGTTTTAACCATCTGTTAGAGACTGCACTTGCATCTACATCACTCTACTCTGAATCAGCATAATGAATTAATCATGAGTATGGTCAGTCCTTCTCCTGTATTTCTTCAAGCCAGACTCATCTTCACACAATGGGTTTCACAGGGCAGCAAGGCTGGCTCACTTCTAAATGCTATTAGTTTTCCCACCTGCCTGGTAGAAACAAAGTCTCCCACTGCAAAGGAGGAATGGGGGACCATGCAATTCTGCAATTGTGTTCACTGTAACACAAACTGTATAGTCCTTGGCTTGAGATGAAGCAGAAAATATCCCTGTGCAAAGTAGGTTGTACTGCAAATGCTCACAAGAAATAGAAATGAAGACCCTTCCTTTCTTCCACTGCAATACAGACTTCAGCTTCTCACGTCACTTAGAGCAAAATTCAGCTGAATACACTCTTTTGACAAAATATTGTATTATATATATATTTAAAAATCACTTTGAGTCAAGAGAACAGCAAAACCAAGTGAACTGATTGGCACGGCAGAAGAAGTTGTACTTTGTACCACTGAGAACTGATATGCATACAATGGGTAAATATACAATGAGAACCAGTGAGTTTAATTTACTTTCCAAACAAACTAGACAAGGAAAAGATTATCTCCTCCTTGGAGCTTGCTTTGAGAAGTTTGCCGTGGACTTTCAATGGCACAACCTTCCCTCCGTGGTGTGTTTATCTTAGATTACACATTAAAATTAGATACGCCGAGGTAAAAATAGCTACGCCTTATATCAATCTGAAGATAAGGCTGTTCTTCATTGCGTTTCTTTTTTCCAAATACATCAGTGCTTTTCAAACTTCCTCGTGCTGGGACCAGTTTCCAGCCAGCCCATCCAGCAGCAGGTTGGTCCCTCCAGGCAGGGAGTGAGATGTGCTGGTGTTCACTGATTGCAGGGGTAAAGCACGCACCCATGGCTGGCAATTCAAGGCAGTCAGCAGCTCCCCAGCTGGGATGAGCTCTGGCAGCCAGCAGGTTCTTCTCATTTCCCATGCAGGAGGAATGATGTTGCTGCTGGCTAATGCTGTTTCTTCTCCACAACTACCTACTGGATTTGTTTAGCAAAGTCTCTATGTGGTCAAAACCCACAGGTTAGCAAAAACTGCCCTGGACAACACTCTGCAGCCTATCACAGAATAACAGAATCATCAAGGTTGGAAAAGACCACAAAGATCATCTAATCCAACTGTACACCTACCGCCAATATTGCTCAATAAGCCAAGTCCCTCAGTACCACATCTCCATGGTTTTTAAATAGCTCCAGGTTTGTGACTCCACCTGGCACCACTCAAGGCCGCTCCTCTTCCTATCGGGTCAGGGGAGGTGCTCAAATTTGCTTTCACAGGACAGGCACTCTGACATAAGTGGCCAGCAGTTAACTCAAGGCACAGAAAACCTAGCAGAAGCTCCTTCTAAGAGCCACGAAGACAGGAGCATGCTCTGACGGATGAGCACTAAGAAATACAAAGATTAACTTATTTTTTTGGCAGAACTGAGTTTAAGCTTGTCTACATGAGGTTGTTATTTCAAACAAACAGAAGATGGGAATTAAAGGCATCATGGTTGTTCCAGAATAGCTCTGTGTGGGCACTCATTTTTCTTTTCAAAATCCCTGCTTCCTTCCAGGAGCAATTGGGACAGGACAGCTGTGCCATGCGGACTGCTGGTGTCAGCAAAGCCTCTGGGACCCACATGTCAAGCACAGGCTATGGCTGACCCTGAACCCTGGGAATATTGCTGGCAGCAGCAAGGCATGACAAAGTTGAGGGCCAAAGGTTGATGGGGAGAGCCAAAACCCATGCTAACACTGGACTGTGGTTGCCCAGGGTGACTGTCCTGGCTCCAGGAGGAGCTGGGATGTTTTGCCAACATGACGTGAAAGTTAGAACATGGAAATTAACTGATTAAGCCACATGGTGTATATGCACTGGTGTTATTTTTACACTGGGAAAATATAAGTGGCTTCTACTTAAGCCTATACTTAAGCCTAAACTGGGATGGAGTTCAACAAGATCAAGTGCCAGGTCCTGCACTTTGGCCACAACAACCCCATGCATCGCTGAAGGCTTGGGGAAGAGTGGTTGGAAGGCTGTGCAGAGGCAAAGGACCTCGGGGTGTTAGATGACCACTGGCTGGACGTGAGCCAGCAGTGTACTCAGGTGGCCAAGAAGGCCAGCAACATCCCGGTTGTGTCAGAGATAGGGCAGCCAGCAGGAGCAGTGACCATCCCTCTGTACCAGCACTGGTGAGGCTGCACTTCGAGTGCTGTGTTCAGTGTAGGGCCCCTCATTACAAGAAGACACTGAGGCCCTGAGCACATCCAGAGAAGGGCAATGGAGCTGTGAAAGCTCCAGAGGGGTCTGGAGCACAAGTGTGATGGGAGCAGCTGAGGGAGCTGGGGTTGTTCAGTGTGGAGGCCCAGGGGAGACCTCATCAGTGTCTACAACTGCCTGAGAGGAGGTTGTGGTGAGGTGGGGGTCAGCCTCTGCTCCCAGGTAACAGAGACAGGATGAGAGGTGAGGGCCTTAAATTGTGTCAGGAGGGGTTCAGGTTGGATATTAGGAAGAATTTTTTCTAAAGAGTGGTTGGGCACTGGCACCAAGGAAGTGGTGGAGTCACCATAACTGCAGGTATTCCAGAAGTGTGGAGACGTGGTACTTAGGAACATGGTTTAGAGAGCAATATTGGCGGTAGGTAAATGGTTGGACTAGATTATCATCTTAGTGGTCTTTTCTAACCTTAATGATTCTATGATTCTCTGTAGAAATGAGCGACATCTGGGATGCTGCACAGAGGCACAGCTTCCAGACCCTTCCCAAGGAGCATTTCAGGTTTCCACCATCCACCTTGTCCAGGATGAGTCCCTGTTGCCCCAGTATCGGGTGGTCCTTCCACATGTAGCTGTGCATTCTCTTCCCAGCACCAAGGCAAGGGAATTTTGGACCAAATATGGGTGTCTTACTGAAAGTTCCTCTGTTGGCTCCTCTTAAACCTGAGATCCTGGGGTGCTTTGTCTCACTCAAATTAGACATTTGCAATAGGACAGAGGAATCCTTCCTGCAAGGATGGATTGATTCACGCCATCTGGCTTCTAGGCCTGAAAGAGTACAGGTTTTCCACCCTTCAGATGGCTAAGAGTAGAGAAAATGAACCTCAGCAAGAAGGGTTCGAGAGATCAGCAGATTCCTGAAAAACAACTGATCAAGGCAGAGCTTTTGGCACATTATCTGTGATAGAGATCTACGTTAGAAATGTCTGTGTTATGTATTTCAAGTCCAGTTCCAGCTATCAGCTTCTGGAAATCAGACATACTTGGACTGAGGACTGAAAAAAAAATGGATTTAGGTCAGGACCTGAATTCCTTCATGTGAGTAGTATGTCTTGCCCTGGACTTAATTTCCCATTTCCCTAAAAGTGCAAACTGCAGCTGGAGAATAAGAAACACACAAAATCTAGTGAAAGGTTTCTTTGAAGACAAATGCTATTGAGATCTAGCAGGAGAATAAAAGGCAAGTTTTATTTTGTCAACTGTGCACAAACACAGTCATTCTATAAACAAGGAACGGATTCAATTGTTTCCAGAGGTATGAGAGTGAGCGAACACGCTGAGATTTAGCTATTAAAGACAATCTCAGGAGAGGGAGAGAATTATTCTCCAGTTGAGCCAAATATTTCCCTCTCAAAAAAATAAATGAATCAAAGTCATGCTCAGTCAACCAAATTATCCAAGCAGATGCCAGCACCCCTGGTTTCTGGGCTGTATGTAATTTCAGGAGAGGGATGCAGAAAGGGGGGCATCATGAAGGGAATAGGGACTGTGGTGCTCCCAGGCTGGAGGTTTTTAAACAAGGTGAAGCTGGCTCATTTTGGAGCAGCTCCACGCCCCAGAGGGATGGTTTTGATTCAGTGCTTGCTGCCAAGCCCTGCTGGGAACTGATTTGTGCCTGCACAGCAACCTGCGCAGGTCTCTTGTTCCTAAAGCTGCTGCAGAAGCAGGCTCCCTGCTCCACCTGGGAACAGCCCTGCATTTGCTATTAGTGGATCTCACCTCTTAGTCCTCACCTTCCACTGATATGCTCTATCCTACTTGCATAAATCAGGCCCAGATGTGCTTAATTACCTCTGGAAAAGGTGTCCTACACATGGTTAGCTTGCCCTTTCCCTGTTACCTAGCTGGCCCATGAGTAAGGGCACTGGCAGGCCTCTGCTCCAAGACCTCAACTCCCATCTTCACTCAGGGCCTCCAGCTGGTCCCACACTGAGCAGCCAAGAGCTGCTTTTCACAATCATGTTCAGGGAAATGTATAAGCCAGACCCAAGTCACAAGTGGTGTTCCCCAGGGGTCGGTATTGGAGTCCATCCCGTTTAATATCTGTACTTATAGTCTGGATGAGGGAATTGAGAGCACCCTCAGTAAGTTTGCATGTGACACCAAGCTGGGAGGAAGAATTCATCTGCCTGAGTGTAGTAAGGCCCTACAGAAGGATGTGGACTGGCTGGTCTGAGGCCAGTTGTATGAGCTTCAGCAAGACAAAGTGTCAAGTCCTACACTTCAGGGCAACCCCATGCACCGGCTGCAGACTTGGGGCTGAGCGACTGGAAGGCTGCACAGAGGCAAAGGAAAGAGTGGTCAGGTACTGAAACAAGCTGCTTAGGGAAGTGGTAGAGTCACTGTCCCTGGAGGTGTTAAAGAAATATGTATGGCAGGCCCCATCAGTGATGTTTAGGGGAGCATTCCCACACATATACCAACCACTTCCATGCACAAGGAAGGCTCTGGCTGCAAACCTCCTTTGTTGCTTCCTCTAGCTGCTCCCTGACTCATGGCCGTAATGCAGTGGTGGGCAGAGAGCTGAGGAGGAGTTGCCTTGAACTCACAAATCACTTTGAGGAGGGATTCCAGCAACAAGGGCTCTTCTGTCACAGCAGCCAGAGCCCCTCTGTCCTCCCACTATGGGGAAAGCATGCAGTGACTTATCCCAGGGCTTTAGCTCTGGAAACATTTCTGTGCATCCCAGGCGAGGTGCGTACCTACTTGTGTGACCATCTGGGTGCAAAAGGTTGATGCTTTGATCAGTGTGCAGAAGGCCTGGGTTTGAATTGCAAGGTGAAGTAAGAGATTTAGAGGGAGGACAACAAAAAAGCAATTTTATAAAAGGTTGAGGGTACGCTGGAATCCTACTAAAACCCAAAAAGATAATATGATCAAACCCAAGGGAGAGAGTTTGAGCCAAGGCCGATCTTGGTTTTCTGGGGTAACCAGGGACATGTACTGAAGACTTGAAACGTGGCATGAGATATACACATGTGGAGTGACAAATGAAGAAACTTATAAGCCATGTCATATAAATAGAGCTCTCACAGCTGTCTCAGTGTAGATCTAGCATATGGCCTTGCCACCTGCAAGATCAGGGCTGCAATGAGCTGAGAAGATTCCTTCTAGGCTGGTGGCTCTTCACCATGGCAAACGGTGCTGCTCAGTCCTTCAGCTGTTTGCAGTCTGCTCTCTCCACTTTGCTCTCTCCACTTGGAAATCTGGTCCAGAGCTTTTCAGCAGAGATACCGAGAAACCATAATTTTGACTCTGACTCTTTAAGAAGTGTTCATGGGCAAGGGGTAGGATTTATCCATCTCACTCCAAAAATGCCGTAAAATGGGAAAAACAGAAAGCCAAATGTGAATTTTCTCCTCCCTCTGCTCAGTGCACTGCACATCCCATTCCTGGGCTGCTGACCCAGGAAACCATGAATCTTGGGCCAAACACAAATAAATAGCAATGTTAGAGCAGTCCTTGGGTCAAGCAGCAGGCTTACAGCTGTGACCACAAGCAGGTGCTTCAGAGGAAAGTGGAAGGATCTATCACAGCCTTTCCCTTCACACTCTTTCTCACATCTGCTCACTGTGTTAACTGCTGTCTCTCAAAATGCATGCGATTTCTCTGGTTTTGGTTCATGTGGTTGATTGAACATAGCCATGGCTCCTATGTGGGGCTCCTGGGTCAGCTACAGCACTAATGTTGGTGATGCCCACCTAGGGAATATCTTTCCCTCAGCAATCTATGTCCTGTGTAGGAGACAGAGACATGAAGAATCATTGCCCATCCATCTCCTCCCAGTCTTGGATTCCTCCAGATGCTCAGCTGCAAAAAATGCATTTTCCCAAGCTACAGCTAGCCAGCTTATCACCAACAACAGCCATGACCTGGAGAGCTTTCTTCAGAGCCACCTGGTCTCCCTGCAAAGCTTGCAAACCTCCTTCTATCACACTGTATCTGACAGCAACTCATAAATCAGCCCACAGTTGCTGGCATCCCCTGTGAGGATAGTAGTCTGCAGCTTTTGTTTGGGGTAAAGTATGAGCGCAGGTGAGGAGGGCCCTGGGGGAAGCAGCCTGCTATGGATGCAGCTGTGGGCTCTGGGAGTCATGACAGGTCCCACACTCACACACAGGGCTTAAGGCAGACTGGCAGTCACAGAGCAGTGGTTTCACAGTGGTCAGATTCAGGCAGGACCTGGACACGCTGCTACTCTGCAAACCCCTTCCCTCATCCCCCACGGCTGCAGCCACACCAGAGAGCCCTGTGATTGCTTGTGCTCTCCTTCCTCCCAAGAATGGCTTCACCTGATTGCCTCAACTATTTTCTCTGGCCTGCTTCTTTCCCAACAGAAAGCAGAGATCCAGTCTGCAATGTTCGGAGATTATTTCTGAAATCAAGATCAGTGCTGCAAAGTAGAACTGTTCAGCACCAATCTTCCTTTCCCAAGTCTGTGTTTGGTAATACAGTTCAATCCAAATCTCTGGATTTTCATACTGTGGGCAGAGACCGTAGTTTAAACTGTCCTGGACCAGATTTTATTTCTTTCCCTGAACAAATTGAAAAAGGTTTCCTTCAGAGCCAAAATGAAATAAAATAAAATACAGCAGTTAAAAATAAAACTTTGAATCTCACCAATAACAGAGCCCAGCAAGTATTTCCATCTAATAGTAATGCATTACATACGGACTCGGGGCAGTACTCTCCCTTTGAAGATCATGGGAATTTTGCCATTTATTTCTGCATAAAAAATAAAATGCTGAATGCTCAGTATGAGTCTGGTTGGCTGCTGACTGAAACGTTTTGCAAAGTGAAATCATTCTAGGCTTTCTACCCAACAACAGTCACCTTAGCTGAGTTTCACACCTGTAACATGGGTTTGGAAAAGTCCAGTGTGCTGGGAGATGGATGGTTTGAATGCAAGCTGTGGGTTTGTTGCATCCAGCCATTTGCTGCTGGTGGCATACACGGCACATTTGTAATGTCAATAGGGCCATTAGGTGGCTTTCTTCCATGTCCCCATTAGATGTGAAAGTGGCTTGGAGCATTGCCTTCTTAATGTATGTGGGGAAACAGGAGTGTTAAATGGTAGCTGTAAGGGCCTATGGGAGACAGGAGAACAACATCTGGGACTACTGACTTCCTAGGTTGAAGTCATCTTGCCCTGGATCCAAGCTGGGTGGGGCCCTGGGCAGCCTAATTTCGTGGTTGGAAACCCTGGCTGCAGGAGGGGGGTTGGAACTTGGTGATCTGTAGGTCCCTTCAACCTGAGACATTCTATGGATCAAACTGATTATCCTACCAAATCCTGAGTGATGATCACCTTCAGATACTAAGGCACAGAGTATGCAACCAGAACTCAAGACATCAAAGAGAAATTCCATAACACTGGGGCCAGAACCTCGTGTTTCCCACCCAGCCAATGGAGAAAGGCAGTTACTGTTGAATAGTGAATTAGAAGACCTCTAAAAGGTGCGTACCTCCCTGCTCTGGTTGACGTAAGGGTGTGTGCACCAGCGAGCAGTCTGAATTGCTCTTTTGAACTGCAGAGCCACTGAAAATATTGCAAATACAGCCTTTAATCTGATCTTCTGTCATATCTTATCTGACCAACAATTTCAACACATAAAAGTTCTGCTAAAACCTGAACACATACTGCTTCCCCTCCAGCCGTCCAAAGCTAATGATTAACACGCTGGTGGAGCAACCGATAGAAGCTGTTCTTAATGAGCAAAAAGTCTGTTGCAAAACACATCACCAACCCTGCAGAGTGCCAGCGGTTTTGTTTGAGAATTGCACCAACTTCACTGTCTTTACTCTCTGCGAACACCAAGTCCTTGTGCCAAGGACCAAGAAGTCTGCTTGAAGCTCCCCAAAATCTCCTGTGTTCTCCTGTGTTCAGAAATGATCTGTCCTTGATAATCAGTGTTTGAGTCCAGATTGTGCCATTTAGTCATGTATGTTGGTACACAGGGGAAAAAAAAAGTAACAGTAAATAGCAGATTTTCCATTCCTTCTTTCCCCCCTTTGTAATTCAAGCTGAATGTGAAAATCTTTCAACTTCTTGTTGTCCTTCTCCTAAATGAGAAGCCAAACTGTGTTTTTGAACAGCTCATTTGCAGAAGAGTGCTAAACAAGATGACACGCAGTCCTTACTGGAACAGTGGACAAAAATGTCACATATGATGTGAAAAAAGCTTCCAGTTCATCGCTCAGCCCTCTTTTGTTGAAGGAACAGTTGGATCAGTTGTTGGATCTTGAAGATCCACTTGAAGACCTAGCTCAAAACTGGCCTTGAGTGGCCCAAAGAGATCAGCTCCAATGCACCACCTTTCTGTAAACACCCTTAGCTTATACAAGTGAGCTCTGGGTTTAGCTTTAGTAAGTCCATCTTGCTTTGTATCCCATTTTATCCTACAGGCTTGTGCTTCGTATCCCATTTTATTCATTCCTACAGGCTTGAAATTATTCTTCTCTTCAAAAATTCTCTAGTGGCTGCCTGGATAACTCCCTTATTATCATAGACACTTCACTCTCACCAATAGACTAGTCTGGTGTTCCTCGCATTGGCTTAGCTGTCCCTGGAGACATTTAGCTTATATTACCTGACTGAAAACAGTCTGGCAATGGAAAAAGGTAGGAGACAATTTAATCTGAAAATAGGGAAGTTTGGAGGAATGAAAAAAAATTCAATGAGAGTGGCTGAATAAAGAGAAATCGGGAAAGAGATGGTCCTTAAGGCAGCATAATTCAACAGCTTATTTGACAAATAAGGGCAAGAGTTGGAGCAAATGTAGAAGTTAAAAATAATAAGAACAACAACAAACCAGTGGCTTGCAAGAAAAGAGGGATCGAATGAGACTGCACAGGTGAAAAAGATACGAGCAGTAGGTTCTTCAGGGAAGGAAGCAAGCTGGATAAACACACTGAAATTCAGAGAGTGTTGTTTTGAGATAAACCCGTGTATAGGTTGATCACAGCACCACATTCCAGTGGCCCGCAGACTTTGTGCAGATGGGGATACACAGTGGGCAGAGGGGATGCCTGGGTCTCATGGGACACTGTGGGGAAGGGGCAAATAGGTGAAATCTGGGCAGGAACTGGAACCGGCTGTGATTTTTGGCTTAAATTCTTAAGCTCTGACAGATCCAGGACATTAGTAACTCTCACAGTATCTTCACCAACACCTCTGTTTATTTGTATACAATTTTGGTAACAAGAAGGGGAGAAAAATAACTCTCCATGAAATAATGAATGGAAACTACACTGGGACCATCTTTGTGGGCTGTAAGATCCATGGAAGTCACAAGCAATTAATCTGCCACCAAAAAAAATCACATTTAGACAATGTTTTTTTTACTCCTTCTAGGAAAAAAAACCAGCAGGAATTCCACTTTTCATGAAGTTTTCTATGTCAGGCTGAGGGAACCCATTTTCTTCTTTATTGTCCTTATGTTCAATTTTTAATTATTACCTTTTTCTCCTTGTACATTTAAACCTGCTCCCATTACACTTAGAGAACAATAATGAAACCCTCCTGTAGCTAATTTAACACCTTTCAATTCCCATGGAAGTTAGCCAAAAGTTCTGACGGATAGTGAAATGCCTACTTTATTTAAGGGGAGGAAAGTTCAAATCCTACTCAAGCTATATTTATGAAAATAACATGTTGGTTAACTCTGTTTTGTTTTCCAACAAGATGATTAAAGAATAGTCCTTGTTCATTATGCTAAAAATGACAGTCAAATAGGTATCAACTTGTCCATACTATTTCACATCCCCTAAAGATAAGCTAGGGATACACATAAAGACACAACATCTTCAGACATACTTGTAGGAGTTACCTGTGCAATCATCAAATTACACAAGAGGAAAAAAAGGTCAGAAGACTGAGCAGGCTGAAGTATCACACTGACAAAAGGGATGTTTGTGAAGTCCACTGGAAGACAATGGTGAATCTATCGCTGGCTGCACTGGAGGCAGCATTTGGAAATACAGATTTCCAAACCAATCTCACTTTCCTCTCAAAAAGTGATACAAAAGCAGTAACTGCTAGGTGACGAGGAGATATCCAGCAAATACATCACTCTGTATATCCATGGCCAACCTAGACACATTCTCTTCTTCCATGTCTGCCTAGCTCTGATCCCAAGAGGACTGCACAGCCAACAAAGATAGGGTGGAAGGTACAACATCTAAGGCACATTACAAGTTTCTTGTAATGTAGTTACAAGCACATCTTCTGAAGAGATGTTGCTAGCACACCATTAACTATCTAGTTCTGACCTTCATTGTCATTGCTCTTTCCCTAATTAAAAGGGCCATCTTCCCTAATTAAACTATCTTTCCATCCTATTGCTATGATGGTGTAGCCTACGTGGTCAATAAGAGCCCCAAATCTCATATCCTTCCCAGATCCATAAGCCTGCTCACACTTGTCCTGGGCGCACCATGACTTCTGTCCTTAGCCTGATTAAATAGCCCAAAGCATACATTTGCACCTGTACAATATTCTGTCTCGCCCTGAAGGAGAGCTTTGAGAAGACAATTACCAAGTGCCTCTGTTGCAACTGCTTGTACAAGAAAAAGTTCGTATAAGTCCAGAGAAAACCCTGGGTTTTCTGCTTCTTTCTACATCCATCACTAATTATCCATCACTCATTTTTTGGGAGCACAATTAAAAGTAAAGAAGAAATCAGTTGAATAGCCGGAATACAAACGAAAATGGTATCTTTTTAATAAATGGAAAATTTCATGGAGCGTATGTATTAATCTGCTTTTATTAAATGAGTTCAAGTAGCGTAGTATGCAGATGAAAGATGATCAGAATATCTGTAACTCAAATACTTTTGCTAGAGGCAGCAATGAAGGAATCATCAACAGCATGCACATAAAGTCCTTGACTTGCTCATCAGTGCCACTCAACTTAGAGACCTGGAAACAATGTTCACATGCCCACTGTGCTCTATGCAAGGGAATTTAGCAGAGATATCCTAAGTATAGGGATTGAGGTGGTTGAGGCACAGATCCATCTAGATTAAACTGCACACTGCAGCTCCTGAGCTGAGTCCAGGACCTAGGACCACACTCAAGGGCCTTGACTTCTGGGAGTCTCTCAGGTAGCACTGCCAGCTTGGACACAATAGGCTAACTCATAAAGTTGAGCTTGAGGAGCTGTTAATGAGGCATTTTCCACATCTAAGGGGTCTAGTCCAGTTTATGTTTATTTTTTCTTCATCACGGTTGATATCGTGAAACAGAAATGAGTTATCAACTAGTAACGTGATGGTTCTGTGTCTATCATGGAGAGTTTTGCAAATGAAGATGGCTGAGTTTGGGTGTCAATATATGAGTGAGGTATCCATGTCAGTGGAGATCTAAAGTTCAGTTCAGTGAGCTATGGATTTTCAAGGCAAAGAAAGCAGATTCTGCTACAGGCCGGGCAAGGAAGACTCCTTGGAAGGGATAACAGTGCAAGGAAAAAAAGTAAAATATACATTGAGCAGTCCTTGCATGACAGAGCATCTCTTTTTGTTTTAAATTTTTCTCTTGGTCAGAAGACATCAGCCCCTAACACACATCCTGTACACGTGGAAAAAAACAACAACTATGAATAGCTAAAATCACAGCTGCCTCTGGGCTAGAACACGCTAGTTGTTTAATAGGTCACAAACCACTTCACGTAAATGAAAATAACTTCATTTTCATTTAATGTTCATGTGCACCTTTGAGTTGTGTGGGTTGTCATTGTGTTGCTGGGAAGTATTTCATGCATATATGTTTCTCAAGAATCACATACTTACAGAATAAATAAGTTGATCAATGACTTTTTTTTCTGTTTCTTTCTCAGTTTCTGTTTCATTCTAAGAATTTTACATATTTAGTTTCTGGGAAAACAAACAAATAGAAATCCTCTACCAAACCATGAGTGACTGCTAGACAAAGATCCCCAATACCATTTCGCTGTTTGGTCATTTACCAGGACCATTCAGTATGAATATTGCCTTTCTTAAGCTCTTGTCATTTGCTAGTACTTGGGTGGTCATGTGGAACCCTACTTGGATAAACTCCTTTATGAGTTACATCTCTATCTGGGAAGGAAAATACATATATATGTATGTGGTTATTCATACGTACATATAAACATATATTTAAACCTGCACAAATATATTTAAAACATGGACAAATGAGCTGTGCGTTTATTGAAGATGCACGTAGGGAAGATGCGTGCAGTGGCAAGTGACCAAATCTGCATGCAAGATCCCTTATTAGCCCAATCAGCAATGCTGGAAGGAACAAAGCAGCTGCTTCACCAACTCTTCTCAGAGTCTGAAGAAGGATTTGCATGCCTGAAAGCTCAGTTGGTGGATTTTTCTAACTATTTTGGTCTAACAAAACAATTTTGGTCTCATCAAAACCAACATCTCACCCTGCAAAATTTGCCTCACTCCTTTCCCTCAATCACTGGTGGTCCAAAACCACCAGCTGAGAACTGCCAGCTCTCCAGAAAGCAGGTGTAGCTCTCAGTGTTGGGAAACACTCAGTTTGCCAAATTTACACCGGTTGCAATACGAGGTTTTACCCACTACAGAGATTACCCCTCATCCTTCATTCAGATTACCGTCATTTCTGATTACTTTTGGCAATAAATTTTCCATAAATTGGTACATACATAAAGCTTAGTGGAAAATCCTCACCAGAAAGTGATCCAAAATGAACACTTATAAGAACCCAGATGATAAGAAGGTGGCTGACAGTAACTTTTATTTGATCATAAGTACAGTGCGTGATGCCTTCCATGACCTTGCACAAACTGGTAACGTGCAGATACGACACCAGCTCAAGAGCCCATTGCCAAGATTTCAGAGATAATGTTAAGAGTGAATATAGTGATAAAGAAAAAAAAAAGCAAAAAAAAAAAAAAAAAAAAAAAAAAAAGCAGCAGCTTTGCATATGAAAGGGAAAATAGGAGGAGGAGGGTAAAATCACCAGGGTGAAGTACAACATGTTCAGTAGACTCCAGTCCCTTGGCTGCCTGCCCAATGACTTTCCTGAGCAGAGCTCTCCTAGCAACCAGTCCCCAGCCATTTGAATTTTCATGTATCGCTATGTCGGCAGTGATGTCATGGTTTCCATAGCTACTATCAGCTGGAGGAACTATGACACTTACGCTGCTAAGTAACTGAGAAAAATTGACCCAACTGAAATATTTCAGGCAACTCTGGGAGACGCGTGCTGTTGAGCTCACAGCTGGGTGCCATGCAGTGCATGCAGCCGTGCCTTTTGCTGATGGAGCTGTTCTTCCTGAGCACCGAGCTGCTTTCAGCTCACAACTGGAGGCAGATATTCATCCAGCTCTAAGTGTTTCATTGTAGAAATTAAACACTGTTATTAATTGAACTCCCCATCCCACAGGCTGCCCAGCTCTGGCTGGTTAGAGCACACTTGTGAGAAGGGAACAGGCAATCCATTTGTCATGCGATGGCAACTTCTGGCACGGAGAATGAAGTGTTTCAATAAGAGAAGGCTTTGATCCTTTTCATAACAGAGTATTTAAATAATTGCTAACCAGGCAGAGACTTCGGGCAATATCCCAGGGAGTGTTTAGTTATTGCAAAAGGTTAAACCGGGCCTTTGGTGCGTAACCAAAAAAATAGTAGGACTCAAGAAATTTGGTCAAGGCATTTAGTGTGAAGTCACAGTTCTGCTGATGTGAAATAGACTACAGGACAGGAGATGGTCTGGATGCCTTGCCCACTTAAGAATGAGCACAGAACATACACCTGGCATGGAGCAAACAGGATCAGCACTTGCAATCTCACAGCTGATAGCTCAGATTGCAACAACCAGACTTAAGAGCCTCTGAAAATAATTTGAATTTTGCAAGAGAGGCACAAAATGCTGAATATACCCTACTGAGACTATATTGCCCTCCACAACATTACCGAGCCATGCTCACCAGCCAGGGGTTTGTCGCACATTACGTGCTTGGAGGAAGAAATCTTGCTGCTCCAAACATTAATAGCAAAGCTTTGAAAGGCAATCTTTTCTCTCAGCCAAACCGCATCTTCCCCTCTAGGTTCTTCTTAGCACAGTTTACCACCAAGTCCTCAAGAAATAACCCTGAAGTAAACCACTGGAGAATAAAGAAACCTATGAAATAAAATTTTGGGTAGTGTTGGACACTGTTTTTTTTTCCATGAGGTTTCATAGAATCATAGTATCATTAAGGTTGGAAAAGGCCTGTTCATCTAGTCTAGTCACAGATATCGCCCACTAACTCTTGTCCCTCAGTGCCACATCTCCATGGTTCTGGAACACCTCCAGGGATGGTGACCCCACCACCTCCCTGGGCAGCCTGTGCCACTGCATTACCACTTTCAGAGAAGAATTTTTTCCTAATGTCCAACCTGAAGGGTGCAAAGACCAGATGGTGAATGGAGAAGTTATCCTAATGCTGGCTAGGTCTGTGATGTCCCGACCAGAGTCCCTATAAAACTATCCATACAGTGCACCTGGATCTGCCAGCACCAAATATAGCACTCAGAGAAGCTCCCCTGTGCCCAATTCCTTGTATGGTATCCACTGGAAAATTTCCCACCAGGGAACACATTTTTTCCTAATATCCAACCTCAACCTCCCCTGACTAAACCTCTTTTGAAAGGAGGAAGCAAGTGAAGGAGCTTGTCTGTGGTAGTTCATAACATTTTTGGGGACGTCTACAAAGGGGGTGAACCGTTCAGCACATATTGTCCATTAGCCCCAGTGTTAAAACCCATTCCTTCAGGTATCGTGACCTCCCTTCTTGCAGATGTCTTAGAATCATAGAATGGCTTGGGTTAGAAGGGACTTAAGGATCACCAAGTTCCAACCCCCTTCCCTTCATGCAGATGTTATAATTTCTGAGCTGATTTCCACTCATGTCATGTGTAATAGCTGTGATCAGATTTAGTGGCCCATGCATGAACAGGCAGTGTCTCTGCATGTCCCCTCTGGTCTCCAAAACATCACAGCTCTGTTGTAAATCCCTACTGCTCTCCTTCCACCCCCTGGGATTTTCCCTGGGATGATCCCATACCCCAGATCTTTCCAAATGGCACAAAGTATTTATTTTTAGGTAACTTCTTTCCACCGTTTACTGTAAAATTGCCAGGCTTACACTCTGCCTTGCAGGCTGATCAGTTCAAAGAGCCCACACTGTGCTGGAATATGTACTATGTAGCTCACATTCACCTCACATTCATTTTAACAGTGGCCTATGTTCAGCCAGTCTCCTTTCAGCTTCCTTAGAGCTGACCTGCACATAAACTCAGCTGAAATGGGAACTCGTGCAAATCTTTGCTTTTTTGCATACATTTATTATACAATGACACATCAGAGTACAAATATCCATAGGTCTGAGTAATCATTCACAGGTCATGTTCTCTACTCTGACAGGTACATCTGAACATGAAGGACTGGGTTCACCCACCTAAATGTGTGTTCCTGCTGCTGGGCCTGGGGACATAACAATCACCTGATGTTCCTGCTTGAGCCAACAGCCATCCCCAGAAGGGAATGCAAATCTTAGCTGGCCCGATTCTTGTTCTGGAAGCTCTGCCTGGTGTGTAATTAACCACCGAACTTCTCAAGCACAGTCATGTTTGCTCAAATTCACCAGCTGCACTTCCATCTCCAGACACATCCTTGGGGCATCATGTAGCTGTAGTAAGATCAGCGTATCATATAGAATTATAAAATTGTTTGACTTGGAACAGACCCCTAAAAGCCATCTGGTCCAAATCCCCTGCAATGAACAGGAACACCTACAGCTCCATCAGGTGATCAGGGCCCCATCCAGCCTGATCTTGAATGTCTCCAGGAACAGGGCACCCACCACCTCTCTGGGGAAATGTAGGAGCGTCCAGGTTCAGAACAGACCAAACTTGGGTCTTCCTGCAGTGGGCAGCTGTGTTACACTTTGCTGCAGGAAGGATTTGATGCTAAAAACAGACATAAGAATCCAGTTCAATCCAACAGACATCAGACAAATTCATGGAAGAGGAATTTCATGAAGGTAAATAAATATGAAGAAACCACAGTCTTCTCAGAGAAATGGATGGCTTTGAAGATCTCTCAGAGAAATACATGTGTTTATCTTGTTTTATACCCTACTCTAGGCAAACCCCTCACGGCCACAGTGGGGGAGAGGATATGGGGCATTATCTGACTCAGCACGGCCATTCTTATGTTCTTATTATCAAAAAGCAATATTTTCATCATGTTATTTTTGTGTGCCAGTGAGAATCCCCTGCTGTTGAGCCCTGGGCAAAAGCTCTCACAAGCAGCGATACCGATAAGGCATCCCAGACGTACGGTGTAATATCTCTTCATCCCTGTTAGTAAGCCACTGGGCTCTCCCTGACTGTTTCTTGCTCTTACAGCAGATTTTAAAGGAGAAATTGTTCTCTGGGCATGCATGGAGAGTAAAAAGACTTCTTTTCGCTGACTCAAGCCTCCTTTCTCTCGGTTGTATTGACCAGCAGAATGGCTGGATTGCAACATTCACCCAGCCCTTCCCTCTGCAGATCTCAGAGAACTTTCAAGAATAGAGGCCAAGTCTTCGGTCTTCTGTGCAATGCTCCCCACCTGGACATTGCTGTGCCATCTTAGTGAAGCTCTGGAGGGGTAGTGGATGCACTGTCCCTGCAGACACCCAAGGTCAGGCTGGGTGGGACTCTGGGCACCTGATGGAGCTGTGGGTGTCCCTGTTCATTGCAAGGGAGGTTGGACCAGATGGCCTTAAAGGGTCCCTTCCAACTCAAACAATTCTATGATTCTATGATCTGAGCACCCTCGGATCTAATGCTGCTGCAGCCATGTAGCTGACCCAGTAGGGCATCCTTGGGAGCCTTAGAATCCCAAAGCCCACCCTGCAACCAGCAGAGCTGGGTATCTGGCCTCCCTCTGCCATCTCTATGACAGACAGACAGTTCCACAGGCAACTCAGAGAAGGAAGATGCAGGTTTCACCTGCCAATAATAGCAAAGGTGCTGAAACAACCAGGATCAGCCAGGTGACTGGTATTAGGTGAAGACAAGCCTAGCCTGGAGTCATTTCATGCTCATAGCACTGTTCCTCTCAAGCAGTGAGCTGGGAAATCAAGACATGAATTCTCACTGTGTTGCCCTTGCATGCTTTATTTGAGATCCCTTGCAAGCCAAGCCAGCGTTAAGTGGCTGATCTTCACATGATCAGACAACTGAACACTTGGCAAGGGCACTGTGATTTCATGACCTACAGAAATCACAGATCCATGTATTATTCCCCTTGATGCTGGGACAATGCCTACGCTCACCCCTGAGCCTTTCACACAGGCACTGGTGTTTTATTTTCCAGGAGATAATTAGATCTGCTAGAGACCGTGTGTCTGCTTCCAAGTAACGCTGGATGTGCTATTTTCAGGCATAATTCAGAGTAACCTACAGCAGCAGCACAGGGTGTTTTTCTGGCAAGTGTTTTGCAACAGCGCTGCGAAGTTTTTAATGTGCCATCGTTTCATTTCAGTTGTTAACACAGATGTCTGTTGAAAGATTATGCTGCGCATTAGGATATCTCAGGCACCAGCACTTTCTCAGAGATGCATGTCCCTAGCAGAATCAGTCCCTGAAAACACAGCCTCCAAAAATGTGTGGGAGCATTTCTCCCAGGCCTGTATCCTTGCCTCGAAAAGACCAGCCTTCTTGTGAGCACACACATCTGTGCATACTCAGGCGATCTGCTCAAAGAATCTCTGTAACTGCACACTTCACTCCGTTATCTGCACATGGGAATGTCTCGTTGCATATTCACTTTGGTCATTTGCAGAGGTCCTTATGAGGAACATATGTAGAACAGTGATTGCTTTTGTGATGTAGGTACGTGACCAGCAAATGCAATCACCAGATAGGCCAAGATCTATTCAGGAGGAATTATCCACTGATGGTGAATGTGAATGAAAAAACTCTGTGTGAGTATATGCATCGCCACGCTCTAGTGCATGCAGCTCAGCCTGGATAACGGGTAGATGAAGGCTTTCTTCTGGTCTGGCTCTCTGTAGAGGGACCTCATTTGGGCATCAGAGAAGTCACCAAAATTGACTGCAGATGCACTCATGCCCCTGTTGTGGTCTGTTTGCAGATGTCTATCCCAATGGCGATGGCACAGCATATCCATGAGGCTTCGTGCTCAGCTCCCCACCACTGCCTATCCTGTCTCCCTGTATCTCCATCGCCCTTCACCATAGCTACATTACACTTGTGTTGTATGGTGTTTCCCTGCTCCTGGTCCTCATTCTTCTCTACCAGCACACAGTGGGTGATCATAACCATTGCTCCTGGATGTACAAAGACTGCTGTTGTGGGTGGTTTTCCCTCCAGGAGAGCACTGCCCCATGGCTCAATTCACAGTGAGAGCACCTCTTGGAAAGTGGGACATTTGTTCTGGTGGAGCAGGTGGCCGGGGCCCCTCACCAGCTCTCTCCTGTTGCTCTGGCTGTCCAACAACCTGACCATGTACCAAGACACAGACTTCCCCTGAGGCCTCCAAAGAGCTCTGGGCCTCTGACACTGCTCAGATGGGTGCTGGAGCATGCCCATGGGGAGCTGGTACCAGTAGGGCTGCAATGAGTATTTTGGAGCAATTCAGTCCTTCCCTGAATGAAATGCTGTTCATTGCCAGGCTCTGGCTCCTATTGTCACCCAGTGATGAATGGGGCATCAGCGCGCTGTAATACTCTATTTGTTTTAGAGGTCAGTGTCAGACTGAAGGGTATTCTTCATAAACCAAATCAGGGAGTTTGTGCTTACGTGACCGGATTGGTAAGAGTATGTGAAACCCCCAGTAACTCCCATTGTCCTGAATGGGAACAGAGCTCTTTTGAAGATCTTACCCATAAATTATCTACCAGCTCCCCACTTGTGCTCCAATTAAAATACAAACTCACAGGAGATGAACTTGTTCTGCCGCCGAAGAATTTTTGCTATCTATCTGGGCCCATGGTTTGGTCCTGCAGGAATCACACTGTCCAACACCAGCCCCCCACCCCTTGCACAACGACATCACAAGCCAGCTGGTGAAATTCTTTGTTTTCCTTTTCATCCCTTCCTGCTTCTGAGCATCATCTACTCTGATGTGACAGCCTGCAGGGGGATGTGCAGCAGAGGGGGCAGGGAGCAGTGGCTGGGAAGTCAGCATCAGTGAGGATGGGAGAATATAATTTCTTCTTGCTTTAAAAATAAGGCTGCTTAGATGGTTCCTTTTTCATTTCTTTTCCTGACGAGTTTGAGACTAATAAAACCTACACCCTAGGAGAACATGCATTAGGTCAGTGATGCCAGCTAGGACACATGGAGCATTTTGCTTAAACCCTCACCCCTCTTCCTCCATGGGCATAGGGAGCAATGTTGAAGCAATGTCATCAGTCAAAGCACATGAGACTGGGTGATCCACCCAATTGCTGTTTGTGGATGAAACAGAGCATCTGGCTGCTCATATCTCCCTTTCTGACTTGTCTGCATCCTGGTGTCTTTTACAAGAATGAGTTGGTCACTGTTTGTTGAGAGCTGCTACATGCCTCCAGTGTTTGCCACTCTTCTCTGCTGGCACCACTGCTACCTGGGGGAAAATGTACTGAATACATAAACCCCACCCTGTCCAGGGCTAGTGTTAAGTTCCAACACAAACCCATATGAGACCTAAAATCCACATCAGATCTGCAGCCCAGCAGTGCTCCCTTGAGCCGCTGTGTGACAGACGCCCAACACACACGTGCATCAGTGTGGATGCATGTCTTTCTGAAGAGGAATATTTTAAACAGTGCAAAGTCCCTTCACTCCTTGCTTTCCCAGCAAAGAATGGATTACATTGCACCAACTGGAACACAGCATTTTTTGCAATTAAAACATAAAGAATTACAGAGCTCAATACCATTAAGCTTGAGATGCAATGAAATGACATATTACACATACATACATGAAGAGCAGAACATATTTCAAAACAAATTTCCAGAAAGGAATTAAAATTGTCTACATGCCAAAATAAAAATGTCCTGAGATGATTTTTCTTCTATCATCTATCTAATCACATAATGATAAAACACTTGTTTTCCTTCCAATTTAGAAAGACAACATGTTTCATAACATCAAAGTACTAAAGGATCTGAGTCCGCTGTATCTTGGCTTGGTACTGATCTCCATCTCAGATGTTACTGCCACTTGAACACCAGGGGATGAAGCCTGTAATTCCTCTATCATTATAGAAGAATGTCAAAGAGCCTTCAACAGTAAACGCTCTTCAAAAATACCAGGCATTAAAGGGGATGCTTTACAAGAGATCCGAGGGCCCAATTCTGATCTTGTTACTAACTGCCCATAAAAGAAGGAAATATTCAGGGTAGGGAGAGCACTTTCATAGAACCTTAGAATCACAGAATCATTAAGGTTGGAAGAGACCTCTAAGATCACCAAGTCCAACCTCAACCCACCGTGTCCCGACCATGTCCCTCAGTGCCACATCTCCGTGGTTCTTGAGCACCTCCAGGGATGGTGACCCCACCATCTCCCTGGGCAGCATGTGCCAAAGCCTCATCATTCTCTTGAAGAAATGATGCTGAAGTGCCCATCCCATGCCCAATTTTCATCTGTATCTGGCTGTTAGGGAAGATGCAGAGGATCTCAGAAAGTAGAGGGGACAATGTTTTAGAAATAGACCCCACTTTCCTCTCAGCTAGGCCTTCATTTAACAAACCAGCCACACAAAATTGAGGCAGACATCAATATTTAGTACATTTCTGAGAATGGAGTTAAGGAAACAAGCCTCGAAGTTGCCAGTGCTGCATTTCTGCTTTCATTTTAGTGTGGTCTCGTGTCAACTCTGTTTACCAATGCCCACAATGGCTGGACAGGAATGACTACAGGAGGAGGAAACTCCATCAGGCCTAAATCAAATTGTAGTATCTATTCCTCTGCACTGACCATACTGGACACTTGAGATGACTCTGGTGGACAGAAAGTCACAAGCCCTTGCAGATATCCAGATTGGAGCAGATGGATTTTTCCATGACTCATCCTTGGAAAGAAGACAGCTTTTGTTGCCACTGGGACATCCATAGTCCTCATTGCAGCCTCCCGTTTGAGCAGTGTATTTCTCAGCTTCAGTTGCACGGTAATGTTTCTTATTGAAAAGGCAAGAATACGTGACCTTTTGCTGTGCAGAGATCTGGAGATTACTTACCAAAATAAAGAAGTTTATGATCTCCACATCTGTTGCCTGCGCATCACTGATAGAGGGGAACAGCAGACACCTCTCAGTGGAAACAGTCCATCCTGATAAGATCTGCGGTTGTGTTTGTGTGTGTTGCACAGCACATTCTCAGTATTGGGACCATCAGAAGAATTTGTCTCGTCTCACTGCATGTCTCTTGCCACTTGCTTCACACGATTCTTTCTGTGAAAACAACCCGGCCTGGTGGAAGTGAGATTAGATACTAGGCCCTTTATGGGGCACGTCTTTGCAGGGGGAACAGGTTGGGGTGGGGTGGGGGGGTGGGATGGAGGGGGAGGAAAGGTTTAATTTTTTTTTTTTGTTGGTCACCTCTCTGAGGCTCTCAAGACTAGCAGAAGTTGTGGACATATCAAATTCACTAACAATCAATCCCTTTCTCCTCTGTCTAGCTTTCAGACCTAGTCCGGAGGCAATGAATTGTATGGAAAGGGGTAAGGCCACTGATTGTGGGCTGTTTTTGTTTTTTTTTCCAATCCAAAAAATTAAGGGACATCAAATGGAAGATGGAAGCAGGCTCAAAACATGCAGGAGGGAGTTCGCCCTGTGTGGGTCTCCTTGTCACAGGGCGCCGTGGATGACAGACATTTACAGGGGAGCAAAGAGAGTGGGCAAGTTAATGGGAGAGAAATTTAGAAATTACAAATTCTTACTGGTTGTCACTATGAACTTAGAAACCAGACCAGCACAGGAAGGGCTGCATCTGGGGGTTACTGCAAAATCACTCCAGAAAATTGTCAGAGAGGTGCCCCATTCTTGGAGACACTCAAGGTCAGGCTGGACAGGACTCTGAGCACCTGATGGAGTTGTGGGTGTCCCTGCTCAGTGCAAGGGATTTGGGCTAGATGCCTTTAGGGATCATTTCCAACTCAAACAATGTTATGATTCTGTGATAATCTCTCTATTTTTACCTTCTTTCTTAGCATTGTACCTCTGGCCACCGCCAGAGAAACATGGGATGACATGGACCTGAAAGCTCTGGCTGTCATTGATGTTTACTTTCAGGCTTTGAATTTATCATGAATAATCGTGAATTTATATGTAGAATTATTTATTTTTTTTTGCCCAGTGGAGAGTGCAACTGAACCAAAGACATCCACTGCTGCGAGATGAATATTTGCCTTTCCTGGACACAATCAGTTCTGCACCCAATGAACTACCCTGCAGTGTGCTGTGACATCAGATACCCTTTGCTTATGCACTTTGCTCTTCAGGGTTCATACAATACTTTAGCTCCAAGGGTTGTGTAAAACAAATGGTATGAAGCAGTCTAGCAAACCTTAGCCTTCTGATACATCAGTATGTTATCAGCCTGACAGTGGTCCCAAGCAATATCATGAAAACAGCAATGTTCAGAGCACCCACGGAGGATGTAAAGATAGGAGCACAAATGGCAGCAAGGTGTGGGATAAAGAAAATCATAGATTTGTAGAATCATAGAATTGTTTGAGTTGGAAGGGACCCTTAAAGGTCATCCAGTCCATCTAGTCCAGCTCTCCTGCAACGAACAGGCTGAATCTTGAAATCACAGAGCTGGAAGGTGTAAGTAGCTGTCACCATAAAACGCTTGGATTCCAGGAGCTGAATGGTTTAGTTGCATTTGATAGCAAGCAAGTTCATGCAGTCAGCATAGTAAACTAGGGAGCTAGGTAGTATGATATGTCACAACAATCTATTTGAAATGAGGAACAGATATCCCTTGGGAATATTTCCAGAAAACAGGGCTTGTCCTTTGGTCTATGCTCTTGGTGACCTTTAGCAAGAGTGCAGGAAAAAATACTTCAAATCGAATCATTTCCAGCATCATGTGTTGACAACACTGAATAAATATGCAAAGAAGGGTAGGATTACAAAGAGCTTCCCCAAGTAACGTGCAGGAAATAAGAACTTCCAGCGCAGTGCGATGCTCAGAAGGCAAGCAGTAACTCTAAGTGTGAAAAAAGGTGGAAGGAAGCAGTAGGCTGTAGGACAGCAAGAACTGCCCTACCTGCACACCAGCAGGATGGGTCTGGGGATCTCTTCTTTACAGAGTTTTATTAAATTGGCAAGAGCTTGGAGAAAAGCCACAGTGTTGACAGACTAGGAAAAGACTTAGCAAGTTCAGTACCTTAAATTCATTCAAGACAGTAAAACGTGACCTGATTCTGGGCTGCTGCTTCTATGTGGGGCAGAAACTTCTGATGGCAGTCAACAGAGAAGAGCTAACAGCAGGCAGCAAGTAGATTGGAGTTAAATGTGTCAAGCAGCATTCATCTAAGTGCAGACAACCGCACCTTGGTTTAGATAGTCCAGGCTCTTCCACTGCCAGCAGATATCCAGCCAACAGTGAATGGACTGTAAGGTCCAATTCCTCTCATCCTAAAGCAGACAGCTGAAACAAGGCAGGTGGACTTCTACCACAAAGGGCCTTTTTCTCTCCTTTGAATCTGAAGGGACTCTCAGGCAATTAAGCTCCTAAATTTAGGTAAGATTAATCCAATCAATTCAGCCTGTAAATGCTGTACGCATCTTCTGATGGCAAAGGTAATGAACCATTGCAACAACATATCTAGATATACAGTGGATTCTCCATCACCCAGGGGCCTTAAATGAAGACTGAGCACGTTCTGACACAAGAAGCTGTAGTTCAAACAGACGTTAAACAGCTGACACAAAGGTTCCTGGGCCAGAGACCTCTGCTCTGTGTCGCATAGGGGTCTGGTAATAACTGTATTTTCCAACTTTAACAAGATTTTGGATTAATATCCCAAAGGACCATTAAATGTTTTGTCAGTTTAAGATCTCTATGACATCATGTTTGGTATTCCAATATCTCTTGCACCGGACCACTCAGAAATTTGTACTTTCAGCCTCTCACACACTCCTTTTCCTTTTCTAAACCAGAAACAAAGATAACTGAAGGCAAGAAAGAGTGATTATTCTGTTAACTATGCTTGGGTCTTTGCTATAGGTGCAGGTTTTTGTGTCTTGTTGTCAGAGGTGCAGCAAAGAGAGAAGCAGTGCTCTTAGAAGAATCCCCATGAAAATGACATTTGTTTTTGCCAATGTTTTTCTGTTGTGCTCTGTTTTCAAAGTCATCTCGTTTGAAAGAGGGAAGCTGTTTGGCCACAAAACACATCTGTCACCTATCACAGTCTGAAGAATTAGAGCTAAGTATGTCAGTGGGAAGAGGGGAGGAGGAAGGAGAGTATAGTCTTGTAGCAAACAGCCTTCTCTTGAAAAATAGTCTATTTAAACTCTCCTTCAAAACCACAAGGGAATACAGTGGCCATGTCAACTGAAAACATCTCCATCACACCAGGCAGCGTTGTGAATTAGCTACTAACTCTTTATATTTGAAAATAAATTGCAACCCAGTCTTTCAAGGAAGGCAAAACAAATATGTCCCCTGTCCCCAAATGGCTTGTCCCGCAGGCGGTCCTTCAGGATCTCCTATTGCATCTGGTGGCTCAGTGCCCACGAGAGACAAAACTGGGATCTGCCACATGCTGTGAGGGAAGAGGAAGAGAGCTGCTTATTCTCAGTTCAGTTTTAATAACAAAACTTGTCCTTTCCTCTCAAGTGTATCTGTATTTTTCCAAGGTCAATAAAACCCAGGATGCTCAGATGAAGTGAACTCACTGGACCCTTTACTCTAGCATCAAATCTGGGCTCATGGATAACACGATGAGATGTAAGGAACGCACTTGGCTCACCACACTTGTTGTTGCAAACACAACAACATGGTGGTAAGAAGCGACCACAGTGAGATCCAAAGCAGTTATATTGCGGTGTATAGTCCTGGATGCAGTTATCTTTTGAGTCACCCTTCCTGTCAATATTTATAGAGAAATAAAAGGCTCTGGCTGGAAGTGAAGAAAGTTATTTTACTGGAATTCTAGGCGCATTTTGGCTGCTAAAATCATCCGCAAAGCATTTAAAAAAAGATCACATGCTGTGAATCTATCATTAGATAGGGAGAGGTAGAAACAAGTCCTCAGCAGCCTGAAACACTGGAAGATGAACTGAAGGATTTTTTCCACATTAGTGAGTATCTTTCCCACAGCTCACTCAAGAGAAACAACGAGTCCTCACTCAGTTTCCTGTCCTGTCACTGTTTGTTTGCCAAAGGCACTGGCACAAATTGCCCAGAGGAGCTGTGGATGCCCCATCCCTGGAGGTTCTCAAGGCCAGGTTGGATGGGGCCCTGGGCAACCTGAGCTGGTAGGGGACAACCCTGCCCGTGGCAGATCCAGCACTCAATGACCTTTAAGGTCAATTCTGACCTAAGCCATTCTGTGATTTTATTATATCCTTCCATGGGACAGGAATGAAGGCGTCAGAAAAGGCTAATGTACCATAGACTGAAAGCTGGCTAAAATCTTGAACATACTCCTTTCCTTTTCACTCATCTCAGGGGATTCAAGTAGCACCCAAAAAAGAAGAGCAAGAAATCAAAGTACCTGGCTGTGACCTTGCATTTTAATCTGTGTTGACTACTTACTTTTGTTGACAAGTTCTTCTAAGGTGATCTCTCCAAGTTTTCCGTTGGGAAGACACCTTTTTGTCTATCTATGTAGACAATTTGTATTCAGGAGCTATACCTGGAACCAAGGATATAAGAAAATGAATATTTTGCCACATCACATGAGAGACATTACAGAAGTGAACCAGAACTTGTATAGCTCCTCCACAGATCCAAAATGGAGGACATGCCTCTCATATTTCCTCTCTCAAGGAAATACAGGGCTCTTGCTATTTCTGGCTACATCTGTCCTAGTGAATTAAGCAGTGTCAAGAGATGTTCCCTGCTAGTGGAGCTCGATGAGCCATACTTTCAGATCATTAACACAGTCTCTGGCTGGTTTAGGTTCATGCCAACAAGCACTATCCCAAACAATTCCTAGAAAAGATCCATTCACAACACGTAGTTTGCAACTCACTTTTGACTTCACTAGATACATTTGTTCTAGTAATATAGATAGCTGCTTGGATCTTTTGGTTTCTTGCCCAAGTCCACCCTCTTGTGTCTTGTGGCAGTGAGGGAAACTAAATATCCAGGTGTTTCTGGAGTCTTAAGCGTAAAGCACATACCTTCCACCTCTGGAAAGTATGCCTGCATTATGTCCCCAGCATTATGTAAGGGTAAGGAAGGAACAAAGCAGGACAGAGGATGAGGCTGCCCAGAGAGCTGTTGGATGCCATGTCCTTGCAGACACCCAAGGTCAGGCTGAAGGGGGCTCTGAGCACCTGACAGAGCTGTGGGTGTCCCTGTTCATTGCAGGGAAGTTGGACCAGATGGCCTTTCAAGGTTCCTTCCAAGTCAAACAATTTAATGATTCCAGTCATTAGTGTGAATAAAACCTGGAAGCCATTCAGCCCACCAAACCTGGACCCTTATGGGCTCAATGCAATTGCCCACAAGCAGACACGTAGGGCTACAGCCACCCTAGTGGCTCCACAGGTGCATGGGAAGGTCACTGCAGACTGCAAATAGAGCCAATGCACTGGAAGGCTTTTAGTGCTCATATGTTTGGGAAGATGTATCTGCAAAGGGCAGAGTATGATTTTAGAATCTTCCAGATATCAGCTTAATTCCTCTGCTTGTCTTCTCTCGCAAACACTGGGTGAAACCCATCCTGTTCCTGCATAGTGAGAGTGGAATTGGCTACATCCAGCAATTCTTGAAGCCACCCAAAAGCTTCCCACTATTGCACTGAGCTTTGATATGGTTTTTAAATGAGGAACAAAGCTCTCCACAGAGCAGCAGCAGCTGCAGCTGCAAGCCACCACTGTCTTATCCCTCCTGCTCATTTTTCAGCTGTAGTATGTTTCTTGGCAAAATCAATTCAGCAAATGTCCAGATTTATGGAGTTCAGCCACATGGCAACCTTTTTCAGGGCCACATGAACAGCTATTATTTAAAGCCTTTTACTGTGAATGTAGAGAGGAACAAAGTGCACTTTCCCATTAAAGATTTAAAGCCTTTTTGTGGCAAAGCACATGTCACCCTGAAGGACATCTTGGGTCTTGCATATAGATGCATCTTGTGCAGCTTTCACTGCGGGATCAATGGGCTGATGCTTGCGAAGGCTTCTGATCCTACAGTTTGGTTGCAGGATACGATCTTTCCCGTGGGATCATGAAATACCCCCCACATGGGCATCCAAAGACATTTTATTCTGTGCAGTGAAAAGCTGAGCAAAGACGCTAGAAATATCTCGGGGACAAGAAACAATTCACCCATATTAATGCAGTGCTCTTCTCAAGGACTTAAATCTCAGAAGCAAGGTAGATCAGGCAAAGTTAGATATTTTGGTGCTCTTCTAGCTGGGAGGCAATAAAGTACTGTTTGCTATAACCCCTGCTGAAGGACACTGAGACCTGAGACCTGGACTGCATCGTGTGTGCATCTCTAACAGCATCTCCTGTGTTGGGTGACCACTGCCCGAGTTCATCGCTGCCCAGGAAGGGAGGACAGCTGACTGAGCTCCTCCTGTTTGTTCTGTTGGGTCTAGAACCAGAGCTGTGACAAGTGGAGAAGGGGCAGAAGGTGTTTTGTGGGTCTTGTTCCTTGGAAGCAGCTTGATCTCTGTTTAGCCCCGGTCTTTATGGAACAAAGCACTGATGGCGTGCTTTGCACAGGCACTTATTTCCAGCTCTGCAGGGAAAGCACAGTGATGCAGCAGGAGGAGGAAGACAGCAGCATCCCTCTCCAAACCCAGTGCAGGGGTAGGAGGCAAAGGGGGTTTCTCTGGATGCAGACTCCCCACCAGGAAAATGGGCCACCACCAAAAGATGCCAATAGGGGTGCTTTAGTGATTTGAATGATGCATGCAGCAAGAGAACAGCTTGATTAATTCATATGAATGGTAACTATTTAGGGCTCCATTCATCTGGAATGATCTGTAGCCCCGTCTGTGGCAGAAGTTACAAAAGGTCCCCAGCTGGGGCTGCAGGTGATGTATTAGTCATCTCCCTCCCCAAGTCAGCCCAGGGCTGAGAGCTGCTTTGTTGCTGCATCTGTGTCAGAGCAACGGGGAACAAGGTAAGGATAGGAATCTGAAGCCCCATCAGGTGTCTCCTGAAAGGGTGCAGGCTGAGTTTGGTCAGTCTTGGGGCAGGAAGCAGCTGACTCCATCCGGATTACTGGGGTCTGGGGGAACACTGCTGTCTTTATTTGAAAAATCAGCCAGTGGCATGCACATAACATGTGAGGATATCTGGGTAAGGCTGAACATCAGGGACAGCTGCTGCTTTATCATAGTGTGGCTTATGGGGTCACTGGGTTTGTTCTCATTGCTCCTGCACCTAATGGCCACAGACTCACTGATGCAGGCTGGGACAGTCTGATGATGGATCTGGGGTCACCCATGGGCTGTTTGTCCACAAACCACGTGGCCATTTAGTTAAGTGGAGGCACAGGATGATACAATGATGATACGGAGCTGGGAGGAGTGGCTGACACAACGGAAAGCTGTGCTGCCATTCAGCAAGATCTGGACAGGCTGGAGAGCTGGGTGGAGAGGAACCTGATGAGGTTCAACAAGGGAAAGTGTCCCACCTGCAGTGTAACCATATGCATCAGTACAGGTTAGAGTCTGACCTGCCGGAAAGGAGTTCTGTAGAGAAGGACCTGGGTGTCCTGGTGCATAACAGGTTGATCATGAGTCAACACTGTGCCCTTATGGACAAGAAGGCCAATGGGATCCTGGGGTGCATTACAAAGAGCATGGCCAGCAGGTCAAGGGAGGTGATTCTCCCCCTCTCTACTCTGCCCTGGTAAGGCCACATCTGAAGTACTGCATCTAGTTCTGGGCTCCCCAGTTCAAGAACAACAGGGAACTTCTAGAGAGACCAGCAGAGAACTCCCTAAACATGTCTCTCTCCAGGCTGGTGAGGGCAGGGCTCAGCTGTCCCACACCGGGCCCACTGCCAGATTGGTGCTGCTCACAGCCTGTCCCACAGAGAACAGTGGTGGCACTGCAGGACATTGGATCGCACTGCCACCATGTGGGCTCTGCAGGCTCCCGAAATGAGGGGAGAGGGCCATGGAGTGCACTGATCTGCATCCTTCCAGTTGATTCCTGATGAACCAGCAAAATAAAGACCTTAAACTGGGAGCAGAAATCTCAGTTTCCCTGAGCCACTGCCTCAGGCAAGTTGTGGGTGCAAAGCAAACATCTGCTTTCCCGGAAGGATCTTTTTGAGCATCGTTAGGACAGGACATTCAGCAAAGTCTCCCTGCAGGCTGTCAACCCCTGCATGAAGGGGGATGAATCCAAGATGAGGAATACCTTGAATATCTCTGGAGGGAGAGATGACAGAGGGATGGTTTTAAGAGGCTGCTGAGTCCTAGGTGTTTAAATGCCTCTTGGACATTTAAGCCAGCAGTGTGGTACCCAAGATAAGACTTTGCCTAATTCACAGCACCCAGAGAGTCATCTGTAGTGTCTCAGTCATGACAGCAGATATCCAGGAGGAGAAAGAGCTCATCATGACACATCTACCTTCATGCCATGCCCATGGTGGCCTATGAAACATAAGCTGGGCTGCACAGGAGACCCATCTCTCAGTGTTAGATGTCTATATGTCAGCTCTCACTGCTGAGCCCGTCACTCTTTACTCACTTAACAGTCAATGGAGATGAAGCTCCCACTTGAGAGGATGTGACTCAGCTGCTGCATTTCAGATGTGTGCTAGGATGAATGAGCCGTGCTCATCGTGGGATGTGCCCCTTTGGAATCAGTGTCACTGACATTTAGCAGTGTTATTTAGCTCCTAGCCCAGCTCTCCTATCACTACACCAGCTGCATAAAATCCATGCATGTTCTCAGGTAAAATATAATGCAGCTATTTATAAAAAATAGCTGAAGGTCCTCAAAGAGAAAAAAGAGACTCAACACTGCATACGATCACCAGTCAGTGTAGGCACTCACAGCATAGTAGGTAAAATAGGTATCTTCAGAGCAAAGTGGTATTTAAGTGGAAGCGAAACAGGGCAAAAGGTGAATATTTATTCAGGGATGCCCGTAACGCTGATTCTGATTGCTTTCAGGCTACTGCATTACTCTAAAGAGAAGAAACTGTCCAAAGAGCTCTGCAGGGCACAGTTGTCCAACCTGCCCCAGACCCTTCATCCAGGCTCAAATACTACAGGTCCCTTCTTCCCACAGCCTGTGCAAAAGGGATGGGCACACTGCAAGGAAAACTGTAGAAACATAGAGTCGTATTAGTAAGGTTGGAAAAGACCTTTAAGATCACCAAGTCCAACCTCTACCCCTCCCCACATGTCATTCAGTGCCACATCTCCATGGTTCTGGAACAACCCCAGGGATGGTGACCCTACCATCCCCCTGGGCAGCCTGTGCCACTGCATCACCACTATTCCGGAGAAGAAATTTTTCCTAATATCCAGCCTGAAGGGTGCAAGAAACAGATGGTGAATGGAGAACTTATACTAATGCTGGCTAGGTCTGTGATGTCCCGACCAGAGTCCCTATAAAACTATCCATACAGTGCACCTGGAGCTGCCAGCACCATATATAGCACTCAGGGGAGCTCCCCTGTGCCCAGTTCCTTGTGGTTTGGCATCCACTGGAAAATTTCCCACCAGGGAACACAGTAGGGTTTTTTAAAGCATGAAAAAGTATACTGTGATTCCAACAGTCATGCCTTAAGACCTCAGCTCTTCCCCTCTGGGCCCAGTGGCAAGCTGCCCTCATGTCTGCCTCTCTGCCTGCAGAGCTTGGTCGTATTAAGTGAGCTCTCCTGAGCAGAGGTGGCCTCGATGCTCTTGCAGCCAATCTAAATGCAGCAGTTGCCAAAGCCTTTGGCATGCACTGCTGGACCCTCTGCTGATGAGCCTGCTCTCCAGCAAGCCCAGCACACTCCCCTGGAAAGCAACATAGCAGCCAAAGTGAAGGATGTAGCAGAATCACAGAATCATTAAGGTTGGAAAAGACCTCTATGATCACCAAGTCCAGCCCCAACCCATCCCCACCATGCCTCCCTAAGTGCAACATCTCCACGTTTCCTGAAGAACCAGCACAGAAGCAAACTGCACCAATCTGTTGGGAATGAGAGAGCACTTTGGTTTTTATGCTGTAGTTCTTATTGCACTGATGAGGTCTGCTAATAAAGCACTGCTGCTCCAGCACTGCCTGTTCCCTCCTCCCTGCTCACAGCATGGGATATCGGGTACCTCTCCCTCTCTGGGTAACAGAGCAGCAAATCCCACAAGACCTTCTGCACACTTCCTAGCAATACCTAACAAGTTGTCACTTAACCCGGACAACTTCTACAGTTCTCACTAATTAGCTCTTAGTAATTAGCCACCAGTTTCCACACTAAGCCAAAGATTCCAGCTCCCTGCTTGTCCTGCCTATTTTCCTACCTTGCACCCATCTTATACATTGCAGCCAGGAGAATTCACTGCTAGAGGCTTTGCATGCTTCTTCTGCAAGATGTGGTGTGACTAATTCTTTCCAAGCTACTGCCTTGTTATCAGGTTTACAGTAGAGCACAAAGAGGTTTTAAAGTTTTTTGCAAGCTTCTCCATGACTGGCTCCAGTTGGGGGTCTAATTGAAAATGTAGCTGTAGAAGAATCTTTTTCCTCCGCCCTTATCTTCTGAGGGTCTGTTCAACCTCCTCAAGAGCAAGCTCATAGAATTAATAGATCTCAAGTTCTCTCAGAATCTCTGAGTGATGAATCCTTGCGGGAAGAAGATATATCCCTTATACGCATTATTCACCAGATCCGTAAGCAAAACAAGAATTATAGTGGGTTATGTTATCTTATTCAGTTGTTTGGTAGGAGGCATCACCAAAAGACTCATGTATGCACAGATTTGCCCGTTTCTCTCAAGTGTATCAGATGGTGAGAGGAAAACAAATATATCACTTCTGTCTCCCAGCGTTGTGTACTTTATAAGGAGCAGAGTGCTGAGCTTCCCTTATCTTCATCCTTGTGTCATATTCTGAGAGCTAAAACCACTGTGAGGTGGTACTTCGCAATCCCTATGGATGCTGCAAACCTTCAAATCTCCAGGAGTTCAGCTAGAGAGGAGCAAGTGTTCAGCAGTCCTCATTAAAGCTTGGGCTCAGACAAGTGCTACCTCTTGCCAAGGCAAGAAGTGATACCATGAATAGCGGCAGTCAGGGCTGAGCAGGGTTGAGCCACCCACAGCCTGGCATCTGGACTAGCCCATGATATATGCAGCCATGCTGCAGCCAGGGGCATTGCTTTCCTCTAGTGGGAACATCACAAGTGAGGTTGTTACAGGCTCTGAGCTTTACTCTAGCTTTAGCTTCCTTCAAGGGTGGTTGAGGAGTGCTTCGAGTCACACACTGGAGGGTTAATGTAGGCTGCTCACTAGCTTTGGCTTGAGAGAATTCTTGCACTTGATTCATATAGGAAAATGGGTATTTGTTCTTTAAATTTCGCATTATTTTTAGAGAAGTGCCCTCTCAGCTTGATCTATGGAAAAAAAATTCCAACCATTTAAATGTGGACAACTCAGCATTCTGGGAATGGAAAATACACACAGAAAACTGATAGAAAAAAAAAAATGGTAGCCAAAATATGTGAAAGGAAACAGGTTTTCCTGAGAATCAACAGCAGTTCCCAAGCAGCTACCACAATGCCAAGCAGATGGACACTCATCTGTACACAGCCACGCTAAGTTAAATGTCATCACTTGGACTTGAGTCCCTCTCCTTCACTGCTCAACCAGCACAAGGGAGCTGAGCATCTTCTGATCCGCTTCAAGCTTGGCACCATGGGCAAAGGTGCTTATGACTTTGCCCAGCACAGGTGCCAGATGAAACTGGGATGGATGAACAAACACAAAGAGCAGTGACATCTTTCACATGCTGTAACACAATTTAGAAGAAGACAGCTGTCCCCAGCCTCTCACTGGGCACTTGTCACTAGCACGTGCAGCTCTGGATTTATTGACTAGGAATCAAGAGCTCAATGTGCCCTTGAGAGTCCTTCCTGTGCTAAAGTAACGTTGCTGCTTACTGATAGGAGCAGGAGATTGTTGCAAAGGCTAAATGCAGGAGGTGAAAAACGGAAGAACAGGAAAAAAAAATAAACCTTATTCAGAGACATTTTTAAAAAGTAGATATTAAAATACAAAGCACCGTAATGGAGCTAACAGTGTAACCTTGCCTGAGCGGGCTGGGCTGCTTTTGGGAAGCAAGGCAGCAGCTGCAGTGACTTTTCTGGCTGTTCACAGCAAGGCTGGAAATCTGCAACAGGAACCATGTGGAGCTGTTGCCTACAGCCCTGATGCCACTGTGCTAGGCACAGCAGGGATGGAAAACAAATGGGAAGATCATTTTTTTCTGCGACGACCTCCCAGTGTAAATGCCCAGAGACACAGCAGGGAAGAAATTCCTTGGCTCAGATGTAACCCTGTGTATAGGATCTGGCCACACAAATGCACTCCATGCAGCAGTCTTGCTTATGAAAATGATGGATGTTGCATCCACTTCTTTACAACACACCAGAAACAGAGATCAGGTGGTTTCCTTGCAGGGAAATCTGTGCCTGCTGCCCCAGCACAGGCTGTACCCGAGCACAGATGGGTTCCCACCAACTCTCCCTGTCAGCAAGGTGAGAAGGAGTGATGTTATGGCTGAAGTGTGTTAGCGGGAGGACTTTGCAACTCATCCCCAAGGACCTCTGCCACGTCACTGTGGGCTCTTCCAGGCAGGGAGATTATTGTTTCTTGCAGAAGGGCGTTGCTCAACTCTAAGTTCCCATATGGACTATATACTTGCTCAATGAGCATCCCAATCCCACGAGGGCGTTGAGCTAGCAGAGGGCAATAGAGGACTATGCAAAATGACAGCTGGACTAGATAATCTTAGTGGTCTCTTCCACTTCTTCTCTCAGTGATTCTATGGTTCTATGAAAATCCTGGCCTGGTGAGAAGCAGTGTTCATTTTCCCTAGGCAGGCACAGGAAGCTTCCCCAGGTGTCCAGGCACCAATGTGCACCCAAACCCAAACTTCCAGTGTCTGGGACCTCCAGAGACCTACAGCCTCTGCTGTAAGATCCCAGCACTGCCAGCTTCCATAGGAGGAAAAAGCACTTGGGTTTTCACCATCTGGCTTTCAGCTTCTTTAAAACTTGATGGAAATGAGATTTCCAAAGACGTGTTCGTTCTCATGTGGTATTACATACTGCTGCCAGTGCCTTTGCAGCACTACCTCTTTTTGGCCTGTATTGGAGCTGGTGGTTCTTTTTCTTGTGTTTCTTCCAAATCTGCATTCTCAACAACATCCCTTCACTGAAGAGAGCTGAAGTTACCAGTCAGGCATGGATGTGTATATCCAGCAATCCCCTCTTTAATAAGCATACCCCAGTGCAGCTGCTTGGATCATCAGCAGTAACATGTCCGCATTTGGATCACAAGGGAACATGATCTTTCATGTAGGAGATTTGCATATTGCATTTTCACTGGAGCTGATTAACAATACCCTACCCAAAGCCTCAAAGCTTTCAGGAAGTTTAGATACAAATTTTGCAACTTGGGACTATTTTTATTTGGCTTTGTTTTAAAAACCCTTCTTCTTCTCCCTTTCATGCTTTCCCCTGCTGTTGCAGACAAATGGAAAGCAATCAGAAGCAATACTGCAGAGCTCAAGATTGCTCCTGGGACATTACTCCAGCTGTACACCTTGTCCACACCTGGTCCCATGCTGGGATGAGACAGGAAGCTGCAATATGTCCTCCAGTCTAGACAACAGCGATCTACAACTGCCCTTACCCCGCACTGGGGGCACTACCTCTGCAAAGGAAAGCACTCAAGGTCTGGAAGAGACCAACCCTGGGGGAAAGACAGGTGGAGAGTCAAAGTGTTCAACACTTGATTGTGCTCGGCCATTTCCCTGTAGCCTGAAGGTTAAGAAAACAGAGTGATCCATGGAGCTGGTGTCCACAAGTGTCTCAGGTAGTTAAAAATGAGTCTTAGGGCTTTGTCAACAGCCTGCAAAATCTCCTCATGGCTTCGTACAAATTTCCACCATTTGCAGAATCATTATCATGATCTTAATAACCAGCAAGGACCAATCTAGATGTCAGCCTGGGTATGTATCTGCACAGCTATAAAGAAAGTATTGTAAATTGTCATAAATGCACCCAAAATGTGGAATCGTCTTCCCAAATGCATGCGCACACACCCACAAAAGAATCCTTCCCCTACTATTGTATCTGCATATCATCAGCTTTTGTCTTACTACATGATACCTATTAGCACAATTTCACTTTTAAACTAAGTTGCCTGACCATCAGGTTTATGTACAAAATAAAAATGCAATTTGAGGAAATGAGAGGGAGGAGACAAAGTGTTTTTCAAGTGATCACAGTGGTTCATTTTTACCAGCCTTGGAAATGGGTGCTGCTAGGGAGAAACTTTAAAGAGCACATGAGAACACTAATGAAGGCTGGAATGATGTCTAGTATCCAACCCAATAATTCTCCTCCCAGTAATTTCTTTAAGCCTCATACTTGAAATTCAGTAGGTCATAAATTTTTCCTGCTCTGAAGCTAACTGGATCCACAAGATGTAAATGTATTACTCATCCACTGGTTAATTTGTATGCTCATTGCTTTCCACTCTCTCCACAAATTGATTTTTAGATTCGTTATTTAGCCAGGAAGATATTTCTTTGTTCATCCCTCAGAAGGTCACAGAACATCATGATGCCACTGACTGCCACAGGGAAGCAGAAAGTCAAGCAGAGGGATGGAGAGAAACTTCCCCTTTCTCAAGCTCAGTAAAAAGCCAAGCAAGATGCAAGCTGCTCTTGGCAGATGCCCTTCCAGAGCTATGCTTTGGAAAGTGAAGCAGAGCGATGGAGTAAAAGGACAGGGAAAGGAAAAGCTGGGGAGATTCAGGTAGGATATTAGGAAAAAGTTATCAGAAAGAATAATCGGACACTGGAACAGGCCTCTCCAGGAAAGTGGTGGAGTCACCATCCCCGGAGGTGCTCAAGAAACACGGAGATGTGGTAGAGGGACATGTCTTAGTGGACAATATTGGTGGCAGGTGGACAGCTGGACTTGATGATCTTAGTGGTCTTTTCCAACCTTAATAATTCTATGATTCTATAAGTAGGGCAGCAAAACAGATGAGCAGCATGAGCCTGGGCCGTGTGGGCATAAACTCACATCTCCAGGTGGCCTCTTTCTTCTAATGTACATCTCTTCATATTCTATATGGATTTATCTCCTTGAACCACATAGTCTGGTGGATCCAGTTAATAGAATTTGATTGGCTTTTTAGCCTATTTGAAAGATGCTGTCCAGGGCTGCCAGTGTCCTTGACAGCATCCTACTGTCTCCACGAGTCATCCAAGGCCAATGACTACTTCATGCAATGAAAAATCTGAAGGTAATTAAGCCATCTCAATTTGAGCCCCTTGGCTGCACTTGACTCTGTGTGCTGTCTGGGTGTCTCAGAGCTCTCCACGTCCATTAGGAAGCTGGCTTGGGATGCTGTTTGATACTGAGGTGTGATGCCTGCACATCTGTGGTTATCCCAGGCCTGGGACCATGGTGTGCCTTGCTCCTGAAGCCCCAGGGCCAGCTCCAGCGCTGCCAGCTTAGCCTTTTCATGAAAAGCTTTCAGCACTTCAAAATGTGCAATGTTCCACCAACTCAGTACTGAGGCTGGAATATGGTTTAATTCCAGGTCTTACTTCCCCACATCCTCATTGCACTTCAAGAATATTAACCCTCACCAGCAAGGAGGAGATCTGGGAACAAAGACGGCCCAGAGCCTCATCAGGGTATAAGCTGAGTCAGCTCTGATTTATATCAGACGCAAAGCTTGATAGCAGACCTCTAGAATGCTCTTCTGTCTGTCTCTGCATGTCACATCATATGCTTCTGCTACAGAAGTTCCTCACATCCTCGAAGAGGCAATTTTTGCTTTCCCACTGGTCCTCATTATATTCCTCCCTCATCCTTCTTCAGGGCGTTACATTCATAACTGCAAGGCCACGGCTTGGTTGTTGCTCTTGCTTTTTTTCAGCTGACTACATTTTGACAGCGATTTTGCAGCCTTTATGTACTGGCTCCCACTGTTTGTATTCTAGGAAACATTTACTGCCTGTCTGACTTGCCAGCACTAGGATTGCTCACCGTCCCTTGGGAACAATGAGGAATGATGTGTCAGAATTTACCCGCTTCCCAGCACTCCCTGTTTACTACAAGGACCCCTTGGGCAAGAGAACAAACAGATTACTACAATTTATATCTCTCTGGGTTATGTTCTGCAGTTCTTTATCTTCCCAACCGGGATATTGTTCACTCTGTTGGGCCCCTTTCAGCTTAGGAATCGTGTCATAGTGGCATACACGGTGGTGAAAAATTGCCTGACAGCCACAGTGTTATGGGAAAATCAGGATTTTCAATTTTCCCCTCCTTCTCCATCCACATGTGCTTATTGTAAAGTGCTGAAAATTAGAGCCTGGCGGGAGAAGGCTTCTGAGTCCCATTAAAACTTTTTGTGATTTCTAACGGTTCTCCATTCCTCAGTGAGACAAAGCCCTGAGTATGTGGAGTGTTTTGTGTAAGATGGAAGAGAGGCGATCACCTTGGCCGTGCAGCAGCACGGCGGCTGTGTTCCATAGGATGAGGGTCCCTGTCACTGGCATCTCCAGGCCAGATGGTGGATGGATCAGGCAGTTTTGGCTGTCCCATTGTGCTTCTGCCTCAACCAGAGTTGCTCTGCTTTGTATTCAAATGTGCATTTCAAACTGTGACTTTGCTATGGCTTCTCCATAGCTGCAGGTACTAACTGAAACACTAGCCTTTTGGGAACTACAACCTGACCAAGGGCACATGGGCCTGAGGATGCTTCTGCTTTTCCCTAAAATAATTTTCAAGACTGGCTCAGTCCCATGAAGTAGTTTGGTGGGGCTTTTCTTTTTTTTTTTTTTTTTTTTTTTTTTTTTTTTGCATATCAGCATTTTCTGCTGAAAATGAGTCTGAAAAAATCCCAATACTAACAATTTAGGGCAGAAGGGCTGCATGTACAGATTATTATTAGTGAAAATGTCCCCTGCTGTGTCAAGAGAGGTTCTGCTTGGATACTAGGAAATGCTTATTCTCCAAAAGGGTGGTGATGCAGTGGCACAGGCTGCCCAGGAAGGTGGTGGGGTCACTGTCCTTAGTGGTGTTCAAGAACCATGGAGATGTGGCACTGAGGAACATGGTTAGTGGGCATGCTGGGGTGGGCTGGGGTTGGACTTGGGGATCTTGGTGGTCTTTTGCAATCTTAATAATTCTCTGATTCCGTGGGCTTTAAACTGCTGTCATCACTTTCCAAAATTATCTTTTAAATACATCAACCCCATAACAACCACTATCACGGTCCCCTTCACCACTCAAGACGCCTTCAGGGCCTCTCCTCACCCAACTCACCATGTTCTTCCCTGGGCCTCCATGTTGGTGGTCACAGGTGATCTCAGCACTCCAGCAGGTTCACTGGTTATTGCTTTGGGGAAACGGGGACTTCAGTGAGGATTTTTGAATGAACACCCACTGCTCTGCCATCTCAGTTCTCTGCTCTGTGAGAGCCAGTGGTTCAAAGGAATTGCCAGGAGGGAGGTGGCCCTTCATGCCTGCAGAAACGTTTGCTGTTCATTCAGCCCCTGAAATCAATATAGTAATTTTAACAGGTCACTCAGATTTTCATTAGTGCTCAGAGTGTCCTAAGTGAATAGCACCTACCTCTCAACATCTATGTGCTCATCCCTCTCCCAGAAGGACTATATCTCTGCTGGCAAGCGTGTAGCTTATTCACTTCGTTCAATCAATCTTGATCCCATTCCCAGCCTTTTTAGTACTGGCTGGATGAAGTGGGAAGTTTGTGGTCTGAAGATTTTCCCATAGGAACAGGGCCTAGACCACCAACTCTTGCACACTGACCACCCAGATGGCAACAACCTTTGGCCAGCGTTGGCTTGACACCGAACACTGCATTACTGAATAGATGGGCTGAAGCCATCTGGAGGTGAGGATGGGGAAGAGCGCGGGAGACTACAGGGAATTGTTTAAGAGAGCTCTGAGAAATATTGGGCAAGTGCTTCCATTTAATTATTCACTCTGCTTAATTTGCTCTTGGACAAGATGAATCGTTCATTGACTGCAAAGTCTGGAAGCAAGTCCTTCCTGACTAAACAGACTCAGCATTAAATGGTAAAATAAATGGAGGCCAAGCAGAGAAAATTCCTCTTGTCAGATTGATCACGTCAGGGAAGGATTCCTGTACAGAAGCCAGATCTGATATAGAAATATAAACTCAAATTCTACTTTTTGCCAGAATAAGTTCCTACAGTTTTCCTTTCATTTCAGTCAGCTAAGTGTTTGCAGAAATTACTGTACTGACAGCACAGCCAGTGTCACTGCAGACAGTACAGTTGGAGTTCTGGGTGGCTCGGTAGCACAGAAAAAGTTGGTCTAATATAGCAACCATTGCCCAGGACAACAGTGGGATGCTCTACCAGCTTCAAACACCTAGTAGTAGATTTCAGCCTTCAAGCCCACCTCTCTTCACTCTCTTCCTAGTCTCGCTTTGCAGAGAAATCAACACCACTACAGCACAACTCATGTGCCACAGCCATCTCAGCTGCCTGCCAGAGGACAGGAAGAATCATGCCCCCCCCAGGGAACATGGCTCACCTTGGGTACCCCAGATGCATCTACCCAGCTGCAAACATGGTCTGATTTTCAGGCAGTCCTGAGTGGAGCCAGGAATTGGACACGATGATCCTTATGGATCCCTTCCAATTAGGGATATTCTGTGATTCTATGAAACATCTGGACCAGATAATCCCATTCTGGGCACTGTTCATCCCCTGGCTGGATGGAGTCTAGCTGCTTCCACTTTCTTCTGCCCTGTGCAAGTATTACATGTTCCAAGGCATTTACTAAATACCTAAAGGTATTCATGGGCTACCCAGCCCAGCAGGATCCCCATCTGCATTCAGCTTCAAAGCAATAATTATATAAACAACGGATGGGTGGATTTACACAGGAGTAAAACAGCAACATCTTCAGCTCTTGTTTTTTAACCATGGGCTACCAACAAAGACTTTTAGGCAAGCTAGAATTATTCATTTAGAAACCCCAATCTATGAACTGGGGCGACTGACAACCGTAACTCCAATTTGAAATCATTCAACCCCCCCATCTTCGGGGTTTTTTTTTTAAATAAACAGAATGGAGCTTCACACAATAAAGATGTGAAAATTCTTCCAACACAAATGTCTGAGCATAGTGCATGCTACATTAATTTTATTTTCCTTCTTTCATCCTGATTAAACTGTCCACTAGTAATTCTTTGCCTCTGGGCAAATGCAAACACAAACTCTGCCACTAATAAGAATTGAGTACATCTGCATAAAAATACAATTAAAGTAACAGTGCACTTCACATTTCATGCCACTCAAATTCTCTAGTAGGTCTGTTATTACAGGATTTCTCATGCATTGTTAGGATTTTTTTCACATTATACTGTAAGCAACTGGTTTACTTCTGTGGTCAATCACTATTAAATGTATTGCCATATATTATTTTGGAATGAATTAATAACAACACAAAAATCCTGTCCCAAATGTTTGAGAAGAATTTTTTTTCTTTTCTGAGAAAGGTTTAGAGATGTGAAAGGTTTTCCCCATTTTCAGTATTTGAAGAAATCTAGAAGGAACTCCTTTATTGCAAAATCCAGAATCATCCAGATGGTTACAGGCTGCACTAAGGAGACTCTCCCAGGGTGAGTGAAAGCTGATGGAAAAGTTGCTGCGGTAAGAAGACAGAGATGTTTGACCGTAGCACCTATAGGTGGTGAGGAGGCTGCTTCCAGCACTAATCCATTTATTGAATCCCAATCAGGGAAAGAGATGACAAGATTCCTTCTGCTGTAAATCCTTCTCTACTCCCAAAGATTGTTGGGCCCCCAAGTTCTTCTCTGCAGGGCTGCTTTCAACCAGCTTTTCTCCCATTCTGTACATATACCTGGCATTGCCCTGACTCAAGTGCAACACCTTGCACTTGGCCTTGTTGACCTCTTAGGTTCAAATGAGCCCACTTTTCAAGCCTGTTCAGGTCCGTCTTGATGGCATTCCTTCCTTCTGTTGTGTCAACCACATCACTCAGCTTGGCATCATCAGCAAACTTGCTAATATCTATGTTGTTGATGAAGATGCTGAAGAACTAATAATAAGGTTCTGCCAGCTGGATTGGGAACACCCATCCACTCATACTTTGCAGCAGGTACATGTCAATATGTTTTGGAGTGTTTTCTCTCTCTTGTGCCTTACACCAGAAGAAGCTGCATTTATTGAGGTTAGGGAAGGCCTCTTCAAAGAGTCTTTCAGTCTTTTCACTGAATAAGGACAGTGCTGGAAAACCAAAAAGTGCTGGCTAAACTAGTGAAGCTGTACGAAACCCTTGACTCACACATGTCAGGTTAAAGACCAAACCCCCACAAAGCGTAGAGTCAACGCAGTGAGGGAAACAAACACTGGTGGAAAGCTGCACGTTGATCTGTACTGCCTGCACAAGAAAAGCCCTAGCACAGCAACTCATCTCAAGACTCACTCTAAACAACCTCTGAACCTCCTTCTATAGCCAATTAATTCAATCACTTCTTTTATATCTGCTGGAATCCAACTTGAGAAAAAAAGCTCAGCAACCCTTTTTATCGTCTGCCAACGCTCCAGCAGTCATCAGAGGAGGTTCCAATAGGTCATAATTTAGTCAATGTTTTACTTCGCAAAACACATGAAAACCCTTTGACATCAAAAGCAGTAGATTTACAGATGCTGGGCATTTACAGATATAGTTGTTCTGCCAAAGAAAGAGCGTGCTCACTAGTTCAGATTTATCTTCTATTATTTCCTGAGAATGGAAGTTGGCACTCGTCCATCAGCTCCCCAAATTCAGTTCAATAGCTCCTACAGATTGCAACCATGTTTCCCCTCTGGCTTGCCTTTACCTGGGCTGCAGTGGTCAGATACGTGCTAGATCTGTACATTGCCCACAGCTGTATCTTGCTGATAGCAGCTTTGCAAATATAATTGTCTGTGAGTTCATATGTCATAGGGTTATCTGGCAGAAGCTCTAACATTTTAATGTTAAAAAAAAACCAAAGAAGAAAGGTCTTTTTTTGTTAGGGATTCTTTAATTTCTTGGCACTACTCAAGACAATAGAGGCTGGGAAAATCTCAGGAAGGTCACAGTTGCTGAAGGTACACGGCCACATTTGCAAAGGAGAAAGACCTTACAGCACACAAATATTTCAACCTGTGAATGAGAAAGTCACCAGTGTGCTGGGCAACTCCAACTGGACAGGATAAATGCTACCTGTCTGCAGCCCAACATACCTTATGAGCACCACAGAACCCTTAGGATGTCCCTTCAGAGCTTGTCCCCACTCCAGCTATGTGTGGACACATGGATAGGCCATGCATCTCACAGCACTGAGGCACTGGTGTGGAAGAGGCAGGGGATGAGGAAAACGGAACTGTGTGTTTCACCACAGCAAAAGCTGACTGTAGACATCCCTGATTCTAGCTGTAGATGTTCCTGTTCATTGCAGGGGAGTTGGACTAGATGAAATTCAAAAGTTCCTTTTAACTCAAATGATTCTCTGATTCTATGGAGAGCTTTTGGTCAGTGCATGTTTCAGAATGACCACAGATAGGGCTGGGAAGGACATGGGTGGCCACTCCAGCACACCACTTCAGTTACCACTGGTTTCCATTCAGGCATTCAATGGAAGAGGTTTGAATTTACTAGAGGAAAGAGTGGATAGAAAAGCTTTTCATTTTCCCTTTTTCTTTCATGTTTCATCCATGGCAGGGTTCACTAGCAGATAGTTTTTGCTAAAGATGTGGCCATCAGTAAATTGCCCTGCCACAAAACAGGAATACTGTGGGTGGATTTGAATTTGCAGGGCTGCTGTCTTCTGTTTCAAAATCTGCATTAACTCCTGAGCTGACCTTTAGTGCATCATAAGCTAAAAATCCTCTTATCTCACTGAAGTAGAGAGGAAGAGAGTGCCAGGCTCGTTAGACCCTGAAGCCATCTATTTTGTGCTCTGCCTGTAGTATTTCTCTTTCATTTGTATTTTTACTACTTCAAATTTAGAATCGTAGAATTATTAATGTTGGAAAAGACTACTAAGATCATCTAGTCCAACCATCAACCCAACACAGGAGAGGAAAGCTTCTTTTGTCCCTTACACAGCCCTGTCTCTGGGCTTCATTCCTTCAAAAGATCCTCCTCATCCCTGTCCTTCTCCTCAGTGGTCTCACCAACTGGTTTTGCCTGGGAGATGATCTCAGCTGATGCAGCATGGGCAGTGGCACCACTGCTTGCCCATCCTGGTGCTTAGTGTTGCTCTTTGAGCACATCATCACAGCATGGGAGCAATGCAGGTGAGAACTTGCCCTGCCCACCATAAGCCCCCTCGAAGTGCCCTTTGGGTACTTGCTCCTGGAACTAAAGGAGAAAGGAAAAATTTTCCCAGCTACACATTCAAAAGGTGAAGAAATTCTTGCCCCACCAAACCCAGAAATGCTAAAAGCATTGGCGTGGGCATCTTTCAGGTGCCATCCACAAACAAACTCACTCTGCTGTCACAACAGCAAAAGCAGAGGAGATGCAGCTTTGCAGGGACAGGCTGCACCATGGGGTAGAGATCTGCCCTTGAAGAAACATTTCCCTTGGCTTTCCCTTGTGTTCAGTGGTTTGCAAGAGCGAGTGTAATGACATACATACGCTGCTGAAGGATTTATTCTGCTCCAAGTACGTTCTCAAAATCCTTTAGCATCACCACACAGGATGCCTCCAACCTGTCCAGAGCTCAACGTGTCTATTTTCTATATATCTTCATTGCATGAATCGCTGCGCATACCCCATCCAACCCACCCTAACCATAACCATACCCATACTTGTAACCACAACCATAACCATAAACATAACCTTAATGCACTTTAACTCTTCAGATAATCCTAACCTTAATTCTCCATCCCTCAAAAAACTCCAGCTCCTTTAAAACGAGCAATTCAAAGCACAAACTCTCTTTAAAATCCTCTATGGGAAGATGTCAGGAGCTGTGGGCGCAGGCAGCAGAGCAGATGTGCTGCGGGGAGCAGGAAGGGGACAGAGGGGAGGCATCAGAAGGGTGGCAGCTGCAAGACAGACGGCATCGCAGCAGCCCAGCGTGGGGAGCAGGAGCCCCTTCCAGCGTGCCCACGCTGCCGCCGCACACACACATCCTCATTAATAACAGCCAGATGAGGTGATGGATAGCACTCGGGGATGAATCATGGCCAAACCGCCCAGCTAAAGCCGTGGGTTAGCCAAAAACTGGGCAGGCTTTTCCTCTGTCCTGCCAGGTTTGCAAATGTGAGGGATTTCTGTTTGCTTGCTGAGACGAAATTGCTCAGGTTGCATCAATGCAGGGTGAGGATGGGCAGCAAAGCATGAAGCAGAGGGTGCTGCGTGCGGTATGGAGGAAGGAACAGGGAATAGCCTCTCCCAGGTACTCACATTGCTGGTGTTGAAATGCTTTATATAAATATCACCTAACTGGGAAAATAAAGGGATTTAAACCAAGGTGGTGTTGCAGTTTCAAGGTATGTGCGTATCTGCTTTGCTTTTGGTTAGCTGGGCAGAAAGAAACCACCCCCCCCCCCCCCACACACACACACACACAAAACCAATCAAAACCACACAAACCGGAAGATCATAGAGTCGTAGAATCATGGGACAATTTAGGTTGGAAGGGATCTTAAAGATCATGGAGCTTCCACACCCTGTTGTGGGCAGATGAAGGAGTAAACAGAAAATAAAACCTGTGTTAAAGGCTTAAACGCTTACTTGGTCTCACCCAGGACTACCATACCGTGCATGAACATGGGATGCGTGGCCTAAACAGGGATTTAGGAAGTTCAAAGAGTTTTGTACAGGAACTGAATGTGACGCCAACATCACACCAACTTGAAAAGATCCACTGACACATCTTTGTTTCCCTGAAACAACTCTGAGATACATGGAGTTATTTCTGATGTGAGATTACCCTGGGCTCAAGTAAATATGGTCATGCTGGGAATAAATAAATATATACCAGCCAGTGCATCAAAGCTCCCTTAAAATAGAAATCTGTGCAGGAAACACAACTCCAGTGGTGTGAATGAGCCTCTCCCCCTCTGCAGTGCTGTGCTGAGCACCTGGCTTTAATTTCAGTGCTAAGAAGTTTTCTACATCTGAGCAGCAGCAGCAGAGGGGCAAGATCCCCTCCCTCTCCCCACTGGCCACACTTCTTTTGATGCAGCCCAGGATACAGTTGGCTTTCTGGGCTACGAGGGCACATTGCTGGCTTACGTCCAACAATATCCCCAGGTCCTTTTCAGCAGAGCTGCGCTCCATCCTTACATCCCCCACCTTGTACTGACAGTGGGGGTTGCAGTGTCCCAGGTGCAAAACCTTGCACTTGGCTTTGTTGAACCTCATGAGGTTTCACCTGGGTTCACTGCTTGGCCTGTCCCATCCCTTTGGATGGCACCCCATCTCTCAACCACACCACACAGCGGGTTCACCCACCAGAAACTGCTTATTTTTTCAAAGTCCCAGCAGTCGTTGGCCACTGCTGGGCACTGTTGTCCCCTGCTGAGAGCTGGACCTTGAAGAATCATACAGGATTCCATTTCATGGGAACATAGGTTAAAAAACACTGAGATCCGTATTCAGTTCCTCCATCTGCATCTGATTTCTGAACCTTCAGAGTCATGTTTCCAAGCTTTTCCCACAGAGAGCAAGGCAATGAATTTTCTTTAAATATACATTGCACAAAGCAAGTAAGTTGATAATCCTCCAAAATTTCAAGGCTCCATGAGATGGGGATTACAAAGAAAGAGAAATGCTGCCCTCTCACCAGTGCCTGACAGCTCAGACCGCACAACCCCATCTGATGAAACGAGGACCCCATGCCATTGCAGCTCCCACTCCTACCACCCCATCTAGGGGATGGGTATGATGCTGGGCCTGAGTGCTGTTCCTAAATCCAAATGAGAGCTTCAGGACGCCAGCTTTGTCCCTTTGGATCAGTCCCTTCTTCCTCCAAACTGACATTTTTGTGGACCTTCGCATCTAAAGCCACCCCCTCGTTGGCAGCACCCGGCACAGAGAGATCTAAAATTAGCAGGGTGGATTGAACGTCACGCCGTTTCCCTCTGCTTTCGAGTGCTCAGCCTCCTGCTATATTTAAACCAAAGACAATCTGACAGAAATAGGCACTGCAGCTATTTTTATCCTGCAGACTACACAATGCATGTCCAAGTTACAACCGGCAGGAATAAATATATCCCAAAGAGGGTCAAAAGCCACTGTGAGCAGCGAGCAGTAATGAAACCACTCTGCTCTCTGAATGCCATCAAAGCAGCCTTATCTAGTCCCTAATTCCTCCCTTTGAGGCTCATCACACAAAAGCCATATAGAAAACAGATGAACTTGTATGTTGTGCTTTGCACATATCCTCTCCCCTTCTTCCCCTCCCCCCCCCCCCCCAGCCCCCCCATTAGGTTTTGTATTTTAGCTTAACTTAAGTAGTGCACTGGAAATATCAAGGCATCTTGAACACAGACCGAATGCATTCAGCTCTGCCCAGTGCTGCCACACGTGGATGAGACACAAGGCATGAAGCAAAGGGCTTTAACTTTCAAGTGACTTTCAGCAGAAACTCTGAGGCTGAAGCAGAGTCATGCTTCTAGCACACGTGTAGGCAGAATGTTGTGTCTTCTGCTAACCCTGGGCGTACTTGCATCATGGGACATGGTCATCTGTTGCAGGGATGGACACAGACCCTCCGTGAGAGGCTGCAAAGCACTAAATGCCTGCCCTTGTAGCCTGCCTTGTTTAGAATCCTAGCACCTCTCCATTCCCCTTTGTCTGTCCCTGCAAGAAGCCATAGTCATACCAAGGTTAGTCTCAACCCTGGCTTTCAGCAGGGTTTAGTGGAGCACTGCAAGTGGGTTGGGCCAGACAGTGCCCTGGGTGGTGGGTCTCAGCCATCTCCACTGCCTTACCCCTCACCATCTCACATTGGTTTGCAGCAAGAGGCCAGGCAGCAAGGTGGTCTTCTCCTCTGGATACCAGCCTATCTCCCCTATCTCCCCAGCCCTATCCTGTAAATGAGACCAGGGTAGAGCTACTGTGGTTTCCAACCTTGCTACTTTTTTACAGCAGGTTATCAGATCTTCAGGCTTTCACCTCCCACACTATGGAACCTCAAACCTCCACTCCATTCCTGGGCCTTGCTGCAGGGTCTGGGGACAAACACAGGCAAGTAGGCTTACACCCCTGAGGAGTTCAATCAGGTCTGCTCATCTTCAGCATCTGCTGCCATAGGGATGACAAACATATCCCACCTGGCCTCTCCTTCCTTCTGTGGGCGGGTTTGGATCTCCTTGTAGGTATGGTCTGTCTGGGACATCATAAATGCTGAGGGGGTCTGCATGCGGGAAGTCCCTGCTGGGAATGCGAGCTCGAACAGCCAGTACACCCCTTTGCAGACATTTATGTTTGGGTGTCTTCAACCCTAAGCTGAATTCAGGCCTAGGTAATGGGACAGAGAACAGTGATTTTCAAAAGTTATTACTTCCATCTCAATGTCAAAGAGCTCTGTACAGCTCCGCGGAGCTGCACAACTTGTTGTCTACGCCTTTCAACACAACTGAGGGGGAAGAAACCACACTAGGAGTGGTTTATTTTCCTGTCCTGAGAATTCAGTCACTGGTGGTGATTATCTATCTGAGATGGAGGTCCCAGCAGACCTGAGAGGGGACATGGAGCATAGAAACATAGAATCATTAAGGTTGGAAAGGCCACTAAGACCATCAACCCACCCCCATCGTACCACTAAATAACATCACAAAGTGCAACATCTACCATTTTTCCAGGGACAGTGACTCCACCACCTCCCTGGGCAGTCTGTTCCAATGCCTCTCTACTGAGAAACACGATCCTGAGGATTCAGGTCCAGAGGGGAGCATCCACTCCCATTGCAAAGCAAGCTTGCCTTTCACCCACAGTGACAGTTATAGGGGAGATGGCTTGATATCTCCTGTAAACTAGAGCTATAGGGACCGCTCAGGGTCCTGAAAGTTCTCCCAAGCTCAGCAGTCGTGTTTTGCAAGGCCTGGAGTGGGTCTGCACCCAGCACCTTGGTGCCACACCGCCATACCCAGACTGGCCAGAGCTGTCCAGCATGGCTTGGACCTACCTCTAGCCAGGGGTCTGCTACCTGCAGAGATATCTGCCCCTTTCCCAGCCCTGGAGACCAGCCCTGTGCCTGTGCAGGCAGGAATGAGGGGACTGGCACATCTGGCAGAAGCTGAGAGTAGTGCCACACAGCTGGCACACTGAGCACAGCTCCAAGCTTGGGAAAGCAGAGCCCTGGGTTCAGGGAGTAAAGCCTGGTTTCTCCCTTGGCTCTCATTTGTTACTTGTACAGGCACAGAGGGAAGTTGTTTTTTTTTAATGCAGCAAATCATTAAAGTGAAAGGGGGGGTGGAAAGTGCTTTAGTAACATCCATGAATAAAAAATAAAAGCAGGGAGAGCAGAGAAGGAGGCATGCAATGATCAGAAAGACCAGTGGAGTCCGGTTACAAAGTACTGACAACATAGCTGGGAAAGGGCACTGCAGAAAGGGTGAGGCATTATAAAAATGGCCTGGTGTGGGGCCAGCTTCGAGCAAGGATGATCCCCTTGCACCAGCACCAGTGATTACAAACACAGGTGAACATGGCTGCAAGGTCTTCTTCACCATCCCAGAGACTTAGCAAAGTCACTGCCCTAAGAAGAGCCTGATGGGCTGGCTTTTAAAACATCCACCTCAGGGATCAGGGTCCACAACTGCCAGCAATTGTCATTACCCTCTTTCTTCTTCCTTGTGAGCTTTATTTTATATTTTATATTCCTCTGTGTGAAAGCTTCCCTAACTAGTCATTAACCTCAGCCACAGGACAGAACCATTAAACATTATTGTGGCTGTAACATGGTACATTACTTGCCTCGCAGTTGAAAGTATTTCCCCCAGCAAGGCAGAAAGAAGAGAACAGCATTAAGGTCAGGATTCTCCTGCTCATCTCTAAATCAGCATCTGGCACCACAGACCTATTGGAAGGAGTCTGTTTGCACAGAGGGAACACATTATGTGAGGAGTGCATCGTTCTTGGTTAAATATACAGGCAGGGAAACCAAAGAGAACGGCACAGAGCTGTCAGAGGAGGGGCAGTTGGGGGTGAGGGAAAGGCTCTGCCCTACAGGATGGTGGGCATGGCTGCCCAGGGCAGTGGGCACAGCCCCAAGTGCCAGAGCTCATGGAGTACTGGGACACCACTCTCCGATATAGGGGTTGGATTTTGGGTGGTCCTGTGTGGATCCAGGGGTTGGACTTGATGATCCTTATGGGTCCCTTCCAACTTAGATATTTTGATTCTGTCATTCATGCCACGCTCTGTGCAAGCTGCTGCAGCAGTCGCTTACCTGGGAAATGCTGTCCCACACTATCTGGGGAGCCTTCCTCAGAGGAAGACAAACCTCCCAAGTGCAAGAGACCGTTCAGCACATGACCTGAAATGAAATCTCTGCAGAAGTACCCCCAGGCTGACGGGGAGCTGCTGCAATGGGTCATGCCCGTTTCCATCTTTCAGAAGACCTAACGAGACATGACTGATCTAAACAGAGCTGACAAAAGCTGGAGACCACTTTTCCATCTGGGGACATGCCACCAGGCGAGGGGGGGGAAAGGCTGCCTTTGCACACACTGGGGCCGTCTCATCCAGCAGCTCCCTTGTGCCAGCACAGGGGTCCTACAGCAGCAGCACCCAGCTCATGGGCTTGGTACGAGCTCCCCTTCCACCTCACTGAATCCAAGAGCATGTCCTAAATTGAAAGCAGCACAACATGAATAGTTCCCCCCGAAACCAGACTGGCCTCCCACTGCAGGCTGAGCACATCCCGGCGTTCGTTGTTGTGCATCGATGTCCGGCTGGGAAGCACAGCCCTGCGGTTGACAGGTTTTAATGAAGACCTTTGATGTTCAAAGGAAGTGATGGCTGTTTGTAAGGTCGGTTGAGTTAGAAGAAAGGGGTAGGCTGAAGCCAGCCGGGCTAAGTCTGTTATGCTAGCAGGGCCCCATCTGGAGCACTTAACTGATGTCTGGTGGGAGCCATGCAGGTGGAAGGTGGATGTCTACTGGGGTTGGTGTCACACCGAACACCCAAGTCACTGTCCCCATCACTCACCTGGTGCTGAGCCATCAGCAACAGGGCAAAGCCTGAACTCTGCACACAGCCCTGGGGCTGAGCTCACACTCATTTCACAGCATGAAATGGAAATGTTGGCATTCAGTCATGGAGGCACTTAAATAATAAAACTATTTCAGAAGACAAATGTGAGAAATGCTCCATTCACAATTCTTTCATCCAGGCTCGTTCTCACGGTGAGGGATTCACTTGCCCTTATATGGCCCCAAAATGTGCTTCTGACCGGGGAAACTAAGGAACACCTCCCAGCCTAGAGGCTGTGCACCTCTGTGGGAGTGACCGTGTCAGACACTTCAGTATTCTATGCAACATGGAGCAGCATCAATGGGAAAGAGGAGACACAGCCCTGTTTTTTCCAGGAATCAAGGAGCTTTCCCTAGAGATGACAGAGCAGAGGACAAATTCCCTTAAACAACAGTGGAGTTGGCCTTTGCTCCTAAAGTGCATGGAAAGTAAATCCATTTAGATGTTTGATGAGAGAACTGCAGAAACAACCAACTGAATAGCTGTGGAATTCGTCATTTTTCCTGTCTACCACAGATATTTGTCAAAAACAAGGAAAGAAAGTCAACAAAATACAAAACTATTTTCAGTCCAACTCTGCCAGGGACATATTTTAAATTTCTCTCCTGCCACAGTGTGTTTCTGCTTGCAATTGCATCCTCTTATCCTTTCTAAGAGTTGTGTTTTTTTTCTTGTGACATAAAAGCAGCTGGTCAAGGCTGTGAGAAGGGGGTTTCAAACCAGCTCAGTTTTAATGGTTAAGCCCAGGTTCTAGACACTGCACACCAGCAACGACGGCTCTTGTCAGACGCAGCAACCTTTGCAAACAGAAAAGATGTCTCATCAAAAGCTGAGACAAGCAACTGAGGGAGCTGGGGCTGTTCGGTGTGAAGAAGAGGAAGCTCAAGGGAGACCTCATCGCTCTCTCCAACTCTGTGAGAGGAGGTTGCAGAGAGCTGAGGGTCAGCCTCTGCTCTCCATTAACAGTGATAGGATGAGAGGTGATGGCCTCAAGTTGCCCCAGGGGAGGCTCAGGTTGGATATTAGGAAATGTTTCTGCTCCGAAAGAGTGGTTGGACACTGGCACAGGCTTCCCAAGGGAGGTGGTGGGTTCACCATCCCTGGACATGTTCAAGAGCCATGGAGATATGGCACTGAAGGACATGGTCAGTGGGAATGGTAGGAATGGGTTACGGTTGGAGTTGGTGATCTTTGTTGTCTTTTCCAACCTGAATGATTCTACTGGGAAGTATTGGTAATGGTCGGACTGGATGATCTTCTAGGTCTTTTCCAACCTCGATAATTCTGTGACATCTGTGACAATTCTATATTAAGTTGCAGACATGGATGGACAAGGGGAAGGACAAAGCTCCATTTCTTTGCCTGCTCATTGGCCTTCAGAGAACCCTCCCAGGTTAGAGATGCAAATGCTCTAGAGAAGTTTCAGCTGGAGCTGAGACATGTGATCCTTATTTGCTTGCTCAGGGATGGTGCATTTGGCTTGCTGCTTGCAGCACTTTGGGTTTGAGCCCTGCAAACTGGTCCCACAGGATCCGCTCTCCTCCCTGCACGCTGCTTCACACGTGCTAGTGGCCAAATGATTCATGTCATGAGAGGGGAAATGCAAGAGCAGAGAATAAATGAATCACCCTCTGCCGCAGGTCATTTAATTCATTCTCCCTTCAGGGGGCAAGCGTTTTTGCACAGTCTAATTAGATGGTTCATCCTAATGGCAGCTATACGATTTTTTTTTTTTCCCTCTTCTTCGTATCTTTCAGCAAAATAGCACAAAGCCTGATGAATGCACAAAGAGAAGGACCAGAGATACCCTGCAATAATCCCTCTGTACCATGTTGATGGGACAGGACAGTTGTAAAACCCCAAACAGCATTCGCTACGTGCATAGTTTGCATTGTAGCGCTCTCTCCATCCGCTGCCTCCCCTGCCCTAGTTCCCAGACTTTGGGGTATAATTATAGAATACCAGCAACTGAAGCTGGTTTATAAAAGATGATCTTTTTCCATGGGAAAAAAAAAAAAATAATAATCTGATTAAAATAAATTTTAAAAAGCCTTTTTCTGGGCAATGGGATTTTGTTGTTTTTTGGGGGTGAGTTTTCTTTGACAAAATGAGAACAGAAAATGTTCCGTCTTCCCCTCCCCCTGCCCACCTGCTTTGGGAAGAAAGCAGGGAACAAAAAGAAGGGGAAAACCCTATGTTTTTAAGATGGTTTTCAAAAGTAATAAAACATTTCTACCCAAGCTGACATTTTCTGAGGAAATTCTCATTTCACCTGTAAAAGTCCCTTTGAGTGTAAAGTCCCTTTGAGTTCAGGAAAGTACAACTGCTTGTCAGAACAAAAAGAAAAGGGCTGGAAAGGTTCAGTGTTTATATTTCAACCACAAGAATGGTGCTGGATAAAGTATCTGGGGAATCTGGATAAGTCCAGGGTCCTCCTGGCCCCTTGCACATCAGACTGAGAGGTCACAGAACCAACAGAGTCCATCCAGAATCAGCCACTGTAGATTTGAGTAGCAATGGGGTCTTGATATGCCTTCGCAGCAGGTTCAGTACTACAAAGGAAGTTGGACCCCTTGGAGTCAGGTCTGCTCACTGCCCACAGATACAGCCATCCCACTACACACACTGCCCAAAGAAAGCCATGAGCTGCAGTGCTCGGTACTTTCCTGGACATCTCCACCCTTCCCTTTCCAGCTGAAGATCAAGGCCTCTTTTTGGTATCATCTTTCATGTAGGTGATGTCAGCACATCGCTGGGCTACATTTACTTTTCCACCAAATCAACGTGGTAATGAAGAATGCAGAGAACTGGAGGATAAATCTTTTATGCATGAGCCATGCTTTTGCATGAGAAGACAAAGTCTTCCCCGAGAACTGCAGCTGAGAAACAGACAACATGCCTATGGCTAACCTGCATCCCCACCAAACCCTTCTGCTGGGAAGCCCCATTGCCTCCAATCAGAAGCAGACTACAAAGAAAAGGGCTTTGCAGAGAAAACAAGGCTGCTCTCAAATGTTTCACCCAGCAGCTCCCACACTTAGAGCACAATCTCACTTGCAGTGGCCTCATCCATCTGCCTCAAGTCCTGCCCTGCTGATGATGGATTATTTTCATTAACATTCCCCTGCTGTGGCTACCACTGCGGCTGTTGTGCCAGTGATGCAGCGTGAGCACTAGCACAGGGTTGGATGACAAGTGATAGAAAGTCTGTGGCCAGGCCACGTAGAAGTATGTTTGAATCATAGAATTATTAGGGTTGGAAAGACCACTAAGATCTCCTAGTCCAACCATCTATCCATTACCGCCATAATGGTGGTTTAGGGCTGAACAGCACTGTCCTGTGTCCCCATTTCTTTGTGCAGGGATGTGACTGCCCCAGAGCAGAAGGAAATAATAGTTGTATATCACCTCCAGCCCTGACAGATGTGCAGCCTTCAACATCTTTTTACCCAATCCTTCCTAAACTACATCATTCCTCCAGTGGCCATCTTCCCTTCCCAACAGGAGTAACCTGACAAAAGACAAAACCTGACCTTCCTTGGCTCCATGGAAATTTCTCAAGGGCTGCAGTAGCTGTTATGACTGATGGATAGAAAACAGCTCCCTCATACCACAGGGATGTGTTTGCAGATCCCCTGTGCAAGATTAAGGCTCTGCTATCCAGACATGCCTTGTATTTGTGATGTCTTTCTACCCTCCATGGAGGATATGCTACTGTCCATGGGTCACTTGCTCTTTTGCAGCACTTGCATCATCATTTCATCCCAGTCCAAATTAATTTCTTTGAAAACTTAGTAAGTCAAAACTTTGCATCAAAATATACATTCTCCTCAAAGGACTGCCAAGGAAAGCTTGAATTTATGCAAGAAAAGTTTTTGGCTGAAACATTCGTTAGTCAAAATAATCCTATCAAGAAAACCCAGGGAAGATAGTTAATTATTTAGCAAATGAGGCACAGCTCCTGAGCCCCACCATCACATTGGAGACCGCATAACCCAAAAGCAGCCTGTTTTACAACACTTTCTTAAATTACTTAGCACACCTCTCTGACATTCGACACCTGATTATCAGCCCTCCAGTTAATGGGAGGTATGTTCCTCCTAAAGGACCAATTATCTCAAATAGATATCAAAGGGCTATGCTAAGACTGCAGCTCACACCAGACCATAGAATCATTAAGGTCATGAAAGATCTCCAGGATCACCAATTCCAACCCCAACCCACCCCCACCATGCCCACTGACCATGTCCCTCAGTGCCACATCTCCATGGTTCTTGAACATCTCCAGGGATGGTGACTCCACCACCTCCCTGGGCATCCTGAGCCACTGCATCACCACTCTTTCAAAGGAGAAATTATTCTTAATCTCCAACCTGAACATTCACTTCTTGGTCACCTTAGTGCAGGCTCAGCAATCTCCCTCATGCCAGTACAGGCACATGAGGTGGAAGACACAGTCCCCACAATGATTCTCTCATGGCTTCATCTCTATCTTTCCTCAGGCTCCAGAAATCCTAACATAACAGCAGGAATCCCCGAGTTTTGAGTAAATCCCATACATGTAGAGGGAAGGTGCAACATCTGTGCAACATCTGTCTGAAGGTGCCTGCTGGAGCTGGATGCAAGGGTAAATATCCCCTGCTGATGCCATTGGTTTTGTAGCTTCCCAGCAGAGAGCAGTACCAAAACATAAAAGGTTGAAATTCTTCCCTGGGAATCTTTGGGTCCTGTTTTGTTTGGGAAACTTCAAAATGTGGCATCGGTTCATGCGAACACCCAGCTTTTTCCATTTCTCTGCTGCAGTGGTGTCTTGGCAGCACAGCCAAGAGCCCCTCAATCCCCCTGGAAAATCAAAAGGGGAGAGAGTGGAGCAGAGAAAAGGACAGCAGTAGGGCAGGAGGGTCTGACATTTTTCCACGATCCACAAAACTCTCTTTTTCCTTATGACCGTGTCTGGGGGCTGGAAGCTGCTGTTTAGTGAGTGCTGTCAGACTGCAATGCTGGCAGGAGATGGATGAGCTGTGGTGTGGCTCTGCAGAAGGCACTTGGAGGCAGCATGATGTCAAGAGCAGCAGTGATGGGAAAACAGACACCAGCATTGCAATGCTCCACACATGCAAGACAGGGATGCTGAAAGGTTGCTTTTGTTTGTACAGTGCAGCATGAATTATGAACTTGCTCTGAATTTCCCCTCTCTCTTAATGTCAAGGAGTATTTTCCCCTGCACCACCACAGAGAAGGGATTTGAGTGCAGTCCTGCCACATGCTCTGATGTAAAGCACAGATTGCTTTGTTGCTGCCTATGGTCACTCCTGAGACATCTGATCCTGCCACTCTCAGCTCCATAATGATGCTCTTTTCACATCCTCTGTTTCTGCAGGACATCAGTTCAGACCTAACCTAGCCTTGCCATGAGATCTTTTGAAACCCACAGCATAGTTTCCTTGTATCTTCTGATTGGCCTCTCCCAAGAGCAGGAGTTCGGGGTGGTCCTGTATGGAGCCAGGGGTTGGACTTGATGATCCCTGTGGGTCCCTTTCCAATCAGGATATTCTATTCTATGTTTCTGAGATTCAGACCTATAAACAAAGCTCTCTCTCCCCCTCTCCAAGCCCTGGTGGCCTCAGTCATGCTGATTGTTGGGACTGATCCCTGCCCCACACAGCCCTAGAAGAGCCCCTGGGCACCAGCTGGGAGAGGATAAAGCCACGCCAAGGAGCGTGATGACAATTGAACTGTATGGACCATTGTGAATGGTTGCAGAGCCTGTGCTTGGGTTACAGTGGTGTTATTAATGCAGCCTTGGCAATATTGGGCTCCCCGTTGACAACTATCCTCTCATGACAAAGAGGTCTCAAGGTGGGCAAAGAAGAGCCAGAATGAAGCACTGGAGTCCCACCTTGTCACCAGGACTTTTCATGGTCACAGCATGTGCATTTTGCTGTTGATTTCCAGCTGTTTTCTCCAGGAATTCAGGAGGGCCAGGCAAACCCTGGCCAGATGTCTCCAGGAAAATCCAGATGAAGGAAATCCAAGCACAGACCTGGAGTGTTTTGCAGTCTGTTTGCATAGCTAGCAATGACACAAGCTACAGCGCAGCAAAGAATCAGGGACCTTGATGTGTCTCTTCGATCAGATGCAGACAGTAGCCTGTCTGGTTACAGAGAGCACTTTCTTTGATTAAAAGCTAATAAATATTCATCCCTCTCCTCCCCTGCCATTCCTCCCAAATCCCCAGAGAGAAAACTTAGACAAGCAAAACTGGTTCATTTGTGATGTATTCCGGTGCGTTGCTCCAAAACACTTGGAAACACTCCAGGTAACAATACGGGGCTGTGAGGGTTGTGGATCATCAAGAAAAGAGCCAATACTTTGCATTCACTTAAAACAAGAGTTAGGTCATAAAGGACATGCTCATTATTAATGGTTGGTGTTGGGAAGTAAAGAATAAAGTGTACATAGATTCTTATCCCTAGCTAATTCTTCAATAAATTGGCAAAGATACATCACTGCCTGCAGAGTGGGAGACAGAGAGAAATTAGGTGTGGAGGACAGCTTACTTTCCCAGGAATACAGATGTACCATCAGTTGATGAAAACTGCAGCAAGGGGCAAAGGAAAGCAGATATATCAGTGGTGAAAGTTGCCTCCTTTTAAGGCAAGGAAAACTAAACACTCACCAGGAGACAACAGGTTTGAACAGATGGAGATACCACAGCCAGTGTGGCAGTGTAGGAACTGCTGAGACTTTCCTCGTGAAACATCACTATCCCCTAAGAGAAGATCAGAGGAGTCAAGGACACGTTCTCAAAAGAAATGTTACTGGAGGAAACCAGTCCCAGTGCCTGTGATTTTGGAGAAATATGGAAGAGATGCACTAATGTGATGTCACAGCACAAGTTTAAAACTCAGCCCAACAGAGAAAGTCCCTCTGAGGGCATTAGACCATAGATGACAAAGATCTTCCCATCTCTGGATGGGAGCCTCTCCTGTATCTATCTCTACAGCTACCATAACCCTGCATTTTCCCACCTTTTGGCTTTGAATCTGAGAACAATGTGATTATTTCTTGCCAAAGAACTGTCTTCATTCTGAACTGGTAGTGGAATCAGAGGCAGTCTCTCCATTCCAACAGCAGCAATAGCAATGGCAGTAGCAATACTAATAGTAGTGATAAAAAGAGTAAGAACAAGAATTTAAGTAAGAACATTATGATCATCATTCAGTTTGGGTATTATGAAAAAATTCTCCTTTGAAAGAGTGGTGATGCAGTGGCACAGGCTGCCCAGGGAGGTGGTGCAGTCACTGTCCCTGGAGGTGTGAAAGAATAGTGGAGATGTGGCACTAAAGGACGTGGGTAGTGAGCATGATGGGGGTGGGTTGGGATTGGACTAGATGATCTTAGTGGTCTTTCCAACCTCAATGATTCTATGATTCTAATTCAATAATAGTACTACTAATAATTTCTTATTACTATTGCAGCCAAACCCAAGCATGGTACTTGGGGCTCAAGACTGGGGCTCTGCTAAGGGCCAGGAGCAGCAGTGTGTTATCCATATCTCACATCCCACCACTCCACTGCCCTGCAGAGTCACCACTGACAGGATCAACAGTCCTTAGCATCCAGAGCTGAAGTCTTCATCCCATGATCTCCACTCTGTGTAAGCACAAAGGAGCTTGTGTCTGCTGCCTGGCCTATTAAAAACCAAGCATTTATATCTGTCCTGGGATATTAAAGCCTTAAGTTAGAGGCTGACAGCAGAAACAAGTAGAAGATGAAGCATTACATTTTTTCAGCTTTTCTAATGGCATCTTCTTGGCTGGACAGAGCACTCCAGCCAAGCTTCATCCCAGTAAATCAATCTGCCTACCCCGCATAAACACAGTTTCTCCATTCGGGACTCTTCTTGTTGAGGTAGAAGAAAACCTGCAAACAACTTCAAAAAAAGACCCTAAAAAGGTTCCCATAGGGCTGCCAAAATGGTATAATTAAACCTCATGCTTGATTTTGTCTTCAGGGTCCTCCAGCCACGGCAGTTCAGCAGGAGATAATAAGGAAAAAACTTGAGTAAATCTGACTGGGAAAAGTAGAGTTTTGGATGTAATATCTCCTGACTAACATCTTTTTTGGTGTAGTTTCTACATGTACATATACAGGTATATATGTGTATATACATCTCATGATACATTCCAGTCTGTTGGGTAGGTCTGATTTCTTCACATGATTAATTTGCACAGCTCTCCATAACAGAAAATATTATTCTACAGCACAGGGGGAAAAAAATGAAGCTTTTCATGAGGAAAAATTAATCTTGGATCTAGAGACTTTGACGAAAAATTCCTTAATGCTCCCAGATGAATTTCTGCATTTATTTGTTGTTTCGCAAGAGCCCAGCAATGGTCCTTTTGTGCTTTGTGTTCCGTAGGGCTAGGCTTCACAAATAGCGTGGTTTAATGCACTGTCTTTAATTAAATTGTTCAGGATTTATACCAGGTATCAGAATCCAGCCCACTGCAGCTATATGCAAATACAGTCTTAAAAATATAGTGTAGAACACGACCTTCTTCCCTCAATGCCCAAGTAATGAAGAAATGAGGACTTTGCTACCAGAAGACCCCCATGGAGCACATTTTCAGAGACATTAAGTAAAGGAGTCACTCCAGCATGGCCTCCAAAGGGAAGCCCAATCATTAAAAATGACATTTCTGTGTCATGTGATGAATGGCGATCGAGCTGACAGCCCTCATCAAGACTGAGGATTTATCCCACCAGAGCACTGATATCAAGAGAAGCGATCCCTTTTATTTAGGGTTCAGACCAGCTGTCAAACACAGGGATGTAGTGCAAGTGCTTGGTTTCCAGGGAGTCCTAAGCTCTGTCACAGTACCTTCTCAAAATCCTTCAACAAAGCCACATCTTGGCTTAACTACTTTGGGTCTCTTTTTCCTGCTCCAGGAGCAAGTATTTTCCAGTCAGTCGGAAATCCCAAAACTCCAACATCATCACCAGTTTTACAGAACCGTGAATAACATTCCTTTCCACCTCAACCAATGCTCTTCTTGGAGGTGGGCACTGTGGTCAGAACATCCTTCCCAAAATCTCTACTTGCCTCATTACAGAAAGTATAGAATATTCCAAGTATAGGGAATGTAAGGGACCCATAAGGATAATCAAACCCAACTCCTGGCTCCACAGGACCACCCAAAAAAATCAGACCATACGTGTGAGAGCATTGCCCAGATGCTTCTCAAACTCCAGGTGCTCTGAAGAGATAACTGCATCTGGACATCCCGTGATGTCCCATTCTATCACTGTTCTACGATTCTATGATTCTATCCCACCCCATGCTAAAGTAGTGCAAGATCAGGCTCTGAGATCTGGAGGTGCTCATCCTACTTTGGAGACCTATTTTGGAGCATCAAACCCAACAAATTAGCTGGTTCTTCTTGTGTGTCACCACAGACAGGGCCCACCAAGCTTGATTTCATCACATCAGTCCTTATTTGTGAGCAAAGTGCCAGTCAGCATCTGGCTGAAAAACAGCACTGAGCTGCTGCTAGACACTCCAGACTCTAAATCCTCAGATGCTCTTGTCATTTGTCATACACAGAGCTGTCTCATCTATCCAAAGAGGGAAATATGTAAAAGCTTTTACAAGTGAGAAGTGGAAAACCAGCTGTTATAAATCAGAACTGCCTGCTAAAAAGCCCGAACCTGATGCAATCAGATTATTTTAAAAACTCTTAGCAAGTTATTTGACTTCTGCTTCCTTTCCATTGTGGCCAGAGGTCCCGGATCCCATCACGTTTGATGGCATGCAGAGCAGGTCTGCACTGTCCAAGGAAATCTCTCTATAGTCATTAAATTGCAGACCCCCTCAGTGCCTCCTGGGGCACTTAACTCAGACAAAGAGAAGTGATGTATTTAAGAGTTCTGCATTTCCTAAATTGCAAGGCAGCAGGGAAAAGAAATGCCTATAGCCACCAAGGCTCTTGGTTACTCTGAAAGGGAAAGCTTTCCCCCTTTGCACAATCTCTGAAGTATGGCATGTGGCCTAATTATATAATTACACGATAGATCAGAATTGCTTCAAAGGAACTGTTGTGTTCCATCAGGTACATAATAAGTTTATAGTATCAACTAATTACTCTGTTATATAAGGGCCCAGAATGACTTTTAAAACCAACAGTCAGATCTCCCAGGCTATCAAACACATATTGTTTTGTTTGGAGATTTTTTTTAATGCCTCATTATGAAGGCAACCTGTGCTTCCCCCAGCCTTTCTAGAGGGGATATAAATGTTAATACTATGCAGAAAATGCTGGATCTAATACTGAGTTGGTCTACATTGTCTCTACAAACCTCAGTGGATTATTTTAAATGTTGGCAAAATCCAAGTAGTCATTGGCTCAGTCCACATTGAGACTGTGGGGACACAAAGACATTTGAATGGCCGTACTTTAAGCAGCTAGAAATGACAGCCGTCCATTTCAGGTCTTGCTAGTTTGTGCTCTACGTTCAAACTCACTCATGGCACAGCATAGGAGCATATAGTGATGGGTGCCCAGGGAGGTGGTGGAGTCACCATCCTTGGAGGCATTCAAGAACCATGGAGATGTGGCATTAAGGGCATGGTTAGTGAGCACACTGGGTGTGGCTTGGGATTGGACAATGTGATATCAGGCATCTTTTCCAACCTTGGTGGGTTGGGATTGGACAATGTGATATCAGGCATCTTTTCCAACCTTGATGATTATATGATTCTATGATTGTAAGGGGACACATAGTTCATTACTGAAGCTCTGTTATATCCAGTGATGGATGGATGGATGGATGGATGGAAGGATGGATGGATGGATGGAAGGAAGGAAGGAAGGAAGGAAGGAAGGAAGGAAGGAAGGAAGGAAGGAAGGAAGGAAGGAAGGAAGGAAGGAAGGAAGGAAGGAAGGAAGGAAGGAAGGAAGGAAGGAACTGTTGCAGGGTTATTATTATTAACTATTGGCCAAGAGAGAATGAACTCCAGGCCTGGCTGACTTTCTTCAGCGGAGAGCAAGTGCACACTGACAGAAGATACACTGATGTTTTGCTTCCCAGTCATTTCTACTTCTCTGAGTAAGGATGTCTGACAGCCAAAGCAGCAGGAGAGCCTTCAGTTCACAGGTGTAGCTGCGTTGTCCAAGCTCTAGCCAAGCCAGCTGTGCTCTGAGTCCTTTGGCCACCTACCAGGCTTAGCTTTGTGCCCTCTCCACCTGCTCAAAACTGCAGGATTTCTCAGTGACAAATCCTTGCTTTGCTAAAATTAATGGCAAAAGTCCTCCTGATCTCAGTCAGTCTTGGAGATAGGTGCAGTGAAATGTGCTTCACCATTAAGGGTAGCTGTGGCACTCAGTGACATGGTTTAGTGGGCATGGTGGTGATGTGTTAGTTGATTGTTGGACTTGATCTTTGTGGTCTTTTCCAATCTCATTGATTCTATGATTCTGTGATCAGCTAGTGAAGTTTGCATGTCTCCACTCCTAACCCTTCATAATGATTTCTTGCAGCAGAGAGCCATAGTCAAACCATCCCAACAAGCATCTGAGATGACCCCGGGACTTGATACAAGGCCAAGAAAACAATTTGTTAGCCTGGCCCAGCACAGCTACCCGGGACAGAGATGTGCATGCCCTGAAATGGAAACCTACAGCCAGATGGAGAGGCCCTCCAGCCATACCTTTGCACCCAGCCATGCCATTCCCATCAATCAGCCTACCAATGGGGCATGGTTGTAAGAGGCAATTAGTGACAAGTCTTCATCTTTGAGAAGTCTTCTTAATACAACAGGTAAACAAACAAAAGAAGAAGGAAATGGCAAGAAATATGCTTGCTTAGTGGGGCTGGTAACCCAAGGACTCAGAAGACAAGTTACCATTTTGCCTGTCATTGAAGGACTTTCCATTTGCTTCATACTACTTTTCCCCAAATTTAGCAGGGGAAAAACATTGTTGTCAACCCAGCGGGTACCTCATTGCTCCACCTGCTTGTACTTGCATCAAGAAAAGATCCATGTAACTCCAAATAGCCCTTCATTTGAGACAAAAAGTCAGCCTGCACTCAACATCTACCCAAGCACCTTATCCCAGAATCTCCTACCAATTCCCAATCAAAAGGGAGGGGAGAAGGGAGACAAACCAGGTCCCAGAAAAATATTTCCCAGACAAGTGTGTAAATGCAAGGCACAGGGACTTCCATGGTAACTCTTCGTATAAACAGCACCAAACAGCTTGAAGTAGCTGCTTTCCTTGCAAGGCTGATGAACAAAGTATCTCTGTAGCTTGGCCAACACAGCAAGCTCCAGCCAAATGTAAATAGCCCGCAGGGCTTTTTGGCACTTTGCACTCTATTTTGCATACAGCTGGTAATGTTTTAAAGGCCACACCCAGCCAAGGGTAAAGCTTCCAAGAACAGAGAAGGAAACACTTTGTGTACAGAAAAGGGTCTCAGGAGAAATCAGTGAAATCTTAAGACCTTTTGTGTTTCTTTCTCCACCCCCAAATCAGCATGCTTCGTCCTTACACTAAGAATTTCCAGAGAGCCAGGTAGGCTGCTGAGATGTCAGCAGTGTGTTTTGGACTCAAAGCACTCATTAAGAAAGGTAAGAACTTGGAACCTGCAAACTCATAAACAATTGCTGTGTGTCGGTTAAGCCCTGCTGAGCACATCCGTGACGTATTTCAGTGGAGAATTTGCTGAGGCCATCAAACGTGTGCAACACGTCTGAGATGACATCAAACAAGGATCAAAACTGTATCAAAGCACATAGTGATGCCGTTTGGATCTTCCGCAACTCTCACACCAGGGAAATACTGTGATATTTCTGAATGTCAGGATATTGTTCAACCTTTGAGTAGACTTTAGCAGGACCTGAGTCTTGTGTTGGGTTGTTGGGTAGGAGGGAAACAGTCTCCTATCTCAAACACCACTAAACCCGGGCTGTCCAAGAGCTTGGTCTTGCTGATGGGCCAGGATTTGCCTCTTGATAAGAAGATGAGAGACTGGGAATCCTCTGTTTTCTTCAGCTTACTGCCTTAGCACTGGCATTTAGGATACGAAAAAGGCAAAATTTGTCTCTCTAGCACACTCTCCCACTCTTGGCTGCTGGGATAGAAGGCTCGGGCAAGGGAAGCCAAAAGGCTGAGCAGAGCAAAGTCAGACTGAGCACACAAGGCTGAGGCAGGCAGTCACATAGGATTAGCACTGTGGTAGAGATGTTGTTACCTTTCATTATCTTGTTTGTAAAATCACAGTGCACCAGCATGGGCATTTTGCCCACCTGGTCCGCTCCCTTCAACCTCGTTCTCTGTGTTTGAATGTGTTTGTACATCAGGGCCATCATGTCCTCGAGGGAGATTGTCCTTCTGCTAGCTGTCCCTCTCACTTGATTATTCAGGGCTGAAAGATGGGCTCTGGCTGAGTTAGCAGCAGCCGTTGAAGCTGGCAGGAAAGGGGAATATGTGCCAATAACTCAAGAAAGGGAAGCAAAGATGACGTGGAGAGGAGTTATCACTGCACCCTCATGAAGTGAAATAGAACGGTCTGCTTATCACAATTCAGTGTACCCTACTTTGCATCTTGCAAACATCCATCCTTCTGCAAGTAATTCATGTGCAGAATGTGCAAATTCCTACCCTCCAGACAGGGCTGCAAAGGACTGCTGGGATAGACCAGGGACTGCATGTTGCTGTCAGATATCACAAAGGGATGCACTCACCTGTCTTCTTAATGTTTCTGTGTATTGTAGGCCAAAAAGCAGAGTTGGGATCTACAGTAAAAACCATGTATTAGACTTTTCCAGCTGGGGATGCACCCTAAATCTCACTGTTGGCTTTAAAGGCAACTGAATCCATTCCTCTCTGCTCAGGGCTTCATCATCATCTCTCTGACCAGCTTTGATGTTTGTGTGTTGGACATTACATGAGAGGATAAAACCCTGCTGTTGTCAGATACCAAGGAACAAAACTGTCTTTGGCCAAGGACATGTGGTGATACAGGTTGCAACATAATTGGCTTTACAGGAATGTAGGGTTTGTTTTTTTTTTTCCAAAAAGTCAGTACAGATTACAAGGATCTGCAAATATGTACTTAATGGCCTTAAATTGTGCTGTAGGATGTTCAGGTTGGATATTAGGAAAAATTTATTCTCTGAAAGAGTGATAATGCATTGGAACACACTGCCTGGTGAGGTGGTGGAGTCACTGTCCCTGAAGGTGTTCAAGGAAAGGGTGGATGCTGCACTGGAGGACATGTTCAAGATGATCCATGCAGGCACAAGCATGGATTGATGGCTGGACTAGATGATCTTAGTGGTCTTTCCAACATTAATGATTCAATGACTCTATGATTCTAAGGGAAAGAAAGTACCTTTTTTACCCTAAAAAGCAAAATATTGTTCTTTTCTAGTCCTCGCAAGTGATGAGCATACGTGCAAATGTGTCTGCATATGTTCTTGTACGGAGTAATACTTGAACCTGTTAGCCAGGCGCAGGGGAGGATATTTCATAGACAGTTATTTTAAGTGAACAAAGACAAAGGAGAAGCTAATTGCTTGGAATCCCTTTGTCCATAATAACTTTGGAACCCAAAGCAGTTGCTTCCTACAAGTATCATCAGTGGCAAGCCAGAGAATTTGAGAAGAGGCAACAGTTTTGTTCAGGGCAAGTGGAAGCTCTTAACGTAGGCAATTATAAACACAAAATATGAAATTAAAAAAGAAATCATGAGATACTAATCCACAAGATTAGGGGTCCATTTTTACCCTCTTATCATACGTAGTCCCATGTTCAAGTTGACTCAGCAGACAGCGAAGTTAGGGCAGGCTTACACAGCCACTCTACATGAAGAGTTACTCACTGTGTACAGAACTCCTCCAGCACTGCTCCAATCGTGGCATCAAGATCTTTGTAGTCTGTTCTTTGCTCAGGATGTGCCCCAAAATGCTGAGAGTGGTAGAGCTTAACCCCACCAAGAGCCTTCAGTTGGCTTGAACATGGAGGAAGCCAATGGATAGGTAGGCTTGGCCCTCAGTGATGCCAAAAAGGACTTTCTTCTAGAAGTCTCCATGGAGATGGAATGAGGTCACTGCTGTCCAGCTGCAGTACCAGAATCTATCCCTTCCCACTCCAGGGGGAAGGAGGCAGGATGGCCTTGCAAGACAGGCGAGCACAAATGGCTAACAAAGCAAGATAAATATGCGACATAAATATGTGATGGTGCAGGAGGCGGTACCATAAACTTATTTTATTGCCACTTGTCTGCAAAGGCCAGCATAACTCACTCCCTTTGCCTCGCTCTGTCATTCATGAATAATGAGATTGCCCAAGCACATGCCAATAAAATCCTCCTCATGTCCTGCACCAGGATGTGTCAGCGCTATCTTGTGTAAGAAAATAAAGAGATAGGGATTTTTAATGGCAATCGAGCTTCTGCTCTCCATACCCTGAATCTCTGATGTACTGTTTACTGATTACCAATATAGTCTGATATTTCATGTTAGTTCCTCCAGAGCTGCTCTCTGATTTAGCCCCCGTCCTACATTGCAAGATGAACACAGCTGCCCACAGCTCCTGAAGGCAGAGAAAGTAACCCTTACCACCCTAACACCATGCATCAGCTTCTCACCTTCCCCTCAAGGCTATGAATTTGGGTACTTTCTTCCTCATCCCCTGCCCTGAACTTCCACATTTGTGTAACTTGCTCCAGCCCATGTAGCAGGTGAAACGGGGAATGTGGCAAAGAGAGCCAGAGCCTTTTTGCAGAGCTTCTTTCTGTAATCCACGAGGTTAGTTTGCTACAGACCCATGCATAAGGAATCAGTGGGCTGTGGTTGCACACTGGGTGATGCACAGGCAGAGTTGGTCCACAGGACTGGTTCTCTTTCCTCCTGTTTCAGATTAGCACTTCTGTGTCACCGTAGTCACAGGGGAAAAGGAGAGCAGATGGTTCTTGTTGCCTTCCCATTACTGGGTGACACAGCAGCAGTTCCCCAGGTTGTGCAGCCTGTGTCAACCAATACCACCGCAACACTGCTCCATCTGGGCTGAGAGCTAGAAGCCATAAATCAAGGTGTCCACTGCAAGTCATAAGGGGATAAAGCATCCGCAGTAAAATTTCTCTGACAAGTAGTCACAGCTGAGATACCACTTGATGGATGGCAGCAGAATCCCCATTGTAAGTCAGTGGTTTTTCTGTAGCTGCGAGCAGGCTGAACTCTGTTGTGATATCCATGGCTTTAGGACCTTTGCTTCTTCATCAGGTACTTGAGAGGATGTACCCAGTCCAAACCCTACACCACTCCTCAGGAGCAGCTCAGTTTGCTTCCTCTTCCAGCTGCCTTCAGCTAAGGAGAGCAGACTTAGTCAGGGCTCCCAGTATAGGAAGGACAGAAACTTGTGGAGTAGGTTCAAAGGAGGCCCACAAGGATACTCAGAGGGCTGGAGCAGCTTTCCTATGAAGAAAGGCTGAGAGAGATGGGGTTGTTCACCCTGGAGAAGGCTCCGAAGAGGCCTTATAGTAGCATTCCAGTACCTAATGGAGCCTACAGGAAAGCTGGGGAGGGACTCTTTGTTAGGGAGTGCAGGGATAGGAAAAGGGGGAGTGGTTTAAAACTAAAAGAGGGTGGATGTAGATTAGATACGAGGAAGAAATTTTTCACAGTGAAGGTGGTGAGATACTGGCAGTGCTGCCCAGAGGGCTGTGAGTGCCCCATCCCTGGTGGTGCACAAGGCCAGGTTGGATAGGGCCATGGGCAGCCTGAGCTTATGAGAGGTGTCAAATTCCCACAACAGGGATTGGATCTGGAAGGGCTTTGATGTCTGTTCCACCCAAACCATTCTATGATTCCATTATTCTACAATTAAGCCACCAAGCACAGAGGCAACAACTTCAGACGCTTTGGTCTTCATCAGCTCCCAGCCCACATAGGTAGAAAGAGCTAGGTCATTGCTTCATCTACCTGGGCTGATTTTTCCATGGCAAAATCCCACAGTCAGTGCCAACTGAAAAAGAGGCCTCAAAACAGTTTAATCTCTGTGGATTGCTATATAACAAATTACAAGAAGTATTAAAAAGTGTTTATACAGGGACCACGCATCTATACCAGATGCCATGACACAGGGCACTCACCTCATCAGATTACACACCCTAGAACTGGAGCCAACACCAACACTGTGTCACTTCCCCATCCCTCAGGACGGGCTGGTTCCCAGGGGTAGGCTCAACAGATACAGTAGAAAACCCATGCTCCAATTAAAACCAAAGACTCCATAGGTTATTTTCAGGATGGTGGGAATGTCGTCAATCTCCTGGGAAAATCCCCAGCCAAATCAAGATGTACAACCACCCTTTGATAAATATTCATCCTCATTTATGAGATGTTCATAAATGTTGCAGCAGGGGCTGTAACAGAGAAAATAGTACCAGATATGGCTTGGGAAAAAATAATCAGGGCACGGCTTCCTGAATCTCTTTCTTTTCCTGGAGATACCAGGAATTTCCTTGAGATATTAGGTACATCTCAAGCAGATCCTGGTACTCCACATATCAGTCCTAAGAATTATTTGGGCCATATGAACTGAGATTCTCGTGGGCACTTTCCCAGAACTGAGAAATTGTACCTCATGTCCTAAACCACTTATAGTATCTCAAAAGTAAAACGTAAGTGCATAAATACACTGAACTGGAATGGATGTGTGGCTGATTTTATTTTTATTTTCTGTTCCCTGCCTTGAAACTTTTCAAATGAAATATAAATTGTGGTTTTAGTCAAAGGGAATGGTTGGGATTTTGACAAAGGTTCTTGCTTTTGAGATTCTGCTAGTTCTGTACTGAGTAGGATTTGCTGGTGGTTCCCACTGATGGTTCTCTCTGGCAATAGGAAACAATACATCACAGGGATCATTGCTCAAGACAGTCTGCTCGGCTATCTCAGCCCACAGGGGGTGAGAAAGAGCAAAAAGCAACCCTTCGGAAACTGCCACAGCTCCAGACATTGTCAGGTTTATGCACCAACAGTGAGACTTGATAAGTGAGTCTTAAAATATGCTTATGAACTTGTACTATGGTCCATTTCTTCCTCTCCAGCTTCCTTCTCCATTGCTTCCTCTCCTGCCACGCACAACCCAATGTCCTAATCCTTAATTCTCCATCTTGGGGACAGTGGGACCTGGCGCTGTCTGAACAGAAAGGTCCCACTAGCAGCCTGTTCTCCACTTAAGTTCAATACAATGACCCTGACATAATCCTGTCACAAACCTGCCCATGTTACTCTTACTGTATGAGACAGAACTGTCTTCTACACTGGGAAAAAAAGAAGCCTGAGAGGTAAACAAGTCCCATGTTATCTCAAGATGTCAGTGCTCAGTAGATGTATTTGATGAAAGATGGGAGCATGTACTGAAGGACGCTAGAAAACCAGTCTGTTCTGTACCAATGAAAAATAAATGTGCATTACTATTCAGGGCTTTCCATATCTCCCTTTCTGCGGGGCCCAGCTACAGAACAGAAGAGTGCTGTGATATGCAATACAGCTACACACCACTTGGAGCTTACACATTCAGAGCTTAATGCTCCAGAAGTAGCCTACGCACAGCAGAAGGCTATAATGAACACTACTGCAAGGCAGGCTCATCCATTTCAGTGAGACTCTTCTCATGGAAAGCAAAACAAGCCCAGAGATAAGGGAAGAAATATCCAAACTAAGACAACATTTGGATCTGGTTATATTTTAAATTCTTCTTGCAGGAGATCCAGGCAGCATTTAGAGCCACCTGTATGTAGATGCATGACTCAACATGGCACACGTCCTGAATGCATAGCCGCCCAAGCAGGGATGTGTTGAAGAAGTCTCAGCTGCCCATGCTGAGGATTTCACTGTCAGAAAAGCAACCAGGTGAGGACATTTTGAAGAGCATGGAAGTGACAATTTGAGTGCCATGAGCTAATGAGCAATACCTATAAGCCTCAGAATGCAGCAGTAAATTACCAAGCAGCTGTGATAACAACTGGCAGAGCTGAAAATATTCCCTGTTGCGGCTGAGTAAGAGTTGTCTCACCAGGAACGTGACAGACTCACACCCTTGGCAGAGGGGACAGAGAGATGAAGCTGTTAGCAAGCAGCATGCAGGGGTTCCAGCACCTCAAATAGTCCTGTTGAACATAAGGAGAGGGGTCAGCTCGAGTGTTCAGGAGGATTTCAGATATACTTTGTAGAGGGAGATGCTAGAGAATTTCTTGGAGACATTCAAGGTCAGGCTGGATGGAGCTCTGAGCAACCTGATCGAGCTATAGGTGTCCTGTTCACTGCAGGAGAGTTGGCCTTTAAGAGCCCCTTCCAACTCAAATGGTTCTATGATTTTATGACCATCTATGATTCTATGAATGACATCCTCTTGACATGCATAGAGTTGGATCTGTAATCCAAAAGCTGTCACTGCTGCAGAAAGCTACATGGGGATAAAAAACATAGTGTGGTGCTTACCCTTCAGCACTTTGGCTTTATCTTCACAATAATGTGTCTTCCTTCTGATACAGATTAGATCAACACTGACAAAGTGGCACATGATGGAGTATAACAGAGTCAGACAGACAGGGAGCTGATCTGATAATGTTGAAGCAACCCAGTCTGATGTTTTGGGGATTTTGTTTTTGTTCTGGGGCAAACCCAAGCAAATGGGAATAAGGGAGGTCTGGCCATTCCCACGCATCTTTACCCATATCTGTATTATCTTTTTATTTATGTGTTTCTATGCATTTACAGTCTGCAGCCAAAATGAAAAGTTCTTAAAGAGACCTATTACTCTTCAGACCCTTACAAATGGCTTTTCTTAGCAAAGAGGAAAGATGGTCTTCCCTTTTGGGCAGTAAATGTCCCAGTCTCTTTGGTGGGACCTATGTTACACCAAGTCAAACTCTCTTATGAAGCTGAGCAGTTGCTGCTTTCTGTACTGGCTGCAGTAACCAGCCTTACAGACTCAGAGATGGCCACCTCCAAGGTGTCCATTCAGCAGGATTTGTCCAAGCTGGGCTTCCAAAATGCTTCCCTGCTTTGCTTGGATTTTAGCTACTAAATTGAAAACCAAGGCCTGCACTACTAAACTGCATTTTGTACTACTTAGATATCTGGCTACAGGCTGTTTTTAATAATTCTCTATGAAAAATATGGCCCAGATCACACACTAGAGTCATTAGAGGCTGCCCAATAGGGGAAGGATTAAAACTGTCCCTGGAAATCCTTGTTTTTTAGGTCTCTTTACTGTTACTGTGTCAGGTAGCGTTGGTAAACTCACACAACTCATCTTCTGCCTCGTCTCATTCATTAGAAAGATTACATGATTCCATCTTTCCAAGACACGTCCTCATTCAATGCTTGGCTTTATTATTGTTGATATTTTTCTTGTGTTGCTGGGTTGAAGAACTAAAAGACTACATCTTGGGGAAAGAAGGGGCAAAGCATGAGGGCCCTGTTCTGCTTGGGTTTATAACCTCTTGCATATTCAACAATATGTGTAATTGAAATAATGAAGGGGGCTGCAGGAGAATTCCAGCCTAATTACATACTACAATGGCGCTGTGCTGCTTCTGGGAGAGCAGCCAGCCATCTGGAAAGAGGTTCAAATCCCAGGAGAGGAAAGCTGACAGGACAAAGGAGAGAGGGCTGAGGAGTAAATACAACCAGAGGAGGGTGGCCCAGCTTCAACCAAAACACTGCAAGATTGCCAGTACCAGCCAGCATGGACATGGCAGCCGTGTGGCCAGACCTGAAGGTAAATCTAAGTGCTTAGGTGCCTTGGGCTGATCCTTAACCTTGCTCGGAGCCTTGTACCAGGAGCACACATAGCTCAGCTTCTTGCCATGGGCTATCTGCAAGACTTTTTTAGGTAAAGGGTCATCCCAACACAGTGCCTACGAGCTCTGCTTCCCCTGGGGCACCTTGGAAACCATTTCAAAGAGTCAGTCCAATACAGTGCCTAAAATCTGTGCTTCCTTCTTCATCAGTGCAAGAACAGGACTTGTCTGCAGCTAACGCACTACCAAGATGCTGTTAGAATCATCTCTCATCTTCTCCCCATTGAACAGATGACTTCTCCTTCTTGCACAAATTCCCAGAGCAGAGATGGGACTGTAGGACCGCCTTACCCACATTTTACTCACATGCATGAGGCTTCCCTGGCTGAAAGCAGCAGCTGGGAACAGTTAATAGAGACTGAACTCACATCCTTTGCAGACGTGGGATGGTCTTCTCTATCTTGGCACACAAAGCCAGCAGATGAGGGTGCCCTGGCAGCTGCTGTTTGAAAACAGTGCTTAAGTGACTGTGAAGAGCCAGATGGACTTAAGCCCTGAAGACTCAAGTGCCCTATTTAGCCATGAAGCAAGGATGCAGCAGCCTTTTCATGCGTGTTGTCTCACTGCTCTCCAGCCCTAGTTTGGAGGACTCCTTCAAGCCTGGATCCCCAGGCCCATTCAGACTTGCCAACAAACTGCCGGAATCAACTTGGGGAACTGCAACCAAAAGCCAACACATTTCACCAGCCTTCAGATGGTAACAATCCATTCCAGCCCATGAGCCTGCAAGCAGAGAGGGAAAAGGCTCCAAATTTCATTCTTAATCCTTCAAGTTATTCATTCTACCCCCATTCCCCAGCATTAGGAAGGCCAACGTTCCCTTATATGGTCAAGAAAAAGTGGAGAATATCTGCAATACATTCTCAGATCCATGCTCAGCTGAGCCTGGCCAGCATGTCCCTGTGAATGCACAGGTTGTAACTGCCAAGAGCTGCGGAGTAAATGCCTCCACCCTGCTGTGAAAGGCAGGCAAGGGGGATAAACAGATATGGGTGGAAACACTGCAAAATGGATTGCATTAACCAACACTACTCGTGGGTTTATGGGATCTGATTCGGGATGTTTTCCCGTGCAAGCTTGGAGCACAGTGGGAACTTGAATTATGTGAAAACAACAGCAAGAAAAATTAGCAAGGCCAAGACCTCGAGAAGTATCTAAAGTAGGGCATGTAGACCCCCAAAGGACCCCAAAGAACACCAAAAGGACCTGAAAGATCCTGCTCACTAAGGTGAATGGGTGTAGGTTCCCCTGTGAAATTCTCTGGCATCTTGATGCCTGGTATTAGAGTCAAGGTTGTAAATGGTGGAGGTTTAGGAGAAAGTTCAGACAAGTTCTTTTGGGAAAAGGGGATGAAAGCAGTGGCATGATCCTTCCAACAGAGAGCATGAGGGCAAAGTATTCTGCTTATATGAAGATATGGATGTTGCTACATTTCTCTGCTCATAGAGAACTAAATGCCATCTTGGAATTTTAAACACCAACACTTCATGGCTGCCCCATACGAAAGCTGCCCAGGGAGTTCTTGCCTTCTTCTTCCAATGGATTTGGTCACTCCTTTAAACTGCAGCACTTTTAAAAATGCTTTAACTTGTTACTAGCGTTCGGGGAGCATCCTGTTCCAGAGCACAGCTCCGCATAGCAGAAAACAATCTGGTTTTCAGGCAAGACCTTTCCCCCCGTACAGCAGGTTTCTCCAAGACCGGTATCTTAAAGCGTCTCAGCTCAAGAGTCTCTTTTAATAATAAGAGGCAGTAATGCATCAAATGTCATCCAGCACTCACAAACAGGAAAAAAAAAACAACCCAACAACCAAGCACTCTCTACATCCTACAGACTGTGCAGCCCTAGGAAAACCCAAAGCCCTACTGTCGTGATGGACAGTGCCCCAGTCTGTCTTGATTACAGCTGGACCAGATGATCTTAGAGGTCTTTTTCAACTTTGATGATTCTGTGATTTTCTCCTGAGGGCTGTACAAAGAGATGTTACTGGCAGCATGTTCTGTGTTCTTCTTCGGGTCAGTCCTGCTCTTTCAACTAATGTTTTGCTCCTTTTTGCAAGCTCTGTAGCAACAGCATCCCTGGCCTCCAAACACATAAGCTTCCCTCACGTTGAAACACAGGTGATGGGAGCAGGATGCATATGGAAGGCTGGGCAGTGGCTAATTGAGCTCTATAAAGGAACAAGTAATTAGATGTGGCTGCAGTACTAGCTCTCATAGCTACAATAAGAGACAATTATGTTGTACAGGTGTCCCTTACCTCTGCTCCTCTGGGGACAGCCTGTCTGAAAACAACCTCACAGGAGGCAGAAAGAAGAGAATGAACCAAGATCGTAAGAGCGAGCCAGCACAGGAAGGGGGTATCGAGGCTCCTGCGTGCCGCCCACTGGAATAGGGAGTACCAAAACTGTCCACCTCCATTTTCAGGCTCCCATTTCCTTCTTTTAAAAGTATTTCCCCTGGATTCAGTAACTGGAGACAAGTTCCCTTTTCTATAGGTCTTCACCCAACCTTCTCCAGCTGCTGGGGGAGGAGGCGAGAAACGCCTGCAGAAGAGTGCTCCCAAAAATAAGGTGGACGCGCCCTCTAGTGTCCTCGGAGGGGACCAGGTGTCTTTGTTCGCTGGAAATCGGTGGTGCACGCTCGTCTTCTGACCTTTTCCTCCGAGTCGCTAACACCATCACTGCCGGAATGGCACTCATCCGGCTTCAATGCAGGGGAGTTGGGCTAGGCGGCCTTTAAGGGTCCCTTCCTACTCCAAGTCGATTCGATGGTTCTGTGAAAGGGTGGGAGATGGGAGAAGCCCCGTGTTCAGTGTAAATGTGGTGGGAGGTGAGTGCAGCAAGCTTATTTTTGCATGCCGTATCCTTTCCACAATGGGATGCAGTTGAGGAACTGGCTTAGGGCATCTTCCAAAAGGGCTTTAACCACCTGAACAAGGCCAGCAGGGAAGAGTACAGCATTAACAGCACCCATGTGTGGAAAAGGGCTCTGACCGAGGTGCCCTGCCCCTGGGACACACCCTTTGCAAGCAGAACCCTTGAGCTTCCATAGAAGTCTCTAAGGTTCCGTCCTTTTCATTGGCCCTGAGATGTACATGGCAGAGCAGGGGGTGGGTGCAGATTTCCACACGTGGGCAGCAGGCAGCTCTAGACAGGTGGGTCAGGACAACCCTTATGGAAAAAATAATAATAATTAATCAGGCTGGAACAGACATAGAATCACAGAATGGCTTGGGTTGAAAGGGAACTCAAGGATCATCAAGTTCCAACCCCCCTGCCGTATGCAGGGCCACCAACCTCCATACCTAATAAGCTATATCTAATATTTGGAAAAGAAAAAAATAAATAATGCTGTTTGGAAATAGGAAGTCACCAGCCTCTCAAACCTGCCATCCTCAGTGGACTGCCTTTGTTGGGCAGACAAAGTGTCGGAGTGTCAGGAGGTGCCTGTGGCCATTTCACAGCAGAGTGAAGTCACAGGAGTGCTCTATCCCTCAGGATAAAGGGGCTACAACAGTGCAGAGAGAGGAATAACGTGTATTATGGAAATTGTATGGAAACGGCTTGATGAATTTGAAGACAAGACAGAGATCGGGGCTGTAAACAAAGAAACTAAGCTCAGAATCACAGAGAGGTCGCAAACAAAGGGAGGGGGAAACACAGCAGGGCTCCATGCCCTTGCAGCTGAGGGTTTACTCCCACAGCAATCCTGAGTGAAGGAAACTCAGCAGAGAGCAGCACCGAACCCCAAAAGCACTGCGTGTGAGCTGTGCTCGCTGCCTCCTCTCCATCATCAGCTCGTGCTTGCGGTTCCCAATGGGAATTGCCTTGTCAGACACACGTGAAGCTCCTGAGGGCACAGAATGCATCCCGCCTGCCGACACGCTTCCAGACATCCCCACGCTGCTGTAGACAGACAGCAGGGATGTCCCCAGAGATGTCCCCAGGGCTCTGCGCTTTCGACAGCCTGCCTGGGAATGCAGAGGGATCCGCAGCAACGCGGTGCTATGGGATGCTGCAGGCAGCGTCTGAATCCTTTAATATGCTGTTTGTCACGGATGGAGATCTGGTTGTGCATTTCGAGCCACGCAGAGAGGCTGCAGGGTTTCCTCCTTGGGGATCTCCAAAAGATACCTGGATGCGGGACCCTGCTCTGGTTGGCCCAGCTGGGTCAGACAGATGGACCCAGTGGTTCTGCCACCCTCAGCCACTCCAAGATTCTATGAATCTCTTTATAGGAGAAAAAGGTTATTTTTCCCTTACTTGGATGAGCTTAGGAGAATAGACTAATGGGCCAAGGGACATAGCACTCACTAGATTTTTATAGTATTGAAAGAGTTCTGCTTGTTATTTGCTGGGGGGGAAAATGCATTGGTGCAAGGACATGCCTTTCAAACTGCTTTACTCATAGACACAGAAGGGTCTTCTCTTTGTTAAGAATAACAGAATTATTAAGGTTGGAAAAGACCTCTAATGTCATCAAGTCCAGCCATCAACCCACCTCCACCATGCCCACCAACCACGTCCCTCAGTGCCACATCTCCATGGTTCTGGAATACCTCCAGGGACTCCACCACCTCCCTGGGCAGCCTGTTTTGTCCCAAGCCCCCTTTCCTTTCAGCCAAAACAAGCTCTGCCAGGAGGAGATTCTCCTATGAGGTGTGTAAAAGTTCTCCAGCTATTGGTGTGATGGGGTGAACAAACAGACTCTGCTGGAAGAGATCTCATATGTTCCAGATGCTGTCTCTCCCTCCCTTTCAAAGCCTTGCTGTAGCAATCTCTTGTTAGTAATAACAACAGTAATAACCCTGAATAAATCTCACTCAGATCCCCACATGGTTATGCAAATGTTTCCTCCTTATTTGCATCTTTGCAGAGGATCATACAGATACGAAGTCAGATCTGTTTTATTTGCAAGCTGGCAATGCGAAGATTTTCAGAATAAATACCATAGGGCTGAGGAATACATGTCTTCAATGAGGATTTGTGGCAATGATGTGGAACAAAATGGATCTCCAGCCAATCCACCTACAGCCCATAAACCATCGCAGCCCACTGCAAAATGACCAATACCTGCACCTTCTAACCTACAGCTCATTCCTGTGTCTGACCTTGAAAGTCAATCCAAGCTTGGTAAAACATGTGAATTTGGGGATAGCGAGGGTGAATCTCAATGCAAGCAAGACCAGTGCAATTCTGATGCACTCCCAGTTCCCCATCCCAAAACTCTGTATGATTCCTGTCTGTGTTCCTGGAGGGAACTCAGCATGGGGACCTGCAAATAAACTATAGGCTGTACACAAGGGTGCGTTTACCAGGGAGGAGAGGGCAGAGATGTTGATGGACTGCTGTTGCCTTTCCCTTTCCTTCAGCATACATCAGAGCAGTGCGTATTCTCCATTCACAAAAGAAAAGGTGGAAAGCAGAAGAATTTGTCCCATCTGATGGCTGCGCCCAGCTCTGATGTATGCCCACAGAGCACAACAGCACAGGCTATGCTGACTGCAGTTTGCTGTCACACACACTCACAGAGCCCCACGGCATCTTAGAGGCAGCCAAGAAATATTTCCTCCTCACAAGAAATGTACTTGTGCTGGTTTTAATTTTCAGAGCTTCCCAGAGGGGAAAAGAAAAGATAGTTTTCAATGAGGAACTAAACACTGAGCAATCTGTGGTTTCTTGTTACGCTGGGGAGGGTGGAAAAACTTCCACCTCCAAAAGGCTTCTGCGAAACAGTCTCAGGTAATCATTCTGTTTTGTAGGGAAGAACCCATGAATGAACCACATGGCCAGCCCAAAGGGATGCTGCAGTTCCATATGGTGATAATAAGTTGGTTTGTACACAAAAGATTGAAAAGAAAGATGGAAAAAGAAAAAGCAGTGCACAGGATGAGCCCACATCCTCATCCCCAGAATGGGCGTGGGGTCTACGCAACACAGACAGACACATCTCTGGTGTCAGGAGAGGCAGATTCAGTGTGGGCACCAGAGTCCATTTGGGAGATGGAGCAAAGCACCATTTTGGGGAATGAGTCACATCCTAAAGCAGGGAGTGGACACATCCGGTGCTTTGAGATACACCACAAAACGCCGTGGGCATTGCAATGAGCCCATAGAGGTGCAGGCTTTGAACCACAGAATCGGAGAATCATTAAGGTTGGAGAAGACCTCACAGATCATCTAGTCCAACCATCAGCTCCACCCCACCATGCCCACTAATGTATGTCCCTCAGTGCCACATCTCCATGGTTCTGGAACACCTCCAGGGATGGTGACCACCACCTCCCTGGGCATCCTGTGCCAATGCATCATCATTCTTTCTGAGAGTAATTTTTTTCCTAATATCCAACCCTTGGCCATGATGGAGGTAACTGCAGGACATTTCATGCAGAGGGGACTGCAGTGCCTGGGGGAAGTCATCACCAGACCATTGTCCAAGGTCTGCTCTGCTCCTTGGGGAGAAGGGCAGTGGCTGAGTGCAATGCCAACACAAGGAAACACAGACCCACTGTGACTCCTTGGCTTTCTCTGCTGTGTGTCACAAGAATGGCTTGGGTTAGAAAGGACCTCAAAGATTGGCCAGTTCCAGCCCCCCTGCCATGGTCTGGTTACCACCAACCAGATCAGGCTGCCCAGGGCACCTTAAGCACCTCCAGGGATGAGGCATCTTCAAAATACTATGGGACCTGAGTCCTCATTCCTCTGTCTGGTATTTACATGATGTTGATCATCTCCATAAACTTGTCAATGGAAGTTCAGGACGTTTTCCACCCATAAATCTCATCAGGCCCTACAGGCTATGTTGGTGCTACTCTCAAAATCAGACCCTAAAACCTTAAAATGAAGGCCATTGGAGAGCTTCTCTCTTTTGAGTGTGTTGGCCCCAGTGTTTCATTTTCTAACAGCTCAGGGGGTACTTCACACACCATGCAGAGGTGGATGAGCTTACCTGCAGTGACACTGATGTCATAGAGGACCACATCTTCACTAAAATGCAAGATACTGATGACTTAATGCATTCATGGCAAGGCCTGAGGCCAAGGAAGAGGTGATATTACCCTCAGAAGTTCCCACACCCGGAACCCTCCAGCTTTACCCATTCCACTTCTCTGCAACCCAACTTCCAGTTGAACCTGAGACTGTGGAATATGAAAAACTTCAACTTTGGGATTTTTTTCTTTCCTTAAGGAATCCAGAGGACATCCTATCTTTTGAAGTGGAAATCACTAAGTTTCCTTCCATGATATTTCCAACCCCCACAAAATCCAGCCCTTCACTGACCTCTCCCAAGAGAAAACGATCTCTCAGGCTTTCCAGCCTGATTCCTACATTAAATAAACAGGAGAAGCAACCTGGTCGTACATATGAGGGGGAATTTGAAGGGAGCATGCAGCACTGAGCCTCACCCAGCCACTTTTGTTTGTTTCATCTGGGACATGGGAGGAGCCTGGGGCAAGCACACATGAGAGCTCCCACCCCAGCACTGTCAGTGCCACGGAAGCTCATTAGAATGGACCAAGCACTGTGCCAGCTGTAAATGAAAAGACAGGTCTTTTCAAATAAGCCCCATTAGTTCCACATGTGCGTTTGATAGATAATTTCTTGGCTACTTAACATGAAACCAATAATTATGGAAATGACTGCTAAGATCCAGATACTCTCCATAAGAAACAGATGGAGAATGGAGAGAAAGCAACGCGGGAGACTTTGCAAGGGCTTTTTTCCTCCTCCAGTGCACCCATCCTCAGTAAACTACTAGTGCATAGCCCTGCCCAGCAGACCAAAGGGAAGGAATCAGCTCTGCCAGCACCAGCACGGTGCCTTGAGAAATGGGATTAAACACTCACTGTGCAGCCACACTTGCAACCCTGCTGCAAACAGCTCTCCGTGCCACCCCAAAAATGGGAAGAACACAAAATTTGCCTCTTTCCTCCACTGCTTATAGCCAGTTAAGAATTCCCTGACAGGGGTTCATGTCCAGAGAAGACACATAGCAACCAGCATTTTGCAGGAAACTTTTTCTGCATCACTCTGTTTATAACTAATAGCAGATTGTTATTCATAACCCATACTGATTTATTCCCTCTTATGCTCACTCACACCCTGCACCGTCCCCGCACCCGGGCATGTGACAAACAGGGCACAAATGTGCATGCAGCAAAGCCACATGGCTCAGCTGGAAATGGTTGGGTGCATGGAGGCAAAGAAAGGATATAGTGGGAACAACAGCACTACATAACTGCAAAAAGAAAAGGAGAAAAAAATAAATGAATAGAGGTAGTTAGATAAAACACAGGCCCTGTCTGGTCAGCACAAATCTTGCGTGGGCTTAGGTCAATTCACTTGACACAGCTAGAAATAATTGTCTGCGTTAACCATTAATAGGTCCCCGTTCAAAGTTCCCTGCCACCTGCCTCCATCCCCCATCCATGCCCCCTTTGCTTCCTTCCCATGGCTACCTGTCTGCTGCCTTCCCATGTCCATGCCATGCCCATGCCCACACTGTAGAGCTCAGTGGCACCTGTCCGCACTTTCAGCCCCATCCAGCCAAATAGCAAATAAAATCCAAAAGAAAACCTTGGGTGCTTTTTTTGTTTGTTTGTTTCTTTGTTTTAGCGTGGTAGCCAGGAAATAACTTTCTGGGAACCTGATAGAGCCTCACAGTGCTCAGAGTAAAACTACGGGACAACAAGGGGTCAGTGTCTACGGGGAGACCTTGTTGCTCTTTATAAATCCCTGAAAAGAGGTTGCAGTGAAGTGGAGGTTAGTCTCTTCTCCCAGGTAACAGCAATGGGATGAGAGATGGTGGTCTCAAGTTGTGTCAGGGGAGGTTTAGGTTGGTTATTAGGGAAAATTTCTTCTAAGAAACAGTGGTAATGCGTTGACATAGGCCGCCCAGGGAGGTGGTGGGGTTACTGTCCCTGGAGGGGTTCCAGAACCATGGAGATGTGGCACTGAGGTACATGGGTTAGTAGTCATGGCGGGGATGACTTGGGGTTGGACTTGGTGATCTTGGCGATCTTTTACAGCCTTGATGATTCTGTGACTCTATGATTCTAGGGAGTAGAGCTGTCGCCTTGCAGAGTTGCTCAAACTCATGCAAGCATCTGAAGGACTTTCCAGCTCCCTTCCCACTTTCTGCAGGTAGATTTTCATTGTTTGTGGGCAAAGTGTGTTATTTGGCTCTCTATAACAATAAGAAGAGAAAGGGTGACATTTCCAGGAGCTGGACACAATGATCCTTCTGATTTCCTTCCAACTCAGGATATGCTATGATTCTTTCTATTTTCAGCTCCAGCTACTGTGGGTCTAAAAGGGAGGAAGAAATCATCCCTTCTTTTCCTTCAAAACCAGCTGTCCTGTTTTCAGACGGTATGGGATCCACCTTGTCCCAGCTCACAAAAGCTCTCCAGCACAAACAATTAATTCCTGCCTTCCCACAGATACTTGCCAACAAAGCAAACCCAGTGCACAGCTAACACTGAAGACTAAAATCACTGTGAGCAGAGCAAAGCCTCCAGCAGAGACGGTAGCAGAAGAACCAGCCTTCGGCATTGTGATCCTGGCAAAAACAATTTCAAAATACACTTTATCTAGTGAGTGTGCCTGGGAGCTACACAGAGAATTGCTTCATGCAGCCTTTTTATGGAGAGAGGAACTGAGTAGTCTCTGAAATAACTCATGCATCTTTTAACAGCCTCTATTACTCACTATTGGATGGACAGCAATGTTCATTGTTTCATGCTGTCAGCCCAATCCTTCTACTCTAAATTAAATTACTAAAAAGGAAGTTTTACAGCTTCAGAGCCCTGCTTTGCCTGTTCAGCCAAAACCCTTCCCTCCTCCATCAGATTTGTCTCATGGTAGCCCAGCTACTACTAAAGTCACTGACGTTTTCCCATCAAAGAATCATACAATTACAGCATCATTAACGTTGGAAAAGACCTCTAAGGTCACATAGTCCAACCCCAACCCCAACCCCATGCCCACTGACCACGTTGCTCAGTGCCAGATCTCCACAGTTCTGGAGCACCTCCATGGACAGTGAATCCACCACCTCCCTGGGCAGCCTGTGCCAATGCATCACCACCACTCTTTTGGAGAGGATTTTTTTTCCACTAAAAATATCCAGCCTGAAATGGTGCAAGGCATCCTGCGCGATGCTCCAAGAACCAAATCTCACCCAGTAGGAAACAACCAGCAGGTCAGGGAGACCCTGGGGGCACAGGAGACGAGTGAAGGGTTCAAGCCTTGTATGCATCTGAGCATGTATAGAGCCAGGGCCGTGCTCTAGGCTGGTCCTTAGGCACTAGTGCAGTGAACATACCTGAGAGCATAAGGAATCAGACTCACTGTACCCACAGGAGAGAGAATTAAATATCATTCGCATTCCTCAGGTTTTTTAAGTGCTAGAATAAAAGCTCAGTAGAGAGCTTTCTAGTTGTTTTGGTTAGATTTGAATTGGAACTCGTGGAGAACTGCAAGTTATTACTTCATAAAGTAACGACAGGTGGTCAGTGCATATATCCAGAGCTCTGTGTTGCCCTAACTCACTCTTAGTATCAAAGGTTTCTCGCTCAGCTCAGACACTTTTGGGTAAATCATTTTCTAGTTTTGATGGCAAATGCAGCCCTTCTTGTTCATTATAAACCCACACAGTATTATCTGTTCTTATTCATGCACTGGCTTTGTTGCTTGGTCAACCTGCCAGCATGCATAGAACAAATCCCCGTATAACTCCAACTCCATATAAAAAGCCATCCATTGTGAGGTGCCAGAGCAGTTCTGTCTGTGGTTATGATGCTTTTTCAGAGAGGTTAAATTTGCTAAATACTGACTTCAATCAGAATTATATGTTACCCTCGTTGGATCCTCTCAAATAATCCCAGTTTCTTGCCATGATAGTGAAGTATTTCATGTAGTTTCATCTAAACCCATCCTCTCTGAAGGCCTGGCCACCTCATTTTTTCTAGGAGGAGCAATGCACACCCAAGAGCTTTTAAGAACATGTAGAATTGCCCACTTTTATGGCTCAGACAAAACCTCCCCAGCATAGTCACCAGCACTAGGGACCACAGGAGAAACCTCATTGGTATGGAGGATGAATGTATGGCCTCTGCCAGAATCATCCACTTAGAAATCCCCAAGTTCATTTCTGCTCCACCTTGGACAAGGATTCCAGCAGATTTACCCCCAAATTAGAGCCTAGTCTTGGATCTAGATGGTTATTCGTGCCCAAGCTGGGCTCTGAACTTGGTGTTTTTATAGGGACGGATGAGACCTTAATAATTGGCAATATGTTAAGTGGAGCAGGGAGAAGACTTCATCCCCTCTGCTGTTAAGTGCTAGCTCTCCAATTCACACTGGCCCCAGTTGAACATCATCTTTTAATATTTAATTGCAGCTTTGCCAAGGGACTTTGCCTCTTGTCTTGTAAAGGAGGGGGAGAGGATGGAGTCAGAAGCGTGGTGCTGAAGAGCCCCAAGGAGGCTATCAAATGGCAGATCTCGGCTGGAGGAAAGCACTCTAGCATGTAAGTGATTTTACACATAAACTCTCCCAGATAAGAGTAGATGGAATGAATTAATATCAGCAAATATCCTGTAAGCCGTTGGTGACTGGGGGATGCTGTGCTGATTGTGGGAACTGTTCAGGGTGGGCTGAGACGAGTATTTCCATCTACTGCATCTACTGTATTAAGGAAAATAGCATTATAAACGGGAGAATGGGGAGCACTTCCCTACTAATGGGTTTATTCTGCCACGATGCGACTCTCTCAGGGATTCTTCACTGGGATTGTTTAACATTAACCAGAACTGCAAGAACAGGAATGATTCCCAGACTGTGGGAAAAGGGTGTCTGTGATCTCATAAAACCATCTCTTTTCTAACATTACGTGAAATGACTTGGACTCGTGGACGTGGCTAATTTGCGATGGTTGGGATAGGTTAAAGGTTGGAGGAGGTGATTTCAGAGGTTTTTTGCATCCCTAATGATTTTATGATTCTGTGATTCTGTGGCGTCTCAGAGACGAGTGGCCAAAGCTCGAGGCACATCCAGAATTTAGGGCCAGTGCAATAGAAATCATTTATGAAACACATTATACAAGCAACATAGCTTTTAAAGCAAATGTTTTCAAAATCTAAGTACGAGTATCTCATAATCCCATAGTTTGGATGTCTGTGTCAGTAATTAAAGAGCAATTACATATAACTAGTCGGCCCCTAGGGCTCTGTCTAAATTTGGAAAATGAGACCCAGATGACCCAGCGTACTTCCAAGTGTCAGATGAGCCATTGCAAATCCAGTGCCTGAGATTTCTGCTGTGCATTTCTGAAGCCTGGAAAATAAGAACTTTTTTTTGACAGAAGAGGGCAAGAGGTTCTTAATTCTCCAGTTACTGCCTGAATTCAGAGCTGGTTCACTTCTATGCAACCCTGGGAGCATTTAAAAAACTATATCCATTTATGATGCACATGCATAATTTCCATCAAATTATTTTTAAATGAGTTAAAGCAAATCTTTTTCTGGTTCTTTCCCCTTCTCTGTCAGAGATATGGACAGGGTGATCAAAGAGAATAAGAAAATTGGTAGGCAGTGGTGGAAAAGACCCATTCCCTGCATTAGAAGTAATTTGACTTAAAATACATCTTCTTTAACCCTATCTTATTATTACATGATGAGGTTTGCAGATGTTTCAGTGAAGACAGAATTTTTTCATGGCCAGTTATTGATGCACTGACCCTTTGAGTGGAGATGGATGCACTGAGTGTTGGCTTGTTTACCACGGGTCTTCACATCCAGCACCATAACCTTTACACTCTTGTTCCAACGCCAGCAGACGGGGAACATGGAAAAAGCTGAGAAGCTGCGATCAGCTCAGTCCTTCCCTCTTCTGTGCAATTCTCCAAGGAGCAGCTCAGAGCACAGAGCAGTTCCTCTGAGGAAGTCTGTGTCCGTCTCTGAACTGGTAGCCAGGTGGGTGGCTGATCTACTACTGCAGATGACCGTAGACCTGTGGCTTTTCAGAGTGGGTTCTCCATCCTCCACCTCCCTAACAAATAAGTCTCACTCAGATAAGGACTTTCCCAAGTGCAGCATCCCAGAGCCTCACATCCCAAGCTAAAGGCAAGTACTCTCCTGCCACGAGTGCTCTTGGCTATTATATATCACTGATGCACAATTTTATCTTGGAAACCAAGTCCTGTTTTAAAACCCAGATCCACTCAACAAAGTTGCCCAAATACAAAGATATTTAGGAATTTGCCCTTGACCCCAGCAATGGGAATATTAGCAGGTGAATAATTAAAGCTTTTAATCTGCATAATCTCTGAGGTGTCACAAGGGAAGACAGCAGGAGATGGAGAGAAGAGCTGTTGAGGAGAAAAGAAGGGTATGGGTCTCTCATCCCCTCCTTGTTTCTCTTAACTGTTTCTAACCAAAATGCTCCAGGGAGAGTCGCGTTTCAACACAAGTCCTTTCAGTGCTAATTTCTTTTGGTTACAACCCATAAATGAGATCAGATCCCAGCTCTGCCAAGAATGAGATAAATAAGATTAGCAACAGTACCCACAGCGCATATCCCTCAACATACGAGTGATAGAGCTGTTGTCAAAACCAGCTCTTGAACTCTCCCTTGAGACAGTTTAGTTCCAAATATTCTGAAGATAGATCTATCTGGCAGAATCTTTGAAGAAAGCTAGAAGTGCACTCTCCACAGTCAGGAAGAGAAGGAAGGTAGTTTCTTCTTTATCATCATCTTTTGTCTGCCCTGCAGGTACCAGAGCATCCTGGACCATGAAGGCAGCATGTCCAAGCAAGAATATCCCAAGGTGAGAGACTCAGGCTCAGATAAAGTAGAACAGAGCATGTCCTGAGAAAAGTTGATCCTCACTGACCACAGAAAGCTGGCTTGCATCTCATAAAAGATGAGGGGGGGGGGGAGGGGGGGTGTTAAAAAAAAAGGCAGAATCTGAAAAAATTTATTTCCCGGACAGTTTTCTGATAGAGAGGGAGATGGAGATAAGACAGTGATCTGAGAGGGAAGATAACCAGTGGTCATATGTTTGTTACTGTAAATCTTTCTTGCACTACCACGGGCACATTAGGAGAATGCTCTGGAAACAGGCATGACAGAAACTCCTATGCTTCAGAAAAAAGGTAGAGTATGCTTAGGTCATGTCCCTGCCCTTTACTTCAGGGAACATAGAGCAGAAAGTGGCGGAACACTCTCTCATCTCAAAAATTTAAAAGGTCAACAAATGTGATGGTTGGAGTAGAACAGTAGGAAATTAAAAATTCAGCTGATTTACTATTGAAGTAAGTTGTGAACCTGCTTTGATGTTTGTTTTAGCTCATGGAGAGAAGATACCTAGCACAGAGTAATGTCAGTCCAATGGGAAAGAAGCATACCTTATCTCAAATCCATTCCAGTGATGTGACCTGGAGCAAGTCCATGCAGGATCTTCCTATCCATAAAACCAGTCCCACAACAAGGAATCTCAATGGACGCCTGACCAGCTTGAACACCCCTAAAGCCACTCCACAGAGTAAGACTTTACCTCTTGCTCCACTCAAGACATCATCTCTCCACAGCATTTTGAAGAATAGAGAGGCTGACACCAGGATCATGACAACAATCCAACCCCTCAGCAGGAACACCAAACTCCATAAGGAACCCTCTTCCTCTCTTCAGAGCATACAGAGGAAAGCACAATGGAGTCCTGCCATCATCACATGGAAGGACTCTGCTGCAAAGGTTAGTAGGTGCTCCTCTTTGAAAGCTCCTCTGAAATTTATTTTCTTTGGGTGACTAAAGACATCCTTGTGAGTGGCTGGGCTTCATGGTGGTGGTTCATCATCCACTGACAGCTGGCAGAACCAGCAAGAGATCCCCAAACACATCTCCCTTAAAAGGGGGGGTGATTTAATGTTATCGGGGCAATGGTCATATGTTCAACAAACTATTTATTTCAGTGATTCATTCTCAGGAGGGGAGTCAGAAGAAATGGACAGCCTACATAGGAGACAAAGCTACATTAAGTGAGCAAAAGAGTCTCATGAAGTCATTATCATTTGGAATACTAATTTTACACAAGATCCTGTGTGAAATGGTCAGGTCCATCTCACCAGAATATATCACTCCAGTGATTACTGCTCCACAGGAGGCACTGGTCTCTTCCCTATGGGTACAGCAAAGGGCAACACCAATCATTACTGGGTTTGAGAGCCCCATGTTGTGGAGATGGGTAAAGGAAACAGGTGAATAAACTTGACCCCCAAGGAGAAGCAACAGTGTCTTCAAAAATGAGGTTGGGTGGAGAAAACACTGCTCCTTAGCTCTGGAAGCAGAGAAAGGCTTTGTCCAAAGAATGGACAAGATCTGTGCTTGGAGGCAACAGAGTAAGGACAAGCCTGTCTAAGGCGTGCAAGAAGAAACTCCAACCACACACATGGATGCAGTGTTGTCAGGCCCACTTTTACCTTTGAAAAGCCTCTGGCACAGTCACTTTCACTGCACTGAGGCTGCGTACAGTTCCTCTCCTCTGCTGATGGGAACTTACCTCTTTACTCACTGTTGCTCCTACACAGGAAGGAAGGATCTCCCATGACAGACAGACAATCATCTCCTCAGTGACAGAAACAGCCAATGACTCAGCCATGGGCAGAAGTGGTGAGTTGGATTTATTTTGGTTACCAGTCGTCATCGCTACTCTACTCTCAGCTGTAACTGGGAAGGAAACAACTTGGTCCTTGCGCTTAGTTGTATTTCCCACCCAATCCTGGGGCAGAGACCAGTAGACGCTGCCAGAACTGGGCATGCAGGAGTACAGACAAGGACAGGGAGCATGATGCAGAGGGCAGATGGCCTCACAAATGCAGCTATACCCCTTCCAGCCCTGAATGGTCCTATTGCACAGAGCTGGCACATCCCAGCTGGCTGGAACCTGGGCCAGAGATGAATCTGGAGAGCCATCCTGACTCCAAGCATTTTAAAATAGCTGGGATTAAACACTGGGGCAGAATTACATCTGTGTTTAGTTTGGAATGAGTAATATCTGCCTGCACCTTAGCCTCGAGGAAATGAAAAGAGAGAGGTCCCTTTGTACCCAAGTAAGGATCCTAGGTCCTGGCAGCAGTGGTGTCATCTTTAGCCAGAGATAGGCTACATAAGAGATCCCTATTGCTGTGGTATCATCAGGACTATGGCAGGTCAGGGGTATTTCAAGGCAAGAAGCATCAGTGAAGAGGGAGAGGAAAAAGGTTGAATTTTACCGAATTAGCTGCCAGGAAGGTTTCATAGGTTTGGTACAGAGAAATACATCTCTCTTTCAATTCCATAGTAGTTGGATTTGAGACCAGGGGACCATCCTGCCTGCTTCAGACCTGAAGCAGGAATCCAGAGACCCCATCTCCCATCTGTCTAGGGTCAATTCTCTTTCCTTTGCACTTTTTCTTTCACACAAGAGGAAAAGTAAATCACGCACTGCGTGGATATCAGACACCATATTTAATTACCCAGCTGCATGAGAAAAGTCTCTGACATGAGCACACAGACCAACGGAGGAGCTGAACTTTCCACAATGTTCCCAGGATATTTTTTTTTTAATATCAAAACATGTGAAGTCACCACACCATCCTGATAAATACAATCACAGAATTAGCTGCAGTGTGCCTTTTACAGCATGAGGAACATCTCATGTTCTGGTTGGTGCACGATGATTCATGGTTTATCTTAGAGACTGACACCACTCTCCAGCCTCTGACTCAGAGCTCCACAATAGCAAAGACTTCATGTCCTCTTGGCCGCTGCTTCTTTGGAAGGTGTTGGCGTAGGGTCCTTCTGGAGAGGCATTTGCAGCCAGTAAAGGAGCTGGGAATATGAGAGCTACCTCTGATGTAGGCATTGGATTTGCTCAGAGACATGGCTTTGGCTCAAAGATAGTTGTAATGCTTCCTAGCTACGTTTGGGAACCAGCTGTCCCATATCTCTCCTGGGATAAGACTTATCCAGGACTTGGCCACTTCCACAGTGGGAAACATCAGTGTTCCACATGTCCCAGCAGGAACTTCCTCACCATCACCCATGGACAGCTTCACAGCCACTTTCTTGTGACTGAGGAGTGGGCACCTGGCTGATGCAGTGACCTGGGATGAGGAAGGCAGAGTGTCCAATGACTCGGAGCCACACAGAGTTAAGCAAAGAGCACATTTTGGGGGTTTAGGCCATTGTAGTATGGTGAACAGCAGCTTGGAGGTGTTCAGGACAGCTCTGCTGCCTGGCATTTAGCTTATCAGCAAACTTCCGTGCCTGCAACAGTTCCAAGATGAGTAATTACACATGGAGTCAAAGCACAGTTGCTGTACTTCTTCACAAATGCAGCTTAGTCACCTCTGAGACTCTATGGGAGTCCTGAGCTTTGCTCAAAGAGCAAAGCTGCCTACGTCTCTTAGGAAAGCCCATTCCCAGGCAGCTAAGCCATCCAGGCTTCATCCCCAGCCACACTAATGCTATCAGATGATCCGGAGGAAGCTGCCACTAAGGATATCACCAAGACGCCGATTAAAAGGGTCCAAAAGGCTGTAGTTAGCAGTAATGAGATTAAACTGAGCGGTGATCAGCAGAGTATGCTGGGCTGCAAGGCTTGCTTGCAGGGGCAGAGGCCGGCCTGACCCTCGCAGCGCCCGCGTAGTCTCCTGCAAGGCAGTGCGGTGCCATCTAGCGACAAGACTGTTCCCCTTCGGTCCCAAACGTCTCTGCAAAGACGGTGCTGCACAGAGCCTGCCGGACATCGTGTCCTCTGCGGGCTGTCATCTTCACTGTCTCCACGAACTGGGGTTCTGCAGCCAACACCTCCTATCTGAAGGATGCCAGACAGCGCGTGGGTTTGTGGGATCTAAAAGCATGGGGGGGGGGGGGGGGGGAGAAATGCTGGTTTAAGATAAAAGGTTCTGTTTGCATTACGGATGACTCTTGAGTTCAAGGCAGCTCTGGCATTTGCCACGATACAGATTCCTGTAGCCCAAATAATCCCTAAAAGCTCAGCCCCCTTTCACCAGCTGCTTTACATGAGTGTGACAAGAGAGGATTGAACATTGGTGCTCCTGCAAGTTGACAGTCTGTCCAGCTTCAAGCACTTTGTGCCTTTCCAATTAAGCCAGAAAGAAAACTCGTGTTCAAGTGTGAGCCATCACCTCTCACACCTGGCACAGCTCTGCCCCAGCTCCAGCTACAATAGCAATCAAAACAGATAAAGGAATTCTCTATAGCTGGCTTTCCTGCTAACCACAGCCCATGCTTACATAACAGAGACCTCTCACCTGATCTAATCTGCTCAGCCCTTCCCCTGCTGCGCTACTGCTGTCCTCTTATCTCAGCTCCCAGAGGAGTCAGCCCCAGTTAGAGCTCAGGGCTGCCCTCTGCCCCAGAGCCCTGCATCCCCGGCTGCTGAGCCCTGCATGTTCCCATGCTCTCAGAAAGGCTCAGTGCCCCCTGGATTTTATTTAATTTTTTTTTTTCCAGGACTTTTCCTGCTTTTCCAGATAGGAATACTTCCCTGGCTCATGTGTGTGCACTCCATAAAGGCAGTAATGGGGAGACACATACAGCACTGGGTCTACCACCTCAGGACGGACAGATAGATATCAGGAGCACGAGCAGATGGCTCTGCGTGCTCACAGGCCACCAACATACACATTGTATGTGGCAGCTAGATAAAGAGACAGGCAAATACATACTGTACATACATGCACTGTGCATTCCTGCCAGGTTCACACTGAGCACGAGATGCATACAGGTGTGTACACTGCTGGCTGCGCTGATCTGCTCTGCCCTTCACCTCCTGCCTTTACATCCCTCCACCCACACAAAATAAATAAGCCTTGCTCTTCCATGCACTCTGTCCCCTGCCTGCTGCTGTATGTGCTGACACCTCTGCCGCACGCTTCGAGCTACTGGCTGTGCGTGGCAGCCCTGGCTCTCACCAGGCTCCTTGGTGACCACCAGCCTGGTTGGTGATCAAGGACCTGTCTGTTACCTTCCTGACAATGTCCCCTATTTTCTGGATCAGTCACTTTGGTCTGCACCTCTTCAACTGCTCAGCACTGCCTTCCTCACCTGCTATATTGTTCCCTATTCAGCGTGCAGCAGTAACGTGTCGTTTTTTGCCCCCCCTGCAGATAGTCAAATTTCTTACTAATTGAGTTCTTTTCTCTGATCCTCATTTATTAAAAGGAAGCTGCAAAGAATATGGGCGCTATTTTAGGGAGAAGGGTGGTGTTCTTAGACACGAGGCTTAACAGAGACAGCAGAGGACTGGTAATTCCCAGGCTTGCTGGAAGTTTAGGGTTTGAGCTATGGCAGGGAGGAGCAGGGTCCATACAGGAGCCTCTGTGAAGGCAATTGGTCACATGGAGCTGGATGTGGTGTGTTCTGGTGTGATATAATGTGATGTGATGCTGGTGGGAAAATCTTCCCATATCTACCTGCCGCCTGGCTGACAGATAGCATTCTGTCCATGTACCTGCAGACACACACTGGAAGCAAAGGGGCAAGAGCCCCTCCAAACACTCCTGTAAACCTCCTGTAAGTTGTTGAGAGGGAGGGAACCGAAAAAACAGAGACTCCCAAATTGGAAAATTGGTACTGGAGATCTGCTGGACACATTGGAGCAAAGCATGGAGCCCAGTGAGGACAAAGATTGTGCTCCACCAACTCAGCACAACACTGCCGAGGTCATACAATCATGGAATCATTAGGGCTGGAATGACCACTAAGATCATCTAGTCCAGTCATCTACCCATCACCACCACCATGCTGTTAAACCATGTCACTCAGTGCAACATCCACCCTTCTTGTGATGCTCATGTGGCTAAAGAACGGGAGCATCACTGTGCTACACGCAGTACAAGCGCACTACACAGAGGCAGAAAGAGCTTAGAGAAATATCCCCACCCTCTGTTCATGTTGGAACTCGGGAGAGCTAAGCCTGCTTCAATGCAGGCAGTTAAAACTGTTACGATTTTTGCCCCTACAGTGCCTGGCTCAGCACAGTTTCACCTCTGTGCAGCTCTCTACCCCAACAGGGTAGTCCTGTGTGGTCTGGCATTGGGTGTGTGGGGAATGTGCGTAGCCTGGGACCAGTGCCCTGGGGAGGCTGTTCCTCTGAGCTGAACAAACCATGGGACCTCAGGCACTCTTCACAAATCTTGCCCTCTTGACTCTTTGCCAACTTCATAGCCTTCATTTGGACCCCCAAACGCTTCCCAGAGCATCTCCCAGCAGTGCTGCACTGCGCACCAAGGAAGGATCTAGGGGAAGGGAGCGTGTCATCCTCCTTTGCATACATGCTTCTTCTCACTTCCCTTTTCCTACAATATTTTATTTTCTTTCTCAGTACTAGAGGACTTGAGCTAAGGAATAAATGAGGAACTAGAAAATGTAATACCTGTTGCCTTCCCTTAAAACTCTGGCGGTGGCCCAAAGCAAAGGGGGTCGGGAAGTACAGATCACAGCCTGAGGACATGGCAGTGAATCAGGGAAATGGCTCTTCCCCACGGCACTGCAGTTTGGAAGTGTCCCTTGTCCCATACTGGATTACACCAGGGGTATTTTGAATGAACAAGTTCTGAAAATAAGCCAGGCCCCCAGCCTTCCCCACCTCCCCAACTCATGATTGACTCAGACGGGTGGAAGAGCGGCTTCACCTTCCCTAAAAATAGACCAAGTGGTTCATCCTCTCAACATAGCCCAGTGCTCAGTGATAAAATCAGCTGCCAGAGGCCATTGGGAGGCAGTGAATAGGACCGAGGTGTGGGGACTGGAGCAGGGCTCCTCTGTAAGGGCTGATTCTGTAAGGGCTGCCTCGTGGCATTCCCTGAGGATTTCCACTGGGACTGTCTACAGCTTGACACAGCTATTGGGACTACCGAGACCTTCCTGTAAGTAATTTTGGGGTAGGTTTGAGAAGGGTGAGGTGTTGCGTGAATATGAAGCTTGTGTTGATGTTGAAAATGTAGGGCAAGTGATGATGCTCAGGACCTTGTGCTGTGGAAGGGATTGTGGCAGATATGAGATCTTGTTGGCTCAGAGCTTGGTAAATCCCACCATCTGCACCACTAGCAGTGGCTTCAGTTCGGTTCTGCATTGTTGTCTCGGGTTCTTGGGCATGTTTGAAGTGGAAGCAGAGTGTTGTACGTGCTTTTCCCTAAACATAAAAGTTCCTAGTTTTCAGGCTTAAACTCACGCATCTACTTGCTACTCTCCACGCTCAGTGTCCACAACCTGCCCCCAAAATGCTGCGAGTTACTGGGACTCCATCAGCACAAAAGAGGATACTTACAGGATTCTGATGAACCTGTTAGGTACTGTAGGATTGGTTGGAACCTATTCCAGGTCAGAATCACGTTCAGAACTAGTTGCAATACAGTAGACAGCAAACGTGGACCTCAGAGGAAAATGAGCTTCAATTCAGCTTCCAACCCTGGGGAGGAGGAGGTAGAGAAGGATTCATTCAGGAGGAAATTTGTCTCCCTTTCTGCTCCAGGGAGCATTGAGGAATGTGTTTGTGACCCTGGGCCAAACACAGGTCTTCAGGAGGGAGTCTGATGGATTAAGAGCATTAATATGGCCATACCACGTTTATTTGCTCTCAGGCATGGAAAGTAACTCCTGCACCGCTTGGTAAGACAGAACTTGTGTGCCTACCCCCGAGTCTCATACCTGATAATTCATTTGCTAGAGCTATTCAGCTACTGAATGTCTGTGTGGTGGCCAGAAAGAAAAGACTCCATGTCCGTGTTTCAGTGCTCAGTCACTGCGTGAAGGGCCTGACCCCCACAGCCTGAGTTATATGCAGTGTTGTTCTACACGTGCTTTTGGCTATGGTTAGAATTTCCTTCTGGGATACACACTCTGCTGATTGCTGCCAGAACAGAAATTCCTTAGCTTCCTCCGCTTCTTTCCAACTCTTCAGCTTTCACCCAAGTCTTTGCTGGAAAATGTTCAAAGTAGCTTCAGGACTTTACTAGAAAGGAAAGAAAGGTTGGAGTAAGAGAGGTAGGGTTATATCTTGGATACAGATATCACTTGATGGGAAGAGGCAAAATATGAGAACCTGTATTCTTGTCCAGGCAAAGAACTAGGTAATCCCACCCATGGCAATACAGGGATCCAGCATGGGTGGAAATTTGTAGAAATTTCCCATGAAGGCTGTGTTCAGCCTTTAAATAGATGCAGTATTTTGCAGGATACAGAAGCCTCTTTTCTGGGGTAAATCAAACAAGGATGCCTCAACTCTACTACTGGGAAGAATGGAAATCTTTCTTTACCACCAGCAAAAACCCCAGGTCTGGACCCAAACACAGCAGCAGGAAGTTTTGTGTTCAGTACTGTACAACCTGATCTTTTACTCTCTTGGAGCCAAGCAATTCTCTCCTCCCCCTACTCTCACTGGCAGCCTGCCTCATTCAGAAACAAATGGAAAAGCTGGGGAAACTCAATATCTAGAAGTGGGTTAGGATATTCTCTTTAACAGATACAGGTGGAGATTTTTTTATTATTATTTCTTTTATTTTTTGCTGTGACAGTTTCTTCCAAAACTGTATTCAGATTTCTTGGCTGTCAGTGATGAAGAGTTGACAGCAGCTCAGAAACTCCACGACAAGAATAGAACGCAGAGGCAGACTCATGCTGCACAGCATCCCTGAAGTGCCCCCACATCAACTCCATGGCATGGCCAAAAAAAAACACTTATGGATGCATGTCACAGCCCCGATCCCAGAAGGGACATGTGGGCAGTGATGCTTGTGGCAGACATTCCCAAGGTATCGCTTTGTAGTGGCTGGAAAGGGCTTCCCTTAAAAGGGCTGGAATTTGCAGCATGCCAGGAAGCCCTCTCCCCAGGCATGGGTTATTTTGGTGGGTAGTTCTGTGTCGCTTTCCATAGGGGATACTTGGGGGGGAGGAAGCCACTATCACACGTTGTCATCCTGCGTGGAAGTCGGCAGGGGGGGGAGTTGCTGCTCCATGGGATGTAAAGCGTGGCAGAGGGGTTAGGGCTGGAAATAGTCCTGGTGCAGACAGGATGGGTGAACACTAAGAGCGGAACAGAAGCAGCTCTTCCTTCATAGCAACTGGTGGTGGTGGTTATCACCATTTCATACAATCTTAGAGCCACTAAGGTTGGAAAAGATCTGTAAGATTATGTTGTCCAACCATCAACCCATGGCATCGTAGAATCATTAAGGTTGGGAAAGACCACTAAAAACATTGAGTCCAACCATCAACCCATAGAATCATAGAATCATTAAGGCTGGAAAAGACCACTAAGATCATCTTGTCTGACCATCACTCCGTGCTTGTGACCACTCTAGACCATGTCACTCAATGCTGCACCTACTCTTTTCTTGAACACCTCCAGAGATGGTGACTCTACCACCTCCCTGGGCAGCCTGTACCAGTACCTGGTCAAACACCCCAAAAGAGTAGGGGAGCTGAGCTGGTTGAGGTTTGAGGCAAGGAACAACAAGCTCCCAGCAGCTGGCCCACTGGGCAAGGCCACGTCCCCAGGCAGCAATACAACCTGCAGCTGTCTCTGGGTGAAGCTTCTTGGAGTCTTTCAGTGCCAGGAATAGCATCCTGTACATTCCTGGATTTTTTGCAAGGGCCAGAAATAGCCCTGAGCTGCCTTGGGCAGACACTCAGCTCCTCCTGAAGCTAAATTTTTCTGGGCGCTGTTTAGATTACCTGAGGGCTGTGAAGTGTCTCTTGCAAAGGGAAGTCCAGCTGACACTGAGGAGCCACAGACGTCTGTAGAAGTGTCTAAAATCAGGGACCTTTGGTGCTAAAAGACAGTAGTTGTTTTTTTCTTCACTCCTTCCCACCTCCCACTTGCAATCACAGATTTATACACGTGTACCATGTGCATGATTTGGTTGTAACTTAGTAAATTATTCCTAAAGTACCAAATACTCTTTTAAATCTTATTTTATCTTTAGCAAACATGTTATTTAGTTCTATTTGCTCTAGTTAAAAGAGAGAATGGATTATAGTTTTTGATGGGCTTGGTTAGCTTAGAGAAGACAAGGCTCTGGGGAGACCTCATTGTGGCCTACCAATACTGGGGAAGTATATAAACAGGAGGGTGAACGGCTGTCTACGAGGGTACATAGTGATAGGACAAGCGGGAATGGTTTTAAACTGAGACAGGGGAGGTTTAGGTTGGATGTTAGGAGGAAGCTTTTCACACAGAGGGTGGTGACGCACTGGAACAGGTTGCCCAAGGAGGCTGTGGATGCCCCATCCCTGGAGGCATTCAAGGCCAGGCTGGATGTGGCTCTGGGCAGCCTGGGCTGGTGGTTGGCGACCCTGCACATAGCAGGGGGTTGGAACTGGATGATCATCGTGGTCCTTTTCAACCCAGGCCATTCTATGATTCTATGTGCATTATTTATTACCTAAACCAGAGATGCCCCCAACCTCCAAATCAGGGATCTGTTGCACTATATGCTGTACCTGCTTATTTTAAAGGAAAAAGTCGACTTGTGAAAGTTTGGAATCAGGAAAAAAAAGTGTTACGAATTCATACGTTTTTTGTTAGTTATCTAAGTACGATCAGTGATGTTCTTACCTCTGGTGAGCAAGGGAAAATTTCACTTCTAAAGATCAATCGCTAGCACATGTAGTTATAATATAAACAGATGACCTGGACAAAAACAACCAAAAATCAGATGACTTTAACAAAAAAAAAAAAACACACCAACATGTTTACAATTACTGCTCTTTCGCGTAATGAGCCAATTCACAGTAAAACAAAGAGGCTTGAATTTGAAATCCTTGCTGTCCTTTGTAGAACTGAAAATGAGAGAAAACACTGTGGTTTGCAAACAGAGCAAAGCGTGATCTAGGAGCTGGGGAGCATCCATGAGGGTAAACAGGATGCTTCAGAGCATCGCTGGTCCTTGCTTTTTCTGGAGGCTGCCTAAAATCCCATGAATGCTGCCCACTGCAGCTCTGCCCCATGATTTTTCACCTTTCTTTTGGAAAAAGCCACACACGGCATTTTGGCACCTACTAAAGCCTCAGAGCAAGTCATAAAGCCAATGAGAAATGGCAATAAGTGCCCTTTCCTCCCCAAACCCTCAGCCTCCCAACATCCCCACAGCACCTGAGGCTACTCACGCATTGGCAGACTCAAGCAGGGGCAGGGAGGCCACTCTTCTCCCCTCAGTGTGCATCTCCTCCAGCTCAGCATCCACAGGACCAGGGCCACCAATTCACAGACTGGGGGCAGAGATATAAACCCATCTCTGCTGACTGAGCACCGCCAATGGGCTTCTGGGTTCCTGGATTAAGCAGCAGTACTGGTTTCTCAGACAGCTTTTATGGTTGTTCACCCAGCTGTGCAAATTACCTCACCAGGATTTAAGAGGTTCTTTTGTTGCAGGATAGATTCTCTGTGAAGCAAAGATGGGAAAAGAGTGGGGTAGGTGTGATTTGGCACCTGCAGTTCCCACATGCAGGGATAGAGGTGTTTAGGAATGAGGTTCTCTCCTGCAGGAATGGGCTTCCAGCTCCAGGAGGGGGCAGGGAGCTGCTGAGGTCTCACCAGTGTGTGTGCCAGGGACAAGCAGGTGGGAATGGGGCACACATCCAGCACACAGGGGACAAGTTGGTAATGACCATCAAGCTGGGGGATCCTTAGCAGCAAACGTCATTACCAGCAGACAGTCCATCCCAGGGAACAAGGAAGAGCTAAAACGGCCCCAAATTTTGCAGGAAGCAGTCAGCTCAGAGTGTCACAAACTGAGGAGCATTTCCCTGTTGGTTCACCTCCATTCTCCTGGAAAATGGAGTCCCTACTACAGTGTAAGGAACCACTGTTTTCCTGCCCTGCTTTCACAGCACTTAGAAGCTCTGGGACATGGGTCCCTTCACTGCCACTAAACTGGAGTTGGATTTTGGGTCCTGTACCATGAGCTGCACTGCGTCTCATGGTGACCAGGTAGAGGCATGGCAGGGGCATGGAGACCATATCATGTCCCATGGCATAGAGCATGCCAAGTCCGTGGGCATAACTAACACAAAGCTAGTTGGTAGAGGAGCAATGAGGATGGGCAAGCAAATGAGGGGCCAGGACTGTGTCACAACCTGTACCATCAGCCTTTCCCTCTGCCCCCAGCTCCTGCAAGCTCCCTGCAAGACGAGCTGAGCTCAGGTCCCATTACACAACCCCGTGGGATGTCAGGAGTGGGCCTGCATGGGGTGCACCCGCCTACACAAAGGGCTTTGCTTAGCAGCTGTGTTTGCTCAGGACGGCTGATTTTGGGAGCAAAGCTGATGACATGTGGTTGGCCGGGCAGCCCAGGGGATCAGTGCTGAGCTTGCAGCTTCCTTTTTTAATAGGTGACTCAGGCACTCAGTAGCTCACTGGGGTTGGAGGTGGGAGCCAGGCTACAGAGAATACCAGCCGTGGCCGTGGCAGACACCAACAGGTGGGTAGCATGACTTTTTCTATAGGATAAAGCAGTTTAAATGGAAAGCAGAGCTAGCAGAGCTGCTGTGTTAACAGAGGGATGGAGTTTTCCCAAGGGAAGGAGGGATGGAGTACTTTGTTAGGGGTTTGTTTTCTGCTAGCTGGGAGTTGGCTGTCAGATTTAACGGAGACATTTTGAAGAGAGGTGCAGTTATCTTTTGCAGGAGACAGAGCTGTTGGTGATTTATGGGCAATAGCCAAAGAGGAAGTGATTGAATATTTGAATTAATTTGTGAGTCTTTTCCCCCATTCTTTTTTTCTTTCCCTTACTTCCTCTCGTGTTAGGAAGGTCAGGGAGAAAAAGTGGAGATGAGGAATGTTTTTTCCCCATTTCAGGGCTGAATATCTCTGGATCCTACAGCTTAGGGCTGAATATCTCTGAACACCAGCCTGCTACCAGGAGGGTCAGACTCTTCCTCCACACATTTAGCTGCAAGGAGCTCTTTTTCTCCCCAGAAACCACCTCCATCCCTCCCTGCTCACCCTTGGGCACAGCTGATGGACTAGAGGGGATGCTCAGGGTGCCAGCAGAGCCCTTTCATCCAACAGAACAGAAACATGGAGCTCAACACAGGTCTCGTACTGGGTTTCCATGCCCTCAGTCTCCCACACAATTCAGGCAATAGCACCCTTACCCTGTTTTCACAACACTCTTTAGCATCCTTTGCTGGGGAGCTCTTAAGATGACAGCCTGGCTCTCTTGTTAGTGGGATTAGGTGTTGTTCTTCCTCTGCTATCTATCATTAGCAGTTTGGAGGGTGGCAGCAGCCTGTTTCATCGGGCAGAGCCTCCTGGAGGAGCTCAGCTAATTATATCCATCATTAAAACAGAAGTCCTGTGGCTTTTCATCCATCTGAGCCAAAGGATGAAGGAAGAAGCAGCTCTGAGGCAGTTTTCCATTGTGTGGTCAGAGAGCTGCATCCAGCTCCATCACCTGCTCGTGGCTGGAGGGCACATTGCTGTGCTTTGTGCAGCATCCCCCCACCATGGGCCAACACAAATAACATCAGGTCACCATAACCCTCACAGACCAGCTTGCAGAAGACCATTAAACATTGCCAGCCCAGATCTAGGATATGGAGGAGCTTTTGCTAAGTTCTCAGCACTAAAGTGGTTAAGTCCATGCCTTGCTGTGAAGAGCTCCCAGCTCCTACAGGGAGCCTTTAGGAGCCTTTTCACTGTGACCAGGTCTTTGCTGAGGGCTTATGCTCATTTTCCCAATTGGAAAGGCTGCAAAACTGTGCTTGGTTTTCTTTCTGCTTTGAAGCTAGGAAGGCTGACTCTCACAGCTCTCCCCGTTGCTCTTACTGAGAAGCTTTGCCAAACCTCATCACTTTGCAAGGAAGAAAACTTATGGTTTCTCAGTGGATTGGATCCCTTTTGCCTTTTCAGTAGGAAATTCAGAACTGTAGGAGAAAACAGAGATTCTCTGACATGATTATTCAAAGACCTATTTGTGGCAGCTAATTGCCCTATCCCTGGAGAAACTTGAGGTCAGGTAGGATGCGGCTCTGAGCACCCTGATCTAGCTGTAGGCATCCCTGATCATTGCAAGGGAGTTGGAGATCAAAGGTGCCTTCCAACTCAAACAATTCCATGATTCTGTGATAATCCAGTACATGTTTCAGTGCTATTCTCACAGGGCATGGCCATGGCAAGGAAAGACCATGAAATCCCAGGTACCTTTGCTCGCTATTGCTTCATTTTTGCTTTTCACTGAGGGAAATGTGTGCCTCAAATCTCCTAGTGGAGGGGGAAGTCTTCTACATCAGGTAGAAGGACAGGTGTTAGAGGTATCAGCCCCAGCTCCTCTATAAGTGGGTGTCACAGTGATGTCTTGGCCCTCTCCTCCCCCTTTTCAGAGTGCTGAACATCCTGAAAAGTCAGAGGCACAGTTAAATTCTTGACCAGAGTGGAGAACAACTGACATAATCAGAGACTAATTCATTTTGCAGCCTCACTGCTTATCTGAAGATGCACCAGACTGGGACCAGCTGTGCCACTGTCTCCACTGGCTACAGCTGAATCATTCATTTTGATTCAGAGTCTGTCCCACCAACAGTAGAAATCAGGGAAAGAAGTCCCATATTGGCACTGTGACTTAGTTAGAAAGAAAGAAAATATGTTAAGGATATCTCTTCTGTTTCCTCTACTCCTGCCACCGTGCCCTTTTGGCAGAGGTGAGCATCTACATCTGCACTGCTTCCAGCTGCTTCCACATGGATCCAGCCTCAGCTTTGCAGCAAAATGCCTTGGCATCTGCAGGAGCAGCTGGAACCAAGGACAGAAGAGACACCTGCAGGTGTCTGAGCATCTCAGTGGAGTCCTTCTGCTCTTATCTCAGTTTCTGTTCAGTGTTAAGGACTGGCATGTCTGTCCCATAGGAATTAGTGTCTTTTTTGAGGCGCTAGCTCCCAGGATCCTGTTAGTGCACGATGCTATGTGTTGTCACCTCAAAATGAAAGCAAAGCAAATGTCCTTTTCAGTATTTCAGAGAAAAGCTGGAAAATCTGAACTCAAAACCTGGAAAACAAAGAAAGGAGTCATTAAGTCAGTTATTTACAGAATCTCATATTTGGGGACTGAGATTTGAGGGCAAAGAATGCCAGAATTGCTGCAGTGTTTTCAATGTGCACATATTAACAAGTACATCAGCCTTTCCCTGGCTGTGCAAAAGCTGGATTTGTGGAGAGAGAGCCCATTGTTCAAACAGAAAGCATTGCAAATACCACACTAAATCCAAATGCATAAGTGCAAGCCTGCAAATAAAGGGAGAACCTTCTCGTGTTTTTTGCAGTGGTAACAGAGAAACGACAGCCCCAACTAACCCAGAGGACTGAGGTGCAGCATGCATTTGTACAGGGGGGAAGCCCCCGCTGTTTAGGGGATGAAGGCCGTGGGAGGGAGTGCAGTGGGTGGGCATGGGCTGAGTATTGTCCAACTGTGTGCGAGCACAGCAGCAAGTGGTCCCCCTGCATACCTTTCAGGTTGTCTGCCTGATAGATCCCCTCTTCCCAAAAATAGTCAATTCCTCCATGAAACAGATAGAGACATCCCCAACTGGAGTCATCTCCATGGGAGGCATCTGAACAAAAGTAGGAGGAATGTCGGATATCCTGGATATGTCAGGAATGTCATGCTGGGCTGTAGTGGGGCTCTATGGGGGCTAGCACAGTTCATCACCACTCTAAAATAAGAACTTGTTCCATGCTATGGCCATGGGCAAGTCTTGTGGTCTCATCATCTCTTGGTTTCCTGAAAGGGGAAGAGGTGAAGATGAATGGGTATAGCTGCCTGCGAGGCACGCTGACGGGAGATTGAAGTGGTCAAGGAGAAAACAAGTAGAAGTTGATTCAAGTTTAACATCTGTGGTTTCTTCACATCCTTCACATCACTTCTGTCTTGGTGATGGCGTTGTCTGGGGATGCAGGGATGGGTGCAGGATCTGTGCCAGGGGAAGGCAGTAGGACCATTGCACCTGCAGGTGTGTGCCTGGTGTGTTGCTCTCAAGTCTCACCGTCCATTTCAGCCTTGAGAGGAGTGCAGATGTCCACATTTTCTCCCTAAACCGAAAACAGTATGATGTTAAATTTGGGGGGAGGGACAATCACCTTGCCGGGGACTCCAGGAAGAAAGAGCGTGCAGAAAGCAGAGCCCACTTAGAAGTGTCCTGCTCACACCATGCCATCACCACTGTTTCACAGAGCTCACCATACTTACCTGTCTCTGTTTCAGATGAGAGGACACGGTCATTTTTAGACATATCAGACAGCACTAGGCGCTTACTTCAACAAGGACGAGGGAGGTCCTCTTCTCTGTCTGTGAAGGAGCTGTCAGCTCGTTATCTCTCCCAGGCAGCTGCTGCTGCTGCTGCTTCTTCTCAAGGCAGCACCACATCACCGGTAAGAACCATGGCATCCAAACGATGTCCCATCCCTTCCAGAGGCTGTGGGAGGGAGAACACGCCTGGGTTCACAATGCCGGAGGAGCACAGCATTTATTTTCCAAGAATGACCATAACATAGAGTATGCCAACTAAATGTCGTATTAATGTGTTGTATAAAAATATCACATTATCATGCTGATATTAATAGCATTGCTGATATGCACATGATATTCATGCTGCATATACACACACATTATATCCAATAGCTCCTGCATGCAGTGTATTCATAAATAAGATATCTAATATCTGCATGTATAAGCACAATTACATCCATTCAGGAAATATTCAACACACAGCAACATGTAGACCTTCTGCTATACCCATTCTAACGTACATGAGTGAGTTCCAGATTCACCCCATGTAGTGGAAAAAGGAATCATCAGCAGGGAATGCAGTGATTTAATCATCCAGACCCGGCTGATCACTGGGTCATAGGATAATTCATGTTGTACGTGTTATGAGGCACTAAGCTATATTTCTCTCTTTTGCCTGGCTCTGTTGGTCATCCAGGGGTGATAGGAGATGCATTTTCTCTCCTGGACTTCTGCAAGTTCATTCATGCTCCCTTCCACTCCCAGCCATCTTCAGGGTCTTTGACTGGAAATGTAGTCTCTTGAACAAGTATAACGGCTCTGAACTGGAAGAGCCCAGACTGAAGCACTCACCTGAAAATAATTAAGTGTAGAACATCAGTGGGGAATTACAGCTGCAATGAAGCAGGCTCAGACTTCTTTAAAGGCTGTTCCATGACCTGCATTCACACTGGACCAGGTTTGCACAAGAACCACGCGTCCTGTCCAGCAGCAAGATATGATGGCCTGTACAGCTTGATAAGAAATATTTCTTCACCAGAATCTGCACTAATTAAAATTTTCTAAGAAATCTGCATTGCTGTGAAGTGTTCAGGTTGGGAAAGAGAAAGAAAAGACTGAGAAAAATCATCACAGAATCAGACACAACCAGAATCCGTAGGGATTGGGAGGGACCTCTGGAGGTCTTCTAGTCCAGCCCTCCAGTAATAATTTCAAAACAAGTTTTCAATGAATTTTGATTTGTAATGCCATTACAATGTAAATTTGTTTTGTCTCAAAAATATTGGCTTACCAACAAATTATAAGACATAAGCTTTGGAGAAATCAGTGCTTGTTTGTTTTTTTTTTTTTCCCCTGACTCTGAACAAATGCGTTTGGGTTACTTTTGTCAACTGAGACTTTTGGAAAATGTCTGTTCAACCTGGGGTAAGATTGATTTTTTCCCAGCTGAGAGCTGTCAATGAACCAAAAAAAACCCCAAAGAAAACACCATTGGTTTCCAGTTCTCTGTAGTAGACACATATATATACATATACAGCTGTCGTATGTGTCTGCCTATGCAGTTTGATGTCATTCCTCCCCATGTCTTTTCCAGAGAACTGTGAAGGACAGCTCCACTCAATCTCTCAACAGCCAGAAAACAAGCAAGGTAAGAAATGTTAGAGATAAGCACCCTTATCTAACCAAATATTTGCACATAGCGGTGGAGTGTGATTGACATACCCATGCCAGGCAGCCAGGAGTGCTTCCACACTGAATATAGCTACCAGCTGTTCAGCCCCTCCCCATGTTTAGAAGTTTATAGATAAAAAAAAAAAAAACCAAAAGAAAACAAAACAAAAAAGCACCTTATTTTTAAAAGTGCATTCGATGATTCGAAGTACGTTGGCTTGTACAAATAATTTGTGTTTTACCCTTGCTGCCAAATACGCTGGTTTTGGTATTTTGGTTTGTTTGGGTTTGTTTGGTTTGGTTTTTTGTTGGTTTTTGTTGTTGTTGTTGTTGTTTTGTACCAATGTTCAGCACTTATTTTTAGTGAGAACAATCTGTGTGTTAACAGAGCAAAATAACATTGCGCGCCATTGCTTTGACCAACAACTAATAATATTCCAGGCATAACTCTACAGGCGTAACTCCACAGGCATGCCAAGGATCAGCAGATCTGTTTACTGAAAGAAAAGCCACCAGGATTATGGTTCTTTTTAGATAATGATTATAGGCTTCAAATACCTTCCCTTTGGAAAAACGCCAATCCGGTCCAGTCCACAGGTATTCATTCGGCTGTTCTGTGCTCAGAATTCCCAAGATAAGGAGAAAAATGCTGAAAGTGAGGCTCAAAGGCAGTCAGAACAACCACTGTCCAGCCTGTCACGATTGCACATTCTGTTTTCTGCTGCTCTTACGTTGCTGAGAAATCCACCTGAATTCAGTTTGAGTGGGTTTGAACGTAAGTTGGGATAGTTCATAGGCACAGGGGCCAGAATTCACAAAGAATTACCCCCAGAAGGAAGGCTCGTAAGAACGTGAGTTAAAGGCCATCGCACTGTGATGTGATGTAGCTGTGATATGCTGGCTTCTGGCTCTGTAGCAAGTGAATTGCTCGTTTTTACAGAACAGCCTAAATGTGAGCGGGTTTAAGGGCACACAAGTTAGCCTCACTCCTCTACCAATCTTAAATTTAAAAAAAAAAAAAAAAAAAAAAAGCTTTATTTAAACCTCTCATTGTGGAACTGTACACCTATTCTTATGCAAGTGATGATGTGGGGTACATGTGTGAGTCCAATGGGGAATCAAACATCCTTTCCAAAGTCCCCAGTCCTGTGCCATGGGCAGCCCAGGGCAGTACCAAAAACCTATCATGCTAGCTGCCTACCCAAAAATGGGATGTTCTCACCAGCTCACGTTCACACTTTTATTTGGTTCCTTCTCACCATTTTTGCTTTCAAGATCTTCTCATAAATACCTCGATGACTTTCTCCTGGAGAATAACCTTTGCAGACTCATAGCAGGTTCCCTCACTGCCCTACACTTGGAATTAGGAGGCAGAAATCAACCCTTATCTTGCTACTTGATGATAAGCCTTCTTTATGTCATTCTTGTGGTCATTCTCTCTTGCTGAGAGTCCAAATCAGGCCTCTCTGTTACCCTGTAGCTGGATTGACACCTGAGACTGTAGACTAACCACCGCACATGCCTGGATAAGAGGCCTTGCTTTAGAGCACGTTGCTGTGGAGCCAGAGCTAACACCAAGTCTGGAGTGTGTGCAGTGATATGATGCTTTGGAGTGCTGTGTGCTACTGAACTTAAGGTATGGAGCTCAGTAAGTGCACGGAGTTCCCTTGTTGGGCTGTCTTTTCTTTTGGCATTCACACTACTAACAGCCAATGGGCTGGGGGTTAAGAGTTGATTCTGACCTTTAAAACTGTTCCCCTAAAGATGGCAGAACCTCAGAAATCATCTAAAGTTGCCATCAAGAAAATGGAAGATGACTTACCTCCCCCTCCCATCCCTGGCTCAGTCCAAATCATCGCTCCGGGAAGCCAGGATCCCAACCCACTCCCTGTACCTCCTCCTAAGCAAGCCTTCTCCAAGTTCTACCAGCAGCGACAAGTAAACGAGCTGAAGAGGCTCTACAGACACATGCACCCTGAGCTCAGGAAGAACTTGGAAGAAGCTGTGACTGAGGACCTGGCAGAAATGCTTAATGCTGAAGATCCTAATGCACAGGGATCTGTGAACCTGGATAAAGTTCTTCCCGGAGAGGTTCAGTCCATGCGCTGGATCTTTGAGAACTGGGCACTTGACTCTATTGGGGACCATCAAGCCACAAAGAAGATGATGGAAGATGAGATAATTCCTGGTGGGGATGTGAAAAGTACTTCTCTGAGGTTTGAAAACCAGTCAGTCAATGGGGACTATCTGTCAACAACAGCAAAGGTATCAGAGACAGACCTTGCCAGAGGGGATGTGCATACTGCCCGGTGGCTCTTTGAAACTCAGCCTTTGGACTCATTAAACAAACTGTATTCAGATGAAACTGAAGTGCAAGAGGCAGTTCTCAAGGAGCTGGTCCAGGGAGGTGATGTGAAAGGTGCCAAAGAACTCTTTGAAGCCCAGTCCTTGGATGCTATAGGACGCTGCTGCTCAGTGGAGGAGAAGAGCATCCTGCAGCTCAAGTCAGAAATCCAGGAGCTAAAAGGTGACGTCAAGAAGACTATCAGGCTCTTCCAAACAGAACCCCTCTGTGCAATTAGGGACAAAACTGGAAACATCCATGAAATCAAGTCTGTTTGCCGAGAAGAAATTCAGAGCAATGCAGTCAGAACAGCTCGCTGGCTGTTTGAGACTCAGCCACTGGATACCATCAACAAGGACACTTCCAAAGTACAAATAATCCGAGGGATCTCATTGAAAGAAATAGGAAGGCCAGATGTCAGTGGAGCAAGGTGGATATTTGAAACTCAGCCTCTGGATGCCATCAGGGAAATTACTGTTGAAGAACAGGATTTCAAAGCTTCAACAGATTTTGTTACGGGGGCAGATGTCAGTAAACAGCGATTACTCTTTGAGACCCAGGCCCTTGATTCTTTGAAAGGAGAAGCTTCAGAGAGTGTTGCAGCCAAAGAACAAGTCATTGGAGGTGATGTGAAATCTACACTCTGGCTATTTGAAACGCAGCCGATGGAAACCCTGAAAGACAATTTTGAGGTGGGTCATTTGAAAAAAGTAGAGCTTTCAGCAGAGGAGAAGGGAGATGTGAAACAAAGAAAACATGTGTTTGAGACCTGTCCCCTTGGCAGTATCTCCAAGGCATTCGAGGAAGAAATTTCAGCTGCCAGCACAGAAGAGGTGGTTAAAGGGGATGTGAAATCTTTCAAGACCCTATTTGAAACTCTCCCCCTAGATAGCATCAAGGAGGTTGATGCTGAGCCCGTCACCAAGGAAGAGGAGAAGATTCCACCTGGCAATGTCAAAGCTAATCAAATCCTATTTGAAACTACACCCCTCTATGCCATCAAGGATAGCTTTGGCAATTTTCACGAAGTCACATCTGTAAGCAGAGAGCAAGTCATTAGTGGTGATGTCAAGAAATACAAATGGATGTTTGAAACCAGGCCGCTGGACCAGTTTGATGAAAGCACCAAGAAAGTGGATATAATACGGGGGATCACAAAGCAGGAGGTGGTGGCTGGTGATGTCAGGACAGCCAAGTGGCTCTTTGAAACTCAACCTATGGATGTCATTCATCACCAAGCCACGCAAGGTGAGGAACACCCATCAGTGAAGCGGGAAATCTCCCAGCGGGGGGATGTGAAGACCTGTAGGTGGCTTTTTGAGACCCAGCCCATGCACACCCTGTATGAGAAGGCTGAAAAGAAGCAAGAAGAGGATGTCAGTGTGCCCCAAGCTGATGTGAAATCATACACATGGATGTTTGAGACTCAACCCCTGGACTCCCTGAAAGGTCAAGAGGAGCAGTATTTGAGAGTCAGTAAAGCATACAGTCAGGATGAATTACAGGGAGTTGATGTCAAAACTGTCCGGCACCTATTTGAGACTGAACCTTTGGGCAGCAGTGTTGTCAGTGAAGCTGACCAAAAGAAAACCCTGCGGTACTCTAGCCGTGTGGAGATACAGTCTGGGGAAGTGTCCAGAGTGAAGGAATTCTTCGAGGCTAAGCCCTTAGATACAACAACAAAACCAACAGCGGTCGTCAAGGACGATGGGACGATCGAAGCTGGATCAGTGCACAAATTCACTTGGCTCTTTGAGAATTACCCCATGGACACCCTGAAGGACAGCTCTGAAGGCATCCAGGAAATCCCTCCAGAGAAAAATATCAAAGGGGGAGATGTTGGAGGCAAAAGGTTCGTATTTGAGACCTACTCCCTTGACCAAATCCATGACAAAGTAGATGAGACGGAGCTCCATAAGATTCAGAAAGATACCATGAGCAAAGCAAACGTCAAGTCCTGTACAATGCTCTTTGAAAGCCAACCCTTATATGCTATCCAAGACAAAGAGGGGGGATACCATGAGGTCACTTCAGTGCAGAAAGAAGAAATCATGAAAGGTGACGTGAAAGGCGCACGATGGTTGTTTGAAACTAAGCCCCTGGATCAGATCAAAAAGGAAGAAGAAGTGTTTGTGATTAGGGCTGTCACCCAAGAGGACATCAAGAAAGGAGATGTCCAGGCTGCACGGTGGAGGTTTGAAACAGAGCCTCTTGACTCTTTCCCCAGAGGAAAGATTTCTGTGCCCAGAACAGTAGATGATGTGCAGAAGGGAGATGTTCAGTCCAACAAGCAGCTCTTTGAGTCCCAGCAAGTGGGCCAGAAGAAGTATGTGAGGATGGTCAGTGTCAGTGATGTTCAGCGGGGCGATGTGAGGACATCTACCTGGCTTTTTGAAAACCAGCCTGTGGACTCCCTTTATGGGGATGCAGACAGAAGCTCATCTATCAGTACAGTGCAGAGAGAGGACAGCCAGAAAGGAGATGTCAAACGCTGCACCTGGTTGTTTGAAACCCAGCCCATGGACACTCTTAAGGACCCAGAGGTGACAGTCAGTACTGGAACCCAAGAACCAATCCCTCGTGCAGATGTGAAAAGCACAACATGGCTCTTTGAGAGCACGCCCTTGGATAAATTCAGTGCTTCTGAATGCAGCAGGGAAACAGAACTGAAAGAAAGAACTATGAAAGAGACTTTAGAGACACTTTGTACTTGCCAGGCTATTCAGCACGATGGGATCCTCATTGAAGCCAATGATATGGAGAGCGTGAAGATGGTGAAATACCAGCTCAGTAGCCCAGGTGCTCCAGAAATCCTGAAAGAAGAGATTGTGAGAGGCCATTTACAAGGGATCATGCTGCAGCTCCTGCACAGAACCAACGTGGAACCACAGAGTGTGCTGGTGGAGGAGGACAGAGAGGGCAAGATCAAAGTAAGCTCATTGCAGCTTCTGGACCAGAGTGAAGCTATTAAAGGCAAAGAGGACTTGAGTGGAAATGTAACTAAGGCTCTCCAGGGCCTCCTTAGTCAAGATGCTTCCATCAAAAAGGGGATGGTCATACAAGAGACCAAGTCAGAATCAGTGAAGATGACCCTCTACTCCCTCCTGTTCCATTCTGTCCAGCAAAAAGTTGTCAAGGGGGATGTGAAGTCAACGATAGGGAACCTGATGGCTTCTTCTCAGGAGCAGAGGGCTACAGTAACTGTTAAGCGTGAGGACAATGAGAAGGGGAATGTCCAGCTTTTTGCGAGCTGCATTGAGAAGGGAGATCTGGACTATCTGAAGAACCTTCAGCAGGAGTCAGAGATACAGTCCCTCATCTCTGCCCAAGCAGAGCAAGGGGCAGCTGAAAGTGCCCCACAGGTTTTGCCGGGGACTAACACACATGTCTTAGCAAACAAAGAACAAGTAGAGAAAGTAATGGCAGAGGCAAAGCCAGGGGCACTGGAGGGAGCAAAAAAGGTATTTGCAGGTGAAAGCACAGGCAAAGAGGGTGCATTAGAGAGAGAGGGTGTGCATGCAGTGGGTGTGACAGGCACCACTGCGCAATGTCTTGGGAAGCCCCAGAACTTGCCCACAGGGGTGGAAAAGGAAGAAATCATGTCAGGGGGCCTGAAAGTAACTACAAAGTCAGTTCAAAGGGTTGCAGATGTCAGCAGGAATACAGAGAAAGAAGAGTCCATCTCTGCATGTTTGAAGGAACCCAAAGCTACGATGCAAGGCATAGCCCAGGCCAAAGTGACAGCTGAGAGGAGCAAAGTGGTTGGAGAACAGCAGAGTTTGATGACTGAGCAAGCCAGCCATAAGCAGTCAGAAGAGAAGGCCCTTGGGAATGATCTTCAGGCTGCAATGCAGAGCCTGAGACTAGCAACAGCAGAAGCGAGAAACATTCAACACCACGTCCAAAGCAAGCTACAAAGGAACAGGGAGGAGGTCCACATGGCCTGCAGACAGCAGGTAGCTAGTAAGCAGGAGACAAAAACCCTTCAGTCAACCATACATCAACAAGAGTCTGCATCTACCATGCGGGAGAACACCAGCACAGCCATCAGGACCACCACCACTAGAGTCCAGGAGGCATCCCAGACCCACACAAGTGTGTCTCAGAAGAGTATAGCATCACACAAAAAGGTCAGTGCTTCAGAGGAAGTACAGGGAGGACAACTATTGAGCCAGGAAAACCAAGTTGTGCCTAGTAGAGATGTTAGCATTAAGGATGGCCTTTATACTGCCACACCTGTGAAAACCTATATAAACCCTTTCGTTGAGTCTGATTACAAAGAGCAATCAGTGCAAGAAGAAAGAGATGTTATTATCAGAGGGGATGTACAGACAGCTATCAGAGCACTGCAAAGTGCCGCCACAGAACAGCGCCTGGTAGAAAAGGAGGATGTTGTCCGTGGTAATTTAAAAGCCACACTTCAGTCACTGGAAAAGTCTAACGTTAATGTCTCCAAAGGGGATTTTAAAGCTGCTATGATATACAGAAATGCAGGGCAGTCCTATTCTGTGTGTAAAAAGAAAAGTGAGACTCAAGCCAATAATAACCAGACAGCTGTAGTGGCTTCAGGGTCACAAGATGATAATGACTTTCCTCCTCCTCCCCCAGTTGCTGTGATGAAAGCAGAACATTGTCCACCCTCAACCAAAGCAACAAGAGAAGGTGCCCTTCCATTATTAACCAGCAAAGATGAAGCCCCAGGATGTTTTTCACCACTCCAGACCCCTCTTCCTTCCCTCCCTTCTCTGTCCTGCAAACCCAGTGACCAGAATTCTACTGAGAAGCCCAAGATTCCTCCAAAACCAGAAATTACTGCCCCAACGAGGAAAAAGCCTGTCCCCCCACCAAAACCCGAGCACCTCCTACACGAGGCTACAAATAACAGCACAAACAGGTCAACCAAATCTTTCCCTCCACCCGTGCCTCCAAAACCTCCAGGCTTGAGGGAGATCAGCAAGCCAAAGCCTCCCCCTGCAGAGCTGCAGTTAAGTTGCACGGAAGTATGTGAACAATCAGACCGCATGGAAAGTCAAGAAAAATGCTGCACTTCGGAGTCATCCATGGACAAATCTATCACAGTTCAGGGCCCTGAGAGAAAGCTGCCTAAATATACTGCCAAAACCCCTCTTCAGATGGCAGAGGAAAGGTACAAGGCAAGCAAAGGAGGACAAGGCAAGTTCGAGCTGGACAGAGCTAAGCCTTCAAAGCCAATGAAAAATGGAGAGGTTGGTTTTGAAGCCAAGCAAGGAATGTTGAATGGGAAAGCAGCAGCTCCAATAAGCTGTTCCCGTGAGGTAGTTCAGAGGCATTCTGAGATGTGTCAGCAAGAGGAGAGATTCTCTTCAATATCATATCCAGCCTGTCCTGCTAGAGCACAGACACCTAAAATGCCAGGACAGACTGAGCCAAGCACCTCCTCTGTGGGCCATGTCACTCCTCCAAAGAGAGGAGATGACGTTGCAAAAAATGCCTCAACCAAGGTGGAAAGGGAATGTGTGTATAACGCTTATGCATCGTGGGAAAGTCAGAGAGTCATGCAGCAAGTGAATGAAAGGAAACAAACAAGTCATTCAGTGTCCTTCCATCAGCAGCCAAAGAACACTTCCAAGGAGGAACAACAGGGAAATAGTGAGCAACCTAAACATCCTAATGTGGAGGCAGAGGCACCTGCTCAGGAGAAGCCAGCAGTTGTTATGAGAGAAAAATCCAAGAGAGAAACAGAAGACGAACGTCGGAAGAGGCTGTCGGTACACAAAGAGGAGATAATGAAAGGCAATGTCAAGGAGGCTATGGAGATCTTTGAAAATCTCAGGAGACAGGAGGAGCTGCAAGAGATCTTGACCAGGGTGAAGGAGTTTGAAGAGGAAACAAGCAAAGTGGATGTGAAATCTCTGAGGAGCCTTTTTGAGAAGGTCCCCAATTGGGTGGTTCGTCAGAAGGCCCTCCAGGCCAAACAGGATGGGGCTGAGACACAGGCCAAGGATGACACTGACAGTGTCTCCTCAGTAGAGATGGTTTTTGGGGACCTGGAGAGAGCAAGTGCTGAGATTATCCACCTGAAGGAGCAGACACTTGCTCGACTCTTAGACATTGAGGAGGCTATCAAGAAAGCTCTTTATTCTGTCTCTAGTCTCAAGTCTGAGTCAGACATCGCTGGGCTCTCTGGTCTGTTCAAGGAATCTCTGGGGAGCACCCAGAATTCTACAAGCAGCAGCAATATCCGCAAAATCAGTATTGTCTCAAGCAAAGCCAGGCAGGAGGGAACTACAGTGGAGACAGGGGAGGCAGCATCTGTGGAGGGTGCAAAGGTGGCAGAAAAGACTGAGGTAACCAAGTCTGAGCTGGAGGTCCCCCATCAAGTTCATCCTCGTGTCAGCTCTCCCTCCTCACCTTCCTACATCACCATTGAGTCTGCTGCCAGGAAACCAGCAGAGTCACCCAGGACAGCACATTCCCCACGAGACATCCCTTCCCCAGACTGTCCAGACACTCCAGGAAAGAAGGATGCTTTTTCTCAGGAGAGTTCTAACTCCATTAACCATCCATCAGCTGGGTCACCTGGGCCTGACACGTCTCCCTTTGAGAAGAGACCAGAGCCCACCCAAACGAATGCTGGGGAGAACTCAGTGAAACAGGACACCCCTGCTAACACCAACAGTCAGGTCAATGAGAAAGAGATGTGCCCTCCAGATGCCTCCAAAGGCAGCTGCCAGTGTGGGGCGAAAGGAGGTTTTCCAGGCTATTGCTCCCTGAGCACCCCCAGCCCGCAGAACCCACGGAGACAGAAAAGCATCTTGGAGCTGAAGACAGGACCTGATGGGTCCAAGCTCTATGGAGCCACCCGGACAGTCACAGAGCAGTATGAGGAAATGGACCAGTTTGGAAATAAAATCATCACTTCATCTACCACAGTCACTAAGCAATCTGAGACACAAACATCCTCCACGTGTGGTGTGGCCTCGCATCCCCAGTATGAAGTATCTGCATCACCTGTGTTTCCGAGCTACCTGAAGAGCACAGGTGAAAACATCCACAATGGCATTTTCCAGGAGACAGGAGTGGTCTTTGTCACCTTTGGTAACTCCAGGCTAAAGAAATAGGAGATCCTGAAGAGCAAGAGAGAACTGCATAAAGAAGAAAAAAGACAGTCCTCAATAAAAAGTTCTCCTGGTTTATCCACATCAAATGCAGGGAATCATCTACACCCTAAAGACTTCTCAGGGTCTTTGTCTTGGTGTTCTCATACAGACAGGGCAAATGCTGTCTGCTTCGACACTGGAGGAGAAGAACAGACCTCACCTGAACAACCCAACAGACTTCGTGCTGCACCACAACCCAGAGCCCTGACACTGCCAGAAGCACAAGGGAAACATCCATCCAAGGGCATCTGGGGCAGCTTCTTCCCCAACAGTATTATTTGGGGCATGGGAGGGGCTACATTAGGCTTCTTTGAACTAATTGACAAGAAAAGATAGATAGAATCAGTTCAAGAAGAGATCAATCTGGCCATTGGCAAACAAACACTTTGGTATTATCTTCTGTATTTAATTTCAGTACAGAATTGTCGGGAAGGGCATCATAAACACACAAATATGTATAAGTACACATACTGACATTGATGGGTGGGTTGGATGGGTTTTTTCCTAGATAATAAATTGAAAAATTCAAATAGCTGACACTGCTATCGGTGGGGGAGGTGTTTAGCAGAGTATATTTCCTAGAACTACTTGATGCTATTGAAAATTGTTACATCAGACCCCACAGCTATTATCAGTGCTGTTTCTCCAAAGGAAGAATCAAAGAAAGATGCTCCAGATGAGAAAGAATGGTTGTTGCTTCCCTTTATTTTCAGAATTGTTATTTATTATTCGATATATACAAAAAAAAACCCACCTTATTTTAGATTTTCCATGCTTTCATACCTGTTTATTGTTTAAGTTCATTTTGCAACCTTGTAAAGCAATTTTCTTTTTATTATGACTTTGTTTTGTACATTCACAACTCATGATTTTAGATTTTTTTTGTGGCTTTTTTTTTTTTTTTTTTTTTAACTTTTATTGCTGCGTTCTGAAGGTAAACATTACCTCTAAAAATACTTTGGTCTGGTTGGCTTTCTTTTGAGTTGAGTTCTTGCTTCCTTTCAAAGTCCCCTGAAATTAACCACTGAAACGAACCAGTCAAATCGCACAGTAAGGCCATTCCAAATCACTAAATCTAAATCACAGATCCATGTCTTCTTTACAATGTGGGTGGACTATCAGCTCTGTGGCAAGCAGCGTCTGTATTCACATCTAAATACTCAGTTGAGTACAATATAATACACACCACCCCGTCCGGGATCATACTGAAGTTGACACCGGGTACGATGTACACCCCAAGAAGTGCTTTCTCATGATGATGACTGACAACAGTTTCAGAGTGTACCATTTCATATCACTCAGTTCATGGCTATGTTTTTAAACAGCAGATATTGTCTCACACCATGCAATATCTTGCCCAAGGTGTGGTGGGCCAGGTAGGTAGATTGAAGCTAAATAATACAGGGCCCCTTCAACCTCCCTGAAAATCATGGAAAACGTTGCATGAATAAATAATACCTCTCTGTTGATGCTTTGGCATTGGTAATTGAAGGAAACAGGGAAGATCTAGCATTGTTCTCAGAGTCTGGGCCTAAGAGTGATAAGCCTTGACTGGAAGTGGCTGATGACATATTCCTAACACGTTCCTGGTAGTTTTGGCCCACAGAAACGATCCTGAGTATAATAAAGAAAAAAAGGTGTGATCTGGTGTGATCTGTAGAATTTCTGGTTTCCTCCAAGAATGTAGGCATATACCCAGCACTCTTTGACATGCTTCTAGGACCCCAGAAGCTGGGAGGTAGCGTATGCTGAAAGAAAACTAAGAATGTGGTTTTCAGTTCCACCAAGGAATACAGCAAAGCTTGAGGTAAAAGAGCATATCATCATAGACTGAATGTATCTGGTTTACAGGGAACCAGAGCAAATAACTCTTCAGACCTTCCCAATTGTTTTAGTAGGATCAGTAATTGAAATGGCAGAATCAGCAATTCAGAGGTTCTTCTGATTTCTTTTACTTGCTTTTTTCTAGCCTTAGCTTGTTTCAGGATGCCAGTACCAGGTTTGTTTCATCTCTTTTTAGAACGGTTTTACTAAGCTGCAAACAGGTTCCTTGGGCAAAGAAAATAATTCCACAGGAACTCAAATAAACCCAAATATCCTGCACTGCCAGTGGTTAAAAATAGTGATCCTATTGTTTGTACTTTGGGTTTTACAGTGTTTCTGAATGTCTCAATGAGCCATTTATGAGGCTAAGCTCATTTGGGATGTATTTCTTTCATGGTATTTCCATTGGCCAGGATATCGTGAGGACACAGATGCTGCATTATTTCAGTATCATACATGGCTTCTCGTAGTGCTGAAAGAGTTGGAGAAAAAACAAAAGCAGAGATTTGAAACCCAAGTACAAGCTGAAGCTTGCAAGCTCCCTTCTTCAGGCATTTCAATAATAAACAAGCATAGTACATACAAACTTCCAAATCCCAAATGAGTTGTCGTGGTTTTCTAGGATCATTGGATACAAGACATGATATTGTTCACCATTCTTTATCCTACTGAATCACCGCATTCTCACACAGTGTTAGGTAGGTATTTTCAAGAGCAAATTGGCTGGGAAAACTACTTGTACCAGCAGACAGATGATCTCGCCGTGACTATACCTCCTTGAGCGGTCACAGGAGAAATTCAGCTGCAGATCCAGTTCTCCTGAAGCAGTATCCACAAAACATGCTACATTTGAAGTGCCTGCATCAAGTATGACCTGTCCCAAACCTATTTCAGCCACACATCCCTGTTAAGATGCTTAATCTTAGGTACGAAAGCTTCGAGCTCGCCGTCTTCTCCATCCACTGATAACACAATGCATGATACAGCATTTTCAGGCTGATCTTCCCTACCTTAAAAATTTTTATGCATCTAGAAAGCAAACAAGCAAACAGCAGATGATAAGGCATATGCCAACTGCAACCTTTAGCACAGCAGTAATCAGCAGTGCACTGAAGGAGCCTTCCAGCAACACTCCATAAATGTTTTCAAAGAAGTCTTAAGATAATTTCCTTGCCCACAGTGCCATTTGATGGCTGCTAATCACCTCTCTGTCTCCTGAAACATTAGCCATGCTTATTCCTGGGGCTGGTAAAAATAACTCTGAAGAATAAATCTATTTGTCATGCATCATCAGAGTGAGCACTTAACATATACCCTGGTGCCTCCCCTATAAAAGATAGAGCCCGCATCCCCTATAAAAGATTCCCCCACACTTGGAACTCACTCCAGGAGTACGTACATTCATTCCCCCCAAAAAAGAGTAGAGAGAGATTGTTTGTTTGCTTAACAGCTGTTTCCTTCCTCGGTCACAATTAAAGGGAAGCATTTTTCTTATACAGCAGAATCACATCAGTAGTTTCTCTCTTTTCTGTCAAAATAAAAAACTTTGTTTTGTCTGAGAGCTCATCACTGTCAAAGAAAATGCCTGCAAGAATACCAAGCGGCACCATGATCTGTACCACAAAATACATCAAAGTAAATGAATACAAAGTCAATCTAGTGACAGAAATTTCTCATGGCCAGGATTAGCATTTTGCTCCATTATCACAAAGGATGCTGTGTTCATGCATCTGCCCATCACCTTTCACCATTCTTTGCCAAACAGCCTGCTCATCTACTCTAGTTAGCCAACATCCGTGCCAAAGATGCAGAGCTTCAAGTTTTCTTTGAGAAACACAATAACATGGTTTCTGCTACCATTTTCCACTTGGGAGGATCCAGCTCTTCTCTTTGCACAAAAGCGTGTCTCAGCTTCAGCTTCACCAGCGCTGCCCTCCCATTGGCATCAGCCCAGTTCTGTGGGCACATTGGTGTAATTCATCTTCCCTAACTGACTACTCCTGTCCAGCTACATGGGCCTGGTTCAGGGTAGATGTATCACCTCTTACTTTCCCTTAACTGGACATCCACTGTGTACGCTGAGAGTTTAGACAACCATTACATACGTACATACTTACAGGACTATGCTATCCTCTCTGCAGAGGACTTTGAAAAGCAGTACTGTGTTGTGATCACTGAAGACTGCAGGGAAGATGGGGCTTTTGTTTGGATGCATCCATCTGGACACAGGGAAGAAAACCAAAGAACATTAAACTCTTCTTCTCTGAAGCGTTGTCATAGAAAAACAGATAGGACTTGACATTACTGATATGTTCAGCCAAAAAAAAAAGAAAGGTAATTAAACTATTTGCACAAATGCCAGGTGTCTGATGCAGATTAAAGGTTCCAGTTCCCTTGTCAACTCACCTCGAGACACACCATATATTTCTGATGCAGAAATATCTTCCATGCTTCTTCTACTCAAGTCTAAAATCTGGCCATCAGCCCACACCATGTAACAGCCAAAATTAAACTTGTCCATTCTCTGAGCTGACAATGCAGAAACTCAGGATATCAGAAACTCAGGCATGCAGGCAGCCTGGAGCCATTTTTGCAGATAGGCTGATATCCAAGCTTCTTTATTCCCTTTTTCCCTCCATTAATAAAATAGCTGATGTTGTCAGTGCTTTCCAGAGAGATTCCTTGGGCTCTTTACATAAAGTGGTGTTTGAACCATCAGGTCATGGCAGAAAATACGTGCGCAAGTCAACATACTGGAGTAAACCACAAGGTTTATGGAGCGGTTGGAGCTTTAACACTGAGACTTGTGATCTTTTTAGGGTTTGGATTATGTCATTCATGTGAGCAGCAAGATACGATATCTTGATTTCAGCAGCTACCCATCCAGAATTTTAAGCCAGAGCCTCTGAACAGTATTCCTTAGCTCACTCAGTCTTTTAAATGACTCATTTGAGCGAGCCATTTGCTCCAGGTTAAATTAATCACTTCTCTCACGAGTGTTCCAAGGATGTCTTGTATTTTTGTCCTGACTGAACTTTAATGCTGACCTATCCAATATTACTAGTGAATTAGGTCAGCCAGAAGCCTGAACTCTCCCAACAAATCTGTAAAAAACATCAAGAAAATCCAACACAAGCAGCAGATTCTGCTAATCAGCTGGCACACGTATCTCCAAGTGGTCACCATTTGTAGTTATTTAACTTCAGTTTCTCCTTCTTCTTCAGCCCAAGTCGAAAGAGGTGTGTGCCTCATGCCTCCAGCCTGTCTACTCTATGGAGCGTGTTTTCCCAGACAGAGTCTGTTTACACCACTCATGCTTCTGCTGCAAAATCTGTGGGAAGAAACTGAGGTGAGTGGTAGGACTCCAGATTCATTTGTTTTCAAGACAGGTCCAAGCAGTTTGCCTCAGAATGGCCCAGTGGTCATTCAAACAGGATAGGCTCAAGGTAACAGGGAAGAGCAGAAGGTGCCCCCAGTGCAATTTGTTCTTCCATCCCTAGAGTCTGAAGACTGCTTGTAGACACCTGCAGACCAGGAATCTGTATGCTGTTAACAAGGGTGAGATGAAAAACATGGAATAATTTAAATATGCTGGTATGGATTTTAATTGTCAGAGTAAGTCTGAGTGCCTCACCTGTTCATAGAATCTGGTAGGTTGGAAGGAAACTTGGAAGCCTCCACCCAGTCCCTTGCAGGTCCAAGGAGGAATGTTGCTCAGGACCTCATCCAGGAGAGGTGTGTATGGTTCCAAGGTCAGAGATTCCACAGCCTTCCAGTCGGGGCGTCTCTTTCAAGACCTGATCAGCAGCAAAAATGTTCTTTTCCTATATCTAATCATGATATCCCATGTTTACAACTTGTTCTTATTGCCTCTTGTTCTCCACACCTCCAAGAACAATCCAAGTCTGTCTTTTCTATAACCTCCCACAAGACAAACACACACAGCAATGAGATCCTGCCCTTAACCTTCTTGTTATAAGGCTTTTCTAACCCAATTGTCCGCCTCTGACCCTTCTGGGCCATGCTGTCCATACAAAGGGAAAGATGAAGTCCTGTCTTGAAGCCTGGCACATAAAGGGATCTCACATAACCTGGCCTACAGCCCCCTGAGGTACTGCAAGGAAACGTGTAATTTTTCACGTGTTTTAGATTTTGAAAGAAAAATCAAACATATCCTCAGCAAACAGACAGTGCTTTTGAAAGGTTCCTTTCTTCAGACCCCCTCTTTTCCCCAGCAGTTTCCAGCGAAAGACAGCTCTGCTGAAAACCTATCCATCGTTGTTGTTAATCCTTCCCTCCTGCACAACCTCTAACAGCTATGCCAATGTGTGTTTTCCAGCTTGCACAACTATGCTGCCCTCCACGGGATGTTCTACTGCCAAATCCACTACAAGCAGATGGCTGGAGCCAAAAGCAGAAGGGAGAGAGAAAGGCTGGAGCAACAACCAGGGGATGATCAGATGCACCGAGCAGCAACGGTAGGCAGAGGAACACAGCCTCTGGACTGGTATAGCGGAGCTGAAAATAAGACCAAGGCAAGAAAGAAACCCACATCCTTCAATGTGCCATGCAGCTTGCAGCTGGCTGAGCAAAGGCAAGAGCTGAACAGCAGGCCTGTGTTCCTAGGGAACAAGCTCAGAAACTGCTGGCCACCTTCAGAAACAGATGGAAAAGCTGGAAAGGGAACGTATTCCTGGAAAAAGCCTGCGTTGAGCTGGCAAAGCCACCAGGCTGCGGGCAACAGCGTGGACAGGGTGGTTCTCATGGGTCAGGAGAGAAAAACAGCCACAGAGGCAGCCATGAAGGAGGGCAGCTTCCTACCTGGTGTCACCTATCCTGAGAAAAGAGAGCAAGTGTGCTCCTGGCCTAAGCCTAGAGAGCAGAGAGATGGTGAGAAAGCACTGGCACCTGGGGATGGGGATGTAGGCAATGGTAAGCGAGGGGGCCAGGTGTCCCAGCGAGTCACTGCGTTCCAGCAGGGCAAGCTCCAGCTGAAGAGAGGGTCGGCCTCAGCCTCCTCCCCTGTGCTCCTGGAGCCTGCTAAACCTCTGCCTCGTGGTTTGCTTAGTTTCAGCCAGGCTGCAGCTCAGTGCACTAACCCCACCAACTGGATGTTCCCAGGGGACAAAAGGGGCTGCGTTCTGCCCAAAACAGAACTCCCGGTGAAAGGAAATGAAAGAAAAGTGAAAGAAAATGAAGTCTGTGGTTCCTTCTCACCCAGCACACCCAGTGAAGGAGACACGAGGCCTGCAATGACAGATGACAAACCTGAATGGACTGCTGCCATTGCAGGAGATGAGCATAATCTTGGAGAGGGAGTGAACAACCCACAGCCTGCACGTGTGCCAGAAAGTCTTGAAACCCAAAACAGAACGAATATGAAGCAAAAATACAGAGATGAGGGCAATGATCCCCCTGAACTTAAAGCTAAACACCAAACCCCCCACATTCCGGTTGTGCCAGGGACCCCCAGTGCAGCACCCAGCTCCTTAGAGCCAGGAGGGCTGAGCGCATCACCTGAGATAGCTGAGCTGGTGAGTGAGACATCAAAGATAAATGCTGATGAGCTCCCTAGGAAGCAGACAACAGTCATTCTGGAGGAGAACATGCAGCCATCCAGCGTAAGTCATTTGCCTGGGGAAGAGAGCACAGGGGCAGAATTTGAGAGGACAAACAAAACGAACGAAGTAAATCCAACAGGGTTTCTGGAGGAACTCAGTCCTGATCACGCTTCTCAGGAAAACAAACCAGAAAAGAACATAATCTCTACGCTTGGTTTGCCAGAGATGACAGATGACCACCATATGTCCCATCTACAAGAAACAGAACCTCAGGCCACATATGGCCAACTGGTAACTAATCCGCATAGCAGTATTTTGGTGCATGATGTAAAATCACCCAGCAATGATTTTCCAGTATCAGCAGACATGTCTTTGAAAAGGACCGGTGCCACTCGGCCCTCACACGATGAAGTCAACAGCTCCAAATCAAAGGATCCAAGTGAAGATCTTCTTGGAAACATCTTTCCCATTTCTGAGCAACCAATTGAGAAATTAGAGTCTTCCAAATCAACTGTATCCTCAGACAAATATGGAGGCCATCCAGAGGGCAAAGAAAAAATGAAGCTGAAACACTCAGAGGGAAGTGTTGTGGATACATTAAGACCCACTGACAAAGGCAAAGAGGTCAGAAGCAGTCAAGCCAGGACAGAAGTGCTGGGTAAAGGTTTCATGTTTGGGAAAAAACCCTTCACTGCACTTTTTGGTTCTGAAGACAAGGGCAGCACTCACAAGAAGGAAACAACCCAAGGGAAACCCACCAAACACCAGTCAGCCCTTGTCACTTTGTTTGGGCACTCCTCAGAGAAGAAGCAGAGTCAACAAAAAAACCCTGCAGGATCCTCAGAACAAACTAATAATGAAGACAAGCAGGAAAAGCTCCAGGGCCTCCTCAGCTCCTCCAGCCAAGCAAAACAAAAAGCATCCAAGAATGACCAGCCACCACAGGCAGAGAAGACAGTGGTCATCCCTAAAGATATACAGGACAGTGCTGGGGGCTGCTCAGATACCACTGAGGGCAAGGAGACCGATGTCCTGTTGTCAGCTCCTGGTACAAACTTTTCAGGTGATGATAAACATCAGAGAACTGAACTCAATGTCCATGACCAGCCAGCTGTAGGCAGGCCAGTTCAGCAGCCACAGGAAAGATGTTGCCCATCTCTCTTGCCAGCACAGGAAAATCAGAAAGAAGGTGCAATTAGCTTTGAAGGTGGAAGAAACCCTTTCTATCCTCCTCCAGATCTTACGTCTGCAGTTGATTACAGCAAAAAAAATCTCACTGGGAATGGAAATCCACGTGTTGGTCATCCACTGCATCAGAACTTACTGAGTTTGGATGTCCAGAACACAATGATAGAGGATGAGATTTTTTCTTCATCAAGTAATGTAGGGAAGTTACCTAAGGAGGCTGAGCTTCAACTAGACAAGATGGATCTTCTGGAGGACTATAATGTTTTCTTATCTGCAGAAAACAAAAGACAAGATTTTCCCACAACAGTGACCCCATCTTTAGATTTGCAAAATGCACAGACAGGAACTCCACCTTGTTTTGATCCAAATCCCTCCAAGCTGGATCAGGAAATCCTAGCAGAAACAAATGCCCCACTGGTAGCATGGGACACCTCCAGCCTCCTGTTCCTTGCTGGACAGGATGAGATTGTTACTAGAGACCCGGAAGGGAGCCAGAGCTGTGCACCACTGCAGCACTTCGATCCACAGTGCCAGGCACCCAGAGCTGCTGAGGGTGCATTTGGATTGGGTCCTAGGGCTGAAGGCCCAACAAACAAATATCTCCCCATGCAGGAAGGCAGCATTCCTGCATGGTACCTGTTCACCAGCCATGCTTCTCGCTACTCTCATCAGAATCTCTTTGATCCATTGAGTGATGTTTCAGACCAAACTGGCCAGGATGCTCCTGCCAAAATGGAAAGGAGCAGGGAAATCTCAGAAGCTGAAGAAGCTCATGAAAATCTCTCTTCTGCAGACCCAAATGCATTCAGTGATGGCCTTTTAAAACAGGAGTTCTTTATATAGTTGTGGGGGGGCAAAAAAAAGAAGGGCTTAGAAATCTGCCACGCCTCTGGCACTAGGTGAATTCAGTTGTGCATTGGCTGATTTATTAGCAGCTTAAGGAGCTAAATTTAAGATCTCTATCCTGATCGTAGCGTCATAAAGTCTGGCTTCACTGTGAGAAACCTGCAAGGAGAGGGTCATTTCTGCAGTGGGACCAGCACTTCCATCTACTGCAAGGTTTCCTCTGAGGATGATTGCATGGCCGCTGTCTACAGCATGGAGCAATGAGCTCATCAAGATCCTGAAAATCCTGAGAAAAGAAAGCCATTATTGGGAAGGAACTGAATCCTCAGCCACAAGTGCAAAAAGAAAACACAATGGGCAAAGGCAGAGCTGAGGAGGGCAGGGTGGATATTTGGCTCTAAATCAGGTGTTTGCCATAGTAGTACTTCAACATAGATCAGATGTCTAAGCCCTCCTGGAGTTCAAGCAGGGTTAGTAAATACTGCCAGTGTGGCTTGGAGAGGGATTCTGTTCACAATGAACTGCATTCAAAAAGCTTACAGCTCTCAGAATTCCACCGAGTTTATTGATTGATATCCTCTGATTACAATGCAACCTTAGGTATCTATTTCACATAGAGACAACTATATTTAGACGTTTAGAGCCGAAGAGATGCCTTATCTACACTCTTTGATAACAATATCTCACTCCCTTGTGATATTTTCCCTTTTTTAGACTGCAAAATTACTTCACATGGGAGGTTACCATTGTTATCCACATTTTATGATGATAAGTAAAGATAAGCAAAATGACCTTGCCAAGGTCACTCAGTCTGAAGGCAGAGAAGGAGAGGGAACCCAGGTCTCTTGTGGTATTGTGGCATCGCTACCTCTGCCATCTCTATGTGGTTTCATCTCAACCCCCCTACATGCCCTTTACTGCCATAGCGTGAATGCTACAGGAGTTAGCAATTACATTAATGATAAACAAGTTCATCAGAAACCTTAGAAAACCAAAGCAAGAGCATGTAGGCTATGAAAAGATTCATGTACATGGTCTATTGTGGTAACTGGCATGGGTTGATGGCCGGATTAGATGATCTTAGTGGTCTTTCCAACCTTAATGATTCAGTGATTCTATGATTCTGTGTGGTACATCACTTCACTTGTGTTAATCATCTGTCTGTTTAAAAAAACAACAAAAACATTTATGTGTATGTATATATAAATATATATATATATATAAATATATATATATATCTTCCATGACAGCGATGAAATGTACACTGGCTCTGTTGTATCTGTTGGTGGAATAAAATTGCTTAATGACTGCATCTGCTGCAAAGCAGGATGTCATTGGTTATGCAGAGAGACATCAGTATGAGTCCAAGGAAAAGGGAGATGTCCCCGAGAGCTGCATGATTCATTCGATGCTGAAATTGGGATGGGCAGGTGCCTTGGGACAAAGTTTGAGGGAGCTGGGTTTGTTCAGCCTGGAGAAGGATCTGGGAGGCCTAATTGCGACCTTCCAGTACTTAAAAGGAGCTTATACTCAGGAAGGAGACTGACTCTTTCCATGGTCTGATAGTGACAGGACAAGGGAGAATTGTTTTAAACAAAAGAGGGGAGACTTAGATGAGATTTAGGAGGAAATTTTTCACTCAGAGGGCAGCGCTGGCTGCCCAGAGATCTGTGGGTGTCCCATCCATGGAGGTGCCAAGGCCACGTTGGATAGGGCACTGGGCAGCCTGACCTGGTTAGGAATTACCAGCCCATGGCAAGGGGTTGGAAATAGATGATCTTTAAGGTCCATCCCAAACCAAGCCATTCTATGATATGATTCTATGACCCATTCGGCCCCACAACTCCTTGTGAGATGAAGGTGGTCATAAGAACTATCTCTTTCTATGAAAAGTGTCACCTTAGAGTGACAGAGTTTACAAGAGGGCACTGAAGCTTTCCCAGGTCATTAGCAAGGCCTATCTGGTGACATTATGAAGAACAGCCTCAAGAAGTCATGTCTGCGTTAGCATATGAGACAGCAGCCATGTCTGAGCCACTCACAGGGAGATTTTATAGCCGAAATCTGACCTCTTTGCCACAGGGGATGCTGATGGATGAGGAGTGAAAAGGAAGAACACGAGCCACGCACAGCAGGGTAAGCTCAGAGATTTCAGCTGCCCATGCAGGATGGGTTCAAAATGCCTCTGCAATGGAAGATCTCCTTGGCCAAGTCATCCCAGAGCATAGCAGTCACAGGTTTTGGCCACAAGGAACCTCTGGAGCAGCCAAGAGATCTTTGCCAAATTACACACCACATTTCATACTCTGAGGGCAATCCAGGTTTCCAGTTTCCAGGAATAAAGATACAAACCGCTCAGAGAGACTGCCCAGGAAATAGTTGAGACGCGCAGCAGAAATCAGGTCAATCTATCTCCTTTTCAAGTGATATCAGAACCTTGGGCACAGGCAGGCTGCTGTCACCTCCTATCCCCAAATTCTGTGTACTCTGAATGACTGTATAACAAGTCCACTGTTTTTCTTAAAGATACGCTCTCAGCCAGATCTGTTTTCAGATTATCTCCAAAATGCTGTCGTTTAGATTTAGTGTTATGGCTGACCAGGGGTTCTACCTGGGACAAATGAAAAGTGACCGCTTAGGACATAGCTGTCAACATGACAAGCCAACATGATGACCAGCCATATTTCATGGTCCAAAGTAAAAGTACAAAGAAAGCTTTTCTGCTTCTCTTTCCCGGCACCAGGATGGGCTATCTAACCATGAAGCCATAAATGAGAGCAGCAAATTCAGTAAACGGCACAGGGTTTGAGATGGGACGGGGAGATCACTCACCAGTCACCATCACGGGCAAAGCAGACTTTGTGCTGGGAGAATAATATGAATTATTGCCTATTGTAACTAGAGCAGTGTGAATTAAAAGCAAACTAAAATCACTTTCCCCTGTGGTTCTGCTTGCAGAGGGCACCCTGCAGCCCCACCTGCTACCAAAGCCTTGACACATAAACCCAACCCAAATGGCTGGTGACAAAGTGCATGCCAGAGGACTCCGGTATATCATTTTAGTGGGGGAACATGCTGGTTCAAGTGCTCATTTTATCACATCTGATTAGGTGTTTAGTGCTCATACAGTTTAAACATTAATATTGCACTATTTAAGTGATACACTCCACAGTAGCCTGGCCATAGAGGTAGTCACCATGGCCGAGTTCGGGGATTTGATAAGTGCTGTGGGGGAGTTTTGCCTCTATCAGAAACTGCTGGTGCTGTTGCTCTCCCTCCCACTACTTCTTAGTCCTTTCCAAATGGTTGGCCAAGTGTTTATGGTTGTGGACGTGCCTCATTACTGCAACACGGACTGGATCCGTGCTGTCGGTCCCAACCTGACTGAGGAAGAGCAGCTGAACCTCACCCTGCCCCGGGATGCGAATGGGGAGTACGATCAGTGCTCCATGTACTCACCCGTGGACTGGGACCTCGACTCCATCGTGGCATATGGCCTGAATGTCACGGAGAAGTGCCGCAGCGGCTGGGTGTACCCCACAGCACAGCAACCATCCCTGCTCACCGAGGTCTGTATCCCCTTGTGATGCTGTGGGGACATGGGATGATCGGATGGGATGGGATGGGATGGGATAGGAGCATCCTGTGCTGTAGGTTGGTTCAAGGAAAAGCCACAGTGCTCACCGTGCATCTTCTTTTCAGCAGCCAGGTAACTCGCAGTGTACGTTGCATGGAGGGACATTTCAGTCTCCCTGCCACAGTTTTTGCTGTCCTTCTGCCTGATTCTCCTTACATCCCCATCCCCCTGGATGATATTTACCTTCCCAGAGCTTTACTTGTCGTTGAGTTTTCTAGGGCCTCCAGAGACTTCAGGGCTTGGGCAAGATGTCCTATGGGTCATGAAGATGAGCAATGGCTCTGCCTACTGATATCCCCAACTTCTCCCTCTCTGAACCTCTGTTCACTCTTCCTCTTTTCTCTCTTCCTTTTTCCTCACTCCCATCTCCAACACCTTCTTGCGAGTACCTTCCTCCAAGCTCTCTGCTGTTCTCCTGTCTTACTCCCTCCCTCCTGCCCCAGGGAAGCAAGGTGCTGAGACTCCTGTCCCAAGGTCCTGCTTCAAGCATAAAATCCCAGCCAAGAGGTTCCTTTGGGGTTTGTAGGCTGGAGGGAGTGCTTTGGGCATCATTGAGTTCCCAATGGATCTGTCCCATATTCAACCTGTGCAGTTCATGCACACAAAAGAGACTCATACCTTTAGGAGTGGGATCTGCTCCCAGGGGCTACAACGAGAGCCTGGGCACACATTTCCCATGTCTGCCTGGGACCAGAAGCACTGCCCATCCTGAGAAACTTGGATCACTCAAAAGCAAAAGCATCCGTGTTTCTTTCCTCCAGTTTGACCTTGTGTGCGACAGGAAGGACCTGGGTGACATCTCCCAGTCTCTCTCCATGGTGGGGCTTCTCATAGGAGCTATAATCTTTGGACCTCTCAGTGACAGGTGAGGAGGCACAAATACCTGCCTAGAGTTACTTCCTGGCACCCACAAACAGCTTCACTGAGACTTCAGGATGCCCATGCATTCATTAATGAATGATGAATGAAGAAATACCCCCTCCACTGAACTCAGCCCCTTGCCTGAGCAAGAGCATCTCAGTTGTCCACATATATCTGAGAGGTAATGGAAGATACAACCCAATGGAAGTGGGGGGTGGGGGGAGTCATTCAGCAACCATGATTCCAGTCTCAGTTGACGTCTCAGACACGCAGGGATTCCACAGACCTACATTTGGGCACTTTCAGCTGCTAACCAGAGCACATGTGCTTCCTTTTTGTGGCTCTGCTCTGCTTACGGTGACCCTGGCCAAAGGTCTCAGGTCGTGGGAGCCCAGGCCCACGCAGGGATCACGGGAGGAAGAAAGGCACAGTATGTGTACAGACAATTTCAGAGTTGAACCAGCAGTACAGCCTGTTTCAGTTTCAGTCTGATCCTCTTTGCACTCAGCAGAGGTGGTTTGGTGGCCTTCCAAGGGCTTGGTACTTTGGAAGTGACTTTAACCTTTGCTGGCACCACATCTGGTCAGAAGTGGAAAGGCTCCTTTTCCAATCTGCTCCTTCCTGGGTCGAGGAGCTTTTTTCACATGGTTCCCAAATCACTGTGTATCCCTCTGGGCTCTCCCCCAAGCCCATGGGGTCTCTCCAGATACCAATTGTGCCTTCCCTCTTCTTCCACAGGATCGGCCGCCGGCCAGTCTTTCTGATCTCCATTCTCGTCCAGAGTCTGTTCAGTTTGGCAATTGCCTTTTTGCCCAATTTCATTGTATACACGGTCTTCAGATGTATCATGTCAACTGCTGTGTCAGGAATTCTGATTACTACCTTACCCTTAGGTAAGTAGGCTGCCCTTGATGTGAGGCAGATTGATGAGGCCCGTCAAAGATGCAATACAAAAAGGGACATAAATGATAGTCCTGGACATTTTAAAGGCATGTCTCTCAAAGAAAGGCTCTGTGATAGACCTGGTCCTCCTCCCCCAGGAGCATGACCTATATGAGCCATTCTCCAGGACAAGGTCTAAAGAAAGAGGCATGGAATATATGGGGGGATTCATTACAGGAACTGCACTGCCAACCCAGAAGATGCTGTGAGCCCTTGACAGGGATGTGCAGTGTCTTCATCATGTGAGGCCATTTCTAGCATGTCACTGACAATGTCCTGGAGGTCCAGATGCCAGCCTCCAGACTCCTGTAGAGCTCTTCTCTGGGAGAGACACGCTGCTTGAATGAGGAGAAATCATTCACAACGATAACAGTGAATCTTCATTATTCTTTTCAGCTACAGAATGGGTTGGTGTCTCCTATCGAACAACGGCAGTGTTTATAACTCACTGCTTTTTAGCTACTGGACAACTGGTCTTGGCTGGCTTGAGTTATGGTATTCGTAACTGGAGGTTGCTGCAAATAGCAGGGTCTGCTCCTACGTTTGCCCTTTTCTTCTACTTCTGGTAAGTGGCAGGTGGGCAGTGAGTTCCCTGCAAACATAACAGATGCTAGAGGAGCTTCACGCATCATGCCTACTGCTGGTGGCAAGGAGACAGCCTATGAGGAAGCTCAGCAGGTCACAGTGCTGTTTTCTGCTCTCACCTCCTTGGCAGGGTGCTACCAGAGTCAGCTCGCTGGCTGGTGACAAAAGGCAAAATAGAAGAAGCTAAGAAGTACCTTAAGAAGGCAGCATCCATCAACAAACGCACCATTCCTCCAGAACTGCTCAACCAGGTACCAGCAGTGGCATGCCTTGTAGACCCCAGAGACCAGCCTCTGTGCTTGCAGTCCTGGGGCAGCATGATTAAGCCACTAAATAAAGACCTGGGAAGATGCTGGTGTTGCCAATTCAGAAAAGATTTGTAGAAGATTTGGGGGGAGGGGTCATTTGGTAAAGAGCTTTCCATGCGTGCGGGGGACCATTTGATGATGGGTGATGGATAACTCCAGCTTAAGCTGACGCGAGACGAGGTCAGGCAGGAGGGGCATCTTCTGCTGAGGCTCAGCCTGCAGCGTTTCCAGAGTTCACCATGGGAGAAAGAAAGGAGGAACCAAACTCCTCCCCTTACTTTCCTACCACGAGGACTGTTGAGGTTGAGCAGGAGTTCCTTGCTCTGTGGTTTTCCATGCCTAAATATCTGAAGAGGGGGTTACCCACCTTCCCAACCCAAGCACCGTACATCTGCAAAATGTTTGTCCCAAGGAACCCCTCTGATTCCAAACTCTTGCTCAGGACACCCGGTCCCCAGGCACAACAGCCCAGCCCCACTGGGCTGCCATCCTTCCTCCTTCCCAATACAGCTGCGGTCACCTCTGTGTCCTGCTGGGGTTGTCCTTTGTCTTCTGCTGGAAAAAAAGCTAGCTGTGGGTTTCCTTTGTCTGCTCTGACTCTCTGGCTTTCTGATTGTTGAAGCTGAAGTGTGAGGCCCAGACCAAGTCTGGAAGTATTCTGGATCTCCTTCGGAAGAAGCACCTGCTGAAGGTGACTTTAATCATGTCGTGTGCCTGGTAAGTCACCCCCTTTTTCCTTCTTTCATAACTTCCATGGGCAGAGGAGAACGCCTTCAGGGTTATTCACAAGTGTAAATTCACTTCACGATTTTGGGGCTCATGGGATCATAGAATCAGTAAGATAGGAAAGATCATCAAGTCCAACCATCAGTCCATGCCTGTGACCAATTGTGAATCATCATGGAACCTCAGAAGCATTGAGTGGCTTGATTTGGAATAGACTTCAAGGATCATCAGGTTCCAACCACACCGCCACAGGCAGGGTTTCCAGATGCTAGATTAAGTACTAGATCAGATAACCCAGAGTCCCATCACGTCTGTATATTTGCTAACCTTTCTCTGCAGGCTGGACCAGATACACCTTTTCTGGGCATGGCGAGAAGGTGATTATTCTGAATGATGTGGGGGTTGTGGCAAGAGCTGGAGTAATTCCAATTCTGTGGGAATCTCTGGAGTTTGGGGCAGTTTTGGGTCCCTACAGAAATTCTGGTTAGAGCCTGCATATTGCTGAGCACATTGGTGCCCGTGGTGCTTTATTTCATCTAACTGTATCCTACAAAATTGTCACAGGTGTTGACCAGAATTAAAACAGAGATTCCTGGAAATTTAAACAAATAGGTTGCATGCCTTCTAACTAGCCTACGTATCTAATGAAAAATAATCCATGAAAACTCATCTGATTACCTACTCTATTCCATTGAATTTCAGGTTTGTGGATGGTCTAGTCTACTATGGTTTGAGCCTTAATGTGACAAGCTTTGGTCTCGACATCTATCTGACACAACTTGCTTTTGGGGTAGTGGAGTTACCAGCTCGTATTTGCTGCATTTACCTGCTACGGTGGTTTGGGAGGAGAAAAGTCCAAGCTGTTCTCCTGCTGTTGGCTGGCTTGATGTGTCTCATCATTGTTGGCATCCCTGAAGGTGAACAGCCTCTTCCCAACTCAAGGAAGAGCCCCAGCTCTTTTTAATTTCTGTCAGAACCTGCCCCCCCTTATCTGTTTCTAACTAGAGTTTCCCTACACGATGTACCCTTGCCCCTGCTGTTATGCTGGTGACTGCTCTACACCATGTCCCTCAGTGCCACATCTCCACGTTTCTTCAACACCTCCCTGGGCAGCCTGTTCCAATGCATTACCACTCTTTCCAAGAACAAATTTTTCCTAATATCCAACCTGAACCTCCCCTGGTGCAACTTGAGGCCATTCCTGCTTGTTGTATTGCTAGTTACCATATCTATTATATGTGATATTTTCAAATGAGCATTCCCCAGTAACATACAGTGGCTTATTTAGGAAATGTTCAAGGCCTGAGGAGAAATATGAGTTTCCTTTCCTAGTTGTCCAGAGGGTATTTTGCTGAAAAGGATACGCTAGGAGTGGTATCCAATACCTTGGGTGGCAGATCTGCTTGGAAAGTCCATTAGAATCATACAATCATTGAATTGTTTGAGTTTGTGGGACCTTTAAAGGCCATCTAGTCCAACTCCTCTGCAGTGAACAGGGACAACTACTGCTTGACCAGAGCCCCATCCAGCCTGACCTTGAATGTCTCCAAGGACAGGGCATCCACTGCCTCTATGGGCAACCTGGCCAGTGCCTCTCTGCCCTTATTGTAAAAGACTTCTTCCTTATCACCAATCTATATCTCCCCTCTTTATTTTGAAACTATTTCTACATGTCCTATCACAACAGACCCTGCTAAAGAGGGCTGTCTCCAAAAATCCAACTGCAGAGACCCAAGGTCCTGCTTAATCCTTCTCCATGGTGTAACAGCAGCCAACTCTTCTCTTCCCCTCAGACCAGGCTGTGGCAATCACCGTCCTGGCAGTCATCGGCAAGTTTGCTGCATCTGCCTCCTTCTCCACCTCCTATGTCTACTCTGCAGAGCTCTTCCCCACCGTTATCAGGTGAGATTCCCCCATACCTTATGGCTTCCCGTGATGGTGGGAGGACACAGGGATGCACACTCCAACCTGGGTGCTGGTGGTGAAGGGGCAGGATAGAGGCACCACGATATAGCCACCATGGCTGCCCCTTGCGCCTCCTCATGGTGTAGTACTGGTCTTCTGTAGGGCCGAGCCCAGCCTACATTCTTCCACTTTCCCCTTGCTTCCACAGGCAGAGCGGTGTGGGGCTGTGCTCAATGGCAGCGCGGGTGGCAGGGATCGTCGCCCCACTGATCCGCCTCCTGGAGCAGTACCACCGGACCATCCCCATGGCCATCTACGGTGGTGCCACTGTGCTGGGGGGGCTGCTCTGCTTCCTGCTGCCTGAGACCAGTGAAGTTGAACTGCCAGATGACACAGGGACAGATAACCCCCAAAAGAGGTGAGTGCTTGGAGCTCTAGATTGAAAGCAAAAGAAGTCCAAATGTGGAAACCTTAGGACAAGCACTTGGAAGCTAGAATGGTTACAGTATGATTTCTTCCTCTCTCCTTCATGTCTCCAGAAACAAATTGCAGACCCTGTCCAAGACAAACAGTGAAGAGAAAGAAATAAACTCAGAGAACGATGTCTAAAGATGCTCAGAAAGCAAGGGATGAACAGACAAGCAGATACTAGAGGTCAACTCTAACAGAATCTGATCTTAGAGCAGCGAGGCACTGCTGTCTGGAAACTGGTCTTGCAGATGATCAACAAACTCACCACTCACGGTCAGAGGGAGAGGAGATCTGTGTCACTGCGCTTGGAAAAGACGCACGTGGGACTGTTCTTGAGACCCAGCCTGTTGTGCCTGGCTGTGCGAGTCCTCCCTGACGTGTTTCCCAGCCCCTTGCAAACTGGTACCCGTGGAACCATCCCTGTTGTGATTTACAGCAATAAAGAATTGCCAGCGGAGCGGCATCACTGGGCAAGCGAGCGCCGGGCTGTGTCCCTCCTGCACTGAGCGCTGGGGTCGTCAGCCTTGGCGGCGGTCCGAGCCTCCGTGTCTGATCAGGATGTCACCAAAACCCGGTCACACCTATTTAGGTTTTCTTTCTATGTGGTGTTGAATTTGAATTTCTAAAGGAGTAATATAAATTACACTTGGAGTTTGATAAGAGACACTTGTAATGCAATACGTGAAGAATAAATGGTGTTGATTTCTTTGGGTTTTTTTTTCCTACAGTTTCACAGTTGGCCTTTGTAACTGCTGTTGGCTCTGGAGTGTTTTCTACATGGAAATTGTAGGCCTGTAACATAACACACAGATGGAAACGTGTTTGGTTTCCCTCAGCAGGAACAGAGTGTTTAAGCAGAATGAGTGGGTTCAATTAGGACATCTTTTGTTTCTGAGTCTTCTGATGAACAATCTATATTTATATATTTTTCTTGATGAGCAGCTGCGAAACCTTCCTGAGCTGTGCTTGTACACTGTGATTGAATGGCAGGTAAACTGAGTGGACAGGTGGACACTTTACCCCAGCCGTGGTCAGCTGTTAATGGAGACCCTGTCTGGCTGCTGCCAGCTCAACCACAATGTTTAGTGGCATCTGATGTCCCACAAAGGAACCAGAAGGGTGGCTTTATGTCTTACTCTGCATGGTTGCAGTCAGAAATGATCTTTAAGGTCCCTTCCAACCCAAGCCATCCCGTGAGTTCATGCCCTTCCATTAAGCTGCCTCTCCTAGCACAGCACTGGCCTTGTTCCCAGGACCTTGCTGGCCACTGAGGTTTCTAGCATTTTGTTTCTGAAGGATGAGGTGTTCCAAGTCCAGGCCAAGCATGCTTGGAGGCTCACAAGATCTCCCCAAATTGCACATTAATTGACCTGTCTTAGCACACCCTTCAGCCACTCATAGTGTCCCTGGCATTTGTTCATCAGTCCCTTCAGCACCTTCCCACAGTTGGCCCTCCCATCATGGTTTCATAAACTCTTCCACCAAGGCCTTGCATCTGCTGCTCCTACCTGTCCCTACCTCTCCTAGAGCCTTCCCACTCCTCCCACTTGGATATGGGGTCATCCTGTTTCCCTTACTTATCCCTTCAGATCACCTCAGGCACTTTTTACCTTTTGCCCATGACCTCACTATGATATGATGGGAGACCACAGCATTCAATTATATGGATGCAAAAGTGTGTTGCATTTACAGAAGCTATTCTAACTTGAGTTTGCTCTACCAGCTCTATTTGTTACCGTGCAGGATAATGTGTAGACCAACTAGCAATGACATTAAACACAGCAATACCATTGGACAGCCTCCAATTCCTGATGAGCTGCACAAAACACCATCAGTCAAACCGTTCAGGTGCTCTTCAGCCAAAAATGAGACATCCAGTGGTCTTCCAGGTGCAGTTGTCTGGGGAAAAGGAGACAAAATGGATCTGCAGCTAATGAGAAGCACAAATGAGATGGACACAGAAGCACATCAAGTGTGCCTGGACAGCTTTATTTATGAAGTGAACTGAAACAGACCGTCTCAGAGAAGACTTCATAAAAGGTGAAGCCATGATTCACTCCATAACTGTGTGCTTTACTCCAAGCTCTTCTCTCAGCTTTCACTTTCATCCCCTTATTTTCCATAACAGCCCAATGGAGGCAGCCACCAGCCTTTGCAAAGGAAAGAGCGTTCTCAATCAAATGATGGATCACCTCCTTATTCAAGTCCGCTGAACAAGAGCATCTCAGCCACAGCTTATCAAATCCCCTGACCAGCAGTGCTGCACAGAGGTAACACCAGAGCCAGTCCCTCCTGGTGGGACACTGTTGCATGTCACTGATTTCATCTAGAATGTTGTCTTCAGCAAACCACACACCCGTGGGATACTTCATTCCAAGAAAAACAAACATGTAGGTAGGACGAGGAAGAAATAACATCTCATCTGGAAATTTCTCAGCATTACCAGAAACAAATAAGCCTTGCAGCTGTACATGATCAAATCTGCAGCACCACCACTGTCTAACTTTTTGGGCTTCATCACTTAAATATACATGGATATAGCAAGAGGGGAGGGGAGGGAAGGGGTGGGGAGGGGCAATGGGAAGGGGAAAAGGAAGGAGAAGGGGAAGGGATCTGACAGTTTTAAGAGATCAAGTGCCACAATATCTCTCAGTTTCTCAGAACATATAAATTAATATGGTTCCTCTACCACAGCCCAATACAACACATCACTACACTCCTGTTCAAAGCCACCAGCATCAAAGGCATTCTGCTGCCTTATAGACGGCCTTGCTCAATGCCTGCTGTTTCTTCTATCATATCCTCTTTTTTTCCTCAGCTGATTATCACAGATCTTAAAAATGAATAAAACTTAAAGGAACATTTTTAAAAGAGGGTGAGAAAACCATGCTAGACAGTCAAGAGAAATCCCTCTAGCAAGTGTGAGATGGTTTTCAGTGCTGCATCTGCACTGCCTTTCCCCTCACTGAACACAGTACTTCTTTGCTGGTCTATTCAGTGCTCTGGCAGGTGTCTCACTTTACAGTCCCGTGTTCTTGGAGATGGGACAGGAAAGGGATAGGGAAAACATCGCATCTATTCTGGCTTCTGATTTCTTTCTTTTTTCCTTAAACTAAAAACATTTTCTCCAGCAAGAGCACTGTTGAACATGAGACAGTATGCAGTGCCTGACTAGAAGCTATAGAGGGAGATATAAGAAGGCAAAAAAGAGAAAGAATGACAAGAACTGGCAGTCACTGCTTGAGTGGGAGAGGTACTGTCAATGGAGACCCTGCCTGTCCTCAGCAGTGTCACAGCACCAGGTGGCCTTTAAATACAGCTGCTTGTAGGCCCAGCTAGAAGTAAGTCTTCTTTGTGTTCTCATTGACTTGGCCACCATCTTCTACTTTCACATGTCCCTTTTCAGAGCTGCTGCTGGAATTTTCATGGACCTAATGGAACGGAAAAAACTTAACAGCATGGCACAGTATGATTCAACCACAGTCTTCTCCAATCAGGCGTATGACAAGCAGCCTTCAGCAACCTGGCTTCTAATACATCATCCACTCTACAACCACTGGTGGAAGCCCTTCTCCTAAGAAAAGTACTGGGGTGCAATTCCACCCTGCCCAGTGGGGAATGAGGATCTGGGATTAAAGCTAGAGAACAAGGCAACAAGGCATTGGCTTTTCCTTGGGAAGGGCAAGGAGAGCCAAGGGAAGCACCCACCACTCCTGGAGCCCTTCCACTTCATGAACAGGAGTGAAGCAATGACCACTGTGGGCCTGAAATACCCTTTTCGGTTGGGTTATGGGCAGATCACCACCATCATCCTACTCATCCACTGCAGTGGGGAACCCCAATTCCCTGTCTTCCAACCACTGTAAACCCTCAAAGATGCCATTATCCCCTGCCCACACAGTGCCAAAGGGCCATTCTGTGGTCCCACTTTCACCTTCTGACTGAGAAGAGGCAGCAGGAGGGCTGCCAATCACTCACCACTGCTGTGGGCTGGCCTCCCTCTGTGCCATCCGCCAGTTCAACGCCGCGGGTCTCAGGCAGCAGGAAGCAGAGCAGCCCCCCCAGCACAGTGGTACCACCGTAGATGGCCATGGGGATGACTCGGTGGTACTGCTCCAGGAGGAGGATCAGCGGGGCGATGATCCCTGCCACCCGCGCCACCATCGAGCACAGCCCCACACCACTCTGCCTGTGGGAGTGAGGGATGGTGAGAGATACAGGCTGGACTTGGCTCTCTCTGTACACACTCCTGTGCTTTCCTCCTAGGCCATGTCTGCAATGCCTCAATGAGGGGACAGGCCATGGAGATAGCTGTGGCACCTCCTTCCTGCCCCAGCACAGAGACCAACTGTGGCTGTAGGTCCAGCTGGGCTCTTGTTCCACCATCACCACCACCACTACCCATGGCAGAGTGGCACAACTGGTACTCCTGCAACGAGGGCTGGCCCCGCTGGAGGGAAGCCACGAAGCGTGGTGAAACCTCACCTAATGATGGTGGGGAAGAGCTCTGCAGTGTAGACGTACGCAGATGAGAATGAGGCCGAGGCTGTAAATTTGCCAATGGTGGCCAGGACAGTGATCACCACAGGCTGACCTGAGGAGAGAAGGAGGGGAGAAGGAGGGGAGAAGGAGGGGAGAAAGAGGGGAGAAGGAGGGGAGAAGGAGGGGAGAAGGAGGGGAGAAGGAGGGGAGAAGGAGGGGAGAAGGAGGGGAGAAGGAGGGGAGATTGCTACTCTAGGATTGGTGGCTTGCACCCCTCAGGGATGACAACTGGGGACTCATGGTGACAACCATGTTGCCTAAAGGAAGTCATCACCACCGTGTCTGAACATGAACTGTCTGAACAGCTCTAGTCTGGGGGCCACCCTCAGCACCCTGCATCCATCTCACCTCCCCACCAACCTGCACAGAGGACAGCTCTGCCAGTTGAGCCCGCTGGGCTCAGCTCTACTTTCTCCTACCACAGTCAGCAGGCAAAACTTTTCTGATCAGAGTGGGCCTTGGATCCATGACCAAATCCTTTGTAGCCATGGTATCAGGTTCAGCTCAACCCTGACAGATATGTGGAACTGCAGCCAGCCTGGTTGGGACAATGGCACCTGCACTAGAAAGGGAAGGGTAGGGGCTTGGTGGCTTCCTGCATCAGAGTCTATGCTCTTGAGTCAATAAAAGCTTGTTCACCTTCAGGGATGACAGTGAGTACCAGGCACACAAGGCCACTCAGCAGAAGGAAACCACCCTGGGATTTCTTCCTCCCAAACCACTGTAGCATGAAGATACAACCAACACGGCCTGGGATTTCCACTGCTCCAAATGCAAGCTGTGTCAGGTAGATGTCCAGACCAAAATTAGTCACATTCAGACTCAAACCGTAGTATACAAGGCTGTTAACAAACCTGAAAACCGAGCAGAGGAGCACTAAGCATACAGAGCAGCTGTGAGTAAATGCAATATTGATCTCCCCTGACAACATTTTCACCATGCCCTCATTTCCAAGGGACGTGAAACCAGACCAGTACCACAGGACTGCCAAAGCAGGGACTGTTAAATCTTTCACACAAGCTACATTGCATCTTTGATAGCCTAAGACAGAAATAATCATCAATTTCATCCCAAAATCACACAAGGCAAATTTATGAGTAACCCTGAAGGCGTTCTCCTCTTCACATTGAAGTTAGGAAAGAAGGAAAAAGAAGGGTGACTTACCAGGCACATGACATGATTAAAGTCACCTTCAGCAGGTGCTTCTTCCGAAGGAGATCCAGAATACTTCCAGACTTGGTCTGGGCCTCACACTTCAGCTTCAACAATCAGAAAGCCAGAGAGTCAGAGCAGACAAAGGAAACCCACAGCTAGCTCTTTTTCCAGCAGAAGACAAAGGACAACCCCAGCAGGACACAGAGGTGACCGCAGCTGTATTGGGAAGGAGGAAGGATGGCAGCCCAGTGGGGCTGGGCTGTTGTGCCTGGGGACTGGGTGTCCTGAGCAAGAGTTTGGAATCAGAGGGGTTCCTTGGGACAAACATTTTGCAGATGTACGTTGCTTGGGTTGGGAAGGTGGGTAACCCCCTCTTCAGATATTTAGGCATGGAAAACCACAGAGCAAGGAACTCCTGCTCAACCTCAACAGTCCTCGTGGTAGGAAAGTAAGGGGAGGAGTTTGGTTCCTCCTTTCTTTCTCCCATGGTGAACTCTGGAAACGCTGCAGGCTGAGCCTCAGCAGAAGATGCCCCTCCTGCCTGACCTCGTCTCGCGTCAGCTTAAGCTGGAGTTATCCATCACCCATCATCAAATGGTCCCCCGCACGCATGGAAAGCTCTTTACCAAATGACCCCTCCCCCCAAATCTTCTACAAATCTTTTCTGAATTGGCAACACCAGCATCTTCCCAGGTCTTTATTTAGTGGCTTAATCATGCTGCCCCAGGGCTGCAAGCACAGAGGCTGGTCTCTGGGGTCTACAAGGCATGCCACTGCTGGTACCTGGTTGAGCAGTTCTGGAGGAATGGTGCGTTTGTTGATGGATGCTGCCTTCTTAAGGTACTTCTTAGCTTCTTCTATTTTGCCTCTTGTCACCAGCCAGCGAGCTGACTCTGGTAGCACCCTGCCAAGGAGGTGAGAGCAGAAAACAGCACTGTGACCTGCTGAGCTTCCTCATATTCCATGCCTCTGCCACCAGGTCCAGCAACGTGCGTGATTTGTGATGGAGGGGTCTAAACACAGCTTCAGCTCAGGCTTCCCAGCCCTACTTCTAGGCCACTGAGGCTGCAGTTGAGGACCTGAATGAAAGCAGCTGCTGCTCTCAGTGATGCACGTCTCAGAGAGATATGCTGAGCCCTGCAGCATCTGTCATGTTTGCAAGGAGCTCGCTGCCCACCTGCCACTTACCAGATGAAGAGGAAAAGGATAAATATAGGAGCAGATCCTACGATTTGCAGCAACCTCCAGTTGGGAATACCGTAACTCAAGCCAGCCAAAATCATTTGTCCAGCAGCAAAACAGCAGTGAGAAACAAGAACTGCCTGTGGTCGATAGGAGACACCAACCCATTCTGTAGCTGAAAAGAATGAAGATTCAAAGTCATCAACGTGACTGGTTTCCCCTCATCCAAGCAATGTGTTCCCCCTGCAGAAGAGCTCTCCAGGAGCTGAGAATAGACTGGCAGTCAGAGTGCTGACATCAGACATATACAAGTCAGCAGTTTCATGAGATGCATCACCTCCACTTATCCCCATGCTGTCCTGCCAGCCTTGAGGAAGAACAGAAAGGCCAGTCTGGGCTATTGCAAGTGGACATGTTAAAACACGATCCATTCGTTTGGGAGGGAGTTCTTCGAGGTTTTCCAGGATGTCTTTTTGTTTCCTTGCAGACCTTTTCCACTGCATGGTGGGAGACCACATCTATCAGCTCCAGGGAAGGGCATCCTACTCACCTAGGGCCAGTAAGGTCATCATGATCCCTGACACTGAAGCCCCCACGACACATCTGAAGGCCAAGTATACATAGAAATGAGGCACAAGGGCAATTCCTACACCAAACAAGCCCTCGAGGAGGATGGAGATCAAGAGGACTGGCCGACGGCCAAACCTGTGGAGGAAGAAGACGACAGCTGATATCTTCTCCTGGAGAAGGCTCTGGGGAGACCTGAGAGTGGACCTTCAGTATCTAAAAGAGGACTGTAAGAAGAAAGGGGACAGACTCTTTAGCAGGGCGTGCTGTGATAGGATAAGGGGAAATGGTAATAACAAAAGTGTTTTACAACAAGGGTGGGGAAGCACTGGCACAGGTTGCCCAGAGAGGCTGTGGATGCCCCGTCCCTGCAGACATTCAGGGTCAGGCCGGATGGGGCTCTGAGTACCTCTTCTAGTTGTAGGTGTCCCTGTTCGTTGCAGGGGAGTTGGACTAGATGGCTTTTAAAGGTCCCTCCAACTAAGATAATTCTATGAATCCAGAGAGACAGCAGAGGGAAGAGCCCAAAGGGATACCCAGCAATTTGGGAACCATTCACATATGTCCCCTCTCTTGAGGGCAGTGAAGTTCAGTGTTGTCCCAGTTCCCAGAGGAAGCACACATCGCGCCCTTCTTTGCACCATCCTGGTGGCCATGACTTTGCAAGATCTGAGGACTTTGGTCAGGGTCACTACAATTTTGTGACAGCTGGTGACAAAATACACGGGGTATTGTGACCAGCCAGGACTGAAGCATTGTGCTGCCCTACACACTGCTGTTTTGGCATAGAGAGTGGGCATTTGCTTGTGTCTCTTCACCTGTCACTGAGGAGTCCAAAGATCATGGCTCCCAGGAGCATTCCCAGCATATAGACGGACTGTGAGATGTCATTCAGGTTCTTCCTGTCACACACGAGATCAAACTGGAGGAAGGAAACACAGCTGCTTTTGCAACTGGGCAGCACTTCTGGTGCCAGAGGGCACAGACTGGCTGCTCAGGCTCTCGTTGTTGCCACTGTGAGCAGAAATCCCAATCCTAAGGATATGAGTCTCTATTATATCTATCTCACCGCTGCCCAGAGAGCTGCGGGTGCCCCATCCCTGGTGGTGTTCAAGGCCAGGCTGGATGGGACCCTGGGCAGCCTGAGCTGGTGGGGGGGGGGGGGGGGGGGAGGGGGGCAACCAGCACACAGCAGGGTTTGGAAGTGGATGGGCTTTACGGACCCTTCCAATCCAAGCATTCTATAAGCCTATGACCCTGTGATTCTCTTCCAGTGGCCATTAAGATCAAACAACCTCACAAGGATCACAGCCGCTATCCAAGTGATGGAGCCACGGTTCCCCATAAAACGCCTGGTGCAAATGTCAGCCTGGCTGCACCACAGCTGGCTTCACCTTCAACCAACCTACAACACGGGATGCTCCTATCCCATCCCATCCGATCATCCCATGTCCCCACAGCATCACAAGGAGATACAGACCTCGGTGAGCAGGGATGGTTGCTGTGCTGTGGGGTACACCCAGCCGCTGCGGCACTTCTCCGTGGCATTCAGGCCATATGCCACGATGGAGTCGAGGTCCCAGTCCACGGGTGAGTACATGGAGCACTGATCGTACTCCCCATTCGCATCCCGGGGCAGGGTGAGGTTCAGCTGCTCTTCCTCAGTCAGGTTGGGACCGACAGCACGGATCCAGTCTGTGTTGCAGTAATGAGGCACGTCCACAACCATAAAAAGCTGGCAGAACTGGTGGAAGGCCAGGCTGAGGCACGGAAGCAAGGAGAACAGCACCAGCCGTCTCTGGAACGGCCCGAATTCACCAGCTGCTTTCAAACTTTCCCCAATGCCCGACATTGTGAGCTGAGTCTGGAAGAGGACAGTGCTGGGACAGACCTTCCCGAGGATTGGAATTAATGTTTAATCTCAAGATAAACTCTGCAGACGTAGGCAGGCACTACAAATATGTAACGTCTCTTCCAGATAGACTTGACACCCAATGTTTTACCTGTCCTAAGTACACCATGTAATACATTAATCGTCTCTGTGCCACCCACAAACACGCAGTGTCTGTTACCGGGGAAAGCACGGAGAATCCCTGTTTTGGGAGACCTGGATCACATCTCTGCCATGGCCGGGATACGGGGAGTCTTGTCCACATCAATTGTAGCTGTTGCATCTGCTGACATGCTGAGCAGTCCTCATCAGATCCATTCAGGCAAAGTTCAGAGGCTGAAACAGTCCAGCGTCCTGCAGAGCTGACAGAAGTCCAAGGGAGAAAACGGAGCAATGCTAATGGATGGCAGAGCTGAAGATGAGAAAAGTATCTGGCTGGCCGTGCTCCTAGCTGCTGGAGCACCATTTCCTTCTGCAACTTCCTTCCCCGTGCTGCCAAGAGCAAGGCACACGTGGGACTCTGCCTTCTGGGCCGCCCCACAGCTTGGTGTAAGCTGCGTGCAGAGCTATGGGGAAGGCACACTGAAGTGCTGCTTTGGGCAGGTTTGTCAAACCTCAGCTCAAAATGAATTAAAAAGATCACTGCAAAGAATGAAAGCAGCTCTGTTCAGCCTGTCCCCTGAAGCAGGAGCTGCATTTGTCCTCAGGTGAGGCTCTGTGAGAGTCTCCATAGGTGCACAAAAGCACCCAGAAGCCCAACTCGGGATATTCTAACATTTCCTTATATTTATGATGGATAAAATAGCCAGCATGGGAGAGCCTGGGCTGGGCACTGCATTTACAGGAGGCTGGAGGAGTACCAGTACCCTTGCCGCAGAGTAATGCCCAAGGTGGTGCAACGCCACCCAAACCCCTTCCCCAATGACACGTAAACCACACAGCCAACACGTGACAATGGACAATTTGTTCTTTATTGATTAAAAATTAGAGACATGCAGTAAAATACAAAGTCCAAAAAAAGTTGGGGGGTTGGGGGGGGAAGCCTGAATATTTTACATCTTTCATTATAATCTACAATACACCACAATCGTGAAGAGGATCCGTTTTCATTAACAGAGCACTGTCCTTAAAAGTAGGAACTAACTTAAAATTATCACCTGCTTCCAGGTTCGGATCAGAAACTTCCACAAGAAAAAAAACCAACCAAATTCATGACACTGGAAAACAATTATGAACAGCGTTGGCACTTACTGGGACAACATCAGAAAAGACAGTTGTCTATCACTGTAAGAGCCCAAGTGAAAATTCTGGATTGCTACCCAAAACATCTGGAGAACTACAGAGCAAGTGACATCAGTTTCTTCCTTACTTATTTTCTCCAATAAGGAACTAAGGAGCATTGGGTTAGTGTGAGCTCACGCTCTACATCCCGGCTTTGGGAAGGTGGGGAATAATGTAATAAATAGAGGCTGCATTGTTCCATTTGGGCAGTTCAAGTCCTACCTTTCTCAGCACCAGGATGCAAACCAACAAGCAGTCCCCCACAGCACGCAGGCAGAAGGGAAAAACAATGCTGCACCAAGACTGCTTCATCTCCACATCCTACTGGTTTCCAGTACATCCCTATTTCCCATGGGGTGACACGAACAATCAGAATGCCAGCCCTCTCTTCCCAAGCCAGGAAGCTGGGGGAAGCCTTTGGGAGTGCTTCGTGTCAAGTAACACAAAGAAGTGTGAGAGCTGGCAGATGCATGCACATGCAGACTCGGCCAAGCCCAGCCACCACCAGCTCCCCAACATCAGACATCCACTTCCTCAGCTATTGAGAGCCTCTGCTCAGCACCCCAGGGCGCTCTCAACTCTCAAACCCTCCTCTTCCTCCTCTGCATCTCCTTCTCACTCACCAGCAACAGGGCTGCAGACACTTGGCAGCACCTATGGGAACACATCCACTACCCACCTACAGACTAAAAGGGACACGGGCAGTATAAAAAGAACATGCACAACTTAGGAAGCTTCGGCAGCTGCTCATCAAGAAAAATATATAAATATAGATTGTTCATCAGAAGACTCAGAAATAAAAAATGTCCTAATTGAACCCACTCATTCTGCTTAAACACTCTGTTCCTGCATTGTTTGCGGCTGAGGGAAACCAAACACGTTTCCATCTGTGTGTTATGTTACAGGCCTACAATTTCCGTGTAGAAAACACTCCAGAGCCAACAGCAGTTACAAAGGCCAACTGTGAAACTGTAGGAAAAAAAAAAACCAAAGAAATCAACACCATTTATTCTTCACGTATTGCATTACAAGTGTCTCTTATCAAACTCCAAGTGTAATTTATATTACTCCTTTAGAAATTCAAATTCAACACCACATAGAAAGAAAACCTAAATAGGTGTGACCGGGTTTTGGTGACATCCTGATCAGACACGGAGGCTCGGACCGCCGCCAAGGCTGACGACCCCAGCGCTCAGTGCAGGAGGGACACAGCCCGGCGCTCGCTTGCCCAGTGATGCCGCTCCGCTGGCAATTCTTTATTGCTGTAAATCACAACAGGGATGGTTCCACGGGTACCAGTTCGCAAGGGGCTGGGAAACACGTCAGGGAGGACTCGCACAGCCAGGCACAACAGGCTGGGTCTCAAGAACAGTCCCTCGTGCGTCTTTTCCAAGCGCAGTGACACAGATCTCCTCTCCCTCTGACCGTGAGTGGTGAGTTTGTTGATCATCTGCGAGACCAGTTTCCAGACAGCAGTGCCTCGTTGCTCTGCTTTAAGATCAGACTACATCTAAGGATGTAGATCGAAAGACATGTTTTGAGGAAGGACTGCTTAACGTGAATTCGGAGGTTCAGCCCTCATGCCACGCCTGGCACTCATGTGGAGAGAACCCAACTGATAAACAATAAAAAAAAATTAAGGCAGTTTACAAAGGGAAGCTGACTTCTAACACTGTGAAGTCGAGGAACTTCTCAAAAACACAAACACAAGGGAAGAAGGCTCTCCCTCCTGTGGGTTAAGACTTGGCTTGCCTTCTCAGGTGCAAGCATTCAAACCAGCAGTTTAAAAATACAGCTGAAGAGAAGCAGATTTCTCAGCACTCCAGGTGACCCAAACAACATGTACACTGGTGTTTCAGATGGAAGGAGAAGCAGGTAAAGAACAACAACAACAAAAAAAGATCTTTTCGGTATTAAAACTTGTGCAAAAATAGCAAGTGAAAAAAAAAAATGAAACCACGTGTAAGCAAACATTTAGGCGAGATCATCAGAGCAGTGGAACCCCCGCTTCGTACTCAGTAGTATTTTTCTTTAAAGTAAGGCAATAATAATATGAACATGCAGGCAATGACATGTTGGATCTGCATGTTTGAGATGACATACAAAAAGATGAGACTTGTTTACAAAAGGTGTAAACGCCATCGGTAATCTCAGGAAGGTTTGTGATCCTATTGAGGAGAATGTTAAAGCTTCTAGGAAGGGGGCTGTAGTTCAATTCTTTGGCAGTAGTGGTTTGTTGGTTTTTTTTTTTTAGGCTAACAGAAGCATTACGAATATGCACATGTGGGTTCTCTGTTGGGAATCATCTCCTGGGGCCATTGTTTAGCTGATGCTGAGCTGTGCAAATCCTATAAGTTTGCCATCATCGGGAATATCTGAGCCTTCGACACCAGATGCCTGGAACACAAGGAACAGAGATCCAAATAGCAACACACATGCTCTGCCTTATGACTCACACCATGCTTAGTATCACTACGAGGTACAACAGACACAGCTTAGGGAGGCTGCAGTTACAAGACAGTTTTGCATTGCAGCCAGCGTCACCCAAAGTTAAAATCGAGCTTTGCTTTTTTTGGTTTGGGGGCTTCTGGGGGGGGGGGGGGGGGGGGGGGAGGTTTGTTTGGGTTTTTTTTGAGCTAGGAAGAGCTGGGACTGAAGTTCTGCCAGTATCTGCTCTGGCTAGGGCTACATGCACTGAACAGGGAGAAAAAGAACAGCTTATTCACAAAAAGGGTCAAAAGGAACAATTTTACAGCTTCACTGCCAACAAAATGGCTACACCCTTGCTTTATCACTATAGTTATCTATGCATTTCACTATCTCTGTTGTTATCACTCCTCTAGCCTACCTTCTCTGCTTTTGGCTTTTCCCCATCCCCCTCCACTTCTTTCTCTGACACCCTCCTCCTCCAAGGAGTCACTGGCATTTCGTAGCCCACTTACCTGCCCTATTTCTGCCATTTCTGGCCTGTGTAACTTCCAGGCCCAGCAAATACCCTTCTGTAACGTTTTGGTATGCTTACTGGCCAGGGCAAGGGAAGCTCGGTGTTAGCAAATCATGCAACGCAGTTATTTAACCCTGCTCAGAGGACAAGATGGGAGCCTTCATTGCCTACTATTAGACAACCAGTAGGAAGCTTTGGAAAGGAGGATTTAGAGCGCACACATTAGATGCCCACAGTAGACCCCACAGGCATCTATATGCAATGCTTTATCTTTGCAAGTGACAGCTTGTTCAATTAGGGAACAGGAATAAATACCAGTTTGAAAGTGACGGATCTGTTTGCTTGGGGCTCTTCCACAATTTTCTGCAAATTAGCTGCAACTGAAATCACACACACACACAACAAGAAAAATGGGCAAATATTAGGTCAGGCCAGAGAAAAACATCCCAAACTCATCAGGTCTCTTTGTATTACTCAAACTTTGAACAGTTTAAAATGATACAAAAAGCTGAGGCCTCTATGAGACTCAGTTTATTTAAATCTGAAGATTTTTGTTACAGTGCTTCTTTTGAAGATGTATTTTTTTCCCCCTCAAAGTCTAATTAGTAGTAACGAGTTTTCCAAATGTGCCTGAAAATCCATTTACTTTTACACCAGCAGCCTTTCCAGATATTGCAGGAACAGTTCTGCTTTCTGTAGTTGAAACATCCGGGTACTGTTAGCAGTTAAAGTCTCACCTGCTGCATAAAGTGGGCATGTTTATTTAGGAAACTGTTCTTGGAGGTAGTTATTCATATGCACTCGATTATAGCAGCAACACATGCTGTTGCCTTAGCACAACTGCACTGCATGCAATAGTGCTTCATACTTCCTTCCACAGCCTGCCTTAAAACAAAAAAGCCTGGCTGATTCCAGTCCCAGACCTCTCTTTGTGCAGAACCTGTCAGCATTACAGGCTTGTGCAGCAATTTGGCAGTGCCTATGTCAGGTAAGATTGATTTAGTCAATGCATCGATTAACTTTCATTTCACATTACAGGGAACATTTGCTTTGTAATCTTTCCAACTAGATCCTATTCTTGTGAACCAAAGGTTGCCTAAAGATATTTGGGCACAGAACTGCCACTGGAATTAACAGCAGTTTTGTAGTGCCACTGGGGAAGAGAATCAAGGCTATGGAGAACTCCCCTAGCACCCACTCATCAAGTCATTTTAAACATGCAGAAATGACTGAAATGGTTAGAGCAAAAGAAAGAATTGATAATTACCTATTACCAGATCTCTGCCATCAACAAGCCCTGCTGAAATTAGTTCTTGAGACACTCCATCAGCAGTATCTGTTGGGGAGAAACACAAGAACTGGTTACCATACAAAAGAAATTGTCCAGCTGACACAGGTAGCACATGGAAATCTAGAAGCTTGTACAAAAAAAACAAGAAGCTTGTACAAAAAAACAAACAGCAAAAATGTTGTTTACATGAGACAGCGTATGCAAGCTGCTGACTTTCATTTCAAGTTTAATTTTCCTAACGCTGACCAGAAAGGGCTGTTTGTTCTGAGCTGGAAATGTTCTGTTTTCTGAGCTGGAATGACTGCAGTTCCAGGCTTGCTTCTTTTCCTCTACCTTTGTCAGGGCAAATCCTGAGGCTACTCTAAACTTTGCAGAGTCCCTGGCCTTCTCCAAGACCTGAGATGTTCCCTTTTAAGTCAGTAAAGAAATCAGTCCACTCATCCGATTCAGGGCACACCTTAAATACAGCCTACTGAAGAGGTGTCTTTCAATGTGTAGTGAGGCAGCCTAAAGGACCACCTACTGCAAGCCAGACATTTACATAAACAAGTTTTAGGCTTGCACGTCTACTCCACAGTAAAAGGGTGCCGTGTCAGTGCACTGACTTGGTAGGGAGACAGATCTTCCATGTGGATGGGGAAAGCCCAGCAAACTAATATCCGCATTGCTGCGTTCTCAGGTCCATTCTTCTTCTAGCTATTCATTTTCAATATGGGATCAAAAGCCACAGAAGGGAAAGGGGAAAACCAGACACTTCTATATGTCAACCAGCCTACTGCTTACAGCACTGCAATAAGACAGTTCCGAGCTATGCTTCCAGACTCCAAGCTGAAACGCACTGAATGGCTGTAACTCAGTCATATTTGTAACAGCTTTACATGAGAGGCCTTTCAGCTGCAGTGCTCAATTGAGCTAACAGCTCAATCGTAAGTCAAGCCTTGGAATACCTTTGGGAAGGCATGAGAGGCGGACACTCACATGGCATCTCCATACACACAACTGAACAATACTGAATACAAAAGGCCCCTTTAACCAAAGCACCCTCACGCACCACAATGTCACACCAACTCACCTCTCCCTGGCGTAAATTCAAATCGGATATCATTGAGTTCTTTTTTTGAATTCCTGGGGAAAGAAGAAAATGTTACATGGAAGGGAACATTTCACTGCACTAAGCAATGCCCAAAAGAACACTGTGCTACCACTGAAGAATTGGTCTGTGAAGAAAACTGAGTTCATTACACTCTTCCTCCTTGAATGGTAGAAACTGTTCACTTGGCTGTGTGTCTGGAAGCCGAGCTCTCAACACTATTCATGTCAACTTCACAGAGCATGGAGTGGGCTGAAGTTTACAAAATGCGAGTGCCAGTTCTCTGGTACAAGGCCGCACTGTTCCACTGTCAGCTACTCACAGCTATCAGCAGCTTTAACCCTGCAGCACAACGTTCAGAGGAAGCAAGCACTCTCATTCTGTGGATACACCTGCCCAAGAACAACTGTGATACGATGCTCAGAACCACCAACCCAGTGCCTATTTACAACCAACGTGTCCATGGAAGTGAGAGGCAGATTCCTTAAATGAGAAATGTCAACATGCATAATGATGGCAGAGTGCACTTATAACCATTTTTCTGCCTCTTCCAGGCACATGAACCAGAACCCATGTCTCAAATTGGATAAAAGCTTTTCAATTTCAGAACTAGCTGACAGAAGTTGTGTTGGATTACCTGGCTATTGAGGCACATGGCCAAGATCCCCGGATCCCTGATCCTCTTTTGGAGAACCCAGCTTCCTTCCCAGACTATCAGAGTTTAGGGAGATGTATTCAAGTATCAATACCTTCTTCAGCCTAGTTCTTGTCAAACTGGAGAAGCAGATGAGATTAAAACTGCTTTTCTTAGTCCCAGTTTCAGGAGGTGAACAGAATCCAAGCTGACAAACAATACGTGGCCGTGGCTTTTCAAATAGAAGGGCACACGACAAGATGCACTACAGAGTTCTTCCAGTGTCCCTCTCTACAAAGGCTCACTTTGACATAACAGATCAGTTATGTGTCCTTACCTTAACCTTAGTACAAGGCTGATGGGGACTTTCGTATCTTCCTGTACCGGAGCTGCAGCGGGGGCAGGTGGGGCCTGCAATAGGATTATGTTATTTTAAAAGAGGCTAATGCTTCCTTTCTGTAGCATTAAAACTAGAGACAACCTCAATCAACTCTAAACAAAAATAAATATTTAACTCATGATTGGAGTCCTGACAGTACAACGAAAATCGAGACAGAATGAAATGGGAAAGCTCCGTGCTTCAATAGTAAATCGGGATGCTCTCTGCAATTGTCTCTGGAAGAGGAAATACTACACAACTTTATGAAACGCCAAATTAGCAGGAAACTTCAGAATAGATACTAAATGTAAGGAGAGTGCTTGGTTTGCCTCAAAAAATTACGGTTTTCAGGCATTCTTCCTCATCATGAAGTGCCTGCCAATCATCAGGCACTTCAAGACCTCCTGTGTTTTAATCTCTGCCCCAAACATCTGATTTACAAATGTGATACAACTGTGAGGAGCACAGAGGAAAAAAAAAATTAATTGGTAGATTAGCATATACTCCCAATTACTTTTTAGTGAAACTGGGGACTTTAGCTACCTATTTTCGCTTCTAAATTAGTTCTGAGTAATTACTGGTACCTGCAGTCAAAGCATTTTACAGCGCTCAGCAGCAGATTTCCAGCAGGAAAGATCCATCTTTATAGCACTTGTGATGCTTCCAGTAAAGGACTAATTATTAATCAAACTCCGCCAAAAAAACCACCAAAAACAGCAACCAAAAAACCCACTCTAACTGAAAAAAGTCCATTACTCTTTCTCTGTACAAATTATCTGTGCTGCACGTGCTGAGCCAGGGATTTTAAATCTGCAGTAACAAGACATACAGTGTCTAGCTGATCTTTTAAGCCTAGAAATCTTGACCGTGTTTCTTCGTTTCATCCAGATCATTGTTTTTTTTTCCATGAGAGAAAATGATCATCCTTTGTTTCAGAATCATTTTCTACTCCATCTGTTGGTGCTCTTCTGCCACCAGCGCAGCTCACAGCTACTAACCACAGCCTGGCATCTGCTGAAGCTGTAAGCTTTACCATTGAAAACAAGCAGAAGATTACAGAAAGCACTGAGGTCTGCAAAAAGGGAGTGAACAAGCTACAAGAACCAAAGGAAAGTTATAAGGAAGAACACCATAACACACAGAGGTATGAAGTTCAACTTAGGACAAGCTACCAATAAATAAGCTATTGGGGCATAGTGGCAGGGAACAGAATACTCCACTAGTGCAAATCAAAACACTTTGAGGCCAACATGGCAACACCAATTTACTGAACTGATGAGTCCTGGCCTTCACCGTTGCTGGTGTTTCAACTGCTGCATAGAATTCAGGGATTAAATAATGGCCTCTTTTTTTTCCCCCCCCCCAAGAGATGTGAAAGTTTGATTTAAGCGCTAAAGCTACTTATAACATAGCCAAGAATGTGACAGATCTCATCTCCACTGTTTTTGTTTAATGACTGATGCACTATCTTTAATGGTTTTGTAAACAGGAACATGAGCTGACTGCAGTGAAGCGGTGTACGTATCTTTTCACTTTCTCTAAAACAAAAATAATGAAATGTTTCTAGGAAGGAGAAAGTCCAAGTTATTTTTCTGACCAACACTGCCAAGTTTCTTCCCTCTGCGTCTGCCAGTGGGTGATGCTACCTTGGGCCCATCCAACAGACACAGCTTCTGCCCATCAACAAAAAATGAACATTAGTGTCTTTTACAAAGAGGTGCCATCACTCAGGAGTTTGGCACACTCTGCAGTGCTTCGCCACAAGAAACGTTCCAAGTATCTCCGTAATTATTTGGTTTGGCCTTTTTTCTCTTTTTAACACAAGTTAGAGCTCCTTCCCTATTTTGGCATGTCTGCCTATATGAACTAAAACCTACAATTTGCAGTGATGTAGTTAGAAATTAAACATGGGCTTGTAAAGCTTTTAAATTCCCTGTTCTCCCCTCTCAGCTTGAAATGGATGTGTTTGAAAATACCACAAGATTTAGAGCTCCCCAAAGATAATTTCTCTGCTATTTTTGACTACTACAAGGACAGTTACAACCTAAGCCCCCTGTCTCTCCTTTGATGCCTGGAGAACCCACATGTTCTGGTTTCTTCCTCTCGTTTTTCTCTCCACTCTTACCCCACAGACTTCAATGATGCTGGGGCAAACACAATCAGAACCTGTTTGTGGTGCACCTTAAAAACTTGTCCTCAAACACCAGGAACAAGCAACTGCCACTGAAACTACTCTCCCTTCCTACCTTTAACCTTACCTTAAAGCAAACACTGCACTCCCTTAACGGCATAAAAACATAAATCACTGCTCACCCACAGTGAAAGTTTCACCAGAAGAAGAACTAAAAACTGCTGAGCTCACATTGGCTGTCTTCCTTTTACAAGCTACCAGGCCAGCTGTCACTTCTATGTAAACAGCAACACTCATGCAACTCCAGACAAGCAACTTTCAAGGCCTTCTTTCATTTCATCATGAGAGAGCGGGGCTGGTCTCTTCTCACTGGTGACAGGACGAGGGGAAATAGCCTCAAATTGCACCAAGGTAGGTTTAGGTTGGACATTAGGAAACACTTCTTTACAGAAAGGGTGGTTAAACACTGGAATAGGCTCCCCACGGAGGTGGTTGAGTCACCGTCCCTGGATGTATTTAAGATGTGCTCGGAGATATGATTTAGCAGAGGGTTGTTAAGAGTTAGGGCATTATGGTTAGGCTGCGGTTGGACTTGATGATCTTTGAGGTCCCTTCCAACCTGAGTGATTCTACGATCATGTCTCAAACACAATGGTGAAGTGCAAAGCTGAAAGGCAGTACAAAAGGTTTTTGACCTTACCTGAGCTGCTGCTGGGGCTGCTGCTGGGGCTGCCGGAGGAGCCTGACTAGGTGGAGGTACAGCAGCCTGAGGTTGTGCAGGTGCTGGTCCTGCAGCCTGAGGTAGTTGAGTAGGTGCCTGTGCTGGAGCACTGAGTGAGGGAGCTGGAGGCTCAGCCGATGGGAACAGCTGCAGGAAAAAAGGTGTCTGAATGAGAAGAACTCAAGAGTTCAGACTTGAGCATTGCTGCTAGTAAGACTAGATGCATGCAAAACATATCCAAGCTTGAATGAAGGAAAAGGTGCTGGACAGGATGCTCGCTCAAAATTGGATGCCTACTTATATTTCCAAGTAGCCACAGTCAGAATACAGCAACTCTGCTTGTTGTAAAGCACTTTAGCATCCATCAATAATTTATCTGTTTGTAGAACAAATGTCAGAGTCAGAGCACTAACTGCCTTTCTACATAGCACCAGTTCTTCAAAGCATATAAAACAAACTCTTCAGGACTGCACTTACAGATAGTCCCTTATCAAGAAAACCTATACACAATTTAACTGTGGAGATAGAGAGGAAAGCTAAAGAAGTTTAACCTTTTTGTTGTTCCTAACTCCAGTTATTTGAAACACAGTAATTGGTTTTGACGTGATGGCCAAAGAACTGTAAACTTGATGGCACTTCTCCAACTCACTCCACTCAATTGTAGGAAACGTAACTCACCTTGGATGCTTAAAGCCTGGGAATCAGATCTTCAAACCACAATATATATTAAGGGATGTATCACAATGGAGAAATTCATCCCAAATGGATTATGGTTTCATTTTTGATTTCGGAGTTAGCTTGAAATGATACTGCAGTCTTTCTTAAGACCTCCTTTCACAATCAATTGTTGGAAACAGATGAAAGTAGAACCGGGCAGTCTAATGCAAGACTAACTCCTAGGGCAAAATCTTTTCACACAGGTAGGGAAAGGAAGGACACAGCGCATGCTCTAGGAAATAAGTGGTCTCTATCACTGAAAGATAAGATATACTAATATTCCTAATGTAAGAAGCACAAGATACAGCTGAATGCAGATGACAAATTACAATTAAGTTTTGTTTGCAATCAAATACTGCTCGAGATTTATTTCACAGTTTTGAGCAGAGGTTCCTACTCAGTGTATTTGTAACAGAAATAATAAGAAGTTACTGTATTTGGGAAGACGTTTAATACTTACCTCTGAATTCTGTACGGGTTCTTTCACTCTGGGAGACTGAAAAAACAACAAGAAAAGGTTGTCATTGCCTTGATGGAAATTAAACTTATCAACTCGAAGGACTTGTCAGAGTTGTACTGAATATATAAAACTGCTGTTTTTTTTTCCAATTACATATAAATATTAAGATGTATAATGAAATGAAAGCCACAATTTGGTGGCCATCTAATCATATTATAGAACCCAGAAGCTCACAGTCATGTCTCAGCAGCTGTAGTTGGCATACAGCGATACACAAATCATAAGCTGCTCTAACTGTTAGCCAATAACAAGATAAAGCATTCTTGAAGAGCACTCAAGATTAGCTTGAACTGCTTGTGCAAGATCCATTCTAAGCTACCCAAATCTTGCAGAAAAAGATAAGCAAAAGATCTGCTTTATAAAATTCCATTAGGAAACACATCCTTTGCTGATATTTAGAGAACTCGTTTGCTAGCTAACTTGCTTAAACCGTACTAAATCTTGAGGGAAAAAAACAACAGCTTTATATATGCTGCGTTATAGAGAAATCTCCTTCCTGTTTCTCCTTGGACTCTGCATCATGCTAGGCTCTCCCTGAGAGAGAGCAGGAAACTGACAGCTATGCACAAGTTCAGCAGTGGAACAAAGATCAGAGTAATGGAAAGGAAAGTGCAGTCAAAACAATTTGGTCAATCTTTGCTTATCAGTAAACAAAGACAACAAGCATCAATTATTTCACATGGACAGAAAGGAATTGCCAAGAACTCCTGAAAAGCTCTGCAATTAAGATAGCCTGCATTTTTGGCTTCTAACAGGTCCAATTACTGTAAAGAGATAAGATAGGTCCACGCTGGGATTAACAAAATGAACGTTCTACACCTAGTGCCTAAAAGACAGCCTGATATCAGGACAGTATGAGTTTGACAGAACAAAAGTCATCATGCCATTAAAGTAGGGGCAATTTATGCAATGACCAAGGCCAATGACTTAACCAGTACAGGTCAGGACAATTTGTAATGTATGGCCCAGAGGCATCTCACTAGAGAAAAAGAAAAGGTCTTATTCGGAGAATAGCGATTTGCAAAAAGCCATCTGGACAGAAGGAGAAGGAACAGCCCCTTCACAGTGACTAATTGCAGACAGCGTCAGGAAAAAGAAGTCACGCAGCTGGAAAGGTAAATGCTGAAACCCAACCTGGAAGGGTAAAGGCTGAAATCCATCTTGATGTGTTAAGCCTTCACTTGACAGTGACCAGGCAAAGATGAAAATTATGGCATCGCTCCCAGAGGTAAATAGCAATGCTCCACATCTGCAGGCCACAGTTTTAGTGCTGTTCTCTCAGGCAGAAAGTTCGTATCCAAGAGCACCCGGGCGCCTCAAGGAATAACTCAAACAGAGCTTGTCTAAAAGATCAGTGTGTCAGACACTGTACAGACAAGCATGGGACACAGGCCCTGCCCTGCAGCTAACCAGCCCAGATAAAGGGCAAGCAGAGGTAAACTAAGGAAAAAAAAATGAACAGGCAGAATGGAAATAAGAGAAACAGTGAAATACTTTTATACAAATAGGTACAAATAGGATGATTGGGGGGGGACACGCTTAAATTTACACGCACACAGGCAGAAAACTTTTTTACTATCAGTATTTGTCTGCTTTCAGGTACAGCCTCAGCAACACGTTTGTAAAACACACTTTACGTACAGAAAAAACAAGGTGGATTTAATAAAGTGGAAACTGACAGCAAATGCAAACTATTTATGTAAAGCTTTTATAGAGGATAGTCGTAAAGTACTTCAGCAAATAAAGTCAGTCGATAAGCCATCCTTTAAGCCTGACGGCAGTAAAATTCAGGTGCAGTAGGAATAAATAAAGGCTACAGTCTAAACTCCACGCTATTCACCACTTCAGTAAAAGTGCAAAGGGATTGCAGGCAGGTGGAATTCATGTGGTGTTTGACATATGGTCAAAACACAGGGTTAACACCAGTCCTCATAACACCGCTGTATTTGTAACACGCGTTTGCCATTTTAGATCCAAGTTTTAAAAGGGGATCAAGTGCAAGAGGTGCATGGGTGCTCCTGCTCTTTTCCCTTTGGGCTGCACAGAGCAAAGACACCCAGGGCCCAAAAGTGAAGGCCAAGAACGTCCCAAATTAAAGAGACGAGAAAAGAAAGCAGTACAAGAAAATATGCCAAAGCTCCAAGAAAATCAATCAAACAAAAAAGTAATCTGAAAAGGAGCTTGTAAACATGTGTTTTTCTGAATAAAAGGAATCAAACAACTAAGTACTGTTCAAACATAGTAAGTGCTATTAGTTGATAGGATTCTGAGCTTAGAGACAAGATAGAGTAGGTTCTAATTAACCTCCGAAATAGAGTTAGGGTCTTTTACAGTATTCCATCCTACAGATTGATCGTATTTTAGTCTATAAGAGAGATTTAGAGGACTTAAGCTTATAAAGAATTTCAGTAATACCCACCACACACCAAGAGATCCTCCTTAACTGCACAAAGGAGTGGACACAGCGAGCTCTTAAAAGTCACAGATCCGTCGCCACAAATTATTACATGGAATTGCTACACTAACGGCTATCTGAAAAATGTATGATTTCAAAAGATGCTAAAGGAACAAAACATGGCTTTAAATATCGTATTTCTACATAGCTCACACCAGCAGATGGATGACAAAAGTAGAAGTTTTTAAGGAATAAATGTTTCAAACCCAATGCTTTTTTTTCTGTATTGAAGATCTTCCTCTAGATACCCTTTCCTATCTCAAGAACTCAATACCAGAGCAATTAAAATGCACTTCAAGCTGCCCACCTCACTGAGAAGGAAACAGCATAACGCAAGAAAGCCGCTCCAGTGAGAGTTCCGCACTGCTGGCTAGAGGAAGGAAGACTATGCATTTCTCGTTTGCATTCCTAGGGGATAGGCTGCATGTGTTGTGAGGAGAGGTGTGCATTTGGGGGGGGGGGGGGGGGGGATTTTCAAGTGCTGGCCCAACTCCCTCCTTGCAACTTGAGGGATGCAATAGGATTTTCTACTAGGGACTATTAGATCTCAGTGTAACTGAGAGTAAAGAACTAGATTCTGTTTCAGATATCGGCCGTAAGAACAGGCCACACTGATTCCAGCTCCATCTCGCAGATTGCAGTAGGACAAAGCCTCTCCTGAGACTTCCAGAAGAAAGCACCTCAAACAGCCTTAAAAACAAAGAATATCCAAGCTCAAGTGAATTAGCATGCCACGCTGGGAGCATGCTGTCTGAACTCCTGCTCTCAATTATGCTCAACATCCCTGAATTAGACCAGCTGTGCCCCAGGATGACTACAGAAAAGAAATCAGTAAGAACTTCAACCTTCGGTCTGCTTTCTCTGGTTTGGCTGCAAACTTGAGGGGATGGATAACAATAATTAACTGTGTGTCATACCCAGGGATATTTACACATACCGCAGTTAGAAAACAGAAAGCTTTTGGGAGTCTGAGGACTCACCCTGAGCTGTGAAATCGCTGCTCTGCCTTCCTCGCTTTCTTCATCTAGTTCATCATCACTCCATTCCCAGCCGCCATCCTCAGTCTTATGCAGACGCCCGCTGGATCCTGGGACTCTCCTCACCTGTTCAGCACAAGGACAGAGAAGCGACAGGTCAAGGAGATTGCTTTTCGAGTTGTTTTGTTTTAAAAGGAGAAATGCATCTTCAGTCAGTGCATTCAAACACTTAATAAAACATCGAGCTATATCGTGCTACAATAACGCTCATTAAAATAACTAGGGCAACCCAGAAGCTCTGCAGTACCTTTTTGGATCTTTCAGTAATTGTTGGTGCTCTCTGTAACATCTTCTCTTGTAAGAACTCTTTATTCTGCAAAAGAAATAAAGGAGAATAACTGAACATTTACATTGCTGGAAATACCCTTGGATTCCTTCAGGGCTTCTGATAACTAAACTGTTTAAAATACTTTCTAATAAAATAGTTTGTTATACGCTTCACCCTCTTTCCCTCTCAAAGAGAGATTAAGGACAATTTTACCGCTGTCTTCCTTTGTACTACAGTATACGATGTTTTATCCTAAATACCTTCTAAATCAGTAATTGCACTTTCCTTACGCAGACATTAAGAAACTGACAACAGAGGAACTGAACAAAATTCTGTCCGATTTACTGGAGAACACAACTGTACTCACTACATAGCAGCATCCGATATCTTGCTGAGGCATTTTACGTCCTCTTTGCAGATACTACAGCACCTGGATCTGGCCACTTTGCTGTTTCTTACCCCTGCATTTATGCCTGTCATACCAAAAGCACGTCTCAGAAATCAGAGAGGCCAGGACATAGGACCCAGGTATTGGTGAAGCAGCAGTTTGAGTCGCTGGAAAAGTGTGCAACACGTGATGTGCAGAGAAGAAGCAAAGGCAGAAATCACAGCAGGTCAAATACTGGGAAACTGCTGTAATGATCTACAGCATTGCGTTCCTTAAGACATACACTGCCACGTGCTGATACGTGGCTTTCAGAATTATCAAAACATACATTATATAAACTATCTTTGCCTTTGGTTCAGTGTAAGCATGTAGAAGTTGGGCTTTCTCATCCTCAAGTTACGGCTGTCAGTTTGGCACAGGCCAATGGCTGAAGGCAATTTAACACCGAACACTAGCTGGCATGCATTATTCCCTCTGGGTTTAAGTATTGCCTCATTTACAATCATGTTAATTTTCTATCACTACATATGCTAATACATTACTCTGTAGCAGTTTAATGGAAGCATGAAAGCAATTTTTTACACAATGAAGTACAACATGAACTAAAACTGGCATCAGCCAAGCACAGAAAGGTCAGCAATGTGTAAACCATCTCCCTGTCGCTTTGGACACCAAGCGTGCCCTCAGTAAACAAGATGCAAACAACTCAGTTGCCTAAAATCCCACTCTGATAACAAAAAAAACTTGATGTGGCTACTCTACATGTCTTAATCTGGGAGATGAGACCTACTGTCATTAATTGCTGACACCCCAATGCTCTATCAGGTACCAATGGACACATGCTCACATAGCTTGCTTCATGGTTACAAATGGGAATTTCCTGTTATTTTATATCATGAGATTTTCACTTTCTATCTCTATAGCATGAGGCAACCTTCCACACAGTGGGGGCCTTATTCACTGTTTTGCATACATACTTACGCAGACAGCTTACAGAGTTTACTAAAATATAAATATAAGCTCCATTTACTGCCAGACACCTTTATGGCTGGACACGCAGCCAGAATGGCACCATTACAAGGGAAGGAAAAATCCTCAAACTCACTGGAAGACATTTAAACACTGAAGAATTCCTAAATAATTTATCCTAACAGTGACAAACACAGAAGAGAGATTTCATTATGTCTGTTCACAATGACCCGTTCAACTCATTCAGCTATTCTGGCCCTCAGTGGAACAGCTCGCATTCATGTCAATAAAGCTCTCGCCATCCTTCTGACCAGTCCTCTCTACAGCCTCTGCATAGATCAGCTTCAGAAGCGTTTCCTTACCTTTGCTTTCGTGAAAAATTTGTGTCTTAAAAGTTCTGCTGCTGTAGGCCTGTCAATAAAAACAGAAGAAACACTATAAACGTCCTGTTTCAACTTAAGTCTTACACGTTGCTGCACCTCATAAGGGCATCACCTCCTAGGAGTCAGTCAGTGTAATCAAACATTCTTTTAAGTGTCAGTATATTCCGAGCAAAGCCTACTGTGAGCTCACTCAGCAGAAAGCCCTGTTCCCATTCTTACAGCCTAGCTGACAGAATCACAGAAGCAATTTGCTGAGAACTGAGACAAAGGAGCATCACCTACTAAAGGAGTGCAGTACCTACCATATGCAAGTGACAGACTTATTCCACAGATGCTTCATTATATATGCGTGTTAATTATCTCTTCCCCTTTAAGTTATGCTTTAGGACAAACACTGAAAAGTAAAAGACAGCCATCCCCCTTGGTCAGTTTGGTTTCCCAAAAACTTAGACCTCCATGAGAAAACAGCAGCTCACAACACTTACCCTACTGCAAACTGCCTACATCGTGTGGTTCTTGACTTAAAAAGGGCATTCACTTCAGACTATGCCAGAGAAGTCACTCAGCTTTTAGCAGGGGAGCCCTCGTTACAAGCGAGCAAAAATAACGTCAAAGCAATTCACCAACTTCTCCTTAACAGCCTGTATGCTTGCATAAACATATCTGATTTTGCAGGTTGCTTTTCACAGGCAGACCTCCTGCTCCCAAAGTAAAGATGATTACAGCGGTTGTTAGTGGTGCTTGAGAAGAGAGATGGGGGATGCCATGATTGAAAGTAATTACGTTTAATTCTAATCACACGTTCTAACCTGCAGGGGTAGGACATGCTTGAAAAATGAAAAAGAATAATATCAAGCTGGGGGGAAAAAATGTGTTCTGTGCATTTATCAAACGCTCTACTGGACTCCTTCAGCATTTCAAATGTAAAGATTGTTAGAAGAGAGGAACTCCCCCCATCTCATGATGTGTGAGAAGCCTTTGTTCCAGGATCCGACATAGGAAGGAACTGGAAAATGATCTCCATGATTTGTGTTTTATGAAGGGACATTTCCCTTTCCAGAGTTAGCTTGCTTAGGGAGAAAAAAAGAAAATTAAGAAGTATAAATATTACAAAAATGACCCGTGGAAATATTTTATTGCAGGTCCAACACTCCTTTCACCATCTTCTGAGCCGTCCCATGCGACGGCCTGTGGGTTTTAAACAGCGCCAGACAGGCAGACCTCCGTGTGGCTACAGACAGTGCCATCACACAGCGACACAGTGCTGTCCTGGGAACCGACCACAACATATGCACCACATCCTGCTTGATATTTCTACCACCACTGAGCAGTCGGGCTGCAGTTGCAAAGAAGACTGAAAGTGCCGTCAGCTGACTTAAGCAATGTGTATTGATGAAAATATGTTAGGTAAAATTTGCCACTGTTTTTCCTGATGTTCTCCCCCCAAAATAAACATGACTTATAATTAATCAAGTCAAAACTACACTGAGAGCCTTCTTTGCGCTGGCAAAGTTTTAAGAAGTTTATTTGCAAAGCTTCACAAATAAGCACACATTGCCCAACACGTAATTTCTGGTTTATAAACACAGAGCAGTTCTGAAGAGAAACAAAACATGAACTGCAGTCACCTGTTGGAGGTGGCAAGGGGGAGAAGGGCCCTGGGCTAGCAGGGACCGGGATGCACTCATTAACCCAAATGAAAGACGTGTGCCCTGGCCAGGCACAATGCCAGACATTTCTCCTTATTTTTAAGGACAGCCAAAAGAATTTGCTACCATACATTGATGCATTCACAAGGCCAGAGAAGCAGAGTGGTACCGCTCTAAAATATGAAATAGAACGAATCTTGAGGGTTGCTTTTTCTTAAGTTTACTTTGTTGTTGTCAGTTCTCACCTTTTTTCGGGGTCTTTTTGTAGGCATGATGAAATCATCTTCCTAAAAGATTTCCCATACTTCTTCAGCATCTCTTTATCTTGCACACCGGTTTCCAAAGACGGGGGATCATTTTGTAGTGTCAGCATTAAAACCTGGAAGAATTATGTCTATTGGCAATGAGATTTTTCTTGGCCTCTATATAAAGGACACAGCTTTGCATCACAGCATTTTAAACAAACGTTTTTATCAAGTATCTGAGTTAACAAGGACTGATCCTTACAGCAGCTCTCAGGAGGGAAGACTGAACTCAGACCAATTCTTTTCTTCTTAACAGTTTCAGCAGCGTCCTCCTATTCACCTGACAACGAGAACTCGCCTCACTACCTTTTCCTCAAGGCAACTACAGGGTTTCTCCTCTTCTCTCTGCTTCCTACAGTCATTGAGATAACAGTTCACTTCCAAAGCTTTAAACCTCTGCAAATTGTGACTGTCAGCTGAGAGTTCCACAAGTCATCCTTCAGTACCTAGGGAGGGTTACCATCTCTTCAGTTCTCAGGAAGCTAGCCTGATTTATAACTAACAGCCCATGCTACTGTCTTCTACTGCATCTTCTGGTCCACGGTGGGGTCCACGGGTCAAGCATCCGGGTGAATTTGGTGTGATGAAAGGCATAAGCACAGCAGAACTTAAAATCATTGATGGCCGGGGTTGGAAAGGACCTCTAAGATCATCTAGTTGCAATGTCCCTCCTCTTAACAGCCCTCCTCATTTCAGATGAGTAGTTACACAAGACATTGGATTCACAGAATCACTGTAGTCAGAAAAGACCTCTAAGATCATCCAGTTCAACTGTCAACTCATCACCACCACGTCCCGAAGTGCCACATCTACGTGTTTCACGAAAACCTCATCTAAAGACTGTTTAGATTCCCCTGCAGGCATCTTGTATTCAGAAATGAGATTTGTGTAAAAATCCTGTAACGTTTTTATAAAAGCAGTAGGGCAATATAAAACACCAGGAGTGCTCCCTTCCATGTACCACCGCAACGACAGGTGAAGACGTTTCTCACACACGCACCCATCAGGCCAAACTGATCGCTTCCTTCGCATCACTCAGATATTCACAAGGAAAGGAAGAAAATGACTGATTTCCATTTCCACTTGTCACCTACATCCAGATGAATTTCTATTTTTAGAAAAGGAAGCAGCAAACAGCAGGCTTAAAAAGCTTTCAGCAGCTACATGGCTTAGGGCAGAGAACGCCTACACGTCTACAAAGAACTCCCTGCTTTTTCCCCTTTCCTTGGAGAGTCGCTTAATGCAGGGGTCATTTTGCTGTGCAAGAAAAATTAATCTGCAGTGAAATACAACCACATTCCATATATGAAACAGAAATCCACTTGCAGGCGGCATGACTGGAACTCGTACCCAATATCACTGCAGATTAACAACTACCTACTATATGACAACGCGATATTAAATAGGTGATCTTCGTATTCAGAGCTGCAACCCATGCACTGAAAACAATAAAGAGAAGTTTTGCAGAAGCTACTGCAAAACGCTACTAAATATCAGAGCACAAAAAGTATCAATGAAAACGGATACAGCTAAATCAGCCTAATGTTTCCCTCAACTCCTCGCTGCACTGCAGCAATCACTGATACGGTATGGACTTGAATGGTATTTCTAAACCACTCAGCCATTCTCACAGCCTCTGCACAGAACTGATGCAGATCTTGAAATTAATACTGTTCAACGAGAATTAAACACCAGTGTCAAGTCCTGCCTGGCATTTAAAGCAGCACACGTTTGACCGTGCCCTAATGAATCAGGAGCTACTGGACTCCAAAAATGCTGTCAAAATTTAGAGGTGCAAAGGTACGCATTAAGTTCTAAAGAGGTGATGCTCACCTTTGCATAGCACTCCACTGACTCAAGGACTAAAAAGAAGAAAACTTAGCATACGATAGGCCTAAAATTGAGAGACTTAGCACCCACAGACCTCCCATCCCTGGTAACCAGACCAACCATAAACTACCCAGCTACTTAAAAGGGCTCTCCAACCCCTCCTGTTCGATTTGAGCAAGTATGCATACCAAGGGCAGAAACAAAGTGGCCTTCAAGAGGATGGGACCTGTAACCTAGTCCAGGGAAACTGCTTTAGCACTGGGGTTGGACTACATGATCTCCAGAGGTCCCTTCTCATTCTGAGTGATTCTGTAAAACACAGAAGGGGGTTGAAAGTTTTGCAATCAAGTGATCAAGGCGTGGTCCCATCAGATCTCAGAGAGGCTAAGGAAGATCTCAAAGCTCAGACAAAGGGCAAGGAGCTCCAAACCTCAACTAATAGGGTCAACTCTGGTAGCTTTACAATACAAATTCCTTGAAAGAGGAGCACGTGAAAAGCAGCTCCTAATTCAAGAAACAGGAACCGTTTCAAGAACTGTGCACAGCTTCGGACAACGCTGACTAAGTGGCATATTTTTAAAAGCTGACTTCAAACAAGTCTAAGAACATCGTGATCCACAAATGCAAATAGAGAGGACAAGCTCTTCAACAAAACAGTCTGGCCAAATTCTTTGGAACGCTCATAGAACATTCAGATCTTTTGTCTAGCACAAGTATCCAGAGACCTGCTCACCTTCATCGGGGGGTATTTATGATAAGGAGCTGCCCCTGTAGCCAGTTCAATAGCAGTGATCCCAAAGCTCCAGATGTCTGCCTTGAAATCGTATCCTCTGACCTGCAAGACATTAAAGAACGTTAGCATCTGTGTCTCCTGCTATTCTATGATAGTCCCTTCTCTTTACTCATACATCTTTTCACCCTTCACCCTTTTCTTCCTTCCCCCTCACTTCTCATCACAAACTTGGAAACACCAATGTTATAGCGCTGAACAGATGCAAAGAGCAGCTTTTCCTTTCTCTCTGAAGTCCAATACACTTCTTTGAAGGTTTAAGAAGCCACAGTCTGATGGAAGTTACAGTCAGGCTGTGCAAGTGGGGCTGTTCTGTCACAGGCTTCTCCGCACGAGAAACATAAAGGGGCACAGCATTAACCCACGCTCTGACTTCCATACAAAAAAACCCACAAAGACATTAAACAGTACAACAAAGCTCTCATAGTTAATAGATGGACCGTTATCCCCTTGGGACATATGCCTCACTACACTCTTAGTCAACCACTTCATCGATGTGATTACAAACATGCTCAACCCTACATTTTCAGTGCTGGAAGTATACACCAGTCCAGTTAAAAAAAAAAAACCCTCACCCCTGCCTGCAGACTAATCTTTCCCTCCACTAATTAATAGTAGCTTCTGCACTTGACATTAAACACAGGCTTGTTCAGGAAAATTTATAGCATTTATTTCCCCTCACACACAGGAAAAAATATTTCATATGCCAAAGCGGTTACTTCCCCGTTATCATTAGGTAATACTTTGGCACTTGCTTTCTCCACTGTAGGGGAGAGACATTATGTACTAATTTCAAGAAGAGCCACAAACTCCAAAGTGTTCTGGCTGCTTAGGATGGCTTGTATTTCTTCTTGCTCCACTATGCAAAGATGAATAATGAATCAGAGCAAAGCTAATAGGCTTACTGTATTCAGCGACACTAACGAGCTTTAGAAGGAACCCATTGTGGTGGAGCCAGAACTATTCCCCAAACTACCTTTAAGATCATCTGGAATTGCGTGAATAACAAAACAGAAGATATCCCCTCTTCCACTGGTTTTTGTGATCCGATAATTGAATTAAAGTTTATTATAGCAGCAGCAGTTTATATCGTGTACTAATTTCTTCAGCTCTGCGGGCATCATTTTCATGAGCTTGAAAGGCTTCCTGAAGTGAGAGCTTATGGAAGCCATTGTTATGAATGGCTTTCAAATAATTATACTAAACAAGCGCATGGATCTTACATAATTCACAGGAACACCGCACAAGAGGAGATACGCTATAAGTTTAACAAATTGACATTTCTTCACATCATTTTTAGGTTCTGAGACCAATCTGGCACGTTTCTTGGCTTTATCTCTCAGTTAATCTCACAGATTTACACACTGCACAGTGCCCCATTTTAACTGATTGGTACTGTTCATTATATCATACAATCCTGAGCCAAATGAAAGCTATGAGGTCCAAACCCACCCACTGCCATTCATCTTGAAATCCATCTAATACATAACAGTTATCACCCTGCCAGTAAGTTTCTCTCATTTATTTTTCCTAACAGGTTTTTTTTTGGCCATAAATCCAATAAGTGAACGTACATTACGAGGTAACACCAGGCTATCATATATTAACATGCTAAAGGAGCTTAGTGATGCTGAAGTAAAGTGGATGGAATCAAGAAAATCTACAGATCGAAGGCTACCCTTCATTCACATCCCTTCCTTCTGCTCCCTGCTGGATATAACGGCTCAGAGTGACACCTGCTGGAAGGCAGCAGGATGATGTCAGTGGACACAAGGATTTCAGATAAGCACCCAAAATCCCTCCTCTACCATTCCAGGCCTGCAACAAGTTAGATGTGCACTTTACACAGAATTGCTGGGCTCCTTAAAAAAACAAACAAACACCAAAAAACCAAAAACCCAACCACCTGCCTCCTTGGAAAACATTTGCCCCATCAAAATATCCCCTTTCTCACCAAAAGCTTTGTTTCCCCCTTCTAGCATCCTAAGACGCTACTTTCCCCTCCCATTCTCCCACTCCCAACCACAAGCAGCCTGGAGCAGCACCGACACAAAAGACAAGCAGGGACAACTTCGATCTGGTTCTGTCTGGCAATACAATGCGTGTGTTATTTTCTTCAATTCCAGCTGAGTTTTCCCCCTCCTCTTGCACCAAGAAAACACAGGAACATGCAACAGCAAAGCGGTTCAGAAGTCAGTTCTCCAAGAGTGCTCCTGACTTAGGGGACACATCTTGCATCCCATGGGGTTCTATTTGTACACGGGGAGATTGCAGGAGCCCCGCAAAGCCACAATGGGGAGCCACTGAAAAGGCCAAGTTGGTGAAGAAGCCTTTCATAGTGTATTTAAACTACTCCAAAATGATCTCAATTCCTCTGGAAGTTTTAGGTATAGGAAAAAACGTGTTAATAACTCTACCGCTGTTTTCGCTCCATTTCATTTTAGATTATATATAATGTGGAGGTGTTATTCGAATTCTCCTAAAATCTTTTACTACGAATAGGAAGAAAGAAGTAACAAGCCAGGTTTACTTTAATAAAACAGCATTGTTCCACAGTGTTTTTGTTTTAAAGATTCCTGGAAGAAAAAAGGAAAAAAACACAGTCTGTAGTATTTTTGCTTGGTGCACATGCCAAAAACGAAACCAAGTCCAGCTCTCTGTCAAACTGGTTTTAAGACTGTGATGGACAGTTCTCAGAACGTTTATGTCAATGAGCATCCATGCCACAGACAGCACTGCAAAATGCTTTGTTGGGACTGTGGCGTAACTCTGCTGGTCAATTTTGCTCAGAAAAGGGCAGCAGTGCTCTACATTAAACAAAGTCTTCAGGTGGTCTTCATCAGTAGTCAAGCAGATAAAGCTTACCCCTGTAGTTTAGTCAAGCAGTGGTGGAAGACAAGAAGTATGACAGCTATGAGGTAGGCAGAAGGGAAGAGCAGGAAGGGGGATGGGAGGCATTCCTCACTAATTACATTCTGAACATTCACAAGCTAAGAGAAACTAAAAAGCTCAATAAAGTCAACTGTGCTTTAGTGTGATGACTCCCCACCTTGACACGCTGCTTTGGCCCCCCCATAGAGCACGTTACCCAACTATATGTGAATATTCACCATGCATGAAACTATTTATATTCTGCTTCACATTTAGGCACGAGGGAGGGGCAGGTTAATCTCCTTTACGCAATAGCTAAGCTGGCTCATACTTACCTTGGGTACAAGCCTGGAGAGAAACAACAGGGTGAGAAGCTACGAAACGTTACATAGGAAAGCCTGGCAGTGACAGCCATATCTAAAACAATTCTCTGGTTTTAAGCCTCACAGGATGCAAAATTGTCACCTTAGGTGGGAGTAAATATGGCCGTTCCTGACAACAGGGATTCCAGGTGCAGATCAGCTGAGAGGAAGAGGCTAGGAAAAGCAATTCACCTGTTCCATAACTTCTGGTGCCATCCAGCAAGGTGTGCCTACAAATGTTTTCCTGACTTTATTTCTGGTAATGTCACCACCAGTGGCCAAAAAAGCACTAACGCCAAAGTCTGCAAAGAAAGCAAAACAAACTGCATTAAGATCACATCCTGAGCAAACTGAAGGGCTGCCCCCCTCGTCCCCCCATATTTCCAGCCCCTTATTAAGCAGTAAAACATACAGTTACACATGAGGAGTTTTCAAATGAACGAAGAACGATCAACAGTTAGCGAAGAATGCTGGTGCATGAATACTCTGTAGTCAACCACTCAATTACTTCAGTGTTCAGTGCTGGCCAGCAGAGAGGAAAATTCCACTTTCCATTACAGCCCACTGGGCACATTAAGGCATGCCCTGCTGCTGTACAACCCCGCCTTAGGCACTAAGTGCTTTATTTATATTTGTATACGTACATAACTAATAACCAAGCTTCAAGTAGCATCTCGCTGATATTTAAAGCAATCAAGACTTTTCTGAACAAAGGGAGTTGAGTGCACATGAAGCTAACAGTTTGCAATATTTGCCATAACTGTACAGCCTGCAGACTGGAGGTATCAGCCACAGACCCCAGATCTTCTACCACCAGAATGAGCTTTGTTTGGTAACCTTCCATCACTGAGATGCTCAGAGCTTTACCAGGAAGAGACATGAAGAGACAGGAACTGGGTCTAAGTTTGCTCAGAAGAAAGCATTACAAAAGTTTTAGCAACCAAACCACTCTTAGAGAACATAACTCAGTCAGGTGACAAAGAAACTGTAAACCCAAACTAAGTATTTCCTTCCAGTTCGCTCTAAACAACACAGCTTCTGTCTTGCACAACTATAGAGCTGCATCTGGTCATTTTCACTATAACTCAATATTGTTTCTTCCCCTCCTTCTTATTGTTGTTTTTTACAAACAGTGCAAACAATCAAAATCTTTAATGCCATTTCTGAGATTACTGGTAGGCTCAGAGTCCCTGAACAGGGCCCAGCTCCTCCCTGCATCACAGCAGCAGCGCAGCGATGCGGTTCTCACCAATCTCTCAATATCAAGAAACACTCAAAGCAACGCACTGAAAGATTCCAACTTCTGAGATCGCAGCCTTCCGAGGACAGGAATTTAGTACTCACCAAAATACTGTATGTTGATAATTGAGGGTTCACATTAAAGGCAAGTTTCACCGAAACTGCAGTCAAACGCCTATCATTAGAGTCCAGCTTCTTCCAGATGTGCTATTCTGTTGTCTTCCCCCTTGCTGAAGACATCTCATATTGCTGCTAGCCTTGAAGTTCTAGCGTTTAGATGGCTAACTATCGCTGTCAGCACCACAATCAATATTCTTATGGAAACCCATCAGATCTCCTTGAAACAGTGGTTTTGTTCTGAGACCTTCCATATATGCATCCCATCCCTGCTTTTCACAGAAAGAGCTTCCAAAAAAGCTCAGAGTAAAATTACAAGACCTATCGTTCTCAATGCAAAAGCAATTAGAAATTACTTGGAATAAGGTAATACTAATAGACACTTGTCCAAGTGCCATCACCAAGTGCCAGCATGCTATTGTGATGTGTTGTATTTGAGTTTACGGGTATTATCTTACCTCAACTTCTCATGCAGTCATTTTGAGGGTAAAGGAAACGCCACTTAAAGCAAAAGAATCCCAGCAGTGAAAACATAAGCTCTACACAGCGTTCACTGCGTTTCACACCAAATGTGAGGACGAGTTTATAAACTCCAGACTGGAATTACACCCCTGCATCTGCCATGCGAGGTCTGCAGAAAGTTTAAATGGAATTAAATTGTATTCCATTACACGGTTGATTTATTCAGTGTTTTCCCAATCAATTCCCCTCATTTCCAGAGGGATAAAACAGGCACAACCAGCCTGCGCTACTCTGCTGAAAGGAGTGACTTTGAAACAGTTCTCAAATGTCATCTTACTGCCTTTATCCAAGTCCCAGCTATTAAGATAAGGTATTTCCTGAGAGCAAGAACATGCTGTAAAGCCATAAATTAAAATCCTGAGCACATTTAGGGTTCAGCCCTCGCTTCTGAGCCGCTGATACAATCTGTGCCTCCTTGTCTCTGCCTCAGCTCCCAGATTACTGACAACTGCCCCTGCTGAACTTCCTTCACAAACACTACAACAGAGCTGAAGCACTGCAAACGCATTTAACCCTAATGAGAAAAGTCATGCAATTGGAAAGGTATGACAGCTCACAGGTGTTTACTGCTTTGGTAGCTTGGATTTTACACTGCCTCACCACAGTGGTAAGAGGAAGGACTGCTGCACCAGCAATTGGTGCTGCTGGTGATGTGAATTCCACTGCTGACAGATACTCTGAAGGACCCCCCAAAATTACAGAGTTGAGCTGCTAGCAATTAGAAATCTCCAGGGATATCTGAACAAGTACAAAGCAACAACTCCCTACTGCTAAGACATCCTCACAGTCAAGCTTGAAAGCTGTTCTGGTCACTTGATTAATGCAAAAGCTGAAAGGAGAAATCACTATTCAGCACTACAGAAACAAAGACCCAGCCTCAATAGGTCGCCAACACAAGAATGCTGTGACAGAGCAACAGGCACCAGGGCTGCCACGTGAGTCAGGTAAACACAATCCCACAGTATCAGAAATTAGATTGTTTCATCCAAATTTAGAAGTTAGATGTTTAAAACACTCTCTCCTTAGGTATCTCATACAGTAACATTTCCTTCATTCTAAGCCAGTGTACCTGCTGCTGTATCTAGCCACCACTAGGGGAAAAAGGGGACTGCGCAACAGGAGCCAGGAGAGCAAAGCCTACTGAAATCAGAAAGTTTGCTGGGCTTGCGTCGGACCAAAACAGCAATTCCCAGCTTCTATGGGAGTAGAACAACAGCATGAACAACTCAGAGCTGTTTTTAAACGCAGGCAGCCAAGATACTGCGCCTCCTCAAGCAAAAATGAAATTATTTCAGAAGGCAGCACTGAATATTTCTTCCACTGATCATCTTCCTTCTTGTTCAGTTGCCCACCATAAAACAGCTGCAGTTATACTGAGTGTTTTTCTGTGAACTTTATGCTTTTAAAGCTGCTGATGAATAAAGCCTGACAGGAGGAAGATGAAGGTCGTGGTAAACCAGCGGTAAATGGCAATTTTGTGCTGAGAATGCAGCAGATGCCAGAAAGACCAGCGAAGAACAGGAATGTTCCCTTTAAAAGCTACATGGTCATACAGTGGTACTGGATCTGTCAGTACTGCAATAATGTCAGGGCGTATGAAACACGAATAAGATTTCTTTAAGCAAATGTAAAAACCGCTTCTGAAACACAGCCCCAAATGCAAGCTCATTAAGATATGCTACTGCTGAACAAAGTAACTTCTAGGGTGATGAAGCACACGCTGGTGAAGACGTCGCCCTTGAAGCCCACAAGTGGTTTCAGCAACTGAGTAATGCAACATCTCTTCAGGAAATCCTACAGATGACACAAAGAAGAGGTTAACACCACGCTGTTACAGGGCAGGCAAGAGAACTCCCCATCAGCCACGAGGAAAATCCTTTTTGCCCCTTTTTTCATCAGGAGAAGTGGCTCTGAGGCGAGTGTTTGAGCCAGCCCTGCATCAGCACTCCTCTTCCCAACACAGATTTGAGCCTTGCCCCTGCTCAAGCAATTTAATCACCCAAAGTTGCCATTTCCTAAGGCAAAGTAGGGGAATGACACTGACTGTATCATAGCTAGATGTTTATGTAGAGCGCTATTTTAGTACAATGAATTAAGAGCAGTCAGGAACACAGCGAACTGGTGACAAGTTGGCATGGATTTGTGGAAAGTTACACAAATTCAGTTACACAAGTTTTGCCTGGCCTTAACTATCCCCATTTTATAAATAGATAAAGTGTGAGGGGTTAGGCAGCTCGCCCAGTATCAATTAGCGAGTCCCAAACGACTTTGTGAGATCTCCATCTACCACCACGCAACACTGCCTGCACGGGAAATTGCAGGCACACAGTGCCAGAGGGAGGCCTCTGGGAGCAGGTGCTAATCCTGTCTTGTTTTAAAGCCCATGGGGACAACAGCAACGCCTTCAATAGGAAAATCCCACACAATGAGGGACGCGGATGTTTTCTGTAAGAGCAAATCAGCTTCCGCAGACTCTTGTTTCTTCAATCAATAATGGAGAAGAGTATGATAGTACTATTTAATACCCCAGTGATTACAGTCAGAAAGAAGGACTTGCTCTGCACCCAGCTGCAGTGAGATGGGAATATGGTGCCTTGGCTGGAGCATGGTTCATAGTGAGCAAACCTCCTGTACCGAGCGTGCTCTGCTCTCAGTCCCTTTCCTTTCCCACCCCTCCCCATTTATCAGCAGCCTCTCACTTCATCTTCCAGTGATTTAATAATTGCACGGTTACATAAACTCGGGAACATCAAGCCTTGCTTAGTGTGAGAGGAAGCCTCCTGGTTTCTGCTGAGTGTTCGACAAGAAGTGTTTTTACCCATGCAAGCTTTTAGACTCCACGGAGCCAGTAAATGCCAGGGCACAGAGGTTTTATGTTCTGATTAAAAAAATACAGTAATCGCCATGGAGAGAGACTGGAACACAAAAGAACGCAGCTATCTCAATTTACATTGCAGCCACCGCCAGCACGGCCCGGAACAATGGTATCAGGGAAAGAAAGTTCAGCTCTCCCAGAGATAGATTAATTCAGTGTGCAAGAAAATACTCCACGCTGAGAAAGCAATGCTCTCCAGATCGTAACAGGCTCCAAAGACTCGCTGCCAAGCCACAAGCCCAAACCAGTGCCCATGGGAAAAAGAGCAAAAAAAAATTAAGATATACGCAAACAGCTTCAATTCAGGCCTTGGTGGCATCCGTTAAAGGTAATTTTATGCCTTGGTTCAGTGGATGCATATTCTGAAAGCAAAAGGAGCACAGTTAAAAATAGCCTTGAATAAAAATACCAAGTCCTAAGACCTGGGGAGGAGTTTAAGCCAGGCGTTCGTGAGGGCCATTAGAGACATTTTTAGAATGCCTACTTTCAGTAAATGCCTCTGAACTCAGAGATTTTTTCCCCTCTCTGCTGTGCTACCTGCACCAGCGTGAACTCAGCGCATCCGAACTGCGCCCTTCAGCTCAGAACTATGAGAGAAGCCTCACAAACCCTCATCGAGATGCTTCTTCTGTTCAGTCGTCACAGAATTGCACCGTCTGTATTAGCAAAATAAGGTTTCTCTATTTTCAGAGAGCACAAAGGGTTGCAATTGAATAATGCTGCAACAAGATTACTGCCACGAAAGCTTCCCAGGTGTGCGTTAACAGCACCTGAATTAAATTCACTGATACACCGTGGAGGAGCAGCCCAGCAGTAGGGGTTACCTCCACCGCAGGGCAGGCATGTCTATAAACTTCCCTAAAAGAAGCTGCTTTGTTTCGAAGGATTTGCAGTGTCAGATTTACATTCCTCAGATTTGCATTTGGGATTTCCATTTCTTCTGAGGCAAGAATGGCCGATGTTGTCAAGCAGCAGCAAGCGCCCAAGAACAGAGGCTGCAAAAGCCAAACTCTCAGAGCTTCACACCAAGGGTTTGCGGGCAGTTTTGATGTAAGGACGACAAAGGGGAAAGGGTGCATTATAAAGAGCTGAAGTCACCTTTTCCTGCTAAACTGTTTGTATTTTTACATACATCAAACCAGCTCCTTCAAGGGAGGGGCCCCATGTGCTGTAACCTCAGGCTTCATTCCACAGCTGATCAATTTTTTTTTTTCCCCTCCTCATGGTGCAACTTTCCAGCGAAACAAATACTTTTGTTCCATGGGAACGCAGTGAAGTCATCCAGCTGATAATTAAAGCACTCGATTACCAACCAAATTATTCGTAAGACACATAAATATTGTCAGAAGGGGAGCGCTTTGATCTTGTTGAAACAAAATTCCCTTTATTTGAATTGATTTGCTTCCAGCAGCTTTTTGCCGCTCAAAAATTTCACAAGGAATTTCGCTATTCCATCCTGGGTCAGGAAAAAAGGAAGCTTAAGTGTCAGAAATTCCCACTGAAACAAACTCTCCTGTTTTGTCCAGGCCAACCTCCTCTCTTGTATTTGGTCATTCATTTATTTTTGTTTCTTTCAAGTCATCAGCTGCCTTCACAGAAACAAAAGTACTTCCTGATGCTGTGATGAACTTGCTGACCTGGGTTTAGTCGCTCTACTTTGTTGCAAGAAAGATTAGAGTGTTACTCCTTGCGCACCTTCAGGGCAAAAGAAAAAACTGTTACAGGGAACATTTTGTTGCTCACAGAATCACAGAATGGCCTGGGTTGCAAAGGACCACAATGCTCATCCAGTTCCAACCCCCTGCTATGTGCAGGGTCGCCAACCACCAGACCAGGCTGCCCAGAGCCACGTCCAGCCTGGCCTTGAATACCTCCAGAGATGGGGCATCCACAGCCTCCTTGGGCAACCTGTTCCAGTGCGTCACCACCCTCTGGGTGAAAAACTTCCTCCTAATATCCAACCTAAACCTCCCCTGTCTCAGTAAAAACCATTCTCCCTTGTCCTAGCACTATCCATCCATGCCCCCTTCTGCTTATATGCTCCCTTCAAATATTGGAAGGCCACAATCTTGCAGTGCTGCTTCCACAGGATGTGCAGAAATGATTTCATCACAGAAGCGTTGCACATATAAGCCACCAGTAGACAGCTAGGTCCAGGAGAATATCTGCAAGTCACAAGCCAAAGAAACACTTCAAAATTCATAAAAGCCAAGGAAGAGATTTTATGAGACCGTTTAAGTTGGCCTTAAAACTAACCACCTATCAACTATAACTCACCCAAGAAGACAAAAATACAAGAACAGGCACCTTAGTAAAAGCCTTAATAAAAAAGTCAAGCCTTGGCACCCTGTTGAAGAGAAACACAAGTAGCTTTATCCTAGGCTGGCAGAAAAGTAGTGCATTGTCCTAATGCAACAGCTATTTACAGCCTCTCCCAGAATATAACCTAACATTCTGTACAACTGCAAATCCAAAATGTTATATCTTGGCTCCACTGCAGAAAAAATAAAGGTATTTTTATTAGTGTAAAGCATTTTGGTGGCCACACCCTGCCTTCCATCAGCTGCCATGTGGGATGAATTATTTGCACTTCATTAGAAATATAACAGCAGGCATGCAGAGCACTGAAATACTTGAAACAAAAAACAAAGCAGCTTTGGGATTTATGCAGAAGCTCTGTATTTCAGGTGCCATGTCTTTCTTTAACAGTGCTATTCTCTCCTACAGAAGAAAAGCAGCTACCCGTAGAAACTTCCCAGTGCAACACATTCTGTCTTCTGATGGGACACCTATGCTCCCTGTACCCAGCTGCAGGTCCAGACACCAACACACCAGGGGGGTTCATACCTCTCAGCACTGTGATGCGCCATCTCCGCCTGACGTGCCAGAACAGCAAAACCCTGCCCCTTAAGGCTCAGCACACTGCCTCATCCACCACTCGGTATCTATCAGCAGGACAGAGCACCAAGAGGCCTTATGACAAACAGAAACTACTCTTTCCAATTAAAAATGGAGTAAAAAAGTCACACGTACAATAACATTTGCTAAGATGGCAGGAGCAGGTGCCAGCTCTGCCCTCTGACAAGAAGCATCATAAGGATTGCAAAGGCACCACAGGATGCACAGGCCTCAGGGAAGGGCACAGGACAGCAAAGAGAGAATCTGAACATCCATAAGAGCATCTTCTGTACTCAGGACAGGAAAACAGCACACTGGGAAAAACCACCAGTCTTGAAGGTACTCTTGAAGGTACACCAGTCTTGAATGTACTCTCCAAAAATCTTATTTTAAATTGTGTATTGACACAGCTTGTGACAGCAGTGAGCACAGACATCTCCAGACACATCTGTATTAGCTAAAAAGCAACCACCCCAGCAGTCCTCCCTGCCTTGTCTCTGAATCCAGCAGCTCAGCTGCCCGCATGGCTGCTTCCACAGCATTCCATTCAACCTAGTCTGGGCTGGGTTAGCACAGTAAACCAGATGTTCTGCTGCTTGGTTCGGCCACAGTGAGTAGGGAGCATCCACAGGAGCAGTTTGACCTCCAAAATCCTTGACTGTGGAAAAGTTGCAACTTCTACAGCTAGACAATTTCCTCCAGCTGAATCTATTGACTGTTCAACACAGCCTTTTGAAAACAACAATGATATGCTAATAAAGTCTGTGCAGTCCACCTCCAATCCTATGAAGCCGCTGCTTTAAAAATCTGCCAAGCTTATACCAAGAATTTTTCCTATCTCATCTGATGATTCTGAGGGATTAACGACCAAAGGATTTATGCTGATGTTCATTATTACAAAGAATGGTATTTTAAGATACCAAAACATTAAAAAAAAAAAAACCAACAGTTCATTAAATTTTAGAAAAACAAAGCTGTTTCTTGAAGCTACCATTTCTATGCTGGTTTGTTTTCCTTGCCCATTAAAGAGTCTCTCCAGACACACAGTTATGCCCAGAGCTTACTCAAAGCTACTAGGAAAAAGTTACCTGCGATTTGCACTGAGCCATCTTCTCCAAGAAGAATGTTTCCTGCTTTCACATCCCTGCAGAAAGACAAAGAGACAGTGAGTGGAACTCATTAAAACTTCCCTTCAACCAATGCATCAAAAGTATCTTATTTTACATTCCGCTGCATCAGAACTACTTACTCCTAATCACACAGAAACAACAGGGATTTAACACAGACTAACTTCAGCAGTAAGCAGTATGTGTACTACTCAAAGCTAGCAGCATTTTAAGTGCTATGGATACAAAGAAACTGAAAATCTTACTGAAAAATACCCCTCAGCCCCACACCTTGCTGCTTCCCACCCTGGTTCACATGCTTGGAAGTTTTATGGCTTATTTTCCCAGGTTGCTCCCCATGTCATGCCAAAAGAAGTACCTACATACTTGACACCTGCACAGCTGTTAGCCATGCTTTGGCTATAACAGCATGCAGACCCAAGCACTGAATCAAGAAGGGCTGCAAGCGAAGCGCCTGCTTGAGGAATGGATGCAGCAATGAAGGAGCGTTGAGTGGCGTACCTCATGTAATGGCAGCCATCTGCAGGGAAGAGAACAGAAGAAAGAACAGATTCTCCCCCCGGACACCTTCTGCAAATAACCAAAATCCTTTCACAGAAAAAGCCAAAAGCTATTTTTCTCTCCTCCCTTGTGAGTTGTGAGAGCAGAACTGGCGCGATGGCCTGGACAGAGCATCCTGCTTGGGCCCTGGAAATCTTCTTCCTGGCTTCTGAAGAGCATGGGCTGCTGCCAGGATAATTCTGGACATATCTTCTCCAGCACTGCTACGTTCCTCCCAACACCCAGTGTAAGGCATTGGCACAGTAAGGCTCCCCCCCCCCCCAGCAACTAGTAGAACAAAAGTGAATGAAAACTGTCTGTAAGACGGGGCCAGTAAAGATGATTTTACCAGCAAAAAGCAGACAAAGTCTTTCAAAAGCACTTCAAGTCCTGCCAAACAAACACCACTTGCTAGCAGAAACCATCTCAGAGGCCTCATCCATGTCTGAAGCGCAAGCATAAGAACAAGGACAGGAAATACTAACTTGTTTCAACGATCAAGATGCAGATAAAGATGCATGGAAACACTGAATTTATATTCAGAATTAGCCTCAAGAAGCTGATTTAATATCAGAATGGGATTTCAAGCACTAAGAAGATGCAACAGTGGTCCTGCAATTAACCACACAAACCAAATTGCTGCCGGCCAGCTCCAGCCCCACTCATTTCACGCTGGCCAAACGAGTGTGCTCTAAGGGGACAGCCAGCTTTCCTGCCAAGGAGCATTACTCTTCCTTTATTAAGAGTTGCAGCCTTCATAGACAAGCAGGCATCAGCACTGCAGCACTCAGGGACCATTAAGTACAGGGAAGTATCTGGAGGGATTAAATACAACATTAAACATGCAACCACACCATCCCTTGCAGCATCCATTGGCCAAATTCAATACAATCAGAGCTTTGGAGAGTTTATTTCCATTTAATTGAGAGTTACCAAACTGACTGTCCTCTATACTCCCACAAAGCCATCACAGACCGTAAAAGGAAATGGAAGAGATCTCTGCCAGTATCTACAAAAGATGCCTTTGGGACACACAGGAACACAGAATTGCTTGAGTTGGAAGAGACCCTTAAAGGCCATCTGGTCCTACTCCCCTGCAGTGAGCAGGGACACCCACAGCTCCATCAGGTGCTCAGAGCCCCATCCCCTAATCTTGGGTGTCTCCAGGAATGGGGCACCCACCACCTCTCTGGGCAACCTGTGCCAGTGCTTCACTACCCTTATCATAGAATTTTTTTTTCCTTATACCCAGTTTAAATCTTCCCTCTTTCAGTTTGAAACCATTTCCCCTTGTATTATCACAACTGAACCCAATGAAGAGTCAGTTCCCTTATTTCTTATGGCCCCTTCTTTAGATACTGAAAGGTATGGTGAAGTAATCACTCCTTGTAGTAAAGACGGATGCAAGTAATAATAATTTAGTCTTCCAGCTACAAACTTGTATGACACCGTGCAGCTAACTGAGCTACACACAGACCTTGCTCAACATGGAATGAAGCACTGGAGAAATCTTTCAGCTCAACTTAGAGATGGAGACTCAACCATCGTGCACTTTGGAGCTCAAAAAATACTCAGGCAGCTTTCGCTGACTTCGAAACAGCAGCCACAAAGTAGCACGTGCTCAATACCAGCAGGGTGTCCTACTGCAAGCCAGGCAGGCCTGCAGGGTAAAGAGCAGTGAATCCAGACTGAACCCAGTCAAGAGTAAAGCCAGGGCACTCAAACCCCTTACCTCTCTCATGTGCAGAGACTTGTTTCCTAACTTCAGATTGGATCAATTAAAATTTACATATTTCCTTGTTGGAAACAGAAGTCAGTAAGTACGCTGCTTTTGAGCTGATTCAAGGAATTAAAACAAGTTGTTGCTATGATAAAAAGTCCACCAGCCACTGCCAAACATCCAAATCATACCAAAGAATGAAATCACAGCTTGATGTGGCTTTTCTTCCGAGTGACCAGCTTCCATGAAGGCAGTTACTCACCCCAGCATGCTACGTTCCACCCCAGAGCACCAAATCAGAGTGATGACAAGCACATCAAGGGGACACTGATTCAGCTTTGGAGTCACTGAACCACTGGAACATCGCCCAGCTTTGCCACTCCTCATCCCACTATGAGGGCAGCATGCTACCTACAGCAGCAAGGAGCACAGTGGGCAGAATCACTGCTGGATGAACACAGATTCCCTATCCTTAGCTCATAAAAAAAAAAAAAAATCAGCATGCCTTAAAAACCATCCTTAAGACTAACTACATTTAAAGCAGTGAGGCAGGGGGAAGGAGGAATGGTGGTTTCCTGTTTATTCTCTTTTTATATACTGATAGACCCAACAAGGCGAACAGCAAGAAGTTTGTTACTCCAGGATATAGCTACTGCCAAGTACAACGATTTGAAGGTACTCCCTATTAACATGGTAAGGTCCATATCCTGGGCTGATACAGTCAGAATAAATGATGTGCCTCCAGTGTAGTTATTACACTAGAAACAGGAAGTAGCTTTGGGCTGTCGCAAGAACAGTGATTATATCACATCTTAAATGAAGTTACAGAAGACTGGAGTAAAAGCTTTTTTGTCAGCAGCTTAACAAATGCCACCATTGCTCTGGGCATTCCCTTTTCACTGTTCTCTCCTAAAGCTTCCAAGAGCCTTTTCTCCAAAATAAAGGTTCTGTTTTTATTTATCCTGCACTTCACACCAGATGTGGAAGAGGGGTTCGGGCTTCCTCCAGTGCAAATCCAGATTCCCCACACCTCAGTAGGGCAGAAATGCCTTATTTGCATCCTGAACTGGTTTAGCTTAGCAGGGTTACCCAGTGCTGTGGTACCAATTGCATCATATTCGTGCCTTCAGGTTAGGGCTGGCCCATAAGCATTAGATGCTAGACAAATAAAACTGATCCCTGATCCACCAAAATCAGAGTCAACCATCCAGATACAGGAAGCCTAGGAGCATAGGAAGGTAAGTGCAGTGTTTCTATGCACCTTCCCGTTTCATTTTTCAATAGACAGGGAAAAGTGACACCATGAACTGTATCCTAATGGTTTGTTCTTGCTATGAAAAGCCTATCCTAGTCCTCAAAATCCTGCTTAGTGATCAGGTATGCCTTTGGCCCTTGGCACTGCCACAGCATTGTCACTGCAGAGACAACAAAGGGTGTATCAAGACCTGCTGCTCCATCAGGGAGTGTGGTATTACCAATAACCAGCTGTAGGGGTATAGTCCTGACACAAACAGCAACGGAGCATGTTAAGTCAATACTTTTTGAAGTATCAGTACTTTTTAAAGCCTTGTTTGGAATTTGAAAAGAATTTGCTCAGCTTGTGCTCAAAAGCCAACACCAGGAGCAACAACTGGGACATCCATTTATGGCCACTGAAATGGCAATGTCAGCAAAAGACCTGAGCAAAGACTTGCACAGTTGGCATCTAGGAGAAAACAGCAATGGGAACAGAAAAAGAAGAGAAGCCCTGTTTATTGTGCCTTCTCTTCCGATCACATGCTTGTATGTGCCTTTAGGATGCGATGCTGGCTGTCAGCACAGCCATGAGTCACCTGCCATTAGATGCTGTTTACACCAGCCCTAACAATACATTTCCATGGGCTGAACTCTACAGTGCATAGTTTGGCATGGTAAAGGTGGGGCTGGTCCTACCAAGTTCCATTAGTATTTTTTTTCCCTACAAAAGGTGCAGATAGAGGAACCGGTGTTTTCTGTTAATGGTCATGGATAGCCCAATATTTATTATGAACACTACCAACTGCTGTCGTCAACATCATTCTGAGTAATTTGCACAACGCTTTCAGGACAATCTCTCTACTTTCAGTTAAATGTGAATCAATTTGTAGCATCATGTACCAAACGAGGGCCATTCTCTCCACCATCAAGCATTATTCCCTCTTCAGTAATTCACTGTTACCTGTGCTCCCTCTCCTCTTTCCCTTATGAGCCAGGATATAAACAGTCAGTTACAGAAACAGCACTACCATTTGAGACAGTGCTGCAAAATGGAAACTGGGCTTGGAGTGTGCGAGTGCACGGCAGTATTTTTGTGTCCCCAACACATGAGATGACATTTGAGACAACAGTATTAGGAGTGCTGTAAGGCACCACGCTCCCATTCTCACCCAAAAAAGCCACGTGTACCCATTTTTATACCACAGGGGTGAGCCTTATGTACTGAACTTCTGAGTGAGACACAATTACTGACAGCCACAGCACTGTAACCCAACCCTGCAGAGCTGGACTCAGAAGATCTCTGATAGAGCTCTTCCAGCAGCAGAGCAGCTTCCATATTCCTCCCTCCAGCCTCCCCACTGATGCTCCATTTGTTCCTGCTCACCCACAGGCATCCCAGAAAGCTTTTGCGGTCACTGGCAACTGGGGCACACACCAGCAGCCACGCTGCTACAAAGCACAGCAGAGACCAGCCCAGCAATGTGTGGCATTGCTTGGGACTGGGGAAGTGCAGTCGCTGCTCCTTTTCACTTCTCTGAACTGCAGGGAAAAAGCATAGCCTAAAAACAGGAGCAAAACACCAGCCACACAGGGAAACTCATTATTTACTCTGAGTCTCATGCGCATTAGCAGGATTTTTAAAGCCTTATATTTGCATAGATAAGAATGCTCCAGTGCTTTTTAACCTACTTTAATGGCTGGACATAACACAGTCCTAGTCAGAGTGACATGACAAATTAATCTCCTGTTGTGCTTTCCTTTAGGACAGCATAAAATACCCTTCAAAGGATCCATGATGCACTTACTTGGTACACTCCCTCTTTATTTTTCTACTCTAATGCTGCTATAAGTCTGAGGTTTAGGGTCCAAGAAACCATGACTCAGAAGTCTGATTCACTTTAGGTTAAGTCACTATGTCAGCTCAGACAAAGCAGAGCACACAAAGCACGCTGCCAGAGATGTTACCAGAATTCTTGCTGTCATCCCAGCTACCTGAATAGCTCCAAGGGATGGCAAGATGCTGAGGCAGTACGGAGAGCTGAGCTAACTCAGTGCAAGTCTGACAAAGTGAGACAGCGCGAGGTGAAGAGTGCCACATCACTCACTGCCCTACTGTGTCAGAGGTTCTCGTGTTCATTGTTCTCACAGTGTAAGCAACTTGCCTTTCTCTCAAGCAAATTCTGCCAGCTTACACTTCTTGCTCTTCTACCAACCTTATTCTTTGATGGTTTTCTTTCTCATCCCACATGTTTACAAGCCTTACAATGTTTGAAACGAGGTGTGGCTCCTGCATGCTTCAGTCTTTACCTTGCACTGCCATACCTGTAGCCCAGCACCAGCATCCAAGTAAGCTCAACTGCAAGCAGATGCGTTGGAACAAGATGATCTTTGAGGTCCCTCCCAGCCCAAGTCATTCTATGATCCCATGATTAGCGCAGGAGCTGCTCCAGCTAGGCCTAGCCCTATCACCATGCACCATGATGGTCAAAGCATACAAACCTCAGGAGCCCTCCTGCTTCCTCCTCCTGTACACAAGAGGTTTAACAAGCTCACCCAATCCACAGCACTGCTTACAGCAGTGTAATACAAGCATGTGCATGCACTCATCAGCTTATGGCAAGGAGGATCTGCCAAACAGCAAGGACAGCTGACAGGTCTCAGCCCGTCAGCTGTCCATGGAAGAGAAGTTACATCTCTAACATCATACATCACTCTATAAAGCTTCCCTTCTTCAGCCAGAAATTGTAGATTTTCCCCTCAGTTCCCCAACAGAAATGGACCCTGCCCTGCAGGCTTTAAAACTAAGTTCTCATTCCACTGAACAGCAGCTATAATTGGACTGGGGTTTTCTTCCACAAATTTATCTACTCAGCCCTTCCATTTCCTGATCCTACTTCCTCCGTAAGGACTGCAACAGGGATGAGGCAAAAAGCTCCTTAAACAGCTGCTGCATGAAAACCAATGTTTTCTGCAGAGTCACAAGGTCTGCCTCCTTCCCCTGAAGGCCTGGATATTTTTGGGAGGCCTTGTCTTCTGTTACCAATGGCTAAGACAACAGCCAATTATAACCTGGCCTTATTTGAACATTTCTTGCCCAATCATTCGACGTGCAGGTAGGCAGACACACTCTCTGTGGCAACACCAATAAGGCATATGTGCTCTAAACCTTGTTCCGAGTGGGGAAGTTCCTGTTTCTGTGCACACAACTGCTACTCACGTAGTCAAAGTCTGAAGAAAGCCAATGATTCATGCATCTCCAGCTTTCACCACATCATGACAGAGATGACAGTTCATTCCAGGAAATGCAATCACCTTGGATCAAATAAAACCCAAGATTTTGATACAACACAGCTTAAATAGGTCTTGGTTCCCACAAGGCAATGAGCAGCCCTGCTGTATATCTGCATACACACAAGGTCCAAGCGCCATCCGTATCTCCAAAGCTACCCACAGCTCATGCTCAGTGTTTGCACTGTGATGCAGAAAGGAGACATCTGAGAGAGCCGAGGCTGCTGAGCCACTCGCCGGCTTGACTTTCTTCTCCTAAACCTGGAATAAGTCGGTTTTAAGTCAAGCCAGCATCACAAGAGGAAAGCTCGCCTTATTTTATCCAGCTGTTTGTATAAAACAGAGAAAGCAGTTATAAAATTGGGTTAGTTTATATTCAAAGATATCTTTACAATGGAAACGCTCCACTTGGAACCCCCAGTCCAACTTGGTGATGCTTTCCACGCTTCCACAAAGTGATGGATTTCTCTACAGCAATTCCCTATTTGTTGTCCTAAACGTGTGTGGACTTTGTCTCAGTTTTGTTTGAAAGTACTATGTTTTACTTTGGAAAGCCTTCCAAGAACTTCGCAAGACAGGATATAATCTGATTTAGCTAACGTGCAGAAATAATTTCTGATGCAGCCTCATAAAATTTCAAAGCACGCTTAATGTTACCATACAAATTCAGTATATGACTTGTTTCTTGTGCTTTAGTGGAAGGCATGAATGAAAACACTGCAGTAATCTGAATAAATGCTTAAGGCATCTCCACATGCACTGGTTTTAGGATCTGTAAAGGCCAGAGAAGTTGCCACATTGCAGCAGGGGATGGTGGTCACAGCCACCTTCTTGAAGTGGGTTACTGATTTGATGCATCGCAGCAGGAAGGACGAACAGCAGCAACTTTAATTAACCTACTGCTGGGGAGAGCTTATAAGAGCCTATTTCAGGAATCCTGCTCCTAATAACCTACATTGGTAACAGCAGTGACCTGAGACATCACAAACAAGGATGCTGGAATAAATGTGTATGGCTAAGTCAGCCTGTAATATTCTCACTTGAGAAAGCTGCTGAGACAGAACGAGGATTGTTACCCTGCCAACACATCCAACCCAAATAATATTCCTGACCACTCAGGAACTGCAGGACACCATGGTAGTGTGCAATGCAGGCATGGATTGCTGACCAAAACCTTCAGAGATCACCCCAACCGCTCTTCTCCTGCTTCTTACCTTTAGGGAACCTCAGAATATGCCACGTTGGAAAGGATCCACAAGGATCATTGCATTCAACTTCCAAACTCTCTTCACATAATGTACCTTCATATAATAGAGGGCTCAAAAAAAAAAAAAACCCAAAACAGCAACACAACGCATACTTCCATGTTTTTAATCAGCAATGATACTAAGGAATTTTAATTGCCAGTTTTTGGGTTTTAGAGCTGCTGGTTTCCCTTGAAATAGATAGCGGCATTCCCCGCAAGAGCTATTGTTTGAGTGTCTGCAGATTTGAGATCTATTTCTGGTTCCTACTTTCCTCTTTGAACTACAGGGTCACCTTTTTTCCCCCTCGTTAAAAAGAAAAGGATTTCTCACTGGTGCAGACTGCCCAGAGACACCATAGATACCCAACCCTGGACATGCTCACAGTCAGGCTGAATGGGGTCCTAGACAGCCTGACCTGGTGGGGGGCAGCCCTGCCCACAGCAGGGGGTTGGAACTGGATGGGCTTTAAGGTCCTGTCCAATGTAATCCATTCTATCATTCTATGAATGCTGCAGCAGAAAAAGCTGGTTTGCCAACTGACCGCAGTATGACCCTGCCCAATAGCAGAGCACACAGAGAGGATATTCGGTGCTCTCTGTGCTCTCAGCATCACCCAGCAAGGTTTCTACGTGGGGGACAAAAATCCCTGAGTACAGAGCAGAGCAACATCTTCTCTCCCTGCCCACACCAATGCGTGCAAAAGCACACGAATAACACCACCACTGCTCAGACTACTCAACAGTTTATAAGTTAAGGCTGTGAAATCTTCATTAACAGACACGTCTAAAGGGTGTTTCTATACATCCTATATTTTAAGGAATAGAAGACCTAGGCACACTCCCCTAAGTACCAAACCATCAGAAAGCACCAGTTTGGAGTTAAAATCTTCACCTCCCTCCTTGGCCCGCAGGGGTGTTTGCCCAGCACTTCTCCATACCCAGGGACACAATGTTTTTCCCATACTATGGTGCCAACTTTCTATATGAGGAAACAGTCTACCAGGCTCTGCGACTTGGGGCAATCCACTCGCCATGGCTGAGCGGTAGCTACCTTTCCAATTACTCATCTACCTACTTACAAAATCCAACTGGCAATTAGAAGTGAATCCACATCATCACGCCTCGCTCCTTCCCTACAAAATTCCACTTTGAAAATGTGCTCCCTAAAACAAGATTACAGCCCTATCTGGAAGGGGGCCACGATGTTCTCCTACAGCACTGCCACAGAAACAAAGAACTACAGTACTTCAGTTGGCAAAATGCTAAGAGACATACTGAAATCCAGTTTTACCACGGTACCTGCCAACCCAGATATCAATGCATTAATCAGCTACGTGAAAATTAAGCTTGAATCCTGTAGGACAGTTGAGGTCTGCCAAAACATATCCATCAGCTCCTTCATCTTATATCCAACTCACTACCAGAAGAGCATTTTCTGCAAAGCCACAGAGACAAACGTGTTGGTGATATATATATGTATGTATAAACTGACATGCAAACACTTCCTGCAGAAATGGTTAACGTAGTTAGAAGCAAACAGTGAAGCTGTGTTGCAGCACAAGCTGATCTAACCTTGTGTACCAAATGCGCTGTTGCACACTGCTCTTCCACCCTAGAAGCAGAGCACCAAGCAAATTTATAGGTGGATCGCTGCCATGACAGTACTTCAAATGCGTGCAACCCCAAAGGGCTGCCTATGTTTTTTTGTTTTTACAGAAGGACAAGCAAGCATCGTATTCATTGCGCTGCAACGGGAGACTGTAACTCAATGCAAATATATCATTTCACCTGGACCAACTGAAATATTCAGTTACACAACAGCTAATCACGAACAGAAGATAAGCTCAGAGATAAAAATAGGGAGAAAGACAGAGAGCCCTTGTAACAGTTAATCAGCATGATACAGTTGTCAGACTGCCATTAAGAGCACCACTTGAAAATGCTTGGAGCTCGCCTCCAAAAAACAAACAAACAAAAAACAACCTCATGGGTTGCTTTTGCTTTATTTCCAGGTCTTTCAAACTGCTGGACAGCTGCTAATCCCCAGATCCAGAGAGGAACTGCAGCCCAAACAGGGAGAGGTGCATCATATACCATGTGTCACCCTGCTGCGATCTCACCCGGGTGAGATCAGCCCGAGCGCAGCACAGCACATTGGTCTTGGTCCACTTCCATAAAAGCAGCTGAGCAGGATCCTGCAGGACAGCTCCATAGAAAGGGTTCCAAGTCCATCTCCCTCAGCATGAGACTGAGCACTGGGATTTCAGAGTGCCGCTGGGATCGCCAGGTGACACAGAAAACCACACTGGTGACTACAGCAGCTGGCACAGGGACTTGGCAACTCAGGCAGAGCTGTCAGCCCTGAGATAGGGGAGACAGTGTTGGTTTTGGAGGATGACGGGAATTACCTGCAACTGTTCTCTGCTTCAAGATGATAAAACCTATTCTGCTTTCTCCTCTGTTCTTTCCGTAAGGCCTCAGGTGCTGTTCAACCCTTGCAAAAGATATAACTTTGGACAATGTGGGAAACCCAAGCATTTGCTGCTGAACAATAGCATCTATTCAAGCCTCAGCCTAGCTCTGCTTGTTAATTAGGAAAGTAAACAAAGAAAAATAGAATTTAAGCCTTCACTAGATCTTTGCCTTTCCGATCTCCTCTAGAGAATGCTGTCAAACCACTCTCCTGTCCCTTTGCTCCCTTGCAAAGCCAGCTCCCCAAACCTTAATTGGAAGTGGCATTAAGTTCAAGACAAGCTTATGCACAGTAAGATTCAACAGCAGCAGAATTTCATTAAGGCAGTTTTCCACTTGTTAACTTAATTTACCCATTTAACATGATACATAATTTAGAAGCATTGAGCTCCACCATCGGATATACATTTGCCCTGGTCTGACTGATTACTTAGAGCAGTAACAAGCTGTTCCCACTTCAGGTCAACACTTGGGTCCACACACCTATCCTTTGGGCTTTGTCCAACTGCAGGTGTGCTAATTGTACTACTTTTTTGTTTCCCACTCAGATCTTGTCCCTAATTTAATGAATTTGTCCTTTTCACCAAGGTACAACAGGCTAAATAAAACCCCAACTGCAACTGTAACCAGCTGAACTCCATGCTTTGCTGGATTGCTGCTTGCCTTGGGTTTGTTGTTCAATACCTAACATCAGACTTCCAGTTCTCCACAGCTGACTGTTCTGGTCTGAGGTTCTGCCCTTCATCACAGACACCACATTCAGCAGCTCAGCCATCACCTGATGCTGCTTCCTCTAGAGCCAGATGCTTTAAGCTGGCCCAGGGGACCAAAGTTCAGTTATTTTAAACACTTCCTCTCAAAGTATCTCTGGCAAGACTTCCATCTGCATTTCCCATCAGACATGGCCACTGTTATGACCCCTCGTGTTAAGCAAAATGTGAAAACCATACAGACATTCGTATGTAACGCAGATGGAACTTTTCCTCATACGACTTTAAGCTGTGTTTATCCCAATGGTGTACACACATCTGGATCAAATGCAAGCCAGTATGATTAACTCCATTAAGGAAGCATCTCTCTTCCCTCAGAGGCAAGTAAAGCTTGCTCTCAGCCACCAGTCACAAACCCATCCATCGCTTCACAGGTAGAAAACGTACACACAACCTTCCTTCCATACCTCAGCATACCACTTCTCCAGATTTCTCAGCTTAGCGAGGTTTCCCAGACCACTCCGTGCCCCACACAAAGCACGAATCCTAACACTTCACTGTTGGAGCTGCCCCAGTACATGTACCCATGTAGCTAATGCTCCAATCCTCACCACAACTACTAGTTCTGCTGTTCCACTACAGCAAGGCACATGGAGAAACAGCTCTTTGTAAGAAATCCCTACATGACATCTTCAAGAAAAAAAAAAAAAATGAAATTTAACACATTACATTTAAATTTAATTGGACAAGACGAACTAAATGAGCAAAAAAATCAACTGGAAGTCACAGACGAACATGGTTGGGTGAATTATTTATGGTAAGGGTGCAAAAGCACACTTGCTCAGCAAGTAACGTGTTCTATTACATTACCTTCCTTGAGCTGCCATTCCTAAAAATGAAAGTTAAGTGAACAGCTGTGAATCAGAACAGTCTTCAGCAAAAACCGACTATTCTTGTTAAATAGGAATCGTAATGGAGACTGGAAACTGAAATCGGAGCTTTCTTTCAGGCAAATGAATCATTCCAAAGTTGCTCCCAACCCTTTGTTTCTTCCTAACCAGAAACAATCCCACAAAGGCCATTCAGTTTGATCAAAACTATGAAATTAATGCTTCTTGGATTTTCTAATTAAAACATTTTTGGCAGAAAGATTTCCCTCTTCTCGAGCAGCTATCGCAAGAGGACAAGCATTGCTGCTGCTGTGCTGGAGCAAGTTTATAATGGCATTGTACCAGAAGACAACCAAGCTCACAGAATTCCCAAAGAAGAGATCGCTGTTCCCAGCAGCAGCGTGTGGCTGGGATGACGTATATTACCCACAAGCCATATGTTCTATTTTCAGCTCATGCTTAAGATTGCACATTTATTTTCTTTTTGCAATGACAGAACACACTGAATCAGCACCCTCTCCTTCTAAACTACGCCACACCTTGAAACACCAGGGGACAGGAAAACATGCTTTAAAAATACGCCCCAAATGACAGAGCAGCACAGAAGCCCACGTTTCAGTGATCCATCAAACCACACAAGGCCATTAGTTAACTAACTGGGTTTTGTCCACAGGACAGTTTTTCAGTTCTAATTTTGTTTCCATTTTTTTTCAATGAAAACACCCGAATTTCAATGTCATGATGTTCACCCTGCAGCATCCTGCCTTAAAAAGAAAAAAAAAAAAAAAAACCAACCAGTCTTGAAGGACTCCTTATTAAACTGTCCAACATTCCTTACACAGCACTCACAGTGAGTGATTTGCAGCTCTTCTGTAGCTCTGCAAGAAATGAGACCAGCTGAAGCTTTTCCAGCTCTAATAATCACTCTTTGTAGCTGGACCTTGACATCTGGAAAGAGGTTTGCTATATAAGAACTTCAGATATCCAAGGGTTTACCCAAACTCGTCATGCTCATATATTTTCTAAAGGAGTAGCTGCAGAAAACTGAACTCTTGAGTTTCAGTAATGCCCCAATCTTTATTTTCCACTCTCTGTATCTTAAGATCATATGCAGTCTGGTCATCCCAGTTCAACTGCTGTTCCAGTGGCGCACACTTCAGGACAGTGATGAGAAACATGAAAAATACCTGTGGATTTGTCCGTTTTTATGCAGGTAGTCCAGCCCCTCCAGCACCTCCTTGAGGATCGTGGCTATACAGGGCTCATCCAGGACACCGGTCTTGTGTTCTCCTTTGGCCACAATGTGCTTTATAATATCCAAAACAGAGCCTAGAGAAAATAGTTCAACACATTAGCTTGAACTAGAAGAGCTGATTTGTATACTTTATAAACACTCTGTACAGAAGTTTACTGGGAGGTGAAGCAGGAGGATCTGTCAGTGGCCGGAGACTCTCCTGAAGGGAAAGCAGTGGAAAGGAATGCAGGCTTTACACCCATGAGCCTGACAGAGAAGGCAGATTCTCATGGTAAGCTGTAAATACCCCGTGATCACAAGGAACCCATTACAGTCTTTGAACAAGCCAAAATGTAAAGCGTACATACACACAGAACTCTTGGAAGGGCATTCAGTAGATACTGATGCTACAGCTGTTTTAGTACTGGAGAAGCAGGAGAGGGGAATGGAAAAAAACAGGGGAGCTGCAGGGACTCACAAGCACAGGACAACAAGCTTAATAAAAATCAGACTCTGTGCTCTAACAAACTCAATACAGGGGAAATTAAAATTGAATATTGAACAAATGATGCTGAACTCTGAAATCATTTCTTTACTGCATACAAAACTAGGTTAGCTTAGATCCTTCCCTAGAAGCATTAGGCTTCGTTTCTCTCCCGGCTGTGGTGTGAATGACATCACTTTGTGTGACAAACCACATTTTATGGAGTAAACCACCTCTTTGAATCACACCCAGAAATAAGTGGAATCACTGACCAGTAACACTTGTGCAAGTTCTGTTTTCACACTATGTTGGATATTATGTTCTGTGTGTGTGTGTGTGTATCTGGATTAAAGACTGCCTCCTCAGAGCTAGATTTTATTGCTCCCTCTGCCTCAGCATGGGATGCCTAAGCTTGTTTTCCAGGTGTGTGCTTTGCAGCCCCTTCAGACATTGGTTTATGTGATTTAATCAGCAGATAATTGGCTATTCAGTTTGTTGTTTTTTTTCTTTTTACAGATATCAGCACAAAGTAATGTCAGCAGCACTGGGAAGTTCTTAAAGAATGACCAAAGCAGGCATGAATGCAAAGCACAAATTCCAGCACTGATAGCCTTGGAAAAGCAAGGCTATCAGGGAAAGAACACCTCAATACTAACACAGCTAGTTTAGAAAAGCTGAAAGATCGTTCTAACTTTCAAAGAGGAGAAACAAAACACTTCTGTATTTGACAAGCAGCAAAAGCCAAGAAACTTCGTCACACGAATTTGGTTGATGTGGAGATCATGAATTCCACCTGGCAATTCTTGAAGCAAACAAAATATACAAAGGAATTGTTTCCCCTTCGTTCACTCTTGAGGTTCAGGCAAGAAAAAGCATTTACCCACTTGTTTTTTTAATTAACTAATTAACTACATCTCTAAGCCAAAACAGCCGCATGGATAGGTTTCCACTTAATAGTCTACTTCCGGATTCTCACAGAAGAACAGAAAGATGATACAGATCTGTGCACAACAAGGGTTTGCTTTGCACCATCAGAACTGCATGGGAAACAAGGAAATGGGTGCACGGTGTCCCTTAGTTGTGGGAAATGCTTTGTGCTGAGTTACCCAACAGCAGCCAGGGGAGCTACACCCCGCTCTGCCCAGCCACACGCTTTCCATCTTTGTCATTGCAGAGGAGCCGGGCATCACTAAGATAACTGCTAACCAGACCGAAAACTAAACTGAGAAGAAAAAAGGCTATGTTTAGTTAGCAGTGAGCATAAATAATCTATGGGATAGATGAGTGCCAGAGCCAAGGAAAACGGAGGGAAAGAACACACTCATGAACAGGGAAAGGAGCTGACAGCCCCTTGCATCAGCTGCAAGCAGTAAGACCAGCTACACTCTTCTCCAGAATGTCACCTCCAGTTTCTTCCTCCTAGAAAACCCTTATTTGGCTCATGGTATTTGCAAAAGACATGATCCTAGCACACATCAACAGAACAGGAAAAAAAGAATCATAGAATGGCCTGGGTTGAAAAGAACCAAAATGATCATCCAACTTCAACCCCCCTGCTGTCTGTAGGATTGCCAACGCCCCATCCACTGCCCCCATCCACTGCCCCCATCCACTGCCCCCATCCACTGCCCCCATCCACTGCCCCCATCCACTGCCCCCATCCACTGCCCCCATCCACTGCCCCCATCCACTGCCCCCATCCACTGCCCCCATCCACTGCCCCCATCCACTGCCCCCATCCACTGCCCCCATCCACTGCCCCCATCCACTGCCCCCATCCACTGCCCCCATCCACTGCCCCCATCCACTGCCCCCATCCACTGCCCCCATCCACTGCCCCCATCCACTGCCCCCATCCACTGCCCCCATCCACTGCCCCCATCCACTGCCCCCATCCACTGCCCCCATCCACTGCCCCCATCCACTGCCCCCATCCACTGCCCCCATCCACTGCCCCCATCCACTGCCCCCATCCACTGCCCCCATCCACTGCCCCCATCCACTGCCCCCATCCACTGCCCCCATCCACTGCCCCCATCCACTGCCCCCATCCACTGCCCCCATCCACTGCCCCCATCCACTGCCCCCATCCACTGCCCCCATCCACTGCCCCCATCCACTGCCCCCATCCACTGCCCCCATCCACTGCCCCCATCCACTGCCCCCATCCACTGCCCCCATCCACTGCCCCCATCCACTGCCCCCATCCACTGCCCCCATCCACTGCCCCCATCCACTGCCCCCATCCACTGCCCCCATCCACTGCCCCCATCCACTGCCCCCATCCACTGCCCCCATCCACTGCCCCCATCCACTGCCCCCATCCACTGCCCCCATCCACTGCCCCCATCCACTGCCCCCATCCACTGCCCCCATCCACTGCCCCCATCCACTGCCCCCATCCACTGCCCCCATCCACTGCCCCCATCCACTGCCCCCATCCACTGCCCCCATCCACTGCCCCCATCCACTGCCCCCATCCACTGCCCCCATCCACTGCCCCCATCCACTGCCCCCATCCACTGCCCCCATCCACTGCCCCCATCCACTGCCCCCATCCACTGCCCCCATCCACTGCCCCCATCCACTGCCCCCATCCACTGCCCCCATCCACTGCCCCCATCCACTGCCCCATCCAGTCTGGATGAAGCATCCAGCAGAAGTAAATGAAAGCAAACAAAGAAGCAAATTAAAAAAAAAAAGAAGTCTAGTTGCATAACATCTCCCCAACACTCCACTCTTCTTAGACAAGGTAAAGGAAGGCTGAATACCGCTAAGCACAGACAACTTCGTCTTGGGCCTTGATTAGTCCAAGTTACCACCCAGCCATAACTCAGGCTGCTCTGCATGCTGGGCTTTCTGCATGGGAGCAGCATTATCTTCACTGAATGGACCTGTGAAGCACCCAAAGCCAGAATACAAACCCCTTCACTGAGATCTCACCCTGTAGGTTCCACTGGCTGAGAAGCAATCTTGTACAGCATGAAGACTCACCTGGGATTCAGCCTGTCACTTATTCATACTACTAAGTATACGCCTGCAAGCCCTGATGTTCCTTATTTTGAACAAGAATTTTTTGACACCTACACAAAAAGACCAAAACCCCTCCACTTTCACTCAAGTTTTTCCTCTGAAACATGCCTTTATCTGGAGAACAAACTGCCACTTGTTTAGAAGTCCAGTGAAAATACGCAGTTCTTCACGTATTCATTTTGTCCTCTTTCCACCCCCACAACTCTGTTAGCGGCCCTCGTTCAGAAGTATTTCCCCCCTCCTGCAAAGAGCTCAGGGAACACCAGGAGGAAGATAATAAGGTGCTCAAAATCATTTGGTCAGAAATCCTGGGTCAGCCAAGTTTGAGGTTGTACCCAACCCAGAAAAAGAAGGAAGAAAAATAAAAGACAAGAGGGCACGCACACAACAAGCCTTCTTTGTAAACGGGCGACAGCTGATTCACACCCATGCTGTGCATCTGCTCCCAGCCCAAGCTGCCATTTTAAGCATGTTTTTCAAAATCCACTTTCCTCATGAGATGTCCAAAGAAGTGAAGGAATTTGCCAGTCTTCTACAGAAAGGAAAACAGCAACAAGGCCGTCAGTGAAACGCTTCGCACAGGGAACAAACAGCAGAGAAGCAAAAGAAGAGCCACCTTCCTGCGGAAGAAAGCGTTAGATGGTTCATCCCTCTTTTGTTTATGCTATTAAAAAACAGCCTTGCTACTGGCAATACAACGTGTTGTGTTTTTCCCAGTGCACAGATCAGTAAATCAGGAGGTAGGCGTTGACTTCAGACTCAAAGGCAACCTCATAAAAACACTGCGCAGTGTGATATGAAGAATGAAGCCAAGCTGCCTTGCCATACACCACTGTGTGCAGTATTAGAAATCTCCTAACATTCTGGTTCAGGAAGATTGCTATGGTGTGGTTGAATAACCAGGCCCCAAATAGAAAGCCATAACTAAACGTTAAGCTCTCTGAAAGCATAAAGTCACAGGAATTTCACCACTGAAAAGAAAGAAAAATGCTTTCTGCTATAAGGTTGAGACGGCACTTCAACATCAGCTTAAAAATTAAATGCAAAACATGCCAGTTAAGCACGTGATGCTCTCACTACGAGTTACATCTCCATTGCAGACAACTCTAGCTGTAAATGTCCAGGTTCGTTGCAAGGGAATTGGACTAGATGACCTTTAAAGGTCCCTTTCAACTCAAACAACTCCATGATTCTATGAAATGTTCTCACTTTCATCAACTGCATTATGCTATAGGAGGTTAGTAGGTTGGAGCCCTATCCATAGCCTAGGGGAAGAAAAGGACTGCTTTGCATACAGTGGCTTGTTCCCAATACAGCAGCATGTTAACTGCTAGAAATTAACCAGGAACATTCAACTGAAGCGGAACGAAGATCAGACCTACACAGAAGCATGTGCTCTACCCACTGATCACCCTGTTTCAGAACACCAGCATAACTCTGGGTGCTGCCAGTTTCTAAGCCAGCCTCCAAACCGCTTCCGAAGAGTAACTGAGGAAGTCTGGAGTACACCTAAACTTTGCTGGATCTCTGCTTAAACGTAACATCAGTGTGGATTTGTGCTCCACATACACCACTGGACTGAGCAATCTGCAAGACGAACAGCTCCCACAATCGAGCGGCCAGAAGATAAGGTTCACACTGGAAATAAGGCACATACCACACACTAAAGAGCAGCTATAGTTGATTTTTAAAGAACAAAAGCCACTAAAATGTCTTTAAAAGTAAAATCTGAATCCTCTCTAAATGTAACTCCTATTCCGGATGATAGAACCATGCAATACTATGGTACGTATTGTACATGGTGCTTTTCAAGGTGGAAAACGCAAGAGAAGAAGCTGCACATGCACAGAACAGGGATTAGGAGTCAGCTGAAAGAAAAAAAAAGCAGTTTGGCAGAGGCTGACTGAAATGCTGTTCCAAGCCCAGAAGGAGAAACACGTCAGGAAAACACAAAACAAAACTGAAGGAAGAGCCAAAAGTGGAGCCTAAACGTAAATATAAGCGATAATGTCTTTGATAAGAACATTTAAAGAAGTCTAGCAATAAACAATTGATTCTGAAGTCCAGCAGCAGGCAAAAGAAAGGAGACATTTAGAGATTGATGTGGGGGGAAAAAAAAAAAAAAGGTGGCTCTAAACAAATCACTGCCTATCAAATATATACTGAGCAGCACACCAACAGGAAGCCCACAAGATATTGAGCAACGTGATAGAGCATTTAGCATTACTTGTCATTCAGCATTCAAGTGCCCCAGTAAGTGACGCCAATCGCAAGCCATATTACGTCTGCTTAGCAAAGTGCAGTCCCACAGTGCTGACCGTACAGCAATTGAAAGTTAAGTGGTTTTCCATTCAAGCTAACAAGCTTCACAGCCTGCTCTGATAGTTCCTAATGCAATAGGAGTAATGACAGGAGAAGTCACCAGGGAACCAGCTGCACATAGGCTTACCCTCACGCAACAAAACCCAGCCTGTAACTACTAAATGTCAAACACAAACACACAGGGAGCAACTTGTTCTGGAGTCCTCGCTGCTCGCATCAGCCCTGCAGCAGATGGATCCAGACATCTGTCCAGCTGCACAAAAGGAATCAATCCCCCCCCCATTTGCTCTCCCTGCTGCCCCCCAAGCACTGAAGAGCAGGAAGCTCTGCAGTCTGCCTTTCTCACTTTGGCACAGCTGGAGAATAGCTGATTAAGTCTGACGTGATCCACAGAAGCCCATTTCTAATTTCCCAGAAGGAAACAGTTAACTTCCACCCATGACAGCAGTATCTAAGCAGCAAAGACAAACCTGTGAACAAAGAACATCCTACATTTCTAAGAAGGCAATGTTCTTGTAGATTAAGATCTGGCAGACCACTTGCAACCCACCCTAGTGACTGCAGCCCTGCCCTGTACCCCATACACACACCGAGTAAAGTCATCTCCTTCAAAACATGCCCTGCACCATGTGCTTCCCCCATTGTTTTTAAAGGGCAGATAACAGCAAGACAAGGGGAAATGGAAATGGTTTTAAGCTGAAGGAGGGAAGATTTAGGTTGGATATCAAGGGGAAGTTCTTTACTATGAGAGTGGTGAGGCGCTGGAACAGCTGCCCAGAGAGGCTGCGGTTGCCCCATCCCTGGAGGTGCTCAAGGCCAGGTTGGATGGGACCCTGGGCAGCCTGATCGAGTATTACATGGGGAGGTTGGTGGCCCTGCCTGTGGCAGGGGCCGTGTTGGAGATTCATGATCCTTGAGGTCCCTTCCAATCCACACCATTCTGTGATTCTGTTTTCTTTAGCAGCAAAATGAGATTTAATGAGTTCCAGCACCACAGTTCACCTCCTCCCTTGTTGTGCCAATGAGCCTGCTTACCAAGCCATACTGTAAATGAGATCACTGCACTAACTGGTTATCCAGTTTTCCAGGCAGGGTGGAGAACCAGCAGCCAGGAACTTCTAAAACCAGCTCGGCTGCTGAAGAAAACTTTTGTGTAATCACACCCTTGGGGTAAGAAGTCCTAATTGTTCCATTGATTCACTTTCAACAGCAAGCCACCACAAACATCAGTGCTTCCTGCTCCGAGTCCAAAACGCATTTCTTCAACCTCACCTACAGCCCTGAGCACTGCTAATGGCATTTAGGAAGTCTGCTTCTAATGTTCCTCCTTAGGAGAGGAAGAAAGCAGCCATGTGACAGCCACCAGCCATCCTGTTTAATGTTTCAGCACATGGAGAGAGGACATAATAGTGGAGAAGGATAGGAAAACTGGAGCAGTTTAAAGGAAGATTACAGATAAATGCAAGAGTATTATATGGCTGGAATTTTATACACCCCCAGAGGGAAAAGAAACTCGTAGCAGAGCTAGTTGCTGTAGGAACCACATCTCACATATTACACTATAACCACAGTAATAGGGCAGATACAGGAAGAGTTACACGCAAGAAAAGCCACTACCTCCTTTAGTTTAAATTTGCCTGGCAATCAGCACAACAAAGTGTAATACTGCAACGTTTCCAGCAGAAATGTAATAGTATCTGCATTCAAACCAGTTTGCCATTTAAAGGCCTCCCACAAAAAGGCTGGGAAATGGCACTGGAGATCACTAGTGTTTCATCAGCCTGTTTTAGGAGAACTGAGATCTGTCTCCCAGTTATGGGATACAGATGCTGGACATGATGCGGCATCCCTGCATGCTGGAAGGCTGCAAGATCCCTTGCTGCTTAAGGCATTTTGGAAGAAGCCAGTGGTTTTGGTGAGCCTGTCGCCAGAGCCAAGGATTAAACCTGCACCTTGTCAGCCTGACAAACCAAGGAATAAAACACTAAGGGGAACAGCTGCTTGGATTCAGCAGGTCTGGGGTTGAAGTACACAAATGCAGCAGACGAACGCTGAAGTAAAGGAAAGAACAAGTTACATAAAACAAAGGAAGAGAAACCTACGCAGCCCTCAGGTTTCTGCTTTTGGAGCTGTTTCTTAACCCTGGTTAAACCACATCAGCACAGAGGGAGAAAGTTAAGGAAACTTCTACTTCTTGCTCCTTTCTCTCTAGAGTACTTGCATGATGAGAGAGAGAGACCAGGTTAAAGCAGGAAGCAAGATAATACAATAAAGGAGGCAAGGCAGCCTATTGGTGTTGGGATAGATGTTTAGAGAAGGAACCTGAAGAAAATTAGCTCTTTTTCATGCTTCTCTTTTTACAGCTACAAATGGCCATGCATCTCCAAGCTCCACATCCTGTAATCAAATACAGTCCCTACAATCTCCTGCCTCTGACTTACCCCATCCTTAATCACTTGAAATTTATTTGTAGAGACAAATTAAATTAAGAACCCTCCAGTGGGACTGAGAACAGCGTAGCCCTCTCTTACAAAGTAATTCACATACACATAAGGATTTCTGTGAACCTCTGACTTTGATCTGGCCACTCCTAATTCCAGCAGCAAGTTATGACCAGAGGTTAACATGGCAGGAGTACAACAAGATGTCCCATCTCCCTGGAAGACACGTAGGACTTGGGCAAGCCAGAGGAAAGGGAGGGCACGGCCAGTGCTAGCCAAGCACTTCATCAAGTGATCAAGACAAAAGGTTGAAGGAAGAGATCGATTATTCAATCCTAAAAACTTCTGGAAGGGGTTTAACTATTTCAACACAACAGTCTTCCTAGCAGGCTTAATTACAGGCCTGTAAAAGGCAGAAGATCTAACAGCCCTATCTGAAAGTAGTTCCAACATATAGTTTGAAAATATTTTTGGAGGTTTCATCTGCTGGTAAATAGGGACAATAAAAAAAAAATGCTATGTGATGCAGCAGCCATCACAGACGGCTGTTCTACATGAACAACTGTTTTGCAGAGCTGGCTACAGCTCTGGATCACCTGTTAAATGAGAGCTCCTGAAACCAGAGAGAATTTAGAGGAGCAGACAGGTCACAATCAGAAAAAGCACAAAAGGACAGCTGCTTCTCTTCCTCCTATAAAGCCACAGGAGCTGGAAAGCAGGACAGGGCATCAGATAGCCTTAGAAGGCACGATTAACACTCATGACATGGGAATGCCAACAAGGCAAAGAGTGGGGCAGCAGTTGGCTAGAAATAGCTATTGAAGTTTAGTCTGGAGTAACATCGGACAAAGAGGCCAGGGTGCCAAGTTGACATTGCTAAGCTTGGATCCCCAAAAAACAGTTTCATCATCAGAAATTCAGAGGAAAAGATCTGCAGTTTCTCCTGAAGGGAACAAGCAGCAGAAACTTCACAAATCTGGCCTATACTGCCAGATCTGAAAGAGGGCATCTGAGGAACTGGAAACACCAGCACCCCTTCTCACTACCAGCTGGATATCATCACATACACAACGTACACAATCAGGAACAACTACACAGTTGTTTTGTTTCCATGTCAAATCAGCCAGTTCTAAGGGCTTTCAGCACCAACTTCCACCAGCCTGACCTGGCCCTGATGTAGATTAGCAGCTCTATGGGGTGCTCCTCAACAGCTCACCTACTCACATTACCTACTCACTGCTGATGACTTTCAAAGACAGAACGCAGTATCTTCCACCATCACAGTACTTGCAAAGTGGAGATAAAAAGCTCAGTTGTTTCAGGGACAACATCACACAGGCAACGGAGCTGCCTCGGAGTGCTCTCTCTGGCTGTTCAGACAAAGCTTCATGTATTTACAGTACCTTCCCTAAGGGATGATTCTAGAACATCCACCCATACGACCAGGCTAAGATTCAACAAATTGACTGCAATCAGAAAATTAAATTAAATGACACTTAAAAAAAACCAACAGAGACTTACATTTAAGACTGCATCATAGTAATGAGGTCCATGTAAGTAGGCTAAATTAGAAGCTACTTTCAGTCTAAAAACACAAACCAGCATAGGTTGAAACCGAGAGAAGAGAAACAGTAAGATTCTGAACTTTTACCCATACAAAAATCATGGTACAAAACCATAACCAGTGCATCAAAACAGATCTGATGTGCTTACTTGGATGTACAAATCTCAACCAATGCTCCGTGAGTGGTTAAACGGAATAAGAGAGTTAAGTTGCACCTTGTTATTTTTTCTTCCCCCCTTTCAAATTGATAAAACAGCCAAAGCTCCTTCCTGTTGAGAAATTCAGACCATTATTTTTCCCACTGGGTAACAGATGACCACAGAACCAGCCAATCTTTTACTGATAAGCAGCAAGGAATGAAAAGCAGGTTTTAAAGCATCTCGTTACATAAATCACTCAACCCAAAAACAACTGGAAACAGCCTCATTAAAAGTGAATGGGAAAGTTCCTCAGTCAGAAAGCTCTGACACACGAGTTTCTTAACCCGCCCTCAGGACTGTCCTGTAGAACGTGCCTGTAAGATCTAAAATCCCATTTCTGAAGTACAGCCATGAAAAAGTCATAAGCTGAAAAAGGCTGAAAAACACCGCTCAAGGTATCTTCTTCCTGCATAAAAACCGACAAGTTGCCCTCAAAGTGTATTTGAGCAATTCCCCCCAGGCCCCAAATGTTTTGCTTCAAGTGAGAAATCAGCCTTTTATTGCACAACCCTGGTCTTCAACATGTGCAACAGAGCAAACCAGAGATTTTTGTACCTTAACTGCTTTAAAGCAGTTCACCACTTAAGGCCAGAGTTACAGAGATGTCAAATACCACTCTGTATAATGTGGAAGCCTATTCAAAGTGAATACTCGAGACAAACAGGTTATGTCTCCTCACCAAGAGGACAGTTCTGAAGCAATGATTATTTCCTAAACTTTTTCTCTTCATTTATGTGGTACTCTGTGGTCCAAAGAGCGTTCTCTCTTTCTCCCCCCCAACTTCGAAAAAAAAAAAAGAAAACACCACAAAAATGAGAACGAAAACAACACTTGGAGATTCAAGAATTAGCCTAATACTGACAGAAAACCACTGCAAAAATGTTTGTCTTCCTCCAGGGGGCTGTGTGTCCTCCTAAAAAGGCCAAGAAAATTGCTGCTGCCTGTCCTATACCCCTAAAACATCACTTTATGTGTTTGTGAAAGTCCTCCATAGGCACTTCTTACACAGCAGCAAAACCATTTGTACTAAGCCAGTGTAGCAACTGGACAGATCAATACAATGGGAAAGGATTGGCACAATAAAGAAGTGCTATAAAGGAAGGAAAGAAGATGGCTCACCCATATCAGAAGATTCCAGGCCAGCAGGGGAAAGCTTCACCAAGGAGGGACCACCAGGAAGAGATCCTTCCCCAGTGGGGGTCAGCCCTTCCAAGAGGTCTAATAGAGGTGCAGCCAGGCTCCACCCCTTCTGGTCATACAACTGCATTGCCTTCACCTGTGCTCCCACAGCTGACCCCAGGTGCTCAATCAGAGGCCATCACTCAACATTACCATACAGCTGGCAAAGGATTCCTTCCTACATACAATCAGAAATCCCACCTTTAATGATCCGACTGTTACGTGTCCCTCCAAGAAAAGAAGAGGTATTGCTTAATGACACATGAGAACATGGGACATCATGAACTCTTCAAGAAAAGATTCAAGTCAGCATGAAATGTGATTGCCCCCAAGAGAACTGCTAAAATACTAAAAGATCTTCAAAGACACATGCTTACAGTCACTGTCAAGCTTCCAGGGAAGAAGCCAACAAGTTTAGCCAGATTTTTCCACATCTTCTGGCATTTTACAGTCTTCAGTATTGAGCCAAGAGCAGAAAAGCCAGAAAAGATCTATTATGTTTATTTATTTATTTTTCTTTTTAAAAAAGAAAGAAGTTTTTCAGCTTCCAATTCCCTTTCTTTAGGGTGCCAGGAGCATTAAGTCTTCCTGAAGACAGCCTAAGACTTTGGCAACAGCCATCCCAAACTTAATACCATTTCTTGTCTTAATGGCAACTTAAGGATTCTGGAAAATACAATGGCATCAGATCTAGTATTGCTGATATGAAGTTTTACAACTCTCTCCCTCAAATAAGTTGTTTCTACAGCACCTGAGAGAATACACCCAAGAAGCAAGATGCTTCCCTGGCCCTGTGATCTAGGTGGTAACTTGAAATTGCCCCAAGTACTGCAGCTATTTTGTCACCTAGAAGAAGTTTAAAAGTCATCCAGCTCCAAGGAACGATACTACACAAAATCAAGCAGCTCCTGACCTGGAAGTACTAGATGAGGAGCAGAATAAAACCCCCATAATTCAGGTGGAAACTGTTAGAGACCTACTATTCCACTTGGACTGCCAGGTCTATGGGGTCAGATGGGATCCACCCAAGGGTGCTGAGGGAGCGCTGGTGGAGGTGATAGCCAAGCCACTTTCCATCATCAATCAGCATTCCTGCTGAATGCAGGTGAAGTCCCAAAGGATTGCAGGCTTGCCAACATGACTCCTACCTACAAGAAGAGCCATAAAGAGGATACGGGGAACAACAGGCCTATAAGCCTGACCTTGGTGCCAGGGAAGGTTATGGAGCAGATCACTTTGAGGGAGATCACACGGCATGTGTGGGACAACCAGGGGGAATCAGGCCTAGCCAGCATGGGTTCATGAAAGGCGGGTCGTGCTTGACCAACCTGATATCCTTCTATGATCTAGTGACATGCTTGGTGAATGAAGGAAAGGTTGTTGATGTAGCCTACCTAGACTTCAGCAAAGCCTTTGGCATGGTCTCCCACAATTTTCCCCTGGATAAGCTGCAGCCCATGGCTTGGACAGGTGCACTCTTTGCTGGGTAAAGAACTGGCTGGATGGCTGGGCCAGGAGAGTGGTGGTGAATGGACTCACATCCAGTTGGTGACCAGTCACAAGTGGTGTTCCCCAGGGATCAGTATCAGGGCCTGCCCTGTTAAATACCCTTACTGACAACCTGGATGAGGGCATTGGGTGCACTCTTAGCAAGTTTGCAGATGACACCAGGTTGGCTGGAAGTGTTGATCTGCCCTGGGGTAGGAAGGGCTACAGAAGGATCTGGACAGGCTGGATTGCTGGCCTGAGGCCAGCGGGATGAAGTTGAACAAGACCAAGTGCTGGGTCCTGCACTTTGGCCACAACAACCCCAGGCAGTGCTACAGGCTTGGGGCAGAGCAGTTAGAAAGCTGTGTAGAGGACACAGACCCAGGGGTATTGGCCGATGCTTGGCTGAATATGAGCCAGCAGTCATCCTGGCTTGTATCAGAGACAGTGCTGCCAGGAGAAGCAGAAGTGACCATCCCTCTGCACTCAGCACCTCAAGTACTGTGTTTAGTTTCAGGCCTCTCAGTACAAGAAGGACATAGAGGCCCTGGAGCACATTCGGAGAAGGGCAACCGATCTGCGAGAGGTCTGGAGTACAAGTCTAATGGGGAGTGGATGAGGGAGCTGGGATTGTTCAGTCTGGAGAAGAGGACACTCAAGGGAGACCTCATTGCACTCTACAACTGCCTGAAGGGAAGTTGCGATGAGGTGGGAGTCAGCCTCTTCTCCCCTGTAACTAGCAATAGGACTAGAGGGAATGAACTCAAGTTGAGCCAGGGGAGATTCAGGTTGGACGTCAGGAAATACTTCTCTGAGAGAGTGGTCAGGCACTGGGACAGGCTGCCCAGGGAGGTGGTGGAGTCACCACCCCCGGAGATGTTCAAGAAACAATTTGATGTTGTACCGAGGGACATCATTTAGTAGGAAGTACTGGTGATAGGTAGATGGTTGGACTGGATGATCTTAGAGGTCTTTTCCAACCTCGATGACTCTATGATATTGTCCTCCCCTTGTAAGACTGGCATTACAGCAGCAGTTCTGCTTTGAAACAGGTGACTTAAGTTCCTCACAAGGGCAGCCAGCAAGTAAGTTAAATCAATAGACTGGCTGATTACCAACAAGCTATCAGCACCATGCAGATCTCCAACTCAAGTGAGAAAAGGGCAAGTGATCAGTCCTGCAAGAGGAGCTGCTAACATCACAGTCCCAACTATAAAGCTATTGGGAATGGTTAGGCTCAGCAGAGATGGTTGCATACATCTCTAATTCAGAAGTTTATCCTAGGCTCATGGAAAAGGATTAAGAAGCTTCTGTAAATGCAATACAAGAAACAATCTCAGGTGCAGTGCTGGTGTTGTTTCTCTTATTTTGAAGTTTAGGATGGTTTCAACTACTACATCTGTACCCGAGTTCCTTTTGTCAGTGTCTGAAGTCACATCCTTCTGTTTTCAAATGCTCAACTGAGTCATTCAGCAATTAAACACTGACAGTATCTTGTAGAATTCTTTTGTACAATTTACAAAACAGGAATTAAAAAAGACAGTCAGTCATGCAGTTAGGTATTACTACAGACATACATGAAATAAAAAGCTATTTCTGAGCTGAACGGATTGAAGTTAAGCACTATCATTCAGTGTTAATTCAGAAGTGGGAAGGAAACCTGAGATGCAAACAAAAGAAAATACTAGTCAACTTTTAATGCTGCCTTTCAGGGTATAGAAATTGGACCACTCACCTCCACTAAGTAACTTCATCACCAGCCAAAGCTCATCTTTCACCACGAATGATGTGTAGTAAGATACAATGTTGGGGTGGTGGCACTGACTCATTGCTTGAATTTCTTTCTGCAAAGAAAAAATAAAATATTAGCAGTTAGTCTCAATGATTATTGTTCCCCGAGTACAAAAATTATCTCCCTCAAAATACAACATTCCATGAAGGTGAGAGGAGGGAAAAAAAAAAAAAAAAAAGGATACCTAGGAGCTAACCACAAAAACTAAAACCTGGAAACTTTTAATACTCAGCCTGCATCATACTAGAACTGAACCCAAAGCCATTCAAGGATGCTCCGCCTGTCCACCTCTCTGAATAACAGATAACAAAAGTGGATTGAAACCCTCTTGACAAGAGCAATAAAATGATTCTAAACACCTGCTTTCAGCTACAACAGAATACTCCTGAAAACTCACCAGTGTTACCTAAGCAGCTTATGCCACCAATTTCTTTCAGTGATCCATTACACAACAGATGCTTAATCAGTCCAAAACTATCATTTGGATGAGAAAGGGAAATATTTGCCTCTGGGAAAAAAGGGTCTCTCATCCCTAATGTTTCTTCTCAGCATGAAAGCAGATGGCTCAGCTCAATCAGGTTGAGGGCACAAAGGACAGCTATATCTTTTGTGGTACAGGAAGAATAGGGAAAACAGTTTGAAATTAGAAAGTAGTTGGCTACTACAGATGGATTACAACAGCAAATGTGTTCAGATATGAAACTGCCTGAGTTTTGACCATGCTTACTTATATTCATTTATGGGTTAAGGATTGAGGTTTCACAAAGGGGGGAACAACATGACAGAGAACACTGGCTGATTTCTCATTATGCAAGTACTAATAACTAGGTTGGACAAAGCCTCGCAGTTTCTTGATTGCCCACAGACAAAAACCATCCATTAAGCAAAGCCTGGCATCCTGCACTACCTGGCTGGGCATCAGTGCTGCAGCCATACAGGTAATCTTAGCCAAGAGCCCCAGTTTGCCTGACTGTAGCTTCTAATGAGACCCACGCATTCCCCAATCCCTGAATCTCCAGCTCCCAAAGGCATCCCTTCGCTGACCGTAGACACCACTTTTCACAGCCCCGTACAGAAGGGGAAGGAGAGCAAGACCACCACACAGCCATGCCCTGATTCCTGCCTCCCAAAGCACCAAAACACTAGAGGATGCTCTAAGGATTCACTCATGCCCAGGAATGCCCCAGAGACACTGCCAGTTCCTCTCCTACCCACATACAAAGCTCCTCTTGTGACTAAACGCAGCATAAGAGCACACTGCTTGCCCAAGGTATGCAGCTGGAAGTCACAGCTACACAGAAACAGTGGTTATCGATTTATCCAGTTTAATGCTGCTTTTCAGAGTGGGTGTATTTGAGGAGTCAAATGCAGTTGGTTCCTCCTTCAGCTCCCCCAGTAGAATCACCAACTTTCCAGGAAGTTCCAATACAAAGATTAAACAAAAATCCTAAACAGGAAGGGACATTTGAAGAGCAGGGGAGTAGGCTACTGAAGTCAGTATAGCATACACGATGACTTAAAAATCACTCTGTGAAAATAAATACAGCCTGGAATAATATCCTCCGCTTATTCTGACTGCTCTAGCTCTCCTCCCTGCAAACGCATGCTTGTGTCGAGCTACTTTGCAAAAAAAGGAAATAAATCAGCACCTTCAGCTAATGCCCTTCAATTAGGTTTATTTACAATGCAGGAAAAACCCTCGACAGACAAAGCTGGCAATAAAAAAAAAGCTGTTTTTATCGCCTTGCTTCCAGTTTCTGCCAGGGGATGGGTGAGAGCTGGGAACCTGGATGAACATAGGTCAGATTCAGTGACTGCTCTGTGCCCTCCGCCATTCTGGTTGCATAAAACCCAGTTGCTTAGAAAGCTGTCTGCAAGCACCCACTGCAACTATTGATTTGTGCAACCTCTCCAAACTCAGCTTATTGAGCTCAGAGTTTTACACTCATTTGCTTACCCTGGAATCATATTGGACTTGCTCACGGCACTGGACAGCGTCCCTTGTTAAGGAATCCATAAACCTGACACAGCCTTTGTACCTGAACCTGGAATTACCATTCAATCTAAGGCTTTAAATGAATCTTAAAACATGCATGCAAACGTTTAACATTTGACAAGTAGATAAATACATTCACAAATGGCAGAGGGAAAAACAGTTGGAAGGAAGCAAGCAGGACGTTGCTTTGCTAGTCCTCATATTGGCCAGCCTTTCCCTAAATCCAAGATTCTCAGAAATGATCTGCAGTAGCTGGTTTTAATCTTATCTCAGTAAAACCTCTCAAAATACTTTGAACGGGCTCCCAGGGAGATCAAGAGAGTAGTTTAAAAATAGGCACAAATATTACGTATTTTCTAGATATTAGGGTATCCCTCCGGAGTTCAGGAGACAGGAAGATAAAGCCTGGACCAAGTTTATTTAACATACTAGGTCTGGATCAGATCTTTGCCATACGATCAGTATTACACCCTTTTGCAGTGATTCTGTGCCACTGTTACTATTTCATTATTTTCCAAGAACTTCCTCTCTTGCACATTACCATATTCCATTCCCTAGGCTAGAAATAACAAATGGAATGAAAAAAAAAAAGTTACATTTGTCATCGGCTGCGGTACACAAAAAGGAAAAGGGAAAATAAATCATAGTAAGCTTGATCTAGGTGATAAAACACCATCAGCTACTGGACGTGCAGGAGAAGATTAAGCCAGCTCTTAGACAGCACAGCAAAGCCCTGAATAATAATCATAGAATCATAGAATCACTCAGGTTGGAAGGGACCTCAAAGATCATCAAGTCCAACCGCAGCCTAACCATAGTACCCTAACTCTAACAACCCTCTGCTAAATCATATCTTCAATAATACAGACCCGCCTGGGGTATTATATGTATTATATATAAACTACATCCCAGCCCCCAGGTGCCAGTGCTTTCACACTATCACCACTAAGGAATAGCTACAGAATTATAGGGGCTGGAAGGGACCTCAAGAGACCATCGGGTCCAACCGCCTGCTAAAGCAGTTCCCTACAGCAGGGCACACAGGCAGGTGTACGCTCAGGACCTGAACATCTGCAGGAAAGGAGATGCCACGACTGATCTGCTCAGGCTGTTCTAGTGCTCTGTCACTCTGACAATGAAGCTCTTCCTTGTGTTAGTACAGAAATTCTTGTGTTCCAGTTTCTGCCCACTGCCCCTCACTCTATTGCTGTACGCCACCAGAAAGAGTCTGCATACATTGCTTGGAATGAGCGTGGCAAATCACAGTGGGCTTTGTGGTTAAAATGCTTCCTCGAATAATTGAAACCAGTTCTGTCTTGTATACAAGTCTGTTACAGCACTACAAATGCAAGGACTAAAGTGCAATAGTTAGGGAATTCCAGTCAAGAACCACTGGGGAGCTCTGCTCAGAAGTATACTTACAGAAAGAGGAGGAGGGGATGGAATGTGGCAATGGTCTTTCTGGGTGGAGGAAGCACAGCTTCAATATCGGTGCCAAAGTTTTCAGAGCATTCGCTGCAGAGCTGCTCTTCAAACACAGAATCACAGGGATTGGAAGGGACCTCCAAAGATCATCAAGTCCAACCTCCCTGCTAAAGCAGGTTCCCTACAGCAGGTCACACAGGTAGGCATCCAGGCGGGTCTTGAATATCTCCAGAGAAGGAGACTCCACAACCCCCCTGGGCAGCCTGTTCCAGTGCTCCGTCACCCTCACCGTAAAGAAGTTCTTGCGCACATTCGTGCGGAACTTCCTATGCTCCAGTTTCTGGCCGTTTCTCCTTGTCCTGTCTCCACACACTGCTGAAAAGAGTCTGGCCTCGCCACTCTGCCCCCCACACCTTAGATATTTATAGACCTGGATCAGGTCCCCTCTCAGTCTTCTTTTCTCAAGGCTAAACAGACCCAGTTCACTTAGCCTTTCTTCACAGGGGAGATGCTCCAGGCCCTTCACCATCTTTGTGGCCCTCCGCTGGACTCTTTCCAAGAGACCCCTGTCTTTTTTGTACTGGGGAGCCCAGAACTGGACACAGTACTCCAGACGAGGCCTTACCAGGGCAGAGTAGAGGGGGAGGATCACCTCCCCCCGACCTGCTGGCCACGCTCTTTTTAATGCGCCCCAGAATGCCACTGGCCCTTTTGGCCACGAGGGCACACTGCTGGCTCATGGCCAACCTGTCATCCACCAGGACACCCAGGTCCCTCTCCGCAGAGCTCCTCTCCAGCAGGTCAACCCCCAGCCTGTACTGGTGTATGTATAACACTACAAAGTACTATCAGGCAAAGGGTTCCCCTTCCCATCTTCTGCTAAAAGATGTCGCTATCCTCAAATCACACAAAGAAACAACTGAGTTATAGCTGTGTTGCCCTCACTTTTGCTAGCACCTAAACTCTGATGGAAAACTAACAACGTTCTCATCAGTTTTTACACATCCATCATAATGCCAGTGCCAAACACTGCAAGTTATTAGGGCTACTGCACACAACTTCTGAAGTGGAAATGTTTTATTCCTGCTCATCGTTACCTACTCCTCAAACTAGCTGCAGCTCCAGCTGCTCGTAGACATCTTCCACCCAGTTGCTTACACACACACCGCTAAATCCCTTCAGTTAAGAGGCACAGCTTTACTGCCAATTCCCCATTTCAAGAGCTATAAATTCGACTGCCTTCTGCTCAGCTATGGAGAACAAATTACTGATAAAAACACATCTAGACACAGGCAATGGTTTGGAGATGGTTATATGCTCACCCTAGGCTAGATATTAAAAATAACTGTACTGTCAAATAGACTGGGGTTAGCTATAAAGGCCCCCACGTCTTCCATTAAGGGTTCTAATGAATGTTTTCAGTGCTTCTGCAGACAATAAAGGAAGCATTTTAAGGCTTCTGAAACACTAATAAAACTGCTCTAAAGTATAATTTAGAATAATAAGAACCCCATTTATCTTTTTTAAGTCAGACACACTTCTGGAGAACTGCTATTCTGGAAGTACATTTCTTTTCCTCCACTGAAGTTTGAGTCAACAAGAGCGGAGACACAAAGCAGGTAAAGCCGTATACAAGCTGCTGGCTGAACCTTTTCCACTGGTATTTTGTGTTCACATTATCACCTTCTTTTCTTAATGCTTATCTGCCCCTGAGGCACATTTCAAAGACACTTGCTCTCAAGTACAAGGCTTGCTTTATTTAGTTTTACTCGGTCTATGTTGATATGAACTCAACAGATAAAACACAAGCAACCTGCTTTTACACGGGTACCTGCAGGTTTAGAGGAATCCAGAAAGCTGTTGACCTGGCTACCCTACTTGAAGACAATCACAACACAAGAGAGCAGCGTGGGGAGGAAAGTGGAAATCAAAGCACGTCAGACGTAATCTCTTCCCTGAGTATATCAATGCTCCAGCTTCGGATAGTGAAGTACTTCCCTCAGCTGAGACTTCAAGGCACAAGGCAATAAATCCTTCTTCGTCCTTCTGAAGCAGGATTAAGAACTCCAGTTCTATCAGCAAACATAACCATCAAGCTTTACTTCAAGTTAAATTCTAATGGTTTTGTTTGAAGGCTATGAAATTGAGAATATAGATTCATTCCCATTTTACATATCAGCATAAAAAACCATGATGTTCTGTTACCTTAAGGATCATTAATTGAAAGAGAAGAAGAAACACAGAGCTAAAAATCTGAGATTCTGATACAAATTCCCTGTCCAGATAATTCAGTTCAACTTCTTACCTCAAGGCATGGAGAGAGACTGGCACAACTAAATAAGGATTACATCAGCCCATCCAGAGCAACAGAGGAAACTATTACACACCTAATTTTGAAATGGATAAGAAGCCTTCATAAGGAATTTAATCTTAGGTGACGGGAAACAAACTACTGCTGTGACAAGTTGTCCAAGAAACAGCTTCAACCAGTAATTAAGATTGCTGCTGCTGCTCTGATAACTCTACAGTCAAGCAGTAGAGCAGCTTCAAACCTTCTGTACCACTGCAGTCTCACTATGCAAGAAACACGCAACAGAACATAGTGAATAACCATGCAGAGGTCGTGTGTTATACATCACACTATCTGGCACTGACACTTAATGTCTTTTCTTCCCTTTGGAGCAAGTGTAAAAGTCCTGAGGACTGAAGTGGAACTGCAATGGCAATTCCCATAAGATGAAAGACACAGATGAAAAGTCTGTATGGCTACAGCAGTCTGCTCCTTTGTTCCCATCAGCCTTATGGTCGAGTTAATCCACTTGTAGGAACTGCTGTCAGATCAAAGCCACTTCAATATCCTGTCCAAGTCTTCAAAAGAAGGTGTAAAACCCTATAACAAGCAGTTACAGATTTATCTGCCCGGAGGGGAGACTTTAACTAAACCCAGGCAGTTAACAGTTGGCTGATGCTTTAAACCAGGAGAGTTCATAATCCTTTTTATAAATCCTATCTAATTTAACCTTCTCTACTATAGGTTGATTTATTTAATCTCATGCAATGTTTGATCTTCATATTACTTGCAGCAAGCTCCCCAGGCCAATTCCATGAAATTCAAAAGGACATATATTTCTATTGTAGTTAGATTTGTTACCCTCAGCTTCCTTACCCTCTGACCACAGGAGTAGAAGAAAGTAGTACCCTCACTTCTCTCCAAAACCTGTCATGTCCATCTCCGGACTATGGCCACGTCTCCCAGACTTGTCTTCTACTGAATAACTCTGGGAGCTGCAGAGGCAGCAGTGCTCCCCGAATTGAGAAAGACCTATCTAAAACAGCTCTGAAGAGAAGAACCTGGGGGTCCCAGTGGACAACAGGTTGGCCACAAGCCAGCAGTATGCCCTCGTGGCCAAGAAGGCCAATGGAACCGTGGGGTGCATTACAGAAAGCACAGCCAACCAGTCAAGGGAGATGATCCTCCCCCTCCATTCTGCCCAGGCAAGGCCACATTTAGACTACTGCATGCATCCAGCTCCGGGCTCCCCAGCTCAAAAAACAGTAAAGACAGGGATCTCCTGGAAGGAGTCCAGTGGAGGGCCACAAATACGATGAAGGGCCTGGAGCGTCTCCCACGTGAGGAAAGGCTGAGTAACCTGGGTCTGTTCAGCCTGGGGAAAAGACAACTGGGGGGGGGGGGGGGAAAAATCTGATAAATGTTTATAAATATCTAAAGGGAGGTGGGAGGCAAATGGATGAGGCCAGGCTCTTCCAGGCAGCATGTAGCAATTGGACAAGGAGTAGTGGCCTAAAACTTGCCAACACAGGAAGTTCCATACTAACATGCAGAAGAACTCCTTTACAGTAATGGCAATGGAGCACTGGAACAGGTTGCCCAGAAAGGTTGTGAAGTCTCCTTCTACAGAGATACTCAAGACCCATCTGAACATCTTCCTCTACAACCTATTATAGGGTATCTGCTTTAGCAGGAGGGTTGGACTCTATCTCTTAAGGTCCCTTCCAACACTTACAGTTCTGCCATTCCGTGAAATACCCCATAGCTGTTCAACACTCCCATCAACTGCTAAACAGAGAGAAACCCTACCACCTGCTACTGCAAAAGCAAGGAAAAATCCACGTGGATGAAAGAAAGCTAACTCTGTTTTAATTGTATGAAAACAAAGCTGAGCCTGACTGACAGAGAAGAAATCTAAAGCCTTTAAGATCAATAATTCTTTACAACAAGACATCTGTATAAGAACAAAGCTTGAGGCACAATTATTTTGAGGCAGCTGTTACGCCACTGCGCTTCAAGGACAAGCAACTGCAGTAACTACACTCCATATAGGAAAGTACAGGGAAGAGCAACAGCAGGAAACATTCAGCTGTGAAATACAACATGAGTTGGCTGTTTTCAACAAACTTAAGCAGCACTTCATGTGCGCTTATCTACTGTGGGGTGCAAGACAAGTAAGAAGTGCAACTGAAATTACATCTAGAGAAGCCCCAAAGACCAGTAGTAGACTGATGACCACCATATTTGACAAGCTCTCCTTACACTCTGCTTCCAGTCACACTGGTGAGCAGGAATCATAATAAGCTGTATCGTACTTTCCTTCCAGATGAACTTCATAAGCCTTCTAGGAAAGATCTGTCTACGTTTAATGCAAAGGAGGAAAGAAAAAAGAAATCAAGTATTAAAATCAATTCCTGACTAGTATCACCTGATTTGGTAGCTGGGCTAGAGAGAACCACATCTCTAAATAGCATTATGCCTCTCAGTCTGTGTTCTTTACAGCAATTATCACTCCATCTTTAAGCCTCAATGGTCTCAACTTGGTTTGCTCAGTGTAACAAAAATCGCTCCTTCCTAAAATTGCTCCTTTCCATACACTCTAGCAGAAAGAAATCAATCCACTGCAGTAACCTAGAATGTCATGCAGCGTTTGCAAAGCATGCAGGTTATCCCTGACTGCCCACACAGCTTGAGTGTACGTGGAGATACCACGATCAAAATCAATACCTTTAACGAGTCAAGTCATACTATTAGACCAGCTTAATCACTCCAGGCAAGGCATCTCCACAACCTAGGAGGTGCTCCTATATTTTCTTGTCTTCAGACACCTCTGAAGCACTGTAGAATTCAGAAAAAAAAAAAAAAACAAATGTATTTTAAGTCAAATTTTCCTCCTTCTTCACCACTGTCTGATGGCTGGGCACTGCTGTAACATGAGAGCATTGATTTACTGCCGAGGGACAGAACGAAGTTTTCCATAAGCTGACTACTGTGCTCGGATACCCTCAGTGCAATAGATGGATAATGGATCTAATGAAAGCCCAACTTTATGCTTTTAACAGCATTAGGGGAGAAGAGAAAGCAAGGAGGGAGCATACCACTAGTACGGACTCACCATATTTCTCTTCGCACTTGCTTCTTAGAACTGTACTCCACAAGGGCTTCCATTTATGAACTTGGGAGAAAAAAATAACCCTGCAATAGTGATTGCTCAGAAAAAGGTAGTTAAACAGATCAAGGACACCGTCACAAAGGGAGGCCACAAGACTGAAAACCTTGAAAATATTTACTCTGGAGAAGAAGCAACTACAGAGATGAGATTAAGAAGCATGGAAGAGCTGGGACATCAAGAGCTTCAATCTTTTTGACTCTCATTGAGAAACAACATCCAGTACGCTGAAATTCAAAACAAAACCCCACAAAACACACCTACCTTGGTGACCCCGGCCCCAGAAAGCTACAGCAACTCCAAAACATCCTCCTCCTACCACACTGTCATTATTTCAAGTCACCATAGCTGCATTTTTGATAAATTTTCAAAAATAATTAAGAGATCAATTTAAATCTGGATAAATAAGAGCTCAACTCCTACGTGTCAGAACAAGAACTTGTTTAGCAAGAGATTATACCAAAATCATCCAGAGCTCAAATCTTGCATTCTCCTCTGAGGTATCAGGCACTAATCGCTTACTTGTGTTTCTCAAATCAGGTTTCTAGCAGGGCTACAGGCCTTGGCAGCACAACTGAAGACATGGCACAGAGGCTCATTTCAAAGATCAGATTAAGAATTTGTCTTCTGAGGTATGTGGGGGAAAAAAGAATCAGTCAGACTTCTGTATCAGAGTGAAAAAGGAGGACCTGTACGATGCTGTTAGAATAAAATCATGCTGAAGCACACCAAAGAAATGTTACATCTGAGGACAGATCAACTGGCTTTGTTTGGAGGGCTACTTACCATCAGGTTCTCTTCAGTTTTGCACTTCTCACTATTAAAGAGGTTGTTTTTACAGGCCATACCCAAGTTTGTCTGTTGGAGCCACACAACAGATGTGCTGACTACAAGAAGCTACTATGCAAGTCATGAAGAGTCTGAAAGCAGGTAGAGAAAGTCCTGCCTTCATCCCAGGCACTAACAAACACTATGTTGAGATGTAAATGTCTGACTTACAACAGACCTATAAAGAAGCCCGCAGAAGGACCCACACTTATTTGGTAACAAAATTGGAAACTGAGACCTGACAAGAGCCTTTCATTGCAGTGCTACCATAACAAGTAAAGTCATTGTGAGCAACAGGTCAACGAGAGATTTAAAATATGCAATTAGACATACTTATCTAAAATTACATGCCAAGCCTCTGCAGCGTATCTTTCTGAACCTAACCCTTTTAGCTGGAACTGGCAATTACTCAAACACTAACAATCTCAATTAGTAGATTGTGACAATTCTGTTTGGCATACTATTGAAGCACAGAAGCAGGGATAAGCCACATAAAAGACTTGGAAAGAGTACCAAGGGACAGTACTCAAGAAAGTTCACTGACTGTGAAAAGGGAAGCAATCTGCAACCCCTATGCTATCAAGAGCTGTAACAGAGCTTGAATGCAGGTCATCTTAAGAGAGAGTCCTATACACAGTCCTTCACAGGCACATTAAAACATGACAGCTTGAATGGAGCCTTTCCTCTTTACAAGAACATATTTGTAGATACCTATGATGATAAAAACAGCATTAGTCACTGTATGGAAACTGGAACTGTAGTTCATGTGTCTTGCTGAGAATTATACATGTGTAGAACTAGCCAGGACACCTGCATTCAGTCTCTGTTCTGCTTTCCCATTGTGATCCCCAAAATCAGCATCCGGGTTAACACCACAGAGGCTGTCAGGATGCAAATGGAAAGACAGGAAAGCTTAAGAAATTCCTGGAGAGTTGCTTTAAAAAGGAAAGGTGGTGTAAGATCTTCTCCCTGCCTATCCTCAGACCCTGCTGATCACTATTTACTATGGAAAGCTCTATCCAAGAGACCTTTCAGAGCTTCAGTACTGATGCCATGTTCACAGGAATGCCTCTCCCTGTCTGGCTTAAAACCAGGGACCTTCTACATGTGAGATGAACGTGAAGGCTGCTGCACTAGAAACACCAGCTCTCACACACAGTATAGCAGGAAAATCCCATCAACGTACAAGCCTGACAACAGAAAGCAAATTTTAGTTACCATGGCTACGTGCCTCAAGTTGTTTTCCATTGAGAAAACCTTCAGAGGAACACATCAGAAGAAAAGTACAGAACTACAGATCCAGGGGAATCTACCTCCTGTCCTGAACTAAGAATCAGAGAGCGTTTCCATACAGCAGCCTGTAATACATCAGTAATCCCCTCAAACGATACCAATACTATCAGCAGCTTAGGAACAAGAGCTACCTTATTCAGTTTCTCTCTTTACAATACCGGTGAAGGGTGAAGGGGAGAATACAAAGAACTGCAGGACAGGAAGAGAAGGCAGAACCACTCCCCTAAACTGTAAGGTTCCCAGAAGCACTTAGCTTCCACTGCACAGCTCTTGTACAGGCAGTTGGGCTTTACACTTGCACATTAACCCCACTGAAAACAAAGGGATTACACAGAATCCTTAGCTCAAAACAACAGCTTGAAGTTCTCCAACAATTGATCTTTCTAACATTTTCTTAAGGACTGTGCCCCACAGCCAGGGCAATTGGTCTGCCTCCAGCTAAATCAGTCAGGTCCTCTCACACCACCTCAAGAAAGGTCCTTTAAAGGCACTCCGCAAGCAAACAGATGATGTTAGCAGAAATACAATTCGCCAGACCGTTTTGGTTGCATACCAGGAGTTCATCCATGCTCGTCTGACACTTCTCAAGATTGATCCGTTTAATTGCCACCTTCTCCTTCTTCGGAACACAGAAGGCTGCCTGCACCACAGCTGTCGCTCCGCTCCCTGTGGGTGGGAGAAAGAGATGGTTAACATCATCCTACCGGACTCCTGCAGGAAGGAAGGGAGGTCAGACAACAAAGTGACAAGTGCCCGATACAGCAGAGCCAGGTGACAACCCAGGGAAGCCCACCCATAGGCACTGACCCCTCGGACTCCACGCAACTCAACAGCTCAGCTGCAGCATCAAAGAGCTGGGCTAACCCAGCACAAACAAGAGGGTCTTCACAAGGAACCATTACAGCTATGTGGGGGGAAAAAAACATGCTCCAGTTTACTTATTACACAGGACTGACTCTTTTAAAAGAAAAGCCACTGAGGTCATGCTTTTAACCTGATGTGTTCACCCAGAGTGTTGAAACAAGCCATACTCTTTGCTACCAGCACTAATGACATTTCTCAAATAGTTTTATGTACTAATTCTCTTTACAGCTCTCCTCTTGTTTTATGCAACTGCACGAGGCAGGCTTCATTCAAGCCTGTTCAGCTCTGGTTTTCAGCTAGTGGCACAATACTTGGGCATTTGGGTTGAAAACCTCAACCAAAGAACATTTAAATTCACATGGGCAGAAAATGCTGTCATTTGAAGCTGTTCAAACTGGTAAAAGCAGGCACAGAAGTTTTGGATTTGAACTGCTCAGTACTATCATATCCTTTGTTATCAAAAGGACTGTGCAACAGTGAGACTCCAATCACCAAAGTGATTTTAGACCTGTGTTTGTCAGCCGCCAGAAAGAGCTGCAATATTTGCATCTTAGCAATAGGACACCTTGTTGCTTTGCTTTTTATCCTGATCCTGATTCATCACATTTGCACACTTCACTGGAATCAATTCCAGAGCAAGAAAAGGAGTGGGATAAATGAGAAAGAGCTCAGGAATTTCCTATTGCCAATATTCTATGAAAATGCTATAAAAAAAAAAACCCCACTGACACTGTGTTCATTAAACTGGGCACAACTCTTGGACACATTTGGGCTGATTAAGTGCCAGGCTGGAGAAAGAACTTGAAACCCAGTCCTAAAAGAAAACCTGCCCCACCCAAAGTCACACTGGGATAAGTGACAAAGCTCTGAATTTACTCCTCTAATCTTCAACCAGCACCCTCTCACAACAGCTTCACTTCATGTTGTCGCGAGCAGACTCCGGGCAATGGCTCCATCTTGCCCGTTATTTCACTGCACTGAAAGAGTTTCCACTCTAAAGGCAGAAAGCAGCAGCATGCAGAAATGGCAAGGGTGCTCAACCTGTACTGTTTCATGAACCAAACGGGGTTTTAAGAAGTTCAAGACTATCTGTTACTCGCAACTGTTTTAATTTTCAGGGTCTATTCCTAGCAGAGTGCAAAACAAAGAACCAGAGATGCTCAGGAGGAAGAAAAGCACTACAGGGGCAAGAATAGTTACCAAGAACTTGGAAAATGGAGCTCGAGCAAATGTAAGGACTTCTGAGCAAAAGACGGAGATAATGGAAGACTGAAAATCCAGAAGGAGTTTTTGACTTGAGGTTGGTTAGACTGCCAGCAGCATGGCTGCAATATACACAACATCAAATATGCAGCAACCATGCCAAAGCAAACCTTCATGTACACTGCCCACGGTCGCTCCGACTGGCAGACAGTGCACAGAGGACGCCAAGATGAAAGCAGCAGCCACAGCTCTGACATCGCTACTCCCTGGGAGCCCTGGGTGGCACAGACCTACCCCTTCCATCCCTAATCTGCTCCTGTCAGTTTTCTGCTGCTGCTGAGGCAGAAAGAAGTGAAAACATCAGCCGGATGTTGTATAATTGCGTCTCAGTATTGGTCCGTGCACCTCAGAAGACTGTCCTGTAATACAAACCTTCTCAACTTTGTCAGACTTCCACTGCAAACTTGGCCCTAGAGCTGCCCACACAGTCATCACCACCAACACAGCAGCATCTGACTCGAAGCCCTTCTGGACCTCACTCACAGCTGCAATACCCCACAATGAGGCACACCAGCACTTCTGTGCTGCTCAAACCCTGCTGGTATGAGCCTGTCCAGCAGAGATGCTACTTATAATCCATACGTGACACCACTACAGTGACACATCACTGCTATAGATGAAATCTTTCATGAGAAGATACTTCAAGTCCAGGGCTTCATAGAAATGACTACACAAAGAGTGGCTCTGTGTTCTCATTTACTTATTTTTAAAGACGTTACTACCAGAGAAACAATGGATGCAGAATAATTAGAAACAGGACCACACTACAGCTCTGTCCTACCCCCTCATCCAGGCCTGCAAGAACTTCAGGGCAAACACTGCTACTCACTAAGTGCTTGGACAATGCCCAGCCTCTGAGGACTCATCCCCTATGGGCGTACGGCATTATTTGAACAGTAATGAAATCCAAAACTAAATCCTTCTGGGCACACGGCAGGGAACCATCTCAACTCGAGGCTCCTCCCCATCAATTCCCTGCTGCTCCCGCTTCTCTTGGTTCGATCACCACCTGCTCTCCCTGCTCATTCGTCACTTCTTTCAGCTCCGCTGTAGCACTTAATTATAGAGAAACAATGAAATCTCAAAAGCGTATCAAGCAAGGATTAAACCAAGCTGCAGCTCAATGTGCCACAAGCAAGCTGCTCTTTGGTAGCTGCAGCAGCATGCCGCGCTCCTGGGACTGAACAAAGACAGGTTTCCATGCTTCTCTGAAGAGCACAGAAAACATAGCAACACAGCGACGTACGGACTTACAGCCACACAATTTGTTTATCGAGATCCAGGGTGGCGAGAAAAAGAAAGAGAAGCTGCAGCAAGGATGCTCAATGCGTTAGTGAAAACAAGCATAGGTGCAGAGAAGGATGCCAATAGAAAGAAAATGATTGGCAAGGAAGTTTTTGAAAGTTTAGGAGCAGGTGACAAATACAGGGGGAAAACTGGGAGAAGCGATCCTCCCCGCTGCTCAAAATGAACCTGGATGATAAACAGCATAAGGGCAGCGTGCACTGGGATGGCCCAGCTCTGACAAAACAACTCTCCCAGCCGCCATCAGAGCCAACTGCTGGGCCCCAGGTTAATGTTTCTGTGCTCAGCTCATGCTGCCCTCCCCAAGGCACTCTGGCCAAGGTCAGTGCCAAGGCTCTTCTCCCTTCGCTGCCCCCAAGACGGGCTTTCGGAGAAAATTTGCTTCCTAGTTAATCTCTTCCAGCGTGACGGCTTAGAGAAACAATGAAAACTGGGCACAGCCAAATGCTTGCTGCTCTGTTCCTGAAAAGCAGGAGGTCATTCTAGTGATGCCTGCAAAAAAAGGAGAGAAAGGAATGAGACCCTGAGTGGGTGTTAGGGCCTGTTTAATAGCCCCCTGCTTTCACCTCCATAGGATCTCAGCTTCAGTTCCAGCCCTTCAGATAACAGCTGCCAAATTCTTCTCTAAGAGGGTCGCAACCTGCTTTAGGAAACACCGCTTGAAGGAAAAGATGGACCCTTTCAAACCCTTGCTTCTTTCATGTTTCTGATACTATAACGGCTCTTTCTGAACTAAAACCCAATTTCTGAAACGATCAGAACAACCCAAACCTCCCCAGGAACTCCATCACTGAGGCTGATCTCCCTGGGTCCCTCCTTTGGACCAATGCTCCCCGGGTGACCGCCCTCAGCATCCAGAACTCCCACCCCAACCTGTATGGGACCATGCAAGCCCACCTCCACCTTCCAAGATGGGCCGGACGTTATTTCTAATGCGGTCACTTAACTTACATGAAGCTTTTTCATTTGTTTGTTTTTTCAGAAAAAAAATATATATAGCAACTCACACCTTAAGAGATCTCTGTCAAAGTTGATGGAAACCAATGATTTCAAGGCTATTTTGAGAAGGAGAAACAAGAGTGACTTGCACACAGCTGTTTGCATGCACTTTGTTTCCAAAGGTAACTGAACTAAAAAGAAAATGTCATCTTTGCAGCCTCATAAGGACATTGCAGCTCTTCCAGGAAGACTGGTTATGAATTGCACTGACGCTTCCTCTCAGAGGAGTGAAATTGAAGCCAGAGATCCTTTTGGCAAAGGCATCAGCTTAAGCAATGGGAACACTCATGCCAAATGATCACAAGACAAACATCAAATCCTGGCTGTTGAACAGTATCCCCCACCATGTGCAAGAGGGATTTAAATTAGCCACACAGAGAGCTCACTCAACAGCGTTGTCCAATTCACCCCATTATTACAAACTGTATGCCACGCTCTAGGAGATGGGAAAATTTCCCTTTAAGGTAAACTCAGCTGCTTACACAGCTGCCTCAACCAGCAGGAGACATCTTCCTCAGAGCATCTATATTCAGTCTTAACGTGGTACCAATCCCTTCCCATAGAGGAAACATTCTTCCAGAGTCACATGAGTGATAGTTACATTTATCACCACAAAATTCCTTTTTCTCATCTCCAGTCAGCCACCCAACACTTCAACCCACAAACAGTACTCGATATACTGGAAAACTATGGGAAGGGATCATTGAGTTGTTTGATTTGGAAGGGATCTTTAAAGGTCATCTACTCCAACCTCCCCACAACAAATAGGGACATCCGCAACTACAACAAGTTGTTCAAAGCCCCTTTTAGCCCCTTTCAGCCTGACCTCGTCCCCAGGGATGGGGAATCCACCATCTCTCCAGGCAAGCAGCCCCTGGAGGTCTCCAATTTACTGCTCTGCTGGAAACAGAGCTGAACTTCAAGTTAGACCAGGTTCCTCAGCAGCAAATTCAGCCTGGTTCAGAACATCTCCAACAATAGGTACTATACAGTCTTTTTGGCTGTTTCCATCTCTGACGTCCCATACCAAAGCTTTTTGTCCTTCTACCTAATCAGACTTTCCAGCTTTGCAACTTGCATTTTGTACGTTCGCTGGGCACCTCACAAGTTCTTTCCTTTGCAGCTTCCTACTATATCGCAAAAGCCAATAACATGACTCCTTATCTTCTCTTCTAAGGCTCTGCCAGCCTACCCACAAGCCTCGTTCCCAAGCCTCCTTGTATACGAGATCAGGCTCAGCTGAACACCTCTGCATAACCCTGCCCTCCCCTTTTGCCATTCCCTGGCATGCGTACAAGCTCTCTATTTTTAAGCAAGAGCTGGAATCCATCCTCCGCCAGCTGGAGTGCAGTGCCAGAAAGCTGCTCGTGACACAGGCAATGTTTTAATTGTGCCCCCAGGTTTTCCTCTCACAAGCAATCCACAAAGAACTCTTCGCTACAAGAGAGCTCCGGATCAACAGCTTTTAAGCTCAAGGTATCCAGTTTCAGGTTTTAAAAAAAAAGGTTAAGTTTCTCCACAAAGCACATCACCAAAAGTCCACTAGCCATTATCAAGCACAACTCCATTGAAGGCTCCAGGACAGGAAATCCTACCTGCGCACAGCACAAAACTGGAAACTATACAGACAGGACAACTCCATACGCACCCTCTTTCTTACACCTGCTTTGTCAAGCACAGCATTTCCAGACCAAATGAAAGCACAGACTTTACCCACTACTTCCTTCCTACTCCAGACCAGGGCTCAAGAGCACCATTATGGAACTGCCATGAATTGCTCCTGCTGATAGCTTTCCTGCTCTGTGCATCAAAATCTGGGAACCTATTATTATGAAGAAAGAGCAAACGATATATTTACCAGAAGTGCTTTCGCATGCATTTGACTCAACGCATTTAATACTACCTTATCACAAGGAAATTGCCACTCCTTGCATCTCCGTGCTCCCGGAATGCCTCCAGTGTGATCACCATGAGCCTATGCTCCTCTTTCCATTTGCAAAAGCACATACGCAATGCAACTAGCCACATACACTCTGAAAAGCACTTCTAGAGAGGAAGCTTGCATGAGAAATACTGGGGGGGGGAGGAAAAAAAAAAAACCAGCAGAAGGATTTATGCTTTTTAGGTTTTTAGAATAACAAAACATTGACCGTGGTTAAGTGGCTGCGCTGCCAACCTGCAGGCAGCACGACACGAGCTGCGTACACGTGGCTGTACCCACACTGCCTCCAGGCCTAAAAATACTGCGCTATCCATCAGGCTGAGCTGGCTCCTTGGCTGGGCAGAGCGTGTTTCTCTTACCATCAAAGTCTCCTGAGTACCCTGTGAGTGATTCTATGCAATTCTAGCACTTGGACGAGCCCTTTCCTCTCAGTGGTTTCTGAGCACAGCAAACCTGCTCACGTATTTTTTTTTTTTATTATTTCTAATCAGGATCCTGAAGGAAATCTTCAACTTTCGCCCAAATCCATAGATCACAGGGACAATACCAAAGCACAGTCCTGCACACTGGCCTTCCCTGAGATTCTATCCAAACAGACCTTATTTTTTTTCCCCTAGGTTTCTACCCTTAACAGCCTAAGCAGCCAATCTTTGGCTTTCAAACTCAATCATTAAAAACTGCATCTGTGCAAATCAACAACGTACTTCATGCCTTCTTACGATTAGCTACAAAAGTAGCATAAGAAAACGAGTTTACTTCAGCTCCTATCTTTTTATGGGACTACTCATCTATAACAAGACCATCCAGCCATAGAACGACACACACACACACTAAAGTCTCAAGGTCTGACATCAGTGCTCCTCACTCCAGATCAGATAGGATGCCCAAAGCTGGGGACATTTTAATGCTTCATAACACTAAGACTGAGGATTCACATCTGCCAGCACAGGCCCAGGAACAGCAACCACATTTTGGGATGTTTCAGCTCTTTCACAGCCTCACGCCAAATCACTGTAGGAGCTCTGCTCTGTGGTTACTCGTTCCAAGGACAATACAGCAATAAAACAAGAAGCTGCGAGACTGGAAATGAGATCTCTTAAACATCCTTCAAGAACACAGGGCAGATACAGATCTCATTGAATACCAGACTGCAAATTCAGACTGATCATACATTTCAGATGCAGACCCATCATGCATTTTTGGGTCCATCTGCTGTGAAAGCAAAGCTCTGCCTGTATTTTTCCCACCTTACTTGAAGTTATTGGTGAGTGAAGAGTCCTCTCTCCAAGAATGACACTCTTCCAAGACAATGGCAATAAAGCCTGCTCCCAAATTTGCAGCCAGCTTGGTGTGGGGTGGGAATACTCCTTAATCCCCAAGCAGGACTTCACAAGAGTCCAACGGATGTCAAAGATCTTCCTGGCACAAACCCATGAGAAGCAACGCTGCACAAATGATCCTTGAAAAGGGCCACAGTTCTTCAAGCCACCTCCCCATTAGGCATCAAATCCCTACTAGAAAATGTATGGTCTAACTCACATTGGCAATTATAAATAGCACTAATAAAACCAAAGGGAGTGCACAATGGGACACAAACATATTCTAGCACTGCCACAGAGGGGATGATGAGCTGTGCTCACCCCCATCAAGTAAATATTTGCTCGGGGAAGTGTCATCTGCTCCACCAGTGCTGCAGGAAGAGTGCTGGGAAGTTACCAATGCCAGCAGTGAAGATAAAGTCCCAAACCAGCACGAAAGTGGCCCAGATGCCTCTAGAACAGCACAGAGCAAACCCAAACAGCAAGCCTAACATGAACATCACTGTTACAAACACCAGGAAGGCAGAAGTGAGCTGGTTTTGTCCCATGCCTAACTGAAAAAGCCCATGAGGATCTAAAGCAGCAGCAGAGCAGTCCCTGGCTAAGATAACCCAAAAAAGCTCAAAGTCTCTGGGATACGCAGAGCTCCTCAGCAGTATTTGGGGAAGATGGATTCACCTACCCCAATAAGCTCCTCACACTGCACCAGCACAGCCCCACTCACCCCCCACATCCCACCATGTGCTCCTGGATTCTCTGTGGAAGGCTTTTCCCATACAGAGCAGAACCAGGGCTTTATGTTTCTCTCTCCATCAGCTGAAGGACAGCACCATCACAGCACTCAATGGCAATCCCCTATTTAAAATCCTGACAGAGGCACTAAGAGGCCGGCTTTAACCTGGTGCACCCATTTTCAACTCCAGTATCTGGTCTACGCTAAAGGGAAAAAGATACCAAACAAAAAAGGAAAGAAATAGTTAATACACTGAAAGGAAGAAATAAATTATCTATTGTAACAAAGAAGCATAAGTTTGTTTCTGGTTTGGTGGGTGTTTTTTTTTAATTTATCTTGCTGAATTCGTGAGGATGCCAATATTAATGCGTATACTGGGAGGACAAACAGCAACCTTCACTGACTGCATGCATCCCAGCACAGCCGCCCTCAAGTATTTCTCACTAAAAAGCTTTAAAATGAGATTGAGAAGTCCTTCTTATGAAAAGCAATTCGAAAAGTTTGCATTTCCATGTGGTCAAAAAGTCACCACAGCTCCCTCCTTCAGCACGGCATAACTCACATCACTGAGCACAGCACATTTGTTCCTTTTCTGGTCTCGCTTTGAGCACAGCCAACTGCTGCAAATATTTAGCTAGGTTCAAGTCAAAGGTGACTGCACAGACGTTAAGGCACAGGGCGTGTGCCGGACAACACAAATTGAGAGCAGGTGATAACCGGGAGGCAACGTGTCTGGGTAGAGAATTAAGACTTAAGTACAAATATTTCGCACCAGCGTTTCTCACAATTACAGTCTAGACATTTTAATGAAAAGAAAAAATTGGCTAAAGGAATGGGACAAAGCTCAGTTATTACTTGTAAGAAATGGTTTGTTTCATTTAAATTGCATCTCCTATTTAAGGCGCATCTCTATGTAATGACCTCTGGTCATTTTAGCCAGAGCTCAGGTAGTTTGCAATTCTGTGCAAGCTGCAAGGCCACTTATTTCACACAAAGGATTTCTCTTTAAAACTCGAGGAGGTGTTCTCCAAAAGAATCTTCCCTTAATCACTTCATGTTAGTACCCGCAGCCTCCAGATGACCACTGATACTCCAATGCCAGTCCTGCACGTTCAAAGAACTTCAGAAAACCAGAAGCAGATTTCACAAGCTCAGCTATAAGGAACACAACCAAAATATCTGAACTGCATGTGAACTTGCTGACAGCGAGTAATTCACCATCGAGAGCTCTTGCTGTTGACAGTACCACTGGAAAACAAGCACTGTGTTCAGAGCTTTGTGTCCATGTAAGACAATGTCTTTCTAAAGACAACCAATGCTCTGTGTACCACGGAGGGCAATGGTAACCAGCAAAGATCAGCATTGTTTAAGCACGCTTCTCCTCCACTGGTCCACCAACACAGGAACACCCAGCAGTGCAGCATCAGACACTGTCCAGCAATTTAATGCAGTTCTCACACTCAAAAGGAAGAACACAAACCTATATCCAATTGCTTGCATTTGGCTAACATTCAGATTGGGAATCCTTACCAAACTAAGGCAAGGTATACAGGTCTGGGAAGACAGCTGGTCTGTCAGTGCAATGCAGCCCAGGGCTGGAATGGAGGACGAGGCACAGGATGGCCAGGACAGCAAGGTATCTGACCAAACCATCCCTGAGTCGCTTTGCTATTTGATTTCACTGATCAGTCACCTGCACTCCAAACCTCCCACAGCCCCTGCAACACTCAAATCACTCTGCACTCACACCGGCACTCACCCCCACCATATCTTTAAGCAAGTAGACTTTAACCTCAAGTCCACCTCCAGAAATGGACAGAAACACTCCCAACACAATGAGGGGCTGCAGGGCTGAAACCCTACCAGCAAACACCAGGAGCCCAAGCAACTTGGGGAGCTGCCCTCTGGGACCCCTTCCCCATGGCAGCAACCACGCTGAGCTCCCAGGGCCAGTTAGTTACACAAGTCCTGCATGACCTGCCACATTTACTTAAGATGCTATTAGCATGCCTAAATTAGATCTTCAGTTTGAAACAAATTATATTTATTTGATTTCGTGCCAACAACTCTGGCTAATTTAAAGGGCACCGCAGCTATGCGGTGTTAATTCTACACGATGGAAAGCAGGCTCAAACATCTCATTTCCAAACACAGCAATATTACTGGAGAAGGTTGATCCTTCCCTTTTAATCACTGTCAGTTGTCTTTATGGTATATGCAGCAATGTAAATATCACGCTGGCTGTCATCAGGTATTAGCACAGCTCCTAGCACAGCACTGGTACAGTAGCCAAGCCAGCATTTTCCTTTCTTCCCTCCCAACCTTTATCTCTGAACTCTGTCTCAACTCTAATTGTCAACTGCAGAGGATATTTTATTTGGCCAGGATTCCACTAAACAGAACAATCTGTCTGCATACAGTGCAGATGTTTGATAGTACAGTGGCTATTTTAGGTAAATAAGCTTTTAAGTATCTGATATGTCCTCTCTTGAAGGCTATTATCCTTTCTTTTCAGGGAATCTGATCTAATAAGTCTTCTCCGCTTCTATTAGTGCGTTTAGCACACAAGATTAGCCCGCTGGTTAGAAATTACATTATTTAACCAACAGTAATGAGAATCTCAGGACCTGGACAAACACATATGCTCGAGCTGCTTGCCCATAGCCTCTCAGCTGTTCAAACAAAGATTTCCATCGATGACTTGTTCAACAGGAAAGCAGTTCACGCTCAAGACGCTTTTTTTCAGAGAAGTAAAGTTTGCTGCAAGTCAATACCAAGGTATTTCTTAGCTGCTAATACCAAGGTGTTTTTTTTTTTTTTTTAAGACAGCACTTGGCACCCTCCGTGATAGTCTTTAGTAAAGGGATGGCACTCATGGCCTTGCTGCTCTAACTCCCAAGGTCAGACGCAGAAAGATTCGTAAAGAAGCGGCCTACGAGGCAAAGTTCCCACAGGTGAGGAAAGAAAATACAGCGTGTTTCCAGGAGATTCAGTTTCCACTGGGAGATTTCAAGGAATCCCAAATCAGAAGATGTTTGCAGCTGAGGCACCTGAGGTTTGGAGACGACAGGCTGTGGCTCTCCCATGCTTTTACTGGCAGTGTCCTTGCTGGTACAGCCTGACTGTAAATAAAGCAGCACAGGGAAAACACCAAGCTATAAGCTGCCTGCTATAAAAGACCAGGCATTGTTCCTTCCTGCTGTCGTAGGGAATCCATTCAGCAGCTGTTTCATACAGCACTGACAGGGTCACACGGAGATTGGAGTGTTTAATAGAACGTGTGCCCATAATTCCCCCATGCACCATTTCAAAAACAAGCATTCATTAATTTGCCATAGGGATTATGCGATTTGGCATCTGCAATAGCAGGGAACTGGACTCCATGACCTGGGGAGTCCTTTCTAGTTCTGTCTGAGCAAAATAAATGACAGGAGCTTTCTATTTTTGTTTCAAAATTTGACATAATGAAATCCATCCCTGGGGATTTCACAGGAAAGGTGTTTACTCTGCGACAAGAAGCGTCACCTTCAATTTACGAGTTTTCAGTCACCAAGATAACCCAGAATTGTGCTGCCTGCCTGGAGCTGGAGGCCACCCGAAATGAAGAAATGAAACTGCCCTGCTTACCTCAACAGGTCTCAGCTGTCAGCACAGCCTGCTCATTTTCTTCAGAAAAAGACTGCAAGTGCTCTCATTCCACAGCCATTAGCTTGATCTCCCCACTTTCCAAAATGCTATCATTTTCCACTGCTCTTCAATGCATCATCTTCAGAGAGCTGGAATTAACCCCAAATCCCAAGAAAACAGATTTACAACCCGCAGAAGACCAAAATCAAGCTAGAAGCTGAGACCAAACCAAATATGAGAGTGCACAACCTGTCCAGCAGTAACTATGGAGCTTTCATACAGCGCCTGAAAAAACTCAATACAAAAAGCATCCTGAATTACCACAAAGACACAACGATCTCACAGCCTGACCACAAGCCTTCCAAGAGATTCCATATTCACAACACTTTCCCAGCTGACAATGCTCTCCCCTCTAAAGAACTGCAAAACTTGTCAATTAGCTTTGACCTAAGACAGAAGCCTGCCACCCAACGTGCCAGCAGAGCATACGCAGCCCCATGCACTCGCTCACCTCCCACCAGAAGACTCTGTGATGCACCCGCGGTCAGAGTTTCACTCCAGTTTTAATCCCAGTTCTGTGCATGGATGGAAAGGAAACGAACATAGCATCCTCCTCCCACACAGCTTTATTAATAGCAAGGTGCTAGCAGTAAAAAAGAGGAGAGTTTGTGCTCAAATCACCACTCGTGGCTACAGAGCAGTACAAATTCTGGCAAAACCCAAAGAGAATTTACTACAGTAAGAGATGATCACTGAAGTATTTCAACCTGCACTTCTTTTTACAGCTGTTCAGGCCTTTTCTCTCCTGCATGAATTTGCATCGGCCCATTTCCTGCCTGAAGGAAACATTCATTTGGGAGAACCCTATAAAATCAGTTAAGCACAAACCAGTTTCAGAAGAGAAATAATTTCTCCCCCCTTCTCTTCTCCCTCCTCTCCATCCAACTAACACAGCAGCTCTTGAGACAAAATGGATGGGGTAGAAAATTAAGTTTGGCAAGAGACTAAAACCTCGTCCACAAGAGCTCTCCTGTATTACAGAAAAAAATGCATTTTAATTTGACTGAGTTATAAGATATTCAGCGTGTTGCTTCACAAGAAAGCTGTGCATGCTGCATAAAACTTTAATGGATGTACGGAGGGAAGTTTCAGCTAATTTGATGATCTGGTGAAAAAGTGAATCAGTGCTCTGGATTTACTCTGCATTTCATTCACAGATGGGATTTGTGAAGCCTTGCTGAAGACAGCCATCCCTGCAGGCTTCTGGGTATGCAGAATTGAAGAGGTCTAGGAGTTCCTTGCAAGGCAAATTAAAGGAGACTGGTTTGGTAGAGGAGGATAACCAATTTTTTTTTTTCCAGTCTGGAATTTCTCTTACTTGCAAAAAAAAACAAAACAAAAAAAAAAACCAAACCATTAAACTGTGTTAAGCAAAAAATGTGTGTGCAGTGAACCTCATGCAGGAAAACACCGCACTCAGACAACCTAACTGATCCTCTGTCCAGTTAGCAGGATCCAGTGCTGAGGTTGGTCTCCTCATTTGTACCTGTGCATGAGAGGAAAGTGAAAAACACTGAAGCTACACCATGAATCCAGACTGGTGCTCTATGTAATTCAGCAGCAGTTATAATACTTTGTACACTTACTCAGGACCCTCTATCAGCATACACTTGGCACATCAGAGGTGTCCCATAGAATCACAGAATTGCAGGGGTTGGAAGGGACCTCTGGAAGTCCCCCAAACCCCTGGTACAGCAGTTTCCTACAGCAGATCACACAGGAAGGCATCCAGGCAGGTTTGAAATTGCTTCAGAGGAGACTCCACAGTCTCACTGGACAGCCTGTTTCTGGGCTCTGCCACCCTCATGGCAAACAATTTCTTCCTCGTGTTCAGAAGGAACTTCCAGTTTGTGCCCATTACCCCTCATCCTGTCACTGGGCACAACCAAGAAGAGCCAGGCCTCATTCTCTCTATTCTCACCTTTTAGATGCTTACAAGCAATGGTAAGACCCCCCTCAGCTTTTTCTTCCCCAGGTCTTTCACTCAGCCTTTCCTCATAAGGGAGGTGCTCAAGGCCTTCATCATCTTTGTGGCCTTATGCTGCACCCTCTCCAGCAGTTCCCTGTCTGTCTTGAACTGAGGAGCCCAGAACTGCACGCACTGCTGTAAATGTGACCTCATCAGAGTAGAGCATGGGGGAAGCACAACATCCCTCAACCTGCTGACCACACTCTCCGCAATGCACCCCAGGATCCCATTGGCCTTCTGGGCCACAGGGGCACACTGCTGGCTCATCACCAAACTGTTGTCCACCAGGAGACTCGGGACTTTCTCCACAGAGCTCCTTCCAGCAGGTCAGCCCCCAACGTGTACTGATGCATACATTTATTCCTCCCCAGCTGTAGGACTCCACACTTACCCTTGGCGAACCTTCCGGTGTTCCTCTCCACCTACCTCTCAGCCTGGCCACATCTCACTGAACGGCAGCACAGCCTTCCACTGTGTCAGCTGCTCCTCCCAGCTTCATAGCATCAGCAAACTCGCTGAGGGTACATTCCATCCCTTCATCTATGTCAGTGATGAAAATGCTGAAGATGCCTCATGTAGCAGGGGAGATGAGATCCTGGTAATGAGCCTGGAGCACTCATCAGCCAGAGATCCAACCCTGTTTCCTGCAAGACCACACTGCACGACTGCCAGAAAGAGACACAGAACTGGATTCCTCCAAAACATCGTGGCTGAGCTCCCTTAGGGGAAGCCATTGGAACCTGCTGCCGCTGAGTTCTTTGGCTCAGCATTTCAGCTGTTTGATTCCAAAGGGAACGAGCACATGCTAATAGGCTAAACTCATCTGGAAAGTTCCAGAATCCTGACATTTCCAAGTTTTCTAACACCAAATTCCAGTCCTCCACAGCTATTCTTGTACACCCACAAAGCTCTCAAGTCCGTCTCTACCTATTAAGTTTAACCACACCCAGTTTACAAGCACCCCCTCAGCATGTCCACAGCTAAATGTACTACTACTACAGAGACTTACAATGGATATCATGCATCTTAAGGGAAATCTTCCAGGGAAATCTGACCAAAAAGCAGTTTGTAGTTTGCTAATACAATTAGCATAAAGAACCAGTGTTACTGCCCATCACTTTAAATAACTCCAACTTTTAATTAAAAGATTGCATCTCGATGCTGCTAATGCTCCATAATAAAATAGATACTGCCGAGCTTAAACAGACCAACATTTGGAGAGAGTTGATTCTCGCCAAGGTTTCAGCAGTTGCAGAAGGAACGAGCCTCTGGGGCATGCATTTGTCAGCCAGCATACGCAGCTCTTAGGTGTGCTCAGGGGCCCAGCACATGCAAGTTTCCCAGCACTAGCCAAAATACCCGAGTTAAACTGATGCCATTTTAATGGCTTTTGTGAGAAATCTAAGTGTTAAGCATTAATTTGTCCAGGATTGTTGCAGCACTGGAAGCAACAGCCTTAGAGAAAGCAGCCATGGTAAAGTGTGAACTACTTCCTTCTATGTGTTTTTTCCTCAGCATCCCAGAATAGCTGAAAGCAGCAGGATCTGCCTCTGCCCTCCCCTCAGATCAGCAGGGCTGGCTGCCTCAATAATAATGCTGTGCTCTTCCCAGCCAGTCTCTTTCACCACAGCTTGTGCTTGTCTTTTGTGCCCTCAATCTGCTTCCCTGTGCATTTTATCCCTCTTCCTACCAGAGAGCAAACAACAGAAACACCAAACAAAAGACACACACACAGCTAAACGCCATTTGTTCTTGCTTCCCAAGAGAATGACTCAATCTAGCCCTCTTCTGGAAGCAATGGCAAAGCTCTTAAAGGAAAGAGACATATCAAGCATCCAAAGGAAAGGCAGCGTGGATGTAGAGCAGCCTGGTTGTGGAGTCGCTAAGGAACAACCATAATTTACCTGAGAAACTGTGGTATCATCCATGCCCAATCAACAAGAAGGCCTTCTGACCAACCTAACGAGGAAAAAGTTGAAGAGCACACAAAGCAAGCAGCCTGAATACTGGGGATATGCTGTAGGAATCAGTTTGGCTGGTTGTGCTCAGAGGGAGGAATGGGAACCAATGAGGAAATGCTAAAACAAAACATATGGCACAAAAACTGAAGTCTAAACGCTCCATTTAGTCCTCAAGCAGTTATATCTTATAGAGTGTAACGTTTTTTATTCAATGAGTGTAAAACAGGCACGCAAAACTGGCTGCAAGTAGTAAGGAGGGCTCATGAGTGGAAATCTACACTGCCTTAAAATAAAAAGGTACAAAGTTATCACTGGACAAGCAGCTCCCTTTGCACTCTGAGCATCCCACGCCAGGGCATCAGCCACACCTGGTGAGCTCTTCTTTCAGCAGCTGCGAACATTCAGGACAGGAGAACCAGGCAGGCACAGGATGGGTGACCAGAGATATTCCAACAAAATTTGGGGAAGCAGAAATCTTAGTTCTCAGAAAGTTTCCACGTAGCTGTAAAAGAAGGCTGTTCCCACACAGACGTACATTTGCTCACACTTATGGTGGGGAAAACCCTGGCTAAAAGTGCAAATATCAAATTCCAAAAGATGACTGTGCTGCTCACGGACAAAACCCAATGCTAAAGCTACACAAACCGCAGTCATTAAAAAACCTAATCATTGAGTAAATCTCCATTTCAATTTTCAATTTAAGCTTGATTTCTGAGGGGAAAAGAAACTCCCACCACATCTGTTCGCCCGGCCTGTGCTGTCCTCATAGCTGCGAAGGAATCTGTTGGGGGGGGAAAAGGGCACAGGAACAGAGCAAAGGAGAATTCCCACTGCTCATTTATCTTCTGTTTCTGGCACAGGCTGCTCACGGTGAAGGGGATGCTCCTAAATCAAACAGCCACAGCCAGCACAGCTCTTACCGGCCCCCAAAAAGTAGCAAAAAGCAAATGACCCAATTCCAATCAACTTCACCACCGCTACCAGCTTTTCCAACAGGAACAGCGAGATGTGATGGAACCTGTGTGTGCAGTATCTGAGCAGCAGGAGCTCTCATTTTTTTTTCAGGCTTCATGCAGAGGGCTGCTGTGATTTGTATGCAGTTGGCATCTGGAAAACCACCTTCCCAGCCACCAGGCAGGCTGTGTTTGCTTTTTTTAAGATAAAAATCCAGGCATCTCTCGAGGCTGTATTCACCCGCAAATGTTATTGTTGCTCCGTGGGCACGCTGTACAGAACTGCTCTGCAATTTGTCTTCTCTCCCCTCATCTCCATTTTATCCTTTTTGGAAAAGGAAAGCTGGGCTCTGATCCCAAGCAAGGCTCCTTCATCCAACGGAACGTAAGTTATTTAAGCCTAAGGGAAGCTACTCAGCAGTTACTAACACTAACCAAGCGTAATAAATGCAGACATTAATCCATACCTTTATATTGGAATGAGTCACCTCCACTGCTGACTAATCTTTTTATTTTTTTATTAGCCAGAATCAGGAAGGCAGTTATACAGAAGTTCTCTTTGCTGCTGGAAAACGTGCTCTCTCAGTTCCTGCACTGAAGCAGTACAGAGTCCTGCATGGTAAATGAAAGCCACACATTACTGTTTTCAGGCAAAACCAGCACAGGAATGAGACTACACATGGATTTCCCTTTTTCTGAGGTAGAAAAACAGCTGAGCTGGTAACCTACAGAATGAAAGGCTCTAAATTTAAAGAGCAACATTTTTCATGAAGAAACAAGTTAAATCAAGTTAAATCTTTTCAAAGCACCAGTGTAAGATTCACCATTTTCCATACCAGCTTCTCTTTGTTCCCTGCTGAAAGACTTTTACAGCTCCACAGAAGTAAAGAGAGCTCAACCATCTCCCCCCCCCCTCCCCCCAGAGGCCCACAGGGGACCCAAAGCGGACAGCAAAGCAGTCCAGCTCAGTTAACACAGTGACATTTTGTCCCACAAATCACACACGTGCTAGGAAACTTGCGTCACATCTCCATCCCGGCCGCTGGCAGACACACCAATGTTTGAAGTGAGTAAGGGGGTGGGGATGGTAAAGTTAAAAGGAGAAACCATATGTTTGCAATATACACATTTCAGTGTACACTCCATCCCACTCCAGAATGCCAACACAATCCTTCAATGAACAGATGACATCCAGAAACTCAGCTCACAGAAGGACAGGGAAAGACACGGAAGAAGTGAAATGCTTCCTTCCCAATTCCTTCCCAAATTCAGCGACTGTAAGGCTACCACACAGCTATATCCTCCTCCTGATATTTTCAGGCTGTAGGATGTAAGTCTCCAGCAGCAGGATCTCCTAAGAGCAATACATTCACAGCCCCCTTTGTTCCTACCTATAGCTACAGAGGCACCATCCTCCTGCTCCCAGCGCTGGGCACTCCAACCTGAATCCTCACTCTGTGCCATCAGTGCAACCCTTTGCAGGCACCCATCCCACTCCCTTCCCCACGGGGCATTCTCCTCTTTCTCCCAGTACCTTCATCTCTCACTCCTTCAAGCGGATGAGCATCATCCTCCCCAGGGTGCATTTTCCAAAGGAGGTTTAAGGGGCTGAGCTGCCAGATTATGCCTTCCTTTATAGAGAGCTTGTCTCCTTTCTAAAGTGCTGCTGTTCTCATTGCACGAAGGGAGAGGACAAAGCCTGATCCCACGGAGCAACAGGGATTTCCAGAAGGATTTCCCCCCCCATAGCTTTAGTTCCTTCCTACTTTTAAACAATGCCAAGAATTTAATCTCTCAAAACAACATTTTCCCAAACTCTCCCACCCTTGTTAACTGAAAGCAAGTCTCCCTGTTCAGCAGCGATGGAAGATCTGAGCACGACAGTGCTACACCATCTATAAACTTGAAATAAAACCACTCCACAAAGATCACACTAAAAATTAACCTCCTTCCTAAAGGCCTTTGGGCAGGAGCCTGTCCTGCCAGCTCCTGCTTTATTTCCTGCCTCGGGAGAGCAACACGAGATGCACTGACCTTACAGTCACCTGCAGCACCACCTCAAACGTGTCACACATTCACCCTAAAGCCGTGCATCCCTCAAACATGCACCCCAACAAAATGGATGAGAAAGCCAATGCACCAGTCCAGTGGGAGGCCTCAGATAACCACACAGTTTGAAGTTGAAGAGTGTGAAAAAATACAATCATTTAATGGAAAGCGAGGGCTGAGGCCTCAAGCCGAGAGGACAATGAATGAAAATTCACAACGGCAGCAAAACGTCAGGATAAAAGGCTCAGTGGTAGAACTGAGAAAATCCCTCCAAACAGCTAGAAAATCCCTCAACCCCTAAACAGACTGAAGTAACACACAGCTGTGAGCGCCACACAGGGAGGAACCATCCCCCAAAATGATGGAAGCTGCTCCAGAGTGGGAGATCTCAGGCTGGTTGTGGAGCTCGTTGTGAGGACAACTTCATGCCCACCACATCCCATATGGGGAGGTGATAGAGAGGTAAAGGAGCCCCGGTAGCTCTACAGCCTCTGTCCCACTCTGCCACTGCTCACCAGGGCATGTGGATGGCAAAACACACACACCCCCTCGGGGCAGAAGGGAGGCAGAGTTGGCTGCAATTAAAGAAATGAACCCCACCCCCGTATCCCACACTTCTGCTGATGGAGGGCCCAGCCCCACACACCCAATGCTTTCTCTTTTGGAGAGGTGCAGATCCCCACACACCCCCCAGTAGAGACAGCGTGCAGACCTCCCCAACACACACACACACACACACACACACAACTACACAGCCTGGGATGGGGGCACAGCCCCGCACACACACAGCCACATCCCACACAGTACAGGGGCAGCCCTCAGAAACGGGCCCCCCCGAAGCACCACCACAACCACAGAACGGGGGGCGGGGGGATGGGGTTTGCAGCTCCTCTCACAATGCTCCTCAAATGCTGCTCCTCTCACACCGCGCCCGGTGCGTGCGTGAGGGGGGGGGGGGAGGCACACACTCTGAGGAAAGTAAGGTGGCCAACCGCGCCCCGAGAGCAACGGAAAACCCCACAGCCCCTCAGCGGGACGCTCCCACCTCTCCCCAAGGGGGGCGGCCCCCCAACACCTCCCGCTGCCCTCACGCACAGCCAAGGCCCCGCTCCAGGCCCCGTCCCGCTCACCGATGACCTCCTGCAGCTCGTAGTCATCCTTGTTGATGGACCAGGGCAGCGCGCTGGGCTCCTCGGCCATGGCCGCGCCGTGCCCGCGGCCCGCCCGCCCTTAGCGGGGGAGGCCCCACACGAGCTGAGAAGCGCTGCGCTGCCCCGTGCGGCCCGGCCGCTCCGAATCCGACCCTGAACCAAACACTGCCGGCAGCAGCTCCTTCAGCCACACCACCTCCTCCTCCACCGCCGCCTGCCGCTACCGCCGGCCAAACTTTGCCTGCTCCCTCCACCTGCCCATGCCCAGAGCGCGCTGACGTCACCAGCGCCCGCCGCCACGCGCACCCGCCCTCAGCTCCTGTGGGGTGCCGCAGGGCGCCATCTTGAGCGCGGCACCTCTCAACCTTCCCCGAAGGTTAGTGAGAGCGTAGGGCGCTTTGCCATCTCTCTCTCACACCGTCGCTATTCGGAGATGGAGAGTTGCGGCGGGATACCGAAAGCGGGACGTGGAGAAATGTTCAGTAAAGAGCAAAAAGGGAAGGGCGGGGATGCCACACACAAGATGGCGGCCGCCAGCGCCTTCCCCTCCGTCAGGAGAGAGGAGGGAGGGGTTGGTTGCTTGAAACTCACTTCGGGCAGCGATTGGCTAGCGGCTGCAGAACTCGCAGCTCCTATTTGCCGAGGGGCTGTCAGTCACCTCATGTCCTGCTCCAGGGTCCCTGCGCCCGTGGGGCCTGCGGGTGGCGGGAAGGGCGGCCGGGCGCTGCCGTGAAGGGTTCTCCTCAGGGTGGGGTTTGGGAGGTGCCTTCCCGGGCACAGCGGCTGCGTGCCAGAAGTCCCCCTGGTAGGCGGGGGGCATCGCTTCTTTGTGTTTGGAGGAGGATATCACATCAATGGCAGTTTTTGATAGCCTGTTATGTGTTGCATTTCAGTGGCATATAGAATAGAATGGCTAAGGTTGGAAGAGGCCTTAAAGATCATCTAGGCCCAACCTTCTGCTCTGGGCAGGGACACCGCCCCCCAGATCAGGCTGCCCAGGGCCCCATCCAGCCCTGTTTTGAGCGCCTCTAGGGATGGGGCGCCCAGAATTTCTGTGGGAAGCAGTGTTGGGGCCTCACAGCCCTCTCAGTGAAAGATTCCTTCCTAACATCTTACCTAAATATCCCCTCTTTTAATTAAAAGCCATTCCCCCTTGTCCTATCACTACCAAACCGTGTAAGAAGTCAGTCCTCCTCCTGTTTCTAACCTCCCTTTAAGTAGTGGAAGGGCTCGATGAAGTCTCCCCAAAGCTTCTCCAGACTGACCGCCTGCAGCTCCCTCAGCCCTCCTTCGCAGCAGGGGCACTCTCATCCTCTGAGCATCCCTTCCTTCTGTTGTGTCAGCGGCATCACTCAGCTTGGTGTCATCACCAAACTTGCTGAGATTGCACTCCATCCCAATATCTTCCTGTTAATAAGCTCCTGTCTATACTGAAGGACAGCAACAGCGTGGCCTTGCCTGGATTTGATCTACATTCCTCATTTTAAAATAGGGCGTGGAATTAGGATGGGTATGAAGGGTTCACAAGATCTGGTTTTCCCCTCTCTGCACCTGAAGATGAGCAATTATAGAGTTTCACAGCTGTCTGATACTTCCACATGCTTCTCAGAATGTCAGCACTCAGCAATATGTCCGACATCCTCAGTCAGGGGTTGATGGCATACAAGTCCATTGCTGGAGCAATGTAGATCTGGACACATTCCTTTAAGAAAAAAAAATTAGAAGGAAGAGGAATGTGAGGCCACCTGGTACCATGAACCCACATAGGCTGCTGTCTACAGCTGAGATAAAATACATAAAATAATAAAAACATTGCATTTCTTGCTATCACCATCCATAGCAGAAGTCATCAGGTGAATCTGATAAGATATAGAACTTGGAAGTTTCTCACACAGAGGGTGGTGACGCACTGGAACAGGTTGCCCAAGGAGGCTGTGGATGCCCCATCCCTGGAGGCATTCAAGGCCAGGCTGGATGTGGCTCTGGGCAGCCTGGTCTGGTGGTTGGTGACCCTGCGCATAGCAGGGGAATCGGAACTAGATGATCTTTGTGGTCCTTTCCAACCCAGGCCACTCTATGATTCTATGATTCTTATAGCTTGGCAACAGACACTGCTGCGAGACAAGGAACACCAGTTATACATATTTTTAGCTGATTGGGACACATTCCTGAGATGCCTCTGATGAACCAGGCTTTGTGGAAGGCCACAGCGCCCTGCCAAATGCATGGTGTGACTTCAGTGCTTTCAGCTGTGCTACCTCACATGGGACACTGTCTCTTTCCCTCTGGTCATTTTTTGTCCTACAGATGCAAGAGGCTCGCAGTCCCGTCTTGGTGCAGTTGTGCAGACACTGAACAAAGATGGTCTCTGTCCATACGGCAGTGCTTTCAGCTTAAAAGCTGTTCATTTTTCCTGCTTGACTGTGTTAAACGTTCCCCAGCCAAGCAATATTTCGTATTTGCTAAATATGCTTTAATTACTGCTCAGAACGGTCTCTGTGATCTCTTAACTATGTTATAAAAGCAGTTTTTGAAGCAATTAAAAGTCAGTTTTACCCTGGAGCATGCACTCATGTGGCCAGTGTCGTATTTCTGATAGCAACAGCATGTTAAAAAGGGATCTCAGCCAGGCATCAACCACAAAAAACAACAGAGGCCCCGATCCTGAAAGCATTTAAGCACATGCTTTAAGCCTTTATAACCACAATCATACATATGCCTAATTTTACCACAGTATTCACGTAGAGTCAGAATCTGGTACTGAAATCTCTTATTCTATGCAGAAAATTCTTCCCCAAAGGCATCGCTGAAACTCCTGTGGAATTAGGTCCATGGCAAAGGATTAGGCCCACAATGAACCCTGTTCTTTCTGAATTAACACAGGCGTTGATCAAAACCAGAATCTCAAATGTGCGCTGACAAGACCACCGGTGGCCATAGGAGCCTATACAAATGGCGTGGTTTAATTTCTCAGCTCTGCACTTCCATATTTTTAAAGCCTCTCATTCGTGTAGAATCTAGGTGTTGTGCTGCTTTTTAAATGAGCATTTAATGAAATCTTAAATGACCGTTAGAGACTGTTCAAAAGTCAAGGCCTTGCATTCATTCATTCATTCATTCATTCATTCATTTCTTCATTCATTCATTCGTTCATTCATCCAGCCAGGCTGTTGCAATGTCAGACTGATGAAAGGAAAAAAAGGGAGCTGTCTAGTGAAGATCTTAATCCTTCGCCCGCTTTACACCTTCAAGCAGCACCTTCTCCTGTGTCATCATTAACATTCTGCTCATCCCACTTTTACTGATTTGCTATATTTTGTCTGTCTCATGTAGGTTGCAAGCTCTTCAGGGCAGAGGAAACATCTCTATTTATAAAACAGCCTGCAAAGTGGTACTGCTGAATCAAGTGGTTTGTTAAAATAACAAGAAATTTTAGCAGAAATCTGATGTGGAAAAGCAGTTTCCTGTGTATCCACCTCTGCTCTGTACCAGGCTTTGGGAGAGGCTGAGAAGTGAAAAAATTCCAGGCTTCTTTCAGGTAAGAAGGCTGCAGTCCAAGGGAAGGTCTCAGACCTGGGTTTCCTGTAGTTTTTCTTTTAAATAAAGAACTGGAATTTTTAGACCAGGCAGTCCCCACCTCTCATTGATTCCACAGCTGAGGAAAGGCTTTCTTCTGACACTCGCTTAGCACTGATGTCCCCAGGGCTCCTGTTCCCCATTGCCTGTCTCAGTGCCTTTGGAGGTGGCCAGAACAGGCAGGCACACACACACACATCCACACAAAAAGCTCCCATTGTCACACAGCACATAGTTTCCTGCCTTTATGGGCCAATTACTTATTGTTTCCATGAAACTTAGTGGCACTACCCAGCCCTTTGCCTTTTTTTTCCATTCGGGTAATATTGGCTATCGTAAAACTGATGCTTAATGCATAGAATGGGATTCTAACATTCAGTGCACAGAAGTTACTGGTTTTAGTACCTGTAAAATGCTTAACGGTTGGTTATACATTTTATCGTCATCCTAAGCGTGACCATAAATAAACTTCAATTGCACCTGGATTACAGAAAACTAGTCTAAATTGCAGTTTGCTCATCAAGTCATTGCATATTTCATCTTACTATTCATGTCGACTCTCGGATTTCTTTCTTGGTACAGCTGAACTTGGAATTGCTCTTTCAGAACAGCCATGCAGAGGCACTGAGAGTTACAGCTCTGCCGTGTGTGGAGCCACGCCATTCACTGCCGCATTTCTATGTAAAGGTTTTTTAAGGCATCATAAATGGCTGTTTGTAAGTGAGTGTGCATTAGGCACCATGGTTCCTACAAACAAAAGCAGTTAATGTGCTTATTGAACGGCTTGGTACGGACACAGCTTACTAAAGCAAGAGGGAACTCAACAATGCCTGTTTTATTACATTCAGAATAGTGCAAGTGTGTGTTGGCAAACACAGTGCCTGGCCGTTGTGCACTACAAAATTTGCCTGCTATTCTTTCTTCATGGAAGTACTTTCAGGTCTATTGAAGGGATCTTACTCTATCAATGGCAGTTGATTATTTAATTAAAAACATGGCAGTTTTTAAGCTAACAAATACAGGCATCCACTTATCTCCAAAGTATTTTTCATGGCATTTTTGCCAAGGATCATGCAGTGGGGTGAGGAATAGTGGTTTAAAAATCTTCTGTTGGAGTAAGTTTTTATAGTAGTTGTTGTCAAAACATGAGCCAAATGCCAGTCTGAACCACACCAGCCAGGTTTCCAGAAAGGATCCTGTGTTAGAGCAGGCATCTCTGCCCCGTCGTTCACTGCCGTGTTCTCAGTCACTGCAAACTCACCTTCGAGGTCACTTTGAAGTCAAGTAGCTGAAGGCCCGGTTTGGACAGGTAAATTCTGGTTCTCACACTGTGTGCACTGAAACCACATTTTGCTCTGCAAACATACTTGTTATCCCATCCCAACTGCCTCCCAGCAGAAAGTGCACTGTTCTCTCACTTCCTCTGCTGAAAAACAACCTCCTGAGTTTTAATGTTAGGAAACAAGCAAAGGACCAAGGCAGGTTTTTTATTCTTTCTCTTTTTTTTTGACATTTCTGCATTTTATTTTTAGTATACAAGTCAAAAGTCAATTCACCCTCTTGCTAACAAATTATAGCTTTGCTGCCTGCTTTAAATCTAATATAAAATTGATTCTAGGCTTAAATAATTATAACAGGATCTTGATTGCCACATACAACAATTTAATAATCAGCTCTTGCTCTGTTCTGGCTTACAATAGTACCTTGTCTTTAAAGAAGCTGATGAAAGATAGCACTTGCCCATTACCTCCTTAAACCCTAGGAATCCAGCTGTCTTGTTGGAACAGCATGTAAGGACAGAATGATTTTCCCACTGCCCTTTTCTGGGGAGGCTAAATCTCCACCATAAAGCCTTTTCTAAACAGTTGAGCAGGACAGGGGGGGTGAGACCATGTTTCAGAGCTTTTCTCCTCCTTGCCGAAGGTGCAAAATAAGCCTGATGCAGGCAGCCAGACCCTGATGTCCACCTGGGCTGACTTCTCTTCTGAAACTGATGAAGAGAGTCTGAAGACTCATGGTTCCCCTGCATAAATCCTTGCAGGTGTGCCTGTATTTAAGACCATTTCAGACATTTTATTATTCAGCAAAAGTCTTCTAGAAAAGTACACAACCAGTGCCAGCTCCTCTGCTTGCCACTTGCCTCTGCAGCATAGAAGCCCTGAACATCCCTAGGTACTTACATCTCCACCTGAGGGCTGGTCATGGCAGGGCCGAACAAAGCAAGCAGCCCTTGGGAGGAGACACAGCTGCTTTCAGGTGAACACCTGCATCATATTGTATAGATATGCTGGGCAGCTCAGACCCAACCTGCCCCATGTACAGCTGGCAAACTTTGAAGAAGTAAAATAGTGACATTGCATCTTTAGTGACATTGCAGTGAAGCTTGATGAATTAACTTAAAAGGAGGAGAGAAGAGAAACCCTAGAAATAGAAGGACAGGGTAGAATAAGATTTATTTTTTGCCACTGGGGAATAAGATGTGTGAGGGAACACTGTTCTTATCCTTACAAATGGACAGTGTCTTCCTGGATCCAGCTATGCTGAGGCCAAGCAAGGTTAGTGGTTCACATTAGCGGATTCTAATGACACAACTTTCCAATAATAGTTTAATAGTTCAGTGTAACAGTGACTCAGAGTTTATTACTATGACGATAGGTATGTAAAGAGATCTCATTTGAAAAAAAAAATCTATTTGAATAGTTCACATCCTTTCCTCCCTACTCATGAATTCCTATGCCATTGACTGCAGGCTGCCAAAAATAGGATCACTTCTTGTGTATTTAAGTCAAGGAAAACCTCAAATCAAAGAATCAGTAGGAGGAGACCACTGTCCTTACATACAGAGCCTTTAGGAAATAATTATAATGAAAGCTCTCTGAGGGTGTAGGAATGTTTTTAAAATATAGAAACCACCTTAGAAGATATTCTGCAGGAAGAAGAAGTAATGAATCACACAAGCTCTCTGTTTTGTTACGTTGCACTGTGGGGACGGGAAGATTCATCTTTCTGTCAGATGGAGGATCAAGCTGAATTTTTGTCTTAGAGAAACTGTTCCACTGCTGTAGCAGGAGAAGTCTTAAGGAACAGCCCAGGAGAAGCTGTGTGGGCTGACAAGGAGCCAGAGAGGAGCCACAACAAGCACTGAAGTCAGATCTAAAAGCCAAGGCCGTTCTGCAGTTGCACGCTCTTGCTGAGATTTGTTTGGATCTCCAAGAATGTGGGAGCTGATGGCTGAGAATGTTGATGCCCCAGTAATGAGGAAGTAGGAAAGCACTCAAACCTCCCCAGAGAACAGAGAATGAGACAAGGAGGCTCACTGGGAATCCTTCCTTTAGCAGCCACCCGAATCTGCACTAACTGTGTAAGTAGGAAAAGGGGACTGGGAAGGCATAAGCAACATATCTGCACATTAAATGTACCACCAGCACCCCTTGGAAAAAAAAACCCACATGGCACCTCAGAAACGAACTGCTCAAGTGTGAAATCATGCGGCAGGGAAAGCTGTCACAGACAATCAGAAATTGATTTAATAGAGAAAAATTGACTGCTGCATAATTTGTGCAGATTGCTAGCTGAGAGAGAGAGACTCGCTGCTCCTAAGGGCTTAGCTGTGTGCACTGTCTGGCGAAAGGTGCAGAAAGCAAGATTTCAGAGCTGGCAGTCCTACGTGTGCTGAATGCTTCATCTTCAATAGCGAACAATTAAAATCGATGACAAGGATGCTAGGTAACAAAAGTAAATGACTGATCAATATGCATGTCTTGGAGCTGAAGAAAAACCCGTCTGCCAAGAGCAGCATGCTGATTAGGCAACATTTCTGAGCGCTTGAAGAGAAAATCTTAAGAGCTTCCATTCCCAACGCTCAATAAAACAATGCAGCTAACCAGATGCCAGATGCAGTGCTGAGAGGTTAAGTCACCAAGGAACTGTCAGGAAAAACAGGGTATAATCATTTTTAGAGCAAAAAAAAACCCACGATAATTCTCTTCTTTGCCTTTCTTTCTAAATATCTGAAAAGCCCTTTAAAGACGTTGAAAAACGATGTTCTTTTAATACCCACGCGAGGTTTTGGAGATGCTGAGACAGTGACATTTTAAGGCCAATGTCTGTCTTAGACCTCAACTCCATGCAATTTAAATCTCATTTCTGCATATATTCCAGTTGGAAATATCTGCCAAGAGCTGCCGAAAATCCAACGCTAAATCTTCCCCCATTCAGTGGTTTTGAATCAGTCACACAGATATCCAGACTCTTAGGAAAACGTTGCTTTGACGCACTCCTCGTGGTTATCTGTGGTTTAGGATGGACAGGGACCAGCATGTGGATTCTCAGAGCATTTACCCAGTTTTCCCCATCCAAATGGTACTTTTGGTCTCAGAGGCGGCAGACCACAAGCTGGCACACAAGCAGTTAAGCACCTTAGGACTCGTGGCTCTTAAATTAGTTCTGCTGACACAAACAGAAGGCAAGCAGAGCTGAAGAAAAATGCTGCAAAAAGTTTGTGAAAGTTCACTTCATTGTAACGCCCACATCTGCCTGAACATATTTCCTGTGAGCCCATACTTTCCCTAACTTTAGTATCCTAAATAATGGATGGTGGTCCTGCGTGGAGCCAGGAACTGGACTCAGTGATCCCCATAGGTCCCTTCCAACTCAGGATATCCTATGATTCTATGATATAGACCCATTTTATCACCTCTTGGGGTTGACTTCTTCATGAACAAACCCAATCAGTCTAATAGCACGAAGCCAATATATTCTTGCTGGGCTTAGAGCAGGGGTTCTTCTCCTTGTGTCTTGCACTGTCTGGCACATCATCTGCCCTGCAGAGCCTTGTAAGCAGCACCCACCATACGAGTCAGCAAAACCCACTGAACTTTTCCCCCACAGGCTGGCACTCAACCTGCTGCACTGCTTTTCTTCTTTCTTCACGTGACTGCATGGGTAGGGCTGAGAGCAGTACAAAACCTGTCTGGTCTGGAGAGAATCTGGACACTTGGCAGTTGAGGAAACCCTGGCACGTTGCTACGGAGAATCTGTGCTAGCAGCCATCTGCTACCTGTGCCCTCCCTCTACAGCTCTGCTAAGAATCACAGAATCAGACTTGTAGGCGTTGGAAGCAACCTATAGAAATATCTCATCCAGCCTCCTTGCTAAAGCAGTTCCCTCCTGTAGATCATGCAGAAAAGCACCCAGGTGGGTCTTGAATATCTCCTGAGGAGAACCCCACTACCTGTCTGGGCAGCCTGTTCCAGGGCTCTGTCAGCCCACACACAGAAGAGGAGCTTGGAAGTGCAGCATGGAGAAATTCCACCAGTATAATATCAGGCCCAGCCATCGCACATGTCTGTCCACACTCTGAGGGCAGTGGGAAGGCAGGGGCTAAACAGGAGGAGGAAAAAGTTTCATGTACTTTTGTATGGAGACATCCAACAAGCATCTGATGGCCAATGCAGACTGTGTTTGTTCTCTATTTCCAGCCCAGCACCACCAAATCCCAACCTGTGGCACTGAGAGTCATGGTTGGTGGGTATGGTGGTGATGGGTTCATGGTTGGACTAGGTGATCTTAGAGGTGTTTTCCAGCCTTAATGAGCTGATGATTCTAAGCAAGTCTGGGAACCGGGGAAGTTGCACAGACAGCTTTATTGCAAAAGATGGATGGAGGGAACAGCACATTGCTAAGATGGGCTCTGCAGTGGGAGCAAAAAATGCATTGTTTGTAAATGAGACTTTTGAACTGTTTAGCTCTTAAATAGAGGTTTGATCAATGAAACATTTACAGAGCAGCTCCAGAATGGATACAACAATATTCATTCTCCTGACCGCAGGTTGTGCTACAAATTGAACAGGTTTGCTGGGCAGGGCTTGGTAGTGATTGTCAAGAAATTCAACGTCATCTCAACGTCCTGGTGAGCATCAGCTGGACCAAAAGGAGCTACAGGAAAGTATTTGTGCACAGCAAACATCTCGTTGTTTAGTAAAGCCCCAACAGGTTTGACAGAGGTTTTTAAGCTCTATTAGCATGCTTTCCAATAGCATGAACTTGGTGTTTTTTTTCCTTTTAATTGCCTTATTAAAATATGTTTCCAGGATGATCAAACAACATTTTCCCAGCTATTTTTTCTGCACGTTTTCTTCCCTATGCTAATTTTCTGCCCTTTGGACCAAGCGATGCTTCTATCATGAGAAAGCAACTCTTTTCATGTCCGTGTAACAAAGACCAGGAGTTGCTCAATCGAGGAGCAATGCTCTATCCATCACCCTCTAACCCTGAAGCTAGGAGAACATTTTGCACAAGTTGCTAAATTTCACCTGGTAAATGCTGCCCTCCAGTAAACAGGGAAATGGCACTGACATTCCTGCATGGAAGCAACAAGGGATGAAAAATCTTCTGGCACAGGAGGAATGACAGAAAGAGCTGTTTCTGCTGGATGCCCTGAGCTCACCTGGTTGAGCCCAGGAAAAACCATGAACTGCTCAAAAATATCCAAAGGGCTGAGTGACACAGAGTTGCATCGAAGTCCGGATTCCAGCTCGCCTAGGAATGAGATTCTCTTGTTACGCTCTTCCTGCAGCAATTTCAACCTAGAATAACACAGTTTAGGATGATATGGATATCACTGTGCATGTGCTGGTTTGTAGCAGCCATAGCAAAGGCATTACCTCATAGCCCTTATAGGAAACACTGTCCCGCAGGAGGCTTAGCATACAGCCTCGCCTGATGTGAAGTGCAGCTTCTCCTTGACCTCCAGAAATTCCTTCCAACCAACATTTCTCTCATTCAGTGATCCTTCATCTCTCCTTGTGGCAGGGCCCTGGCCCAACAGCTGCTGCATTTGTGAGCTATTTCCCTGCCTTGGACTGACTCCAAGCCGCCTGCCTAAGGAAATGAAGCTGGCAAAATCCTCAGTAGTGCCACACAGCACTGTGCTCCTTGGTGGGATCCCTAGAAAAGATGGAGGAGCTCGACACCCAGCAGCCCTGCTTCCAGGGGGTGGGAAGCCAAAGCCCCAGCTCCATCACTCTGGTGAGGATCAGAGCTGAAGCACTGCTGGCACAGCGGCACACACACACTGCATTCTGCAAAGAGGAACCATACGTGTCTGAAGTACAATTTCTCGGTAATTTTCTTCCTGGTGCGGTTCAGTCACACCTCTCCCTATTCCAGACACTCTCAAAAGCCTCTGCTGGGGAAGTGTTTTAGGCCAAACAAGAAAACGAAAAAGAAATAGCCCCCATTACTCCTCACTAACACTTCCTTTTCTGATCTAGCATTTATTATCCAACGCCAAAGAAAGATACCCAGCCCACAGGGTTTTGCTTCTTTATTTTACAATGTTTTGTCGCATACCAAAAGCTTGTTTGAAAGAGAAAACACAGAACTGCTGACTGTTTCCAGAATGGCTATACAAGATTCTTATCAGGATAGAAAGTAATATAAATATATATCTCTCTCTATAAAAATAAACGATTTGGTACAAGGACAATTTCAATGAGGGAAAGAAACAAAATGGAAAAAATAACCCCAACACGTAACATCATGATTTAAGTTCCTTTTTTAAAGGTGTTCAAACATTCGACCTTGCACTAAGTGCCAACAAGGGGAAAGGAGAACCACGGCCGCCACTGAAACACGCTTACGGTAACTGGATTTTGTCATTCAGAGATGTCACACTTCATGAAGACACCGTGCCAAGACAGATGCAAAAATGTCAGAAGTGCATAAGCTGGATTTTACTCAGACAAGGGTACACATTCAAACCATAGATATCACATGTCACAGCTGTTAATTCACTTTGCCCCAAAGGAATAATTTTAGTCTACAGGACAAATGCGAACTGCTTGTAAGAAGGCAGTAATGGTGATACTTGCATTGCACCTGAGCCAGCCAGGAGTGAGTGCAGTTAGGTGATAATGAAACCCACCCTAAGCACTGACATCTGTGTGAATTCATCTACTGGAAGTCTGAAGATTTAGGAATTCAGCTCTTAGTTTTGACTTCCCTTCCAGAAGCTGCACTTTCCTTGCTCTGCAGTCACCAGATCATCTATTACAAAGTTGACTGTTATTGCTTGAAAGTTCCACACACCCTTTTGTTGAGATATCCAACAAGTGTCTGATGGCCAATGCAGATTGTTTCTTCTGTGCCCAGCCCAGCACCACCAAACCCAATCTGTGGGACACGGTCAGTGGGCATGGTGGAGATGGGTTGATGGTTGGACTGGTTGATCTTTGAGGTCTTTTCCAATCTTTATGATTCTATGACCCAGGCAGAGCTCAGGGCCCATTCCCTCATTGGGTAGCCAGGCTTCTACCCTGGCAGCACAAGCCCTGCAGCTCCAGTGCTGGCAGCACGGCCCACTGCCTCCCTCTAGTGTCCGGACCAGAGCCTCCCGCTTTTGTTCTCGCCCCTAATGAGACACTGGATGAGTTCTTTCAACTCTCAATTCAAGAGGGATCTGGTTCGGTCCTGTGTGCAGTGACCCGTAATTAATGTTGATAGACACTCTGGAGTATGAGAATTCATCAAGCCCCAGGAGTGACTGGGAATCAAGCAGTCTCCAGAAACTCTTATATAATTAACATTTAACGATTATGCAAAAGCCCAAAGGCATGCAGCTGTCTCCTTCCTGCAGGAGAGACCTGAGGGCAAGAGGACATGAAGATGAACTATTCAGAAACTCATTATCAGCTTAACTTCTCTTCTCTCATGTCCACAGGCTTCTCACTGGAGCCAGCAAGACAGAAATGTGCAAGTATCACCTTGGTACCAGGCCAGCAGTTAGAAGGGACTGAAAAGCACTGAGTTTGTGAGCCTATCTTAAAACTGTCCCCATGTCAACACACACATTGTCGTGTTCATGTCAAGAACAGGCCTCTCTTGGCCAGGAAGAAGTGGTAACAGCACCTGCTATGACACGGCAGCAACCTCTGGTAAGTGAACATTCATTTATGGGGTGGCTGAGGAAGAGACAGGTGCACACATCCCTGTCTGAGGAACTCAGCCCTGGTAATGCTTTAAAATACATCATAAAAAAAATTAATCATAAGCCAGATACAATCTTAAAGACGTAAGCTAGTAAAACCTTAAGCTGTAAAATCAACCCAGGTCAGTGGCTGAGGTAAGGAACAAAGCGGTAGCGATCAGGCAACTGCAGATACATAAGCAAGATGCTCTTCTTCTCAATGTAGAGAGTAAATAGTTAACTGAAAATCTGTTTAATAACCCAATGGGTCACTTTAAAACACCACTTTGGGCAGAATTCTTGCTCACACGTTAACAACTGTGGTGGTTAGTTAAAAGATGCTCTTTCCTATTAAGGTAACATTATCTTCTATAATTTAAACAGCCCGATCTATAATTCAGTACACTCTTTATTTGATATTTACCCCTGTGCCTCTGAGGCATCGTAAAAGCTGATGTGCTCTGCCAGGCTCTTAAAGGTCAAACAATTGACAAACTGGACCCACTTAGGTGCACAGCTGTGTTCCTGTTCAAGACAATGAGCAAAAGCATCCTGTACTTTGTGTAGAAAGGTCTTTCACAAAAATATAGATTTCAAGACTGAGTTTCTATTAAAGGGAGTCTCTCTAGTAAACATTCAACCAGGCCTGGGAATACAAAACATTGGTATAAGACATGCCAATTAATCAAATGTCACATGAGCACAGACACGCTGCAAGTGTGTCCTTCCTTATAGTTCTGGCTTCAATGAGAAAAAAATATCCCTTATGTCAAATATAAGGGACTACTCAGAAGATGTCAGTAACGAGGGATTTACCCTGCAAAGGAATATGGAACAGGAATGTCGTGATGCAGCTTAAGGATCCACAGGAAATAAACTGAATTCAGTAGTTCTGCACTAGTTACCATTACAAGGATAACTGCTCTGACCCTGCAGATGTTGCTAAGAACAAAGGTCATTAGTTGCTTTACAGTGGTTTAACAATTAAAATACACCTTTGCTCTTTTGGAAAGACTGAAGGAGACTCAAAACAAGCATGGGTCGGGGACTGACCACAGCAACTCCCGTGCTGCCCCGCCAGCAGGGGGTTTCACTGACATCCTAAAATGACACCTACCCTAAATGTTACTACAGCCATTAAAGAGCTTGTAAAATAGTACAAACCTTTTGTTTTAAAAAGCCTGCAGTTTGAGGCTTTCATCATTTCTTGTCTTATACCAGTATTTCATATTCCCAGGCCTCATTAAACACTTTACAACAGGGCCACCTCATATCAGTGATTCAGTCTTTAAGTATATATTTTCTGTATTTCCAGTAGAATTTCTTATTTCACCAAGTGCTGGATGCTGTTGCTCGCTGACTTGAATAGGAACACCCACATAGTTGCTCTATTTCCCCTTCCAAGTTATAAAAAAGTGCTAGAGGAAATTCTTTGTTCCCAGCTGCAGGCTCCAAACGCTGACTGCGAGGATCCAAGGTCTGCAGTGAGATGCTGTATGAACACCATGGTCCGAAGGCACAGCCAGGACAAATTGAAACAAGGCTCTCAAAACTTTGCATCACGGCAGCAAGAGAGATTTCGCCAGTCTTGTCCAGAACCATTTTTTGGTGCAAGGATTGGTGTAATCACAAATTGTAATGAACCGCAAGATACTTGGAAACTCGTTCTTCATGGTCTTGCACTTGACTGGAATCAGCCGCTTGAGACGAGCACCTGAAAGACAGATCACACAGGCAGAGGATTACACAGAGCCACACTCACATCCTGCCTATATTGTCTCCTCTAAGCAGTACACACACCCCAAGATGCAGGTTCTCACCCCGTAGAGCAAGTTTCAGAACCACAAGCACTCTACCAAGAATGTGTCACTCAAGTATCAATCAGGGCCCCGTGTGCATCTTGTCTGATCCCAGCGGAGAGCAGTGAAGGCCTACTGAGCAGCAGATAGAAAAGAACAAAGCGCAGTTTCTTGTTGAATGCAAACAGGAGTACACAGTCCTGAGTGCTTCCAGATGCATTTGACAATAAAGTGGAAAGTCTGAACTTCTTCGAGATGGTTCTCTCCAGTTCTTTTGCTTCCTACCCTGAAGCAGATACACTGCTGAGTGTACCCACATGGATACATGGGGCAGCAAGGAATCACTCTAATAACAGGAATGGCTTTTGTTGAAGCATGTGCAAGATCAGACAACTGTCCCTGTGATCACCACAGCCTGAAGCAGCAGCTGTTCTAGAGAGGAACGTCTCCCCATCCCATTTTCCATAAGGACACCTGCTACCAGCTGAAGTCTGCCCAGTGTAATAATGCTGAGGCCTGGATGAGGCAAGTACAAGATTTCCTAACTGCAGCAGGTGCTTAAGTAACAAGTGGAGCTTGCACAACTTGCCACCAAACCCTTCTGGGTGTGACGATGTGAGTTACCTTACATGAACGAGTAACTTAGTTCTGCAAGCCCGTACTTACATGTATGATTTTACTGGTAGAGTTCATGTCATTACATGGGATTAATGCCAAGATAGGAAATTACTTTGTCATGGAAGATGCAGCTAATTCCTCACTGTACCACTGGCTTCCAGTTTAACCTCTGGCGTGTCAATTATTATAATGCCACATCAAATACCTCATCTACAAGAGACTCAATATGCAGGCATTCCTATGGATCTTAACGTATCCTCTGTGCTGTTGTGCTGCATTTACTCCCTATATACGCACACAAGTGTAGGCTAACTGCTAATTAGAGATGCAATCTGAACAGACTTGATGGAAATAAACTGATGTTTTCTTCTATTCAGGAAGACTGTGGAATAGATTTTTCCCACCAAAGTTGAAAATTCCATCTAGTTTTTGTTTGCCTGTCCATGATACTCCAAGATCTCTGCAGAAAGGTGCATGTTCATTAACTGTAATGACCCCAGCACTTACTCATACTGCAACACTTTCCCCAACAGCAGCAAATTTCCTGCATGAGTCTTGAAGCATTTCAGAAGGTCCCCAATTTGCATGCAGCTACACCAGCTCTGAAGCAGGCAGTTAACCCACTTGGCAGCTGGAGTACCCAAGCTTCTCACTTACACGCAGGTCAACGGCAGGGCAAGGAACCAAGTCCAGGTCCTTGCCTGCACAACAAAATTTATAAAAGCACTGTTAGTTTTGATGGCTGCTTCTAATAGAGATAAGTTTCTGTTTACTTACTGAAGGGCATTAGACCCAGGGCTACCCCTGTGCCTAGGTGGACTTTTACACATAGGTCAGTGGAAAGAACACACCTCTGAAACTGGGTTCTGGTTCAGTAGCCATCTATTACTCATGTTCTCCTTTCTCACCTAGATTTACCTCATCTGTTTAAATCCAGCCCAGACCAGCCCTCATTCTGCATTTGTGCAGTGCCCTATGGTATAGCACTGACCTCAGCCACGGCTTCAGATGTTACTGCAATACAAGTTATAATGCTGACAGGCAACTTTAAATAGAGTGTTTGTGAGATCTTACCTGGGGAAAGACTAAGAGCAAATTTGGTCTGAAAATCACATTCATCGCTTTCCAGGTAATCATCAGAAATGACGACCACCATCCTCCGACACCTTCAGAGAAAGCAGTCAGGGGAGAAAGAAGTAAGATGTCAATAGAGACGCTTCTCATTCTCACCAGTAAAAAAAGAGGTAATCCTCCAAATTACTCTGATTGAAAAATGAACCCCTTAGTTGTGGTTGAGCAGGAATTAACCACAGGGTAAAGACTACTGACAAAGACTAGGCTACACACAGAACACACTAAAATACTACAAGACGAAGAAGACCTCACTGTCCATGGAATCTTTATTTGATGCTCTGTTTGTCTATTACAAAAACTGCCATCTAAATTGGCTGCTCAAACACCTCTTGGGATTTCTCACTGAGCCTAATTTGGCAGGACTGTGACAGCAAAAGAGCTGGGAGGGGCAGCAGTGAGCCCTTCCCCTCTTCATAGTGTAAAGGACTTTCTCTACATAAGCCTCTGTCTAGGATGTCGCTGTTATGTCACACACCTGCCCACCATCCTTGAGTCCCACAAAGGTTTGAGGGATCCCTGAACACCAGTGCTGTTCCCTCAAATTCTACATAGTGAGGTGGAGTTCACTCCAAAATACAGTTTGAAGCTGAATTCATTTAAAGATTCCCTCCAAAGGTGCAACTGCAGGATGAAAAGGAATCAAGTGTAAGTGGCATCACTATTACAGCATCTTCCCTGTAAGCTACAAAGCTACATGTTTAGGAATGCCTGAGTCTTCGTTCTTGAACCAAGAGTATAAAACAAGCCCCATGAAGATATCCTCACGGATTTCTCCTGCTCCACTGGCACAATGCTGCAGACATTAAGTTAAAATGAGCACATTTCACCACATTGAGCTGCCCCAACCAGCCATGGTTCGCTCACCTTCTTTCTATGAGTTCTCCACTGATGGACCACACACACGTTCCTGGCAAGACATCCCGATCAAACACACAGAGCTTCAGTTTGAACTCCGTTTGCTCCAGCTCTCTGATCATCTCCTGGACAAACTGAAGGTCTTTCTGACAGTAGCAGATGAAGGCATCAAACATCTCTGTTCCATGCCCTGAAACAATTAAAAATTCAGCTTGAATCTTATAAATGAACTCCTGGACTGAACATAGCTCCCCCAGCCTTTGACAGACAAGCTCTGTGCCACGGTATGGCAAGCTCTGTGCTAAGGTAAGTGAACACTTTACCAGACTAGCTACCCTTCAGCCCAGTCTCTTGTCCAGAACAGGACTGGTGGGAAGCAATGCATATGTGTGCCTCCACCACTTTTTTTTTCTGCAGTTCAGGGTATTAGAGTAAACCCACATTTGGTGGCAGGGGTTAGGGATGGGTAGCCTAGATGCAGACAGGCAGAAGCAATAACATCAGCAGGGACGGAGGGAAGACAAAGCACAGGGGAGCTGGAGGGAGCAGAGTACCCTTAAGGATACAACCAGGAGCCCTCCTGCTCTGCAATTTCACATCTAAAATATCCATCTGACTCTAAGTCCTCCTTCTGTAGTGCAGGTCACAGCGCTACAAGATTCCTAACCAAAACCTTACTGCAGGACCACCATCCCATGAGGATAATGTGTGGGCGAAGCCTAGAAATTTGGAACCAACCATTGTTATGGCCAAGGTGTTAAACCTGGGTACCCAAGGCCACATCCTAAGTAAATGGCCCTGTTTTCCAAACATGTTAATGGCTGGCAGCTCTCATTTACTTAGCACTTGTACCAGTAAGACAGTGCTTTATTTTAAAGACAAGAACCTCATAAACAAGCACCTTAATATTGCTGGATCATTTTCCACTATGTTATTTCATTTCCCTATCAGTGTCACTATACGTCTTTTAAAGTTTTTATGCCAGCTAAAGCCTACTACTGAAAAACGAGGTCAGGCTCTAAATGTAGCTCTGATGAGAAAAGCAGCAAGCCAGCAGGCAGCTTCAACTCAAGCAGCAGCCAGTCAAGCAGAAGGGGAACTGGCTGCCAGGTCAACCTGGGGCACAGCACTACCCTGGGTTACGTCAGGCAAAGCTGCTGTACAGGCACAGCCATGTCTGCAGGGTTGTGGGCACTTGGCAGGGACACTGATGTCCCCACACGCAGCAAAGGCAGCTGCCTGAAGTCAGACCAGCCAGAGGAGCTCCTGGAGAAGTGCGCTGAACATCTCCATTCTGCATGGCTGCTGCTCACCCTCGTATTACAGGATGGTCACTTCTCCAGCTGCACCCAGGTGCACACGCAGCCCAGTGCACACACACAGAGCTGTGTTCCCTCCTGCTCTCCACTTCACACGCAGCAATACTTTCAACCCTGCTTCCTTTTTATTCAAGATTCTTCAATCTGCTGAAGACTGGGCAGCGCAGCCAAGGCAGGCAGCTCTGAGCTCCTTCCCCTTCATGCTGCGCTTTCAGCAGCCTGCAGCTGTTTGCTCTGTGAGCCAATCCAAGCAGCGGGACAGCAGCTGCTTCTGGGAAGTCTCCCTCCACACGCGGCCAGCAGGCTCTGTGCCAGGCTGTTCCAGGGTGCAGCCTTCCCTAGGGCTGCTTTTGCTTCTCCTCTCTGCCCAAAGGAATAGGCAATGGGAAGAATGAAAACGCCTGCAGACTACCAGCTACAGCATTCCAATCGGCGTTAGGAAAAGTCACAATACTGAAAGTGAACTGATTTTCTGCACTTCTCACAGGGATCTGCCGGGCAGCTGAAAGTGATCACTACATGAGGTGTGCTGCAGTGATGCCATCACTGCACTCACCGTATGGATCATCCCTCGTGGTGATGCCCATCAGCTCTGATGTCTTCGGCACGCTGCTGTCTACCGCCGGGACCTGCAGCGGCTGCTCGGCCTCCTGCCGCTTCCTCCGTAAGTACTTCTTGCAGTCCTCCTCTGCAAAGACACAACACCAAGCCATGAGCGTGCTTCTATACTGCAGGGGTTCTTTACAACAGGAATCCCTATTTTACACATCAGGGATATTAGAGGGTAAAACCCTACTGGGTTTTTTGGTGCCTGTCTACGGACCTGTCGGCCTGGAGTTTGCCCAGCGCCTTCTTGAACCTCTTGATGCTGCATCCACCACCTCCTCCAGCAGGGACAAGGAAAATTCCAGCACGCTCCTGGAACGGGCTTCCTGTCCTCCAGCAGCTGTCAGAAACCTCTTTTAGCTCGGGCAGAGCAGATGCACACATCACTGTGCAATAACTGAGGGTGCTGTATTTGCTGCTGTGGGACAGTGCTGTACACTAAGCTATTACAAACAGATTTTGTTTAAAAGCGACTGACAAATCTAACACTAAAGCCTTTGGAGAACTGAAAAGCAATCCCACAAGCTCTGCTACTCTGCAATTCACAATCACAGAAGAACTGAAAGTAAATGGAGATTTGAAACTGGCAATTAAAAGAATGATGAAACTCCCGCCTGTCTGCTACTTCGCTTAAGGTTCAAACACACTAAAACAAAAACGAACAAGCACCAACCAGAAAAGCACCAATCAGTCAGAATTAGTCTGAAGCATCTGCAGAGGTCGCTGGTACAGCAGCAGAGAGCAGAGCAAAGCCTGGAAGCGCAAACATGGGCGGGGAACACTCCTGCCACCCAGCCTTACCCAGAATGTTGCAGGAAGCCCAGCTCCTGAACCCCATCTCTGCTCCTGTCTCACACCTCTGTGCCCTGGATTACCAACAGCCTAACCAGGTGTCAGGTCTGAGCAGGGATTTTCCTGAGGCAAACCCAATCTGCCTCTCTTCCCCCTTCTTTCTCAGTTGTTCAGCAGTGAGAAGAACCAGCTGCATTCTTCTCTCTCCTTGTTACAAAGTGCCTGACATGAGTTATTCTAGTTTGGTCCTCAGAGTCGTCACCACCCCACTGGAGGCTGCAGCCTGAAGGAATGACAGGCTTCCAGTGCCTAGGCATGGATTAGTCCCCACCAGGAACTGGTGCCTGACCATGTACAGCTCAACAACAATGAACAAGAGTCAAAAACAACTTTAAAAGCCCATAAAGCATAAGCCAGTTAAGAAGCAAGAAGGTCCTCCACGCTGAGTTGTCCCGTTCCACTCAGCATCTAACAAGGTGGTGAAGGCCTCACATTCTTTGAGCAGTTGAGCAAAAGCCTGAGGTACATGAGAGAAAGAATATAACCACGATATTCTCTGACTCTGCTCATGAGAAGAGAGAGCATACCCTGTACTTCAAGCAGGAACTCAGCACTTTTGTAATAGGTCAGGAAGAAACCAAAATCACTGTTTCATCAGGAAACGGCATAAACATACCAAAGCAAAGAGTTTTACGTACCTAAAGATGATTGTACAACGAAATAGACTGATGAGAAAAATCAGACTTAAAGCAGATATGCAAGGATAGAAAAGTTGCATCTTGCAAGTGCCCACACTCCAAAGATTGTAACAGGGGAGCTGCAATGTCAGTGTAACCCTGCGGTACGGATGGCCATAAGTGATACTACACAACAGACACCATTTTAGCATCCTAAGCATTTAGCAGGGCCACACAGCAAGAAATGGAGCATGTGATGAAAAAAGGAACTGGTTCTGAAGTAGAAACCACAAACTGAAAGTAGTATCCTTTGGAGCTGCACAGCATCATCAAGTTGTGTTCAACAGGGACACCTTGAGGCCTTCCAAACAATTCAAGATGCCTTTGTGGGGGCTGCTGAAATGTGCCCCAGATCTGCACCTCCTGTAATGGAAGCACAGACCATAGAAACCTCATTGCTGATGTTCTAATCTCCAAGCCAAAGTCCTAACGATGCAAACAAAGATGCCTTTGGTAATAGGAAATAACATGCACCAGAGTTTATGCAACCATCCATTTTCTTTCCTCTTATGAGCAAAAATATCTCTGAAGTCTGCAAGAGCCCAGAGCACTGGCAACAGCTTGCAGGCCCACAATCCTCAGCCAAAAATAAAGAGACAGACATGGCTGCACTGGGTCGGGCTGCGGGTCCCTCTAGCATCCTATCCCACGTAGTGGTAAAGAACCAGGGGAGACTGTAAGTATCAAATAAGCATGCAGCAATACTTTCCCCAAATAATTTATCTTTTGGGTATTATCTACCATCTATTTTTAAAACCTATCTTTCGGACCACTTCCAGATCAGGCATTTCTGGAGTCTGAGACAGTATTTCAGTGTTTTCCTTCCAAGAATTTATCTGCCTCCTCTTATCAGCGTGACCCACAGCTGGGCTAAACTTGTGACTGGAGCTTCAGCTCCTCCCGCTCTGCTCAGGGTCTGAAAGAACTCATCCACAGGTCCTGAACTCGGGGCCAGAGGCAGCTTTGGGGGTACACAGTGCGTTGTGAAGCCCCAGCTCCCTCCCACAGCTGGCAGCTTCTGCTCTTGGTGAGGATCACAAAACACGTGAACATTTACTATTTTTTTCCCAAAAGCGTCTTCAGAGCATTGCTCATTTGGGAGAGCTGCAGGAGTACAGGCACATCTTTGGTCCTTGCTCAGGTTCCCTCCAGAGATGCACTCTACCTTCAGTCCTCGCAGTAACAGGAAATGAGATTGGTTATCTCTTCACCACAGACCCAGGAAGCTACCTTAGGTAACACATGGCCTCAGAGTCACCTCATTTTGGAAACGCCTGGGCAAGGAAGTTCCCTTCTGACTGCAGTTCTGAGAGCTGCCTTCCCTCTGAATTCCTGCAACCATGAAGAATACAAAGAGCTTACAAGGAACAAGTTACAAGAACAGCTGTGGGATCTCCGTAGTTACTGTTTTGTGCTGATTCCACCTCAGTGTGCAAGGACATTAATTTCTCTCCTGTTATTCACATTCACGAGGCAGCTCCAGATCTCCATGCCAACATCTCTGGATCCTCCTAGAACATCTGTGCAGGCCTCCTCCCGGCCCACCTTGTCAAAGGCATCCTTTCATGTGCAGAAATCCCACTTCTGGAACCCGGTGGGGTTCCGGTCACTCCAAGATCATAAGATCATTAACGTTGGAAAAGATCACTAAGATCATGGAGTCCAACCCCAGCCCACCACCAATACTGCCCACTGACCAAATCCCTCAGTGCCACATCTCCATGGTTCACGAACACCTCCAGGGATGGTGACTGCACCACTGCCCTGGGCAGCCCGTGCCAGTGTGTTCCCACTGTTTCTGAGATGAATTTTTTCCTCATATCCAACCTGAAACTCCCCTGGCAGAACTTGAGGCCATCACTTCTCCTCCTATCCTATCGCAGTTCCCTGGGAGCAGAGACCGACCTGACCTCACCACAACCCCCCTCAGGAGCAGCAGAGCGGTGCGCTCTCTCCCCCCCGCGCCTCTTCGGCAGACAGAACCGCTCCCCTCCCTCAGCCGCTCCCCCCAGCCGCGCCACGGCCCCTGCAGGCCCCGAACCCACACCGCCCGAGCGCTGGGGGTGCCGGTGCTCACCCACGCTGCCGGCCATCTCCAGCAGGACATCGTGGCGACCCAGCTGCCGCAGGAGCTCCAGCAGTTGACCCACGGTGGCTCCGCCGGGACAGCGGCTCTGCCACTCGTCCAGCAGCGCGGCCGTGGGGTCGGGCAGCGCCTCGAGTCGCCGGATCTCCAGGTAGTCGCAGCCCAGCTCCTCCGCCAGCGCCGTCCAGTCGGCGGCCGTCGCCGCCCGCGGGTTGAGGTAAAGGCCGAGGCGGCGCCGCACGCCGTAGTTGAGGGCCACCATGGGCACGGCGTGCAGATCCGTCGGCTCGGGGCCGGGAGCGGAGTCCGCACCCGCGGGCACAGTAGCCATGGCCGGGCCGCTCTCGCAACTTCCCCCGACGCGGCCCTTTCGCTTCCCGCCTCGCTCCGCCTCCTCGCTGCGCGCCGCCCGGCTCTGCGCCTGCCTCGCCGCCTTCTGGGGTGAGCGACCCGAGCGCTTGGCTGTGGGACGGCCGTGTGGGGCGGCTCGGCCTGCTGGGGTTGAGGCTGCTGCTCCGTGCCAGCAGAAACGGACGTGGGACACGGCACGGCGCGGAGGCCGGTGTCCGCTCTACCCCCACATTATCCCATCGACGAACGCTGTGTGGTTTGGGTTCGAAGGAGCCTCCAAGCCCACCCAGACGCAACTGCAGCTGTGGGCAGGGACAGCTCCGCCAGCTTGGGCTGCCCAGGGCTCCATCCAGCACCTCCAGGGATGGGGCACCCACAGCTCTCTGGGCAGCGGTGCTGGGGCCCCACTGCCCTTTCAGTGAAGAGTTTCCTCCTAACATCCAATCGAAACCCACCCTCTTCTAGTTTAAAGCTCTTACTTGTGGTCCTATTACATTCATGTAGTCTCTTTAGGTACTGGAAACCTGCTGTAATGTCTCCCTGGAGTTTTCTCCATGCCAAACAACCACAACTCTTTCAGCCTCTGATGTGGGCCACTGTTTTGTCCCAGTTTTTCATTTGGGACACGACTGTTTCTTTTAAGCAGCCGCACATCACATCATTTGTTTTCTTCTCATAGAATCTTAGAATCACCAAGGTTGGCAAAGACCTACAAGATCATCCAGTCCAACCATCCATTGGTTCTTTTTTCAGTGCAGTCCTGAACCCATCTACCTACATTAAGTGTTCATAGATGTAACAGAACTTTAGTACTATTCCTTGCCAAGGAGGTCCAAACGGATCCCTAGTGGTAGTTAATTTCCAACACTAAGCCCCTTCCACTGAGACGAGTCTGCCTCTGTGGCTGAGAGGTTCAGATCTGGGCTCTCCACCTATGCTCCGTGACAGCACAGCTGTCTCCCAATTCCCTGACTCTTCAATTCAATATAAAACCAAAACGCTTGAAGTGGTTGCAGGACTGTTTTAGACAGGTCACTGGTGCTGAGTTGAACAGTTCTCTGCTTCCATGCTGGTACCAAAAGCAGCCCAGTGACTCCAGACCAGTTTCAAGAAGCGTATTGTTTCTTCAAAGTACTTCAGACAACACAGTGCCCTCTGAAGTCTCGCTGTATTTCAATTGCATTGGTGAAAATGAGGAAGATAAAATACTCCAGCTGTAAAACCTTTCAGACCCCCAGCACTTCTGAGGGTGTGCTCAGGCAGCCTAAGAACTCAGCAGTGAGTGAAGATACAGAATCCAATCATACACAGCCTCCAAATATCTGCTTGCACTCGTGTCCATGGGAACACTGAAAGAGGCAGATCCCTACTTAATGTTGCCAAACTTCAAATAAATTGACTGTTACATTTGCATCTCCAATGGCAGAAGCTCCCATTGGGCTCTTCTCTGGCCTTCATCACGCATCTTTCTTGAGAGAATAGTAATCTGTCTCTCTTTCCTTGTGCTGTGGTGGTGTGTGTGCAGGTCCTCTCCTGCCCTTGGGGTGGGGACTTCTTCCCTGCTGCAAATGAAAGAGGAACAGTGAGATATTTCCTGATGCTGAAGAGTATAGGTCTGGTTGCATAGCTGGGCACAAATCAGCCGTGGCATGCACTATTAAAAAGAAAAATGCGCATGTGGCTCATCTACTCTCCAGACAAGAGGCAAAAAGAAGGGGAGACCTGACAGGCCCAGTTCTTGTCTTGGACTTGGGAAACCTGGTTTTCCAGTAAGATGTCGGCTTGTATTTCCAACCCACGCTCAGTTTTAGGGGATTAAGTGGGGAGGTTCTTCCACAGTGTGGCAATGAAAGCTGGAGCTGAAAAGGTGCGACTCCTGATTAAATGAGGAACTTCTGGGATTGAATTTCCATCACTGCCTCAAATATGTTAGATGATCTCTAGAGGTCCTTTCCAGCCCCTACAATTCTGTGATTCAAACTAATGCCTCACCGAGAAGTTCCTTCACAGAGTCTTTTCTGTGTTGTGTTCTAAAGTAGCAGTAATCCAGGCCCTTCAATAGCATGACTGTAAGTAGAAGTCTTTTCTTCAGCAAAGCTTTCCACTCATGTCAAAGGAATACAGCCTGAGAATTTGGTACTACACCTTGGAATTAAAACCTGAAATGGAGCTGTTTCATTCTTCACTGACCATTGCCTAACAAATAAATTTGAGCCTCCAGAAAGTATCTTTACTCAGGAGGATGCATAAAGGAAGGTAAAAACGCTAAAAACCCCTAAAGTATGCAACCAGTGATTACATTCACTTCCTTCTTTTCCTCCTGTACTTACAGAGCACTTTCCTTCCTTACCCATCCCCAAGAAAAGCAGCCCAGTCAGCAGATGATGTAAATCTGACACGTGCTTGATGTGTCACAGGATCCAGGTCTTCATCTGTCCCCATTCTAGAGGGCAGATCCACCCAAAAAGCAAAATCCAAGGACCAGTCCCCGTATTTATTTGGTACCTCCAGTCTGGATGCACTCAAGCACAGGAGGAAGTCAGCTGGTTTTACTTCTACCTCATGCATAGACTCGGAACTGAGCACCAGCCCTGGCTTCCTTCTGTCCCTCTGAATCAGGTGGTATTTAGCCCAGCAGAAGTTTTCAGAGATCATCCATGCACACTGTGGGATACCAGGGCTGGCAGGACCTGGAGGGCAGGGAAGGATGCTGTGAAGGACAAACTCTCTCTGCCCTGCTGACTCGATAGGGCTGATAGGAGAAAGCAGCATTGAAATATCTATCATTTCCAAGCAGCTGCTATACCTGGTGTTAGATACAACCTGTCTTTTGCACATGGTACAGTCAAGCTGTGGTTGGACATAGTCATGGGAGTCCAGGCCTTGTTGGTCTAGGCTCCTTCCAACCCCTCCTAATGTTCCAAGTGCTCACAGGCCTCTGGCTGTGTCTGCTCCATTCTGAGGCTGTCACAGCTGGCTGTAGGTAGGTCTCAACCAGAGTTACTCCCATGTGGGAGAGAGTGGCACTGTTTGGTGCCCAAGGGCTGTGGATATATGCTCCCTTTATGCCCTGTAGTTCTAGAACCCTCAGCTGGACACAGTCGCCCTGCAAACAGAACCAAACAGACAGGATCCATTCAGCAGTGCTCTGTATGTTCTTCCCAGCAAGGGTCTTCCTTAACAACGAAGAAAGCAGCTCAATTTCCAGGTAAAAAAGCTGGTGCATTACAGCCTCACTCACCTCTGTCAATTATCAATCCCTTCTGTTAAACCCTCTACCCAGAATTAGTGCCTGAACACGGAGACACAAAGGCTGGGGCTTCCCTCCCAAGCTCACTCTGTAGACAGTGAATGAAGACAGAGGTGCTTTCTGGGTACAGTTCACTTGCCTTGTTTAGGACTAGGCAAGATGAAGCCTACTTTTCTTTGCAGTGTGTGATGGAAACTAGGATGACTAGCTTAGCTGCACACCTCTGCACTTGGCTGGATGAACCTCACTTCCCCAAGAATCTCTCCCATTAACTATATGATGACAAAGCTGCCAAGCAGGGGAACAGTGTGCAAACGTAGCCCAGTATGGGAACAATGGCTAAGCAGTGGGAGAGGGTATTTATGAGCTCCCACCACTTGCAGAGAGTCAGAGAAGTCACAGGCTTAATCTAGCACATCCTGAGGTGCCAGGTGAGCAGTACCTTTGGTGTCTTTGGTGACTTCTGAGTTCTTCAAGAAGCTGCTCTGTAGTCAAGGAAATGAGTGTGTGATAGTGATGGGATGTGGCTGTTACCAGGAAGAAATACTGATGAAACACAGAGCATGCAGACCAAATGCAGGAAGGGTGCACACAGCACCGACCTCTTTGGGGACTGCAGCAGACTGTGAACATCAGATCTTCCTGTACAATGATGAGAAACCAGCCTGACTGCTGGCAAAGTGATTAAAGAGCTGTTTCGACAGCAGTGTCCACACAGCAGATTGATCTCTGGTCCCTGAAACTATCTGCTTTGCTGCACTGTTCACTGTAAGGCACACAAAGACTTACATTGCCATCACAATCCAGACCTTGTTTAGTCATGTTAAACCTCCTCTTGTCCTTTGGGTGGTTGCCAATACCAGCACTGTATAACCAGGTGCCTTAATTGCTGGAAACGCTGTAATCCACCTTGAGAACAAAGAAAGAAAACAGTAAGATGGGCTGAGCTGACCCTTGGTGAAGCTTCTCCCCACATTCACCCCTGCCTCAAGGGGAGAAGTCCTTGCATGGGAAGCAGGGTGGCTTAAATCCAACATGAGCTTTCCAGTTGTAGGGCAATCCAAACCTATCTTGGGAGGGGTGTAACAGTGATAGCAAACAGGGTGTGAGATCTCTGTGCATTCCTAGGAGAGGTGACCGCAGTGAGAAAGCACAGTGCTGGCAGCAGGAAGTTTGCAGGCACATCACGGAACAGGTTCAGTGCTGTTCTCTCTTCACTGCAACAACAACCAGTCCTCAAGGCGATGGTTCCAAAATCCCAGCCACCCCTCAAAACAGGGAGCTTGCCACCCCCAGATGGCAGAAGGCTTTTCCATCAGGCAGATGGCATTTCCTCAGGGCCTGACCCTGTGAATTTAATTGTAGCTGAGATATTCTCTGTTCACGGCACCAGCAGTATCTGGCCTTTTCTTTGGCTTCTGTGAGTTGTAGAGAGCTTGCTTCAGCATCCCTGCCCGCATTGTGTGGATGACAAACAGTCTCTTCTTCAAAGGCACATGCAAACACTCTGTGGGCATTTGGAGAAAGTACCAGCAATGGAAAATGCATTGCCTTCCTTTTTAGTTGGCAAGTGAACTCAGTTTAAGTTCTGTGCTAGTCTCCACCATTCTCTGTATGTATCTCCTCCATCAAACCAATGCCTTCCTTATATTAGTCTGGACATCCCACCAGGTTAAAGAAAAAGCTCCCCAATAACATACAAGTATGACACAAGCTGAAAGGAAGAGACGGAAGGACACAAGGATCAGTCTGTGCCAGCCTAATCTACAAGTTTGGTGCTTCCCAAATAGAGTGCCAAATTCTGCTTCCAGCAAGGCTGCTAATGGTCATGCTTGTACGAATAAAGGAAAGGAATCCAGGAAGCATCTTTACAGCGTGAGATCTTCCAGATCTCCTTCATGTGAAAAACAGGACCTACAGTCCCCCATGACCCCTTGAGTCTGACAACAGAACTCCCATTCAAGGAAGGCAAGGTGGCCTGCCTGTCAGAGCAGTGCCTTGGTTCCTGACTCCCAGCTCTTAGTCACTGCTAGCTTTGAGTAAGAGGCTTGCCTTGAGAGTGCTCAGGCTGGCCTCGCTATGGCATGAAGTCACCTCTGGAACCACAGCAGATAGATGCCATCAAAAGCCAGGCATTATGAACTATTCAAAATGGCCCTACTGACTCAATCTACACATCTGGCACACGTAGATATGTTTATGTATGTGTGTGTGCACCTTGGCAGTGCTGTACCTTTCTTCTGGACAGCCAATTTATGTCACACACAAGGCACTCAAGCTAGAGGAGCTGGATCATCAATACAGAATCACAGAATCACAGAATTGTAGGCGTTGGAAGGGACCTCCAGAGATCATCGAGTCCAACCCCCCTGCCAAAGCAGGTTCCCTACAGCAGGTCGCACAGGTAGGCGTCCAGGCGGGTCTTGAATATCTCCAGAGAAGGAGACTCCACAACCCCCCTGGGCAGCCTGTTCCAGTGCTCCGTCACCCTCACCGTAAAGAAGTTCTTGCGCACATTCGTGCGGAACTTCCTATGCCCTAGCTTCATCCCATTTCCCCTTGTCCTGTCCCCACGCACTACTGAAAAGAGTCCAGCTTCACCACTATGGCCACCACACCTCAGGTATTTATAAACCTGGATCAAATCCCCTCTCAGCCTTCTTTTCTCAAGGCTAAACAGACCCAGTTCACTTAGCCTTTCTTCACAGGGGAGATGCTCCAGGCCCTTCACCATCTTTGTGGCCCTCCGCTGGACTCTTTCCAAGAGATCCCTGTCTTTTTTGTACTGGGGAGCCCAGAACTGGACACAGTACTCCAGACGAGGCCTTACCAGGGCAGAGTAGAGGGGGAGGATCACCTCCCTTGACCTGCTGGCAACGCTCTTTTTTATACACCCCAGCATGCCATTGGCCTTTTTGGCCACGAGGGCACACTGCTGGCTCATGGCCAACCTCTCATCCACCAGGACGCCCAGGTCCCTCTCTGCAGAGCTCCTCTCCAGCAGGTGACCGACATGTCAAATACCGACATGCAGCACCTGCTGGGCAATGCCTTGCTATAGAGCACAGGGCATGCACAGCATCTGAATCTGCAGAGTAAATGTACTAAAGATTTCCCACCCTGGATTTTAGCTAGCATATGAAGGACAGTGCTGCTGATCTTCTGAAAGTCTGTCAAATCACGTGCTGGGTTTTCTTGCTGTTATCTGGAAAACCATTCCTGCACAGACCTACCAGCACTGCTTTCTAAAGGATGCTGGATGAGTGCTGATCACACTGTGTTACTGTGTGAGCCCACCACTGCTCACAGCATGGGTGTGTGTCACAGCAAGGGTATCAATACCCAGGTCTCTGCCACCAAAGCCATTTCAGAGCCTCGCTCCAAGGAGCTCAGAAAAGTTACATCAATAAAAAAGGCTCATTTAATTGCATGTAGTAGTGATGGGATGGCTTTCTTTGTACCTCCAGTCACTCCAGTGAGTGGAAAGTTTCCTGAATACCTGTGGCTTCTTGTATCCAGCAGACAAGATCTTTTAATGTAATGCTTGTATTGTGTCTTCTTCAATCGACACTGCTCGGTCCAGTAAGGAAGAATTGTAGATTCACCTCCTCAGCCCATTTTCACAACTCAGTTTGGCTCCATCAGCATCAGCAAAGCTCAGTTTGGTACTGATGGTATCTCCATCAGCATCAGCAGAGATAATGGCAACTAAAAAGGAACTGTGCTCCTGTCCATGCCTCTGAACTGGGCACTGTCAGCCTGTGTACACCTTCCTGGAAAGAAGCTTTTGGGGCCAAGGCCAAGGGAGCAGCCCAGCTATTAACTGAGGCTGTGGCTGCTGACTGGCATATGGGAAACTGGTGTTGCAGCTGGCAGGGAGGGCTGTGACTCACCAGGACATAGGAGGATGCCTCCAGGCTGGGTGGAGCTGCCTGGAAGCTGAGCCAGCTTTTGTCCGTACTAGCCTGTTCTTGATTAGATGACTTCCACTGTCCAGAGTGATCCATGCAAAGATGGGCCAACACTGGCTTCAGTGGTCAGAACACATTTATTTTTTATGTTCTATTTCTGGGCTGTCCTCCTTCCCAGCCTCTGGGGTGAGCAAATTAGAGCATTGTTAACAGAATTCATGCTTGACAGATTCTCAATTATGACAGACCTAAAAAAAACCCCAAAACAACAAAAACCCAAAACTTTACAGGAGAAGGTTTAGAATTATTATTACTGCAAACTTCCTAGGTACCTTTCGGTTGATGGCAGCTTCACTGTGGCAAAACTCTCTTTGGTTACACGAGCTTTGGGAGGTACATATAACACAAGCACTATATCCATGCATTTATATTAACCCGAAGATCACTGATGATATTCTGTGCCCTTATCAGGCAGAGCAACCATCCCAATCCATCACTCAGTGCAGAGAGCAGAAACAACTCCAGGCACACAGGCGGGTTCAGCGCCACCAGATGTACTCAAACCTCTCTGCTCCCACCCTCCAGTCCAGACCCAGGTGAGAAAGACTCCAGGAGAGAACTGCCTGCTGGGGAGATGCGGTGATGCGCGGTCATTGAGAGCCAATGGGAAGTAAATAGTATGTTGAAATGAAAATTAAAATGGGATTTTTTTGGCAAGATAATAAAGTACAGAAAAAAAACCAGAATGGGAAAAAAGAACCCACAATGAATCAGGTGGAATTTAAGCAGGATAAACCTTCAGACCACAGGGCTAAGAATAAAAAGATGGTTGAGAGGTGACTAACAGCTGAGAGGGATGAATTGGACAAATCTGAGGGTTTGTGCCTGGAAAGCAGAGAGTCTTGTCTGTTCGTAAGGAAAAGATTTACTGTAGCTGTGTGTGAAGGACAGAGGGTGTCTAGAAGTGTTGTATGCTTAGGTGTGGGCAGGTGAATCACATGGAGAACAGCTCACCCAACACAGAGGCTGGCTGTAGGGTTTCCTGACCATATGGAGTAGGTATCTGTTGCTATGCTGAGAGTTCAGGCCTCCATTTCATGTGCAGGCACCCGCATTTCAGTGAATCCTACTCTGGTTCCTATGCAGTGCAGAAAGAATATCCAGTCTTGGGATTCACTCTGCTAGGTCAGTTCCTGCTCTGTCCCAGACTTTCTGGTGAACTCAGGCATGCCCTGATGCCTGGATTCTCTTACTTTCCCCACTGCAAGATGGTCCCTTTTCTCTCCAAATACAACAATCCGTACAAAGCTCTTAAGAAAATCCTCCTGCCATACTTCAGGGCCACGAATTTTGTGGTAGCAGTGGTAATGGGAGGACAGTTGGACTAGATGATCTTGTAGGTCCTTCCCAATCCCAACCTTGTGATTCTATGATTCCATGATTCTATGAATCAAAAGCAGTCCCACCATAGCAGTTCAAACATGGCCCTAAAACACGAGGCCGATCAGGTGCAATGACTGACTTAGTGATTTGTTACCATAGCACCCATCAACATCGTAAGGTGTATTTACAAAGAGCATTTTCACATAACTCTCCCATCATCCCCAGTTCTTGCCCTGAGCCTATCTAGCTTGCACATAGATGACTACCGTGAGAGCAAACTTTGCATGAATCACTTGCAGAGCTTTTCTTACCGCTAATGCAAGGGCAGTATTTCAGGAAGCCTCCTTCTGTTCCCTCCTCACTGGGATATAATTCTACACAGAGCAGGGTGAGGACCTGATTCAGCTTCACACTTCCTTAAGAGCCATCATGTCAGCACGTTCCTGGGAGCACCAACTTGTGCAAGCGACTTCCAGGCACCTTTCAAAAGCGGGTGTACAGTGGTCTAACTCATGAGATCAAGTGCTAGTTCTGCAGAAAAGAGTCTGTTTTATATTATATAACAGTTACTTCTACATAAAAGCCCTTGTACAGCAATGGCACCTTAGCTGCAGAGACCTGCTTCATCTATCCGGTAAATGGGAAATACTCTGTTCAGCTGCTGTTTCAGCTTACAGGATCGTTACCAAAATCCTGACTACAGAAGAGGACGCTACCCCAACATGCTAAAAAACTCATGTTGAGGTTCTGTGAGATCCTCGTTGCGGACACTGAGACCTGTGCTTCACTGTGCAATTGACTCTAGTGCCTGGGACCTCGACAGCTTCATTTTTACACTTATTTATCACTTTAAAATACTTAGATCACCATGATACCCCAGCTGCAGGCAGCAGAAAAAACATCAGTGTTGTCCTCTCTTGAAACCTCCTTTCCTCTTAATTCATTTTGAAGAAGGAAAAAAAGACAGTTGCACACATAAACAGCCAAGAGGTCAATATTCATAGAATGATTCACTTTGGAAGGGACCTTTAAGATCATCCAGTTCCAACCTCCTGGCTCAGTTAAAAACCATTCCCCCTTGTCCTATCAGTATCCACCTGAGTGACTTCTTTGGGTTTTGGCCACATTGCCACAGTGCCAGCTACCTACCTGAGCACATCCTCAATACCCAGTTCACTGCTGTCACTGTGACCTCTCCCATCCCAAGCTCTGTCCCCCCACACTGCTACACAAGGGGATTCCCAGATCAGTTCTTTACCTATGCCAAAGCTCCAACTCACTGCATGTGGATGCAAGAGCAAGCTCAAGGCCAACCCAGAGGCAGCCTCACGGACCCCAGCTGTCCTCCAGCAGTGCAGAATCCTTCAGTACAACATACAGGCAAGCAAACAGCCAGTAGAGAAGAAGAGCACAAGCCCCGAGGCTGGATGCAGTCAGCCCACTTCCAAACCCTCTCCTTCCCTTTTCTATGGTGCTGTGGTCACATTCAGATAGCTGAGCAAGTGCAGGCCATTTGCAGGACTGCAGCCAGAGGTCCTTCTGACACTGTGATTGGTACGAGTTGCACAGTAGCTGAGCCGTGTGGCTGAAGCCATGCTCATATCATTGGCATGAGAAACCTTCTGGCTTTTAGTTGCAAAACATTCTCCTTCCTTCTCATCTAGCCCACCGTAACCATACAGAGAGGGATGGTGCTGATTTCCAGAGATCAGCCTTACAAATTACGAACCACAATTTCCCTGCAATAATAATGACAACTAACATTAATAACTTTTATTTATAAAGTGCCCAAAACCTCTGGATGTCAGAGGCAGACTGATCAGACTGCAGTGCGCCCCAGAGGAACCAGACAGCAAGCACAGGAAAAACAAACATCAATTAAGAAGAAAGTTAAGAAATCACTCCCTTCTATGTGCAAGACAGCAGTTTCCATTTCAGAGAAAACAAGCCACAGTGATCATGCAGGGTCATACCAGTACACGCTCTGATTTGCTGCTCTCTCTTTTATGGACTTCCGTGTTTGGCTGAAGATGGATCAAGGTGAAAGGCAGCCAAGCACCAGCCTGAAAGCAGAAGGAAGATGTCTTGACTGCAGTGCAGGACTGACAGCATGATGTATCCACAGACGGAAACGAAGGGCAGTTGTGCTCAGCTTGCAGTTATGCATTGACTTCCCAAACAGCTTGAGTTGAGTTGTATGACGCTTTTGCAGTTGTGCATGAAAATGAGAGTGAAAATCCTCCCCTTCAGTGTATGACTGTTACAGGAGTCCCAAAGCCACAGAGATAAAGCATTTCAGAGAAGTTTGACAACTTTTGCCTGACAGACTCAGTTAGATAAGCCTTAGTGCAGTGATGACAAACCCAGAAATGGATCTCAGATGTGAACCACTACACCATCTGCCATAGCTGTTGCACAGTGCTCTTTCTACTACAAACCTATTTATCATATGCCCACGGCTCTCATTTGAGGAACCACAGCAGGCAAATGACGTGCTGAAAATCCCCGACAGGGCAGGAAAACTGGGAACCAAACTCTGTGCTGCCATTTGAACCCAGTGAGCTCCTTCCATTAGTTCCAAATCGGTGCTGTGCAAGAGCTTGTAGACTTACTTCAGCTGCATAGTGAAAGAAGAACTCAAAAAAGTGGAGTGTACGCTGCCACAGAGAAAGGAACTTCTCTGGTCCTCAGATCCACCAGGTGGAGCCATCCACGCAACCACTGAAGCACAAGGCTGGCTGCCAATAAGAAAACCTGACCTGGAGTAGCCCTGGAAAATTCTTTCACATTGCAATTGTGCTGGGAAAACGCTCCACGTGTTCTCAGCATTAGGCTGAGCTGGGTCCTCTGCCCCTTCCAGCATGAGAGACTAAGATCTCTAATTAGAAGACATCATGTTTGGATAGTGACAGGACAAGGGGGAATGGTTTTAAACTGAGACAGAGGAGGTTTAGTTTGGATATTAGGAGAAAATTTTTCACCCAGAGGGTGGTGACACATTGGAACAGGTTGCCCAGGGAGGTTGTGGATGCCCCATCCCTGCAGGCATTCAAGGCCAGGCTGGATGTGGCTCTGGGCAGCCTGGTCTGGTGGTTGGCGACCCTGCATATAGTGGGGGGGGGGGGGGGGGGGGGGGTTGAAACTGGATGATCTTTGAGATCCTTTTCAACCCAGGCCATTCTATGACTCTACATTTATGCAAATATGAAGTCTTTTTGCAGTAGGAGCAAGCAGATTGAGAGAATCACATCTAGATCCCTATCCATACTAAGTCACTGTTCAGCAGACATCAATAATGTTGGTATGGGATAACTGCAGAAAGAGAGCTGCAAGGCTCACAACAGAAGATTTTCACCATGGTGCAAATTTGGTTGACTAATCTGCTCCCATGAGTCCACTCCAGGTCTCCTTGTAAGATGGAAACAAAAGGTGTCAATACTTTACATGCAACCTGCTAAAACGTTTTCTTTCATACTGGATTCAGTGCAATCTGGCAAGGCTGGGCTCTCTCCCATGGCTGACTGCATGGATGACAGAGCTGCCAATCACTGCCTCCAGTGCACAGGAATTAATTAGGCCAGCGACTTTCATTAGAGCTCCAGAAGCAAGTCACAAGCTATGCCCCCCCCCCCCACTTCAACCACACAATTCTTTCTGTAAGCACTGTGAAAGTCACTGAGCTGCTCCCTGCCCATACCCACCTGACTGTGGATCAATAATCCATTGACAAGCAACAGTTATGGCCAGGTTGGCCTTTTGCCATGTCTGTGGGGCTGCTGGTTTGGGTTTGACTCAACGTTCAGCCGCAGGAATCCTGATCACTGTCAGCTCTCAGCCAGCCATATTTACAGCAGGGTACAAATCTTTCTTCTGTGTGCTCCATTGACAACACAGAGGACATCCTAAGGAAGCCTGATCTCTCCCTGATCCCCCTCACAGCGCAGGTTATAAGTGCTAGTGGGCTATTCTAGCTCACCGAGATGCAGGAATTTCTGTAGCGCAGCTGGAAGGATTCCATAGTAGCCGTGTTGGTGAGTGCTCTGGGTACACACATTGCTCACACAGCCATTTGTCTGTTTGTTGATTTCTGTTGGAAATCAGCATCCATGATTCTGTGCAAATTAAGGCAGTTTCTAGACCAGGAAGAGGTTCAAAGGCAGTCAGGATGCACAGCTGAAGTACAGTCAGCATCAGCTTCACTCACCAAAGTGAGGGAGCAAGAAGTAGCTGTAATGGTTTGTCCATAACATCTTACTGTCTACAGCTGTGGGCAGCAGCTTGGTTCAGTTAATCCTCACCCCAGCTGCATTTGCAGCTCGTCAGGCTACTTTTCAGTCCTCCAAAATGGAGGAACTTCATTGCTGCTGATGTGGGAAGGGAGAGTAAAAAGGGCAAATCGAGGTAAAGAAGCCAAAAAATGGTCCCAGTTCCCTAACGCTGATGGAAAAAAAACCACTTGAGAGGGATGGCTGTTGAACTAGGTCCCTAAGTGTTTGGTTTACATTTCCAGTTCCTGGATGACTTCTTTTGGATTTAGTTTGTTTCACTGTAAAATTGAAATAATTCTAACTCTCTCTTTTGTGTGTGTGTGTGTGTTTAAAGCACTACACAGGAGCCGAGGAAATATTATTAGGAAGTGAAATTGCAGCCTCACCCGCTTGCACAGCTGTATGTACAAGGGGGAGAATGCAGGCAAGGAAATGCACAAGTTACCGTGTCCCAAAATTAGTGCTGCTATCTCATTAAAGCCCAGGAAGGGTGTTTGTGGATCAGTCTCAGGATCTGCTACAGAAGACACCACCAGCTTGTTATTAAGAAATTGTTGTTATTAAGAAAAATCAGCCCATGGAAAGCATCTCAAAAGCTTGAAATCGAGGGATATTCTGCAGTAGTGATGTCTGCTTTGGGGAAATCAAAGATTTTGCCCAAGTTTTCCATTGAAAAAAAGGGCCACGCCAGACATATTCAAAATTGCCAATTAAGAGGATGTTTTCTACCCAAGTGTGGAGCTTGTTAACTCGGCTGCACCACACAGGGAATGTACCTTCCTTTCCTGTATGAAGGAGCAGGGGCTCAGCGAGATCCCTGAAGGGCAACCACTGTCTTGGGGATCCTGCATCTTTTGATTCTCAGTAAGAGACATCTCTGAGTAGGATTTCATGACAGCTGCTTCCAAGTTAAGTTTTCTTACCCTTCTGTCCCAAATCCTCCATTGTAAGGATACATCCTTCTTCCACCCCCAGCCAGAGGCTTCAGCTGATCTGTTCTCTGCAGTGCTGGCCAGACTTTCACCTCAGATTCCACTGCTTTTCAGAAATCGGTGTAGACATCAGGCTGGATGCCACACAGAGCTGGATGGAGTCCACACGCTGTTGTAGGCACCTGCATTTAACCAGATGGGGTAATGGAGCAATCCAGCACAAGACCAATGCCACAAGGCTACGGGCACTGCAGACAGACCTTCACCCATCAGTGGTGCTAATGCTAGAATATGGTGGAGGTGGATGCAAGGAAAAGCTGATATAAAGAGCCACATCATCAACTAGATGCACTGGAATAGTTTTCACAACCTCAGGGATGCATATAAGGCTGATAAATAAGCCCCAAGTTCTTCCAGCAAACAGAAAAAGATTCAAAGAATATCACTCAAGGAAAGAAGCTCTTTTGTCATTTCTCATCCTGAGTGCAGTGAAGCTGTGGCGCTCTTTGATGTAAAACCTTGTAGATATCAAAAGTTTGCATGGACTGCAGTGGTGCCTGGAGGAATATTTGTAAAATAAATCCGTTGAGCATTATAGAATACGGAGATTGAATTGCTGTCTCAAAAGTCCTTGAACCACGGATTCTTGGAAGCTGGGAAAGTATTCTGGGAAGTATCTTGCCTGACTTGCTCAGTTTTCTCTGGGCTGCTGTCAGGATAAAGGCTATGAAGTCAGATGAGGCCTTTCGTCTGAGTCTCTGTGGTTGTTCTTACATGAAGGTCCAGTGCTGCATGGAACGACGCATAGACTTGGTTTGGAAGGGACCTTAAAGATCAGCCAGTTCCAACCCCTGCCATGGGCTAATTGCCCTGCGCCAGCTCAGCCTGCCCCTGGTCTTGAACACCTCCATGGATGGGGCACCCACAGCTCTCTGGGCAGCCTGTGCCAGGGCCTCATACCCCTCTCAATGAAAAATTTCCCCCTATCTAATCTCAATTTCCCCTCTTTTAGTTTAAAGCCATTCTCCTTTGTCCTATCACTATTAGACTGTGTAAAAAGTCAATCTCCCTCCTGTTTAGAAGCTCCCTTTATGTACTGGAAGGCCACAATAAGGTCTCCCCAGACCCTTCTCTTCTCCAAGCTAACCAAACCCAGCTTCCTCCACCTGTCTTCATAGCAGAGGTTCTCCAGCCCTCTGAGTATCTTTATGGCCTCCCCTGAACCCACTCCAGCATCTCTACATCCTTCTTGTTCTGGGGCCCCAGGCCTGGACACAGTGCTGCACGTGGGGCCTCACAAGGGCAGCGTGATAAGCTCATGTGTAGGTGATCAAGTGCCTTAGGCATCAGGGAGCACAGGTTTGAGTGAGTCCTGCCTTTGATTTTTTCAGACCCAGACTCTGCTAATACTGAATGCATGTATGCATGCATGTGTATGCATGCACACTCGTGAGCGTGCATTTGTACTGGATCCAGAGCCCTCCACTTAGCAGCCTCTGCATCAAACCACTTTTTGTGCTCAGTGAACATAGGTCAGTGACATTGCCAACCCTGCCTGCAACCAGGGACCAGAGTTCTGTTTCATTCCTCAACCTCCTGAAGGGCAACTGAATAAATGTGGGTGCTTCAGCTCACTGCTGCCCTTTTCCACACACAGTACAAAATACCTCCTGGCAGCTTGCTCCCTGTTCCCCAAGGAGCCAGGAGAGGGCTGGACACAGACAAGAGAGGCTCTGAATATACAGGAACCACATCACCGTTTGGCTGTGCAAGAAACCTTGCTATTTTTATCTTCTAGCAATGTCACTCAATTATTTCCCTTGCCTCTTCATGGAAAGCCACAACACCAACGCAGCCCAACGGAGGAATTACATCATGCACCATGTCTTCCAGCTTCCCCTTCCTCACAACCAGGGTGCTGCAAACACAGAAGTTTGGCTTGAATTAGGTTTGATTTTACTGTTATGTGTGTATATAGGAGCCTTGAGCCTTGGCCTACAGGCACCCATACGCTTGTTTTCTATGGAGCAGCCTGTAGAGGCAGGCAGGATTTGACCAGCCCACGTTTTTTGCACACAGTTTGCAAGCCATTGAGGCAGAATTTGTGTTGCCCACATTTCAGCCACCCTGGAAGCCTTAGAAAGGACAACCAGGCAGAAAGCCAGGCTGCTACCTAAAAGTCAGTCTGTCAGATCTGGTCAGCCTCACACACACAGGCTGAGATTCCAGAACTGACTCTCTTTCCATCTCATTCACAGGCAGTGGTGGTTTGTGGGCAGACCTTGCTCCACTTTCATGTGGGATCATCAGAGGAATTCTTTCCTTGTGTTGGTGGCAGGGTCAACAAAACTTCTTTCCTACCTTATATCCCGACAGACTGCTCAGCTGTATACCCAGGACAACAGACCAAAAGAGAGTGTGTGGTACGAAGGTTGGCCTGAGGTGGGTGCAGAGCCCTACGAGAAGCCTGATACGTGACTGTGCCTTTCCCTGTCAAACACACACAGAAAGTACTCTGTAATCTAACTGAGGTTTGTGCTGGAGAACTGTAAACCATGACTAGAAACTTTCTTCAAAGTTCCAACCTGAATGATTCTCTGATTCCCAACACTGATGGCAGCAACCAAAGTAAAAAGGCTTGCCTCATCCTATAGTTTCCATCATTTGATGTAGGATACCAATGCTCACACATCCCTTACTCAGTCTGGATTACACACTGAACTGTCCCTAGGGGTCTTTTTTGCATTCAAGTGCTCATATAATAAGAGGAAATGTAAAAAGAAGTACCATGCATGGCTCCCCCCTGGTGGAGGTCTCCAGCCATATCCTCCCCTTGTTTAAGCCCTTCAGGGGTGGGAAGAGGATGGAGAAGGGGCTAACATGACGACGGGAGATCCAGTTTTATGAGAACAAATTGCTTCATTACATATCTGAATTGCTGGATGAGAGCTTCAAGTGGAGCTACCATGGCTCTTAAATGCTCACCGGATTGTGGTACCCCAACCCCACACAGTTCTGGGGAGTCCTGGTGTTATTTCCACCTCCTCCAGGCCTGCAGGTCCCCTGCATGCAGTATACATTCACTGGCTATGGGAAATGATGGTGGCTTCCCATGTGACCCACATGACACATAATCTCCTGATCCCCTTTCTATGCAACAAGCTCTCCTTTTCCTGGCTCAGCAGGCTGCAGCCCTCTATAAGAACCGGTGACTCACTGCCAAGGCCTCATGTTTGGTGAAAGGAAAGTCGAGCCAAAACGTTGGCTTGTACCCAAGGAAAACACTTGTCAGCTCACAATGCATAGACTACAGAGGTAACCATCTCCCTTCATTATATCAGAAATGAAGGGATTTTATGAATCCAGTTTACCAGCCTTCCATGTCTGCCTTCATTTGGACAAGGACAAGCAGTGCAGTTGGCTACACTTTTGTTTGCAGTCAGGTTTACCCCACAGTATTGTGGCTGACATTAAGCTGGGCCAAGTCTGGCAATAATGACATCCTCTTGTAGCTTACTCATAGCTGTCAGACAGCCACCCACCTGCACTGCAGCTTAGAAGGTCTCATTTAGTGTGCGTGCAAGAAAAGGGGCTGAAAAGGGCTGATTTCCCATTGGCAAAGAAGGCTGCTTTCCACTCACCAGAAACCAGTGCAGCGGGAATAAATAGAAGAGAGAAGACCTGAAACCCCTGAGATGCCGAAGGGGAAACAAAAGTGGATTTAACATCAGTGAGTCTCTGCCAGCTTTCTATCCCTACAAAGGATCCAAGGCGTACAGCACTGCAGGAATTCACTCTGCATGAGAGCAAGAATACCCATACACTCTGTACATATGCAGCTGCTGAATTGTACAACCCCAGGCAGCAAGACTGGGAGGAGAAGCAGAGACATCAGGGACAAATAGTTCACTCAGAGCCCAAACCCAGACCTTCTTACTCCCTATACTTTACCCCTTCTGCCCCATCACTCCAGATCACTTTTATGTCCTTTGTACGCATCCTGTTGCGCATTCAAACCAGTGCTGATTGCTTCCACTCTGGAGTTTACCCTCATAATAAAGGTTTATACTTTTTACTCACAAAATCGCTCCTTCGTAGATTCTGCATGTTCACCTTCTCAGCCCCTGCTTCTGTGAGACCTCATGAAGTCATGCTCTGAAAATGTGTGTAACGGAGGCGCTTAGCAGCAGCGAGGAGTACTTTGTTCCAAAATTAGAAACCAGGAGGCCTGGCATTGTGAGCTGTGGGCTCTGGAGTCTCCCTGTCTGGATTTTCCATTCAGACGAACACAGTCAATGAGAACAAAAGCTTGATTTATTTTTTTTTTTCCACTGACACCTGTCTCTTTACTCCAAAGACGATGTTCCAGCTTTCCATTCCCCCTTGGAGCAGCCCAGAACCTTTGCCAACAGACTGCTGCAATACCACCACTCTTCATGCCAGTATGGAGAACAGGCTTTTCACAGTCATTTTTGTTTTTTTCAGTATCTTCCAAGAAACAGTTTCCTTCCTGGAACCCTGAAGTTGTCAGTTAATTCAGGGGATGTAGGAGGAGATCTGTGAACTTTGATGCAGATCTGCAGGGGATCTGCCATAAAAGAATTGCATAGCCAGGGCCTGTCCAGAGCTAGAGGGAATCTGGGGAGCAGGCTAGCCAATGGCCAGCCATCGCTGCTTGTAGTGTGAACAGGCATGCAATCCCTTTGTTTCTCAGACAGCCTCATGGGAAACCCGGTCTTGCACAGCCCCCAACTCCAGGTCTATAATCATTTAGCTGTACTCTTCCCCTTGTTGCTTCACGCATCCTTTCTCATTCATTAAAGCAGTTTATCAACTCTTGTTTGTTCTGGAGGTGAGTGTTACGGGGAGAAATGTCTGTTGTACCATCTTGGATAACAGAGCTGTAGAATTACACCTCATCATTCCTGCAATGAGGTCTCCTTTTATGGCTTATGCAGAACAAATCAGTCAGAAAGCCAGCCAGTTTCGTGACAGAGGAGCTGGAGATGAGCCAAGCTTTCACCTCCTCTCCTCTCCTCTCCTCTCCTCTCCTCTCCTCTCCTCTCCTCTCCTCTCCTCTCCTCTCCTCTCCTCTCCTCTCCTCTCCTCTCCTCTCCTCTCCTCTCCTCTCCTCTCCTCTCCTCTCCTCTCCTCTCCTCTCCTTTCCCCTCCTCTCCTCCCAACAACATATAAATGCTAACATTTATGCCTTCCTAGACAGAACCAGGCTGCACTGAAGCACTGAGACAAAAGAAAGCAGAAGTCTCCTTCAGTAGTGACAGCCTCCTGTTGAACAGGACAGCACTGGAGACAGTGCATACAGCAGTAGCACTTGTGCTCTGAGTAGCACTGCGAACAGTATCGTGGACGTTGACCATTGAACACTGGCTGTGTACTCTTTCGAGAAGTTTTGATTATGTTAAATGCTGATGCTTGATCTTCCTCCAGGGCCAGAAAGCCTTCATCCCCCAGACAAATGCCTTCAGCATTGCTGTGTTATTGCATCACTGATTTCATTCGCTGACATGTCATCCATCGATGTCCATGTTCATTCATTCATTCATGATGCATAGCACCGTCTTCATCAGATGGTGTTTCAAGCAGCTAAAACAACAAAACGGGCTTGGATAATTTCCTCTCTCATTTTAGAAACAGGTCCCAACTGTTGCTTCTTTTAAGTCTCCGTGAGAAGGCTGCTTTTGCATTTAAGTTTGTCACGCATGAAAAGTCTGACATCATTATTTGATGTTTTACTGAGTCTCCCCCTGAGCCCTTTGCAGAATCCTTAATCATGTCATCGTTAGCTGTTTTCATAAAAGCAGAAAACCTCCATGATCAACATACAGTGTGGCAGTGCTCGAAGATAGTGACTCTGTTACCCATCCTGCTGTGTCCAGGCAGGGTATGACAAGTATAATCTCATTTTCTTGGATCTCAGTAGCATGCTAAATCCTGTCCACAGCATTAAACACCTTTTTTTTTTCTCATGCATATCTGTTATTCCACCTAGATCTACCTTTCAGCTTTTAGAACCTCTGATTAACAGCAACAAGCTGCTCTTAACACCTATACCTCCCATTGCAGAGGCACTGCTTTGATGTTCTGACTGCAGAAGACCTATCATCTGTGGTGGAAGTAGGAGGATGCAGCCCCTCTCAAGGAGCAGTTCACTGCCTGCATAAATGCAGCCACACCTCTTACTGGCGTCACTTGCCATGCCTTTTGGTTTGGAGGGGTTTTGCCAACAGGCTCTGTGTGGGGACAGTCTGTCTTTGGTGCTGCTACGACCGTTTCTGTAGGAAAGCATACAGACTGGTTGCTCTTTGTAGGCCAGCTGGTGATCACCATCATTAAATCTGTCATTTCCTCTTCTGCCTTTCAACGGTATTTCCTCCATCAGGAATCCAACGACTCTCCGTGAGTTCTGCTCCACCTACAGTTACTGGACCTGTCTGAGTTTTGCCAAGTGGATTAAATACCATTTACCGTCAGCTACTGCTTATGGCTGCCATATGGGTTTGCAACACACTCTCATATGAGGAATACCCCTAAAATACAAAAGAAACATCTGCCCGAGTAAAGGACCAGACATGCACATTTGCAATCAAATAGCTTAATGCAATTTAAGTATAATCAAATCCTTGGTTAATGTAATCCAACATGGCACCGCCGGAGCTAACCAAAGACTCGTTCCAACCCTCAACTGATAGAAGACTCAGTTCAAAAGGCTTTCAAAGCAAAAAAAGAATTTGTGGTTTTGTGGTCACAGTTAGGATAGGGAACGTCACGTCTTTGTTGTGTTCTGTTTCAGACTTCCTCCTGGATCATTAAAATGGGTCCTTTCAATGCCATGCTTCAATTCCTTCTGCTCTAAAATGGATGTAACATCACTTCTACATCACACAGTGCATTCTGAGTGCTGCCTACCTTTGTATTACAGACCCATCTTTAATGATGCAAATAGAAGCACAGAATATTCTGGACAATAACATTTAAGGAAGGGTACAATCAGATCCAAACGTTACTGTCTGTTGGATCAAATCAGTAGACATGAGGCCATTTCTGCCATGCAGGTTGTGATGCAAGGACAAGAAGAACTGTAGCCTAGATAGGTCCAAAGGCTTACCCAGCTCACCAGCACATCTGCAGAAGATCTGAGCACTTTTTGGGCCAGAGGAAGATGCTACACTTCTGCCATGGAAGAATAGCTGTGCTATGCAGCATTTTCTTCTTCACACCTTACTGGATAGAAGTTGCTGTGTGTTATGTCTTAAGGGAGTGGTAGTTAAGCACACAGTATTTCTGGGAATCACGCAAACACTTCTGCTGGGTAATCATTATCAGGAGGAAATGTCTCTGTTAGCCCCCTTGTATTGGCTTCACATCTATGGGAATTTTCTCTAGGAGATGAATCCTATGGCCCTCACAGTCCTGCAGCCACCTCCTCCTTCCCCTGCAGAGAGAAAGATTATTTGCTGGAGATGGGAAAAAAACAGTGTTGGCCAAGGATATGAAGCACTTGCTTGCAGGCTTAAAGCCTCTGTGGTCCCGGTCCTGCAGGTGATGCTGGCATCGTGGTTCAGCTGAGGAGAACAGCAAATGAATGGAACGCAAAAAAAGAGCCAAGAAGAATGCCTTTGCTTTCTCCACTCCTCCCCAAATAATATTTAGTGTGGCCCCCACCAAACTATACCTAAAATAGCTTGTGCTTGTTGCTAGTTAGCTATTAAAGTTGGCTACAAGCCGCATTAACTTGCCCCTATTGTATTACTGCAGTTGGACTGTTGCCATCCTCCCCCCATGGGTTTTCTACGGATCTATATTTCAAAGTTATGGCACTTGCAAAACTCTGCTGTGTGAGTTCAGACAAGCTAAAAAAAAAATTAGTCATGTTTCCTCTATTCCTGCTGCTTTACTAGGCTTCCTATTTGCAATCAAATTATTTTTAATTTTGACCGTGGTCCTATTGTTTGCCAGGAAGATAATCATCTTATCTCGCTGCCGGGATATTTCTCTCTTTTCTCATGTAGTTTCAGATGGATTAAATAAATACCCCTTACACAAAGCACACCAAGTTGGGCAAAAGGGCATTTCATGATCACTGGTTGATGTGAAATTTAGGAAATGTCTTCTTTTTGGACAAAGTAAGAGATTGGAAGGACGTGGACATGTAAGGGCAGCTTGCTGTTTTTACGTACTAGCAATATGCACACACTTAATTGTCATCCATCTCAGAACGCCTTTATGGAAGCACGTGGGTCAGCTTAAAAGTTACTGGGTGACACTGACTTTGCCCACCAGTGCTGACCAAGGGCCACAGACAGCAGTTGCCCAAGAGTTTGATAAGGGAAAGGCCAAAAAATGTTTGAGTGGTCCCGTGGGACCCTTCTGCTCCTTCTTCCCTGGTGAAACCTTCCTGTCTCCATGCAGGGTACTGAGAAACCCCACCATAGCATCCACCTGATAGGAAGGCTTTCCACAGGATCATCCAGGGATACTCTCGTCCGCCTTCATGAGTCTGGAGATCGCCCCAGAGGGAGTTATATGGCAGCAATCAGTTCACTGAGCATCGTGGCTCCTGTTTTTTAGCTATTCCAAAGGAAGGATAGATGCCCAGCAAGGCAACACGGACAGCCTATCAGCTGAGAGCCAACCCAACACAAGGACCAGGCACCTCTCAGATATTTCCAGTTTCTCCCGTCGCCCCATCCGTGGAGAAACTGGGCTGTTAACACACAAATAACAATCACGCAATGGAAAGCTGTATGGACGGCTCGTAACCCAACTGTTCTGTTTTGTGTTTTATAACCTTCACCCACATACCCCTTCCTAGTGCTGGATGCTGAGTGGTTTACCTCCAGCTTCCTAATTATCGAAGTACTGCTGCTGGTATTTTACTGCAGATGAGGAAATGAGGACATATGGCTTTTGTGATAAGAGATTTATGCGAGCTGTCTCTACAGTGGTGCTGCAGCTTTCTATACAAGTCCGTTTATAAAACAAAACATGTGTAAACAGTCGAGTTTTGATTGTTTCTGTGATTTCTTCCCCCTCGTGACAGATGTAAAGGAAAAACTGTAGGTTTCCACTTGATGCATGCAGATAAGTTTATGGCTAATGGGATGGATACCAACTGCAGTAAATCAGTCTCCACTTCCCCTGATCTGTCAGCTACAATCCAGCTCCGTGTGGGTGGATGGGAAGAAATACAAAGAAATTCAGGCTCGATGGCTGCTCGTACTTTATTCACCAATACGCTCCAGCTCCTTGCTGGAGCTTCTTTTGTTAATACAGTAAGAAATGCAAAATGCTGTTTGAATTGGCAGCTAGAATCCCGTGATTATAACAGGTGGCTTTGGCTACGCCTCTGTGGATGGGTTGGTTACCTTCAAAATCGGGAGAGGGGTTAGAGAAATAAGGTCATATTCTCAGGGAGTCAAATCCTGCTGAAGCAGAGTCAAAGAACAGAGCAGGCTGGATGTACACACCTAAAGCCAAGTGTGAACCAAGCTCCCTCAGTCCTTCTCTTAACCCTTAGGCTCTACTTGAGAGGGGCCAGTTGCAGGGTGGAGAATCTTAGTTCTATCCAGGAAACTATCGTGATTTTCTCTAAGCTTTCTGGGAAGTTGAGATGGAAATGCAGGATGTCCCCAGTGATTTTTGGCTTTCCTGAAGTTTCAACTGCAAATGCCACATGTATGATATTTCTTGTGCTCCTTTCCACAATCTTCAGGCACCAGACAAGTACATAATGTATTGTGGAATAGTTCTGACCTTACCTGAGAAAGTCTAAATTGGGTCTGTCTGCAGACAGGCAGTATAACTCCACAAGGCTTTCAGCCCCACGTCTCTCACCAGCATCACCTCGCAAACACTGCTTGGAAGACACAGGTTTCAAGGTCCACGTATACATTAAAAATGCTTGCCAATTATGTTTGCTTAACAACCGAAGGCAGATCCTCTTCACTTTCACTTTGTAATTTTTGGAGATGTTTATCCCTTTGTTTGGGCAGGGTAGGTGAGTCATGGAACAAAGACAGCGTGGAAAGTTGCATTCAGCCATGAAAGTGCATGCAAAGACTACTAGGAAAAAAAAAAATCATCCATACAACTTAATCTCACTGTAGTCACACCCAATTGGATGAATGAAGCATTAAAACCTGTGCCTTCTGGTTGATTGTCACCGCTGGCCACTGCATGCCGTTGTCACACTCAGCCTTCAGGGTTTGGTTTTCTTAACATCACATTTCCAAGCATAATTCAGAGCTAGGCTGGATGGGGCCCTGGACAACGTGATCTAGTGGAAGGAGTCCCTGCCCACAGCAGGGGTTGGAACTGGATGGGCTTCGAGGTCCCTTCCAACCTGAACCATTCCATGATTCTGTGATTTGCAAACTCTCTTCTTTTGGTAGATAGACAAATGCAGCGCTGAAGCTTATGCTCACAATGAGGGCTGGGGGCTTGCCTTGCATCTGACCCCATCCCAGAGCAATTCTCTCTCCTCCCTGGGATGAGACGTTGCAGTATTCCCATGTGGTCAACGGGTATATGAAGTGTGCCAAAAAGTGCCAAAGCTCTGCTCTTGGGTCTCAACACTCAGCCCTTTCCTCTAGGATGAGGCCCATTGATTTTATCTTCAGGTGCAAAACTCACCTTTTCCTCCTAAAGCACAGCTGCTGCTGCTGCCACCTACCTTCTACACTGGAATAGAAGCTGGGAACATCCGCGCACCAAGTCTGGAAAGGAGCCCAAGATCTGCTGAACCTGAAAGGATATAAACCCAAACCTGTGGGAGTGCTTGGACAGGGGGTGAAATTTATGGTGTGGGCAGGAATGTCAGCTGCTCTTGGATGGAAACACTCTTGAGCCAGGGCAGAGGAACATGTCAAAACACATTGAGCCACAGAGATCGCTTGTTGGGAGGCCTTTCCTATAGAGCAGATCCCAGCACCTGCCCTGCAGAGTGGATGGTTCTACCAGGTGGGATTTCATATAACAGGAGAGGTAGAAGAGGATGAGGAGGAGCTACTACGGGATGCTGCAGCCTTGCAGCTTGCATCCGTGTGCTGAAATTGCATGCAAGTCCATGAGCGGCTCCAGCAACCTGCTGAGAAGCATTTTATGAGCAAATCATTTTCTTTACACTGAGATGGCATCGCTTCTTTACAGTTTGCAAACTAAGTATAGGAATGATTTCATCCACCTTCAATACGCAGCCATTGCTATGGGAGAAAAAGCTTGACAGATGTCTCACAGCACTCAACAGCCTTATAATACAGTTTGGGGCAGGAAGCAAGAAAGGATATTATATCAAACAGAAAGCATGGGAGAACTTCAGGTTAGACAGAACCTACTTAGTCACACAAGAATTGGGTCAGCGCTGGGGGATATGTGTTCACATCCTGCAGCAACCTTAGCACAGCCCAAAATAGCAGCAGTTAGGTAAAAGCCAAGTGTCTTCCCCCTTTTTTTTTTTCCACACTGCAAACACTAATGCTTACGTCATTAAAGAAGGAACATAAACTGAACAGCCCAGGGCTATGATTTGCAAACTTGTTGCTCTGCAGATGAACCTTTCGGATATCTCACTAGTACCCACTGGTGGCATTGAGCTTTTCTCTGAAGGTATTTTTGGGCTGGTGTAGTCCTTCACATCCTTCATATCACTCCACTATTTTTTACCAGCATCGAAGTATCAGCACACATTCATACGTTTTCTGTGCGGCGTGGCTTTCACCACACCAACTGCCACGGCTTGGGATAGCATGCACCAAAAATTGTTTCCTAATGGCATTCTGGACACAGCTATTCTGGAAATAAAGGGAGAATTTGGCTGTACGGATACAAGGAACACCATGCCCACTGTCTTTAGGGATGCAGCATAGCTTCATGTCTTTTTTATCTCTCCATACAGAGCCTCTACAACTGTCTGCAACACATTAATTTTCCTGGTGCTCTCCACTGGGCACTCTTTACCACGTTTCTGCTCCTCTCCACAAACGTGCTGAGGGTTGCTAGACTGCATTTGCACCAGAACACGTGAAAGTGCATGCAGAGCCACATACCTCCATTCGTTCTCCTGCCAGGCTTCATAAGTGCTTGCAGGAGCAGCAAGAGGAGGCAGGATTTAGGAGCAGGTCCTTAGCACACCCATCAGCAGAGAGCTTTTCCATGGAAAAAGGCTTTGCACACATGACGGTTGTTATATTGTTTGGGAACACCCTAGAATTGAAATCACTGTAGCAGGATTCCTGGGGCATCAAACAAATTCAGAAGAGAGAAACCGCTCGGAAGGAATTTGCAAAAGTAATTGGTGCTTGCCTAACTGATTCCCATTAAAACCAGGAGGTATTAAAGGAGCTGCTTGTCACTGAGTACCTTGTATACTTCAACCTCATGTCCTGGAGCCCTGTGCCTGGTTCCCAAGGTAAACACATGTGATTTATTTCAGAAACGCATCTGCAGCGCAAGAATTCATTACACACATCCCCGATGGGCAGGAGCCAAAACATTTCCAACGTGCCAAGTTACCAGATTGTTATTAAGCTGTAAGAGGTTAGAGGGAAGGTGCAGAGAAAGGCAACCTCCTTCCCCATGCCAGGTGGCTTAGGATAGACTTACGCTGCTTCCCAAAGCGATGAGGCAAGCAGGAGTCAGAGGTTCCTTCCAGCAACAGCTCGGTCCCCCTGGATGCCTCCCTGTAAGCTGCACAAATATTCTGCGGAGGGAGAGGGGAAAGGAGTGAAACCCTATTCAATTACATCAAGCTCACGACTGGCCTAGTAAAATCATTTATGGAGTGAGGGAACCCGGAGCGCTTTGGGCTTGGAGCCATCTGCTTTTATTTGGTATACAGAATCGGTTTCTATGGATTTTATTAATAGGTCACGCGATTGTGTATGAGGATGTGAGATGTGAATCTCTCTCAGGAGGGGTCCCTGCCTGGGGCTCCTATTGCCTTCACAGGCAGCGGCTCCAGCTTTCTGGCAGCCCTGAAATCCTCAAGGGGAATGGCTCCGTTGTTAGGATTCTGCCTGCATTTCTGCCTGCTTTTCTCTCTCCCCACCAAAATCTCAAGCTGACTTTTCTTCCTGTTCTTTTCTGCAACTCACTGTGGAAATAGGGACATCATCAGAGAAGTGCTCCTGCTTCCCTTCTCCGCTGTCTGCAAAATGCAGACCTCAGGCCCCACTTGCATTGGCTTAGGAATCCACGGTGTGTTTTGGCCCTTATGGTGTGAATTCTGTTTTTAAGCCACTTCGGCCTCCCCTCAGATGGATCCAAGATGTGCTGCACACATGACGCTCAAGGCAGGAACCTGCGGGTCACTGCACCCCAGAAGCTGCTCCACCTCCCACGGGGGCTGCCAGGGAAGCTCTGAGCTGCTCTGTGACAACAGGTGACATCCCAGGAACAGCTGAGAGCCACCATAAAACCCCACTCCCCAACTGGGGACCCAACTGGGCCCGGCCCTCCCTCACGCCCTAACGCGAGCCCCGATCACCACGGGAAGCCCTCAGCCGGGCCGCCCGTTACGGCGCCCCCTGGCGGCGCGGCGCGGCGCACCCCGGCGGGCTGGCGCTGCGCTCGGCGCCGCTCCTCACCGCTTCCCCATTGGCGGCGGCGGCTCCGCGCGTCATCGCTTCCTCCCGCTTTTGTGCGCCGCCCCGCGTCCCGCTGCCGCCGCCGCTCCGGATCCCGCCGTGCCGCGTCCAGTCGAGCCGTGCCGAGTCGAGCCCTCGCGCATGGCCCCCCGCGGGTAGCCGCTCTCCGGACGGGTAAGGCTCTCCGGGGACGTGGGGCTCCTTCCGCGGGCGGTGGGTGCGTGCAGCCGGGTTTCGGGCTCGGTTTTCTTTGGCTCTTTCATTTTTATTTTATATTATTTCCCTCTTCTCTCCCCGCTCCCCCCCCCCACCCGCCGGTGCTGGTTTGGAGTTTCGCAGCTCGGTCGTCTTCGTTGTTCTTTCCCCGTTCCCCTTCCCCGAGGGTCAGCCCGCTGCTGAAGGTCGCTGACGGGTTGCGGGGTTCCGCTCCGTGGCTGCGCGCTGCCACCGCGGTTCGGGGTCCGTGCGGGGCTCGTCCCGCTGCGGGACGGTCGCGTTACAGGCGCTCGTGTTGTCGGGGTGCACCCAACTCGTGCCAGACCCAGCACCGGCTTTCTACCGTCCGCCTTAGTGCCGAGCATCGCAAGTCACAGAGCCGGAAAACCGTGCATAGAATCGTTTTCTCGCCTGTCGCGGCCGAGCTGTGCCGGTGCTGCTTGGGACGTGGATTTCCCCTCTCCTGCTGCTTTTTTTCCTCCTCGTTGATCTTCTCAGCCTCTCGCACACCGACCCGCTGTGGGTTTGGCTGCTCACGGAGAGCCCAAACCCTGAGCTCCATCCCTTGTGGCCATGCTGGGGATGCTGAGGAAAGCCAGGTCAGATGGGGCCCTGGGCAACCTCATCTGGTGGGTGGCAACCAGCCCGCAGCGGGGGGTTGGAGCTGTGGGGTCTTTGAGGTCCCTTCCCACCCAAACCGTTCTGTGCTTCGATAACTTTTTGTAGGTTGGGGTTTGTGCAGAGTTTGGGTGATGCTGGGGGTTTCGGGAGTCAAACGGCAGTTCTGTCTGCCTGAGGGTCTGCTTCCCATCCCTTGAACAGCCCTTACGATGGAAGGGCTTTGAGGTTTCTCCTCCTCTTTAGTGCTTTCCTCCCCAGCTCTGTGCCTCAGGAGGGTTTCCCAGTCTCTTGAAGCTCCTTGGTTGCAGGCAGGGCACAGGGCTGGGTGGGCTGCCAGCCTGCTGGGATGTGGGCACAGGGGCTCTTTTGCACATTCTTTCTCTAAGTGGGTTCTGGTTCTGCAGTTTTTTCCACCGGTCTCATTGCAAAGAGATGCAATCTGTACAGAACAGAGCCTGCAAGCTGATGGACACAGCAACATAGGAACTGCTCTCTTCCCTCCATCCCTCCCCAGACACTGCTATGGGCTGGCGATGCATCCTGGTGTGAGCATGCAGCTTGGACTTGCTTCATTTTCTGAGTTTTGCTGTTGGGAAGGGCCCGGTGGGGATGGCAAGGATTGCAGTGGTGCTGGCAGAGCTCGGTGCTGCACGTCTGTCCCTCCTGTTGCAGAGCTGCTGCTGGAGGGAAGTGAGTCAGGGAGGTGAGAGGGTCATTAGCTCCAGTGGGAAAGGAATTAAAATAAAGACTTTCAACGGCAGCTCAGCCAGCTCATCTGCTCCGAGGAAATATGGGTTGTTTTTTTTTCTCTCTCTACAAATCTCTGCATTTCTGTGTATCCCCATGTCCAGCACAGGAGGGGGCTGCGTGTCCCTGGAGGCAGCAGAGCCCTTCAGCTCCTGCAGTGTGATGGGCCATGGGCTGGTGTTTGCCAGCTGCAGGCGATGTGTTCTGGGTTCGGTCCTTCCCACTCCCCTCTGCACATATCCCAGCCAAGTGCGGCGTGCACAGCAATGTGCAGAATGTCAGCTGTGCACCGGGGAGATGGAAAATGTATTATAGAGCCATAAGAAGGGGAATATGGAATTTTATTCTTTTTTCCCCCTTAGAGCCCTCAGGCGCTCCTCAGTCTTTGCAGCAGAGCTCTGAATGGCCCACTGATCCCTAACCTGGCAGAATCACCCTGAATCCCCAGACTGTATTTATTTTCCCATTTAAGCTCTGCGAGGCAAAGTGGGCGATTGGACGTTTTTCCAGGAACCCTTCCAGGAAAGCATCCGTGCAGCGGTGTGGCTCCGGCAGGGCTCCCTCTCTTCTCTCCCTGCTGCCTCCTTGGCTCTCTACATATTCCTTCCAGGTGCCTTTTCTGCCTCCATCAGGTGGGATGCAGGGGTTGCTCCACGTCATCTCGGTTGTGCCCGACCATGCTGCCTTTGTGTGATGCGTGGGTGCTGGGTTGGCATCTGCCATGCTGCTTTTCTGCAGGAGAGATGAGTGCTTTTCCCATCTGTGAAGGAATGTGTGAGTGTGTATGCACGTGGTCGTGTTGGCATTTTGGTTTGTTTTCAGTCTCTCCTCACACTTCTGATCCAGTCTGGCCAAGTAGTCTCCTTATTAGTCACTGAAATGGCAACCGGTGTCCAACCCAATCATTGCCCAGCCCGATCACTGTCCCATCTCGTCTTTAATAACAGAAGAATAAAAAATAGAATCATAAAATCATTAAGGTTGGAAAAGACCTCTAAGATCATCGAGTCCAGCCATCAACCTACCCCTGCCGTGCCCACTGACCACGTCCCTCAGTGCCACATCCCCATGGTTCTGGAGCACCTCTGGGGACTGTGACCCCGCCACCTCTCTGGGCAGCTGTGCCACTGCATCACCACTCCTTCTGAGAAGAAATTATTCCTGATAACCAGCCTGAAATCACTGCCTTCTGCTCCAAAGCCACTGGGGAATGATTCCCTGCAGAAGATGGATTGCTCAGGAAAGCAGAACGAGAGCGATGCGCCTTTCCTGTGCCGCCATGCCAGGAGCTGTGGTGTCCCATAGTGGTGACATAGGGAGGAATTTGGTCCCTCGGTGCTGCAGCGGCTGGGGGAAAAGCATTTGGCCAGGTGGGCTGCAAGGGCTTGGGGTCGAGCCTTGTGTCTTTGTGGTTGGTGCAGGGTGTGCTGCTGGATGTCATCGTGCCATCGGCTCCGGGTGTTCCCAGAGCACCTGGGCTGCCTTAGAAAGCTGAGAGTTGATTCTAGACTTTCTGAGGCTTGCAGGAGTTGGAGGTGTCAGGTGCCTGTACCACCAAAAGAGGAGGATTCAGCTCCAAAATGCATTCCCCGAACATTTTTTCCTTGGAAGATCCCCGTATCAATATCAGTGGAGACCAAACGGCTCTGGGTCTCTCACACAACCTATCCTCTCCCAAGTTAAAACTCACTCTGGCTACCATTAAATCAGCATTTTTTTTTTTTTTTGCAAAAACTCTCCTGGTTTTGTGCTCCCCACTCTGCAAAATGATCTGGGCAGATGAGCCACCGCTGTACCGAACCCAAGGAAGAACTGAGCTGGAGCTTGGCCCAGCGCCGGAGAAACAGCACAGGACAAAGTCCGGGCAGCGACGTGCATGGGCCAGATCCTGGAAGGAGCTGCTTGCTGCGTGGGATGCTGTGCAAACAGTGTGTGCTGGCCGGGCCCTCGGATAGCCTGAGCACTCAGATGGTGATTAAACACCACTCCTGTACTACTAAGGCTGTCCTGGAGCGTTGGTGTTAATCTGGTCTGTTTGAAGGCTTTTTGCACTTCTGGAGCCTTGCAAGTGCCCAAAGATCCCTAAAGGACTTTGGAAGTTTAGCACATAACGAGGCTTGGCTGGGGAAAACGGCTTGGGGACAAGGTGCAGGGTGAGGTCTTGTAGCTGGTGGTCAGGGTGAATGGATTGGAATACATGTGTGAACAGGAACTCTGTTTTAAGTACTTTTTCCTTGTTGGCCTCTAACCTGAGAGTGCCCTCAGGGGTACTGTCCCTTTTCTCCATGCTGGGTCATTGCAAAGGCCAGCTGATAATGTCATCTGTTTGTGGGTGATGCTGGTGGGTTGACAGCTCGGCTCGATGTCTGAAGGGATGATGCAGTCAGTGCGGAAATGGGTGGCTGGAAGGAGGTGTGGGCTGGGACCGTGCAGCAAAGTGGTCTGGCAGCTCTGCGAGTGATGACTGTGTGGTGTGTGGAGGTAGGAGGTTTGGGTTTGCTTCTGCTGAGGTGGATCAATCACAGAATGGTTTGGGCCGGAGACCCAAAGGCCATCCAGTTCTATCCATGGGCAAGAACCCACCAGACCAGGTTGCTTAACGTGCATCCTTCCATACAGCCACCAGGCTGGGTTGAGGTCCTGGAAGGCTTTCCTTGCTGGTACAGGGTGCTCTCACTGCAGCCTCAATGCCTTCGGTTTGCCTTTCAGCATGGAAATACAGTCCAGTCCTGACTGCAGTCCTCCTGGCTCCCAGCTTGGTGAGCAGCTTTTGGGAAACCTGAGCACCCAGTTAATAAACCAACGGAATGCGTTTGCTGCTCCTTGGTCTTAATCCTTCCTTGCTGGTGTAACAGAGTAGCCAGAGTCATTAGAGAAACATGCAAAATATTTCAGTTATTTCTATTTGGACGGTGCTGGTGGCAAATAAGAGATAAATAGAGTCTGCATTGAGTCGTGTTTAGTTTCTTGCATCACTGGTTTTATTGGAAGGTTCAAGGTCCAGCTCTGAATTGCTGCTGTCTGGGTTCAGCCCAGCGTCAGGGTGCGTTGGAGCTGCGTTGTGCCTAACGAACTGGTGGGCAGATGGAGAAGTGATGTGAAGGGCTGCGTGTATGTGCTTCATTATATGCTGGGTTGTCGTTCTCTGTCACTGCCTTCCCCAACCTCCTGAGCACCCTCGGTTAGGTGGGTTTGCTTTGGTGTCTGTCCCATGAGCTGACTCTTGCAGTGCCTCGGAAGCCTCCCCAGCAGCCGTGGGCAGATGCCTGCGTGTGATACCGGCACTTCTGGATGTGCTCCTGGATGCTGCCTTGAGTCGTGGCTGGCTCCGATGGAAGGGCAGCTGTGTTGTTTTCTGCATACCCTAAGGATGGCCTCTGCCTGCAGACCAGCTTGGCTGAAATGACCTGGTAGACATGAAGGGTTTGAGGAATGGTGCCTGCCCTTCCCTATGTTTGCTTGCATTGGGGATGGGGATGAAACGCTTTGCTTGCTGGGGCTCTCCCCAAAGTGCTGAGATGGTGAAGATACAGACAATATGTGTGTCATTCACTGTGCTACCTGGCTGATGACTCAAGAAAAAGAGAAAATACTTAACCATCACAATATATCAGCATGTTCACATACATCATTACCAGTATGACTAATAACATGGCGCAAGCCTGCTCGGCTTTGGGATGGGACTGGCCAGGGGGAGAGTATTTTACACTCATGAGCTGTGTCACAGAAGACAGGCTCAAACAATCAGCTTTGGTACTGGTGTAGAACGTGCTGCAGCTGTCTTCATCTCTGAAGGGAAAGCTGGGGATCAGCTCGTTGCAGTCTCGGTTTATATCCAGGAGCATCACTGAGGGCTTTGAATGGTGCCCTTGCAGCATCCTGCCTTAACCAGGGAGTACAGTGGGGAAATTAGATACGTAAGTATGTAAAAAGACAGCTATTCCCTTTGCAGAGCTTGGAAAAAATTGCCTGTACATCTATTGCATGAGTCCTGAGGTGTCGGTAGACGCAGCCGTGTTCTGCTTAACTGCACATTGGCATCCTTTTGGCTGTTCTTGCAGTTCTTGAGAAATGAGAAGAGGAAACAGTTTGGTTAGAGACTGAGGAAAGCTGAAGGATGTCTTTAATGCATCTGCGTGCACTGAGTTGTACAGATGTGCGTGTGCTGTGTAGTCCCTAGTTGGAAGGGGGATGAAGCAACCTTTGCTCCTTACAAGCCTGCAGTGTTGGCTTTTGGGCCGGTGGGCGGCAGGTTGGCTGTGTGCTCCGGCTTGTGAGATGACCCCGTCCCCTCCATTTGTAGTGTGTGATGAGGACCACAGAACCTGTCTGCTAAATCCCACATTTGGCACATCCTATAAAACAAAGCAGCCGTGCTGCAAGGCTCTGTTTGGGGCCATTTCTGACATAACCCATCAAGAAGCATTCTGCTTTCTGACTTACTGCTGGAAATGTGTGGTTGTGGATGGATGAGCGGTTGCTTACCTAGCATTACCAAAGCAACGAGTTGTTGCTTTCCATGACTCATGAAAATGCACTGTAGGTTCTCTTAAGAATGGCTGAGATCATTTTTTGGCCGGGGCCGAGGATCTGGTTTCCTTAGCAAATAGCAATGGAGGTGGAGGGAGGGGGATTTCCAAACTCGTTTCTTTGTATGGGTGAGCTGGATTTTTGAGCTTGCTTAATGAAATACTTGTTTCATTTGAAAAGAAGGGGAAAAAGAGAAAGACCTGTAACTTCCACATCTGTTCGGTTTTCGAGGCATGTCCTGTTTTGTTCTGCTTTGCCTTACAAAGGGGAAGGGTACCAATAACACTGCAGGGCTGCACACTGTATTTTTCTGCTTAAACAGGCATGGGAACACGGGTGGCATTTTTCTTCTAATGCAGATCATACAGTCGTTGGAGTTGGAAGAGACCCTGAAAGGTCATCCAGTCCAACTGCCCTGCAGTGAACAGGGATACCCACAGCTCCATCAGGTGCTCAGAGCAGCATCCAGCCTGACCTTGGCTTTTAGCAAGGTGTGTTTTAGTGTTTGGTCAACCTTATGTCTTTTTATTTTATTTTTTATTAAATCATTATTGGAGCCACTTTCTGGTTTGGGCTGCTCACTCTATAAGGAGCAGCACACATCCCTGAGAACCAAGTGGTGCAAGAGGAGCAGCAGGTGGAGGGGAATGGGAGCTGTGGGGTAACGGGGGGTCCCCAAGTGCCTGGTGACCTCTGCGCCCAGCTTACAGCACACCTGTCAGGGGGAGAGCAGCTGTACCTTAGCACCTCGGAGCATGCAGAGAGGGGAATGGCCCCCCTGGGGCTGCACAGGGGCAGCGCATCTGTCCTGGGAACTGCGGGAATGCAGCAGTGTAATTGCAGCAGCGTAACTGCCTGACTGAAAGCCAGGGCTGAGTGGGAACAATGTGACTGAACAGGTTTGTGCTCGCTTCCTCGTAATCTCAAAGGTGAGATAATGCAGAAACTCAGAGGAGTTTGCTCTCCTCCAGCTTCTCGTTGCTGTGCATCTTGTTTAGCTCTCTAGCTTTGGGCACCAAGGGCAAAGACCACAGGTTTTATCAAAACCATCACCTTGCCTCCCTTTTCACATAACGCAGAGCGCAGCAGACCGTAGGTGGAAACCTTCTGGATCGTAATGATTTCTTTCTGCACAGAAAAGGAAATAACTGTGATCTGCAGTCTCCTGTTCTCAGTGCTTGCGGATATGCGGACGCAGGGACAAAGTTCATGACTTCATGCCGTGATTAGCTGCAGCTGCAGATTAGCTGCCTGTAACATGGCAGCACTGAGCCCAGCAGGGCTGCACCAGCACAGTATGAGCTCTGTAAGACCTATAGAAGGTTTTTCCAGCAGGACTCGTCCTCAAGGCAGGGGAGGTTTAGATTGGATATTTGGAGGAAGTTTTTCACCCAGAGGGTGGTGACGCACTGGAACAGGTTGCCCAAGGAGGCTGTGGATGCCCCATCCCTGGAGGCATTCAAGGCCAGGCTGGATGTGGCTCTGGGCAGCCTGGGCTGGTGGTTGGCGACCCTGCACATCGCAGGGGTTTGGAACTGGATGAGCACTGTGGTCCTTTTCAAACCAGGCCATTCTGTGACTCTGTGATTACCAGGTGGGTTATTGCTATGCAGGGCAAGACCCAGCAGCAGTTGTAGAGCCTGCAGTTCTGGTGAGCGGAGGATGCCAGCTGATGGTGCTGCTGGGCTTCCAGGGCTTTGCACTGCTGGATTTCAGAGAAAAGAGGTGGAAGCAAGATTTGGCAAGCTGTTCTGCTGCGTTTTTTGAACAGCTGTGCCTTCAGATTGCCCTCCAATGCATAGGGCTCTTCTGACTGGGGAGGTGCGTCTCAGGGCTTTGTGGTTCCTGGGAAGGTGTTGCTCTGAAAGCTGTGCTTTCTCATCTGTGAATTACAGGTGGAGGTGTTGAAGCCCACCCAGGTTAAGTCATTCCCCCCAGTGTAAAGGTTTCCAGGGTATGACAGTGGAGAAGGAGTCCTAAATCCCATTCCTTCCTCCAGAAAAAGAAATAATTAAGTTTAAAGTAGTGAACTTAGGATATATATTTTTTTTCCTTTTAGTTTAAACATTCCAGACTTCGTGACTTACCTTTCTTTCTTCAGCTCTGACATCTGCAAGTACTTCTTTTTAACCAAAAATAAGGAAGTGTGGATTCTCATGTAATCATGTGATTCCAGGAAACCGGCTACTAATGAAAAACACCAAATCGTGTGAGAATTTGCAGTGCTCAGGGTCAGTCCATGGCCCGGCATCTGAACTGGAAGCCAAAGCAGAACTTTCTACTTTCAGCCCTCTTTCCAGTGTTGTGACCGGCGAGCATTGCTTCACCATCCATTGACGCCCATCCAGTTGCAAGAAGAGATGTAGGTTGCGTGGCTCCCCAAACCCTTTGGTTCCTTGCGTTGTCCCTTTCTCTGTGCTGGGCAGGATGCTTCTCTCTGTTGGACAGGATCATGCTTGAGTACTCAGAGAAGCGCAGGTTCTCCGGTAATACTGAAACGAGCTTCTTGCATTGCTTGTGGCTGCTGGGAGAGTAATTAATGGAGTGGCTTGGGTGCCTTAGAGCTCAATGAAGCTGAAGGACCACGTGCGAGTCCTCCTTGGCTTAATTCTCCTTGGGCACATCCTGCAAGCATGAAGGAAATAACAGCAGGAAGGGAGATGTCTTTGGAGGGCAGTGCTCTGCCAACGTGAGCAGGCGAGCAAAGCCAGCACGTTTCTTCCCACCATGGCAGATATTTATTCTGTGACTAAGCATAAAAGTTAAGAGATGGAAAAGGTCCTATGAGATCATATCGTCCGCCTCCCTGCTGGTGCGCGGTTTTCTCCCTGGGGTGTCTTTATGAACGGGCTGTCAAGCAGATGGGATTCGTTTACTGGAGGTACCATGGAGCAGCCCGTGCAGGTGCGGGGTTCCTTGCACACGTGACTCCACTTGCATGTGCACAAGTTGCTTGCAGCAGGAGGGTTTGGTAGTAAATCAGACTCAGCATTCTTTGCGCGCCTCGAGCCTTCCCGCTGACTTGCTGCAGCTCGGTTTCTGCAGGCATCAGCCCGTCTTTTTTGGAATGTTCTGGGGATAAGCTAGGTTTGCTTGATGCGTATGATCGAGTAGGTGGTTTGAAAACTAATATTAGGGGAAAAAAATAGAATCTTTTTGGCAAGGCGAGGTCAGCCAGCTAGACGTCTGCACAGCTGGCCTGGGCTCTGTGGTCTATGACGGCGTCACGTGAAGACTCCCAGAGGAGACATCGGAAAGGTGCAGGTGGAAATGCTATTGCTATGACAAACAGATCCGTGCTGGAGTTTCAGACCGGAGCTTTGGGACCATCAGCACTGCTTCGTTTATTACTCCTCGGAACGTGTAACCATAGCACAGCCTTGTGCATACGTACTTTCTGCTTTTCTTTTTCTTTCACACACCCCGGTTTCATTTGTGCCCAGAGCACTTCGCAACTCGCAGATTGCACTCACTGAGTGTTGGGTAGAAAGGGACAGATTCTGCCCTTACCTAATTCAGGGAAGATTTGGAACATATGCTGAACGTAGGTGGGGATTTGGAGCAGAAATTTCTTATCAAGGCGTGTGCTGCCTCGCTGCGTTGGGATTGTGTTGGCTTTTGCATCCAGGATACTTTGCTGCTTTCAAGAGCGTCTCCTGGTCAACGGTGATGTGAGATCAACATTTGGGATTGGAAACCAGGTCTGTTGTGTGTTACAGGTGAGCAGCCAAGCTTGCCTCGCCACCGGGGAGAAGTTTTTGCTGGAGGTGGCCCCGTGTTGGGCCTCCGGGGCTGTGTGTTGGCCTTATGGTCAGTATATCCCAACACCACGCTGCATTTTATGTAGTTTTCTTCTGGTGTTATGGGACGTCCCTTGGTGGACCATTTGCTCTGCTGAATCAGGAGAAGTTTTCCCCTAAATCCGAGGAGGGTAGGGGCTGGGTGTTTCATGACACACACCGTGTCCCTGGCACCGATGGTCTTTTTCTTGGCATGTTGCATGGAAGTGACAGTATCACAGATGACGTTTCCCAGGAAAGTTTCCAACGCTTGTAAATGAGCCCTGAGATGCGCTTCACCTCCTTCCCTCCACCAGACGTCTTCTGGGGAGGGGGGGCTTACAGCAGGGCGCAGCACGTGCAGGGAGAAAGTCTGCCTTATTATTGTTTGATTAGGAGGAATCTTGGTTTAAAGATTTAAAAAGCAACTGCAAATACTGCCTGGACACCACCTCTCATCATCAATTAGCGGCATTGAATACTCAACAGGGAGAGTTAATTAGAAAACTGAAGTCTTTCCGTCAGGATAGCCTTCTGGTTTCCATTGAAATGCAGCTGAAGAACTGGAAAGGCTCCTGTATTTTGTTTTGATATGCAGGCATATGTTCCTTTCCATCCTGGAAATTAATTCTGTCTGTCTGAAACTGGGCCGTGGGAATCGATATTGAGTTGCTCAGTGTTTCTCAGGGCTCTCTTCGAAGAGGAGCTGACTGTTTCCCTGCTGTGCCTAATAAATGACCTGGTTTTGGAGCAGCTGAGCAACTGCTGCTCTTACAGTCTTTGCATTTGAAGGTGTTGCGTGCCTGCCCTGGCAGTACAGAATGGGTCTGTGATCTCTTGCAGCTGTTGGGCTCTTCTGAAGGTCTTCAAGTCGTATTTCCTCCAAGGTGCCCAAGAAGACCCACAGCTTTCTGCTGCCCATGACTTTTCTTTGCACCACACCAGGCTGGAAGCCATAGGAGAGGCACTGGCACAGGAGAAGCTGTGGGTGCCCCATCCCCATGAGTGCACCAAGGCCAAGCTGGATGGGGCCCTGGGCAGCCTGGTCTAGTGGGAGGTGTCTCTGCCTGTGGTACAGGGTTGGAAGCAGATGTCTTTGAGGTCCCTTCTGGCCCAAATCTCTTTTGATGTCAACAAGCTGTCATGCCCAGCTTCAGGCAGCGCAATGCCCTAAACTGGATTTAGAAGCATGCCCTGCCTTCTCCTCAGTTTTCCCATCTTTTTTTCCCTACCTGTGTTTGGGGAATGAAGGGGAACCAGCACAGGAACCACAATCTTAGAGTCACGGAATAGTTTGGGTTGCAAGGGACCAACACATATGCTCTATATATTGTTATGCTGCTCAAACATAAGGCATGTGCTACCTTCTCTGGTTCCAGCACTGTTGATGGTTCTCGTTGTATCATGTGTGGACAGTCACACACACGAAGGCGAGCTCACTTGAGTTCATGTGATACCGTAGGTCAGGAAGACAAGGAGAATGAATCTTATGTGAAAGCTGACCCACGTGTTCCTGTTTCATAATCTCATCACCACCCCATCAATGTGTGCGCAAACTGGAGACGGCAGTGTCCCGGGGCTATGCAGGAATGCATTCCTTTCACCCAGAAACACAGCATGCGTTTTAATCTTCCCTTGCCACTAAGTGCTTGTTGAGCTTGGCTTCCCCTGGTCTCATCTAGATTCGGAATTACGCAATGGAAGTGGTGTGAGCAAGAAAATAATCAGAATAATAGAACATTGGGAGTTGGAAGGAGCCCACAAGGATCACTGAGTCCAACACCTGGCTCTGCACAGGACCACCCAAAAATCAAACTGTGTATCTGAGAGAGATGTCCAAACCTGTCTTGAACTCTGGAGCTGTGAAAAGGATCTTGAGCTGGCTCTATGGGGCTGATCCTCTGGTCCTGGACTCCCCACAGGGCTTCTCCTTCTTGCTGATAGGAATCATAGAATGGCCAGGGTTGAAAAGGACCTCAAAGATCATCTGGTTTCAACCCCCCTGCTATGTGCAGGGTCGCCAGCCACCAGCCCAGGCTGCCCAGAGCCACATCCAGCCTGGCCTTGAATGCCTGCAGGGATGGGGCATCCACAGCCTCCTTGGGCAACCTGTTCCAGTGCGTCACCACCCTCTGGGTGAAAAACTTCCTCCAAATATCCAACCTAAACCTCCCCTGTCTTAGTTAACAACCATTCCTCCTTGTCCTCTCACTATCCACCCTCGTAGGTGTAGGCAGGCTACAATGACCAGGTAGCTGCTGAGACAGCAGAGCCTGAGCCCTCAGCTTCTCTGTGCATCAGAAAGTTGTGTTTTGATCGATTGAATCAGATGGGCTGCAGGGGTGAGGCTGCAGCTCGTTAGGGCAGCCAGCTGAGATGCCTATCGATCGCAGCCGGTGGAGGTTGATGGTGGCTTATGAGGGCCGGTAGGGCAAACTGTGGGAGAGGTGAGATGTCAGCGGGAAGCTGGGAATGACGGAAAGTGGGTCAGTTAGCAAGTAGGCTGCCTTGGGGGGTGGCAGAGCAGCTTCCATGCTTTCATCAGGATAGGCCATGAGGTCTGGCGGCCTACCTGGGGAATGGCTGGGCCTCCTCTTACCTGCTCTAGAGCTTACTGTGGGGACGGGGTTGGTTTTGAGCTGCTGTTATCCTTGGGGAGAATTGGGTATCCCAAGCCCTGGGCTCTCAGGTCAGGTTCTCCTTTGTGTGATGTTGACTTGGCAGCTCTTTGGAATGAGGTTTCATGTGTGTTTCACGTGTCCAAGGATGTGATTTTACCCTGCATAAGGGGAAATCATACACGACATTGCTCTTCTACATGCACATAAACCATTATTGTTAACAGAGAGGGCTTGTCTGTTTGTGTTTCTGTTACAAACATGTACATATATGCAAAATACATTCGTGCTGACTTGATGGAGCTGTGTTCTCTTCTTTTTTGGTTGTTTTTTTCTTTTGTAATGATGGAGGAGTCCTTTTGAATACTTGTGATTGCTTCCTTGTTTTATGGTTTTCTGGCAGCTGGTGATCTGTGTGCAAAATCAACACTATTTGTATATAGCAGTGTAAATTACTGATTACTCCACTGAATTTGGTAGAGGAATTATTACTGGAAAGCGGAAAAATGAAACCGACTGAGAAAAGCTGACTGGAACATGTTGGATGTGTTATTGCATTTACAGAATCACAGAAGGAAGAGTTGATAGGGAGGAGATCTTAAAATCTTAGTGACTCTTTTAAAGGGCTGTCAGGGAGGTTAACAGCTATCTGCCATGCAGTTTTAAAGCTCATGTTCTACACCTGCTGGAACCAGCAGGATGATTTCTTGAGCACAGCTGCACTGGTTTGGTCACTTATGATGAAGGGTATCCTCCATTTTGCCTGATGGCTCTTAGGGATATACAGAGTATCTCTTCTCCAAGCAACGTACTGTTGTGCAAGAGATTCTTGAGCAGTTTCTAGTTGCTGTGCTCCGAAATGGGGAGGAAAATCCTTGGTTGATGCACGTTCGTATCAAATTCCTTGTTGGCTTTCATGCAGTGTATTCCAGAGCACTGGGTTCCTCCTTGTGTGAGCTGTGAGCATGCATGTGTGTCACTCCTTGCTCTGCAGCCTGATGAGTGCATGCTCAGGAAAGGTTTTTCTCCTCTTGGCTCATGCAGTCTGTCCCTTAAAGGTCACTTACGAGATAAACCTGCAAACCTGGGCCCTGATTACACACATTTGCAGAAAGTCCATCCCTGTTGCATGCTCATAAATGTAGGGTTGTAAGCTTGAATGGCTTCTTTTTGACCACACCTGTGTGTCGTGTGGTTTGGACGAGCAGAAGATGCCGTATGAATGGGGCATATCTCAAGTGTCCCCAAAATCTAACAATTCTTGTTAATCTAGTGCCTGATTTAGTGGTTGGCAGCCCTGTATGCAGCGAGGGATTGGAGCTACATGATCTTTGGGATCCCTTCCAATCCAAGCTATTCTATGACTACGATAATCCAAGGAAATCTTTGATATTTCAACCACTCTTTGCATTTGAATCCCTCTTGGCCAAGCCTGCAGGCTATTTGACCGAGCTATCCACGTGCCTACACTTGTATTCTCCCAGCTAAAACAATCTCATTTGCTTTGCTGTTGTTTTTAACGCTACCCCCAGCCCTGGCCTCTGAAGCTTTTTGAAAATACCATTTACAATAATATTTTTAACAGTTCCGTAGTATACAAAACTCCAGCGCCCTGGCAGGACTCCCGGAAACTTGCTGAAAGTTAATGTGGTCAACTCTTAAAAAGGAGAGATTTTTTCCGCTTGACTCTTGCTTGTTAAACGCTGTGAGCCCAACATGTTGTTCCCTGCTGCTCGAAAAAAAACAAGGAAAGTCCCCAGTTTTAGCAATGCTAATTTGAGTAGCTTTCCAGCTGAGCCACATTTCAGGGGCGACTGTGGCTTGTTATTGTTTTACAGTGATGTGTCCATATACCTTCAAACCGATATGTGAAGTGGTGCTCAGGCTGGGATGAGTAGGTACTGCTGGTACTACCGGAAGGGACCTCAAAAGACCATCGATTGCAGTGCCCCACCAGAGCAGGTTCCCTACAATAGGTTGCACAGGTAGCAACACGTCCAGGTGAGCCATGACTATCTCTACAGAAGGAGACTCCACAACCTCGGTAGGTGTGAGCACCTATTTGGAGGTTTCCTCCAGCAATTTCCCAAGCAGATTGGAGCAGCCCAGGTCCCTTGGCTCATACATGGAATGTGAGCACTGCGTTGCTCTGGCATCCCTGGGAGCTGATTGCTGATCACAGTACCATAGAATGGCTTGGGTATGAAGGGACCTTGAAGATGTTGGGTTGGAAGGGACCATCTAGTTTCACCCCCTGCTGTAGGCTGGTTGCCTCCCACCGGGTTGGGCTGCCCAGGACCCCATCCAACCCGGCCTTCAGCACCTGGAGGTCAGAGATCTTGGTGGGAGGAGAAGTGGGATGCTGCTTCGAAGTGATTTGGAGCAGAAAAAGGATTTTTCCTTTCCCCTCGCTTCCCTGTTTTCTAAAGGAGATCGTAAAAAGGCAGAATTTATACTAGAAACAGGAATGTGTCCTTCTGTAACAGGAAGCTGCTGGTATGTATTTTTGGGAAGCCACGGAAATCAACAGTGTTCACAGCCCAGTGTGAAGGATGGCTGTCCTCGGGGTTTAGGAGATCTGAGACAACAGAAAACGCTTTTATCTGATGTATCTATGAGATCTGCTGTGCTGTGTGAGCTGTGTGTGCTCAGTGGGGTCTCTGGGGCTCCCTGTGATAGCGGCGATGGTGAAGAGCACACAGCTCAGCCCGTGGGAAGATCACCTGTCTTTCCAGTGTTTGCTTGCGTGGTTTCTGTAGGTGTGCTTTTGTGACTGGAATCAGTTTGCAGAGGTCTGAAAGTTCTCCAAAAATCCATTAGAAGAATCTGACCGTGACGCTGATGGCGGAGTTAAGCTGGACTGGCTCAGGAAAGTAGGGTTAAATCCAGGCTATCTGCACGTGGCCCCGGGGCAAACTCTGAGCGCGGCTCAATTGCTGGAAGCGTTGCATCAATTTTGGAAGCAAAAGCAGTGAGGATTTGAGCTGTTTCCTGTTCTTGTTACAATCAGCCAGAGTTTTTACGCTGATTTTTGGTGCATTTCTGTTCTCTCAGTCCACTTTGGCGTGGACCAGCCTCCTCAAATTAAGACTTTAAACCCATCTGAGCCCATTACTTTCTTCCTTGCCTCGTCCTTGGCTTGAAAACGGGCATAGTAGGGCTCACTGTGAGCGGTGCTGTCTCAGGAGGAAGCTCCAGCAGCGAAAGGAGCAGTGCTCTCCGTGGCACTCAATCCTCCGCCTTCACCGCTGACTTATCGCTTTCCCTTCCTGCTCGTCTCTCTCAAAATAGGTTGGATAAATATCCTCCTGCTTGCCAGCACTGAGGCACCACCGTTGCAGAAAAACCCTTTCAATCCCTGCTTGCAGCCGTTCCTTCAGAGTGAACTTCTCACTTTTGTTGTTTGCATGTTGTGCCTTCATTCAGACTGAAGTGAGTTTTTCCACTCTTCTAAGTGGGAACTGGCGTCCTCTTACACAAGGAGACTTGTAGCAGGAGTGTAAGCTTGTTACTCCAAGATTATTTATGTATATATAAATGTATATATTTTGGAAAAGGTACGGGCTTTGTAGTGTACTCAGTGCATAACCTTTGGGCTGTGTAAAGCAGGATGGACTCCGGGTCTCAATTCCTTGCCCTTCCTTCCTCCAGCCCAAGGGATGGTGGGGAAGTGCTGTGTGAAGGGTGGTTGTGTTCAATGTCTGTCCCGACTGCCGTGTCAAAATCCATCTGTAAACTCTTTGTTTGTTTATTGTTACAGGTTGGATGCTTGAAAGTGGAGGATAAGGGACAAGTGCCTGGGACCGGTGGAATGGAGGCCTGATGTAGATGGAAAGATGGGTAAGAACCGGATTCCCCTGAAGCACTTTAATTCTCTGCAGCCTATTAATTTTGGTTTGGGCTACTACTCATGGCAGTAGAGCGGGAGACATTGCCAAGATGGCCTGGTTGAATATCACGGGATGTTGTCCTAACTTTTTTTTCTGCTTTTGGGTGGGGCTGAAATAGGATAAATTCCCTTCTTACCACCAGTGTGGCCAGCGGGTTGTGTTCTAGGTGGAGCCTCATGCCAAATCTGCCTTGTATTCTGGGCAGAGCACCTTCACTCCCTGTATTTCTTCTCCCAAGGAAGCTTCGTTCAAATATTGGTTGTAGGTGGATGGTTGGATCTTGGAGGTCTTTTCCAACCTTGATGATTCTGTGATTCAGCTTCAGATGGAGCCTCGTGATACTTGCACCTTCCTGTGGTGCTGGGGGAGACTTATTTATTCGCTTAGACGAAGACTATTTGTAGCTCTGGAGAAACACAGTGATTTGAATCCTGTTGAAGTTGCCAAAGAAAACTTGTTTTGATAGACATGGGGACCATTGGGAAGTGCTGAACTGTCCGTGTTTTAGTATGTGGGTAATCAGTTTGGTGGTATTGACCCACACTAACAGGTGCAAGGGCCCCAGCTCCTTCAGCTTCTTTCGCTGTTGGCCATCCAGCTTCATCGTGTTACTCTTACTCTTCCCAATCCTAGGAGTTAATTGCTGCTCAGATGGCTTTGTTGGTGACAAGTGGCTTACTGAGAGCTGTATGCTGCTACTTTTGGGATTCAGCTGGAATTTTGTGCATTTGTGAGCGCGACAAAGCTCTTTGCAGAATAAAATGTTGACCTCAAAACTACTCCCAAAGTGGTCTGTACGCCGTTTTGCCAGCACGTGGTAGTCCTAGCAATTGTAGGCATTTCTGCTCAGCTTCTTTAGCTTTGAAAAGAGAATGATGGCTGAAGAGCAGCTCCAGGTTCTGCCTCACGTAGGTGTTAATACGTAATTAACACATGGAGCTTGGGATGGCCTCCTGACCTGTTGGCCTGCAAGGAAGGAGAAAGCAGAGATGTCAGAGGAATCTTTATGTTGGCTGGCACTTCACTATTACATTCGTATAATTTACAGACATTCATCCAAAATGTTTGAGGGCGTATTGAAATGGTGGGGGGAAGAGGATAGAAAGAAGTGGGGGACGATGCCGGTGAGTTTAGCCCTTGTCTCTGTAGACCTGGTGGGAGAGTGATACGGAATTTGGTGGTGGTTTCAGTTTAAAAACTACAAAATGTGAAGCCACACTAAGCTGTTTGTCCTCCCTAGCAGAGAAAGGAGAACAGGAGGTTTTCCCTCACCCTGCCCTTACCTTCTTATGTTCAGTTGTTTGTTTTCATGTTTTAACTCTCCGTTAACTGGAAGAGAGATTTGGGGGTGAAGGAACTCATCTAAAGCCAAGTAAAGAAGAGGAAAAAAGAAAAAAGGAAGGGAAGAGAAAGTCCAGACCTGGTTCTTGGGTATAAATAATGACAAATTTCACTTTAAAATCCTTGATGAAAAACCCCAGAACTTTCTAAGAGAAATTTTTGTTTTGAAGATGAAAGCCACTCCTGTTCAATGCAATTTTATTTCATAAAGAAGGAAAGCTAAGCCTTGCTCCCAGGACAGCGTGAGTTGCTTGACGAAGATCGGTCTGAGTCTTGCGTAGGTTTGCAATCCTGCTTATTCCTGTGCATGGATGGAAGGTGCTGTGCCTGTCCCCTCTCAGAGGTCATTGCTCAGAGCACCGCGGCTCATCACCACTAACACCCCACCCCTTGTAGGTGTGCTTGTTTCCCCCGTGTACTGAGATGTGGGAACGTTTTCAAGGGACAAGTAGAGAATTTGCAGTCATTTCATTGATTCCCTTCTGGTGATCCGCAGAGAGGGTGCGTTGGATGAACTGATCTCTAAAGGTCCTTTCCAGGTCTGCCTTTCTTCCCAGGATCCTATTTATAGTCTGCTCGGTGTCTCAGAGTTCAGCACAGCACTGATCCTGGACAAGTTCTAGGGAGGCTGTGTGATCTTGCACAGAGACCACAAGATGGGAAGTGGGGACTTGTGGCATCTCTGTGGGCAGCACCTCTGACGTAGCAGCCAGCACCAGAGCTCAGTGCTGCACACAGGTTGCTCTGCTCTCGCAGGACCGACACAGCATGCTTGCATGTGCCAGCTTAGAGCTAGAACAGGGTTCCTTGGTGCTGCGGGTTCTGTTGTGTAGATACAGCCATAGCCACATCTCTGAACATCCGTACCTGTTCTCTTCTGTCTATGAAGAACCTGGAGGTCTTTCTGTAGGTTAGGACAGAGGGTTCATTTTCTGAGGGAAGAGGAACTGAATGCAACCTAAGAGCTTGGAGCAGAATTATTCTCATTTTTCTTCATGCTTTAGTGTTGGAGCAATCACTTGGGCTCCTGTTCAATATTGCCCTGGGGCAAATATGTAACTGTTGTATTTACCCTGAAGCATTTGACTTTTTCTTTCTACAAAAAAGTAGGGTGGTGAGAACTTTAGGGTAGTTTGTAGCTGGAAATGGCTTTTGAAGGAGATAGTGATTTGTATGGGGGGGGGATACGTGGTTACGGTTTAGGTGTAGAGAAGCTGAATGTGGGCTTCCCAAGTGCATCACATCTCATATTGAGAGATACAGTGGTTTGAAAAGACTGAACGTGGGTCCAAGAGAGATGTCTGCATGGAGGTGACCCTCTCACTGGATGCTGATCTTCCAAAACTGTGCAGTATCCTGTGCTTGAATACTGCAATTCCTTCTGGTTGGAGCAATAATGAAGTTGTTTTTAATGCGATCGTTGGGTTGCCACATGCCTCTTATTTTGATTTCCTCAACCTCAATAATGGGAGAAAATTGGAGTGGAGAGCATGTGTCCCGATGTGTCACCTCTCGCTCCTGGCACAGAGCAATTCCTCCAGCTCGCAGTCCGTTTCCATCTGCCGCCCCTCTCGGTGGGTTCATGGCCTTTATATCATTTGATCAAAATTGGGCTGGGAACCAACGAGTGCATGTGACACTCCCAGAGATGTTCATGTAATGCAATGCAGTGAGAGGAGCACAGCCAATGGCAGTTACGAAATGCTGCGTTGAAACATGGCATCATGGTAAATTTCAGAAGTTCACAGAATCATAGGATGGCCTGGGTTGCAAAGGACCACAGTGGTCATCCAGTTCCAACCCCCTGCTATGTGCAGGGTCGCCAACCACCAGCCCAGGCTGCCCAGAGCCACATCCAGCCTGGCCTTGAATGCCTCCAGGGATGGGGCATCCACAGCCTCCTTGGGCAACCTGTTCCAGTGCGTCACCACCCTCCGGGTGAAAAACTTCCTCCAAATATCCAACCTAAACCTCCCCTGTCTCAGTTTAAAACCATTCCCCCTTGTCCTATCACTATCCATCAAGTAAACAGCTGTTCCCTGTCCTATTGATATGCTCCTTTCAAGTATTGGAAGGCCACAATGAGGTCTCTCTGGAGCCTTCTCTTCTCTAAGCTAAACAACCTTTCCCTCAACCTTTCTTCATAGGAGAGGTGCTCCAGCCCTCTGATCATCTTAGTGGCCCTCCTCTGGACCTGGTGCAAGAGCTCTGTGTCTTTCTTCTGCTCATTACCCAACTTTTTTCTTTTTGAAAACCAGGTTGAATTGCAACAGTTTGCCCCGTTGATTGTCTAAGGCACATCAAGCTTTCCAGCTGAGGCTTTGTTATTATCAAGAGATGTCCAAGTTAAGCTCCTTTTCCCTTTCCCTGTGATATTGTGCCCTGGAGCCCCGTTACAGGTCATGCCAGTCTCTTTGGGAACCCGGGGAGTAGAGCTTCAGCCCCACGTTGCTGTAATAGGGATGCTGCAGCTGTTGGTGCAGCAGAAACAGATGAGGAGTTCACAGGCTCAGGGCTGTGACTCTGAGCACTGGAAGTAGCTGAGCTGGGACAGAGAAAGAGGTCTTTATGAGCCTGCAAATAACCTTCACAAGTATCAGAGGCAGTCAGGGGAAATAACTTGCCAACCACGTCTCTTACTGGGTAAACATTTTCTTCCTTTCAAGTGCGCTCAAGAGATGTACGGGTTGTGGGGAGAGGTAATATCTTTTATTAGACCAAACTGATAGAGGTGGAAAAAAACAGGCTGGCTTTTAGGTACATAAGCCCTTCTTCAGAAGCAGCAGAATATAAGTGAAGCTGGAAAAATGGCTGGAAAAACTGCCCTAGGTTCAGTTTAATTATGTTAATCCATTACAGGAAAAGGTAAGTCGTGTCTTTGGAGCCAAGGGAGCGGGTTAGCAAAAAGGAGCTGTGAAAGGCGGTTTTGGATGGAGGGAGAGAAACCAGGACCTTTGAAGTGGTGAGGAGTTCTGCAGGGAGATGCTAAGGGAGAAAAAGCATCATGCCATAAAACCAGACAGCTCCCGAATTTTCTCTTTTCCTCTCAGTGGAACTGCGGGCTTAAAAGAATTTCTTAAAATGTGGTTTATTTTGGTTCTGTAACAGTTGAGTCCTTGCTTTCACGTCTCCTAGAAGCCTCGTGAGAGTAATCTGCAATAACAAATGAGGGTCAACCGGTTAGTCCGAGAGGCAGAGATGTAGCGTGGTTTATCTCGAAGCAGCTCTGTGCCTTTACAGGAAAGCCCTAAATCTTGCTGCTGCATTCCTGTCCCTGCCTCCAGTCTTCCTGAGGGCTGCAACTGGGAACTGCCCAGTGCGGGTTCATGGCTAGCAAGCATTCGGCAGCTGGAGCGGTCAAGGTTGGGTTAAGTTTCACTTTGGTGCTCCGTGGGGTAAATGGAGCTCTTTGACTATCAGAGATAGGCTTGTTTAATCTTTGCTGTGCTTAGGATTGCTTTATGGGCTTTGATAACAAGCTGTTCACTATCCCAGTGCTATGTGAGGCCTTTCGTCATTCCAGCCGCACTGCCTGTGTGTGTCGAGTTGCTTAACGTGGAAGGTTTGCTTTGTGGCCATGTAGCGGGGGGCAATTAGCTGAGGAAGGTGATGGGGTAGGGATTGGGTGATGGTAGATGGTGGGTAGTGATGGCACCATGGGGTCCCCTCCATGGCTGGGGGATGTGGCCAGGTCTAAGCAAGCCCTGCAGCCCAGGGTAGCCGTGGTGGCTGTGCCTCTGATTGCTTGGTGTATCATTTCTCACCTCACCTAGACAAGTGAATTCCCTGTAGCGTCACTACAGTTCTTTGCTTCCCCTGAGGAAATTCAGAGGGCTGTTGGAGTTCTTCATTACCTCACATAATGTACCTGAAAGACCTTCGGATGTCTTTGTTTATTGGCTGATTCGTTCCCATTTGCTGTTTTATGATGGCTCTTGTCAATGTGTTGAGAGTCCAAACACTGAACGCTGCGTTAGTGGGGTTTGCTTATTTGTGCTGATGAGTATTTTGGGGACTGGTTGGATTCTGTCGTTGTGGTAATCAGAATTAATGATACACGTGATAGTTATATTAATAACTGCTTAAAATGATTACTATTATAGCTTTTTAAACCAGATTCCTGCATTTCCTCTATGGTCATTCCTGACTGCTAAGATAGAATCATAGAATTGAGTTGGAAGTGTCCCCTAAAGGCCATGTGGTCCAACTCCTCTGCAGTGAACAGAGGCACCTACGGCTCCATCAGGTGCCCAGAGCCCCGTCCAGCCTGACCTTGAGTGTCTGCAACGTCTGCCCCCTTTTGCAAGGGAATGTCAAAAGAAGAGGTTTTGATCCAAATAGGTTCTGTGAGTGTGCAATATGGGTCACCTGGGGGGTAGCTTATGAGGGGGAATAGGATGCAGGAACTCTCAAAATGTATTTTATCCCTGAGAACAGCATCTGTGAGACGGTATGGCAGTGCCCTAAACCCACAGATGTTTTATTGTGCGTTTGATGCCAATTGCATCTTGTATGGAGAACGAGTGTTTGTCAGGTACAGTGCTAATAACAGTCAATACCCATCAGGTTATGTAGCTTATCCTAACTGAGGAATGATGGTGCTAAAAGTGTTCTCAAGAAACCCCAGCACCTCACAGCGTTAATCTAAGCGAGCGTGTCCCAAGCTGAAGACGTCAGCGAGCGAACTCCTGCCAAGAAATCCTGCGTATCAGAAGGGTCTTTCCTCATTTCCTCCTGTATAATTGCTCTGTTCGACCTGCTGAGCTGTGCCCTGCCCTGGAGGAGAACACAGGGTGACCTTGCCATCCTTTGGGTGGGGTTGCAAGAGAGTGAATGACAGCAGGATCCAGCTGCCGGCCAGAGTCTGCTGACTTGCAAAGGGAACGTGCTCCACTGGTGTCTGCTACAGTTCATAGCAGTCTGGGCTGAGAGAGGGCAATTGGAGAATTTTTCTCTGCATCAGATACCAAATGCTGCACCAGACAGTGGCAAAATGGTTCGTGCATGTAGGTTTAATTTAAACAGAAGAAAATCTGCATCTCTGTCAGTGGGTAGATGCACGCAGCAGGCTGTTTTGCTGCAGGTCATTTACAGAGATCCCATTCGTGGAGGATGGGCTGCAAAATGGTATTTGTTGCTGCCTGTGAGAGTGTCTGGTCCTGAACTTACTTGCTCAGGGGCTTTTGTTGTGCTCCAAGTCATGGCATTGAGCTGGTGCTTCCAGCTCAGATTGCTGATGTACTTCCTAGTTTTGACTGGGGCCATCACTGTGAAGATGTTTTCTTACTAATTGATCCCTTCTGCTCTTTGCTGTCTTGATACCTCAGTAGCTGGTATCTTCTGCATGACCTGAATGGTGGCAGGACGTTGATGGTGTTTGTAGGCTCTGAAGAAAGCTGGTGGTCTGATTCCTTTGCAGGCTAGAATGCTCAGCAAGTTTCGTATCCAAGCTTTTCCCTGCTGGCTTTTGGAGGAAAGGAAGCATTTTTCTTCATGAGCAGGTTCTTTGATACCCTCTTCATATAGGTTAGTGCTATTTCCTTGGTAAAACCAGGAATGATGCAGCCTTCACCTTTTCCAGAAAAGGGCAGATGTGGTGCTGATGGACGTGGTCAGTGGGCATGGTGGTCACGTGTTGATGGTTGCACTCGGTGATCCTAGAGGTCTTTTCCAGCCTTAACGATTCTATGGTTCTCTGACCTTCTGATAAAGGCAACGGGCAGTCCCACTTGCTGTTGATCCAGTAGATGTGAACTTCTGCTGTAGTGCACGGGCCACCATGGAGGTGTGGTGTTTGCACTGAACGTTGCATCCTACTCTGGTGTTTGCTGAGATTTGTTACGGTGAAGTTTTTGGGATTACCGTATGAACTCTTCAAACTGAGACTTTCTGGAGAGCTTCTTGGAAAAGACTCTTCTGTTTAATTCCAGGTCAGGACCTGACGTGCAGACTGCTAAGTGAATTTCTGGGGTCTTTGTATACATCTAGGAAGGCCAGATCAAATTAAGTGCTAACCAAATTTAAGCTTCTATTAGTGTATTTAGCTCTGTCTGCAGACTTGTGCAGTCTTGGAAAGGCCTTTGTCTGTCACAGAGTCCTGTCCATAAAACGAGGCATAGACAGCAGCTCCCATCTCTTCCCATCTTGACAGTTCAGCTGAAGATCCATCCAGGCAGGGGTTGCCCTTTGCGCTGAGTGATGCTGAGGTGCTGAGTTTTGGCTTTCAGGTGAGGGTTCTCTTTGGTAATTGATAAATGCCATTATTCCCGCCTCCCCCCCAAAAATACGTTTTCCAATAACATGAGAAAGTGAAGAAAAAATGGAAGACTGATGTCCTTTACAGACCGAAGTGAAGACTGCTCACGGCGTGGTCGTGCAGTTCAGTATTTCTTTTCACAATTGTTCTGTGGCACTTCAGTGTTTTTCCACGGTATGTTCAAAGCCTGTGTTTTGACAGGGCTGCCACTGAAGGTGTGACAGCGCTTCTGTGAGGCTTCCCATCCTCTGTCCGACCCCCGTAACCCTTCACAGCGCTCTTCCCTCTGCCTGGGGATATCCCCCGTGGTTGCATCGCCTTACTGAGAGACGGCCGCGGGCAATGGCTGGAATGTACACGGGCACGACGGCTGAGCTGGGCTGAGCCATCAACACCACGGCTGTGTAAAGCACAGTGGGATCTTTAGTGACCACAAGTGGTCACGGCTGTGGTTTTACACTGGATCCATGCAGAAGTGTGCATGGCAGCGTGCAGCCCCTGAGCCACCGCTCCGGCCTTGCTCAGGACTGACTCAGAAAACAATACGTTCCCCTTCTGCGACACCCAGGATTTTTGCCCAACTTTTTCCCCAGGCTCGAGCCTGATGGGTGAGAGACCGAAATCAGACCTTGTGCTGTTTTACAAGGCTCTGCCTCCCTTCTGCAGGCTGTTCTCTGTGCTTCCTACAGCTGGTGCTATTTTTTTTTATCATTATTTTTTTTTTTTGCACTGTTGATGGAAGGAGCTCCATGGAACTACCGTAAGCTGCCTCTTAGTAATGACCTATTAGCAAAGCCAACAATAACAGCACTGTCTAGACCTTCTGAACACGGCTAAATTATTCCTTTGTCCCTTCTTCATTTGCTTTCTCTCCTGACTGCTGAACTGTTTTGGGTGGTCCCTGTTGACCTTCAGGCTCATTCTTTCTCCCTTGCTTATTTTTGTTGTTATTCACCAGTAAAGCTGCAGTGCTAAAACCGAAACTCCAGGTTCCTCTCTGCTGCACGCACAGCAGAACTGAGGCACTGTAGCAGCACCAGGAACTTGTCTCTGCAGGAGATGTGTCATGTTGTGGCTTTCTGATTTTACTTCATAGCAGATTTTGCAAGTGCTGAGCGCTCTACATTCGCATCAGTAGCGCCTGGGACCTTGTGAGTCTTAGCATCTTACAGAGCTCGTTAGAGAAGGAGGTACTCCACTTTAATACAAGATCCTGCCAAAGTGGGTCAGCGCTGTGACCCAATGGCTTTTACTGAAGCCTAAAGTCAACTCTCCCTATGTCCATTATAGCTCTGTAGTCGCTGCTTCCTGAGCGTGCTCCTGGCTGACCTCGCCTCTCCTAAGCTCTCGGTACTTCCCCCCAGACCAAACCTTTGGGAAATCATTGAGACCTTTATTACTTTCGGTGGGTGTGATCGATTGAGCTTCATCACAGGAAGCTGATTAAAAAGCACAAAATTGGGGTGTAGGTGGGAAGTGGAGATCAAAGAAATGAATTCACTCTAAGGGAGATGGCTGAAAGTCAATGAGGAACCAGGGGTGGAAGAGGAGACGCTGAGGTCAGAGGTCCAGCATCAAGCAGAGCTGAATTTCACATTTATTTTTGATGTCCGTGTAATCAACTTTTCTTTGTCTTCCTTGGTAGAAATATTGCTGTTTACATGTTGTGCTGGGTAGAGAGTGGGGTTTGTTTCACAAGCATTTCATCCCATCAGCCTACAGCAACGCTCAGTGATTCGTACAGAATCGTGCCAGCTGGCCTGGGAGGTTATTCAGGATCGAGGACCTGCTTGTGCTGTGCAAGTTCAGAAGGCGGCTTTGAGTCCCCGAATCCATCTGAGCCCTGCAGAATGCTTCACTGGTGTTGTGCAACTCGCAGTTGTTTTGCTCCGGAGCTGCGGCAAAGCCTGGGAAGATGTCTGCTGTGTAGCCTCCAGGTTGCCTTCTCATGAGGCCAGGTGCTAGATCAGGAGAACCTGATCTTTTGTGTCCCTCAGTTTGGGGTTCCCGTTGTTTCCCTGGTATTTTTCCTTTGGGAAAGCCATTCATGCTGCACCCTCTGCTTGCTTGAACCAAGCCAGGCCGCCAGCGAGCAGCCTGTGACGCCCCTTTTGCTGTAGAGGCTTGGGAGTGGCATTTGGATTTAATTATCCAGTGAGCTTTAGTGCTGGTTTGAATTTTGACTGAACTGGCTGAGCTGGCTGCTCTTTTCCACGGAACAGAGTTCTCCACCCTTCCAGGGAGTCAGCTGGGAGACCCCAAGAGCAGTAACAAGGATGGGCAAGAGGCTCCGTCTGGAAAGCATCAGGCCCTGTGCAAAGCTGACATCAAGAGGACTGGGAAGTTTTGGTTTTGCAACTGATTGTGCAAATGGTTCCTGCCCCGAGCTCTGTGTGGGGCTTTTTCCACTTTGTTTTGGGCACTCGAGCCTTCAGCCATAGTCCCTCTGCTTGTGCTGAAGTAGTGTGCACTGATAGGCAGATGTTTCGTGATTCGATGGTGGAAAACAACCTTTCCTGTTTCAGCCCCATGTGATGGGATATGCAGTGAGAGCACGGGCATTTTCAGTACATCCCCAGGGAGATGCTTTTTTAAGCTCAATCCCTTTGCGTTTTGCAGAGTGATGGGGTCACCTCTGCTTAAGGATCCCACTGTTGTGATGGATTCATTGGTGCCACGGGCTCATCCCGGACATCCTGTCTAAGATGCAATTCATGCTGTCGCTCTTTTCTGCTCGCTTAATCCCCAGTGGCTGGAACTCACTGGAACATGGAGGGCCAGCAGGGTTTGGGGCAGCTCTTGGGAGCTGTCAGGTCCTTTGCTGGGTGCTCAGGAAGCGTGGAGGGGGCAGCTGGGACACTCACTTGGCTGTTACTATGTCCTTGTGTGTTGGAGTACTGTAATTATTGTCAGGATTATTACAGATATTATGGTGACCTCCAGCAAACCCTGCTGTGTTCCTCTTTAGGACGGGCACTGCTGATTTGAGTAAGTCCTAAAACACCTCTGATGGATTAAGCAGAGGTGCATCTTCTTGCAGATGCTGCCAGGGATGCGCGGAGGTGAGCAGCGTGGTGGTGCTAGCAGAAGCCTGGCTCTGACACTGCGTGCTGAAGGCCCATCGCCCCGTGGCATTGGGGCCTGTGTTCTGTGTCAGCAAATGCAGGAAACCTTTGTTGTCACTGATTGGAAAAGAGGCGAGGAGCGTTGCAGAGATACAGCTTAGGTGGAAAATTCCTAGAGGGTGGTGTATGTGAGGGGGTTGTGTGTGTGTGTGTGTGTGTGTATATATATGTATTTTTTTTTGCTTTTTTTAACTTGTCCCTCCCTCTTCCCTTTTCCCTTCCACAAAAAAAAAAGGTGGTTTTTTTTGGGGGGGGAGGAGGGGGTTTGGTGTGTTGTTTTTTTTCTCCTACTACAAAATCCATGTGGAAAACGAGGCTTGTCCTCAGAGGTCCCTTTTACAACCAAGAAAAAAAAGAGTAAATATGGGAAACTTCATCTTTCAATGCCAGTGGTGGGTACCTTGCATGCAGTGGTTGGCAGCTGCTTTCAGAGGCCGCGTGCACCGAAGGAGAAGTGTTGAAAAGGGAGGAGATGATTGATTTCATGTCCGGTGGGTCTCTCAAATCTCTTTGGCTATCATAGAATCACAGAATGGCCTGGGTTTAAAAGGACCACAGTGATCATCCAGTTCCAACCCCCTGCTATGTGCAGGGTCGCCAACCACTAGACCAGGCTGCCCAGAGCCACATTCAGCCTGGCCTTGAATGCCTCCAGGGATGGGGCATCCACAGCCTCCTTGGGCAACCCAGTGCATAACATTGGAACACTGGTTACTGCAGAACTCTGAAATATCGTGTGTCCTGCCTTTCTTCTATCCTGGATAGTTGAGTTTGTTGCCTCTTCTGGTGGATTTCTTGTCTTGTCCTTTGGTTTCTCACTGGCTCTGGTTTTGAAAGTCAGTTGTGTCTCTTGAGCATCTTTAATGAAGAGAAGGGAAGGAGGGCATGAAGAGCTGGGTTGTGCTCCATCACTTGCTGCAAGAGCTTTTGGGGTTCTGTAAGATTTGTTGTACAGAGCACCGTCTTCAACCTAACAAACTGGATCCAGCCCCCTAAACACTGCATCTAGCCTATAGGCCCCAGCTTAAATGACTTGTAAAGGACATAGGCAGAAAACTTGGCTCTTCAGAAGGATCTTTGTCTCTGCTGATGAAGAGACTTTCATACACTGGGAGGGAGTGCAGTGTGCAGTCTTGCAATGCCTCTCTAAATGGCAAAGCTGGATATCATGACTTTCGACGCGTTTGGGTTGAATGATTGCTTATGTGATGGTGTATTTTTTACTTTTCACTTTTAGGGTTGAGGTTACCTTCTGTGTTTCAGTTGTCTGTCCTTCTTTTGCAGATGAGGAAGAAGCTTTGAACTCTATTATGAAGGATTTGGCAGCATTGGGCAAATGTGGGGGACTGCTGGACAACAACAGGAATAAAAACTGTGTCTACTCCAGCAAACAGGTAAGGCATTGCTTGAGTCCACCCCAAAATCCAGTAGGCTGAAGAGGCAGATAGGCATGGTGCTTACCAGGCTGTGAAAGCAGAGATTGAATCATAGAATTGTGAAGCATCCCAAGTTGGAAAGGGCATACAAGTATCGTGCAGTCCAGCTCCTGTTAGATGTTAAATGTTAGAGTAGATGTTAGCTGAGTGTTAAAGATGAAGCCAACAAGTGTTGTGTGGGCTCATAACACAGGAATAAATGTTATTAACGTATAAGCTTTAGAACTTCTTTTTGAAGAGCCACAAAGAAACTGCAGCGATCCCCATATCACAGAGGGGCAGTGGAGGAGCAGGGGCTACGAATCATAGAATCATAGAACCACCAAGGTTGGAAAAGACCTACAAGATCATCCAGTCCAACCGTTCACCCATCACCAATAGCTCCCACTAAACCATGTCCCTCAACACAACATCCAATCGTTCCTTGAACACCCGCAGGGTTGGTGACTCCACCACCTCCCTGGGCAGCCCATTCCAGTGCCTGGCGATGATGTCCCAATGATTCCTAAATGTAATAAAAGGGCCTGAAACTGTTGCATAGCTCAAATTGCACCATAAGGCGCTTCTGTCTTTTAGCACGGAATCTAGTAGAACTTGCTACAAGCTCTACAGCTTTAAGACTTGGATTAGTCAAGTGTTTTCTATTGACAGTGTTGATGAAATATAATATTTATCGTGCGCACATTCTACTTCAGATATTTGAAAGATGGATTGCCAACTTTGAGCCGTAGACACCCAGGCTCTTTTGGGAGGAATAATGTCATTCTTATATAAAATGTTTAAACGCTAATTACTATTGTTTATCTTTATGCTCCCAAGACCAAACGTTTTGGCCACGTCGAATATTCAGAGTTGATTTGGTGAGCAAAGAAGTTGTCCCTTGAGCAATATTAGGACTTACTTGCTGACACTGATATAATAGCTGAGGTGAATTTAATAGCCTGTTTGCGTATGGAACGAATGCATTACCGGTCTAAATTTGTGAAGAAAAGATTCAGTTGTCAAAATACCAAGGGGAGAAAACAGAAAATAAGGGGGTTGGGGGTGGGGGAAATAATTAGGGGTACCAGAAAGGTTCTGAAGAAGCATGCAAGCAAATCTACTTGGAATATTACTACTTACTCTACTTAAGCTTGCACTTGCTGATTACCTAGCAAGGAAGAAACCAAATTGTCATTCCCAGCTGTGATGTGTATTTTAATGGCATTCGTGCTACTAACAAAGCTTGGGATGGAGAGGCATAAAGTCGTCTTCCCAAATCATGGAATCCCTCTAGGCTTCCTAGACACGTGCAGACGAAAGCACATGTGCACGTAGCGTGTCTGTTTCAGAGTGTGCCCTGGCGGCAGCAGCTGTCCAAGTTGAATCACTGGAGTTGTGTTCAGCTCATGCTGAAAGAAATCCAAGATGTTTGCAGAACTGACCGGAGAAAGTCGGAGCTGGCTCTGTGCAGCTGCAGGCGAAGCAGACACAATCCAGCACGGCCCTGGCTGGCTCCGAGGGTAGCATTTCTGCAAGTTGGTGGGTGGGGACCATCCTGAGCCATTTCAGGATGCTTTTGGGGCAGCAAAACTTCTTCGACTTCTCTTAAATGACATTTTTGTTTCCTCACAGTGGGAGAAAATTCCTGCTGTCATTCTTGAAAACTAGCTCTAGACATTGCAGTGATGCAGCTAACTAGCTATTGAGTCAAAATAAGACAAAGAATAGCTTTCATTGGCTGAATCATTAACCACAGGAGCTTTATAGAATTGAACTTTTTATTCACAGCCCAGCCTCTCCATACCTTCACTTGCAAATTGCCAGTAGGGTCACGTTGTGCTTTGCAGTCGGTTTTAGAATTGTTAGCTGCTCCTTGCATTCAGTTTTATTGTGTTAAGAATCAAAGTGTTCTTCCAGATTACAGCACTGATGCTTGCGACAGCATTCCCTCCTCTCTGGCTTTTCTTTTTATCCATAAGCAGACCGGCTGTACCTACACACTCAGAGTTACTCAGAGAGCTCTGTGATGGAGGAGGCACAAGTAGTCAGCATCCCATTCCGCTCATGCATCCGGGTCTGAGGACTCAGACCAACAGGCCCCACGGGATGAAGGGCGTTGGAGTATGTTGAGTTGTTGCTTCATTTAATCTGACTAGCTGGACCAAGTCTCGCTTGCGGGACGATGGGAGTCTAGTCTGCGAGTTGGGGAGTGGCCACAGTTGGTGGAATTAGTGGGGATTCAGTTCATGTTTGCGTCTCAGTAACGTTAATCAACTTGTTTGGGTCTCTTTTATGCTTTTTTTCTTTCTAAGCACAGAAATTGTGGTGGGGGCAGGGGAAAAATGGCTTTAGAAATGCTGTTGTCATGCCTGTGATTTGTTGTTCATTTGGTACGTGGTGTTCCCGTTATTCTTTCTGTGCTGAGGTTGGCTGGTTGGGCTGAAGGATGCGCTGCTCTGTGTCCTTTCTTGGAGAGAGAGTGTGAGGCATGGGGCACTTGGATGCTCAGTTCTCCTCTTGGAAGTGTAGGTGTCTCCCGTGAGGCCGTACAACAGTGTGCTCACATTGTAATGCTTGGGTTTGAACGTTCAGTTCTTTGATTAAAAAAAAAAGAAAATCAACTGTATTTTGCTATGGAAAAAATGCTTTACTGAAGCATGGGAATCCTTCAGTCAGTGTTCCCAATTTCTGCTGAAAAACATTTTAGACAAGAATGTGTTGCCTAACTCTCCTGTCCCTCTGCGTCTTGCTGCAGTCTTTTGGTCCGCACAGAAACACAACCAAAGTGCTGCCTCATCCCCAGCTCCTGGAGGGCTTCCGAAATGCTCTCTTGGCAGAAGATCTGCGGCCTGCCAGACAGTGCTGCTGGTAGGACTGGGCCACACAAGAGCCTGGTCTGTGGTGCTATGGGCTATGCAATATTTCTTTCCAAAGATATCGACTGTTTTGCTTCAGATCGTTTTATGAAACGAACTTCTCCTTACCCAAATTGCATGCAAATCCTTACAAATGAGTTTCAGACTGAGGCTGAGATTCTGAATGGCTGATGCTACGTAGCAGAAAACAGTAGAAATGAGAGCTGTAATACCTGATTCATGATGTGGATGAGTTTCGTGGTGTAGGTTGCCCATGAAGTTGGCAGCAGATGAGATGGCTGAGCTTGAGCCTCCCAAGACCTGGTCGGGTCTGTGGGTCACCATGTTACATTGCCTTTTTGGCTCGTGGGAAAACAGAGCAGAGAGATGGACTCCTTTTTCTTTCCTCATATGAGTTACTTTCTGGCAACACAGATCACCTTGATGTTATTCTTAGTTCATAGAATCGTATCATAGAATCATAGAATGGCTTGGGTTGAAAAGGACCGTAATGCTCATCCAGTTTCAACCCCCTTCCATATGCAGGGTCACCAACCACCAGCCCAGGCTGCCCAGAGCCACATCCAGCCTGGCCTTGAATGCCTCCAGGGATAGGGCAACCTCCTTGGCAAACCTCCTTGGGCAACCTGTTCCAGTGCTTCACCACCCTCTGGGTGAAAAACTTTCTCCTAATCTCTAACTTAACCTCCCCTGTTTTAGTTTAAAACCATTCCCCCTTGTCCTGTCACTACCCACCCTTGTAAACAGGCGTTCCCCCCTCCTGTTTAAATGCTCCATTCAAGTACTGGAAGACTGCAGTGAGGTCTCCCCAGGGCCTTCTCTTTTCTCCTTCTTTCTCCTCTCTTCTCATCCTTTGCTTTTTTATTCCTCCATTATTCTTTTTATCACTTCTTTTTTCCTATTGCTTCCTTTGGTATGGCTGGAAGGGGTCCTTCCAGGCAGGCTCCTCTGTTTTCCAATCACCAGGGAAAGGAGAAGGAGGAAACAGCAATACAAGGATACGCATTGTAATCACTAATGAAATAGATGAGTGGGATAAGAAGGGAAACCACAAGGAATTAGAGATCCCAAACAAAAGCATGGAGGAGAAAGAAGCAATTATATTAACTTACTTTGCATCTGTCTATTTATATGCACGTCCATTGAACTATATAAATAGCACTTGGCTGCTAGCGGAATGAAGTTGGTTGTCAGTGGTGTGTTCAGTCTAATGACAAGGTATTGGCATGGGCCTCTGTCACAGCTGATGACAGCTAGCAATTCCTCTGCCGCGTTAGTTTTGATTGCAAGTTGTCTTCTGGCAATAAAATCCAATATCTGTGAAGAATGTTTTCCCGTGTGCAGCAAATGTCAGACTGACCTAAAAGTTGTTCTTTTAGTAAATTACCTCGGTACTCTCTTTTCTTTGGCGAGCTGGAAGCAGGGCACGTCTTGCTCATTATGAGAATATTACACAGCTCGTGTTCTAGGGCTCTCTGTAGGTCTTCATGCAGCCTAAAAAAGTAGTTTGGCTTTAACACCTCTGTTTTACCACTGTAAATACTGCCTTGAAGAATGGAGTTGATATGAGGAGAGCTGCAGGATTTTCCTCACTTTGGGAGCAGAAGCAAGAGACCAAGAGGGGAGCAGCATCTGGGAGAAGGGCCTGGCTGGGGCTGGCAAAGGCTCCGGTGTCCCACGGATTGGGGTAGGGGGGAGGTTTCACCTTGTCTGTTTTGGCACTGACTTGCATGCCACAAGGTAACACCCAGCAGAAAAGCAACTGGGGAAAAGCTATGCCTGCCAGGTAGGTGGTTCGGGATGAACACCCTGAACTCCATGATCTGTGGCACTGAGGGACATGGTTGGTGGGCATGGTGGTAATGGGTTGATGGTTGGACTAGGTGATCTTAGAGATCTTTTCCAACCTTAACGATTCTGTGATTTTTGCTTCTGTGTAAAACAAAAACGTCTGTAGCTGAGAGCTGTGAGCCCTCTAGACATCATCTATCTTTCCACTGGCTTCCAGGCTGCTCACTTAATGCGCTTTCTTCTTCGGATGAAAAGAGCTGTAAGGATCCAGGGGGACCGGGGTACCTCGTCACTCCCACCCACCAGGAGGACAATCCCAGACACAACTCCTTCTGTTGGATTATTCTGAATAACCCAAAGCGCGTGGGGGTTCTGTGTGGATAATTCCTAATGACGTGAATTACTCATCTCCTATTGTGGTTTAGGGACACGGTCCAGATGTCTGGCTTGTAACGAACGTCCCGTTGCTAAAAGCGAGGTTAAGCACAGGACTAATCCAAACAACATGCATGTCGGGGAGGTGGAGAAGTCCCCTTGGCCTGGCCCTGTGGTGCTGATTTCTCTCCACCAAAGCCAGAAGTTGAGGAGAAAGCCCACCACTTTGTGGCTTTACTGAAGAGTAACTGGGGCTGTGATGCTTGAACGCCACAGTGCTCTGTGGGGTTTTCTCGTTGTTTCCTAAGCCAACAAGTAGAAGATGAAATAGGTGGAAAATAACCACTCTTTTTACCCTCCAGCATGCAGGAATGGGTCTTCTTTATTGTCCCTATTTTACCCAGAAGGGAGCTTGAGGCAAAGTAGGTGCCCCAACGTGTCATGGGTAAGAGCAAAACTAGAATGACCGTCTTGTTTCATTGTCGGGTCAGACCAGAACAACATTTCTAATGGCAGCCATGTGGGCCTGCGTGATGGATGCCCCCATCCACCAGCGTGGCATTGGACACCATCCCATCTTGGGCCCATGTCCCCTCTGTGGTCTCCCGTCTGGGTGGGAAGGGGCTGAAGGTGCTCAGCGCAGCCTGCTCCTCCAAAACCGTTTCCATTTTAGGCTTCACTGCATGTTTTGCCGCGCCGTGTGTGCTTTTATTACAAACAGCAGTCAACTCTTTGGGGATCTCTGCGGCGGATCATGATTCACTTCGTTTTGGAAGCACTTCTTCCATTTTTCCGACATCTCATTTTATCCCGTCCAGCTCACTCCGGTTTTCCGGTGTTCCGGAGGGTTCTGCGGCCGCTCTCATCGCATGTCCCCCACTGAACCCATTCATGAGGGCCGTGCACAGGAGGCCCTCCCCTGCTGCCATGATGCCCCCCATCACCACAGGCCCAGCGTGCAGCTGCAGCCCCCTCAGTGCTTCTCAGGGGCTGCGGGCTTTTTCTCTTTGTGAAATTGAAAGTTTTAAGGAAGGAGCTGAAAATACTTTCTGGAAAGCTTGGAAGGATGGTGATGTGTTTGCTGCCACTGCAGTGGCTTTGCTTTTCCTTTCCTAGGCAGATGACAAGAAAGAGGGAAAGACCAGCAGCTATTTGTTAGCTGGGCTGGAGGAAATGCCAGCACAAGGATGTCAGGGAAGAAATTATTCCAGAAACGAAGGGAATGGCTGTGGTATTTCCTGTCAGGGTTGTCCCTGGTGTTGTTTGTCACAGCAGGGCCTGGAGGTGCTTTCTGAGTGCTCCCCTGTGCCACGTGTCGCACAGAAACATGGCGCCCACTGAGGGCAGCTCGGGAGACCAAAGCTTTAAATGTTGGGTCTGGCACTGCTCTGCTTGACCACCCCCTGTCCCAGTGCCATGGTGTCCACTGGTGCTCTATTATCTCTCTGAGCTTTCCAGGTTCTCCCAGAAGCCATAGCTGGCACCTTCTGCCGTGGCATGGTGTTGAGGGCCAATGCCCTATGGCACAACCTTACCCCTCAGCACTGTCAGTAACACACACCCTTCTCAGACATCTCTGCCTGTGCTGTTCCAACCGATGGCCTCTTGATCACAGGGAGATGGAGGCCATCATTAACCGCATTTGACACCCGGTGGCAGAGAGGCCTAGGCCGGGCCAGCAGCATGGCTTGAGTTGTGCAAGTTGCTGTTGTCCCAATTCCTTCCGAAATTGCAAAAAATATTTGCACGTTGTGTTGAGATCCTTATGGAAAGATGCTACTTCTGCCTTCCTCTTCATCACCCATTTGATTTGCACGTGGTTTCGCCCAGCTCTTGGCATTGCCCCATGCTCCTTGCGTGATCTAAAATGAGTTGCTCCGAACCAGCTTTCCATGGGTGTGAAAAATCACGGCCTGCTGCAGCGTTTAGGAAGTGCTTTGCATTCTCCTGGGACTCTGTAGCCCTTTGGGCACTGCCCTCTTTTTTTATTATTACTTTTTAAAGGAAAAAAGTATTTGTTGCTGGTGGCGGTGATGAATTCAGCTTTAGCGATGAGTCAAAACATGAGCAAACCACGGAAAGACTGCAAAATAAAACTGTAACCGACTTCTCAGAATATGTATATATATATATACTCATTTATATTCTGTGTGATGTCTTTTTCTCTCCCCTTTCCACATTTACACACTAAGATCTTGGTTTCTCGGAGGGAGGCGAGAGGTTAATGGTTTTTATATTAGCCCAAAGTATTATAATCTCATTAACAAATGCAGTGGTTTTCATTCCCCTGGTGCTGCCTTTATGTTTGCTGCAGGGCTCGGACCCAGAGCAGAGCAACGTGGGGCAGCTGGCGTACTTTGTTGGCTTCGGGCCACAGCGCATCAGCCCTGTTGTTGATGTAGAAGAATAGGATGCAGCAGGGTCGTGGCTCTTTTTTTCCCCTCTTTTCTTTTCTCTCCAGAGCTTTATACAAGTGTTACAACATTTTCCAGCCACAAGCTGTTTTTCAAAAAACTTATTTGTCTGCAAGATTTGTTTTGCTCAGCATAAACACGCTGTGTGCTACCTTGAAGTTCAACGCAGCTTTCGGGTCTGTGCTGAAAGTGAAACCCGTGTTTGGAAAGGTTTCCTGCAGCGAGGCTGGAGCTGCGTGAGCTCTTCCCCTTGCACATCCTGCTCTTTTGTAAGGAGAAACCTCGAAAGTTCCTCGCCCTGATTTCTCTCTTTGTTTAGAGAAGGACTCTGCGGAATTGCATGCTGTGAATCCACACCGGCTGATTGCTTTCCAGCATCCAGGAGTGGTGAATCAGCCGAGCCCTTCAGATAAAACATGTGAATATTTTATTATTAAATAAAAAATGGCCTAGAAGAGCCCATCTCTTTTTTTCCCTCTTCCAAAGAGATAATCAGAATTGGCAGTCCCACCCATACTGACTTGAATCTTCAGCAGTGGTCTGTTATGATCTTCTCTTCTTTTGAATTTTGGACTCTTTTAGACCTGCTTTGGTATTTTTTATGGTTTGGGCCTGGTTCTAGAAGGAAACCTGGAGTTTGTCCAAATATTGTGGGTCTGAGGAACTGGCTGCAGATGCTGAAGTGCTGTAAGTGCTTATAGCCCTGCTGAAATGTCCCATTTCGTGACATGAGTTCTTCCAGCTCTGCCGGGGAACGCAGCGAAGGCCACAAGCAGTGCTAAAAAGGATGTGTTTCAAGTGATGCAATGGGCTACCCTGCATCTGCCAGGGTTTTTAAGCTTTATTGACTGAGTTGCCTCTAGGCTCGACTTCCTGAACTTTGGTGGCTGTTTAAAAATAAACCTAAGAACACCCGGACAGCTCATTTTCCTCATAAGAGACAAAGCTGTTTCACTGCAGCTCTGCTTTCCCTCTGAGAAGATGGAAAGTGTGCCTTCATGCGCTGGAAATCCAGGGCTAGAGATAAGGCCCTTGCTCAGGAAGGGCTGTCACCCTCCCAGACAGGGATTATCCAGTCCTCCTTGGGGTCACACCTCTGAAGGAGATGGCGAGTGCTTTTTTTCTCCATGGGAGGAAAGCCACTGTTTGAGGAGGCTCGTGTGGTTTAGTGGGGCAGAGACCTGGTTAACTGAGGTTGCTAAATGTGGTCTGGAAAGTAAAGGGGTTTTTGATCTGCTTTGGATGCTATTGGAAAGTCATGGCACGAGCCAAAGGATCCTAGGGGACGCTTGGCCCAGGCTCACTCTGAGAAGCTAAAGGAATGAAAAAGCTCCTTGTGGTCTTACAGTAGCTGCTAAATATACGCAAGGAGAAGATGGGAGAAGTGGCTTTTGCTAGTGACTGCATGGTTACGTTCCCAGTCTGCCCACAAACCTTTGGAATTTCTCTGGATGAATCTAATGGTTTCTCTAGGGGTGAGCAGTAGGTCAGTTCAAGGTGCACGCTTACTTTGTAGGAAGCAGCGATGCCTGATACACTTTGCATTTTGCATGCCCTAACAAAATAAGAATAGCAGCCATCACCCCCAACGCTGCTGGGTTTTAAGATCCAAGGCTGTCTCTCCACTGCCATCAAAAGATGCTTGCTTTTACTTTCTTCTCATTTCTTTGTCCCAGGTGTTGATGTGTTCTCTAAGATATCACCTGAGCTTTGCCTTTTGGATTCTCAGCATAAAGCACTGGGCTAAACAAAGCCTTGGGGAGCACTGGTGAGGGGCAGACTGTCATATCAGACACTTATCCTGTTTACCCCTTCGATTATAGTGCCTTGTTCTCAAATGAGCTCACAGCATTTGAAATTTCCCCATTGTATTAATGTAGTTTATTAACGTTACGCAGATGAGAAAGTGCCTTTTTTAGAAGACCTTCTTTTTGGGCAGGTAGCAAAGTAATAAGAGTTTTCCCTTGGTCCTAAACTTGGTCCTATATATACAAAACATCTAGCAGAGTTAGGGGAGCTTCCCTGAGAATTAGTGCGAGCTTAAGATCTGTCTGGGACCTGACTGTTTCCTGTTTTTCCTTTCAGCAGCGAAATGTCAGGATCAAGTTTGAATATGAAGGAGAGAAAAGGTACGTACCCCGCTTGGTCCCCACCTGCGTACAGGGACAAATTGCCCTTTTTACCCAGCATCATCCTACTGACTTCTGCCAGCTGCAGATGAGCTCACAGCAGAATTAAGTCCTGAGATCAACTGTAAGTTTATATGCAAGAGCCTTGCCTCGTCATCCCGCTCACCATAAGGACCTCTGGGGTTTGCAGTAGTTCCAAGCTGGAAGTCATTAAATGCCCCTTACCAAGGACATAGGGTGCATGGTTGGATCCTTTTCTCAGTTCTTGAGTCCTACTGAACCAGAGCTGAGCTGCAAGCCTACAGAAATGTGTCCTTTTATTAGCAGCCTTACTTAACACTTACTTAAGATAACCATATTTTAGGCATGGGTCCCATAAAAATAGAGCTGGGAGTTAAAGCTTGCACGCCCTTCCCTGCTTGACATTTTAATGGAATCACCTCTGCTCGATGCTCGGTGACTGTGGCAGGGCAGGACACAGAGCTGGGAACTCATGGGCTGATGGTCAAAGTTGCATTTGAAATATAAATAAATGAATAACGTTAGCACGGGGCTAAACTGTACCTGCTGATACGTACCTGTGATGCTACAGGAGAGGCAGATTCACAGGATGCCAAACTGCATCTCTCTCTCTTTTCCATCCCTGTTTCCTTTTCAGAGCCACTTGCTGAAAGTGGAGGTGATAAATCACCTGCTAGTGCATGACCCAGGGCTTCTTCAGTGAAAAGCTGCTGGACTTTCTTCTTTGCAACCTGCAGACACAACAGGGGGAGGAACAGAGGAGCTGCACTAGAATTTTTGGTAGAGGTCTCATCTTGGGCATAGCGGATGAGCAGCATTTGTATGAACGTAAAAGCAAGGAGCAAGTTTTGTGCTTCGTGGTAGAAGAGTACCAGTCCTTACTTCTGAATTGTCTGTCCAGTGCAGAATCCCACTGTGGTTTTACTAAACTGAAACTATTGTTCTGTTTATTTGCAAATACAGGATCATCCAGTTTCCAAGACCAGTCAGATTCAAAGAAGTGGTGCAGAAAGTCACGGATGCTTTTGGACAGACGATGGACTTAGTCTGCATGAGCAATGAGGTACTCTTCCCTTTATGGTTACAGGAGCTTTTTAGGGTACCTGATGGAGCTGAGCAGTAATTGTTCTTAAGGCCATGGTTTAGTGTTACACATACACATGTATGTGATGAAAAGTAATCTTACTTTGTGCCTTCCAGCTACTAGGCATACAAGAGCTGTTGCCCAGGCATAGCTCAGTTGTATGCTCTGACTCCAAGCCAAGCTTTCCCTCTTTTAAAATGATTTCAGTCAAGGCTTATTAAGTGATGGCCTAAATACATTGTCCTTTCCCCCAGAACAAAAAAAACTCCCCAAACTCAAAACAGGGAGGAATGACATAACTGAGATGATGGAGACATTGTCCATTCAGCTGCACAGCTGGAGATGATTCTCCCTGGACACACTTTGGGCAGTGGGACCAACTCTTAGAGCACTTCCGACCAGTGAGAGCACACGTGGGGCAGAGAAGAGAGCAGCTGGGACCAGGTGACTTTCATGAGAGCCACACAAAGCAACTGTAGGCTGTGTGTTTGGGTAGGATGTGAAGTCGCCTCATCCTGGGAGCAGTTTAAGGAGCATGCTGAAGTCTGGAGCGTGAGGGACAGCACTACTAAACCAGCATAGTTTCATCCAGCACCGATTTTATTTCACCTAGAAAAGGCAGAACTGTCTGCCGTTTGTTCCTGTGGTTAGGTCAGCAGTGAAATGTACATCACTGCTCTGTACATCTCTAGCAGGTTCTGTCACTACAAATGAGTGGCCAAGAAACCCTCCCTCTGCAATCTGTTTTAAAACTTTAGAACTGTTTTAAGTTGAAGGAGGGAAGATTTAGGTTGGATGTCAGGGGGAAGTTTCTTTACTATGAGAGTGGTGAGGTGCTGGAACAGCTGCCCAGAGAGGCTGTGGATGCCCCGTCCATCCCCGGAGGTGTTGAAGGCCAGGTTGGATGGGGCCGTGGGCAGTCTGGGCTGGTATGAAATGTGGAGGTTGGTGGCCCTGCCTGTGTTGGTGGGGTTGGAGCTTCATGATCCTTGAGGTCGCTTCCAACCCAAGCCATTCTATGATTCTATGCCTCTATGATTCACATGACAGATAGGCACCATTCCTTCTGGATCTGCCTTGACAGCTCACTTCTTGAAGAATTGATTGCAAATGTGTAAGAGCCTTTCATTGAAATACAGGGGAGGCTGTGAAGAGAGCTTTTTCTTTTCTTTTTCCTTCTTTTTTCTTTTCTTTCTGGGAGATTAGACCCAGCGAAAGTTCCTATTCTGTATTAATAGATACCTCGTGATACTGAAGTGTCCTTTGGGCTTTAGCTTTGAATGTAGTCTGGTTTCTAATCTCGGGCATTCTCTGCCAGCCCTCCTGGGAAAAGCCTGCCATTGAATTCTTCAGGAATGACTCACTTCATTCCAGGTTTCTTTCCACTGGAAGAGGAAATTTTTTTCCAACAGCAGCAAATAGAAGCTTAAATAATGCATTTTATCCCATGTCAGAGACTATTCTTGGGTTTGTGCAGAACGTGTAGCAGGACCCTGAGCTTGGGGTAGTGCTTCATAGGGATGAGGAAGGCCTTTAGTGTTGCTGTTTAGTGTACATAAGAATTCCTCTTTTTGAGGACCTACACCTTTGGGAGCAGTAGGAATTTAGGGCTGTTGCAGAAACTACGAACAGACAAAAATGACCTCTGGGGAGATGGATGGTATGTCCACATGGTGACCCCCCCCAGGGTCTGGCTTGCAGCATGCTCTGAGCCATGATTTTGGTTGCATGACTGCATGTCTGTGAGGTAGCCCAATCACAGATACATTTCAGTGACGTTTCACTCTTTCTTCAGCAACTCTTCATTGCCATTAAATGTTTCTCTTGCCAAAGAACCTTGTAGAATGTAATTACACTGAGGTCAGCAGTCCTCTTCAGAAGCCCAGTAAGTGGCAGTCACTGTCCTAGTGAAGCCAAGATTGGTGAGATGAGCATGCCAGCTGGGTGGAGCAGGGGCACACATGAATCACATCCTGGTGGGACCATGGAATCAATGGGTTTGGGCTGGTAGAGATAAGAGCAGGGCCTGGCTGTAAGTGTACTGCAGGGGGAATGTCTGCATGTTAGCAATAGGCTGGGCTTGTCTTTCTGATGGGCAGGACAGCAAAGTCTTGCCTGTGGGCAGCATGGTACAGTGACTTACAGAAAGCTGGCTGTGTTGTGGCTTGAAGGAGCATCTTCTACAGCAAATGCTGTCTGAATTTCATCTGCATGCACTGCTAACCAGCTTCTCCAAGTGTAACTAAGTCATTTGCCCCATGTCCATCACCAGCTTGGGCACTGAACTTCAGTGAGCCACCACCTCCCTTTGCGTGTCACTGCTGAGGCAGAGGCAATTTCACATCATCATTTCAGGAGGTTAAGGAGAGTTAAAGCCTAGGGAAATGGCAGAAGCTCTGTTATGGGGAAGGAGGATTGTTTTAAAGTGTATTTAACAAACGTTTGTCGAGAATTGTTGATGCCAGCTGGTCTGGCACTGGGCAGGAAGATGAACTAACTGACCTCTGGGATTTTTCCCCAACCCCATTTCCTACTATTCTTTGGCTCTCTGCAGTGTCTTAGCAGTGAGTTCTCGCAATGCAGCTGCAGTTGGTGAAAACTCACCCTTTGAACTCACTTTCCTAGACTGCAGGGGATTGACTACCAAGCCCTATACTATAACATTAGGTTCCAGTGGAACCCACTGTTTATAAGCAAGAAAAAACTCTAAAAGCTGCATTAGGAATTTTGTGTAGGTGTATTTTGCTGTCTGTAGCTGCACATTCTACAGGCAGAATAAACCCAGTCAGGCTTGCTCTGGTGCTTGCTTCCATGGTTCTGTGTGGATCTGTATTTGGTTTCATGCCTAATAGGTATCTGCTCCTGTTAGCCATATGTGCCACAGTCTGGAAGCCAAATGGAGCTTCTACTCCATTCCTACATCCAGTCTACTTGCCAGATGTGGGCAATAGGTAAAGCCAAGCTAAATACTGGCCCAAATCCCTGTTCCAGGAGGGCACTTGCTGCCTGATACTTTTGGCTTCTCTCAAGCAGGCATGCAAATGTGTTAATGTTGTGATACTGGAGTGAGATGGAGTGACCTGCAGAACATTTTGTTCAGAGCAGCAGCTGAAGGATTGCAGTTCTGAACTCTTGTGAGCAGCTCATTAAAGGGATGGGTCAGAACTGGGACTATGCTTACAGTTCAGAGCTGAATTCTGCTTGTGGATAAAATGAGGGGGAGCTATGGTCTGCTGTGACCAGAAGTGATTTGTAAGGGTCTCGAAGTTCACCCATGGTCTAACCATTTATTCAATGGACCTTCTGAAAGCTCTGAATGGTTGATATCTATCATAGAATCATTTGAGTTAGAAGGGACCCCGAAAGGCCATCCAGTCCAACCTCCCTGAAGTGTGCAGGGACACCCACAGCTCCATCAGGTGCTCACAGCCCTGTCCAGCCTGACCTGGGGTGTCTCCAGGGATGGGGCATCCACCGCCTCCCTGGGCAACCTGTGCCAGTGCCGGTGGGCACTTTCCTTTCATTGACATCCCAGTCTGGCAATCTGTTTCCAGGCCGGTTTGTTCATCTCAGCCCAGACAAAGACTATTGCTCTCTGTTAGCCCCCCATGATGGCTAGGTTGCTTGCTCAGCAAATAAGGATCATCCTCCTGAACTTTGCCCCATCTGGTTTGATGGAGGATCTAAATCTCATTCTACATCCAAAGCATTTTCAAGAGTTCCTCTTGGAGTCCTTTCCTGACAAATAACGAAATGGTTTTTATAGACAAAAGCTGCACAGCCTGATCATCCATCTTCCTGGGTGAATGTTCTCAGAGCTTTGCTCTGAGGACAACCTTATACCTGGTGTTCAGAATCAAAAACGGGGCTTGTATATGGCCCTGTTCCTTAACTGCAAAGTGGAGATGAAAGAGGATGTTCATTTCACGCAGGAGAGGAAAAATTTGGTCTACATCTCGAAGTGTTTGCACACAGCACACACCTGAAATGAAGTTTGGCAGGCTCAGGTTGTGGTCCCCGGGTGGAGGAGGTGACTGTAGCAGTTTCCTGTGATGAAACCTTGTCTCCTTTGGCCAGGACCTTCCCTTGACCTGGTCATCCCCACAGCCCTAGTGCACACAGTCTGAGGTGTATTTACCTACGGGCTGACAGCCAAACCCCTGGTGACACCCTGGGCTCGAAAAGGGAGACACAGGCAGTGTGTTTTGCATGCCTTCCTCTTGGGCAATTGATCCAAGGAGTGGTTGTGGTGTGAACTCTTATCACCCAGAGAGCTGCCTTTTTGAAGTGTGGGGCTATAGCTCCCAGTAAGGCCAGTGGGGCTTTACTGGCAGCTGTGGCTGCTCGGTCCCTTTGGTAGGCAGAACCGCTGTGTACTTTGGCACGGGCAAGAGTATCCCATGCTCTGCTGGCTGGGTATGGTGTCAGTGCCCTAGGCAACCTACAGAGGCTGAAGCTTAGTTTTTATGATGTTAGGCAGAGTGCCCCAGAAAGGAGGGCAAATAGTTGTGTTTTTCGTCTCAGCCCAGGGCAGCAGAAGGCTGCAGAACCCCTCTGAAGTGCAGCTGTGGTGAGTGCTGGACGCTTTGCAGTCCATCTGCAGTACGTGGTACACCACACAGCAGTGCCAGGGGGCCTTGTTCCCTCTGGAGATGAGAGGGCAATAGTCTGCCCCATACCAAGCGCACAGCAGGACTTTTGGCTGCCGTATAGACGGGGCACTGTCTGGCTCTCTGCTCTGCTTACCTTGTCAAGAAATTGTCCTGCTGAGTGTCCAGGTGGCTCTTGCAGTGAAGGCAGCGCTCACTTTTTGCACTGGAAGAGCTGAAGCTCTGCTTTGGGAATGTTGGGAATGATCTGGTTTCACAGACTGCAGCAGGATGGAGGCCTCTCAGCATCTCCCGCAAGAGATGTATGGGTGCAGCTCACTGCTTTCCTGGAGCACCATTGCGTGGCTGTCTTCCAGGGAGGAAACCCAGGCTCTTCAAAGCCTGGAACACATGGGGCTGATCTGGCGTGGGGTAGCTGCAGGCCTTCCCACAAACTCCGGGTCAGAGCAGCCCCAGAATAGCAGGCAGCAAGCCTAAGGATTCAGCTCAGGCCTCTCCTCTGACCACTCGCTGAATTTGCGATGTGACCTTTCAGCTCTCTCTTTGCAGATGTTTTTTGTTGTGATTTTTTGCGTCTGTTCCATAGTAGATGAGAACTTGGAAGAACACAGCAGAGCTCGGCAAGCTTGGGGGGGCGGGGGCTCTTGTTTTCCATCCGCTTTCTCAGGTTCCTCCCTCGCCCCCCGATTCCCAAGCTGCTCACCGTGAGGATCTGCCTTCCTTTGTTTACCCAATTGTGTGACACTGCCGTGCTCCGGTGTTTGTTCAATCCCTTCCAGCTCCTGATCCCACTGAAATCCCAGGAAGACTTGGACAAAGCGATGGAACAGTTGGAGCTGAGCCCTTCCCTGAAGAGCCTGCGGATCCTTGTGAGCGCTCCAAAGAAAGCAAATGTGAGCTGTTCACCTTCTCTGCTCTTTTGTGTCCAGAATTAGCCGCCTTGTTGAGCTGGAGAGTGGAAATGAGTCTCCTGTCAGTTCAGGGTGACCAGGGGATCTGCCCTGCTCTGGCACAGCCGCTCTGAAATCCTCCCACAGCAGCAGCCTGAAGGCAGTACTCAGCCCCTTCCTGCTCCTTCTGCAACCTATGATGGGTTAAATACCGTCCTGACCATCCTCAAACAAGGTTAACTCCTGGGGCACCCCCTGTGCTTTCCACCTAAGGATGCTGTCACCATCCCTCTGCATCCCGTCCTTGTAGATGCTAACCATTGCCAGGCTGGGTGGCAGCATGGGGACCGTTCCCTTTGTGCGATGCTGAAGTACTAAAGGCCAGGGAGGACAAACTAGAGAATCCTTCAGTGTTGTGCAGGGCTGTCTCTTTTTATTTATTTATTTTTATTTATTTTTCTCTTGAGCTCAGTGGTTTTGCAGTTAAGCCCGTTCGCTTGACCTCGCCTGCACGGAGCTCCTTGCCAAAGCACATGTCGTTCTGCCCCAAGCACAGGCTGTAAAACAAGGGATTTGCAGATGTTGCAACTCTCTTTCTTCCTTATATTTCCTAGAAGTACCAGAGAGGCTGAGAGTCTTGAAACTCACAGTGCTTGTCCTCACGCTGCTGCTGCTGCTTGCAGCTCCTGGGTCTTCTCTGCTCCCTTTGGGAGGTGCAGGGACCAGAGTGTCAGGCTAAAACCGAGCCGTCGGTTGAGGTTTCCTAAGTCCTGTTGCTCCTATTGGCTGCAGGAACATTGCAGCATTACAAGACGCCTACTAAGAGCAGGGCAGTCCCGGTAGGTTGGTGTGCACCTTTGAGGTTGGTCCAGCTTCTCCTGAAGCATGTAAATATTCTTCTACGTGTAAAGAAATGCAGTTTCGAGGTCGTAAATAAAATGAGCGCAAAATCACAGTGCACTTTATCACGTTATGTTAGTAAGGCTCTGCCAGTACCAAGTCTTACCAATGTAACTCAAGCTGTATTGAAGTTACCAGCTGGATACACAGTCCTTGGCTCTCCCTCTTTTCTGTACTCCCTAGCAAAGCCTCGCTGTCCACACTGCTATGCTACAGAGTCACCTCTGCAGTGCTTGGGCTGCCACTGGTATATGGGGAGCATGGAGGAGAGGCTTTCATTTGGGCCTGCAAACTTTGAGGGCAAGGATCAGCCTCTGTATTGATCCTGAAACAATGCAGTACTGGAACAGTCTTTTACATTGTATGCCTGTATCGTTATTAACTTGGACTCAGTTTTATTGTTTTCAGAGTATTGTACTAACAGAGGTAATTTGTTTGTGAACGATTTTTGGATCGCTCCAAGTTAAATGCATGTCTGGGTTTTAATGGTTCTTGGGCAGTGTGGTTGTGGGGATCCCAGTGCAGGATTTCACACAGTGCATCCATGAGGGGCCTGACTTTTGGTCTGATGGTTTCCTTTATGTGATTCACAGCTCCTCCAGCCAAACAACAGCAAGCAGCACGAAATGAGGATCTCCAGATCCATGGGAGATATCATGGGATCCCTGTACAAGGACTCTGAGAGGACACGGAAGTATTCAACAGGTCAGTGAAACTCAGTGCTCTGTGGGGTGTGTGTGCTGTTACAGACAGGGCCGCCATCCCCTTTCCTGTCACAGTCCTTGAGGTATTATGGTCTGGCGTCCACCCTGATGTCACCCACCAGTATTTAGTGCAGTCACTACTTGGCTTGAGGAGGAAACCGTGAACTGCACAGGTTGTAGGGAGCAGAGTCACGTCAGGCATGAAAGCTGAGAGGATCTAAGGTGTAATGTGAGGGGGAAACGTCACATTTAGTGATAAAAACCTGCGGTGAATTGAGCTTCATCATAGTGAAGAAGGAGGATCTATAGAAAGACAAGGCTATTTCAGACCTTGGCATCCTTATTCCCCCAACTGTCTGCTGTACATTTTCTCTGTATCCCTCTCCTTTTATTGCTTAGCACAGTAATGTAGCACACTGGGCTTGGGTTTCCTACATCCCGAGGACCAAACGTGTATCTCAGTGCCAGTGGTCTGTTCTGGGTGGTGAAGTCTGTGGTAGCTGCTTTTGTGGTTTCTCAGGAGGACATGCATAGTGTTTTGCAGTGGCCGTGTTTCAAATGGAGGGGAACATCCCTTTCCATTTGAGGCACTGGGAGCAGATGCCTGCTGGCCCTTGCTAGGAAAACCATATAGGATCTTACCGAGAACAGTGCTTCATGCAGCACTGGAAAGGCAGCCTTTTGGGGTATCATTCTCCACATTACAACCTACTGAAGCCTGGTGTGGCTGCTACCTGTCCCAGAGCTCTCTTTGCTCCTGTTCTTGGGATGTGCCAAGGATGCCTCTTCCTGTTGTACCGTTTTCTAACCTTCATGGCTCTTGAGAGTTTGCCCAGAATCTTCTGAAAGAAATGCAGACACAATTACATGGCAAAGCACAGACACTGCAGAAACTGCTTGGTCAAAACGTCTCCGGTGCTCTTTTCTTTTGGCCCTTGTTTGGCTGTTAATGTAAAGCAGCAAAGAGCTGTGGCACAGTGAGCTGTCACTGATGTGTGAACCGGGCGTAATGGGCAGAATTGATCCTGCATATTGCTGTGCTGGTGAGAAGATTGATTCTTGCCAAGTTAGTATTTCTCACTGGTTTATTCACCAGGCTTTGGCCTTTTCTTACTACTTACTTCTTACTGTATGTCTTGCTGTCAGTTAGAGCAGGGGTTGCACCGAGCCCTCCGCATGGTAGGAGCACACCAGACCTCTCTGGAGCTATGCAGGCTCTATGAAGCCACTGCAGCCCATTGTGGGAACTGTTTGCAGTCCTGCAGGTTCCATTTTTCACCTCTTGAATCAGAGGCGGGTTATCAAGTAGTTGGGCAGAAACTTCTGTGAGTTGAATGGGGGGAGGGTGGCTGTCCAGGTGGAGCATAAAGCTGAAGATCTGGCTTTAGACAGGCAGAGATGAGCCTACATTGTGTCCGTGGACAGGGGATTTCAGTGAGATTTGTGGGTAGTCAAAAGGCATCCTAAAAGACCGAGGCTCCTGCAGGATTAACTTCTTCTCTTGCAGTTGCAAGCTATGTTATAGAAGCGATGTTATAGAAAAAGGTGGTTCAGGGTCATGTTCTCAGTGTTTCTCAGATGGCTCATGTTTTTCTGCTGACTCTGCCGTGATAGCAGCAGTGAAAACTCATAAAACTGCATGTCATTGGCACGAGCGCATTAGAAGGGGGTAGATGTTCTGGGGAACATACTTGGCTATTTTTGCTTCAGCTGGACGGAAAATGTCTTCGTTCCCTGTCCCTAAAAAACCTCCTGCAAAGTCAATATTATTTTTTTCATAAACATTTTCAGTGAAACGCCCCCAATACACACACACACACTTAGGGTTTTTTTTATTGGAAGAGGAAAATGTTCCAGTCTGATGGTGACCAGCATCTGAAAACGTTCAGCTGAGTGCCAGAAAATTTGGTCTAAAATCTACCGGGGTTCTGCATTTTCGGATAACTGAAGGCAGCTTTCACAACATTATCCACCGATTATTCATGAGCCCCGTTCTGGAATCAACACTTGATGGGAAACGTTTGCCAAAGGCTTGATTCTTTATTCCCACGCTGGCAAACCGTGACCTCTGGGAAGAGATGGTGCAGAGCGAGGCGTCCTTTTTCTCGTTGCTTTGGGGTATTTGATGGCGGGGAACATGGAATCATAGAACGGCTTTGGGTCGTGCTCAGTGTGGAACATAGTGCAGAAAGGAGTACGAGGGCATTGTGGGGGAAATAGGCTTTGGTGGCGTGAGGCTGCATGGGTGACTCTGAAAAACGTGAGCATGATGGCAGTATCTGTGCTGGTAAATTCATGGGGCCAGGGCACAAGCACTGGCTGGCAGCTGATGTCCTTGACCAGCCCTGGACTGCCCTCCCAGCTGTGCCCAGCTACCAGCTGGGGTAGCATGGGTGGAAATCGTGGTGGTTGAACCTCCTACTTGTTTTGAGAGGAGGAGAAGACTTTGCCTGTGGGCAGCGTGTCAGTTACCTTAGAGTTAGGAAAATGGACTGTGTCCCCTTCGGTTTATTACATATACCCTAAAGTTTGCCTTAAGCTGAGATGGAGGAATTCATCCTTAAAGGGTCAGCGTGGAGAGGAGGAAGACTTGGAAGCGTCCCACTAAAAAAGAAGTGGAGGGAGATTTGGTTGATCTGCTCACACCTCCCCATGCCAGCCACAGCTTGTTGGTGAGGAATTTCCTGCAGGTTTCTATCTGCTTATTGTGTCACTGTGTCCTGAGCCCCATGTTCCCACCAGGGCTTGGAAGAACAACACATCTTGGTGTCACGTCCATCCTTTGGCTCTGCGGCAACATCATTCAGGGCTGGGCTCTCTGTGACTGCAGCTGTGAGCACAGGCAGCTGTCAACAAGCCCTGCCCGGCCCTTGCTTTTATGGAGCTTCTCTTCTGCATCAGGACTACTGCTTGATGTTGGTCAGTGATGGATGAGGTTTTGGGAAGGATCTGCCAGGGCAGGGGAGGGGTGAGGCCAGGGAACAAGGTGGCTGAAGGAAGCCAAGCCTGGCACAGGTTAGCTGCTTGTACGTGCAGCACCAAGAACTCTGCACATAGAGCATGAAAGGCACTTCTTAAATAAAAATAACAGAAAGGAACATGAAAAAAAAACCAGTAGATGCCAGCAGAGACTGTAAGGCTCCATGCTGGCCTGGTTCACCCTGCCTGGGACATGCTGTGCTCTAGCCTCAAATATAGGGCTTTACATTAGTGTGTGAAACATGGAGCAGGAATCCCACTGCAAAGCACCTTGCTGCAAAGGGTAACTGAGGTCAGATGCTCAGCTGCTGCCAATCTGCAGAGTTTCTCTGAGTTCAGGAATCCTGAATAGAGCTGCTGAGATCTGGCCAGCATCTGGCTTACGAGTGAATGCCTCGGAGCTTACCCCTTCCCTGTTGGCTCTGGAGCTGCCATGTAATCCTATAGGCTCCAGGAGGACAGTCCAGGAGGTCTCATCTCTCTGCCTGATGCTGCTGCTGTTTCATGAACATTAGTTCAAGGCAAAGACCACTTGCGATGTGTCGGGCTCGTCTGAGCTTGGCTGACCATTTCTTTCTTTGTCTCTGGGTGGATAAAGCAGCAGTATCTAATACATCCAGTATGCCTCATGTTGCCCTAGCTATGAATTAAACCTGCTCATTAAAGATCAGAGTTGTCTTCTCTCCCCAGCCACTGCTTTCTGTTTCTGACCCCACTGGCGCTGCTGAGATTGCTTGAGGCTTCATTGGTGGGGTCAGACGGGGCTGCCATGTGCTTTGAAGGGGGAAATCAGCTCTGGGCTCTGAGGCTGCGCTCCCAATCCTTTTGGGCATGTGGGTATGCACAGTACACACAGGGATGTGCAGCAACAGCACCCAATGCTCAGCAACCAGTGCTCCTGGAGGTGTGAAATGGCAGAAATACTTTGAGCAGCTTTTCCACCTGAACTGCTTGGCTGAAAGGGATCTGCTTTGATCCAGCAGTCCCCAGGCTTGCAAACGCCCGAGCATTTTGCCTCAATTCCTTGCCTGCTGAGAAGTGGTTACTGTCCTATCCCCTTCTGCAGTTTTTAGCAGGAAGCATGACACAGACGTAACTGACCTGATGACTGGAAGCAATTGTTCCAGGCAAAAGCTTAATGTGAGATCATGCCATGCCTTTACAACTGTGGTAAATCTCACTCAGCTCTCCGGGTCCAAAGTCAAACAGAGCATGTTCAGCTCCTTATTGACCCTGACTTGAAGACCTGGGCTGTGGGTGGGCTGTGGCAGTGAGGGATGACATCAGTGCACGAGCAGACCCAACCTTGGGAGCAGCAGGAATAGAGATGCTCAGCAGAGCTAAGGCACAGCAGTAACACCACGTCAGACCAGTGAGAGGCTTTTTGGAGCAAGAGCCCCCCGATGTCTTTATGCAGCACAAATGAGATGATAACAGTGTGCCCAAACTCTTAATGGTTAAGCATTTGTTTTTTTATCTTCAAGGGGAGGATGCCGTACTTCCCAACTGGTTTTGTTTTTCGGGCTGGTGGAAAGCCAGCTCATTATGTGCACTGCAGCTCAGGAGATGCTCTCTCCTTGATCTTGGCCTTACTTCAGTTGGACTTCGATTCGCTGTGCTCTCATCCTGCAGGAAACCTGCGAAGGAGAAAATAGGAAGAAGAAAAAAAAGCCTCTCAAAGGCTTTTTATTTTTAAAACTTGAGCGAGGAACCTGGAGGGAGATGTACAGATATCTCTGTGTTTGGTGTAAATCCAGCAAGCCTGATTGAATGGTCTTTTATATTGGAGTGATGCTGTTAACGTTAGCAGCTCCTGATGCGTATCGGCTTAAGTGAGAGGTCTGTGGTGTTGATCGCGGTGATGGATTTATGCCAGAGATCGATCTGGCACAGTAACTGTGCTGAAGAAGAGCAGCAGCAGAGGTGGAAGTGTTGCATTGACTTTTTATTACAGGATGGACCCCTTTCCCATACCTTTCCCTTGCAATATGGAGCTTAGCGTGGACACCTCGTTACCAAATGGTAGTGATGGGCCAAAAAGTTTGCAGGAGTGATGTGGGTTGGGGGGGCCAAGAAGTGTGGGGCAGGAGACGTGCTTTTTAGAAGCCTGTTTAAAAACTAGTTGTTGTGTGAAAGCTCCCATTGCGCATTGCAGACCAGTTAAAGCTCCAGCACCGAGCAGTGCAGACCTGCGTCAGCAATTCCTTGCACTGAAGTGATGACAGATTGAGGGGGGACTGCAGAAAGACAAGCGAAGCTGAGCCTGTGTATCTGGGCCAAGCAAGGGCAGCACTTCCTAAGTCCTGCAAAGGCTCAAGGCATTGGTTTGGGTGGATTTGGAGCCTCCAGGGCTACAGGCAGGGGAGGTAACCCCTATGGCAGGAGGGTCAACCCCCTGGGTCTTTCCTCTCCCTTTGGCTCTTTGAGTGCTGTTTTTCTTGCTCTTAGGGAGAGAAGATGGATATTTGGGTGCAAACTGTTTTCCATGTATATGAAATGTTTGAGTGACGTTGCACAGAGTTCGTTCAAGATGAGCAGCCAGGCTTGTTTCTCACATTGCTGAACGAGACAGCATTTCCAGGGAGGAAATGTCCTGAGGTCAAAGATGAGAGGTGGGATTGGGGTTTGGCTTTGACTTTGCGTTTGCCTTGACTCCATCATAACAAAGATCTGGGAGCCCTTTTACTTTCTGGCATTGACGGAGTATCCAGACACAGGGCACAGCTCTTAGGAGCCAGGGTAGGTTGAAAGCTAAAGTCTGCTGGGTGTTGTGTGGCCCTGCAGAGAGAAACCGTCCCAGGTACAAAAGCTTTGTAGGTGCTCATAAACACTATTGCCTCTCTAGTTCTTCTGTTCTCTTCCAAAAAGTTCAAACTCAGCAGCATCTCATGGAAGATCATAGAATAACCCAATTGTTTGAGTTGGAAGGGACCTTTAAAGGTCTTCTAGTCCAACTCCCCTCCAGTGAACAGGGACATCTACAGCTCAGTCAGGCCTGTGACCACGGTCTCTGGCAGGACTTCAATGCAGTGAGTCCTTCTCTCATTGACCAATGACTTTGCCATCTCCTAGGCTCTCTGCACACTGGCCGGAGCTCTCCACCCCCAGGGAGTGTTCCTGAGGAGCAGCAGCAGATCGCTCGCCAGGGCTCCTACACCAGCATCAACAGCGAGGGCGAGTTCATCCCCGAGACCATGGATCAAAATGTAAGTGGGGCTCGTGGGGTAAATGCGTGTGGGTTGAAGTGGGCACAGTGCATTCTGCACTGCGAGCATCATTCTTGCTTCTAAATTGCCCGTGGCCCTCAGGCCAGGTTTTTCCTGTGGGCTTAACATGCTCCAGAAACGTGATTTCTAGGAACCCTGCAAGCTAGCTGTGGCAGTGACTGCAGCATGCTCTGACACTCCAGGTAGCAGCGGAGGAGCTCTGGCACACACATGCACACCAGCTGCCAAGCTCTCATGGCCACGGCCTTCCCGGATCCTGAGATGATGAGGGAGCGTGCCAAGCAAATGATTGCCTGCGATTGCAACAGCCTGGGGATGTCAGCAGCTCTCGCTGCTTCCCATGTGCTGTTTCTGCCTGAGCTCTGGCTGCAGTCCTTGGCTCTGGCTGCAGCGTCTCTGTGTATTATTTTTTTTTTTTGTCTCTCTCCTTCCCCCGTTTTCTTTTTTCCTCTCCCTTTTTAAGCAGTATGTATGTCTCAATCCCTCCGTAATAAAAGAGCTGCGAGATTTAATGCAGAGTGATGAGCAGAACCTCTGTCTCAAATCGGTTCCCTTCACAAAGGAGTGAACTTAGAGTGGCCACTGACGAGAAAGAGCACGTACCTCCCTCTCTGCTTGCATCTCTGCTCAAGCTGTAGCTCCAGAGAACTTAGGATGTGTGGCACCCTGCACTTTGTGGGCTGTCCGGGTGCAAGGTTCAGTTTTGCAGAGCTCTTGGAAAGAGAGCACCAACTCGCAGGAGGGACCTGGGGGGACCTCAGGAAAGCACTGAGCAGGGTTGCTCACTCCAGCGGGCTGCTGTGACATCTCCCAAGGTCTTCCCTTGGGGAATGCTTGTCTCCTGCACTCACGGAGCACTCACTGGCTCTGTTCTTGAGTGTGGGCTGTGCCAGTGTTTCCATGGCAAAGCTGTGTTTTTGAAGGTTTATTCTACAGCCATTAATAAAATGAGAAGTCACTCAGGGTGAGTCTTGGCAGCGTCGGAGTGCAGATGTATCTCGTGCTGCTTGCAGCCAAAGGCTGCCTTTCTATTGTTTCCACATGACTTCCAAACACGTTTAGGAGGATTAAGACAAAGTGTGTGTGTGCAGGAGGAGGGTCTGCTTGAACCCCCTGGGGTGTAAGTCAGCACAGTTGCGTTGATTGTTAATGGTGCTCCATTAGCTCTGCTCCTGATGAAGGTTCCCAGATGCTCCCCCAGCATCACGCCATGGGTGGCCCACTGTCTTTTCCTAGAGGTGGATGGATGTGTGCACTGACAAATTAAAGGCAGGAAAAAGGACATTTTTCTTTCCTTCGTTTCTCTCCTCGTTGAACAGCCATAGTTTTTCCCATGGGTTGCTCTCAGAATGTTCTCGGGGTGCAGCTTTGAAACATACCTGCTGTAAAACCACTTGCAAGGAGATGCTTCCTGTCTTTTGGGGGATGCCTCACTGCAGGTGATATAACTGAGGTCTTTGTAGAATCACAGAGTCATTAAGGTTGGAAAAGACCTCAAAGATCATCTGTTTAGATGACCACACCACTCCATGCCCACTGACCACATCCCTCAGTGCCACATCTCTGCGGTTCTGGAACGCCTCCAGGGATGGTGACTCCACCACCTCCCTGGGCAGCCTGTGCTCAGATTCCTAGTTCTGTTTCCAGGCTTTTAAAGAATGCTGACTCCATGTCATCACTCAGCATCTCCACTGGGAGAGAGCTGGCGTGGTTGGCAGTGATGGGATGGGGGCCAATCAGGGACCTTGCTCCTCTTTGGCTGCTGCGCTCCAAAGCATGAGGCTTTGGGGTAAGATCTTGGGAAGCAGAGGAAAATCAGACTTTCCAATTGGGACTGCCAAAACAATGCGAGCTGTTATGACAACCGCTTAAGGAGGTATAGCACAGAAACGGCACATGGAGAGGCTGCCCTGTATGTGGGGAAGGAGGAGTGGCTGGGTCCAGGAGCCAGGAAGGGTAACACCACGTGGTGCTCAGCCATCCTCTGTTCTGCTTTCCCGGCAACAAGCTGGGCCCTGGGCTGGCTCTGCGTGGAAGTGCACATAGCCCCTAGGTTTACCACTCAAGACAAAACCTCTATTGTTACTAGCCAGCTATAAATAACCCCATCCAGTACAATGTCTCATCCAGGAAGCAACACAAATGTAGCTTTTGACTCACTGAGCCAGTGAGAGCCAAGCCAGTTCCTCCAGCCAACAGCATTGATGATGGTTTGCTTATCACTGGAGGGGGAGGCTGGTCTCGTGTGCCAGGGGGAGGCAGGAGTCCATGGCCATGGTCCTGGCTGTGTGCACAACATCCACTCGGCCTTGGGCACACTGTTTGTATCCTGATTTGCTTTTTCATCTTTCTTTTTCCTTACGAATACTTTGAGCGCTTTGGCTCTCATCGATTTCTCAACATGCTTTGAACATCAGGGTGCTTATTAGCTCTACCTCAGCTTCCCTACTAGCAAACGGGACAAGGAGAAATGATTTCAAACTAGAAGAGGGGAGATATAGCCTGGATATAAGGAAGTTTTTTATGATAAGGGTGGTGAGGCACTGGCACAGGTTGCCCAGAGAGGTGGTGATGCCCCATCTCTGGAGACACCCAAGGTCAGGCTGGATGGGGCTCTGAGCACCTGATGGAGCTGTAGGTGTCCCTGTTCATTGCAGGGGAGTTGGACCAGATGGCCTTTCAGGGTCCCTTCCAGCCCGAGTGATTCTATGATTCTATGAAATACAATTGATAATAACAATCCAGAGGAGGCATCACAAATGAACTTCTTGTGCAAAGAAAGCTGTTAGTCTGCATGTCTTCTCTAGTGGGGCCAGGATCAGCTGGTGAAAATCAGCTGGCTTCAGTGGAGAAAAGTTGATCTGTATCCTGCAGATGTTTATTAGTAGTGGATTTGAAGAGTTATATTCTCATCTGTTGCTTTATTGGTTTTCCTTTTCCTTCCTTGTCAGATGCTTGAAGCTTTCATCAGCCCCGATGGGTCGATGTCTGGGAGCTGCCAGTCACTGGACAGGTCTGTGGACAGGTGAGTTGCATACCACCATGCTCACAGGTGCTACGTTATGATTTAAACTGCAGTAATCTTAGCTGGACAGAGTAGCCTGCCCCGTTGTGCCTCAACCAGATCCCTCTTTCACCCCTCTGCCTTCCTGCAGTCACTGGGTCAGTGCTGCGTTATCCTCTGTCTGCCCCTCTCTGGGCATGCTGTCTGCTCTCCGTTGACTGCTCATACGTTTGGCAGCCCCTGGGTGCTGCCAGCAGCCACAGATGTGTCAGTCAAGGCACTGAGGACACCAGACGAGCAATGGCTAAGTTTAGCTTCTCTGCAGGAAGCAACTGGGACACATTGTACTGAGGCAGGCGGCAGTTCAATACTCAGCGTGGTTGGTCCAAGCTCACACGTGCACAGCGACTGTACGTTTGCTGCTGTGCATGGCAGGCTGTGTATAAGACACAGTGTCCTTTTGGGAAGCAATACATACTTTTTTTGTTGGGTGTTTTTTTTTTTTAATCCACATCAAAGGTTTTCTTTTATTTTCCTCCTTTTCTTTTTTCCACTGCTTTTGCCATATGCAGCACCAAGGCTGTGTTCCAGCAGGTCTGCGTTGTGTTGATTTGATTGTGTGGCGTGCTTTGGGTTTGTGACTCCGTGCACTTTGGATCTGTCTCAGCATTAAGGTCCATTTCCTTTCTGTGGCTTTTAATATTTTCCTCTGATGTATTTGCTCATTGTTACGGATGCATCGAATCTGATTTCTTTGTGTTCCCAGCCTCTATGCCCCAGCTTTGCTTTTTGCATACGCTTTGCTGCGGAACAACAGAAGCACAGCTTGGTTGCACTGCTTTTCTTGTGAACTGAGAGAAGAGCATTAGGCATGTTGGCAAGAGGGTCTTGTGTGCATAGCTGTGTTCAGTCATTGGGTCTAGAGAGCTGGAAAGGGCATGAGGAGGGCTATATTCTTCTAAGGTAGGAAAAGGGGTAAGTGTGAATATTTAGCACACATTGCCTTGTTTGGAATCAGGAGATAAACTTGATGATCCCTTTGGGTTCCTTCCAACTCAGGATGTGCTGTGCTATGATTCTGGAAAGAGCATAGCTGAATCCTTGCTGCTAATTGCATGAGATGGCATTAGCCTCCAGAGGGCAGCGCTAGTCACCAGGCATGGCAAACACTATGGAAAACCACTGATCCACAGCAAATAAGCCATGTTCACACAGATGAGTACTTCACATTGAGGCAAGAGAAATGTGCAGCTTTTCTTCTTTGCCATCCGGTGTGCAGGTGTTAGAAAAAGTCTTCAGTCTTGTGAAGACTGAGAATGAGAACTCAGTTTGGTGGGCAGGGCTGACCAGTGATCAGTGCACCTTGCTGTGTAGCCTGTGCTTTCTGCATGTAGTCACTTCTTAACTCATTTCACAGCCCTTCTGATATAATAACATATATATGTTTTTTCCCCATGCAGCCCTCCCTTTACACAAACCCCTGTTCCTGGAAGGAAGAGTCATCCCAAAGACGCTCTTGATTGCATGGGTAAGCATGGTTGGAGGTTTGGGTTTGTTGAAAGCAGGTAGTTAAGAAAGAGAGATGCTACTGCACAAAAAGTAACTAAAACCAATCAAGCAAATCATCTCCGCTGCTTAGGTTACACTTCAGAAATGACCCAGCAATGATCAAACATGAACATTCTGTCAAAGCAGAAGACCCAGAGCATCAGACACAGGCAGGGTTCTTCTTGCCGTCATTAACTCTTGTTGGCTTTGCAGTAGTGGTAGCACTGAAGGACCTTTAGGACTTGTTCAGTAATCAGTTTACAGCGACTGTCTGAACTGTGTAGTCAAGCCCCTGAAGTCAATAGATGTAAGGAAAGAAAGCTGTTGCAAGACCAAAGATGAGCTCTGTGTTGGAGGAAGGTGCTGAGTGGGTCTTGCTGTTGGCTTTGGAGACAGCTGTGAGGTGCTGAGAAGCTGGAAACAGCCTCCTGGCATCACCTTTTGTTTCTGAAGTCAGGATACTTACTTAATACACAACAAACCAAGGCCCAAGCCCTCTGGGGAGTTACACCTCTTCCACTTGGGTTCATAGGAGGCAGAATCTGTAACACTGCGTTGGGTAACTTGCAAGGATCATAGGTTACTGCTTAATCCCCAACAAACATCCGCCTGGTTAAGTCATGGAAACTGTAACATTGTCATGGCTTTCACTATTTAGAAGGAGCAAATGGCAGTCAGCCTCAGCACACTAACACGTTGCTGGCCAGGGGCAGCGTTTCGAGACTGAGCTGTAGAGATGAAGCAGTCTGTCTGCGTCCCGAAGTTTAATACCCCCGGTGGTGTGGGAGGCACCGTGCTTTGAGATGTCACTCGGCGTTGTTGCTCACACGTGGCTCGCTGAGAACCTCTTGACCTGTCCTTGCTGCTCTTCTTGCTGACCGTATTTCAGCCATTATGTGCTGCTGTCACGGGGAAGTAATGCTGCAGGAGGCCGAGGCCAGGCCTGCTCTCCCAGGAGCGGCTGCTGGCCCGGGGCTAAGACAAATAAACCATCAGCACGGGCTGTGTCATCATTCCAGTTGGATGGAAGAAAAACAGGAGGTGAAAGATGGGGGGCAGTGACAGATATTTTCATCTCAAGTAATTCAGTGCTACCAGCAATGCCTTCCCATGATGCTTTTTTTTTTAATTAAAATTAAAAAATACATTCTTACCTTGCGTGTCCATCCATCTCTTATAGTCTCGCATCCAATCTGTACTGCAGTGCTATTTTACTTTCTATATGTACTAAATAAGCCCAAGTAAGGATGAAAGCTTGGAGGGTATAAATTGATCTCCATCTTTGAGTCACATCTCAGAAGAAACACCAGGCAGGGATACCTGCCCAAATGCTGTATACCTGCACTCCTCTATAAGCAGCTGATACAGAGCAGAGGTTTTGGTGTTGGGTCTGACCCTGCTTGGCAGTTCTGTTTCCATGCTCATTTTTATGCTTTCCATGTGCAAATGAGATGTTTAGCACTCTGTCTTGGAAACCAGACGTGTTCTGTGTTAATCCCCTGCCTCATATTTGAACAGTGTGGGCCAGAGTCCATAAAGCCAGTGGTTAACCTCGGTTCCTTTACGGGGACCAGGAGCGGGGTGTCTGGCCCTGATTTTCCGCTTGCACCGCTTGACTGTGGACAGATCTCAGTGAGCCATGGGGAACGCCTGGCTCTGCAAATGAGCATTTTGTTACCTTGTGTATCCCCACAATTCAACATGAAGATCCAAACGCTTTCCTGTAAGAAACACTCTGGGCATTTGCTATGAAGCTGATCTAAGAAACATGTGTTCTTTCCTCTTTCCAGATTTTGACGTCCCAATCTGTGAGAGGTTTGGGAAGGGGGGGACCTTCCCGAGGCAGTACCACCTCTCCCAAAGTCGCAAGGACTACAGCGATGGTAAGAAAATGATGGAGGGCTGGAGGGGGAGATGTTCAATCCAGGATCTCAGTAGGGGTGGGAAGTGCAGGGTGCTTGTAACAGAGCCTGGGGCTGGAGGGATGCAGGAGGGAGAGGCTTCTAAAAAAAAAGGAGAACGGAGTGATTTAGGATTTGTGTATCCTAAAAGGTGAAGAGCTTGTGGTATGTTCTTAGGAAGCACTTGAGTGTCTACAGTCTATACTGAAGTCAGCGGTCAGCATTTCTTGTGCTCATGCCTGGCGTTTTAGCTTAGCCACATGGGTGAACAGCTTTTGTCATTGCTGGCGATACCGACCTTTCTGTTCCCCTACATTGATTGCTTTTGAGGATGCTGCTTTCTTACTTTAGATAGGGTTTCTCCTGGCAAATGCAGGGTAGCAGTGTCTGCTCATGGCTGCTTGAAGCTGATGAGCTCTGAGCTTTGGGATCCACTCCGTCGCCTCACTGCTGCCCCTCCTTTCGTTGTGTGAGACTGCAAGCGGTCAGAAACAAAACTGAACATGGGTCAAATTCCCATGGAAAAAAAAACCACCAAAACCCACCAAAATCCATTGAAAACCATTAAAGCTATCCTTGTGCAAGAAGTTATCACAAGATCTGGTACTACCCATGTGGCCATTTGTCTTGTGGTCTTAGGGGATGCCTAGGATAATTCGAAGCGTAAATCTCTGCCTGATCAGAGCTTAATTGTGATGAAGAACTGACAAAACCTTACGTAATTAAACAGTTGCAAACCTCTCTGGAAACATTATGCGTTGTATGCAATCCTGGCTGCTGCTAGCAGCTCTTAAATTGAATTAGAAGTGTTCACAGGGTTCACAGCTTCAGTTTCGTTACACTGGTCTTGTTTAGTTTGAAGAGGTGCATCATCTGAGCAGCAATGTTCGGAGGTGGCAATAGGCAGATCCATGGTGGCGTGAGTGTTTTTGCCATTACTCTCCCTCCTATCTCCTGCAGGCCGGAGGACTTTCCCCAGGAGTTACTTCCCACAGGAAAACCTTTTCCAGCTCGTCCCTTCCAGCCGGACCAAGAGCTTTAATGGAGACAGCAAGCTCAGCACCTTGCAGTACGATGAGTACAGGCCTAAATGGTGGAACAATTGTGAGAAGGGACTGCAGGTCTTCAGCACCTCCCCTACCAAAGCTCGGAACTGTAAGTGAACCAAAGCTGCTAGTGGAAGTCTCCATACATTTCAGTCTTGACACAAATTGAGACCTACTGAGTTATTGGGCATCAGCTGAGCTAACCCTGTGTGAGGTTAACCAGGCTGGATGTGGCTCTGGGCAGCCTGGTCTGGTGGTTGGCAACCCTGTACATAGCAGGGGGGTTGAAACTAGATGAGCATTGTGGTCCTTTTCAATCCAGGCCGTTCTATGATTCTGTGGTTCTATTAATGCACTCTCATGCCATCCTCAGCAAGAGGCATGTTGCTCTGCCTTGCTTTTCAGTGGGGAAGATGGAGTGTTTATTACTGTACCTTACCTTGGCCTTGAGTAGAGTGCCTGCAGTGTCAGCTGCTTTTCATAACTGGCCAAGTTGCAGAAAATTGCTTGTGCATCTTATTCTTATTGTGCCCATATAGCAGAATCTTCCAGGAGATTTGGGATATGGGAACAAATGGGTCTGGAGGCCACCCCTTCCTTGGCTTACTTTGCTCGCAGCACCCAAAGATGTTGCAGGCACCGCTGGTGTTGCAGGATCAGTGTGATTAAAACTGATTGGTCTTGGTGCCCCTGGGAATGGATGGCTCGCTGTCCTCCAGCACAAGCTGATGGTACAGCTGCCCTGCTGAGAGCATTGCAGACCTGATAAATGGACCCTGATGCTGAAGTCTCCCTGCTGTGCTCTTTTCTCAGTCCTCTCCTCTCTACTGTAGCCCTGCAGGCACCTGTGAACTGGAGGCTGGGGAAGCTGCTTGGAAGAGGAGCTTTTGGGGAAGTTTATCTCTGCTATGATGCTGACACTGGCCGTGAGCTGTCGGTGAAGCAGGTGCCATTTGATCCTGACAGTCAGGAGACGAGTAAGGTGAGTATGAGGGCAGCGCTGTGTTTTGTAGCGCACTGCAGGATTGTGGCTGGAGGATGGGGGCAGAGGTGGCAGAGGAGTCTGTGACACTGATGGAAGGCAATGCGTGCACACTGTGTTGGGTTTGCTATCTTTGGAGTGATCCCTGATAGCGTGTGGTACCAGTCACTTTCTCTGCCTCCCTGTTTCTTGGTCACGTTGGCTTGCTATCCCAGATACCATCTCTCAGATCTGTCTGCTTTGTTTTAGCCTTTTTGCTCCACTCACCTTCTTCCTACTTGGGGTGCTGCGTTAGCTTTGTTTGCTGCCTTTGTTCACACCTTCCCACAGAAACTCCTTGAGAACAGTTCAATGAGTACACCTCTCTCAGAGCCATGTGCTTGGGTCTCCCATCCGTCTCTCTGCCGGCTCCTCAGAGCAACACTCATTTCTGAGCCTTAAATGGCTGTTGCCTGATTAGGAAGCTCCATATGTGCCACGAAAAGTGTTGAGTTCTGAGCAATGTTTGGGTAACGCTCCTGTTGCAGACAGGTATGTGTACCCATTCCCTTTCCCCATGGAGCCTGTCTGTTTTGTTGCAGGAGGTGAATGCCTTAGAGTGTGAGATTCAGCTGCTGAAGACGCTCCGTCATGACAGGATAGTGCAGTACTACGGGTGTCTGCGGGACCCAGAGGAGAGGAAGCTGTCGATCTTTGTTGAATACATGCCAGGGGTGAGTGCAGTGCTAAAGATTGTCCTGAGCTACAGAAAACAGATCTGGACTGCCTTGAGTTGGGTGACATTTGGATCTGGAGTTAAATTTGAAGGCTGAGCTGCACTACTATATCCGATAAAGCAAACCAGAACAGTGCATCTCAGCATCCCTAGGACTTGGCAAAGCGTAGATTGAGTCAGACGTCATGGTCATCCCCTCAGCTTGTGATGGGTCAAATCTAAAGCTCCGAAGGTAGGTCTTAGGTTTGAATCCTGGAGCTGGGTGTGTTCACAATCTGGAATCTGAACTTGGCGAATGTGGGATGTGCTCCAGATCTGGTTCCAAACACTGTGGCCTGAGCCCATCCTTAAGCATTTATTACAAATCCCTGCAGGACGAGTTATTAGTACAGCTGTCCACCCACAGCTGTCACCAATTATTTATGGCTTTCAGCACGTGTGTGTTATAAACAGTGTTATTTGCTTGTAAGTCTTCTCCTGTTCAGAACAGAACCTTGTGTTGGTAGCATTATCCAGCTGAGCAGGAGCGGATTACGTTTGTGTTTTTGCTGACACTGGATTAAACAGCCGTAGGGAAATAGAACATCAGGAAGCTTTGAGGGAGTCTGAGCATGGGCTTTAGAATGCGTGCAGATTAGTCTAACATCTCTGGTTACATCAGCCATGCAGACAAAGCCATTGGCTGGTATAAACCAATGTTACTGTTTACATTGCTGGAGGATCTGCTCTCCAAAGTCCCGCCTGTCCAGCTGGATTCATTCCCCAGACTGTGGGAGAATAAAACCTTGTTTATACAGGCCTTGTTTGTAAGGTCAGAAGGAACTATGAAGTCATCTGGTCACAAAGGATTTTGGTAGTTTGTAAATGTGCGAGAAGCCCTCCTAGCACATTGTGAATGTGAGCGATCACGTGGACTTCCATGTGTTTGAGCACTTTCCAAGAGCCATCTTCTGTCTCTCCCTTGGGGCTGGCATCTCACTTTAGGCCTTAAAATGAGCCTTGGACCCAGAAGAGTAAAGCCCCAGAGCTTCAGCGGTACCCTTGCTGCTTATTCTGCAACATGCTGGTGTTTGTTAGCAGCCAGGAAACCAACATGGGATGCTGGGGCAGCGTCCAGCAAGGCTGGAAGTTGAGTGTTTGTTTTTTTTTGTGATAAACCAGAGCTCTGACCAAATACAGATTGATTTTAGTGCCACAATGACGGCTTATTTCACAAAAGCAGCTCAGGGCTTTGCTTTCCAATGGCAGTGGATGTAGATTGAGTTCCCAAACCTTGCAGGTCAGCAGCTCTGTTTGTGGCTGGGTTTCTGATGATACACAGCTACCTTGGCGAAATCTTCAGGGGGTGAAGCTTGAGTGCACTGTTAACCTGGCATTCTTACAGCCCCTGCTGTTAGGTAGCTGAGTGTATTTTATATTGTGCTCCGCCCCATGCACCTAGACAGAAAGGTCTATTTGGCCACAAGCCTTGGAGATCCCTTTTCCCATTCTTCAGTGTCATGTTCGATGGCCCCCAGTCAGGGAGGGGGGTAATAGGATAAGAAAACCCATAGTGTTGTGGTGAGGGAGTACACTTTATGTACATGGTGCAGGAAGGGGTAATTTCAGAGCATCCCAGGTTACTTCAGCAATGCTATGAAAGGGAAGCTGGAGGCCCATCCACAGGATCGCAGCCAGCCTCCAAAGAAAGCCAGAATAGCAGCTGGCCAGAGCAACAGCAGAGATGGGTGAATGTTGAAAGGCCAAGACAGTCTGAGTGACTTGGAGCAGGGCATCCTGTTGTTCCCACAAGAGAAGGACTTTGGCAGCCTTGGATCAACTGCGGTGCTACAGGTAGAAGTGAGGATGAGTTTTCCTTCACACTTTCTGCTCAGCCTGAATGCTGGAGGTGGATTTAGGTGTGACCTCTGATACTGAACCCCAAATTTGCTCCTGATTTGTCTGTCCTAGAGCCCAGTTCTGACATAGAGAGAAATATCCATTTTCAGGTCAACAGAAAATGCAGCTAAAACCAAGGGGACAATCTCCTGGAGGGGATGGATGTCTACACCCCTGCTTCCTTCCCTTTTTCATCAATAAAATGAAACCAGTAGGAGCCTGCATGCCTGGATCAGAAACTCGAGGCAGGGCTCTTACACATTTTCTGACTGTGTTTTCCATGAGTCTGCCCTCCTTATAGCAATGGGTGATCTTTGCTGTAAGGAGCCAGAGAAAGGCTTCACGGAAGACGGTTGTGGCCCTGAGGAACCTGAGTTGTCCTTCTCCGTGAGCTGTTGGTAGAGTCCAGCCACTAGAGGGAGAAGAAGATCTGCGCTTTGTGTTGGCAGAGGGTAGCACTGTTGGCCATCAGAGGCTCTGCCACTTTTTCCACTGGAATGTGGGACACTGGGGACAAATCTTAGCCGTGTTCAGCACGTTGTGAATTCTGATCTTACTGTTTCTACAGCTGAGTGTTTTTTTTCAAGCTGAGAAATGTAGTGGTGAGGCAGTTTCAAAAAGTCACCGTGACTCGATGCACCTGGCTCTGCTGGACTTCACAGCTGGTGTCTGTTGTTTCCTTGTACAGGGCTCCATAAAGGACCAGCTAAAAGCATACGGTGCTCTGACTGAGAACGTCACTCGGAAGTACACCAGGCAGATCCTGCAGGGAGTTTTCTACTTACACAGCAATATGATTGTCCACCGGGACATTAAAGGTGAGCGGATAATGCCAGGAGACTTCTTGATGCTTGCTTCACCGTAGCCTCCCTCCAGCCCAACATCATTCTTGTGCAAAATACAGTGCTGGGATCTGCTGTTTAAGGTATTTGTGCCCCAGCTTTGCCTCTTGCCTTCAACAGTTTGAACCACGAGAATCTTGCACAAGCAGCTGAAACCAAATTCTTGTTCTGTCTTTCTGCCCGGGATCTCGCATTAAATGCTGTTAGCTGCCCATGCAGCCATCAGATCTCTACGCTTCTAAAAATCTGATGCAACATACCCAAGAATTGAGAGACCCTGGCGATCGGAGGGATCTGAGGCTCTGTTCTGCTGTCATGGCATGGGGAGGATAATTCATCATCTCTCATTCACTGCTCACTTTTGGGGAACCTGCTGACTGAGGGCCAATGGGAATCAGCCCTGCTGAACAACAGCTGCCTTAGAAGAGTGGAATTGCAGCCCCAGCAAGGCTCTTTGGGCTCTCTCTCTTGTGGCTTTTTTGCCTGTGCCCTTCCTGCTGTCCTCACTGTTGCTGCTCAGCTAGCTCTCTGCTTCATCTCTTGGGTTTTTTGTTGTTGCTTTGCATCCGTAGGTGCCAATATTTTGAGAGACTCTGCTGGAAATGTGAAACTTGGAGATTTTGGGGCCAGCAAACGCATTCAGACCATCTGCATGTCTGGGACTGGGATTAAATCTGTCACAGGAACACCGTACTGGATGAGCCCGGAGGTTATCAGTGGAGAAGGCTATGGAAGGAAAGCTGATGTGTGGTAAGGAGTACACTACAAACCCCACCACTACCACCTAAACAATCCTTTTGGGAAGCTGTAGCAGGAACAACAGACATAGCTAAGTGTTTGGAAGACAGAGCAATGCCAAGGGTGAAAATGGGAGCTGAATGTTAGGATCGATTGTGAGATATTCAGATGGAGTGAGTCGTAGCTGAAGGTCCCCAAAGGAGAGCACTCAAAACCACAGCTTGCTTTTGGAAGGCCTGATATGTTAGGGCCATATACGGCTCCACCCTGTAGCTGCCGTTTAAGTCTTAAAAACAGTCTGATAACGAAGTTTGTCAGAAGAGCCTTTGAGTTGTGGTTGCCCTGATTTTATGTTAGCTAAATGCAGCGTGGAGGCCCAGTGGGATCTGGTGCAGCCTCTCAAAGTCACCCAGCAGCTGTAGGATGAGTCCACTCTCACTGTGGGTGCAGTGAGCCCTGTGCATAGCGCTGGCCCAGCCCCGTCTGCTGTCTCACCCCTGCCTGTCGTTGTTGTTGCAGGAGCGTGGCCTGCACTGTGGTGGAGATGCTAACGGAGAAGCCGCCGTGGGCAGAATTCGAAGCCATGGCGGCTATTTTTAAGATCGCTACCCAGCCGACCAACCCCCAGCTCCCCGACGGCGTCTCCAGCTCTTGCCGCAACTTCCTCAAGCAGATTTTTGTGGAGGAGAAGCGGAGGCCGACAGCCGAGGACCTGCTGAGGCACCCCTTCGTCAACTGCGGGCTCTGAGCCCCGGCTGGGAAGTACCGATGGGAGTGGGGGGTGGGTGGCTGCCAGACCCACGGCCCTTTTGCACTCTGCATTCAGACCTCAGCACTGGGCCGTACTGGTGGTGGCCCCAGAGGTCCCTTCTTGCTCATCACCACCTTGGAGGCTGCTGCCTTGTTGGATTTTGAAGCCACGCACGGGACCGGCAGAGGCTGGGGATGGTGGCCACCACCAGGAGTGCAGAACAAGAGACTTCCCGGACATCCCATCTGTGTCGGCCTCAGAGCGAGCAACCTCCTGCCATCAGCAGTGCTGCAGGGCGTCCCCGCTGGCTGTGTCACTTATCTCTTGGGAAAAGTGCATTGGGTTGCATCTGTCCTCCTACCAGCAACCTGGGACCAGCGGAGGAAGCAGATGCACAGTGACCATCGCCGCACCCCACAGAGGAACACACCAGGCTTCTGCCAGGCTAGAGGAGATGATCCTCAGACTGCAGAGTTGGGGGATCCAGGTGTCACAGAGGGGAGGGAACCCGTCTGGAGGCGGCAGCAGCTCCAGCAGTGCAGCGTTCAATACTGATCTGTGCCTTAAGCGGTTACAATCAAGGAGTGATGCTTGACTCGGCACAAAGTATGGAGTCAGGCACAATTATGCAGCAGCCGTGCTGACGTTTGTGCGTGTGTGTGTGTGTGTGTGTGTGTGTGTGTGTGGAGCTGCAGGAGGAGTCCCTAAAACTAGGCAGAGAGGAGCTGCTGGGTGCCCACCACTCCGAGTGGCATCAGCCCTGCAGGAGAAAGTTTAAACCACAGTTGGGTTCCAATCTCTTTGAACAACGCTAGTCTGCTGGAAAACCTATGGGGGGCAAGCACAGGATCCCTGGAAGCCAACGAGTGTCTCATGTCTTGATAGGACGAGGGGGAATGGTTTTAAACTAAAGAGGGGAGATTTAGATTAGATATTATGGGGGAATTCTGCATGATGAGGGCGGTGAGGCCCTTGCACAGCTGCCCGGATTGCTGTGGGTGCCCCATCCCTGATGATGCTCAAGGCCTGGTTGGATGGGGCCCTGGGCTGCCTGATGTGCTGGGGAGGCCCATGGCTGGGGACTGGGTGGGCTTTAGTGTCCCTTCCAACCCTTCTATGATTGCACGATGCCATGACTCTATGAAATCTGCCCCCCTTTGGAAGGCCTGGTCCCCTGGCTCATGTGTGTATGTATGTGTGTGAGTGTGTCTGTGTGTGTATGTACACGTGTACATGCACGTGAGTGTAACTCGCTCCTCAGGTGCCTTTGCCTTTTAATTTTTTAAAACCCTCGCAGTGTTCTGATGTACAAACTAGGAAAAGAGAATGTAATATTATGCCATGTAAATTTCTTTTTTATATATATATATATATATATATTTTATTTCGGCCATAGCGTGTGTGAGCTCTCCGCGCGGTGTCACCGTGTAGCGTAGAGAAACGTTTTCCTTTCGTCGGGAAAAGGCTCCAGTGTGATATTGTATATCATCTTTACCGTGTAGCCTATACATCTGTATAATTCCTTCTTATTGGGCCAGTTATCAGTAGGCAACCACTGTACATAGGCAGAGCTGTGCCAGGGCGTGACAGGGCCTGTGGAGCCCGGAGTGACCGCCCTGAGCAGCCGGGGCTGGCGGCTGTACCCCAATAATGAACCTGTGCGGCTCGGACCCCTCGGCTCTGTGTGGCTTTGTGTTGGGGCTGTGCCTTGCGGGAGCCTGGGGGCTTTGGGAGGGAGGAGGCGGAGAGTTGTGAAGTCATTAAAGTTGGAAAAGATCACTGAGATCACCAAGTCTAACCCCAGCCCGCCCTTACCATGCCCGCATCCCTCAGTGCCACATCTCCATGGTTCTGGAACACCTCCTGGGATGGTGACCCCACCACCTCCCTGGGCAGCTGTGCCAATGCATCACCAGTCACTGCTCCTTCTGAGAAGAAATTGTGCCCAGTATCCAACCTAAACCTCCCCTGGCACAACCTGAGGCCATCACCTCTCATCCTATCGCTGTTACCTGGGAGCAGAGGCCGACCCCCACCTCACCACAGCCTCCTCACAGGCAGTTGTAGACAGCACTGAGCTCTCCCCTGAGCCTCTTCTGCAGACTGAACAGCCCCAGCTCCCTCAGCAGCTCCCATCACACTTGTGCTCCAGACCCCTCACAGCTCCTGCTGACACAACCAGGATGCTGCTGGCAGTCTTGGCCACCTGCACGCACTGCTGGCTCATGTCCGCCCCACTTCACTCTGCCCTAAGCCCGCAGTGATGCATAGGGCTGTTGTGACCGACGTGCGGGACCCGGCACTTGGCCTCGCCGAACCACACGGAACGGCCCGCAGCCCAGCACTGATCCCTCTGCAGGGCTTCCCCACCCTCAGGCACAGGGACGCTTTCGCCCCCTTCGTGTCAGCTGCGCGCCCGCCCGCCCGCTCTTAGTGCAGCTGAGCACAGCCCGTCACTGGGGGAGGATGAGAACGGGGCGGGATCACGGCCGCTCGGGGCAGTGCAGGCGGACAAGATGGCGGCGGCGCAGCCGGGCAGCGGGGCGGTGCGGCGGGTGCGGGCGGTGCTGGGGCACCTGTCGGGCCCGGGCGCGGGCAATGTGAGGGCCGTCCCGTGCGGGAGCCGCGCCGCGGCCTCCAGCCCCGAGGATGTGGTGGTGGTGCACGGGCGGAGGACGGCCATCGGCCGGGCCAAGCGAGGAGGCTTCAAGGTACGGCAGGGATCCCCCAGCTCGTCCAGCTGGAGCGAGGCGCGGCGTTCGGGGTCAGCTCACGCTCCGACCCTCAGAGTTGAGGGGAGGTAGCGGCGGGGCAGTTACCGACGCGCACTGCGCGGTGTTAATCCCGTGTGCTTGTAGGATACCACACCCGATGAGCTGCTGTCTGCCGTCATGACGGCTGTCCTGCAGGACGTCCACCTGCGGCCTGAGGCGCTGGGAGATATCTGCGTTGGTGAGCGCTGGGTGCTGCGGGGCTGCTGGTGGGGATGGCTTTTGGGATGCCTGGTGGGTACTGTGGGGGCACAAAGGGGTGAACGTGTAGCGTTACGAAATCAGGACATCCTGACCGTCCCATTGAGGGGTTGGGCTCCATCCTGGTGCCCTATGGCACCCGACCACTGCTGTGGTGATGTTAACATCCCTTCAGCATCCCTCCGTGTAGCAGGGCAGTGCAACCAGTGACTGGGCCCATGTCTTTGCACCCAGGAAACGTGCTGCAGCCGGGAGCTGGCGCTTTGATTGCGAGAGTTGCACAGTTCCTAAGGTAAACTCTCACCTCATCGAGGTTCCTTCTCGGGTCTTGGCTACGGAGCAGCACTGGGTCAGAGGCTGCGATGAGGCAAATCACCTTTTGCCCACAAATCAGACCTTTATCGAGCGTTTGGAGAGCACTGTGCAGGGAGGCATTCCCTTGCATGCATACATTGCTAACCTATCAGGATCAGCAGTGACTGAGCTGGCGTGGGGAGCAGGACCTGCTTACAGAGAGCACTTTCTGAAGGTAGACCTGGGGGAATTGGCGCAGAGCTGCTTGCAAATCGAGTTTGGAAATTATCAATGAACTTTGCTTTCTCTTGGTGCAGGACCAAATAGGTCAACAAATGCATAATGGGATCTGTCTTGAGCGTGAGGGTTAAAGTTTAATCAGATGGCTTAATGTTCTCTTGAGGGGTTTGCTTTGCTGTGTGCTTCGCCGTGCTGAGCCTTTATCTTGTGTTCTAGTGGTATCCCAGAGACGGTGCCTTGCTCGAGTGTGAACCGGCAGTGCTCCTCTGGATTACAGGCCATTATCAATATAGCTGGTAAGTGTATGGAGTATTATGGGCCCTCAGGCTGGAGTTCCACCCCAAGTGCTCATGTATCCTGTTGATTTGTCCTCCAGTCCCTCTGAGCAGTAAAAACAGCCATAATGTCTTCTGCTGTTAGGAGTTATCAGTGGGTTGTTGATGGAATGCCTTTATATCCCTGCGAGGCTGAGTTTACCTTTCCAGATGGGACTTGGTCTCCTGAAGATGAGTTCTGTCATAACTTGCACATCTAGAAAGGTCAGTCCTGGCCTCACAATAGTATCGTAGAAGCAGTGAAGGGACCTTTAAAGGCCATCTAGTCTAGCTCCCCTGCAATGAAGAGGGACTTTTACAGCTCCATTAGGAACATCTGCAGCTAGATTAGGTTGGGCTGTGGTTGATCTTCAACCACACCACCTCTTGACATGGCAGCCAGGAGCACAGAGGGAATGCCCCATTCAGCCATTCAGGTGTAGGGGATGTGTCAGCTTTTCCAAATCCAAGTGCTTTTACTCCTGATAATAAGAGTGTTTGTGCACTGCTGTTACAGGTGGCATCCGAAATGGGTCATATGACATTGGCATGGCCTGTGGGTAAGAATATCTTTTTATGGCACTTGCATAGGCTTCCTGAAAGTAGTGCTCTGTCCTTCTGCTCATGTATGAGGAGCTAGAGATCCCTTCCAAGCAGATCTGTGTTCCTCCTAGGAACTGTACTTCAGAGAATGGATCTCTGAAAGTTACCTGGTCCAACCTCTTCTCAAGGATATCTTACGTTTTCCAGGGATATTTCCTTCATGGCTTGTTCTTTGTGAATGTATTCATGTGGCACAGAGTAGAATTCATACTCTCTTCCCATCATAGGCTTCATGATCTGGGTTGACTGTACAAGAGCTTGCTAGTCCATGCAGTGGCTTTATATTTAGATGGTAATATTGGGTGTTTTCAGTCTGCTCACTCACTTGTAGGTCAAAGGCTGCTGCTTCTGGGATCCGTGTCTGAAATTCTTTGTGTTGCAAAATGCAAATGGCACAACTTGTTCAAGTCTCTTTGTCGTGGGTTGCTTCATGCTTCACGTTGTTATGCTGCCAATGGGTTTTTAAGCTGTATATGGCCTTTTCCTGGCTGTCATGGAATCACTGGATCATTAAGGTTGGAAAAGACCTCTAAGATGACCTAGACCACCCATCCACCTGCCAACCACCAATGTTGCCCACTAAACCATCTCCCCAAGTCCCACATTTCCATGTTTCTTGAACACCTCCGGGGGTGGTGATTTCCCTGGGGCAGCCTGTGCCAGTGTGTGACCACTCTTTTGGGTAAGATTTTCCTAACATCCAACCTGAACCTCACCTGGCGTATCTTAAGGCCATTCCCTCTCGTCCTATTGCTATTACCTGGGAGAGGAGGCTGACCCCCATCTCACCACAATCTCCTTTCAGGCAGTTGTAGAACCTTGGGTTTCTTACCGCATCTGAAGACAGAAGTGCTAGGATGGTCAGCAGTTCCTTCCTTGCTGTAGAACATGAGAAGTTAATCGTTGACATTGATATTGTATTATATAGCAAAACAAGGACCAATTTAATCTCTTTTAGTTTTGTGCTATTATATATTGCTGCTTGAAGAGCTTCTGCCTTGGGCAGTTTTTACTTTTGTTTCTATAGGGAGATAGGGAAGAATGCTGTTGAGTGACTGAATTTTGATCAGTCACAAATGTACAATCATTACAAGTGGAAGCAGCAGGAGTAACTTCCAGTCTTTCCTGTGTTTAGTGTGGAAACGATGTCCCTCAGAAGTGGAAATAATCCTGGTGATATCAGCTCCAGCATGATGGAAAACAGCAAAGCTCGCGACTGCCTTATTCCTATGGGGTAGGTGCCAGGCAGTTCCATGTTGAGAAGTCAGCATTTAGCTTCGAGATCGAAGCCGCTGCCTGTAGCTTGGGTTGTTCTGGCAGAAGCCAACTGCAGCATCATCGGATGTGTCATTGGATTCATTTTGCTGATGTCTTCCTCAGGATAACCTCAGAAAATGTGGCAGAGAAGTTTGGGATTTCCCGAAAGAAGCAGGATGCTTTTGCCTTGGCTTCCCAACAGAAGTAAGTGCCTCCTATTTTTATTTATTTTACCTTTTGATTAAGGAATAGAGATAGAAAAACAGATTAAAAAAACCCAACAACAACAAAACATTGCTCCTCCCATAAGTAGTTAAGTACGGACTTCATCTTGGCTTTCAAAACTTGATGCCATGGAATCATTAGGGTTGGGAAAGATCACTGAGATCCAACCATCTCGTGTCCGGGGTTGTGTGCTAAGGAAGCCAGAGCTGCACTGGCAGGTGTGTGTTCTTGCACACACATCACTGGACATACAGGTTTGAGCACTGAGTGCACCTGTGTTCATTAGAATTTAAAGGATACAGCTGTCATGGGGTTTCATAGTATTTTCATGGTGGCTTTGGCTCAGTGTCATTTTAAACTGAACGTGAGTGCCACAGCAGAAGGAATCTTTCCTAGGAGGACATATTTGAAAGCAGCTGTTTGTAGAGAATTGCTGAGCTGACACGAGTAGCTTTACTGTGCTGCAGGTGTTTGGCTTCAAGTGAGTCCAATTCCGCCTCCAATAACCTTTGTCTTAGGTTAAACCATTGCCAAAGTAAGCAGACCCCTGCAGTCCCTGGGGCTTGTGATGGTGGGTGAGACGTTAAAGCTGGGGGCATCAAAGAGTTAATCAGAATTCTATTTGAGCATCGCCCCGGTCCAATTATTTATCTGATACAGGAAACCACTGCTCAGGCCAGTTAACCTTTAAATTCTGGCCCTGCTTCTAAGGAACTTGGCATGGTAGGCGTTCTCATTCATTGACATTGAACTGATAGCACAAAAGGGTATGTGAACATGATCCTCACCTCTCACCTGAGGAAGGAGCAATCTTCTGGCCTTTGGCTCAGGATGCCTGTGAGCTTACTGAGCTGTCTGCAGCTCTTATTCCCCTTTATTTGGAAATACTAAATATTTACATTTTATGAATTCAAATGGAAAGGGGATCTCGCTCAGAAGTTGTTTTAACCTTCTGTGCTTTTCTTTTAACAGAGCAGCAAAAGCTCAGCAGATGGGACTGTTTAAGGCTGAGATTGTTCCAGTGAAGACCACTGTTCTAGATAATGAGGGCAACCAAAAGACAATCACTGTGCACCAAGATGAAGGGGTCAGGCCCTCTACGACCCTGGAAGGTTTGGCAAAGCTGAAACCTGCCTTCAAGGAGAATGGCAGCACTACAGCAGGTCAGCTCTGTTCTTAAATTGCTGTCGTTGCCCTGGCTTGCCTGCCTTCCCATACAGCGTGTTCAGGCAGAGGAGGTGCTCATAGATTTCTTCCAACAGGTAACGCCAGCCAAGTCAGCGATGGAGCGGCTGCTGTCCTGCTGGCAAAACGCTCCAAAGCCACGCAGCTGGGACTGCCCATCCTGGGAGTGCTCAGGTCCTTTGCTGTGGTTGGAGTCCCCCCTGACGTGATGGGCATAGGGCCGGCCTACGCCATCCCTGTTGCTGTGCAGAAGGCGGGTAAGGAACCGGTCATCACTCACACGGTGTTCAGCATGGGGCTAAGCCAGACTGTGACTGAAATCTGAGGTGATTTTGTTAGCAGCTGTCAACCAGAGAAACAGCTTACATTCAGAGCCTTGAAAGAGATCCTGCCTAGGATCACTGTAATACTATTAAGTTCTGAGATATGAATTGTCATTTGCTCACCTTTGAGAAGCTCAGTGTTAAATCCCTGCACGCTCACAACGAACTGTTAACATGTGACGCGTGATTTAGTGTTCACATAGTGCTGTTTTCACTTAGTGCTTTTTTTCACTTAGCATACCTAGAGTGTGTGTGTGTGGTTTGCTTGTTTGTGTTCTGGTTTTCTTTACAGTTTTGGCATCTGACCCGTGGAACAGGCTTTCCTCAGGGTTCTGACCATACTCACAGGGTTAAATTGCTCATGATTATTGTTGTATCTCCCCTGTCCTCACTGTAGTCACGGGCTTGGCTGTGCTGTCATCTTTCTGTCTCAAAATACCCTTCGATCTTTAACCTCTGTGCAAAGAAATCAAATTGAATTGGAATCTTTTCAAATTCAGTGATAGGATACCAAGGACTATGATGTTTTGCAGTCTTTAGATACTGTTATACACAAACATGCATGTGAATATTGACACCCCACAGGGAGCCAGGGTCCTCTTCTTTTGCTGTTAGTGGAGTCAAAGTAGAATTCATAAATGAAGACTTCGAGTTATTCCCTTTAATGCAGTGATAAGGCAAAAATATCTTCTAAATCTTTACTTTTCTGAACTGTAGGTCTAACTCTGAATGACATTGATATATATGAAATTAATGAAGCCTTTGCAAGCCAGGTGAGTGATCATCGTCACTTTGTTTGAGTCATTATGTTGTTTTGAAATGTTATATTTCACTTTGGGCTCAAAATTAAGGTTTGAACTTGTTCCATGTATTACATTCCTCTGGCCGAATGTTAAGAACACGTGCAGACTACTTTACTTTCATTCTCTTCGAGTAAAAGTAAGCAGGGCATTGTCTACATAGCTTAAGATTGATTAAAAAAAGACAGCTCTCCACCTAGCAAGAGCGTGAACCTTATGATTGTATCCTTATACCAACTTGGGAAGTTGCTGTTTCACGAGGGCTGTGATTTGTCACAGGGTTATGTCAGTGTGTTGCAATCTGAGCATCCTTAATGAAATGAAGAAACTTCACTCATGTCTTCCACAAATATGTGCCCTGCCTGATGAAAGCCCGTGGGCTCGGTTTGAGATGAAGTTGATAGGTTTAGCTTGCTTCACGTGCATTGGCTTTGTAACATGGTTCCCTGCTTTCCAGTGGAAAACAGAGTCTAGCTGAAGCCAGGCCTCTAAATCCTAACTGCTTAATGCTAAAATGCTTTCAGAGCAGCTGACACAACAGCGTGGATTTTATGTCAAAGAAAACATAATCGAGCTAAGTTCATTTTGAGCACAGATCTTTGGAAGCACCTAGACCTGCCTAGGGCTGTCAGCCAAGCTCTTTGTGTATGGAGGGGATCACCAGTCTGCCCTCTGAGCTCTCTGTTGCTGGAGAGGTGAGAGCATCTCTTTGAAACAGTCCACTGTCTTTACAGGCTGTGTACTGCGTTGAGAAGCTGGGCATTCCCATGGAGAAGGTCAACCCCCTGGGAGGGGCAATAGCACTGGGCCACCCACTGGGCTGCACTGGCGCTCGTCAAGTTGTCACTTTGCTCAACGAATTGAAGCGCAGAGGGAAAAGGTGAGCACCAAACAACAGCATTGGCCTTAAACGTATCTAAAGGTAATTTAGGCATGACGTCAGTTCGGGTTTTGCTCTCTTCCCATCCCTTTGATAGCTTTGAAAATGGAGTTAGTTAGAATTTTATGGCGACACTGGAGAACAGTGGATAGCTGAAAGTTACTGGATTTCTTTTCCTGCCAGGTGGTACAAGCCTGATGTTTATCCTAATTTCCTGTATTCTTTCATTTCAGAGCATATGGTGTTGTATCGATGTGCATTGGAACTGGCATGGGAGCTGCAGCAGTATTTGAGTATCCAGGGAACTGAACTCCAGCATACAGACAGCCCAACACAGCAGCTCATTCTCTGCCTTCTCCGATACTAGCAAATGATTTGCACTGTGAAATCAAGTGGATTCAGGTTTTTGTTACTAGATCTACAAATTTCAGGCACGAAGTGTGAAGTAGAATAAATCTTACAGGGCTGATGTGCGAGTGGGAGAATGAAAACCAGCACTTGCTTCAGAGCTGAAAAGCATCCTAACGTGAGAAAAGGAATGAGTTCAGCTGAAGTTCAAATACAGGCCCTACGGTGATGATTACTAATGAATACTTCTAATCTCATTCACCCCTTTATTCTGTGAATATTATCAGAGTGTAGTTCATTGTACCCTTTCTTTGTATGACAAATCTAAAACCACTACTCGAAATGAAAATGTCATTGCAGAGGAAATGGCTTTCCTAGGGTTTTCTTGAAGAATTCACCATCTTGCAGGAGGTCTGGTGAGGCTTGTTTTGAAAGCAGGGCAAAGACCTCACATTTCCTTGATAACCTGACTACAGCTGCCCAATTCTGTTAGCCAAAACTTGGCTAACGTCTTAAAGCCTCCACGCGCTGCAGGCTGTGCTTCAGCTTTGTGTATTTTTATTTCTCTTAAACCACGCTGCTCTCAGACTTCCAGTGGGGCAAAGTGGAAGGGCCAGAAGGTCATTTACCCAGAAGCAAGGTGCAAACAGGCTCTTGGGGTGCCTGAATACAAAGGTGCTGAAGAATTGGATAGAAACCAGGAGTTTGAAAGTGGTCATTCCAGCTTTTACAACATAATTCTGTGAGCTTCTGTGACTCTAACGTAGAAGACAAGCTTAGGCCTAATGAGTTACTTTTTATATAAAGCAGATTTCAGCACTACGTGAACTTCAGCAACGTCTCAGTACTTCAGTGCTAATACTGATTTCATCTTGTAAAATCTTACATTATCTGTTCTCCTTCTAGGGAACAAAAAGATCACTGAAATTCTCCGCTAATGGACTGAAAAAGAAATGCAGTAATCATCTTTGACACGTTAGAAAGTATAAATTTGTAACAGATTGAGGTTCTTTGTCCTGGCTCTTGTTTTTGCACTTAATAATACAAGCGGTCTCCTGCAATATGTTTGTAGTCTTTTCATTTTGATTGCTATTGGAAGGTCAGGACTAGCTAGAGCTGTTTGATATTCTTACATTCCGTTCCTGCATCCAGTCTTACCCAACAGCCTCACATGAATTTAGAGCTCAAAGATGAAATTATTTAAGGGGGGAGGGGGAGGGGGGGGGGGTAGGGAGGCAGTAGTAGCTTCAGGGCCTTTTGTGCATGCTAAGGTTCCTTCCTATGTAAAAAGTAAGTTCTGCTTTAAAGCAGGCAGAAGGGAGATACTATCTTCTGTTCTCTTCCAGTGTGGATCGCAGCCCTCACGCAGTGGGAGTAGAAATCTTTACAACCTCAGAAGTGGGAATTTCAGTGACCTTTAGCTAAAGTAATATTAAAAACACCTGAGGAGATGTCTAAGTAAATGGGAACCATGGGGGAGGAAGGAATTAAAAGGCAGTATGTTTCTCCTTCCAGCAGCTGAAGAGGCTCTTCTCAGTACCTAAGCATGATGAAACATGCAGGAGGCCATGGGGAAGTTACGTTGGCTCTGTGGCTCTGCTCATATTCATGGAAGCTGCTGAGAAAGCAGCCCAGGAATGCTGGCCCATTCCCTAAGTCTTGCTAATTTTAATGTCAAACTGTTCCCTCCCCCTACTGCTCCAAAAAGGACAAAACAACAATCTTTTTGAAGCAGTAGTTTCAACTGTAATTTGTAGCATATTTCGCTATGCAGCACTGCTTTGGCCTAACAGTTACCATGGCTGGTTTGCAATTCAAAACATCATTTTGCAGAGCCTGGCTCTGCAGGCAGTGATAAGCTTGTCACAGCAATACAAGTCATAGCACAGGATAGGATCGTGACTTTTCAAAGTACCACGAGTGGGTTTTTTCCTCCTCATAACTTTTTATTCTATTAAAATTTCAGTCCACGCGTAACAGCTGAAATAAATGAACGTAGAGGCTCAGCTGACACTATTTTTGCAGCTGATTTTTTACCTTGACATTTGTCCCTCATTTGTCTTGCTTAAATCAGTACATGTCTTCGTACTTCCCGTCATATGTTCCTTGTCCCCTGATCTGTAGCTTGCAAGGCTTCTCTCCCAGCATCCCAGTTACTGTCAGGATTGTTTTGTATTCAGTGTCACTCCTAAAACGGAGAGGGGGAAGACATTAACCGTTACAGCTGGGCCCATCTCTGTGTTCCAGGATGAGATATTATTTAGTTTCCTTACAGAAGAAAAAGGAGGGACTGTAAGGTACGAACTGTTCCTTGCCACTAACACTTTCTAACAACAGTGTCAAGTGTGGGATAGGGATCTGGCTTCAGGCTCACGTCCTCTGGCTGCACGAGGAGTGTTTTAAACAGTGCTAGTCTTTACTTCACAAAGACATTGGGTTATTGGTTTCATCGCTGAAAGAAGAACTTGAGTGCATGCCTAGCTGTGGAAGTCAGTTTGACTTGACTTAAAGAAATAACATGAAGCTCTCCTGAGGGGTTAGCGTTGTTTGGGAGCAAATGCCTGCACTGCCTTGATGTGATGATGCCTCCCTGTGACAGACAAGTTTGAAAAGTTTATCCCTTGTCTTACTGGAGTTGACAGTCAGTTAAGTCCAGGTTGTAAATGAACATCAAAAAGCTGCCAGCAGGTGTACTTTTAGCACTTGTGCCAAGTGGAAGTCTTACAGCATGATCTGCTTAAGGCTGGTGTTAACCATCCCCGTTGAGATCATCCACCTGAAGCAGTTCTCATCTAAGAGACTGCTACTGTAAAGGCCTGCCTCTATTAGTCCTGCCACTACAAAATTCCCGTGCAGGAAGACCACTCGTTAGTGTCACCTCACATGTAATTATTTACTAATGCCGTGCTGGTTCTGAGCTCTTCTGTGCTGGTTATTATGGTCCAGGGCCAAGCAGGTAGGCTGGCTGCTATACAGTAAGGTCTGTGCACTCTGGTAAGTGCAGCAGCGTGCCTGAAACAATCTGTTGGCAGACAAAATTAAGTGCTTCAGGCAGACAAAAGGAACTGCCAGATAATTTAAGTAGTGGAGAGCCTGAGGCGGTCTCCGGTCCAAGACGTGTTCAGAGCAAGGACAGCTTAACAGCAGCTGCTCCAGTCCTCATCCCAAAGGCTCCAGTAGCTCCAGCAACGGGGGACTCAGAGCACGGCCCAGGGGACCCAAGGTTACAAAGCTAACACCTGTAATTCGCTTTGTCTAACATCACTGTCAGCAGCACTCAGAGTTCATTGACAGCATTCCAATAAGATGTCCATAAACGTAATTAGAACAGTAGTGGTTGTTTACAGGAAAGTTATTTGCATCCGCTCTCTTCTGCTCTTTGCTGTTCCCTGCCTGCAGCTCGCGTTATCTTGGTTGTAAGGAAAACCTTTGTACTACAGACGACTGGATGGCACTGATATTCTTTTTCCACCAAACTTCAACATGATTTGGCCTGTTCAGCCCAAACATCACACCAGGCTAACAAGAGTAAAATGAACTGTCTCTCTCTGGTGGAATTTGCGCTTTGCTCTGCTTATTAGGAGCTATTTGGAAGTGCAGGAATTGAAAAAGTTACTTTTAGAGCGCCTAAAGTGAAACGAAGGATCCCTGAGAGTGGCTGCAAGACTTTGCTCCTTCAAGCAAAACGAGCAGGTGTCTGACTGGAATTCTGAACTACTCTGGACACATTTCTCCCTTTGTCCTTGCAAGGGGCTGGATGCGTACAAGAGTTATCTGTTGGATCAGCGTCTGCACTGAACTACAGGCCTGAGATTTGCCCCCTGTCGAAGCTATTACCCTACAGGTAAGGATTTAATCCAGCCTTACAGTATGTCAGACCAACTGTTGTCACAGCATGTCTGAAATTCAGGGTGAGAAGTCTGAAAGAAATCCTGTACGTGGGAGCAGCACAGGGAATGAGGTTATATGGAGGAAGCACCAGCTGGAAGCACGGGATTAGCAAGCGTCAGAAGCTGGTAACACAAGCACAGAGCAGCACTCCTCTCTGCTCTCAGTGACTTCTCACAGTGCAAGTCTGGGCTTCTCAGGGCGTAAGAGCAGGATTTCAGTTCTACTAACTGTACCTTGCAGTAAAGGTGATCTGCAACACGTCTTTGGTAGGTTGCTCCCCTTCACGTGCCTCCAGGATGCCGTTAGCAGGGGAGACAGAAAATACTTCCAGGTCACTGTGCCTTTCTTGTTGATCTACAATGGAGAAGGCAAATGGCAAACAATGCATCACAAAAGCTCTTACGTAGGTATGTACCGCGTATAGCACTCAAAACAATACACCTCCTTGCCTGCCAACTAATCAGTACATCGCTTCTTGCACTGTCACAGGTTTTCTATGCAAGTGGCCAGTTTCTATTTTCATGCTTTTATCACGGGGAGTGATCAGTGTCCTCTGTGTGTGAATCATCAGGCCCAGCTCTTCTCTCCTTTGAAGTCCATCCATTGTTAATCCCATTAGGCATAAATTCAAACAGCCCTAGCGTGGAGCTGCTGCCCCTTGTTGCCTCCTGGGATCGTGTTATAAACGAATGTGTCCACTAACAGTGAGGGCTGTGATTGGATCTATTGGTTAAATCCGGAGTAAAGGCTGAAATCAGTAGGGATATGCTCACGTGAAAATAAAAACAACAACAATCCCACATAAGTGAGAACAGAAACAGAGCCGGTATGTTTGGAGTGAGCGCCGCCATCGCATATTGGCTTCTGATTGAGTGAACACATGCAGTCTTAAAAAATATATATACTGAACAAAGAAACTACATAGCAAGGAGATCTGATTGCAGAACCCGAATACCCAGCAAAGCAGTCCAGTAAATTCTGCAGCCACTCCTGTTACACAGGTAGACATGTTCAGTCTTGGTCTGCGCAACAAAGCAGGTCTTGAAATCAACCGTGTCGCAAGACAGCTCCAGAACTGGAACAGTGAGGTATGCAGTCACTGGGACCAGCTACAAAAGAGAGAAAAGGGAAAGAAAACAACAGAAAGCCTTATTTTTATATCGTAGAATCGTGGAACATCCCGAGTTGGAAGGGATCCCTGAGGATTGTTTTGTATCTCCTTCAGCTGGGTCGTTCTTACCTCAAGCACTACATCAGCAGTACTTACATTCTGTGCTCTTTCACCGCTGAGTCTATTCCCCATTCTGCAGCTTTGAGTGGATTAAATTGTTGCTGGTTTTGCTATTTTAGGGCAAGTTTTCAAACGAGATGCAGTGGTCTTAACAAAGTAACACAGAGTGAACGTTCTGATTTGTTTTTAGGGTTTGCTGCGGGGATGCAGGCGTTACCACATGTTGTCATCCCTGGGGACTGTATACGGCCTGCTCTGCGAGTCATTCAGTTTGTGCACATTGCACAAGAATATTGTTGGCTGTATCTTAGATATGGTACTCGGAGCTTACAGCTCTGCTCTCAGAAGTATGTGGTGTGAAAAACAATGCCTGCAGCCGGGGGTTTGGGGGGCTTTATGGCTTCACATCTGGAAGAGATCGGTCTTTAAACACAGGTGGGCTGTGACCACACCACGTGAGCTGGACAGGTGGGATTTTCAAGGACTTGGGTGCTGCAGGAGGCAGCGCTTGGTGACTCAAAGATACTGATGATACACAGCCCCTTCTGAGGGCCCACAGCTGTCAGCCTCATCTTATAATAGAATCATAGAATGGCCTGGATTGAAAAGGACCACAATGACAATCCAGTTTCAACCCCCCTGCTATGTGCAGGGTCACCAACCACCAGACCAGGCTGTCCAGAGCCACAAACAGCCTGGCCTTGACCTGGCTGCAGGGTGCTTACCTGGGTGCTGTGGTTACTGTATTCAATGATCAGATTCTGACTGAACTTCAGCTTTCTCTCTCCACTCTCAAACTGGAGCACTTGGAATCCAGGAAGTATTTGGGTGTCTGGCAAATGCTGATACAACAGCAACTCCAGGGTCATGTGGAATGACACTTTCACCTGCGGGAAGAGGAATTCAAATGGCTGTCACATAAGACAGCACCACATGCAGGAAATCCAAAGTAAACAGCGCCCGAAGGCCTGAAGGCATGTTTTCCCGTGGGAAAGCAAAGGTGTCGTGCCAGCAGCCAAACTCCCACAGGAACAAAGTATTTTAATGGACATTAAAGAAAAAAAGAATCACAGCTATTTCCTATGAAAACAGTGGAGTGTAAAGGTAGAAGTTGAACAGCTAATTGCTGAACCATGATGGAGAAACATTGTCTAGCAAGACAAAGCTAGCAAGACAGAGCTTACAAATACCACCCCAAATACCATCCCAAAGATGTCTTAAAAATGTTACGCCTTCTTTCTTCTGACATATGCAGAATTAAGACTTGTGTGCCTCTAAGTCAGGGTGAACTCTGAAAATGAGAACCACGCTCCAAAATGCAGCTGAGGGTCGTTCATTCCTTGCACCGTAGGTAATGCTTGAATCCAGGACTTTCCTTCCTTTAATGTCACCGTGTGCACCCCAAGCTAATCTTTGTTTTTCCCTCTCTTTGCACTGTCTGCATCTAATTTAAGGAGATGGGAGAATGCAGCCTGGAAGCCTTTTAATTAGTTCAGCGTGCATTTGGCTATTGATTCAGGTGAAGTTCAGAAACCACGCACGGTTTTCCACCAGACGACAGGATCAGAATTGATGAGAAAAGCACAGCAAGGCCACAGTGGAAAAATATTGTGTACCTGCAATACAGCAGGCTCAATTGCCATAATTAGCAGTTGCTAACACCACCATTTCCCCTGACACTGAAAGATTTCTATACTAGTTGTTTTTCTTGTGGTTCATCTGGGCTGTGCTAACACACCAATTACTAAACTATCTATTCTGGCAGAGGATTATTATTATTTTTGAGCCTACCAGCATGTTTTGCTGTGGGTAAAGCACAAGTTGTGGTTGCTGTTCTGTTTCTTCCTTCTCGCTGTGGGATGTTTTGATGCTCTTCTTGAGATCTGTGCTGGTCAGGCTGAAGGGCGCAGACAGAAGGAGCCTGAAGTACAGAGGAACCTTAGTGCAGTTGGTGAGCTTCAGACTCTGAGTCAGTACTGAATCTGTCAAAAGCTGGCAGAGACATGATTCAGACGGGTTAGTTTCAATTCCCTTGAGAGCTTTGTGCTTTCAGCAGCACCAGGGATCTGAAGGACTCTGCCCCGAAACAGCCCAATGTTCTCAAAATTTCTCAAGTAAATACCCCAGATACAAAGAACGTCATGAGGTGAAAGTCAAAAATGACAAAGGGTGCAGGAACTGACCACACTGCTCGTTCTCCTATCAGACCTATCCTATCAGATGTCTTAAAATTAAGTACTTATTTTTCTGCTTAAGAAATCCTCTTAAGGGAAAAAGAGAGAGAGAAAGACATGCAATAGGAATTATCTGAGCTCAGCTTTGCTTATTCCTGCCTGGTCAGTACTTGGACTCCTTTTGGTTTACATATCTTGTTATGTGCAGCACTGAAGACTGCAGCATGCGGACAGTGGTGGTAAAGATGCATTTTAAAAAGCATGTGGGTATAGCTGTGCGTAATCCCAGCAGTACAAACCAGCTGAACACATCTGTGCACGAGGTGCTTACTCCTAGCAGAGGCTGGTCGGGTAGGAGGTCGCTTGCCATAGAATAGAACACCATTCCTCCTTCATGATCCGTGTCCACTTTCAACCTGAGTGTAAAGAATGGGAGCTGGTCAGCGCCTTTCCCTCCAGGCTGGTTTATTCTGTGAGTGCCCATGCTGTCAGTGTGATGGCACTTACAGAGCTTGCCTTACAGAAGCTCGCATGTCAATCCGTAACGGTGCGGTGTCGTAACCATGCTTGCGATGGACTTTGTCAGGAACTGTCTTTGCAAGCTGACAACACAATGGAAACGGAGATGACGTATAAATGACAGCACTAAAACATGAAAGCCTACTTTCAGCCTAAGGAGGTGTTACCCAGAATGGGATTCTGCTCGGTAATGCATTGCCTGTTTGTAAGACGTGATGGCAACGTGCAAGGAACAGCAAAAATGCAGCAATAATTGGACACAATGACTGTGTTTAATACACATACAGGCAGTACTTCCTCCAGGAGTAAGGAATGCTAGGGATGTTTTTATTAAATATCCCGTTACAAATCATTCATCGTACCTTGCACTGTTGCAGTGATTCGTGTCAGAGAACCCGAGGGCAATTCATAAAACACTGTTCAAGCCTCACATCAGCCTGCAAGCTGCACTTGCAAGTTTGCAAAGAGGAGGTTCCCCAGAGGAGAGCTATGCTGTCTGGATTCACACAGGAATGAAGACACAGAGCCAGGACTGGAACCCCACAGCCCTGAGTCTCATTCCCATTGTTCACTCTTGTTATCAGTACAACCTGATGCTGTGATAGCCTTTCAGATCCCAGGTTTTTGCCTGGGGGCTGCTGCACCAGCCAGTGTAAGAAGACAGTGACATTCCCACCCCACAATGCTTCCAAACTAAAAGGCAAATGCAGCAAACAAACCCAAATTAAGGAAGGATGCACGGGGCTGCGAGGACTGTTTTTACACAGTGGCCAGGTATACACAGCCTGGACCCGAAATTGCAGGAAGGGAAATTATTATTTTTGAGTCATCTTTAGCCTTGCTGTGGTACTCAGCTTACCTGGTCATCCAAGCTCATGAATCCCAGCACAAACCCTTCACATCGCACTTCAGCCACGGGCTCGGGGAGGACATGGGGGATGAAGGAGATGCAAACGGAGCTGCTGCCACCTCCCGGAACCACCTGCAACGAGAGCTGCCTGTTTTGCAGCTGCCTGGGATTGCACAAGCATCCCCAGTGCTCCGCTGCTCCAGCTGAGTTGTACGAGCAGCCTGAAATCTCCTGGGGATGCTCAGGGCACGCACTGAGATGTCAGCATGTGGCAACAAAACCGATTTAATTATTTCAGCTGCAAATATCAGCGTGGACCCTCCTTAACATCAACAGAGTTAAAGTACAGTCAGAGGACATCTCCCCTAAGCATGCAGATGTAGATACACACCTGTTTGGTTTTGGAAACACTTCTGCACAGTTCTTCCCACTTTCACCCCATGACTGAGCTGATTCTCGCACAGCTGACAGCATTAAGAGACACGAGAAACCTTTTCTGAATGTTTACAAGTGTGAGCTGAGTATTTTACAGTTCTGTTTGCTCCCTCTTGACCATTTTTTTCCTTTACATGACAGCACAGAATGTAACCAAATGCACTAGCCAGCAACAGTGGATTTTTAGTGATGTATGGGTTGCAGAGGTTCTGCTTCCCTTAGGTGCATTAAGCAGGTAACAAGTAAAACCTGTTTGAAGTGTTGTGCAGAAGCAACTGCCCCAATTTCATGTTTGGCCCTGCTGGACCTGGATTCTAAAGAAACAGCACAAGGATTGCTGAGCTGACTGCATTTGCCTGCTCAAAGCACTGAGGAGCAGAAGAAAGTTCTGCCTGAGTCCCAGCAGGGCCAGAACAGAGCTGGAACTGGTATTTCTGCCACATCCCACAGCACTGCAGGTCTGTACATGGTGGTCAGACACAGACATGGACCTGAGCCAGGCCTGGGCAGCTGCACTGCACAGCACCTGAGCTAACAGACCTTCCTGGAGCAACAGTGGAGAGATGGAGAGAATCTCTCCGCAGCTTTATCTTATCTCTAAGGAAGAGCGGCCCCTATTTGCAGCAGTTACTTCTGATGTATGGTGCATTGCAGCTGTTTACCTACAAGAGCAAAGCATCCTCCTTCTCCTTTGCCCCTCCTATCCCCCAGGAAACACTAATTCTAAGCACAAAGGAAATGTGCAGCTTACTATCTGTCTCGGAGTGATGGAGTAGGGGCTGTCAGCAGGAACCCCCTCATGAGGCCGTAGAAGTACAGAGACAATTTTCTGCGTTGTAGGTTCTTGAGTGATTATTTCTTCCTCTTCACACTCTGTGTTTGAAGACTGCAGGGACAAAAGGGTGGGGAATAGTTAAAACCATTACGTTGCAAAGGAGGAATGTAAGCAATGTGTGCAGGAATGTAAGTGATGTCTACAGAGAACTAACTGTCCATAAGTATGGCCAGCTTCAGTTTCATTCTTTCTGGCATGAAAACTGAACACATGGATGTGTCCTGGACACAAATTTTTTCATGCATAGGTTTGCTCTCCCAAATATGTCCCCAGACTGCTGGGAAAACATGCATGCTTGGGTCCTGTTCAGCAAAGAGAAACACTCAACCAAAACATCTTGGGTCCATTACATAAACCAGCACTTTAGGACAACAACGCTCCTTCATTGCACATGGAAGGTAGGAGGTGTATTCAAAACAACTATTCTTTCTGAGCTGAAACAGAGAAAAGGTGCTTTTCATATCTTTTCTGTAAAGCTTTTGCTGCATCCTTCATACCACCTTCCCCATCACTCCCAGTCCTTTGAGGCATTAAGTCTCCATGTTATAATCACATTTTACACGTCCAAATTACCTCCAAAACAATGGCTGCCATTTGAACTTCTCAGGTTATATTCTGCTCCCTGACTACAGCACATAAAGCACCCGTGAGAAAAGTAGGCCAAATTGAAGAGTTTTGGTTATCTTAACAATTCTATGTTTAAAAAAACCTACAAAAAACACATTATTTATCAGTGACAGTCTTTAAAAAGTATCTGACCAACTTCTCTAACAACTTGAAGAGAAGCTGAAGACCTGTTTACTTATAGCTCATTCCGGAAACCGATTGCTGATACCTACAACCACCTACTGATGTATCACCTTTTGACTGTGAGAGAAGCTGACATTTCATAATTCAGCTCTTAGTTAAATGTTGTCTGTTATTGTTTTCAACCTTTCGTGCCAAGAAACCCATCATGTATCTCAGCAGTAGTATAAAAAACAGACTAACAGCTGACCTCATCTGTGGTTTGCAAAGCTGGATGAATGCTTCCACAGGGAATGGGGGGCTGATGCAATCCTAACATGATCTCCGAGTTGCTACCAGTTGATGCAGTCTCGTTTTTTGCCATGTCCTTAGGAGGAAAAGGGTCTCCAAAGAACATCAGCAAGTCCACCAGCTTTTTATCATCTTCCTCTTGGTTGTAAGTTTCCCAGTCCAGGCGAATGTCTGAATGGAAAAGGAGAAAGGGCAGTTACTGCTGGTCATCCAGAAGACTCATAGCTTAGTTGGTACTGGAGAACCAGATCAAGTAAAGAATTTGTTGTCTTGCAACTGGATTTGTATTAGAGCACATCTTAAGCTTTGCCATGGTTGCTATCAGCCAACTAAATTGATTTGAAATCATGTATGCATGTGTGCCATGCGTATGGGTAATAAACCGCTTGGCCACTCTCTAGGTCCCAAACAATACTTCCATTAACATTAAAATTAATGATGGGCATTTTGTTAAGTAAATGTCTTTGGTGGCATTCAGGAAAAAAATAGAAATAGAAAAAAATTAAGATGAACGACCATTGTTTTGAAGAGCTGAATGAGGAAACAAGAAGGCCAGTTAACACATTAACTGGTTGTTCTATTGTTCTATTCACTCTAAGGAGTGCAACGCAAGTGTTGGTGTTTGCTGTACCAAAGTTCTTTTTACCAAAGGGAGTGGGATTGTTGAGCTGGACACTCCGAAAGACAGGACACCCTCCAGAGACATGAGTGCCAAACCTGAGGGGGAAACCACCATTAGAACATGCAGAAAATAAGTGAATGTCTGAAACAAACTGTAATTAAAGATTAATTTATAAGTGGGAAGTATATGGCTGTGGTGGCAGCCATTTTAAGAGTGGCTATTGGGTAAGGTATGGCTGAAAACTGCCAAATGCAACATTATTTTCTTTAATCAGTATCTTTCTTCCAATGTTCTTAGTTGCCTCAGACATTTCAGGGTAAACATGTGAAATCAGCTTTTGTGAAAAACATTGGTAGTGGCAGCAAGAGCTTAAACCATACTTTGCCCTCATTTAACAGAAGCTGTGTCTGTCTACGATCCACATGAACAGGGAGAAATGTACAGTGAACAATGAGGAAAACTACTACTGTGTACCAGTTTCCATCCCCACTGAATCAATAAGGCTGGCATGAATAAACATTCATGACTGGAAGTCCAGAACAGTGATTGATGGTAAGCCTGGAAAGACCTGGATGCAGATCTTTTTCTAATTATTCTGGCAGAGACAAATGCACCGGTGTTACAGAAGCAGATGCTGTCCTTTGACAGTCACTGTGCTGACTTCCTCATTACACCACAAGAAGATGGGAGCAGGAGTAACTGTTGGCTACAGACCAGTGGTATTTAATGGTCTGACTTCTCCGTCAGTAGTTTGGGCTGTACCTGATTATGGGTCGCTTTGTTTGCGGTCCTGCCATCTGCAGGAAGATTGGGCAGCCCTCCACAGTTATTCGCATAGGAATTAATGTAGGTTGTAGGTCTCCCACCTATTAAAATATATAGATAGGTATTTTGCCATTAGAATCAAGATATAAGTAGTATCTGGGTTGCAAAATTACGTTTTGAAAACTGTTTCTGATTTTCATATGTTTTGAATGATATCTTTTGAAAGCACCTAATTCACATTCTAAAGAACAGGTTTTCTCAGCAGGAGAGTGCAGTAGCTCACGTGTCAGTTAACTTCCCTGCAGCCTTTCCATACAACATAATGTACTGTATTGGTAGAGCAGAGCGGTGCACTGGTCAGTTACCAAGCAGATTTCAGACATCAGACTGCTCCAATCATTTCAAAGACTCATGGAGGTTGTGGATACCCCATCCCTGGAGGCATTCAAGGCCAGGCTGGATGTGGGTCTGGGCAGCCTGGTCTGGTGGTTGGCGACCCTGCACATAGCAGGGGGTTGAAACAAGATGGTCATTGTGGTCCTTTTCAATCCAGGCCATCCTGTGATTCTATGGAAAACTCCCAAGGGATAGACACGTTACCCCAAAACCGAACCAAGCACTGCAAGAGCAAGCTGTTGTTCCTTGCATGCTGTTGGAGCTAGCAGCATCTGCCCTGAATTCTTACAGAAATCATAATAAATGGAAAATGTGTTTTTAACAGAAAGGAATCTGGGAAATACAATTGGTGTCAAATCTGCCGTAGCAATATTTCGCTTGAAACCAAGCCCCACCTACCTTACAGACAAGATCATCACTGTACTCTCCCCACATGCTGTTGTAAGCTGTTATTTCTATGATTAGCCTCTGGAAGGCTTGCAGAGTTCCTGAGGAAGGTTGTATATGGAAAGCTACTCCCTTCCCATGAGACAGCATCGCTGCTGCAAACTCTAAAGGAGCACAGCAAAGAAACATTTGATAAGTTCTGAGGAAATGGAACAACGTTAGTCTTTCAGAGAAAACACAGGAGCAGATTATTGGCTAGTGTCGATCAGGATAACTTCAGTGGCTTCAAAAAAAACCGGGATCATTTACACAGCCCATATTTATAACCCTTCGGTTCCCTTTTGCAGTGGGTTTTAATCTGTTGGGTTTTTTTTCCTGTTGTTTTTATGCGTCAGTTCTTGAAGAGATTATTTCATAGATGGACCGCCTTCAGACAACCTGTTCCAGGACTCTTTGAGATGTGCAAGGCAGTGATTGGTTCAATGAAAACACACCCTCAACTTTAGAAAAATAAGCTGGAATTTGTGCTAACTGGTTATCGTTCTGTTGGCAGCTGCCTGTTTACATCTGTATGCTGTTCGGGACAAAGAATGTGAATTATAAAGAGCAGAGAGGCTTTCCACGTTCTGAATTACCCAGCCTTCCAAATCAATAGGCTTCCATGGAATCTATCAGAACAGCATTTTCCCATTCTTAAGGACTAATCCAACAGCTGAAAAGCTTTGTCTTTGTAACAGATACTAAACACTATGGCAAGCTACCAATGTATCCAAGTTTTATTTTGGATACACAAGACGCATCCACATTTCATGGCATTTTGCTCTCACTTCCCCCCTCCCCAGGTCCCTTGTGGCTCTCACTATTATTGTTTTCAGTACAAAGCATCAGAAATGATGGATGTGCTGGGGGGTAGCTTTCCTACGCTGGGGAAATAATATATAAAGGGGTTTGAAGGAGGAAAGCCTGCTACAATGGTATCAGAAGACTGCCCAGGAATGAAACAGCCAAATGTTACTCTGTGCTGGGAATGAACCACGAGCAGAACCACCCGTCTTTTGGGGTGAAAATAAGGAAAGAAGAGTGACCTAATGCTTATGCAATGTGGAGTTCCACACTCAAGAGTGAGGTGAGGAGCTAGGTTATTTAATGGTGTCAATGCAGCCAAGTACTCCAACAACAAAATTATGTTCCTGACTGGCACATTTAACTCTGCACATGGAAGTCAGTTGATTTTTGCCTTCTCTCCACAGCAGGGATTATCCTTGTACCTGACTGTGCTCTTTTGGCTGCGTGTTTCGTGGTGGGCCCTCTCCTTTTCACCAGGTAGTCCAATGAGCTTGAAAAAGAAAATATCAAAACATCGTAACACTTCTGTGAAATGAGCATTTCACTGCTAACAAAGCATTTCTAGCTGACTCTTACATTAGTGGCCATTATAACTTAAAGAAGGACTATCCATTCAGTATTTTTGGAAAGTAACATCCTTAGGAGTGACTTAACTGAAGAGCTGCAAGGTTCTGCGTACAACCCAACACAACAGAGCCTTGGCAGGTGCAAACCAGCCTGTATCCACAAGAGTGGTGACAACAGTGGTGTTTCGCCACTTGTACTGACTACATGAGAGAATCACCAAGGGTAGAAAAGATCTTCAAGGTGATCCAGTCCAAGTATCCATCTACTACCAATAGTTCCCACTGAACCACGTCCCTCAGTACCACATCTAAACATTTCTTCAGCTTTTGTCTTTGCTTCCCAAGCTATCGGCTTCTGCAGGAAATCTCGTCAGCAAATTTCATCACCACGGCCAAAGAGCTTAGAAACAAGAACCAAAAAACCCAAGCACTACAACATTGCAGAAAGTGCGTCTTGTGGCAGAGGAAATCGCGCTGTCCTGATTTCAGTTTTAATCCAGACCTCCATTAGTAGTTGAGGTATAGGGCAGAAAGGCAGGACTTACAGGCAGATAGATTGCTCTGGAGTAGGTGAAGAGCCAGTAAAATACACAGCTTCTAGTTTGAACGGTGCACTGATTGCAGTGTGATTGGTAAGAATCAGCTGACGCTTCACTATGTCTTTCAGGGCAACTTGAGATCCAAAGTCCAGAAGAAGATCATGTGGGCTTTGTAATGTTTTTCTTTTATCACTGTCAGAAGAAAAAACAAACAGTATTACAGAATCAGTCCAGTTTTCTTATGCCACAGATGACTTCAAGAGATTTTAAATGTACAATATACAATGTGGTTGTGAAAACCAGTGTAAAAAGACCAAGCAGTTGAGTTTTTGTCATCAGCATTTACTGCTTGACATTTGTTCACTTCTAGCCTTGTAAGGATTTGTTTGGGGTAGAAAGTTGCTTGTGTATGATGTGTCGACCTACCAAATTAAAGCCATTTTTACTTGTATTAAAATGTATGAAGATGAGCATATTCAAAAAGAGAGTAATCATGCCACATATAAAAAATAAATCAGTCAGATATACCAAGTCATAGAGAGGTCTACTGTCCTTTCTTTGACATTGTGTTTAATGGTGCAGTAAGAAAACAGAATGGTCCAACATACTGGATCTTGGTAATACAGTAGGAACTGAATGTGCACATTTTTGGCATCACAGAAGATAGCTGTTCCTCATGTATTATGAACCCATGCTTTGGGGGGCCCCATGCTTTGGTTAGTAATGACAAAGGTAGTTCTCCTGCTCTCAGCACACCAAAAGAATCAGGACAACTAGCAGACTGCAAGTTCAAGGAGCACAAGTGAGACCAGCCAAAACATGACCACGAGCTTTACTAACACGCAGTTTGTTTCACACCACTTTATTATTCATCCACTCATTCAAAGCTGTTTATTTAATTTGTTTCAACTTATTGCTCAACGCCAGGTTGGATGGGGCCCTGAGCAGCCTGGTCTAGTATTAGATGTGGAGGTTGACAGCCCTGCCTACTATGGGGGGTTGGAGCTTCATGATCCTTGAGATTCCTTCCAAGCCAGGCCATTCTACGTTTCTATCTTTTCCCAGTTAATCTGGAAGCCCAAGATATAAAAAGATGTTAAGTCTTGTTGAGCAGGACTGCAAAACCACGTACTGCACATACAAGCTGGAACATTTCATTTGGAAATAGAGTTTGGCTGTGTCATTGTGACCTGCCTTAAGGCTTGATGCTATGGATATGTCATCCAGTTTCTGAGAAGACAGCCCCTTGCCAGGAGGTATGTAAATTATAGCGTTCAACATCTTCAATCTACTCTTAAAAGACTGCTGTTTTTTAAACGCTGTCTTTGGTGGTATAAAGCTGATCTACATTATATCTGGCTACAATAAAACTGCAGAGGTGAATGTATCAAACTTTGCACTTCTCATGACATTCTTTAGATGTTTTTAATACCATCACACGCTTGTGTATTCTACAGATAGAGCTTTGCATCTATTAGAATTGTTCCACAGAAAGAAATGAAAGATGAACCATTCTATGAGCCTATGATTTTAATAATTCCTTGATTTACCTGGCATCTCCACCTTTGCAAGGTACCGAGTAGGTGACATGCAGTCCTTTTACTTCTCCAGAAATGCTTAGAAAGAGGGGTTCAGTCATGTCTTCTATGCTACAGGAAAGGGCAAGGCCTTTCAGCTCACCCTGATAAGGGAAGAATCAGATTTCCTTGTGAATGGAGCAGAGATCACCGAAGATAGGCAGCTTCACTAAGAAACCTAATTAGGAAATGCATTTAAAGCTCACTGGAACAGAACTAAAATAGAATACTGAAAAGTACTACTGAATTGCTTTAAACATACAACCTGCTAACAGATTTGCTAAGAAGAAACAAGCACTGCACTGGAACAGGCTGCCCAAGGAGGTTGTGGATGCCCCATCCTTGAAGGCATTCAAGGCCAGGCTGGATGTGGCTCAGAGCAGCCTGGTCTGGTGGTTGGAGACCCTGCACACAGCAGGGGGGTTGAAACCAAATGATCATTGTGGTCCTTTTCAATTCAGGCCATTCTATGATAAGGTACAATTTTGTGGCTGTTTCATCTCTTTGCATCCAAATCTATAAGCCTGATATTGCTCCATTAGTGATTTTTGACACGCTTTCTAAATTGCAAATTTTGAAGCTTTAAGTATTAGTCACTTTCAATCACAAATAATGTTCAGAAAACAAAGTTGTATTTCTATCTGGTTCTAAAGCAGGACTCATAGGATGAAACACAGTCTAGTTACACCAGCACTCTAGTTAATTCAATACTACCATCCTTTTGGGCTCTACCAATACATGAATTGGTGCAACCTGTATAAGACTGGGATTCAGCTCTAGGTTCATGCTTCTAAACATAGGACTCCGAATGGGAGGCCTTGAACTCATCTATAAAGGTGAACTCCAAATGTGAGTTCCGTATCTCCACTCACTCACCTTGCTACTCACAATGCAGACAGCCCTCCTTGTATGTGGCTCAGATGGGATTCAGTTCCCTAGCCACAAACAAAAGTACCCTTTCAGATGCCTAGTGTGCCCTGATGAGCTTCCAGATCTGAATGAAAAATGCTCAAGCTTACTGGGATCCTGTGCCACATACACCAAACACACATGGATATCCGAGATGCGCTAGGACATTTTCAGTGGAACTGAACATCTACTTTTAAGCAAATAACTGAGCCTTACATCTCCAGAAACAGCAGTGGAAACTCACACACCCAGGTGTAGGGAGTTCCTTTATTTAGATGTCTTAAAACAGTTTTTTGAATGTCTCCAATAAGGTCTATGGCTGAACTCATACAATTTGTGAACTCCACAGTCTGCACCCTACAGGGCCTTTCAATTTTGCAGCCATGCAGCCTCACCAGACTCTTTTAATTGAAGTTTCCAAATACTAAAATACCATGAGACCAGCTGTGCTCAGAATACCAAACATGTCCTATATATGTCAGTCTGCTATATTTTATTTTGTTCAGTCATAAGCATGGATTTGTATGCTCCAAGAAGAGTGATAAGCATTAAGAGTAATTGAATAGGCATTTAGAAAAGGAATAAAAGCAGAATAGTTGAGAAACAAAAAGTCGGGCAAGAAAATTTCACACCATGTAGACTGCTTTAAAAGCTGCCTTAAAGCATGGTTATCTCTAAAGCAAAGCAGTTTCAGAGATACTGAAAGCAAAAAAGAACATGGTATTTTGTATATAGAAATCCTTTGCCTTGTCAGATGGAGTTGAGGTGAGGATGACAGCACTACTCTTTTGATAAGCACCAGTTTTTAAACTTACCGTGACGTTAGCTGTCAGCTCTATGAAGAACTCTTTCTCTTCATTTGGGGCTAAAATGCCACCGGCTGGAGTGACAGTGGCAGAGCAGAAAGCTGCCTGACTTCCAATGAGCTACCAAGCAGAGGGGACAAACACTGAGTTAATCTGTTGTTTCAATAACTCCTGAGTCTTTCAGCTTTTCCTCTTCTGATGTTACAGGGTTATAAAAACAGTTTTTCTAAGGTTCAGGATACTTTCCCTTAGCAATACATAGAGCTCACTGAGATGAGGCTTGCTTTGCAATTCCCCTATGGCTGCTAAGATTCTCCTACCTTCATTTCAAGTGATTTCAGGTGCTCAACTGAGCAACCTGTACCGGGAGCAGGGTTGCTGTAGGCCCTTTCACAGTCACAAGGCTTCCCAGGGCTAGTTCAGCCTACCTGATATTGGAACAAATTCCTCAAGGTGCCTCATGTCTCCCCAGCTAACTACTGAGAAGGCCTGTAGAGACAGTTCTGCCTGTGTGACTGACATGAACTCAGAGTTTCACCTCAGTTGCTCAAACACAAACACCACGGCTTCAAGCTGCACCAGGGGAGATTCAGGCTGGATGCTAGGAAATACTACTTCTCTGAAAGAGTGGTCAGGCAGTGGAATAGGCTGCCCAGGGAGGTGGTGGTGTCACCGACCCTGGAGGTATACAAGGAACGTTTAGACGTTGTGTTGAGGGACGTGGTTTAGTGAGAACTATTGGTGATGGGTGGATGGTTGGACTGGGTGATCCTGTGGGTCTTTTCCAACCTTAATGATTCTATGATTCTATGACCAGGCACTATGCAAAGTGCTTTGGGTATCCTTCCAGGCTCCAGCTACTCCAAAGGGTTTTCCCATGGGTCCTGCATCATCCACATGCACTGGTAGAGTTCCTCAGGCACGTGAGGACATCTCAGATGGCACTCAGTACTTTTACACAAGCAACTGAGCTAAGTCTCAAATGTCAGAGTGGATCTGAATGAATAAGGCACCGATAGTATGACTTATAGGTTAAGCTACATAATCATATATGTAGTGGGTGTCAAAACTACCACTATAGCCAACGTTTGGTATATTCTAGAGGTCACTGCATACTAAAGCAGGTGTCAGTTCTCTGAATAGTTCTCTGGATTCCATTGATAATATGAACACATTAGGATTCAGTTGCCTAAACACGGGTCCATAAAGTAGTGGTTGGCCAGCGTGGCAGGACTTACAAGAGGTCACGTTTCCTAAGTGACACCTGGAGGTCACAAAGAACATTCTACAGCACTCAGAATGACACCAGACAGCTATACTGTGGTAACTGGCCTCCTGCCCAGATTTTCCATCACTGAAAAGAAAGTTCAGACAGTAGCCCACATGTTGATATTAAATTTTGGAGTCCTAATCTGTGAGTTCGAAGCCACCTGGAATATAGATTTCAATTTTAGACACAGCCCAAAAGCAATGCTGCTGCTTTGCTCTAATGAACTATATGCAAAAACCTGAATGGCTAGGATACTTTGTTTCATGCAGCTTTCATCCTCTTTTCCCCTCCCACTTTGCCCACACCACCCTCCAAGAAGTGATCAATAGTCACTAACAACATATTAGCACCAACGGGTGGATAATCTTTTCATAAAATCTGGTCTCAAGACGAAGTCCTGCTCATAAACCAGAAGACAGGAATCACTAGTCAAAGGACACATCAGAAAAGCTTTTAATTATTATTTGTATTTCGATGGAAATTCCAGCCCTGCTTTATTCTTCATCCATTAGAAACACACTTACCTTTCCCCATGAGTATTTTGCTGGCAGCCGTGTCTGGTTGAAAAGTTTGCTTGTTGCTTTGACAGGAATTCCAGTATACATTTCAGTGAGCACTAGATGACTAGATATCAGGCATGCCTGGGGGGTCTGAACTTCAACAGAAACAGGAAGGTAACTGGAAGTAAACACACAGATGGCCTATTGTTATCGTTAATGAGATGTGCTAGACATACAACAGCATGCTGGAAAGAATGATGATTATGTTTACTTAGCAATATTCGTGATTAACTAGTTCTTTGATAGGTTACACAAGCCCATTCTGAGTTTTTGCTATGTATTTTTGTTTCAGGAGACAAACCTACCCATGCTGAAAATCACATGTGAATGTCAGGAAAAAATAAAGCAGAATGTGGCTTTATTCCCCTCACCTCCTTTCTCCATTTTCTACTTCTAGTTCTAATACCGTATGGAGACGCTGACACAGCAACGATGTGTACTGAACTGACACAGTGCATGTACCCAAAGGAGGTATTTCTTCAGCAGATGGTTGAATGGTAAAGGGAGATACCTGTGAGAGGAGAGAGGGAATAGGAACATTTTTGATGGCCATAAAGCAAGTGTAAAATGCTGTACCCGTACGCTCCAATTGAGATTCATGTGTGTGAAGTTTCTCCTCAGACATGTCATGTTTCTCAACCCCTGAAGTCTCATCTGGGTAGATTTTACCACATGCAATGATAGCTTTGTGAAAACCTGGCTAGACAAGGAGGAGGGACTTAGCATCTGTGGGGACAGCTAGTAAAAAAGCCATGAGTTAAGAGAAGGGCTGCCAAAGCCAAGGGCTTTAAAAGGATTCCTGTGCATGGGGCAAGAGAGAGTGCAAAGGTATCAGCACCAGTAGCAGTGTTTATTTCCAGAGAGGTTGAGCAGCAGCTATGCAAGGTGCCAAGGGGAGATTCTTGGACAGAGAGTCAAAAAAGGAAGGTTGGAAGGGCAGAAATAAATAGAAAAAGCACCAGTGTGTGTGACAAGGTCTGGAGAGATTCATGAAAAGGAAAGAGGCAGCTTTTATACAGGAGGAAGCAAGAAATTGATCTATCATGTCTGCTGCGATACGAATGGGCTCTGGGGTGATAAATTCGACAGATTAAGTCTCTACAGTCTTTGAGGTCCTGGGAAGTGTAGAGAATGCAGGGAACAAAGAAATAACCAAGTGAGAAAGAAGGGTTTGAGGAGCATATCCTGATTCAGGCATTATATTTTATATTATAGTTGTTTTGGGGAAAAGGGATAGACAAGCACACACACACAGATGTTTTGCAAGGCTGCCATAGGCACCTCTCATAAATTCTTCTCTTTTTCCACCAGATTTCAATCAGAGTTGGTGACACATCTGCATCAAGTGTAAGAAAAAAATAAGAATCCAAAGCTGAAGAACTCGTGGAATTAGAGAACAGCTTCACACAGCCTTCCACCTCCTGAGACAACCAACAGAAAACTCCTCTTTCAGTGCAGAACTGACACAAGCTGTATAGGAAAACAAAACTTCCAAGCACTGTTTAGATCATTTCTGCCACTATAAAAGCAAACAATTCCCTGAATGGTCAGTTATGTAAAGAGACCCGCAAGCAGATTTTGGGTTTCATTCCTAGAGAAAGCACTCATCCTAAACTCCAGATAGCCTCGCTTCCCTTTAATGCCAATGGTGTGGGAAGAGTGCAGAGCAGCCTTATCAGAATGATAAGGTCTTACTCCCTTATGTACATTAGCAGCAGCCTAAATCCCTGACATAGAGGAAATACTCCATGGCTCTTTTAATCATGCTGAAATTAACAAAAAGTCTAAAAAAACCCCACAATCTTCATATACATTTAATTTCTAAAATTACATAGAAACATAGATTGGTTTGGGTTGGAAGGGACACTTAAGATCATGTAGTTCCAACCCCTTGCTGTAGGCAGGGCCACCTCCCTCTAGACCAGGTTGCTCACAGCCCCATCCAGCCTGGCCTCACGTAACTACAGAACCAGCTGCATAAGGAACTGTGGATATCAAAACTTTTCATATCTGGAATGAAAAGTACAGCTGCTAAGCCTGAGGAAGAAATAGCTAAAGAAGGAGCATGGCAAGCTGTAGCAGTAACTTACCTCTTCATTCCTTTCAGCAAGGCAAACCTGGCTTTCTTGCATTCTCCACCGTGCTGGCAGCTGGCACAGATTTTGAATCTCAAAGGTTCCTACCACGCTCTCACCTGGCTTAATCAAACCTAAGCGGAGTGAGGGAACACTGATACGAAGAAGAGGACCCTAGAACACCAGAAAACAGATGGCAAAATGGACTTTTCTGCCAAAACTCCTTAATTAAAAAGCATACAATAGGCTAAGATTAATGTTCTACTTCCCAGAGAAAAGCAGAAAGCCTTGTGTGTAATACAGAGAAAAATCTTACTGTTGTGGGAATATCAGCATTTACTCAGTTGTTACTAGACAGCAAAAATGCTTCTTATTTGTAACTGCCCTAGATCTGTAAGGCCTTCAAGAAGCAAAAAGCCTTACAGAGCCAACAGCCTGGCCCTGCAACACCAGGCTGGTTCTTACCTTAAAAGCAGCCTCAACGTGCAGCACAACTGGCTCTGCAGAGTGTTTGATTTGACACTGCAGGTTATGGCTGACACACCCGGGTCTGATTCCAGTAATCATCAGTTCAAATTCACAGTATTTATTCCTATCTAGAAAAGAAAAAAAATATATAGAATCAAAGTCTCATCCTCTTGAGCAGAAATAAGCTGCTGTCAGGCTGGAACTGAAGCTCTCGGAACCAAATGAAGCCTCCTGCTGGCTCCAGCAGGCTGGGGATCAGCCCTGTCTGACACCTTGCCATATAATGTTCTACAACCCTTCTCATCCACTCGTACCAATTTAAATATTTCTATCATTAACTGATCGTAAGTCACAGAAACTTTACCTATGACACCAGTAAGCGGTTCAACTTCCATAATGGCACAGGCTGTGACATTCTCCCACGTGTACTTGATCAATGACTTGCTGTTATTCCACATCTGAAACAATTAAAATTAACAAGTTAATAAACACACCAGAAGCTTGCACAGCCACAAGTCCATTTGCTGAGAGCAGTGATGCGCTGCGAACTACGCACTGCAAGTCTCACATCACATACTTAGTTTGCAAACTTTAACGGCATCTTGATCACCAATAAATGTTAGCACCTACTAAAATAGTTTGAATCCAGCCCTAGCGTACTGCATCTTCACCTGACTCTTGACACAGAATGCACTAACGCAAAGTGGAAAGGCATGGAACATCTAATCTCTGACTCCAACACTACCAATCCAGTGCTGTGCTCTATTTTCACCACATCCTGCCATGTAAAACAAAGACAAGAAGTAGGATTCAGCTGACTGGATTTCAGATGTCTGCGAAGTGGCTGAGAGCTCCCTGTCTGACCTCACCTTCTAGGGCTCTCTTTGTAGTCAATATCACCAATTAAACAGTGCTGGCAGCAATACGTCCAAATTATTTTAGCCTGGGGGATGTTAGGAGTCACCCCTTGGATGTCCAAACACTATAAGGAAAGTTACAGCAGGTAGCTCAGAGGTGGAGACCTATGCCCATAGCACTGTATTTAACCAGATGAATTCGGTGGCTACCTTTGTGCTGGGATTTGGTGTTTTCTGAAACTTGAACCCTCTGACTTTCCCAGAACATTACAGCATTTGAACCACTCTAAGAAAAAATGTAAAGATCATTAACTAGGAAGTGTTTTCTTGCCTGGCTATTGCTAATAGACCCATTTTTTTCCCCAGCTGAAACTAGAATCAAAAGGATCCTGACCTATAGTGAAATGAATGCCAAGTGAGTGGATTGCAGCAGAAGCTCATCCCATAATATTCAAGCAGAAATTAACAGAATCTGCAGCCACAGAAATAGGTCTAAGAAGCTTCAGCAGAAGTGATTTCTGTAGCTTTCCTGCTGTAGTCCTTTAAACAAACAGTGTCTCTGTTACAAAGCAATTTAATCGTCCGTGGGTTAATTCCTCCCAGCTGGAAAAATCTTGCACCGCAAGGCTGGCAGATGGATAAGCACTGGTTTGTGACCCAGAAAAGCATTTACAAGTGTAATACTCTGCAATATCAAACCTCAGAGAGGAAAACAGAACAAAGCCTTCTGCCTGGAATGCAGGGCTGAGGAGGCCTGCTAGGGCATTTCAGCATGGTACTCACGGCCTCCTTTAAAAATAGTTAAGAAACATTAAAATCACACGAATCATCTGATATCTTCTAACAACACCTATGATAGCCAGAGTCGCAAAGCAACTGATATAAATGAAGTAAAAAGCAAACAAACCTTAAATGTCCTTCTGATATTTACACCAAGAAAGCTTTCTCCAGGGATGATAACAGCGTACGGCTCCAAAAGGAGCTGAAATGGCTCCGTGGATCCTTTCACTTCTATGTCCAGTGCTATCACATCTTCTGCTGTGTATTCTGGGATGTTTTGGAGCATTCTCTCCTTTACTAAACTTCACGGAAATGTGGTAGAATTATTAACTGTTCAACTTGGTGCCATCTTTTAATTTCCAGATCGGAAGTGCAAATTAGCAAAAGCTTCTCCACTACAGACTGCTGGAGTACAGTAAACCCAGGTTGGGAACAATTAACAACAGAAAGACTTCCAGCAGTCTTTTAACATACTCTGTCCCAGTATGTTCATGGATTAAATATGTAAGTCATAGACTGCTGTGACAAACAGCAGTAACAAAAGCTGGTGGAAATCTCAGCACAAAGCACAGGAAACGAACAGACAAATGACAGTAGTATCTTTCCAAGAGAGGTGCAGCCTCAGCTAGGGCTAAGGCACATGTTCAGACACGAGGGAAGACTGAGATATGCTGTTTGTATCACTGCTGGCTGTGCATACAAAATCCTTTATGACTGTCAGTCCACCATAACTAGAAAGATACAGGACACCAGTGATGTAATGCAACAGCATAGCTCAAATGTGGCTGGAAAATACAGATTCTCAGCTTACCTAGGTGATTCTGGGATGTCCCTCAGAACCAGCTGTATCACACTGTGGTAGATCTTCAGCTGTGCAGGTAAAGAGGGGATTTTATTCTCAAGTAATTGGCTATGTTGAGAATTAAAAAAAAAAATGAGATGAAAATGGAGTTTACATTTAAATGATGAACAACCATCGCTGAGATCCTAAACTCTGATAAACTGTATTGAAAATCTAGAGGTACTAAAAGAAAACATGTTTGACTGCAAAACATTAAGCCAAGATTCTGATCTCATGGTATGGTATGGTTCCAAGAACAACACTCCTTTTTGACACGCTAGTTATTATCTCCCTGGTATATTGCGTACTGCACACAAACATCTGCAAATACTCTGCAAATGAAGATTAGTATTGCTGTGCTAACAGAAGTTGCTTTAGGCACTTCGGGACATTTAACTTAATTGGCCACCAATTTAATTTTGAATAAAAAACACTGTTTTTGCCACAACGGGATAAAGAAGATACCTCCTGTATTCACACAGAAACACAACCACAGAGGCAGGCCTTAAATATGAAGGGCTTTGCAGAGGATGTTTGTTTACAGAGAGGTATTTATCTCAGTGTAGATGTAAACTTCAAATATTTGTGTTAATAAATTAAAATCTTGAAAATATCATTAATGTATTTTCATATTGACTCACTGAAGTATTTTCTTATAAGCTAATTTCTCTTCCACACTTACTTGAGGCATTCCTATGTCTGTCAATCATCACAACATGGAATATTTGTACTCTTGGGTTTACTTTGGATCAAGTTTCTTTAAATGCAGTGACCTCATACTCCTTATTTACAAGGATGAGAGAACAGAAATGAAGACAGACATCCATCAGTACAGCTGCACTCAAACATCACTGCACCCTCTACCACAGCTGCACATCATCACTTCTACGACAAAGGCTACTGCTAGAACTTCACCACGGAGCTGTTCTCTGGACCCTTCTCAGCCCAAATAAGCTATGGCTGGAAAAGGTTTGCTACCCAAGTCTGTTTGGGCTGCGGTAGGTATAGGGCAGATCCCCAGAGCAGTTCAGTGCAGACCCAAAGTATCAGGTCAGTGTGAAGGAGCTGGTAGAGTGGTACAAATGGCAGCTTTACCAGCCAGCACAGCTGCAGCTAAGAGGATGTGTCCACAGTCTCAGTCTAAACTTAATGCTGTCCAAACAGTACCAAAAATCACATGAGATCAGAAGCTGCCTCATACTTTGCAGTCAAAATATGTTTTCTTTTAGTTTTGAATACTGGTTATTAGAGCATAGTACCAGCTAATTGCATTTAATTCACAAAGTTGCACAGCGAGGGTTTTATGACTTGGGTAAAAACACACAGCTGGAGTTTGTAGATAGGAAGGAATCACAAACCAGACCTCCTGTGGAGTGTAAGTGAGAGTAAAGTCATGATCAGCATGGGCAAGCAGAACTCCCTGCTCAGGACTCAGGGAGAAAGCCGACTCCGTCTCTCGGTTGTATTCAGGTGTCACGAAGTTTGCAGTTTCTCCTGGCACTGTTGGTTGCAGATTGGGCTTTATTATCTGCCAGTAAAAAGGAAGTTCCACGTGGCTACAGAAAGATGGGCAAACAAAAGAATAAAGCCATCATTAAAAAAATAAGATGCTGAGAGAATTTTGGCAGAAAACTTTCAGTTACTTTTTTTTTTTTTTTTTTTAATGTAGCTAATTCCTCTCTCTAGAACTGCAGGGGATTACAGTTGCCAGTCCTTGTGAGCTACCAAGCTGACAAGACAGCACGGGAAGAGCGCATAAATTCTACAGAGAGCATGCTAATATATTGAAGGAAGTTATGCGTGTACATTTATGCAAGAGATTTTAACGCTTTCTTACTTTAAGCTCAAGGAGGGAAGGTTTAGATTAGATGTCAGGGGGAAGTTCTTCACAGAGAGAGTGGTGAGGTGCTGGAACAGCTGCCCAGAGAGGCTGTGGATGCCCCATCCCTGGAGGTGTTCAAGGCCAGGTTGGATGGGGCCCTGGGCAGCCTGGGTTGGTATTAAATGGGGAGGTTGGTGGCTCTGCCTGTGGTGGGGCATGTTGGAACCTGATGATCCTTTGGGTCTCTTCCAACCCAGGCCATTCTATGATGGTTTTATGATTTATGCAATTTGTCATGTAATACATCTTTTAAGGAACACTTAAACTCTTTTTTCAAGAATTTGAAATCAACAGGACCATTCCTTCTGATATCAGCATGTTTGCATTGGATCACTGCTAATGATCTACATAACATTCTGAATTTAATCCAAACACAAGGTCTGGTTTGTAACATGTCAACAGACTGGGGCTCCAGCGAAGATTACAGCAGTAATCCAGCAAATGTTGCTTAACTGGGTTGTTTCAGCAGAAGTAAATCTCATGAGATGAGTTCGTAGGTTTTCAAACCTTGTTCATTTTGGCCTCCAGAACTTAGCCTTAGAAAGTGGAGAAAGGACAGTGGAGTTTCAAAATGGAAATAATGACAAAACCTGAACAACAATTAGTGTATTATTATTGCTCGAGCAATCAGGATTCTACCACGCTCGGACACAATGTAATTACACAGGGATGTATTCTTTGACTTCAAGTAGAGTTTATATTTAAATCCATTGGGGTTCAGCGGTTGGAATCGTGAAAATTTTAACCTCAGCTAATCACGCTGCGTTCCCTTTTTGAACAGAGGAGATCTGGTGCAGTCCAGGATGCGCTGACTTGATCTATGGGATGTGCCTACAATCAGCCCAGATTCACGACCTAAAATGCACCTATTTCCCTGCTCTATGAAAGGACTGGTGTATAGGTGCTTAGTCAGACAAGTGTATAGGGTGCTTTGTTCTATTGTACAATTATACATCGTAGACATGCAAAGTTAGATGAGGTAAAACCTATCTGGACAACACTCTTTAATACTTCCTGCAATCATCCTTGTCTCAGAACCATATCCTTGAGCCTAAATTACTATGCAACGAAGCAAAAAGCAACAAAGCTTCTGCACAAAGTTCAACAAGCGCATGAAGACTTCTGCAGTCTGAGAGAGTATGGCACCCCAAATGAGATCCCTACCAGTATGTTCCAACTGCAGAACGTTATGCTATTACTAGTGGTTACGTACGTAGAGTTTCTTATAACCAAGTTCTTCTGTGTGGTGGTGTGTGGGTTCTGGGGCTCAAATCGTATGAGGTGCTGAGCTGTAACATCAGTGACTTCACCAGGTTCAGGGCTGCTTTCTCCGCCTGTAACATGCAAAAGCTCCAGAGCTATCAGCTGTCCAACCCCTTGAAGATATAAATAGGTATTACTGTTTACCATCCAGCTATTAACTTTGCTCATATTAACACCAAATACCAGCAGTGGCCGTTACTGATTATATCTTGATTACATATGGTGTTTCCTCAACTTTCAGAGCTCAGTACAGTGTTTTCCTGATGTTGTTTGGATTATCACCATCTATCAGTTGACATCCTCACTTTATGAACTTAACAGATTTGGATTTCACGGCCACAGCCTCAGCTCATTTATATCAGCATTGTTTCATTGAAGACAGCTGAGTGTTTGCAATGGTTGATCATGTGGCTCCCAGACATTTTGAGCAGTATAATAAGAAGCAGCAGCAAAACTTTATTAAAAATTTCCGAATGAACTACCTGTAGTAAGGCATTGTATGGATCTGAAGTTAAGCCTAACGTCACAGTGCTCACAATTACATCAGAGGACAAGCGCTCACATTTGCAATAATTTAAACTGGTTTCATTAGTCAACCAAAGACTGCCCATCTCTCCTTGACCCAAGGTATGCCCCAGATTTGCTTCACACCCATATGCCCATTGACCACCGCTCAGGTTATGAGGGTCTGCAGCGTTAGAAGGTCAGTGCCTGACCACCCTTTCTCAGGGTGGTCAGGCAGTGGAATGGGCTGCCCAGGGAGGTGGTGGAGTCACCGACCCTGGAGGTGTTCAAGGAACGATTGGATGTCGTGTTGAGGGACATGGTTTAGTGGGAGCTATTGGTGACAGGTGAACGGTTGGATTGGATGATCTTGTAGGTCTTTTCCAACCTTGGTGGTTCTATGATTCTATGATTCTATGATTAGGAACAAACCTGTGACTGTAACATCATTGACCTGGCAGTTGTCACAAACAATGGTGTATATTTGTTTTGAGACTCTTGGCAAAGAAGGGAAAAACACTACCTGAAAGAGAGAAGGGCAATAGTAATGTCCATAACTGACTTTTCTCCAGGAAGTCATAAACTTCAATTTGTAAGTGCTCAGTAACAGTCCCTGTGATTAATGACTTCATAATCCTACATTTGCAATAAGAATAAATAATCCTACATTTACAAGAAGCAGACAGAGCCAAGTTCCCTTAACATAGACCCAAAAGAAATAGGTGCCTCTGGGCAACTACACCTACATATGTGTATCTGGCTGGTCACGACAAGCTGCCTTTGTAGTCACTGGAGTTGGGGGCAGTTTATTACATTAATCATACAAACTGCACCCTCACAATCAGTTCTGTCCTCCTTGAGCAAAGCCAATGCTGCCTATAAAGCTCCAGCAGCATGAGCAGGGCCAGCTGCTGTGTGCCCTTCCTGAGATCCACTTAAGAAAAAAAAAGATTCATGTCCCAAACTGCACAACTTTTGGCTCTGGTACTGCGCCATGTTTTTTTTTTTCTGTTATCCACTACTGCCTGTAAATACCACCTCCTCTTTCTCTTCCACATGTGTGGCCCTCCTGAAGCAATGAAGCTGAGAAGTGAGAAGAGGAAACAACTCCTCTCCTTTACCCACAACTGCATGACACGCTGTTTTTAGCAGCAGCCAGAAGGGACTGGAGAAAGGCAGGACTGGAGGCTGGCTGTGCTCCCTGTAACATTCATCCTCTCTCCATAGAGATGCAATGATGGCTGTTGGTGAAAGCAGATGTGCTTTCACCAACTGCTGCAGGATCTTTTTCAGTAAACAGCAGAGCAGAAATGAAAGATCTGTACCTGCTACTCTATGCTGAAATAATTTGTTTTCCAAAATGCCTTTTCAAGAAAGCTCTCAAAGGAAAAGTTTCTTGGACTGAACGTCCCAGCTAGAGTAAAATTAGGACTCCCATGTTCTTTGATTCCCATTTTCTCTAACAGGATTCTTTGAATGGGGAGAATCTGGCTGATCTCTGAGTAGGTAAGAAAGACTTAGAAGCTATAATGAAAGACCCTTCTGTAGGGCTCACGGCTGCAATTCTTCCAGAAGAGTTCCACAAAAAAGACTTAATCATTTTTTGTTCATACAAACTCAAATTTGCAGGGTCCAGACCTCATAAAATGATGCTGTTTTCCTAACGTGTTATAAAGTACAAATACTTTCCATAGCAGTATTTACTAACCTCCACTGTTGTACTCTGCCCTGGAGCTAGCTCAAAAACAGCAGGATAGATCCCAAATGGATCCTGTATCACAGAACCAAGAGTGGCAACAGCCTAAGAGGTTTCAGGGGAGAAGAATAAATAAGAAAAAAAGATTAAATTAAATCAGCTTGTTGTTTTCACAATAAAGGGTTACTTAAAATAGGAGGCACACATCACTATTCTACCCCCTCCCATTTCACGCATCTCTAAAGTATGTGGCTTAAGTATAGGGCTTAGCTAGAATAAACACTCCATGTTTTCTAATTACCTTGGTGAAAGCAAAAGGAAGACAGGTGCTGTCTCCAGAAACAAATGTTCATGTCGAGAGCTCTAACACACTTCATCACAGAAGAAACCTACAGCTTTGGAGAACTGGAGGTTGATAATCTTTAAGATCCCTTCCAACCTAAGCCATTCTATGAAATAGTTATGCCTGAGCACAGGAGCTGCATCTGTTTCTACGTGCTTATGACTCTGAGCTGGATCTGCAGCATTTCAGGAGGGATAACCTAGCACATCAGGTATTCCAATAGCTTTCTCTTCCAACACATGAAAGGCCAGTCTACCAGTCACATTTTGTCTTTGTCCGCACCACTTAGACACTGTTTTGTGATGGTAAGCTAAAGAAAAAGCAGTACTGGAGTGGGCTGCTAGGGCCCACAGGTGCAGCCGGGTCAATAAGTGATGTTTTTGGCGAGCAGGAAAACAGCTCAAGCAATGCTAGAACTGGTTGCATTTTTGTTTCCTTTATGAGAAATAAACTGACCACTCCTCCCAGAGATGAGTCAAAGTGCAAACAGGAGGAGGACAGCCAGGGAGACTGGGCTGGAGAATAAATGTGAATCCCTGAAAGAATGTAACAGTACAGATGTATCCAGTAAGGCCATAAGACTTTGGTGCTAGTACACCATCATCATCTCAAAAGTCTTCACAGCAGGGCACCAATACCATACCATGTCCAGAGACAACGGCCTCAAGTTGCACCATGGGAGGTTTAGGTTGGATATCAGGAGAAACTTCTTCACAGAAAGGCTTGTTAAGCACTGGAATGGGCTACCCAGGGAGGTGGTTGAGTCACCATCCCTGGATATGTTTAAAAACCATTTGGATGTGGTGCTCAGGGACGTGATTTAGCGGAGGGTTCTTAGAATTAGGGTAGTATGGTTAGATTGTGGTTAGACTTGATGATCTTTAAGGTGTTTTCCAACCTGAGCAATTCTATGATCCTGTGATTTTCCTTCTCATCACTCACCCTGAAATTAGGAGGTGGCCAGGCCTTCTGCGGCATTATGCAGAACTTCCCAGTGCTAAATCCCTCATTTCTGCACAAAATTACTGTTACTTTTATTCCTCCAACAAGGCAGAAACCACAGTCTATAATATGAGGCACTGCAATGAGGAACACAGAAAATCAGTTATACACGGATAGTGAAAGGTAGCAGATGGCAAAGCCAGTTAGTTCTTAAACAACTTTTTAAAGACAACATTGCTACAAACAAGGATGTCATCCTAAAAAGCCTTACACTCTTTCCATTTGAAAATTAAACGGTATGAGTTGCGTATTTCTGCATTCATCTTACATTTTAATGGTGCTTCGTACTAAAAAACTCCATTGCGCGGTGGCAGTAAGAAAGGTGATCCTTCAGAAAGATCAGTGTAACAGGAAAGCTGTATTTAAACAAAAGCAGTGTTGTGGAATAGTTGTCCTGGTCGTTGCAGCTGAGGTTAAATATTTGAGAGATGAATTCTACAGGTCTGCCATATCAATATATAATGAATGTAACATAGAATGAGTGTTAGTGGATAGCAGTAGATATTTATAACTAAAAAGTAATTTCTTAATATGTACAGTTAGAAGTTGAGGAACTGACACTATATAATCCTAGAAGAGTTGTTCCTGCTCATTTCTCTAATACAGTGAAAAAAGTGAGCTCCATGGGGCACGTACAGAGAATTGATGAAAAAAATGACAGGATTGCATTTTAATAGCTAAGAAATCTATGAGGAGTGAAAATGAGATGGATGTCAAAACGCAGAAAAAGCATTGCCAAGTTTCTCCACATTTGTTTTGCAACATAAAATTGGAAACAGTCAAATTAAAAAACAATCTATGTAAAAGAACAGAAATGTAAGAACTGGACATAACTGACATGTTAGGACTGGAGGTGGTCTTTTAGCTTGAATTGGGATCAGAAGAGGTTCCGATACTTGAGTCTCCACTAATATATGATCTTCATAATCTGCTAGACTTTCAGGAACAAATCGGACTGCATACTGGCATGTCATCCCAGGAGCAATCATTCCTCCCTTTCCTGGAAATTTTCCTTGGAAAAAAAGAGCAAAGAAGTAAAAAAATCACAACCTCCCAAAGTTGGCGTGGGTTTTCATGATCACGAGTCTCTCTGGAAAGCTGCCCGTAACCTCTCCCCATGTATTGTCTAGGTCAAGCTGATAAAAACCACAAAGGACCTTCCAGTGCAATCTGTGTATATGTCAATCACTGAACTCAGAAGAAATTTTTTTGGTCTGAAATATGCTTCTCATAAGTACAGAAATAAAATGAGAAGAAGCATGGACATATTACCCAGTTTCCCTCTGCCACAAACCAACGAGGTTTACAGGAGTGCATTTAACTTTGAAACATTCCTCCAATGCTTTGACCATGATACAATAATTCTTTAGGAAGTCTAATCTCATGCCTGGATAAACTGTTGTAGGAAGGATATTTTCATTACCCTTCCTCAACCGAATCTTCACTGCTGCAATTTAAGTGTGCTGTTTCTTGGCCTCTCTTCACACTACTTTCAATGGACACTAAATCTGTTCCTAAATGAGTTTTGGCCAAGCCTCAGTCTAGATATTCCACAGATACTTATCCACCTGATTTTAATATTAATCTTCTCAGACAATTCATTAGGCCTCTTGAATCTGCTTTTGAGTTGCATGTGAATGGTCCTAGAAATGCACAACAACATTCAGTTTCTAAAGAACTGAGCAGGTCATTGTGCTATCCAAAGCACTATCCATAGCTGAATAGAGCATAGAGTCTTTGAAAACCCTTTGTTGAAATAGATACATTAGATCTTTTAAGTAAGTTTTATCATCTTAAAGGCAGTAAAAGGAACACTTACCTGGCCCAATGGCAAATACTGAAGTAGAGGGAGGAATAACTCTTACACGGTGACATGTTGAAGTGACGTTCTGTAGCTCTACAGTTATCTTCATTTAAAAAGAAAATATAATACTACATTGTGTTTATTGTCACTCATTATAATGGTTGCAGCTCCCTACTGCTTTGCTAGTAGTACCTCATTTATCATCAAGACAGGCCTAAAAATCAGGGATACTGCACAAGCTGAAATGGATCTTTTTTCTCAATTTATCCAATGAAGTCTATGTCAAACACTACCAAAACCAAGTAGAGATTGGAAACGGTTCTCTTTAGTCAGTGTTAGTTGCATGTGTGAAAGAATAGCTTGAAGGAAGCTAAAGGGTCATGAAATCTCAGGTTTCTGTTGAACTGTGGGATGCCAAAAGATTGGGTGAAATACATAGATCGTGGCAGGACAAAATGCTTCCCAGTGGCCAAACAAACTTTCTACAAAGAAGTTCTCACCTCATAAACCCGGCCAACTTCATAATCAGAGAAAAAAACAGTAGGTGGGCTGGCAAGAAACACAGGAACAAATGAGGTACCACTGAAAAAAAAGAAAAAAAAAAAGAAAGGAAGGAAGAAAGAAAATGACATTATTTTACTGCCTGATTCTTTAAACATTGATAAAATGAACATTTTCAAAGTGTATACGTTAGGAAAAAAAACCCAGAATGTCATATAGACATACTCTGTTTCATAAGAGGCCATATATTTACCTTAAAAAAATCTTTGTGTAACTCCAAAGTAATTCTATATTGGAGCTCTCTGTGGGTTCCAGCTCAGAAGCAAAAAAAATGTAGATACTGCTTACCCTGTGTTACATTCTGCTCCTCTGCTGCTTATGATTTGTTCCACCTGTCCTTGAGACATGACAAGAGATTTGCCTCCATGAAGAGCATTCGGTGGGAAAAAGCGGGGATTCTTCAGAAAATTCTGTCTTTTCTCAAGCTTGGCAAGGTAAGCACATGCTTCTTCTCTCTCTGCTTTGCACTTACTGCCTTTCCAGGCTGCCTTCCGTGAGGCACTAGATTTCTTTGAAAAACAAAGAGACCACGATGTAAAATTTAACACCGAAACTCTGAGGACAATGGAAAAGATAACTGTACATGACTTATAAAAGCATCAAAAATTGAAATAAAAATAGATTTCTCTTTTCATAGAATCACAGAATGGCCTGGGTTGAAAAGAACCATAATGATCATGTAGTTTCCACCCCCTTGCTATGTGCAGGGTCACCAACCACCAGACCAGGCTGCCCAGAGCCACATCCAGCCTGGCCTTGAATGCCTGCAGGGGTGGGGCATCCACAACCTCCTTGGGCAACCTGTTCCAGTGCGTCACCACCCTCTGTGTGAAAAACTTCCTCCTAATATCCAACCTAAACCTCCCCTGTCTCAGTTTAAAACCATTCCCCCTTGTCCTATCACTGTCCACCCTCATAAACAGCCGTTCCCCCTCCTGTTTATACACTGCCTTCAAGTTTTGGAAGGCCACCATGAGGTCCACCAGGAGTCTTTTCTTCTCCAAGCTAAACAAGTCCAGTTCCCTCAACCTTTCTTCATAGGAGAGATGCTCCAGACCAGTTCTTAGCAGACCAAAGAGAAGAAATTCTGGAGCCAAATCAGTAATGCACAGACATTGACTTTTTGTTCCAGGATTAGCAATAGGCCCTACAATTCTGACAGACTGAAACCAATAAATCTGTAAAATGTACCTTACTGGTCTTTGTGGTCTGGTGGTAAGAGTCTGGAGTTGAAGGCAGAATTAATGTGGATAAAGATACACTTGGCAGACGACCAGATATTTTCTGGAGGTGCGCAGACATCTGGTCACATGAGTCTGAGGAAATGCGCTGCTTAAAACTAAATGTCTCCTTGACATAGCCAGGTTCTGGTTTTCCTGTAATTCAAAGGAAAATGGAATTTTGAAAGAGAAGAGCATGAACGATAAGCATTTATCATTCATTTAAGCACAGGCATATGAGTTTATTTCGGTCTTGTCAATGGTAAAATGACACCCTTCGAATCCTCTCAAATTTCATTTGTGCTTATAGCTTATTTTGCACAAATGAAACACAATAATAACATAACTTTCATAAGCATCAGTTAAACGAGCTACACAAAAAGAAAGCTATATTACTGTCAGAATGCTGTTTTAATCTTACAAGTAGGACTGATAAGGAGGGTCCTGTTGGGTTTACAATAATTTCTATATGATGGTCGAATGATAGTCAGAAAATTGACATAAACAAGATGGATCATTTCAATCCATGCTCCTATTCTTCAACAATGAAATTGCCAGCTTAGGAGGATACTTGGAGAATTTAGATTATTGGCTTTGTTTTGAATTACAGTGGGTAAACAACCCCAATCTTGGAATTTGTGATTAAACAGTTTAGTCTGAAAGGTCACGAAGAAGTCTTGACGTTGTTCCAAAGATTTCTGTAAGTGGTCTTAATTTGAAAATTGAACTGAAATATTGACTAATCAGAACATTTTAATCTCAACCTACAGAACACAGTTTTATCTCATCGAAAATGTTTTTTACCTTGATGTAACTACTTCTCTACTTTGTATACAACATGTGTTTACAACAATGTGCAAATTAAATTGAATACAGGCAGAGAAGTTACAATTAATACCAAACTGCAAACAAATGTGTGACCACCACTAAATTTAAACTCATGAATCCATTAATTCCAGAGGACAACAATTTTAATTTACCAGTTTTATTTTGACACTGTCCCTTTAGTACCCTTTAGGCCATTTTGCACTCTTTTAAAGCAGAAGGAATTTTTATATTAGAATATATTTATCTATAAAAATATACTCAGGTCTGCTGTGTCCTCCAATGCTTCAGTTCATGTAGGTTGTTCTAAAAAGTCCCAATTATTCTCTGCTGTAAAAGTTACCTTTTGGTGCTCTAGTAACAGGTACTTTATCAGTGATGTAATCATCAGGGCAGGTCAAATGATTTTTTCTGAGAAGTTCGTTATCCACAATCCACCTAAAAGAAGATGCCACTACAACAGCAAAAGATGAAAACAAAGATAAGCACTAAAGCTTAGCCTCTGAAAGTCAACCCAAAATTCTGCTCTCTTTTTAACTCACTGTCAGGCAGTATTTTTGGATAGATAAACAATCTAGTATTGTTTATGGATGCACATCCAGGATGTGGACATGCGTCTCCACAGATTTAAATTCAGTTCAAACTCAGCTATTCAGCCAACAGGGAAACATATGATCTTTGCTATATAGCAAGGTGTGTATGTCTGTTGTAAGTTAGGTGGGTAAGCCATTGACAGCAAGTTTAATACCTTGAAAACAACCTGGTCGTTTAATTTCTAACAGCGTTAAGCAGATGTTACCCTTCTCGAATCTCTGCACAAAATCAAAGTTGCTCTGCTGATGTAAAGCCAAACTGGAAGCTCATGAGCCTCATGTCAGTCCCATCATTGATTTCAAACCAATGTTGTGTTAATCTCCTTGTACTACAGGCACATAATCGGGAGAGGGTATTTCCAGAATCCTCACCTGGTGGTATTCCCATTTTGTGGAAGTCTTTCCCAGCATCTCCCTTAAGCACATTTAGGGCCCTTTCTTCTTCAGCTTTTGCTCGAGCTTGTGCCTGAATGATGTTTTCTTCTACTATATCAGCTTCTGTCAGCCGGCGGTTATACTCTGATACAAGCTGTCAAAGGCAAGGGTGAACATAGAGAAATAACTGTAATTTAACCTGTCACAAATAAATATTAAATATCTCCTTACAGATAAATATTTTCTGTTTGACTGAGTGGTAGATAGAGAGCTTGGTAAAACATCATTAATTCACAAGAACAAATTGTCATGCTGCAACACCTTCATTGCTTTCATTTAACTTGAGCTTGTTTAAGAAGCAGTATCCAACTGCCCTTGTAGCAACAAGAGTATATGAAAGATGAGGAGAAATGTGTGTCGTTTACCTCAGTTGGTGTCAGAGCACTTGTAGCCTATTTGTGAGTTTTCCATTGAGCTTTTATGCCACAAGATTTAACCACTTGACTGATTTTTCTTTTTATCAGAACGGGCAGGATGCGTTCAGCTAAAATTACACATTTTTTTTCCAATCCTGCTTACTGTGGTTCCCTCCACTGTCAGTGGAATCCAATGGATCAGACAGACTGTGCCCTAAAAGTGCCCTATTTTTTTACTTTCTGGCAATATAAGAAAGCCTTGGGTGACAAGTTCAGCTGTCATACATAAGTAGGAGACATGTACTGTCAGCTGAAATAAATCTTGGTCAGGCAAACAGCTTCAGAAATCAGTATTCACATCTATTACTGAGAATGTGCTGTGACCACTCGTATTCATTTGTTGCATATTCAGTTTTACTTTCTTCTATTTCATAGAAGATCTCAAAATTAATAATGGAGTTGTAGAGTCATTAAGGTTGGAAAAGTCATCTGTGATCACCAAGTCCAACCATCACCCCAGCCCCACCATGCCCACTGACCACGTCCCTCAGTGCCACATCCCCATGTTCCTTGGACACCTCCAGGGACGGTGACCCCATCACATCCCTGGGCCGCCTGTGCCAAAGATTTACCACTCCTGAGAAATTCTTCCTAATATCCAACCTGAACCATCCCTGGCACAACTTAAGGATATTTTGGCCACCTAGGCACACTGCTGGCTCACATCCAGCCGGCTGTCAGCTAACATGCCCAGGTCCTTTGCCTCCATGCAGCCTTCCAGCCACTCCGCCCCAAGCCTGTAGCCATGCATATGGGCTTGTCCTGAAGTGCAGGACCCAGCACTTCATCTTATTGAACCTCATACAGTTGCCCTCAGCCCATCAATCCATCATGAATTTGCGCAGAGGCCATGATAACCTTCTCTGTATCACCCCTGTTCTAATATAGGTGAGGCTGAAGCCAGCACAAAGTAACAAGAAGTAACCTGAGCAGAGCTCCAAACTCTGCCTTGGTGTTGCCTTGTACCTTCTGCAACTCCTCTGTAAAGGCCTCGTGATAAGCGTCATCTCCTCCTCGGGACTTGAGCCAGTTCGCCTCTATGTCCGCCCCTATAACATTTCCAGTGTACAGGTCCTTAAAGGTGCTGCTCAGCAAATGGGAGATGTCCTGAGGAGAGGATGTGAGGAGATGAACGTTTAAAGCCCATATGCGTATGGAAGAAGAGCTCCGTGTGCCCGCCAGACGTTACCTGCGAGCGGGTGGAGGGGCTGCGCTGCGCCATGGCGGCCTCCGCTGCCCAGAGACCACTGCTGCCCGTTGCTGAGCAACCACACAGACAGTGAGAGCCGGGCCCGCCCCGGGGCGGTGTGAGGAGCCCTAGCCCAGCGTGGGACATGAGGGGTGAACCCCCCTGGCTGTTCCTCACTGCTCACCCGACGTCCTTGTCAGCAGCAGCTCCGTTTTTATTAATGGTTACGTTAAGCAGAGCGGTTGATGTAGCACCGTAGCCTCCGTGAGGCATTCATACAGTTTTTCTGCCCTTCGGGTTGTTTCTGCCTCTTTCACTATCAACCTGAAAAATCATCAGTCTTCCCCTCGGCCTGCGCTAACGTCATGGCTGTGTACGCTGGTTGCTAACAACAGTCGTTTGAGTGGGTGATATTTCCTTAGAAACCGGCCTTGCGCAGCGCTTTGTGTTTGCCCTGCCTCCTCTCTTTCTTGTTTCTCCTTCCCCTGCATCGTGCTGGGAGTGAAAGAGGCCAATGGTGGCGGACTGTGGGGCTTCTTCCTCGCTGTCAGGGCAGCTGGGAGTTGGACGTGCTGGATTGCTGGGCTGGGGACAGCTCTGTGAGGTTCAGCACAGCCAAATGTCAGGTTCTGCAGTCACAACAGCCCCATGCATCGCTGTGGGCTTGGGGCAGAGTGGCAGAAAGCAGAGTGGAGGTGAAAGACCGGGGGGTGTTAGGTGACAGCTGGCTGGACATGAGCCAGCAGTGTGTGCAGATGGCCAAGAAGGCCAGCAGCATCCTGGTTGTGTCAGCAGGAGCTGTGAGGGGTCTGGAGCACAAGTGTGATGGGAGCTGCTGAGGGAGCTGGGGCTGTTCAGTCTGCAGAAGAGGCTCAGGGGAGAGCTCAGTGCTGTCTACAACTGCCTGAGAGGAGGCTGTGGTGAGGTGGGGGTCAGCCTCTGCTCCCAGGTAACAGCAATAGGATGATGATGATCATGAGAGGTGATGGCCTGAAGTTGCACCAGGGGAGGTTCAGGTTGGATATTGGGCACATTTTCTTGTCCGAAAGACTGGTGATGCATTGGCACAGCTGCCCGGGGAGGTGGTGGGGGTCACCATCCCAGGAGGTGTTCCAGAACCATGGAGATGTGGCACTGAGGGATGTGGTCAGTGGGCATGGTGGGGGTGGGTTGACAGTTGGACTTGGTGGTCTCAGAATCTTTTTCAACCTTAATGATTCTAGCACTCTATGATTCCTGCAAAGGGAATTTGCAGGGGTTTAATGGGGGAAGAATGATAGGCAGTGTGCTGGTGTGCTACTGCCCTCTGATGGCCTCAAACAGGAAATGGCCATCACGAAAATTTGCCAGCATTTGTGCATCCAAGAGCAGATCAGGCCTCGTGTGCGTGCCCCAAAATGGTGTTTGTAGGCATGTGACAGTGTGTTGTAGGCTTTGTGACTGCACCGTATCACAAACATTAGTTCCCCAGTGCAACAAAAGCTGCGTTTCACCATTCAAATCTGACACCAAATCTGACCCTGAGGAATGCTGTGTTTTCAGTTCCCCGTGCAAACTGAAACTTTCCCAAGGGAAAGCTCAGCGCGTCTGCAATATCCTGTTGCAAAGGTTAAGGCAAGTCAGAGCAATTGCTGTCATCTGACAGTGATAGGGCCAGGTACACGTGTTTTCAAATGGGAAAGCTTCAATGTTCGTTTCTGGCTCGTAGGTATAACCTCGCCTTCCTAAGAGGGTTGGAATATCCCTATTTTGACTCGATTCCATATCAGAATTCCAACTTTTCTCATCACGTGCTGTTATAATCAATCATAACATCCGTTTGCTAGCTGTTAATAAAATGCAACATTTTTTAAAGAATTAATTCCTAGCCTTTCAGAAAGGCAGTAAAGCAGATGTGTTTGTGAGCTGTACGCAGTCATTTCCCACTGGTTTACTTTTGGTTAGATCTCTGTTTTTATGCTGTCATCCCTTACTCACATAAAGTTTAAAATTACATGCCACTGTTCCTCTGTGAAGCTACTTAATTCACTTATATATTCACTTTTCCATATCATAGAATCACAGATCATAGAATGGCTTGGGTTGGAAGGGATCTCAAGGATCATCAAGCTCCAAACCACCTGCCATAGGCTGGGCTGCCAACCTCCATGTCTAATACTAGACCATATGAATACTATAAAAATAAAGAACAGTTTGCATTTATGTCCCCCACTTTATGACCATTACTTCAAAAGTCTGGAGAGGGTCTTGCACATGTAAGAAATGGTAAAACCCCAAACAGAATCTTTGCATTTACAGGTGTAATCTGTCCGAATGTAGACCCTTTCTCTAACTGCTATGCATGACTTCTTCCTGACATTTCAATTGGAGGAACTAAAGTACTGCTGAAGTCTGGATTTTCTCACTCTTTCCGTTTCTTGTCACGTTCATATTGCCTTTCTATATTTGTTTTGTTCGGACTCTCCTGGTGTTCCCCATACACCCCTTGTTATCCCACCAGGACCTTTAGATGATCAGACGATCAGTCCATGCTTTCTTCTGGTAGTAACGTGTTGTCAAAGGCTCCTTCCTGTTGTAACCTAACAGAATCACCTCACAGACATGTGGTGGTCTGGTCAGGCGTCCAGGTCCCAAACAACACTATGGATAAGGCAAGCAAAGGTCCTTCGTTCTGCTTGTTAGCTTTGCAAGACTGAGAGTAAGAAAGCATATCTGTCTATATAACAGCTGAATGTGACCTGAATGCGATCAAGCAGCTCAAATACTTAATAAATGATGATGTGTACATACGTGTATTGCAGAGTGGAACTCTATCTTGTGCTTTTTTTTTTAACAAAGATAACAAGTTCCATATCAGTTTTATTTACCTTGCTCATATTTTATCAATATGATGAATGTTATGACCTAGGCCTGTATGTCAGTCAGTATATTTTTTATCTGTTTTAAAGAAGTGAACAGCAGTGCTTGACCATCTATAATCCTAATGTGTTGTTGACAAGTATTCATTAAATATCTAAATATTACTGGACTAATAACAATGGAATGAGATCTGCACAGGAAGGACTGTCCTGTTGGGCGTATTTATCATCCAGGTAGCAAAAAGCTATTTCCAATTATTTCTATTTTGTCATTAAAGCCTCATTTTGGGGTTTGGGTCTTCACAACAAAATCCCCACCACCTCTTTGATGAATGATTCCCTTTGATGTTGCTGCCCTCCAGCGGTCTTGTTAAGGCTTCCACGTATCCAGGAAAGCTTTTAAAAATACTGTACTAAATCTTTGTCCTGATCAGACCATGGAGCAGGCAAAAATACTTCTGTCATCTCCGTCTGACATCTTCTCTTGCCTGTATATTGGGTAAGGTGTGTCTATTCTCCACACTGGCAAAACTATGCATTATCCCATAATTACTGCGGAACCAAATGCAATCAAAGAGGCATCACTGGAATGCAGGTCTCCATTGGATGTTACCATGGGCATCTGGAAATGAAACTAGAACCAACAGCCCGACTTGAACAGTCAAGTTGGAGACGTGGCAGATGGGAAGCTAACCTCTCAGGTGAAAAATGCTGAACAGCTCGGTTTCTTCTTGTTCTGCCAGAGTTCTGGGTTTGGTTTTGGTTTTTCTTCCTTCAGATGTTCTTGTCAGTTTAAAGCTTCATTTCTTACTCATTTCTTGCCTTGCTCGCCATACTGAGGTCATCTCCAGTTCTCTTTCAGGTAGTTAAAATTAACCTGTGACCGGCAGTTCCACCAGGATATTCTATCCACAATTTTCTCCCAGAACATCTCGTGTGGTGTTATTTTGTGGCTGTCTCCTGATGTGAGTCACCCCTTTCACTCGTTTCCTGTTTACACCTTCCTTGACTTTAAGCCTTACTCTGTTTCCCACACCTCTCTCCTGTATCTACAAGTCTGTCCTTCACTAAAACACACTGGTGAGTACTGCTGTACTTCTGCTGGAATGCTTAAGCTGTAATTTCACTCAAGCCAAATGGGATCCTACAAACAGACACACCCAACATGTAGGAGAAGCATGTGGAAAATTCATCCTCAAAGGAGTCATTCCTTTCTGACAGAGTCTGGGCAGACATGTCACTCTGTAATTAAGCTGGGTCCCTCTACACAGGGATCCAACTGGAGTGTGCAGTACTGGTATGGCACTGGACCCTGAACAAGGGGCTCGTACTCCATGTTCACCAGCACATTCTCATGCTCCTGGGTTCTGAGTGGATTATCAGACTACAGGATTGCTCCCTTTTGTCACAAACTTTTACATTTAACCCCAGATATTTTACCCAGTAATGTGTTGTTAAAATTAGTGATTTTGTGCTCCTTGAATAGCTGGAGGCCCACTGATCATTTGCCAGGAGTCTATGGAAGCTAAGAATAAAAGCAGCCTGTCGTTAGACTTACCACCCCAAATCTGCTGGGTCTGGTCTTGTTCAACATCTTCATCAATGACCTTGATGAGGGGACAGTGGCCACCCTCAGCAAGTTTGCTGATGATACAAAGTTGGGAGAATTGGCTGACACACCTGAAGGCTGTGCTGCCATTCAGAGACACCTGGACAGGCTGGAGAGCTGGGCAGTAAGAAACAGGATGAGGTTTAACAAAAGCAAGTGTAGAGTCTTGAACCTAGGGAGGAATAATTGCATGCACCAGTACAGGCTGGAGGATGACCTGCTGGAGAGGAGCTCTGCAGAGAGGGACCTGGGTGTCCTGGTGGACGACAGGTTGGCCATGAGCCAGCAGCGTGCCCTCATGGCCAAAAAGGCCAATGGCATTTTGGAGTGCATTAAAAAGAGCGTTGCCAGCAGGTCAAGGGAGGTGATCCTCCCCCTCTACTCTGCCCTGGTAAGGCCTCATCTGGAGTCCTGAGTCCAGTTCTGGGCTCCCCAGTACAAAAAAGACAGGGATCTCTTGGAAAGAGTCCAGCGGAGGGCCACAAAGATGGTGAAGGGCCTGGAGCATCTCCCCTGTGAAGAAAGGCTAAGTGAACTGGGTCTGTTTAGCCTTGAGAAAAGAAGACTAAGAGGGGACCTGATCCAGGTCTATAAATATCTAAGGTGTGGGGGGCGAAGTGACGAGGCCAGACTCTTTTCAGCAGTGTGTGGAGACAGGACAAGGAGAAACGGCCAGAAACTGGAGCATAGGAAGTTCTGCACGAATGTGCGCAAGAACTTCTTTACGGTGAGGGTGACGGAGCACTGGAACAGGCTGCCCAGGGGAGTTGTGGAGTCTCCTTCTCTGGAGATATTCAAGACCCGCCTGGATGCCTACCTGTGTGACCTGCTGTAGGGAACCTGCTTTGGCGGGGGGTTGGACTTGATGATCTCTGGAGGTCCCTTCCAACCCCTACAATTCTGTGATTCTGTGATTCTTTATTTCTGTGATCTGTCTTCTGCTCCTGGATGTGCCTTTCCCAAATTAAAGACTAAGGCCAGCATTTTCACACCTCAAAAGCTTCTTTGTGTGGTCACAAAAGGTTCTTCGCAGTGCCAGTTTTGGTAAATAAATCCATTTCTTGGCATGGAATCTACAAGTTGATGGACCAGAGTTTCTCCTTTCAGATCTTAAAGACTTTGCAGTAACAACAAGATATAACGGATCCTTAATTGTGTTCTTCCACCCCTCAGGGTCATGACTGTCTGTACCCCATACTACACTGCAGATTCTGGGATTGCACCGGTTGTCAGAAAACCATGGCTTAGGCCTGTCTTTTGCTGTCCTAGAGACTTGATAGTTCACCCTGATTGAGACAGAATGAGTTCTGAATCTTTGGAGCAAAAGATGGAGAAGACCCACCATACATCTCTGGTATGTTAAGGTGCAGTGAGGAGCTGCTGCCTAATTTAGAAAGGGAAGAAGCCCAAACACCCCTACTTTAAGGGTTTTTCTTCTGAATTTGTCCTCAGTTCTTGGTTCATTAATAACCGTGTAAGTGAATGAAGTGTGCTTAAATATATTTCTATCCCTTTATCCTTTGGAACTCAGACATGCACAAATGGCCCAGAAGGCCAGCTGAGTTCAGGCTGTGCAGCTGAGCAAGAACATCTTGCTGGAGTCTTGTCAAGAAGACCATTCACTTTGGGACAATATGAGTACAGAAGCGGTAAAGCTATCTCCAAGGGCTGGATGGGGTGCAAGTGAATTGATGATGGGCAACACAATGTCTGTTGTTTTAATGAGCTGGAGTTCAAGCAGAGGACGTAGGGTATGCTGTTGGAAAGAAGTCTGGCCACTGTCCTCTGGAGAAACAGCCTGAGGGCTCATGGCTGCTGCAGGCCGGCCCTGGCAGCAGAAATACAAGGGAAGTAGCTTGGATTTCTGGCCTCTTTTTCTATTCTTGCTTCCCAAGTTAGCTTCAAACTGTGCCTTAGCTCCTGCAGACTGGGAGGAATCTCACTGCAAATAGTGTCTGTTAGAATACAGTCAGGGAAACACACCATCAAAGCCAGAAAATCCATCCCAGTGAGACAGTGAGAGGTGGTGGTGTCCTGAAGGCATGAAGAGCCCATCATCAGAAAAAATATACAGCTGTGTTATCACCTTACTTTCTCAGCATATTACTTCATTTTTCCTGGTAGGGAAAGACAGGACCAGCCCAGACAAACCAGCAGGCTTGCATATGCTTTTCCATATGCGAGCCCTGCAGTGGATCAAAGAAAATGAGGAGGCAGCTGGCTTCAACAGCCAGAAGAACTGTCACCTGCCTACAAATTCAGCACCTTCTTTTCTACCCAGGCTAGCAGGGCAGATTTAAGTGCCTCTCATGTAAGATGCCCAATGATAATCCATTTGCCAGGGACTGGCAGACACTGACACATGATCTACTGGGAACTGACAACTTGCTGGAGCAGAAGCAAAATGCCAGCATGGAAATCCCACTGGACCTGAAATGACAGTGAGTCTTCAGTTTTTAGGCAGTCAAATAGTGCTTTTAAAATTGTCTATTTCAAGAAGCACTGATTTTCCCCCAGAAACACCGTTAGAATGCCCAGCTGACTGTTAACAACCAAAATATGGGCTGGCTCTACGTCTTAGTGTGGAATTAAAGTGCTAATTTTGATCTGAAAGCACTCAGTTTTTAGAGACTTCACCTAAAAGCAAAGCCCAGACCGAGCTTCAGGTTTTAATTCTCCAGTTTTAATATGGACCACAAACTCTTAGCTGGGATCTCACTTGTGTGTATTAATAGCAGTCTGATAGCTCCATGTTCTGACTTCCGTGTATTGTTGTCACAGGCACGTCTGCATGCATTTGCACAAACCAGGTCTGCAGTCGGAGGGAACACGTGTCTGCAAAAGGCTTTTCTGCTTTGGGTGCCCTAAAGCCGGAGCAGGAAGGAAATGAGTCATTCAGGCTCTTTGCTTTGGCTGCACCAGGCTTGCAGAACTGATGAGGAGGCACCAAAAACCCAATAAAATACTTCCTCAATGGGCAGCTTTTGTAGTTCTTCGTGTGCCCTCTTGGTGTTTGCTCTTCAAAAATCCAAATAACACCACCAGCCAGAGGAATGTGGCAGCATTTGATTCTGGAAGGAACGTAAACACCTGATTTTGGAAATAACAGTTGCACCTTTATGTATAAACTCGAGGTGGCACATAAAGCAAAGGTTCATTATTCCTGTTGCAATAGAGACACAACATGTGATCTCAGGCTTACAACACTATGTCCCTGATGGGTATTTACCCCACCTGTTTTGAGATACTCCAGCATCTTAATTTGGTCCTCTTCATCCTTTTCAAAGGCTCTTCTCTCTCATCCCTGACAGTTTATTGAACTGTGTTCCTCGCTTTCATCTCACTGAAACGAGAGATTAAAAGTAGCTAAATGAGAAGTTGTGAAAGCTCTTTTTGAATTAAATCGATAAGGTTTTACAAGTTCATCCTTTTATTTGTTTGGGAAGTAAGTTAATCTAAAAATTAATCTAGCAATAAGTTGTCACCTAGGCTGATCTTCCCCTCCCAAAGATTCCAGAATGTGCCTTTCTCTTCATCTCATGTCTGGCTTTTGGAAAAAAAAACAAAAGCTGACTATAAATTGACAGCAACAACGTTGGCTATTCATTAGGACCCCGAGAGACAGCGGAATTCCTTGTATACCTTCCGTATAAACATCTGCTCTAGAGATATTAGCAATTCATATTCAAGAACATTTTCAAACTCTGTATGAATGCTTCAGATGGAGGTGGAGGTTTGATGTCACTGAGCTTGTATGAATTGCAGCTTTAACTCTTTGGGATGAGGATAAAAATGGCTTACTTGTAACGTCACCAATTTTCTGCGCTGCACACTCTGGAATCACAAGGTCCTCATGTGCAATTTAAACCTGTGGGGAAATCTTTTACACAATGAGATTTTCTGAACTGCAGGTGTAACTGAGACATTCTGTATTTTCCATGCAGTTAAAATTCATATGACCTGGCTACACTGACAAGATCGGTAATTAGTTAATGATATGAACAATTGCGTCTAATTATTGTGATTATCCCAGATAGATACATAGGATTAAGCTGATGGCTGAACTGCATTAAAAGGGATCATTATGACTAATCATCAACCCTCCTCTGTACCTAACTTGTATATCCTGCTGCTATTGGTTGAGAAGAGGCAACGGTGCAAGGAAGAAAAGACTTGCGTCAAGCATTCCTGGCAGCAGGTGACTTGGCCTAATGACTGTGGTATTTAAATGTAGGAATGTACTTTGTGACCTGGATGTTAGTGGCTGTGAAGCCCTGTTGTAATCCGGGACGTGTTTGAAGGAGCCATTAATGGATGAAAGTGGCAGGACCCTGGGAACAGCATCCCGCTGTTCTTTTTCCTAACAGTGATCGTCATGCCAAGTAACATTTTCATACCAGTACAACCAGTACGTTACCAGGTTCTCCAGTTAGCTTATTGTTCCTCATGCAACGTTAGCTTCATGTGAATGGTCAGATTCACTAAATGATTCAGACAGGTACATGTCATATGTAAGTCGAGCACTGTGTGGTCTGTGCTGTTTACTGATGCACTGAACTGAGAAGTTGATGAAATGTATACACAACATTTTCTTCGAGCTTCTCGTTCACCGTTCACAGATGAGATTTTCAAAACAACCTCACTAAGCAGTGCTTAAGACTTAATTTGCTTTTCTGTACAGCTCTCCAATAAAGACGCTTTCATTACAGCTTCATTATGTCTGCAACTGCTTGAAAGGAGATTGTGGCAAGGTGAGGATCAGCCTCTTCTCCCAGGTAACAGCAATAGGACGAGAGGTGATGACCTTAAGTTGTGCCAAGGGAGGTTCAGGTTGGATACTAGGAACTATTTCTCAGAAAGAGTGGTGATGCATTGGCACAGCTGCCCAGGGAGGTGGTGGGGTCACCATCCCAGGAGGTGTTCTACAACCATGGGGATGTGGCACCGAGGGATGTGGTCAGTGGGCATGGTGGGGGTGGGCTGGGGTTGGAGTTGGGGATCTCAGATGTCTGTCTTTTCCAGCCTTAATGATAAGAATAAAAATATTTAAAGTCTGGGAATTCAACATTAGGGGGCTCACTTAAACCTAAATTTGTTAAAGCTTAGAAATGCACAGCAGTGACCCTCAGGCATTTATAAATCTATTTTGGACTCAAACAAATTAATTACAGATACATGAAATATTTTTTTATCACACATTAAAATTAGTCTGAAGGCAAAATTAGTTATGTGTCTATGTCATACCTGGTTCTGTTGTTCAGACATAGGATTATTTACATGTCTCCTTAATTTCCTGGGGTTGTAATGAATGGTTTGGAATAACCAGAGAGAAACCCAGGTTGTAATCCCCAAATTTCAAATATACTTTCATTTATTCCTCCATTTTCATATCATTTTGCAGCCTGGTCTAGTATTAGATATAGAGGTTGGTGGCCCTGCACACCGCAGGGGGGTTGGAACTTGATGATCCTTGAGGTCCCTTCCAACCCAGGCCATTCTGTGATTCTATGAAATCAATGTAAGATTTGCTGAGATGCTTTGAAGTCTTTAACTGTGACCAACAGATTAATAGACAAATCATTTGATCGTTTCATTTATTGATTTATTTGGTGGTTAGAGCTGGTTCTGATTATTTGTATGAAGTGGACAAAGGGGGGTTGAAAACCCACCAAACACTTAAGATATACAGAGTTTGATAGGCATATTTCTGGCTTAGAAAGTAAAATTTATCTTCTGCTCAAGCAGAAGTACCTCATTAATTTTAATGGGACTTGTATGGGATTATGTCAGAGCAGATTCAGCTTGACACATCCCAGCATCTGTAGCTTCATTTTCCTGTGGCCATGTACTACTCTGCTGCAATAAATGGTTCAAACGCATCAACCTCCTTCAGTCTGAAGCTATTTTGGCACAGCTGCTTGTGGTGATAAACAAGGAATCTGGCTGCCCTACCCGTTCTCTGAACTTCATGTTACTGCGTTGTGTTAATTACGTTTCAGTCTTATTTATAAATTGCAGTGGTTTACTTTGTCCAGTACGTCCTTCACAAACCCAATAATCTCACCGTTCTTTCAGTGTCATAACTCCCATTTCTGATTTTTTTTCCAATTCATCTCTTCCAGGAAGCTGATTTCCAAAGGGGCTGAGCTCTGCCAGCTCTTGTGGAGATGCGAGGCTGCTCTTCCCCACACTGCAGTGTGCTTCTCACAAGGTGAAAGACCAGCAGTTGCCAGAGACCTGGCAGCATTGGGAAAATGCCCAAGAGTAAACGTTTGGTGGAGCTGACGGAGCAGCAGGACCAGTCCTTTGAATCCCAGAATCTTGCACAGGCATAGAATGCAATGTATTATCAGCATGAAACACCTAAAGCAAAACAGTGGTGATAACAAAAGAATGATACCATGACAAAATGTGAGTCATCACGGTGACTGGGGTTGGCCACCCGAATTGACACACAGACTATGTAATAAAAGCCCTGAGCAGCTCTTGAAATGTAAAAGGCATTTGAAAATCTTACGTTTTTCTGTTCATCTGTTATTGTGTTGACATGTGACATGGTGGTTGGATGTAGAGAGGTTGGTACGACACCCCATCTAAACTTCAGTGATGGCCTCAACCAGTAAATAGATTAGGAAGAGATGGCAACAAACAGTTCAATGAACAGCCAGACCATAACGGAAGTGTCTGAAAAATCCAGATGCCACTTTGGTGTTTACATGACCTCTGTCTAATATGACATTTCTTTTTTGGTGCTGGTTTCAGTAATTCTGCTGACAGTAAACCCCATGTTGCACCCGAAGCTGACTGCTGGACATAAGACCACGACTGGTTCTTACAGTCCTGCTTTCTTGTGGTGGCAGAAATCTGGAATCCTTCTTGCAAAGCAAACAAAGCTTTTATCTTTGGGAGAGGCAGTTAGGAACATTTTGGAGATGTGGAGGGTGTGTGTGAGGTCTGGAAGGCAGAGGGAGCCAGGAGGTATCTTCTCCATAGGAAATACTTGGTGACCGGGTGGTGTAGCATTCCTCTGAGATTATGAACTACTCTTTCCACTATGTACAGCAAACACTTGAGTCATGCTTTCAGAGCAGAGTCAGGTGAAGCTCTGCCTTGCTTTGGGTTTGCTGTAGTTTATGGTTCACTGTTGAACAGAACATTGTTGGCTTTGAACTCTGCAAACGCTCTTTGCTGCCTGGAACGGGCTGTGTGCACAAAGGGGAGTAAAAGGGGTGTAGATGTGTGTGAGGAAAGGAGCTCCCTTTGGCCATGCAGAGCCCCACTTCATTTGGCCACACTGCTGTGTGTGGACATGTTGGAGGTGGGCTGGATGTGGAGGCCCATTCCTCTATCTCATATTCCTGCTGACACAACTCTTCCACCCTCAGACAACAAGAGATCAAGTGGTTACACGAAGGTGTGCCCTGGGTTTAGGACTTGGCCCTCATTAAAATGTTATGGCCACGACTTTGCACTCTTTAAAAACTGGCAGTTCTACTTTGCCTGACTCTGACTCTTATTGAGTTCAGCAAATGATGAACAAGAACAGAGTAGGGTGCTCACAATAGGTTTTCCTATTCGTTTGGGGTGGAATTGCTTTTGTCTGTTGTTCTTCAATTTGGCGCTGAGTCTCTTTGGCTGGAGGAGGAATTGGTGTGAAGAAAGGCCTGCCTTAAACATCCTCAGCTGAGAGCAGCCTGTCTGGGCTGTGGTAGAACCAAATTAGAGGGGCTGTGGAGGAAAATGGGCTTCATAAAGCCTTTGTGCCTCCTGTAATCAGGAGTTGTGGGCTACCAGTGTTGTCATTGGTGCAAGTCTGAACTTCAGGGGTTAGAAGAAGCTTTTCGTTATATTCTGGGAAGATGGTGCATGTACCGAGATGGGCCCTCTACAATCCTCCTCCTAGGAACCTCATCTCCAAAGCCCCAATGAGGATCTCACAGCAGCTCTGGTCTCTTCCTTCTCAGAGATTCCCACTCAAGAAATGCATCCTCACTGCACCCCTCTCTGGTGGACCTAAGAAATGGGCTTTGTGTTCCCCTCAGTCCTGACAGCTCTCACCTGTGGCCAGGGGGAGGAGGTTGCAGAAGCTGTGCTCTCCCTCTTGGCTGACAGTCTCAAGGGAGTGTTTCTCTTGGCAGGGAGAAATGGAGAAGGGAACAAAAAATAGCTTGTTTCTTATTTCCTGAGTCATTGCTGTGTCTAGGCTTCTTTCTGCACATACTGATAAAATTGTGCAAAGTAGGCTTTGGGTCCTTTCTTATCCTTTCCCTCTTCCATGAGACTTCTATATACTCTCTTTAGTGCATTATTCTGCTATTGCTCCCATCATACAGCTTCAACCCATGCGAATAAGGAGAACATATCCTGTGCACTGAGGCTGAGCCCTACAACTGCCTGCTCCTCTCCTTGATTTACTTACCCTTATTGTATCACTTTAATTTTTATTTGTATTTCATTTTTTTTTTTTTATCCTTTAGGGAAGGGAATGAGGAGGCCACAGGCAGCCAAGATCCCAGCTCCAAGGAGGGCCAGAAAGAAGCAGGACAGGAGAAGCCTGCAACGTTGGGGATTCTTCACATTCCTCTCCAGCCTGGTAGGATGATTTAGGGATTAAAATCCATGACAACAAAGGCAGAGAAATAACGCAGCTTTCCAAGTCTTGGAGAGCCATTAAATATAATAACCTGCAGCATACAGAAAGCTGGGAGACACCAAGCTGGGCTCAGCAGTGAAATCACTGCTCATGGGTGGTGCCCATTGGGGTCCAGAGAGAATAAATCCAGCCCTCATAATCTATCACGTATTTAGGGAACTCAGAAAAACAGGTTTTTCTGTTAGCTTTTGTCTTCGCTGCTGAAAAAGGTGTGTTCTTCCTGTGAAACAATCAGTGCATGTTAACTCACCTGCTGTAAAATCCTGGAGGAAGCAGTTTTATGAAGAAATAAATAGGGCTAAGTCAGCAAAGGCAGAAGGAAAGTATGCAGCCACAAAAAATAAATAAATTACAGTCTCATCGTTACTTTCACTGTAAAGGTTAATTTTTAAAGCAAATAAAGTAGAGAACACAAACTGTGCATGCCTAACAAGGGCATTGAAATGCCACCTTACAGATGCCATAATGGATCTGCTCAGAATAAATTGTGTTTGTTCAGCTTTGGCCCTTAGCAGCAGGATTGTGAGTGGAGACAACATACACAGAGAGGTGATGTTTAATTTTAGTGATACTGAACTCTGCCCTTCAAATCCTGGTTTGGTCTCAAAGATCAAGAGCCATGGAACTGGTTGTGAAGTTGGTGGATAGAGCTTAGGAGGTTTATTCAGAATAGGAAAGAAGCATTCAGAAATTCAGACAGCTTTTAAAAAAGAAACCAAAAGATATGACCATGCAGCTCTAGCCTATCTAATCTATGCATTTTGTTACAAAGCAAATTGTTTTCTTAGGGCTTCCAGATGAACACTGACATTTTGCATTTCATCACCAATATTAAACTTGCCTCTCAACTGTAATGCGGGTTTAACTGGGAAAAGGTCAGTCCCTCTTAACACCCTGAGCCTCCTGGAGCAGCCAGAACCCAAACCAGGAAGGCAAACAGTGAGTGCTGTGATCTGAAATGGACATCAGGGACTTGAGTCTGATGGGAGAACTATATTGCTCTTTTATTCTTAGAATATATTAGCAGGATTTCTGCAGCTTACAGGAGCCCAATAGCTCCTCATGCCAACTTGGTTTCATTGCTATTCTACACATACATTGGCTTCAGCAGTGCAAAGGAAAAGGAAATGAAGTGCACGTGGCATGGATGCAGAAATGCAGCCAAAAGGAATGCTGCCTTGTTTCACAAGGGTCTGATGAGACCTGTGCTCTATGATCTCAGCCTCGCTGTGTTTGCTGCAGGGTTTCTCTGGCTCTGATGATGACTGCTGTACTTTCTGACGAATGCCAGGAATTCAAGGCTGTCTGCAAACACTTGAGCACAAGTAAAACATCAAGTCTGCCAAGGAGTTAGGGGGGTGATGCCTTAGCTTAGGGTGGCAGAAAGGTGCTACAGCGCCGCACTGTTGTGAAGCAATGCTATCCAGTCTGTGGTGTGGGATACTGAGAAGGGAAAAAGCTTTGCTGTAATGCTGTTTCCTGTCACCACCTTCAAACTGCCCTTCTCTACCTCTCCTCCCTTCTGACAGCTATCATGCCCTCACCACCACTGCTTTACCGGAGTTTCCAGTCTGTCTGACTCATCTACAGGCCTCTCCTTTCCGTACCTCTCCTCCCCATCAGCTGAAAGGGTGATGGGTTTTGGCGGTGTCCTCTGGAAATCCCCCTACTTTAGGGCTTTTAAGGAAGGATTGTTGTTTTTTTTAAAGATCCCATAAGGACTGGAGGCCTCCAGTTGCCTTCCAGCCCCAAAGTGTGACCCTGCCCCAGCCAACATTTCCTTGTCCGTGTGTTTCCAAAAGGGGGGTATTCCTTCCTGGGTCCTTCCGGAAGTATCTGAAGGGATGGTGGAGGCTGTAGGGCTGAGCTTTTGAAGGGCACAAAGCAAAATGTCAGCTCTGTACGTTCTCCACTTGTTTGCTCTTGCACTTTGTGCCAGCACAGATGAGTTCTGCTATATTAGGGCAGCCTGTGTGTTGGAAAACTGGGCTCTTGAAGGAGCAGCCTGACTACTGGCAGGGAGGGACAAACAGTCCCAAAGGATTTATCACCATGTGCATCCCAGATCTGTCCCACTCAGAGAGGGGCTTTTTCCTTCTGTTGGTGGAGCTGCCAGGCTCACAGCTGCTGAGGAGCAAGGGGTTTGAAGCTTCTGACAGCTGCATCAATTGCATAGAGATCACCTAAACAACCAGAAACAAAAATAAACAGTAACAAAACTATGATTGAAAACCTCCCTCTACCATTCAAGTAGAAGCTTTACTTTCCCACTGCGGATTCCATTTCTTTCTCCTTCCCTCTTTTCCTTGCATTATCCTTTCACCCTTTTAAAACATCTAACTGAAGAGAAGGGGAAAGGGCAGGGGAAAACAGCTCAGTAAAAGCCTGAAGGCAGAGAGGAGTTTTTTTCTGCTTCTGCTCCGTGGTATCAAATGAGAAGGCTGCAAATTTTCTTTTGCTTTAAGGTCCTGCTCTGAGAGTGTTTGCGGTTACAGCTCTATGCTGGCAATTTCTGACCTGTTGTTTTGCTGCTTTGTTTGTCCTGTCGTGAAATAAGCCCCCACCAGCGCACTCAAGCCCTGTCAACCCCAGGCACTGCCTCCAGCTCCGGGTTCTTCCCTTGGATTTACAGACTGTGGGGTCTTTTTGGGTGCTCGGCGTCTTCTGGAAGGCAGAAAGGGAAGGAGCAGAGCGTGCTGGAGCCAGCAGCAGAACAGAGGCACTACTCAGAGCTGCAGAAGCAGGAGGCTGGGCAGCGATGACGGCCAGATTTAATGGGGAGGAGCCAGGGCCAGCACGGCGCTGGGGCTCAGCTCTTGGCTTCAGTCGATGCATTGGGCGCGCGGATGCGGGAGAGAAATAAATGAGGAGTCATAGCGAAGACATCTTTGCAGCCAAGGGGAAGGGAACTGACGCTGGGGATCGCTGGAGCGGGGAGCAGAGGGAGCCCGCTGGGTCTGGCTTCCACCCGCAGCAAGCTAACATCTGGGCACAGCTGTTTCCCGGAGCCCTTTCTGCCGCTGCACGTCGCCTTCTTTGGCGGCCATGGAGTCGAACGGCACTTTCCTCGGTTGCAACAGTAAGTCAGTAGATGTGTCCTTGGCATTGCAGACCTCCAAGAGCTTTCTTTTCTCCTCCTCTCTCTTCCCTCCTCGTTCTGCCTCTGCGCAGCTCTCTCGTTTGGAAGCCACGCAGTGTTTAGTTGGTTTTACAGGAGAGAGACAACAGATTTTTCTCTGTTCATACAGTTAGCTGTGCTGGTGGGATAAGTCTTGGCTGGTAAGTGTGTGCGAGTGCAGAAAAGTTGTTCCAAATCTCCTCCTCCTTTTTTTTTTTTTTTTGTGAAACAGAAAGTGGGATGGATGCTCCCTGGGTCAACTTCCTGGGCTCTGGGGTAGGCAGCAGAGCTGGGATAAATCCCCTCAGCTCTGAGCCTGCCCCCAAGGCTCTGTAAATGCTCAGTAAAATATGATATTTCTACAAAAAGAAGGAATCCTCTCTGCCCTGACAGCAAGTGAGATTAGAGAAGTCTCAGTGCCAAAACCGGGAGGCTTGTCTGACAGACAGAGCAACGAAATGTCTCTTATTCCCTGCGCTGAATTCAGTGTATTGATTTGTTACATCTTTCTTGTGCTTCACTCATTCTGATGAGCAGCAACAGCTCAGGACTGTGATAGCTGCAGCTTGAAATGAGAAAAGTCTACGGTGTTTATTTTCAGTTCAGGAGATGGGTGCTTTCTTTCTGCTGACTGCAGCTATAAATGAAAACAGATTAATAGAGCTATCAGTGATTGATCATCATCAGGTGAAATAAGAGAAAACTCCCCCAGGCTCAAGAAATCTTCCCTCTGATTATCCCAGATCCCAGAAATCACACAGGAAGGTGAAAGAGAGGTTAACGTTGAACTTTTTGTAGGTATCTCATTCATTATAGAACCACTGGGGAGAGAAAGCTAAGAAACACATCTGGAACTATTAAAAGCTTTCCTATTCTGGCATTTTTCAGTGAATATGACTTGTTTTCTGGGTTAGGGACCAAGAAGAATTCAGTGTCTGTTCCTCTATTTTCTTGTCTTGGGCAGAAAAGTACACACGTGGTGAATAAGCCAAGCTTTCAGAAATCTATTTACTGAAATTCCTTGACACGTATGTGCACAAGTGCCAAAGTCACTCTGCATGCCAGAGTGCTTAAACAAGAAAAGTTGCTCATGGGTTGGTTTGCTAGCAGGATCAGATTTGTGCTGTTCAGCTTGCTAGAAATGTTTCAGATGCTGTGCCTTACACATATGTTTACCTACGCTGAAACTCCATTTACTTCTGTCCAACGGAGATATAACAATGACGACTGCATTTGCTTTATGAGCATTAACCATGGACACATGGTTCTGTCTCAGTACAATATCTGGCAGTCAGAGCTGAGATATCTTCCAGTAGTGAAAGCGGATATTACTGTTGATGAGAGCTTCTGAAAAGTTTGTGGAGTGCTGTTTGTGCTGTGTTTGGATGGAGGTCTGAGTCCTGGAGTGGAAACTGAGCGTGCTCCCCTTGTTCATACTCCCCGCATTGAGCTGGGATTTTGTGGGTTTGTGCCTCTTACTTTGAATGGGTTTAATTCAGCTGTATGGGCTTCTTGTTGCTTCTTTTATAAAGGCTCATCTACATTTGTTATGCAGTGAATCTCTGCTGGGCTCCATGGGCTATTAATAACCTTTGTTTTGCCTCATGAACCTGGCATGTTTCTGAACTGGGAGTCCTTGTGCTCACACAGATCGTAGAATAGCTAATTTGTGCTATGTCTTATTCTTATACACTGACCTCTTCATACAAGACACTGTGTACATTGTGCCTGGAATGTCAGAGCCCTATTACAGGAATGCCTTCTGCCCCAGCCCAGGGTGGGAGTCAGCAGGGCAGGGTTTGTAAAATCCTACAAAACAGGCCATTTCCTTGTTTCTTCTGTCAGCCGAACTGACTTTTGGATGTAAGTTTCCAGATGAATCATCTCCACCTGCCCTTAGCTGGGAGTGCTGAGCGGGCTCCTCCTGGGCTTCGGCCTCTGTGGGTGGTGCGGCTTGGGATCAGCTGGGATCTGCTCTGAAGAAGCTGGTGGCTTTGATCTCCTTTCCTACAAACAAAATGTGCCCAGCACACCTGGTTTGGTGTGAGTTACACCGGGTGTGTTATTTAGGAGTTTCTTAAGCTAGTACTTTGCTAGTAGGGCAGGAGAATTTGTCATACTGGCACTGCTCAGTGCATTAAGTGTGCAAGTTTTCTTTTTTTGGACAAATAAAAGTTGTCTTATTTTAAGATGTTATTATTATTCTCACACAAAATCTACTAAATTTCCAGTCTGATAAATGTTGTTTTTTTTTTTTTTTAGTAAAACTACTCCTTTGGGGGTTGGCCTCTTCTCCCAAGTAGTGGTGAAAGGATGAGAGGTAATCGCCTTCAGGTGTGCCAGGGGAGGTTCAGGTTGGATATTAGGAACAAATTCTTCTCAGAAAGAGAAGGGCACTGGCACGGGCTGCCCAGGGAGGTGTTGGGGTCACTGTGCCTGAAGGTGCTCAAGAACTGTGGAGATGTGGCACTGAGGGATGTGGTCAGTGGGCATGGTGGGGGTGGGGTGGGTTGGGGTTGGACTTGGGGATCATGGATGTCTTTTCCAACTTTAATGATTCCATGATAGCCCACAGCTGGTTCTGAGACTTTTGCCAGTGTGTGCAGCCCCAACACCAGATCCAAAAGCAGATGAGTAGAGATTTTAAAGAGGAAATGAAAAGAGGAGGAAGAAGGAAATGCAGTCGTTTGGAACATGGCTGCAGGTAGTAGAGATGAAAGGAAGGGAAAAACAAGAGAGAGGTGTGGGGAAGCGTTTGTGCAAGGTCAGGAAACTCGGCCAACTGGATAGGCAGCTCTGGGAGCCAAAGGTGTTAATGGTTTGGGAGCAAAGTATAGTTTCCCTCACAGGGAGATCAAAATAGATAAACAGGTATTTATAGGGAAAGCTGCAGATAAGTACTTGTTGATTTGATCATCCAGGGTGAGATAGGTGAAATTCAGGCTTATAGGGTGTAGGCAGATGAGTCTCCTGTCCCCTTGCTCAGTGCACTGTAGGTATTTCAATGCAGTGAGACAGACCTCCAGGCCATGCATCCCCCAAGTCCTTACCATGGGTGGAGGGTCTCAGTCCTTAGTCAAACCCACCAGAATGGAAGGCTGCAGACTTTGGGTCAAGCATGAAGGTTTCTCTTTTTCTTTGTACAAGTAGAGAAGATTTTGCCACTTCCAGACTTTAATGAGCCAAGGTAGACCACGTGTGTGGAGAAATCTGCACAGCTTGGGCTGCCTCTCACTTGGGTACCTTTTTAAGCCTTGTGTTGACACAGACACAGAAAGTTTTGTTGTCTATTTCTGACTAAAGTGACCGAGTCCTGAAATTCCAGACAAACCATGTAGGAAAAAAAAAAAACAAAAAAGAAGAGGATTTCTCCCCCCCTAGTTTTGCATAACTCAGTGCTGCAATGCCATTATTGCACAAATTGTGCCCTGCTGTGGAATGATCTGAGTGACCTGCATTTTGGCTGTGGAGGATATTTCAGCTCCTGAAGAAACTGTTGAGAAAAGCTGTTAAGTGTCCTTAAAAAAATGAAGCTCAGATGCACCTACAATTGTCTTTGGTTTTATGAAGAGAACGTCTTCATCAGCGTGCGCTGAGAAACATGACTTAGGGATTATGCAAGTAAGCTGTTGCTGCTGGTCCTATTGATCAAGTTGTCATCATTCTCGTAAGTTACTTTCCTCCCACTCTCTTCATGCCAACTACTGGAAGAGCTGTAATTTACTTCAAGCCAGTGATGGTTTTAGTGCCTTTTTGCAGCCAGATCTGCTTGTGTGCCATTGTGGAAGGACCAAACGAAGCTCTGATCATAGGACAAAACCTCTCATCACTGGACAAGAGGTAATGACTTCAAACTTCACCGGGAGAGGTTCAAGTTGATGATCAGAGGGCTGGAGCACCTCTCTTATGATGAAAGGTTGAGGGAGTTGGGATTGTTTAGCTTGGAGAAGGGAAGGCAGGAAAGACATCATTGCAACATTCCAGTACTTGAAAGGAACTTACAAGCAGGAGGGAGACCGAATTATTACTCAGGTAGATAGTGATAGGACAAGGGGGAACGGATTTAAATTGAAAGAGAGGAGGTTTATGTTAGATGTTAGGAAGAAATTCTTCACTTGGAGGATGGTGAGGCACTGGAACAGGTTGCCAAGAAAAGCTGTGAATGCCCCATCCCTGAAGATGTTCATGGCCAGGCTTGATGGGCAGACTGATCTAGTGGCTGGCAACCTTGCCCCATGGCAGAGGGGTTGGAACTTGATGACCTTTGAGATCCCTTCAAATGCAAGCCATTCTATGATTTTATGATATTGAGAAAAACTTCTTCTCAGAAAGAGTGGTAAGGCACAGAACAGGCTGCCTGGGGAGCTGGTGGGGTCACCATCCCTGGAGGTGTTCAAGAGCCATGGAGATGTGGCACTGAGGGACACAGTGGGCATGGTGGGGTGGGTTGACAGTTGGTCTAGATGATCTTAAAGGTCTTTACCAACCTTAATGATTCAACGATTCTATGAAATTTTCAGTCTGGTTTTGAGTTCCTGGATGCAAAGAAATTTAGTAAGGAGTTTTATTTGGATTACATTGAGAGTGCAAGAAGAAAGCAGCAGCTTTTGATGGGTCACAGGCAGTACTGCACATGGATCCAGGCTGTCTTTGAATGACCCAGACTGGCAGGAAGCCACGAAGAAAGGTGGCTTGGACTGAGTGGAGCAGAGCTGGGAAAGGGGAAATTGTCCTCCCAAGGGATACAGGGAGAAACGAGCCTGAGAAATATTGGGCAGAGTGTCAGCAATGATGCCAGTGCACCAGAAACCTGCATGTCGTGTGGATTTTTGATGCCAGTGGAAGAAGATTTTAGGCAGCAATATGAAGGACAGGTACAATATGATGCTTGGGAACAATTCCTATATGAAACTTCAGGATCACCCGGCTTCTGCACAGCAGGACCTCTCAAGGATCCTTGGAAGAGAAGCAAAGTGGGAAAGAAAAGCCAGTGTAAGGAAGAGAAAGTGGTTCGCTGCTGCTGCCAGCTTCCTGAAGAAGCCCATTCTCAGTGTGACCACAAGGTGGAACTTGGTACATACCACATGCACCGAAGATGCACCCACTGTCACGGAGCAGCAGTTCGGCCAGCAGTGCACCAGATTCTTCTGGTCCCAGTAATCACTCCCTGGCCCCCACTTCTCCAGAGGGAGTGAAAAGGGGACAGCTGGTGTAGAGGAGCCATTGGCTGAAGCAATCCTCAGCCTTTATCCACCAGGAACTTCAGCTTCTGAGGGCTCCATCACACTAACAAGTGTTAGCAGGTTTATGTGTAACTACAGACCAACTGAACTATGACTTTTCCAAACTCTCATTGATTCCGAGTTCACTTGGGATGATCTTGCTCTCGGTGAAGGCTAGGAACATGTAGGAACAAGCAATGCAGTTCATTAGTAAGCAGTGATATTTTGATTGCACTATTACTCTCTGAAATACAATTCTGATGAATTACATTCACTCTGTGGGTAAGCCTGGCAGGAAAGCTGAAATGACAGTTAGCATCATGTAAAATAGACCTCATTTCTTCTTGGTAACATATACAGAGCAAGACACAACCTTTGACCTCATTAGTGGGAAAATCTGCCCATAAAATTAGATGTAAATGTGTTATGTAGCTGCCATAGGCATTACTGGCCATAGCAGCATAACTTACATCATGTGCATGATGTAATGGGGAAGTGCGAGGTCATCACCAGCGTGTGTATGTTCATTCCAGTCCCAAATTATCACAAGTCTGGGCACATCAGCAGCTGACTTCTGTCATGTCATTTGTGTCAGCGCGGTATAAAGAGACATCAGTATTAGGGCTGTGCTACTTCTGGTGTTTCCCAAGGATAGCAGTGGTTGGTGATGAGCTCCATCCCCCCAAACCACCTGCTTTTTCCTTGGTGAAGTGGTTATGGAGCTTCCTTAGCAACTCTGTATAGGGATGCGATGAAGATTAATTCATTTTGTAAAACTGCCTGAAGAGCAGCCTCAGAATTAATAGTTCTCACATACAGCCTCTTTCCTACCAGACTCTCCAGCCTTTCTATCACAAGTGTCTTTTTCCTGTATACTGAAGCACTTTGCTGTCTTTGGGACCGTGTTCTGGCATCCTCATTCGCATTGATTTCCATTTGCTCTGTGAGCAATCCAGCTGGAATCGATAGGATGATTAGCAAAACCTCAGTCCTGGGTACAGGGACATGAATAACTTCACTCATGTGACAAGTGCCATTGATTTCAGTGGGATTGGTCATATGGGTAAAATTGCAGGCTGAGTGTTCACGGGCTTCATACCCAGTCAGGTGTTACCTGCAATGAATAAGGGTCGGAGAATTTATCCTGAAACCATTTGCAGGATCACTTCCTCCAGTGCTAGAATGTGACACAGCTCCATGTAACATCCATAAGCAATGCTCTGTATCCTACAGTGCCACTCATCCCTCACAGCTTGTCTGTGAGATATGGCAATGTCTTTAGATGACCTCAGGACCGCAATACATCCAGATCTGTTGTTTCCCAGAGCATGGCACTTCTGGCCCAATTTTTATTTTAAAGCCCTTGCACCAGCAGAACTTACACGTGCTGTTCTGGGGAAGGAGCTAAACTCAGCGAGTGCTGATCTTCTGCTTGCTCATATGCACACTGCAGGGATAAACACAATGAAATCTTCACAGCCTGGGAGGCTCTGAGTGATGCCGTTGATGGCATTATTTATTAAAAATTAATGAGAAGATGAAATGGAGGGGCTCAATGGGCTCCCAGATTGGCCCCTATGGGACACCGGCTGCTTCCAGACTGGAGGGCAGTTGCTCGGAAGCAAACGGTTTTGCCAAGGCAAGTACGGGAGATGAGTCCGTAATTAGATCAGTCCTCCCCAGTACAATGTGAAATATGGGAAGTGCTCAGGGACTGCTAGCTAATAAATATAATCTAGCCATTACATCATGGTGCTCACCTCCCTGCCAAGGGCAAAGCCCTCAGCTCCAAGGGGAGCGCTGCTGATTGCAGCTCCGACATCCAGCCCCTGTGTGTGGAGAGGGCTCACAAAAGGCTAACGGTGTTTCCTCAGACACCTGCCAGCCCAGCTAACATGTTCAGCTTTGTCCCATCCATAAAATGCCTTTATTCTCCTTTGCCTTCTCTGACGGTTAGTTGCAGTGTGTAAATAGGGTGTTACTTGTACTGTCGCTCAAGGCCATGCAGTGGCTCTACCTTGTTCCCAGTGAGTTTCTAACAGAACATATGCCAGCGACTAATGAGTCTGTTGATGCCCTTGTGTTGGTCAAGTCATCCAGTCATCTGTGCTGGTCTGAGTATTGGGAGGGCTTGCTTCCAAGTCCACGGAAAGGAGGGTGACTGGGGTGCCAGACACCTGAAATGAGAATCTGGTTCTAAAACCTAATGCAAACTGTGTTGAATATTACGGAAGCTGATGGTGGAGGGACTTGGATCTGCAGCAGAGACAGTGACATGGTTTGCTGTTGAGTTTCTTGGGCAGATGCTGGTTCTGCAGTATGGGGCATTCACTGCGGCTTGGCTCTGTTTCCCTGCATTATCTTCAGGGTAGCAGCAGTGCAAAGGCAATGACAAAAAACCTGACAAGATCTGCAAACTCATTCAGGATGGGAGAGCTTGGTAAGTACAGCTCTGCATTTCACTGCAGAAGGAGTCGTGGGTAGGGAGGAGGTGGATTTTACTCCCAGCCATTGCTGGGACAATGGGCATGAGGGCCAGTAAAGGAAATTATAATGATCATAAGGGAAAAAGTATTTGCTATCAGAACATCTGAGCTTGAACAGGGGTTTAATTTAGCTGTGGAGCCTCCATCCTAAGAGATACCCAAAATTCACCTGGACAAGGCGTGAGCAACCTGATCAGTGCTTGATGGTGACCCCACTTCGAGTGGGTGGTTGAACTAGAGACCTCAAAGAGGTCCATTCCAGCCTGAATTATTCTGTGTAATCAGTGACTTGTTAAAGCACTGCTGGGGGCTCATCTCTATGCCTGTAAATAGGAATTACAAGAACAAACCCGTAGCTATGCTGAAAAGCAGGGTAAGTGACTCACCCAAGTCATGCAGGTAATCGGTGGCAGAGAGGAAATTCTCCAAAGCCTTAGGAAAATGCTCATCTCTAAGTGGAAAAAGAAGAGCATTACAACAGTTTCCAAGCAGCTTTTGGGCTACGTCTGCCCTGGCTAAAAGGTGTTTCCATCTTTCTCTTCCTTCCCTATATGTCAATGGGAACTGCACAGACGGCTCTGCATAGTGAGAAAGGGTGGAGCCAGGCGCTGGTGGGCAGGCTGAGCTGAAAGGACTTCTGCACTGATACGGAGCCCCAAGCAATATTTGGGACCCCTGCAAATGATGCACAGAATCCCAGTGGTGGATGAATGCAGGAAAACTTGCTCCTACACAAGCAGCTGCCGGCAGAAGCATGGGTGTGATTTTGCATCCAACACACGCGGCCGATGAGCAAGCGGGAGGAGACTTCCCACAGTCCCACCTCCCAGCCGGACTCTGCCCTTCTCTGCCTCTCGCTGCCTCCTCTCCCTTCTCGGAGCCCTGTTTGACGCCGCGCACGCCTGGGGCTCCTGGATGAGCAGGGATCACTTCGGGGCCAACGGGGCCCCTCGTCCTTCCCAGCGCTCGGTGCCTCTTTCCGAGCCCTACGCTGGACCATGCAGTGCATCCGAAGGCAGCCCAAGCGCAGCGTGTCTCAGGAAAACATCCTGCGGGAGCAGAGCCGTAGAGTGGCCGCGTTGAATGGCATCAGGCTGGGTAAGGGACACGTTGGCCAGACCCTCAGCACTTCCACATGCTGGCAGCCTCTTCGTTTCTGCCTCTTTTCCCTGAGCAGAGGCAGCGCTCCACCCTAAAGGCAATTCCAAGGTTATTTTTATATTCTTGAGGTTGTGTTTTGTTTTTTTTTTTCCCCTTTCTTTTGCCTGTAACCGCCCTCCAGATGTACAAACCGCTTCATATGAGGCATCAAAGAAAGCAGGACCTCTCTGGCAAAGGGTGGGTTTGAACCTTTCTTGCTGGGCTTTGAGCTGTTGCTGGCATGAGGATGGCCCCTTTCCTGCCTGATTTTAGGGCTTCTGGGTGGTGTGGTGCCACTCAGAGGTTTGCATTCACCAGATGAAAAGAGACAGGAAACCCCGGGAGTTTCATAACTCCTGTGGCTATGAACTCATGGCTGGTTCCTGCTTTCTGGAGGGACAGCCCATGTTGATACAAGTTCTTGATTTACGTGGCCGCAGAGAGCAGGTGGAAATGGAAAACAGCCATTTTCCCACTGGAATTGTTTGGATCTAATCAAGCAGGTGGGAGAGAGAAGCAGGAGGAGGAAGCTTGCTTTACAGCAGTCATAATTAATGTTATCGGATCAGCAGGTTTGAGAGTGAGCAACACAGCACTACAGATTGTTGCTGTCACCTGTAAGCATCATCCTAACAATCTCCTTAGTGAAGCTGGAGTCAGGCTGCTGCTGTGAGAGCTGCTGCATTGTTGCGTTCCCTGCTTGCTGTATACCTGAGATGCATAATACAAAGGTTAATGTTTTTGGTCTCTTGGTGGCTGCAGCTTCATAGTGCAGGACAGGACAGTAGCTTCATGCTTGCTGCAGTGCTGAACATGCTCAAGGCTCTCCCACCTTTGTCAGATGCAATTTTCCCTCTAAGCTGTACCTCACACTGAGTGTATTCTGTTTAGAAGGTATATGATTGGTATTGTTTCAGGACTGGGGCCTGACCCATATTGCAATTTTCCATGACAAGTGTGTATTTGGTATTTTGCTGAGGGTTCTGAGCAAGATACAGCCCAGCCACATATTTCAGGCGTGATTTGGGCATTGATTTCAGCGTGGTGATTGTTTTTCTCATGCCCCGCATTGTTATATAATTGCAAACCAATATCCCTGTCCCGCTGCACAGTGTTTTTGGAAGCTTTAAAATGACACGTGTATATGACAACTCTGGTTCCTTTCATACAGAAGTTTCCATTGCTGGGAGACAGAGCTCTGCATAGCAAACCTCATCAGCTCCCTGGGGATATTTGGCAGGAATCCCCAGGGATTGTTCGGGCATAAAAACTGAAATGAAGGAAAACTCTGCTGGGAAAAGATGGTTTTGGTTTTTTTTTTTTATCTTTTCTGGAAAGCAATTCAAATGAACAACGGAGAGTAAAGTCCCACTGACACATCAGGGTGTGTTTGTGGTCCTGTATCAGCAGATCAGAGGATGCTGTACTCCTCCTCTGACCTAACAAAACATTTTCTGCCTCATAGATAGAAATGAAGAAGCTCAGTGTCTTGCCCAAGGCCATTTAAAGAATCTGTGACAGTGCTTAGGACCAGGCATAGGAGACAGGGCCCTCTTCTGACCTGCTTTCCAGGCCAGTTTGGCTGTCTGAGATACTGATTGACAGACACACAGCCATCCTGAAGCAAGCTGTGCTCACCCAGTTGACTTGGTTTGCTTGGCCAATGGGTTGGCCCTCCTTCCTCTGGGCACGCCATTGGGTGGTTCAATCCAACCTTCGGGCCATTGTTGGCAGAGGTCAACCCTGAGTGTCTGCTTTAAATCTGGAGGGCCCTGGGACATTTCCAGCCTCCCACATTAAAGGAATTGTGGTGCTCTTAGGCACTCATCTTGCCCTCTTGTGCTTCCCTGGCCAACACCAAGGACTTCTTTACTTCGAGGGTGACAGAGCCCTGGAGCAGGCTGCCCAGAGGGGTGATAGTCTCCTTCTCTGGAGATTTTCGGGACCCACCTGGAAACCTTCCTGTGTGATGTACTGTAGGAAACTGCTTTAGCAGGGAGTTGGACTGGGGGATTTCTAGAGGTCCCTTCCAACCCCTATGACTCTGTGATCCTTCTGGAAGCCACCTTTTCTCCATCCCCTCCATGGCTTCTGTCACTTCCTTCTCACTTGCACTCCAGCTTGTGCCTTACCTGTGTGGATCGAGCCTGAAGGAGGCAAAGCTGCCCTTGTCTTCTGCTAGTGGCCATGCAGATTTGCCTGTATGAGATTGATACAGTTTTTTGCCCAGGTAGCATGACATGTTATACATACTGCATGCAGTTTCTTTGTAACAAAACGTGTCACAGTTAAAATGGATTTCTCATAGCATGCTTATGCACTGAAGCACCCAAAGGAATCGGTGGTTTTCCTGCTTTCCTGTTCATGCTTACCCTAGGATGGCATGTCCTCCTGGTAGTCCCACAAGGATGCCTTGCATGGTTGCTATCTGAGGGAGGACAGAATGAGCCAAAACGGAAATTCTGTAGGTGAATACATAGGAGGAACTTTGTTCCCTTTCCAGGAACCCTGAGGACTACCACGGCAATGTTAGCAAAGCCTATCATAGAATCGTTTGAGGTGGAAGGGACCTTTAAAGGACATCTAGTCCAACTACAGCTCCATCAGATGCTCAAAGCCTGGTCCAGCCTGACCTTAAATGTTTCTAGGGATGGGGCATCCACCATCTCTCTGGGCAGCCTGTTTGAGTCTGTGATATCTTCTCTGTTCTTGAAAGACCTCCATTTCAGAGAAGCCTCAACACTGCTGCTCAGGAGACCAAGGCTTTGTGAGGCCTTTGTGGTGCCAGTCCTTCTTCTTGGCAGTCTGGCCTCCTGTAGACCCCTGGGTATGTCTAAACCTCAGCAAGCCCAAGAGGGGGTTAATTAAGCAGGCACTTAATTGCTGGGACAGCTAATTGAATGTAGAGGATAGAGAGAGGCCACAGCAACCTTTCAAGGATCTCCAGCTTCCACAATAGTGCTTTCAATTCTGCATGACTCTAGTGGGCTCAGCCCCAGAGCTGCTCCTTGGTGTTGGCAAACCCAACTGAAGTAGCCTGAGCTGCTCAAAGCTGTACTGAGCAAACACAGGACACCCTCATATTTATCACTGTCAGAGATGTCAGGCTCTTTCCCAGCCTGAAATGCACTCTTTAGGCCAAGCTGTTCTAACTACACACAGCGCTGCTTTTTGCTGCAACCATTATGACCCACCTTGGTGCTCTGCAGTCCCAGGCACTTAGGTTTCATGTATGAATTATAAGGAACTTGGGGTTTGGCAACTTGGGTCTCCTTCTGGGCTTTGTATTTCGAGTAATGCTTGGTAGTTTATTGCTTTACCTTGTTCAAATAGCAGCTATTCAGGGCAGCAGTGTCTTCCAGAGAGGGGCAAAGACAGTGATATGGAGAAATGCTGTACTGCAATGTAAATGTTATCGCATTAATCAGTTTACTTGGATTTCTACCTTGTGAGGTCTTGTGTTACATCTATGTAGCACTGGGAAATTTCCTGTGATGGGAGTGTTGGGTGGCTGCAAGTGGCCAAATAGCTATTAATGAGAGTCTCATCTGCATTGTCATGATAAGGTTAGCAAAAGTCACGCTGAATTGGGATGTGCTTGTTCAGTACTACAGAGTAAAAGCCTTTGATGCAATGACAGACGTGTAATAGGCAAGGTGCCTATTACAGAAAGCCCAGGGTGTGTTCCTCATGCTTCATTCTCTTGCCCACCTCCGCCACTTCGCCCACTCTTGATCTCTAATTAATGGCTAGTTTGAGGCACAGAATCTGCAAGGTATGTCGGTATGTGGAAGTGAGATATTGCTGAGACCTTCAAAACCAGGCAGAATGGCAAATGTTCATTTTGAAAGTCTCAGTAGATGACTGCTTCTCCTCTAGGTATCCTGAATCTAGTCTAAAATCTAAGTGTAGCCCCAAGTTAATCTCTGAAGTTCCTGGGACCAGAAGGGGACTGCTTTTCAGAGAGGGAAGAGAGACATTGTGTGTATCCTGTTTTTGTGAAGGAAATTTGTTCAGAATAAAGCTGAAATCTCTTCAAAGGTCACAGCAGTACTCTAGTTATAAGTTACACAACTTTCCTTCCTCTGCTTTTACTGCTGTATTGTTCTTTTTATCGTTATTGCATCCTAATTATGTCTGCTGGGAAGAAGATATTTTATGCTTGTAAACCACCTGAGAACAGGTTGCCCAAGGAGGTTGTGGGTGCCCCATCCCTGGAGGCATTCAAGGCCAGGCTGGATGTGGCTCTGGGCAGCCTGGTCTGGTGGTTGGCGACCCTGCACATAGCAGGGGGTTGAAACTGGATGATCATTATGGTCCTTTTCAACTCAGGCAATTCTATGATTCTATGATACTATTATTCTAATTATACTTAAGTCTTGGGACTCAATCTAAGAAGTCCACAAGGCTACAGTCTCTTTCATGAGCATAGAATGTGACATGGCAGATTTCTGAGTCTCATTACTCTTCTATTCTCCCCAGAGCTGGCTGCAGTCCAGGTGGTTTGTTTTTGTCTCTCACTATTGTCCTGTGGCAGTAAAGAACCTATGTACATTATTGTTATATGTACAGAGGGTGGACCAGGCTCTGAGCACCCTGATCAAGCTGTAGGTGTCCCTGTTCATTGCAGGAGAGTTGGACTAGCTGACCTTTAAAGGTCCCTTCCCACTCAAACGATTCTATGTCTCTACTATTTCTTTTGCCGACTCTTGTGACATTACTACTACTGTTTCTCCCTAGGCTTGAAAGATGACAAGGACCTGAAGTTCCTCTTGAAAGGCAGCCAGCTGCTAAAAGTGAAGTCCAGCTCTTGGAGGAAGGAGCGGTTTTATAAGCTCCAGGAGGACTGCAAAACCATATGGCAGGAATCAAAGAAGATGCTGAGGTCTCCAGACTCACAGATCTGTAAGTAAAGTTTGCACCATCGCAGGAATAGGGCACTGTCTGCTTGGGTCCAACCAGGACTATTATGAACCAGAACCAGGGATTCTTGGGGTAAACCAAACCAGGACCATTGCACAATGAGCATAATGACACGGAGCCATGAGACCAGATCCTTCACACGTCCTGTATCATACACTGAGTTACGCTGTCTGCTCTTGACACAGCTGGGAGGAATCAGGAATGTCAGGAATGGTCACATTTCCCAAGCTTATGAGCTACTGCTCAAAGTTGTCATGGGGTAGAATGACAGGAACCACAGGGGCTGTGCAGCGTGGCATGGTGTGACAATGGAAGTGCAGGGAAGGGCACATCAACAGAAGTTGGCATCCAGCTGTCCCAGTGCTGTGTGGAGGGATTATCACAATGGGACCCTGGGCTGTGCTGGGCTCGGCAGCCCTGCCTGGCTTATTTCTTCCCCAAAGCACAAGTTCAGGTTACTTAGGTGTCCCTGTGGTGGTACTTGATTCTCTAATGCCCTAGTGCTCAGCGTGAGACATAGCTTGAGCATCCATGGTGTGGTATGGTGCACTTTGGCAGTCAGTCTGGACGCATCTTTGCATAGCCTTTGGGAAAGCAGCATGCAGTACAAGTCAGTATTTATGTCTCACAAGGAAACCACAGAGGTGTGGAGATCCAAGGTCTGGCAAGAGATATCTTTGGGAGGGAAAGCCTTTTCTTATCCTTATCTTGGGAAATCAAAGTCCGCCCCATTGCAGAAAGCCCAGATATGACAGTCAGTAATGCATGGGCACAGGAAAGCCTACCTGCACTAACATCACCCAGCTTGGAGCTTTAGCTGGGACCAGGAGCTCCTCGTCATGAAGACAAAATAGGATCAGGCAGGGTATCTATCTGTTTATATGTTTTGTTTTCCACCTCATTTGGTATTTTTCTGACGTATTGTTCTGTCCCTGATAGTCATGGTCTGGTAAAACCAAGAGGTAAATGAATAACATGTAACGTATTTTATAGCATGTTGAAACGTAAAATACAGTCTGCACTATTTACACAGTTGTTTTTGTAACAGTCACAACTAACTAAATGAAGAATGAGTCTTCCAGATTGCACCTCCGCCCCGCAGATGATGATGAGGAGTAAGGCAGAAAAGCAAAATATGTTTGGTTTATTACCAAACTCTTCATAAGTGACCTTGGGCAGTTCATTTAATCTCTTGGTGCAACCTTCCTCACACATTTCCTCTCTGCTCATCTATCTAGCTATAAAAGGATTTGGATTAGAAACTGTTCCTTGCTGTGTGTTCTGAGCTCAGTTGAACTGCTTAGGTACCAATACAGGAACCCATAATGACAATAATTAATGCAAAAGCCCTAGGGAACGTTTGCTTGCAAGAAACGCCTGTGCCATTGAGCTGTGTTCCATATAAAAGCAAAGTCCCTTCTCAGATTATGTCTTGCTACAAAACAAACAAAGGTGTGAATGGAGAATAATGACTTTAGAACTTTAATTTCTGTGCTCTGAGCCAGCAATTTCCAAATTATAGAGTCTGAGAGCACCTTCAGCAGCAGTCCCAGTCCCATCTGATTCCCTGATGTGAATGGGTGGGATCCTTGTGCCATGGCTCCAGAGACATTAAGGCTTGCTTGGAGAGGCTCTAGTTGATTCTATTCTCTCCCTTGCTGGGGCAGTGAAAAAGAGAACTGGCCCAGCCATGACTTTGTTATATATTGTGTTCCTCTTAGCTGGGCGTTGGGCACAGGTTGGGAGTGTGTCAGTGTGGGTGTGGATTTATACCACTCAAGATATACTTTACTAACCGGGTACAGCTATCGTTGCCACACTTGGGGCAGTCCCACATGCTCCTGGGGGGGCATGCGCATCTGTTGTGATGCAAGCTTTTGAGAGCACTGGAAGGCCAACTCGGAGTGCTTCCAACAAGCACTGTGGATATGCCTGAACCTGGGAGTGACCAGGAGAGGTGAGCACTGGACTGATGCTCCGCCTCCAGCCACAACCTCAAGACCATCTGTTTTCCCCTTTCTTTGTCCTCTGTTGGTCCTCTGAGATCTTCCATTCCCAAGTTATCAGAGTGACTGCTGTGTTTGAACTTGTTTCTTGGGCTTTTGATTTCACCAGGCTGATTTGTGTTTAGTCACAGAGGGGATTATCCCAGCTTCAAGCTGTGACCTCTGGGCAGGTTCTATTGCTACAGCTGCCTTCGCTTTTGGCTTGGGATATGCGGGTGGTCAAAAGACAGAAGAAGAGTGCAGGATTGTTGATTTGATACTCAAAAGGCAGGGACTGTAAGGCGAGTCTCTCCAGAACGGTCACCCTTCCTTGTTAACAGACAGCAACCTTGCACTCCAGTGCAAAGCCTTTCTAAAACTGACGATAAGCTGCCTTTTTAGGAAGGAAAAAGAATGAGCAAAGTGGAAAATGGGAGATTTGAGCACCAGGTCTAATCTTATCTGGGGCAGAGCTCACAGCAGGAAGATGGAGGCACCTCAGAAGAGCAAAGTCTGGATAGGGTAAGGGTTATGCTTTTGTGTTTGGGCAGTTTCCTGTTATTCCCATTCCTATAATCAGGCAGAAAGTCTATTTGTAAACCATTGTGTGGTGGTGCCTGTAGGAGATAAAACTGGGGATCTCTAGAGTTAGACAGAAGAATCTCAGCTGAATGAATTTAAGAAAAACAACAACATATCCGGGCTGTCACAGGCACAGATGTTGCCTGGATGAGATATGTGGTGTACAACCATTACCTTTCTCTGTTGTCTTTTATTTTAAACAACTGGAAATTCATATTGGATGCTGTCTTGATATCTCTGTTACCCACAGGGCTTTCCAGGGAATAGGCTACCATTCCAACATGGTTGCTACATAGAAAGAACTTAATCCATTTGTTCCTTATGATCCATAATTCGTTAATTTTCAGTATGTTCTATTTAGGCCCAAGAGAGCCTCTGACAACAGAGTTCAAGTGGCAGAATTAGAAGTTTGGGGGCAATAGAAAAGGTTTGTGCCTGGTAGCTTGTAGATGGCTGGTGCAGTCAGTACCAGATCCCTCCTGAGCATCATTACAGTGGGAGGGAAGGAAGCCATAGGGGGTCGAGAGGTTTGCATTCGAAGAGCAGCAACCCATCAGTAACACTGCCTTGTTTAGCTTGGTCAGATATCAGGTCTCACCTCCACGTGAGAAAGAACAAAATGCCTTGTGCTGCTTTCAGTGAAATCGATTTTTGAAAATCTTTTCTTAAAGCAGCTGAAATCCCTACTGTGAGCTCCCTTAAGCCAGACTCAATCCCTTTAAAAACTCTCTGAACTTGAGGATTTGTAGGGATGGTTGAAAACTTTCCAGTGAAACATCCTGATGAGCGTCTGGTGGAAAAAACAGAGCATTGAAAGGCACAGGGAAAAGGCTGAATGAGTGGGTACAATGCGGGGATATTATAACAGGGCCCAGAAGGGAAAGGGGCTTTGTTTCCTCCTGCTCCCTCTTTGTGTTTGTTGGATGCTCAGGGAGGTGATGCTTCCCATGACAGCCGTGAGTGACCATCGCACACTGCACAGGGGATGACTCACTGGGGGTGCTTTGTGAGTCATGGGCTGTGCAATCAAGAAACAAGTTTATGAGTTTTGGCTCGGGTATTCCAATTCCTAGCCAAAACGCTATTTTTGTGTTTTGTTGTTTTTTTTTTTTCCCCTCTGTTTTGGTTAAAAAAAAAAAAAAATCAGATTGGGAGCGAATTCCCTACAGGTGTTTAAGGCCAGGTTGGATGAGGCCCTGGGCAGTCTGATCTAGTGCTGCATCTAGTGGCTGGCAGCCCTGCCTGTGTCAGGGCCTTGGAACCTGATAATCCTTCAGGTCCCTTCCAACCCAAGCCGTACTGTGATTCTATGGATCAGTTTACAGAGGTGAGCTAAATTCAGTTGCATAACTGGTTAAACGAAGATTGTAATATTGCATAAAGGCATAAAATTGATATTTTGATCTAACGATTAAATTATTCGCAGTATTAAAAATGCACTGAATTTGTTCCAGTTCCTCCCAGTTCCAGTTTTTATGTGGTTTATACACAGTACAATTTTTTTTTTTTTATATTTATCGCCTCCTACCAGTGTTTGTCAGAAAACCTTTCCCTTCATTTTTGAGTTCCTGTGACATTTAGTAACACCCTTAACACGCCACTTGACGAGCATCCCATGCTGTTCTTGTGTATGGATGAATGATTGCCTCCATTGAATGAATGCCCTGACCTCGCCTTTAGGAGAACAGAAAGGATGTGATATTTCTCTGCACTTACTCATGTCAAGAAGTAAAAAGTTTAAATCGTTCCTGTGGATCTGATAAGTGCCAAAAGCCAACAGAAACCCTCGGCAACCTGTATACACACAGCAGGCAGCTGGCTGCACTGACAGCTTCCTCCCAGGGTTGGTCGGGTGCATTCTCTAAATCTGATCATTGCTTCACGATCAGACACATATTTGTCCCTGGAAAAATATTTGCTGATGTGAATCTGTTATGCAAGGCAGCCGTCAGCTGTGAAAACAAAACTGTCTGTCTGTGGGTCTCATTAGTTCTTATCAAAATCATTCAACCCATAAAGCAAGTCACTTCGATTGCAGAACTGTCTCTTGTTTTTTTTGTTGGGGCTTTTTTCTAATTTAATTTTAAATCAGGCCGCCACATGAGTTTCTGGGGGCACTTTTCAACATAGGCAGACTTCCAGCAAATACTGACCTTATTCTCCACAGCATACGTTAAATGCAAAGGCGGAAGCGTTGAAAGCCTCCAATCCAAATTTAGTGGCGCTGTTATGGCATGAGAAGTAGGAACTGGTTGCAAAAATAGTTTGCAGGGACCTGCTTGTGATGTCTGGAAGGAATGTAAATACAGATCACTCTATTTACATTGGTGCCCCAAGCTGTGTTGGTTATGCAGAAAGGCTGGGTAAAGACCTTTTATTAAAAGGCACTTCCAAACAACTTGTAACATCAGTTGTGCACTGTATGTTGTCAGCTGGTGACACACACCAGCACTAAGAGCAGATCTCAGTTTAAACAATGTGCTCAGCAAGTCGGGGAGAGGGGAGAATGGATGAGGAATCAGCAGTTGAGAGCTTGGGTGATTCAGGCATGGGGGGAAGAGTGGGCAATGTGATCAGGGCTAAGATGGCACAGAACAGCAGGGCCTGTGCTGATTCCTTATGTGAAAGCATCCATCGGTGATAAGGTACTGGATAACCTTTGGTATTCCTAATCCAGGGAGCTTGGGATCCCTGTGTGCTCACTGCAGCCACCCAGCCTTGCAGTACAGTCCTGGGGTCAGGACCTTTGTATGTTCTTGCAAGGTGCTGACCAGACCTGGCTGAGTTCTAGCTGGGCTTGGGCTGGAAACCTGGTCTCTCTGCAGACAAGCATCATTGTGTGCAAATATGCAGAGGACTATGAACAGCTCAGTACATTTCTCATCTGACAATAAACAGTAGTGACTTAGTGAGACAATTAGAGTGGGATAGAGTAATTCAGTGTGACTGAATGCCACACTGCAAAGATCACTTGTTAATAAAAGGGAAGTAGGATAAGGAAAGCGAAGGATGTGAAGGGTCCCCAGAGTGACAGATATTGTCCTCCTCCCCTTACCAGTAACTTAGGGCCACCTGTTTTGGCAGTGCCTCCAAGTACATTGACCCTCATCTCTTTGTTAGCAAAAGTATAAGGAAAGAGAAGCAACTTGTTGTCCTTGTCCTTTGCATGCTTAGTAGCTTGCAGTAGATGTGGCTTCAGTTCCTTATCCCCCTTTTCTGGAAGACTTTTGTCTTCCATTTTTTTGTTTTTCTGTATTGCTTGGGATTACTGAAGTGTTTTACTGTCCGTGCTCCTGGCACAGTCTTTCAGAGCAGTGACTGGAGAAGAGATGGACATTGCCTCTGGAGCAGAGGCCAGTGATCAGGGCTCATCTCTCAGACTACTGCTGTAATCATACAGCACCTTGTCATGCTTGTATGGCTCTTCAGCATTTGTATTTTTGGCTACCAAATGGCTCATTGTGCGTACATGGGCCTTACATCTCTGGGCACTGCTTTTAGGGTGATGGGCCACAAAAGGCCTGTCCTGGTGCATAGGGCTGCAATCCTTGCTCTGGAGTGGATTTGAAAGCACCTCATGGAAGGTGGTGAGGCCAGCCCAGGTCCTGGTGGGAGGGAGGGGAGGAGCCTTGCATACAAAGACCCATGTAGGGGAGAATATGGCTTCTAGGGCCTTGGAGAGCATTTGGGTTGGGTGAAGGCAGAGGTGAGGCTCCGTGCTACTCAGCTGTGTTGGATCTCACATCTCTGTGAGACAGAGAGGAGTGATTTCACCAGCTCCAGGGAATGCTGGTGTATGTTTATGTGAGGAGGGAACTGTGGCCATCAGCTGTGGTTCATCACATTGGCACTTACAGCAGCCAGGAAGGCTGACCGGGATGTAACCTGTTCGTCTCCATGCTGGAAGGTCAGGAAGGACTTTAGTTCCTTGTGTCAAGTCACAGGTTTTGGGCTTCACACAAACCACCTTTTCAACGGACATAAACACTCCGGAGAAGCAGATGCAGACTTTCCAAATTCTCTTCTTTTGGTGGTTACCTCCCCACTGTGGAGTGTTGGGAAGGATGGGGAGGTCACAGAAAGATGCATTTGATGGGTGTTTGCTGCAGCTGCTCCTCTCCCGAAAAAACACTTCTCTGTCCCCCAGTTATTTCTAATTTCAACTTGGTTTGGGACTGCTTAATATAGTATGCTCACGGCCCAGGAGCAGCTGATAATGTATTCATGTGGGCTAAGATTTTCCAGAAAAGAGATAACATTTGCAGATGGCTTAGGCTGACTCCTGTGGCTTTGGCTTTTATATTGATAGACAAAAGCAGTACACAAGCCAGAACTGTGGAAAGCTTTAAAAAGTGTCCTCCCTGCTTTTTTTTTTAACAGTTCCTGCATTGGTAGCTTCTGTTGGCTCTTGTGTGACTATAGTAGGCACTGATCTTGTTCTTCAGGCTTCCTTGTACCTTTTCTGCAGGGAAGAGCTTTGCGTTCTTCATCATCCTCTCCCCAGTAATATACCCCATGGAGATTAAGGCAGCCCTTCCAGCTACAGGTTTTCAATCTCTTTTCCCTCCCACACAGCTCTCTCTCTCTCTCTCTTTTTTTTTTTTTTTTTTTCCCCAGTAGATTCCCTTTGCCAGATAAAGGTTTCCAAAGAATACATTCTAAATTTCCAATATTTAACATCAGATTTTCTAGTCTTGGAAACACTAGGTCATTGCCAACCCAAAGTTTAGGGATTGATTGCACTAGCAGACTAGCTAGCCAGTCTGAAGGGACAATAACTTTTATGAGCCAAGCAGTGGTGAGCAGTTGGCAGGTGATGAGGAACAACAGGATGATCCTTCCACTTGCATTGCCTTAACCAAGAGAGACCAGGAGTGGAGGAGAATCACCCACTTATGGATTGTCTGCGTGGTACACATCTGCATTTGAGATGCTCAGTCTGAACTTCTTTTTTTGGTCTAGGATCCACTATAGCCATGGATTAAGGCTTTGACTTATCTCACCCTAAAAAGTTTGTTTCTAGATAGGACAAAACATTTGTGTTCCAAAAGTTCTTGTTTTTTGTTTGTTTTTTTTTTCCCCATTAGTGAAAAGGAGCCTAAGCTTTAGATATATTTTGACTGAATCCCACTGGACATGATAGCGTCCCTTACAATAAAGATGTAAGACGTACTGTGCTGCCTAAGGTACACTTCCTGCCTGATGGTTCCTGTCATTTGCCTGTTAGTGAGCAAACTCAGCAGCAATGCTCTTCACTAGCAGCCCAGCTGTAAGAGAACTGCAGCCCTCTTCTTCAGAAGATAATTTTAGCACTCGAAACCATAAGCTTTCACTCAACAGTAAGTTGGCTAGATAATGTAATTCCACAGCAGCCCATCCCATCCCCTCCCATCTCATCCCAACACTGCCCAACCTAACTCTCTCCTCCCCTGCCCTCTCTCTGTCTGATCCACTGTTGGCCTTTACCAAGTGATAATAAAAGACCACACAAAGATAATTGCTTATCATCAGGAAGGAACATTGCCAGTTCTAGGAGGGGTCTCGTGGCATGTTCTGGCATGGAAACCAAGTCAGCAAAGTGTTACGGAAGATGTTGGACCACCCCAGCACATGGTTGGAATTTAAAGCAAATGTCAAGTGGTGGTTTTGAACAGTCACAAATTTCTGAAGGTTATAGATTAGTTTGTAAGTGTGTGGTATTGTTTTTACCTTGTCAGCTTAGTATTGCCGTTACTCCCTGAGGAAAAAAGGAGAATTTCAAATTCTAGCGAGCGTCTGATCAATTTTGTGTGGTCCCAGGGCAGGCACGCTATAACTGCGCAGGGCGGACACTGAGTTGTTTATTTCTTCAGCGTTGACTTGGAGTGAACTGAGCACTGTGAAATTGCACCAATTTAAATGAAGGATCAGGTATAAGGGATTTGGGGGTGAAGGCTTCTCCTTTTCAGCTGAATAGCGGCGATATTTTACATTTATGTGCTACTTTTCAACAAAGCTCCTCAAAGACGAGCACGAACAAAATCAGTCTCACACCTACGTGACAAAGGAAATAGTTCTTACCCATAGTTTGTAATTTGAGGGAGGAATAATTTAAAACCAACTTTTTCCAAATTCATTGAGAAGGGAAGAGCACTGTAGGGTTGTCTCAGTTACTTCCTTTTGCTTCACAGTGTGTCTTGAAGGCCTTGTGTGTGCACATGGTGAACCTGGTGGGATTTCAGGGCTCATTTGCACTAGGTGATGATCGGAGATGGGAATGGGGAGGAATGGGTTTGAAAGCCGTATTTTGCTTTCTTACAGCAAATGGGATCAAATTGACCTTTGGCGGAGGTGTGGATGGAGCATGGTTGACAGCAAACTGCCCTAAGCCTTTGGTCTTTTCCCACCCAGTTTGTACTAGTGTGACTGAGACGAGTATATGGGATTTTAGGTGTTACCTTCTTATTTTTTTGCAAATTGAAGAATGACCATTTCAGTCCATGCCCTGCTTTTACTGAAGTCACTCCTTATTTTCCTGTGGAAACTTTTAGAATTCTTTGTTTCCAGTTCTGGTGGGAGAACAGCTGAGAGTTATTTGATTGATGGGGTGAGACCATGCTGGTCATGATCCTAGGGTCTTTAGAGGCAAAGATCAAGTCAGGGATGCTTCAAGGACTGGACCAAAAGTCTTGAAAGGGACTGGTACCTCATAAATGTGATATCACAGTGTGGCACCTCTGCGAATTCTGATCTTTGTTATATACAGGACACGTGAAAAGAACAAAGAGTTTTGTTTTGTTTTTGCATTTCTTGCACATTTTGCTGCTTTTGATCTGAGCTTTCTTTAGCATTGAATTTGTGGATGCTGGAAAAAAATAAAGAGAATCCTCCAGCTGTGGGAGGGAGAGGTTGCAGAAAAAGGAAAAAGAGTAATTTCTTAAAATCCATCACTAAGCAGAGATAAGGGTGAGCGAACCCCTGCTGACAGCAAGCTCTGTTTTCTTTCCACAGTCTCTATTGAAGATATTCGGGATGTGAGGTCAGGCCATAAAACAGAAGGTATGGAAAAATACGCCAAGGACGTACCAGAGTATCGCTGCTTTTCCATCATTTTCAAAGACCAACGGAAAACCTTGGACCTCATTGCAAGTTCAGAGGACGATGCCAACCACTGGGTCTGCGGCCTTGGGAAAATCATAGCCCACAGCAACTCCATGAACCAGAAACAGAAACTCCAACAGTATCCTTTGCCTTGTAAAGCGATTAATTGCACACAAAGATGCACTTGTCTTTCTCTGTGGGTGGAGATAGTTGTATAACCCCTTTTATTTTACTACTGGCCCTGGGCACTGAGTTTTATCTCATACTGATTTTGTACCTGGGCAAGCTCCTTGGTTTCCAGTGCTTCTCTTTTTCTGTTTACAGTGATACATGCAAGAGTGGACTCAGGCTTCACAGAGCTCCTTAAGCAAAGAGTTGCTCCTTTCAGGGTGCTCCAGATAAAACAATCATTATTTTTTTGTGTTCTTCAGGGGTCTGTTTCATTTGCATTGCAGTAAACTCCAGGACAGGCACTTTTTGGCAAGGCATGAAAGGCCCATACTGTTTATCATGGTTTGCAGTAATTTAAGGCGAGGGAACTGATTCTCCTCTTCTGTCTGCCAAGTTTACTCCGGGGTAGCTCCACTGATTTGAGTGAGATTACTCCTTGTTTGCCTCAGCATGAGAGGAAGTCTTGCCTTGAAAGAGACTGCAGTTGCTCTAGAGACAGTGCAGACGCGAGAAGGGAAGGCAAGGGAAGGGAAGAGAAGGCAAGGGACGGAAGGAGAAGGGTCAGTTGTGTGAGGAGAGTGAGTTAGTTATTGACTGAAATCCTAGCCTTTCTCAGTTCACAGGGAATTTTCCCCTGGGCTGAATTTCACTCAGTAAATTAATTGCATCCATGTGAAAACAGACTATCTGTGGGTGTAGTTTTTGCTGGGTCTTCTGCAGTTCCCGTGTGTCTGAGGCCCTGACTGTAACATATGAACCTGCTGGCTGATTTCACCCTGATTTGACAGAGCAGTGGTGGTCATAAAATTTTAAGCTGCCTTAAGCTTCACAAAAAAAGGCATCCAGCTATCAGAGAGGAAAACAGATAGCACTTGGCAGTGAGGGAAGGCTGTGTGAGCTTCGTGCCTGGTTCGACATCAAAGAATCCGTGCAGAGGAGGGGTAATGTGAAGTTGTCAGCTGGGGAAAATCACAAAGCTGGAGCCTAAGCCTGAGCAGGCACCAGGGGGCCTTTCCCTCAGCCAAGGCTTCCTCTGTGTGGGTTCACCGCTGGGTAATAATGTACTGATGATGAGGGAAATGGCACATAAATGCTGAGCTTTTATCAGGCTTTACTCTTCTGTGGATTCTCTGAAGTGTGAAGTCGTGGCACTGAGGGACATGGTTTACTGGTATAGTAAGGATGGGTTGCTGGTTGGGCTTGATGACCTTTGTGGTCTTTTTCAACCTTAGTGATTCTGTGATTCTGAGTCTAATAAGCATCTGTACCTCCACAGTGCAGGTTGCTTGAAGGAGTCAGATTCCACTAATACTGATATGAACGTGATGGTGTCCATGGTGGCAGGGCACTTCCCAGACAAATTGAAATCTTGAAGTTTCGGTGCTGTTGGAAATGTTACGCTCTGTTGAGTTTCCTCCTGAATGTGAAAGATGCCTCCACTCCATGGTATATGGGGAAAATCTGGGCCACAGAAACCTGTCCCTGGAGCTTGTCAGTTGACTGCATTGATGAAAAACTTCCCTGTAAGAAGAAATCAGATTGCTAAGGTGTGAGGGGGAAATAACAATGGCATTTGCAAGGGAAGAAAGCTGTAAATTTCCAGCATGGAAAAGTACCTCTCTGACTTTGGAAAGCAGAATCGGAGCTAAATGGGGTTGGTAGGCAAGCCGTATTTCTGGAAGAGTAATTACTGTGTGGTCCTGGCTTCCAATCTGGGATTGTCTCAGGTCGTTTAACGTAACCTGGAATTACAGAACAGCATGATTTCTCATTTGAAATTTGATGATGTTTAATTAAAGCCTGAGATTTTAAATTTAGCCCATCTTCACTGGGTTTGCTTGGCAGCGTGGGTTTATTCACATCTTCCTTAAACCTCAGAAGTGTTCTCTGCATCTGTGAGCACAGAAGGGGAAGAGGCAGTGGAGGAGAAGTGTTGCGTCCCCTGCTTGTCCCCCATCCATCGCTGGAGAACTGCTGTGCAGTGGCTCTTTTCCAGCCTTAGAAACCTTGCAGAGCAGATAAGGAATGAGTGAGATTTTGAAAACAAGTACTGAAAGCAAAGACCGTGGTTGTTGCAGGTGGGGTTTGTTTGGCTTCTTATATAATGGAGGTGCCTGTGGTAGCAAGGGGCTGGAATTTGTGTGCTATATGTCCTTTCCAGTCCTATACACCTATAAGATAAAACCTCTGCATGCTTTAGAAGCATTTCTGATGTTCTTGTACATATAGTAGTATTTTATTAAGCCTCAGATTCAACCCTCAACAAGTTGGCATAGGTTTTTTAGCAAATACTGCAGGTATGTGTGCAGGGATGACTTCAGACCAGAAAACACAGGGGACTTTTCATTTGAGTGGTGTGGCACAGTCTGCTTCATTTCTGGGATTTGTGTATGAGCTTTTCTTCTGGTTAGGAATAATTTACCAGAAGTTCTGCAGCATTTCTTTTCAAGCATATTCTCGGGATATCTGCCAGATCGTTTCAGTCATTCTTCTTTGGTTTCTCATAGAAAGCTGGTAGTCCTGAAGCTGGCAGATCCTTTAAAAACAAGAAGCAGGCTCTCTCTGGAGGTACACCGGAATGGGAACACTTCTTCCTTGTCCCCCCATGCCCAAATAGACGGTGTTAGGTGAAAGGAAGACCCACAACCAGGGCTGCAAAATGGTGTTTGTATCAGACAAGAAGAATTTCAGTTTCCTCTTGACTCCCTAGAGTTGTGCATTCCTCCTGTCTGTTATTTTAGGAGGTCTGTGAAGGGGAGCTGAGGTGCACGGGTTGGGTGGGAATGGCTGAGCCTGCTGTTGGCACCATGTTGACATATGCTGAACAGATGCTCTTTGGAGCAGAGCTGGTGGGGTGGATGGTGTTGTGCTCTTAGCAGAACATCCAAGGAGGAGCTCAGATAGGAGCTTCATGATTCAAACTTGGTTTTCTGGGGAACTGCTCCAAGCCAGAGCCTGAATCAGGGCCCTGGAGTATCCTTGGGAGTCAGAGGAAGTGTAACCTCTATTTTCATTTCCATGTGTATGAAAGAGGAATATTCATATTACCAGGCTAATGCAGTGTGAGGTCATTGTTTAGCATATGCCAAGATTTTTTAAAGACAAAAAGCTCAACTTTCCAAGAGACCGACAGAACTACCAAACACTTTCCAAGTGTTTGGAAATATTTGAACGCAGTGGTAGCTGTTGGTGAGTACCCTCTTTCAGGGTTATGTCTGCAGCCCCCATAGGCTGTCACTCATCACCTCTTTTCGGAGGTGATTTTGAAAGACCCAGATAAAATGTTATGGCACTATGTCTCCTAGCTGGTATTTGCTACTTCTGAATTTTGTTTTGCTAAAATCCATATTTATATCTTTTCTGGAATGAGTTTGGAGCAGTGCTTCCTATGCAAGTCATGAAAGGTTGGATTTATGGTGATCTAATTGTCATTTCAATAATTTTTATATGGAAAAATGGGATATTCTTCTGGATAGCCTTTGTTATTTGATGGTTAGAGCAAGTTAGAGAGATACGGTTGGCTTGATGCAAAAAATTATCACTTTTTAATTAGTTGTTTTTTTTTTGTTTGTTTGCTTGTTTAAAACTCCAAGTTCTCTCAGCCACCTGACATTTTCCCAGGGGAATTGAAAGACCATGGCAGACCCAGTTCGAATTAACTGGTGTAACACTAAAAAAAGGCTGATTTTTATAGTAATTGCTCCAGATCCATAGATATACTGAAGTGAATATAAATGGAGCTCATAGGAACTATTATCACAGCCACAGTAGAAGACAGAAATAGATACCGTGTGTTTTACAAGGGAAAGCCAAGACCTGTAAAGATTGGATTGGTTTTATTTACAACAAATTTCTTAAGACATTTAGGTAGAAATACCTGAATAAATACAGAGGACTATTTGTGTTCATTTTGGAGAATCCCTGTTAAGTATTCAGCGTGATACACAATCAGTCAAATTCTTAATGATCAGTTGCCCATACTTAGGAGATCTTTTCATTCTCCTTTCTCCCATCTGGAAGATGCACTTTCTGCCACAAAAGAGAAATCAGACTGTTTTGTGCTGTGGCTGTGTCCAGAAACTCCTGCAGGTTAAATAGAGCTGATCTGGCCTTGGCCAGATGGTGACCAGCTTTTCCTGGGTCATGATTGCTTGTACTACAGAGCACTTTGCTTCTGCCAAAGCATCGCCTTGCCCTTTCAGAGCAGAAGGTGAGATGATGCAAGCTGTTCAGTGGGAGCATGCTGATATACAGCAGCAAGGAGAGGTGGTTTAGAATCTTTACAAGAGATTTATGTCTGCCTACCCATGTGCTGTGTAGAGGGGTGGTATTTAGACTGCACTGACCTGGAGAGGTTTCCTTACATCATCCTGCAGTTGGATTCACACCTGCCTGCGGAAAGCTGATAAGAACAAAGACAACAAGATGAGCTTTAAAGAGCTCAAGAATTTCCTGAAAGAAGTGAATATTGAAGTTGATGACTATCATGCCAAGGAGATTTTCCAGGTAACAAGAGCAAGCAGATTAGCACTGGCTGTTGGCTGAGGTCAAGGTCTCCCACTGCTTTCAGCACTGGGTGGAATCCTGAGCTAAAGTGGGCTCTTTTCTTGTACCAAGAAATCACTTTTACTGCTCAGCAGTTCTCACTAACAACTGAGTTAGGATAGCACAGTGCTTTTGATGAAGCTCTGTTAAGGCGTTCTTTCTTTACTATTGAGACACAGTTTTACCTGGCCTCAGAGAAGACAGAACACAGACATGGATAATGTGAGAAAAAGGAAAAGCTGAAGTGCAAGTGCACTGTGAGTCTCAGGAATTTTAGGAGTTCAGCATGCTGTAACCACGTGTCAATGCCTAAGCCACCTAAATCAGAAATTATGAACTCTGTACCATCTCAGAGGAGGTGGGTTCCCAATGACCTGTGTAAGCAATGATAAAGTAAGTGTGAATTGGGAATGAAAAACAAAATAGATAAACAAAAGATATGTAACATTACACCTACACCTGGGCTGGTGTGGTTACTCTGATAGGCCAAGGCATGTTCAATCCACTTGGATGTGCACTTCTCGTTTCTCTAGATCCAGGTTCCTGGCTCAGCCTATCAGAAGATAGGGATGAAAATTTATCTGCTGTTTGTAGTGTCTCTAAACAAGCCTTCCTCCTGAGATGAGCAAAAACACCTGGATAAATTCCAAACTTCCATCTTATCTGAAGCAGGATTTGAATTAATGGTGGGCAGTTTCAGAAATGGTTTTTTTCTGATCAGTGGTAAACATGTGGGTGGTTGCAGCTACAGGTTGTATTCCTCCTGCTCCTTCCTGTAAGCAGATAATGCCGGAGGTTGGCAAGGTCTCACTAGGACCTTCCACCAAAGGAGGAACAAGTTTCCTAATCCTTGGTTTATGGAGCTGTCAGTCTCTTTGGTAACTGCAGGATCCCAGGTTGGATGGGGCCCTGGGCAGCCTGATCTAGTGGATGGCAACCTCGCTCATGACAGGGAGTTGGAGTTTGCTGATCTTTAAGGTCTCTCCCAACCTAACCCATTCTGTGATTCTATGATATGGGGGAAGGTTCTTAGCAGACCTTGAAGAATTTCACCTTGCAAAATTGCCAAGATATACAGCCTGATGTGGCTGGCATATTCTATGGTTTGTTCTCTACTCAGGAAGACCATGGAAGAACAGCAAAAAGGCTGGAATTCCTCTGGCTGAGTTAGATATCTCCCAGTGCAGGTACCTGCACTGGAAGTAGTCACCAGCATTTAACATTCCCTTTGCTATTGGTGTTGATCAAACCAATATTGTAGACCAGGGTGTGGTTCACCTCATCCTAAAGGTGACGCCTCATACACATCTTCAAATGTCAAAGATCTGAATCGGATGTGGCAGCAGTTAGAAGGGAGCAGCAGGATTGGACACTTACCAAAGTTCAATTCTCTTTTTGCTTGAGGACTCCAAGCAGTAACTAAGCCTTCATTCATCCTATCTAAATGTGGGCAGCTAGTTGGAAGTACCCTTATTAGACCTGTAATTGTTCTAAGCTTCCTGTATAGCCAGGGGAAAGAGAAGATATTAATTAACCTTCTGAATTAACCTCCAAAAGGTTAATTCAGATCTCTTGTGTGGTGAATTGCCTCTAAGGAGGGTCTGTCTCACTCTATTTGGCCACTGAATCCTTAAGCAATTATGTTTTCATTTTACATATCCCTTAAGTTTAGATGGACCGTGAGACACTACAGCATATTAAAACGGTAATCATCTTTTCTGTCTTAGCGAGTTTTGCTTCATTTAGTCATGGGAAGGGAGGGCAATCAAGAGATTTAAGGGAGAGCTACAGGGCATGTTCTTACATTATTCTTGCTTTTTGTCACATAACTCTGCGTCGACATCTAGATGTTAGACACATCTAAGTGAGACATATGCTGTGCAGAGCTCCTGTAATTGCTCACTTCATTCCAGTGCATCAGAAAGCTTCTGACTCTTTGTGGCAAACTAAAGTTCATTCAGGAATCGTTGTCCATGTTCTATAGAAATGAGCTGAATCACAGCTTTTTGAGTTGAAAATCTAATTTGGAGCTCTTGTAGCCCAAGCAGAAGGAGCCCAGTTTTACACTGTGTATCTGATCCATCCTAGAATATGACTGTGATGCCAATGCTCTTGTTCTTTGTTCATTACAGCCTTTACTGGCAACTAAAGAACAAAGTTACTGAGGTACATTAGCTATAATGACTTCCTAGGAGTCACATCATTATTTTCCACATCGTGTCTTAAAGAACATCTATCATTTACAGCATCCCTGCAGTCTCCATCAGTTTCCCTCCTTCCACTCCTTTTTTCAGCTGCTAAATGTCATGCTCAACTTAGCTTGAGATCTGCCAAAGCCACAGTGCAAGATGATACAGACATGGAAGGCAGCAAGGAAAAGGTGGTTCCTGGACAGCTGAAACTCATTTTCAAAGTGTCTGTAGTATTGAACATTTCACAGATTGTTCAATCCCTGAGATGAGCCCATAGCTTTTAACCAACAGATTCTGAAATCGGAACAAGTTGAACTTTTTCCTCTTGATTCAGTTTGTGAAACTCAACATATCGTGATCATTTGGTCTGGTTTTATATGTGTGCCATAAACTGCTAGTGAAAGACTGTGGAGGAGGTACTGCACAAGGACAGACAGTCTGTTATTGTCATCTTGCTTGGACAACTGCCAAAGCTGCTATGGCCATCACTGGGATCACTGGAAGGGTTAGGCTGAGATTAGCATGGTGACAAGTTAAACTGAGTTGTGCATTTTGCTCATAAAACCTGGGTCAATAGCTCTGTCTCTATAAGAGATCAAAGATCAAGAGCAATTAAATTCCTCTGGTTTGACAAGTTGCTGTATTTCAGCTACATCCCAATATCTGGTAGCCAGGTGTCTATTTCAAGGGTGAAATGAAATGCACTGCAACCTCTTCTGTGTGGTCTGGAGCGCATGCTGTGTGTCTAGTTCAGATGTGAAGGAGAGAAAATTTTAGGCCAAAAACCAAGTAAGGCAACCACGTCCTGCGGGCACTTCATATCCCGTTGGAGATTTGTCATCCATAGCAAAAGTTTGATTTTTCAGATGTAACTGAAATGTGAGATGCGAGTGGGCTGTCTTACCACTGCTGGGGGTCTGTTTGCTTGCTGCAGACATTGGGAGAGAGGGAATCATCATAATTACAAGGCATTAACTGGATGTGGTTTGCTGCAATTTGCTGAGAAGAACACTTTGAAGTGATATAACATTCCCTGCCACGATTCCCCTGAGATTGGCTCCTGCTTTCCATTACAGCTTGTTTTGCTCAGCCGTATTTACTGCAGAGGTTTACAAATTGGAGATAACAAAAATAACAGTTGTTCACCTCTCTACGAGGAATTCTGCTAGGAACAAACCACAACATTCTGAAAATCAGAATTTGCCACAGGAAAAAGAAAATTCTGATGAAAAATCAAACTTGGGAATATTTATTGCTGGAAAAGGTGTTGTCCTGCATGGAGATGCTAGCTTGTGTATCTTAAACTGCTGATCTTTCATGGTCAGCCAAGTTCTTGGCTGTGGTGCCCTGTTAGAGCTGTGGCCGGGTAGAGAAGTTAAAACCATTGTGAAGCGTGCAGGCATGAAGAATTTGCATTGCAGCTCCTTGAGAAGCTGATTTTGCAACTTGGTGGTTTTTTTGGAGAAGAATGGGAAATTTCCACAGATAGGGAATTATTTATTTTTTTTTTTCCATACCTAAACAAGCACACGTTTAGTGGGATTTTTTTAAAGTCGGTTTTGATACTGTCATTGCAAGCAGTCCTGCTAACTGGCCTGGATTGTCTCTTGAGGTTCGGACCCACTAGGATCAAGGGAAAGGTCTTTTCACTTTACCTAGCAGATTTTACACCAGATGCATCGATTGTTTCTGTATAGTGCTCCACCTCTTGAGATCAAGAGGTACATTTCTCTTGACCCTTGATTTTTGCTTGGATTGTAAGGAGCCTTCCTTTTAACGCACGTTTTACATAGCATGTAGCGCAGTGGAGCTCAGGGCCATGCTTGATGCTCTTCAACATACTGATAATATGAATAAATAATGATAATAATTGTAACCATTATGTGACTAGTGGCCTTATTAATGAGAACCATTCACTGTGCTTCTCATTCACTGGCCAGTAACTGTTTCCAATTATTTTGTGTTCTGCGTTGTGTAGCCCTGGTGCAGATTACGGCTGGCATATGCCAGAAGGAAAGAAGGTTTTCACTCCTTCTCCCCTCTACGTTTACAGTACTGTGACAAGTCCAAAACAGAGGCTCTGGAGGATGATGAGATAGAGGAATTTTACAAGATACTGACAGAGAGAAAGGAAATAGACACAATCTTCCAGAAGTACTCAGATGCAGAAGGGCTCATGTCCTGCCAGAACCTGGTGAGGTTCCTCTATGAGACGCAGCAAGAAGAAGATGCTGTTGTTGCTGCCCCTCCCTTAATTCAGAGATACGAGCCCAGCGAACGAGGTAAGTTGGAAAGCCTGGTTGGTTTGGGTTAAAATCTTACTATCTTGATGAACTCTGAATTGCTTTGCTATTGCTTGCTTCTATAGCCCCGTTGTGTTGTTTTCTCTTTGAAACCATTTCTAGAGCAACAGTCTTATAGGGGAACACCAGTGGCTTGAGAAAAGAAGGGGAAATGAGAACCTGGGAAATATTTATGTTCATATTTGGCTTAGGTACTATGAGCAGCTGGAGGGGGTTTGACCTAGAGTTGGTTGGAGAGCAGTGGCATTCCTGTGGGAAAAGCTCTGATGCTTTCAAAGCTTATTCAGATATCAGTCATCACATAGCTTGCAATATGGCAATGTTTCTGTTCTTCAAAGCAGGGAAAGAGATAAATGTTTTTGTACGTGGGCACATGAAAACCCACAAGGGTTTTGATGTCAAGATGACATCTCTGAGTAGATAGGCAAGAAGGTGAGAGCTGTTTAGGAGAGCAATCACATAACTGTCATTCTGCTCAGAAATTAAGGAATCACAGATTTGGGCATCTTGGAGGACATGTTCAAGAAACCAGTGCAGAATCATAGGCTATCTGCACTGTTCTGGTAGACCTTCAGGAGAGGGATAACGCTTTGCAGATGTTGGATTTGAGGGCTGGATTGAAATCTAGCTCAGTCCCTCAAGATAGGGAGACATCAATTATCGTCTGACAATTTCTGTGTTGGTATGAAGGAGGCTTGAAGTGCTTAAATGGAGATTTTTGTACTGAAGATCTCTAGAAGCAGGTGAGGTAAGTGTTGTGTTCAGCACTTTTTAGGTCTCATCAAGGACAGTAAGTGCCAAAAAGATTCTGCCTGTGAAGGGGTTTTTAAAGTACTTTCAGGCAGATGAAGCTATCACTGTCATCTGAACAGCGTAAATCTCTCTACTATTAGCTGAGTGCCTAGGGAGCATGTTTTACCTTTGAGACCATCAGGGATAGGCAGTCATCGTGGTGAAGATGGCACCACAGCCTGGCTGTGTCAGATTTTAAGCATGGGGTTTCTGTCTATTCATCTGGGGGATGACCTGCTGGAGCGGAGCTCTGCAGAGAGGGACCTGGGTGTCCTGGTGGATGGCAGGTTGGCCATGAGCCAGCAGTGTGCCCTCGTGGCCAAAAAAGCCAGTGGCATTCTGGGGTGCATTAAAAAGAGCGTGGCCAGCAGGTCGAGGGAGGTGATCCTCCCCCTCTACTCTGCCCTGGTAAGGCCTCGTCTGGAGTACTGTGTCCAGCTCTGGGCTCCCCAGTACAAAAAAGACAGGGATCTCTTGGAAAGAGTCCAGCGGAGGGCCACAAAGATGGTGAAGGGCCTGGAGCATCTCCACTATGAAGAAAGGCTAAGTGAACTGGGTCTGTTTAGCCTTGAGAAAAGAAGACTGAGAGGGGACCTGATCCAGGTCTATAAATATCTAAGGTGTGGGGGGCAGAGTGGCGAGGCCAGACTCTTTTCAGCAGTGTGTGGAGACAGGACAAGGAGAAACGGCCAGAAACTGGAGCATAGGAAGTTCTGCATGAATGTGCGCAAGAACTTCTTTACGGTGAGGGTGACGGAGCACTGGAACAGGCTGCCCAGGGGGGTTGTGGAGTCTCCTTCTCTGGAGATATTCAAGACCCGCCTGGACGCCTACCTGTGTGACCTGGTGTAGGGAACCTGCTTTGGCAGGGGGGTTGGACTTGATGATCTCTGGAGGTCCCTTCCAACCCCTACAATTCTGTGATTCTGTGATTCTGTGATCTGGCAGCCAAGAAGCGTAACGCCATGACCAAAGATGGTTTCTTGATGTACTTGCTGTCTGATGATGGGAATATATTCAACACCTCCCACCGAAAAGTTTACCAGGACATGACTCAACCTCTCAGTCACTACTTTGTATCATCCTCACACAATACCTATCTTATGGATGACCAGCTTACAGGCCCTAGCAGCACAGAAGCCTACATCAGGTACGTGTGTGTGTGTTTATGTGTGGATGTGTTTAAGTACCTGTGAGATGTTGGTTTGTTTTGTAGAAGACATAAGGTGCTTAGGTCATCTTATGACACATTTATACTGCCAGATGCAAGAGAGCCAAGAGGCAACCTCTCATCCGCAGACTAGGAAACTGCGACTAAAATAAAATAGCAACTATCTCAATTCCCAGGCTTAAGGGAGCAGAGAGTGAAATCTGGTACAAGTTACTGAAAGTAGTTATTTGAATTCCTCTTACAGTATCTTAAAACTATGGAATTGCCTTTTGTCTTAAAAAATAAATAAATAAATAATCCATGATTCTTTCTGCAGTGATTTAAAGGACTTGTGTTATCAGGAATTTATTGGGAGTTGCATAAAAGAGGCAAGATCACCTCCAAGAAAGCAAAGTCATTCATAAGGAACTTTGATTTGAAAGTTAGTGAAAATAGAAGTATGGGTATGCGGAAGGAGTTTCAGATAGGAATTCAGTCTGTAGACTCAATTTGGGAAACTGGCACTCAGCTGTCTCCCCAGATGTAGTCGAGTTCCCCCACCTCCCACCCTGACTGCTTGGAGGATTCATCCCTCAGATCATATCAGATCTTATCAGATCTAGGTGAAGAAAGCACATCATCCAGGCTTCATGACCTGGCTTCTGTAGCTGACTTACTTTCTTCCAGTACATCTCTTCTCCTCACTATCTTTGGGAAAAGTCTTGGGACACAAATATGAATGTCCTTTCTCACCTAACTCTTACTGTGTCTCCTTCTTCAGATAGCCCTTAGCTTGGGCTTTCATGACCTCTTTTCTCAGATCCCAATGTACTTTCCTTGCTCAACCCTAAGCTCTCTGTTGCCCCTGAGCTCTCCTGATCCCATCCTTTCTCCATCTACTTTCCTGTTTTTCCAAGCTCTCCTTTCTACCTTGATCACTGAACTACCCATCAACCTTCCCAGGCAATACCTGTGACTGATCCACTTTCTGCCTTGAACCTGGAACTTCCCATCTGTCTTCCCAGGCAATACCTGTGCCTGATCCTGAACAGAAGGTTTAAAACCCAACCAGGTCCCTTCTTTGTTTCCAGAGCCCTCACCAAAGGTTGCCGCTGTGTGGAACTGGACTGCTGGGATGGCCCTAACTCGGAACCTGTCATTTATCATGGCTACACTCTCACCTCCAAGATCCTCTTCAGTGATGTCATTAAGGCCATCAAGAACTATGCTTTCAAAGTAAGGATGAGAGTCATGAGACTCTCTAAGATTTCTCATACTATACTGATAGCAGGTCTTTGCTCTCCCAGTGGAGAGCTTAAAATTGAATACTTCACCTTAATTTTTCTATGGGTAGGAGATGTGTGCTTCTGTCTAGGTATCCAGGTTCTGCTTTCTGAACAGATTCATTCCTGGAAGTTTCTGGTCAGGCAGGGCACAGTCTGGGGATGAGTTTAAGTCTGTTCTAGCACAGCTAGATATTGGACCCCCCTGCAATTAAAATAATGCCCAATTTCTTGAATATACATGGTAGGAAATGCGAGCAAACCTTTGATTTACTTGGCTCTGATGCCTCAGGGTCTGTTCTTACATTGGAGGAATTATATCTGTGTGTATTGGAGGGACTGGTGCAAAGGACTGCTTCTACTCTGCTTTAAAAGGAACAAACAGGTCTGGATTCTTGTGTGGCTGTGCTAGGCTAGCAGCCTTTAAAATCCTTGGGTGTACTTTCTGCACACTTCAATTCCTTCAATGCACTCAACTTGAGAACCAGTACCAAGTTTTCTTTGGGGCTATAAAGCAGTGACAATGGCAATGCCTTCGGCACACAAAATATCTACGGGGGGGCCACAGAGCTCCAGGTCAAGCCTATGTGTGAATGCAGGAAGGATTCAGGTCGCTTAAGGATCTGAGCAAGCCTCCTTTCCCAGGCTTCCTCTGACATAGGAAGGTTCTCCGACAACGGTGCAAATGGAGAATGGAGGCACAGGGAGCCTCACAGACTGCCCCACCGAAGGCATCCTGATCCAGCCTGCTGCCCTGTCCATGGGATCATCATTTCTGCAAGGCATTACCGTAGGTCTGAGTAGCTAGTGCACAGCTGAATTTGTCCTTTTTTTTTTTTTTATCCCTACTGCTGACGCACTCATTTCCAGAGAAAACAACAATGGAGTTTATATCAATTGCTATAGGATGGTAAAATTTCAGAGTTCATTTATGATGGATGTTACTGTCTTGTCCTAGACTTCACCATACCCTGTCATCATCTCCCTGGAGAACCACTGCAGCCTCGACCAGCAGAAGGTCATGGCTCAGCACATGACAACGATCCTGCAGGACATGCTCCTGGTCGCCCCGATTGATGGAAGCAAATCCCAGTTCCCCTCCCCAGAGGTGAGCAAGGCCACTCCTAGCACTTTCTGCCCCCTCTGAAGGTGGGACAATGGAGGTCTTTGTTCTTGCTGGTTGCTAACTGGGGAGCCAGAGGGAATTACACTTGCTGACAAATAGAGCTTACCTGGGGGCAGTGGCAGAATAAGAAATAGGAATAGTTGTTAGAAATACCCTGTGCACATCAAACTTCAAAATGAACTGCTCCTTGTTTGTTGTGTAAGGCCTCAGAGGAGAAATCCCTGAGAATCTAAGAACATTCCCAATCTGTTTACTGAGGCGAGGCAGCATCCTTCGTCCCATGAGGAGGGAATGCAAGGGAGCTGAGTCCTGAGTCTTGTGTCTGCTCCCATACCCCAAAACTGAACATGGCCAATTCTCTGAAACATAGAGAGGTTGCTGTGGAAACCCAGGCTGCTGATGGGAAAGTCACGAGGGCTGAAAGGACAGCTATGATTACTTGTCCCTTGAAACCCAAGGGGAAAAGCAGCACAAGTGGCCTAAAACTGGGTCAAGTGTGAGATATCCTTCCACTGAGAATGGCCTGGGGTGGCACGGCAGTGTGGAAGGGCTTATGGAAGAGTCCTTGGAGGACAAGGGAAGGTGGGAGGTTGCCTGGAGCACAGGTGCCACTGTGATTCCTTTGAATTATGGCATCCATGAGGCAGCGTGCTCAGCTTGGACGCTGCAGGGGGAAGGAGATACACAGCCCTCATAGTGTACCACTGCAAGAATATCTGGTAATTAGAAGTGAAAAAAAATGGAAGTGGAATCTTGGTATGAAAAAAACAACACTTTGTTTCCAAAAAAAAAAAAAGAAGCCAAAATGTTCATCTTTGAACCCTTTGTGTCTGTATTTTCTTTCTTTCTTCCCTCCTAAGCACTTTTCAGACCCAGACTGTTGTGTGAGTAGCTGCCGTTCCCTTTATATCGCATTTCGTTGCTAAAGAAATCATTTGCCAAGAGTTGGAGGAGAAGGGCTAGCCAGGGCTGGATGGAGTTTGTGGGTAGGATAAAACTGACAGTCATCAGGGGAGAAAAGGGGGGAAATGAGCCATCCCAAATATCTCCTCTACTTTTTTTCCCCTCTCTTTTCCTCGTTTCCCTTTCTGACTTTCCCCTTTTCGTTCGGGAATGCTGTGCCTCACTTGATACAATGCCTGGCGCAGAGGGAAGCTGATCTGGGTTGGTCCCTCGGCACTGGTGTAATAAATTGGGATGAATCATAATTTTTAATGCTGCTGCTTCAGCGAGACCTTTGCACTGGCACAGGCAAGCGGCCTCCATTTCAGAAGTGACTCTTCCCCAGTGAGGTTACACCCAGCATGGAGGCAGGTCTCCACAGGCTCTTACTGAGTTGGAAAATCAGCATTTTCAGTGTTACGTGCTGGCTTGTTATTTATCCTCGGTGTAGGATGGGGAAAGCTGCTGACAGCCTTTCAAAACACCGCCTTGTGACCAGGGGATGATATGAAGAAAGAAAAGTGAAACACCCAGGGAAGAAAATGTGTGATGTGTGCTTAAGGGGATGACCCCAGCTTCCCAAAGATGTTTTTCCCATTCCTGTGCTTGTCTGACCTCCTGCTCTGCTTGCCCAGGTGGACACGTGGCCCTAGCTGGAACAGAAAAGCCCAGATCTACCTTTACTGAATGGATGTGGGATGATCTGCTCCAGTGGAGGGACTGATCCGTTTAGTTTAAAGGGAGACAAAATACCAATGTAGTAACACATATCCTTTTTCCTCCATTACTTTTCCTCTGTTTTCCTGCCATGTGAACTAGAACAGTGTGTTTGTGGAAAACACATTGAAGCCGAAGCACTAAGAACAAAAAAACAGCAGAAACCCCTTAGATTTTCCACTTCCTTGTGAAGCTGGCATGGGGAAGCCAGAGAGAATGTAATCTATTTTTTTTGCTTAGAAAAAAAATACAGGATTCACCACTGGGAGGAGATCTGAAAGGCTGTAAATAAAAGCAGGCAGAGCAGAGTGAGTTAGCAGGGCAGTGTCAGTAATTAAAGGAAGATAACGCAGTTTGTAGTCACACAACCAATGCACAATACAGCCCTGGGCAGGCACATCATTTATTAGGTTCCGTTTAGGAATGGAGTATTAAGCTACAAAAAGTATCCAAATACTTCTGTCAAGCTTCTGTCTTTAGGTCCTGATCATGAATTAGAGACCTATAGGATAAAAAGCCAAAAGCCATGTAAAACTTCCAGGAAAGCTTCAGGTCAGTGCCAGGGCTGTAGGGAAGAGCTGCTCCAATCTTTGCTGCTGATTGCTTGCCGCAGGCCTTTCTGCTTAATTTCTGATCTGCACAGGGCTCTGCTGGGGTTCTTTCCCCTTGTCCATGCATACCAGCTAGAAATGATGCAAAAGCCCATCCTTGGGATGAGACTAAATAGCTGCCAACATTCAGCATACCAAGCATATTCCAGATCCCTCCAACCTTTTGGTGTTGGACACCCTTCGCCATAGGGATGGCTTTGGGCTGAATGGATTTGCCTTACTGGATGACCCTTTGGACCATGAGCACCCCAGTGCAGGGACTGGGGCTCTGCCATCCCACACCCAACATCTGTCCTATGGATCACACCCACTGCTGTGCCCAGTGCCCCATTCAACATCACCTTGAGCCATGTGGTTCAGCAAACACATCCAGGCAAGTCTCAGCACAACTGACCTGAGATCTCTCCCTTGGTAATGTGTTTCTTCCCCATTTTTTTGAGACTCTTTTCATGCTTTTGATACTGCTCATTGTAAAAACCTGCAGTGCCTCAGCTCAGCTGCCCTGACAGACATTTGTAGATGGAACAATGCTTTGAGTTGGTGCATCTGGTCTGCACATCTCCACCTGAAAGCTGAACATGTTAATCCTCACAGCTTCTCTGACTTCTGATGGGTATCTTCATCCTGAGAGCAGAGCACAGTGTGGCAGTTAGCCCTTTGTATCCGTGTACTTGAGCACATCACTTTGGCCTGCTTATGAACTTGTTAGTATAATTGGGGCAGTTGGAGGTGTAGTCCACCTCCTCCCAAGTGGTTGTCTAATCACATCCTAGGGTTGTTAGTTCTCTCTGTTGACTCTGAAGGAGGTGTCGAAGGCACAGAAAGTTTGTTGAGGTGGCTCCTGTTAATATGCCAGCATCACTGAGTTGAACATTGGAAATCAGACCTAGCGATGGCTGTCGGGTCACTAACAGAAGCAAGAAGCTTTCAGGTAAAATAAATGCATGTGTGCAGACCTTTTAAACTACTCTGCTTGCAACAACTTTGCTCCTGATAAAATGAACAGTGCTTTCATTTAAGACAGGTGCCCTGTCCCAGATCACAGGCTCCCAAAAGGAGCAAAGCCATGTGTCAGAACCATTTCACATGCAGAGCTGAGCTTGCTTTGGTGTTCAGCAGAAGAGGTGAGAAAGCAGGGGAGCTGCACGTCTGTAAATCTAAGGCAGTGTGGTTTACAAGGGCACGTGAGGAGATAAAAGAGTTGCATCACTTCCTCCATGCTGCATGTTCTCAGTGCGCTCCAGCATGCTTGCAACTCTTCCTACTTTCTTAAGTTATGTTCCACTTTGGGCTTGCTACAGGCAGCTGGAATAGCTTTATGGTCTACTTGTTGAGTGCTTATTGAGCATTTCAGCTAATGCTTCTTCCTAAGACAAGGAATCTGCTCAACACAGCCAAACTGATGAGCTGAATGTCTTTCCCCTCTGGCTAGAAATACTTAATATCACATGAAGGGGAACAAATTCAGATGGAGCAAATGCATGTATGTATATGTATGTGTCTATGTCTGTCAGCTTATTTAAAACCTTGTTAAAGGGGATAAGCATCTAGATTTTCGACTTTGCTTCTTAACACCACAGCACAGTCCTCCCAGCTGCTCTTATGCAGCTTTTGAGTGACAGAGTAAGTTCCTCAGAGTAAACAGATCATTTGTGGTAGCTGAAGAAAAATGTTCTTGGCTACTGCCTCACATGCCAGTGCCAAACTTCAGCTCAAATCAAGTTTCATCCACAGCTTAGCCAGTCAGTGAGGAGCTGGGCTGGTCTCCACAGAGACACGATGCAATTTGCTTGCACCCACAAAAGGGGAATAGTGTTGCTTTAAAAAAGATTTTTGGTTTTCCACGGTCCTGTCATTTGAGAACGGTGGGGCTCATTGCTTTTGGTGGAAGAGGCAGATATAGGATGTTGCTGAAAGAAGAGGGGACACATTACACAGAGTTATATTGGCTAAATCTGAAGTTGTATTTTTCTGGTATAAGCAGAAAATTCCAGAGCCAGCAGTGCCAAACACATCCATGTGGCAACAAATCTCTCACTGACTTCACTGAAAGGTGCAAGGCCAGGGGACAATCTGCTAATCAGATTTGCCTGCTTTTCCTTGTGCAGCAACTGAAAGGGAAGATCCTTGTGAAAGGCAAGAAGCTGAGCAGACAGGAAGACCCCACTGGGACAAATGGGAACAACAACCTGGAGGCTGAGGATGTCTCTGATGAAGATGAAGCAGCTGAAATAGAAGATGAATCTGTGAAGACAGAGATACAGCAGAAGGGAAAGGTAAGTAAAAGAAGTAGCTGGATCCCTAAAAGGGTTAGACCTGGAGAGGCAGGAAAGCTATGAAGTAGATCTTTGCCTACTGCAGAAGGCTTGGAAATCCTGCATCAGGAAGTCTCATCTTGTTAGCCAATCCCATTCCTCATGCTGGTAAACCACTTTCTAAATGAGCTCTGTGCCATGACTGGGGAAAAAAAAAAAAAAAAAAAAAGCAACTGAAATATACTTCTAATATGATCTCAGCTAGGCAGAAGCACGGAGATCTTGCAGGGCCGTCTGACTATGTTGGTTGTCTTCCCTCTCTAAAAAGAAGCTGAAGGACCCAGCAGCTGAGAGCCATTTAGCATAGGGTGTCAGGTGTTGGAATAGGCTGCCCAGGGAGGTGGTGAACTCACTGTCCCTGGAGGTGCTCAAGAAGTGTTTACATGTTGTACTGAGAGACATGGCTTAGTGGGAGAACGGTTGGGCCAGATGATCTTAGAGGTCTTTTCCAGCCTTGGTGGTTCTATGATTCTGTGATTTATGGATGCAGTTGAAGAGTACATGTTCAGTCCACTTCCATCTAACTTCCATCTGTTTCTCATGAATCCATCATCACCTTGTTAGTTACTGGGGGCTGATGGTTTTCTGGTAACATTTTGGGACATGCCTGTACCCTCACTGGCCGTGTTTTGATGACCTTGTGCAGCAGAAAGAGCTATGGGAAGATGGTGTCAGTTTACCAATGGGATTACTGTTTTGGGGGGGGAAAAGGTTTACCACCACATTAGTATTTTGCTCCCTATTGTGAGGGCATTCATTTTTTTTCAGACTGCAGGTCATTGTGAAGGCCATATTCCTTATGGATCAGGTTCATAGATGACATAAATTAATTCAGTCCCACCGATGACAAAATTGATTGAATCTGGTGTGATATACGCTTTCCTTTGCCTATTTGTTCACCCTCTGGGGGTTTTATTTCTTCTTCTAATCTGTAGTCAACAGTGTGTATCATTTTGAAGACTGCAGTTTTCTTTTCTTGCATTTGGTGGGAGCTGATGACACTCACTCCGCTTGTGGATCAAGGCCGTGGAGTAGTTGGCACCAAAGCATTGTGAGAACTTCCTAATTCAAGACAAAAAAGCCATAGGTCTGAGGCAGAAGGGCGTCAAAACATCTATCTCATTCAGGAAGTCAGTAATTTCATTGGACAGGCCGGTGGCTGGTGAAGTGTGCCCATACTGTTACCTATGTAGGTTGGGTGCTGGTAGTAGGTATCCTTTCCATCTGCAGTCAATGAAAAAGGGCAGACCCAGGGTTTGTAGAGAAAATACAATTATTACTTTTGAGTAGGACTGCAGAAGCACCTCACACACAAACCTCTTGCTTCTTTTTTTAGAGTGACACCCTCAAGCTGGCCAAAGAGCTGTCGGACACAGTTGTCTACTGCAAGAGTGTTCATTTCAATGGCTTTGAGGACCCCAGCCACCCTCGGGCTTTCTATGAGATGTCATCGTTCACAGAGAGCAAAGCTCTGAAACTAGCTCAGGAGTCTGGTATGTATGTTCTGCCTTGGCAAGAGGCCATCCTATGTCCCAGTCCCCCATAAAGTGATGGCTAGTGGTGGTTAAACATGAAGAACCCCAAAGCCATAGGTCACAGGCTGTTACCAAGAAGGGTATTTTCTGCAGGCAATTCACACTCAGCCAGACTAGACAGAGAAGCACTATATACAGCAGCATCAAGAAAAAGTAGCCCCCGTCACTGAAAAGAACATTTTCTTCTTCTTTTTCTTCTTCTTCTTACTATTATTCTTTTCTGTAGGAAACAGTTTTATTCTTCATAACATCAGGCACCTGAGCCGGATATACCCTGCAGGCTGGAGGACGGATTCTTCCAACTACAGTCCTGTTGACTTGTGGAATGTCGGCTGCCAGATTGGTGGGTGCAATGGGGAGCTTGGAGAGGGTTAAGCTGTTTGTGTTAATCATGACCTGGCCACAGTGGGGCTTTGGCTGAGGTAGATGATCAATTCCAGGCCGATTACAGGCAGAGAGGCTCAGTAACCACTGGAAAAGATGAGCTCTTGTAACTACTAGGAAAGCCTTTCCTGCACTTTAAGTAGGCAGAGAAACAACCTGAGAAGGATTTGTGGCTTTGCTTTAATTAATGGGTTTATCTAGAGGATGTGCTTGTTCGATTAGATGACAAAAAATTCAATGCAGGACATTTTTTGACCAATTTTTTGACCCTCCTGCAGTAGGCAGGAGGATGACTGAGATGGCCATAATGGCTTCTCCTGCTTCTAACTTCTCTGAATGGAAGAAATCCTCGGGGCAAGCAGACTGTGAGGGGCAAAGCTTATCAATGCTCTTCGAAGCATGGAAAAGTCGATGTTTATATCCATGGAGTGCAATTTCATGTGAATAGAGTTGGTAGGAAAAAGACTCTTATTGATTTATCTTAAAGTGACTGTGCTTATTTATGTTGCAGTTGCCCTAAATTTCCAGACAGGAGGCACAGAAATGGATGTCTACCAGGGCCGGTTCCAGGACAATGGGTTTTCTGGGTATGTCTTAAAGCCGGAATTCCTCCGGGATGAGCAAACCAAATTCAATCCAAAATCCATCACAGAAGGAACATGGGGGACAAAGAAGAAGCTTCTGCTTAAAGTAAGAATAGAAGTCTGAAAATTTTCTCAGTAGCATCCATTTTGGGGGGCTGTAGGTTGCACCTTCTCCTTTTCCTGGTCCCGCATGGACAATGTACTCCTAAGTACTCATTTTCCACTGCGGGTATCTTTCTCAGTCCTGCATGGACTCTCATTCTCCAAGCACATGTATAATGTTTGGCAGCAGGAGAGGTAAATGACAGTATTTACTACAGATGAACATACAGTTGTGTTATAGACACGCAATCAACATTCTCCACTGTTGTTTCCAAGTATCACCCAATCATGCTGGGGAGAGATAGAGAAGTTGCCTTTTTCCTGACAGCATTTCATTAGATGCGTTAGATTATTAAAGATTCTTCTGAAGAGTGTCACAATGCTGGCTCTGAAAGAGCAGCACCAGCAACAGGTCCTGTGGTCCTGAAGGAGGAGAGGGAACCACTCTCTCCTTCTGGCATCCTGATCTTTTGCTCCGTTTCCTCCACAGATCATCTCTGGTCAGCAGCTGCCCAAAGTAAACAAAAGCAAAAACTCCATCGTTGATCCTAGGGTAACAATTGAGATCCATGGCGTCCAACAGGATAACAACAAGAAGCAGACCAAAGTCATTGAAAACAATGGTAAGGGGTTTTCTTCCATGCTGTGACGCCCTGGGGCTGTAACCCTTTGGTTTCATGTAGCAGCATCTTCCTCATCAAGACCTGCTGCCCTGTGGCCTGCCCAGATACACCCCAATTTACTCACACAAAACAAGTACACTAGGTGATGATGGCCTGCTTCAGTGCAGGGACCCTAGCTGTACAACAGATCCATGTCCATATGGGGTTCTTCCATCTCTTTTATTTCTGGGTTGTTTGGGGACAGAAATTGCCTGCAAAACAACATCATCCAGCCGAGTTGTTTTGAGATTGGCTGCCAGATCTGCAGAGCTAGAGATTTGGAAGTGCACTTTACCTCCATGCTGTTGGATCTGACTTGGGCCACACAGGATCCCTTAAAGATCTTCCCAGAGAGGACCTTGTGTGGCTGATTTTATTCTGAAAGAGCTACAAACTCACAAGAGCGTGGTTGCGAGGGACTGTAGAATTGTTCATTCCAAACCCTGCTCAGAGAAGGACCAACCTGTAAGTTGACTCAATTTCCTCGACGTGTTACCCAGATGAATTCAGAGTATCTCCAAGGATGGTGTTTGCCCACACTCTCTGGGCAAGTGATCCAATCTTTGACTTAGGATAGAATAAGATCTATACTTAATCAGAAATTCACTTGTTGCAGTTTGTGCCTGTGAACATGCTTTTGCTGTGCATGTGTTAAAAAGAGTCTGGGCCCAACTTCTCTATAAGGAGAAAGTGGAAGATGATGGCAATATTAACTCCCTTAGCCCTCTCCAGGCAGAAGAGCTTGAGCTCTCTCAGCTTCTTCTCGTATGTAATGTAATCTGTGCAAAAGCAGAACATTTCCTGTAGCTCGGAACCTTCTCACAAGGCATGGACACTGCATCTGCTCATTCTTTTGGTCAAAGCATCCCCAGTGCTAAATTAATGCACATCGCAGCAACGTAGCAGAGGAGGGAAGAAGGCTGTGAGCCTGCTGATCCAAAGAGCCAGGCTCCTTCTTCACAATCGCACAGATATTTCACCTCCCCATGGACCACATTTCTCATTGGTCAAACATGGCCATGGCTTTCCTCCATGCCATGAAAGTCAGAATACTGTGGCCTTCAGCAGAAGTAGAGGGCAAGTTCAGTTTTCTCGTCTGTGAGAATAACCAAGGCAAGAGGAGTCTGAAAAATCAGCCCTCACCCTCACAAACATGCACACAGGCATGGCTTTTGTGCATGGAATAAGAGCCAAGAACTAGAAAGGCAGTGAGTATTTTTCTCCCTGCTAACATTGTTTCCCTTTTCCTCCTTTCCTGTTTGACTAAGTCTGGCCCAGTTCCGAAAGCTCACGGTCATTTCCTCTGCCTACAACCATTTTTATAATGTCTCGAGTGAAGGCTGTGTAAGGAACGTCTTAGAGAGGCCAGGCCTATTCCTGAGGGCTGCTCAACTCACTTGGCCCCACTGCCAGGCTGTGACTGGCAGGAGGGATACTGGAAGGATTCTGGAGGGGGAGGTACCCAGTGAGAAGTAAACTGTCAGTGTAGGAAAGGGCCAGCTGCAGAGACAGATGGGTTTGCATTTCCAAATGGGCTGAGGTCTTGGCTGTGACCATGCTTCAGCAGCTCACCTGGTTTGATGGTGCTGGGGCTGAAGCAATGGGCTGAGGATGCAGGTTGAGCCCCAGTTGGAGCTCCAAAGGGGGTGTGAACCTGCAGGCTCAGCAGCTCTTGGTGTCTCACTATGGCTCTGATATGGGCTGAAAATCCCCCCAAAGATATCAGCACAATTAAATCTCCTGTCCTAAGGCTAATGACTTCCCTTTCAGTTTTGTGACTTCTTCTCCCATGGGACCAGTCACTCTTTTTCTTCCAGTGATGAGTGGGATCAGGAGCACGTGTGTTATCAGAACAGTCCAGTTGATTTAATCCCGTGAAAGTCCAAATAAAATGCAGGAACCCAGCGCAGGTATTTTGCTATGGCAATATTCACAGACCCACCTGGAACCTTCAGGGCCAGCTGAAGGATCTCTGCCTCCTGTTGCATCACCCACAGACCCTCTGTGACCAGCAGGCTTCAGCTGACATTTAGCTGTCCTTGGGCTTCTGCTGTGCACAGGCTGTGCTGATGGCAGCGGAGTTTCGAACAGGATGTCCTCTTCTCCTGTTTGTTTCTGGGGAGTGGTTTGTTGAAACTGCAGGGAGCAACCGCAGTGACTCGGAGGGAAAGCACTGCGTTTTCTTTTTGTTTCTCATCTGATGTGATGATCCTGGCTGTGTTTTCTTTGTGAGTCTGGATCAGAAGCTCCTTACCTATGACAGAGGTGGGGCTTAGTCTGGCTGTCTCAGAAACTGCCATTATGCAAGGTGCCATAAACTGCTTTGTCCATAGACTTGATGATGCTTTTTATCACTCCTCACTGCAGACAGGGAAACTGAGGCACTGAATTATGATGGATGGGTGCACCTTGAGCACTCAGTGAGGCATAAAGCCCCAGAAAGCTGTCATAACACAAAGGCATGTGTTATGCCTCCTCTCTGCTCCCTCTTGGTGGTCCACAGAGTGGTCCATTGTGGAGCCAGCAGTTGGACTCAGTTATCCTTATGGGTCCCTTCCAGTTTAGGGTGTTTTATGATTCTGTGATTGGTCTGGGGTGGTAAAATGTTTCTGCTGGTCTAATGGCAAACTAAGGTGCATGTATCAGCCAGTGAGGGCCTTTGGAGCAAAGCTGAGTTCAGCCCCCTTCTGCCTCTCACTGCCTTCTGCAGATGCAGTGCTGAGGTCGGCAGCGAACAGCCTAAGCTGAAGGATTTATTAATACCAGGTGTATTCATAAATACTGGGAACAACAATCTCGGCACTTCCTGCTTGTAAGCATCTCTTTCTTACCTCCTTCCTTGCGTGTGAGCAGCTCTAATCTCCTTCCTTGTCTGTGTTGTTCAGGCTTCAACCCGAAGTGGGACGAAGAGTTTACATTTGACATAGAGATCCCTGCGCTTGCCCTGGTCCGATTTGTGGTAGAAGACTTTGACATGTCAACCAAGAATGACTTCATTGGGCAGTATACCGTTCCCTTCACCAGTCTGAAGCAAGGTAAGGCCCTGCTCCCCATTCCATACACCCAGTGACTGCTTTGGGAATCTCCAGTGTCCAACATAAGAGGTCCAGAGCCCACTGCACCTTAGGTTAGAAGTTGTCCTTTCTCTGTGGTCTGGGGAAGATGACAGATGACTTACTGAGCAGCTGCTGTCACAGGTGGCATTTGGTGTGTCATGTTACCAGTGACCAAAGCCATGCCTCTCTGACCTACCTATTCTGTGGGGTGTGTGGAACAAAGAGGTTTCAGGGACAGGGAAATGTCATTGCAGGGTCTTGGCAAGTGCTAGGAAATGTCCTTCTGACAGGACTGAAGGCCACTCTCCATCTGTGCCCCTTCTTCCAGGTTACCGCCACATTCACCTACTGACGAAGAATGGAGACCCGTACTCCTCCTCCACCCTCTTTGTGTATGTCAACATTCAGGACTGTGATTAGCAGCTCAGCTCTTTCAGGGTGCATTGGACCATCTTAGAGACCTAAAAGGAACTCAGCATGAGTTGTCTGCCAATGTCAGGGTCCCATCCAACCCCCGGTGCCTTCTCCAGAGCAGCACACGGTGCCCATGGGGCCCTGATGTGAAATAGCCATCAACTCCCTCCCTCCTGTGAGTTGGAAACATCCTAATGCTGCTGTTGAGATTAATCCTTTTGTACTTGTCCAACCAATCCAGCTGTGTTTTTGAGTTCACTTTATATAGTGTGGTTTTTAATTCTGCTTTTAGTAAGAGGATAAAGGCTCCTTTTTAGCGAATTACAGCTCCTGGTTTGGGTTTGGTCACACGTCTGGACAAAATACTTAACATCCGTGCAAGAAAAGCCCACCTTGGCACTGAAATCAGTGGCCAGATACTAGGTGACTTCTTGCAACTTCAGATGTCAGCCATCCTTTACCATATGAAGTCTTAGAGGACATGATTCTCCTCTTATCTGTTACAGATTAAAACAAGAAAGCAGCACTACAAAGGGCCGTGTTATATAACTTGACTTTCTTTTTTGTATTATAATAAAAAATACATGAATACTGCTCTGCCTGTGTGCCTGGCTTCCAGCCAGGTCGCTTTGCATTCAGAGCCTGGCTCTTATCCTGTGAAGGAGAACTAAACTGCCGAATGGCAGATTTCCCTCTATCCCAAAGTGAAACCCACTCAGAGGGACCTCAGAGAATGTCTTTTGCCGATGAGAGTGGAAATAAATACACTGAACTGACAGTAGGGCTTTTTTCTTTCTTTCTTTCTTTTTTTTTTTTTTTTTTTTTTTTGATAAAACTTGTTTTGTTTTTATAGGAAAATCTCTTTTTTAACCCAGAGGAAGCAGTGGTAGAAACAGTTTTAAATGTTAGCTTGGTCCCATTGCACTGCAGAGGTAACCCAGCACAAGCAGACAAAAGAGTTTTGAACAACAGCCCAGTATTTATAGCAAAAGGTGTTTGGTGTTTTTTTCCTAGCATAACTATGGAGTTAAGTGAATATTGTTGAAATAAAATAATATATATTTTGAAGCTCCAATGATGTTACTAACACTGTGTTAGACTATTAAAAAAAAACAAAAAGTCTGGAAAAGTCCAATTATTTGTCACTATTTGCCTCTTTGGCTTACCCAGATGCAACACACATGAACTTGGAAACATACCCACTAAATTTCTTTAAGTTGTCAGTCTTCCTGGGGGTTTGCATGGCTGGCGTTGGAGGGGGTGGGCTGCTACCAAAGTGGTTCATTTCCTTTGAAGCGAATTCCACACCTTTTCTGAGTCTAAAACAGTGTGGATTTAGTGAACTTTGGGCCTACTGCAAAACGGATCTTCCTTCAGTCCAAAGTGGAGTTTGTTATGCTGCAGTAATTGTTGGGCAAACTGATTTTTCCTCCTCACTATGATAATCTGTGATGTTGTAAACCATTGCCAGATTAAATGTGAATTATATCCACACCCAAAAGGCTGAAATGGAATTAATTGCCAGCAGCTGAAAGAGTTTGTGAGCAGCACAGGCCTCTGAGGCAGATCTGGGAGTCCTATAGTGATGATATGGGGTCTGAAGGCAAGGGCTGTGAGGGGAGGCTGAGGTCCTCGTGGGTCCCTTCCAACTCAGGATATTCTGTGTTTCTGGTAAACATCATGGCAGCAGGAAACAAAGCAGCATGGAACAAATTGGCCTCTTCTTCATCTGTCTAGATTCCTGCTGCTCTGCATTCAATTACGTGATGTTCATTAGGCCCGTAGGCAAGGTGATAGGTGAAATTGCTGCATTTTACCATGGAATCATAGCATGGCTTGGATTGGAAGGGACCTTAAAGATCATAGAACTCCAACTCCTCTGCCGTGGGCTCGTTGCCCCCCACCAGCTCAAGCTGCCCAGGGCCCCATCCAGCCTGGCCTTGAGCATCTCCAGGGATGGGGCACCTGCAGCTCTCTGGACACATTATGAAGTGGCACGTGCAATTCATTAATATGGGAGCTGGCAGCAGCACACCACAGCAGGGCACCATAAATATTGTACATAGATTGCTGCTTCCAGCTGTGCTGATAGTGGTTGGAGCAGGGAAAATGTGCAGTGGTTGTACCCATCATGAGCACAATAGCAGCAATCACACAGGTAATCTGGACCATTTGTGTCTCTGTTTGACTCCTACCTGCATGTGAGGGGTGTTGGGCTGGACCCTTGAGCAGAAATGGGACAAGGTGGTGGCTGGATCATGGAAGCAACAATGGTGTTGCAGCTGATGTAAGGTAACTGCCAATTCTCAAACACAAAAATCTCTCCAGAATATCCCACCTGCCTCCAGCCTGGCCAGATGGTGATGCTTCAGCATTGCATTGAGGTCCTGGGTGATGTATGAGAGCTCTCTGTTCCATGACCACCAGCTGTCAGCAGCTCCTCATCTCCCATAGGGTGTAGGGCCTTCAGAAGCAGAGCCCACACGATGGGGAGTCCCATTGTTGAGGCACTGGCACAGACTGCCTGGAGAGGTCGTAGATGCCACGTCCTTGCAGACACCTAAGGTGAGGCTGGATGGGGCTCTGAGCACCTGATGGAACAGTGCATGTCCCTGTTCACTGCAGGGGAGTTGGAGCAGATGGCCTCTAAGGGCCCGTTCCAACTCAAACAACTCTATGCTTCTGTAGCTGTGGTGTCTGAGAACAGAGGGAGCCTCACCTCCTTGTGTTTGTTCTTTTCTCCTAAAAAGTGTTTTAAATTCCATGAAAGACCAGGTGTTTGAAATAGCCATGGCTCCGCAGCGCTTTTCTCTGCCACGATCCTATCCCACACACTGATCAAAGACAGTTCCAATGCTGCTGTTGGCTGTTTATTTGGTATCATCAATCAGGCTGGAAATGGAGTAAAGCTTTAAAACCACACTGTTTTTTTTTTTTAAACATACGTTTTTCCTCCTTTCACATACAGTTGCATCCCTTCATCACTCTTACTCACGTTTTCCCCTCCAATCTGATTGAGCTCAATGTGGAACCAGCACCCTCAGCCCATCACACGGACATCACAGGGATGGAGCCCTCCACTGGGACACACTCCAAACCCTCCTGGCTTCATCAAGGCTCTGCTCTGTGGGGAGGTTCACTCATGCTTACCCGCACCCAGTCATGCTCAGCAAGGCCAGGTGAGATTGGAGATGCAGAGATGTTGAGCAGTCAAAATCAACAGCTGCACCTAGCCCCAAATCTCATCATCTTTTTGAAATAGAACAGCTAATAAATACACTCTAAATATGTATAAGCATTTCTTTTCCCCCACCCCAGGTTCTTAGTTGTTTTACCTGCGTCAGGCTGTGCATGTTAAGCTACAATTGATTCTCATTGGGTTTTGGTGAGTAGCTTTTCTGCAGGCTGAGAAGGTGCTGAGCTGGCCAGTTGCACTCCATGGGCTACCCCAGCACACATCTGGCTACTCCATTCCCTTTTCCTGACTCCAAGGCTTCCCATCCATCCCCCCCAGGGCTTTCCCCTTCTCTCCCCATCCAGAATTCACATAACAGCTGCAAGTTGCCATTGTCTTACCTAATTCTTAACTTTTACAAATGGAGGAGGATCGCAATCTTGCAGATGTGGCAAACTGCAAAAGGGTGAGGAAAGAAGAGTTTACAATGCAGACCACTTGTCTTCACAGCTATCAGCAATCAAGTGTTCAAAAGAGGCAAAAACTTCATGCAAATCCACTATTGCAAAACATTTTGCTATTCCCTGAACAGTGGCTGCTGGAGTAACTGCATTGGAGCTTGGCCTGGTTGAGATGTTGGGTTGGGTTCGTTGAGCCAATGTCCGTGCTTCCTCCCTTCATCTCCTAAGAGAGAAGGGTTGTTGCCAAAGTCGCTGGATGCTGGGTGGCCCCTGCTGTCTCAGAATAGTCCACACTGCTTCTTCTCGTTCTGCTGCTTCCATTTGGGCATCTGGTAGAACTCGTGTTTGGACTTCCCAAAGATCTCGTGGAAATCAGCATCAGAGAGATAGTACTGCAGCAGGAAGAGAGTGTAAGAGGAGGTCAGCCTTGGCTTGTGCAAAGGCTGGGACACCCCCATTCAGTCACATCCCTTCCTCACCATGCCAGAGCTGAGCCCTGACCCCAGGTGAACAGCTCCTGCCCTGCTCTCTGTCCTCATGGTGGGAAAAGGAATGTCCCAGCAGCTGTTCCTCATCCTACTTCCCAGAGTGCCAGAGGAATAAAAGCCCAAGAAGACACCCTGATTTTGAGGGGTTATAGCATGATCTGGTCAGAATTTGGTCCCTGCTAATTATACTCAAGCCAGAGCAATTAACGCTGCTTCCAAGAAATTCTGTTGGCTTGCTCTGAGTGCTTTCTCAAGCCAGTAATTCACAGTGAAAACATCTCCCCTTGGCTTAGTTCCCCCCCAAAATTCCACTTGAAATGTTCACCCCCATTTCTGTAACGACAAAACAGTTTGTAGATAGTAGACAAAGAAAGACCCTGTGGGATGTGGAAGTTAAATCTTCTCTGGCATTTTGGGTAAAAGAAGGACCTGCACAACCCAGCCGACACACAATCCTTTCCACACGGGCATTGCTGCAATGCAGAGCTGCTGGCCCGGTAGGAGACCAGCCCTCTGGCTCCAGGTGTTGGCCAGGAGATCAGCTGGGACAAGAAACTGGTCAAACATGGGTTGTAGAGAATAGGAAGCAGCCCCGTGTCCCTCCCATCATCAGCCTGCTTGCACTCAGCTACAGATGTTGGCAAAATTAACTTTTCTTCCACTAGAAAACAACAACAACAACAACAACCAGAAAAGGAATGTTTTAACTACAGTAAAACAACCACAGTTTCCTCTCATTTCTTCATGAGACTTCGGTGCCCAGCTGGCATCTCCCTGAGCCTGAGGTAGGACTAAATGACCTGATGTGCTGCTGCATGTAGTCTACAACTGAGTTCCTCTTTAAGCTACAAGGGCATAAAACCAGCAGTGCCGTCACCTCTTTTTTAGTGGGATCCACTCCTTCTGGAAGTTCATCCACAGTCTTGTTCATCAGCACCTCTCGGGAGTAAACTCCCTTGTCATTGGGTACCGTGAAAGGGCTGCCGTTGGCACTGCTGTTGGTGTAGCTGCTGCTGTCATTGTGATTGAAGTGTGATTTGTACTCTGGGGAAGCACTTGGTGTGCTTGAACCAGCCAGATTGGTCACGCTGAGGGTTCTTTTGCTCAGGCTGATGTTGTTCAGGTCCTGCAAAATGGAGGAGAACATATCAAGAGAAACAGCTCTGGCAGAGCAAACCGGGGGCTACTTCTGCATCTTTCTGTTGGGGCTGAAGGGACTGTTCTGGCACAGGCTATCTGAACTACAATGCTAGAACAACAGTCCAGCACTTCCATCAGTATTACATCAAGATGCTAGGACTGTTAAAAACACAACCCCATTGGGAGCCCTTGGAAATAACAGAAGATGCTTACGGTAGTCTCATTTTTGCCAAGGCAGGGAAAGGTGAGTGTGGGAAGGTAAGATCAGATAGGACCATGTCTAAAACTTTTAAATTAGCTGCATACTTATACCCACGCTGCCATCTTTCCCATTCAAAGCCCTTCCACTACCTTCCAGCCTTTTTCCTGCCGTTGTCCAGGGCAGAACCGATTCCATGTGACTGCTATGTTTGGAACCTTTGGGATGCTGTGCCCTCTTTCTGGGACCTCCCATTAGGTTGTGTCCTGCTTGACCAGGAGCCCCACATCAGGGGTCTCGGGTGACACAGCTCTAAAAACTGCTCATACAACTCTTAATTGCATACATTGCATACATTAGGGACATGGTGATGTTTAAGCTCGGGTATTTCCCACCTCTCGGGTTCAGTAGCCACTCACCACCGTGATCTCAGATAGAGCTGACACATCTCCTAAGCTGTTCTTCATCTCCTCATAGGATTTGCCATCCTGAAAGTAAAGACAGCTGTGAGAAGCACAGGTCAGCATTAGGTAGCATGTGCTCCTGATCTCTGGGCTCAGCAGATCACCCAGTGTTGACCACAGAGGTGGCAGCTGGGGTCTCCCTTAATCCCCAATCCTAGAGTGGAGAGACTCCAAGCAGTCACTTGAAAACAAAGAAACGGATAAATAACAGGTGATAATAAAAAACAAAAAAAACAACAACAAATTTTAGTGCTGTGTGTGACCAGGTTTCTCTTATATCCCCAAAAAGGAACACCCTATATATACTGCAAGTGGATGACTGTGCTTTCCGAAGCAGCCAGGAGATGTCAGTTCTTAACAGCACCAACTTAACATCCAGCAGAGATCCCCAACTAGAATGAATAACACAAACACATGCACTGCAGAACAAGCAGATTTAGACCCCAAATGGAGCAATGAACACACGCCCCAGATGCTTCTGTGATGTTCACAGTTCTGATTGCTTGTCTGTAGCTGCTAAAGCTGCCTATGGGGGATACTTAAAGAGGCATGTATTCTGTAAGCTGCCTCCTTGTTTTTCAGCAGTTCCCCAGAAGAAGAAAAAAAAACAACAAGTTTTGACCTCAGTTCTAAGCATCAGCATTGTTTTAAGGGTCAGCACTCTGGGAATCATCTGTCCAAACCCAGCTGCTAAGGCAGACTTTCTGCCACCCCACTGTCTGCAAAGAAGGATGGTGCAAATTCAGCTGCAGGAGAAACACATCTTTGTATGAGATTCCCTTGGCACCTCCATCCCATTGCCCTGCTCCAGTGTGGGACTTATCCATAGCCCTTTGGGTAACCAGAAGATGGGACTACTCGTGAAGCAGCTGAACACCAATGTTCATGCAAAATACCATACAGAAAAGGGACAACATTGGCAGCCCACCACAGAAGGGTTTCAAAGAACACCAGCTCAGAGCAACTTTTCCTTTCCTAAACTGTGCACACCAGTGCCATCGGGTGGCAGGAATTTGAGTGCAGAGCCTGGAAGGATTGCTTCTGCCTTGAATCATAGAATCGTAGAATCATTAAGGTTGGAAAAGACCTCTAAGGTCATCTAGTCCAACCACCAACCCATCACCACCATGCCCACTAAACCATGTGATAGTTCAGATCTATTAACCACGGAAGCTGCTCCAAGTTTCAGTTTGTAAATCAGCTTTCGAAAGGAAGGGATGTAGATAGGGACCAGTGGTCTCTTCACGGGCAGTTTGTGAACCATGAGACAAGACCCACCTGCTCACATCTTACATTTCAGTTTGCCCTTATAGATGGGACAGATATTTTTCTTCTGTATTCTGAAAAATGAATACTTTTTTTTTTTTTTTAATTGCTTTCATGATGTGGAACATTTTGTTTCCACTCTGAACTTGATTTTACTATTGTGAATTTAAGCACATTTACTTCTATTTGCAAAATACCAAACAGGTATTTTCTGCTGAGGCATGAAGCTCTGCAGAAATACTGTACATGTCCCATCCCTGGAGGTGCTGAAGGCCAGGCTGGATGGGGACCTGGGCAGCCTGATCCGGTGGGTGACAACCAGCCCACAGTAGGGGCTGGAACTGGGTGGGCTTTGAGGTACCTTCCAACCCAAGACATCTATGATTCTATGTAATACGAGAGGTTTTGCTCCACATACCATACAGGATATGGCTCACTGACTGTGACACCCTTTAAGCACTGCTGAGCACACACGCACACCCCAGGGCTTTTCCAGCAACTTACACTCCATTTGTAGGGGTCCCAAGCGTTGAACCACCCTGTGAAGTTGAGGGGCTCACAGCCCTGCTTCACCAATATGATTGGAGTTGCCAAGTCTCTCCCTGCTGGATGAGTCTTGAGATATTCCTTAGCCGAGGCAATCGCCTCATTCCTCTCCTGTGTGTTGGAGGCTTTGCCAACCCAGAGGAAAATCTGCAATGGGACAACATGTTGAAGATCAGTGAGCAGGCAGGACCTGTGCAGACACAGCTGTTTTTTTTCTCTTGTGATAAGTGAAGTGGAGAGAAGGCTGCAACTCTTGTTTGCCAACAGCCCCCTGGGATTTTCATCTCAGGTTTACTCTCAACCAAGAAAGGTTTTGCTTTTGAGATAGGCACAAAGCATAAATATTTCAGGAAGCAGCTCTCTAATGTTTCCAGGTAGTTAAATCCAGTACTTGCATGGTCAAAAACTCAAAGGCCCTCAAGACCCCTTACCAAGAGCAAGCCCTCACCATCGTACTGGGATATGAGGAAGTGTTCTGGGTGCCACCTCCTTGTGTGAGCCCACAAAGATGGATGCAGGCACAGCTCATCTTGCCTGGGGGCAGGGCATGGACCTGGTGTCCTCCTGAAGCATCTGCCCACCCTACTCCTGTGGTGGGATGGCAGAGGCAAACTTCATCCAGGTCAACCCTTGCACAGGTGAGGGTGAGTTAAGGTTATCTGCAAGGGGAATCCTGGCTGCTGCCTCCTCTCTGAGCATGAGCAGTCTGTCATGCAGATAATGCCCCATTGGATTTCCAGATCTGAGCACGAGGAGTTACCACTGAGAAAGGGGAGCCAGTGCCCTCAATGTCATGTTCAATGATGGATTCTGATGAACTAAGCCATAACCTGTTTGAAAATATCTCTGGAAGGTAGGGAAGGTGGAGTCTGAGCTGACCTCTTCCCAAGTGTCTAGTAACATGACATCGTCTTCATCCAAGTCTTCCTGGCAGAAATCCACCACCTCTGTCATGATGAACCGACCCGTCTGGTTGGAGCACTCAAAGAGGCGAGGTTGGTAGTGTGTGGTCTGCTCTTGAAACCTTCCTCATGCATGGCAGGGAAAAAAAAAATAAGCAAGAGAGATGGAAATCCTTCCCTTGTGGTTTAGCATTAGGCCCTACCACTACTACTCATGTTCATGCTGGATGAGGTGGGGATATGGCAACACACATCAGAGGGCCTGAAACTCAGCCACGCTGATTTGCATGAGATACTTGGACCTTCTGAGGGTAACACTTTTTCCATCCTAAGAAGTCAAAAGCAGGATGCTTCCCTCCCTGTGCACAGGAGGCCGCTGTCAGGTGGAAGTCACATTGATCACCTGGTTGCAGAGGAACACATTTCATGCTCAGAGAGCTGAAGGAGTTTGAGTTGTTCAAATGCCAATTCAACTTCAAAAGGCCAGTAATGGATGGAAATGGACTGTGTGGGTCACGTAGCCCTTATGACAAGATACGAGGCAGATTTACTGTGGGGAAATCCATCCAAACCAAGACCCAAAACTTAGACCGGAAACACCGTAGTGTGGTTTCTGATTATTTCCACATCCTCACCAAAGGCAGCAATAGGTCAGAGTATTCCCAAAAGCTCGGTTTGACACAAAGTGCTTACCCATCTTCCTGTAAGGGTTTGATCCTTTACTTAACGTTTCCTGGCCAACCCCAGAGGAATGATTGGCTCACTATTACCTCTTTTCACTGGCATAAGGGGCTTTGCCTCCCAGGGCCTCCCAGAACTCTGCTGGCTCCTGTCCCTCCAAAATGGTGTGCTTGTCCCTCCTGGAGACAATGTCAGCCACCATCTTTGCCATCTCCCTCTCATCTCCGCTGCAGCCCTGGAGTTCAGGACATAAAATTGAAGCTGAGTTAGTGGCAGACTAGAAAAACCTACTGTGGGGCCAAGATACCTTGACCTACACCACTGTTCCATAGAATTTCAGACCTGTTATGGAGGTTTTCATCCGAGCTGGTCACTCAGAATCTATGACCAGCTCCATGGCCCCACAGGCAGGAGACTCAAGACCCACACCAGCTATTTCAGCTCCCCGTGGCTGTGCCTCCTGGGCCCACGGCAGTCTCACCTTCCCACACCACAGGTAGCAGACTTGGTTGGTTGCCAGCAGGAAGACATCATTGGAGTTGAGAGAGGAGGCCCGGGCTGGCACCTCCGTGGCCTTGGTGTTCATCTCGTTTGTACCTCTCACCTGGAAGAGGCGGACTGCTGGCTCGGGGGTGCTTTTCTGGGCCCGGCTTGTGCCACCCTGCATGGAAACAGAGGAAAACACAGTGTTGGGATTTGAGGGCTCAAATCCAGGGTGCATCTGGTTCAAGGAAGAAGACTTTGTGGCTCATGGCCCTCCCCACAGCAACAGACCATAGAATCATAGACACATAGAATGGCTTGTATTGGACGAGATCTTAAAGATCATCCATTTCCAACCTCTGCCGTGGACTGGTTGCCACCTACCAGGTCAGGCTGCCCAGGGCCCCATCCAGCCTGGCCTTCAGCACCTCCATGGATGGGACATCCACAGTTTCTCTGGGCAGCCCATGCCAGAGCCTCATCGCCCTCTGAGTAAAGCATTTCTTCCTAACATCTAAACTAAATTTCTCTTCTTTCTTGTTTAAAGCCATCCCTCCTTGTCCTATCACTATTAGAGCAGCTCTTGTAAAACTCAGGATTAATTCCTGTGCTGTTTCCATCTCACCAGAGACTTCTTCAGGGCTGTAAAAATGGGAATCAGCCTCTCTTTGTCTGCAGGGTGAAGTCTTTTGAAGATGCACTACAGAAGTGGCGGCTCTATAGGCACCCACAAAGGGAGAGCTGGAAATATTCCACCACTTCCATCTGCCAGCCCATGCAGACCTGAAGCTCCTTTCCTGAATATCAGTCTATTTTTTTTGAACTATTTCTCTAACCACTGCCAGTCCACCACTGCTTTCGCCTTCCGTTGCCCACCCCTACAAAGCCACGTTACCTCGTAAATGATCAGCTTGCCCTTGAAGATTGCTAGGAAGTGTGCTGGCTCCTTGCCCATCGTCACGCGCACCTGTACAGCCTCATCCCCATGCTTTTTGTCCAGCTCAATGGCATTGAGGGCACAGGCAGCGATTTCATCCACAGAGGCATGGCGACCCTTGGGGAGAAGAGATACCACTGTCAGTGAGATGCGATGAAGGGTATAAAGTCCTGTGTACACTATCACGAGATGAGAGTTAAAACTATGTGACTTCTTCAGGAGTTTGAATCTTCAGGAGCTGAAGCCTCAAAGGATAATCTGCAAGACTGCTAAGTTTGATGCCAACATATAATCACAGAATCATTAAGATCTGAAAGACCACTAAAGATCATCCAGTTCAATCACACCAGCAGACCATGTCCCCCAGTGCCACATCTACCCTTTCCTTGAACACCTACAGGGGTGGTGACTCCTTCAGCTCCCTGAGCAGCCTGTGTCAACGTCTCACCAACACTGTAAGCCCCATAATGCTTTACCATTTCTGTCTGACATTGCCGGCTCTCAGCCTGATGCTAGTCTGGGCTCAGAGCATACACGCTGCCTACAAAACAGAGCTTGGGCTATTTCCAAGTGGACATTCTTCCAGATGATTGCCTGGGGTTTTTGTGTGCAACTGTTTCCTTTGGTTTTAGGCTTCTAGCAGACACAGCACAATCTCCTCTGTTCCAATCTGACTTACCTGCCACATGTAGAGGACATAGTGAGGCCGGCCAGATCTGAGGTAGGTGTACAGGACCAGGTAGCAGTCACCTCCGTAGAACTGCCCATATGTCTTGGGATCCACCGGCTGCATTTGCAGGTCCTCAATTCTCCATACCTAGTGTGAGAAATACGTCAGTAAGCAGCAGGGTACTCAGTGCAAGGACAGAGTGCTACGGGCACAGACACACTTGTAGGGGAGGAAAGGTGGGCACATGTTCACAGTTCATACAGCTGCTGTGTGTGTGAAAAGGCAGAAAGGTTTGGAAACACTGATAATTGCCAAAGGATCTGTCTCACCTCTATGTCCCCAGAAGCATCATCCACCATCCTCTGCTCAGCAGCCAGCTCTGGTCTTGCATGGAGCTGAGTGGTGTCAAACTTCACCTGCTCCACCTTGGCTGCATGCACCAGCACAATAAAAGCAAGAACCCAGTAAGTGCACAGTGACATACAACCCCTCTGCATCATCCTCATGCAGAAACACATGCATGCAATCATTAGAAATATAAGAACAACCTGGTCTGTGGCTGTATGAAGCTAGACTTGCCACCAGTGAGCAAATGTTAATTTTGGGACATGCAAGAGTGCACACACTTCAATGTTGATCTGTTATTGGTTGGCAACTGGCCATACAGCACTTTTCAGTGAGGTTGTGATGACTGGTGAGTAAAAATAGAAGTTATCTCCTGACTAAAAATCCATAATTGTTTTCCAAATGTATACATATTTCCATCATTTTAAAATATTTCTTTCCGAAATAGAATGACCACATTTCTCCAACTCATGGAGAAGGCAGTGTTTATGGACAGCAGGGAGAGAGAAGAGAGAACTTGCAAAAGAAAGAGATATTTGCAGCTTTGAAGATATTAACGATGGAGACACTCAGCATCTCGGCCACTTCTATTTGTCATCAGCAAGATTTCTCTCTTTGGTGTTGTTTACTCTTTGGAGTTAATGCACTGCAATATGCACTTCAGCAGCACGATAAATAGGGGCACCATTTACACAAACACAGAATGATTCCATTGACGTCAGGAAGATCTTGGGTGGGTGCCAGTGTAAATGAAAGCACAACATTGTTCAGCACTTCCTTATCAGGTTCATCATTAGCTCTAGACGAAGAAAATTAAGAAGTTCTGCAAGTGTGAATTTTTTTACATACGTTTTTTCAGGTGAGATCTGCCAAACTTTATGTTTGGAACAGGCAGCAGTTTGGTTCTTATAAGAAGCTCTCAGCTTCTACCGAAGATGGTGGAAAGTATGGGACACGAGAAGAATGCACACCAGACTTTCAAAGTGCTAAGGACAGGGGGCAGCCAATGCGAGTAGTTTTCCCTTGGCTCTATAGATTATCATGGACAGCAGAGTCAAATACAGGGCAAATTGTATCTCTGAAAACAAACTCACCAGTTTTGCCAACAGTATAGACTTTGCCTAGCCCCTGCGTTTCATCCTTTTCCGTCCACCTCTGGAAGAGCTGTTTGAACATAGCTGATTCTGCACCATCATTGATCACTTCAATGTTGGTGGAGGGAGAATAGCCTTTGGCTTGGATAAAACCCTAGGGGGTTGAAAAGGGACATTAGAGAAGACACACCAAGCTTCCCGTAGACATGAGAAGAAGGCTGAGGGCCCCAAAAGCAAATCTTCATCTCCAGCTGAGCACAGCAGCGTGACCAAGGTCAGGATTCACCCCAAGATAAAAACACATGCACTCAGACTAGTGAAGATACCTACAGACATTCTATTCATGTTTACACCTGTATTTAGAGAGCTGTCCCCAAGGAGGACAGTCACCTGGATGACATCCTGAACTTAAATCTCTGCATGGCATCTGATTTTCGAAAAATCTCACACAGTAAGTCTAACAAACAGCCTTGTTATGACAGAGAATATCTCGTTCAGCCCTACAGACAGCTTCTGGTGGTGGATTCAGGATTGGAGCTGGTAAGCAGAGATGGAACTAGGCCCACAGACTGAGTTTGCTTTTCTCCCTGCTCTTCGACCTTCTCTAAACAGGAATCTTGTTCTCCCTTTAGCATGATAGAGCTTGTGTGCCAAGGAAGGAATGCAGGCAGTTACACACCCCAGTGTGCAACCTGCTCTGAAGTATCTTTTTTTTTCCTCTGAAAAAAAAATTATATCCCTGAAATAGAGCAGCCATTGAGTTAAGAGAGTGCTTCAACAGAGGTGTCTGACACAATGTCATAAGGATGAAAATGATCTGTGTTCTGCCTGCCCCAGTGTCAAAGTCATTGCTTAGTTTTTGAGAGCTGCTCTCTTTTTTAGCTCAGCGCACTCCAGGATGACCCAGAGGTACAGTGCTCACAGCCATGGTTTGGGAAGGAGCCTGAGTGTGGGCTTCAGAGCATTCGTCTTCTGCTGTAAACACCGCAGCCACACACTATCCCCAGGGAAAAGCAGAGCAGATGGTCTTCCCATCCCTCCCACCTGCCACACTGAAAGAAAGAGATATCTTTTGTTCTACATTTGTAGCCCAGGGCCAGAATTTGCAGAGCTGATTGCCTATAAGAAGCAGCTGAGTTCAGCTTTTGAAAGAAGCAGAGGACTGTGAGATGTTTTTAGTCAGTTTGCCTAAGCTTTTCTTCTCTGAGACAATACATGCAACTGGTAATGAAGCCAGGTATCTCCAGGTAAGGTTCAGTATCTCCAAGGAAGACCTCACTGAAGATGAAGCCATTTATGGTCTTTGTGTAAGTCAATAGATGAATTACAAACAAAGTTCTCCAGTATTATTCACTTCCACATGCCAAGTGGAAATACTACTAAATGCCTTCTACACTCAGGCTCCCGTGAGGCCAGCTTTGAAAGGATGCACTGAGGAGTGCTCTACCAGAAAACAGCAGATTATCTGAAGGAGACACAGAGGTGTGCTATGCTGAAGTGCTCTGCTCTAACAGAAGCCATGGTTTTGTTGCAGGTCAGCTGGTCCAGGTTAGTAGCAGTTAATAGCAGAGCTTTCTACCAAGTGGAAGAGCCCTGTGCCAGCTTCCAATTCACACGTAGAACCTGGGCCCAAACCCATCAGAGCTGTGAAAAATACTGTTGCCTGTAATGGACTTGGGGTTGGTGCTGGTAGCACCTACATATCCATTTTTGTTTTTTTCAGAGAGCCCGAGTCATCCAATTCCCCACTGACTTGCTCAGGAATATTACACTCAGCTGAGAACACAAGACATGCCTTTCTGGTCTGTGCTGCCTTGGACAACGAGAGATGCTGTTTAGCAAGCACACATGAGAATTGTGACTATCTGCAGAGTGATCCCTTCATTCTCCCCAACACCCACACTATGGGATCACAGATGTTACAGAGATCATAAGAGTCTTCTCCCTTTAATCTCTGTTCACTGACCATTAATTGGTATAATTCCTTCTCAACCCTGCTGATACATTCTACTTCCACCACCTCTTGAAGCAGGGGATCCCAGAAGTTTACCACTCACTGTGTCGCATACAGCATTCCCTTCTACATCTTCTTTCCTGTAACTGGTTTCCTCTTAGTTCCAGTGACAGCTAGCTCTCAGTGAGATTTGATGAATAACAATTTTACATTATGTCATTGCACCTCCCTTAGAAGGTTAAATTCTTCCTCTGTTATTACTCAGGCCGGTTCCTCCAGATCCACACTTAATCATAATTAGTGGTCAGATCTAGATCAGTGCCTAGTTAACCTCCCACGACATCACAGGCACTACATTACCACTCACCACAGCTCGAGTGAAGGCTGCTTTCTTCTCCTCCTGGTTGGAAGCTTTTCCTCTCCAGACGTAAATCTTAAAGCCACCTTGGTCTAAAATGTAGCAGTCCTGGAGTGAAACAGAAAAAAAAATGATGTTAAAAGATCTCCTTAGGCAAAGGTCATCCTTTGGTGCCTACCCAGTCTGGATCCTTGAAGCCTTAGATGTACATCTAGCTCAGTGCCTTGCCAAGTTCTGAGCCCAGTATCACCAGACACCACCAACCCTACCATGCCCACATTCCTGAGTATGTTGACTTTGCGAGCATAGCTGGTTGAGGCAGCTGCCCTTAAACTGTAATGCAGTAAAGCATGTATTTTTCCTGGGAACTGCTCAAAATTGGCCATTATAGCCTCATGAGAGATGTTTCCAACCCAAAAGAACACCCTTGGCTGGGAAGGTGGGTTTGCCATCTCTTGTAGCTTTAACCCACTGCCCACCTCTGGCCACTGAAGCTGTAGGTAGAGGCTAAGCTGTCTTGTTTGTGGAAGACATCTGCTAATCTTGAAGGACAGAAGGGCTGATAATTCTCAGGAAATCAGATATCCTATAAAAACAGGTGCTCAGCTGAAAATAAAGAAAAGCACAGCACTCTTTGGTCACTGTAAGGTCTAATGCCTTTCACCTCATGCTGGAGCAGGTCCTGTGTCAGGGGCCGAGTGGCTATCTCCTGCACCACGAGGTCGTTGTCCTTCTCATAGACACTGAAAGACAGAGCCAGTGAGTGGTCAGGCCTCACAGCACCCACCATGACAAGGGGTGGGAGCCCAGACCCACACTCACTGATAGAGCCGGACATTTGCTTTCTGCAGCTCATCTGCTTTCGTGTCCGGGATGGCATCTCGGAGCTCCCCACGCCTCTCACCCAGCACCATCTTCATGATCTTGAGGAGGTCTGGGGAGTCCTTCTCGTTGTCAATGATGCCGATTTGAGCGCGGCCGCCTCTTTCGCTGTCCCTGATGCTACGAGCCAGTGCCAGGCCCTGCACAAAGATCACCAGGGGTTTAATCCTAACCCACACAGCAAATTCAGCAACATTGCTTCAGACCTAGAGCAACAACTGAGTACTAGTAGTCTAAGCCAGATTACCACTGCTCTCTGAAGATGCTAATGTCCTCCACATTTTCCTATTTGTAAAGGGTGTTGTGTCTACTAGACCTGCTTATTATCTGAGCGGAGAGGCTGTGGCACAGCTGCTCAGAGAAGCTATCGGTGCCCCATCCCTGGAGGTGCTCAAGGCCAGCCTGGATGAGGCACTGGGCAGCCTGATCTGGTGGGGGGTGTCCCTGCCCACAGCAGAGGGTTACAGCTCAACAAACTTTAAGATCCCTTCCAACCTAAGCCATCCTATGATTACCAGGAGTCATCATGTGAAGAGCTGTCCCACCTGCCTTTTAATATGTATAATCACTGCATATGGGCTTAGTCACCAACTCTGCTAATTACCTGTTAGTAAATCTGGTTGATCACATTGCAGGTCCTCTATCAGTAAAATAAGGACAACGACCCCTTTGAAAACTGCCTTAAGAACTGTGGATCTGACCTATCAAAACAAGGATTACGTATTCCTGCTTGTCTCATACTGATCAAAATGGAATTCCCTGTCACCTACCCCTGGGCAGTCATTGCAGTTAAATCTACCAGCACTAACTTTATTCCCATGTCATGCAGACTGCAGGGCATATAGGGACAGCAATGGGTCTCCCCAAAGGGAGCTGGATGCCCTTCTAAACAGCAGATATCATTGTAGAGGGAAGTTGATTTACCAGGATTTTCTCCATTCTCCAGGTTTTAGTCATATTCTCACTGACTAAAACAAACGTCAACCAATGGTGACCATGCAAACACTGAGCACTACTTCCTTCTTTGCAAACACTGAGTGCTGTGTGTGCCTTTTGTCTGTACTCACCCTGGATTTCTCAGCAATGCTGCAGTTGGGCCCATTCCACTGGATCAGCACTTTCCCAAGGTCCAGCAGGAACACATCACCCTTATTGAAACTGTCCCAGGAAAGTGCTACCTGTCATAAGGAGACAAAAGAGCTCAGCAAACAGAGGGGACAAGAGCTTGCAGGAGACGAGCCATGGGCATGGACAACTTGTCCTGGGGATGTAACAACTGGAGCGCAATGACAGGCTCATTTTTCTAGCACTCATCCATTCGCTGAGCCAAATGGCTTCCCTCAGGATAATACCAAACCTGAGCGAGGTCTTGAAAATTACCCTTGAGAAGAAATGAGCTATTGAGCAGGCAGACCAGATAGAAAATGGACGTAGGAGGGGAAGCAAGGAGGAATACTCCATAGGGAGTGAGGCGTCCCCTGCTCACCTCTGTGGCTGACACGTGCTTCTTCCCCTTGACATGAAGAAGACGCTTGATGTTGTACACATTGGTCTCCACATGCTTAAATCCTGAGGCCACCCCTCCCTTCTTGTAGCTGTTAGGAAACAGAGAACAAGGAGTTAGAGATGGTTAGAAAATAGCAACCCCTCCATCATTTGAGAACATCTCAAGCTTTTGTTGACAAGCGAAAATCGAAAGCTAATATAATCTCAAAGTCATAAGGATGGAACATGAAATGGCCTCACTCTACTGCTCCTGGTCCCTAGCCAGGCAATGAGTCCTCACAGTGTCCACCATGAGGTGGGTGTTACGTTTTGTGTCTTGGGAGGAGGTGTGTTGAGGAGCCGGCAGGTCAGGGATGGCAATGGAAACATACTGCAGTCAAATTGAAAATCCCATTAAGCACAGAAGTGGCATCACAGAGTTGAAACATTCCGTAAACAAATGAAAATGAACCATATTTTGCAGAAAATATTTATTTATTTATTTATTGCTGAAATCTGTTTTTATTCAATATAGTTTTTTCTAGATAGAAAGTTGTTCCCCTAAGGGAACATCCTTCCATCCTTGAACACACACTTAGCCAAAGCTGCTGTTAGCACTGTAATTGCCTCACTGTGTGATGCCATCCATTCCTGTCTGTGCAACTTTGCAAGGAGGACACAATTACATCAGGATAGGACAAAATTCTCCCCCAAAGAAAACCCAGAACGTTTTAACAGGTATTTTTTGGACGAGTTTAATCCCTTTCCACATACCCTAGTGCATTTTAGAACAGCATGTTTGTGCTTCACATCTTACAGTAATGATCGAAACAATGTAATTACCATTTGTAGGAAAGACAGATGATTGCTGAGATTTGTATAGTTTTTGCTGCGTGGAAAAATCAATATGTTTTATCATATGTGGATAAGATTGGCAAACATGGCCAGGCCAGTGGGTGATTCATAGTACTTTAGGCTTGTTTGGCACAGTTCTTCCTATACAGAGGAGATGTTCTACCTGCCAAGGTGGGGAAACCGCCTGCTTCAATTTCTTATTCTGCCTCAGACTTCCTGTATGACATCAGTATGTGGTTTAGGTCGTGATGAAGACTAACTCACACTGATTTCAGAGGCAGATAGGTTTCCAAATAGAATTCTATACCTACGTGCTTTGGAAGGTCTGAATTTTAGTCCTTCATGGTCTTTACTCATCTTTAAAATGAGGGTAAAAGCACTCTCCTGCCTCACAAAAGCCCAGAGGAAGCTCATGAGAGGCTGTAGAGATGCACAATACAGAGAAATCAAAAGCAAGACTGGGCCGAGTCTGAGGGTGGTTTTTCACCTGGGCTTTCTTCAGCACTCTGAAAGGAAGGCACTTAGGACTATTTCTTGCCAGCACAGGACAGCTATCAAGAGTCACCTTCCAAAGACCCCAGAGGAAATCAGGACCACAGGACTGGACTCAACACCACAAGACTGGATTCAGTACTATCTTTCCAATGGCTTAGTTCAGAGAATGAAGCTTCCACAGCAGGAAAATTACCCCTAGTGTGATCAACGCTTCATGGAGCTGATTAGCTCATAAACGGGGATTAAGATGTGGTTGCTGGCAACAGCAGTGGACAGGGCACCTAAATAAAAATAAACTCTAAATAAATGTTAGTAACAAACACCTTTGGAAAAAAGTATCTCAGTCTTCTGCCTCGTATGCATAACCCCAATTGGCTCTTGTGGGACATGGATTAGTGGGCATGTTGCTGATGGGTTGATGGTTGGACTAGACGATCTCAGTGGTCTTTTCCAACCTTAATGATTCTGTGATTCTCAGCAAGGTGGATATTGATTTAAGTTGTCCTGAATGGGCATATTAATCTAAAGTGTATGGAGAGGAGAAAGGAAGACCCTACAGTGAACAAACAGGCAGTTAAAAACCATTTAAAACACCCGGGGAAACAATTGGCAGATCAGAATGACACGGGTCCAGTCTCAATCCCTACAACTTTTGTTTGTCAGAAAAGGAAGCTTTCTTGTTAATTCTGAACAAATCCAGCGCCGATCCACACTTATCAGATTTTAGAAGCATTGGGGCCTTCGTGACAGAGAGAAGCAGAGAGAACCCCAGCAGCCACGGCCCTGCAGAGAAGGGTCTGATGCTACTCACATAATGCCGTTGCGGAAATAGCTTTGGAAGGTCTCAGACTCATTTCCCTGCACCTCCCGGTGCTGCACGGGGCTTCCCCTGAGCGCAGCGTCCAGCTGGGTGACGTACATGGCCGCGGCACCTTGCTCATCCTGGGATGAATCCTTCCCAATCCAGTAATGCAAATCCACAGCAGTACCACGAGAGGTTCTTTTGCTCTGGAAGAGGTGGAAAAGATGAGACAGGGTAAAGACACAGCCCATAATGCTACTGTCCAGGGAGAAGTGGCCAAAACAAGTAACCATGAAGCCCATTCCCAAGGCCTGTCCCTTTCTCCATAGGATAGAGCCTGATGATGCTCCACTGAAGCATGCTTCCATCGTATATGCTTTTTTGACTCGTGGTATCAAGGAAAACGAGGCACCTGTGGAAGTCCAAAACCTCACGTGTTTGACCTGTCCTACTTTCGCAGAGTTTGATATGAAAACTTAAAGGACATTCTTCTCATAGATCACTAAAAAACGTACCAGATACTCTCTTATTTGCCCAGAGGTGGGATTCTTTCTCTCCCTTTCTCTTTCTCATATGACACTACATAGTAACACCAACTGCCCGGGAGTTCCTGCTGACTTGCAAAAGAGACACAACCCCAAATGAAGCTGAGCCTGCGTGTGCGTGCTGTGATTCATCTTATTACAGAAAAACCCAATAGCCCAGAAATAAGAGGCAAGTGATCTGAGAACAGGTGTGCTTATCGTTATGTGAGTCGTGCCAGTTATTTTTCAGTACCTACTGTGTTAAATCCTATCATCCATGCCTGGAAAAGATAATAAAAGCTCATTTTATAAACTCGATTTGACACTAAGTTCTGTTTATTTGCTTTGTGCAGTGATACTACAGCGAAAAACACAGTAGAGCTTGAATAAAACACCATTCCTCTAGGCACAGCTGACTAATTTGTGGCAAAATCATTCAATTTAATGCACTGTTACTGAAAAATGATCAAAGTCCTATTGTCCTGCAGACAAGCTTTGTTTGAAAAGCATCCAGTTAAGGTGCAGAATGCAAAGATGAGTACTTTTACCCACTTATCTGCAGGGAGGAAGGAGAGCATTGGACTGACTAAGGGCTTTGTTATCTGGGGAAGCTCTTACAACACAAGCTGAGCCTGTGAGCATCAAAACCTGCAGTGATTATAGCCAGCTCTCTGCAAGGACACTCACATTCTGCTCTAAGCACATCGTTGGGTGGCTGCTGCCAAACTGATTCTCCAAAAACACTCAAAAGGTTCCATAGTGGGGCGTGCATGGTGGATTTCCCTGTGCTTCTGCCTAGCCTGAGTTCAAGTGGTTGCAATTAAGTCTGGACCAAATTTGGGTGGGACAGCAGAGGTCTCCTAAGGGAGAGAGGGAGAAGGGCTGCAGAGCTTCTTCACTGTTGGTGTGACATGAAGCAGACGGCTCTGCTGACCCATACCATCTTGTGACTGCTGACCGATACCATCTTGTGCAATTAACATTTCCTAGTTGGCCGCCTCTCCCATCCCCAAAACACTCTCATAAGCCATGCAAATCCAGGCCTTGATGCAGCTTGCTGGGGACATACCAGCCATTTTTCCACGTCTGGACATAAAGCAATGGGTGAGAAGATAAATCATTTTAATTAATACTTCTAATGGTTCCTCAGGACTTCTGCTTTACTGGACACGCAGAGCCATTACAACAGCCACACTATATTCAGGTGTGTGACTGGTTGGCAAACCCCCACACACAACCACCCCAGTACCAAGCTGGAACCCAAGAAAGGATGCTGATCCTCCCAGAGAGCCCAATATTTGTTCACCTTACTTACATGCAGAATTACATAGCAGTCCCCTTCAAAAAAAGTCCCATAGGCTTTTTCAGGTACAGGAACCATCTTCATGTTCTGTAAGAAAACAAACACATTTTTATTTAATGTTCCCCGATGCAATCCTGTAGGCCTAGGGAAAAAGACCCAGAGGTCATGCTGAGATGCTCTAAAGCTTGCATTTGTTGGGGATTTGCCATGGAACTGAGCACATCTTCTCCTAGATTTAGTTCTGGGCCATGTTTTTAAATTGGTACCTGTAAAACTCAAGGATAATTTCCAAATTTGACAGGATAACCACTTTGTTCAGGATTCATAGCAAGTAGCAGCGCTGAGAAAAAATGGACATGGATGTCTCTCATCCCCTCTAGACCCTAACTGCACATTGTATCCGGTACAAATGCACAATTAACCAGCCATGCCTGCCCAGTGCAGGCGGTGGGACATGCAACCCACCAGTATACGCACACCTCCTGGATAAGAACTGACTCTGTGGTTCCCTGGAATTCAAGACATGCATTTTTCTGGTCTGACTTGTTTCCCAGCACACCAACCTGACCCTTGTGAACCAAAACGTCTCTAATTTCAGATCCTCTAGAAAACAACTTAATACAATATTTTGGAGAGAAATGTTAAGGCAGAGGCCCTGTGGAACACGGCTGGGGCCTGCAGAGGGCCACCACCACTTGGAGACTTGTTGGAGACTTCCCACTTCTCCCCAGGCTGTCTTCACCAGTGAAATAAAACAAAATAAAGGCAAAACTGAGCATAGTTTGGCTAGAAATCCCAAGCAAAGATGACCCCTAAGTAGAATGTGACCTTGCGAGTTGCAGTATCCCTGTAGAAACCCATCAGTCAATATTATCCTTGTTTTCCAGAGGAACACATAAGCACCAAGCAGTAACATGCCAATTGTAGGGATGAGCTGAGTTGCCTGTTTCCCACAGCTGTATTTACCTATAAAACCCTTTTTTCCAGATTAGTTCAAGAATACCTTTCTTGAAACTCACATATGCACAGAAGACATACAACATAACTGCCCCCTTAACATACCTCTATGCTCCATATCTGCAGACCCAGCCTTCTCTCAATAGTTGGAAGATTTGTGTCACCGTCTGCCATCCTGAACTCTGAGCTGGAAGGAAAAGGAAGAAGGAAAAAAAGACAAAATAAGTACAGAATTGGATAGAACAGCTAAGTGTGCTGGTCAGCTGGGTCCCTTACGGTCAGAGGAGATAACTGCACCTTGAAATGTCTCTCTGCTGACTATAAAAAGCACATTCCAGTTCAGATGTAGTTATCTACACTGGAAATGGGATGAACTCCCGTTTCCAGTGCATCCATGCTCGCGGGGGTCTAAGCAAAGCATGGGATCACTGTCCAGCAAAGCCTGGATAGGACACCATTGGTCTGATATGGGATTGTTTTTCCCCTATTTGCATAGATGGCAAGGATTCATCATCAGTACTGCTTTATTCACATTGCAGCACAAGGGATGGCAGAGACAATGGGGACCTCAAGGAAACCCATGCCCTCCTGAAGCAGCAGAGGTCAGCTCAGGTGCCATGGGTCACTGGTGGCCTACGGAATGAAGCCCTTCCACTTTAGGAGGAGATTCAGGTCTAAGTTAAGCTACCTGCAAGCCACCTCAAGATAGGACACCAGGTTTCCTTCTCTATTAGGGTCAAGGGAGCCAGCACAGTCAGCAGAGCACAGGGAGTGATTCAGCTGACGACTCAAACACCTACATTATGTGTAGCCAAACAGCTCTCTAGGCTCTGCTGCCTGTATGGGGAAGACGTGGGATTCAGCTGCCTGCACAAAGGTACCTGGGGACTTTTAAGATGGTTTGAGTATCTCCAGATGCCACTTTGATGGGCGAAGGTCTCTCATACACAGAATAAAAGAACTGTTTGATTTGGAAGGGATCCTTAAAGGCCATCTGGTCCAACTCCCCTGCAATGAACAGGGACACACACAGATCCACCAGGTGCTCAGAGCCCTGTCCAGCCACATCCTGAGTGTCTCCAAGCACACAACACCCACCACAGGATGGGGCATCCACCACATCCACCCTCTGCCCAAATTGCCAGCAGTGAGAAATACCAAGAACTCTCCTGCTCCTTCTTGCTTGGATGGTAGAAGTTTTGCTAGTGAAAAAGCTTCCAAACCCAGCTAACCTACCTTCTGAAGCAGGTCGAACCCCAGACCAGTGTGTATGAGCTCACCAGGTTGTATCCTAGCAGAGCTGGCTGGCATAACAGGTGCCTCCTGATCAATTCAGCTCAGCTGCAGCAACCACAGGACAGACTGTGATTGTGTAAGGGCACAGCCCATATCAGCTGTTCCTGTATGAGTCAATTCTGCTCACAGACCAAGGCCCAGCCTTGAGAGAACGCATGGCTCACTGATTCTGTGTTTTGCATTCATTTGCCTTACAAGTGCGCTTTCCTGATTTTCATTTGCTTATGACAGACTGAACTATTGTAGTGTGTTAAAAACAACCTGATTGACTGCATTTTCTTCCCCAGCTCTGGATGAAATGGCTCTCCTGGTTGAAGGGCTTGGCTTACCCTGTGCGCCTCTGCTCTTGTAAGCAGAAAACTGCTTGCAAGAAGAAACAGAGACATTTTTGTATGAGCTTGGCACCCAAGCTGAGCCAAAAAAGATGAAAAATAAAAGAGGCCACAGCACAGAGCCATGAAGGAAGCTTATTTCGAGGGAGAAAAAAGACAGATGATCTCATGCCAAAAGGCATCTTTATTACTTGTGTCACGAAAGCATGGAGAGAGATGCTGCACCCATCACCATTAAATCATTAGTCATGATGAGCCTTCTCCTGAAGATTTTGCAAGTAAGACAACAGAAGCTGCTCTTCTATGCAGGAATGTTGGTGCAGTAATATATTCTACAGCCCAGAGCTGCCAGATTTTTACTCCTTGCATAGGCAGTGAAGCACCCACAGCCTGGAGCAGCAGGATTCACCATTCTCACTCCTTCGCCATGGGCGGATCTGAAGGATCATGGAAGACTGAACCCACATGGCCTCACCTATTGACCAGGAGGGCTTTAAGCAACCCTTCTGTTCCCTCCAAATTCTCTCAGGTAAGAAGAAAAAAGACATTTTTCATCTCATGTCCCAGAATGGTTATCCCACATAGATTGAAAGCCAGGCCCAGGAAGATACTACATCCTCTAAGGAGGAGCTGGACACTTTTCTGAATGGGATCCTCACTCACTTACTGTAGAGTCTGCGGCTGGCAGGAACTAATGCCAGAACCACAGAACTGTTTGAGTTGGAGGGGACCCTTAAAGACCAGCTAGTCCAGCTCCCCGCAATGAATGGGAACACCCACACCTCAATCAGCCCAGAGCCTGAATGTCTCTGAAGAAGCATGGTCCCGGTTCAGATCTTTAACCAAAACCCTATCGTTTCACTTCAATATGGCATCTAAAAAGTCCCCATCAAAGAAAAACTCAAGTGAAGCCTCCATCCCCTCGGCTATTGTTTCATTTATTTAGGTATTTTCCCCTCCAGTCGAGTACCAAAATGACTTGCAAATGGAGTCAGTGCAGAGGTTTGTATGTGTGAGAGCATTTGGGGGTGAAGTCTTTGCAAAACCAATGCTGCTCCCTGCAGAAGGCAGCAGGCTTCATCGTCTCTGAACAGCGCAGGAAGTGGGCAGCTGTCCAGCTGTGAGCACAGCTGGAGCCCAACTCCTCCCAGCATCCCAGCCTCCCCTCCAGAAGTGTTAACCCAAAGGATCCTCACATTCCTTTGTGCTCAGATAATTGCGATGGACAAAACCCTCCAGAAACCAGCAGCAATTCCCACCCAAATGTCTTTGACTCAAAATGGGCAGCTTCAGCCTCCCCTGCTTCTGGGGCTCTGACACAGCCTCTGCTCCCATTGCTTTGGGGAAAGCTGCTCCCCTTCTCAAGCCATTAACTGGGGCAGTGTGAAGCACAATTAAGGTTGGCTGTTTCTTTGGACATTTCAGCTTCTTTCAGCTGGTGGCCAAGTTGGAAATAATAGGAATATGACTTCAATAATCAGACAGCTCATTTCATTAAAGATTTAATGTGGCTTTTAATCAGATGATCCCATAATTCAACTCCTGCCCAGACACAAGATCCAGTATTTATGGAATGGAAACTTCTCATCTGTGCTCAAACCAGGAAGGGCAGAAACTTTTCTAATTTAAAAAGAAATAAAGAGACTTTTTAAGAAGCTCAGGATCTCCGTGGGGTTTGAGCAATGATGTCCAGCTCAGTTCTTATCTCGCCCAAGCTGGTTCTGCCCAGACCTAGGTGAGATGCAATGTGCAAGGAGTGTGAGTCAGCTGCCTCTGGGGCAGGAATTTACCAAAAATAGCTGGTTATGGCGGCAATTCACTTCCTTCTGAGCAGACACTGCTTCACCCATTCCCTTACTTCTACACAGACACAGTTTTATCTATGAAGGGGGAAAAGAGGCAATAAAGCAGCTGTAGGATTCTGTGTGCACATCAGTAGCGCACAGCTGTTTAATTTTCAAAGGCGATTTTCTCTTTTGTGCGGAGGCAGGGGTTGAAAAGTAGTCCTATGGGTAGCACAGCTGGGTGATTTTACTCATGTTGCCCCAACCCCCACAGACACCCAAAGGCAGGCTGGACAGAACTCTGAGCACCTGATGGAGCTGCAGGTGTCCCTCCCTGTTCATTGCAGGGGAGTTGGACCAGATGGCCTTTAAGAGACCCCTGCCAAATCAAATGACTATTTATTTCCACCTCTAGGGCCACCTATCTTATCTGCACCATTTCCAAAACTCCAGAAGCCTTGGAAAGAGGAGCTAAGTATGAACCATGGGCACATGCAGGGAGGCAGGACCAGGGAGTGGTGGCCACTGCATGGCAAAGGCTCTGCTGGCCCGTTGTTGCTTGGTTAAGATGTTCTGAACTGCAAAGAGTAAAAGCTTCTGCTGGCTGAGCTTAAAGGGCCAAGGCCAGGTTGGATGGTTCCCTGGGCAGGCTGACCTGGTGAGCGACAGCCCTGCCCATGGCAGGGGGTTGGAACGAAATGTTCTTTAACGTCCCTTCCAATCTAAGCCATTCTATGATTCCATGAATTTAACTTGATCTAAGGAATGAAGCTGGAAGGCGAAGGCAGATGGGTCTCTTTTACACTTGCTGCCAAAATCAGAGCAACGGTCCTTGCTTGCTAAATCTGACCTTTCTCCAACCAGCACAGTGTGAGGAAGAGCTTTGCCTTCAAGAAGGCTCAGATGACTGATTAAGTGTCAAGGTCATTCTCAAGACTAGTTAATAAATAACAATTGGGGTGGAAATGCCAGCAGTCACAGCTTCACTTCAGTCAACCTGGTATGTGTTGAGGAAGCAGAGGCAGCAGGACATTTTTCTTGGCAGACTTGGGCTGTTTGGGTGGGGAGGGAGGACAAGCACTCAGGAGGGGACAGGAGATCATTTCAAACTCCCGGGGAACATTCAGAATTAAGTCTGATTTGGCTTGTCTGGGTTTTGGCGGTGCTGGAGTCACGGCAATAAAAAAACCCCAGTGAAATGACTAATGCTCTGTACAGCTTTGGGAAAATAGGAAGCAGCTGTGGCTCCAGCCTTTCCAGGCTGAAAGCCCTAATTATTGGGAATACTTGGACTGGCACTGGGTGAGATAAACCAGAGCTGTAGAACTGCTTACATTATAGCTGAGCATCTGGGCCCAAGGAGGTGCCCCTGGAGGTGTTCAAGAAACATGGAGATGCGTGACTTAGGGACATGGTTAGCGGGCGGTATTGGTGGTAGATGGACAGCTGGACAAGATGATCTTAGGGGTCTTTCTGAACTTCAATGATTCTATGGTATTTATGTTTGCACAAAGGACAGCAGTTAATTCCTGTTTTGCTCCAGGAAATGAAATTCAACATTGAGTACTGCGCATGGCTCCTCAGCTGCTGCTTGGCACCACTGCTTCAAGAGTGGCTGGTCCTAGAGAGGGACTGGCCAGAAGCACCAGCACTCAGGCTGCATAAGCAGTCTCATTTTTGTGGTACAAGAGGAGAAAAAGTTCCTTGCATCTCAGCCAATCTGGTGATGATGCAGGGAATGGGATCTGTGCTTTGGGGGTGGCAAAAGAGGCAAAAGCACAACTCAGCTGACCCCCTCCTCTGAGTACTGTGAAGTCCAGGCTCAGGAGCTCAGTGTGCCAAGGAAATGGCTCTGCACTGACACTGCTGCTGACCACAGAGAACACTCCAGCCCTCCTGGAAAGAGCTGTTGCCTGGCAGCTAAAATTATGTGAAATAAGCCTTGAAATAAGATGCTATTTCTGATCGTGGTGGGCAATTAAATATTGGAACAGCTTATTAGGGAAGCTGGCAGGCTCTCCTTTACTTTATGACTTTGAAACGAGATGGCTGAATGGCCAGGGTGTGCTCTTTGGGCTCGGATGCTCATGGTCTGCGACCATCAGGCTCCAGTCAGGTGCCACCTTGTTAGTCTGACTGTAATGCAACAACATGAATTAGTCCTCACGCTTCAGGGCTTCGTGACCTTCCCTATGGGTCAAAAAAGACCCCTTATCCTTCCTACCAAATCATCTGCATGGATTATGGAAGGAGTTCAAGGGCTCTTTCACTCTACTGATTCATCGATCCAAATCAGAGGTGGTGTATGGGACATGGGGTGAACTATGATTACAAGAAACTCGTTGCTCACCTTCTCAGGGACACTGACTTAGGAGCAGAGGAGGAACCTATCCTGAGCTCAGTGGGAATGTTTGCACCTTTCTGCACTAGTGGCTGCTAGGGATCATCAGATCCAACTCATCCAAGTGGGCTCATTCTATGTCAGCTGCATCATCCAAGTCAACTCATCCTGTGATCGCTACCTGCCATCATAGGAGACCTCTCTTCTGTGCTCATAGGGCAAGGGCTGGGATGGCAAGGACGGAGATGCTAAAGTATGTTCAGAGGGAAAACTTAAGGGTCTGGGATGAAGAGTACAACTGAGGTGATTTTATGTCCTTAGTAGTCTCTCAAACTGGAAATGCTGTAGGCCATGGGAAAAGGTTATCTCTTAAACCCTGGAAACTTACCTCACCTTCAACCACTGTCTCAGGGCATCACCAAGATGTAAACCTTCAACATCTCTCCCTATAACCTGTGCCCTCACCCTCTGCCCATTCCTGTCATCTCTGGCTTACTTTGTAGCTTACACAAAGCCTTTTCCAGAAAACCAGTGATGCTGTGAGCCTTCACCTTTCAGTCCCCTGGAAGCTACTCGCAGGTGGGCTTTGCATTTATTCTCCAGACACGCCACTGCTCCTTGATTAAAAGGAAGGAGCACAAGAAGTAATGTATTACCAGGAAATAGTTCTAGATGCCACAGCCCTCCACCTGAACCTCATCTGTCTCTTCAAATTCCTTGGAGGACATCTCATTAGAAGGGCTGGCAGACCACAGCTTATCTCCTCTGACTTTGCAGACTCTGCAGCTGCCTCTTTTCCACCTGACATCAATTCCAGCCCATCATCTCGCTCCATCCAGAAAGCCTTGCTCATCTCTCCACACCTCCCTTTATGACCTCCTTTCTTCTTCTCGTTCATCTGGCTGTTGGTAGCTTTCCAACAGTCTGATCTTCAAGCAGATGGCCTTGGGAAACTGATTTGTAGGAGCAGATTTTCCCAAACTGCTGCTATTTCGGAATCCTCACACTAAAATTTTAACGCCTGTTTTCTCTGGGAAGAGTAGAGATGCACTGTCCCTGAAAACTTCTCATCGATGTAACAACATACTAATAACTAAACAGAGAGAAGCTATGGGTGTCCCATCCCTGAAGGTGCCCAAGGCCAGGCTGGATGGGGCCCTGGGCAACCTGATCTGGTGGGTGGCAACCAGCCCACAGCAGGGGTTGGAGCTGGGTGGGCTTTGAGGTTCCTTCCAACCCAACCGTCCTACGATTCTATGAAACCCACCACCCTGAGGATGTGGCTGTGAGATAAAACAGCTTCACAAGAAGCTTTTAGGTTCCCACTGCATGCAGGTGCCTTGTGGCAGTGTTGCCCCAGGAGTGGTGCCAGGTGCATTATTTTCAACTACTAAAATGCAGCTTGACTCACACTTGCTCCAGGGGTATCCATTCCACCTCTGGCTCTTCACTGTGAGGTTACTGAGTCAGTCACAGTGCAGAGACATCTCTGGGGAAAGCAGGCACGAAGCCTGCCAATTCATTACAAACAAATCTTTCTTTCAGCTCTTCTTGCCCTGGTGAAAGGCAGAGATTGCTGGCTCAGGACCAGCCCTGCATCCAAAGGCAGGGCTTCGTGACACAGCAAGGGCAGGAGATGCATGAAGGAGGAAAACAAAACCGAGGCCGTTTTCATTCCTCTTCCTGGTTCCCTGAGAAGTGGTTTGGGTTAGAAGCATTCTCAGAAACTTCTCATTACTCACCACCTCCAGGAAGAAAGTTACGATCCTCCCCAACAGCAGCACTTTAACAGAGCATTATTAAACCTCATGGCTGCAGGTAAGTAAAATAACAGCTGAGACGTCGGGGAGGAGGAGGTGTGTTTGGTCACGTGCACAAGGGCTTCTGGGGCCCCAGGGAGCACCCGAGCTTCAGAAACACACAGGAACTGGAAAGCAGGTGGATGGCTGAGAAGAGACCCTAAAAATAAGGCTGTCCTGCTGAGACAGAAGAGGCCATTACTTAAGGAAGGCCAGGAAAGGGGATTAGAGGATGGGATTCATTCAGCCTCACTTGGTTATCTGTTTGAGGTGTTGGAAGAATTGTAGAATTATTAAGGTTGGAAAAGACCTCTAAGACCTATCAAGTCTAATCCCAACCCATTCCCACCAATGCTCACTAACCACATCTCCCAGTGCCACATCTCCACGATTCTTGAACACCTCCAGGGACGGTGACTCCACCACCTCCACCACCAACCTCATCACTATTTTGGAGGAGAAATTTTTCTTAATATCCAACCTGAACCTCCCCCGGTGCAACTTAAGTCCATTACCTGTCATCCAGGGAGTCTGAGGAGGACTCTCTGGGTGGTTCCCCTCATCCCAACCCTGGGTCATCAGCAGAAATGGCAAATCTCTGCCTATAGGGAAACTCCAGGCGCAGAGCCCAGCTTCCCACACTGTCCTTCACCTCTTGCAGCATACAGGAGCCCAGCCCCATTCTCCAAGCACAACAACTTGCTCCAGGAGACCCTGTTCCGGGTACATCATCATCAACTGTCGGTGAGGCACTGGCACTGCTGCCCAGAGAGCTGTGGCTGCCCCATTGCTGGAGGTGCTCAAGGCCAGGCTGGATGAGGCCCTGGGCAGCCTGAGCTGGTGCTTGATCTGGTGGTTGGCAACCCTGCCCACAGCAGGGCAGTTGGAACTGGACGATCTTTGAGTTCTCGTTGAACCCAAGCCATTCAAAGATTCAATGACTGATTTAATGTTTCTATGAACTAAGCCAAACACCACAAAAAAACCTGCAGTTAAGCACAAACACCAGCACCCACCTACCCTGTCCTTTTTAAAAATCATGTCTTAGAGTTACGATCTTTTTTACTGTAAGAGCATGAATGCCTATTTTTGCACAGGTGTATGTGCACAAGATAGAGAGCAGGTTTTCCTGGTGCAGTGTTTAAGTAGTGCAGTTGATAAAGCCCGTGCTATTAGAGTTTTGTTGGATGGTGAGGGAGTGGGGGGCTGGTCTGGACCTGTTCCCAGAGCAGTGGAAAGCAGCAAGATCAATGTTAACTACTGAAAGGAAGAGGTCATAGAATCATAGAATGGGTTGGGTAGAAGGGAACTTAAAGATCATCACATTCCAACCCCTGCTGTGGGCAGGTTGCCCCCCAGCAGCTCAGGCTGTCCAGGGCCCCATCCAGCCCAGTCTCGAGCACCTCCAGGGTTGGGGCATCCCAGTCTCACTCCTGCGTAGACCCACAAGCATCACATCAAACTCAGGATATGAAACCCAAGACCTCCCATTAAAAAAGGTTTACATTTTGGGTTGCAAATGAAATGGGATGACCTGGGTGTAAGCATGACATTCTGTAGGTGACCGTGCAGTTTCAGGCAGGTGACACACCTCTGCTGAAAGACACCTACCTTGTGTCCAAACAGGGAGGTGCCAACCAACCCCACCCAACCTTCCTTGATTAGGACTGGGTACTTCTGTGCACTTGGCACGTCTGGCATGAGAAGGGAGATTCAGCCCACGCAGGACCATGGCACAGAAATGCAAGAAGACGTTGCAATCCCATCTTGCCTGAAATGAAGGGCAGCTTTGAGAGAGCAGCGTGTCAGCTGTGTAGAGCTGAATGAATAAAACATCCCTGCAAATACCGCAAAGAGCTTTAAAAGAGTCATTCATCCGGGGCCTGCTTTTGCAACCAGAGCTGCCAATGGGAGTTTTGTCTGAGAACCGAGGAGGAAATCAGGCATCTGAAGGGTGAAATTTGCTCAGAGCCAGGCAAGGAACTTCAGGCAGCAAGGCGCAGTAATTCAGGCTCCAGCAGCCTACCAAAGGGAAGGTGGGTATCTGTATAACAGCATCACCCAAAAAAGAACCTGGCTTCCACTGCTGCCCATCCCAGCTGTTTTAACAAGAGCAGTTTTAAATCCAGGGCCATCCAGAAACCTATTCTTTCACTGCAGGGCTTGGCCACAGGGTGTTTTTAGGTGGGAGAGGTCAGCTGCTCTGAATAGCCCATTCCACAGGAAATGGATTCAATCGCGCGGACTCAACAGTGCAATTTCACATCCCCTACGCCTCAGGTCTTTGACGTAGATGTAAAGGAATGACAAGTTCTAGCCTCAGATAAGCATCAATAGGCTCAGATAAAGGCAGATAACAATGGCAGAATTCCTGTTTCAAGAAAAGGCCCTTGGAAATCGAGGCAAGATGCACAGCACCCTGTGCTGAAAATCAACATTGCATTTGAGAGGACTTTTCAGAGTGGAGGATGCCAAAGACGTAGAGACAATGTTTACCCTTTTCTATTTCCTTTTGCACTGAAAACAGTCAATGGAAATGAGCAATCATCCAGGATAAATCACAACTAGGCCCATTTCCAGAGTTGGTTTATGTGGAAAGAAAGAACACGGTAGAGAGATTTAATGGGCCTTGGGAGCAGGTATCCCCCTGTGACTGTACAAAGTGTGTTTATCTGAGGGGTCAGCAGAAACTCGAGAATATACTGGAATAAAGAAAGAGACAGAGCAGAGATATTTTGGGTGCAGGATTGTCCACAAGAAAGCCCTTCCTTGCGTAGGTGGGCATGTGGTATTCAGTAGAGCAGCTTTTAGAGCAGACAGAGACAGCCCAGCCCATGGATTTGTGCCAGCCATGGAGCAAGTTTCAGGAGGCTGCAACGAGCCCGTTCCCTGTGATAAATTGAGCCCTCAATGAAGGTTAATGGTGTCACATTCCTCTTCCAGGTGCTGGCTAGGTGGCACAAAGGCCCTGTCGTAGCACTGAGCTTTTAGAGGGATGAAGATGAGTAACCACATCATGGGCAGTGCTGGGGGACCAGGCTCTGGGGCTGACCCAGCCTGGAATCGCCAGGCTCATGGTGCATCTCCTTCATGTATCACACATCCCACACCTCCCTGGAGCTCCACAGCAGAAAAGGTGCCACAGAGACCACAGTGCCACAGAATCATAGAACCAGAATGACTTGGGTTGGAAGGGATCTTCACCATCCTTGCCCATTCAAGAGCAGGGATCTCTCAAGAATCCCAAGAGCGCCAAGATACAGGGGATGCAAGGAGACCAGGGTGATGCTATTTGAGGCCAAGGCACAAAACCTTTGCTCCCAGCTGGGACACCTTGACAACTGCTGCCAAAAGGTCCTGCCTAGGAAATCACATCACGAGACAAGGCAGGTGGGGAGAAGGGCAGCCTGGTGCGGTCAGGAGGGCAGAAGACATAACCTCGGTTTTACTGGTCTGATGCCCATCCTTGTGCTTCCTTCCAGCACACCAAGGTATGGTAAAACCCCACCGAAATGAAGGCTGACACTCTCTTGACTGTCTGATTTCCACTCTGCAGGCTCTAATTTACCCACTTAGGTGCAGCGTGATAAGAGCACCTGGATGATTCACCTGCTAAGTGCTACTCTTGTGGGGCCAGTCTGCCTCTGCTGCTGTAAGATTTGTTTACACCTGTGCTAGGACAGCCCTGAACAAATGCAAACCTCCCACAGATTCTAATTCATATCGCTTCTGCATTCTGTTCAATATTTATGCTCCTAATAGACACGCCTAAGAAAAACACTGGCAAGTAAGCCTGCAGCTCCACTCCATTACAACTCGATTTAATCACAGTTTGATCTGCATCTCAAATGAACAAGAGGAGAAAACAATCTGTGCTCGCAGAGCAAACAGTGTTCAGCCATTAACAGCTTTATCAATTAGACTCCAGCGGGACCCATGGGTCAGAACTTCCAGCACAGCTTTTGTCACTGCTTGAACCCACAACGTCCACACGGGCAGCCAAGCTTTGGGCAGATCCCCATGGCAGCAAGGAATGAAACAAACCGGGTCAAAGCAAAATGCCATCAATTGCTGAGTGCAAGAAATCAAAGCTGTTCTGTGCAGAGAGCCCAATGCAAAGTGCGTGTCCTGGCCGTGCTCCTCGGTGAGCGGAGGGAGCTGCTTGCCCCGTCCCAAAGGCAGCACTGAGGGTGCAGGTCTGGAGGGCTCATCGCTTTTATTTTATGAAATTCTTTCATTTTTTTTCTGTTCCTTACTCCTCCACCAAGCAGAAGTGGTCATGAAACAGCTTTGGACTTTAGAATAAAGCCAGGAGGGGTGCAGAAAAGCTGCTTACCTTGCTGGAAAGTGCCCGGAGTCCTCTCAGCTCTCCCTCCTCGACAATCCCAACTCTTTCTCTTCTCTTTGGTGAGCTCTTTTCAAGGCACTTTTGTTTGCTGTTCTGCTACCTTGTCAGCAAGGGAACAGCAGTGCTCAGTAATTCAATCCTCTACTTAACTGCAGACACTCCTACTGCAGCTCACACCCATTTCCAGGCTCACCGAGGGACAAAGAGGGAGCCAGTACGAGTTTCAACCGTTTGCATCAAACATCCACCAGCGCTGCATTCACCGAGCACTAATGATTAAGTGCTGCTTTAATTAGAAACCTGTTTTGTCCGGATTTAAAGGGCAGAAGTGTTTTTGTTGCTGTTTTTTTTCCCCCCTTGTCGCTGCACAAAGCCAGGCGCGGTGCCACATCAGCACTTGGGCCCCAGAGCCTCAGCCCCAGTCCGTGACTCCGTCTGACCCTAATTTCAGCAGCCAAAACAGCCTGAGAGGGAGATGCTCTGGGCATACACCCTGCTGGGTTTCCCTTGGTGCGTGTGTAGCTCTGGACAGTGGGGAGCTGAGTTAAGGATGTTCCACCATGGTTACTGGCATGTGATAGAGCATTGGAGCGTGCAACCAGGCTGCCCTTGCAGGAGACAGATAATGATAAACCAGAAATCACATCAGAGCTGGCAGTGTTTGCCGTACCCACAGCCTGTAGCAGAGAGCTCTCCTCTTTGCTGGGAAAGGTGGTTCAGAAGAGGTGTGAGATAACTCAGGTAGTTGGGCTTCATGTCTACCTCCCTGGTACCTGAAATTGAGTTTTTTTCCACCCTTCTAATGCTCTTGGAAACACACAGGTGGATATATATAGCAATATGGCAGCTCATCATTAACAAAAAAGCACTTGCCAAAGGGTGGCTCTGACATGAAACTGTGAAAGTTGCTGTGGTGCCACTGGCTGTGGGTGGCACCTGAAGACCAGCCACCTCCTTTCTGTCTCAAACACTCTTGGTTGGTGATGGGAACATCCCTCACTGGAGAGGAGCTGAGGCACTTCTTACCCTGCTGTCACTGGCTGCCTCTGCCTTTGGACACCAGGGCCCATTGGGTGCCCATGGTGATCTCCTGCTTGCTTTTGGGCTGCTTGCTCAGACCAGGACTTTCAGAGGAATTCAGAGGCCAGGCTCCCTGTGATGCCCATGGGAAATGAGCCTCTGAACACCAGTCCCTCCCATCTCGTGCGCTCACCTATGAAATGTGGACACCAACCCTGCTCCCCTTTTTGCAAGAGAAGGAAAAGTTCACCGTGCACTCAGGTGTGAGAATGAAGATCATGCGTAGAGCAGAGAGGTGCCAGAAAGGACCATGCCCAGCGTGGGGCCCAGTTGAGTTTTGAATATCTCCAAGGATGGATGCTCCACCGCCAATCTGGACTGGGAGCCACCCAAGTCCTTCCCTTCCTACACATCAAGTTTCCCTAGCCGTGTTCTCCTATGTGGGGCCAGGAGTTGGACTCGGTGCTCCTTATGGGTCCCTTCCAACTCGGGATATTCTACGATTCTGTGATTAATTTCTTAGAATAATCCACATAAGCTCCAAAAGGATATGGGTCAGCTCATCAGCTAAACCTGGTGCAAGAGTGAGACTAAACAAGCACAGTTTGCAAGATCGGGTTTGAGGGACCTGTAATGAGATGAGTGCCCCAAATACTCGTGACATGAGGTACAGATCAGCATACCACTAGTCACAATAGCTTCAGGTCAGGGTGCAGTCTGAACCTGCTCATTCAGCTTGCGTGTGCCCGTATTTGAAGGAAACATTTTAGATATCTCATGGTTTGATGGCTGCAGATGCGAAACTATCAGTGAGCAATTCATCTGCAGCCTCTGCCTTACATGTCTCGTTCTTTTCATCTCTGAGAATTCACGCTGAGTGTCTTCCTCTTCCAACCCATCTCCACTGCTGCAGCTACATGAATGTGAGCCCTGGGAAGCACGTCCTTCCTATCACCACTGCTTTGGTTGTAAGGCCCATTTGTCTCATGCACACGCAGCGTTTGAGCTGCCTGTCCCAACTCCTTTTCACCTCTACAGTGACAAAGTGGTAAATAACCCTGGCGAGCTTTTTAAGGAACTCAGATCTGTAGAAAAATATGTGCAGCAGCTTAGGACAGTGAGTGCTGAGAGGAAGGGAAATGTTTGTCATAAAACATGGGCTCATTTAGCGCTGAGCTGTAGGCACTTTTTCTTCCTGCTAATTTTGGTCATGCCATGGGGTTACAGAGCAGAAAACATTATTTCCAAGCAGTTTAACTTGGTGCTGGTGAAGAACAGAATAGCTTGGCTTCTGTAACTGCACATAATTTGAGATGTTCCTGTTCCAGCCAATTTTCCCATATGCATGACCCCATGTGTTCATATTCTCATCCTGAGCCTTGATATTCCCAGTGCTCAGAAACCTCGTGGTTTCAGGATATTTTCCGTATGTACAAATGGAAGATGAGGCTGTGTTCTGCATCCCACTGCAAGCCTAAGACACTGGAGACATTGTCACAGGGAGCTGCTGGGGGAAATCAGAAGTGCTGGGAGGAAGAGCACAAGATCAATGTTTGGCAGCACTGTGGCCCTCACCTGCCTCACCCTTGGCCACCCCACGTGCCTGTGGACAAGGTTAACATTGTGCACAGAGAGACATGCTCTGCCAAGGGTCTATTTACCCAATGACACGTTGCAAAGGTATTTCCACCCTAGTGTATGGCTATGGAGCTCTGGGAGGAAGAGGAAAGGCCAAACCCTACAGGTGAGATAACACAGCAGGGGCCTCTTGCAAAGGGAGGAGGCAAAAAAACCCCTGTATATCTGCTCAAGAGTGCAGGGACCCATTGCTGCTTCTATGGGGTTTTGGTTAGTGGGCATGGTGGGGATGGGCTGGGGGTTGGACCGGATGGTCTTTGTGGCCTTTTCCAACGTTAATGATTTGGCGACTCTGTGAGCATCCTTCAGTCAAAGCATCGTATGGATTTCTGAGAGTGTTGCAGGAGATCTTTCCATGACCCCAGACCAAAGCATGTGGCGTTTTGCTACGCGTTCCTCACTCAGGCACTTCTCTACCCTGCAAAATCACTGTGTCCAAATGAAAAACCACACAGTGCCTCTTACAGGACTCCCTGTAGATCAGATACTGATCACCTGGGGAGGCTTACGGCTTTCAGCAGCACCAGAGGCACTCAGAAGCACAGCCAGCTCCACATCCAGCCCATGAGCGCGGCAGGGAGGCACTGAGCCTCAGGTTTGCTGTAAGGTTTGCTGCAGGAAAGTGAACATAACTTTGCTCTTTGGCCCCATGGGTTTGGAGTGGTGGAGGTCAGGGCTTGGCATGGAAAATGCTTTGTAGGACAGCGCTCTGCAAGAAGCAGCTGACAGGGCAGCACGGCTGCTGCTTCTGGGTGTTGGTTAATGGGCAACTACAGCAAGTGGAAGGGAATTGAGACAGAGGAAGGTGCATGGGCACCTGGCTGAGGAGTGCTTCCAGACAAGGCTGTCCTGCACCATCCAAAACAAAGTGATTTTCAGCTGCAACCAGTCCTTGCATCCTCCAGCTTTCAGCACACAGAGAAGCCTTTCCATCCCATCTCTCAAACAGCGCCGTGTACAGAGCCATGCATGCACCACCTCCTGGAGAAGCAGTGGCAGGATGTGCTAAGCCTTCTCCTTCCAGTTCAGAGGAAAGGAGTGGCCTTGGCAAGCCATGAACTCAAGGAATAGCTTGGTGAGAGCTTTGGAGAGCCAGCTTGACCTCCTGTATCCAGCAGCTTGCAGCAGGTTGAGACAGGAGGAGCAGCTCTGGCACAGACCTTACAGTGTTGGGGCTGAAGCAACCTGTACTGGTTGCTCCAATTCATTGTTTGGCAGTCTTAATACAAACTTCATTTTAAGCCAGCTATGATGGGATGTGAACTGGGAATGTGAGGCTTATGGGGAAAAGAAACCCCATTGCAAGAGAAAAGGAGAGAGTTCACAGATGGTCACATCTCAGCACTACAACAAGGTCTGCCAGGGCTGCTGGTTAGCCTTGAACCTTTCTTCCATGCCCTAAAATATCTACAACCCATCCCTAAAGGTGGGGTGCACAGCTTGGAGACTTTGCTAGTAGGGAGAAACGCCTCAGTAGTGGCATCTGCACTGACTGTAACAACAAGGTGAAGCAACACAGATGGAGATGACCACGCTGTGCTGGACCTCCCTTGGGCTATGTGTGTGAGCTCCAGCTGCAGCCCTCTGTAGGGAACTGCTGTAGCAGGGCGTTGGGCCAGATGATCTCCAGAGGTCCCTTCCAATATGTAGTTCTGTGATTCTGTGATTCCCAGAGCTGGATCTGGGGGAAGGTGGAGGGAAACCCTCGGCGAGGTCAACCTGCATTGCACTGGGGCAAGCTGCAGTGTGGGGAGTGCTGGCCGTGCCTGTGTGCTCTGCGGGCGTGGGCTCCCCTCTGCATTTGCTCACTCACACCGTGGCCAAGAATTAACAGGTGCACTGAGAAAACAGGATAGCTGAGGTGGGACTGCGGCACGGGCAAACAGAAGCTCTGGATGCCTTCCAGAGGGAGGAGGAATGTGGCAGTGGGGCTGCGGTTCTGTCAGGCTGTGTTCAGACTGCTGTTGTATCTGGGGAGGCTTCCAGAAGGACAATGAGTCCCCCAGACCCCATATCACCACCAGACCCCACTCCTAACGCTGATGCAAAGTTTATGCAGCCGACGTTCTTTGGGTTGCTGGCTGGCTGCCTGCTGGGACGAATGAGGTCTGTGCTAGAAAATCTTCAATTTTCTGTTACTTCAGAAAATTACCCTGGTTTTCCAGAATGCCAAAAGGCTCCAGGGAAGTACTCGGTGCCATTGGGAACTCAGCAGGACTTGGCCTTTTGGAGATGGAGAAGCTAACGGGCTGAGCTTCCAGGCAATGTGATGTACTTCACAAGGTGTAACCTCGGGGGACGATGTGTGGGAGAATCAAGCTATTGAATTCCTTTTCCTGAGCATCTTCTTCACTTTTACATGAAAAGCCAGCCGAGCTGAGGTTCTGGGCTGTCAGCTGCTGATAACTGTTATTAAATTACCAACTTCCTCTAGGGATCTTGAATCCTGATTCAGCCCTTTACAAAGCAAATGTTGATGATTTACAGGCACCTAAATGCATCATCCCAGGGTAAGCCATCATGGGAGCCTTTCACAGAGATATGTACCTATCTCATGTCAGGAGGTCTCAGGGGTTACCAGTTGGGAGATGGCTGATGTCTCCCAGTCAGTATCACTGTGGGAACTGAGTAAGAACAGGGACAAGCCCAGATCTCCCAAGCACCAGCCTGGTGGTGGACATGAAGACCAACCTCCTCCATGTCCTCTCACCATCTTGTCTTCAGCCCTCAGACATGGCATGAAGCTGACGTTTCCCCCAGGTAGAGAACCACGTCTACCTCAGAAAGGAAGGCAGTGAGGAGAGGGAGAAAAAAAAGCAGAATCAGTAAAATAAACACCCCTCCAAATGAGCCAGTCTCGCAAACTGCTGTATTTGCGAGGAGTTTCACAAAACCTCAAGGGTTCTCTCTCAGCCCTAATGAAAACCTTATGAAACCCAACAAATTCCAGCACGATTTGGTCAGGCTTGACAAGCAAAGCCTTTGTAATTTCTGGAATCAGCTGAATCCAGCAGAAAGGAGATGTTTCACAGAAGAAGCTGCACATGCAGGGAGGGCTCAGCGCAGCACAAGTTAATGGGTGTGTGACCCTGGCAAAGGTTAGCCCATGGCAGCCTTTGCTTGGTGAAGGAGTAACTTGTTGCTGTCATGGTGGTGACACCCCCTGAGGTCTGTGCTCCTGGGGACTGTCCTTGCACGGAAAGCACACCATGAGCAAGGTGAAGCATTTATGTCTTGTCCTCACGAGGGAGCTGAAGCAAAAGGTCATTTATGCCTTTTTCATAGAATCATTATGGTTGGAAAAGACCTCTAAGATCATCTAGGCCAACCATCCACCTGCTGTCTATATCGTCCTCTAAACCGTGTCCCCAAGTGCCACATCTCTACGGTTTTTGAACACCTCCAGGGATGGTGACCCCACCACCTCCCTGGGCAGCTGTGCCAATGCCCAACCGCTCTTTCAGAGAAGTTTTTTTCCTGATATCCACCCTATTGGCCATGATTAAACGGGAGGCTTGTGCAAGAAACAGAAAGTCAACACAGGTCCCCAGCAGTTCATCCCACTGTGGAGATGCAACCTGAGTTTCTCCCCTATGGGATGTAGCTGGTCATTGGCACCCGGTGAAACCAACTGGTCCCCGTGGTCTTAATGGGAGTTTGGGTCACTGGATGCTGAAAGGCACTGCTGCAGAACACACGGGCTGTAGCGGTGCAGGCTGCTGGAGCTCTCACCCACAATCTTTATTCTTTTTTTAGCACTCGAGCAGATCAGAGGTTTTCACAACTGTGGGAAACCTGATTGCTCACATTAGTGACTATACCTGAGTGCCCACAAAATAACTCCACCCTCCCACACGAGCTTAATCTTTAATCCCCGTCACCTCAGTGACCTGGCTGCTCGTGTGACTACATAGAGCGACTCTCTGCTGGGGGTGGAGGTGAGGATGAGCTCCTGAAGCCCTGTCCTTCTGCCACCAGTCTTACTTATTGGAATTGTGGTGCCCAGATGTGGGAAGTGCCAGGTCAGATGGCACTTGTGCCATGAGAAGGGCAGCTAGGAGAGGTTCACGTTTGGATCTGTTCCCCAAAAATCCTGGCAACACAGCATGTTTTTCTCAGGGGCACGGGCAGTTTGGTAGCTGTGCTGTTTCCCAGCTCCTGTTATTCAAATCCGCTGAATAGGGCCAATGAATTTCAAACCAATGGAGATGAAGGAGTCAAGCTGCAGATCCCCAGGACCTGCAGGCAGACCCAAACCGTGTCCATGAGCTCAGGGTACAGCAGGTAGCTGTGGGACAAGCTATTGTTTGTAGGAATGCAGCCCTTCCTGTGCCAACCAGGAAGAAGGAAGGAAAATGAATCGCCCCAAAGGCTGAGAAATTGTCACCCCTCCTTGCTATTCATGGCCCCACATCGTGGGCCATGTGGGCTGCAGCAGGACCCACAGAGTCAATGGATGAAGAACTCACACAGCCATGTTTTGGGCGATGTTGTGGTCTGGAGAGTTCAGTCACTTTGTCAGTACAAATCTTCAGAAAGTCAAGGCCAGAGATGAAAGCCAGGTCCTATGCGTCCCCCGTGATACCCACTGCTGCATACATCACTGCTGTGTTTTGTTTGGGCCTAAAAAGCCGGAGATGAGTTGGGGTGCCAACAAGCATTGGCTTCAAGCATCCCCCAACTGCCACCAGCTCTGCACGAGGCCAGCGAGGACCTGGTGGTGCACCCCAAAATCCTCTCATTTCAGGAAAAACCTCACCCTGAGCCTGATACACCCAATTCCTGCTGGAGTGCTTTGTCTGTTAGTCAGCACAAACATCGACACTGCCTGTCCTTAACGGGTCAGAGCACCAGCACCCAGTGAGGAGCTCACCCGAGCGTTGTCCTGAGCAGTTCTAGTTACTGTGTTTGCACACCAAACAAGAAACCTGCCTTACTTCCGTATGGGATGGGTCTCTTTCTGCTACAAGGGAGAGGTCATGCTCGAGTGTCCATGTGCCAATGAGCAATTCCATTTGGTTCTAACCAAACCTGCTTGGGGGACGGATGATAAAGAGATGCTGGGGAGTTGGCAGTGTGTGTGACCGTATCAGTGTGCACTCAAGCTTCAGCTTCCTGGCCATTTTTGCACAGTTCTGCCCTGCCTGCAATCAGAAGCATTCACAAAGAGGGGGGAGGATGAAGATGTGGAGGCACACCGTAATAAAAGGACCACAGTTTGTACATGGAAAATGCAGAAAGAGCAGCAGCCACTGGTGCCGCACTGCTTTTTTGCATGAACCAGTGACAATTTCAGGATCTCTCAGGAACATTTTCCACTTTAACCAGTAACTGTCGAATATAAAACCCCACACTCCAGCTCTCAGGCATTTCACCTTTCCTTTCCTTTCCTTTCCTTTCCTTTCCTTTCCTTTCCTTTCCTTTCCTTTCCTTTCCTTTCCTTTCCTTTCCTTTCCTTTCCTTTCCTTTCCTTTCCTTTCCTTTCCTTTCCTTTCCTTTCCTTTCCTTTCCTTTCCTTTCCTTTCCTTTCCTTTCCTTCCCTTTCCTTCCCTTTCCTTCCCTTCCCTTCCCTTCCCTTCCCTTCCCTTCCCTTCCTTCCCTTCCCTTCCCTTCCCTTCCCTTCCCTTCCCTTCCCTTCCCTTCCCTTCCCTTCCCTTCCCTTCCTTCCCTTCCCTTCCCTTCCCTTCCCTTCCCTTCCCTTCCCTTCCCTTCCCTCCCCTCCCCTCCCCTCCCCTCCCCTCCCCTCCCCTCCCCTCCCCTCCCCTCCCCTCCCCTCCCCTCCCCTCCCCTCCCCTTCCCTTCCCTTCCCATCCCTTCCCTTCCCTTCCCTCCCCTCCCCTCCCCTCCCCTCCCCTCCCCTCCCCTCCCCTCCCCTCCCCTCTCTGGCACTGAGTAGCACAGCAGCAGTAGTTTCCCAGGTTTTACATAACTTCCCTTCCAAATGTATTCCTAGAATGAGTCTTTTTTTTTTTTTCTTCTTCTTTCCTGGCAATGGCTTGTTGTTTTTTTTTAGACTGGTTATTTTTTTTGTCAGAAGCATTGTGTAAACAATCCAAGCTCTGTCTCTCTGCTCTCCTTCCGCAGAGCAGCTCCCTACGGCGCAGGCTCCAGGTGTCTATTCAGATCTTTGTGTGCTTGGACTTCTCAGGCAGGAGAGACGAACGTGATCTCCATGCTCAGTCACAGAATCACAGCATGGTTTGGGTTGGAAGGGACCTCAAAGCCCACCCAGCCCCAACGCCTGCTGTGTGCAGGGACATCCCCCACCAGCTCAGGCTGCCCAGGGGCCCCATCCAGCCTGGCCCTGAGCACCTCCAGGGATGGGGCACCCACAGCTCTCTGGGCAGCAGCGCTGGGGCTTCGCTGCCCTTTGAGTAAATGATTTTTTCCTAACATTCAACCTCTTTTAGTTTAAAGCCATTCCTCCTTGTCCTGTCCCTACAATCCCCGATGGAGAGCCCCTTCCCATCATTCCTGGAGGGCCCTCTTTTAATACTGGATATGGGTAGAGCTGTGCCCACAGCCCTGCTGGCAACCATTCCGTGTGCAACTTGCTTAAAATAGCAGCAGTGCTTAAAACAGTTCCATTTTCTCTTCTCTTTTCTCTAGCCCAATACTTTGCTAAAGACAGCAACCACAACAAGGCAGGGAAGAGCCCTCCCTGGGGGAAGCAGCAAGAGGAAATGCTCATAAAGCCCCCCAAAGCCCACCCAGCTTACAGCAATGGCTTCAGGGCAGCAGGGCTTTGTTCTTTCCGTGGGCCTTCAGGTGGGACTAAAGTGATTTCTGCTTGGATTTCCTGAAAAGCAAAGCCCTCTGGATGGGGTGGAGGGGTTAAAGGATGAACAAAGCCATGGGTGACACCTCCAGGCAGGCGGCAGATGGGTTTTTCGGGTAAAGTCGTCAGAACAGACTTCTAGGAAAACGGGACCATGCCTTCATGCAGGTTATAGGCTTGGATTGGGAGCATCGATATCAGCATCCTTGTCCAGCTCTTCCTATTGCTCAGTGGCTTAAGCTGAGCTGAAAGTAAAAACAGAATGGTGGGAGGGCAAGAGGAGCTCCCTGGGACTGTGGCAGCCCTGGCTGTCCTACATTTGAGTTTCTTTCATTGCAGGAGTTCAAATTACTTCCAACAGCCCTTGTATCTCAGGGTTGTTACAAGAGAGAATTTATTAGGCTGCAGTTGAGCTCATTTAGTAACTGATAGTAGTTCCCCAAGCTGAAATTGCTGCTGTTACAGCAGAAGCAGCTCTCCAGGGCACTGAGTGCAGCAGGGAAGAATGCACTGTAGGGAATCCTGTTCGGTGCTGCACCTTTCCTGGTGCACAACAGCCAGCAGGGTTTTTCTTCTGGAATGGACATGGTGGGGATGGTGGGGATGCGTTGACGGTTGGACAAGATGGACTTAGCAGTCTCTCCAACTTTAATGATGCTATGATTCTGCTCTGAAGGCACAGGGAAGTACAAGCTGCTCGGGTTTCTCCTCCCACCAACTGTATTTCACTTCCCTTTGGCTTAAAGCTCGCCAGATCCTGAACTGCCCTTGCTGGGAAGCAGTCCCAGGTGTCCTGGTGAAGGCCAGGACTTGGCCATCCGTGGACCCCAGCCTGGGGTCTGACTTTCACGGGCAGCCTCCCCCTGCTGCAGGAGCACAGGAAAACCCACCATGCTTATTTAAGTTCGTAAGAGAGACATTTTTCATTCTTTGCATTCTTTGCAAGCTCGAGTTCACACACACAGCAGTTTCACACTGGAGCTGCGTCCCATCAAAATACCGGTGGCTGTGGGGGAAAGGATGAAGGAACCTTCAGCTGAAACCCAGGCGATGCATGGAACAGGCCCAGGGAGCAGGGGTGGCTTTGCTTGGCTGCTTGGTGCATCTCACAGCCCCACCAGCATCACCCGTTGTCCCATCCCCTCCCTGGCAGCACCCAACCCCAGAAACCCCAATTCATGCTCTCCCAGCATCCACCACCCAAGTTCCCACAGATGAGGTCTTATCTTCATTAGAACATAACGAAGGGAGATGTAGCATCTGTCCCCACTTCTCATTGGGCACTTCAGCCAATTCCCAAACAACTTAAAACGCTGCTGCTTAAGACAAACAAACAAACCACCAAGGTTAGCAGCAAAGATTTTGGCAGAGAAAAGCGTTTATCCCACCAGGGAAAGCATAACAACATCATTTCAAACTCTGAGAAACATTGATTTCCCTCTTTATTTCTTACACGCTGGCGACAGGATCCTGTGCTTCCATGGGAGAAAAAACTCAACAACTAAAATTAACACAAATATTCTGTGTGCTGCGATCAGCTGGGGAGACCCCGGCTCCTTCTGCAAGGGATTTCAGCACTCATTAAACAAGTGAAGAAATTACCTCCGAGGCACCGAGAGCGATTTTAATTGAGGGAAGACATTTCCCACGCGGAGCACAATGCTGGCAGCAGATGAAGACACCAAAGCTGAGGCGATGATTGCGCTTGAGATAACGTCTTCTAAACTCCTTTTACGGCGCCTTCAGCAGCCATCGCTGCACAGCTGCACCATCTCGTGGTGCACCCACGCCCTGCATGGCCGAAGCCTTCCGACCTTCATTTTCCTCTCCATTCCCCAAAGGCTTTGACCAGAGTTGAGTATGACATCCAGGGGCACCCACCGCCAGGCCCTGCCGTGTCTCATCCCAGTGCTACAAGGTCATTCCATCTCCCCTCTTTTCAATCGCAACCACCATCATCCCAAATATTTGCCCCCATTCTTTCAGTTACCATTTCAAGACCTGCTCGGCACATTAGGCATCAGGACCAGGGAATGATGATTTATCTACATCTGCCTCAGCTGAATTACTGAGAAGTCTGTAGATGGTTCGGAGATCAAGGCTCCATTGAGCTAAGTGAGCCTCCCAAATCCTCACTATTTAGAGAAATTATTAGAAGACAGATTAAGGGACACTGAGCCAAGATAAGAACCCATCCAAGCTCAGTCTCAGCCCAACTCTCACATTGCAAGTGGCTCTGCTCAGCTGAAAATGGGCTCGGCTCTTGACAAAATCCTTCCTCCTCCATCTCATTAACGTGTTTGCCCACGAAGGAACAGAATGGCCAAAGACATCATTGGCATACAAAGCCAGGCCGGATGGGGAACTGGGCAGTTAGGTCTAGTGGGTGGCATCCAGCCTGTGGCAGGGGGTTGGAACTGGATGACTTTTAAGGTCCCTTCCAACCCAAGCCATGCTATGACTTGATGATAAAATGCAGTAATTCCACCCATCACCCTGCCGGTGGGTCTAATGAGCATCGTGTAACTGAATGGAGAGCAGCAGGAATCCAGCCAGGTGAGGGGAACGGGACCAGTTTGCTCTCACGTTGCTTTGGTTCTTGTTGCCGTGATGTTTATCAGAATCATAGAATATCCCAAGTTGGAAAGAACCCTCAAGGATCATTGAGTGCAACCCTCAGCTCCACCCAGCTCCACCCAAACCCAACCCCTATATCTGTCCCAATGCTCCATGAGCTCTGGCACTTCAGGCTGTGCCCGCTGTCCTGGGCAGCCCATGCCATGCCTACTGCCCTCTAGGGCACAGCCTTTCCCTCACCCCCAGCTGCCCCTCCGCTGACAGCTTCATGCTGTTCCTTCTGGCCCTATTGCTGCACCCAGAGAGCAGATCGCTTCCCGTCTCCCTCTGAGGGGCTGCATGGCCGTGAGCCCTCCCCTCAGCCTCTCTGCTCTGCGCCCAACAAATGCAGGGCCCTCAGCTGCTCCTCACACCCCTTGCCCTCCAGACCATTCTCCATCTTTGTAGCCCTCCTGTTGACTCCAACAGCTTCACATCCTTCCTAAACTGCGGTACCCACACCCGCACCCAGTGCTTGAGGTGAGGCTGCACCATGCAGAGCAGAACAGGACGACCCCTCTCCCTGCCTGGCCGGCAATGCCACCACGGTCATCTTGAGCCAACTCATTCCATACACCAGTCCCACCAGTTCCCTCCAGTTTGCTCAGGGTACAAACATTGCTTGGCAGCAGATCGGTTGTCACCCCACCAGTAACAGGCCCCTCGTGCACTCACAGTGGGCAATTCCGATGTTTTCTGTCAATTGCAAAGAGACAGATGCTAGCAGAGCACATCTCCACAGTTCTGAAACATCTCCAGAGATGGTGACCACCACCTCCCTGGGCAGGCTGTGCCAATGCACCACCACTCCTGCAGAGATGAAACTGTTCCTAATATCCAACCCAACCGGTGGCTTCAGTAGCTGCAGTAGCTGCCATCTTTGCTATCCAAATCTCAACAGGTGAACAAGAAAAGAACAGGGACAGAACCTAGCCTACCCATCAGGGCTTCATCTTGACCACAGTCTGTACTTGGGCAGGAAAGAAACGAGAACTTTCTATCCTGAGAAGAAAACAGTCCATTGTCAAGCCACTAACTCTTGGAACAACCCCCAGACTGCGTGTAGCATTTGTGGATGCTGTGCAGTTGTGTTTGTAAGGTTGAAATACTCAGCCCTCTGTGTTGAGGAGAACAGCGGTCCTTGGTGATACCAAATAGGGAATGCTCTGCTGGCCCACCAGCCTTGGCCCTGCTGGCACCCAGCTCCAAATGACCGCTAAGGCTGATGACCTTCATTTCTCTGTCCCAACATTTCCGGGCGGTGTACATCCCAATCAAACGTGGTTACAGCACACTGGGAGATTGCTGTGAAATGAGGCGATGGTGGTCGTGGAGGTGAGCGTGTCCTCTGAGCTCTATTGGTATGGCCAAGATGATGCAGCCACCACCTCAAAACTTCAGCCTGCTGCCGGTTTAAGGGATGACCAAACCTCATCGGTTTAAATCGTTGCGTGGTGAAGGTGCACAATTGTAATGCAGATCTACTTTAATAAAGAAGAGATTTGACTTGGTAAATTCAAGCTGTTAGCCTGCTTCCAGAAACGCTGCTTGGGCAACCCCAGGACAACCTGCCCCTCTGCGGGGCTTCCTCCAAATCAGCACTTGAGAAGGAAGCTTTGCAGGCTTGTTTGCCAAACCAATCTATTACCCAAAGATCATTTCTTTTTTGGAAGCTCCAGGTGAACCAGCAGAGGAGTCCAGAGGAACTTGGTGCTCCTGGCAGCACAGGGATGCTGAAGGGCTGCAGAGCTGTGATCCATGCCAGGAACAGTGCTGGGGGCTGTGGGGCCTGGAGCTGCACCCACCTGGAAGAGCCCAGCACACGGTGGGGGAACATTACGGTGCAGGGAACATCAGAGCAGATGGCTTTCCTTCTGAGTCAGGACACAATAAAAGGGCAGAAGCAGCTTGAAGGCACGTGCACAAAGGTACGTACGTAGACGATGCTGTATTCAGTTCTGCAAGTGGTTTCAATCGTTGGGGACAGGACAACAGTATCTTTCTCACTTCTATAGAAGAGCTGTTTTGTGAACTTTGAGACAGTTGATTTACTGAGCGAGAGGCAGGCGTGTTTACCCCAAGTAGCAGCTAAAGAGATGGGTAAAACTGAAAAAAAAAATACCACATTACCAAAAATCCCAACCCATCACAAAGCGAAGGCAATCTAGGTCATTCCAACCAATCCCAGGAACAGCCCGAAATTCCAGCTAGCGAGTTATCTGGAGCCAGCTGCTTCTTCTAACAGGCCTGAGGTTTTCTGCTCATAAAGCATTCCTGTTGTGTGCCTCTTCCTAGGAAGGAAGGGCTCTGCGTAAGTCTCACTGTGTCAGGTAAGTCCTGAAATAGACCTTCCAACCAAACCAATCGCATTGCTCAGATATCCACGCGGATACAACAGCGATTTTAAGAACAGCCCTTCAAGTAGCTGCAGTGAGCCCTTCACAAGACGTCCCCCAGCTCTGAGACTTCAACACGTTGTTGTAGGACCTCATCCCAGCGATGTAAATAGCTGGAACGTCTGCCAGAGTCACCACCAGTTTATGTAGCAAAATTCACCAGCAGTTCATCAGCTCCGTTTGCACAAGCAGCTGCCAGGGCAGTCAATGAGGAGTCCTATACGTGATTTAAGAAGAGGAGAGGGAAGGAGAGAGGGATGGAGATGGAGGATTTTGCTGCCTAACACGGATGTGCACAGCAGGAATACAGATCAGGGCAGTGACTGTTACTGAAAGGAGAAGGGCAGAAGTTGTTGTTTTTTTTTCCCCAGAGAAGTATTACATGCACAAGTAACTACATTGGTAAAATCTTTTTTTATTTGTGACAGTAAAGAAACCATTCAAAACCTGATTGACAACACTTCTCTCTCCTGAAAACACTCATATGCTATCTGTAGTGTTTCTCAAGTATCGCTGGATTGTTCATTGCATTAAAGTGTAAACAGCTCCATTATTAGGAAAAAAAAAAATCACCAAGAAACATTTCCATTGCTTAACTCCTCTGTTAAGAAGTTCTTAGATAGAAAGAAGAAAAAAAGATGTCAGCTGGATTGTTACAACAGAACGTGAAACAGCGACCTGACAGCTGGTGTTGCATAGTTTTACCCCGGGTGTGCGGCGACGGCCCCGCGCGCCTCACCCGCCCTCCTGCCCCACAGAGGCACACATCACAGCACCTTGGAAATCAGAGGCACAAACTGGGTTTTGTTTTACAAACAGGGCTGTGCGGTACTGTGTTTTATTAGTTAAAAAGAATCCGTAAAACAGAGGATTACGTGTTTGGAAATCATATATAGCTACAGGTTTGTGGTTTTGTTGGTTCTTTTGTTGTTGTTGTTGTTGTTTTTTACACTGACATTTCCAAAGCTGCAACATCAGTACACACCGCTGTCGTTTCCATGCGTTGTCCCCGACCAGGCTCATCGGGATCATGCTGCGATGAAGTGACCGCTTCCACCGGTAGCCCCATCTCTCCAGGCGTTGAGTTTCTTCCATGTATGACTTTGCTGCTTAAGAAAGACTGAAGGGCCAAACAACAGATTACTCCTCCGAAGCCGCCTCGATGAGCACAGCACGCTGCTGCCATCTCCCATCGGCGGCGAACAAGTATTCCATGCACAGCCCTAAGTTTACACATGGCAATATAATCGTAACGCTTCGGTTGAGTTTCAAGGATCGATGGCATTCTGCCTTACAGCTTCATTTAAAAATACCTATACAGGCAAAAAACCTTTGCGAACCCAACATAAAACGGACAACGGAACTTCGGGTCAGGCAGCATTGCTTTCGCTGGACTGAACGATCAACTGGAAAAGACTCCTTAATGCTTCTCTGATACCCAGGAACGCAGCTGAGAACCAGGGCAAGCGCCAGCCCTGCCTGCATTAACTGCGCTTGGAAATACGTGAGAGCTTTAGGAAAACCTTTCTGGCTCCTATTTTAATGTTTTGAGATCTTGTATTTATAATACAATCAAATACCCGTATTGCAAATCTTGCAGACATTCCACTCATTTCTCTGGCTTTGTGGAGAGAACTATATTGCTTTGTTAGGTTCTAGATGCTTTCACTATACAGAGCGTGGATATTCGTGCTAACTTAAAACGTGGATTTTTACGTACGACAACAGCATCAAAACAAACAAACGTGGCGGTTTGATCCCTCTGCCCTAAACTGAATAGCCAGGAAAGCTCTGCACACTCCAAGTTTTATTTCAATGGGAATGAATTAAAAACAAAAACAAACAGCAAACGAAAAGGGCCCCGATCTACAACAAGACCAACAAACCTACGGCAGACATTACAGAAAAGAATCCTCAAATGCTAGCAGAGATCAAAACTGTTGCTAGGTTTCACCCCTTTGTACTGTCACCAAGTATTGTTTTAATGCTTTGCTCAGTTAAAATAAGGGTTTGTTTGTTTGTTTGTTTGCTTTTTGTCTGGAAATTTGTGCATTTCAAGAGCTGAACTAAACAATACAGAACAAGTGGAGCTGTACAGAGCGTCATCGGAACCGTTCATCCAGAACCCGGAACAGAAGTTCAGTTGTCCATTATATGTGGATTGGAAAACAATACAAGACACTTGAATAATCAACATTCATTCACAGACTTAAGGCAACTGGTTCATGAAATTGCTGCTTCCGTAAATGCAAACTAACAACACGTTCATCTCACATGTAACAGGTTACAACCGTAAAACGGGGACGTCTCGGGGGGTTACTCATTGTCTAATTGGAAGATTGTTTGGTCTAATGCTAGCGAGAAAGTCTTTGAATATTTTCAGCCATTCCTATCATACCTGCACAACTAACTACGACCTGAATACTTCCCTGCAAACCGCATCTGCAACACAGGAGCTGCAAACACAGTTGAAAATACTGCTCTGACAACAACTTTTTTGGCAGCTTACAGTTTCATTACTCTGAATTCAAATACAAAATTAAACAATCTCAAACCGAAAGTCAACGTTAATGGACTAACCAGAATCCATATGTTGTGGTGGTGGTGTTTTTTTTTTTCTCCAAGCAACGTATGCTTTTGTTGTTGCTGTTTTTTGTATGTTTAAGTGTCAGCTTTGTCTTTTGTTGTGGCACAGAGTCATACAGTACTAAGGTAATGCCAGCTGGTGAGGAAACAAAAACGGTGACGCCGCACAGACTCACAAGTGTCCCTGGGCTGCCTCCATCACCCTCACTGCGAGGGCCAGGTCATCCCCCAGCTCACACTGCATCCACACCAACCTACTCGCTGCCTGTGTAGGCTGGCCTGCCCTTCTACGAATGGATTCCTTAAGCTGCTTCACCAATGGGTTAGACAAGGATGATGAGTCCATCGCTTTTTCTTTTTTCTTTTCTCCCCAAGTCTGTCAAGACTTTTCAAGAAGAAAGAGAAAGGCAAAGGGGGATCCGCTGCTCAGAATTTAGCACTATGCTAATCAGAAGCACCATCTCCTCTCATTTGGTTTTCTTTGACGGCAACCAAATATAGCTGCAAATTTTACGTTCGTAGATTTCAGGTGCGGAAAATAATTAAAAGGTGACGCTGGAAAGGAAAACAAATAAGTGCATTTTCCTTCAAAGGCTTTAAAATAGTTTCAAAGTTATCCCAGTGTACCGACGGACACTCGAGAAGAACAGCTGCTAAGCACAATTCCAGCTTCAGAGTGAGATTTAGTCAGCCCCAAAGCAGTGGACCACTCTGGAGACAATCTAGGCTGGTTATTCTGCCCTTCTGGGAAGACCTGACATAGCTCCCTGCCTGTACACTGCACCTTGGAAAAGAAGAAATACGAATCAGATAAGGGGAAAAATACTTTTTGCTTTGCTTAAACCAAAGGAAAAAAAAAAAAAAAAAAAGAAGAGGATTTCATCTAAACTGAAATCAATAATACGAAGATTAATAAAATTTCCTTTGCAGGTCACCTTTTACTGAGTTCTCTGGTATCTCGAATACCATAGGATTAATACGTAAGGGTTATGAAGCCTGCGTTTTATTTATTGCCCAAGTTTGCAGCTTACAGAAAATGTTTCATAGCACAGGCACAGTGGCAAAAACAGTATAACAGCCGATGGTCAACTCCATTTGGTGAGTATACAGTAGCAGCAATTAAAAGAAAAAAGTACTCCAAACAGCTCCATACAGATCCAGCTTACCCAGATGGGTCTCTTTTTAAGGAAAGAATTTTAAACTAATAAATAGATCTCCTCCCCGTTCTCCCAAGATAATGATTTTCCAAAAGATGAGAGGCATGACAGTTGTGCGTAAGCAGAGACAATAGAACTTCATCTGTCTAGAATTAAAGGTGCTTTAGATCTATTTGTCACCCTATCTTCTCAATTCCGTCACTCCCTAATACTCAAAACAACTGCAGATATGTTCAAAGCTGTATCCATAAACCACATCGGTGACCCAAATCACCCCCTCCCACAAACACTTAAACCTTCTGAGCATGACAAAACGCAGTACAACTTAATGTCAGCGTGGAGACAGGAACCCAGCATCTTTGTTTTTAACTTTTTCCTTTGTTATATATTACAGTGCTCTATAAAATTTTTTTCCTTTTTCCTTTTTAAAGCATTTAGACAATACAAGACTAAAAGATGTCTGGAAATAAGTCTTATACAAAAATGAATTTTTATCTTAAAATAACATTCAAAAAGGCACTTCATTCTGTAAGAAAAAATTCAGAGTCAGGTCAACTGCTCTAAGCAGGGGGGTAAAATTGTCTGCATAGTGGGAGGGGAAGAAAGGGAGAGAAATTCAACTGCTGAAATACAAGCTTCTTTTTTTGGCATGTTTTAAGAAAAGCTGATCCAGTAAAAGATGTCCATTTATGAAATTCATTAAAAGAGTCCCATTTAAAATAGCTTCTTTTTTTTTTTTTTCTTTTTCTTTTTTTTTTTTCCTTTAAAAAAAGTAGTCTGAACACGTGACCTTAGGAGTCAGGCTTCTGAAGGCTTAATAGCATCACTCATGATTGTCCTTTGTGTCCAATGTAACAGGAAGATCGAGAGTAGCACTTCTGACAGGAGTGACCTCCCCAAAGCTTACATTTGAAAGAGCTGAAAAAGATGGAGACATCCTCTAGCAACTGCAATCTAGTAGCAGAAGTCAGTCAAAGTTAAGGGCTACCTGTTGCAGAGTTTATGAAGCATACTGTAAACTTCTTCCTCTTTGCTCAGTCCTTCAAAGAAAGGAATAAGATCTAGCAGCTCTGTGTCTGTCATGTCATCAAACCAGGACTGCACAGGCACCTGAAACAGAGAACCAACAGTGCTATGAAGACTTCTTGATGTGAAGGAAGTGCGCGAGCTTTGCCTGCGTAGATGTAGCTCATATAGCTGCAATGATACCCCACCTGGAAAAATTTATTTACAAGCAAGTCTTTTTTTCCCCGCTCTCAGTATTATCAGTGTGAGTCACTGAACGCAGGCATGCAGCAACAGCCTCCTCTGGCACATGAGGCTAAGGAGGAAAACTGTGAACAGCAAATACTTGAACAGTTCCCTCCAATTAAAAGACAAAACCTCGGGAACGGGTTCAGAAAATAACGCATCTAATAACATCTGAACCTTAAATGTGGGCTGGATTTGGGGAAGGAGTTGCGTGCATCTTTACTGTGGGAGAATACTGAGGTCTTTTAAAGACTATCTTAGATCTAAGTTGCACGCTTTGGTTTCTGCAGAGCCTCAGCTATCAGTCAGCTAGCAGCACTTTCCTATACATGATTAAACCATTCTGACAGTCTTTAATTTCACCTCCCAAATTTCTACAGCTCATTATTTTCTTGGCACTGAGCTCCGAGATACCAAACGACGATCTGGATGAGGTTTTTAATTTTAACCGTGAACATGCATTAGACTTACAGTTCCTGGTTATTATAAATAGCAACTTTAAACCACGTGTGGCACCAACCAGCAAAAAAAAACAGTTTTCACCTAATGATTCAGGACAGCACAGTATTAAGATGTGAATTTCAAAGCTTACTGTGGTAAGATAAAGAAGTTCAGACAAAGAAATGTTATCTGGGGAGGCAAAACCATGCAAAACGCTGTCTTTGATAAATGTTTCCTACACTAATTTTAACAGCTCGCAGAAAAGGCAGCCTGAAATCATCAAAGAAACGTGACACAGCCCAGTTGTTTACGAGCCAACAGATATAAGGGAAGTTCCAGCTTGCTGTCCAGGCAGTGACAAAACACATCTGTACCGACAGCAGCAATGGAAGGAGCCAATGCCAGACCATTCCATCACAGCTTCTGGAGCCGAATCACTCACTGAAAACGTGCACTGCTCCTGTTTTTTCTCCCTTAAGATCCGCTGCCTGACTTTTATCCTTATTTCTGAAACCTGATGAACTTGCTGATTGACATTTCTAACCGACAAGCGAGCTACCACAAAAATGCTTACAAATGTAAAACAACAGGACCTTGATTTTTTTTCTTTCCCTTATCCATGAGTTCAGAACACAGACAGCAATCAGAAAAGCATTATTTCTTTTTTCCTAATAAAACAATTCCTTTCCCGCAGTGAAAGAAGATGAGTACCAAAAGCAGTTGAAGTAAGCTGTCCTTACTATAGCCACTGCTTCAAAGGGCAAAAGACACTGAGGGCAACTTTACTTTTCGGAGCTTGGTGAGTTACGCAGGTTCTGCACTGCTTGGTATTACTCAAAACTAATGGACTTCATGCCAAAAGCTACAACTGAAAGCAGGTGAACAGTCGTGACTGTGACACACTGTCAAGACATATTTGCCACAGCCCTTCACCAGAACGTACCTGCAGCCTAAGAAGACGCAGAAACAAGAAATGTTAGCGTTCTGAAAGTGCATTTTCCAAATCAAGAAGGTCTGGGAACAGATCAGAAAGACAAAGCTACGCTTGGGTGCTGGAATAAGAGTACTTACTGCATTTTCAGGATGGAAGATGTAAGATGCAGGAGAATTATCCACTATGATAACTTTACTCAGCTCACGTCCCAGCCGACTCAGATCCTTCACGTAATTTCCCCGGTGGAAAACACAGGATTCTCTAAATAGCCTTGCCCTGAACACACCCCAGCGATCCAGTAAGTCGGCCACTGGGTCTGCATACTTGAAAACAGAAGGCAGAAAACCCAGTTAGCAATGCATAGCTAAGGTTAATTCACAGAGCTATAAAGAAGGAACACAAAATAATTTCAGATAAAATGCTTTTTCCTCTTTTCCTTCCCTGCTCCTTGTTAATTGCCTGACAACCCTGCAAAGCTGAAGTGATTAATAGAGAGATAAAGCAAAAGTTGAACTGTTATCTTTCAGAAGAAAGCTAACTTGCACCCTAATGATTTCTGTGATTGTGTTTTATTCTTAGGGTCATCTTACAGTTCCCCTTTTACACTCAGAAGCTGACGGATCCAGAGATCTCACCAAATATTACCATAAAACCAATGAACGCTAACAGGAAATCAATAGGAAGCCATTTCCCCGACTGATTCATTTCCACGTGCCTCTGAAGACAAACTGCAATGCCATCACCTCAGCCAGATGTAGCTTTTCCAAACAATGGGCATGGAATCACTGGGGCAGTAAGAGCTCCAAGATTACCAAATTGCATAACTGGGCCGTATAAGAACAGACAAAAGGTGTCATGAAGAAAGATACTTGCGTGCAGTATTTGGGAAATTCTCAAAAGGTCAGTAACTCAAACGTGTACCATTTCATATGTAAGGTGATACTTGAAGTGAGGCACAACTTAGGATTCAACAGTTGCTACAACTGTCCAAGAAAAAACAGCCAAGTAAATAAGAAAGTGAAGTGACTGTGTATTTGTAAACGGTAGTCAGAGCTTATTTCTGCAGGGCAGGACTTAGGTTTTCCTGCATTTTAAAATGAGTAACAAAATCCATGGTTAAAATCAGTCACCTCCTGACTGTGAAAACTGCTGGAGTGCAGGACCAAACTGTTCCATGATTCAGGATTTCCATCAGGTGACTGAACACAACGTGGCAGACAGAGCACAGGGATGGACCCCGGGATAAGGCACTATGGGAGATCACACAGGGTCCATTCTCCTTCCACCCATCTCAATGACATACTGGAGTAAAAACTTACTATGCTAGCATATTATTAAAAAATAAACACAGCTTTATAAACAAGACATCACAAACACAATCCTTAGGAAGAATTGCATTTCAGATGTCCACTACTGCAGTGTCTACCACAACACTACCTACAAGGCACTACTGCTACCATAGGGCACAAAATACTCCTGTTGATATTTCAAGCTTTAAACAAAATGCCTGATTTCCCAAGCGCAGATTGCAATTGCACCTTGACAGGACAAAAACACCATCCAAATTTTTCATAAGCAATAAATTTCTGAGTCACTGTTTGATCATGAGGGTAGTGTTAAATACAGTGTATTTTATTTCGTGCCCAGCTTTAATATACTGCTGCACTCGCACGCTATTTGTTCTAATTTCTCACTATAACCATGGTAACTTGCAAGCCTTTCATATTGGCATTATGAGCAATGCATGGAGGCTACATGATGAGCCGAGCCCATATGTGGTAGCGTCACCATGGGAACACTTACCCACACACTAGCAGACAAAGTACACACTGTCAGACAAAGAAGCAGAAAAGAAGGGGAAAAATTAAGATAGTGCCAAAGTGCAGAAATAATTATCCGTAGAAAAGCCAACCCAAAGTCCAGCATCATGTGGGTTAATGGGATGAAGAGAGGAACAAACCTTGGCTAGACTTGCTGTGAAGAGGACACATTCAAAGAGCTCTCCCATCCTTTGAAGAAATTCATCCACATGTGGTCGTTTCAATACATACACCTGGAATGACAACGACTGTTTAGGCCAAGTGGTGTTTAAGGTAAAAGGAAGGCAAAAAACCCCAACCCACCACTGTAATCTCAGTTAGCACGCAAGCGCTCAATGATCAAAAAAGGTATGCACAATAAAAGCAGACATTCAATAAGGAACAATTTGAATGCATGGGCTGCAAAGACCCATGCTGATTATGCAACTGCAAGTACTGTGTATCACCTGTGGCGATGCTTCCCAAAAACCTCACTAAAGGCAAGGAGAGACAGCAGGGCTTCCAAGAGATGAGGATTTGGACCTCTCAGCAGAGCCTGTACCATCTCCTACAGTCACCATGCCACAGAGATGGTGAATTCTTGGGATCCTGCTCTGGAGCAGCTTGAGTTCAGCAGTGCAGCACAGCCGTCTGGCACTGACACGGATCCGGGTAGTCTGGCTGCCTACTGCCAATCATCTGTTTAATAAAGATTAGAACCTCCCTGCTCGTCTTTTCAGAGCAAGCAAGATGATTTGCGATCCTGGAGAACAGCAAGATAAGGTAACTGCTGTGCAGAAAGCCTGCAACTAGACTGCAATGCACTGGGAAGCCAAAAAGGAGAAGCTGCATGAAAAATATTTATCTACCTTGTTTGGGGTTAGATTAAAAGCTGGAGAGAAAACACCAGCAGCACCTTATCTTCTTCATTTGGCAAATAACTCCTACCGCTAGGAACTTCAAATGGAAAAGCCTGGCATGTAACTGGATTTAAGCAGAACTGCAAGCCTGATGTGATTTCAGGAGTTATTTCTTTGGTGTGCAGGAGAACTAGATTAATTGCATGCATTTTCTAGATTCATAGGAAAAAAAAAAGGCAAAAACTTCAGGCACCCAGAGCAAAAGCCTGCAGGAGAAGAATATGGAAATGGCAGCTCGAACTTATGTGCAACAACGAGAGCCTCTAGCAAAGGGTGGAAATTGCGTAAGAGGGATCTGAAATTTAACACCTAAATCTGACAGCCAAGTCTCATTAAAAACAGAGATGATGGAGCTGTACCTTCATGACGAAAGCAGAAATGTGAATTACTTTCCCACTTTGCTTCAGGTGGCAAATGGCTCACAGAAAGCAAACCAAGTCTTCACGCTAAGTGCTTCTGATTAAGTTTAACTAAACTACAGTTCAGATTTAAGCAATGCAATCCAACTTCGATGTGGCCAAAATTGATAATGCAGATTTGTTTTTTCTCTTTAAAAACCACAGCAGCACCCAACTAATCAACGGTGTCATGTTATGAACCGAACGCACTCGATAGCTGCACTGTAACACTGCTCTTTCCAGGTAATTACAGCAAAGTTTCCTGTATTCCACTAGGCATGTACCAACTAACTTCCTCTCCTCTAACACTGCAATTAATTCTTCACTTAAATCCTACTATGCAAAGTGGCTCTGCAGTGTTTACTTTGCAGCTGCAGTCACTCTGCATTTGGGTACCCAGAGAGAAAGAGATCTGACTTGCAAGTTGTAAGAGAAAAGACAGCAGGACAAAAGTTGCTCATTAACTCTATACGCTTCATAACAAAGTTCTTCATTTTTCAACCTGAAATTGTATTCCTAAACTTAATTTAGAAAGCATAAATAGACACCCCAGGGTCTTAAAATAATTCTTAGACAGTAAGTGCTGGAATCCAGTATTAATTTCCCTTTTAAAAACGTGTGTTTTCAGCTGCAGCAGCAATCTCCTTTCCTCTCCATCTTTATTTACGCCTGTACTGGCAGAGAATTCCCACTTGGAATGCAATCCCAAACTCCAAGCCAAGGATATGGATGCTGCTGCTTGCACAAAACCCATCTCTGCCACAGTGGGAGCCTGCAGCACCAATCTGGCAGGCACAGCCTTGCATGCAAGAGAGCTTATAGAAGTGTGTGATTGGAAAATGCACTCTTTGCAACATGCAGCTCTCCTGCAGTCACACGGCAGCGCCCGCCCAAAGAAGCTGCATGTACACAGCATTTTTAGGTTGCATTGTCTCTGTTCTGCTCTTTAGATCAACCACAGGGCAACCTCACCCTCCCATACCTCAGCTTCCCTTACATGTTACCAACTGGACCCAGGCCAACATATTCGCTCCTCGTTTAAGTCCCTCATTAGTAATAAATACTACTTTGTTAGTTTCTAGCCTTGTCAGAGGAGGTCTCACTACATTTCCTCCCTCCAAAGGGCCCCAGCTCCTTCATCCCTTTCTTTTAAAGCAAGACTGATTTTTTCCAGAACAACATTTGTTCGTACTCTGGATGGATATTCCCCTTGAAATCGCTTTGAGAAGTCCTACTTAGATCCTGGAAGCAACTGCAAGCGTACTCGTATCCTGGGCTACAAAATCTCTTTGGTTTACTTCACATAAAAAGCTTTCTTCGGCCGACAGTGAGGCTCTTTTCTCCTCTTCCTCCTCACTTGGAATTTTTTCCCTTTACTCTGTCAGCTGCTGGACTTGAATCTCAATGCAGCATGGTTATTTGTGGCTTGGCTTTTTCCTCCGCTGCCTGATGGCTTCAGTTTGAGTCTCTAGACTAACCGGCTCCTGGCATTTTTCTGAGATTTACACACTGCCTTTCCAGGCATTAACAAAACCTCCATTTTTTTTTCCTGTACTGTATGCTCGCTAATATCTTTCTAAGCACGGTAAGAATTTAAAGGAATACAGTCACTTTCTATGAACCTTGCTTCTAAACGCTGAGGGATGAATCAGGCACTAGGCATGTTTTCACAGGATTCTGGATTTACAGCTGCTAATGGCAGCACACGAAGAATCATCTTGAACTGTTTTCAAGCATTTCACATTTCCACACACAATTTCTATACCTCAAAGCAGTCCTAACCTAAAAAGACTTAGCATTTGCAAACCAGAAGAGACAGAATTGCATTACAGAACGAACTTCAGAATCACACAATCTTCAAGTAATAACAAATAATTCCGCCTGTGACACCTCAAGCTTCTGTATTTTCCCCTCGCAGAGAAAATAATACATGTCCTCCAGCCTCATCTTCCCAGTTCGGTGTCCTCCAGCCTTGCCATCCCAGTTCGGTGTCCTCCAGCCTCGTCTTCCTGATTTGCAGCGCTGCGGCTGCCTCCCAGTGCAAGTAACCAAGAATAGGCCAGCAGGAATGGATACAGCCTATCCTGGATTACTTGAACCAGGTGACAGCCTTCAGGAACAGAATTAAGGAGTTTTGGCCGTCATAGTAAAAAAAGTGTTGTAATTGGAATGGCATTTGCTCCCACCATTAAAAAACATTTTGTACATTACATTCATAGCAGACGCCCTAAACACCTCTTTATCTTTCAACAATTAATGTCAAGCAATTATGCACTGATATAAAAACCACTTAAAATACAGTTGCAGTTAATAAACAAGTTACACTCAGGGACAAAATCGCAGGTGACATCAAACCGAAACGCAGTGGGACAGGTTGGGAAGTGGTGCAGTGGTGGACACGGTTTAGTGGGCATGGTGGTGATGGGCTGATGGTTGGACTGGATGACCTTGGAGGTCTTTTCCAATCTTCATGATTCTCTGTGATTCTACGAATGGGGCACGCTCAAGAACACGTTCCTGCAGAAGTTCTGTCAGGGTACCAAACAGGTTGAACATCTTTTCTCCAACTACTACTTTCACCCTCAATTAACTCCCTCTGAAGAGCACTCAGGTCTCAGTTGCAACACATTCCACTGTTTCTCACTTATAATTTGGCAAAACAGGGGACTAGCTCTGATTTCCTTTTATTCAGAGAACCAAAAGAAATTAAGAGAACTGGCCAAAATAATGTCAGTTTGTGTTCATTTTTGCTTTTTAAATCTGTGCCATAATTTCCAACATAACGTGGGGGAGTTCATGTCCAGGAACACAAGCTTGTAGCTTCTGCAGGCATCTGAACACCTCCAACAGCAGGAATGACAGGTCCTTCACATCAGTTCTTTCCTTGTAAAATTAAATGGCAAATCCTTTCTAACATGAGATGGAGGCTGTGGATGCCCCATCCCTGGAGGCATTCAAGGCCAGGCTGGATGTGGCTCTGGGCAGCCTGGTCTGGTGGTTGGCGACCCTGCACATAGCAGGGGGTTGGAACTGGATGATCACTGTGGTCCTTTTCAACCCAGGCCATTCTACGATTGTATGATTCTATGATTAAGAGGGCCAAAGAGGGTTCAGAAAAGCTATTTCCTTTAATCTAGGGAAGCTGGTTTACCCAAGACAATGATCCAATGGACCTTTCTGTAGGAGAGTAAAAGCTTCTCTGACCTCTGGATTACACAGGAGAAAGGGATAAAAACACCCAAAAATTCAAGATAAGTCTTTTTGAATGACTTTGCTGCACAACAACAAAGAATCCAGTATGTACCTTAAACAAAACTTGATAAGTCAGTAGGAAATCTCTTGGAAGCATACAGCAACATGAAGGCAAACACAAATTCACCGTGTAAAAGTAACTCTGGTATATGAGATCTGAAGAAGACCTAAGTCAAACTGCATTCTAAATGGACACTTCCAAAAGCTTGTTCTCCATTTGTTTTCCGTGGGGTTCTACCTAAGGCAGATAGGACGTGCTACTGATGGCACAGCTCCTCCATTCACACGTCCCATGGCATTTTAAATAGATAAAACTATTTCCCTCACCTTTGAATATATAAATTCCTTGAGAAGATGATAAAGATGACAAATGCAGACAGATAAATTACCTTTACTTCAAGGATCACAAATTCCCTACCATTAAACCCATTTAATTTAACCACCAGATTTGATTGAGATGTTTCACCAGTTTTAGCCATTGAGAACTTGGGAGTTCACTGAGATGAGGTGATTTCCTGAAAACCACACAGGTCTCCAGTGAGGCGCATTCAGAAACTGACTTCACTTGACCTTCTGTCAAGAGCATCCTTACTACCCTTCAAGCTTAAGGTATGAACAAACCCACTTCCCTTGACCTGTTCCCAACTACACCTTTAAATATTAAGAAAAATTCCCACGTTTGTTTTTTCATCTTGTCTAACTGCATTACATTTGGTGAATGTCGGCAGCAAAGAGTGGAAAAGCTTTTGGAGTGCTTGACAGCAAAGCACAGTCTTGGGTGGTTTCGTTGCAAATAGGTTGTTAGGCAACCTATTTTATTCCCTTTCAAAAGCATTCTAGAAAGCTTTAGGAGAAAAAAAAAAAATGTCACCATTACAGCACCAAGCACAATTAAAGCCCAAACCAAATGAGGGACAGGCGCTACTGCAACACAAACCTCCCAAACCATCACAGACACATTTGAAGCATTCAGTTCTAGTGAACACCACAGGTTAAAGCACCCGAAATATTGATTTTTCTCTACATAAAACAGGCACAGCACAGCAATCGCTTTTAAAATCCATTTCAGTCCACTGAATAATTCAGTAATTATGTTGAGAGTGACAGTTACCCAGATGGTTTTCATAACAGGAAATCTAAATTACGAGTTAACTTTATCATCTGTCAATTGTTGCAAGCTAAAAATACTGCCCTATTTGTCCAAATAAAAAAACAACCTTTATGAAAAGACTGCATTTCAGAAATCAAAGTATTTAAAATCTCAACTGAATCACATCCAGAGATTTGCAACTCAGTAAGCGCATCATCTTGAACTTACAACAACCAATGAAGTCTGCTTCAAACACTCTGCAAACTTCATTTATCAGAAAGGCTCGACTTCACTTACAGTACTGTAAATTACTTCATTCGAGGCTTTCAGCAATGACTACTGGTTAAAGGCACCCAACTAAGGTACAGGAGGGGACTGACTTCCAAATGAGGTGTGTTATGCATTTACTAAAAGCAATTTCAGAGTCTTAAGCGAAGGTCTTAAAGAACAAGAGACAGAAACTGGTCTTCTTAAAGTCTTACCTAGCCCCTTTAAAGATGCTGAAGTTCTAAGAGTTCTCATCAGAGGAACTGAAGCTGCTTATGGGAAGGGGCAGAAATTGCCACAAAAAAAACCTGAAGAAACCCCACTCACCCTTATAGGTCCACAAAGCTCCATCCCTATGAACTAATAACAGACATTCACACCTACTTCTGCCCATTTGTCTGTGGAGGGAATGCAGCATTCAAAGCAGCTTTTTAACGGGTGCAGCAACATCTGAAAGCCTTTCCTTGGGTCGTTTGCTGACTGAAAATGTTTTATAACTGACCAGCAGTTGTGCACTGAAGTCCTTAGAAGGATGTTCATAAGAGCTGGAAAAGTTAAAACGGAGACTCGCAGGCAGCAGCTACGTACCTGATCTAACATGAAAGCTGCAAAAAACCCACGTTGCTGCAAGTACAGCAGCAAACAGAAAGGCAATGCTCTGGGACACTGCAGACAGCTGCGCTACCAAAGCAACATTAAGTGAACAACAGTGCTTACCTGATGTATGGTTCCATCGATTTCAACGGGAACGATGAAATCAGCATTGCTAATTGGCTGGAAAGGATGACAAGGAAATCAATCAACTTTAAAAATAATATCACCGGAGGGAAAATATCAGAGGCATAAAAGTACACTTAATTCTCAGGAATAAGTTTGTAAGCATTACTGGCTATGCTGATCTACCCTGTGTGTGGGTCCAGTACCCCACAGAAATCCAAACTGTACACAGTTGTGTTCACCAGATCCCCGTGCTCCCAACCTCTCTTCTATTTTTGAGCTTCATACAGTGCCATAAGCTTCACTACTTCTGTAATCCCCACTACTGCTGAGCATGTTCACCGGGATAAACACCTCTTTGGGGAACTCATTCATCAAGCCCATGTGGATGATCACAAAGAAATTCTGTTATTTGAAATCCCATATATTCCAGGTCATCAATTAGTAATTCATTTAAAATAAAGGCAGTGGTACAAGTGAAACCTAAACGATTCATTTGAATCAGGAGCTATAGCAAGGAAAGACTTCGGTCATACAGTTAAGTGATTCTTAAGATGCAATACCTGAAAAACGTGCTATGCCAATCGGATTAATCATGCAAAACAGCATTTTAAACCTGAAGGGAAGAGCAGGCACACCCTATCCATGTCCCCGAATCCATTTTTCTAACCTGCTGGATACAACTCATTTCTTAAAGTCTAGAAAAACGACTTCAGAAAGCAGAGATACGCACTGTTAGTTTAAGAGCACGGAGTCTAACACTGGCTGGACAGTGGCGGTAATTGGGAACACACAGCTAATAATATGTACTAGTATAAATGGACATCAGATGGGTAGAAACTTTTGGTACGGCTCATGCAATTATGTCTGTGATAACAAATATCATGTAAACGCGTCCTGCTGAAGTTTGTAACCCACAGCCTGGAAACAGCTGCAGGAGCAAGCTGCTGAGCCCTGTTTAATTGGGCTGATTAACAGTGTGCTTCATGGTAACAGCCTGAAACAAACGCTGGGAGCAGTCTGGCTGGGAGCAAGAAAGGCATTGCTGAGCTTATGCTGGAGAACAGCCTCACTCAGCTCCTGCACTCCCTTGCCTCCTGGCTTTCTTGATCAAGGCTTAAGTAGCACAAATGAGGGTGGCCCTGCAGAACTGGGGAACCTCAAAAGAGCCTCTGCAGAATCATTCAGGGTGCTGAGGAGCGCCAAAGAAGCAGCTGAGGAAAAAAGCTACAGACTCACACTCTAGTGAGTCTTAAAGGATGCTCAAAGAAAAATGGAAGGGAATCCTGCAGCATTAATCTAAAACATAACCTTGATGCCTTTCACTGCAGAAAGGAGATTCTCGTTCCACTGTTAAATGACAGCCGTAAGAATATATACATAGCGCAACGTTCACTCTCAGTAATGTTGGTCTGCTCTGACTTCTGCTAGTGCTGCACGGGACAGAAAATCACCGAATATCCCGAGCTGGATGGGATCTGTAGGGATCACTGAGTCCAACTGCTGGCTCCACAATGGACCCCTACTGGTAAACCACTATCAACAACCAAACCTCCGCAGCGGCCAGAGCTGGAGAGCCCAATCCTGCTGATGATTACTGTGCCACGAGGAGCTAAAGAGAGCTTCAAATTCTTTAAGACCCAATCTACATTTTTCTTTGGCTTCTAACAAACAAATATCTAGATACCAACCCCTCCGCCTTTGACACAGGGAAGGCTCCAGCTGTTACCTGCATTAAGTCCCTCAGCGACAGAAGGTGATGGCCTTAAGTTGTGCCAAGGACACCCAGGTTGGATTTTAGGAAGAAATTCTTCTTAGAAAGAGTGGTGATGCAGTGGCACAGGCAGCCCAGGAAGGTGGTGGGGTCACCATCCCTGGAGGTGTTCAGAACCATGGAGATGTGGCGCTGAGGGACGTGGTCTGAGGGAATGGTGGGGGTGGGATGATGGTTGGACATGGAAATCGTAGAGGTCTTTTCCAACCTTACTGATTCCGTGATTCTATACTGCTCTGCAGCCTCTCTAATAGCAAAGAGAACAGGTACACAAATGTTCCAAAGTTTCACCTTGAAAGAAACCCAAATGAACTTCCACTAAGACTCAGCCACCAGTTCTCAAGTGGTTGCCAGCTCTGAGCATACTTTGAAGAGACGTGCACATACTTGCATCATTTTTATATGCATGACTCCCTGCAGCAAGACGAGCATTCTGTACCAGCAGAGAAAGAATAGGTCACTGCAAGTTGCAAAGTTTTGAAGCCCACTGATAAAAATCCACAGCTGTAATCGACCTTTCTTACCAACAGGACCAGCAGCAGCCAGATGTCAGAGAAAACCACATTATGTTTAGACAACTGAGTTCTTGCTAACCAATAAAACTCACCCTCAAGAACTCTGCAACACTAACCAAATTACTCTAAAAGAGCTACGTGCTTCCCCCACTTGCATTTGAGGTACCACACAGCTGTGGTGTTGGCACAGGCAATAAGGAAGGGAGTTCTGTGGACTTGGGGTTCTGCGCTTCATCACGATGGGAAGGCAGGAGCAATGCCTGCAGAGTTTGCTGGCTAAAGGCTTCTGGGGTTGCACACACGAAGCATTTACATGCCAAGAGGGAACCGCAGTGAGACTGAGAAAGAAGACAAAGCGTTTCCAATAGGAACTTTTTCAAACTGTCTCTCCTTAATGAAAAACTTCAAAGTTTTAAAAACGTTCTTGAAAAAAATAAAATAAAAAAAATAAAAAGCAGAAAAGTTTCACAGCCAGTTTTGAATACGACCGCATTCCAGACTTGCATGTGGTTTAATTTCTTTTACACAAGGCAATATTTACATCTTCTTGATTTAATCATTTACGATTTTTACTTCTAGTATTGTTTTATGATGGGAATGATAACTATAATGTCTATCTATTCCTTCTTTACTCTTGCCAAAGCACCTCAAACTTTTTCCTTTAGTATCCATTTAACATAAAAGGCTAACACCTTCTCCTGAAGCTTCACAAATATGCAGAGGCATAAAAAGATGAGAATTACCCTTCTTCAGATGTTGCTGCTTTCATAAAAGAGTACTTTAAATACCCTGCATCTCTGGCTGCGTTAGAAAAAATCCAACGCAATTATCTGCATTTGAAATATGAAGCCTATTTCATAACAGAATTATGAATTCTACAACACCGCGTGTTTTAAATAAAGCCTTTTGTACTCAAAATCACCATTTTTATGTACGCTCTTACGGCTTTTAAGTGGGGGACCTGGGTAAAGCACGCATTTCAGTGAAAACAACATCTAAAAGAAACCACAGAAGTAGCATAATTATCCAGGTACAGCAGTGTACATACAGCTGTTAAACCCCCTGGTCTTCTGGCAATTCATTGGATTTCTGATGGCCACAATGACCTTCCTTCAGATGAAGCGTCACCCTTTACAAAAACAAACCCAAACCACGCACTGGACAGACTGACAGACACTCAACAACTACAGCAGCTTCCTCCAACGTTTACTTTTCTCTTACGGGTGGTCCTGTGTGGAGCCATAAGTTGGATGCGAGAGTGCTTATGGGTCCCTTCCAGCTCATGATATTCACTGAGCTGTGTTCAAGACCAAGCAGAACAATCTTCTGATTTTTCCTAAATATTTAATAGGCGTTATATATCCTTTGATTAAATGGGACAATGACATTTGAAGATGAACCTACTGAGCAAGCACTCTCGACCCTACACAAAAAGATCATAGAATTATGGGTTGAAAAGGACCACAACGCTCATCCAGTTCCAACCCCCTGCTATGTGCAGGGTCGCCAACCACCAGACCGGGCTGCCCAGAGCCACATCCAGCCTGGCCTTGAATGCCTCCAGGGATGGGGCATCCACAGCCTCCTTGGGCAACCTGTTCCAGTGCGTCACCACCCTCTGGGGGAAAAATTTCCTCCTAACACCCAACCTAAACCTCCCTTCTCAGTTTAAAACCATTCCCCCCAAAAGATTTACAGTATGTCAACCATTAAACATGTATTTCTTTAAAATGGTTTTTATATATATATATATATATATTAACTGCCTGAATGGAACCTCATTTGCTTTCGAGAACTGGAAAAAAATCACAGCACCAAGTTATCCACAGCATCCAAAAAACAAATCTAAATTTTACATTTCAAGTAAAAACAATTATTAGGCTTAGCATGATGTAAATTTAGACTTTTACATTCAGCTTTCCATGCCTATTTTTGACTCTCGCTTAATGAAGAAGGCATGGTCCCTCCCTTCCCCTTTCAGCTGAACAATTCTCAAGCACAGTTTCAGTCTGCGTACAGAAGACAGGGATCTGGCACCGAGGTTAAGAGGTTCCAGTACACCACCACAAATCGCTGTGTACCATTAGGCATCACAGAGAAAGAGAAAAATCTTAGTTTCAGTTGGAGGCACAGGAATATTTGTTCTAGTATCTCCATATAAGGTCTTCTGTAAGTCAACAAAGACAGAGCGTTGCCAAATTCTAACCACAACATGAATTATGGTTTGCATATTTAAATGCTGGCAACTCAATACTGCAGGATTAAAATGCTGAATTTATGCTTGCAGTGAAAACTGGATTGTAACCAAAACTGAACGACTGCAAAGCTAGCGCTAACTCGAGATTGCTATTAGTAAGGAGTCTTAAAAATTCTCCGGTACTGAAGTAAAAACCTACCGTTTTATTGATGTCTATTTGCCGATCAGAAATACTACAGTTCTTTTAGTCAATTTAGGTTATCTGCATTACCGAGTTCTCTGATTCTAACTTTGGACCCGTTTAAACAATAGAAAAATACCACTACTTCCACCACATGCCGAATTCTGAAGGGTTACAGAAGTTCCTTCACAAAATGACTGACTCATCAGCAACAGCTAAATGCTATTTGCTCTCCTGCTGCGAGAGCTGAATACTTAAAAACACTTCTGAGATCAGGACAGCAGGCTGCTATTTGCTTTCCCACTACACATGAAGCAATATTCTCCAGCAATGGAGCACAGTGACCGCTGATGCCTCAAATCTACTCCATCTACCCAGCACGCAGCTGTGTTGAATTTCCATTCTCCAAGAATATGGCATCATTTAAACATCAAAAGCGAACCCAAATTTCAGAGCAGCAAGTTCTATACCTGTTCAACATTGCTCCTTGTTGGAACAGTTACAGGCTAAAGCCATTTCAACCTTTCAAGGATTTGTTTCAGACTCAGAATCAAAAAACAGTGGTGTCTGTGGTACTCAAAGCTACATTAGGATGAATAATTGCTGAACGAACAACGAGAACTACCAGGTGTCCTGGGAGAGCCTGCAAGACCAGTTAACACATTAAGTTGCTTAACAGCTCCCACAGCATTCACTGGCAGAGGCGAGGTGCAAGAGATCACTTTCAGATGTACTCACCTTAAATGAACTGTGCACTAAAGTTTCATCTAAATCAATGACCACACACTTCTTCCCATAGTCTGATGCTGTCAGTTCTGGCAGGAGGTATTTAGCTGGTGGCTAAAAAAAGAAGACAACAAGAAAATGTAAAACCTCTACAGAAGGGGCACTCTTTTGCCAACATTACTGCGCCAGTAGTCACACACTGAGAACCAGAATGCACTACTGAAAGCTGAATGTTTGCCTGGGCTTGTTGCAAGGACACATATGGAAATCAATGGCTCATGCAATGCCCGTACAGCTTATTCTGTTTTGTAAAATGAAAGACTCATTTAGAATGATCTCCAAAGCGCTCAGTGGTGGTGTTTTGCCATTTTCATTCTAATTAAAAACAACAGTGAGAAGCGGGACATCTGATGCACTGACATCTTCTCCCAGCGGCCCTCTTTCTAAAGCCTCAGTTTTAGTTGCTGCTGTTATCCTGCTCCTTCAATACTATTTCTGGCCGCATCACATACATGGACATTTACACAAATTCTGTTGGCCGCTAAAGAGACTGAAATGGAGACACTGGTCCTGAAGGAAGAGAATTCTGTCCTCCATGAACGTGTCCCCACTCTCACTTTTACTGCTTGCAAGGGTACTGACAGAGAGCTTTCTCGTGGATTGCACTGAGAATCGAGGCGTTAAACCTGGAGTTAAGAAAGTTCTCTTAAACCAGGCTATTCAGCATATGCTGCCCTTACAATAACGGCACCAATTACACAAAGAAAGAACTGACTTTATTTTTTTTTAAAGCAATGCAGTCACATAGTCTTCTGATTGCTCAACACCCAATTTAACATCCCAACCTGCAACAGTTACGTTATTCTAGACCGATTATTTTCTGAAAGAATAGAAACGGAGCTCTTCCTCTTAGAGCTGAAACATTTCTGGCTTAAAGAGGTCTTTTTGATGGAGCAAAAGACCTGGTTCCATGGAAAAGTATCAATAAGCAGAAGCTCAAGACGGAAAGGAAATGAAATCAGCTGATAAAGAACTCACTTCACTCTCCTGCCATCTCTCTAACCGTTCTGTTTGGATGCTGCTGTTCTGGTAAGGATGCATCCATCCTTTCTTTGTGCTTTTTGGATACAACTGCCTTTTGTAGGGGTGCTTTTGGAGATCTGAGGTCACCACTTGGCACAGAGCAGTGACAGCAGTGTGTAAGATACTACTGCACACAACCCAGCAGCAAGGACTGCTCTCCCCTAATCACTGATTTATTCCAGATGCCACATCCAGTTGAAAGATGCTGGCCAGTGATGCTTAGCTACTTCTTGTTTAAATAAAGTAACTAACAAAGGAGATCCTGGATGTAAATAGAAGTGTCTTTAGCTAAAGTATAAACGATTGGGCAATTTTTAGGAGGGCTTACTGAAACTGACTGAGCTCCTTACGATGAACATCAACAACAGCTTCTCGAGTTGGTGAAACAGAAGCTGCCTTGCTTACAAGCCACCTGTCTTAATATATTTTCTCTCAGCACATATTAACAGCGGCCTTTAAGAAGAAACCACTGCTGCTTAACGCCTCTAAAGCAGGCATGCATCACAATAATGCAATGGGACCAAAATTTACTGGACGCTTTTTCTAGGTGATGAAGTCCTACATATACATTGCTTGCACAACTGCTTGAGCTCTCTTTGCTTGGCAGCATAGCGACACAAAAGACTAGGGCCAGTTTTATGGAATCTAGGTTCTTCACTTCGAATTCAGAATCTAAAAGGCACCCCACCTACAGTTTTCATAGTAAGGATACAGACTTACACTCTAAAGTAACATAGGGCTGATCAGATGAAAATCAAACCCTTTTAAAGACAATCGTCTTTAGAATCCACTGATGCACGTTTCTTGTCTGTCTTTGAAGAAGTAAAAAAAATACAGCGACATCCCAAAATATCTTAAGCATATATATATATATATATATACATAAAGACAAAATAGCTCCATTCATCTTTCTACTCTTAAGACTCCTACTATTTAGCATGAATTTTTGAGTGAACTTAATATGGAAAATATATGGAAATAGACTTTCTTTCATATAGAAACACTTACACGACAAACATGAACACTAATTTCACAGTTATCTTTGCTCTTTCTCTGGAATCTAGTTCACCTGCCATCAGAAAAAGGATGCACATCCACCAACAGCTATGAAGACATGAGCACCTTTGCCTCATAGAACCTGAATTCCCTGGCAGGTCAGCCTTCCTATGTGCTTGGGCTTTGAATTCCACCCGCTCCTGTTTTCAGAAGCACCTGTTTGCACATGTGAATAAAAGAAACACATCTTTCTCTTTCAAATCCTGCATCTCTGTTGCTTTCAACTTTGAAAACACATTCACTGCCTGATAACCTACCAGGGATGTGGAAACTGCTCTAAAGCTGCAGAGACTGCAAGCTGTGAGACTGCGGAACATCTGGTGGTTCTGCAGCAAAGATGACATCTTTGGGGCTTTAGGAACTTAAGGGATTTGTACGTAGGATATCAATCCATTTGTTTTGCCGTTGAAACTTTCTGATCTAAAAAAATTCCCACGTTTTCCAGAGCAGAAAAGCTTTTATGCAGGAACTGGCATTGTTCCACGTCAAACTTTCATTTCCTCACTGGTGGGGAGGCAAACAAGAGGGGTTGTAATTACCACATTTTCATCCCGGTTTACGGTGAGCAGTTGTCTTTGATAGTTCTTTTCAACACGTGGGCTTTAAAAATATTTAAGTCTATTAAGAGCATTTAACTGCAACAAACAGCAACTCACATTTACTACATAAGCCTCTCCAAGATACTACAGTCCTCCACGGAATTCAGTAGAAAAAACAATCTGTAGTATCTCAGTACTGGAAGTCCCAGCTCGGGCTTCAATGCCAACGAGAAATAAATTGTATACAAGTTAAAGCTTTTAAACTTGTCGGTGTTTGGGATTCCTGCGTTCCAGGCAGGTCTCATGGCTCATCAGCTAACTGACCTTGCAGAGAAATGACGGCTGAACTCTTCAAGTCCCATGGAAACTGTATACTGCCCAATGAAAGGAGAGGAGGGGAGCACGAGAACAGGGCTCCTGGCTGAAGCCAGGACAGCTGCTCAACACAAACCTTTCAAAAAATTTGCTATATAAAGCAATCAGAACCTTTCTTCCCTGCAGGCCCACACTTATCATAAAGAGCAGAATTAATCCTTTGGGTACTGAGTATGTTGCCTAGTCTAAGCAAAGGGCATTAGCTCGCTGTTCAGGCTCCCTCCAGTTCGGTTCTGGTTGCACCCTGTAGCTAACAGCTTCTCCCAGCAGTTGGGCACCAAATGCTCCAAAAGAAGCTAACATCTTCCCATTAAAACCCAGCTGCCAAGAGATGGGAGGGACAATTGCGAGGCAGGCAGCTCACAAGCTTTCTTCTGGAAAAGCTTAAAACAAGAAGTTATCAAAATGCAAGCGAAACACAGATATCCCAGCGCTAAGCTTTGACTTCCGCAGGGATTCTGAAGGCTCCTTCCAGTCCCATTCCTTCACTCGGATTTTAAACAGAGGCAAAATGCTAAAGGATATTTCTAATGCATTTAATTAGGTGCACGTGCGTTGCTTTATGCTTCCATCTGCCTTCTCAGTCAAAAGAATGAAAATGCTGAAGTTACTACAGGGCTGATTGTATGGGAAACTGTTAATCACAGCCTGAACCTCTGATTAACCATCTGAGGCAAGTGATGGGTCAGCTGCGGGAGCACAGGTGAAGGTAATTCAGCTGTGCTCCTGGAAGGGGTGGAGCTTGACTCCACCTCTCCCAAATCCCATTTAAGGACTGACCACCACTAAGGCAGCATCTCTTTTGGAGGTTGTTCTTGTGTGGAGCTCCTTGTGGTGAGCATCCATCCTAGCCGTGAGCCTCAGAGTGGGTGAGTTGTTCCCCTATAACCTCTGGATATTCACCTGTTACAATCTTGTATCATAACAACTATACACTGATTTTGATACTTCTATCCTATCTCCTTCCAAACAAAGCTGAGATATACCCAGGAAAGCACAGGGATCCCGTGCTACGCTGAACAGATCTCTAAGTCTGTTCTACCACAGACCTCGCCAGCTTCCCATTCCATCCATATGTCAGCCGCTGTTGGCTTTTTCTCAGGTTTGTATTTATTTCACCCCAGAAAATTCATCACTTTGCAGTACTTCCCCCTCCTCCCCCACCAAAAGGAATCAATTATGCTGCTCTTCAGCTGATGCCTTCATCTGGAAATAGTTCCAGAACACAGCATACGAACTGAAACAAGGTTCACCTTAAAAAAAAAACAAAACCTAAGTCATATTGTTTTCGTTTTCTGAAGGAAGTAACTCGAACCTGAATGCTTCCTGACGAGCATCTATCAACAGCCAAGTGAAAATTCATATCTAGTTAATTATTTTTTTTAATTAAAGTGCAATTAATACCCAGAAAACCGATTCCAGCAGAAGATACCCTGCACTGATGCCGTACACATGTCCATAAACCAAAGTTAGTTCTCAAACAGGTGACCCCTGCAGGCTGCCTGACTTTAAACACACACGATACAACTACAGATAAACCTCGTATTCTGACCAGGGCTTCAACAGGAAAGTTTAGTGAAAGTGGGCAGTGCTCCTTTCTGAGCCACTGAGGAATCCTCTAAGCACTCGAAGCGATTACGTTTGCGATGCACCCTATAAAAAGTAAACGTCTGATTTAACTGTGACCAACCTCGCTCTCTGTCTAAAGGATTTTCTGCTGGTATGTATAACGCATACAACTCAAACAGCCCATTTCTCATCCATGCCCTCGTGTAGCAGAGCACTGAGAATTTCTACCTTAATGGGTCTTAATTACAGACTGAAGAGCATCTCCAAGCTAACCTCTGGGCTCTGGCACTTGGGACAAACAGCCCCTGTAAGATCAGTGAAAAGGACTGTTTTAATTTTGGCCTTTTAATATTGAGGAAATCCCAGATATGAGTACAAACAACAGCATCCTGGGCTGCATCAACAGAAGGCAGCAGCAGGGAGAGTGAGGGGACTGTCCCACTCCGCTCTGCCCTCGAGGGGCCCCACATGGGAGCACTGTGGGAGCACATCCAGAGGAGCTCATGGAGATGCTCAGAGGGCTGGAGTGCCCCTGCTGTGCAGGAAGGCTGAGGGAGCTGGGGGTGGTCAGCTTGGAGAAGAGAAGGCTCTGGGGAAACCTCTCTGTGGCTTTACACTACTCTAAGGGAGGTTTAACAGTGATAGGAAATGGCTTTAAACTACAAGAGTGGAGATCCAGGTTGGATGTTAGGAAACAACTCTTTACTTGGAGGGCAGTGAGGCACTGGCACTGCTGCCCAGAGAGCTATGGGTGCCCCATCCCTGGAGGTGTTCAGGGACAGGCTGGATGGGGTCCTGGGCAGCCTGAGCTGGTGGGAGGCAATTAGCCCACGGCAAGGGCTGGAACTGGGTGAGCTTTAAGATCTCTTCCAACCCGAACCATGCTGTGATTGCAGGATTCTATACGCAGCACACTTGGGTCTGTATTTAGAAGGTGACACAGTGCTGCGTGCTGGCCTGGAGGGACAGGAAGAAACAGTCTGATGTAGGACCACAAATGTCATACAGCCACCAGCGGGCACTGCTCCCTTGGCAGCAGGCAGGTCCTGCTGCGGAGAGAGGGCATCAGATGGCACAGGAGAAGAGGAATGATCGTACGTGGTAACCTGCACCCTGAGAATCACAGGCCATGCCAGAGAAGGGAAGTTAATTTTACTGCCTTAAAACGCTAAGAATACAGTTCAGCATTTGAACTACAATCATAGAATTGCAGGGGTTGGAAGGGACATTTGGAGATCATTTAGTCCAACCCCAGGCTACAGCAGCTCCCTAGAGTACAGGAAAGCAGACAGGTGGGTTTTGAATCTTTCCAGAGGAGAATCCATCACCGCTCCGGGCAGACTGATCCAGGACTCTGTCACCCCCAAAGTAAAGAACTTCTTCCTCATGTTCACATGGAACTTCCTGCATTCCAGTTTGTGCCCATTGGCCCTTGTCCTGTCACTGGGCACCACCAAAAGGAGCCCAGCCCCAGCCAATTGCCTCCTGCCCTTTAGATCTTTACAAGCTTAAGATCCCCACTCCGTCTTGTCTTCTGTAGGTCAAACAGTCCCTACAGAACAGAAGAAAGGAAACAGAAACCTCATGAATCCTTTATTTTCCTACCACTCCCCGTGCCTAACAGAGCACTGCTTTGCCGTCACCGAGATGGAGCTCCAGCACAGCTTCTAATTTCATGACTGCATCTGACAAGCCTGACTCATCTGTAGTTTGAAAACTTTCTTCTTGAGATCTTCTTTCATTAACACTGACATCCACTCTTGGGTAACACTTAATTGTAGTTCAGAGCACAGCCAGAACAAATTGTACATTCAAATGGCTGCCAGGACAGCAGCAGCCACGACTAAGCAGCAGACAGTGAGTATGTAAAGGAAGAGGACTTTAGCAGTCAGTATTATCATTTGGACATCGGTATATTCATATACCTGAGGCTTTTTATTTCCAGCTTGCACGTACAGAAATCATGTATGTGTATATACACACACACAGAGGCATTAGCCACCTAAGATGGAATCATAGAATGGTTTAGGTTGGAAAGGACTTAAGACCACTGAGCTCCAACCCACCAACTGTAGGCAGGGTTGCTAACTGCTAGATCAGGCTGCCCGGGGCCCTGTTGTACCTGGCTTTAAAAATAACCTCATACTAGAAAATAGTAAGTGGAGAATAAAGAGTGGTTTCTAACTAAGCCTGAGAAGGAGGGAAGCGTGCTGCAGTTTTCCCAATCTCCTGATGCTGCTGCTCTGCAGCACTGAGGGCTCTTAGAGGAGCCCTTGTAATGTTGGGCTACATGAGAAGGAAGGAAAAGAGGAACAAAAATGGTATGTTGGGGAATACTCAGCTCTTTAGGACTACCAAGGAGCTTCAGAAAGAGCACTGTGTCAACAGCTCCACACACCAGCACTGGTGTGCTATTTCCTGGAAAGCTCTGCAATAATAAAGCCTTATAAACAGCAAAGGAGCTCAAAGAAGTACATCCAGCTTTTAAAAAGCCTAAGTCTTCATAAAAACAAGTCAAAAAAGAACAGCTTTTTTGACCAAAAATGGTCACATCTCATTAAATTAAAAGCTTCAGTTTGAAGGACTTTTTTCTTTTATTTAGGTTTGAAAAATAATTCAAATGCCTAATAGCATTCCACGTTTAATCTAGGGAAGATAAGCAAGAATACTAAGGGCCATAAAACAAGAGCTGATAATGAGAGCATCGTCTCCAACAAGCAGAGTAATGCAGCTACAGGCATAGAACTCTGCTTCCCTAAAATAGCTTGTTTCAACACACTATTGAAGTAAGCAACCTTAACCCTCAGACTACTTCATGCATTTTCAAAAGGACAGAAGTCCAGAAACAAGTTTAGCTGAGATGCAAGCGGAAAGTCATATAAAACCCAAACCCTTCTCTTGTAGTCTGTGTACATGTGTGCTTCAGTTCATCTCTGAGTATACAACATAGCAGACAGAACACAAAATCTTTCTGTTAACATGCAACACAAAACAGGCCTGCTAGGCTGCAACATAAGATGACTCAAAGCAAAGGTTATGAAAATTATTAAAAAGAAAAAGGGATAAAAATACATACACTTGGTATAGGCATGACCTGCATCTGGTCACCCTGGGGAAAAAGAAAAAAAAAAATCACTGTAAGGGTAATGGCTTTTAAAGGGTAGAACAAAGGTCTGAAGCAGTAAATGTAGCACTCAAACATTTTAAACCAAAGTTCAAAGTATTCAAGAAATCAGGGTTAAAAAAAATAAATAAATAAAAACAGGATCTTGCATCGTAGTTGCTGTAATGATTGGTTAGTATATTGGTATTCATGATTTTTAGGAGACTGGACTGGTACAACCCATGCTGTAATTAAAAAGAGATGATAATAAGAAAGCACCTGTATTTACTGTAACTTTTTCAGCTTTAAGGTCTACCAGTGGGTATATTTGTCCATTTTCACTGCAGCACCACGAGGCTCAGCCAGATCTCGGTAGCACGACAGAAGCTCAGCTTATCAAGTTAACTTTGCTTGGGATGACTGCCTCAGAAAAGACAGCATTAATTAAGCAACAGCAAAATGACCAAGATAGATGGATGGATGATAAGACAAAGAATCCCACTTCCTTCAGCCAGCAAGAGGCAGAAGTACCAATACTTCCCACAACCTTACTTCTTTCAATGTGCAAGATGACAGTCAGGACCTTAGCCAACTTCACGTGTTCTTCTCATGCTGGGGCCTGTGGTACTAACACAACAGATGCTTCCTTTTAGAGCTTGTTTGAGCATCATCTGAAGTCCATGAGCCGTTTGAGACAAGAGTGAATCTGAGCAGGTGCCGGTCAGATTGGTTGGCCTGGGATCAGACCATTATCAAGGACAGGGTTATGCAGGCAGAGTACTGACTGCGGACTGTGCGTTGTTTTTTCCTCCCCTCTTTCCATCCTGTCGTAGAATGAGACGCAACTGGAGCTTCTCTTCCGTCAACAGATGAGAACAGCATAAGGCAGAGACATCACTGCCATTACAGTAAACGATTATCTTAATGGTGGGCACAAAAACATCCAAGTATCACATCAGGCTTTCCCACAAACTTCAAGAGGCAATCACTGCTGTGTAAGCAGCTTGTTGCTTTGGCATTCTCTTGAAACAAGAGCTGTGTCCCGCGGTATTACTGTAAGGCTGACTTTCATGAGATTCTAGAATTAAGTTGATAAAAGCTCTTGCATCATGCTTCTATTTTTCTTGCAGGATTTATTAAATCATGAAGTAAAAGAAATGAATTCCCCAGACGGAATCCTAAAAGTACATACGCAAAACCCAAAATGGTTATGACAGCACTTGGAAAAACAAGCAGGAAGATACATACAGGAGTCTGCTGTTGAAGTGTAAGTGGCCATGAACGTGCAAATGCTTTTTGAAAACAATCCTGCTATGAGAAACTTTTAGGAGTGTCCCGCTTCATTTCCTGGCACAGGAAGGGAAGTAGGTGATAACGCTATCGTTTGAAGTAATGACAGATAATTGCATTTGTTGAAGTCTTTCTACGAGCCCCCATTGCTAGCAAGAGGGCAAAGACGAACTCAGAGTGCCAAAATTTCCCCACTGTATCACTAAGATATACAGAAACTGCTTTGCTCAGCCGCTGACCTCTGGCTCTTTCTTCACACAGTATATACAGTGATAAATCTCTTCTTTCCCCTGATCTGTGTAGTTCTGGTTGGAGACATAGCATTTTCAGTACTGCATCTGTAAGTTAATGCTGTATATGTTAACATGGGGCATCAATGACCAGCAAGTGACGAACCACAATATTTTGCTTGTTTGAGAACAGCCTGTGAACAAAGAGCAACTACTGTCGCCCATCTGTGTCTGCTGGGTGAAGGAGATACTCCTGCAGATCTCAAGAACACACTCCCTACACGGTCTGTTTTCCTCCCTCCTGTGAACCACATTCAGAAGGAAGAGAAGATCCTTTCCTTTCCTCTGCACTTGTAAGTTAAAATACACCCCCCTGAAGCAGACTCCTTGAAGAGTGTTGGAGACGTGACAACAGGTCACCAAAATAAGTTTTCCAACACGACCTTGGAGATGGCAGCATCCTGCATCAGAAAGCAGCGGGGGGGAAAGATACCTTGCTTTTGTAGTGGTTAGGATGGCTGAGGCGGAAATCCAAGGACTTGACCTTTCTGGCTTCATTGTTGTAACAGGGAAAGCAGAAGGGACAGCTGCTGTCCCCAGAATGAACTTTCTTCTAATTCTGCTTTCTTCCTCATTGAGTGTGGATCGAGACATTCTCCCTGATCCAAGAAATATAAAGAAGTTTTCCTTCATTCATGCCTCACCTCGCTGAACGCAATCTGTGTGCCCAATCGTACACATCTGTGAAACCAAAGCAGAAATTACTGCAGAAGAACTGGGCTGTAAGTGAAATGGTGAAGTGCTGAGAGACGTTGGAGTCCCATCAACCAGCAGGACTGGAAAGCCAAGGGAGAAGAGAGTGAGTTTGCTCCTTTTTTTTCCTACCTAGCTCTCTCCTTGAAGTTTGCAGACAGCATCAGCATCTCCAAACGTTTCAAAATGCAGGTAGCAAACTTGTCCAGAATGAAACAACAAAACAGCATGCTCAAAATTGGTACCTATTGGGTCAAACCGCTTACTGAAGAACAGAAGTTGAGATCTGAGCTTGTTCTGAACAAACACTCCCTCTCCCCAAAAAAACTGGCTGGTCTTGGCAAAGTGCCTGCTGCTGAGAAGGCAGGAAAAAATGAGCCAGGATTTCAGAAGGCTGAACGTTGTGTGCTCCCAGTGTCACATCTGACTCTGCATCCGAGCTGCAGGCAGGATGATATACCCACTGCAATAGATACTACATCTTAGAACATACCTTTGTGCTACATTAAAGAGCTGTTGCACTTGAAGAAAAAAAATATATATACAGAAGAGTTTCAGTAAATACAAGTTACTATTGAGAAATGTTGTACTGAAACATTAGAGAGAGAGTGGACCATTCATCACCAGTATTAGCATCACACTTGGACAAGCAGCTGCTCTGTGAGTAAAAGTTTTAAAAGTGAACTCAATTCTTCAAGACGTTTTGGGGCCTTTTTTAATGTTTTCTAATGGAATAAAAGTCAGCGCTGTAAGACTCCCTTATTCAAAACCACGCTCAGTTTGGCACCTCTTCCAATCCTACAAAGAAATGACGTGACATTTAACTTGCCAAGCAGAATCAAATCACACCATTTGGTAAACCACTATTGGAAGTATTTTTTTTTTCCCCCTAACACAGCAAAAAAAAATGAAAATAACTAAAGAAAAATCAGCACAGTACCTCTGAGCAAAATCTCTGAACCCTGTTCTCAACTGCTTTATAAAATACCTTTTGCTGCTTTCCTTGCTTTACAGCAGGTTAACATGGAAAGACTTGAGACTCCTAATTAGAAGGAAGGAAGCTTGTCACACCAATTCATGACTATGCCTGAAGCAATGCAGAACACTGAATTTCTATGAGAGCAGCTGAAGCCTTCTCGCTTTATCTTCCCCTCCAGTTTTTACCACTGGTTTCCATATAACAGTTCCATTGAACAATAAAGGCAGAAGGAAAGCACATCCAAGCAGTTTTATACTCCAGTTTCTAATAGTAACTATTTAACATCGTTGTGCAATTTCCTCTTTTCATGTCTGAAGGATACACGAAGCGCTGCACCATGGTCAGAGGTCACCCGGGAGGCGATCAATAATTAATAGCAGAGGTAATGAAGTGACCATCTGAACAGCTGCTCAACAGAATCTCAACTATTCTAACCTGGCAGGCAGATTAGTACAACGAGAGCTTTAAGTAAACAGCAGAAGAGTTTAAGCAGCGTATTGTGAAGCTCACTTTTCTCCTCCAAAACTGGTTGTTCTGCCCCTTTCTGGATGTTTATTTTCACTAATTTAGTGAAACTCAATTACACTGATGCACGTACTTGCCTCCAGTTTACAAATCACCTCCAAATCTCCTGCGACTCGATCAAACCCAGCCTGCCTGCACAGCTCTAGAACAAAGCTCTTCTGGGCAAAAGCACAGGCCTGACAGAGTTGAGAACATTCATATATATCCAAATCTTCCATGCTGTTTTTCTGTCTTGGAAACAATTTCATGCTTACACTAACCACGTTAGCACTGACTATAAAAGCAACACAGAAAAGCACACAGAGCTTATTAGACTGCAGGCTTGCATGTAGAATAGAATTGTTACAGACCTATTTGCACTCAGTGAGAATGACCCAAAAACTTAGCAGCGCTCATTTCCTTTCTACAAAGACCTCTACATGTCTGTTTCACTGCGTTTGAATCAAACAAACTCAAATAATTTATTATTTTAAGGTATTCATTGGACGCTTCCACCCAATTATGCTGTAATCTGATAATTCTGTGCATTCTGTGATTCGTGTTTCGGACTCGCACAGAACTGCACAACCACTGAGGCGGTGCAGCACAAGGATGGAAAGCTGTGCAAACACACACGCAGTCAATTGCTCAAGGCTAAGATGCTATTTAGAAAGTCATTACATGTTTTACATTTTGTACTCTGAATATTTCAATTCCAGAGCGTTTCAGCTCAAGTTCACTATATATTTCTTTAAAATACTTCTCTTATTTTTCCCTTACTTGAAGTTTTGCTGTCACCCTTACCTATGACTCTTATCTGCCCACCAACACAGCAGGAAAAGGAAATTTCACTAGTTTCCCATTTACTTTCTTTTTAAGGTGAACACGCACATACGCGCTACACACTGTTCTCAGCTTTCCTCTAGCATATCCAAGCTAGATTTCCCTCACTTCAGCTGAAATCACCTTAGCTAAGGGAAAAAAGACCCATTAAAATAAACATACAATTCCTCCTCTTGGCAGAGGAATTTTTGAGTGCCCTCACACCCTGCCTCCCCCTCAAGCATATTCTTGCTCTCTGTCACATGATTTGTTTTCCTTTCCTCTCTTCCTCCACATTAAGAAAAAATATGGAGAAAAAAATATAAGAAAAATCAAACAATAACCCAAATCCAGGAGCGGGCAAAGCAGGCAGGAAATGAGCAGCGTCAAATACATAGAGCTAGTGGGCAGAGCAGAAGTGGAAAGTTAGAAACTTATTTATTTCTGTGATTGTTTCCCATCATAGATACATCTGTTCTTGCAGTCTCTTAAAAATGGAAGGGGAAAGATCTTCCAGTTTCAAGCATAGCACTAGTGGAGTTTGGAGACTGTGAAAAAGACGGCATTCCCATGTTCACGCTGAACTAAAATCCTTCAGTAATATAATGCAAATCCACTCGATATCACCAGGTTGAAAGACAACACAGGAAACTTATTTGACACGATTTTATGTGCATGTCAAAGCAGTTTAATCACTAGAACTCAAAGTGAGTAACCTGCTGCTCTTAACACACAGTGCTTTAAAGTGCTGAAAGTTTAAAGTAAATTGAGTGATTAGGCAAGCAACCCTATAAATATAGGGTTCTTCTATAGCCAGAAGACCAAAAGCTGATACTTCTGGACTCAGCGTGCATTAAACACAGGTGGAGTGGTTAAAAAAAGTCAAAAGGATTACAGTTCTCTCCCTTATTGGGCTGTTTTTATGTCACTGGAAACACTTTCAAGTGACGTTCAAAGCAGCTTCGCTACGCTTTAATGTGAAATACTTCAATCTTCCCTTATTTGCAAAAGAGAACTAAAACCAGGAAACAACTTGGCATCTGGAGTGTTATGGGAAGCCTACGTTTTTAGAACATCGTACTCAGGTCTTAAATGTTATTTTCACATAATAAATTCAGAGAAAAGTTAGTTTTAAATTGCAGCTGAATGGATACTATCAGCAATTCCCCATCAGCTGATATAACACGTTATCCATGAGACAAACCTGCCGAGACAAACATTTAAAAGCACTTAGTTAAACCTCGGTTACTGAAGAACTTTGGAAAGCAGAGGAAGAGAAGAGCCTGACCTTCTGAAGTCCTCCATTCTCCTCCACCAAAGGAGGAAGAGCACTGGTGCTGTTGGTAGATGGTGGTTCGACATTGTAGTCACGAAAGCAGCAGAATAAGGTGCTAAAGATACTTCGACTCCTCTGCTTCTTCAAGCTGATATTACATTGGGACACTAGAAAAAAAAAACACACAGAAATAAATTCATATAATACAGACCTATGTTTCCAGATGTAAAACGGCTGAACTCAGGTACATGGTTATTAGCTTAGAAGTCCTTCAACCTTAACAGAAGTTTTCCATCATATTGAGATCTCCTTCCCTCTATTTCAACACATTCTTTGTCAAACGTTGATGATGGCACTAGCATACTACTAACCAACCTAAATCTCAGCAGAATCACAGGTCACCATGCTGTTCTAAGACACAGTTTTTAGATTTCCTAGAAATATATTTCCTAGAGGGTGGTGATGCACTGGAACAGGTTGCCAAGGAGGTTGTGGATGCCCCATCCCTGCAGGCATTCAAGGCCAGGCTGGATGTGGCTCTGGGCAGCCTGGTCTGGTGGTTGGTGATCCTGCCCATGGCAGGGGGGTTGAAACCAGATGATCTTTGAGGTCCTTTTCAACCCAGGCCATTCTATGAAATATCTTTAGATGATATTGCAAAAAAAAAAAAAAAAAAACAAACATGAAATAACTAAAATATGTCTTCAAACTGAGGACGCAAATGGCACTGATCTAAAGGAAAGGAGATGTAACAAATGTCTTCACAGCTGCCTGGGTGAATTTTATGGCCAAATCCACGATCACATGTACAATATGTAAACTCCTGCAAGGTCAGAAAGAGATCTGGGATGGTTCTGAGCTTCTCTGCTGCTCACAGATTGGCAGAGTTGCTGGAGAGACAAGACAGAGGCAGCCCTGGGAGCTGCAGGATCAGGTTAGGAGCAGGTGTTGCTGAAGGAAAAGCCAGGACTCAGGTTTAGCACTGCACCATATGATATGGTACTCAGCCTGTTAATGTCAGACCGTAACACCATGGGATGGCCATGCCATGTGCACCATGTAAATAACTGTTCTACCACTAGGAGCTTCACTTCAAACTCCCACAAAGCGTCTGATGGGTCCAACAGCACCGTCCTGTTCTCCATATAGGGTATATCTGCTCGAGTATTTTCACCTTTAAGGGAGGCAATACTCGAGTTCATTCCCTTATTGAAACTGTTCCACTATCCAAGACTAAACAGGTTTTTAAATCTTATAATCTCAGCTAACAGTATAAGACCAAGAGAACTCCCTTCTGACCTTAAGAGCTGAAATAACTTAGAACAGAGAGCACAACGCCGTGAATACTGTTCCCTACAGCCAGTGCTAATTAACTCTTCTACTCATTTATATTTTGTTTATGCTTGCCCTCTCTTACCAACACACAGAATCAAGGAATGGCTTGGGTTGGAAGGGACCTCAAGGATCATGAAGCTCCAACCCCACCCCCACCACGGGCAGGGCCACCAACCTCCATACCTAATACCAGACCAGGCTGCCCAGGGCCCCATCCAACCTGGCCTTGAACACCTCCAGGGATGGATGGGGCATCCACAGCCTCTCTGGGCAGCCTTTGCCAGCACCTCACCACTCTCATAGTAAAGAGCTTCCCCCCGATATCCAACCTAAACTTTCCCTCCCTCAACTTAAAACCATTTCCCCAATGCAAGTCCGTGTGATGCACTGATCTTGGTTTCACAGGACAGTTTTGACATTCCACGCTCGTGAGCACTCCCCCTTGTTTTGTATTACCTGCTTCTCTGATCTGTCCCTTCAGTCTCCATTAAAAAACATGGCAGCACACTCATTTCTTTTTCCCCCTGAACTTTGTAAGGTACAAGAACATAATAACAGGAAATTTTGCTCTGCAAACAATTTCTATGCACAGAATTCCTCCCCAAGCCCCAAACGCGGTTTACGATGAAGCCCAGCAGACATTCTAGGCTGGGACTAAACTAAGTCTTTGCTGCAGAAAACATCTCTATGAAGTTAATAGAAGATCAGTGTTAAGCAAGAAAAACTAATTACTGAATGTTTGCGTAAGGATGCTTCTGAGCTTTGTCTTCAGGAGGTTCCCGAACACAACGAAGGCAAGAAGTTACCTATATCCCACCATGCTAGCCTTCAAACCACACATGCTTAAGACCAGCCCATGGGTGGTCTTGTATATGCAAAGAACAGTAGCAAAAAGTTACAGGATGCAGAATTTCAAGAGTAATTCCACCCGGTGAGAGAGGCAGCATTCCGGCAGCTGCGGCTACAGCCACAAAACGTTGGAGCTCCTGGAGATCTCCAGGATTGGTCGGGTCTGCTCATACCTCCCTGCTCCAAGGGCTGCTGCTCAGAGCCAGGCTTTCCACTGGATACGAACTGCCTTCTCCAGTTCGTATTTTTGGGACTGGAAATGCATGCAACACCCAGGATGAAAGGAGAGCGCACCGTGAATTTATACATCAACATCACACTTTGGTCTCATACCTTCCTAGCAACTCCTAAGGCAAGAATTCTTACCTCCTCCCAAGCAGAACATTCCATGTGAGTCTACGCTTAGCTTTATGGCCAGTCATCCAAAATCCCACAGCCTTCCTCCAGCTCTTCACAATTGGTTTTAGTTCTATCTATAAATATACACACACTCTTCATATACCTGATGCCCCCACAAACGCTGTCACTGTATCTCCTCATTCCCTGCTCCACAGAACTAACGATCACACCAGGCACAGCCCTCATGGCGTCTGCAAAGAGTCTCCGAAGTCCTTTGTCCAAATACCCACAAGATTCTTTTCACCACATCTCTTGTTAATTTGAATTCAACGAATAAAGCGAAGTGCCAACTGTTGGATGCTCCCCCCTTGATGAGCGTTAGAATCTAGTGCCATTCCTTTCATCTGAGATGTCGTCAAAACAGGGCTATGCAAACACCACGCTTTGTAGGGGCTCCGGTGCAGATCCACACTTTCAAACCAGAGGAATGTCCCACCTAGAGTTTCCCTGCCCTCATCCCTCATGAGAAATCTCCCTGCTCACGACCTGTGGCTGCACACTGCCTGCAGGAAAGCTCATTCCCACCTTGCCCACAAGTTTCTGCAAGTCACTGTGGTCCAAACAACTGTGCTTCTCGAGGTCTTCCGCCACGTCTGAACGAACCCACAGCGTTACTGAATGGGGGGAAGGGCACAAGGAAACATAAAGGCAAGTTTTGAAAGAAATTACTGTAACCACACGAGCCCAAACAGAAGATACGTAACCATACGGGGTGGCCATGGAAGGAGAATGGGAAGGGAAACAATGAAGACAACTGTTAGGGTGGAAAACAACACCCAAGAATGCTTACAGCACAAATCCACAGCATCCTTGCAAACCTCCCGTGACTCACGTTACCCTTTGGAGGCAGAACCCTTATGCTTTTGTTCTCCAAATGCAGGAACTGCAACAGCAGCGTGAGTTACACGGTGAGGAAAAGCTCCTCCCTCATGGGTGCATTCTAAAATAAAAGTTTAGTCCAGGGCTTCTCCCATCAAATTGTGCTGCAGTTGTGTGAAAGACACTTAATTTGTGCTACAGAAAGTCACAATTAATTATAAAAATGAAATTAATTACAAGACCAGACTGCCGCACAGCCACCGCACGCAAAGCCCTGCGCACTCAGGAGGCTCAGCAGGCAGCCTGGCAGCCCCCACTCCGCTCCGTCCCCCCGCAGCCCACGAGGTGTCCAATTATTGCCACTGCTTCCTAATGAGATGCACGCAACAGCCAGTCTTCCTGAAGAACAGAAACAGGGTAATGAAGAGACTTCCAGTGCATTTCCAGACAAACTAAATGTAATAAAATGAACATCTGCGCATCACGAGCGCTCCGCGAACAGGGTTGTTTATAAGGCAAAACGGGAACGTGCAAATAAGAACGAAGTAGCATTAAACAAAACCCTTCTTCATAAGAAGGCAGCTTCTAAATTTATATGTGATTACAGACGTGTAATGTCTCCATCTTAAGATTTCTTAGTAGAAAAATGAAGTTGTGTAATCTACAGAAGTCAGAGCTCCGAAGCGGTTCCGATGTTTGGAACACGCACACCAGGGCATAAGTTATTTTATAATACTTAACACAAAATCTGTGCATGATACCCAGCTTGCTCTGGTTTTAAAGCCCACTTACAGTTTACTGTCGAACTGTTTAATTCCACGTGGGCTTTGCAGGAGTGGCACTGTCGCATACCTAAAACAACCGCTCACGTCTGGGTTAACCTTCCTACAGGTAAAAGCTGAGCAAATCGCTCTGTTTACATCCAGCGCCATACACTCCAGAGTTGTTTTCATTTCAGCTACATTTGGTAACCTCACTCCCCATCAAAATGTAATTGAATTAACTTCAGGTCTTGGTTTTTCCATCGAAGGCATTTCTCTGAAGGGAGGGATCCCAGCCTAGTTTCACGAAGGAAAATTCTTCCCAAAGCACTTAATTCTGCCCACCAAGATCTACGCTTTTATAGGAGACTTTAGGAAGAAATGAATAATGCTGTTTTATTAACCCATTCCACAGCGCTTTGGAAAACAAACTCAGGAGCTGTATCTGCACACTGAGACGGAACTGTTAGCCCAGAACGGCTGAAGGGCAGCACCAAACTGGAGCATGCTCTCCGTCCTGCCAAAGAGCTGTGAAAATACACTTTGGGGTACCACCTAGGACAAAAAGGAGAGAAATAGTCCAAATGGATGTTAATTCAAAGCAGCATGAAGAGAACTGACCTCCACCTCATCGAATAACACTCTGGAAACATTTTGGTTGCTGCAGCAGCTTCAAGGGAAAACCAACTTTTGCCTGATAATAATTATTAGCTGCATTCCCTAAATGTGGGTGGATGAAATATCTGCTGCTGCTGGAAGCTCACTTGCTAAGCATTGACAGCAGTGAATTTCAAACCACGGCGCAGAACTCTGCTCTGCCTTCTCTGTACAGTGCTGTGATGCTCCATCTGCTGTAGCTCCTCAAGGCTGAATGCACGGACTGACCACACTAAACAGCACATAAACCAAGGTGCCAAGGAGAACCCAAAGGATTCCAAGGAAAACCAAAGAGCTGGTATGCTGCAGTTTGTATACAACAGTCGGATGTACATATTTATGACAGTCTATCCTTCATATCATATGTTACTACTCATCTTAAGCCATGACTTAAAGACAAACATCCCTGCTGTCTTGCTATGCTGCAAGCATTCAAAAAAATAATAATGGAAGACCTCGTGACCAGGAGATGCTAAATGAAAATAAATCCATCTGCCAAAGCTCACCTCCACGCAGCCGTTCAGCTTGAAGGCTTTAGGAACAGACCCACTGCTTTGGGGGCATTCACGTTTAATAATGAAGCCAGAAAGTCAAAACAGCTTTTAACAACCTAATTAACCTGCTGAACCATGCTGTGAGCGAAATACCTTTGAGTTCACATTACACAGCGCAGAGCCTGGCCAGCTCCTTCACTTCTGCTCTGCTTGAGAAGGCAACAGAGCTTCACTGAGACCACTGCCACATCTCCAAAGGCCTGAAGGGTGCATCTCTTTGTGATCCAAGAAGTTCCAGCAGCCAGGGATTAAAACGGGTGAAAGTATGAACCAGGTAAGAGATATCAGGCTTACAAGACCCTTCCAGCACAATGGAGAGGGTGCTGCTGTACCTCCATGTGAACGTCTGGATGGTCTTTGAATAGGCCTGGATGTGGCCAGTCAGCCTTGCGTCGGTTTTCCCTTCAGCCCCATACTGGCACCCAGCTGCCTTGCTGGCACGTGCCATCCTGAAGGACCAAGGATGGAGCAAAGATGGACCAAGGGACCAACCTGCACACTTGCTCTCTTTTCAAACAGGACTAAGTAGCTGATGAACACATAAAAAGGTACAAGGATATGTAGCATTTTTGCATATATCTACTCATACACATGATTCACAACTCCACCTTTCCCTGGTATCTGCCCTCTCCAGGCCTCCTGTGTTCTGCTGGAGCCAGGGATACAAGTGCTTTAAAACATGGATCTGCTTAAAAAATAACAACAACAAAAATCAATGCACAGCCACTCCCCACAGATACTCCCCTGTCAGCTGTAAGTCCCAAATAGCAACAAAGCTGCCATATCTACAAAAGAACAAAAGCATTTCAAGATAATAATAAAAAGAAGAAAGCCCCTCATCTTCTGCACCACACATGAAGCAAAATTTAATGTCCCTTGGCAGAAGGGACTGAACTCAACCTCTTCCCTTTTGCCCAGACGTAGCATTTCTTGCTATAGAATTCACGCAACGCAGAAGTAAGACTTCAGAGCAGCGTAAGAGCAAAATAAAGCAGCACAAATAATGCAGAAATAACTCCAGTGACAAAAGATCACCGCTATTTTTAACCGAGTGGAAAATGCAGCGAGCTGAGCTACACAGGAAGCACGATGGAGCCATATTGTGCTGCAAAATAAACATCACTTCTCGCAGTGACGCGACGGAGCCTCCTCCCTGCACCTTCTGTAGGGTTAACGCTCCCTGCCACGGCAACCTATAAATAACACACACATCCCTCGAAACCAACATATTTCAAGCACCGGCGCGCCACAAAGATTCACTGTTAAAAATATGGGGTTTTTTCCCCCCATAAAAATCGAGGCGTTTCGGGAGCTGCCTGGTTTCTGAGCGGCTCGTGCTGGAGCCGTGCCGACGCAGAGGGCTGCAGCAACAGGAAATACTGCGCGGTCTGGGCATGCATTGCATTCCTGTCCCGCCCCAAGCCAGCGGCCAACAAACAAACCTTTCTTCTAGTAAAAAGGGGAGGGGAAAAAAAAAAAAGAAAGAAAGAAGGAAAAAACCCAGGCAGACTGCACAAAGTTCACCAGCAGATGTGGCCCGCGAATGCAAGCGGAGAGAAAGAATTGGGTGCGAGCGCGATGGCACAGCATTGCAAAGATGGAGCAACAAAGGGCTGGGAGCTTCCATGAGAGATGTGCAGCTCAGAGGTGCTGGAAGGCAGAATGGAAGCCAGAGGGTTTGCTTTAACGTTTCATAGCAGCTCACAATCGAAGCAGAGCCATTAGTCAAAATGGAGAGCATTTTGTAGGACAAGATGATTTATTTTTGCAAAAAGAGGGCGGTTTTATGGTTTAAGCTGAGTATAACATGGAGCACCACAGAATAAGTACACAGCGCTGAAGTTTGCCTTCAATCATACATGTAACAAGGAGAATTAGTAACCAGAACGTATGTTTGTGTATCATGGCTCCTCTGAATGGTTCCCAGGTCAACCTCTGAAATCCCGGAATATATCCTAAAAGAAGCGGTGAAATACTTGAGCAGGAAGGCAGGAGAGAAGCAAACACAGGGAAACACAATGGCAGAATCTCGGGGTCCGTTCATCACGGCTGATATCCTCTGGCATCGGAATGGGATTTGAGTCAAAACAGGAATGAAACAAACGTAAACATGCATGTGTTTATAGAGCAGAAATATGTACAGCATCCGATCTGCTCGGCTCTGCGCTGGGCTTGAACGTAACATGGAGGGAAAGGGAGAAAAGAAGAACTCACTGAGCAGTTAGAGCACGGGGCAAGAGCTACAAGCAGGTGGGTACTCAGAGCACAATCGGAGCCACTGCTGTCTGCCCCCACATTCCTACATGGCCATGGTGCTGTTGAAGGTGTAACTCACTGAACAACGCTGGCTAAGCCACAAGCAGAGTGGGAAAGCAAGCTGAAGAGGAGCCCTTCTCCAGAGTTTTGCTGTAAGCTGTGTGCTGCCCACCCAATGGGCACATCCCCCCGCTGCAGTGCACCTAAGGGATGCCATGAAAACAGAATGTACAGGAGAAACATCAAATGCTCTGCTCCACAGGCATTGTCCAGTGCTGAATGTGCCCAGCTAGCCACCTGCCATACATATTTTATCCAAGCAATTAATATTTCAAGTTGAAGTGTCACCCAATCCTAACACTGCCTGCAGAAAGAATACACACCTTTGGCACTTTTTGACTTGAAAAATACCAGACAAGTGATTCACCAACGAAGAAATTCCTCGAGTCCCTCTCCCCCCTAAAATAACCCTAACCCCTTCAATCAAACCTGACTAAAACTGTGCCCATCTGATGAAACAAGCTTCATTTACTTTTGCTAAATATAGCAGCAAGACGTTCCCATAGAGACAGCTACATTCCCAACTGCACTTTTTGCAGCAAATCCTTCAGAGAGGCATCAAACCTAAAGCGTGAGTCTATTTTTGCAGGCTTTCTCATCTCTTCCCCAGGAACAGCTCTTTGCTAAGGGACTAATCTAGCAAGCACTCTGCTACAGGGTGCTCCCTTGCAAGAAGTTCTGCTCCTCCACTTCACTTTATGACTTTTTCAGTCACTCCCTGGGGAGTGCAGCTTTAACTCGGGCTGCAGTTCTCCTCCTTGACAGAGAAATGGCTCATCCCAGGTCTGCTTCCCCACTGATCCACCTCTAAGAGTGAAAAAGAAACTCAAATGCCCTTTGTGTGTGTGTGTGTCATCTCAGATGCCTGCTTTGAATTACCACTTCTTTCTCCCAACGTACCGCTGCTGTGTGGACATTGCATGCAGCTCTCATTGAACGTGCTGATCCCGCTAACCTATCTGTAGAACCACTGAAATCCCACTGCTTCTGAGAAAGACTGTAACAGAGTAAGAAACATGTGTGACTGTACAGAAGATTCACCATCTTTCTTGGGGTAGGAAACTTTCATTTTTAAAAGTTACGGACCTCAATAGAAACGCTGTCGTTTGGACCAAATACTGCTCCTCCCCGCTTCTTCCCCTCCCCAGTTTCTCTCTACTCTGCAACCCACACAACTGCTGCAGAAAAAAAAGAAGTAACTCCAGTCATTTGGAAGAAGGAACTTCCTCTAAATCACTGTCTTGTTGGTACTTCTTTCGTGAATACGATCTATTCTATTCTATACGATCTATTGGCTATTTCCAACAACTAAGACAACTCCTGAAATGAAGGTACAGCCAGCATACAGCTTGAGTAAGTTCCTGGAACCTAATGCATCTGGGAGAAAAACAAACACATCGGATTTTCATCATAAACTTGACTGCTGCATGTTTAATTGCAGGGATTTACTAAGGAATAGTCCATAAGACTTCGGTGTATCCGTACAGACAGAGCCCAACTTAGAGGAACTGCCGAAGCTGTGCCTCTTCCATCTTTAGCTTCCATGGAGTAGACCTCACCTAACATTAGGCTATCCTCCATACATTCATTTTTTTAAATACTTGCAGTGTGTTCTGGATATATGTACTTACAGGTGAATATTGCAGAGAAAAAAAAGTGTTGTTTAAGACCTAGTGGGTGGCAACCCTGCCTAGTTCAGGGGGTTGGAGCTCCATGATCTTTGAGGTCCCTTCCAACCCAATTCACAGACTCACAGAACGGCTCGGATTGGAAGGGACCTCAAAGATCACCAAATTGAATGAATTTAAGTTCAGTTTTTGGAAGAGCTCCACATATTCAGCAGCTGCATTAAGTCTAAAGGAATTACAACATCAGTCACTGCGGGGTTTCAGTTCAATAGGAGCACCCAGCTTCTGTTATACTTTGAACAAACAGTTAAATCAAAAACCCATGGAAGCACGTGGCAAATTCTCATTAATAATTAGCTCAAACCAGCAGCACTGTGCTGCTGAGGCAAAGAGACCTCTCACTTTGGCTTTCCAACTCCATTTCCCTGTGGTCTACTTAAGAAAGCCAGTAAGGTACGTGCCATCAATTCTAAAAAACAAGCATAATGCACTCAACATCGTGTTTAAAACATCTAAACGTCGATCCGAATCCAGATCAACTATTAAAAAGAAAGAAAGGCCGTATAAGAGAGAACAGCCAAAACCAATACGCATCTGACAGTTTTAATGAATGATCAGGAGTCTGACAGAGAGCTTTATTTCCTTGCTGGCTACGTGTGTTCACCGTACCCAAACATGAAGCCGAACTAAACAGCAAAGCCACTTCTAGGAAAGCACTCAGTGTACTCACTCCATTCAGCAAAACAACAACAAAAAAAAAGGACAAAAAAAAAGTAATGCTTAATGTTAAGAATCAAAAAGCCTGAAGCAATAAACTACCAACAGCTACCACGCAGCACAAGCAATACCAACAGCCCCTGTAGCAGGATGGCTGGCTGGCTGCCAGGCTAGCTTTACATTAAGACTCTTTTCAACTGATCCTGAGAGATACATTGTGAAATACTCATTCCCTGCTCACCTGACCACATAGTTTGGATGGAAGATTTTACCCAATCCTGAACCATGAAAAACAGCACGTTCCCACCTGGAAATGCAATATTAGGAAAGCTAAACTAGGTTAAGATTGAAACCAAAGATGTGGGGATGAATAAAGTTACTGCAGGTTTCACTGAAAAAAAAGCAGCAAAACTTGCCCAACTTCCAGCAATTCCTTCCCAGAACAAAGCCAGGTTTCATTGCTTGTTTAGAAATTCAGATAATCAGCAATGAAAATAAATGATTTCTCTTCTGACGTATTACGTTTCCAACAGGAGGGACTGTTCTCAAGGCATTCTGGTGCCTTTACCACGTCCTTCAGTGCCTCTTTTGCACTGCAGCTGGAACAGCTGCAGACATGTTTGGTTGTTCTCCAAAGCCCAGACCGTCACGACCATTCAGCCCGTGTGCTATATCCTAAACTTCACACAGAAAGGAAAGTGTGCAGTTTAATACCAATGCTTTAACTCTTACTGATCCTGAAAAGCAAAACACGAACTGTTTTCTTGTACAGTGGAACAAAAAATGCTTACATTTGTCAATAATTATGTAGATGCATTCCACCAAACCTGCCTTGCTACCCTCAGAGATCACGCCTTCACCCTGTCAGAAAGGATAAATGGAGGTAAAAAATAACACCTGCACCCACCAACAGAACTGAAGCCTTCTACTGAAGCAGAACACGTGCAGGTCTGCTGGTCTCTGTCCCACCTGGTAAAAGAAGCTGCTTATCTTCATTGCTGTTGCAGTGCTAAGAGTATTCAGCTCGTTCAGTCCTGGTGTAAGACATCCCTACCTCCCTGCATCCTCCTCTCTCAGCCACGAGGCAGCTCCATTTACCACCCTGTTAAGGAAGACATCAGTCCCCTGCAGCTCTCGGCACAGCAGACCACCTGCTCCTAAAGAGCACGGACTCTTCATCCATTGGAGCTCTCATTCCCTCACCTGGTCTGAGAGCAGAAGAGCACTAATGCTCACACCCAGGAGCCCTGCACAGCGGCCTATCCAGGACATGCGCTACGTTTGGACGTCCACCATCACGACCATCCATTTTGGATAGCTCCTGCACCACACAACAGCTCTCTGTACCACACAACTCAAGGTTTGCCAGCCTGCAGTCACCCCCTGCGATGGGGCTCATGACTTGGCCTGAGACAGAACAAGGGAACAGCAAAAGCTATTTCTAACCCAACCTGCCTGCAGTCCAGCTCTTCACAGCACAGCTTACATTGAGAGAAGCCCTATGTGGGGTGGCTGCAACTACAGCTGCATGCCTTGCTCATGTGCTGAGCTTTAAGCCCCCTTGGCTGGAATGCGCTTTCACCAAGAAGTATCCCATTCCTCTGCCCTGCCCCGGCGTATTCACTCAGTTACTAAAAATCTAACCCAACTCCTGCATTTGAATTCATCTCCTGAAGCTCCACAGATCTAAAGCAGAAACATGCTGTATGTGACTGCACGCTTGCCGCAAAACAAGCGGAATATCTGGCATCTCTCCCACTCCTACGTAACCCAAAAAGGGAGGACAAAGAGCTGCGTATCAGCTTGCTTCATTACGGCCTTTCCTACAAGACCGTAGGCTTCTTGGGGACAGAGGAACATATTATGAGGCAAATGCATGTCAACAGACAATTTTCCCAGCCCTAAAATTAACAGAGATTAGCAGTACAAGTACAGAGCTAAGCTGTGCAGTGCTGGGAATGCACTCACTCCCCTTTCTGCTGAAGAACTCTGGTACCATCCCACCGGCCCAGTACAAGGCATTGGCTGCAGCCCCACAAAGAGTCACGGAATCATGAAGGCTGAAAAAGACCTTTAAGATCACCAAGACCAACCACTGACCCACCCCACTGTGCCCAGGGTCTCTCAGTGCCACAACCCCACGGTTCCATGAACGCCTCCAGGATCTGTGACTCCAGCACCTCCCTGGGCAGCTGTGCCACTGCATCACCACTCTTTTTGGTGAAGACATTTTTCCTAATATCCAACTTGAACCTCCCCTGGAAGCAACCAAAGAGAGACCCACTGAGCTCAAGGAACACGCTGCCAAGCCCCCCTACCCAGACTCAAGCAGCAGAAAGTTTTTAGGAGGGAATGGGTCTCCACGTTGGAGTTATAACAGCAGAAAACAGTTCATTTCCAAGGAATTTTTATGGATCGTCTCCTTAGCCTGCTGCTGTCAGGAATCACTCCAGTGAACCACAGGTAGCATTCACAAAGCCAAGCTGACAAGCACTGGTAGGGTGTAATTTGCCTCATTTGTCTACATTAGAATTCACCCAAAAAATGCTTGGTTTTGTTTTGTTGGTTTTTTTTTTCCTCTAAGAAAGGCTCTGAGGAATAGCTCAGCTGTTTACATTGCAAACAACTACAGCGTGGGGACAGATCACCCCCCCCGGATCCCTTCTTTCCTGTAAGTCAGCAGAGTTGGCCAATACCAGAAACAATCCATCAAGCGTATCTGCACTAAAAACACTGCAAAATAACCCCTTTGTGCAACTCTTCTCCTCCTCTACCCATATCAGTGCAACTATTTCCCAACTGCTCCAAACTACAAGTCTGCGTAGTTCAAATACAGATGAAAAGTGCCTACATGAGAAACAAGATGCAGACAGGACGCAGGACTAGGGAACCACGAGGTTCCTTGACGAGGCTGGGTGAGGAACCCCTGCCTGATTCCTGTGTGCCATGAATGCCTCCCATATCCACCAGGAGCTGCTGAGGGTTCCCCAAATGTTTGGATTCCTGGGGACTCCTGAGCGCCACGTTGCAAGAAAAAACACCGTGGTATAGAAAGTCTGATGACAGAATGTTTCAGGGCAGATTTATTTGCCCAACGTAGTATGAAAAGCCGCCAGCTCAAAGATCACAACAAAATTCACAAGGGAAAGAACTTACACAAACAAAGCAGAGCTTCTGGATGTACTTTCACAGCAGTTTTCCCCCCTCATTCTCCCTCCCTCCTTTTGCCAAGAGGTGAAAGTGGAACATTTTTTCCATACAGAGGATGCCTTGGACACGGAGCTGGGCAGCAATGAAGCATGCACATGATCCATGAAGCTTGCTGGTGTACTCCCCCCCCCACCTGAGAAAATTAAATTATTCAAAGAATCTTCTTTAATCAGCTACTGCATGCTTATAGGCAAGGCCGAGCGTGGAAGAGGCTGCTTCATTCCCTTCCTTTAATGAAGGACAAGCATCATTTCCAAATACCTTTGACATGCCACACGTTGAGACATGCTTCACCATCATTCAATAACAAGGCGAGGTAATTACAGCACTTGGGTAATGTTTGTGCCTGCTTTCTGGTTTTGAGTTCCTTGCCGCTACCATAAGCCTTATGTTCAATCCCAAAGACAGCTCTATCTACACAGATAGCCTCAAAAAAACGCCATTTCTGCAAACCTGTGACATCCCTCCTTCTCTCCTCTTGATTGTACAAAGATCTGTACCAGCACTGTTTGCACTGTAAGGCACTGGATAAACCACAGCAAACATTAAGGAATGTGGCTGGAAGTCAGGATGTGGAAAAGAAAGCTAGAACATGAACTTCCCATTGCAAACATCAGTTTCAGATACTGCCCTTAAAGGAAAGACAATAACACATCCAATGAATGCTGGAAGGTACCAACTGCTTCAAGCGACCACTCTGGGTATCAAGCTGAGGTCTCCCTAAAACTCTGCATCAAGAGACAAAACACAAACCGCACTGTACATCTTAGCAGGGTGAATGCACTGCAAAGCAGAGAGAGAAAGGTCCATCTCCAGCGGGAGAGCATGCATTAGTTAAAGCCCAAAGAACTGGATTCACCTTTCCACTGCAAGTTTCTATGCTTTAAGACAAGTGGCTTCATGTATTGTGCGCCGTGGGTGTCTGCAGAACACCTTTTTAAATCTGGTCCCACAAAATAATACATATATAACAAACCAACCCACAGAACACGGACAACAAACCACCTGCTTCGTTTTCAATCACAGGCGAGACAGATCAGCAGCCTTCCTCCAGGAGCTCAGAGCTGAACATACGTTAAAAATGAGAGGTTCTCATACAATCTGTTCTTGAGGTCCAAACAAGCATTTAGCCTCCAACATCCTAACCTTCTTTCCTGCTCATTGGTAGCATAAAATGCTGTCACCGGACCACGCAACATTTTGTCCCACGTATTCTGAAAACGACACGAAGCACACGCAGATGAGGCCCTTAACATTCAAGGAACAACTGAAGTTATGGCTTCCCCAAAATCTAATTGTGGTGTTTGGTGTTTGTATACTACTAATTACAGATATTTTTCTTATTAATAAACTAATTGTTGCTCCAGATCTAAGCAAGGCGATGGAATAACGTATCTTGAAAGCTCCTTGCCTGAACACGCAGCTCGGTGGATTTTTTCCCTTGAGTCACTTCAGGCAATTAAACTGAGCACGGTCTAGGAATGAGAAAGTACATTAAGTGAAACATAGCACGGAGGGTGTCACCTGGCTCACACCTCTTGTTTATACTGACAGTACAGCAGGACGTCAAACTACAACCACAGGTTCTCACCAGATTTAAAACATCCCATACCGAAAGAATATATTGTACTACACAACACCAAACAGCTTGAAATGCTTTCCCAAATTCCACCTGTAAGGCACACAGACAGAAGGGCTCACACGCTTTGCCTGCCTAAATAAACCAAGAGCATGCACTCGCAGGCATGAATATACCCATGCATACGCACACATCTGGCTCCGCCAGCCTGTAAGGGCTATGAGGAACACAAGAACAGACCCAGGCCTGCCCAAACCAGGGAGCTGATCCTGCTCACACACGGAGCTTAAAGCAACTTCGGGAAGCAGAAACTCATTTGAAAACATACCCCAATGAGAACCACCCTGTCTTCTGTGAGGAATTAAACTCCTATAGTGTTGTATGTATTATTCACTGGTCTTATCAGCTTATTTTCAGCAAAATAGTGGTTCCTGTTCCCTAAGGAAAGTACAACAGCACTCGCGTAACCACTCCAGTGCTAGGAAGAGCTGGAGTCAGAAAAGACCCTCTACATGTTTTTCTATACAGATTACGTGTTCTTCAGTTTCATTTTTACCAAGAGGAAAGAAAAAGCTTTCAGCTCTGCTTTCTTCATTAAAAAAAATTAACACTAGAGAACAAATCCTCTTCTTGAGCTTCCAGAAACAGCGCTGCATTTGTTGTACTACTGTGAAAGGATTAAGGCAGACATTTAAATAGGGGCGGATCATAAACCACTGTTTTTAAAACCGAAGCTGTAATAAAGTATTTCACCATTTAACACGTTGATTCTAAATCATTAACATATAGCTTAGTGACTGCTATCAAAGAAGATAACCGCTTACCGTGACCACAGCAGGGAGCTCAGTGCATTCTGGTCCATAACTCAGTTATATGTAACGTAACTTTGACGTTATATAATCGGAAGCAAACAGGGTTGTTTTTTTTCTGCCACTCGTGAAAAACAGCTCTGTTCACGTGGAAAACAGAGGAGAAAACTGATTTGGAGGCAGGTATCGTTAGTCCACGGCTCTAACGCAACAAGCAAATAAAACCATTTTCAACAATCAAATGGCTTCACAGAGCAGTTGGAGCAAAACAACCAGAGAGGTTCCCAGAGCAGGTCCTGCACAGAGCTGCGCTGTTTGCTGCCGCTTCCATCCCGAGGGCTCTCAGCCCTCCTCGTGTGAGAGCAAACAAACTGCAGGCCGTGAACCCGGGCGGTCACAGATCAGCAAACAAGAGGCCAGCCCTGCTGCTTCCATGTGCCTGGAAGCTCCTGCGACTGGAAGCATTCCGTCCCCAGGAGCCTTCGGGTGCTCTGCCAGGAAGCCACCAGCGAGTTCATGACACAAGGAAACGGACAAGTTGTGCTCAGAGAAAGGAGCTTACGCCCTGCGATCTGCAGAATGAAGGCTGAATCTAACCAACAGACTGCCCTGTCCTCGCTCCTACATGCTGCTTCTGCTGGAGGGATCACACAATCATATAATGGCCTGGGTCGGAAAGGATCTCAAAGATCATTTAGTTTCAACCCCTCTGCCACGGGCAGGGTTGCCAACCGCTAGACCATACCACAGGCCAAAGCAGTGAAGGTGATGGGAAGGAATTTGTTATGGACTGGACTATCATGGCTGCAACGATAGGGCTATGGCAGCTTTCTGGCCACCCCCTCCCCCCCCTTGCTCTGCCTTATGGAACTACATCCCACAAGAGCTACCCAGGGAGGAAGTTCTAATGTTTACCCAAGTTACTACAAATGCTTTTGAAGTTATTACAAATGAAGTTACTGGCACTCCAAAATTCCTTCCGGGGCTGTATTTTCAGGTGGCTCCTCACAAAGCCAAATCAAGGGGCAGGACATGAGAATGAGAGACTCTGCACTGCTTGCATTGGAATCCCCAACTAAAACAAGGCTCTTGGTGCTCTCAAAGGGAATTGGGGTCCCAGTGATGTTTTGGCAACAGCGCCTCTGAGTTCTTTCACTCCGCGTTGTTTGGGAGCCTTCTGCAAGTCTGTCATTTCCCCGAGTTGTTCTTCCAAAAACTCCTTGCTTTTTCCCCACATCTCGACATTTGCTTTAGTCTGAAATAATAAAATTCACATGAGGAGCTCTTTACCAAAACACTCCCACAAACAAACCCCGTTTCGTTTCAGCAATGCCGAGGGGCAGCTTTGCCCCCGCAGCCCCCAGCGCCAGCAGGAATCCGCCCGGCAGCAGCTGGCAGCAGCACAGCGAGCCGCCCAGCCCACGTTTGTGCATTACCCATTTTCCTTTTGGCGAGCGCTTGGTGCTGAGAACGCTCTTCTCCCCTTATACAGGAAGCTGGGGCCTCAAGCTTAATCCTGCACATTCAGTTCTGTTCCAGCTACTGCTGCAAGCGGCTTTTCCTTGCAAGAAAAAAAAAAAAGAAAAAAAAAGCACCCAGAGCTCTCATGACCAAATCTTTGCTGCGAGCTGCATGGCGAGATTATTTCTCCCTATTTTCCTTCACTTTTCTCTCAGAAAAAAAATTGACAGATTCCTACAGTTGAACAAACCCTGTTTATCAAAACAGAGTGAGGATAACAGCTGAAAAGGTACAAACAGATCTTGCAACATCCCTACAAGCGTGTCCCAATGCTGGATGCTCAGGGAGGTGCTGGACTCACCATCCCCAGAGAGCTTCAAGAAAAGGGAAGATGTGGCACTGATGGCTGAGTGGGTACCGTGGGGATGGTTGGACGAGATGGTCTTGGTGGTCTTTTTCAACCTTAGTGACTCTACAATCTGTATCCATGTGCTTTGATACAGCCATGCTTCAGCTGCTGTGAGGCAAATGCTGCCACACTCAAGCACTTCCAGTGGCTTTTGTAGGGCTGGAAGAAGAGGCAACACCAACACACTTGCAGGAGATGGGCAGAAAGGTGCGGAAGATGTGGCTGCAAACAAAAGACCTTGGCTTCCGAGGCTGCAGTGGGTCAAGGAGGCAAAAGGAGGAAGAAGGAACCTACAACTCTGATCTCTCTTCTTGTAGGCTGAAGGTGGCTGCGTTTCTCTGGAATAAGGTGGCAGCTCTGCCTGCTCCTGCTATGCTGGCCCGCTCCATGCCAGCTGGTTAAGACAGCACAGAACCAATGACTACTGACTTTAGCACCGACTGCTGCATTGAGAGCCCCATCACAATGAGCCCACGTCCATCAGCCTGTGCTCGGCTGCATACCTGCCCCCAAAAGCATGGCAGGATGCACAAAGGGCACCACAAAAGCAGGGATCTGAGCAGCTTCCCCTAAGTTAAGCCAGGTCCAAACGTCAGTCCTACCTGCATTCTGCAAAAGCATTTGGTTTGGCCTAGAAAAGAGGCAGCTGCTCTAAAGGGAAGGAAGAAGGGATTCTGCCTTCAGTGACAGCTGAACTCATCTCTCTTCTGGGTTATCTGATGCTGCTGATTCAAGGTGCTTCCCATGGCGGGAATGAACCTGATGTTTTTAAATGCTCTCGCTTCATTTCATGTTCAATTACAGAGATTCCCTGAGCATTTATATGTAACACCCCACAGCACCGCAGCATTAAGGGAAACAACAGAATTGTCTGAGCTGGAAGGAACCCTTAATGGACATCTGGTCCAACTCCACTGCAACGAACAGGGACCCCTACAGCTCCATCCGATGCTCAGAGCCCTGCCCAGCCTGACTTCAGGCATCTGAAGGGATGGAGAGGAGGGAGGGAAGCAAACTATACACAGGTGAACTATCCACAGAAGTAACCCCATCAACATACATTTTCTCTATTAAAAAACAAATGCCAACATCTGCATTATTTTCATTTCTGTTGGCAGCCCACCTATTGAAGTGCTGTAGTCACATCAGTCACTGAGACCCAAAGCCACCCTTCTCTATCGTTAAAATAATCCACATAACTACTTCTATTAGAATCAGTCCAATCCATCCGTTTTTAAAGCCTCTGAAGACTGGGACTGCATGATCTCCACAGATACGGGAAATGGACTCTTACCTCTATTCTTTAAAGAAGTTCCTAATGTCAAGATCTGGCAAAGGAGATGCAGAACAAAGCATCTCTTGTCCTTGATCTCTTCAAGATCGCTGCTCACCCTACCCAACTGCAGTAGGGAGAACAGATTATTTTTGTAGCAGAAAATATATTTTTTCAATCCTTTGAAAAAAGGACTTGAGGACTTTTTTTTCCCCAGGATAAAAAGTCCTCGATTTGTTCAGTCTTTCACAACAGGTCAGCTTCTCTAGCCTGACTCCTTTCTCCCTGCTCCTTGGAATGCTCTCGGATCCAAACACGGTGCTCAAGCTTTGCACAGCAGCTCAGAAGTCTTTCCAACGCAGAGTACAGCAGGACAGCCTCACTGCTCTTACAAATCAGCTGTCACGTTGGAATGTGTAAACAGGCATATATCTTTTTTTTACTGCTGTGCAACCAAGCTACAACAAAAGTCCCAGGATTTTCTATGGGTGAGCAACACAGCTAGCTGATCATCCTTCTTTGTCCTTGCCATGCGTTAATCCATGGAGTCTTGAAACTTTCTGATTAAGTAATATGAAAAACAGGATATGGATTCAGCTCATCCAGTCCCTTTGTATTTTCAGCTCAGTCACTCAGTATGGCTTTCATTTCAGTACCCGCAGATTCAGTGGATTCTCCATAGCATTAATAGAGCCATTAATGACTCGACTCTGTGTGGTCCCACTTCCCATACCCCAGACTTCTGTACCCATTTTACACGCACACCACAGTCTTTCAGTTTTTCCGTTAAGAAGCTTAAAGGACTCACTTAATTTGTCGTGATCTATTTGTTTCACCTTTCCTTGTTACCGAGCCACAGAAATTAGATGCTTTCACATGATTTACCTCTGAAAGGAAAATCTAATGGACTGAAGCCGTTTCCTTGTTTCCTTACAAGACTTCTCATGCTCCCATTTTCCTTCCGGAGAACTGAAATTAGGCTGCCTGATTCATGATTTTTGAAGTTTGACATTTATTCCTCTGTTGTTTTCGCTGTTGTTGTTTTCTATAGAACTTTATTTACTCTTCTCAAGGTACTGATGATAACTCATAGTTCTAAAGCTGTGCAGTTTCAGACCAGCCACTCAGCATCCAGTGATGTCATTTACCATCTGCTCAACATTAAAGCCTTAGTCAAACTGATACAAGCTTCTCCTCCCCTGTCTTAATAAAATATTTGAGAAACAGAAGTTGCTAACTTCCTTTTCCTGTTGACAGCTGATCAGATCTTTGGTCTTCCTATCACTACTGCAATACATGCAGATTTGTCTTCCCCACAGCCCTATGCCCAGTGCTATATGCAAGACAAAGCACAGGAAAGGTAAAAAGTAACAAGCAGATAAACAAAAGCCAGAGAAATCCAAATATTCCTTCATACTTATCCTGCTCAAATCATCCTAACTGGAAACTAGGTCAGACTCTGCAAGCTTCCTTCCACCCCTGTTGTGCTGAAGAATCTTAGTGAGTTGGTTACTGAATTTTCTATCTTCCATTTTAACAGGGACAGTTTGTGCTCAACCCCACCACAGTCAGAGAACCGTACAATATCTCAAGTTGGAAAGGACCCAGACGGATCATTGAGTCCAACCCCTGGCTTCACAGAGCACCACACAAACCCAAACCCTATGTCTGAAAGCAACATCCCTACACACCGTGAGCCCTGGCAGCTTAGGGTCATGCCTGCTGCCTATCTCATTCCATGCCCACCACCTCCTGGGGCAGAACACATCCTGCTGTGCTCCTTCTTCCACTGTCCAGTACTTCTGCAAAGTTGCTGCTGTGATGTACCAGCAATGCAGCAGTCTCCAAGATGTGAAGGATAACGTTACTCCTATGCTCAGTATCATTTTCAAATGTTCCCATCCATACAAAGTGCCCTCAGACAGCACAAAGACAGCTCCAGCATCTCTGAGGTGCTGCGTACCGGGTTAGAGTTCGGGTGGCCCTGTGTGGAGCCAGGAGCTGGACTCGATGACCCTTCCAACTTGGGATATTCCATTCTGAGATTCGTCACAGGTGAAGGAATCTGCCCAAACCAACTCCCTCCTGTGATAACCTCTGCCTTTTCCTCTCCTTTACAGTCCCTCCCCAACCACAGCTCCTTTAATTGCACAATGTCTGATCAGAATTGCGTATGTCCAAACATTCAGAGTAACAGAAAAGCATAAACACTGAAAAAAAACCTTAACAACACAAAGATTAATGCACTCCCATTACCTCTCCCTAAAAAAAGGGAAGAAATCAAAACAACTATAAAGTTAAAGGAGCCCCAGTAAAGCAGGAGAAAATAAAGCGGGTGCTCAAGGACTGACACCAGTAGGTCCCCATCTAATTTCAAACCAATGACCATTGTCTCAGTACAACAGAAGTAACGGAGGAGGTCCCAGAACTTACATCCATCTCTTATAACAAGAAACGTTTTGAGCACTGCGCTGAATCCAGATGATCATTTGACACACACACACTTGAATCTGTTCAGCTGCTCTGCACATATATACAAGTCGACAAAGAGAACCACGTTCGTAGCAACAAGTGAAATGACTACAGGCACATTTGTCATGTTTCATGTCAATGGTGATGTGCTCATCTAGCACATTTTCAACACATACATCCAGCCTTCCCATCATGAGGTTTCTCTGCATAGACTCCAATACCAGCAATCATGGCCGATCACAACCTGGCCTTCCCACTGGCTGCAGGCAGCTCACCCAGTCCAAAAGAGAACTAAAAGCAGCCTTATCTGTGAAGACGACAGCAAGAGGTCAAACCCAAAGTAATTCCAGGAATTAAGTTTTTTTCCTATAGGATTCTATGCTAAAGGAACAGAGCTGTGGCCTTGTTAAGGAGTTGGACTCAATGCTCCTCGTGGGTCCCTTCCAGCTCAAGAAGGGCTCCTCAAGCACCTTATAAAACAGAGGAACACAGTTTTCGTGGGCAGCAATGCAAGAAGTAAGTATTAACCACTCCTCTAACACACCATTTGTTTTAGGAAATAAGAAGCCCATAGATGGCTTTGTGCAGAGCAGGATGTGAGTGCCAGCACAGCCCATGTCCCCACACCAAGAAGGACTCGCACCTTTCAAGAACATCTGAAGCAGCTCCTCTCAGCTGGCAGAAACACTCCAAATTTCCAAGGGCTTTTACACTGAGCCTTACGTGGAGCATTGCTAGGACATGCTGACCATCCTCACTCTTCTTCCACGCCAAGAAAGCCATGAAGCAGAGCTACACTGTTGGAGAAACCACCTTGAATGCATCCCAGGAAACAGCTGGAGCAGGTGAGTCAACAGCAACTTCTGGTGTTTGAAAGACTTCTGGTAAATCTCTTTTCCATTTAAGTGCTTTCCTCCACAGATAGCAGCTCATCAACGCTTACGTTATCTCCGCTTCCACAGGGCTCTTGCTGAAAAGCATCCCTGCAACCAGCCCTGCTGTAGCAGCAGAGCTAACATACAGGAGGATCTCCAGCAGTGCACCAAAAGCAAGCTGTCAGAGCAGCTTCCTGCCCCTGGAAGCAAAAGCTCTTAACCGTTAACCTACCAGATATGAGTTAGGAAGACGCGCCTATTCTGCTCTCCAGAGCCAAACAGCACACTGTACTACAGAACTGTACCAAACAGTGCTGGTAAATGAGAGGACTTGTCCCTGGATCACACAGAACCGAGCCGGAAGGCCGCAGCCCCAGCAGATGCTGTTTCGCAACATTCAGCGATGACAGAAAATAATCCATCTCCCTCAACATTAAGTTCTATTGAAAATGCCTCAGCTTTGGCTTTGCCATCCTATAACAGAACTCCAATTAATTGACAGATCCACTTTCAGAAAACTTCTGTTGAATTAATCAGTGAAACAGTGTTGTAAAACCATGCCCTGCTTTCTCTTGCCATTTCACCGCGTGAGAATCTTATTACGCTGCTTAACGATATGTTAATTTGCAAGTAAAACATTGGAATGAAACCCTAATATTGTCACCAAAGCAAGCAAACAAAAATACAAGAAACGTGCTATTGACTCTAATAGAGCCGCACGCCTGAATAATGCAGGACACCAAAGTGGTAATTAAAACATCAAATTGTTTTATTCGATAGAATTAACAGAACATAAGCAAGCTGCCATCAAGATACAGTTTATAGACAGGACAGAGCTGGCTTCCTATGGATTAGTTGGTATGATGGCAATAAAACAGAGGGCACTCAGCATGTAAGTCTGACGTTAAAGAAAGAATATGTCCGACTTTTATTGGGAGATGCAAAGGTCATTTTGCATACTTGCTTTTCTTTGAAGACAGGATTCAATTCAGAGGTTTGGGTTTTCTTTTTAATGAAGTGCAGGTTTTCTACAGGCATAGCTCCCCCCATTCATTTCTGAAGCTTCTGCACTGAAAATTAACATTCGCGGTATTCTGATGAAATGCTGAGATAGCAACATTTAAGAAGCTGTGATACACATTCTTCCCGAGGCCATGTGAACCATTCAGCTGCTTCACCTCTGCAGGTTCTGTGCAAAACTGAGAAGCTGGGGCAAGAAGCAGCACCTGGAATGCATTCATCCTACACGTCCTGGGAACGCTAAACTCAGACAGCACAGAAAGATTATCATATCCACAGCAGTTAAAGGGGAAAAAATAATAAAAAGAAAACCCCAAATGCCTGCACCAGCACCACCAAAAATCCCCTACTTAGTCCTAATAATTGCTTCCTGCAACCTCAGAAGAGCATTTTGCAAATAAGGTACATTCTCCCTACTGCAGCCTTTAACCCCTGCTCTTCCTGTACCTTTGTGCAGACACAGCTGTCAGCAGCACACTTCTACAGCCAAGGAGAATGAAAGTAGTAGTGAAAAGAGAGAAGTTATGTCAACCCAGTACCATTAAAGTCTATGGTGCAGTTTCTGGCACAGCAGTAACAGCAGCCCCAATGCCATTTCACATTCACACCACACAGAGTAAGGCCACCATCCTCGCTGCTCACTGAGATCCTCGAGGTTCAGCTTCCATGTGTTTTACAGGAAATCTACCTAACTGCCACGCAGAACTGCTGTGGGGTATCTGACCAAGCTTTTGTGCAGAGAGGGTTGAATTTGGAAAGCAGAAGGAAATCATCTGAATTCTAAAACCAGATAAACATCAGGTGCTTTCAGGATTATGCCACATGACAACAGTAAACTACTCAGAAGTGAAAGCACGACGTTGTTAGGACCTCAGTTGTCAAAGGAGTTTAAAAAAGAGAATAAGAATAATGATTATATAGTGAGCTTATCCTTTCCCTTCCCATCTCTGGAAAGGTGCGCTGAGAGCACTTTGACCTTCACATAAATACACACATAAAGCAGCCTACAGACACAGCTGAGCATCTCGAGGTGTTTTGCAGGATGGCCTCAAAGTGGATACAGAAGAACCACGCAGGGTCTGTCTATTCCTAGTTTTTAGGAAGTTTTGTTTGCATTTCTTAAAGGAAAGAACACACTGCTGCTCTATTATAAATAGGAACCAACGCAACGTTTCTATTAAAAGCATCTTTTAAGCTCACCTGTTTCCAGCTTTCCTAAGAGACAAGGCTTTCACACTGCTTAGGCTTTTACAGTGCCAAACAGATGCAAGCACTATTCCTGTATAAGTTAGCTTCCTATTTACTAACCTTGATGCTGCAGCTATCATCCTAACACACCCCAGCTCCACAAATCTGATGCTCCACAGTCTGCCCCCACCTTCACCTTCAGCCCAGTTATTTTTCTGCTTATGTCATTGGGCAGTTAGAAGAGTCAGTGAGTGAATCACCCAGTGTTTCAGTGAATACCTGCTAGCTGCCTACACCCTCTCAAGAACCAGCATGGCAAATTCACGTGCATGACAGTGTGTGTCCCTTTCACATCTCCTCAGCTGCCACCATCACAGTGCCGTATGAGTTGCGGTTTGACACACAACACAACAGTTGTGAAAGTGGGGTTTTGTTTCTTCTCAAAGAGCTGAAGAGCACAGCAGGATAAATACTTTCAGGTCATTACACTAATAAAAACAGGAAAGAAAAAGGTTTAGATGGAAATGAAAGCATAATAAAGTCGTGTTGCTCCCCACCTTGAGATATTTGTTGCTACATTATCTTCCTGATCCCAGAAAGAAAAACCAAGGCAAGCATGGTACGGAATAAATGACTGGTTTAATCGCTACAAACAACATGGAAGAATAAGCTATTTGCAGATTCATTATACTGAAGAGAACAGCACTGCTTGAGGAAGAGTGACACGGGCTAGACAAGTGTTTTATGATTCCTTTGTACACCTGCATCACTGTTTTAAGCAGACACAGGTATCTAAGTGGACCTCACAGAGAAGACTGAGCAAGGCTCATGGAGGCATACAGTGACACAGCAATGGATCCAGCCTGCTATAGGAGAAACTCCTCGTAAGCATTAAGAATGAGAGTGGTCACAGTAAAACCCCAGAGAGGCTGCAAAGGGTCCATCCATGGAGACACTTAGGCTGGCTGGACAAGCAGGGCCCTGCAGGTGTCCCACACATTGCAACCTAAAGGTGAGCAACAGGAATCTGTGTACACCGTACAGCTTGTGCCCCTTAAGCACATGCAGACACTAACCCCCAGCTATTTAAAGAATTATACACAAGTATTTCCAACAGCTGAAATAACATTAACGGGTTAAGACGACAGCACTGAAAAACAAACCCACAAAACCCTTTTCTAACATTAGCCAGCCAGCCTCATAGGAACAATAAGCCTTTCTTTTACATTCTTTTATGTAGCAGAAAATTAAAGCTTAGTACTCTTATCTTGATAAAATGATATTGCCAGATAAGAAAACCTAAAAAGGGTTTGCGTGACACCTGAAAGGTGATTTTTTTTTTTAAACTGACATTTACATCAACTTGAATTCTTTCAAAACCTTTCATCCAGCTTTATTCTCCTTTTTCCTCCGTTTTCTATCTGCCCCAGAAGTATCAGCCCATCTTCCCTCCCTCCCCTTCCCCCCCCCCCCCCATCCTTTCTACTTAGGCACCCTCATTCCCTTAAATTACTTCCTGGGACATCAATAGCAGAGGCAGCGCAACACCACAGCCTGCCAGCAGAAATAAAATACCACCTTGTTAATCATTGATCACAGAAAAAGGGGGAAGAATGTAAGCACCTAGCTAATGGCTAAATGCCTTGTAAATATTTACTGAATTGCAGACTTCCATCATGAATCTTACTGTGTCAAGCTTCAGCAGGGAGCTAGATTTCATCCTCAGTATCATAGCGTAGGGCCATTAAGTCACACACTGAGCAGACAGCTGAGCTTACAGATCAACCTACGGCAGTCCTTGGCTGGAAACCCATTCCCCCAACCCCAAATGCTTTGCAAGCACCTGCACTAAAATGACTCCCCTTGAACTACAGCTTCAGCTCTCGCGAACAAAGTCCTGACCAGGTGCCAAGCCGTGCATACCTGCAGGATGAGACAACACTCCCAAGTATTACAGCATGAGGTTCACAAAAGGAGGAAGGTACAAAGCAGGGACTTGAAGCAAGATTCTAGAAGCATCACTACCATTCAGTTAGTGCACTGCAAGCCTGACAGTCTGACCCGTGGGCCTGTGTCAGAGCTCAGACCCCCCAGCCCTGGGCAAGGTCTCCCAGCTTGTGCGCTGCTGCTAAGAGCAAAATGAGACTCGAGCCATTGGAAGTACAAGTAAAAAGAAACTTAGAAAAGCATATAGACACTTTTAGCTCTGAAGAGCTGTGGAAATTTAATCTTGCTATGAGCACAGTAAATGTATGCCTCCTCAATATTCACGCTAAAAGAGAAAGATACTTGCTTTTTTAAACGGGGTGCAGACCTAAGACTTTTTCCTGTGCAGCTCCCTGGACTATCAGTACATGTATGGGATGAGCACCCTCAGAATCCCACTCCAAACACTCCCAGACTTCACACAGTCCTATTTCTTTCCTTCGATAAGATTCCTCCTCATACCTAAATTCAGGCTTCCCTTCGATGCTTGAGAAGAGCAGGGGACTGGAAGCTTGTTACAATGATACTTCGTAAGTAACTACAGAAAGAACAGCAATATTGCACGTATACTTAATTTAGAAATAGTTAGATTTTAGAAACCTGTCATTTATAGACATGTTCAAGGGCAAGAGCATACAAAAAACACTGGTGCTACTCACTCAGGAAGGCAGCTGAACAAACACAGCAGAGAAGGAATTAGAGGAGGTGCTATTTTATCAGATTCTCTCGCAGCTTTTAGGTTTGTTAACATCGTATAGGAGCCACAAACGGCACCCAGAAAGGCTCCCAGAATAATGCAGCCTTTCCATAGCCCTCTATATTGTTCCCCTGGCTGCCTAACAGACACCAGGAGAAGCTTCTCCATGTGCAGAACAACGAGGCCCTGCTAACGCCAGGACTGCCTCCGCACAGCGACATGGAGACTTCAGCAGGTCACAGAAAATCCCAGAAATGACACCTCGAGTGTGCTGTCCAAAGCTCAGCAACCAGCAAACTGCACAGTTCTTCCCCACAACAGGGTAAGGTGGTAAATCTCTTCCATGCTTTACTAAATTTTTGGTTAAACCCGCGTGGCCATAAGCAGAAGCACGGGTGGACTTCCAGCCCCAAGTCCCACTGCACCCAGCGCTCTTCAGAACGGTTTCACAGCCCAGAGCCAGTTTTAACAGCCACCCCCGATGCTGCTAAACTTAGAGAAGCACACCACCACCACCACCACCCATGGCAAGTTTTTGCTGAGTTTTCCCTCTTTTCCTCCTCCTGTGTCAAAGAGAAGGCTGAAGAGCAGCAGCAGTGCTGTGTGCCTGTGCCTCCAGCCACACTGCACCCATGTGGCCTGTGCGGACTGCAGAGCTGAAGCCAACAGTGAAACTGGGATTCTGAACCCCAATGCACTTAGTTCAATCCACAGAGAACCAGAGGTTGGAGAAAAGCTGCACATGCTCCCCTGCCTGTTACTCTGTGATGCCTTAGGATTGCTGAGCTGTGGCCCTAAACATAAGAAGAAAGTCACCTGGCTCACCTGCGCACACACAGCCATGCGCTCATCCTGTTTGAGGATCAAAGATAACTTCAATCAAACAGCTGGAAAAGTATTCCAATAGCATATCGAATAAGATGGAGGATGCCCTGACCTCTATGTTTATCAAGCAAAGTGAAGAAAATTCTCCTGGTTGCTGTGCCTCTCAGGTGCTGAGCGCGTTTCCATCTTTCAGTCCTGAAGACTTCCAGCACTGTGAGCCACATTTTGCCTGAGGAAATTCTACCAGATATTTAAGTAGAGCACTATTTAGGACTCCTCCAAGCAAGGTAAATGACTGTAATTAAGGACAGACAACTGAAAGCTGCATTTCCAAGAGAATATTGCAAACCAAACAGCAATACAGCATCTCTTTTGGTCATGCACTCACAGCAGATGGACAGAAGAACATCTGGCTCAGCTTCTCAGGAAGAAGGACAGAAAGGCTGAAAGCTGCATGCATGCAGGTGGTGTTTGTGAACAAACAGCCCAAAAAAAGCCACCCCAGCCCACTCACAGCGAGTGCACAGGTCCCAAAGCAGCTCCTGGCACCACGCAAGGCAAGGCTAATTGCGTGCGGTCTCACATCAGCAACCAACAGGGCATATTTGGGCACCCGGACCAGAAGGCAGGTTGTGCTTCACAAGCACGCTGCTATTTTTTCCTGTTATTGTTCCAAGGATTGCACTGAGCCTCTGGGAAGGGATATGAATAGAAGTGATGTTTTCCAGAGGGAAGGATGCGGGTGTTACACTCTGCCCAAACACTGCTAAAGAAGTACCTTCGGGTTCAGAAACTCCAAGCTGCTCCATTTAATTGAAACGTATCGTAATTCTTCTAGAAAATTAGAAGTGACCTCTCTAGCAAATACCTGCTGCTCCCTTTCAATGGAACACATCATAAACTGGAATTAAGCATGTTAGTTTTTAACTCTCTTGCTCGATAACACGTCAGCTGCTCACAGATGCACTGACCCATGCAAACTCCGCAGAGAATGTGTTGGTTTTTTGCCATTTTGTACGCTTGAGATTGATAAAGAAAGCATTTCTGAAGGCTGAGTCCAAACAGCAATCCTAGCAGATACAGGAAGACATCCTCACTTTATTCTATTGTAGCAGCCAACTATCCAACCTGAAGAAATGCTGAAACATGAAATAGGAAGCAAAAGCTCAACTGCTTTATAAGACATTTGCCCTCTGGACTTGGCTATCTCCTGTACAACTGCAACCTTTTATCAGCTATTTAGCTGAAAATGTAAGGCACAGATTCCCAGAGAATCACAGCTGCTAGACACATATGGCCTTAATTAAAGTAAGAAAGCCCATTTACTCCTGTAAAGCACTTCCCAACAGCCAGCGAGCTGACTATCACCTAACCAGCTATTAAAAAGGTGAAAACCGTGACCCTGTTTTCCAGTCACAATCATTATCCATTCAGAACAGAGACCTTATTATCCAAACCAGAAATCTTTAACTGACCTTATTAGCAGAATGGAAGATAGGACCATCTGCTGCTTGGGGGTTACCATACAAATATGACCTACCAGAACTTAAGGAATCACCTTCACAATAAAAACACAAACATAAACCTTTTAAAATACACTGGTTTTGTAAAGCAGTGTTTTATCCGTCTTCAGTATCACAAAAGGAGTTTTTAGAACAAAACCCATGCTACTCTTGTGTTTTAGGACAAACCACACAGACAAAGGCACGTCCTTATACGCTGGCACCTCACTTATTCAGAGGGTTGGAGTGAGTTTTGTACACACCAAACACCAGGTTAACTTGCTGAAAAATCACACTGCCACATCCTTCTGAGCATTATCCCAATACTGCCCTCTCACACTGTCACGGTTGCTTTCCTTTCCACATCTTCTATCTCTGCTATTATTACTGGATTTGTACTGCTGTTGCTTCAGTCCCCTGGAACACGTGAAAGTTGCTCTTGCATCTGAGGGAGGCTTTGTCTGAAAGAGCTTGTTTTCCTCCTTTTACTAATACTACCATTCTGCAACATGAGACAGCAACAGTATTTAGTTACTAAAATCAAGACAAATGAGATGAAGGTACGGACAGAATCCATCACCTCCAACACAAGTGAGGCAGTGACATCTTTAAGAACTCTCAGTGCTCACCTGCCTGCCAAAGCACTGCTACAAAGGTCATTCACAGCCCAACGTGTAAATACAGGAACGAGACCTGAACAGGTACCTGCCTCACAACGGCAAGGTCTGATTCGTTAACCTTGCTCCTGTCATGACACCCTTCCAGAAGAGTGGCAGCAACCAAAAAACACATCAACCAATCCAAAAAAAAAAAAAAAAAGCAACAAAAAACCACCAAACAAAACAATCTGAACATGGACAGTGAGCACGCTTTGCAGCAATACTAGTTAGAGTTGGTGGGGTATCGTATCTATGCTGCTAGCATCCTTTTCAGCACAGGCAATAAAGATTTGCTGGAGGCTTTCAAATCTCTAACGGGGCAAAGTAAATTGTATTTGAATTTCAGGGCACAGCTTGCATTGAAGTTGTCAGTTTTATCATGATAATCTGGAGACAAAACCATTTAGGTATTCAGTACACAATTAACAAAGTTATTTCTTGGCTTTTTTATTTTTTCTTCGGGCTCCACGTTCATTCTCCTTTAAACTTTGCCATCCCTGCTTCCCTGACATCTCAACACGAGAAGGAATCTTCCAGAAAGACACGAGATGTGATGGAAAAAACAGGAGTCCCGCAACCATGCACTCGTGATAACCCCGATTAAATAAATCCACTTAAAATCTCATTCCTTTGTGGATAAGCACTTTACAGACCTCTACACTGATGCAAATTGTTTTACAGTTATGTTGTAAACCCACCTCCTTCTGGGACTTTTCAATTGATGTCAATTTGTAATTAGCAAATGAATTGCAATGTAGATTGCATTCAGCACTCTTCCCCCTTTTCTTTTTGATTCCCCAATGAACACAAAACCCCCGCGGCTTTCCAAAACTCTCAACTTACTGATTCTCAGCAAAACCAGCTTCGTATCACGAGAGCCATGAGAACTGGCTGGTGGCCAATGGCTGATTTGGCCAAGAGTCGTCTTCCAGCACTCCCAAACACATCAGAGAGAAACTGCTGCTATGAGTTCATAAGGAATGTCACTTCAGATCCTTGACACACGCAGTCACTACGTGAAGATATCTCCTCCTCCTTCCCTGTCTGGCAGATGACAATTCCTGTGTTGGAATCCAACCCGTACCTTCAGAACACCTAATGGCTGCACCGCGTTGCTTCCCAACATCTCCCACAGCTTCCCATACCAAAGCCAACACACACACAAACAGCAGCAGCAGCACCAACTTCCGAGCCCCTCTGACTTCAGCATCACCAAAGCACAGGGAGGCAGCTGCCACAATCCAGAAACTTAAGAGGAGAGAAAAAACTGGCAAGAAGGCAAAATAGAGCAAGAGAGATAAGCTGGGATAAATGATCAAACATCTTCCAGGAATGAGTCACTACCGACCCCTCCTTCAGAGTGCTTCCATCTGAACTAGCACTAGGAAAAGTTGCCAACTTCACCATTCAAGCAAACTGCAACCACAAAACGACTTCAAAACCAAAACTCTCTGGTTTTTTAGATCTCAAATAACCACACGTACGTGCGCTCATGGTATCTAATGCAAGTATGCAGATATTCAGACATGTATGTACACATCAGCTTCAGTGGACAAAAAAAAGCCAGTAGCACATGCAAGCTCTTAAATGCATGCCTGCAAGAACTATGTATTAAATCCATACTCTTACAGTAACTCTGAAAAAGAGTTACATGCCCTGATTCCTCCACACACGTCACTGTACCAGCAGCTGCTATGCAGATGGGGACTGTCCACCTGCTGCCATGCTGTACGATGCCAGGAGCTCATTCCTAAGCTCAGGACGCATCCCCACCTCCACTCCAGAGCCAGGAGAAAGTCCATGCCATGGAGATGACAGCCTCGCAACTCACGAAATAGGAAAGTTTAAGTTTTCACTGCTGGTTCCAGCACACAAGGAAAGGGCAGGATTTTTTCTGCTGCTCCACTGGGAACCATGGGCTACAATTCAGGAAGCAAGGGAGCTCGGAGGGTAGGGGAGAGCAGGGAAGTGGCTAAAAATCAATACAGCACTTTCCACCAAGAAAATAAGGAGGCCCTACATGACTAGCAGGGAAAAAAAAAAGCACTGAGAGAAGTGACTGGCCCATTACCCATGAGAGATGACCCAGCTTGAAACAAAACCACCAACGCATATAGAATAAATTCAGGTTTAGATTCATCAGCAGTTTGTTTCCTACAGAACCGTGCTGAATTTTGACCAAAAATAAGAAAGTCTTAAGAAATTACATACACAGGAGGTTTTGGCATCCTTCATTTGGGGTTGTTGTTCTTCAGTACAAAACACAGCCTGCAGCATCTTACTCGCCCCTGTCCATCAGGCTTCGAAAACACCAATAGAGGCTCAGAGGAGATTAATAGTTCTTCTCCACAGAAATAAATAAGGAAAAAAAATCTCATTTTAAGAACCCAACATCCTTCAAATCCAAACCTACCATATATTTATTCAGATTTAACTCACAATAAATTTCCTAGATAATACAATTCTAGTTTCTAGTACAGCCAATCGCTTCTAATAACGGGGTTTTGGTTCTTTCTTTTCTAAATCATCCTTTATCATCTCGGACAAAGAAAATAAGCTGTGGCACTTTCGTGTAAGCAACCATTGTGATGATGCAGAGTGAAGCCTACAAACTTCATGCAGGCCCAGCAGTGCACGGTGAGCTTTCTCCTAAACACAAGTTTTGCCTAAAGCTTGTATTTTTATCCCTAATACCTATGTCACAAAGCAGCAATGGTACTGAGAGCACCGGACTGTGTGAGACTCATTTAGATTTACAAATTCTTTTTGTCTTATAGCAAACACTAAGAATAAACAAAAGGCCAAACTGATAGGACAGCAGAGCGCCTGGAACAGAATGTTACTGTTCTATTTTGATGTTACTTCTGCCTTCCACATTCGTCACATCTATGTCCATTTTACATCTTAACCTCTCCACGTAAAGAGAGCTCCCATCAAACTCTGGTAAAAATAACATTTATAGGAGATTAACATTTCCAATATGGAACTCTTAAAAATATCTCTGGCTACATCACAGCCCAGAAGGCACCTTTCCTCGGCTCCTGAAAGCTCTGCAGATGCAGCAGGGTTGAGCCCCACCAGTGCATGGCTCTCCCCAGCACCACCACACCAACCCTACCTGGAAGTATCGGCATCTTTCCACAGAACAGATGCACAAAGGGGACTTTTCAGCCATGTCTCCACTTCTGCAATAAATCGCACAGTGCACAATCCTCACCAGCAATGCAGATGGGGTCTTCAGACACCTAGCCAGGCTGCACCATCACCCACGGCCAAGGATGTGGTCAGAGCAGGCTGGAGGCCGCACTGTGGGCCAGGAGCACCTACAAGACCCATTCCCTGCCCCACCACTGCGGCCTCAAGAGCCCGGAGCTCTCACCTTCCACTCTGCCCCTTCTCCTAATTCTTCTGCACAGAAACAGTTCAAATGTGACTCAAAGCCATCCAAATAACGTCAAGGAAATTCTCCACAGGGTGAGCTTGGAGTAATTCACTCCCAAAGTTCACATTTCCATACCTAGGACCGCCCGAAATTGGATTTCCAATGGAAAAATAACACTGATCAACGAACATGGAGGACACTGCCAACAAATTCTTCCAACGAAGAAGTTACACGCTGTCACAAAACAAAGGCTTACTTGTTTACAGGATGAATATTTAAGATTGGACATACACAAAATACGTGGGCCAGAACTACTTCGCAGCCACTTTCACATTTGAATTACGACTTCTACAAGACAGCAAAATCCCTAAATTAAGTGTTGCGTGGCAGAAAAACAAGCCTCAAAAAACAGCTAAAGCCCTCTAGCAGGCAACGGGAGCCATACCTCTCATCAACGCTGACCCAGACAAGCAAGTTTCATTCCTCTTAGCTTTCACTTTCCCAGCATTTTCATGTGGTATCGCTTTAAAGAAACAAACTTGGACATGTTATCCGGAAGCTGCTTTGCAATGTGCAGATTAAGTTCTGAAAGATGAAGCGCAGCGCCGATCACGATGCATTGTAGCGATTATCTCTGAAAATGCTATTTGCATTTCTGAATGCTGAATTGACCAAATGTAGGTCAACTTTGTTTTTCTTTTCTTTTTTAAAGGCGTGGTAAACTCCTCAACGCTCAACTTCAATTGCTGCATTGAAACAAATCTGAGATGGAGTTGGCACGCAGTGGGAAGAAATGATAGCGCTGCAGCTCACCGACACCAACTCAATACCAGATATTCATGCAAGCTATCGTTCATGTTACCGCCAGCACACTGCAGCTCGTTAGCTGCCACCTTAAATCAAACCTTGGGTTACTGCAGGTTACTACGGTCTCCCAGGAACATAAAACCTACTGTATGGTTACTCCGGTTTCATGTAACAGCTATGTCATTAGTTAATGATTTAAAATTTTACCCTCCGTGAGCAATTCGCATTCCAACGCACTGCCGAAGCGGTTTCCATTTCCATTTCTGAATGCTACTTTAAAGTAAAAAAAAAAATCTGTGGATAATACCATACAGATTTCTATAGACAACGTCCCAGGAACACTGATGTATCTTCAGATCACAGAATGGCCTAGGTTGAAAAGGACCACAATGCTCATCCATTTTTCAACCCCCCTGCTATGTGCAGGGTCGCCAACCACCAGCCCAGGCTGCCCAGAGCCACATCCAGCCTGGCCTTGAATGCCTCCAGATGTCCAAGTACTTTGAATTCTGATGAAGTAATGACAAAAAAGGTTCCTAAATATTACTGATATATTTCCAAAAAGCATCTTGCCAAAGATACAATTAATGATTTACTTCGGTTGCGCTCTCAAAATAGGCTTTTAACTTTAGATCTTAAGTACTTGCTATTTTGCATAGTAATACTGCCTTCATTGGTTCCGTTCTGTTTGTTTTATTCAATTTTACTGAATGAAAGCTTGAGAAGGTATCCTCAGTGAATGACACTGGTCATTAAAAACAATTAGCAGTGGTTTAGGTTCCATTCTGAACACTTCCCAACTGCTTCACCGTAGAAGAAAACACATTTTTTGTAGACATACCAAACCACTCGGGTGTTCTCTATAACTGAAAATAGATGCTCAGTTGACTGACAAATGCAGCCAAAGTCAGGAAGGATGGATGGGAAGGCAGAAATCTGAACGGCAGGGTCTGAAGGACTGGGTACCTGCAGAAGGACTGGGCTGGTACTGCACTGCTCCCCACCAGCCCCATGGAAGCACCAGGAATTTACATCAGCTGCGAAGAAGAAATTAAAGCACGTGGATTTAAAAGAACGGAGATTTGCTTCTCTGGGCTATGTTACCCACCCACACTCCGCCATACTCAGTGCATCACTGCTTGCTTGTCTGGAGATGTAACTGGTACATTAGAGGTCAACTCTAATTCTAGAGTCCAACTGATTACAAAGAATAAATACTCTCAAAATAAAAGCAGCATCAACAGCTGATTTTACCTATAATATGGATTACGCTGTGTCACATGTTTTGCTTTTCTTCACGTTCTCTTAATTGGTCCCATTTATGGCTGATATAACACACCGTTCCGTTTACGTTTTAATTTCTGGAGACAAGCACTGTTAATGCTTCCAGCTTTCAAAAAATGACCACAACGATCACAACATCAAACAGTGCTGCAAAGAACTCTTTTTCTTACTTCACAGAATCCTAGAACGGCCTGGGTTGAAAAGGACCACAACGATCACCTACTTTCAACCCCCCTACTGTGTGCAGGGTTGCAACGTATCAGGGAATTACATTTCTCCTGATTTCAGTGCTTAAAATATTTCTGATCGCTTACACGGCGCTTCCAAATGGGAGAACGCGTTTGTTATTCAGAACTAACTTAACAGCTTCGAGGCCAAAATCCTCCACGAGCACCGCAGGCACCGCAAAGCAAGCGCTGCCATCATAATAAAGCGCGGTTTGTAGCACCTTTCTGAGTTCATCTTTCATTCTGATAGACAACTAAATACAGTGCACCACCGTGTGGCAACACATTAAGGAATGGTTTGCGTGCCAAGAGCTGGTTTTTTCCACTTTCTAAATTTTGGGGTGTTTGGTAAGAGTAAGTAACAGCTCCCTCTCTGTATTAATAAGCTCAGTAAGTTATCATAGCCTCACTTATCTCAAAGGACGTTTTTAATATGTCTGGATTAGCGAGAGAATAGTTGGACGTTTATATTTATAAAGCACAATATTGACTTAAAAAACAGAACTGCTCCCTGGTGAGGACACAGCTCTTCAGCTCCTGCCAACCATGCTCCCTTCCACAGGAGAAACTGACCATAAGCATATACTGTGCATTAAGCTCCTTTTAAAACATAAACATACACTAACACAAATAAATCAAGCTAAACGCTGAACTCACGCTTGATTAAAAGCTTCAAAAACACCAGGAAAAATAAAAAAGAATCCAACACTCCAAAGTATGCACATGCATTATTTAGTAGTTACTCACTGCTTCTCTACAGCTTAAGGAGAAGGAAAAAAAAAAATCATTCGTCATAAGAAACACCAATGGCAGCTCCAAAAATCCTCGGAAAACCTCAATTCCTGAAGCCCGGACCATATTTCTGCAACCCAGTGCTTGAATGCAGGTTGCCATGGGGCTGGACAGCCTCTGCTCACACAGTACCGTGCTACTGTAACTCACTGTATCACAAAATTGCAGAAGGCACAGGGGATGATACTTGTATTAGCTAAACACAGTTAGTTAGTTCACAGTGCCCGGTCGGCCGTTAGCCATTTTGTACCAACGTGTTCAGACAGAACCAGCAGCCCTCTCGATTGGAGCATCAGCTGCCACTGAGAGCCCCTCCATTCATCACCACAGCTCTGGGCTCCTGGAGCTCACCCAAAAGCTTGGCCCAAACTTCAGAAACGGAGCAGAGCAGCGGGTGAGGTGACACACAGCCCAGAAGGGAAGGGAGCACAGTGGGTCTCTGCAAGCTGCGTATACCTCAACAGTGGGAGAAGGAAAACCTGTAGCAGGAGCAGCAAGGCAGGCAGCAGCGCTCCTTCCCAGCCCAGCACAAGGGGCTGGCATAGCTCCTCTGCCAAAGTTGCTCTTGCATGCTCAAAGCTCACCGCACAGCACGTACCACCATGCTGCGAAGCAGTAAATCAGTCCAAAGCATGCACTTCAGACTACACTTAAAATAAGAGACAGAAAAAAAACCCATCTTCCTCCTGTACCAAGCTCATGCTCTTGTCTGTTCAACTTCAGCTACCCTCCTGCTGCTCTCCCCAGCCCACCCGTGCTTGCACGCAGGCTGCAAGGCCCCTGCTATGTAATTAAAGCCCATCGTGATTTTTCTGCTCCAGACAAACCAACAGCAAGAACACAATGCATCTTATGCAAGTTACTGCATAGTTATGCAAGTTAGATGCATATTTTCGATACACAGAGTAGCTGGCTGCACTCAAGCCACTTGTTTGATGTGGATGCTCAGTCTTATTTTGAGCTGTCAATTTTTCCTGTTTCTCCCAACTGCTTTTCTTATATTAAGGCTTCGGCCAGCTGTTAGCAATGCTACCCAAACCCTTCCAGCACTGCAATAACAGAGGCTGTTAAGACCACGGCACCATCTGAGCACCGTGCGACATAAATCTGCTCCAAAGCAGCCTTAGGAGATGTCATGGGCAGAGCAGCAGCGCCGTGCTCCTGCAGACACCCCACACTCAGTGCTGCCAAAAGAGAAGAAAACGTCAGTAATCTCCTGGGATGAGCAAGGCCTCAGCACAGAGTGCCACTTCTCAAGCAATACGAATTAAAAAGCGAGCAACGTAAGCAATCACCTAAGGAAAAAAAAAAAAGAAGAAGATCATCTTTGGTTTATTGGAACACCCCACCTTAACAACACAATGTTTTTGACATCCATCTCCATCCTCCTCTTGCAGGCAGCACATGTGAGATGAGCTCACAGTGACCTGGCGCGAGCCTTTCACTTGCCAGCAAACGGCAGCAACTTCTGCAGCTGCCCAGGACCCCCTTGCTGGAAACGGAAGCATCCCGGGGATCGAACACCCAGGTTTGAGAAGTAAACATGTCAACCTATCACTTGAAGACCATTTGGAGATCTACCACCATACCTACGCCAGACAACACCGCCACAATGCTTGCGCATGAGCAATTTCTGCCTTTTTTCCCCTGCTTGCAACAAAGCACAAACCTAGCACCCCCAAACCACTCCAAACGTAAGACTCTGTTCCCATCAACCCTGAAGAGGCACGTCCATCCCGACAGCACCACTCGGTGCCATCTGCAAGGAAGCAACCCAAGACTTCCAGAAGGGAAGGAGGTGATGGCGGACCGCTGCCGTCCAGGCTCTGAAGGAGCAGCAGCTCCTTTGGCCGAGCTGGATCCATCTTATTTTGGAGCGAAACACCGCCTGGACGCAACGCTTTACGCAAGCAACAGCTGTTGATCCACCCAGCCGTTGGGATGGTCAGCTTTTAGAAGTCGCCTGCATTTCTTCCAGCAGCAAGCAGCCTTTAAGAAAAAACACAAACCTGAAAGCTACACGGATTCTCAAACGCAAGGAAAGCAGGATGAGAGAAAGACGGAAAGCGGGAAAACAGAAAGGACGAATCCCAAATTAGAGGGATGAAAAATCAGCGCTGAAGCTGAGATCTCAAAGCACAGATCTCAAAGCCAGGGCAGGTACCGACCCCGCGCTGCACAGCGACAACCTGCCAAAGTTACATCCCTGCCTCGTGGAACAAAAGCCTTCTATTGAATTAAGCCCCGATTTCAATCCGTACCCCGCACCCCAACCCCTTGGCAAGTTGCGGGCCGTGCCCAGCCGGCAGTTCCCCAGCAAAACCTTCCATCCCACCAACAGCACAGCCTTCCCAGCTCCCCAGCGCGGGGCGAGGAAAGCCGGCTGCTGCCCGCGCATTTCTCCGCCGCTCACCTTTATCCTGAGCGCAGGACAGGATCTCCTCCTCTTTGGGGTTAGTCACCTGGGTGATAATGGACGGGTTGTCCATGGAAACAGAGGGAGATTTCACCTGGCCGCTTCCCTCCCGGAGGCTTCGTGTGTGCGGGGAGGGAGGGGGGGGAAGGCAGGCGGAGGGAGGGGGGGGGGTTGTTTGTGTAAAAATCAATACGCAGATTAAAAAATAAAAATAAAAATAAAAAGGAGGGGGAAAAAAATAAAAACCTAAAACTCCTCCAGGAACGAAGCCAGGCGGGCGGGGAGGGGGGGGGGCAGCCCCGCTCTCGGGGCCCCGCCGGCCCTACCACCGCCGCCTCCTCCCGGCGCCGATTCCCCGCGGAGGAGGGAAGGGGAGGGGCGGGGGAGGGGGAAGGGGGGGGAAGGAAAGGCGAGAGGAACCCCCCCGGCACCGAGCGTTGCCCGTTGGGAACCGCTGCCCCCTAAAAACCCCCTCGGTCCTCCTCAGGAGCCCCCCCCGCCCTCCTCACACCGCCCCCCGCATCCACCTGAGCCGCCCCGCGGGGCCTCTCCTCCTTCTCCTCCTCTTCCTCCTCCCCCCTCAGCGCGTCCCCCGGCACAGCCGCCCCGCTGCCTCCATGCCCGCCGCCCGCTTATCTCATCCCCGCGGCCCCCCCTCCCTGCTCCCGGGCCCCCTCCTCCTCCTCTTCCTCCTCCTCCCGTGGTGCCACCGAGCTCGGCCGAGGAGGGAAACGCGGTGCGAGGGGAGGAAGGGAGGGGAAAGGGGCCGCGCTGCGCCACAGCCCGCCGCCACCGCTCGCAGCCTGTCAGCGGCCCGCGCCCCGCCCCACCCCGCCCCCGCGCCGCGGGGCCGCTCCAACATGGAGGCGGGCGGCGGGCAGCGCCCGGGCCCCGCTGCGCGGTAAACAAGGAGGCGGGGCTTCGAGTGGATGGGGCGTGGTTTGTGGGAGGAGGGGGCGGAGCTTCGTGTGGGGAGGAGAGGAGGCTATTGTTGTTGCTTACAAAAGGCCTCCAGTGGAGAGGGCGGGGCCAGGCTTGTGGGGGCGTGGTCAGGCGGGTGGAGGCGGAGCCGAGGCTGAGAGGGGCCCCTGAGGCGGGAGGTGTCGTGGAGGCCTCGGAGGGGGGGGCGCGGCTTTTCCCGCCTCAGCGCCTGTGTGAGGGCGGGCTCCTGTCAGGGGCTGTCTGGGAGGGCAGTGTGGTGGTTGGGGGTGAGGTGGGTTTTGAAGTGAAGCGTTTTGCAGCTAGGAGCTATCTGGGGGACTCAGCAGAATGTCTCATAGAAAATTATGTATGTATTTTCTAATAGAGTGTCTTAAAAGCTGCCTGGCAATCCAGGAGTAGCCGGCTGTGATGTGCCAGGAGGAGGACTGTGGTGTTCAAACCCTGTGGTGTTCACATTATTCCCCTGTCCTGCCCAGTGCTCACTGCAGGCCCTTGCGTGGGGCTATTAGAGCATAAAACTGAGGAAGAAAACCTTTAAGAAATGTCGGTGAAGAATTGCAACCGCATTTCTCTCCCAGAAGAATAAATACATACGTTTCAATTGTATATACAAGCTTCCATTGTGACCTTGCTACAAAAGGGCCGGATATCATTCTGAATTTCACGAAATAGCCAACAAAGATGCAGGCAATGTAGACTTTCCTTACGGTGATTACAGACATAAATGTTGGAAAAGAAATCCACAGCCTGCAGTTTGTTATATATATGACACAGACAGAGACATAGAATGGCCAGGGTAGGAAAGGAGCACGATGCTCATCCAGTTCCAACCCCCTGCAATGTGCAGGGTCGCCAACCACCAGACCAGGCTGCCCAGAGCCACATCCAGCCTGGCCTTGGATGCCTGCGGGGATGGGGCATCCACAGCCTCCTTGGGCAGCCCATTCCAGTGAATGTATGTACACACACGAAGCTGTTCCCATTACAGTGCTTTACCATAGAGGGAGGCAGCAGGCCTGGCCTTGAGGAATTTCTGATCTGTGGTAGTGCCCCATTTAGTTTCTGGGAAAAAACACTTAAAACTCTGGAGTCTTGCTTCACTCCCGGTGAGCATATTCCTACAGTCAACACATGTAAATGTTTTGCTGTGAATCTTCGTATCACTGCATTTGTTTATTGCAGAAAAAAATGTTGTTCCACATCTCGCTGTGTGTTTTCTCTCACAAATCTAACACTCCCTCGGCGGCAGTACATGCAGAGATACCAGTATTGCAGGTTTCTGGGACTTGTATTTTAGGTTTGCCCGCCTAGTCCTATGACAAACACTTGCACGGGGAATGAGTGCAATGCCACTGCTTGCACTGCATCCCACTGTGCAAGTTTCAACCTGTTGTTTAGCTTCAGCTTCTGCAGACAAGAGTCTTGCAATTGCAAGCAGTCCCTTACGGGTTAGATCGGGCACAGATGAATGGGGTTTAGTACACGTTGGCTGGTGGAATCGGTCCTGTTAGCTGCAGAGGCTGAGAGCTGCTGCTCCTAAACCATTAGGAAGATTTATCGCAGCTTTAGCTGTGTTGTAATCCAGCAAGTGCTTGATCTTTTACCCGCCCAGACACTGCAGGCATTTTTAATTATCCGATGGTTAATTTACGTGGAAGCTTTTGCTGAAACAATAAATTTATACCTCTGTTGTTGTTCGCTTCTGTATCAACATTTATATTTGGATAAACCCAAGTAGATTCCTACTAGCATTGAGACAAAGTGGTTGATTAAGAGCAAGCTCGAGAACCGTCCAGCACTAAAAGCATCTGTTTCTGTGCATGGAAAGGGCAATTATAATGTATAATGGGAGAACATGTGCTGCAGTGCTTCTTTTCTATGCAGGAATGAGGAGATACAAACATCTTGTCTGACGAAAGGTACATTTTGCAAGGCTAGACAAATGCGGTTCTCACCCCATGCCAGTGTTTTATGTGTGCTTTAAATATTGGTGAGTTGTTTTTACAACGTACTCCGTAAAACTCCTGTTGAACAGCTACCTGCTTACTCATCTTTCCCGAAGAATTTGGAACTCACTTTGCTTTGAGGGGAGCTGCCACTTACGGTGATGCATAATGTGGAAATAGGTGAGAGACCGTGCCAGGAGGGGATGCATCTTCCCTCACTCCCATTCTTGCACCATTTACAAGACCGGAACAGAATCACGAGCAACCCATGCTGTTTCCTTCCTTTGCTTTCGAGGCACTCTGAAGCGCGTATGGGATCTTCCATCTGTGATTCTTTATACATGACTTGAACTAAACTGAACTTGCTTGCATCAGAAACAGTGTTACCAGCAGGAGCAGAGAGGTGATTGTCCCCCTGTACTCAGCACTGGTGAGGCCGCACCTCGAGTACTATGTCCAGTTTTGGGCCCCTCACTGCAACAAAGACATCGAGGCCCTGGAATGTGTTCAAAGAAGGGCAACAAAGCTGGTGAGGGGTCTGGAGCACAGGCCTTATGAGGAGAGGGTGAAGGAGCTGGGAAAGTTCAGCCTGGAGAAGAGGAGGCTCAGGGGAGACCTTATTGCTCTTTATAACTTCCTGAAGGGAGGTTGTGGTGAGCTGGGGGTCGGCCTCTTCTCTCGTGTCATTAGTGATAGGACTAGAGGCAATGGTTTCAAGCTGCGGCAGGGGAGATTCAGGCTGGACATTAGGAAGTATTACTTCTCAGAAAGGGTGGTCAGGCACTGGAATGGGCTGCCCAGGGAGGTGGTGGAGTCACCGACCCTGGGGGTGTTCAAGGAACGATTGGATGTTGTGTTGAGGGACATGGTTTAGTGGGAGCTATTGGTGATGGGTGAACGGTTGGACTGGATGATCTTGTAGGTCTTTTCCAACCTTGGTGGTTCTATGATTCTATGATTCTAAACCCTAAATAATCCTGTAGAACACGTGCATGGCTTCATCTCCATTTTACAGATTGGAGGGTTAGGCGCAGACAAAACAATACTGTATTGGAAATTGCAGTATAAGCTGGTTAGAGATTCAGATTTCCATCACGACTCCTGACATTTGTCCTTGCCACTAGAATGTGTCCCTCTTCCACTGCCACGGGATGTTTTATAATAGGAGAAAAAGAAAATGGTTTCTGGCAGAAGTGTTCTACATTAAAAGGAAGCATTTATTTTCATTGATATCAGCTCGGTGAAGGCTTGACCCTGGGCTCACAATGGGAGTTTTATCCTTGACTTTAATGGAAGAACAATCAAGGTCTCATGATATTACATCCTAAAGAAAGGAAAATACCACAGTTTGTATCAATAAGATAAATGCTTCACAGTTAGTGGAAGCTCCCATAGTCTTGCAATACGTGGTTTATTAGATTGATTAGATGTCTTCAGCTATTAATCAGTTTTGGCAGCTGTTTATGGCTTTGTATACTTCAAAGTAATGGAGATTATCCCTTAATTATCTCACTGCAGCCCATTCATTGTTTCCTAAATAGTGCCATTACAACAGTAAATTGCAACAGTAAAACAGTGTCAATACAAAGTTATGGAGTTCCCATTTTATGGTGCTTTCATAAAGTTAACACAGTCTATTTGAAAAGTCGCTGTTATTTCAACATAGTGACCTATTTGATGGGGCAGAAGAGATTTTGATGAGAATACAATAAAGCATTAAATGCACTGGGACTCTGCTTTCACTAAAATAAAACACAGCCTATTCCCTTTTGGAATGTATGTACGTGTAAGAATTAAACTAACACTTTTTTGATCACTTGCAGTTTCACCAAATGCTGTGAATTCCAAAGATTTTGTGCTTTTAAATGTGATGTATTTATTTCTTCATGTCTGTGCCAAAAGAAATGAGAAAAACCCAAGCAAGACTGGTGTTCAGAGGATACTATTGCCATGCCATAGGAGGGTAAAGGAACACCAAATCAACCAGAAGAAAGCAGCTGCTTTTTGTACTATCATCAGATCTGGCAGCAATTCATAAAGTAGTGGTTGCATAACAATCTCCATTCTAAATCCCTTTTTCCTTAGCTGTAACTGTACCTAATTTTATGAGCTGTCTCTTTCAGGCTGAGTGGCTTTGGAGGAATTGGAAGTACTGTCAAGCCTGGAAAGATTCATGCTTTCAGAAACTGTAACATAAATGGTTTCCTTCCTTGCCCCAGAATACAATGTTGTTGGAGAAAAGATAACATAGAAAATGTTGGTTTCTGTTTATTTATTTATTTTTAATTCTCCTTGCCTTTCTTTGTGCATAAGCTAGCAGAAAATGTAGGTTCTTAGCGTGTGTTAAACTAGTGCTGGGGATAAAGCTAACTTAACTTCTTTTTTTACAACCATTAAGTTTATGTTCTACCCAGGCTCCCTGTGGACTCCTATTCCAGAAACTCAGATTAAGGAACCCAGTGGAGACAAGACCCAGTTGTGCCAGACACCAGACGCCCACATGAGAAACAATGCCTGAAAATCACTCCAGTCGGTGTGAAGCAAACATATAATTTAAAAGCCTGGCCATAATTTCAATGCTGGGTTGAACTTAACTGATGACCAATAGGTGGAAGGCTCGGTATAACTCATCACCTGGTGACCTACAGGTGACGTATCCAGTCCTCCCTATTTGCTAATGGTACAATTTTGCAAGAGAGCCTGCTTTTTTTGTTTTTAAGCAAGCAACTCAATCATGCTCTGGCCTTTTCAGGCAAAGTCTCCCATTCAGTGGGTGTGCTAATTGTGTCATCTGCTTCTTATGGTCAAGTTTAAGCAGCCTGCTGCTGCCTTAAGGTGCTCATCAACATCTTGGAGCTGGAGGCCCACTGCCACCAGCACTTGGCAGCAGCGATGTCCTTAAGGGAACTCCCACTCAGCCAGAACTGGCTGACTTAGGGCAACCACTTAAAATCCTTAACCTAGATAACTTGGCCTAGAACAGATCAGGGTTTACTCTGAATCTTTCAAGCTTCAGAAGTGATAATCACCACCACAAACCACCATTTAGGAGGCAGCAGCAACTTCATATAGTACAATTGCTTGTCTGTCTGCAGCATCCGACCATATCCACGCTATAAGCTTTTGTTGGTGGTCAGAGATGAGAGGTGGGAATTCTGTGTCATCAAGGGACCGCAGTGGAGATATGAAAGCAGTAGCAAGAATTGACTCCTAATTCTACTTTAGTTTCATTTGAGCTCAGCAGTGGAATATGCTAAAACTTGTTTTTGCCCTTATCTGCGTACCCATTATGAACACTGCTCTTCAGTATGCTGCCACATCACATCTACGGATACAGCGATAGAGGCCTGGTTTCCTTTTTAGTTCTACTGGTTGTCAGATAGTTAATCTATGAAATAAATATAATAACAGCTAATCTCGTGTAATGGTTCACTGCCTATTTGTAACCCCTATTAATAGCTACTGTGGAAGGCCTGGGACTAGGTTTTATGGAGCGCCGGGTAACTAGTTACTGCGCATTCCCCTGAGGCTACGTAGCATCAACAGTTGCAGCCTATCCTTTCCAGACTAGGTCATGATCATCTCAACTCTAGCATTCCCTAATTTGGGGGGATTTGACTTTGTGTTGTTAGTATTCTTTCTGTGATGTGTTCGGTTAGCAATTGATCTTGCTCTGTGACTGATACTTGAGAATGTTCCAAATCATTTCCAAGGAGAGGCTATATAACTAAGCCCTACCTACTGTATCAACTCAGGTGGATGTCTGATGAGCTGTGAGAAAGTTCTTGACTCATGGTAGGGCTATGGATAAAAAAGACATGACAAAGGCCTGAAACAGCCCTTAACAAGGACTCCAAGTCATTTTGGCATACTATAGTAGTAATTTATTGTAGGAGTCACTGTACTGAAATAATCATCAGCTAGGAAAGAAAGCAATAGTATGAATAAAGGTAGTAGAATTTGGCCTTACTGAGAAACAGAAAAGGAGGAGTGAGGAACACAAAATCTCTTGTGAGTATGATGTGCAGCCATCTGAGTGAAGTGATGGTTACAGTAGGCAGCTTATTTAAAAAAGAAAGAAAGAAAAAAAAAGACTTTTCAGAAGAAAATCCTGCTTTGGGAAAATAAAGTCAAAACAATTAGGAATTGCAATAAAAAAAGTCCAACTTAATTTTATGCCATTCGTTTAAAATTGCATAAATGGTACCTTAGCTCTTGGCCTCTTACCTAGAAGAGCACCTGAGAACGCACCATTGCATCATCACCGGGAATCTATTGGGCTTCTTCTTTTAATAACAGGCTGGCTTTTGAAAGTGAAGGGGTTGGATTGATGAAGGCTGATACGAGACCTAACTAGTAGTGAATGACTACCGCCAAAAATGCGAGCCTGAAAACCACAACTTCTCTTTTAAGTCTTTGGAGCTATCCTTACTTGCCATCCTGTGGCCATTTGCATGGTTGAGATTTTGTTCACACGGCTGGCTGTGGAGCATCAGAGTGTCAAGAATGTGTAAAAGCATTTCTGATCCGGTAGAGCAGTGGCTGGAAGTAGAGAAATAAGAGTTAACAAGTGTAGGAGATGGAGGAAGTTGTAAGGTAGAGAACAGGAAAATGAGCTACAGAAATGGTATGAAATAGGAAATCCTTGAACAAAAGCTCCCACCAACCTTCAGCACTTCAATCCTACTGACTTGCCTCTGGACCGTTTCCTGCAAGGGCAAATGTGAAAACTGAGGTGATCTTCAGCACCTTGTTGGTGGAGAGCTGCAAAGAAACTTGGTGGCATTTGTTGGGGAAAGGAGCTTTACGTGTTGGGAATTCAGAGCTAACATATAAGAGTTCTGTGACTTGGCAGCTGGGATGGCTTGAACAGGGCTACTGGGTGAAGAGCCATCTGGAGAGCTGGGATCAAACAATCCTAGTGGATGGAGCTCAATCCAGTCAGTGGCTGACCACCTGTGGTGTCCCCTAGGGCTTAGTGTTGGGGCCAGTTTTGTTCCACATTTTTATCACTGATGAGAGGATCGAGTACACCCTCAGTAAGTTCACAGGCAATACCAAGTGAGGCAGGACTGTCAATCTGTCTGGGACTAGGAAGGCTTTGCAAAGGGAGCTGTTTAGGCTGGATCAATGGGTTGAGTGAGCCCAGTCTCATGACATTCACCAAGAATAAATGCTGGGTTCTGCACTTGAGTCACAACAACCCAGTGCAGCAATATAATTGTGGGGAAGACTGGTGGAAAGTTGCCCATCAGGAAAGGACCTTGTTGAACAGGAGCCAGCAGTGTGCCTAGGTGGCCAAGAAGGCCAAGGGCATCCTGACCTGCCTCAGGAATAGTGTGACTAGGGAATTAGGAAAGGGATTGTCTGTCCCCCTGTACTAAACACTGGTGAGTCCTCACATCAAATATGGTGTTCGTCTGGGGGTCCTTCACTACAAGAAGGCTACTGAGGTGCTTGAGTGTGTGCAGAGAACAATAAAGCTGATGAAGGGACTAGAAAACGAGTTTAAGTGGAAAAACTAGATCAAATGTAGGGGAAATAAAATATAATAAGCTCAGAAAGAGTAATTAAGCTGAGATTACACAGGCAATTTCTGTCAGCGTTAGGACTACCCAATCTGCTAACTCTCCAGTCAGAGAAGAAACTGTCTTGTTAGATTTTGAAAATTCTCTCAGTAAAGACACAGGAAGAAATACTGTGTGGCAAGTGATGTATTGCTCCCAGAAGGTGGACAGAGTCCATAATTCCTGGTCCTATCACCCACCCATCAGAAACAGAAGCACTGGGAGGCCCCCTGGGCTGCAAAAGCTCAGCACTGTGAGCAGACACAAAGGACTCATGGAGCGTGTGCTATTGCCTCATGCAACCGCAGTGCAGTCATTTGTTAAAAGGGTGCCAAGTGTAAAAACGTAACTGATGCTGTGTCAGTGGGTCAGTGGGAAGCCTCTGCTTGTTTATTTTTGTAGCCACCACCGCCCCAGCAGGATACTGCTGAACTGAGATTCTCACATAAGCCGTTCCCCGCTTGAAGCCCGTCCCAAGCCACCAGCTTAATGAGTGCCATTGCTGTCATTTGCAGCTAGCAGAGCCACGGTTGTAAATGCAAGCAAATAGATTGTGGTGTTATGAACTGAAGATGCGTAGGCAGGCCTGCCACAGCAACAGACTTCACACAGTTGCAGAGTGTTGACTGCTTAGGAGAACGATACGCCGTGCTAATTCAATTAATTGGTTCTTCAGCTTGGTTGAAAGATCAACCCGTGATGTACAAATATCTCAGGCCAAACAATTTTTTCTTGTCTATCCTGGGTGAAGTGCTCTGCGTGTGATTGTTTTTCAGATGTTCATCTTGATGCTCTCAGGTGTTTTTCTCCAAGCTTCACATGACAGCTCTTCCATATTTCAGTTTCCCGTGGGTCAGCAACTAAAGCATTTTCTTTGCATGCTGGCATTGCCTTCAGCTGGGTAGATATATGTGTCTGGTTACGAGCCAAATTGGTATTTAGAGACTATGATAAAAACAGTAAACAGTATTGCAACGTGTTGGACCAAGCACCATTTGCAATGCTTTGCCCCTGGCTGGTCATCCTGCAGTTCTGTGCACTGGAACCATACTCTGCTCTATTTGCAAAAGGAGAAGACTTTGAACTAACTGCCTGGTATTTCACATGAAATTTCCCCTTGGCTGAAGGCCCTGTGCAAGATCTGTGTACCATTTAAGTTCTTTATGCATTAGCTTTTACCAGAATAGTTAAATAATGAAGACAGTCTGTTGGCCAATATATTGATAAATGAATTACTTGGCTTCCATTGACTGCTTTTTATGTGACTGTGCGGTTACTATTCGGAAGTATTCATGCAGCTCCAACTACATGTGGAAGTTCTTGGGTCAGGGGGTAAAAGTACTTCTGCAGAGAGCTAGATTTTGACCTCCCCAGGACCTCCCCGGCTCTCTCCCCAAGGAGGAGTTGGAGGCTGAGAGGTTGTGTTGTATTTACTGGCTGCCTGGGCCTGAGACAAAACCAACAAACAGCTCGAGGACACCTGCTTGACCCACACTGCTTTGATTTAGAGAAATAAAACTCTGCCCCACAGAGAAAGGGCTGAAATCTCGCTGCTCTTGGGAATGTTATTTCATTGCACTTGTTCAGTGAGCTGGCCTGGTAGCTTACAATTTAGAAACCCTAGAGCATTTGTGAGTTGTGAGGGAAGTACACTATTCATTATCTGCTGTCAGGCATTCATCATTCCAGTGTAAGCTTCAATCCTCTCATCGAGATGCAGAACATTACTTATGACCAGTCGCAGGCCATGAATAATGGCTTAACGAAATGAACAGTTCTCTAACAATTCAGACTCGAGTTTGTTAATCAAAACTATTCAGATCCAGATTCTGGCACCCCATCACACACATATGCACCGAATAACACCTTTCCTAATGCAATCTCTTTGGTTTTCATGGCATGCGTAGTTTAACAAACATTTTTTTTTTCCCCTTTTTATTTTTAATCTGGCTGACCTCACCTAACAAGCTCACAGAAAAAGCTGGAGTTTGCCTCCCCCAGAATAAGCAGTTCTTGTCTTGTTCTGCATTAGCACTTCCTGTGCAAAACCACTTTGGCAGTGATGACAAATCTGCACGCCTTTTCCTCGGCTCCATCAGCTGGGATATCCACACCGGTCAGCGGCTAAGTGCTGCCTAAAGCTAAGCACTGATTTAAACACATCTTTTTTTATTCTTTATGTGGGAAAAGTAACTCAAAGTGACACATTCTTTATGGGACCTTTTGCACAGCAATAAAATATCGTGACCGTATTCATCCATGAGTAGGATTATGCACTGTTCTAGTCAACCTCCCAACTGAGGTTTCACACCATCAGCAGTTCTTCCCGGTATATTGCCAAACATACTTAAGGCTCCTGGAAAGTGGAATATAGTGATGTATTTGCAGCCCAGTCCCCAAGCATTCCTCTACAAATGTTCAGAGCAGCTGGTAGCTCTAGCTCTCTTCCCCAGCCGTAGGAGGCTTCTTACATTTTTGCTATTCTGAACCGTGCCAAGGGAGCTGGTACTGCATTTCCAGAAGCAGAGATTGATTCAGTTGGCACACTTCATTTACAGAGAGCTTTCTGTGTAGAAGTGGTAAGGTAAAATCCTGGAAATTCTTATCTGCACATTCTGTATCCAATACTATCTTTGTACTGCAAAGCCCAGCCTTGGCACTACATATATTAGGAAAGACATCTAAGAGTGGTTCCCTAGCACTGTTCTGGGGCATGTGATTACTTAGCAGATGCGAGGGTGGCAGAATATGACCAGAGTCCTGAATGTGTTCCTACTCGCTTGCATTCCTTGGCAGAGACTCCCAATGGGATTCTCAGGGATGTAGGTACCCAGCTTCCACCATGGTCAGACCCTACTGTGTGTTTAAGCAGAACTCTGCATTCTACTGTATGTATTCATTTCTAAAATCATTTTCAACGCACCGTCTTCCTTAGCCAGTTCTTCCTCGGGGTCATACTGTGGGAAACACTCACAGTAGTTTCTCCCCTGGAATGTGCTTCCCCATATGATTAAATGTCAGTCTATTTGTATGATTAAATCAGTGCTCAAAATGAGGCAGAAAAAACCCTCTAGAGTTGTGTTGGAGGATCTCTTGATCAGCAACGGCTGGTGCAGGGGAGGCACAGCATGCACTGGGTTTTTTTTCCAGCAGATTATGGTTTGAGGCAGTAGCTGCAATGAGTGGGAAGGGAGGAGCGAGGAAAAGAGCTGGAAAGAAAAGAAAAGGCCTTAATCTAGAGGGAAGTCAGGATGCTTACCTCTTACTTTCTCTCCCTCCTCTGTCTTGCATTCACTCTTCATCATCTCATCCTGCCCTTACCTATAAACAAGGGCTTCTGTCGGAGAGCAGCCTGAAATATGGCCTTATACCCTTTTTGAAAGTTTTCAGCAAATTTTCATTTTGGTCATTTCTTTTCTTCGGATGTTGTGTGTTTATTAGAGAAAAGAGAGGAAAAAAATGCAACCCAAACAACATTTCAGCTTCTCCAGCAAAGTTTCTGTTTTGATTTATTGAAAACTTGTCCAACCAGTTATTTATATTTCATCTGTGAAAGACTCAAAAACTTTCATCTGAAACAGAGATTTCCATGGAAACGTCCATCTTTGATGAGATGTCATTCCTCAGATGTTTCAGCTGAAGAATTTTGTCAGTTCTGGCAGAAAAAGAGTGGGGAGGGGGCAGAACAAACAAAGAAGAAAGCTCGCAGGAAAACATGCAGTGCTTCAAGTTAATGGGCGAAAATGTCAGCTGGTAAACTGCCATAAAGCCCAAAAAAGTCAACCAGTCAACCCAAGTCAATGGAGCTATGCTAATTTGCAGAGGATCTAGCCTTAGATTTTAATAAAACCAGCCTAGCAAGCTCTTTCTCCGCTTGCCCATCCTCCTCCCTTTTTAATAAGCTCTCAGTCATACTTGGCCTATCCTTTAATAATTCACCCTTCTCTCTTCACGATTCTTCTTTCCTCTCTGGAGATAATGGGCTGGGATTTTCTGCTCGCAGCCCTCACAGAAATATCACAGACAGGTTAAACTCTGCACAGCTGGCTGCCGGCTTCTGCCATATCCCTTGTGCCTCTTTCTGGACTCTAATATCAATGCTCTGTTTGGTCCTTACTTAGACAGTGCCAACTGACTTGAGTGGTATTTGCTATATATTATGATATAGTGTGTTGTATTGTAATGTATAGATCTTGGGATAGTGAAGTATTAAGCTCAAGGAGTAATCAATTACTTTAATGTGAGTTTTGTGCGTACAGTTGCAGTTCTGGAAGGCAGATCTATGGGATAGCTCTAGGACACAATCCAGCCTTCGGAACAAGAGACTCTTCTACAGCGGAAGTTACTATTTCTTGTTCTTGCTAAGGGCCAAATAGATACTTAAAACACAATTGGCAGGATGCACATTAAAACAAGTGGTTTTTTTTGTTGTTGTTGTTAAGTGTAACTACAGTATATAGCAATCCTTAATAACCGTTCAATCCTAAACAGCCTGAAGGAAATACTTGGATGACATCCAGTTCCAGAGCTGCAAGTTTCTTACACTTTTCCTTTGAAGTCAAAATCCAAAATACTGCCTCTGTCCATCCCAGCAGACTGCCTTTCTTCTAACTTCTTCTTACTTCTAATATCTCTGTGACCACACCGTTCTTTCTCATCTACTTTTATTAAACAAAAACTCCCTTGCAGACCTTAGAAGGCTCATGCATCTTTATTTGGAAGATCCTGATAGAAAGAGGAGCAGCTCCTGATTGTCCCCTGTATAGGTAAATGGTTCTGAGCCCCCAGAGAATCTGTTTTCAGTGACATATTTCAAATCCTTCAGTTTGCTCTACGTGATCATGTTCGTGTGGAGGAGTGGAGAAGCACTGTGAAGTCTGGGATGTCTTCTCTGCTGATTTTTAAGAAGCACATCATGTGGAGCGCATCCTTTGCACACCTTTTTCCGGAGTAGCAGAAATGCTGTTTGATCCCCCCATGTGCAGAGCTGGTAACTGCGGCTGGTGAGGTGTGAAAATGATTCCCTTACCAAAAACCAGTGGGCTTTGTATTGATTAAATCAACAAAAGCACGATCGCTGTCATCTGAATTTCAGCTCAGCACCTCGACTGGCATTCTTTTCTAATGACTTTTCCTTATTTGATACATTTAATTGATGGTTTTTGTATTTATTTCCAAAGAACGTTGCTTTAATTAAAAAATCCTCTGCTCTACAGAAATTAATATTCACCATGTATATGGCACAAAAGGGTATGTGGTGAAGATAGAGAATAATTACAGAGGAGAACTCATGAGAAAGTGATTATAAATATGTAACGGAGGAAATGGACTACAAGGAAATTAAACAGAGAAAATTATGAGCGAATAATTGATCTCTCAGTAAATACTAGCATTCTCTCAACAGCCACTTGAAGTGTTGTTAACCACTCAGTGTTTCAGAACATTAACCACTCTTCTAGCAAACCAGTTCTTTGCTATTGGCGCTGGCTTGCTCGGCGTTGCTTTACTGTTTTACAGTGTGACTGCTTACTGCACACACAATGCGGTAAGTACATGTGCTGCCAAAGCATTGGGGTGGGTGTGAGAAAGGTCATAGCCTAAATATCGAGCTAGGCCCTCAACCAGAGAAAATAGCAGTGGGGACTAAATATATCTGCTTCCACAATTATGCTGTTATAAGCGAGATCTAATTTTTATCATCACTACCAAATAAATACAGAATGCTATGCCCAGTGCATCAGCCTAAATTTGAGATTTTTAGAACTGATAGTGAAGATTCTGAAGTTGATTTTCAAAGTTTTCCAAGCTTGCACTTCCCTTTGGATTTGGTGAGTAATTAGGAATTCTTCCTGCAGGTTTAAGACTGTAGGCTGGAGGTATAAGCTCATTCCAAGGAAAGTCTCAGTATCTTCCAAATGACAGTTATGATGGATATGAGCAGATAGGAAAGCAAGAAGACCAATGCTGGCAGCAATTTTATTTAAGAGGTAGGTCCCAAGAAATGCAGAGGATCTGTGACTAAGGTGTAGGCAGGCCTTCTACCCGAATTGTGTGATTGAGTAGGTGGGGTCAAAGCTTCCAGAAGAGCGCTGGAGTTCATCTTATAGGGATTCAGAAGTCATAAAGTTAAAAAACAAGATGGAAAAGATGGTTCACTGGAAAACTTTTGTATTACAATGGTCCACGCAGAATGAGGTATAATGGCCATATACAAAGGATCATCATAGAATCATAGAATCATAGAATGGCCTGGGTTGGAAGGGATCTCCAGGGTCATGAAGCTCCAACCCCCTGCTGCAGGCAGGGCCACCAACTTCCACATTTAATACCAGACCAGGCAGCCCATGGCCCCATCCAACCTAGCCTTGAACACCTCCAGGGATGGGGCATCCACAGCCTCTCTGGGCAGCTGTTCCAGCACCTCATCACTCTCATAGTAAAGAACTTCCGCCTGATATCCAACCTAAAGGATAAAGATTATAGTTTAATTCCATAAAGAATATTTGTTCCTGCTGATTGTGGAACCGACACCTTGCTAAGTTATTGCTAGCTTTACACCCCTGGAACTGATAAGATAGATGTGGTATTGGTGAAGCTTTTGCTCTTTTCCTTCCCATAAAGGAATGGTTAGTGCACTGAATATTTTACATGAATGAATAAACGACAAGTAGTTACCTAGAATATGTAATGATCAACTCCAATACGTGACTGATTGAATCAAGTGAGGAGTGTGAAAGATGAGGTTCAGCTGCTGGCCTTGGCTGCATTGTTTGGCAACGGGAGATAAGGAGACAAAGCTCAGGTTTTTTTGGAAGTTAACAAATGACTCAGTAGACGAGAATCTCATCTCAGCTTTTTATTTCATTGTGATCCAAGTAAATAACAGAGTGTGTTTGGAGGTAGAGGTGAAAGACCAAACATAGTACTTGATCTGTTGTCCCCATCGTTTCTGCTGGCACATAAAGGGGTACTGCTGGAATGCATCTGTATGGACCAGATAGAGCTGTTGGGTCTGAAGGCAGCTTCCTTGAAAGGTCCTAATCTGCATAGCTGCAGTCACTATCAGTCCATAGCCACAGTCCCAAGTCCCACCTTTGGCTATTGGGCTGAAAGCCTGTAAGTTTTTGGAGCAAGATTGTGAGTCATACGAATGAAACCATGAGCTTATCCTATGGGAAAGAAATGTGGATGTGTTGCACTTCAGCAGAGTTCTCATAAGTAGTGAACATTTCTTCCTCTTTGGGAAAAAGAGATTTGCCCATAAGCCCATAGTCCAGAAAAACATTGACCTGAGTGTTTTGTTTGTGGTGGCAGGAAGGTTTTAAAGTATAGATCTACACTATTTAAATAAACAATGTTGAGTCTCTTTGGATAGCCAGACTGTGCTAGTTGGCCTCTGGACCATAAAATGCTCCCTGGCACGATTTAGACCATTAGAAGAGGTGTGGCTGAAACACGTTGGGCTGTGTTCGGGTATTTAGGGGAGATCCTTCTTCAACTGAGAACAGCTGCGGTAAATTGTAAGAGGAAGGAGGAATACACGAGATCTTCAATGCAGGTAAACTATATTAGAAATGATAAGCCTGTCTGGAAGAACTAACATTATTTGAACTGCAGTTTAGTGATTTCTGGGGCATTCTTCTTTGCAGGAGGTTTTCAGTGTGGAAAACAGAGGGCACAACGGAGAACCTGGGCTATATTTTCAGCCTCTGCGGCTGTGCTGTTTCAAAACAAACGTCAGCAAAGACTCAGAGACCAAAGTTCAGACAGACGTCCCGCAGAATCCTGGGGCTAGGAGTAAGATGCAAACAGAGTGAACTACTGAGAAAGCTCCAGGAATGCATCTTTTTTTGCAAGTAAACACTGACTGAATAGGTCTGAATAAGTTAACCTGGGCTTATGTGCTTCTGAGAGATTAGAGTAGGGTCACACAGAACTAGAAATGTGATGCTACGGAACTTTGATTCTGAAGTTCCTGAGCCATGGCTTTAGGGGTTTGGGCTTGGCTGGATGGGAGGGAAGATGTTAGAAACTGGACAGCTGCAGAAATCAAAGGAAGCCAAGAGGCTGTCCGTAGGAAGAGATCTGAAGAAGTAAAGATTAGCCTTGTTTAACTGACGTTAACATTTTCTGCATTCTTAAGGAATGGGCCAAGTTCATTTGTACTGGCACAAATGAGAAAGATACCTTTCCACTCACTTGAGCTTCTACTGCATGTGAGATCAAAATCGGAGCCAGAGGCATATGGAGTTTGAAAGAAATGTTTTTGTTTTTGATGTCTATTTTTGCTGTCTCTATTTAGAGCAGACATAGCCAGGGCTGGAAGTGAACGCAGCATCTCTGAAGAGGTGAATTATTCCCAGCCAGTCTGTAGTGGCAGAAGTATGGTATCTTATGGGCTTGAAATAGACTATCCTCATTAACCACATGTTGGGCCAAACTCCATTAATTTCTACAGCCCCTCAGGGCTGAATTTAGTCCATTACAACAAAGTGATAATATTGTTGGGAGCTATTTTTATGTCCTGTGCTGTAAGTTGAATACTACAATACATTATAAACTAGGCAAAGCCAAGATATTTTAGGCTTCTTGGCATAAAATAATTTCTCACTGTTTGTCAATGCCTTTCTCAAGAGTTCCCAACAGTACTAATTAGTGGAGATTAATGATGGTTGCTATTAAGGGAGAACTAACGTGGGGAGAATGCTGGGGGCACTGTGGTGGCTTCAGACTCACGTCCTAAATGTGTGCAAAGGAAGCTGTGTGATGTGGTGGTGCAGGCTGGTGGTCAGGGTGACTTTACAAGTGGTAGGGATTGTAGGTGCCAGTGATATGGAAGGAAGGAAAACCAAGCAAGACTCTAGGCTTTTTTTTTGCTAAAGCCTCTAGTGTGACCCATCTGAGGCTACTGAGTTGCATGTGGCTTGTGTGCATCTCCCCTCCTGGTCTAAGTTACGTGAAAAGCTGTAGGGCTTTGCTAGTGTGACTTAGACTCTCAGCTGAGGAAAATGTAGAGATGAAGAGGGCATTTAGGCTGGCCAGTTCCCTTTCTGTAAGGGACTGTAGGAAGCAAGAAGTGATTGATGTATCTGATCTGTATGCCTCTTAAACCCTCCCCTCAATTTGTCTTTCCATTTGTCACTTGTCACATGGCCAAAAGCCATATCAAGATTTTGGTACATAGCTCGTGAGCTCAGGAATGTCAGTCACTGCTGGGGTTCAGCAGCAAATAGAACACATGGAGTTCTCTGAAAACCTCTCCCGGATGCATTTTGTGCACGGTGTCTCAAAATCTCACTCCCTTTCTGACAAGGGTGCAGGTGGATGCCTTGCTAAGAAGTCACCGTTTGCCATGAGGCTGCATGATCTCCTCTGTGTTGTTATTCCCGTGGCAACAACAGCCATCATTTGACACATCAGCCTGCCTGCCGCATGCCTGAGCTGCACTGTACTGGCGTTAGCTGGATTTACACCTGCTAAATAATTGTGCTCTCCCTTCAAGATCAGGCATGTGAGCTTCAGCCATTCTGAGAACAGCCTCACCAGAGCAAAAAAAAAAACAGTTAAAGAGAGGAACGCAGCAGGCAGAGCTGCTGAGTCATTCCTCAGCCCTCCTCGGGTAGCCTTGCAGCAGCCAAGGGATCAAAGGTGAGGTGACCTTGTGCATCCAAGGTGAGGCAGAGTTCCTTGCACGGGCTGGAATGTGCATTAGCTTTGGAATGCAGACATGCAAACAAGGCTGAGTGAGTGCCTTTAGTGCTGGGGGCACGGCTCTAAGATCACCTGCATCTTGGGGGGAAAAAGCTCCATGTGTGTCTGAAACACAGGGGTTCAGATGCTCAGAGGATGTATTCTTAGCCCTATTCTTCAGACTAGGATTGTGATTAGCCTGGATGATGTTTGGTTTTGGTCTGTTCTGTTTTGAAGCTGGCTGGGTCATTCTGGAGAGCCTAGAAACCTCTCTGTAATTTGCTAAATAGGAAACCTGCACCCAGCCTGTAATTTCACAATTCTCATTTCAATCTGCAAAGTCATGTTTTAAAGATTATTGTTACTCACCCCACCTACAGCCCACTCCTTGTACGTCAGTGGACAAAATACCAATATTTCTGGGTACAGCTCGACCATTGGTTCTGTACTGCTGATATCTGTACCATCTTCTGTCCTTGGGAATAGAACTGAGAAACCTCCTGTCTTCTTTTACAGGGATTGTCTGACCAGGCCTGTTCTACTGGCTTGTCCTATGGATCCAAAGCAGGAACGATCCCAGTGCTGACTGCCAGATCTCCTCCATCGCTCTGGAAGGAGTATCACAGAGAACACAGAACAGTTTGTGAAGATGAAACCAGGGCTGCTGTCTTTTGTTTTGATGCTTTGCTGTGTTCTGGGATCACAGGTGTTACTACGAGGTACAGACAAATGAGATTCCTCATCAGTAACTTCACAGATCTGCAGTTTACTTCTGAGGAGTCATCCTGGACCCCTTTTAAAGTCCAACAATATACTTTCCTCTAAAGTAGACACTGGCATCCTTTTGGGATATGTCCTAGAAGACTCCATTTGTCTTCACAGACCCTAATGGAGTTCAGCAAATAGCAGAGAGAGACATTTACTCATGAGCTATCCAGATGTATTGACCTCAGATTTTCAGTCTAGTTTTCATTGAAACTCAAGATTTGAAAATCAAGCCTCTGTTCAGCTTTATTCTTACATCACTCAGACATCTTTGGAGATGGAATCGCCCTCTTCTCAAGATACAATTTGAATTTGTTCACTAATACATCTGTACATATGGCCCCACACAGAAATTATGCTTTCATGAGTTTCTTGCCTTGGGCCACACCACTCTTTCAACCCATCCTCTGAGAAGTGTTTTGTAACAGGATAAACAAATGGGATGGATGTGTTCCTTTCCGCTGCTTTTTGGGAAATAACTGGTGAGTAGACACAGACTGGCTCCCCCTGGACAAATCTGTCATGATGTCCTCATGAGCCAGCCTACCTGCTGTGCCTGGGTCATGCCATACAGCACGTCATGGGATCCTTGGGATATAAGGAGCTGTATAAACATAACACATCTCTATTGATGATAAATGACGGGGAAAGGGAAATGTGTGATTTAAAGCAGTGCCCGCTGTGGTCTAATACCAGATAAACCACACCAAGGCTGTTCTCAAACAACATTAGCCACTCTGTGCCACTCATGGCCAGGCAAGCTAGGGGGTAAGAATAATTTTTCCTATCAACCCCACAAAGATCCTTCTGCTCCTGAATGTCTTTCCTTTAGAGATAAAGCCATGGACACTGCTGACATGTTGCATTCCTCTTATCTGGGACGGTTATGTCATCTGGTTGGTGTAAATCTCCTGCTTCCTTGCATGCTGCGAGCAAGCTCTGCTGTTGTGAGGAGGCAGTTTGGCTTGGTGCTGCTACCCAGAGCAAGAGGTGTGACTTGTCAGCAAAAAGTCATGGGAGTGATTATACGGAAGGTGGCAAAAGGTTGAAAGCTGAGGCAGGGAGCTCAGAAAGCACCACACAATCTGCACAGCGATCCCTCCTCTCACCACGTGTCTTATGTAAGGTGATGAGACTGACTCACCGTGCTGGGAAATCTCCTGAAAATCTGGGCAGGACTGCCGTGCTGCATCTTTGGAAATGCAGAGCCATCAGGAACACCTGTAAATTGTGCTGTGCCGGACTTTGCATCTCTTGCAACTTCAGGGGGAGGAGTGAGGCACCCAGTGCTATGCCAGATGGCAGTGTTACCAGAGACCTCAGCAGGGACACCTCCCACCAGACCAAGCTGCCCAGAGCACCATCCAGCCTGGCCTTGAGCACCTCCAGGGATGGAGCATCCACAGCTCTCTGGCAGCAGTACCAGTGCCTCACTGCTCTCTGAGCAAAGAATTTCTTCCTAACATCTAATCTAAGTCTCCTCTCTTTTAGTTTAAAATCATTTCCCCTTGTCCTACCTTAGGAGTGGGTGAGTTGTCCCCCAAACCCCACTGACTGTCACACACACTTTTCTGTGCCTGCAAAGGGAGTGTGGAGTTGCAAACATGACCGCATATATTTGCATCCCATCAGCTGCATCTCAGCCCAGGTCTGGTCTGTCTCACATTGACATCAGCTTCACACCAAGAAAACTGCAATCCACGGACCTGATTTTACACGTAATTGCAGCAGTGTTAAGGAGATGAGATTCAGAACCACCATTTGGCAGTTTTGTCCCCCAATGTACACTCGGACAGACAGTCATTACGGTAAGATTTCCACGGCTCCTTTCGTAAAAAGAAGCCTTTCAGTTAAGAATTATTTGTTTGGATTGGAGCCAATTGCAAACTGCTGCTATCTTAACAGGGTGTCCCGCGATGCTTTCAGCTACAACGAGGTGTGCGAGAGGTGTTTGCTGTTTGCTGGCAGCTCTGAAAGATAACTACATACATCTCTGTAGTTCCCGATCTAGTGAAAAGTTTCACTCAACCCCAGAGAAAACGTTTCAGTTGGTCTTTCTGTGAAAAAGAAAAACAGAGTGAAAGGAAACCTCTGAGCAGAAAGACATCTCACAGCAAAAATCCTTCTCAAGCAACTTATTTTTACAGTTCTAACTGAATTCGTTTGGCAAAACTGACCGAAATTTGCAGTGTTTCTGCTTTCTTTACCAGGAAGAGCACTTTTAGCCCCCCAAAATCCACCCACACTGTTTCTGCTGCAGTGTTCTAAAAGCCACAGGGCTCCGGGCCCTTGCTGACAGGATGGGAGGGACGAGGAACAGCCCTGTAGGTTGGTGACAGAAGGTTTAGCAAAGGGCTCCTGGAAGCCTTCCCTCTGCCATACTTCCACGCAGTGAATGTTCCCGTTACTACTTGCAAGCTGGTCGCAGAGCACGGCAAATACCAGGTACAATAAAGACCCAGACAGCAGAACGGAGTATAAATAGATGATGGAATTCCTGGCATCAGCTCTGGAGCAGTTTGGGACTGGAACGAGTGAAAAATACAGTTTCTCTAAAAGGGAAATTTCCTGCGAGTAAAAGCCAAATGTTCCCCCTCGCTCCCCCTCCTTCTTTCCCCAGATTCCAGTTTTTCACTGGGGAGAATCCAAATGTTTCAAGTGAGTTCAAGCAGAATTTCGCTGTGTTGAACTGGCCTGATTTGGGATGCAAACCGACCTCTGAAACACTGAAATTTCCCGTGGGAGCAGAAATTCGGAATTCTGCTCAGCTCCAGTTACTCTGTGCATGGAAATGGCCTCAAGCAAACAAACAGCGCAGACAGGAGATGCGCCCAGTAAGTAGGTTAAGCTGGAAGGAGTTCCCTGGTGGCAGCTCCTCTTCCTCTCTTCTGCCCAGGGAAACCTGGGAATGGAACAACTCTGCAGAGTGGGCAGCAATGAGCTCCCCTGCAAGGCAAAGGGAAGCATACATATATTTAAGCTCAGAAATCTATTCCTACAGCGGTCATGTACACCCCAGGGCAGGTTGATCTGGCCTGAATGTGCACCACTGACCTCAAGAGAGCATCCCACCAAGAGGGTCAACGCATCCTCTATGTGAAAACGTGCAATTTTCCGGCAAAAAAAAAGACCCAAAGATTTTGTGGTCTGCCCCACAGAGCCCCATCCCTGGATGCATTCAAGGCCAGGCTGGATGTGGCTCTGGCAGCCTGGTCTAGTGGTTGTTTGCCCATGGCAGGGGGGTTGAAACTAGTTGATCTTTGAGATCCTTTTCAACCCAGGCCATTCTATGTTTCTGTGATTCTATGATAACAGCCTTTTTCAGGCTGTTGGATGGCTGCAGTCCTTTACCTCTTGTGTGAGCACTGCAAAGTGCCCTGCAAACAATTAAGTCTCACAATCCCCTAGTGAGCTGGGGAAGAATTATCTCCTCATTTTTACCTGTCTGGAAAATGACACAGAAATTAATTGACTTCTTCAAGGTCACTCGAAGAGTCAATGGGAGATGTGAAAATGGGACCCAGGAGTCCTGACTGCTGGTCTTTTCTATCCACCAGATACCTAACATCAATTGCCGGAGAACCCACTCTTAAGCTTCGTAATTTTGATTAAAGATTCAAACAATATTGGAGCTTCAAGGGAGAAAATAATTCACTCCAACTTTACCAAGCGGTGCATAACCAGGCATGGCCCCACTGGGGATAGGAGCATTGTTGAAGGAGAGCAGATCTGCTGTATGCTCTGCATACACATGAGGTCCTAGGCTTGACGCCAAGGGACATGGGCAGCAGGTCTGGCTCCTTGGAGCCAGCAGCTCAGGGCTCTGGCAGGGCTTTGCATATTTGTGAGTCACCAGAAGATGAGGCCCTGAATAGAAGAAGCAGCAAACTGCGCATTTATGCCTTGCACGGGACACGTGCTTAATATCTGTATTGATTATCTGAATGAAGGAATTGCGTGCACGCTCAGGAAGTTTGCGGCCAGTATCAAGTCGGGGGAAAGTGTTCATCTGCCTGAGGGTAGGAAGGCCCTACAGAAGAATCTGGGCAGGCAGATCTCTGGGCTGAGGCCAACTGTAGGAGGTTCAACAAGACAAAGTGCTGAGTCCAGTACTTCAGAACAACCTCACGCATTGCCGCAGGCTTGGGTGACAGAAAAGCTGTGTGGAGGAAAAGGACCTGGGAGTGTTGGTCAGCCGCTGGCTGAATATGGGCTAGCAGTGTGCCCAAGTGGCCAAGATGGCCAGCGGCATTCTGGTGTGTGTCAGAGATAGATAGTGCAGCCAGCAGGAACAGGGAAGTGACCATCTGTCCCTCTGAACTCAGCACTGGTGAGGCCGCACCTTGAGTGCTGTTTGGTGTTGGGCCCCTCACTGCCAGAAGGCACTGAGGCCCTGGAGTGTGTCCAGAGAAGGGCAATGGAGCTGCGAGGGGTCTGGAGCACAAATCTTACGAGGAGTGGCTGAGGGAGCTGGGATTGTTCAGTCTGGAGGAGGCTCAGAGGAGACCTCATCGCTCTCTACAACTGCCTGAGAGGAGGTTGTGCCAAGGTGGGGGTCAGCCTCTGCTCCCAGGTAACAGTGATAAGCTGAGAGGTGATGGCCTTAAGTTGTACCAGGGGAAGTTCAGGTTGGATATTAGGAAAAATTTCTTCTCCGAAATAGTAGTAATGCATTGGCACAGACTGCCTAGGGAGGTGGTGGAATCACCATCCTTGGAGGTGTTCAAAGGTAAACGCTGCACTGAGTGATGTGATTGATTGTATGGTGAGGATGGTTGGTGGTTGGACTGGATGACCTTAGTGTATTTTTTCAACCTTAATGATTCTATGGTTCTGTGAATAGCATATGGAGTTTATCAGATGTGCCTCCTGCTCTGCATGCACAAAGGTGGCTCCTTGCCCTGTATAGAGCAGAATGCCCCTTCCACCAGGCTCCCTAACCCCTTCCCTCCAGTCCCATGCAAAGCTTGGTAACCCATTTCCAATGCCATCTCCTTTCTTCTCCCACCAGCACATGTGGACACCCTCGCAGTACACTGCACTAGTGCTCCATACGCAGGCTGGTGAGGGGACCACAACCAGCCCCTTTATTTGCTCTCACCTTACTCTTATCTCTCTGGGTTCACCACTTCCAAACACTCCATCTCCTCTGGCAAGACCTTGCCCAGACATGAGTCTGGAAGGGCCTAACTCACTGTTATCCTCTAGTGCTGGACCAGATGACTACCAGCCCTGGAAAAGCAGGCTTTGCAGGCATCAGCAGGTTATCCTCATCATTTCAGGCCACCTCAGATTCAAGTCCTGCTCACAGCAACTCATTTTAGCTCCTCAATGCCTTGCCTTCCTTTGCCTCTCAGAAAATTGTCACCTGTGTGTTGGTAGCATAAACAAGCATTTTGGTTCACTTGATTACATGCCCACGGTGGATTTATTTATTTCTATATTTAATTAATTGTTAATTATTTATTCTTCTTCTTCTTTTTTATTTGAAGTTCTACCTGTCATCTCAAGTTTGGTTCTCGTGTTTGCTGTGGTTGCAGCAGAGGGACCGCTTGCTGGTTTGCCCATGGAGAAGCTGACTGTGCAATAACTGCTAGCAACGATTGGAGAAACTCATTTTATGAAAAAGTCCTTGTATTTTTGTAATGAAAGCAGTGCTGGAGGGAGGGGCCAAGATTTGCTCCCAGTCTGCACCAGTAAGGGTTGGATGCTGAGTACACTGACGTCTTCTTCTTCTGCTTATTCTGCCATGGGCTTCCAAACAGCCAGGATTTCACCTCTTGGCTGGGAAAGGGGGAGCTGAGCTTCTCAAAAGCAGCCTTTATGGATGAGGCTGAAGACAGCCACACAGTGGTCCGTCTGGTAACCTGACCAGGGCATGGGAGGATGCTTGGGACTGTCCAACAGGCCATAGCCTAAATGCCAATGATTAAATGCCGGAAACACTAATAAAGCCACTTTTTTTTTCAAATTTTTCTTCTTTATTTTCTTTTTCAACAAGTGCTATCTATTCCCTATTTCACATGTGCCCACATGGATTGCTACTTGCTTTCTTAAAAGCAGCCTAGCAGTCACATTGGCTATGGACTCAGCTGTGTGACCAAGAGCTTGCTTAGTCCTCTTACACATTTAGACCTGTTTTTCTGAGAAGCTTACCTTATTTACAGACACGCACATGAAATGCTGCATATGATATTCTGTTCTGATGCACCTCGTTAGACTGTATTTTAACTTCATTTAATGTTCTCGTTGATAGAATAAACTATTCGTATAAATCATTTACATGTTGAGATCCTGTGATAAAGCACGGTAAAAGTGTCTTGCCCACGCTAATGAACTGAGCAAAGCAAACATCCTGTAAGATAAGGAGCATTTTGAAACTTTATGGACAGAAACAGCATTTGATCTTTGAGTCTGAGTACTTGTATATACAAGCCATAAAAATTCACCCACGTATTTCTGCACTGTGTCCAGTAATGCATTCTTGAGTAATGTGTCTGTTCCTGGAAATCATACAGGGGTTCATTTGCCTAAATGGAGGTGTATGGGGTTGAGGGTTTTTTTGAGATTCTTGGGGAATATGACATATCCTCACAGGTCTGGTAGGAAATGACACAGATCTACAGATGGCTGGGTTCATGGAGCCAGCTGGCAGTGGGGCAGGGCACCTCTATAGCCATCTACATGTGTGAGATATCTGCGTAGCCAATGAAGCTAAGCTCTGTGCAGTGATATGAAGGCTGATGCTCACCTCCACATCCTTGTGCGGCGGCCCCAGAGCTGAACATGGCGCTGCAGGTGGGGACTCACAAGAACGAAGTAGAGGTGGACAATCAAATCCCTCACCCTGCTGGCCATGCTTCTTTTGATGCAGCCCAAGGTGTGGTTTGCTTTCTGGGCTGTGAGGGCACATTGTTGGATCATGTTGAGCTTTTCATCGACCAGCACCCTCAAGTCCTTCTCGTCAGAGCTGCTCTCAATGTGCTCACTACCCAGACTCTATTTGTGCTTGGTATTGCCCCAACCCAGGTGCAGGACCTTGCTGTTAGCCTTGTTGAACTCTGTGAGGCTCACATGGGCCCACTTCTCAAGCCTGTCCAGCTCCCTCTGGATGGCATCCTTCTCCTCCGATGTGTCAACTACACCACTCAGCTTGGTGTCATCTGCAAGAGTAGATACTGTCATTTAATGAAAATAATTGCATCTTCAGGAGATAGACTCTCCACCAATTCCCTTGATAGATTTTCTATGTGACTGGTAATATTCTCATCTGAATTTATACGCTTCGAGCTTCTGGATTTGGTTTACAACCTTTTCCTCCTCACTAGATTGAAGAACACTTTAGTCCTGCAGCGAGTCCTATACTACGATCATCCCGGTGATAAAATAAACAGCTGGAGCTGCTCATGGCCTTGTGAGATTGCTGAAAATTCGTAGCAACTGACATAACACATGGTTGAACACCCTGCTTCTGTCAAGGAGGACAAACAGAGCAAGTTATTAAGTAATTCTCTGTTATGAGATAACTAACTTAATAGCATCGACACAATACAACCGTCTATGACAAATCAAAGCAAAGCCACGTGTGCGTGGGAGAGTTCAGCTGCATATCAAAGTTTGCGCATCCATGGAAGAGATTCAGAAAGATCAGAAAACTGGAAAGAGAAAATCCAGTGCATGCAGTCACAGGAACACTGTCAGTGTTTGCTGAGAAAACAGAGAAGAGAGTGATCGTGCAGTTATAGAGTGATATAATACAATAACCCAGAAAATAGGTCGGAGCTGTGAACTCAGAAAACGTTTTCAGTTCTTTTCCACCATTTCTAGGGATTTAAGAAATAAAAGGACTTTTGCGATGAACAGGACTGCACTGTGGGTATCTTAATCTCACAGTGATTTTTCCTTCTAGACACAACCCTGAATTTTGATGACTGCTTCAACACAACCCACAACAGATACCTTTCTTGCAGCCTTCTGACCACTTTCTTCAGAATGATCTCCTTCGTCCCAGGTTTTGGAACGGGACATGAAGTCTTCTTCCTCTTCCCTTTGAAACGGGGCATAACATAAAAGAAGCAATGGGGAAAGTGAATGAAACTGGTAGGGTAAATCTACTGAGTGTTTTCTGAGCTGTGTAGCTCTTCTGATTGAACTCAGCCCCCATGATGCTGTAAATCAGCTCCCATGCTGCTGACTGACAAGGGAGGTCAGCCTGGAGTTTGCACAACAGCCAGAGAACTGCAACACGTGAATCCTTATCCCTGGGGCAAAATTCACAGCCAAGACTGGGAGCCAGAGAGGGATTTCCTCACTGGAAACATCATAGTGCTACCCCAGGGAATGGAAGCAAAAAGAAGACCACATGCCACCCTCTTTCCAGGCAGAGTTCAGTTGAATTTTAAACAGCCTCACTCAAACCTCTCCCTGTGACAGAAAATGTCACTTGTAAAGTACGTAATTTGTGCCTGCAGGCTTGTGTCATCCAGGTCACATGTAGGTGTGTACTCCCTGCTGTTTCCTTCTCAGCTCTGAAAGGATGTGGTTTCAGCACTGCCTGGCATCCCAGTGAGGCACCCACAAAGCCAGGGCCTTGTTGTAGCACAGGAACACTGGTAGGGCTTGGGGACCTCCAAATGTCCCCACTGCTGTGGTGACCACCTCTGTGCAAATCCTAAACCACCAGGTGCTGGGGGCTGGGAGCCCATGCTGGGAGAGAGTTTTCTTGCTTCATCCTGGGCAGCTATTTTGGCCTTGGGCTTGCATTCTTCCTGGCCAATAGACTGTTCCCTTGGCTTCACTGTGGTTGAAGGACAGATGGTGCTCACAGCATCCGGCTTGCCCATCTGAGCAACATGATCAAGCTGTAGGTGTCCAAGTTCATTGCAGGAGATTTGGACAAGATGACTTTTAAGAGTCCCTTCCAACTAAAATAATTCTATGCTTCTATAATTCCCTGATTCTATGCCCAGCCTGACATTGCAGAGGTCTCGTTTCTCTAACTAGAAAGCTAACACTGATGGATGCTCTACAAACACAGCCCATGCTGGAAAGGAGCTGCAAGACCCTTGGGAAGCCCTCGTCACCTCCACACTGTGACCTATTACTGGAGACCCTCTGTGGGTTGTTGGGGCTGTGTTGGCCACACTATGTTATATTTTCTCACAGCAAAACTGCGGTGTGGTTAAATAACTCCACAGCATCATCTAGCTAAACAAGCACTAAACAAATGCTCCAGCATTTTGGGAAGTGAAACCTGAGCTTCTCGTGTGCCAGCCCAGCAGATGCCCTCTGAAGCTCATTTGTAAACTGAGTGGGCATTTGGCTCTCCTGGGGGTCAGGGAAGCATGGTTGTGAGAGCACTCGCATGAATGAGAGTTGTGAACTGCCAGTGGCCCTGGGTGATCCTACAGGGCAATTGGATTACGTACTGTATTTCAAAGACAATGGCGGATGAATGATGCTGGGCTCTTGTTTGGACTCTGGATGCTCCTGCTGTGGTTAAGGCTCTACATACAAAGAATAAAGAATTTTTACGCCTTCCAGTAAGCACTTCAAGATCTGTTCATGAAAAGCTCCTTATAGAAAACAAATATTCCTAATGTTGTTTATTCCAATGTCAGAAGTGTATCCGCACCTAATGGGGTGCTGTCACAAAGACCTCACCATCCCATCATCCACACAAAGGTAGAAAGGATGCAAACACATCTCCCTACATCAGCACAGCAGCTCTTACAGAGAGAGGTTCCAGTTCCTCCCAGTCTCCGTGTTGGGCAGTGAGCGTGTGGCAAGTGGGCTTCCCTCTGTATTAACCATGACAACAGTTTGTTGCTTTCTCAACCCACTCGCATGCACAGCTGAGACTCATGTAAGTACCTGGGCCAGAGAGGAAGTTTCCATTAAAATATTTTTAGGGTCCAAAAACTGGATTCTTACATACCTTTATACACCCTGCTAAATGAAATGTGTGCATCGGACCCCTGTTGGAAAAGGAAGAAAACATCTGGGGTAAGAGACATCAGAGTGACTTACCCAGACAGACAGCGTGTGAACTGAACAAGAACTGTGTCCCCATCAGATCTAACTTCTGTCCTTAATTAGAAACACTTCTTTCATCTGTGGCGATGAAGTAAATTAGAGTGCAGTGCGAACAAAGAAGGTGCTCAGTGCTACAGTGAGTCACCTCGGTGGCTCAGTCCTGAGCGGGTGGGAGAGCAGATGCTGCTGGGTGCAGTGCTTGGAGGCAGGATGAGGAAGACTAGAAAGTCTTGTTTCTTGGTGGTCTGGTCAGCCAGCAAGAGGACCTTGTATTTAGAGATGTCAGTTTGTTTGCTTTCTGTTCCTCTCTTATTCTGTATTGTGCCACAGGAGTGTTCTTCGGTAGGGACCTTTAATAAATGGTTCCTTTCGCCCCACTCCTTCAAGCCAAACCAAAAAACTGGATAGCACTGTAACAAATCATTGTTAAAGTGACGGTAAATAAAAACTCTTGATGGAGGGTTGTGGCACAGGAACAGATTGCCCAATTTTCTTAGAGAGATGGAGACGTGCACGTCATTAATAAAGCATCTCGTTGTATGGTTTTTAATTACTTTTCTCGTCTCAGTTAAGAGAAGAGAAGCACCCAGATAACAAGAAAAAGCAGATAATTTGATGGAGGTTCTTGTAATAGGCATTGTTGGAGCCATCATCTGCCAGAGTATCTCGGTAATTAATGGTTTGTTTAAATTCCAGTGCATAATTGTCTTTGCATTCTTGACTCTGACTGCTGCTTAAATCCATATGGGATATTTGTAGAGAAAACAGGAGGGCAGTGGGAGTTTCATAGAACCATAGTACAGCTTGTGTTGGAAGGGACCTTAATGATCACCCAGTCCCAGCTCCTGTTGTGGGCTGGCTGTTCCCCACCAGCTCAGGCTGTCCAGGGCCCCATCCAGCCTGGCCTTGAGCACCTCCAGGGCACCCAGAACTTCTCTGGGCAGCAGTGCCAGGGCCTCACCATAAAAAAAAAAAAATGTCCTAACCTAAATCTCCCCTCTTTTAGCTTCAAACCATTCCCCCCTATCACTATCTGCTCATGTAAAAAGTTGGTCCCCCTCCTATTTGTAATCTCCCTTCAAGGACTGGAAGGCCTCAGTGAGGTGTCCCTGGAGCAGAGGGGACAGCCCCCTCCCCGCCCCTGCTGCCACCCCTCTGTTGATGCAGCCCAGGATGCTGTTGGCCTCCCAGGCTGCAGGCTCACGCTGCTGGCTCATGTGCAGTTTTCGGCCATCAGGACCCCAAGTCCTTCTCCGCAGGGCTGCTGTCAGTGAGTTCTTCTCCCAGTCTGCACTCATAGCTGGGATTGCTCTGACCCAAGTGCAGCACATTGCCCTTGGCCTGTTGAATCTCATCAGGATCTCGTGGGCCCACTTTTCGAGCCTGTGCAGGTCCCCCTGGATGACATCCCTTCCTTCTGTTGTGTCAGCTGCACCACTCAACTTGGTGTCATCAGCAAACTGCTGAGGGCACACTCGATCCTATCATCAATGTCATTGATAAGGATGTTAAAGATGACTGATCCCAGGATGGATCCCTGGGGGACGCCACTCGTTACCAGCCTCCACCTGGACACGGAGCCATTGACCACAACCCTCTGGCGGTGACCATCCAACCAATTATTTACCTTCTGAACAGTCCACTCTTCAAATCCAAATATTTCCATTAGTTTTAGTTCATCACAAATGCTCGTCAGCCAGATGTATTTTCAGTGGTGCAGATCCCAGTGGTGCCACTTTGAGAGCAGCTGACATTATACAAGAAAACTGTATTTTTTTTTCCTGGGCATCTGGGCTGCTATTTTCCAGCAGTTTACGGGGTCTTATGTTGATGCATGGCTTTAGGAACAGGGCCGTGCACCTCAGTACAATGTGGCACGTCCCTGTCCTCTCTGCCACTGTCTCACCTGAATTTATTATGAGAGCTAAATCTGGTCCTTGTCTTCTCCCTACCACCAACCTCAGCACAGCTTTTGAAACTTTGTGAAGTACATTCATAAACAAAACAACAAGCAGAAGGCTCCCGGTCCTTGTAAAGGTAGAAGAAATGTTGAAAGCATGATCCAGCCACAGCTCTGAAACTCTCAGAAACCAGAAGGCGTGAAAACGAAGGTATCCTGTTAAAAAAAAAGAAAATGATAAAAGATGGAAGGAAAGTGGAAATCATTGTGACATGTATCTGAATAGATGCAAACGCTGAGGAGCTGAAGGGGCTGAGGGATCTGCCCACACTGCTTTGAGGCCAGTGGGTCATGCCATCAGCTTCATAGGGACTGTCGCTTTGCAGATAGTAAGGCATTCAGCACAACTGCAGTTTGACATGCACCGGAGCACAAGGCTAATTTTGGTCGGTGACATCCCTGTAAGACTGGCAGATGAGTGCATAATCTCAGTGAAGAGGTTAACGCTGTTGGAGTGCATAAAAGGAACGAGGAACAAAATCACTGCTGAAAACATCCTCCCCGCTCTGTGCCTCGAGAATAAACAGTGGGAAAATCCTCCTTGGAGGGTCTCTGTGTGCCACAGGAGGCAGTGACTGGAGCTGGGATTGCAAACAGTAAATAAAGGTTTTTATACCTCAGTGACTTTATGGCCCATAATAACGTTCATGGTTCTACGCTCTAATCAGATCTCATGCTTCAGGATATAAAGCATCCTGGCATGGGGGAGGAATCTGTCCACAGATGACCACAGGTGACCAGTGATGAGGTGTATTATGTAAAACCTCCCTCTGAAGCATCCCCTATTATCGCTTGCTGATACCTAACAGTCTTCGGCCAAAATGTTGAGAAGCTCCTAATTAAAGGAGAGCAAACAAGCTACTCATCGTCTCATTGCTGATTATATTTGGGAGGCCCTCAGTTACTGCAGGGAGGAGAGCCTAACCTGGGCATACAGCATTAGGTGCCTTAGGACACATGAATTCCTGCAGTGTGCTGCTGGCTCCCATCTTCCAGCTGTGGTATGGAACCACACAGGGTGGTTGCAAGCAGTGACAGTGACAAGGGAGAGTGTCCCCAGAGCATGACTGACAGATGAGGACCACGGTTGGATATCCCACCTGTCTGGGTGGAGGTTTGGAAAATACCCCGTTCATATGAGTTGCATTAAGTAGCTTGTTGTGAAGCTCCCCGGGGAAAGAGGAGCTTCTACGATGCTATGAGTTGGACTCAATGATCCTTATGGGTCCCTTCCAACTTGGGCTGTTCTATGATTCTGGACAGATAGCCCAACCACGTTGAGATAGTGGGAGCCCACATCACGGGACCTCCTCTCTTCCCGAGGTCTTGTCCTCTGATGCATCATTGAGCAAGAAACCCTTTGCCATGGGTAGGAGTCAGTCTGTAGATTGAGACATAAATTCATCTATTTTGATGTAGAAGCTTTCCCAGAAGTGTGTTCTGGGTGTGAGAGTGCCCCTCACAGTCTACAGAGAAGAACTCAGCTGTCAAACAGATCCATCTCCCTGTGCCTATAACCTCATCTCAGGTTGTGGACCTTCGACTTGAAATAGAGGGTCTGGAAGAAAGTGACAGGCGTGTGGAGCTGCATGGATGAAGCCATGCTGGTTTCTACCTAAATAGTGAGGAATGGCAGCATCTCTCCTCTCTCTCTCTCTCTCTCCTTCGAGCACCCACAGCTTTTGTCTTGGGTTAGCTGCCATCCTCCTCCTGTTTCTGCAAGCGCTGTAATTCAAAAATAGAAAAAGGAGAAGAATGAAACAAAACAGCTGCTTGAAAAGCCCCTCAAAAAAATAAAAAATAAAAATAAAAAGGAGAACCTAAGATATAATTATGCCTCCTGGATGATATTTTCCCCTGATAATACTGGAAAAATGTTAAACATGTTCATGTGATATTCCAGCGTACAAGCATCTGCAGCAAGCCTGCCTCCCCTCCTCTCCCTCCCTCTTTGTTAAGGGAGCTGCCAGCACTTACTCTGGATTTATCTGGGGACAGCTCGGAGGTGAACCTGGAGCACAGCCATGCCCTGATTGAAGGATTTAAATCACAGCCACGCAGTCTGACCCAGTTCTGTTTTGAACTCCCATTCCCTATAATTTGGGTCTTCAGTTCGGGGTACCTTTGAAGAAACACCGGAATCAATGAAAACGGTGGTGCTGGGCCATCCCTGCTCCCTGCGCAGCCATAGTTCCCCACAAAACAATATGAGAGCTCAGAGCTCAAGACAAAATGAATATTCCTATGGGCCGGGGAAGGGATGCTGGCAGAGGAAGCGACGTACCATAATGGGGCTGAAGGCAGGGGATGGGCTGTGGTGTTTTAAGCCTAAACAAATGTAAGCACCGGGGGGGTTCTGCGGCTCAGAGCACACAAGCAAACAGGCAGTGCCTTCCAGCTGCCTTCTCTGCCTCTCTCCTTCCCCCTCCCCCAGGACCCACTGCTAATTGCACTGTGGAAGATCTGCAGAAATTCCCGCTGCCCTCCCATGGGGCTGCGTCTGGGGTCAGAGCATCCCGCCCTGAGTTTATGCTCCATTTTCAGACTCAGGCCCAAATAAAGACCTGTGCTTTCCCTTTCACTTCTCTCCCCAGGTTTGTAGTAGCTGAGACACAAACCCTGCAGCAGATCACTGTGCTTTGTGCTAATTTAATGTGAAGCTTCAGGTACTCAGCCACTTCCGCGGTCTTTGAGCACGAAAGTGGCCTTATTTTCCTTTGTCTCCATTCCCTCAACCACTGCTCCAAAAAATTTGAGGAATGAGCAATGCTGCTTGTTTCTTTCTGGCACGTTTTGTGTTTTTATGAGTAGTTTTTCCACCATATTTAGGAAGGCTCGCTGCTGGGCACAACCCTTAGGAAGCTCTTGAAAACCCAAGCTGGATTTAACATCAGTGAGAAAACCTGGAAGATCCATTTGTTTGCACATCTCAGCCTTAGAGGGCTCTGGTTAAGCCCCATGGAGTGAGACTATGGAGGCTCAAGTCTGGCACATGGGATGGATGATGCACATGATCTCATGTGGGATAAGTGACCCAAAATGCACACAGTGTGTTTGTATAGCTTCGTTCTGCTGAAGACTACCATATACGGAGGTTGCTCCGAAAGTAATGCCTCCTATTTATTTCCAAAGAAACAACAACGGATACAAAGAGCGCAATAGCACTGTTTGATGGAGCAAATTCTCAGCTACAAAACACTATTTTTCAGCATGGGCACCGCCATTCACTATGCATTTTTGACAGCAATGAACAAGAGCCTGCATGCTGTGTTTGTACAAACGTACACCAGAGGAGGTGACCCACTGCCACTGTCATTACTGCTGAAACACAGCACCCACCCCTCACTGTGCTCACATCCACTGCTGGGTCTCCATAAACACTCAGCAAGTGTTGGTGAATATCAATAGGTGCCATTTTTCCACATGGAGGAGTTTAATTCCACCCCCTTTGCTTCATATGCACTTTGATGTCAGACACCATTTTGCCACACTGCCCCTCTGCTGCCATCTGTCACAAGGCAACAGAATGTAATGGAATATTGGTGGGAAGGTTCAGCCTCTACTTCCATCCCAACATCCACCTCCAACGTCGTGGACCAACATCATAAAATAGGAGGCATTACTTTCAGAGCAGCCCTTGCATAATGGATTTTCTTAGGTGACACTTTCTTTTGGGTAGTGCTCAAAAGGACAGAAAAAGAGGAAAAGGGAGAGCAATCCAATATAAAAATCACAATGTGACTGTTTTTAAATGCCTTTTTCTGACCCACTGTTTTGAAAAGGTGCTGCAAATCAAAGTTTCTTCTTCCCAGCTGCAAAGATGCTGTTCTAAATTCAACCTCACACGAAAATTCAAGTTGCCTCATCCTCACTGGGGCTTTAAATTGAATTAGTTAACTGAATTAGGAATGCTTTTTGCTTTTATAGGTTTGGTTGAGACTGATGAGCCCAGAGCCGTGAAGGAGCTCAGTCTGACTGCAGCTGCTGCTGGACCTGCATGCAGTGATCCCCGTACCCAGAGCTTCCCTGAGCCAGCCCCGTATTTCCTGCACCAATGATACCCGTGACAAATACCTGGTGTCATTGATATTCCATTAGTTTCCTTCAGTGAAAGATCGGACAGCTTTAAAAAGCCAATAAATTCCCACACGTTGTCTCTAGGAGAAGGATAAAGGATTCCTTGGCGGGCCACACACCATTAAGCCCCAGAAGCGAGTGGTGTTTTATGGATTGCAGAGCTGAGGTCACTGCTTTGGGATGGATGCAATTAAGGCTCAGAAGTTACCAAAACCTCCTGCTTCTTCAGGTGCTCTCAAAAAGACACCTTGCTTAGAGGAGTGCTGGTCCTGGGAGCATACCCCAGTTTTAGGAGATGCCTTTTTCTCTGGGAGGGTGGTGAGGCATTGGAACAGGCTGCTCAGAGAGCTGTCGGTGCCCCATCCCTAAGGGTGCTCGAGGCTGGGTAGGATGGGGCCCTGGGCAGCCTGATCCGGTGGGAGGTATCCCTGCCTACTGCAGGGATTGGAACTGAGTGGGCACTGAGTTCCCTTCCAACCCAAACCATTCTGTGATTCTATGCAAAGCAGCATGGATCCCATCTCAGAAAGCCTCATGAAGATCCAGGGAAATGCATTTGAAGCCACAGCACCCACTTGCTCTGTAGTCTAGAGGACATACGTGTTCATCCACTATTTCAAAATGGTTTTTGGGGTGCTGTTTATCTCCCACCATGGACAATGTGCCTACCTTGCGCTTTCCACACCTCAAAAGATGTCATAGAATCATTAAGATTGGAAAAGACTGCTAAGATCATCTTGTCCAATCATCAGCCCTCTACAACCATGCCCATTGACCACGTCCCTCAGTGCCATATGCCGTATCTCAAGCCACGTGGCCTTCTCTTTTAATACTCAGATGTTAAATATTTGTGATGTGAAATTACAGCAGCTTCCTCATTTCCCATTGTGCTCAGGATCTCTGGATGCGGTCCATCTGGGTGCCATTTCCTGATGTTTGCTGTCTCTCCACCCACCTCTCTGTCACCATGATTTCCCCAGGGCTTGCTCTAGCTGTAATCCTTCAGTGAGTGCTTTGTTCCCCCTGTTCTGCTTACAGCTGAAAAATTGTTACTTGCGCCCAAATTCCAGCCCCTTGCACTCAGATTTTGGGTTCCAGGAAGGCACAGGATTCTTTTCTGTTGTCTGGTACATGTAAATCAGAGCTTTTTAGTCAAATACAAGGATAAATGAATATGTAGATGTATTTTTTTTTTTCTCTTAAGGTCTCGAGCACAAATGCTTGCTCTGACGAATGACTCATTCCCTTTGTCAGAGAAGCATTGTTGGGTGTTTTCAGGCTATGAGCAAGGCAAGGTTTGGAGGAGGAGTTACTCTCTTTTATTAGACTGGATGATATGGTTGGAAAAAATCAAGTAAGATTGCAGGCACGTGATCCCTTCCTTCAGGTGTAAGCATTTGCTGCCTTCAAGCTGACTGTAAGAACAGCCACTGCACTGCTGGGCATAATGGAGATAAAGTCAGAGCTGGTGTCCTCAGCTTGGACCTGGAAAAAGACCCCTCAAACTCCCCTGATCACATCAGCATCACTTTAAATTCAACCTTATAGCATAATCTATTAATCAGCCCCTTTGAATGTATTTGCCCACATGTCCATGTGGCTTCCAGTTGCTCCTTTATACCTGACAAACAGGAGCAATCAAAACCTGGGGGTGATCAACTGCATTTCCAGCTCCTTCCTCTTGATGCTGGGATGAAATCTCAACATTCAGGTAATTCCAGTCCCACACAACAAGTGCATGGGAGGAACAGGAGGCAGGGAGGAGGTGCTTGATGTGAGTTAAAACCTTTATCCAAATTAATGGGGAAACAGAAAATCAATGCATCAGAATCAGTGGGGCGTGTGGATCCCTACAGAAGGTAATGCAATGGGTTTGCACATCCCTGTAGGAACATGTGCAGCTCCACCAAGGAAATGCTGCCTTTGGGCTGGGGCACATGCAAGGTGCTGCCCAGGCTGGATATGGGGGAAAATATCCAAGCAATCCCCAAATTCCCCAAGTCTTCATGTGGCACGTGTGCTTAACAATGACATTCCTACCCTTGATCGAGGCTAGCACTGTGTACTCCCAGCACTGTCTGTTTCAGCATCTCTGGGTGCAAGAAATCTTCCCTCCCCTCTCCCACTGCATCTGACTCAGAAATTGTTTGAAAATCCCAGTTTTCTGCCATCTCCTGGCTCTCCCCCTCTGGGTAATGGGAGGCTGAAGGCAAAGAAAACAAAGGCGTCCTTATGCTCAGGAGAGCTGGCGGATAGCAGTGGCACCTCCTCCTCTCCTCCCGCTGCTGTGGTGGGGATCCGGCCTCATTGTCTGAGCAGCTCCAAGCATGGTGAGCGCTCTCCTAATGTGACTTTTGCATCCCAGAGAAAGCTGGGGCCGACAGAGAGCCCCTGGTATTAATTATCTGGATTGCAGGATGCACGGGGAGGACGGCAGTGATTTGTTTCCCCATTCCATTGAAAAGCAGCAATGGTCCCAGGCATAACTCAAGCCTGACACACTCATCGTGCTCAACTAGGTGCAATTGCCTCTATGGGGATAGGAAAGGAAGGGGTCAATTCCTTACCTGGTGGTGTTGAGGAGCTAGCACAGGCTGCATAGAGAAGCTGTGGATGCTCCATCCCTGGAGGTGCTCAAGGCCAGGTTGGCTAGGCTTTGGGCAACCTGGGCTGATGGGAGGTGTCCCTGCCCATGGCCATTTCCTCAAACTGAAGCCATTCCACGACTCTGTGACTCCATGACACAGCAGGGCAGAGCTACCTGGCTGCTGAGCACTGCCCTGCAGATTGCAATGCAGACATTATCCAGATGGAGTGGGTCACAACAGCACCCAGCTGTGACAGCTGAGCTTCACATTGAGCATCGAATACTAAGGGAGTAAACACCGCAAGTCAAAGCAGTGAGATTGGGTTCAGAGAAGAAGGGCAGCTTAAGATCTGAACGAGGCAGGACAAGTATGGGACTCTTCATCTGCCTCTCAGGACTCCTGTCTGCAAGAAGGAACCAACACCTTGCTATTTTGTATTTTAAAATAATGGCTTGTGTGCATGCAGAACCACGCCACTGCTTGGGCATTGCGGTATTGTAAAGATGCTGGAAAAATAAAGGACAATCTACAGGTAACATTGTCTGCAGGTAGCATTTTTGGGCATGTTCAGGTTAATGCCTGGGTGAGGTAAGGAAAAGCATTTCCATAAGCCTTCCTGGGAAGCTTTCTGAAAGTGTTTTCAAGCCTGTGACCTTGTCAGTTGAGCTCACGAACACTGTGATGGCCAAGAAACCTTCATCCTCATGCGGTGTCCTCACCTTCTTTATATAAACTTGATCCCCAAGCAAGGGCAGCCTGCCAAGCAAATACACACAAATTCCTTCCCTCCTTCCACCCTCTGCTCTGCTCAATGCATGGGCCCAACATGGGGCCTTGGAGAGAAAGGTCAGGACCATTTGGTGTCCTCTTACTTTGGCTACTGAAAGGGCATCTCTGGCTGTGCGGCTGTCTAAAAATAACCCGAGCTCTCAGAGCAGCTTCGCTCTGCCACGTACAGGAATAAAATGATGGGAATGTATTCCAGCAACAGAAATGCCCCAAATGAATGCTGCATGGCATAATTCTACTTTAGCCCCGAGCTGCCGGAGCTCAGGGAGCATTTGGGCAATGCTCTCAGGTGCAGGGTTTAGACTTGGGGTGATGCTTTGCAGAACCCGGGGTTGGACTCAGTGATCCTTGTGGGTCCCTTCCAACTTGGGATATTCCACTGTTCTATGAATCAATGTAAATCAGCCCACTTATGTGCAGTGACACCACTACAGTGTGGTGGGTTGACCAACCCACTTCTTCAACCCCAGATACCCAGTGCACCGTTGTCTCCTTTTTTCCCATTGATAACCAAACAAATACGTCCAGTGACAGCAACTCTCCCATGATTTAAAACACTGAGTCCAGCTTGATGTTCATCTAAAGACTATTGTAAATGAATTTCTCACTTGACTTTTCCCAAGGAATTCTGCATCAACCAATTGCTACATCCTCGGAAGTACTCAAGGCCAGGTTAGATGGGCAGCCTGATCTGGTGGCTGACAACTGGAGAGCTTAGACAATTTCACCCTGAGAGCCTCATCCAATTCCCTGCACTCCAAGGAAGTGGATCGCAACCCAAAGGATCCTGCAGAAGTGATCTGGGAGAAAAGTCAGAGGAATGGAGAACCACCCCCAGGAGAGAGAACTGAATCTTCCTGTTATTTTAAATGGATCTCTGTAATTGTAGGATTTTTTTTTTTTTATTTTTATTTTTTACAGCTTAAAACAGCTGTCTGTTGGATTTGAGAAATCACTGTCTTGTATTCTACTCTGTACTCAGGAATTAATCTGTCTAATCACCTACAGCTCTGTTGCATCTCTCCAAAAAGACAGCAAGGCATTATACTATTTCCTGACTATGTTCTGGGGTGGCAAATATTGGGAACAGACATCAGTGTGTGACATCAATCTTTGAATTGATAGGAGAGGGAATGACTTCAAGTTGTGCCAGGGGAGGTTTAGGGTGGCTATTAGGGAAAACTTCTCCAAAAGAGTGGCCAGGCACTGGAAGAGGCTGCACACAGAGGTGGTGGAGTCACCGTCCCTGGAGATGCTCAAGGAACGTGGCACTGAGCGGGGAATATTGGTGGTACGGTAGGTGAACTGTTAGACTGGATGATCTCAGCCAGTTGTGAGAAAGAGGGATCTGCATGTACAAACCACTGGGTATACTGTCCAACCAACCAGTACTTTCAAGACTAACCCCTCTTCTTTCAACACGTACAAACGTAAAACATGCCCAGGGCCACTCTGCACCCAGCAGGGATTTCACATTGCCCAAACACCAGAGCTGTGGAAGCGAACATCAGGAATGTGGGACAGATGTTATGTGTACATCCCTGCTTTGTGATGGCTTTCTGGATGTGTGTGCGATGAAGCCTGTGGGAACTTCTTTACAAGAAGAGAAGCTAACAGCTCTCTCTATTCAGTTCCTCCAACAGAATGCCCTGGGCAGTTGCTGTGCCATTGTTCAAAGCTATCCGAAAGCACATCTTCAGAGGCAGTTCTGCTGCTTGCACAGGGGGTAATTAACCCAGCCTGGGAGAGCTGAATATTGGGAAAAAAAAAAGATAAATTCTCAGTGTTACCTTGGGAAGGCTGTTGTTTCCCCAGGAAAAAGATTCCCCCCAAACAGCTCCCAGTCCAGCATGCTGGAATCGTGACTTCAGTGTTAAACCCAGCACTGGGCTGATTCTGCCTATGGTCTGCTCTTCTTCATCTCCTCACCGTAAAGTGGGGATAGTTATAAATTAAGGTTGGAAATGACCCCTCTGATCATCCAGTCCAACTGTCCACCTACTACCAGTATTGCTCACTAAACCAAAGTTCTTCAAAAAGCATTTGACAAATACCAAGCACTCATAATAAGCATAATAAGCATAAGAGTGGTGGATTGATGAGGATGAGGTCCTAAGAAACATCCATCTCTGAAATGAATGTGATGTGTTCAGACATCGTTCTTCAGGCTACAGAATGATGGTCATGGTGGGCAGGAATCGTTCATGTAACACTTCAAATTAACTCATCAGCCATCGCTTAGAAAGCACCTCTGGTCACAGGCAAAGGAGGATGCCAAAGAGTGATCTGATCCCTCTTCTCTCATCAGCTTCCACATGCCTCTGGAAACCCATTGTGCTCTCCAGACGGGAAATCCATCCAAGGGAAGCAACACAAAACCTGTTCTGGAGGCTTATTTTGCAGGGAGCTGCAGGGACTCTCACACACTCATAGAAACTTACCAATAATAGACAGTGTCGTTGGGAACATTTGTGTGTCCCATGTATGGGCTGGTGCCTCCAAGGTAGGGAAACTGAGCAAAGAGGGTCTGCAAAGGCACATGGGAACATCAGCATGCAGCTGTACCCTGGGGATCGCAGGAGGGGATGGATGAATCATGTGCTCCTGATCCAGGAGAGCCAGCTCAGAAATCAGAGCCAACACAGGCTGTTATCACTGGCGACTGTAAGAAATGAAAGAGGTGTTCCACGTGGTACTATCAATCATCAGGTGTGTCAGTTTTCAGCACTTAATGGCTGGAAGTTAAAGCCTTTCTCAGCTGCATTTCCAGTCATTGGCTTTTGATTTCGGGCATAAGGAAAGGAATTACATTAGAGGTCTTGGAGGTGAGATTTCCTCCTTCAGTACACATTTCAGTGGCAGTGCATCAGTAATGTGACTTTATATATTTCATCTTCCTTGAAGACCTTACTCCAGGAGTCTGCCAGAGCAGCCTCCTATTTTCCCAGAGGTCAGATGTTGAAGGCCACCCATGGTCCGCACCAGCAGACCCCAGAAGTCTCATCACTCAGTGTCAGCAACATTGAGTGGCTCTATAAAATCCACCTCACCCTGTAAAACAAAAGAGTCAATTCAGTTATTTGTTTCTTTAAAAAAATTTTGATCTAGTTACTTCCTTAAAATTACTCTGGAATAACAGGACAGAGACTGGACACTGACAGCCCCTGTTCCAAGCACCACATCACTTCCCAACACCACCATTTCTTGTAGCCATGGGATGTCCCAGGGGCAGAGCATCATGCCTGGATCTCACTGGGGGTCTGGGGGCTGTGTTCAGTCTCTCTAGGCATGGTTCCAGGCTTTGAGCAGCCAAGGTGAGGCACAGATAATGACAACATTTCAATTCATAGAATCACAGAATCATTAAGATTAAAAAAGACCACTGAGGTCCCCAAGTCCAACCCCAACCCACCCCCGCCATGCCCACTCACCACGTCCCTCAGTGCCACATCTCCATGGTCTGGAACACCTCCAGGGACAGTGACCACGGGCAGCCTGTGCCATTGCATCACCACTCTTTCTAAGAAGAACTTTTTTTTCTAATATCCTAATATTCCTAATTCAGTGTAAACAGTGCTGCATAAACCCTGGTATTGTATATTCAGTCCTGGAGTGCAGAAGTGAACAAATCCATTCAGCGAGTGAGAGTAATGGCATAAGAAGCATAGGAGTTCTGAAGGACAGAGCCTCCTCGCTTTCACAGCTGCATAAATGTGTGTTAGGGAGATGTACAGACTCCTTTTTCATATACCAGCACATTTTTCAGATGACAGCAGCCTTTTAAGGCTGTTTCTGATGGTGTCATATGGATTTTCCTTTTATAACAATCTCTTTTGGAAATCCCCACTGGTCTCTGCTATTCCAGTGAAGGAGACTGCCTAATTCAGCTCATTTTCCCCAGGAATATCCAGCTGATCATGCAATGGCAATGTATATCAGCACGCTAATGATGCTTGGCACCTTCCTGGGCTGCAAGGGAGGCAGGGGAGATCGCTGTCACTGTGGAATTAGTTGTGCTGGAAACACCACAGGGTTTGTTACATCCAAGGAGAAAAGAAAAATCTGTTGTGTTGAGGCTTTCTGAGCCAGACAGTGAGGCAGAGTGGGTTCCCTGCGTCCCCCCATGCCAGGGGTGCCCAAGGATATTGGTGGGCTTTAAGAAGCTGCAGACTGTAGCTGGGGCATTTCTCACCATGCAGGATCCCAGGCCAGTTCCTTGCAGGTCCAGCCTGAGGGGTCAGCAGCCAAGAAATGTGGGTCTGAGTGGACTGGATGACCTTTAAGCATCCCTTCCAACAAACAATTCTATGATTCTATGCTCTCCTGGTGGAGAGAAGGGATTTGTAGCTCAAGTGCCTCATGAGGTGGGTCCAGATCCTTCTGGCCATCCTGGAGACACCCCTGCTGATGGGCTTGAAGTACATGCAACCTGGGATCCGTGCGTGCCCTGCCAATTCTCCAGACCATCAGGGTTTTGGAAATCTCGATTTTAAAGCCATGGCTGGACACTGCCCTCCCTGTGCCCCATGTCACTGACTGCATGCTCTATGCCGTGGAGATGTTGGGATTATGCCAGCTGGAGATCATCCTCCACTCCCTTTCACCCACGGCAGGATACAATGGTTTGCAGCAAACTCAGCAGCTGCTTATCCCCCATCCGTTCCCGTATCATCACTGTTTGGATTTCATATGCCACCAATGGGCTCCAGATGCTGCCAGGTGAAGTAGCATTTTCTTGACCAGGAGAAGATTGAACCAAATCAAATAAATTAAGGAGCATTAATGATCAAAATGGTCTGCTCAGCCCAGGTAAAGGTGGCAAAGTGGTAATCATAGAGTCATAGAATCGTAAAGGTTGGAAAAGACCTTTATGTTCACCTAGGCCAATTCAATCCCACTCCACTACACCCATTAAACCATGCCCATAAAAATGTCACATCTCTACATTTCTTGAACACCTCAATGTTCAAGAGAACCAGGGATGGTGACTCCACCACCTTCCTGGGCAGCCTGTGCTAGTGCCCAACCACATTTGCAGATAAGAAGTTTTTCCTAATACCCAATCTGAACCTCCAAATTGTTCAAACTGAGGCCATTCCCTCTCATCCTGAGAGAAGAGGCTGACCCCTATGCCAATGGCACAGGGAACATGGCCAAAAGATAGGACCCCAGAAGAAGGTAGGGCCAACTGCTCATACCATAACCCATCTAGCACGCACTCCTGCTCTTTGCCAGGTCATGGTAAGGGACATTTTTTTGCCTTTTGGTGCCACAAAAAAAGTAACAATTGCAGCAAACCTGGCTGCGTGGTGGAACTCAGCCCCATCTCCCAGTGCAGAGAAAAGTTCCCATCAGTTGTCTTCATCTCTTACCCATGGTGAGGGAGAACAAGACACTGCGGGGATGCACACTGCCCTGCTGGGTACTGTTAATTAGCATAAGAAACAACACCAGAGGCTACGACTGCATTGAGCTGGAGTATAATTAGCTACATGGGATTTGCTAAGTGTCTTGGTCCAGACAACAATCACAAAACCTCAGGGCCAGCCTCTGTCGAAGAGCTGCTGTGTGAAAGCAGAAGCCCCCAAGGAGAGCTTGGTGCAGCCTGTCCAAGCCTGCAGATCATTTTGTGCCCAGCACAAAGCTGTGTTGAGATGCACACAATGTCCTGGTTCCTGCTCCCTACCCCAGGGAGTCGACAGCACAGACACTGCTCTCCTTTTTGCTGCAGCTTCTTTAATATTTATGCACCCCAATGTTAGGGAACATCCTAATACTTCTTGTGCTCAGAGGTCCAGAGCTCTGCTGAGTTATTTTACTGCACACATCTCCTTTCCCACTGCACCAGCTCTGGATTTCATCGTGTCATCTCCCTTTGCAGATCAAGTGAATGCTGAAAGGGAGGCATCCAAATTAGGTCAGATGAATCACCCCTGCAGAAGTCCCTGTTTTGACCACTGAGAGCGCAGTGCAATGTGGTCAAGGGTAGGTGTCCATAGTTAGACTCAGATGATAGCTCGTTGCACCCCTCAGGTCCAAGGGCTTTAGGGACTGCAAGCCTCAGGTTCTCAATGCCTTACCCTGGTTCCAGTCTCCAATTGGCAACTCTTTGTGAGGAGCTGAAATGAAACTTGCCTGCTTCTATGTAGTGTTTATTTGGATCACGAAACCGCTTGTTTCAATCTCTAGAGAAGTCTTTGGAAGTTTGGGTCAACGTGATTTGTCTCAAGAAGCTAAAGGAGAGGTTGTAGGGCAACCCAGATCCCATTGGCTCAGGGAGATGGATGGCAAAACCTTGCTCTCTGCAGACATCTTCCTCCACGGGAGCCTGGGCAGCCCCAGACCCAAAATACCAATGTGCCAGGTGCTGTAGCTGCCACCTTGCGACACAAGGTTTGCACAGGTCTGTGAGCAGAGCTGTTGGGTTTCTGGCAGTGGCCATCCTCAGCATCTGCAGTGAGGATGGACTCAACACTAAAGCACTCCGAGACTTGGAAAGGAGCATCGCTACCCGCCTGGCCAGGGGAAAATGCTCCAAGCACAGTGCAGCTTCTGTTCAGTGTTGTCTTTGCTGGGGCACCCACAACACCTCTGGGCAGCAGTGCCAGGGCCTCACCACACTCTGAGTAAAGCATTTCTTCCTAACATCTAACCTAAATTTCCTCTCTTTTTGTTTGAAAGTGTTTAGAAGTGGAGTTCAAGGAGCATGCGGACAATGCTCTCAGACATAGGGTTTGGATTTGGGGTGGTGCTGTGTAGAGTCAGGGGGTGGACTTGATGATCCTTGTAGGTCCCTTCCAACTTGAGATATTCTATGAATCTGATTCTGTGATAAGCACCTGGAGCAATGATATAAGGTACCAATCACCACTGGCCAGTTTCTCCCAATGGCATGGGGAGAAATGGCACAGGGACTCCACTGTCAGCTGAGTTCCTTGATTACAAGCTTCATTTCTCCTGATGTAGCGCTCTGGACATGACACAGGATCCCACTAATGCTGCTTTCCCCAGAATTAAGTGCCCTGCTGTAAATATAGAAAAGATGCAGGGAAAAAAAGGAGCTACAGGGAAGCTGATCAATTTGCCCAACTAATTAAGCTACCTTTCCTTATTAATAGCATCAAGCCTCCTTTGCAGATATCCCTCTGTCTTCTGAGGCTGTCTCCTCAGCATTTCCCCATGCCTTTAATCTGTTCTACGCTTTCTCTCCCATGCTGGTCTCATGTTGCTGAACTCATGCACCTTTTGAATGAGGATATTTTCTGGCAGCTGGAAAAAAAAATCAAGATCTGGAATAGGCTGATTATAATCAGGTTGGGTTGATACAGTCAGATGGAAGTGAAGGGCAGAGCACGGCCATCCCTTGGCCAGACACCATGGGCCTTGGATAGTTGAGGAAGCATGAGGTGTTCCCCATGGGATTCATGGCTTGCTGTGGCCATCATGGGAGCATGGGGTTGGTAGGGATGATGAATGAGTGATGGTATTTCCCACTCACTATTCCTTCCCACCTTCTCGGGTTGGTTGAGGCCATCCACCTATGGTCTTCTGATGGACACCACCTGCAGACCAAAATCATCTGTGAGAGAAGTTTGTTAAGAAGATAGGTAAAAAAGAGCTACTGAGCAAATTGTTTGTTTGTTCCTTCCATCTGTTTTTGGAGAGAGAGGATTTATGAGAACCAATTCAAACCCCTGTCTTGCCTCAACAGATTTATTTACCCCCACCCTCACTTCAGTGCTATCAAGAAAGAACTGAGATAAGAATTTGGGACTGATCCTAAACACTGGGACACGGAGGTGGCGCATCAGGAACAGGACAGTGATGCTCAGTTCATACAATGCCCCATTAACAACCATTTCTTCCCATCTGTTCCTACTGGAAGATACCAGCACACCCTGATGGCCACCTCTACCTTATAGAGAGGGATATGGAGGCTGGGGCACAGCCGGTGGGAGATCAAAGATGAGATCAGGATGCATGGGGTGCAGCCTTGGGATGCACATCCCCACGGGCTCACTGGCTCCACACAGCTGCTCCCCTAATCTGCACGCATTCAAAGCATCTCCATTCAGTAGTGCTGCTTCCTGGAGCTTGAAAGGGACGCTGATTATTTTTAATGAGCCTTTGCCTTGCTGGAGCTTTACTTTGTGTTGATTGCATGGGCAGCACTGTGGCCCCCTCCTACAAGGCAGATTTGCTGGCTTTTCATGCTTGCATCTCTGGGGAGATGTGGGGCTCACAAGAGTGTTGAGGAGCAAATGCACAGGTGATGGAGAGATCAATGCAGTGCCCTGCCTTGGGTCAGAGAAGTACAGGACACCTTCAGGGATGCAGGATGGTAAGGAGGAAAGCAATATGCCCCTCATGCTTGATTTTGGAGAGGGTTTGACGTCTGGCTGTTTGCACAGTGTTCCCAGGCAGCATCAGGGTCATCCTGTCTTGCCCTGTAGTGTTCCTCCGTGCCTGCCCCAAGGTCCCAGAGGATGATTCAGTCCACCCCAAGGCTAAAACACAGCAGGTGACTCACATCCTAAGAGTGCCTGCATCTCTCCATCAGCTTCAGTGGGATCCTGGGGATCCTGCCCTCGTTATCTTTGGATGTTAGATCAGGACCTTTATCCACTGGAAAACCGGATAGCCTTGCAGGAATTAAAACCAACATGACTGATAGGAGGTGACCTCACAACGATGGCACGGCAAGGTGCAGAATGTGGGGCTGTCACTGGAAAAGCACCAGTTCTGCAGCTCCATGCAGCGACTGCCTTGCTCATTAGCCTGTGCAATCTGATGGGATGTACCTCGTGGAAACCTGCTGCCCAGCTTTATCTCTTCCTGCTACTCTTGTTGCATTTTTTTTTTTCCCTTGAGAAATTACTTAAACAGATGGCTGAGCTTGATATTAATACACTTATTTCAACATTTTCATAGAGCATCTGTTGAGGAAAAAAAAAAAAACCACCAAAAACTGCAGATTTAAAAAAAGAATTTTTTTGCATCTTTGAGTTGAATTCCAAGACTACGAAAAGATGAATATCTCTTCCAAGAATGCATAAAAGCTTCATCTGTATACCAGTAGGATGCCACTCCATTGAAATGTCACTCACTGGTGGATGATTTGGAGTGGGGGAGGGAAATGAGTCTGTATATTGCAGAGCTGATCATGCCTAGATCCAACAACGACAACAAAAGGGTGAGAAAACCTTTAAAAGTAACCTCCAACCTAACTTTTATTTGGTTCAGACTAACAATTTAGAGCCAAATCATCCACTTCCCTCCTTAACTAGCTCTCCCTTTATTGAGCTGTCCTTCCCGGCCGCTCAGAGGACCAAGATCTCCAAGGTGCACCTGATGTGTCCTCAAAGAGAGCCCTGGGTGCAGCTCTTGAGGAGTCACTATTTTTTCTCTTAGAGAAGACATGACAATATGCCTCAATTCCGTTACATTTCTCCTGTGGAAGAACATCCTATGATCATTTTGGTCTACTAGATTTTTTTAGGCTAGCCCTCAGAGGGGTCCGCAATTCTTGGCTAGAAAAATAAAACCTTTCGAAGTCCTCGAAGTGTTTCACCACTTGATGTTGACAAGGGATCATTGCCTCCTGTCTAGGCTTTCCTCCTTGCCAAACCCTCAGGACAAAAGGTCTTCTTCCACCCAAAGGATTATTCTGATGCGAAGTGACTCAATTTCCCTTTTTTTTATGACTGTGTCAAGCAATGCCAAGAAGCAAACATATTGCTGATGTTGGAGTTTCACAGCACGGGGTTTGGTTTGATGAACTTTAATAACAATGTCAGTGAAAGCTGTAGGTCGGGTCAGCTCTCCATCCACATGTACTTGTGTAATGGTCTCTGCAAGATTTCCCAGGAGTATGTTTTTATGAAGGTGGCTACTTGTGCCTTTCTGTTTGTACGCTGCCTTCCCCATGGTTCCTGGTCAGGTAGTGTGGTGAGTCCAGTCATAGAATCATTGAGTCTGGAAGGAGCACTAAGATCATCCAGTCCAACCATCACCCCATGCCTGTGACCACTATAGACCGTGTCACTGAGTGTGACATCCACCCTTTTCTTGAACACCTCCAGGGACGATGACTCCACCATGGCTCCCTGGGCAGCCCATCCCAGTGCTTCCCCACTCTAAAACCAAGTTGTAAAACCAAGTCCCACTCGCTGTCAGTAGTGGTAGGGATTGATTGCAGCAGACCTCGGCTGTGACAGTCACTCAAACAATAGCAGAGTCAAGGCAGGGCAGTGTATTTGCTCTGGCGTCCTTCTGGATGGAGAGCTTAGCATCACAAGGGCAAGCATTCAGGTTCTTCTTTCATTCATTCAGGTTCTTGGACTAGTTTTCCCTTATTTTTGTACCACACTTAATCCAGAGGCACCATGGTCTCGGGTGTTAGAGGTGAGAGGCAGTATTATAAATTATAGCACACATACGCTTTAATTATTTTGTCAAAATGATTTATAAGTCGTGACTTGCTGGAAAGAACCAGGTTGTACCCGTGGAGATACCCATGGTAACTCATCCCCTTTTCCTCCCACATGTGTGCTTGGAGGACGATACTTTCTTGAGCCAAGCAGCCCCTTCACGTGACAGTGACAGTGGAAAGGAGCCTGAGAACACACAGATGCCCTCCATCCAGAGTAAACAGAACAAACACACCCCCTTGTCAACCATCCACCCCACAGCCCCACACTGGGATAGCTCAGTTGGTCCCATAACAAACTTTTCTGGCAGGGTGTCAGCTCAGCCAGGACAATACAAATTTACAGCCACGAGAGAGGCAGCACCAAAAATACCAACCATAAATAACAGCATCCCAGCACATCCGTAATGAGGTTGTGATTTAGGACCTGGGCAAGAAGGTGTGAGAGGAAGGGGTTCTACTTTCTGAACTTCTTTTTTTTTTTTTTTTTTTTTAGCATTTTCACTTTTTAATGACCTGCTTGACCCATTGTTGGAGGAATGGGTGGCTCCAAAACATAACTGGGGGGATGTAGCCTCCATGCTTTGGTTGCTTCATCGCTGGCTTCCTTCCTCACAGCTTTGCAAGAGAGCACGAGGGCTAAGCGTGATGAATGATAATGCAAACAAAACCAGGGGAGAAAGCCTTCCACTCAAAGGCCAGCACTGGTGGAGGGGTGCAAGGGAGGGGAACGTGACTGGGGAGGCCCAGGAGAAGCTGGGAAATGCCTCTGGAGCAGATGATGAGATAGAGGTGGATGTGGTGGAAAGCAAAGGCTGGATGTGAGCCAAGAAGCACTGGGTGGGGAGGTGGGATCTCATCCCATCTCATCCCAACCCACACTGGGTTTTGGGGTCCTCCCAGATCCTGCTTCTCTTGTATTCAGTCTGAAAATAAAGCCAGGCAGTCTCACCTCCCTCCTGCTTGTTGTGAGATCTGAGCTCCAGAAATGTGCTTGCTTGCTTTGGCCATTTCCATAATTAAAGCAATAAGCAGGGGATGTGATTTAAATCAAGCCTGAACTCTTGAAAAGCCACCTGTGGTGTTAAAAGCAAGTCAATAAAGTGTGTTAATAGAAACATTAACATTTCAGTACAGGCAGTGTTAATTATGACATTCCCCAAGCCAGGGTCCCTTTAGGAGAGCACAGGGCTGATGGGTCTGGGGTCTGAGCTTTGGGCTGGAGAAGCAGCAGCCCAGGTCTTGAGGGGAACAGAACTGTGAGAATGCATGGGAGAGGCAGTCTGATTTGCAGACCCATTAAATGCAGGCTGGTTCTCCCCTGCTGGTCCCTGAGCTACCAGGAATCTGATATTCCATCACCTTCAGCTGTGATATAGAACCATAGAATAGCTTAAGTTGGAAGGGACCTCGAAGACCTGGTATTCCAGAGCCATAGTCTGGGACTTCACCGTGTCCTCAAATGCTCTGCTAAGCAGTGGCCAACATCCCACTGAGCTGGACGAACCTCTATGTCTCAATTTACAATTAAATTCAATTTCTCAAGCAGGAAAAATTGCTCATGAGTGCTCAATTACTGCTTTTTTCAGGTTTTTCGATCAGCATGGAACAGAGGACATGTTCGATCTGTTGTTAAACAATCTCTGCTGGCTACTGGAAGTCGAACACTTGTCTTAAAATAATTTATCTCTTTTCCATACTTGCTGCTTTGTCATTTTGCCTTCTCCAAGTGAGCTCTCAGTGTGTGTGCAGGACAGGGAAAGATATTTGCTTGCACTCCCCCATGTCTCCCATGTTTTGCATAGCACAGACCCTGTTTCTGCCTTGTTGGAGGAGGCAGCATCCTTGCCCTGCATTATACATAGGGAAACCTAGATGGAGAAGCACAACTGGAAACTGGGATCCTTTCACCTTGGCTCTTTGGTCCGTGTCCTCTAGTAATAACTAAGATCAGAACACAGATATTTGTCTGAAATTATTTTCTTACAGCATCCATCAAAATGGCAGAGCCAGCCTAAGTTTTGTCAACTGAGGTTATTGCTCCTCCATGGAGGACAGCTGGTGGCAGAGTCAGAAGATGGTTCTGGAAATATCCTAGCAGGATTGCATCCTGTTCTCCCAGAGTTCATAGCACAAAGGGACAACACAACCTGCTCCTGAGCCAGATCGGCATCCTTGGTCTCCTCCCAGCCTGCTCAAAGCTCTCTTGGAACTCCTGAACTTGGAAGAAGGGGTCGAGGGAAGAGGCTGTGCTCAGACACCCTTGATCTGGGGCAGCTCCACCAGCCTGGATGGGCACAGCTTGCCCCATGTCATTCACTGGAGAGGGCACCGTTATGTCCTTGTGATAGATGTGTTGGCCATTCCAGCTCACATCTCCCCACGAATATCTTCTTTGCTCCCTCTCAATGTCTGGAGATCTGTCCAAGAGAATCTGTTTTGCCTTCTGTAAGTTGGCAGCAGTGTAGGAGACATGGTGGACAGTGGCACTGAGGGATGTGGTCAGTGGGCACGGTGAGGATGGGTTGATGGTTGGACTTGGTAATCTTAAAGGTCTTTTCCAGCCTCGGTGCTTTTATAATTTTATGATTCTGTGAGATCTGGTCCTCCCTCACACACCCAGTGCCTGCCTCTCCCCATCCCTTGCCCTTCATTTAATCCCTTACAGTACCAATTTTTCATGCAGGGAAGATCTTTTGGGATACATGGAGCTCTGAGTTGTGGCCTTTGTCTCTCCGGTAGTGCTTTAACTCAAATGATTAAAGCACTGTGATAAGCCATCCCTGACGCTTACTGCAAAAGCAAACTGACTGTTTCCATCCTGGCTGCTCCCTCTGTATTCAGACTCCTCAGGCATTTCCTTACTTGGCACTTGCCACTTCCAGTCTATCTACATGGGCTTTATTTTTCTCACTGAGACAGACTGAAAAAAAAATCAATTTCTTGACTGCAGTCCTCATGGCCTGTCACTAAATATTCTTTGTCTTAGGACGTGCTCCTGAAAAACATATGGTTTCAAGCTCTGCCTCTCACAGCTGCCATTTAGCTGAGATTCTTATCTTATTATTCATCTCTCCAGTCTCTCTGCAGCATCAGTCCTTCTACTCACCACTGCCTGGGTTCCCCAGTTACGCATAACTTCTGCCTTCCCCTGGATGGAAATTTATCGCCTCTTGCTCGCTGGCTGTGGAGGGAACAGAACCATCCCTGCACTCAGTGCTGCAATCCCTCTGCACTCTGGCTGCTGGTGGCAATGAGCCAGAACGTGAGCTCTGCTAGCCCTGAGGAGCTCAGTGGGGTTTTGCTGGGTCTGCTGGTGATGAGGTGCAGCTAAAACCATGAATCAGCCCTTGCCCTGAGGCTGGCGGGGATGGCAGGGTGGGCATCAGCACCAGAGGGGATCTCTGTGGTGCTGAGAGTTCATACCTCTATCTGTCCTTTGCATACAGTTTCCAGCTCCAAGAGCCACGGGTTTATTTAAATAATAGCAAACAAACTGATTTCTGATGTGACCGAGGGAGCTGGGAAAGCAAGCTCTGAATAACACACGAGGTTGTTATCAAATGTCACCATCATCAAAACAGACCAAAAGCAGGAAAAGCCCAGGACAATTAAATCCCTTTGTGGAGATGAGAGAGCCGGGTCTGCAGAGCCCAATGCTCTGTGTGTATGTCATTTTGGGCTGAATACTCAGAGATACAGTCATTTTCTGAAGCAGGACTTCAGTTGCTTGACACTCATTAGCGCTAATGAAAATCATACAGAGCAAGCTTAGTTTCCAGCCAGCAACTCATTTCCACTGTCATCTTAGGGAAGCAACCAGAGCAGAGTCCAAGATAGAGAACTTTACACCTGTGCCAATCTTAAACAAAGCAACACCATTGTGAAGTATGCAGGGAGGTCATCAAGTTGCCTTTGAATTTTATTCAGCTGGATAGGAAGGGACAATAGCACCTGACTTCTTAATAGTCTCAATACAAAGAAAAGGGCAGACGTCTCCACCAGGCTCCTACGTAATTGCTTTTGGGATGCGGAATACAGGGACTTCCGCACAGGGAGAGGTCTCATCCCACCACATGCCCATGGGGTCTCCTGTGGTGGTGGTGGCACGCCATCCCTACGCTGCCCTAAAGCTTTCCTCCCATAAAGTCCCCTTTAAACCATGACTCAAGCCTTTCCGCCCTCTTATCTGCTGCAGGCAAGAAGCCAAGATATGGTTTTGTTGGTCAAGAGTGCCCAGAGCATAAAGATCACAGGTTTCTTATGAGATCTTGGCCAGTCTATTCACCTCTTGGCCTCAGCTTCCGTACTTTCAAAGTCTGGGCAATAACAGCCTGTTAGAGGAAGGAAGCAGGAGGATTCGTATGTTAATATCTGTAGGACACTCAAGGGATACATTGAGCAGGTCCATAAAAATGTCTAGCAGCAATGAGTAATGATTTTCTGTGCACTGCCTTGAATTCAGCCCAGGTTGCCATTGTTCCAAGAGCACCTGTGGGTACTGAGCCTCGGGGACACTCTGCTCACAAATGTTGGAGATGATGGGAGAAGAAAAAGAATCTCACATTGCTCCAGTGGGTAGAGCCTTCACTCACAACCATGCATGTCAAACTTGCACTAAAATCTGGATTCATTTCCAAAGATTTTCCATTTTTTGGTCTATTTCTTCAGTGTTTTCTCTGGTGACCACCGCTGGTAGCTGGCTGGATGTTAACCATTCAACCATTTGTTCCATGGTTGTCACTCGATGAAGTGTGTGTCTCTCCTGACAGGTGTCAGCAACTGCTTTCATTTCCTGCAGTCTTGGGGCTGAGTTCCCCCCAGTTTGGTTACTGCACTGGAAATGCAGACTGAAGAGTAAAGATGTCCAGGGGGACCAACTTCCAGTTTACACTCACATATATGGGAAGACAATTTATTGAGAATCGTGCTGTTCTATGCCTTCTTTCTGCCCTGAAAGGGTCAGACCACTGTGGAAAAAGAACACAACTTCTTATGGAAAAGTGACTGTCTGATGGTGGGCAATACAAATCGATCCTTGAACTTCATAATGAATAGGGTGGTGCTCATTAAACTAAATTTCAAGGTGTTTTCCATTCTGGGGAAGCACTGCGTATGACAAGACATTGCTTCACTTGCTTTGCTGGGGCTTTTCCAAGCTGTGCAGCGTTGCCTGTGTGGTGTTGGTGTTGGAAGCACCTCTCTGGTGGTCTGTCTGGATGGCTTGTCTTAGAATCATAGAATTACAGAATCATTATGGTTGGAAAAGTCCTTTAAGTTCAGCTAGTCCAAGTGTCCACCTACCACCAATATTGCCCACTAACCCACATGCCATATCTCTGCAGTTCTGGAACTCCTCCAGGGATGCTGACTGCACCACCTCACTGGGCAGCCTGTGCCAACGCCTTGAAGAAGTTTTGTGCTCTTTTGAAGAAGTTTTTCCTAATATGATTGCCCCGGAGACACCCAAGGTCAGGCTGGACCGGACTCTGAGCACCTGATGGATCTGTACATGTCCCTGTTCATTGTAAGGGAGTTGGACCACATGGCTTTTAGGGATCCCTTCCAACTCAAACAATTCAGTGATTCTATGATAAACATGTAGCCTGTCTTTCTGCATGGAAATGCCTTAGATCCAGAGATTTTGCCCATCCGTCCGCATGGGACCTGGATTGCACCACAGGGGAGAGCTCAGGCTCGGTTACCAGCAGAGGGTTGAACTACCCTCAAAAAAGGAGCTGCTGAGGATGTGGGCATTGCTATCCATAGCTGGTTCGGTCACCTGCCATGCAGCCCCTACACAGATGGGCTGTGTTTTGGGCTGGCTTTGGGTCTCACAGCAATTTGGGCAGAGCACGCTGCCAGCACTCCCTCCTCCCGCCCCACTGCCACACTCCTGCTGATGGAGCAGAGCTGCGTGGGAACACCGAGTGCTGCACAGTGCCCACGTTTCCAGGAGGAAGTTGAAAAATTGAGGAAGGTGCCAAAAACAGCTGCAAAAATGATATGAGAGCCGGAAGAAATAGCTTGCAAGAGACTCAGAGCTTGCACTGTTTAGCTTATCGGAAGGAAGATTGAGAGAACATTAAAGCACGTAAGTACATTCTCTTGAGGAAAGAAAAAATACAAGATATTAAAGGGGTCTTTAATCTATCAGAGCAAGGAATAACAGGAGCTCGTGCTGGAGGGCAAAGGCAGACAAGCTCCAGCCAGGAAAAAGGCTTTGTGCTTTCCTCATACCAGTGAAGGTGATGCACTGCTCAGGGAGGGGACCATGTTCCATCTCCTCGGATCCAGGCACAACGTTTTCTGACACTGCCATCATTTCTCAGGCTCTCAACCTCAGACAGATGTGGTCTGCTGTGTCCTGGGGCTCGAACAAAATAATGCAATAATCTCTCCTGGCTTGAGGCTTTCTCATTGCTCACAGCAAAGCAGGAAGAAAGAGGCCCGCTGTTGGGAAGACTTGACCCAAAGCACAGGTTTGCCTGCACAGCAGCCTCACGTGGGCTGTTTTTCACTCCTGGGTGCTGAGAGGTGGTGAATACTGGGTGAGCCCTGCTCATACCGTGGGCAGTCCCAGGCAGTGGGTAAAGCTGGCCCACCTCAGAGGTGTTTCGCTGGTGGGATTTCAAGCTGTCGGTCTCATTTCCCCCTGTGGAGCCTTGTATGGAAAGCCCTTCCCTTTGCTCCGAGGCCAAAACCAGATCAAAAATAACAGCAAGCTTTGCATGATGCAAACCCAGCCCCCAGAAATAGGCAAGGAGCAGTGATACGCTTGCACATATCTCTGCTGGGAAGGGCTGGCTGAAATTAGGAGCTGACCGGAACCCGAAAATGAGCTGCTGGAAACTGCCTGTCCCTTCTCTACCCTTGTGCTGCTTCCACCTGCGTAACGAGGTGCAAAACATCCCCCAGCCAAAACACTAGCTTGTTTTCAATGCTTTTTCCGAGCAGGCACAAATACTTACACACGGTACGGACAAGGAGGAATACAGCTTTAAATTCTTTAACATTCGAGAAAAGTACTCTGTGTACCAGGAGTTTTAGTGATCTCTTTGGGAGAGCCAAGTGTCTGAGCAAATTAGCCTTGGATACGAGCAGCCTTGCAAGCGGCTGTCTAAGAGTGAGCAAATACCATATTATTAAAGACAAATGAAAGTAGCAATTGAACTGAAGAAGACAAAGAGTTTTGCTCATGTAGATGCTGAGCATTTTTTTTTTCCCCATGTGCGTTTCTGAGCTCAAACCCAATGAGAGCCAAGCTGCTTTTATATTCGTTGGCCTCCGAATGATTATTTAGTGAAGGTCTTATGCAAATCGCACGTCACTGTCCCCATCACGAGCAGCAGCCCATGGCTGGGCTCAGCCTGAGGAAGATGGTGCAGCGTGAGATGAGTTTGTTCAAATGTCCCCCTCTTTGATGGGCTCCATCAAACACAGAGCTTCCACTTTCGTCAGGAATGCGTCTCCTATTTCTAATAAACACGGCGGCTAATTAGCTGAGGGGAGGGACTCGAAGGAAACAAAGGGGTTGGAACAGAGATTGGAATTTCTGTAGACTTTGAGATCTGGATGAGGTTTTTGCAGCTGGGGAGTGTGATGCCAGGTGATGACAATCTGACCCTTGTCAGCAGGGCACCCACGAAGATGGAGCCAACGCCGTGATGGCAGAGCAGAGAGGTTCCCTGTGAGCTTCGAGTTTCGCTGTGCACACAGCCAGAAGCCCATAGACTCCTGCAAATGCATCCCAGAAAGTCTTTAGCCCCCTGGGATGGGTTATAAATTACCTTTCATGAAATAACAGAGAGGAAATATGCTACCTACCGTCCCTTCAGTGTGCTTTCTCCCCAAAGCAAATTATTTCTACCAGCTGAGCCCTAAATCCTTCCCACATCAGCACGGATAGAGTTTGGCCATCATCAAGTCATCCCTAGACCACCCTTCCAGAGGCCAAAGGGGCCACATCTAGGCTGGTGTGAAGCAGATCGTTCACAGCCTGTGTGCTCATGGGACAGCTCGTGCTGTGCAGCCCTAATTCCCTGGCAGGCTGCCTGCACCAGATGTGCCTGACACATGGTGGGACTGACTGCATTGTGCCACGCATAGATCCTGAGCTTGGAGGGCAGCACCAGCAGCCAGAAGGCAGCTCGGAGAACCAAGTGCTTCCAAGTGTGCTCTTCTGTTGCTGATGCCATCCTCACAACAAGGTTGTTCAATGCAGACTAGACTGTTCTGTGCCGTGCTCTGACTTTATGAAGTCCCCGGGGACTGTTCTGAGGCTGTTCCCCATGCCTGCCATGGAAAGCTTCTTGCTCTCTACATGCCATCTGCAAGACTCAGCACTGGGGGATTGGGTCTCAGCATGGGTTGCACTTTTTTGTCACTGCAGTTTTGGTGCTGTTGCTCAGAGCCTGCCCCCTCCATGTGGACCTGGGGCTGAATCCTCGCTCCTGCCAGTGCAGCCTTTCCAGTTGAAGTAGTCTCTGCATGGAGCCTGCTCTGCTTGGGCTTGAGATAGCTAATCTTGCCTTGCTCCTCCTAGCAACAAACATGTTTGTGCCCAAAATGATAGTAAACACAAGAGGTGGAGTAAGAAACATGCTGAGCCAGGAGAGCTGGAAGAGGGGCTCTCTCTCTGTCTGAGCGGAGAAGCTGGCTTGGCTCCTTCTTTTCAAGCTTGGACTGACTTCAGGAGCAGAGCAAGGCATCAGATGTTTTCCTCTTCCTTGTCCAGTCTGAATCTGTCATAATATTTGTAATACATTTTACTTATTGCATGTATCTAGATGCAATCTAAGACTGAAAAATGTGATTTGATTTTCCAGCTCAGCAGCACCTGGTGTCAGACCCAACCAGCCTTAGCCAGCCCTCTGAGCTGATGATCTGTGCCTATTGAGTCGTGACTCTTGCATCGAGATGCAAGAAGGTCAGGGTCAGATTCTGACCCACTGGGCCAGTTCAATACCCAGCCATACCGCTGATGTAAGCTGGTGGAGTAGAGAGGTTTATCTGGTGCTTATGATATGGACTGCTCGAATCTGTGTAATGGAAGGTCCCAAAGCACTTGTTTTTTGTAGCTTTCTTTAAGAATAACAGACATGGGAGAAGTATTAGCCAGACTCCAACAATCTGAACACATTTCCTTTCCTCCCTGCCTGGAAATTGTGCCAAGAGGTGGGCACCATGAAGGAGAAGCAGGACCTTCATGTGATGGTGACTCTCTTCCCTGGGTCCTGGAGGCTACGTGTGGGTGAGAACTAGCGAGTAATTTCCTGGCAATTGTATCTGTGTTCGTTGTGGGAATACTCACTCTAGGCTCCTCCTCGTCTTTGGGCTGTGCACAACAGGTTGAGCACACATCTGCTTGTCCCCTTCTCTGCTGGAGAAGCTCTCTTTGTCCATTGCCAAGATCCCAAGCCCTCGGGACCAGCCAGTCTCATCCCAACGCAGCACCCACCATGACAATGGAACAACTCTTGGCCATCAGCCCTATGCCTTCCCATAGGAGAGGATTGATGCCCATTGCTATCTCTGCCTTTGATGTGTACCATCATAGAACCATAGAATCATTCAAGTTGGAAGGGGCCATTAAAGGCCATCTAGTCCATCTCCTCTGCAATGAACAGGGACACCTGAAGCTTGATCAGAGCCCTTTGCAGCCTGACCATGAATGTCTCTAAGGGCAGGTCATCCACCATGTCTCTGGGCAACCACTGCCAGTGCTTCACTACTCTTATTGTAAAAAACCTTTTCCTTAAATCCAATCTAAATCTTCCTACAGCCCAGCAGCAAAACCCCACTTATAGCTCCTGTCTGTGCCAGCCTGTCTCCCTTGTACACCTAGGAAGCCAGGTGCTTAAGGATCATCTGCGAGCAGAGCTCTTCAATGTGCCTTCTCCTCCCTGTGTTATCAGGCCTCAGGCTCCTATGACTTGTAACTTGGACCACGACAATTTGCAGTCACAACCCCCCTCACACACAGAAGTGCCCCTTCCTTCTTCTGCTGGACACGCTGTCATTAAAGAGTCTTTCTAACTTTTGGCTAATTGGCAGAGGTTATGTGCATGTTTCAGAAAAAGGGTAAATCGTTATAACCTCATGCCTCTGTAGTCAATTATAGATTGTTTTCCCAGCTCAGCCAATTTGGCAGGCGGTGACATTGCAGTAAAAAATGAAAGCCTTCAGCCAGCATGCCTGATGTCTCTGCTTGAGAGCAGCTCAAACCAGAACCTGCATCTTGGTCCTCACCCCAGTATGGAGAGAGATGAGATCTGGACATGTGTCAGTCCCAGGGGGTGCAGATTGGGCTCATCTCTTATTTATTCATTTGTTTGTTCCTTTTTGGTCAGGTCAGAGGTGATGCTTCTATAAAGCAGCAAGGCTGATTTGCACCAGCATCTGGGACCATCTCACAGGAAAAGATGCTCAGGTGGAGCCTCTACGTTACTTTGATGTTATCCCTATCCTCCAGTTTCCGTCTGCCAGCACAGAGAGGAGAATCCCTTGCACCTGGGCTCCCACATTGTCTCTGGGTGCTCTTGAAGGACAACATGATGCAGCTCCCAGCTAGTGCATATTAGGGAAAATTCTTCCTCGAAAAATAGCAGTGATGCAGTGGCACAGCTGCCCAGGGAGGTGGTGGAGTCACGGTCCCTGGGGATGTTAAGAACAGTGGAGATGTGGCACTGAGGGATGTGGTCAGTGGGCATGGTGGGGGTGGGTTGGGATTGGACTTGGTGATCTCAGAGGTCTTTTCCAACCTTAATGATTCTATGTGTGCATTCATGCTCACAGAAACTCTTGTAATTTCACATACCTCTAGATTTAATATACAAGAACACTGCAATTGCTTGCCTGTATGCTACTAAGGTCTGCACAGGAGCACAAAACCATGGACCCAGACCCAGGCCTGTGTATTCCTTCAGCTACTGCTACAGAACAGAAGCAGTGCCATTTCCCTTTGTAGCTACTTGAGCAAAACAAAGTGGTTGTGCAAAGCACAGGATTTTGGATCATGTGTGGGGGCACTGCTAGGCAATGTCCAAGTGCTCTGTTTACAAGTCCACCACCTGTTAGTGCAGTGCTGACTGTGCAGCTGTTTGGGGAATTACATCAAAAAGCACTCTGTAAGGTTGCTCAAACCAAGGGCAGCCAGACAACATCTTCTTGACCATCTGCTACAGAGTTCAGTGAAGTGTGGCACATGGCCACCTCCACAGTGAGTAAGGATGAGCCTTGGTTTTTGAGCTGTTTCACTCTGTGTCTCCTTTTACAAGTCACTTCCAAGGCAGTGCTGGAATAGCAGGCTGTTACTCACGATGCTACAGAAGTGGCCTCTGGGTAGTCCAGTTCTGAGGCTGCACAGTGAAAGTGGAAAAGGATGTAAATTGCAGTGCTGCACCTGGGTTCTTCCAAATAAAATGGACAAGCTGGAAAAGGGCTCTGAACCTGAAATCTTCTGCTTCTTCTGCTGATCTTGGAAATGAGGAACCTCAGGTTTCTGGCTGACCGTGAAAACAAGGGCCTATGATTATTCATCCTACAGGAAGGTTAATCATTTTCACTGATATGGAAGATCAAAGGGCTTCAGCCATTTGGCAGCCTGCAATTGTTGGATATGCCTCCCAGCCCACAGGATGGGACCAAACCCCAGCTTCTGAGGCTGCTTGTGAGCAGCCATCTGCTCCATTAATAGAAGTGAAGAATTACGTTGTTTGGTTGACTTGGCTTCTCCAACAGAAAATGATAAGGTATTTAATATCTTAATACGTAATGTCTGCCAATATCCATGTGAGGAACAGATTTGTGAGAGCAGGTAGCTTTGCAGTCTTGCTTGAGCAGTGACCAGAGGATGAGAGCCACTGCCAGAAAAATCAGGAGCAGAAATAAGGCACAATTTTAACAGCTCGAGTGATAAACCAGTGGAAGTGCCTCCTTACCACCCAAATGTGAGGACTTCAAATCATGACTGGATGTTCTACTGGCTGATAGATTGTAACTCATCCTGAGGTTAGGAGCTTGCTGGATTCCCAGACAGATAAAAAGCCTGCCTTAGGTGAGTGGGCAGAAGATAGGGGCTGCAAAGAGCAGCTCCCTCCAAACAGAGGTTTCCAAACAGTGCTGTGTTCCAGCATGCTTGGCTCTTTGGGCTCATGGCCATGATACAGCCATCTTGTCAAAAAGGTGTTACTGATTCAAAGTCTTGGCCAAACCTCCAGATTTATCCCCACATTTCACCTCCTTTGAATACTGTGTAAGTCTGCTTTGTTTTCAGTTCCTCTTCCATCCCCAAACTCTTTCCTGGTGCTGATATCTTCTGTTTATTGCAGTGGCGTTGGAATACATGACCTTTAAGGGTCTCTTCCAACTCAAATGATTCGATGGCTCTATGATTCTACAATAGGAGATGCTGAATAACTACTGCATTCCTCCTCCCCTGCCTGGAGCTCTGTGTGTCACCTGGTATGAAATTACCAAATATTTGTGGAGGAGTTGGGCATGCCTTCCAGTTTCTCGATGGAGCCTTTCCTTCCACCTCAAGATATTGGTGTTACAAGTTGGGGTCACCCAGCCAAGTGTTGGGGTCTCCATCACTGCTGCTCACCCTGGGCTGTCTCCTTTGTCAACAAGCTCAGGGTCAGTTTTTTCTCCTCTTAAATCCATCACCCAAATTAGGGCGGACAGATCTCATCCCGAAAGTGCTCCTTTCTCCTCTGTGCACTCGTCCTGAGGTGAGTATGCCTCATTTGATGTTAGATGAGCTGCAGTTTCCATGTGTCATCAGCACTTGGCTCTGCTGCTGGTCTGTGGCAAGATGGGTTTCATCCTCTCCTCCTTCTCAATTCCAAAGCTCAGTTCTGAGCTTTATAGATGCTTTGAAGAGAGCAAAGCAGCTCTGAGCTTGGTTTTGGATTGTTCCTGTAGGACAATATTGTCCTAATAATATCATCAGCACAGGGTGACGTCAGAAGGAAGGAACAGGAGGTTCTCCTCTTTCTTGTTCAAACAGGTCTAAATCACAGCAATAGGGTTATTTTTTTTTTTAGCCAAAGATTTTTTAGTTAAAAAAAAAAAAAAAAAGAAAGAAAAAGAAAAAAGAAGAAAAAAAAAAAAAGGGAATTCAGCTCCCCAGAAATGCCCTGCAGATTCGTGTCAGCTTTTGTTGAACTGCCAATAGTAAAAGAAAGAGAAAAGAAAAAGCAAGAGCTTGCAGGAAAGAGCCTGTAGGAATCACACTCAAAAACAGTCTGCAGTTTTCATCTTGGGATTAAAAAAAAAGAGAAAAAAATAATTAGCTTATGATCTATTAATTGTTTTTAATGTTGCCTCAATTTCACCTTTTACGAGTGTTTAAAATCTCTCAAAAAGTTAAAAATAAGAATAATAAAAAAATGGTTTTGTTCCCAGCAGAAATAAATGCTTTCTTCAGCAAGATCCATCCTCTTTAATTGATTGATTCACTTCAAATTTTAAAATAATTGCATTTCTGGTCGGCTTAAATCTGAACTTCCAGTGAACTAAGAGAGTCACTGAGCTGCTTTATGAGCTTAATTAGCTAATGAAGTGCTTGTTATCAGCGCCAAAGATTTCTTTGACGCAAATTACTAACACCCAGAAATGTAAATAACCCCCCAAAATGAGTTCTGAGAAAATCACATTGGCTAATTTATTTTAAGCACAACTAATGGCTTATATTGCTTGGCCAGTTAGTATCGATTTATTTTAGGCAGTAATTAACCACTGTGTGAGTAAGAAATATATTATCTTTCCCCTGTAAGAATATGTAGTCATAAAGAGGAATCAATACTGATCCAACTAAACCCCACTGTACCGATAAATTGCCACTATTTGCATTTATTATTTATGCTGTTTCTTAGGTGTCCAAGTACATAATATACAAGCACATTTTTAATTAAAAAGTGATAAGATATCCAGTTAATTTATGGGCAGCAGCGAGCCAGACTGTGAGAGCCTTGTGGGGCGGAAGGGCCGGCTGCTCACAGGTCTCCAGCCCAGCTGCGTTTGCCTCTCTCATGCAACACGAACACAAATGGATCCTTGCTCACTCCCCATCACCTGCTGCCACCCAAAAGTATGTTCCTGGGGCGAGGGTTGGCCTGGACCTCATGCACCACCCATGGCTTTAATGGGGACCAACACCTCCAGGTGATGCTCAGTGCAACATCTTCACTCATCCTTGCACCTCCATATAGTCTACTGGACAACACCGTATAGCCTAAAAAAGCTTGTACAATCTAGTGGGCCAGCACCTTATCATAGAATCATAGAATCATTAAGGTTGGAAAAGACCTCTGGGATCACCAAGTCCAACCCCACCCCACCATGCCCACCACATCCCTCAGTGCCACATCTCCATGGTTCTGAAACACCTCCAGGGATGGTGACCCCACCACCTCCCTGGGCAGCCTGTTCCAAAATAGATACCCTTTAAGAGCCCATAGAACCTAGTAGGCAAGCTCCATATACCCTAAAATAGACTCTCTGGTGACCCAAGCTGTATCACACTGTTTCAATCCCTGTTGCCTATCTACAAGTGTTCTGAAAAACCCATGCAGGAGCCATCGCCACTGCTGCTGCTGGGGATCTCCCTTCTCCTAACAAGATTTCCCAATTGCCTCCAGGGCTGTTATTTATTTTCTTTAAATATGGAATTTGGCTGTTCTAATCAGATGGCATCAGATGGTTTAAGGTCGTTTTTATTATTATGATGATTATGTTTTTAAGCACGTTATTTATTTATGGTGTTTTTGCTGTGTATTTTAGCAAGGCAAGATTTTGCCTGAGGGTTGAGCATGCATAGGCTCCATGCAATAGCCTTCTACCAGGCAGACACGATAAGCAGATGGGCATAAGAGCAAACCCTTGCCACTTATTTCCCTCTTAATATTTTAGTGTTATGGGATTAAAGTCCTCATGGTGGAATTTCTTTTTGTTATTATCTTCTATACCTAGAGTGAACAGGGATGCACAGTGTTCCTTAGTCTCACGGTGTGCCCCCCATAACTTACCTTCTACCTATGTCCTCTTGCAGTGTCTACTCACAAGTCCCAGTTCCTGGAGCCTCGTGATTATTCGACAATTTACAAACTTTTCTTCAACAACAACAATGAAATGCTTCTCTTCCTTGTGACTGGAGAGAGCTGCTGGGATGAAACTCATCTGTGAAAACAACTAGCACGCAACGTTCTAAAACTCTGTGGTTTTTCCAAATCCAGTCTTATGATTTTTCGTGTTGGCTGAGGAGAGGGGAAATCTGCCTCGTGATTTTTGGTTCTCGTTAGCATTGCTGTCATGGTTGTTATGTGTGGGAATGCGGCTGGTGAAGCTGCACAGCTCATTTCCCTCTCTCTCCCGAGATACTGCCTTGGACAGCTTGGAAATCCCTCAAGATGAAGCTGTTTTTTTTGAGTGCTTTTATCAGGCTGGGCCAGGAGCTTGGGTCTGTCTGGGAAAATAACCGTGCTGTGGGGCTGGAAACACCAAGGCCCCCAGCTCAGGTGGGATGCAGACACGCATGTGGCCAAGGCCTTCCTTCAGCCAAATGGCCAATTACTTATCAGGCCAATTCTGCAGCTCTTATGCAAAGTTATCAGTACAGCATTGCCTTTCCCCGCAGGACTTTTCATAATGAGGATGGTGAGACTTTGGAATGAACTCCCCAGAGAAGTTGTGGATGCCCATCATTGGAGATACTCAAAGTTGGGTTGGATGGGACTTTGGGCAACCTGGTCAAGTGGGAGGTGTCCTTGTCCAGGACAATGGGTTCGAATGAGGTAAGCTGTGAGGTCTCTTCCAAATCAAACCATTCTGTGGTTCTGATACATGCAGGTGTATTGAGACATGGATCAGGGAGGACATCTCTGGTGGACTCAAGCTTTTGCTTGACCTTTGAACTTTGGGGACAGTCAAATGATGTATCCTGGAAGTGTCAAAGTATATCTAATTAATACTCTTATTTTCATCTATGGCATTTATGTCGATATAACCTTGTCCAGCGAGGTTATGGATGTCCCCTCCCTGGAAGCATTCAAGGCCAGGCTGGATGGGTCTGTGAGCAACCTGGTCTAAAGGGAGGTGTCCCTGCCTATAGCAAGGGGTTGGAACTGGGTGATCTTAAAAGTCCCTTCCAACCCAAACCATTCTATGATTCCATGATCACAGGTAATTATAGGTAACATTAATAATATTATGCCATGCTATTAAGCATGCACAAATAGAGCGAGGTAATTTTACACTTGACCAGAAATGCAATGGAAAAAAATAAAAATGGCAGTGATCTAATGGTTGTGAACTGAATATCTAAAAATATGTTTAGAAACTGGAATTGTTGTGAGGAACAAATATCAACATAATGGTGTTTCTCTTAAATACGGCAGAAAAGGATCCCAGCAGCAGAACTTTTTGCAAGTTAACTTGGGAAGTACGAGGTGAGACAGTCCCACTCTGTATTCCCTGTTTACCAGCCCTGATGGCCTGACACCTTCAGCTGGGAAAACCCTGCCTGGTGAGACCGGGGAGAAGGGGTGAACTCATGGGGGTACCATGAGCCCTGAGGTCTGGGATCAAAGGACCAAGCCCTTCCCCAGCAATTGACTTCATGGACAAAGCAGTGTGGTGGCACAAGTTTGGGAAATCGCTTGGATGTCAATGGGATGGATCTGCACAGAACTAAATTTGTTTCAAAGTTTTTGTTTTTAAAAAAGCTTTATTGAAACAATAAAACAGAAAAATATTACCCCCAGATAAAAGGTAGCCCTGTTTTTCTCTGCACCAAAGAGCGTTGATGATATTGGGGACTAAACCTGAGCGAAGCCTGACAACATCCTCCTTTGAAGCTGCAGAAGACAAAGGACACAAATTCCTGTTGGAAAAGATCACAAAGGGTCAATAGACCTCATTTACAATGGGAAACCGAAGGAAAATGTGAGCACTCAGCAGCTGTGCAGACCAAGCAGGGTCATCGGTGGAGATTTTGGGTCTAAGTTGTAAGCTTTGGAGAAATGAAGAAAAAAGAGAAGAAGTGAAATCTGGGGAAGTGTTTTTATCACAAACTCTTGTCCTCAGAAAGCTATGGCAATAACAAATGCGTCCTCCAGCACATAAAGAAGAACAAATAAAGGTTAAAACTGTGTGGATCGTGTAGCTGTTTTTTTTTGTTGTTTTTTCTTTTTTTAACCTTTTTACTTTAATTGCCAGTTGTGATGGCAGAGAAAAAATATGTAAAAAGCAAGAATAGCTAAAAATAGGTCAGATAAAAGGCAGCATATCTAGCCATAAATTATCCAGAGCCCAATAAAAGCTCAGTGAATGAGACAGTGGAATGTGTGGGGGCATGAAGACATAATGATATTAAATTAGAGCTTGCCTTCAAAACTGGAGAGGGTTGTGAATTACTCTCATTTAAGAGCCTTGCAGTAATCGATAGCAGCTTTTGCTGCCTGTGGACAAAATCTCATAAATTCCCTTTTATTGCAGGTGTCTGTGCAAGAAGAACATGTGTGATGGGGGATCCCAGGAAGGGGAGTGGTGCGGGTGAAGTGTCCGTGCTCAGGCTGTGCTCCTCCTGCCCTCACTCCCAGGGTGCTCAATGCTCGCTGTGCTAATTGCCGTGCCGTTGCACTTAGGAGGTAAAATGCTGTCAAGCTAGGCTCCCTCTGGAGAAATTAAATGCTCTGCCTAAACTGCATGCACCATCAGGCTGGGCATTTCCGTAATGGATCGCTGGGTCTGAGTCCACTCTCACTGGTGTAATCCTAATGTGTAGGAACAAGAGTTTTCCTTCATTAAATCTGGAGATCTCCTAGTTTGGGTCCAAAGCATCCAAATTCTTCATTTTTGAAGCCAGCAGTACCTAGCAGAGCTGCGGCCTATGTTTCCTCCAAGGCTTGTCGCTTTGCATGTTGGCACCGTTTGTAGACTGCTACTTTGTCCATGCCTGGAAATCCATCTTATTCTGGAGACTGCTGAGAAATGTTGGTGTCTTGGTTTTTAGTGCAGGAGACAGTGGTGTGTCGGGTGTCTCTGGGTACAGAAATATCTGCACATTCTGGTATCTCACAGTCAAAACTTATTACAGGCCACAAAACTCAGGACCTCTTAGTATGCATGGGACCTATAACACAAATGCAGTGTACAAAGTACAAGTACAGCATGTCATAGTAAAATAGGAAAGCACAAAGGAAAAAATTATTATCTGAAAGGCTGGTTATGCATTGGCACAGGCTGCCCAGGGAGGTGGGGGAGTCACCATCCCTGGAGGTGTTCCAGAACTGTGGGGATGTGGCACTGAGGGACGTGGTCAGTGGGCATGGTGAGGGTGGGATGATGAACCGATGGTTGGACTAGAGGTCTTTTCCAACCTTAATGATTCTGTTTTTCTGTATCATGGAAAAAGGTAACAAAAGGCAGCGTTCCCCAGACAATCCAGGATGGACGGAGCCTCTTTGCTTCCCGTGATGTTTGCATTGCTTCTTGCATGTTAATAATTAACAGGAATCTCTTAGGCCAGTACCTCAGGAGCTGTGTGCATCTTCCTGATGGTCTTTGCAGGACAAGGCTTCACCCCAGAGGGACATGGACCACTGGGAGGTGAGCAATGACAGGGCTTAGCTCTGCAATGAGGACACAAAGCCACACTTTGGCCACGATGTTGGCCAGAGGAGAGTTGGAGTTACCGGGATCTTTGGAAGGAAACTGAGACCTGGTGTGCCTTGCTCAGTCAGGGCTTCAGGCCGGCACGCAGCCCGGCATGTGAGAAAGCAGCAACCAGCAGTTATCTGCATTCCTCTCATTCCACCAACAAAGTCTCCCCGCAGTTCATTTCCTCTAGAAAGGTATTAAGGAATATTAAAGGGATAAGAATCTGCTCATTAAAGATATGTCCAGCAGATCCCTCGCTCACAAAAGGAAAGACTGCAGGGCTTAATTTACCCAATTGTTGATGATTGATTAGCAGGGCCATTTAAAAATGTTTTTGATCCTTCAGTCCCCACATTACAAGCATGGCTGTGGCTGTAGGGCTGGACTGTTCCCAAGTAATCTCAGAAGCTGAGGGAACTTGGAACAAGATCTTATTAATACTCCAATCGATAAGCACCAGGGAGCAGAAAAAGAAAAGCATTCTGCCATATTGCATCAAGGGTGGCAGGTTTTCAGTGGGCTTGGACAGCTTGCTTGGCTGCTGAGCACCTTGCAGAGCTGTGTGCTGGGCATACACCATTCCTGGCAGCCCGTGCTGTTCTAGCAATGTGCAATGGGTTTGGGAGCTGCTGCTGCATGGCTGCTTGCTTCTCTGCAGCTCCAGGCCATGGGGGAGCATGGGGCAAGGAAGGCTGCTTTGAGTTGTGGGCAGGCCCCCTCGCCAAGATGTTTTTAATTTCTTTTCAATTTAATTTCTTCTCTTTTTCTTTTCATTTCTTTTTATCATCATCTTTCATCTTTCAGGCTAGATACTAGGAAAAAATTCTTCTCAGGAGAGGTGATAAAGTGGCCCAGGCTGCCCAGGGAGCTGGTGGGGTCACCATCCCTGGAGGTGTTCCACAGCCATGAAGTTGTGTCACTGAGGGACATGGTCAGTGGGTATGGGTGGGGTTGTGTTGGGGTTGGGCTTGGTGATCTCAGCAGTCTTTCCCAACCTTAGTGATCCTATGAATCAGTGGTGGTATCCAGCTCCCTCACTTTTCATGGCCTCCATGCCAGTCCTGGTCACAGTTCCCTTTTCAGCCAATGAACAAGAAGCAGACACTTGTAAGGTGTGATTATCTGCTCTGTTTTAGATGTGTACACTGGGATGCATTGTGTGGTGGGCCTCCATTGCCCAAATCTGTTTACAGAGAACTGAATTGTTAAAAAATAGCAGAGACGGTCAACAGGGATGACTGGACAGCTCACGATGGCTATGTGTGCTGCATATGACCTGCCATTAAAATGAGATGATGCCTAACATGAAAGACTATGGCCTTTTTGCTGTCCTCAGATGTCACAGTTGGCCTCTTGCTGCAGCTCCAGAAGCACACAGGTCACCTGTAAACTCGATGCCATCTGGAGCCTGTGGCTGCCAGATGTACATGAATGACTCAGCCTGGGATATTTTAGATGTCATCAGCCATCTGTATTTAGGCTTTCCTTATCCTGCCCACTAGCATCTCCCTGCTGGGTTGACATGCTGAACAACAGACAGTCAAAGAAAAAGACATGGAAGCTGTGATGTCTGACAGGGATGTGGTGGCCTTAGAGAAAACTTCAGACAATCACATCAGACCCAAATTAGTTATGCTGGTTCTTGTCACTTAGCAAAGATCCAGTGGAAGGCATTAGCACTCCCTTGACTTTCAGTGCTAACATGATTTTGAAGACACAGTGCCTAAGAGCAGAACCCAATTGTGCTGGGCAACAAACAGCTCAAATGGATGGAAAGATCAGCTGCACATCTTTTGCTACGTGAAGGAGAAAAATTGGCTGCAATTAATCTTTTTGTGTAACTTTCAGCTTGGATCTTCCTTGTGGTAAATCCTGACGCTGAGATTGAACTTCACAGGTATTCAATGGAATATGTTGCTTACTCCAGTAATTGTCGTGGTGGAAGACTGGAGTCTGTTGACCCCAGTCAATCAGTTTAACAACAAGCCTGAGAATTCCATGAATCCTATGAATCCTTCCCCATCTCTCCAGAGATTTGCTTGGAAATACTGTGCAGTAAAGCATTGGTATGGATATATTAAGGCAGTACTCACCCTCTACATCACTCACTGGTTGTGTCCCAAAGGTTTTCACAATCAGGGTCAAAGTGCAAGAAATCTATGGGCATCTTTTCTTTCTTTTAAATATAGCCCTGTGAGGGTGTTAAAAAGATGACTGTTACTCAAGAGAAAGATCCCATTGTCCAGTGTTGGGTGCAAATCTGCAAGAAGAGAGTTCGCTGACCCAAAGAACTGTCTTTCTGGGCAAAAGGAGAGTCCATAATATAGAGGAACAAGCAACATGCCCTAGGCAAGGACATTGTAAGGCAGTTCACAACCCCTGCACTTTGGCATTCCAAAATTAAATTCTGCCAAAGATCTTCTCAGAGCTGCTCCTCTGGACCTGAAATCCTCCTGGGTCCATGGGTGCCTCAGTTCCCCCTCTGCAATAATGGGACACCAGCACTCGTCTGTGCTGCTGGAGCTCTTCTAGTGCTTGCAGATTGTTCTGACAACGTGTGCTCTAAACATACCGAACTGAGGATTATATAAACTAGCCATGCACACAAATTGAAGGACTTAAGAGGGGAAGAAGGAAGGTTATGTTTGTGTATTTTTTATTACAGGATATAAACAGGCAAATAAACAACTTTCCATGTAGTCTGAGCTTTAAGGCAGCCCAAATCCTTTCCCACTGTCTTTCAAAGTCCTGTTCAAAGTCAGAGACAGGCAAGGGAGCAGATATGCATTTATTTAATTTCTCTGCAAAGAAACAAACAAGCGCAAAGTAGTTGAAAGTTGGGATGAGGAAGAATGCAGCCATTCTCATCTCTTAGGTCTGACCGTGATGCAGTCTCTCTTCATTTCCTGGTTTTGGGTTCACCAGCCTTTAGATGCCCAAACCATAAATTCTCCAAAAGGACTGATCATGGCAGGCTTCTTTAACGGGGAGGAATGGAGTATGAGTCATCTGATCTTGTTTAAACTATTGTAGACAGTGAGTCCGTCTGGGAGAAGCACTGCAGTGGGGAGATGCACGGGCAGTGCATTCACACTTGTGGGCTCAAAATTAGAGGCTCAGATGAGAGGACAAGATTCTGGTTCTTATCAAATGGCTCCAGAATTACAGAAGTGGACACCTTGGAACTGCAAATCAAAGGGCTGTAAGCTTCAGCCCACCTAAGTGGTGCTTAATAGCTGTGGCCTCCATCTAAGTTAGTCTGGGATCTTGTTACAGGCAATGGAGGCCCCAGTTCATCACCATTACAAGTTGTCGCATCATTTCAGCCCCAAGCCAGTTGTGAGACATGATCATACACAAGAACCATTTAATTTCCTACCCTGAAACAACTCCAGAAGGAAGTTGGACACGGATCCATTAAGCTGTTAATGCAGTTTGGCTCAGCCTTGATGTTGGTGTAAAATTGTCAGTCATGTTCCTAGGGCATCTCAGCAGTCTGGGAGCATTGATATTCATGAGAATTCAGATTTTCTCACTCTTGTTGGGGAAAATTAAGCCTCTTCCCTCCCACCTTGGATTTACCACCTGAAATGGGAAATCTGCTACTCTAGAAAAGATACAAAATAAACTCCACAAAACAGCTATGAGTTTCTTCTGGAAAATCTGGGCTCAGAAACCAATTTTTGAGCCTGGAAACAAGAAGTAATGAGACAAGAAGAAACTTCAGTGAGCTACAGGGAAGGGAAAAGTCTGGTCCGTGTTTAAATCGGTCACAGGGTGCAATAACTGACCTTACTATTGAATGCAAGTATGTACCCTGGATCAGTTGAATAGTTCTTTGAGTTTGGTTAATCAATTACAGGACAATTTTGCTTGCTATTGCCTTTTCAACACACCTCAGAAAGAAGGTTTGGGTTTGTTTTCTTTAAACTGCATCTTATTATGAAAGGCACATAGTGTCTGTGGCCCTCCCAAACCAACTTAATATGGATTCCCACCTTCCTCAGGTTCTTCAAGAAGGGATGACAGGCTGGTAGAATAGTGGACTAAAGAGACAGAAGAGAACCAGACTGCCCAGAAGAAGACTAGAGCAAGTTTTCAAAGAACATATCTCACAAGATCTTCAAAGGATCTTCAAAGAACAACACTCAAAGGACAGGGCTGCTGAGAGGATGTCACGGAGACAGGAGTATACTTTCTGGCAACACTTTGTTGTTTAGGTCCCTATACATTTTCCATTTTCCAAGGCATCCTTCAGCAAGAATTATTTAAGCAGTGGTAGTTTGTTCTCCTCAGCATCTGAATTTTACTCAGAAAGATTAAGAAAAAACCAACACCGGAGACTGAAAATTGTTGCTTAAGCTTTGGCATGTAGTCCAGTAGACTTCCTTTCTCTTCCTGTCTCACCGTGCTTCTATATCCACTCCAGTTTGAGCTTGATGTTATCTTCATATAGATGTCACAGAGATGAGTGGCACTCATGGCCTGTTTCCTCTTTCCAAGAGAAGGTCCCATGTGGGGTGACACACGGGGGCATGGCCTGCCAACAGACGGCAGCACAAATGATGTCCTATGGGTACCTCGGTCTGTCTGGATAACTCATAGAATCATATAGCCATAGAGGTTGGTTGGAAGGGACTTCTGGAGATCACTGACTCCAACCATTTGCTAAAAGCAGATTCCCTGCAGTAAGTTGGGCAGGAAAGTGCCCATGTGGGTCTTGAATATCTACAGAGTAGATTGCTGTGGATACAAAATTGAGTTACTTTGAGGAAAAAAAGCTGGAGGGGTTCCTGATGTTAATCATACATTTTCCTCGAGGAACTGAAAAGTCTGAGTCAATCCTGATGTTTTGCTAACTTTGTCTTCTGGATCCCATCAGCAAGGTTGTTGTCCCTGATTGTGACCCAGCCCGTGCTTGGCAGGTTAGTGGTTGCCTGGTAAGTTAGTCCCATCAGAGAAATCCTGCTGTTTTTTCTCCTTTGCTATCATTTGTCAGTTACAGAATCACAGAATCATTATGGTTGGAAAAGACCACTACAATCGCATGTCCAGCCCCAACCCACCCAAACTGTGTCCACTGACCACATCCCTTAGCTCCATGTCTCCTTGTTTCTGGAACACCTCCAGGGATGGTGACTTCACCACTCTCTGGGCAGCCTGTGCCAGTGCATTACCACTCTTCTGGAGAATAAATTTTTTCCTAATATCCAACCTGAACCTCCCCTGGCACAACTTAAGGCCATCACCTCTTGTCCTGTTGCTGTTCCCTGGGAGAAGAGGCTGACCCCAACTCACTACAACCTCCTTTCAGTAACAATGCAAGAATAACAATCTAACTTCATGCTGCAGCCTCCTCAAAGAGAAATCAATCCTTTAATTAAGCAACTGCTCTGAAGGTATTGGGGCTACCCACGTCACTGGGCATGGAGTGGAGGGATTTTGGAAGAGCCCCCAGTAGAGGCAACACCTGGAACACAGAATCGACAGCAGCACGAGCAACACACCATAAATGTCCCCCATCCAACTTTGAATTAAACACCCACTCAGCTGAAACATTTGAATGATGAACATCATCATCTGGGAGTGAGGGGGGAGGGAAATCTAGGCGGCTTTATTTTTTCCAGCGTTACAGAAAGTATTTCCTTCCTCCTGCAGATGTGCAGCTCGGCACTGGAAACAGTTACCCGTCGAGTTCAAGCAGCTGTACTCATGTGTCACCAGGCAATGAAACGCCAGCCCCGAGCTGTCAGCTCCACCATTGAAATTAATGGGCCAGACTGTTTACATTACTGGAAATCATCCCATTTAAATATATATGTTATGCTGAATATGTAACGCAAGTGTGAATTGGCAGAGTGGAAAGAAGGGGATTGGGTCTGGAGAAGGGAAGTTGGAGGGGGACATGACAGGGTGTAAAAGGAGAAAATCCGGGAGATTTCCCTCAGGGGAAATATATTAATTTGGTGAAAGAAGTGTAAGGAAAGACAAAAATTGATCAGATAGCACTGGAATGAGAGAGATAAAGGGGACAATCATTGTATGCATGGATAAAAGAATGGATAGATATATGAGCTCTGTTCAAGAATAAACTCAGAGTGGGATCGTATCAGTGTCCCAAGCACCAGAGGTCACTGGGATCAAATATCTCCAAGGGTCACAGAGCCTTTCATCAGTAATGGAGAACTTCAAAACAGAGGAAAACACACGGACGAGGGATGGAATTTTTTTTTTCTTTGTTAGTATTCAGGAAGAGCAGCATTTTTCTGCAGCACTTTCAGAGAGTAAATAATCAAGAACATGCTGCTGGAAGAACTGGGAATGGGCCAGAGAACATGGGTGTGAGGCAGGGAATGTTCAGATGCAGGCATGGTCTGATGGAGGCTTCTCAGTCGGAGATGGAAGAGAGGAGGAGCAGTGAACTGCAGCCTGTGCAAATGGGGATCCTGTCCTGGGACAATGTGGTAGCCCAGATCCCCTCCTCTGGGTTTGCTATGACGGGAACTTCTTGCCTCCACCAAAGGATACCCATTAGTTTTTACTTGGAAGTATCTTATCTGGGTTGTCAGTGGAGGCATCACACTCCACAAGGCTCTGAAGATCCAGTTGTCGTGGCTTCGTAGGAACTCCAAGGTGATGCTGGGATGGAGGTTATCCATGGTAACTCACGCTGGGATGTTTGGGACCTCCAAGCTGACATTGGGCTGGAGATCCATCTGGGATTGTTCAGAATGCAGAAGAGGAGGCTCAGGGGAGACCTTATTGCTTTCTACAACACCCTGAAAGGAGGTTCTGGTGAGGTGGGAGGTTCAGGTTACTAGGAAATTAGGAAATATTTCTTCTCTGAAAAAGTGGTCAGGCACTGGAATGGGCTGCCCAGGGAGGTGATTGAGTCACCATCGCTGGAGGTGCTCGAGAAACGTTCAAATATTGCACTGAGGGACACAATTTGGTGGGTGGATGGTTGGACTGGATGTTCTTGAAGATCTTTTCCAACCTTGGTGATTCTATGATTCTATGATCCTCCATGATGACAGTGGTGTGGGGCTATTTCCAAGGTGACATTGGGTTGGAAGTCCTCCAAGCTGACACTGAGCAATTTATGATCTCCAAGGCTCAGGAACAATTCAAGGCTTGGCGGAAAGATGAGTTACTCCACCAAAAGGAGATATGGGAACTTCACCCTGACTTTGATCCATCAACTACAGCCAGCAACCCTTCCTACAGATCTGATAAAATCCTCATTTTGATGGAAAGAATTGGGAAGAGGGGCGGGGATCTCACCCTGAGATCAGAAGCACCAGCTTTTGAATGTGAGCTTGAAACCACAGATAACTCAGAATTTGTTAATGGCTGTTTATAAGGGAAATGGCTTCTTTGTCAATAAAAAAAAAGGATTGTAGCATTCAACTCCTTGTTTCATTCCTTCTTTCTTTTGTTTTGTTTCCTGGGAGTTGTCGTGTTCACCTGCATTGCTATATGGGAGCAAGAAGAAATGATTCAGAAGTTAAACATTGCTGTGAAGAGACCATCAGCCTCACCAGCACGTGCAAGCTCACAACTCCATGCACGTGTAAATGCATTTTTGTTTTGCAGGAGTTTGTCTCTGCTCCAGAGTGCTGCAAGAAGCAGCCCTGCAAAGGGAGGCTGCGATGTGAGCAGATCCCAGCCCAATTGTCAAGTATTAATGGACCAGGAATGCTGCAGCTGTAAAATATGGAAAGAAAATTATTCTGTTTTGCAGAAGGACCTCACTGAGGATGACTCCACCAGCACAATCCACCAATCTATCACCTCCCAGAATCCCACATGAGAAGGTGGGATAATTACTGTAATTTTAATGTACTCCAAGATGATTTAAATACACTCGGTAACCTAAAAATATCCTGCTTTTCCGTGAAAGCTCTGATTTTCTGAGGTAATGCTGCCCCAGAGCTGCTGATGGTTCACATGCCAGCCTCTTCTATTGCCCCTCTGGGCTCCATAAACCATGTCACGGCTCTTTCCCCTTGGCCTCCTGGAAAGTCTTTGCCTCCTGCATTTTGCACATCTCTCTTTTGGAAAAAAATATATATGTATGTGTTGTAGCCTGAAGATCAGACAGGGAACTACGAATCCCATGGCTGTGCTGGAACCCCAGAAGGACAGAAGATGGAGAAGAGGACGTTAGAGACAGGGTGGGGACCATGGAGCCTGGGCCAGATGAATGCTTCAGTATGCTCGGAAGTGTCGGTGAAGCAAATAGAGTGTTTCTAACACAGTCCTGAGCATTGAAAAATAGTGCTTAAATTGCCTCCAGAACCGACGTGAAGTCTGAAGATTTGGGAATATCTCTTGTGACTGATTGAGTGACTGATTGATTTGCTGATATGTGTGCTGTACATGTGCGTTAGGGCTTGATTCAGCTGTCCAAACACGATTTCCTTGAGCCAAGCTGGATGCTAGAGGCTCCCAGACTCCAGCTCTTGCTTCTGAAGAGCACTCGTCTGCCCTTGGCTGTGTCACTTTGCCAGCCCAGTGGGATGCCTCAGATGCACAAGGGCATCTTGAATGGCACCAGGCTCTGCACGTGGGCAGCTGAATCCCACCCTCTGAGTCAGAAAGATTGCATTCTCAAGGTTTTCTCTATAGTCTCTGGGATCAGAACTTTACCTTCAAAATAAATAACATCCGAAGCCAGGATTCCTGGATGGTCAATTAATTTTGTGGGGGTTGGTTTGGAAAGATTCTGAAACCCAATCCTCTCTGTAAAACTGAGAGTCTTGGCAGCTGTGTCAAGAAGCCAAATGTATGTTTTCCCTAGAATTATTTCTGCCATAATAAGAGAAAATAACAACAAGAAAGAGCCTCTTCTCCTTTTATTTATTTTCAGAGGTCTCCAAGGGTCTCTTGTTTGTCTCTCTTCCTGCTGGAAAGCAGAAAAACCCAAGATGAGGTTGAGTCTCATGTTTATTTGCACAAGAGTGAAATTATTAGATAGCCTCTCCTGACTGTTCATGTTAATCCATGGGGTTTCGGTAACATGGCTGTTCATCATACCTGTCCTATGGATAACTCATTTAATGAAATGAGGTGAAAGCTGCTAACCCTGCATTAGGAGCTGGGTTGGGTTTTGATCAGTAATGGGAAGGCTTCTGGTTTGGACATCCACGGTTCCTTGGTGTTGAGCAAAGAATGAGACGCAAATGGCACATTGGGAACTGCCAGGCTTTTCCATACATTTCTAGGGTCTTCTGCATCAAACTTGCAGGGCCAGCTCACACAAAAGAAAACAAAGGATTGCACAAACTCCAGCTGATATGAAACTGATGACCTTTGTTCTGCTCCTTGGTTAACCACCATGAAATTATTATTGCAGAGATAAGCATCATAAATTTTTGTGTCTGGCTTTTTTCCTAGATCCGGTTTAACAGTATTTCTTGGTAGTTTCTTAGTAGATACTTTTTAGCCCTGGCACCATTCCTGGAGTACTGGCAATTAATCATATTAACATTTATCTTTAAAAATAGCGAGGTATCCAGCCTACCCAGCTGAACGCTGCTGAATACTGGGAGGGCCTGCTATAGAGCAGAGCACACAGATGGCAGGGAGACCACTGATCTCCCAACATTCCTTCAGCTATGGATGTCTAGGGCCTTCTCACCTTGTTCCTCTCTCTCTGGTAAATTCATGCCCATCATTTCCGGACTTTGCAGAGGTGAGACCTATATACCTGTTTTTATGCCTCGTTTCTTATGTTGAGTTGTTGAAGTGATGCTGAGTGAAGCTTTTCCTCCAGCTTCTTCCAGGGGATGTTCCTACACTGAAGAGATGCTCTGGACCCTCACTCTGCAGGATTTATTGCCCAAGGGTGCCACGGTATCCTGCTGCATTGAGAACCCAAATCTTTCAGCCCAAATTTGGGAGGAAGAGGAGCAGAAACAAAGGCTAGGACACGGAAAACGAAGGGCAACACAATGCCTGTGAACTGTGACCCCAGAGGAAGCTCATTGGGTTGAACCACGGCAGGAGGAAGCACTGTAGACCATGGAGTATGAAGAAGTCAAGGGCAGGAACAGGGAGAGCCTGAGCAGAGAAATGAAGGGTCCTCATCAGGAATTCACAGAGAATAGCAAAGGAAATCAGCATTCTGGGAAACAGCTTCCCTCCAGGAGCCAGCTGCCAAGGAGAGCACTGCAGAACCAGGACAACACTTTGGGTAAAGAAAGTATTTTTATTTGGGGTCCATGGTAGCCATGAGCTGCATTTCAATGGAGTCTATTGCTCCAACCTTAAAAATTAACTTGTAAAATACAGAGCAAAGAAACTGGTTATGGCTTAAAGAGCAAGGAAGGTCTTGCTCCTTCCTACTAAATCACTCCACAGATTCATGGGTTCCTCATCCTTTCAGCCTGTAGTCCCCAGCTACCAGAATCTCAAGCAATGGTTTTTGAAGGGTGCTGGGGATGTATTCATCTCTTTCTGTGATAGACACTGATGACAAAAGTCTCTCTATTTTTTATTATTTTTTTTAATAAATTATTTGGTCTTAAAAGCTTGGCCCTTTTAGTCCTGGCTCCTTTACTATCAACAGGAAGTCTACGGCAATAGCTCACGAGAGTCAGCCCTTAAGAAGATGCCTTCCAACAGGCATTTTGAGGTTTTAATCATTTTTGGTGTTCCTCATTATTTCAGTTAATAAATCCAGGGTGGTTACAGTGATGATTCATGCAGGATACATCCTGTTTCTTCTCTCCCACATCTTTCTGGCAAAAAGCTGCTACGGATTAGGAACCTTGCCCTTCATTTTTGGAAATTTCTCTCCCACTATAGACTTCAAATGAGAATTGCTGTGGTATTTCACTGTATGCTATTTCAGAGTGCTGGCTTTTTTTGACGCAGTCATCATCTATATGGAAAAGAGGTGTATACATGAATCAGTAGTATAGTTCAGCTGCATCTGCATTAGAAAGGCATAAAAATAAGTGTAACTCATTTTTATAAACATAACTGCAGTAGTTGAAATGTGTTCTTCTAGGATGCGATGCCAAGTCGGCAGTTCAGATGTACGCCAAGACACTTTTCAGACAGGAAGTGCAGAATAAACAAGGTCCTACAATTTCACACCACGGCTTCTACATTTCTATTTGTACCTCTGGTGACTGGAATGTGTCAAGGTTTGGGGGGGTTTCCTGAAGGTTGGCTTTCATCTGTGCTTCTTCTTTTTCTTTTTTTTTGCCTCTAGTTCTAGAAAATTCAGATATCTTTCAGCCTAGACCCCGGACGAAGGTTCCTTTCCTCCATAAAAGGCAGCAGAGCAATCTGTCCTCTATCATCTTCAGACCAAACTGTTGGTCCATGAGACTTTAGGTTGTCTTTAGGAGTCCTCCGCAGGTGTAGGACCAGTTTTCTGCTCTTGGTCTGTCCAGTCACCAGTTGGGATAGCAGAGCCACCCAACACAACACCTCTTGTGCTGTTCTACTTGATCAATGAACCAACAAAGCAATAAAAACCCAAATCCTCAAGGAACAGATGGTCTTATCTGGGAGATATTTTTCCTTGTTCTTCAGTAACTGAGGAAAAAAATCACATATCCTCACCTTCACACAGCTGAATCCCATCACCTGTTGCACCTCAGATGCCAGAAACTGACGTGTGAGCACAGCCTATGTCTCACCAAGAGAGGGGAACGCAAGGGACAAAGCAGGCTCTGGTGGTGGGCTTCTGCCTCTGGGCTGTTCTCAGGACTCTGCTTATGAAAGTGGAGAGCAGCAGGAACTATTGGAACACGATTTCAATTTGAATTTTAAAGTAGGTCAGATAAATCTAACGTCTTCTTACCAGTGGTTCTAAAGAGAGCCTGGGGTGCAGCTGTAGGTATCTACTGTGTAAAGATTAGGCAAGAGGAATCTCACCCTTTTATTGCAGAGATCTGAATATATTCTTTACCTCCCTGTGTGGACTTGGTAAAGGGAACAAGACCAAAGTGTATTCCATTAGGCTTAATCAGTATTGTCTCCATCTCCTACTCAACCAACAGCTACTGGAGATGGCAGAAACTCGATTTGGCTTATCACCAAACTATGCTTTAATGGCTGAGCTTTTCCTGGAGTCTTCAGGTTATGAGTCAACAGGAACATCCTCACTCCAGTTTTCGAAGTAGGAGGCATATATGTCTGCTCATTGTCAAGAGCACAGAAGATGGTAGGTTGAAGAGGAAATGAGCAGCCAGACCTACTCAGCATTAACAGCTCTGCAGTGCTGGGGGCATGTTCAAGCAAGCTTATCTCCCCCTAAAACTGGCAGGCTGAGTAAAAGCACTTGGTAGAATAGTGACCCCAGGGAGGATGAGATACCTTCTGCATAATTATCTCCAGTCAGGGTTTGGCTCTGCCACTGTAGATGCTAATCTTTCACACCCACAGTCAAATGGCCACGTAACAGCCCTTGTGGTGAAATGAGTGAATGGAAGGTAAAGGAATGCAGTGTTCTTGTTTTGTATGCTTCAGGATCAGATGCATCAAGCGCTGGTAGCTCGTATTGCAGCACACAGAGCTGTGCCTTATCGCAAGGCTATATCCTGTTGGCAGCACAGCACCCCCAACCTCACAGCAGAAACTCATATCGAGCAATCTCTGCCCCGAGGATGTTGTAACTATTGAAGGTGAATGAAATAAAAGAGAGAAAAAAAAAGAAGAAAAGAAAAAAAAAAAGCAATAAAGATATGTTGGGAGAGCTCTAAGCTTTGATTCAGCAAAGGCTCTGAGAACATTTCATTTAAACGAGCCATAGCACCCACTTCCATTAATAGATCTTAAGCATTTTTAATGAAAATAAGCTGTGATTATATCTCTTATTAAAAAAAAAAAAAAAAGACAATAAAATAGGTCCAACTCCAAAATTATGGAAATAATTACCAGTAATTTACAGCCTAATCGACTGTGGGAGATACTATTGGTTTCTAAAGGATATTCATCAGGTTGTTAAGTACTGGGATCAATAACCACCTTGTGGTAAAACCCAAAGTTGTTGTCAGAGGCAACCACAGCATTTCCTGCAAGTGTTGCTCATCTCATATTTATGAGAGCGTGGTCACAAAAGCCAACTCCAATTCAGCCCTGGCCTGACCTGATGCCGTACCGATGGGAGATTCATACGCATCAGCTGAACCTGAAATTTCATGCAGTGAAAACCCACTTAGGAGAATTAGTATCTTTTTTTCCAAATTGCTGACTTACAGGACTCTTTGATGGTCCTGGTTTTAGCACAGGTTTTGGATTGACGACGTTTCAATGTCATCACTGCAACTTTTATTTCTGCAGACTCTTGAGGCTGCTGGTTTAGGTGGAGAGATCACCTTTCATATGACCCTTAACCTTGGTCTTCATGCCCAGGCTTAGATGGACTTTAGAATCATAGAAGCATTAAGGTTGGAAAAGACCTCTGAGATCATCTAGCCCAGCTGTCCACCTTCCACCAGTATTACCCACTAAGCCATGTCCCTCAGTGCCTCATCTCCACATTTCTTGGGCAGTGACTCCATCACCTCCCCGGGCAGCCTTTCCCAGTGCATTGCCACTCTTTCTGAGAAGATATTTTTCCTAATATCCAACCTGAACCACCCCTGGTGCAACTTGAGGCCTTTCCCTTTCATCCTATTGAAGACATCAAGCATGGGCAACTGTAGCTGTAATAAAAAAAAGAAAGAAAGAAAGAAAGAAAAGAATACATAACCTTGCATTTGTGAGGAATATGCTGCAATAAAAAAAAAAAAAACTAAATAAAACCAGCAACTGTGGCTCTGCTAGCCCTCGCTATCTCTTTACATTCTGACACTTTGCACCCTTGAACCTGAGAAACGAGAGTAAAATAGAAGGGAAAGCGGTGTTGACCCAAACCCAGGTTTGATGAAGTATTGCTTGTTTGGAGTGCCATAAATCTAGAAGGAAAGCAGAATCCTGAAAGGCAGGCAAGTGTGGAACAGGTAATCACAGCTGTTGGATGGATTGCCATCACTCGCAAGGCATAAATCAGCACTCGGTGCCCTTCTGGATGGCAGCACCTGCTTCTAAGACCTTCATATGTTTACCCAGATGTGGTCCTTCCCGATCTTCAAGTGGTGACCCAGCAGCGTGGCTGAGTCTGTCTGGGTCCCTGGAGCACAAGCAGTACTGACAGCCTAGTGGTGAGCATATTTCCCCCCTCCCTACCAGATGTGCCTCTTGTTTTTTGGGCTGTCTGCTGCCCAAGGACACACTGAGCTTACACAGAGGTGCTGGGCTTGATGAGGTTCATCTTTTCTCCAGCAGAGGATGGAAAGGCCTTGTGTCCTTATGCTCTGTGGTGCTGCTTTGCTTCATGCCCCTCCTAAACCTATTGCTGGTGCTCAGAGTGAGAGTGGCTGCAGCAGCCATAGCATGGCATGGGATGTGTTTTAGGATCGCCACGGCAACTGTGATGGTAGCATTAAAAATGGCACAGATGTCACTCAGTGCCCAAGGGGCAGGGGTGGCAGGGGAGGTCAGTGATGGATTTGCAGCCCTTTGGAGCTGCAGCACCATGAGGGTGCTTACAGGGGGAATTTGCACATGTGTGTGTGCAAGGAGGAATTTCTTGCAGTGAATGAGAGGCACTGTGAGCTCTGACTGAACAGCTGAAGCTGGTCCTGAAAAGCAAGGTGCTTCATCTCTTAGCAGACAAACCTGCTGTAATTACACATGTGGAGCAAGCAGGGGAGCAAGAACTGATAAGAGAGATGCAACAGCCCTGACAAAATTAGCTTAATTTCTCCTATGCCCTTAATTATCTTAGTGGAGGAGAGGCTTGAGGGGTATGCAAAGCCTGGGGAGGTGAGGTAGGAGGGAAGGCAGCACAGCATGCAGGGCTCTCCCAGCTGTTGGTTCCCAGACTCGCAGTCCTGGCATTCCTGTACATGGCACTACTGGGATGGCTGCAAACCCCTACACGGTCACCCTTGGGTGCAGGCAACACTTGCTGTGTCCCTGCCTCAGTGTCTTTATCATAGAACCATAAAAGTTGGAAAAGACCACTGAGATCACCAAGTCCAACCCCAACCAACTCCCACCATGCCCACCAACCAGGTCCTCAGTGCCACATCTCCGTGGTTCTGGAACATCTTCAGTAATGATGACACCACCACCTCCCTGGGCAGTCTGTGCCACTGCATCACCACTCCTTCTGAGAAGAAATTGCTTCAAATACTCAACCTGAACCTCCCCTGGCACAATTTAAAGCCATCACCTGTCATCCTATCGCTGTTACCTGGGAGCAGAGACCAACCCCCACCTCACCACAACCTCCTCTCAGGGGGCTGGAGAGAGCAATATGGTGTCCTCTGAGATGCTGTCATTATGTGGTGCCAATAAATGCTGCTGGGAGCTAGATCCCATTTGTGGTGTGGCTCTTGTCTGTGTCATTATCATATCCCAAGCAGATCCTGGGCATGGCTCAGAAGCCAGCAGGGAATGTCCCCAGTGGAACAATTTTGCATATCCACTGGGCTGGGTGTGAAGACAAGAGTTGTGTCATAAGTACATATAGTACTCATAGAGGTGTGTCCTAAGTGACCTGCTGGGATGTTTTTAAACAGATAAAATTAGGGGAAATTAATCCTGCCAGGATCATGCTGACGTCTTTGCCCGTGGAGGTGCATTCTGAGGTTCCTATCTATGAGGGCTGCTCCAAAAGTAATGCCTTCTATTTTATTATGTTGGCCCACAATGTCAGAGGAGGTTGCTGGTGGAATGGCAGTAGAGGCTGAACCTTCCCACCAATATCCCATTAAATTTTGTTGCTATGAGACAGATGACAGCAGAGGGGCAGTCTGACAAAATGGCGTTTCACATGGATGCACATATGAAACAAAGATTTGGAACTAAATTCTTCCATCCAGAAGAAAATGGCACCCGCCAACATTTATTTATGCTTGATGAAATTTATGGAGACCGAACAGTGGATGTGAGCACAGGGAAGTGGTGAATGGTGCATTTCAGCAGTGGCAACAGTGACGTGAATGACAAGGCACATTCAGGATGGCCATGCACAGCTGTCACACCACTAAAAGGAGAGCATATCAATCAGCTCATCCATGTGACTTGGCTAATGGCGGTGACTATGTGGGAAAAATAATGTTTTATAGCTGAGAATTTGCTCCATCTAACTGTGTTATTGTGCCCTTAGTTTCTGCTGTCATTTAAATGGAAATAAATAGGAGGCACTACTTTTGGAGTAAGTCATGTGTATGCCTACAGCTCAGCATGCGGGCCTGGCTCTCCAAGTGATCCATGACCAACAACCACCCTGCCATCTCTTTGGTGTGTGCTTTTACTGCATTTTCCAGTTCCTCCCAAGACGGAGGCGAATGCTTTGCCCACCAGATACGCCTCTGTCCTGCAGACGGGTCATTTCACAGCACTTCCAGCTCCAGCTGCTCTGCCAGAGCCTGGTCCTGCTCCGCGGGGAGCAGCATTACCCAGACATCCAGCAAGGAATTGCAGGTGGTTTTCTCCAGGACCACCCAGGAAATAAATGGTGATACAAGAACAGGGTTCGGGTTCCTTGCTCCCTCTCCCAGCCCCAGGCTTCAACCATGAAACCAAACACAGCTGCAAACCACGCAGTCTCATGTCAAAATAATCTAAAGAAATTAAGTGATGTTAAAATCGTAATCCTTCAGCCTTTCCTCAGGCCAGACTCCAGTTAAAATCAAATGCGCGCGGACTACTGCAGTAGTTTTCTTTATTATTTCTTTTACCCACAGAACTACAGGAACAAGCAATTATCCTAAATCTATGGCATTCTCAGGAAGAGAGCAGTATATAATACATTCCTTATGAATTTCTGGGCTGGCTTTGTGATTTTCCTTTTGGAAATTCTGAGACACCAAACAAAAGGGAAATTTTTCACCATATCTGTGAGAAGACGGTGTGAGTTTCAATGTTCGGAGTAGAAGTCTAAGAACGAAAACATCCATGATTGGGTTGGTACAGCTTTATCTTTGAATGTCTGTCCTGATTCTTTTGATGAGTGTGCCCATAAAAGCCTTACTGACTGGGGAAGATACGGATTTAAATAAAAATGCACAAAAATATCGTGTCCTGAAGGCGAAAACACAACCTCTTGAATGGCTGAACTTTGTTTATTGCAAAGCTTTGAGACCTGAGAGCAATAAATGTACAAAATAACTGTGCTTGTAGGATATAATAGGACATGGTTTGCCCAGACAGGCTGTGGATGCCCCTTCCCTTGAGGTGTTCAGGGCCAGGTTGGATGGGGCCCTGGGCAGCCTGGTCTAGTATTAGATATGGAGGTTGGTGGCCCTGCCTGCAGCAGGGGGGTTGGAGCTTGGTGATCCTTGAGGTCCCTTCCAACCCAAGCCATTCAATGATTCGATGATTCGATGATTCTATGACATTTATCAACTGCATCATGATTTGCTGTTGGGAGAAGTAACGGCCTTGGGGATCAACTCTGCTGACAACCAGGGTGCTTTTGCTTCCTCCGCTCTGTGCTCTGAGCAAAGGATCAGACCCAGCTGCAGAGCGTGCCAGAGCCTTCGGATTTGTTGCAATGTTTTAAAATAAGTGCTTTATTGTACTGCAGCAGAACAGCCTACGAAAGGCACCGGATGGAAAGAATCGTTTTAATAATGGAGGAAAAAAAGACTGGAGTTGGAGTCAACAAAAAGACAGGCTGCACTGGGGCTGCCGAGGGAAAAGGACTCTGTTCAGCTTTACTCTTCTCTCTCATAACTGACACAAAGGGGCAGTTGCTCAGGTGAAGTGAATGAGGTTACAGTGCTACTAAATCATTATAAGAAAGTATCAGGCTTGATATTTAATTCCTCCCAGCCTCAAAAACCACTGCTTCCCATGGGCTAGATTGTGCCTATGTAAGCCTTTCCTTCCAGGCTTTTTGTAGTGATTTATGCTCACTTACAGTGCGTTATTTAGCCATAAGTTATCCCTTTGTTCTATAGGAGCTCCAGGCAGGGCACATCCCCTGGTCAACAATGAGATAAATCGTAGAATCATCGAATCGTTTGAGTTGCAAGGGACCCTGAAAGGCCATCTGGTCTAACCCCCCTAAAATGAACTGGGAACCAACAGCTCCATCAAGTGCCCAGAGCCCCGTCCAGCCTGACCTTGGGTGTCTCTGGGGATGGGGCACCCATCACCTCTCTGGGCAGTCTGTGCCGGTGCTTCATTACCCTTGTGGTAAACATCTTCTTCCTGATGCACCATTCTTCAGCACCTGATGGAGCTGCAGGTGTCCCAGTTCGTTGCAGGGAAGTTGGACCAGATAGCCTTTAATGTGCCTTTCAAATCAGGTGATTCTATGATCTTTCATTGTTACACTTGCTCACCAACCAGTCTCCAAACCAAATCTTGATCCTTCAGCATCCATAAGCTGAGAGCAGCATAGCTGAGAATCATGCAGTGATTTGGGTTGGAAGATGTCCCTGGAGGTCACCTTGTCCAATCCTTTGCTCAGGGCAGGGCTATAGCAGGGGACAGCTTTGAAGTCACACTGCGTTGCTCAGGGCTGTGAAACTGCTCAACCGTTGAGGAAGGTGACTCTGATTCCCATACTTCATTATTCTTTTCTTTAAATCATCCGAGGATTAAAAATATATCTTATCTTTTAATTAAGGATCAGTTTAGCTTCAGATTGCAGCATAATTTAATTTATTCAAAACGTTCCTAGAGTTAATTGACACCAACTCATATACAATGGTGCTTTTTGTCTCGGTGCACTTCCCAGTCTGCAGCACACTGCGGTTTGTGCACTGCTGTGGTACATGAAAGAGATCAGCCATGCCCCGGGGTGGATCCTTGCACCCTGAAGTCACATTGACTTCAAAGGAATTGGATGGGTTGGTGCAAGCTGAGGCACTTCACAAAATGACACGTATTCAAGACAGTGGGAAGTGAAGAAGATACACAGACATGGCCAATCCTGGATCCCTCTTACAACAAAGGAACTGGAGCTGAGGGATTGACACCAAGGGATTGAGAGTCTGGAGAAGAGTGTAAGAGGGCAAAAAATGGCATTGCCTTGAGTGCCAGCCCCCTTCTCACAAACTGACAGAAGTGCTGTTTCTGCATCTAGTAACCCTTTGGGAAATGTTCTCCCATAAGCATTATTCCCAAGTGTTACTTTTTTACATTCACTGCATGAATGTAGTCATGGTCGGACTGGATGATCTTGTAGGTCCTTTCCAACCTTGTGATTCTGTGATTCTATGATAAAAAAGCATCATCATCTGACAGAAGCAGTGCAAGCTGCAGATGCAAAGCTGTTGAGGGCTTTTATTGCATGTACAGATGTGTGAGCCTGAGCCCTGCGCTGAGGTCAGTTGTCAACAGCTACCTTCTTATTGTACAGGCTGCAGAGTTAAATCCATCAGTGCTGGGGGCAAGCAGGTCACTCCCTTTCATATCACTAAAATAAAAGCCCGCTGTTTTCAGCCACCATGGCTCAGAATGGTATTTCGTACAACACTACACAGAAGTCAATGCAAGAACAGCTCAGGGGGCAGCCCAAGCACTCAGGTATGTGTGGCATGATCCCCAGGTTGGTGCTGGCAGCATGGAAATCTGGTGTTGAAGATGTGCAAAGGTGAGTTGTGGAATCAGTTCACTTTTCAGCAGGTGCTGGATGATTGCTATTTAGCCTAAATGAAACAAATGTGTAGAATTGTAGAGTCATTAAGATTATCAAGTCCAACCCCTCACCCATCACCACCATGCCCGTTAAACCATGCCACCCAAATTCCTGTGCAATGCACAAAGAGAAGGCAGAAAAGGGTGATGATAATATGGCTGGACTCACTCCTATTCTCTTCTATTGTCTTTGGTATCTTCAAGATGTTAAGTTTCAGCTCCAGATTTGGGCATCATGCATGGGACACAGCTGTCCATGCACACAAACACACACAGGTCTTACTGCTCTTTACATGTCACTCCTGACCTCAAAACACCAGCTCCAGGATGCTAGAGATCTCCTGCAGCTCCTGCATCACATGGACAGGGATAGTGCAGACCCCTGGTGGATAGGGGTACCGGTGGTTGGCAAGCTGGATGTGAGTCAGCAAGAGTGGTGAGGCACTGGCACAGATTGCCCAGAGTGGTGGTGAATGCTCCATAACTGGGGGCACTCAAGGTCAGGCTGGAAGGGGCTCTGAGCACCTGATGGAGATGTGGGTGTCCCCGTTCATTGCAGATGGCCTTTCAGGGTTCCTTCCAACTCAAACAATTCTATGATCCTGTGATTCCATAAGTGCTTGTGAATGACTGGCCCACTTTAATTCATTAGTATCATTAAGTATTTAATTAAGAAAGCGAAGAATTAATCGTACATGTTCATCCTATAATAGTCATGATAATGTTGTTGCTAATGAAAAATAATTAACAATGGGCTGTACTTTGAGAGATAGTGGTAGTGGCGGCATCACTGTGATTACAGACATGCTTATGAAGAAAGCTTAGGAACAGGAGAGAGCATCCGTGGTGTTTATCTTCATGGGCTGTAGATTCTTCTGTTCCACTGCCTGGGGGCTGACTCCCTTTGCCCTACTCTTGCCATGCCCCCCCACACAGTAGAGGGTATACAAACTTGAAACAAAAATGGGAAACCACTGTTGTGCAGCTTCTGTTGGGCACTGCAAGAACTTAAAAAAAGAGACTGGTTCCTTCCCCCATAAAGAGTGGAGAATCCTCTGCCAGGGACTTCTAATTTGTTGTTTATCACCTGCCATTAATCATTACTCCATATGTCTGTTACTGCCGGCAGCTCCTGTCTGAGTTGAGGTCGATGAGAACTGCAATATCACCAATAAGAGTAAAGCAGTGGTGACTGCCCAGTGGAGATGATGATGGCAGCGTTATCACAATCTATTTCCACACCAGACTCTTTGTGAGGTGTGGGATGAAATGCGAGCTTTCTACACACTCAGGAACAATCCAGAAAGCGTTTGGAAAATTCAAGGGGAAAAACTGGTCTGATTTTTGGCTTTTGCAAGGAAGGAAACTCACAGGAAATATTTTCCTGGCTGTGGGAGTAGCTGATGCTATGGGTAACACGTTCTCCGTACATACGTTCCTGTCTCACTTTGCATTCTCGGGAATGCAAGTTTAGCAGGAAAAGGCAGCTGGGAATCTGCAACAAAAAATCCTGCCGACTCTTCAAAGAGCATCTCTGACCATTTTGACATGCACATTTAGCTCAGAGGAGCTGCTGCTGACATGAGGGCCTGAACAGAGGGACAGTGTGGGACTGGGGAAGAAGTCCTGAGGCACTGGGAGGGTAGAAATCCAAGGTGCCAAGGGGAGTCTTTCCTGGTAGTTTCTGGTGTTTCACCTGAGTAGTTCTCTTTTGAGCTGCTCTGTGACAGAAATCCCTGCCATCCATCCCTCCATTCATCTAACCTTCCCTCCTTCTCACCTTCCCTCCATCCATCCATCCATCCATCCATCCATCCATCCATCCATATATTCATCCATCCACCCCTGCCATCCATCCATCCATCCATCCACCCATCCACCCTGCCATCTGTCCATCATCCATCCCTAGTACCACGCAAAGCCCCACCAGGGAATGTCAAGGTTCACAACGAATTGTGCTGTCCTTTCTAATCTCTTTAGCACACGGTTTTTGATTCCTCTGAGGTTCCCTTGCTCTTCCATTACTCAGTGGCCAAGTCCAGTGCTGGGTGCAGGGATTGGTAGAGGCTGGAGAGAAGATACAGCTAACTGTTAACATAAAGTGCTGGCAAGAATACTTCCTCGCCCCTGCTCTGGTGCTCTGTGATAGAGTGACAGCAATGGTGGACGAAGGGAAGGCAACTTCTTGACCTTTCATATTTACCCTTGAGATGAATGTGGGTATGGCAGCTGCATCCCATCACAGCTCCCACTTTGGGGCTAAGCAAGCAGGGGGAAGCCGTTCTGATGCGGGCAGAATGTTCAGGGATCAAAGGCTTTGATCCCACTTGTGTCAGGAGATTTGCCCTAAGAGCAGATTTGCTTTGACATTGTTAAACATAGCTCAGGAAAGGAAAAAGAAATGATGGAATATCCTCGGTCCTGGCGATGCTGAGCACATACACATAAATACATGTTTTTAGAATTAATTGAAAAGGAGGATCCATTACGACATCAAGGCTCTTGGGAAAAAAAAGTGTGTCATCTTTTTCTTTTTCTTTTTTTTTTTTTTTGCATGAACATTCCCATTTGTGCACTAGTGCTAAAATAGCTGCTGCAGGATGAGAGCTTTCAAAACTTAATTGATTAGAGGAAAATCCCACCTCCTTAACAGTTATTCAGACTCATTTCATATTTTACAGCTATTACATAGTTATAAAGTAGCTGATAGAAATGCCCCTGGATTGCAGATGGGAAAACTATTTCTCATGAAAAGATCAAAGTCCCAGTTTCCATATTTGAGCACCTCCACCGATAAATCACACACCGGGATACTAAATTTCAGCGTCAGCTTTCTGCTCTCAGACCAATCAGACTCTACAGCTATTCAAAAGCAGAAAGTTTAATGTTAGTAAGAACATAAAATGCTTTAAATACCTGGTACATGTAACAATATGGACAATTAATATGTTGTTCAGCTCTATTATTTAGCCAGCCTTTGTCTATAATGGGATCAGCTGCAGACGGTCACTCTTTGAAGCATTTCGTTGTGAAATAGTAGCTTTTTCCTCTGGTAAGTTACACTCTCATGGTGATGATCCATCATTGCTTACAGGGCTGGTGCGGTCAGTAAAGCCTTATTTATTGCTGCTCCGACCAACAAGAAGTTTCCCAAATGGGCACAAATCCATGTACCTCTAGAGAAAATGAGAGACCTTCACATCTGGGGAGAACACAGCTGGTACTCCAAAAGTCTGAAAACACTTCTTACAGACCTGTGCACGGAATAAATACAGCCAGGAGACTCCTGAGCTGGCAAAGGATCAGCAAAGCACCAACTGAAGTCAGTGAAAACAAAATGAGAGTGACTTTCTCTGGAAGGAGAAAAGGAGTTTTCTTTCTCTCCAAGGTTCCTAAAGAGAGAGCTGCTTTAGATCAGCACTGGGGTAAGGTTTCTGCAGCTTTGCCCTACCATTGCCCATGATTCTGTCTGGAGTTTGACACTACTGTGGTGGTGAGAAGCCTGTGGTTGTATTTAATATCCCAGCCTCTGTTTTTTGCAGGAGGTGGAGTGGGACTGAGGACTGTCCCTTGGTTTTTGACTGTTCAAGGTCAGCAAAACCACTGAGGGAAGTTAATTTCTGAGCTCTCAGTGGAATCAGGAAATGTGGAGATTCAGCTGGCTGACTTGCCATCTAGCTGTGGGTGCCTATGAAATATCATATGCCCGTGCGTGAGGTAGGGTCATGCATAATTCATCCCTGGGTGCCCACTGAGGTGGCCCAGATCTGCCATGTGGCCTCCAGCTGGGACTCCTATGCCAAAGCTGCCAGTTTCCCTGTCTTGAACACTCTGGGGCTTTCCAAAAGTGTTGGCAGATTGTGTTTAGGCACCAAATCACATTCCTACATCAAGGTCAGCCTCGTTTTGATGTGACTAATAGGGACCATCCCCTATTCTGTGTTTCAGAGCTCAACAGTGGCTCTGATAGTTCTCCATGAGCCAAATTATGACCATCTCTTACGTCCAGTGGTGTTTCATCTCAAATACTCTCATCCTACAGTTCAAAAGCTGCAGCCTCACACTGTTGTGGCCTCCAGGAGGGACAGGGGAGCTCTTCAGTATCCTCAGCAACACCAGTGAAGCACTGGCACAGGTTTGCCAGAGAGATGGTGGTGCCCCATCCCTGGAGACACGCAAGGGTCAGGCTGGATGGGGCTCTGAGCACTTCATGGAGCAGTGGGTATCCCTGTTCATTGCAGGGATTTGGACCAGAAGGCCTTTCAGGGTCCCTTCCAACTCAAACAATTCTGTGATTCTGTAAGAGGGCCACTGAGTGAGGAGTGAGTGTGTGCCATTTCCACTGGAAAGCAGATGGGCTTAGCATAGAGACAAAAGGGCTTCATCTTACCCCAGGTAACCAATGGAGTACCATGCACTGTCTGGTACAGCTGCTAAGGCCCGGAGCATTTTGGTAGAAGACATGAGACCATCTGAGTAGAACACTTGGGCCATGAAGGTCTATGAAGAGCTCAAATACAGAAGCTAACATCTCCACCAGTTTCCAGAGGATCTGCTCAGCCTTTTCATTTGCCTGCCAGCTGCAAAGCCTTCTCTTCCCTTCTCCATCACATTCTCCTGCTCATAATTATTACATCAAATCAACTCCTTCTCTCTTTTTTTCTCCCGCAAATTTCAAGCTGCCCAACTCCATTCTGCAAGAAATATGTCTAAAACCACAGCTGCTTCTGCATCCCTCATGCCTGGATGCCTGTTTTTACTGCCTGCTTTCTATTAGACATATATATGTATATATAAAATGCATCTATATTTTATGTGCCTTTCTTTTCCTCCCATTTCTATTTCCTTTCTACTGCATCGTTCTTGCTCCCCCTCTCCCTCTTCCTCTGGCCTCACCACGGCCGTTTGTCACTCTCTGGACATTTTTTTTCTTTTATTAAGATGTTTTCTCCAGGAATGTTTTCCACCAACGCAAGCCCATTAACGTCCAGAGTTCAGCTGACAGCCTGGGCTCCAGGACCACTGCCTTGTGACATGGAGTGCTTTCAAGATGCTGGAATTGGTTGGTAAAATAGCCCAGTCACACGCATAAGAGAAAAAAGAAATGTCATACAAAAGATAATAAATTTTAAAGCTGTGCTTGGGTCTCTCTCTCCGTCTCCGTTGTTTTTATTTTCCTTCTTCTTACATGGTAATCTGTTAAATGGTTGTGAGAATCTGTTTGTTCCTTAACTGGAGGTCTTTCTGCTGCAGACAGATTTCTCACATCCATCCCGAAGGATCCAACCCTTTGCACTTCAAGAAAATTGACCAGACTTTGTACATGCTATCAACACAGACAAAGGCCTTTGAAATCACAGAAATACAGAATCATATAATCATTAAGGTTGGAAAAGACCACGAAGATCATCTAGTCCCACCATCACTCTTGGTGTAAGCACTCAACTGGTACCTGAATTATCTGCATTTAAATTAGCAAGCTTACATTTGAGGATTCTTTAGTCTTCACTGTTAATTGGATCTTGCTAATGATGAGAGCATCATTAAACTGACGCAATACCTGTCATGCTGTTATGGAATGATTTACAGAATTGGGAAGGGCAGCCAGCAGTGAGGCTGCATGGCTCCAGATGCTGCTGATGGCTCTGGAGATGCTCAGCTCTGGGTCGTGGTTTGGTGCCAGCTCAGCCTGTGGCTGTGTCACAAAAATAATTGCAGTGGTTAAAGCAGACCTGGAAGAGGACACACACAGAATTAAAGAATAATAGTATCGTTAAGTTTGGAAAAGATCTCTAATATCATCCAATCCAATCATCCACCTATCAACAATATTGGCCACTGACCATGTCACTCAGAGTCACATCTCCATGGTTCCTGAACACCTCCAGGGCTGGTGACTCCACCACTTCCCCAGGCAGCATGTGACACTGCATTACCACTCTTTCTGAGAATAAATTTTTCCTAATATCCATCCCAAACTTCCCCTGGCGCAACTTGAAGTCATTCCCTCTCATCCTATTGCTAATTACCCTCCTTTCTGTACAGATGATGAAAGGTCAGCATCAGCAAACTGATGGACAAACCCACCTCAGGGTGAAGGATGCATCATCAGGTTTTCAGAAGCGTCCAAACTGTATAAGGAACCCACAGTGGTGGAACAGGACATGGGAAGAATTCATTAACTCACTGATGGAGGAGAAACCTCAGTCATGGGTTTCATTTATTTTTGGGCCAGTCAAAAAAAAACAGGGGCAGGAATATACATGAATGGGTGACGAAAATCCATCAGAAATGGGCTAAACATGCTCCAGATTCATTAGAGGGTAAGTGTTTGAGTCTGAAGAGGGATGGTACCTGATGACCTAGTAAAACCTATAGAACAGAATGGGGTAGATATGTAATTATTAATTTCCACAAAAATTTATGTGGCTGATTTGGGCTCCACGGACCATTTAGACCCAATCTATCACATTATAGATATTTCTTCTTCCATGAGGTGAGGAGCATCCCTCTCCTTAGAATCATAGAATCACCAAGGTTGGAAAAGACCTCCAAGATCATCCAGTCCAACCATTCAGTCCAGTCCTTCTGCCACAGAAGGTTGAATGAAAAGCGGTGATGATATTCCTGAACTTGACCTAATACAGAATAAAGCACCAAAGCATTTTAGCAACAGCTTCCCCTTGGCCTAAGGAGGTTTAAGACACAGTGGGGACAGGCAGTCAAATACCCCCAAAACCGGAGATGAGCCATGACCACCTTGGAGAACTCATAACCAATATCAGGTGGTAAAGCTCAGAGATTTTAGGGATGACAAACTTAGTACAGCCCAAAGGAGAAGCCATGGCCTGCAGGTATCTCATTCTCTCTCAGACCTCCTGGGGACCTGGAGATGTCCCCCTGAGCAGGGACAATGGGGGAAGCTGGGGACAGGAAAGCAGAAGCTGGAGGAAGGGGTACTCAGGACACCTCCAAGCGCTGCATATTTGGGATGGTTGGATAAGGTCTTTAGTTGTGCAGGCTCTGGAGTCCGAGTGTAATTCCCCATATCCCAACACAGATGTTGAAAATAGGGCAGATGAATCATGCCCTAAAAGTGCCTGTTTCTGCTGACTACAAAGGGAGCCTGGGGTGACCGGCTCAGCTGGAAACGTCTGCATTGTGGATATATGAAATCAGGTGAGAGAAATCCCACATCTCCCACTGCTTTGTCTCCGTTTCTTACCTGGAAGAGTCACTTTTCAAGATAAAAGGCTGTCCCAGGCTCCAAGGCTTCTTAATTATGTACTGAGCTGCTCAAATAAATGACAGCGGTCGGCTAGGTAGAAATTCCTGCAGACTTCTTTGCAAAGTTGAAGTCAATTTTGAGGTAAGACTTCTGATTCAGTGCGGTGCACAAGAATTCATCAGAAGTTTCATAGCTAAATTAAAGGTTTTTAGTGCAGCCAATGGGAAAACAAGTGTTGCAATCAGGCCTCTCCCCCTCCTCATCTTGTTTACTCTGAGATTAAATTCAGTTATATCCCACCGACAGCGTGCACGTCCCACAGGTTCTTGTGCTGACTCCACAGATCTTTTTCATGAGAATTACTGCAGGAGTAATGTGAAGAATTCAGGTTCTTATCTCTTCTCCACCCCAAATAATCAAGACCGGTGCCTTCCTAGGAGCAAGCAACTCATCTGAGCATTTTCCATCAAACTGAACCCCGGGCAAATTGTTGATAAAAGTGATATGCTTAAACGCCATCAAGCTGAACCCCAGGCAAAGTGTTGATGGAAATAATATGTTTAAACGCCATCATTAGGTTTCGTTGTTATCAACCTAAGCTGAGCAGCGCTGCTCACACTGAAACTTGCAAACTGAAGGAGACAAGAGCAAAAGGCTCAGAGCTTATACTAAAATCAGTTAAATTTATGGTGATAGTGTTGTTTTTTTTTTGATTTTCTGAAGATTGAAAAATGAAGGAGGAGAAACTGCAAAAGAAAAAAAAGCAGCAGCCAAGGCTGGTTTGGCCATGTAGGCTTGACGGCAGCACAGGCTGTGATGCATACACTTGTGCAGTAGGACATGGACTGGAGCCATTACGGAGCATCTGTCAGATGATAACTTGCAGTCATTTGCAATCTCTGCTGGAGGCAAAACCAAAGGCCTGAGCCAATGCTTCAAGTTACCCAGGCCTTCTCTCTGGGTTTTAATTCCATTTTCTTTACATCCCATAGAATAAGTCTCTTCTGCTGCTCTACAGTTGCACAGCAGTGACATCCAGGGGCCATTTTATTTGCTGTTGAGATCGGCCTATCGATATCCAAGAGCATATGTACCTGAGCCAAAACCCCACTGAATTCACTTGGAAAGATCCCCATCAATGTCAACATGCTTTCTATCCATCTGTTTTACTCCATGTTTTTTAACAGTTAGCAAAAAAAGAGCTTTCGTGCCCAATTACCTTGGTTGCTACCTTTTTGGCTGAGTAATTTAAGAAAGGTCCCCCTCTGTCAGCCTTCTGATCAACACACAAAGTGACTTTGTGTGTTGTGTTTCACCCAGTACCACCACACCTCCCAAGAGCAATGACCTACAGCACAAGCAGCAGGTCCATCCACATCTCTGGGTGGTACCAATAGCACAACCTCAAGCTTTTCATAGAATCACAGAATTGTTTGAGTTGGAAGGGACCCTGAAAGGCCATCTGGTCTGACTCTCCTGCAATGAACAGGGACACCTACAGCTTGAGCAGGTGCTCAGAGCCCCATCCAGCCTGACCTTGAGTGTCTGCAGGGATGGGGCAATTACCACCTCCCTGGGCAATCTGTTCCAGTTATCATAGCAAACTTCTTCCTTACATCCAGTTTAAATCTCCCCTCTTTTAGTGTGAAACCATTTCACCTCGTCCTGTCACAACAGATCTGGCTAAAGAACCTATCTCCTTCTTTCTTACAGCCCCCCTCCTTTAGATACTGAAAGGCTGCTATCAGGTCTTCCCACAGCCTTGTGCCAAAAGCCAGTTCCATTTACTCCTCAAACATGTGGTCAGCAAAACTAGTGAGCCAAATGCAATCAGACGTGGTATTTACCACTATGACGAGCAGTTGGTACAAAAAAACCCGATAAACTTGGGCCATGGATGTAAGGTGGTCATCTGGGCTTGAGGAGGGGAAACCTGACCTCAGCACCCGCATTTCTCAGGCTGCATCTCCATTACACCCTTTCTTGATGTAGTCTCCATCATTGATACCTGGGCAAACGTTAATAACCTGGAGTAAAGTCACCTCATCTCCTCTTTGATATGCTTTCTTACTCTACAGCAGTTTTCCAGTGCCTGAAATCATGCTGGCAAGACTTCTCCAAATCTTTCCTTTTTTCTTAAGATCTTTTTTTGGAAATGTGAACATCAGAACAAGGCATAACTTTTCAGAAATGGTCTCACTAATGTTGTTTACAGAGATCCTATCACTTCAGCACTCCCTCCTCACATTTGCCAGCAGCTCGGCCAAGGATTACTCCAACCTTCTTGGCAAGGGCACTGCTGGGACTTCGTATCGATGATTGCTTACCAGCAGTGTTCAATCTGCTCTGAGTCATTGCTTTCCAAGACGTGTGCCCCCGTTTCCTAGGTGTGACCCACACCCCTTCTTCCAAAGCATCTGACTTTTCCCGTGGCTGCACTGAATTCAGTTCCTCAGACGTTCCCTCTTTGGCCAACAGCACCTGCCTGCCCCACCAGCCTGCATCCACTGCGACGTAGCATCAATCTTGTTTTCGTACCATCTGCACATTTTAACAGCTCTTCATTCTCTTGCCATTCTCATTGCTTTGAGGTTTCTGGATCGTTCTCCAGCTATTTGCTCTTCACATTTTTCTTCCTCCCACTTTCTCTCAGCTTACATTTCACCACCCATGCTAGTACTTTCTCTAACACCAGATGGGTCTTCTGTTTCCAAAGGTGAGCATGAATTACTGAACCCAAAGGCAGAGGTTTGGGTCTGAGGGCAGGTGAAATGAAGGAGGATGACACTGAAAACATGCCCTGGACAGACCAGAAATGCACTGTGTGGCCCAGTGCAGCAGTCGTCCTGCACTGAAAATGTGAATATGAAAATATCCTTCAACATGGAAGAAGCGCATAAAGCCACCGGAGGAGGCTCTGCAAAAATCCCTTCTTCTCTGCAAAAAGAAATTTTCCCGTGGTCCTGTGACTGTTTATGTAACCTTTTCCTTGGTGCACAAGAATACCAATAGATAGGTAGCAAAGGAAATATTTTGCTACAGGCTTAACTGCAGCATTGCAAGCACTTTCTCCATTTGCTTTTTCCCGTTTTCCCCTTTTCCCAGTTTGCAGACCTGTTGCTGGTTTTCCCCAGGCTGGACTCAAAGGCAGGATGGAGAGCTGGGGGAAATTAAAGGACACCAGAACGTTTTGCATTTGTATCTTTAATTCCTGGTTGGGATGTACTGGGCTGTGAAAAGGAGAAACGTGGAAAAGAGGAGAAGAAATCATCTATATTAATAGTAGGCACAGTGTACACAACTTGACACAGGCAAAGAAAAGCTGCTCACAGCCTTGTTAAATGCACCAGTAGAGAATGGGATTTAGGGTTTTCTTCATGAGAAAGTTATTTGTATTCCTGAGTTTCAGCCATGCACAGATTCTTCTCTTTGGTACCGGAGAAGCTCCTCACCTTGTAGTGGATGTAAAATCATAATACCTGCACCAGTGGTGCTTATTCCCATGTTGCAGTTGAAGAACTTAAGGCAGATCAGGCAACTCACCCAGCATCCCATGGACAGTCGAAAGCATTTGGGGATGTGTGGTCAGGAGCTGGTGCTGGAGCTGCTGCACCATCTTCCTTTGCCCCTGTTGCCCCCAAGGCAGGAGACCTGGCTGTCACCAGGGTGAGATGCCACCAAGCATCTCATGGTTGGAGGCCAAACCAAGCAGTAGTCCTCAGTTAAATACCAGCTCTTCTTTGAGTCTCTTATGCAAAGGACAAGAAGCTTTTCAAAGCAGGCAGAGTGATTATTCATGACTACTCATTTGCAGCAGTGCTTGTTCTGCATGGCAGTGCTGATGAGCTCACCTGGAAGATTTATGGGAGGGAACTGAGCGCTGAGAATTCTGCCTGAGTGTTGGTGGGGGTCAGCCTGGTCCATGGGCACCTTCCTAGACCCCCATTCTGGTGCCAAGCCCTGCTCCTGCCATAGACTGAGCTCAACCTGGCTTGTTTTATTTCTTGCCAGATACACAGGGGAAGGGTCTGGGAGGCTCTGTGCTTCCTAAAGAAGTTCAGCCTGGATACCGAGGGGTGGGCACACTTGTTGGGTGATGATGAGTAATGATAGGTTGCCCAGAGAAACTGTTGATGCCCCATCCCTGGAGGTGCTCAAGGACAGCCTGGATGGGGCCCTGAGCAGCCAGACCTGGTGGGTGGCAACCAGCCTATGGCAGGGGGTTGGAGCTCAGTGATATCTCTGGTCCCTTCCAACTCAAACCATTCCATGATTCCATCATTTTATGATGACCTAAAGGTATGAAGGTAGTATGTGGCAGCACCCAGAGGGGAACACAAGCCCATAAGGTCCCCCATAAAGCAGCACGTCCTGTCCCCTGCCACAGGCTGTAGGGACTGGAATTTCCTGACTTCCAAGCCCTGGGCTGCGCTGACTTCACACCCACTGAAAGTCTCCTTCTCTGCTTCTTTCCACACCCTACCCCCTCCCGGTTTTGTTTGTCTATGGTTTTGCAAAGGGGAAAAAACGAAGCAACCAGAGGTTTTCTGAGAGACCAGGCTCCGTGCCACCCATCCGAGCGCAGACAATAATATTTAGCTGCTTTGGTCAGTTTTTTGTTGCAGTATATTTAGATAGCGAGCTGCAAATTCCAGAGCGGCAGCAGCAGCAGCAGCTGTGAGCAATGTGGTGCAGAGACCAAAATACAGGCAGGGTTCGTCAGCGCAACTCAGCGCCGGTTGGGCTGGCTGTTGTGTGATGTAACTCCTCCTTTAATTGGTTTTCCAGAAAAATCATTTGGAGAATCGCTCCGTGAACGGCTTGGAGGTGGCTGGGGGGGAGGAGGGCAGCTGTCAGCTCAGGATGGTGTTGGAGCTCGAGGGTTGCACTCCCTGCCCGGGATGAGCCCCTGGGGCCGGATCTGTGCTGAGCTGTTGGATCTGCTGGCACAGGGACTGTGGTTATTTGTATGCTTGCACAGCGTCCAGTGCAGAGCAGTATGCACCTGTGGATGTGACAGTAAAACAAGTGATAAATAATAAGGCAAGAAGGAGCCAGTGAAATTTAATCTGTGTGAGTGGGGAAGGATGCTCAAGCTGGCAGAACGCAGCTTTCGTTTGCTCGGTGGGTCTGGGGATGCTTGCCCAGGCTGAAGCCTTGCAGCATGCAGAGGACGCAGAACAACATTGCCAGCTCCCTTTTGTTCCATTTTTTCAATTCATGTGTAGGATACGGAGGCAATTTGGCTGAGAGGGAAACACAAGGTGTGCCAGCTATAGGGGGAGATGGACCAAGTGGAAAGTAGTCTGCTCTCCCTTCCTCCCTCTCCCTCCCTCCCTCCCTTCCTCTCTCTCTCCCTTCCTCCTTTCCTCCCTTCCTCCCTCCCACTCTCCCAGTGCCCATGTCCATTAACACAAAAGATCCCACTGTCTGCCTCTGAAGTTCCAAGCCCTGTTACAGGGGTAACAGGGCTTCTTTTGGATAGCAAAGAGGATGGGTCTCTCTCTCTAGAGCTGTGAGGGACCTCCAAGTCCATCCTACCTATCTCTAGCCTCAAGCAGAACCTCACCAACACCAACCCCAACATGTTGCTATAGAAGAAGCACACAATGCTTCCTCCAGGACCTCCAGAGCTTCCTGGCAGTGTGTCCTGGTGGCTGCTCACCCTTTTCCTGTAGGAAGCTACACCTGACTTGTAGTCCGGGTTTCTCTTTGTGTGACGCAATCCCTTACTTGTTGTGCTCTTGTGGGCATGGAGAACAGACCTTCAGAATCATAGGATCATGAAGGCAGGAGAAGGCCTCTAAAATCATCAGGTCCAATCCCAACCCTTCCCCACCATGCCCACTAACCATGTCCCTCAGTGCCACATCTCCATGTTCCTTGAAAACCTTTTGGAATGATGACTCTACCACTTCCCTGGCGCCTGTTCCAATGCATTACTGAGATGAGATATGGTGAGAGTACCTGGTGACTTTCCTGGGCTTTGGAGCATGGCAAATCACAGAATCACAGAATTGTAGAGGTTGGAAGGGACCTCTGGAGATGATCTATGCCAGCCTCCTGCTAAAGCTGGTTCCCTGCAGCAGGTTGCCATGTTAGGGCTTAGTGCTGGAGGTGAGCACAAGGGCAGCACCAGCTCCGTCGTTAGTGTGCTGCAGGTCAACTGATCCATAACTCACACAAAGCATTTCTTACAGCAGAGAAGTACAAGCTGAAGAATTTGGTTGGTCAGATTGGAATTGTCTTTTTGTCCTTTTGAAAAAATAACAGCATAGCAATTCTTTCACTTTGCCCTCTCCCATGCTGTACCGGTAGCTGCACTGAAGCTGATTGATTAGTTTAATAAGAAGCAGTTGATATGCAGCCATAAAATTATGCACTTTTACTCATCAGCCTGATTGAATTCCTCTGCTGACTGTACTGGAACAGCATGGCAGAGCTATAATAATGAGGGAAGGAGCCAAGGGAAAAGGCAGTGCGCCGCTGTTATTGTTGTTGTTGTAGAGCTGGGGAAGAAAGTGACTCCAGGGAGGAGCTTTTCCAAAATAAATAGCAAAATACAGAGGGAAAATGTTAAGATGTAATTAGCCCTGGTATAAATGACACTAAATGCCTACTGGGATTGGAGCTGCTCTGACACCCACCTGGTCTATGTTGGGGCTGCAGGAGGTTGGAGCCCAGTGATGCTGGCCCCACTGAACCCCCAGGTCCTCAAATAGGGTGAGAGGGGCTGGGCCCTTTGCAAGGCAACCCAATCTGATGGGAAGAAATGGGAGTTTGTGGCCAATTCTGGTCATAAAGGGAAGGAAGACATGCATGGGAAACATTTGCCCCTGCCAAGCCCATGCAAATGGCATACGTGGGGAGAAGACAGCGTGAACTGAAGGATCAGCAGGGGCAGGTTTGGGCTGATGGAAAGCCTTGCAGTCCCATCCATGCATGGAGACCGGCATTTAAAACTTCCCAATAAAATATTTCCCAGTGCTGCTCAGCACTCCAGCATGGCTCACTCGGTTGATGGGCTCACTGTCCTGTACACATTTATTTATATGACTAATTGGTCTGCGAATAGGTCGTCTGCTCCTTGTGCCATTGCTGCTGGTGTCATTGCTGCAAAACCTTTTAACTGAACCACTCACAGGCTGCATCCCCAGCACGAGCACTGTGCACATGGATATGGCACTTGGGGCCATATCCAGCCTCCATCAGAAGACCCAATCTATGTTATCAGGTTCTTCCCTTTGGAACAGATGTCCCTGAAGGACAGAGTGGGAAAAAGGGAGGGAACAAGTGCTGTTTGGCAATTATCATCTCCCAGAAGAATGTTAGGCAGATGCTTGCACAGCTTTTTTTTTTGCCTTTCTCCCTGATTGCACCACATCCACGTTGTTCCTGGAAGCAATGCTTCTCCTTATTTACTCCGGTGGGCTTTGGGTCAGGCCAAGCATTTCTTGTATGATGCTGCTGGAGGTTACACACTGCTTATACACCCAATGGTGCTGCTTCCCCAGCTACCCTCTAGTTATTATGAGTGCCATTGTCTGTGGTCCTTGGGTGGGCTTTCACCCTGGGTCCCCCTGTGCCTATGGAGCATGTCCAGGGTATTGTCCATCGGTATTCCATATCATAACATCACACCGTAATGAAACCGGGAACTACAACCCCAGCAGCCCCGATACTGAGAACGTATGGCATGATGTTATGATGTGGAATTCCGATAAAAACGACGACACTACATACAGTACGAGGGTGAATCAGATATTGGGAAGACCATCCTCGTACAAGCCAGATCAGCAGGACTCAGATCCTGGGTTGCACAGTTTGTAGCTGGAAGTCTTGGGTGCTGTTTTCAGTCTTTATTGCTGTGTGCCTCCCTAGCAGCCTGCAGCCCTCATTAGACATAGGGAAGGAAAACATGGAGTGTGGAGCTGAATTCAGAGTGCTGCTGCTGGTGCTAAGGCAATGCCTTACTCTGCTGCTAAGCACAGCCTATAGCAGAAGTGATGTGCACTCTTCTGCTTCATCTAAAGCCAAAGCAGACCCCCACAAACTGCCGACAACTTTTCTTCCTGCATAGTGACAATGGTGGTAAAAGCTGTCAGGGCTTCCTTATGCGATAAAGCTGAGAAACCAAATTTCACTGCACCTTCAGGCTCTTCTTCCTCCCCTCTTCCCCCATCATCACCCCCCTCCCCAACCACTTTTTCAACCAAAGTGGAAGTTGAGGAGAAGTTAGCTCAGGGCGGAAGGAGGAAGGTGAGTAGTTGGGAGGAAGGAGTCCAGGGAGAAGATCCATGGTGGGTATCTTTCTCCAGGCTTTATCCTGCTGTAATGCAGCAGGTCTTAGTCCTCCTTACAGCGCTGGGTTACAGACAGAGCAGCACATATGGCTTCATTTTGGGGATGTCCCACATTGTCACCATGGGTTCTCTTTCTGTCTTTTCTTAGGGAAGGGAAGGGAAGGGAAGGGAAGGGAAGGGAAGGGAAGGGAAGGGAAGGGAAGGGAAGGGAAGGGAAGGGAAGGGAAGGGAAGGGAAGGGAAGGGAAGGGAAGGGAAGGGAAGGGGAAAGGGAAAGGAGAAGAGGGAGGGAAAGGGAAAGGAGAAGGGGAAAGAAAGAGAACAGGATTTAGGAAAAAGATTTACTCATACTTTTTAAAAGACTTTTTGTGGGAGGAAAGTGCAGTGAAGCAAAGCACAGGTTTCAGACTTGCTGCCTGTGTTTTCTCTCTGCAGAGGCAGCTCTCTGGCTGTGCACTGCAGGACAGTCACTGCCTGTGTTTTCTTCCAGCTCTGTGACCTCCTGCTCTCTCCAAATGTCACTGCAGTGCCGAGCCCAGCTCCCCCAGCAGCCCCTTCCGGGCAGGGACACGCTGAGCACCCACAGCCTGGAAAGCCTCCAGCTTCCCCAGCTGCACTGGATCAGAGCTGGGTCTTTCCTGGGCTTTGTTTTGCCGCTGTCCTTTAGCTATCACTGCTAAACCCATGATAAGACAAATATTTGCCCAGCACCAAGAGCTGTCGATAGGTAAATTGCCCTGCACGTCTCACACAGCATGGGCAGAGGTGCGTGGGCTGGAGCCAGGAAAATCCCCAACTCCTCTGACCAATTGCAGTTTATGAAAGATACCGATTATCCCCCCCCCCCCCCCCCCCCCCCGACGAGCTCATCTTCTGATTTAGAGCTCAACTTGGCATGCGGGCAGCCTTGCTTTGTAAGTTTAAGGATTTATCTACCTAAACTGCAAACATGGAGCAGCTGATGGAAGCTGGGACCTGCTTGTCCCCTCCTCCAGCAAAATGGGCCAGATGGGTCACCTCAAGGTGCCTCCATGGACTGCCAAGGTGGCACCCAGGTTTTGGTGTGGGGGAAGACATGCTGCTGCCCTTCAAGTGCATCCTAATCATTTGTCACCATCTCTGTTAAAAGGTGGTTCTTTTTTTTTTTTTTCATTTAAATTTGCCCAAATCTCAGCTTTGTAACCCACTGCTATCATATATTTCTCCCCTAGATCAGGCAGCCCCTCATCCCCTTCCCTCAGAGGCAATTCTATGCTGTAACCAAGTCCACTCCCAATGTTAGCTGGTGTTTCTCAGCCCTCTCCCTCCAACGCATCAGCTCAGGCTCCCAGTAATCTCTGCGACTCCCCATCCCCAACCTTTCAGCTTCATAGAATCATAGAATCATAGAACCACCAAGGTTGGAAAAGACCTACAAGATCATCCAGTCCAACCGTTCACCTATCACCAATAGCTCCCACTAAACCATGTCATTTTACCTCAAACTTCTCCATTCACACCCCATGTAGAAGTAGCCCTACTTGTCTCACAGACCGAGAGCCCTCCACCTCCAAGACAAAAACCCTTCTTTGACATGAGTTCATGGGCTGCTTTTTGTCCATGGCGATCACTCTATTTTTTCGCACCATCACAGCTCTCCCCATGACCAGATGGGACTGTCCTTTCTTGGAACACCCCCAGCTGGTCAACACCTGCCTGAAGGCAACCACCAATTTTTCATCCACACCCACCACACTGATCTCCTAAATGGAGCGATTTCATTTTCAATGCATGATATTTCATGCTCGTAAATTACCAGCCGTGTATTCAGGAGCACTAGTGCTATTCTGCTACTACAGTACAGGTTTCCCAGATTGAAAGCTCTGACAGCCAAGGTGTTTTAATTTCTGCATATTAAAGACAGGAGCTCTTTTCCACTTGAATTCAGTGGCTCATAGTGGATCCCCACCACTACCCACTCTTGGGTTATGTTAGCTCAGAGATGCGGAGGCATGAAAGATTCTCTGGCTCTGAGCTATCAATAAATCTTAAATGGAATGTGGGTTTTGGGTTTTTTTTATTAATAGGTGTCCCTTGCTCCCTTTTCTTCTTCCTTTCTTCCTCAGCACACAGCCCTACGCTGTAGCTCTCCACTTGTGCAAATGCCTCATTTGTCACTCCCAGCTCCCCGCAGCACTATATAAGCTACTGAAAAAGCTCTCCTTCTTCTTTGTCACATCAATTCAATCTGCTCCTGTCACACAAAATCTGGTTTAGTTTTGCACTTGCTTTGCTTTACTCCTGCCCATTTTGTTATCAGTTTGTTACCTTTCTGCTTGAATTTCGCAATCTGTAGCCAAAGAGAAACTCAAAAACCTTCCCACCCAGGAGCTTTTGTAATCTGCCCACCTTTGTCTTCTTCCACAAAACCTGAGCACGTCACAGAGGAGACAGATCAACCCACTTTTTTTTTCTCCATCTCTCAGAATAATTTCTCATCCACATCCCCTGCCAATTTATTGCCTCCTCAAACTCACGGGGTCTCCGAAGCCTTTGCTGACCTGCGTAACTCCATGTGATGCTCCATCTGTTGTTGACTTCTATGTGTTTACTTGCTAAAGAGAAATCTGAAAAAAAAAAGTGACTTTGAGGTCTGGCCAACATCACTGTCATTCCTCAAAAACAAGGCCTGCTGTGGATAGAGCTCTGACACTGATCTGCTCCAGCCTGCTCTGGTTCAACCCTGGGGATGCTGGTTTTAGGTATGGGGAGCACAGGTCACTATGGTAGAAGCTACTCTTCACAACAGCCCATAACCCTCTGGTCTCAGCTTGGATCAGTCCCTGCAAACCTGTTTTAATGGGGATCAGACCTCAATATTTTATCTTAACCAACATTCTGCATTCACGTGTAGACTGGACTGAAGGTGTGTCCTGGTTTGTACATACATAATTCCCTCTCTGTTCTGTCTCCATATAGGCATACAAGATGCCAACGCTGGAACTGGACCTCCAGGTCAAGTGTATTTATATGTATGTATATATGTGCATGGCTGGTGAGGTGTATTAAAAATGGTTTATTTCAGAAATAGCATCATTTTTCCTGGCGGAGGAGAACAGCTCTTCTTATTTTCTGTGCCACTCATATTTTTGGTCTTAGCAAGGCAAAATGCCAGGGAATGACAGTGTGTTTACCTAAGAGCAGCTAAAAGAGCTGCGTAGCAATCAAGGTATTGGGTGGGTTGGGCTCAAAATAGATCAGCTTGGAAGTATTTTGGTCAGAAATGTTCAGCAAGGGACTAGATGGCTGTGAGAACTGGTAACTACAGAGACTTTCATTTTGGAGGAATGTATCTCCACCTTGCCCAAACTAATTGCTGCAATGCTTTTGGACAGCATCTGTGGTCTGTCTTGCTGACTCATTGCACCATTTCCCCATCTGTGAGAAGTGAATTGTGCTCTTCCACTCTTTGAGGTTTAGCTTTCTAGGTGAGGAGACACGTGGAGCATCATGCTGAGCAAGACTCACGCTCCTTGCTCCAGCCCTGAACCCTCCTGTGAAATGAGAATCACTGTTGGGAGCAAGATGTCTGAGGAATGGGAAACACCTCTTTCTGCAAAAATCTATTCTGAAATGTGTTTGTGGCCCCACTGAGACAGCACTGTGTCCTTCACCTCAGTCCTCCGGGAGTAATTGTTTTTGTTTAATCCCTCATTGCTCTCATTAAGAAGTTCCCCAACTCTTCTCAAGACCAGGTTGCATGGGGCACTGGGCAACCTGAGGTAGTGAGTGGCAACTGTGCCCATGGCACTGGGGTTGGAACTGGGTGGGCTTTAAGGTCCCTTCCAACCCAAGCCGTTCAATGATTCAATAATTCAATTATTCTGTGATTCTAAGATGAAGTTTTGTCTCTGCCTTCCTTGATGAGCAGACAGGATCTGCCCTGTGCCAAGCCTAACTGACCCACGTGATTACCAAACTATGTGGCCGTGGCTTCACATACCCCACTTTATACACTACCTTGTGCCAGCTTTCCTATCTGGGCATGTCTATACCACTACTGTGGCCCAGGGTCTGGCATGTCTCTTGGCACCCTGACAGTCACGACAGATTACAGGAGAAGAAAGTGTTCAGCAGGTCCAGGAAAGCTTTCAGCCTTCAAAAAGAAAACACGAACATGGTGCTGTCTTCAAAGCTGTGGGTATGAGACAGGTCTGGTCCCAGGCCCTGGGCTCCGGTCCAGGCAATATGAACAACATCACCATGTCTTTGCAGTGCTGATCTCTGTGTCATCCAGATCCTCTGAGGGTCAGGGTATTCTAGCACTGTACTACTCGAATGCAATGACATTGGCCATGCAATTCATCTTAAAGGTCTTGCAAACACTATACGAGGATCAGCATCTCGTCAGCTGACTTCTGCCCATCGGAGAGACCCACCAACAGCCACAAGGTCATGACATCTCTAAGTGAACCCTGAGGGGCTGGTTCCTCAGCCATGGGCAGCCACAGGCTGCAGTTCTGTGGAAAACAAATAGCAAATATATGAATGTGACCTTCCGTCATCAATCTGATGGTCCTTCCTGGCTGCTGGGGGGGAAGCGTGATGGGATTTTCCTGCCCAGAAGCAACTATAGACAGGGGTGTGTTCTCTTTCTAGAATCCTTCAGTTGGAAGGGAATGTGGAAGGAAATGTCAAGTTTGGCATAGAGACTGTTCTTAGGTTTTTAGCTTATAATTGAATATTACAGATCTATGTGTTGTGATGACTGGACTAGATAATCTCTGTGGGTTTTTCCAATCTTAATGACTCTGTGATAACGTCCTTTCTCCTTCTGTGCTTGGCTATCAGAAATGGAGGAGGAGGCTGGAGGATTACATCCTCACTCCTGGCACAGCCATATGCAGTCTGGGAAAGACCTCGAGTCCCACCTACGAGGCAGCAGATCTGCATTAGTGTGGATGGATTTCAGCTGTGGGATGACTTTTAGGCCACCCCAGATGTCACCAGGCATTCGGGTTGCAGAATGACTGCTTAAGGGACGACAATTTTGGAAACTGAGGCAGAAGCTTAGAAGACATGGTGTAACTCCTGCAGGAACTTGGTTAGTTAATACGGATCAGCGGATGCACCTCTGGTTATTAAATCAGCATTTTGACCTTAAGTCTAAGCCCACAGGTGCAACCACAGAACACCTCTTAATAGAGGTTGTTCATTACATATACATTCTCAGTTTTGGCTTTGAAATGGACAAAAGTCATGAAACCGGAGATATAGTAGTGCTTTTTCAGTGATCTGCCAAGATCACAGTCCCTGTGTGTTCATAGCACCCAAATTTTAGCTCCAGATGGACTGTTTGGATAGGCTGCTCAACATTTTGGGCAAAGGTATTGCATGCAGCACACTGACTATGACAAACACACAGCTGCAGTCCAACCCACTGGCTGCAGAGATGCCGTAAGGATGTTTCATTTTAGCTTGCAGTGGGGACACAAAAGCACTTGCTTGCTTGGGGTCCAGGGGCTTGATCCTGCTCACCAGCAAGGTCTCCAGGTGCCCAATAATCTCTGCATATGTAAGGACAGATGTCTGCTCATCACCCAGTTCCATACTTGTTTGCATTTCAATGAGCATTTAAAAAAAAAATACCATGACTGGATAACTCTCCCAGAGACCACTTTATTTCATATCAACTCAGACTAATGGCGCATTCAGAACTTCTCTGCAAACCTGGGAGAATTATTTGCAGGGCTACTGAAATTACAAGAAAAGCTGCAGCCAAGGACTCCTCGGGTTTTCCAGGCAGAGCTTGTGTAGCTACCATAGGAATCATGTTATTATTTCAACTTTACCCATGGGGAGGTATCCTTGCCCAAGGCAGAGAGCTGGAACTGGATTGTCTTTATGGTTCCTTCTGACCCAAGCCATTCTATGACATTGGACACGAGAATCCATCCAGGGGCTGTTAGTCGTACATCTAGGGAAGGTCAGGACACTTAGGAGAATCAATTTTCTTCTAATCACCAGTCCTCTGGCTTCCCAAGGAGCGAGGAGATCAGTTAGTGACTCCAGTGGCTCATTCCCTATATAATCTCAGATTGGTAATACTTTTTTTAGGGGGTTTTCAATAGGTGTCTACGCCCCTTTGCCTTCTCCTCTCAGCTCTACACACTTCACAACAGGGACCTTGCTATCTCCAGCCAAGGAAGGTGCTGATGCACCACAAATGTGCCATTTCTCTGGCATTTGGGTTATTCAGATCTCTGCCGGCATCTCTGCAGGTCGGATGCATATAGCAGCCATTCTCCAGCGTGGACATAATAACCACCATGCTGGGAGGCCCTGGCAGTGACTTTAAGTTTGGTGACTTCAGCTGTTTGGACAAGGCATGTATGCACATGTGTGGGTGTTGGAGCTCTCATGAGTTCCTTCATTAACAGACCCTGTCCCTGATACATCAGGCTTCACGCCTTGTGTTTCGCTTCCACACAGAGCAGTTCATCCATCTGGACAAGAGCAAGGTTGGCTACAAAGCCAAGCTGCAGGAGGAAGCGAGCAGTAATCTTCAACCCAAACCATCGCTGCCATCGGATGAATCCATAAGCTGTGCTCCCAACTGACCAACAGGAGCTTGCAAGGCTAATTTTATGTCTCTGGCTTCAGGTTACAGCCTGGCACCTTAAAATAAATCAGCACTGAGTTTGAGTTAACTTAAAAAAAAACCTGGGCGATAGGTTAGGGATGGAGAAGAAAATAAATTGTGGAAGACTTAAGTGAGCAGAGAAGGAGGCAGCCACCGTGCTGCTGTCAACCCAAGCACAACTCTGGCACTGGGAAGCAGCAAGGATAGGAGCCCTTGGGCGAAGGGGCAGCTGAGAAGAAGATGGGAGCCATGAGCAAAGCTCCATGCTTCTGCTCTGGGTACAAACTGCGCTCTGCAGAAGCCAATCTGTTTCTCTTGTTGCCGCTGTTTCTTGTTACCATTATTCCTCTTCTTTTTTGCTTCCCCTCTGCCAAAGCAGCAGTTGTCCTGAAAACTAGGAATTATTGTGAGGAGAATTATTTAGGAAATAATCCTTTTTTTTTTCAAAATGGGAAATTAAAAGAAAAAAAAAAAAAAAAGATAATCAGACATTTTCTCTGCTCAGGAACAGTGAGGGCAGAAAGAAGGGAGAAATGCCTGCAAGAAAGAAATGCTTTCTCCTCGCTTTGTTGACTGCTGGAACAGAAGCAAATGGATGAATCAGAAGTAAGGAAAAGCGAGTTGTGAGCGGTGGGTCCAAAGGTTGACTGCTGCTCATCTGCTCCCTCGGAGCAGGCACTCTCACAGGACAGCTTCGGGTAGCATCTGACCACGTCTCCCAGCTCATCTGTGTGTGGGTTCGGGGTGTGCTGGAGCTCAGCTAAACCTGCCAGCCATTTGGAGCTGGCTTCCCCGTGCACATGCCGGGGAGAGCTCGGCTGGTTGGACCGAGCGTTGCAAAGCCGCTTTCTAGGAAAGAAGCTTTGCACAACAGAAGGGAAAATAGGTCATTGTCAAGGTTTAGGGCATTTGCAGAAGAAAGTAAACAAGTGGGTGAGATGGGAGGACAGCTCGGTTGTGATCCCTAGTAAACCTTTCCATATGCACAAGGGAGGAATCTCTGTCCCATGACACCCACAGGTGCCCTTTGGGGCACAGCTCGCACCTAGGCATGGTGCACTTAGAGCAGATGCACCCCCTGGCATCACTGCTGATGGGAGCAGGAGGTTATGGGATGGTGTTGAGCAGTTTGCTGGGGTGAGCAGAAGGCTCCAGGTTTCACTGTGTGGGGGTTTTCGGTGTCACAATCTCTGCTTGTGCCCCAAGAGACCCTCTGGAGACTCCAACCAGGGCACCCCAGCAGCCTCTTCCCACTGGCTCCTCCTCACCACAGTCCTACAAAAATCCCCAAACCGAGACAACAAATAACAACCACCAACCCACTGCAAAAACACCACAAGTCCCTAAAAACACCCTCAGCCTTCCACCAGCAAAACCCCTGGGGGAGTTCAGCTGCCTCCCTGTGTGCTTCCCAACCCCATTACCACCCTACCGACCCCAGCGCAGGGTTGGGACTTTGGGGAGGAAGGGAGGGGTGAGCAAGGTCGTGGGCTCAGGCATTGCCAAGGAACGCTCTGTGCTCACGGTCTGCAGGGCAGCGGGGGCTCCTCTCCCACCCCACACATCTGCCAGCCGCCTGGCCCCGCCGCCAGCCGCCCCAGTACATCTTGTTTGTGTTTTTCCGCGAGCACACTCCCAGCGGGTTATGTCAGAGGTGAGGAATGCAGGGCCACCCTGTGTCATGAGATCAGACTTACATTTTTAGGCTGAAGGCTTTTTACCGTATTTTCTGGGAAGCAGCGCGCCTGCGGGGCCCCAGAGGGGTGGGAGAGTTCCCTTCGCCTCCATCCCTTCTTCCCAGCCCTCGGACGGGAGGAGCGGATGGGGCCCGTCTGCTGGAACAAGCTCTCCCTCTGTTCCTTGCAAGCAAAGGCAGTGAATTAAGGGGAATGAAAAGGCAGCAGTGAAAGGCTGCCGGGCACCGTGCCAAGCGCTCTGCAAAAGCTGGCGGGGAGAAGCGGCAGCGAGCTGCGAGCTGGAGGGACCGGCACTGCGAATTGCCCCAAGGGGGGAACTCATCCGAGCTCCAGTGGCCACAAAACAGCATCCTTCTGGGGCCTGAAAGCACAAGGAAGAGGCATGAATCCACCCAGGGTATCGAGGAGCTGGGCTGGAGCTCCTTTTGTGGAGGGTCTGACCCAAAGCACTGCACACATCCACGATTCCCCATTGCTGGTAGTGCAGCCTCACACCCAACCTTTCTAACTTCTTGCCTGTGCTGTGCAGAAGTCCCTCTGCTAAAGAAGACCTGGTGCAAAACCCAGGCTGCCGCTACTTATGGCCTGCACCGCTCCCAAGAGGAGGGGAGATGGTTGGGTCTCAGTGCCACCACACGGAGGACCCACGGAGGTGGGCAGAAGGGCTGTGGCAGCACCGAGTCCATCTTGGTGCTGGTAAATGCTCTCTTCTTAGCTCTGATGGGGATTCTGCTCGTTGCAGGGGAGTTTGATAGATGACCTTTAAGGGTCCCTTCCAACTCAAACAATTCTATGATTTTGTTTCTCTTTTTTTCTCCCCGTTTTCCTGAAATAGTTGCAGTTGTAGACATTCCGAGATGGAAAAGACAAAAAGCAAAGAGAAACACTTCCACCGATCACATCCGAAGTGAACACCACTGTTATTTTTGTTGTTCTTCTTTGCTGTTGTTCTGTTTTGACTTATGGAGGGTTTTGACATGGTGGTGTTTTGTTCTGTGTCAAAAGGAAAACAAACCCTGAAATACCAAATTCTTTCACACAATGGCCTTTCCTTTCTCTACACGTCCCTGTGAGATGGGCCTCTTGCAGCTCTCCTCTCTTCCCAGAACAAGAGAACAAATACCAGGAAATCTGGAGAGATGAACTGCACGGAGCTGGCTGCGGTGCAGGAGCGTGGAGCAGCCCCATCTTTCTCATAGCTCCACTGCTGGCTGGTCCCCACCCGGAGTCCAGGTAAACCTGGCATTTTTCTGCCGAGGCCCTCAGACTCCTTCCTGAGACTCTGCGTGGTAGGCAATTTCACATCATCATCTCTCATCCTGGTCCCTCTGTTATCTACCGACCTGTTTGCTATGGGAAGGTTCAGGTTGGATATTATGAGCAATTTCTTCTCAGAAGGAGTGGTGATGCACTGGCACAGGCTGCCCAGGGAGATAGTGGGGTCACTGTCCCTAGGGGTGTTGTAGAGCCATGGAGATGTGGCACTGAGGAACATGGTCAGTGGGCACGGTGGGGGTGGGCCAACAGTTGGATTTGGGAATCTTAGAGGTCTTTTCCAACCTTAATGTTGCTGTGATTCTGTAATTCCACATGCAGTCCCAGTCCTGGGATGATCTGAGATTGGGTTTCAGTTTTCCTGGCCCTATACACTGAACTAGAGCCTAACGACTGTCATACAAGGGCTGAAGGAGGGGTTGAGGGTCTACCTTGGTTGTCCCAGAAGACTCCTGTTCTATAAATGACACGAAGAAAACAGCTTGGCTTTTAGATATCTTTGAGATGCCTGGTATGCTTTGAGGAGAAGAAATGATCACTAACAATGATAATACATCTTTACATTTGATATAAGTTCAGTTCAACTGCGGTGAACTCATACACTTTTGTTCCTTAAATTTGAATAGAAATAGACTGACGTTGCTCAGCAGCCATTCACTATTTTAGCAGAGAATGGTAACTCAGGGAGGCCCAAGTCTGTATCTGTTACTCTACCCCAGATGGGGACTTGATCTCCCTTATGGCAGTAGTGACCCTACTGGCTGTGACCCTACTGGAGGCTTACGCTCCACTTCTACCCACGGCCACCAGGGCTGACCTAGAAACTTGCAGAAGCATGCGGTCATAGATAATCCATTTGAAGGCCAAGGACACTGGAAGATATGTTGGCATCCATGGAGTGCCCTGCTCCTACCACAGGGAGGTCTCCTGAGCACAGTGTTAGGACAGATGCATCACTCCAGAGCATGGCCAGAGTTTTCCTATAACACCGCTGTATCCAGGACCACAAACATCCCACAGTCAAACTCATAATTCATCCTCCCTGGTTCCCATGGGGCAGCAAGAGTGCCCCAGGAGCTCTCGGTGACGTTGGTTCTCCTCCACTGTAGTTCACTCCTCTAGTCCTCCTTGTTCTTATACCCTGCATGGCAAAACAGAAAAGATCTCAGTGCAGAAGCAACAGTCAGCACAGTGCTCCATCTTCCCTTACACTAGGCAAGCACACATTCCCCTGCGGTCTGACAGCTGGCCAGCAGGAATCAGAAGGTGCTTGGGAGATGCTGAAGGGTGTTAGCGAACAGTTGCACAAGCCACTGCAGAAAAAAGGTGTGGGAAGGGTTTTAGGCAGCAAAAGCATGATGATTTAATCAACTTCTGCAGGATTTTTGCCAAGCATATCCTGTCCAGCTTGCATTGCACTGGCTGGCAATGAGGCGAGTCAGTGGCAGCCAACTTCCAATGACCACGACTAGCTTCCTTTCAGCCTCAGTAGCTGATTCATGTTTTGGTCTTCTGCCCCACCCAGTCTAGAGTGAGTTCAGCACGTCTTCCTGAGCATCGCTTTCCTGCCTCAAGGCTCTCCCTCCTCCGCTGACCTTCCCACATTCACAGCCCAACCCTCTGCCACCAGTCCTCTCTGTTCTCCTGGACTGGACACCACGTAAGGCAGGAGCCAACAGCTTGTTGGCTTTGACTCACCATCATCTAGGAAAAACGCTGGCCTATCCTGATGGCTATGCTTCCTCTTGCACCATCTGCTGTTCACCACAGCCATCCCCAGCCCAAAGAATCCGTGTTTGTCTCCATCACCCTGTCTCCTGGCAAAAAGCCACGCCTGTGGCCACTGTTCCTATATGGCACTGCTGAAGATGGCATCTGGGAAGCGGAGCTGTGGAAATTGAGCACTGGCAATGTGCTGGCACCCTGGCAGTGGCTTCCTGCATTTCCTGAGGCTTTTGCTGGGGCAGTGGCTCAGAAACATCAATCTATGTAAAGCTCAAGTTTGGCCTCAGTGATGTACCTGTCTATAATCAGAGACAGGATCAAAGCCTGATGGTCCCCTGTGGGACGTGGACTCTTCACTGATGGGAGCGTGTGTGGTCTGTTTCCTTAAATCACCACCACATGGGTTTTCTCTCTGACAGATGAGCAGCTCACAGGTGCAGTCCGAGGCTGAGAGATGGAAATCAAGAGATGCCTTGATGTGGTCTTACTGTCTTGCAGAGAAAAGAACAGGTGAGGTCTGGCTCCTCCGTTCTGCCAGGTTGTTCAGATGTTCCATCAGTACAGTTTTTCCCCTCTATTCCTGTGGGTCAGGAAAGTATCATTACTGCAACATAAAGACGGGAGATGTGTGATGTCTGAAGGACTGGGATACATCCTCTGGGACAATGAGGATCTGCTTGCATTGCAAAAGACCCAGAAGAAGTAGGGTTGTGTCCATGTAAAATAACAGAAAACAAAAGCTTTTCTTTCTCCCTAAATAAGTCAGTTCTGTGTTTCCTTTGTGGTTCGCTTTTAAAAGCTTGCTGAATTTAAGGAGGATGTGGTCACACACATTGGAAGCTCCAGATGCTAAGACATGAAAACACAAATCTGTACTAAACTCACATTTCTGATGAGTTAAATCTCACGTGCTTTCACTCTATTTTTCTTGCAGGCTGCCATAGCTATCACGTCCCTGGGAGAGCATTTGCCCACCACATCAGATAACCCCTCCTTCATTCCTCTAACAGGATCCAGTCTTCTATTATTTACTGATGTCACTGTAGCCTAGGAGAGAAATCAACACAGTCATGAATTATGAACTACGCTGGTAGGACATTTCACTCTGATTGTTTGATTTGAGTGTGAACAAACACCAGATAATTAAAGATGAGTTCAAGCTACAACACTCGCTTCTGTCTCCTGAATTGCCCTGCATGGTGAGGACTGTCTGGATCGAGTGCTTCATGTGCATAATTACAAAGGTAAGACCCTTCAGCAAAACTAGCAGTAGGTCTGAGTTGAGAAAGTATGGGCAGCCATTGCTGAGCTCCTCTTCATATACCCAAACTACAGCACTCCATGTTCTGCTTGACATGGTCAAGATGCAAGTGAACTTTTGCCTGCCCTCCAAGTTTATAGCTCGTACTGTTGGTTACAAAGCCAAGAGAATTAAATATGTTGACTTTGGGTCTGGAGGACTCCTTAGCTTGGGTGTTTGAGCTTTAGCTCATCATTTTGAACTCCTGGATGTCACACTGGTGAATGCTGGCTTTGCTGTCAGATGAAGGCCACAGCTAGCAGCCAAACATTCGACCTGGGGAGTGAAGCCCATTACTGTGTGACTCACAAGGCAAAATCAACAACAACAAAAGCCTTATAAACACAGCCCAACTCAACTGCTCTGTAAAATGCCACTACGGCAGCAGCAGCATGGAGCAGTATTTTTACCACTTGGGAGGAGAGAAGGCTCTCCCCCCAGGAAACCTTTTTGGGTGTGACATTAAACAAGCACTTGTCCCTAGAAGCTGCAGATTTGGTTTAAAGAAAGCTGGAACTGAGCTGGGGTGATTGTTATTCAACACTTGAATTACACTGGTGCCTGTGACTCCTCTCACAGTGCAGGTACCAAATGCTGCTGCGTGGCACACATCATGGCCTGGGTAGACAACTCACAGGGAAGTGTCGAGCAACACCCATGGCATTGATGAAACCCGCAGGAAAGCCGCTTGAGGTGGGGAGAAGCGTTTTGCACGCTGGTTGGTTCACGTTTTATGTGCAGCTGTAAAATTTAAAAGGTCATTTAGTATGCGATCAGCAGATGGAGTAAGGCATTTTTTACATCAGAACCACAGCAGGCTGTATCCAGCAACTGATCGCTAGCTCTGGTGGGCACATGGGGACTCTCCAATCTCATACAGGGACACTGCAGCCCTTCTAGGTACCCTCCAGCTTTGGTCCTACACACAGGGTGAAGGCACTGAATGGCAGTCAATGGCCCGTCCCACCAGAGTCCAGATGGAAAATATGGATTTCCTTTAAATGCTCAAGAGAGGGAGTGGGCTCTCAGATACAGTTGTCCTTGTAAAACAGGAAGAGTGAGGACTGCCAGGACTCGAGCTTTCCATGTATACACTGACACTGGTGGTCTGAGCACCAAATCAGACATTGCAGCGCTCACCTGGGGCCCTGTGATTGCGGTAGGCTTGTCTTTCCTTGGAGACAAAGGGAATTACAGAATCATAGAACCACAGAACAGAATATGGAAAGGACCCACGGGGATCATCGAGTCCAACTCCTTGCTCCACACAGCACCACCCAAAATCCAAACCTGAAAGCACTGTTCAAATGCTCCTTGAATGCTTGGTCTCCTCTTCTCTGGGCTGAACAAACCAAGGGATCTCAACGACCCCTCATATGCCTTGCCCTCCAGACCATTCTCCATTTTTGCAGCTCCACTTTGGAGCCTTTCTAGTAGTTTTATGTCCTTCATATTATATTGTGGTGCCCCCAAACTGCTTGCCGAACTCAAGGTGAGGCCACACCAGCACAGAGTACAGCAGGAGTGCAAAGTAAAAAAGACTCTCTGCATGCCATCTCGGAGCTCCCATCATGATCAAGAAGATAATATTGAAATAAGACTCCATAACCCACAGCATCTTCTACTTCCACGTGACGCTTCAGCGCAGACCCCTGTCTCCTATTTGGGCCAGCCCCAATGTGCCATCTCCTGCTGCTCCTCCCAAATGAAGAAGGATGCTCTCACTGGAGGATGCTTTCAAGCTCAGGGGCACTTCTAGACCCAAGTTTCAAGGCTGGGAACAAACTGCCTGGCATCGTGCATAGAGGCAGAAGGAAACACAACTATCGAGGCATGAGGTGCTCAACTCAGGAACAGCAATCATTGCCTCAGGCTTGTTTGGCTTATGTGCATCAATTGGGGTTGTCAGGAGCAGGACATAAGAACACAACCAGTGCTGAAATTCCAGTTTTCTGAGTGCTGTGTGAGGCAAGCTCAAAGAAAAGACTTCTTGGAGGACAGTCTTGAAGAACAGAGGCTCCTCTCCAGACTCCAAAGGCTGCTCTGCAATTTGGAAACCTGGAGATCCAAAAGCTGCTAACAGCTGGAAGGTAACTAACTCAACGAGGGCAAAACATGGCACATGCTCTGTGCGTCCCTTGGCTTCACTGCTCCAGTCCCTGTGTCCGCTATTGCCTCTTGCAGGCACACACCTGGAAGGACACTTTGTCTTCTTTGGCTGAAGGCATTAGTCTTAACTAAAGCATTTCAATTAAAAGTCAAGTCTGAATCACTGCAAAGTGCTGGAGACAAGAGTCATTAATACTGGAATGCAAGTTTTAAATTATTTTTAATGTGCTCTGCAAGGCATCCATAAAAGGTCCTTAATCAATATGCATTTGAATTCCCTGAACTAGAATTGAAATTCATGGCAGCAGAAGGGTTGGGAACCAACCAGCACTGCTGTCTGAGCTCTTGCACAGGCAAACCTGGCAGACCTAGGTGCCAGCTGTCAGGCAGATGTGGCCATATGGGTGACAGTTCTTTGGTGATCTGTGCCAACGTGAACTGCTGGTCTCACTCCCTGGAGAATGGGCACATCATTGACGTGGGGGGTCTCTGATGGAGATGGCAAACAGCCTTTTGCTTGAGCGCCTCAGTCAGAATCAAGTATTCAGCGGCACAATTGGTAATTTAAACATAATATGAGCATACCTTGGCAAGGAGAGCCCAGAGGATAAGGAGGGCTTAAGGCAAGGAGTGAGGATGAAAGCAATGAGGGGAGTGAAGGGGTCTAGATGGTCTGAAACTAAGCACACGGCTAAAGGCTTGGCTGGATCGGGGCCAGTGGTGCATAAATTTCTGGCAAGCCGCAACCTCTAGGAAGAACCAAACCCTAGAGGAAGCTCAGGGTGAGGTTTGTGCTTCCTATTTGAGCCTAAAAAAAACCACATCCCAGGAGGGGGTGAGTTTCAGCAACACCGGCTGTTGCAGACCCAATCTATTACTTCCAGGATGGGGGTGATGAAAGCAAAGCAGGAGGTTGCCCTACGTTGCATCCCTCCCTTCTGGTAGCACTTGGGGACCTCAATGGGACAGGCACAGCCCTGGGGCAGAGCAGCATCACCCTCCAGCAGTTCACAGGAGGGATCATGAAGAGGAGCAGAGCAGCTTTACGCTCAGAAATGAAAGCAAGGCCTGGGCATGGACTTACTTATCCCATGATTATTTGAACGCTCTGAACTGTGGGTTTGGACGGAACCAGCTATTTCTCTCCCCAAACACGGCTTGGAAGGAAGCAGTAGCAGGGGGCTGCACCCTAGAAAGCAGGCTGGATGAAGCCACCTTGTTTTGGAAGCAAAAAAAACCAACACAGACTTTAAAAGCCATGTCAAGTACATGCATGCCTCAGGCCCTGCAGTGTGCTGGAAGCCTAAAAATCCCCCGGTGCTGGGAAATCATTGTGAACCTCACATGCATGTTGCTGTGGCTTGGCTTGTGTTTGGAGGGATGTATCTGGATGATTTGGTTGCCTTAAGGACTGAAATGAGCGAAGGGAAGGCAAGCATCACTGGGACTGAGTGGGAGAAGAAGAGAAAGGAAGGGAAAAAAAAAAAAGGAAAAGAGAAAAAAAAAAGGAAAACAGGGAGGGAAAGGGGAAAAAAAAGGAGAGAAAAGGGGGGAAAGGGAAAAAGCCGGGGGGGGGGGGGGGAGAGAGAAAAAAAAAGGAAAATACGAAAGAAAGAAAAAAAAAAAAAAGAAGGAAAAAAAATGAAACAGAAAAAGAAAACAGAACGCAGGAGCGGGGGCGGGAGGGGAAGGCGGGGATCCGTCCCGGAGCGCAGCGCCGTCCCCGAGCGTTGCGAAACCTTGGGGCCCCGCTGCCCCCGGCTGCGCCGCGCCCCGGCCCCGCAGGAATGCCGGAGAGCGGGGCCCGGGTCGGGGGCGGCGGGGCGGCGGCAGGCAACGAGCGGCCGCTGCCATCTAGCGCCAGCCGGCAGCCCCTGCGCCGGGGTGTTGCGTTTGTTTCGATGTAAATACGTACGTGTTCCTAGGCCAAAAGAGGTCCTCCGAGGTTTTCTCCTTTCCCCTCCATTTGGTGGTCTCGCAGCTCGCATGGCAACGCCGAGCCCCGTGGGGATGGTAAAGGAGGGGAGGGGACATCATCACCTTTTGGGTCTGACTTCGTCTCTGCGTCACCCCCCAGCCCCTTCTGGGGTGCTGAGAGCGCTGGGTTTCTGCAGGCTGGGGGAGGTGGGGGAAATGCCTTCTATTCATCCCCTTTGCCTCTTCCTGCAGATCCCTCATGCGGTAAATCATAGAATCACAGAACGGCTTCGGCTGGAAGGGACCTTAAAGCCCAGCTCCCCCAGCCTTCCTGCACAGCAGGGGCACTCCAGCCCTCTGAGCATCCCCATACCCTCCTTTGGACTCCATCCCTGCTGTGCTGTTGGACGCAGCGCTCCATGCGGGGCCCCACGAGGGCAGAGCAGAGGGGACAGCCCCCTCCCTGCCCCCGCTGCCGCCCCTCTGTTGATGCAGCCCAGGATGCTGTTGGCCTCCCAGGCTGCAGGCTCACACTGCTGGCTCGTGTGCAGCTTTGTGTCCATCAGGACCCCAAGTCCTTCTCCGCAGGGCTGCTCTCAGTGAGTTCTTCTCCCAGTCTGTTCTCACAGCTGGGGTTGCCCCAACCCAAGTGCAGCACCTTGTTCAACCTCATTAGGTTCACGTGCCCACTTCCCAGCCTGCGCAGGTCCCTTTAGGTAACATCCCTTCCTTCTGCTTAGTTTATGATGTTGGCCCGCCATGTCAGAGAGGTGGATATTGGTGGGATGGCAGTGAAGGCCGAACCTTCCCGCCAACATCCCACTACGTTTAGTTCTGCGTGACAGACGGCAGCGTGACAAAATGGTGTCTGGCATGGAAGCGCGTATGAAGCAAAGGGGTGGAAACGAATTCCTCTGCGCAGACAAGAAATGGCACCCATCGATGTTCACCAACACTTGCTGAGTGTTTACAGAGACCCAGCCGTGGATGTGAGCACAGTGGGGGCTGGGGGCTGCATTTCAGCAGCAGTGACAGCGATGGTCACCTCTGCTGGTGCATGCATGCGCTCTTGCTCATTGCCATCAAAAATGCAGAACGAAGAGTGGTGCCTGCTTTGAAAAACAGCGTTTTGCATCCGAGAACTCGCTCTATCAACCATTTACGGTGCTCTCCGCATCTACTGCCATTCCCGCGGAAATATATAGGAGGCATTACTTCCGGAGCGACTTATGCGTTTATACTCATCCCGAGATCAAATCCCCTTCCCCCAGTGCGGCCCAGGGCGGCCGTGAAGCTAGGCTCCGCGGAATGGGCGATCTCCAGAGCTTCCTCCCCCCGCTACCACTCCGCCATCCCGTGTCTCCCCGTGCTCCACAGAGCGCACCCATAACACCCCCCCCAACCCCATCGCCTTTGCGTGCGCGCATGCGCACTTTGCGAGCGTCCATACGCGTACCTGTGCGTTAGGGCGCCCCCTGCCGGCTGGCGCGGCGCCGTGCCGAATCTGCCGCTGTGGTGGTGGCGGCGGCGGCCGCCGCCCGTGCGGAAAGTGCGTTGTCGGGGCGGGGGCCGGCTTTACGCCGCGCGGGATTTCATCATGCTGGGGGGGGCAGGGCGGCTCGCCGCGCCTCTCCATGCCGCTGCTGCCGCCCCGTAGCGCTCTGCCCGCCCTGCTGCGCGTCCTCAGCCATCTCGCCGGCCCGCTCCTCTGCCCGTCCGCTCCGCCTACTGCTCCTCTCCCGGCCGCGACCCTCATGGACGGCCCGCAAGCCGAGGCGCTGCTCGCGCCGCTGCGGCAGGCGGTGCGGCATCAGGTAACCGAGCGTGAGGGGAGCCCCGCTGCGAGGGATGGACGGAGGGCAGAGCTGAGCAGAGAGAGCCCTGAGAGAGGGGGGGGGGGGGGGAATCCCTTCCGGCTGAGCCGTGCCTGACAGCCCCGCGCTGCCACCTGTCCGTCCCCCGGGGATGGAGCTGCTGCGTGGGGCGCTGCGGGCCCTCATCTGTGAAGGGTCTCGTTTGGGTCCCCCGACGTTATGTCTCTGGGCGGCCCCGCGCGTGGGTTTCCCCGCAGTGGCAGAACCGGCTCGGTGTGTGCGGCCTCCCTGCGGGCTTTGCTGGGCTGTGTGCTGTGCCCCAACACCCTGCAGAGGTTTTCTCCTTCGTTAAGAGTCATGTGATGACTTCCCATTCGAGACGAGGTTGTGTTGGAGGTCAATCTTATTCTTTATAATTGCATGCTCGCCCGGTACGTTAAGAACTATTAATTCTTTTACGTGCAGGTCATTTGATCATTCTGATATCTATTTCATACAAGTAGTATTGCCGATCATATTTATTAACGAGGAGGTTGTAGGTGCCCCATCCCTGCAGGCATTCAAGGCCAGGCTGGATGTGGCTCTGGGCAGCCTGGTCTGGTGTTTGGTGACCCTGCACATAGCTGGGGGTTGGAACTGGATGATCATCGTGGTCCTTTTCAGCCCAGGCCATTCTATGGTTCTACGTTGATTCTGTGATCTTTGCTACCTTCAGCTCCATCCTTACCCAAGAAGGATTTGCTTGCCTCTTTATTTCATAACTGAACCTCGGTGCCCTTGCAGTGTGTGAGTGGCAGTGGAGCCTGCACACAAGGAATTTCCCCTTCCTCCCTGCTCTAGCAGTACTACTGATGCATGCGGGTTCTCCACCAGCATCTGTGAAATGGTCGAATCCATCATCTTTATGCTTAGCTGCTCACGTAACTACGCGTGTGTCCCATGTGCTGGGAGATTTCTGCACGTGTTTCCCCATTAAATGGATTTATGGCTTTGTAATTATACCAGCACCTCAGTGAGTTGTTATGAATCACTACGCGGCATAATGCCTTGGTGGGGAACTCTTTGTCAATAAAACAGTGACCCCTGCAGCCCTCCAATGTGTGGATGCTGCCGTTGGCTCGTTTAGCATCATTGCCCCCCTATTGTCTTCCCGTGGGATTGGAGCTGAGCGCCTTGGGGTGCCAAGGAGGTATTTGGGGGTAGACGTGTAGAAATATTGTAGCTTATGGTTTACAGTAGCAATTCACTGAGATGTTTACGCATAGGGAAAGAAGGATTGGGGTAGCTGGAACATTATGCTGCAGCAGACCTTGTCTGTCAGCCCTTGGAGGAGTGGAGGAGCGGCTTAATTAAGCCTCAGGGACTCATAGCCTATGGAGAGGGAAGTAAGCAGCATATCTTCCTGCAGCAGCGCCTGATGCAATAAGCTGCCGTGATCCAGGGGTGGATCCCTCTCTGCTCTATTGGTCTATGGGACAAAGCTGCAGAAAAATTTGCCACATCGAGTGCTGCCGTGCACTCCTCCTCTGGGCTGGGCTCGTAGCTTTAATTAGATCGAGTCCTGTCAGCAAACATAATTGCTTGCTTCAGTTGTGCTGTGTTTTTTGGTTGTTTTTTTTTCCTTTCCCCTTGCATACGTCTGAATGCTCTTTTACTCAGACCTCAGGACAAAGAGTGTCTCTATGCTGCTTCTAGATGCTCTGCATTGAACGGGGTGATAGCTCTGTTGAGTCAGCAGTAGCTGCCTTGCTGCTGCCCTGATGTTTTTATCACTGCCGATCCCTCGGCTCAACAAAAGCAATTCGAACTTATTACTTTAAAGGGGAAAAAAAAAAAAAAGCTCAGATCCCTCCCTCTGCCACGTTTCCCAGGAATGGCAGTTGAGAGTCCTCAGCCCATGAGTGAATTTCACGTTTTGGTAGTAGTTAACAGGAAGGAAACTGCAGCTTTGTTTTGTCCTTTTAGCTGACAGGGCTAAGGGGAGCCTAGCAGTGCTCTTATTTATCTGTCATATGTTTGTTAACTTTAATGCATTCTTTAGAGCCTTCCTCTTTCTGTGCTCAGGGACGTGATTTAGCAAAGGGTTGTTAGGGTAGTATGGTTAGGTTGCATTTGGACTTGATGATCTTTAAGGTCTTTTCCAACCTGAGCAATTCTGTGATTCTGTTAATAACACCAGTCTTTAAGCTTCCTGGTCTTTGAAGCACTTGAACTTTCTTAAACCTGATTTCTGAATGACAGCTGTGCATTCTCTTCTCTTTGGGTGGTCAATGCCTGTGGTATTAATTAATGAAAAAAAGCAGGTATGGTGGAGATGTGATTTTTTTGACTCTTTTATTTTTTTGTAATGGAGATGTACAGGGTGTGAGCAGAGTGCTCAGCTTGGAGCATCTTAGAGCACGCCCCTTCAGATACTCATACTTCAGGCACTGATATCTCTGTGCTTTTTCCTCCTGGTACTTTTTCTTTGTCCTCAGTAATTCAACATAGACTTTGGTTTTGACTGAAAAAGGGTGGCCGGAAAGGAAGACTGTTAATTAATTCTGTATTCTATGAAATGTTCTTCTAAAAAGTGGTATTCCAAAAAAATTCTAATAAGAATTGGCCAGTTTTGATAGGTTTGGCAGAGGAAAAGCCTAAAGCGCTCGTAAACTTTGAAGAAAAGCAAAAGGGGTGGAAAATAGAGAAGCCTTATTAATAAGAGAGAGCACAGAGCCTGTACTGATCATCTGAGGATCTACTTAACGCATCCTCAAAGACTGAAATTAGGATGTGTGGATGTATGGATGTATTTGTACAGTGGTGCATGGAGGAGTATATTTGCATGCTAAGATTTAACGGTAAGTCTGGGATTTAACAAGGTTGTGGGGATGGGGAAGCAGCATTCATTTCGCTAACGTTGTCCTGTTTTGTGAGCTCTCCAGTGAGTTTGAAACAATTGAAGCAGACCTTTTGAGACTGGAGTGAGGAGGCAGCACAAAGCTTCCCTTTGGGCTGTCAGGAGAGCTGAAATAACCTGGAGTTCTCGTCAGTGGTGTTTGAAGAAAGGATCACAATCTTCTCTTTTGTCACCTTCTAGGGAGAACTGGTAAGGAAGCTGAAGGAAGAGAAAGCTCCCCAGGTGGATATAGACAGAGCTGTAGCAGAGCTCAAAGCTCGGAAGAGGGTCCTAGAAGCAAAGGTGAGTCTGGAAGTTAAATTTGAGTTCTGCAGTTCTGTCAGAAAAGCCCTGAAATCTCTGCTTAATACAGAGATTTTTACAACACTGATTCTGATAGAACAATCATAGCATGTTCACTTCTGGATTAGCTGACATAGGTGATCTTTCTGACCAGTGGCAATTCCATTCATTGCCTGTGAGCATTAAACCTCAATATGTGAGTGAATAAATATGAGCTTGTTGTTAATAGTCAAAGTTGAAGTTAGTTGTGTGTGTCATCAGCCCTCATTTGCTGTTTAGATCTTTTCTGTGCACAGTGAGAGGAAGCACTGTTCATTGAGTTTCATTTCCATGTTCCTTGTGTGACATTTGAATCCCCAAACTGATGTTAAACATGCTTGCTTAGAAAGCAGATCCTTTGCTACAGTTTAAATAAAGCTTTTGGTGATGTCACATAACCTACAGTTTTCCTTAGCTTCCAAGAACAGGATGCCATGAAGTTGTGTCCCCTTCTTAAATGTGCTTATGCCCTGAAAAGTCTTTCTGCAAATGAAACAATAGAACTTCAAGTTCATTTTGTCTCTAGGTCAGTGTATAGTTGTAATTATACAAGGTTGTAATAGATGGATAGCCAGAGGTTATAGAGGAATAACTCACCAACACTGAAGCTTACAGTTAAGATGGATGCTCACCACAAGGAACTCCACACAGGAGCAGTCTCCAAAAGAGATGCTGCCCTAGTGGTGGTCAGCCCTTAAATGAGATCTAGGAGAGGTGGAGTCAAGCTCCACCCCTTCTGGGAGCACAGCTGAATTACCTTCACCTGTGCTCCCGCAGCTGACCCATCACTTGCCTCAGATGGTTAATCAGAGGTTCAGGCTGTGATTAACAGTTTCCCATACAGTCAGTAAACATACAAAAGTGCAGTTCTGTTCCTCAGCCATCAGGAACTTGACATAGAGAATGGTGAGTTAGGATGGGAAAATCAGTAGCCCTTTAAGCCCCACCTTTTGGTGGAGGAGTGCCTGTAGGATGCAGCGTAGAGGTGTGCTTGGCACTTACACAATCTGTGTGGGCTGTATCCCTGTCAGTGCAAGAGTGACCTTGCAAACACTGTGTCTGTCCTCAGGAGTGCAGCACTCAGTATAGGTGTTTTCTCTTGACAGTGTTTCCAGTGCGTCACAGTTGCTCACAACTTTTGCAGAAGGCAAAGTGTGAATGCTTGTTTGCTTTAGCAGCTGCTGATACAGCTTGCGAGCTCTGTGGTTTCTACTTTAAGGTTGTACAACCTGAATGTGAAGGATTCAAAAGAGCAGAGTAGTTGAGTGTTACAGATGGTTTGGCTTTGCGTCCATATCTCCATGAAGTCTGTAGATGATTCTGCTCCTGTACGGGGGTCTTTCACCCCCCTTTCATCCAGATCAGGTGAGCAGTTGCCGAGCTATTGATTCAGGGTCATAACAGTTGTCTCTCCACTGGTTGTAAAGAAAGGTGTGGGCTTAGCTGCCTGAAAGTTAGGCTGGATGAGTCCACCTCAAGTATCTGAAATGCTGTCTCAGACAGTCATGTTTGTCATTGAGTGCTTGAATCTCAGCATGACCATCCTGCTTGGGAAAATGAGCATGTTGGCAGGATGCCTTTGCTTCAAAATGTTCCTTACAGACTTTTCTCCATTTACCGTTATGAATCAAGATTTGTCCCTCTGCCAGAAGTAGGAGGTGTTAACTGTTTTTTGTTTGTTTGAATTACAGGAGTTGGCCTTACAGCCCAAAGATGACATCGTGGACAGAGTTAAAATGGAAGATACTCTGAAAAGGAGGTTTTTCTATGATCAAGCCTTTTCTATTTATGGAGGTACAGATTTAAAGACACTTAAATTGTAGTTCCTTCAGGCTAATGTTCTGGTCTGTGTAGCTGTGTGAAATGCCGGACTCTTGGGGTGTTATCTTAATGCAGCCTTACATTTCTTTTTCTTCCAAGTTGGTTGTAAACTTTCTCCCCCTTAAATCTGTTAGTTTTTCTAGAAGTTTCCCTCTCCCTAAATGCAGATGAGTAGAAGTTTTAAGCATTACACAGTAGAAGGCAGTTACCTTGCGGAGGGGTAGAGTGTTTTGGCATTTAAGGGGTGTGATCAGCTTATTTCCTCATAACCATTTATCTGATCTTTTTTTATTATTATTTTGCAAGATAATGCTTAAAACTAACTCGCACTTTAGAACGTAATGAACTTTATTAGGCAGGGGAACAGATGTGGCTGTTAAACCTCTTCATGTAGCTGATTTGAGGCAGCTCATGGCCGGCACAGTGTCTGTATGGTTCGTGCCCTTTCACCTAAGAAAGTAACATAAGTATTCTATTTTTCTCTAGTTGGTTTTGTTCTTGTGCTTAAACTGGTGATTAACAGAGATGTGTCTTATTACTGAAGTAGCGTATTGCCTTGGAACATGCTTGATTCCTCTCTTTTGTATTCAGATTCCTTCTGCAGTTGGATGGTATTCTGTGGGAACCATCTATTGATGAAGGGATTGTGGTTCTTAAAGGTTGTTGATTGCACATACCAGCAACTGTTTCATCTTCTGTCATTATCTGATGTTCCAGTGCACTCTGCAGCTGAACTGTACTGAATAGTGTAGGGTATTACCTCCAGGTGCTTTGCAGTTCACTTCCATCATGGTTCTTCATGTAAAAGTGCTCTGTAATGAGCCATGTTCCTTATTCTGCTAGCACAGAACAGTTTGTGCTCAGAAAATAACCTCAGGCTTAAACTTGTTGATGGGAATGCTGAGAATGGAGGAGCTTTCCTCCAGACATTGCAAGTTCACCTAACACACTTGTCCCCTTTTCTTCTTTGCAGGTGTCAGTGGTCTGTATGACTTTGGGCCTGTTGGATGTGCTTTGAAGAACAACATCATCCAAGCATGGAGACAGCACTTTATACAGGAGGAGCAAATCCTGGAGATCGACTGTACCATGCTCACACCAGAGCCAGTTTTGAAGTAAGTATGAATCTTTTTACAGCATGTCGTTTCTGGTCATGGTTGCTTTTTACAGTCTGCTGTGAAGTTACCCACAGGGATCTTGAGATTGGGTCACCCAATTCCACATCCTTTTGCAATGCAAAATAATTACATATCAGTGCACAGCAGGGTGAGAAGCTGTTGTTTCATAAACGTGGGAGAGAAGTGTGACCATGTCTTAATGTCTCCTGGCTGTCCCATTAGGTATGAAATCGCCATTATCCCTTTTTCTAACAGATCAAGAAGATGAGAAAAGTATTTAAATGATCTGCCTAAAACTGGGACACTTGAGTCATGGTTTAGAGCAGTGCCCCAGTTGTTTTGCCATCCTTCCCTTGGTGGAGGGGTGGCAACATGCAGTGTGTTAACTGAGCTCTGAATGCAAATGATTTTTCTGTAGCCCAGGAATTGGAAACCCTCTTTTTATCCATGCCTGGATGTAGGGACAATCCTCAATAATGAGGATGTAGACCATTTCACCTCTGTGTCTTTCTGCTAAGCTTGCTAGCATGCTTGCTAAATATGTCAGGTGCTTTTGGAATGATTCTCAGCTGAGTCAAGAGCATTGCTTTCTGTGGGTCACAGCATAAATATTACACCGTGCCCAGGGTTGTGCACTAACAGCTTACATGTTCCTTTTCTGTATCGTTTGGTCTAGGACTTCTGGCCATGTAGACAAGTTTGCTGACTTCATGGTGAAAGATATGAAAAATGGGGAATGCTTTCGTGCTGATCATCTCTTAAAAGGTTTGTTTTCCTCACAAGGCCAGCAGGTTTGGGCATTTCTTGTAGTGGTACAGACATGGGAAAGGAATATCTTTCTCAAGGAAAGCCAGTTGGTGTATCTGGTCTTCCTCAGTTGTGTTCGTAGATCATTAATCATTACTTGCTTTTCCTTACCGAAGTTCTCAGTCTCACCTAAATGTTGTGTTCGTGTTTTAAAGGAGATGCAGGATCTCCAGCAAAAATATAATTGAGCCCCTTTTTACAGAACCCTGTGTCTTTGGGGCATACAAAATTACTGTGTTGTCTAAGCTGAGGATTCCCTGTATGACAAGGTTGCTATTCCCTGCTATATTCTGGACTTGTCATGTGTTTCAGCTTTTCGTTCAGAACTGAGAAATAATTTAGGGGAGACACAAAGGGACAGAGCATGCATTCACTATGGAAGGTTCTCTTACAAGGCAGCTGCTGACCTCTGCGTGCCCTCGTTCTCACTGTCTACTTTTGTGTCTCGGGGAGGATGTTGTGCTTATAAAGAGGAATGTAGTCTGACCCTACTGTACCAAGTCAGTGTATGTGTCCTAGTGTATTGGATAAAATTAGCCTTGCTGCTTTGGGATCAGGCGTTACTTTCAATTTCAGATCTTTGTAGAATGAGAAGGAGAAAGGGGCTACAGAGCCATTGCTTGGGAAATAAGTATCAGAAAAAAATAAGAGAAGGCCCTGTTTTCTCTAGTGCAGCTCCTCAGCTCTAGATCAGCATTGCCCTGATGACAGGAGTGGAGTTAACCTGATAAGACACCAGCAAGTCAGCTGGTGGTGGATGTACACTTATGCTGGAGGATCCTCCTGATTTGTCTACCTTTAGTTTGGGGTCAGTTATAGGGTTGCAATATAAACTCAGTGTGGGATTTTCTTGCTTGCAGCTCACCTGCAAAAGCTTATGTCTGACAAGAAGTGCACAGCAGAGAAAAAGGCAGAAATGGAAAATGTTCTAACACAGGTAGGTGCCTGCATGAGGAGGTGAATGCTTCAGGGATGTGTGTGCCGTAAAGGAAGTGCAGTGCACAATAGTATTATCTGTTGTGTTTCTCTAAGGATGCATAGAAGTGCACCTCAGAGATGCATGTAGGTCTGTATGTGTTCCAAAATACTGGAAACATACTGGCTAATGACATCTCCTTTCTGCTTGTTTGCACAGTTACTGCTGTTGTGGCTGTCTTTTGAATGCTGTGTTGGTAGGGCTGAAGCTCTGTCCTTGGAGATGGTCTGCTCTGCTGCATTCCACATGCTGTAAAAAGCCTGTTTCTTCTGAGTCCCCCTTTGCCTTTGTCAAAACCTCACTGCAGGATTATGATTCAAAGGAACAGAGTCAGATGAGTTTTGGCAGGGTGTCGAACCACTTAGCACTGAATTGGTATGTTTTAAAGTCGCTTTGGCTTTGAAGCACTTCAGATTTGTTTCTCTTCTCCCACCACCCTGCAAAGATTTTCCTATCTCTTTTTTTGCCTCGTGAGAAGAACTGTTGCTCCAATCTGACATTCCTGAGCAGCTGTGCAGGCATTTGCCTTTAGTTTTTGTTTGTTTGGGGTTTTTTGGGATGTTTGTTCTCATAACTTCTAGGGTAAATGCTTTGCGAGCGGATCTTTCCTTTAAGAGGGAGCAACTCTTGTGCATTGCATCACTGAACAGCACTGATTAGCTCTTTCACACTGCAGCTTTGAACCTTTGCCATCCGTTGGGGGAATCCCTCTACTAATAAACTTTCTTTTTCTCCAGTTTTGAGGCTTCTCTGGTGCATGAAGGATCCTGACAAAGCTAGACATGGGTCATTTGGTTATAAATTCAAGCATAAAATCGTTGTGCTATACAGTGTAGGTCACACTTTATGGTACTTAGATTAAAAAAACTACTTTTAAATGTGCATATGCACATTAAAAACACTTAAAACTAGTGACAGAAATTGCTGCTCTTGTGCAGTTAGGTTGCTTTTACCAAGAAGCCCCATGGTGTGGATTTTCTCTGAGGAAACTGAGTATCAGATGTGTGGCTTGAATGTAGTGTTTCATACAGCAGGAGGAAGAGAAATAAGGAGGTGAATGCAGAGGAGGCACTTCAGAAATTTCAGCTTTCATCTCCCTCACTGCTGTATTTTTTTCCTTCCCAACATGCTGTTCCCAATGTTCTAGCTTCATCTGAGTAGTTTCAGCTACTGGTGGGTGGTGATGCAGCCCCAGTGACTTTTCTTCTGGTTTACACCCACTCGTATGCACAATACCTCCATTTCTATGGATCTGAGTTGTGGACTGACGTTGCTAAAATGGGTTTGCAGATGTCCAGGGTATACTTCTTTCATTGGTTCAGACTTCATCTTGCTTGACTATTCTGGGCATGTGTTTCAGAGTTGTGGATCACGCTCAGTAGCAGGTAAAGGGGATATAATTATCTGTTATATGTATATATAATTATCTATTGTCTTATTTACTAATTAAAATAATTCTCTTATGTTTTGATACTAGTTGGACAACTATGGCCAGCAAGAACTTGCAGATCTCTTTGTGAACTACAACGTGAAGTCACCTATCACTGGGAATGACCTTTCCCCTCCTGTTTCTTTCAATCTGATGTTCAAGACCTCCATTGGGCCCGGAGGAAACATGCCTGGGTTGGTACTAATCTCATTCTGCTCACCCTTCTTCATAGATCATCCAGAATTAACATTGAGGTCGCAGCAGGACTGAAGTATGCAATTTTCTCTTGAGTAACCTTCCCCTGCCTTTGAGTCCCAGCCTTCTGTGGCAGTTCAGCATTCCTCTTGGCAAAAAGAAGGAGCTGTTGCAAAGACACAGAAATACTTGAAGCAGCCAGGCTGTGTGGATCACAGCTATACCCTTGCTGGCTGGCATTGTCATTTCCAAGAAGCCAGTTAACGTTGGGTCCCCATTTGTCAGTGATGTCTTGGCTGTAGTGAAGCCTCTTCAGTGTGTGCTTTTGTCAGGACAAAGTTACTTAATGGGGTGATCCATTCGTAACATCATTTACTAGGTGTTTGTAGTTAGTGTGATAACACAGAGGATTTTTGTCTTCAGTTGGGAACCAACTGCCAAACTGAAATTCCTTTTGAAGAGTGGAGAATGCTATACTTAGGTATGCCCTGAGATAGGATTCGTGGATCATGAAGTCATCTGTGTAAGTGATGTTCCCTGTGGGAGAGTCTCACGTTGCTGTTGGGATTCAAAGGGCCTTACCCTAAAGCCTCTTCAGTTTGCAAAATAGCAGAGGTGCATTCATGGTTTGCCTGCCAAATCCACATTTGGAAGCAGTCTGGCACAGCCTAAGCTCACATAGGGCTGGCAGGGAGGGTGCAGTCCCTCTGAGCTCTGTGGCAGTAGTGGCCAGTTGGTTCCCTCACAGCCTGTTCCTTCAGTATTTTCTGTCTGTAGTTAAGACTACAAAAAAAAGAAAAAAAAAAACCCTCCAAGTTTTATATTAACTGTTGTTATTTTTCTAACTTTTCCCCACACGTTTGTCTCCCTGATTTCTGCTCACTCTTATCCCCCATCTCCTTTCAGCTATCTGAGGCCAGAAACAGCACAGGGAATATTCCTCAATTTCAAACGTCTTCTCGAGTTCAACCAAGGCAAGCTCCCTTTTGCTGCTGCTCAGATTGGAAACTCCTTCAGAAATGAGATCTCGCCCCGATCCGGCCTTATCAGAGTGAGGTACTGCAGATTTCCTCCGTCAGCAGCAGGGTGCCTTGGAGTGGGTGGCACCTCCCTTGTGTTCCATTGTTTGTACTGTGACTGTTTCACTTCAGAAGGTTCCTGATAACGTGCCTAGTGAGTCTTAGGGTTCATGGGCAAAGAACCCTTTTACCTGAGGTTTTAACAATAGAGATCTGTCTAGGATCTGTGAAATAGCTCTTCCATTAGAAACACCTCGATTAAACTCAGTTTTATCATGAAAACTTAGTGTTCACCGTAAAGAAATCGTGTTCTTTACAGGATGTACAGCTTTGTTTAATCATCACAGTGTTTATTTTTAGACTAAAATCTGGGATCAAAATGTGATCGACCTTGCAGCAGTATTTGCCTGTCTCAATTCTGCAGATTCTGCAATTCTGAAGCTTATTACAGAGAGGAAGTGAGGAGATAACCTGACTCAAGACCTGTCTTTGTGTCCCAGCATCAGAGCAGCAGGGAAAGCTCAGGGTTATTACTGAGAATTATTTTTGAAGCTTTCTGTCTCAGGGTGAAAGTGGTTACTGCACTTCTTTAAGGGTAATCACTGCATCTTAACTGAATTATTCTGAGCAGATGTTTCCTCTGTCTAATTTGGAATGAGAAATCTGATGTACTGTTAGTGTGATTCTGCTGTACGCACAGACAGAATGAGTTGTGAACTTGGTAACTGATTAATATGGTCCATAAATGTCGCTGCCAGGCAGTGGCATCATTAGCACTAAAGGAAGGCTTTAGAATTTTCTCAGACCTCCTGTTCTCTCCTGCACATCTGGAAATGAGCAACTTCTGTCATGGAAATACATTTTCAGTCAAATATAAATGCCGTGCTTGTGGCACGTTTATAGGAGGCTGTTATTATGCTGCCGTAGCATATGACGCTGTGATGCCTGTGATTTAAAGTTAATGATTACACAGAGGCTGTTGGGGTGTTTGTTTGTTTTTTACGGTTTTTGCTAACAAGGTAATTCAGTGTGAGGTGATTTCAGTCAAGAAGGCTAAAAAGCAATGTGTGACTATAGATGCATTAAAGACAAGCTCCTCAAACAGAATAGGTTGAACACCATTGCTGAATGTGGCACTGTAATTATTTTCAAGGCACGATCACCTAACCTGACTCCTATAGGCACCTCTCTCATATGTGTTAAGGTTGCTGAACTAGATAGTGGATTACTCTTCATTGACCTCATGCAATAGTCTGGAAAAACTGCAAACAGTTTTGGGAAGGATTTCCAAAGGTGATGTTCTTTGGTTTGAATCACAGTGGGTGATAAACATGGCCTAGATGTTTCTAAATGACATTGTGGAAAGTTTTATTGGGAATTTGGAGATGAAAGTAGAAGCCAATGTCAAGACTGGTACGTGTTCCAGTCTATCCATTGCCTTGGCTGTGGATTTATTTATATTTTTAAACCTCTGACTTTCTTGTGAGAGGCAAAAACGCAGTCATTTGTTAGAAGCGCTGTGGCAGATGTACCACATGCTTAATACAAACGGTTGATGTCTCCATTAGGGAATTCACCATGGCAGAAATTGAGCACTTTGTGGATCCCAGTGAGAAAAATCATCCCAAGTTTCAGAGTGTGGCAGATCTCAACATCCTCCTGTATTCTTCCAAGGCCCAGCTCAGCGGGCAGTCTGCCCATTTAATGCGGCTGGGAGATGCTGTTCAACAGGTAACATTCCTCTTGTGAGTGTGTAGTGCCTGCTCTTGTGACTTGGCTGAATTATGAACTGTGGTGTTGATGCCAGTTGGGGTTTGCTCCCAGATTTAAGACTCAGTTCTGTCAGGTGTATCAATGACTGAGATCTGATCATGGCTCTTTGTTATCATAGAGTCATTGAATGGCTTGGGTTGCAAGACACCTTAAAGACCATCCCGTTCCAACCCCTAGCTGTGGGCAGGGATACCTTCTACCTGGATCGTGTTGCTCAAAACCACCATCCAAGCTGGCCTAGAACACCTCCAGGGATGAGTTAACAGTGATAAAAGGCTGCAGTTAGTGCTAGGATAGTGGTATCTATCACTTAGCTATTTGGAGTAGAGGAGCAAGGAGTACTAATATTTGCCAAAAGGTCAGCAGTGACTGGAAATCTAACGCTCAGTTGCTGACCCCCATCAGTGCGTGGCTTGCATGTTGGGGCTTCCCTGTATTATTCTCCACGCATGCAAACAATCAGTGAATGGGCTTATAAAACAAAAGCCCCAAACCACAAAAAAAGCCTCTTGTATTGAGCCTGTAAACTGTAGAGAAGAGCTGGTGTGGGGTCCTGAGCCCTAACTGGTATTCACATGCAGTGTTGCAATACCTGTGAGTATAGCAAGGTCTCTTCAAGTAGGTGATGTTCGTGGAGAATTAGTAATGAGTGCTAGAGTGGTAACAACTTAATGTTGTCTTCACATGGAGCTTCTGGCTGTGTTATTAGTTGAATTTGAGAAGACGTAATAATGAGTTTCAGAGAGGAGGCAGTATTTGGTCACAGGCAGCTGCAAGAACTTCTGTCTGTAACATTCTTAAGATAAATCATGGCTTTATTTCCCTGGGAGTTAATATGTGTGATATACATATATATATATATATATATTTTTTTTTTTCTTCCTGCTTTTGATTCTTTCAGGGCGTGATCAATAACTCCGTTCTTGGTTACTTCATCGGTAGAATCTACCTCTTCCTTACAAAGGTTGGTGTATCCCCTGACAAGCTGCGCTTCCGACAGCACATGGAGAATGAGATGGCTCATTATGCCTGTGACTGCTGGGATGCAGAGTCCAAAACATCGTATGTAAGTGAAAACTTGAAACAGCAAATAGTACTACCTGTTAGTTCTGTTGCTACTATAGGAAGGTGGAGAGTCTGATGTTTCTGTCCAGCCCCGTGTTATTTATACAATTATCACAGTATAATCTGAATCACAAAGGACTTCAGGGGATAAGTCAGCTCCTTATCCCCTGTTAGAGTGGTCGTCAAGGATTTGTTTCCATGGAGGTGTTATTCCAGGACTGATTCCTTCCTGCTAGAAATGTTTCTCTTCCTTTCCCACTTCCAAGGTGTGAGAAATCAGTTTATTCCTGCCAGCTCAGCCAGCTGGAGCTGAGTGAAAGATTTCCAGAGAGCACTTACGTTCCAGTTGAGTCACCAAGAGCTCTTCAGTTCAGGCCTCTTTGAGTGCTTTGTTTTTCTTTTATCTTGTTGACTGCATTTTGAAGAATGGCGTATTTTTATTGTTGCAGGTGAACCAGCAGTGAGCAGTTAGGGAGCAGACTTAAATTCATTTTAAATTCTTTTGGAGAGCTTTCGGCTCTTTCAGTAAGTGTAAGTCAAAGTGTATCACTTGAAATGGTAGCTTTAGAAGAAATACCTCGGAAGACATAGTAATTAGACAGTATCTGTAATGAACAGTGAGATCGTTCCTGTCTTCAAGAGTACATAATCTACTTTTCTGGCTTAGGAGGAGAAGAATTTATCTCAATATTTTATTCTTCATATATGGTGAGGTGTACGTTTTTCAGTTCGCCTTTCCAAAGAGTTTAGAATATGTGCAGGTTTTTGGAAGGCACCTAGAGAACTCCAAGTGCTTTAATTCTAATAAAGAGCTGAAAGATTGAAAGGATTCTGCTGAGGTCTGTGGGGTTAGTCTGTGACATTGCAGTGACCATTATGTGAGTGGACACCATGCACAGCCTCTGTGAGAATAGCCAAACTGAGGTCATGTCTTCGTGTGCCTGTAGTATCTGAGTGAGAGGATTGTATACTCTGGCCCCAGCCCCGAGCTATTAGCACAGCACTGTGCTTTGCCAAGTCATGTGGAAAACCTGGCCTTGAACACAGACACTGGTTAGGTAACTGATCATTTCCTCTGGAAACAAACGGAATCATTCAAACGAAGGAGCAACCAGTGAGCGATGGCTGCTTGTTGTAATAGAGCTAACTATGTAGAAAAAGAACAGTCATGGGAGAAGGGAGGGCTTAAGGGAAAATAAACATTAATTTGACAGTTAAGTGGACAAAAAAGTGTGTTAGTGAAAGCTTCCACTTTGTTTTTTCAGGGTTGGATTGAGATTGTTGGCTGCGCTGATCGTTCCTGCTATGACCTCTCCTGCCATGCTCGTGCCACCAAAGTTCCTCTTATAGCTGAGAAGCTTCTCAAAGAACCTATATCCTTTCAGGATAAACCAGGTTCTCTTGTAAAGCGATTTGACAGTGGGATGTCCTAGAGAACTATGCAACTCTTTTTAAAGTTAAACCTGTTCATTTATCAGGGAACAGATTTAACGGTTACAGATCAGCATAGCTTTGGGAAATAACCTGCAAAGAATTGAGCGTGTGGGTGATGTCACTTGTGGGCAAAAGGGGATTTACTGTCCTGCTTGGCTTTTTGTCTTAACTGCTTCATACAAAACAGTCAGCGTTGTTCTGTTTGAGGCAAACAAGGGAGCCATTGGCAAAGCTTACAAGAAGGACGCGAAGGTGGTGATGGAATACCTTTCCATGTGTGATGAGTGTTACATTACTGAGATGGAGCAGCTGCTGAACGACAAAGGGTGAGCTGGCTGTGTGTGTGTCCCCTGCCCTTCTCTGGCACTTCTGATGTGGGTTCCCAAAGTGCTGTTTGATGAATTGGAGCCTTCTGAAGCCAGCTTTCTCATGAGAGTAGGCTGGTTGGGTCACTTAAAATGTTTTAGTGCTGTTCCTTCCACCAAGTCACTGCCAGTCATCCATCAACGTATACCTGATGTGTGCACACAACTCTGTATTCCTGGTATTCAAATACCTCTTTATTTGTATGGGAATGAGCTTCTGGCTGCAGTGGAATTAACCCATAAAGAGGCACGGCAACAGTTCTGAGAGTAATGGAACTAAAGATTTAATTAAAGGAGAAACAGAGCTGGTGTGAGTGTTCCCTGGTGTTCAGTGATACGCTTTAACGCTTGCTATGATCTTTTATGCAGCGAGGCACCAATTCGTGTATCTTTCCTCAACCTGTCTACCTGCATTCCTAATGCATACAGGAATTTAAAATGTAAGAGATCTCAACAGTTGCCAGATGAACCGAAGCAGGCCAGCAGCTGTGTACGTCAAGGGTGAAATAAGAAAAAAGGCATAACTGGCATAACTCTTTTTATAAGTATGCATTCAACAGGATGTACAGTCTGCAGCGAGTGCCTGTTCTTCTGTGCCTTTGGTTTGTTTCCTTTGGTGTTTATTCTTCATTCTGAGATTCTTCCATTTCCTAATTGAGTTTGCTTCAGGCTCTTAACCGCAACTAAGTTCCCCGTGATTATAGGAATGGTTGCTTTTAATTTATATGTTGTAATTTTTATTATTAACTTACTTCTTTGAATGGTGATGCCACACGTTTCTTTGATCTCTGGGATTTGCTCTGGCTTCTGTGGCCTTCCTCTCAAAGTAAACCAAGTGATGCAATTAAGGTAATACAACCTGTTTATTTCTCGCTGTAGCTTTTAAATGACTTTTTTTTGTTTCCACCTTTGCAGGGAGTTCACTGTTGAAACCGAAGGAAAAACTTTTACATTAACAAAGGACATGGTTACTGTGAAGAGATTTCAGAAAACGTTACATGGTAAGTGTTTGTCTTGTAGTTTGATTGTCAGATGTAAGAGACAGATCAGGATATGCTTTGAATGTGGAGCTGACCAGTTTGCGGGGTCCTGGTGGTGTTGTTCCATGGCACAGGAAAAACCTCAAATGTTCTTTCCTTGAAATTTGTTAGTTTAAGGCAGCTGGGAAACCTTCACTCAGCAGTGGGAAATCAGTACCCACAGGCCTGTTGCCTGGTCCTGCTCAGTAACCTGTTTCATAGTCTTCAGGCTGTGTGTTGTATTCCTGCTGCTTTATTTGCATACTTAAGGGTTTGTAAAGGGAGTGTTAGAACCAGGTTTCGTAGTGATGGAGAAGCTGGGGTGGGTGCACCAACTTTGGGAGCCTCAATCTCCAGGTCCATTTCAGTGTAATGGATGGGTTGTGGCAGTCAGGTGATGGGGCTGTGGGCAGAGTTCTCTGCTTACAGCTCCAGTCTTCACTCCATTGCCTGCAGCCAGAAGACTTCTAGCACCTGTCAGCTCACCAAGCTGACCGGGCTCACCAGGCTCTGTCAGTTGATGAGTCCAGTCGTATCCTCTGGCAGTTGAAAATTATATCTGTTTTGATCAGAGACTGCATCCCCACAGAGCTTTAATACAGGAAATGGGGCTAGAAGGTGAATTAACAAAATATATGTGGATTTAGTTCCTCAGAGAAGTCTTGTCTTTCTAACCAGCTCTGTAAGCACCTCACCTGAGGGCATTTGGGAAGTCTTTGGTAGAGCTGGAGGCTGAGGGAGGTGCTTCCCCAGTTTGTACTGTAACTAGTGAATCATCTTGCCTTTGATTAGGAGCGTGATATGTGCTCCTAGGAGAGAGCAGATCAACTCGTAGCATCTATAGGCTGTATTTGTTCTTGCAGCTGGGCGATTGAGATGTCTTGATGCCTTTCAGTCTGCAAATGCTGATGCTGTGCCAAGCCTTGCCTCATCATAACTTCAAAGAAGTTGCCTGCTGAGCTCCTTCCTTACTCAGGGGAGAAGGAGGAAGAAGCCTCTCTTAAGTGATGTGTGGCAAGGGCTGGAGAGAATGACAAATGTATCATAAAGTAGTACATCATGTCTTCTGAGGATTTTTGCAAGCACTGAGTAGTTGATCTTCATTCTTTCTCCCCTGTCCGGACACATTGGAGAACAGGGAATAGAACAGCAATGTGGCAGGCAGTGAAAAGCTCAGAAATGCGGAGAAAGTCATTATTGGAATTTGAGTTGGATCTGAAACTCCTTGCTTCACTGCTCGGTCTGCTGGATACTGAAGTGGTGTTGGTAGGTGAAGGTGAAGCGGACCAGGGCTGGAGTACTACCCTGCCATCACTCAGCCTGTTTAATTTGTTAGCCTGTTTAATTTGTTAGCATGTTCCCTGGCACAGTGTTGGTCTCAGCCAAACAGCGCTCTCCCAGACAGTGCCTGGGCATAGTTTTTGGCCTGGCACTGTGTGAGGACAGCTCCCAGTAAACAGTTTGGAGAAGGCTTTGCTCTTGTGGAGTGGGATAGTTTTCAACTGCATGGATGTGCGTTGTGCTCTTCATTCTTAGGGCCTGGAAAGGGAAGCAGACTTATTATTTACAGCCTAATTGCATTCTGTACATGAATCAAGTCCAGATTTTTTCTCCAGGTGTGTGCATTTAGAGTGGAAATGTTTAACCTTTCTTTTTCCATGTGCTCTGCTACGTGTAATCAGAACTTCTGAGCAGAAAGGCAGTTTCAGTGAATGCTTTTTTTTTTGGTATAAATTCTTTAATGATGATGTGCATTTATATTATTTTTTCTGTGTTCCAGTGGAAGAAATCATCCCAAATGTAATTGAACCCTCATTTGGTATTGGGAGAATCATGTACACAGTATTTGAGCACACATTCCGCATTCGGGAAGGAGACGAGCAGAGAACGGTGAGCTTTCCTGGGTCTGGGCCTCAGCCTAAAAGCACCTGCAGGCATTCACCATTCTCCCTACCATCCAGGGGAAGGGCTAAGATAAAGCTGCATTAATACACAGTAGAGATGAGGAAAACCCAAGCAGGCTGTTGAGTTGCTGTTTTTGCCAGTGTGCGTGTCATTTATACACGTGCAATGGGAGTATTTGGAGTGTGTGTATGAGGCTCTTAGTATATTGCTGGCAAGAGGGAGGGAAATTCTTCTTTCTTGATTCACACTTGGCTGGCAGGGTCCCATCTCTTAGAGAAAACACCTCTTCACTATTCTGTTTCCTCTCTGCTGCTTTTCCTGGGATCATACTTGTGTGCAGCAGCATGGACAGTAGACTGGCCATTTCCTCAGTCCTCTCTGAGATGCAATCTTCTGTAATTTTGGGCACCCCGAAATAGTTGCATTCCTTTGTATATCTGATGTGTGTGCAGAAACAAGATTCAGGAGCTCAGAGTTAGGACACAGTTGACTTTCAGTCCAAACTGTTCATGACGTCTGGGATATTGGACTGTAACTTCTCTCCCTGTCAAGTATCAATTTGCTTTCTGAAGAGCCTGGGCTGCTCTGTGTAATTACGTTGTGTTTGGATTCCTCCTGTACCCTTTAAGGTCCTGCTGACTGTAATAGTCAGGAAGGACTTTTTGGTCCTTTTGGCTCTTCCTTGTTTCTGAGGGTGTCTGTGGAGGGTTAAGAAAACCTTTGAGCTGCGTATATTCCCTGTGCATGCTAAGTTTCTATGGGAATTAAACAGAGTGGGATGGGTGTTGTGAGAGCTCTTCCCATTAGACTGTACAGAAGATTAAATCTCCTGGAGAGACTCCTCTTACCCTTCATTTTTCTGTAATTCAGATGAGAATCACTTCTTCCAGAGAGGATTCTATTAGATTTCTCGTTGGATGAGAGGTAACATTAGCTGTTAAGGAGGGAAGGGGAAGTGGAAGACAGCTGGAGGAAATCAGTCTTTCTCTAGCAGTGTGAGGTGTTAGTGCTGAAACCCTGAATGCTAATAGCTTACAAAAAGGCAGCTACTCCCAGTCACCCTGCCTGTAACCTCAGTCAGAGCTTATTCTCACCTCTTAAGAATCTACTCTAACCGTTCAACTTGTATTTATTTGTGCTTTTTCTTTTTCCCCTTAGTTCTTCAGCTTCCCAGCTGTTGTAGCCCCATTCAAGTGCTCCGTTCTTCCTCTCAGCCAGAATCAGGAATTCATGCCTTTTGTCAAGGAATTATGTAAGTGAAAAACAGCACTCTGGGCTCAGTGGTGATGTGCACTGGGGAGAGAGTTTTATTCCTCAGTACTGGAGGGGAAAAAATAGCACTGGGTTCATGTTGCTCTCACACGTGCAAAGGGAAAGCCATTAAACTAAAACTTGTTATTAGCTTTGAACATCCATGAGACTTTTCAGACTAGCCTCAAAAATAATCAACTCCTTGGCTTTCCCTGTGTTGGTTTACAGTGTATAAGCCGATTATTATTTTTTTTTTTTTCCCTATCAAAATTTCCACTTGTGCCATCTAAAAGTAAATACATGAAGGATAAAAACACAGCCTACCTATCAGACAGTGTGTTTTTTGCTGTCTGCATCAGACTTTGCTCTGGACCTTGCCTCCCCATGCCAAGCCTGCCCCTGCACACGTGTTAGGCTGGTTCGTTCTTGTGTTAAAGCAAAGCTGTGGGACTGCAGTGACAGGTTAAGTCAGTGACCTTCCTGTTGGTATTGCCCTTTGGGTGAGGGTTGGGTGATGCAGCATGAGTAGCAGGGTTCTTGTGGAGTGGGTTTGAGCTTGTAGTGTTGGCAGGGTCTGGAACTTTAATTCTCCTGTCCGAATCAAAATGAGGACCTGTGATATTGCTTAAGACCAGGGACACGCAGTGCCTCACTTCAGGTAGTGCTGTGAGGGTGTGGAAAGCCTCTGCTACAAACATGTTGCCTGCTGAACATGTAACGAGTCCTGGCGATTTCCACCTTCTCTGCTTATTGCAGCTGAAGCACTCACCAGGAATGGCATTTCTCACAAGGTGGATGATTCCTCCGGATCCATCGGCCGACGCTATGCCAGGACTGATGAGGTTGGCGTGGCCTTTGGGATCACAATTGACTTTGACACCGTAAACCGAACGCCTCACACCGCCACGCTGAGAGACCGGGACTCGATGCGCCAGATCCGAGCTGAGGTACAGGGCAGGCAGACTGGGTTTTGCTGTAGCCAAGTGGGTTTCTTACAGGGTAAGGGAGATATTGCTGATCCACCAGTATCTCTGGTCTGCATGGGAGCTGTCTCCAACTCCTTTAGCCAATGTAGCTGTTCTGAGAAATCCCCCAGGGAAGAGATTGGTTTTCAGGGCACTTCTGAATCCACAAGCACCAAAGGAAGAAGAATTGTGCCTGCTGCATCCTGGCTGACAGAGCACAGTGCAAGCACACTTCCTCAAAGCTTGCTTCCTGCTGGTCTTTTCTCTTCAGAGGCAGTCAAGCTGGTGAAATGTTGCCCTAAAGGCATACCTGCCCTAAGCACACTCTGCTAAGATGGTTGAAATGCAGAGACTGCAGTAGGAAATCTCCTTACAGCAGTCTCTCATTGCCTGTGAGCAAAACTCTGTGCCCTTCTGCAGTCCTGGTGGGAGCCAGGGAGAGTTTGGCTCCTATAGCAGCAGGAGGCAGTGCTGAGCTTTTCCAGTTCAGATCAGTGTAACAGGCCTAGTGTGCTTCTCAGAGCACCCCTCTGCCTCTGTATCCCCTGCATAACCCTCGCTGCCAGATAGCATTGTCATCACCAATTTTCTGCCAGATTTCTGGTTTCTTTAGCCAACTCTTGCCAATATTGCCAGTGCACAGTGAGGAGCAATGAAAAGGCAACCAACAACTCCTTTTGTTCTGGTTTTAGAGTAAGTAAGGCCTGGCAAACCCTTGTCTTATGGCATCTCCTGGATATGTGTATTGTTTTCTTTCCCTTACGAAACTGTAACATAGCATTAAGAGGGATTAATCCTGCTGTGGCCCACAACGGTGACAATTTATTTTTCCTCATGTGTTACCCTGAATAACTGAGCAGTCTGCTGAGATGACACAGACTGATCGAAGTTGTCCTGTTCACTAATGGTTGCTGGTGTGTTGGTTGGTTTGGTTTTTTTCCTTTTTGAATTACCCACATTCCCCAAACATCCAGCAGAACAAACAGATTCTGATAGGTTCATGTTCCATTTGTGTTTGTGATTTGTCTGCAGGTCTCTGAACTTCCTGCCATAATTCGTGACCTGGCGAACGGTTATCTAACTTGGGCTGACGTGGAGGCCAAGTATCCACAATTTGAGGGACAAGAGACTGGCAAAAAGGACACAATAGAGGAATAAAGAAAAGGAACTGAAATAAGACCCCGTCACATGTCCACTTTTTACTGTTCATGTTAATATGAAATAAACTTATCGTGTATTATTCGAAGCTGCATTGTTTGTGCACACAGGGACTATTTGGTTTTCTTTTCCCTCAACCGCTGCCTGAATTTAACTTTAAAAATAACTGCAGTCGAAGTAAAAGGTGTTACGAATAAAAAGGCCATTATATACGCCTGCTTCCGTGTGTTCGTGCAGCCTTGTGCTTTCTTCAGAAGTGTCTTGTGGTTGCTTTATTTGTTCCTCATGCTGATTGTGGCTGTTACAGGATTATTGCAGTCCCTCAAGACCACACCACCCTGTCATCAGTTCACATCGCTTTGGATGCCCATGCAAGGTGCTGCGTGCTGTCCGGCCTCGTCCATGAAGGGATGATGAAGGTATTGATCCTCTCATCACTTTTTGGTGCTTCTTGCAGCTACCGTAAGAGATGGGGCTCAGTGCTTCTTTTCTGTTGCAGGTGTTCAGTGATATTCTGCAGAATTAGGAGCACTTGCCTGCAGGTGAGCAAGAGGAGTGGGAAATCCAGTTCTTGTTCTTGCTTGGCGTGGCTTTGCTTGGCTGAGGGTATGAGCTGTAGGCTAAGATAGCTGGGGCTGTTCAGTCTGGAGAAGAAGAGGTTCCGAAGTGACCTGATAATAGCCTTTCAGTATGTAAAGGGGGGAAACAAGAAAGAAGGGGACAGACTTTAGCAGGGTTTGTGGTGATAGCACACAGGGAGATGGTTTCAGGCTAAAAGAAGGGAGATGTAGGTTGGATATAAGGAAAAAGTCTTATATGATGGGGATGGTGAGGCATTGAAACAGGTTGACCAGAGATGTGGTGGAAGCCGTGTCCCTGCAGATGTGCAAGGCCAGGCTGGATCAGGCTAGGAGCAACCTGATCGAGCTGTGGGAGTCTCTGTTCATTGCAGAGGAGTTAAATTAGATGACCTTGAAAGATGCCCTTTCATCTCAAAGGTTTCTATAGCTCTGTGAATGTGGAGAACTAGCAGGATCACTTTTCCATTCAGTACCTTCTGGCAATAAAGGGTGAAATCAAGGACTGCCCCAAGCACGTGAGATGAGAGACCTGTACCCCACTTTCCATCCAGTAGACTATTTCCAGCCCTTGTACCTTCCTTGTACCTCTGTGACCCACACCAGTTAAGAGATACCAACACCTACTTGTGTTTCGGTCTCTGATCATGCTAAGAGAGGCAAGGTCTTGTTTCTCTCTACATCATTTCTAAGCCTCCTTTATGTATGCTCCAGTCTGTGGAGAGGGCACTCATACTGCTGTAGCTGGGATTTCCATCCTTGGGCTCAAAACCTCTTCAGAGAGTAAGGAAGCTTCCAAAACTGAAAAAAAAAAATTATACTGGAGCAAAGCAAATTCGGTGTTTCAATGGGAAGCGTAACTGCAGGTTGCAGTTCACTTGCCTGCCCTTGCTCATCTGTATCTAGCAGCTGAACATGAGGACTGATCCAAGTCTTCATGTAAAAAAGGCAGCTGCTGCAGAAGCAGATGGACCAGGGCACTGTAGAGGGAGCGTTTGTGCTGCTTCCCAGCTGCTGGGGGCTGCACCCACCTGCCAGCAGGTGCCTTATAACTGCTTTGAAGGAGAAACAACAAGCACAGAAGCCTTCAGTGCAGCTGAGCAGGGTGCAGCCTTCAGCCAGCAGCACCCACCTCCCAGAAGAGGGTGCTGTCAGGCAGAGAATGGCAAGCACAGGGAAGGTGTTGAACAGCTGGAACTGCAGGGTTGGTTGTTAACTCTTGAGTTTCCATTGTGCTGCAGCCCTGCTCCTCCAGCACAGCTCTGCTCTGGTGCTCTTTGCTAATTCAGTGGTAGAAAATGCTGCCTAGAATGGACGTGAGAAGAAAGCCTTAGCAATATGGTGTGTTGTGGTTTATCTTTAGGGGAGCACACCATAGGGGTATGAGTGAAGTTGGCACCACCCCTATCCCCATCAGCTCATGGAGTGAAGGGGGATCTGCCTGATTAAAGGCAATTAATTTACAACATGGATTGCTTGAGCTCCTGGGCAGCCCCTGTGATCAGCGAGGTCTCAGGCATGATATGGCTTAAGTTTTAGGCAGGCATTATGAAAGGGGGACCGCAAAAAAGTGCCTGTTTTGCTCCTCTGGTGGATGGGACGCTGGGGAGGGGAGTGCAGCCCACACCTTGCAAAAATCCTCCTGGTCAAATAAGCTGGAGGGGAAGGGCTCATCCTGACAGAGACAGATCCTACAGCTGTACGTTGCAAATTCAGCTTAAACCTTTCCGATTCCTATCTTGGCTGTGACCTGTGGTTCACCCCCTGCACCAGATAGGCAGAGTTAAGTATTTATGAGTGGGCACTGCTGAATCTCAATCTAACCCGGCATCGCTCTGCTGCCCTCATTTCCATGTTCCTATCTGAGCCGATCAGGTAACGCTCTGCTTTCTGCTATAAGCTGCAGCTATCTCCCTTGCGAGGGGGTGGGAGAACACTGCTCATTCATTTCATGAAGCTGCGGGAGATGAAGAGCTCTGACAAAGCTGGTTGGTCCTCTTTAAGCTGTAATTTCATAGGATCACAGAATCATTACGGTTGGAAAAGACCTCTAAGATCCCCAGGTCCAACCCCAGCCCACCCCCACCATGCCCACTGACTGTGTCCCCAGGTGCCACATCTCCACATCCCTTGTGAACACCTTTGGGGACGGTGACCCCACCACCTCAGTAGATGTACAGATGGGCAGGAGTTGTGTCCCCCCTCTGCCATTGGCAGCCCCTCAGTAATTTTCCAAATCCCACAACCCCATCTGTAAAAATACAGCGGTGAAAAGAAAAGCCCGCAATTGATTCTTCTGCCTCTTGTGGGAAATCAGATATGAAATAATAAATATATATGATATCCTCCAGGCAAAAGCCTGCTAGCCACTAATGCCTACAGATTAATTGTACTAATCCAGTACGATCAAGGGGAGATGGTTGGCTACTTGGCACTATTTTGGTCTCTCGCTTATGAAATTCCATCTCCGTGTTTGAAAGAAAAGTCTTTACATAACCGTAATCACTCTGATAAGAAAAGGACTAAACTGTCCCGAAACATTTTATCTTCTGCACAGATGCTGCCTATGAATTTTGACATGATTAAATAACACGGCAACATAATATTTTGTTCTGAATAACAAACGTCCCTCTGTAGGAGGGAAGGAGTGAGGCTGGACTGGGTTATGGAGCGAAGAGAAATGGGGATTGATGGTGGTGATGAAAGGCCTGGCAATTCACAGTTATCATTTCATGGACAGAAACCTCAGTCTCACGCCTACTGTAGGATGAGGTTTTGGTGTCCTGCTCCCCAGGGGGTACTCCTGCCCCAGGCTCCCACTTATTGGGTCATCCCATTGGGTCATCCCATTGGGTTACCCTATTTGTTCATCCCACTGAGTCATCCCATTTGTCCATCCCATCCATTGGGTAATCTCACTGGATTATCCCATTTGTTCATCCCCTTGGGTCATCCTATAGGGTCATCCCACTGGGCTATCTCATTTGGTCATCCCATTGAGTCGCCCCATTTGGGATGGAGTTGAGCAGCGCTGAGCCATGGCTTTGTTTAACACAGGGTCTTATTAGAAAAATAGAAGCAAATTGTCTGCAAATATGGAAGAAATACAGAAAAAAATCAAAGGAAATGAGGTGACTCATAGCTGGAGGATCCTACACGGCAAAATTGTGCCGGTGTGTGGTTTTAAAAGGAAGGACAGTTGCAAAAATGTAGTTATTTTGCTTTCTAAAAAGGAACCCAGTGAAGAACAGTAAATAACATTAGATCATATGTAATATTTCTCTGAGTATCCACAACTTCTAGTTCTTTCACCTCCTACACAGTCAGCTTCTGGCTAGCAATACTGAAGAACAAAGTCTCATCCTAGAGTGGACATCTAAATAGGGCAGATAAATCCCTTTCTGTTTCTCTTCTTTGATTTTATTTACATAACCACCTGATTTACACAATCTGGGTCAACCAGCTCACATGTTTACATCTGCATTATAGACACCTGAATTCAGGGGATATACAGGCAGGCCTGCAGCCTGCAGAGCACCTGGGATAATAGATAACATAAATAGTTCGAAATAGATATAGCTCCCGTATATTTTATGTTCTTACTTGATACTGGGAACATCTGCAGGTGAGATTAAGAATTCATCTACACTCACAGCAGTCGGACTTGAATATTAGGTTAGATATTAGGAATAATTTCTTCTCAGAAAGAGCGGTGATGCATTGGCACAGGCTGCCCAGGGAGATGTTGGGGTCACCATCCCTGGAGGTGTTCAGAACCATGGAGATGTGGCACTGAGGGATGTGTTCAGTGGGCATGGTGGGGTGGGGTGGGCTGGGGTTGGACTTGGTGATCTTAGTGGTCTTTTCCAACCTTCATGATCCTGTGATTCTATGACTTCTCCAGGAGCCACAGCTCAACCACTGTGCTCTTGTGCCATGGTCTGTTACTCTTTGCTCATAAAGCCCTAGTTGGAAAAGCAGTCACCTCATCAGGGCAGTTGCCTCTTCCAGATCATCTCCATCTCCAATTTGTTGAAATGCAATGGGATTATTAGCAAGACGTAATGTCAGTTAGAGAAAGGACAACTTCCTTCTTCCTGTCACTTCGTTCTAGAGAGAAAATCCCTAAATATGGGATAGTGATACAGCCAGGCTCTGGGGCTGAGCACAGCCACCATCTCCCTGCCTCACAGCTTGCAGAAATAGGGCAGAGCTGTGCAAAAATTACTGAAGTGGTCTGTTTTCCGGTGAATGATTTAATTCCTTGCCTTTCATGTACTGGTTTAGATGCTATGATCATGGTCTGTTATCGGTCCTCTTATTTAGGGGTAATGAATTTACCACCAGTGCAACAGAAATGCAGGTTTAGAGGAAAGAAACCTTCCAAATCAAACAGGTCTACCAGGGAAGAGGAAAAAAAAGACACCAAAAAACAGAACAAAATGAAAACGGTCCTTAATTTTGTGCAGCTATCCATTATGCTCATCCAGTGACCACGTGGGTTCCGCAGACGGGCTGGCCCAGTTTTTAATAGCACACAGAGCCTTCTTTCAGCTTGTGCCATTGTGGCGTCAGAGCACTTTGCCACGTTAATGGCAGGATGTTAATTTGATGGGCAGGACAGAGAGCCGCAGGGGCTGTGCTGGGGATGGCGTGCAGGGCACGAGCTGAATCCAGCAGCCAAAAGCACAAAGGAAAGGAGGGTGCTGCTCTCATCTACTTTGTGTTTCTGCAACAAGCTCTATAGTGGCTTCCAGGATGCAGAAGCAGCTGGGCACCCCTGGTGTGTCTGAAACAACATTGCAACTGATTGCTGAGCAAACCCTTCCTCCTTCTCCTGCAAAACCACTCTCAGCAGCGAGTGGGCTGATCCCCCTCCCCATGCTGTGCTTAGCAAACAGTCCAGGGAAGGGCTGCCAAAGATGTCAAGTCCATGGCAAGGGGTTGGGACTGGGTGGGTTTTAAGGTCCCTTCCAACCCAGCCATTCTATGACTGTAACAGAGTGCTACTTCCAGCACCAGTCCTGTGTCCTCTGCCAGATACGATGGAGGGTTCCCCATCTCTACTCGGTGAGCCCAAGGAAGTTGTTTTCTTGACGTGGCTGTAAGTCTTACTGCAAGCCCCTGTATTTGTCATGCCAGTGGATTAGGCTATGGGCAGGACCAGCAGTGATGATGGTGCAAAACTCACAGTAGAAGCTGTTTTCTGCCAGTCTGGGTCACACTGCAGGCCTTGGAGCTTTTGGAGGCTGCAGGATGTGCTCTAATTCAGGGTGATGGAAAACCCAAGCCATGTCTTCAAAACAGATGGTGACATTCTTGAGCCCCTGAGCACAGCTTTCTCAACACTCAAGTTTTTACCTGAAACTCTTCAGTTGAACAGAGCTGGGGCCTGGGGTGAATCAAAGAATCATAGAATGGCTTGGGTTAGAAGGGACCTCAAGGATCATGAAGCTCCAACCCCCCCCACCACAGGCAGGGCCACCAACCTCCACATTTAATACCAGACCAGGCTGCCCAGGGCCCCATCCAACCTGGCCTTGAACACCTCCAGGGAGAATGAAATTCAGCTGAGTGAATGCAAGTCAGGTTGGTGCCCTCAGGGCTGGAGAACTGCTCATGGTTTCCTTGAATTACACATCCAGATGCAGCCAGGTTGCTTTTTGTTGTTTTTTTTGTTTGTTTGTTTGTTTTTTTAATTGCTTTTTCTTCTTTTAATTATTGCTCTTAAAATAACGGTGCTGTAAAAAAGGAGTTCAACTTGTGTTGATGGCTGCACGCTTTGTGTTCCGTATGTTCTGTGATTCTGATTGTATGCTTGTTGATGCCACTTGGACAACAACAAAGCAAGGTCTGCTGACATATTGTTCAGATGAGGTGATCCCACAGCTGTTTCAAAGCATGAGGTGGAGAATCAGAAGAGGATGTGGGTGTGCATCTGATGTAGGTTGCTGGTGGGATTTTGCATGGATCCAAAGCTTTGCCTCAGTTTCTTCATATCTAACATTTAGCTGACGTGCTGAACTTCGTTATTTCTGGCATTTACAGGGTGCCAAAGATGGAGAAATTAAATGTTCAGAGATGTTGTTTTGGAGGAAGTGACTGAATTGTCGTAGCTCATGGGTTCAACTCTGAACCCATCAGATAGGGCATCATGTTATCCTCTTTGCCCTGGCCTCTGCTTCACAGCGTTTGCAAGTTTTGTCAGTTTAAATGGTTACATATATACGTATATATATATCTTTTGAAGGAGTGTTTTACTCCCTTTTTCTTTCCTGATGGCTACCGTGATTGCAACCAACCATGGGAATACAACAGGCTTGGTCTTACACACTGCCCAGTCTTCCTGCTGCACTCTTAGGAACATGTATATTGCTATGTCCATCAGAAGCACTTATTCCCCAGATTCATCCATCCATTTTAATTCAAGTACTTAGGAGATATCAGGAGCCCTTTATTGAAGGCAGATATGGATGAGTACATGGCTCCAGATGGGCATTGGATACGGGCAGTTCAGTTTGATAACACGGCCCCATATGGCAGTACCTGGCTGCACCACTCTGTGCCTGGATGGGATGAGAGGTGGCCAGCGTGCTGATGGGACATAAATATTATAGAATCATAGAATCATTAAGGTTGGAAAAGACCACTAAGGTTATCTAGTCCAACCATCAGCCATCACCACCATGCCCACTGGCCATGTCCTCACGGAGGCTGTTTGCTCTGTGAACAGAGATGGGATTTGTGGAAATGTGTGATGCTGAATGTCCTGTTGCTCACCCAGTTTTCACTCTGGTCCTTTTGCTCTCCTCAATCCCTGTTGGTGGGGACACCAGGCTCCCTGCAGCCTGAGATTGTTGAGGAAGTTCTCACGGGAACCGTCATGTCCTCAAATGACAAGTAAACATCCCAGGATACTTATGTCCAAGCAGATGTTTGCTCTGGCGCCAAAGACCCTCTCATTCCCACCACATCATAACATGCTGAGCACCAACTGGCTCTATGCGTCCCATCAAAGCACGAAATACACACTCTAATGGAAGTGCTCTCCATTTCAGCCTGTCTCCATCTCTCCTCCAGGCAGGCTGGAGTCCAGGAGATGCTGTGATGATACGCACAGATAGTCAGTGAGTCACTGTAAAGTTCAGAAAGTTCTTAATGCTAAATTCCTCCTAAAAACCACATTAAAAATGTACATGGTTATAAAAATTGTAGCAAGTGTCTCAAGGCAAGACTTCCTGTCCCACTGTGCAACACTGGAAAAGTTCTTTTTATCAGAGCTTGGATCTCTGTCTATTAACACAACTGTGATCTCATTCTGGCTTCAGCCTGGCCATGATGGCAAAATCAGTGCTTGTGAGGATCCTTTTCACGTGGTGACTGAGACTGCTCAGTGAGTAACTCACTCGCAGATGTGGTTTACTGCATAAAATCTGTGCAGTGGAGAATGAGGCAATGACTTGGATTTTAAGCAGCTTAGTGTTATTCAGGAACTCTTTTAATGAGTTCAGGGAGAAAAGGATGAAGGTTATTTTGCTACCGGGATGGGAAAAGATTTGGCATTGTCCAATCCCCAGAGAAATCCATTTTCCCTCAAAGAGCTTTAATTATTCCATGGTCCTGATCCGAGCACCCAACATGACAATTAGCAGCAGGCAGTAGACCTGGCGATCCAAACTGTGAATCATCTCTTTGAAAGGGACCTTTGGGGAATCTGTCGTGTCACGTCCCTACAATGGGCAGATCCTGGTGGTACCCAAGGAAGTCTCTTCTTCCAGCACTGTGCTTCCATAAGTGGGACACTGAGGATGGAGTTCGGATCACAGATGAAAATAACCATATTTAGGGCATAAATGTGCAGATAGATACCTTAGAGCACTTCACACTGTACCTGTGTGTGGATCACTGGCTGGAGCCCCAGGTCTCTACATGAGGGTCTGAGCTCCCAGCTGGTTGGTGGAGGGATGGTCAATATGGTCATCATAGCCCGGGAAGCTCTTCATCAACCATGCCCATCCGGTTAATCACTTTTCCATGTCTTGCTCTGGCATTTTTACCTGTTGCATTGTGGGATGGTAGTAGCGTGGTTCTCTCGGTGATAGCTGATGAAATGAAAACCGCGATCAGAAAACAGGTTCACTTTGTTTGCCTTTGTTCTTTACTTACTTTATTGAGAAGATAATAACAAACTATCAATCAGCCCTGATTTTCCCCACAAGTTGCAACACCCACACTGGCCACGGTGAATGGTGCAAGATCCAGGGATGTCCAGGAAGGCTACTGACACTGACTCACTTCTTTGTGTATGTCAAAGGTCTCAGCAGTACAACTGGCAAACCTCCCATACCACTTCCTCTCGCTGGCAACATCTTTACAGCATCATGCTACGCTAATAAAAAGGAAATAAATCAATTCATCTGGTGATTACCTTCTCCTCACTGGAGAGCTCTGCTCTACCTCTGCCCCTCAGCAGGCCCAACAGAGGCGGTTTTGCTTTGCTAGCTGGCTTAGCCACGTTCTCCCCGAGGAGCATAGTTTCCCAGCCCTGCACTAAAGGGTGCACCTACCCACCATCAGGCCCAGACCCACTGCCATAATACGGGTGACCTCAGATACCCCTAAAAAAGCCTGAAATTGTTGTTTCCCCTGGTATATCTGCCTTTTCTGCCCAGAAATGAACCTTCACCAGGCCAGAGGTAGTTGAGGGGAAACTTGTCCACAGTTATTGATGTGGACAGACAGAGACAGAAGTAGGCTTCTTTGGAGGCTGTCAGAGCTTGTTTCGTTTTTTGGAACCACGTCCAGTGCCTGACTGAACACTCTAAACATGGAAGTTACTTTGTGCTTTGGGGATTTGGCAGCTGTGCTCAGTGTTGGCCTTGAGTCACCGCAACAGAATGCCTCAGCACGGTGGTGTCTGAGCAGTTGGGAAAGGCAAAGCTCAAACATGATTTGTCCTGTTCCCTTTGCAACCTCTGTGCCTCCATTTCCCTGCCTGAAGGCAGTTGCTCCAGAACAGTCAATGCGGACAAGGAACAGTTTGGGTCTGAAGCGTCGCAGCAAGTAGTTTCCCAAAGTTATGCTGGTGACTTTCAGTGCCTTCAAGAGGATGCCATGTGCAATACACCCTGGAAGAAGGAGGAAGGCTGTGCTTTAGGAATGGGTAAGGGACTTCTCTACCTGCACAAAACCAGAGGCAGAGATACTACCTCACCGTGGAACATTTTTCTATTCCCTTGGACTCCGCATATTACAGCAACACAACAAACCCTAATAGGTGTTTTCAATCTGTCAGCACTCATTTGGCCAGGTAGCAGGGCTGCAAAGACATCTTGGGGAGTGGCTCGTGGGATTGTGGGCTCACTCTACTTTTCCACTTCATCAGGGACTTTGCAGACACAAAGAACACTCTGGTGAGGGAATTGTAGAATGATTTGAATTGGAAGGGACCTTTAAAGGTCATCTCGTCCAACTCCCCTGCAATGAATGGGGACACCTCTCAAAGCCTCCAACAGAATCGTTAGCAGTAAGCAATAAAAGCCCTTGAACTGTCCATACTCTTGAGTAGCTGCACAGTACCCATTATATCAGGGAAAGGAAGGGAAAGCATCACGACAGGGAAATATTTTCCAGTTTTCTAGCCCATAAAGTCCAAAGACCTCTTCAACTATTCCTGTTGCTTGGTTTGAATTCCTAAAATACTGCCCTGTAAAGTCAATATCCTACTATAAGCTTTACAATGACAGGCAGAGAAGCAGGCAGCAGAGAAGCGGCTTTCTCAGAAGCACTGAGATATAATAGAAATAAATCCCTCCCTGCAATTCTGGCCACACATTGCCCACACAAAATGTTGTTGGCCTCCACCATTTTGGCAGGCTTTGGAGGCACGAGCATCCCATTACCAAGGATGCCAGGGGCTCATCCCTTCACCTCTAAATGCTCTGAAGAATTGGGTTCTCCAGCACAATCCCACAGCTTTGAGCAAAGGATACGCTGAGGGTTGACTCAGAAAGCAACAGGATGGGACCAGTTTCTATCAGTGCTTTGCCCCCTCAAACCTCACCCACCCCACACGCATCAGTTTGTCTCCATCCCCATTTCCCAAAGATTTTTCTTTCAGGAATGGGAACCAGATCCTCTCAGCTCTCCTTTTCACTCATCACAGGGTCCAGTGCTCTCTGCTCAGTGGGGTGAGACCCACCACCAGGCCTCGTGTCCACCCCACATTTCATGGTGGGGCCCGCTCCTTCCCGCGCATGGATTTTCTGGTGCCTCCTCAGATACTTCTTCAGCCGGTAGCGCTTCCCACAGACCCCACACTTGTAGGCCCCACCTCGGGAGTGGAGCAGCTGATGTTTAATGAGGTGACGCTTCTGGGGGAAGCATTTCCCACACTTGGTACACTTGCAAGGTCCCATGCGGACGTGGATCGTTTGGTGCCGGAAGAGATTGGCCTTCTGGTTGAAGGTCTTCTCGCACTCAGGGCACTGGTAGGGCTCCTCCTTGGTGTGAATCCTCTGATGCCGAACCAGGTTGGAGCGCTGGGTGAAGCTCTTCCCACACTCGGAGCATTTGAAAGGCTCGCTCATGTGGGCTCGCTGGTGCCGGAGCAGTTTGCGGTTCATGCGGAAGCTCTCCCCGCACTCGCTGCACTTGTACGGCCCCTCACTCGTGTGGATCTTCTGGTGTCTGGTCAGGTTTGATTTCTGATTGAAACTCTTCCCACACTCGGGACAGGGGAATATCCGTTCACCTTTAGGAGCTCGTTTTGTTGAGGGATCTTTCTTGGATGTGGATTTCTCCTGGTTCTCTGGTATCCACTCTTCGGTGGGTTGATTGCATTTCTTCTGCTTCATCCTTGAGCTCTGTCTCTCCTGGAGGTCATCCTCCACACCGGCTTTCTCTCTAATCTGGATCCTTTGGGTGGCACTCAGGTTTGGCTTCTGACCACAGTGGATCTCACAATCAGTGCTTTCCTGTGGTTCTTCCTTTACGTGGAGCACCCAGTTACCAGCTATGGGATCTTTTTGGTCATATTGCCCATCAGAATCCCTTTCCTTTTTAACCTGCCTTCCCTGTAAAACCATCAGTGAAAGTTCTGGATCAAATTGCTTTCCACAGTCCACGTTTTCTCGTGGCTCTTCCTTGATGTGAAGTTTCTGGCAGGCTATTGCAGTAATGTTTTCCATGTTGTAGGTGGGTGGTCCTGGTTCCTCTTTCATTTGGATTTTCCAGAGAGGGCTTATTGGATCATATGAGATTTGAGGTGGGACTCCACCTCCTTCATTAAACACACACTCCAACACATTTTCTTCTGACTTAAAGGCAGTTTCCTCTTTAATCTGTATGACTTGGAGAGACGCATCTTTGTTGTGTCCCTTGAGTGGCTTTTCCTTGGCGTGGTTCCTCTGGTGGACGTTGAAATACCTCTTGGTGCTCAAGCTCTTCCCACACTCAGTGCAAATGAAAGGCCCTCCACGAAGGTGGATCTTCTGGTGGGCCAACAGCATGGCACTCTGCCCAAAGCATCTGCAGCACTCGGGGCACTGGAAGGGCTTCTCCCGCTTATGGATCTCCTTGTGGGATGTGAGTGTCCCCTTCTTCACAAAGCTCTTCCCACACTCGCTGCAGGTGAACGGCCTCTTCTCTGTGTGCGTCCTCATGTGGATGTTGAAGTAGATCTTTGTGCTCAGCCTCTTGCCGCAGTGGGCACAGAGGTAGGGCCCACCCTTGGCGTGTGTCTTCCAGTGGGCCACCAGGCATATCTCCAGGCGGAAGGAACGCCCGCACTCCCCGCAGCAGAAGGGCCTCTCCCCGGTGTGGATGCTCTGGTGGGTCCTCAAGTGGCCCCGGGTGGTGAAACGCCGCCCGCACTCCCCACAAGCGAAGAGCTCCTCCGCCGTGTGGATGCGCTGGTGTCTCTTCAGGTTGCCCTTCTTGCTGAAGGACTTGCCACACTCCTGGCACAGGTGTGCCTTCATCACGGCCTTCATGGCAGCGGTGTTCTGAGCGATGGGGCTGCCAAAAGGCCACGATGCTATGGGGACGGACTGTCAGGGAGGATACAAAAACCATCAGGGCAAAGAGGTGTACTTTGCTGGACGTGCTTTATTCCCCATAGGGGAAAGGCCAACATGATGTGTGTGGTCTTCTTCATTTCTCAGCCTCCTTTCGCTCAGCTGTAGAAGCAGTGTTTATAACTCCATCTCCTGCCCTGTTGGATCTCCTGCAGGAGCTTCTTGGCATTTCCGGAAATTGCCGGACTGAAAAAATAAAGGGAAAATTAAGGCATTATGTCTTCTCCACCAGCTTTGTTCAGTACATAAACACAATGGGTTACACCTCAGCTGCTCCACGCGAGACTGAACTCAGGACGTTTGAAGCCAAAGGACTCCAACAAAGAGATCAGGAACAAGCTGACTTCCCTTGGCAATGCGAGGATTCATGCACTCATTGCTAGAACGGTGCTGAGATTTCAGCTCTATTGCTGCACCAGTGACTTGTTCTCAGAATAGTTCTCCATCCTTTCACCACGATTTAGAAGTAAATGCATTAATAATGTAATGCAGTTTTCTTTTTGCAAAGCAACTGTTGCAATTTCTCCACCCAAACCCTATGAAAACCAAACTTGGCACCACTTGCAAAACCCAAGCTGTGCTGCTTTGTGCTGGCAGACCTCCATGCACGGGGGAAATGGGGTCAGTGATGCCTTCAGTGTACATCTGGAGACGTGGGATGCAGAAAGCTGAAGTGACTTTGTTCCCTTCAGAGAGGGGTCAGCATGCTGCAGGGTCTGGGTCCTATGTGCTGCCATTAGAAAAAAAAGGAAGGGCCAACAGATGTGAGCAGCATCTCCTCTCAAGACTGTGAATTCCAGCTGGGAAAAGATCAAGAAGGACCGAGTGGAGGAACATCATTGTTGCTGGAGGTGACTGTCAACAAAGCCATATGGCTGGCCAAGCTTATACTTGGAGGTGCTGCTGCCAAACCCACCAGTTATGGGGTGGCTGTCAGCAAGGACATGGGTTGCCAGTGAGACTTCCCCTGGAGCTCTGGGAGGCTGTGACTGGGAAGATGAGTCCGTGGGGAGATGGTCACCACGGCACAGGGGATGCAGGGATGTGCCATGGATCAGGGGATTCAGTGGGAGATTGGGCATATGGACATCCCAACACAATGGTGGTGAGGAGATCGTAGCTGTATGCTCCTCAAAGGAAAGGCTCAGAGTTGTAAATGAAGAGGGACAGCTATTTCAGAAGGCAGTTATAACGAGATAAGTTATTTCAGATTTAGTTCCCTTCGGCAAACCCATCTGGATCCCCACTGCTGTCTGGAGATCCACCACTGAAGCACAATGGTGCTCCTGTCCAGGCTGAATTTGCCATACTGGAACAGAAGAACTGATGGAAAAAGTAAAATATATTAAAAAAGCAACCGCCTACAAGCTTTTCTAGGATGAAGAGAGACAAAACATACACACTTGGAGCAGGACACAGGTCTAGAGCTTGCCAGTGGGGGGTGGAAGCTCTCAAGGGTCCCAGGGGACCCCTCCTGGGTGGGGAGCTGATATCTGACCCTACAACAGATTTTAATCCATCAGACAAAACTTCAGCATCGGCCAGGCTGCTAAGAGGGCTCAGAAAAGTTCCAAAGCACATCATTACCCAGAAAGGCCATTCCCACCCTGGGCAGGCAGCGGAGTCAGCCCCTGGCCACCAACAGTTGGGAAATCTTCAGCAGCACTTCACTGGGTTTTGTTACCCCTGGATTCTGGCAAAAAGCAACACATCCCGATTGGTGTTAAAGAAGAAATCCCTGCCTGCATTCTTCCTTTCTCTTTATTTCCAAGCATCCAGATCCTACCAATCCAAAGCCCGCCTTTCCTTCCAGCTCAGCAACCAAGGGCAGCAACCCAGAGAGAGCCAATTTGCCTTTACCTCAGCCTACCCGGACACATGGAGATGGGCCATCCAAAAAGCACCTTACCTGGGTGAGCCGTCAGGCTGGGGCTGGCATCATCCCTCTCCCTGGGGGCAACCAGGGCACAGCGTGCTGCTGCCTCCCTGCATCCGCAGCCCAGCCGACCGAAAGGAAGTCTGCAGGCAGCGCAGCGAGAGCTGCCGGAGGGAGGGTGAACTGAACTGAACAAAGGCGGAGAGCAAAGGGCCGAGGGGATGGGGTGCCAGCGGGTGGGATTCCCATGCGTGAGTCCCTCTGCTGGCTGCAGCACAGGGAGGGGAGGGAAAGAGGGGAGCTGAGGGCTGGAACTCCGCGCTGCCTGCTGGGGATTGTAGTTCTTGCCCTTTCACGGTCAGGATGCGGCTGGATACAGGGAGGATGTATTTATTAAGTGGTTCTCTGTCCGCAGCAGCTTGCAGCCCCCGGGATGGAAGCAGAGAGGCTCTTGCCTTGCAAGCAGCAAAGCAGCCCACGTGTTGCTCAATGAAAGCACAAAGAGACTGTGCAGGTGGTGCAAGGTGGGCGCTGAGGCAGTGCGGTGACAGAGAAATCACTGCAGTGTCACCTGATAGGCTCCCGCGGGCAATATATTCTTAACTTCTAGATATGAGCTTGCAATAATGGTGGTGATGGGTCAACAGCTGGAATAGGTGGTCTTAAAGGTGTTTTCCAACCTGAACAATTCTATGATTCTATGATTCTGTAATACTTAACGTGAGAACAAATCAATACTTTGGTGGGTTGTTTGGAATCTCCCTGAAACTTAGGAGGGATCTAACAGTGTGTAGTAAAATGTAGTGATATCAAAGAGGGAGCCTGCATCAGGACGTTTTTGAATGCAACACTGTAATATTTTTAATGATAGCGGTAATTATTAGAAAGTAATGATGTTCACCTTAGATCTGCATGTTTTAAATGGATAGACGGGAGCTGGGAATTAGCAATTGCTTCTAACAAACTGACAGTTGGACTTGGGGGTCTTTTACCAGCCTAAATGATTGTATGATTTAGCAGAGGGATGAGCAGCACTTGAGTGAGGCTGAGGCTCAGCAAGACCTCAGGGAAAGCACTCAGACCCTCCTGGATCTGCCTGGCAGAGAGGTTCTGAGACTGAACAGGAAGCTCTGTCTTAAGGGTAGCACAAAGCTGCAAGAATCCTATTCTCCTGCTCTTTGATTTAAGGAAACTGAGGCAGGGGAGGGTGAGATGCCTGCTCAGCTCACACTAGAAAGCCTTGTGTTGCAGAACCCCTGGAGTTCAGAAGCTGTCTACACCCCGTGTATGCCTTGGTTGAAGTCTGCTCATGTGTTTTCTACCCCAGCACAAACCACCATCATCAAGTTTGCCTTACTCAGGTCTTCTGTTTTGATACATGAGGTTGTACCACAGAGGTGCCAGGCAGGACAGACCATGACAGAAAGCCACAGGTGTGTTGCAGTGAGGCCCTTCATGTGCAGGACTGCTTAGGCAATGTTCCCCCTTTCCCATCCTTCTCATTACCATAATACATTCCCCATAACCTTGCCTTTCACTGGGACCACACTCTTTGAATGGCACCAGTCAGCAGTTCCACCAACAACCTCACCCTGGCGTGCCCTAGCTTTTGCTTGTGCTATCAGAAATGCACTCAGTGACCCTCATATTCATTCCTAAAAGGGCTTCATGGCTGAAGTCACTGGGGGCACATTTAGGGTCCAAAAATGCCTCTTCCTATGCTCAGTTTGGAAATGGTGACTTCTTAGTCTGAATGAAATCTCTGCTACTCCACGGTGACCCATTTTGGAGGTGAAGCTGCACCATTGGCCATGGTGACTGCTCTGCAGCATACCACTAGATGCCAGTGGAAGCTCTTCCCAGCCTGCTCCTGCCTAGGGGGATCTCACACTTCTGACAATTTGATTTGTTCTATTGTATTTTCCAAAAGCTAACTCTTCACTTTTGATTTAACAAGGCCTCGTTGCATTTGGGAATTTGGGTAGTACACGTAAATATTAAGTATGTGCTTTGTGTATCTTCTCCCTCTCTCTTTTTCACTCTCTGTATCTCTCTCTGTTTATTAAATGTATATAGATATAGCTACTATTTAGATAGGAACTCCTTCTCGATGTCTCTTCAGACAAGGGTTTCACCCTCATGCTCCCTTCCTCATCCCCCTTCCTATCAAACCCCTAACTCCCCAGACTCTTCACCTGACAACTCCTCTAGTCCATCATGGCCAGTGTCCCAACACAGACAGTGGAAACACAGAATCATAGAGTCATTAAGGTTGGAAAAGACCACTGAGATCATCTAATCTGTTGACCCACCATCACCATGCCCACTAACCCATATCCCTTGGTGCCACATCAACCCTTTATACATACAGGTGTTAGCATGGCGTGTCCAAGCCCTGTCCTGTGAGATGTTCCCAATAACCAGCTTGTATTGTTTGACATTTAGCAGGAAGATAGATGAAGGAAACTGGATGGATGGATGGATGGATGGATGGATGGATGGATGGATGGATGGATGGATGGATGGATGACTGGCAGATGCTATAATACCAGAAGGCAAACTGCTGCTGGAAACAAGACGTTGGGCTCAGTGGAGGAAAGGTCCAACCCAGTTTGGCAGTTCATGTGTTGTTTTTTAGATAAATCCAACTCTGCGTTTGACCAGCCAGCTGTATCCAATGAGGCTGCACCCGAGACGTGAGAACTAAATTTAAGCTGAGCTGTCACATGCTCCAGTAGCTGATTAATTATACAGTGAAATAAAAATGGAATTTGGCAAAGTAAAGGAGAAGGGGAAGAAAAATGAAATCATCGCCCTGCTTTACAATGGAAATATTGCTGCAGGTTTTATTAAAGATGCCACAGTTAATCACATCAGGAGGCTGAAAGGAGTGAGGTTGCTGTGCTGGGTACACACAAAGCAGGAGAGCTGGACAATGCAGCGAAGGGAGATAAGGGAGGCAGGAACCCAAACCATTATTTGTTCAGACCGTGATTGTTCCTGAGATTAGCAAACACGTTAGGTGCTAGCTGAGGTTCGGTACACCATAGGTTGTTGTTATTAATTTAGGAAACAGCTCTCACAGCAAGGCAAACGTGATAAAGGAGAATAAATTTTTTCTCCCCACCCTACCTCCTCTAATTGCTTTTGAGCATCTGATTAGGAAGAAAAGCTCTCATGTTTTCAGCAGCTTCATTCAGGTTCTCTTACAGCTTCATTGTGCAGCCCAAGCTCACCTTATCCCATCCTGATGCCATGAGAATCATTACAGAGTCTGTGGCTGCTTCCGTATCTGCCACGTTCAGCTGATAAGGGCCTGAAATGAAAAAGTGACTTGAGCACAATAGGTGCCAGCACTGATTTCAATCCATCCAGGTCACCATTACCTGTCCATTTCTGTCCTGTGGGTATAAGCATGTCTGGGGCTGGAAGTGGGCTCTCAGTGTCTTAGTCCGGTTGCCTGGCCTCTCTCAGCATGGTGGCACCAGCACAGATGGTGGTGGACTTCTTATATGTGGGCATGGTGGGAGGGATCCAACATCTCCAGAAGTCCAACACAAGGAGCAAGGAGCTGGGGCTTTGCAAGGACTTTGGGACCTGGCCACCCTTAATCCCTCGAGTCACTCTCCCTTCACCCTGGCTACAACATCCCTTTCTCAAAACAACATGTAGAAACATTTTTAGAGGGTGGAAATACTCAAGTTCAAAGTGTTTTTAACTACAGAGCAGAAGGACAACGGGCTGGTGAAGGAGAGAACTCAAGCAAGGCCACACATCAGCTTTTCCGACTTCCTCAAATGCCTAGAGAATAGCAAACAAATTTACCTACTCTAAGTATTGTGAAGAGCCAGCGGAATTGAAGTCTTTTGCATTGTCCTCCAAAGACTCATTTGTGGGTACCCCATTCCTGGGGGTTCATTCAAGGCCAGACTGAATGGATGGAGCCCTGGGCAGCCTCGTCTGGTGGTTGGCAACCCTGACAACAGAAAGAGGGGGTGGAAATATGTGATCTTTGAGGTCCCTTCCAACCCAAGCCATTCTACGATTCTCTGATTCATGTTTAGAGCATGCTCCAAACTAGCACAGTCAGAAAACCCTTCGGATTCAAGCCATGCTGTCTTAAAAACCAGTCTTAAAAACTTTGGAAGGAATGGGGTCTTTATGAACATACAGTAGGATACAGAGGGAGGCTAGTGTGCAAAGAAAAATGTTTGGGAGCCCTTCTGCTCAAGGACATGTAGGACCTCCACACCTGGGGGTATTTTAGAGGCATGCAGATGTGGCACTAAGGAATGGGACATGATAGGTCAGGTTGTTGGTTGGACTTGTTGATCCTGAAGGTCTTTTCCAACCTAATTGATTCTCTGATTCTAATGTACATGTGCTCCTAGTGATTCGGGCACCAGGGGCATCATTTGCTCTTCTGAGTCCCCAGAGCTTTAGGCCCCACTGGGTGCCTATGATGAGACACTCACCAACAAAACTTCTTGACATTTGATTATAGGTACTTATCATCCTGCCTAGGTTTCATGATAAAATGCCCACGTAGTCACAGTGCAGGAGCTTCCAGTCTGAGCTTACAGTGTCACAAGGATTTGTTGGGCGCTGACTCAAGGGAGAAAAGATTTTTGACATTTTATTGTCTTGCTTTCTTACTCTCCTTTTGGAGGTGCAGAAAATGAGTGCCATTGATTTATTGTACTTTACGTGCTTTCAAAGGAGAGGATGCATTAAAGGTCAGAAAACAAAGCTGGAAACACAGACTCATGGGATTTTTTTTTTTCCTATTTTCTTTGAAATATCCTTTATTTGAAGCAAAACCTTGAGCAAGCACTGGTTCTCAAAAATGACAAAATAATGACATCCAACTGATTCTTTGCAAGCACATAATGGATGTGAAAACAATCTGAGTAGCATTGCTTCTTGGACATGTGATTTCTTTCTCTGTGCAATTAATTTGAAGCTCCTAGACTTAGCTCATTTGCTGGCATTATTTTAGGGTAAGATATCTGCCTCTCTGAGACAATAAATGTAAGGATATTCCTTCCCCCTCACTGCAAAGAAGCCATGTTCTGTAGCAGTGTTCCATCTGAGCACATGGTTGCTGTTTGTTTGGCTGTATCTTGTTTCTCTGGGAGTCTGACATGACTGATGTGAGATGAGAATTCAGAGCAAGATTTGTTTTATGATCATAGAATCATAGAATTGTTTGAGTTGGAAGGGATCCTTAAAGACCTTCTGCTCCAACCCCCCTGCAATGAACAAGGACGCGCCCACAGCTCCATCAGGTGCTCAGAGCCCCATTCAGCCTGACCTGTCTCCATGGATGGGGAAATGCAGATTTACTTTGTGTGTGTGCATATAAAACCCTGGACTATCCTCTGTGTTATCCAACTCCCACCATGAAAACTTCTTATATGGAGACATATCCAAAAGTGAAGTTCTGATTAATAGCCTGTCTTCTACAAAGACGCCCAGTCTTGGTTGGGATTCCACAGACAGTTCATTCCTTACCTAAAGGTATTTGACAGAGCCACAGAATGGTTGAGGTTGGAAGGGACCTCAGTGTTCATCTCATACTTGAGCAAACCTGCTGGACTGTGTTCAGCAAGCTTTGAATATCCCCAATTTCTAGGATTATAAGTAAAATAAAAAGAAGCTGTACTCAAGAGTTGTCTCAGCTTTATAAACACCCGAGAATGGATGTTCAGAAGCCATGGTGAGAATGCATGCTCTTAGGCCACACTGTTCCAATCTCCACAGAGGACTTCTACATCTCCTTAACCAATACTAATTGTGCATTAAGTCCCAATTAGTGCTAATCCAAGCACTCTGTGGACTGGGCTGAGTTAGCAACTTGTGCCACAGAACTGAAAAATCGGAGGACTTCCAACACAAGCACAATGCCTTTGATGGAAGTAAACCCCCTGTTGATTCTCAAGAGCTCCTTTGGTACAGGGAGGCTGTTTGTCTCCTCTCTGACAGTGTGGGGGAACTGCTGTGGTTACATAAATGTGGGCCACGTCCATGGAGACATTAGGAAACTGGTGGATGGCTCCCCTGTTGAAAGGAGCAGATGGTGTTTATTAGCAGGATAAGCATCACAAAAGACACCTTTGAAGCATCAGAGCTTTGTTGTTCTGTTATTGAAGTCAATGAGAACTTTAATACTGGCTTCAGCTGGAGTGGAGCTGGGCTCTTGTCATTGATCTTGAAGCACATACTTAGGCAGAATATATTCTCTGATCTTCCAGTCCCTCAAATCTGCTGCAGGGATACCCCTGACACGGGAATGAGAACTGAAGGTAAGTGCCAGTTCTTCCAGTTTCACTTGTGGGAAAGCCAGTGTTGGGGAAGTAATTTCTCTCCATATTGTGAAGAATCACAGAATCACAGAATCATAGAGGTTGGAGAGGACCTCTGGAGATCATCAGAGCATCCCTGCTAAAGCCATTCCCTACAGTACGTCGCACAGGAAAGCATCCAGGCAGGTTTTGAATCTCCCTGGGCTGTCTAACGCCTGATAAAAAAATTCCAGTGATGGAGAAACAGTTTGCTTCCCCAGGCAACCAATTACAGTGCTTCTTCCAGTAGGAAGACTTCGCGGTGCCCCTAACACAACCTCACCTGGCTGTGGGGAGGAGGCTCCTTTCATAACAAATCCCATCCTTCTGATCCTCTGGTGTGATTCACCATGCAGTGGTGCCCTTTTTCTGTGGTTGTTCCTGACCCAGATATAGGCTGTTGAAGATACGTGGGCTGAGATATCTTCTAGAGAGCATCCTTTTTCCCTCTATTGACCAAAAAGGGACCCTGGGCATCTGGCTTAGGTTAGGCACATAATGCTGCTTAAGGCAGGCCACCAGAAGGAGGTGAGATGAAGTCTGCAAAGGGTCTTGCTTATGTCTGTGAGGCTGGTGTAGGAAAATAGAGTAGCCTTTGCTCAGTGGACAAACCATGAATGTCTAATGTCTTTAGAGATGTTCATGTCTCAGCAGCTCCAACTTGTGCTCAAGTACAAGTCTCCAAAGGCTCTATTTCATATCTCTTCTTTGTGTGGTATCTGGAATACCCTGAGGCCATTCAAATGGCAATGAACACCCACATTTAGATTCCTAATTTGAAACTTCCCTGGTGTAAGTACACATGATCTGGTGCACACATATAGGGCAATTAGTTTTGTGTGCTCCCTATGTCTTCACAGCCAAGGAATTTCCCTTGTGCTGTACATCTCTGTTGAATTCTTCCAGTGGAAAAATATTATTTGGACCTTCTTACATTCAGGGGCTCTCAAGAGACCTCTCTGCTCACTGATGGAGGTACAGAGAGAACGTTTTCCTGGGGAAATCATTGAATGAACCATGTGAAGGCAGTGGACTTAGAAACAGTCCAACAAGCCGTTGTTTTAGGTAACTTGTAGACTTTGACCTCTTAGTGGAAAAAAAACACCTGTCAGGAATGAAGGTACTTGTTATAAATTAGAATTTCTCCATACATTTGTGCTGATGGAGAGGTCTCAGCTGCTCCTTAGAAATGCTTGTTGAAAATACAAAGCCCAAATTAAACCTCTTCTGTTTGAACTGTGCCTCATGTCCCACTGACTACATCGACTCTATCTCTATTGACTTCAGATCTGAAGGTGACTAGCTCAGATGGAGACAGCTACTTCCCAGATGCTTGCTCTTGACCAAATATTCCTCCCTCCATCTTCTTGAGCCTTTGTGCACCTGTCATTTGGCACAGAAGGCCCGCATCTCTGCTTATTTGTTTGCAACTCACATTTAACTATGTTTGTAGCAACTGCCTTCTGTTTCTTGATTTAATCCACAGTAATTACAGGACTGTGGGAGGAGAGCATGATCTTGCCAGCTCTGCTCTTCCTGCGTTGTCTTGGACTGCATTCATGTACAAACACCATGCAACAAAAGCTATGTCCAATGGTAATGAATGCTTTTGTGAGCTGTCAGGGGGAGAAAAAGGGAAATTAGTAGGATGAAAATTCATGGGACGCACCATGCTAGCGTTCTCAGAGGAGCTATTCCAGTTACTGGTGATGACCAAGAAGAGCAAAGTTTTGTCCCCATTCTCCTTGTGTCTGCAAAGAGAGGCTGTGTTAAGGCTGGCTGCTAAGCTTTGAGAGTTCATGACCCAAGCTTCAGAAAGGTGATGATTACCGCTGACATGCTCAACATAAAATTTGTCATTAGGAATAATTGCTTCACAATTAGTGTCAGATAGCCCACACCCTTGTATTTCCTGTAACGCTAAGTAGGATAATGCACTGTAAGACAACTGATAACTGATTCTGGAGAAAGCTGGCTCCGTAAAATCTGGGTTACCTGGAGCAGATTAATGCTGCATGGTTCTCTACCCCAGTGAACAGAGACTGGGCAGCCCGAGCTGATGGCACATCCTCCCTGAGCTCATACCTAAGAACTCCAGAGATTCCCCTGGAAACCTCCGAGGAAATTTCTAATTGCTGGTGACATGGTTTCTCAAGAGAGGGTGACACTTGAGGAAAAACATGCCAAACTCTTGTCTCCTCCCTCTGTAAAGCCTGGGCAGTGAGAGAGCAAAGGCCCATTTACAGAAACATTTGCCCATGGAACTTCAGAGCAGAGGGAGGGGAGCTCCTGGAAGATTCAGGTTGTGCCCTTGCACTGGCTTTAGGATACTGGATATCAGTTATCAAGTCTCCTGCCAGTGTCCTGGTTTAGGGACCTCTAGGACCCTCTGGAGCCAGCTCTGGAGCCAGCTGCTTCAGCAGTGCTAACTCTTCTAATCTGATGCCAAGGAGGTCATCTTGCTGTGGTTTCCTTCTCAGGAGGGTGCTGCCATTGCCTGCCAAAGAGGCAGAGAGCATTTCTTTACCTGAAACTCTGTCTGTCTGTCAGAGGGGAAAAAGAGCCGTGAAACAGGTGAAAACCTGGCTATTGGTCTAGTAGAGAACTGCTGTACTGATCCAGAGCCACACACCAGGATATATTTGAATGTCATTGACCTGCGAGTGCGCTTTGGTGAAGGGCAAATCTAACATCTACAATCCCTGGAGATGGGAACATCATAGCCAGCAATATGTTCCATGTTGCAGGGAAGAAGAAATCACCAATATATTTTTCTATGGTCACCAGTGATTTGAGAAGACTGATGTGTTAGCTCCCCATGATGCATTAGCTCCCATCCCATCAAGGCCAGGTTGGACGGAGCCCTGGGCAGCCTGATCTGGTGCCTGATTTGGTGGTTGGCAACCAGCCCATGGCAGGGGGGTTGGAACTGGATCATCTTTGAGGTCCCTTCCAACCCAAGCCATTCTATGATTCTATGATTATCAGTGGATGAGCACGTGTTGAGACCAAGTCCTCACAACGTATTTCATGGCAAACACAACAAGGTGCTCCAGATTCAGCAGCTGCAGTCTCTGAATTATGTGCTGATACTCTTCACTCCTTATTCATCAGTGCAAGAAGGGATATTGTCTGATCTGTGTGGACAGCACAGTGTAGGCAGCAGGAATCCATTATTTTCTTTGTCACTCACTGGAGATTAGCATTAATTGATAGTCATTAACTGAGAAATGCTTCAAATCGGTCAGGATTTTATCAAGTTATATACCCATCCTTTCTAGAAATTGAAGGCATCCTGTCTGACTTGCAATTGGAATTGAACAAAACAGAGGAAGACATAGCCTTCAACCTCTCCCCCCCCCAGACACCCAGGAACACATTATTAGCCACTCTTTTTCTTAGCCATCCATTGGCCCGTACGTGCTCTGTCTCAACGGATTAAGAGTAGAAGACATTATGTAACATGGAGCTTTGCCAGGTATCTGCTTCTTACAAGAAACAATTAGATTCAGGGGAAAAAAAAAAAACAGAAAAAGACTTACGAAGTGTAATTATAGAACTATCTGTTTAAAGGGAGAGTTAAGATAATTAATGTAGGAAGACGGCAAAACATGAACCAACTGGTTTTAGGGACAGTTCTCATGCTTTGCCTTACAGGAGCATGGGCATTTCAAGGGATGCATCGTGGAAGACATTTCAGTGTGACTTTTAGGTGCTTAATTCAGTAGAAGTGGGAAGGGTTTCAGACACACTTTGCCTGTGAGCCCCTGATGAGTGGTGACTTACCATGGATCTACGGGGATCCATGGGGATCCCAATGGGTTCATGTCTCTGGAAGACTCTGTTGGCATTGACCTCTCTGCTGAATGGAGAAGGACCTGAATGTGTGCCAAGCTCACCCAGTTAGGCCAACATTCGGCCTATGGGGATGGTGACACTTCAGGCGTATGCCTAAATGATGTTAGTGGTGTTTTCCAACCTTACTGATTCTATGATTCAATAATTCTAAATGAGATATCAGGTTAAGAATGAAACCTTTATCCAGAACACATACAAGTCCCCTTATAAGTGACTCCCTCCAAATGTTTCTAAGGCACAATTAACCTGGGCTGAAAGCAGACCTCAAGAAAAAGACATGTGCTCCACAAACGCCCTCTTAGGGGTACTGTAAAGGGGAGAGCAGACATGTCACGTAATGCTCATACACGTATCTCAGATGCCCAAAGTTAGATGAGACAACTTCTTACTGGCACCTGATGATGAAAAAGCTGTTCCTATGCTGCCCGACTGCTCTCCTACACCAGGGGAACCAGCAGTTGGGTTCACCAAACCCTTTAAAAGTGGTGGCTCACTGCTATGTGAGAAATGATTGGGTTTGCAGTGGTTTGGGAGGAAGGCAAAACGCAAAGCATTTCATTTTGACAGGGTGCTGTTTTGTGGGCTTTCTTTCCCTGCTCTGTACTTTTTATTCTTATATTAATCTGTGACAATAATAACAGCCTAACAGAGGGAGGGGAAAAAAAATTGTTAGCATAAAACCAGAAAAAGCTTCTTTGGAAAACAGTGGTGCATTGTTTGACGTATTTTTGCATACAAATGAGATTCATTGCTATACAATTAACCCACATGTGAGATCTGTGGTTTTTGGCAAAGGGAAGGCTTTAATAAAAAGACAGATATTAAAAAGTGATGATGAGGGCATGAACTGAAATTGCTTGGGGAGGATTTCTGCATTATCCTTTAAGGAATCTGGGAGCTTAGATGGCTTGCTAAAATTCTGAGCCTTTCTAGCATGTCTTTATTACTTGTAGTGCTACAGCATTTAGTTTCTGGAGACTTCAGCAAGACAGTTGGTCTTGTCACAAGAAGAACAGCTCAGCATGGAAAGGAGGGGAGCAAATCAACGGAGAAGGGCTCGCCAATGTAACACTGAGAGCTGTGAGAGTCGGGAGGGGACTTCCATCCCCTGCCTGGTGGGCTCTTTTCCCCCTTACACTGCCACTGTACAGCAGGGAGTTTGCATTGCTTGAAGTCATTGAATGCCAAGACACTTTCCAAATCCACACATTTTGGATCAGCGAAGTGCTTTTTAAAAGGAACTCCAGCAGATGCCCACAGGTTCACAGTGCGTAGAGTTGCAGGAGAGGTGACACAGCATGGTGCAGTCCTGGGCTGCAGGCATTTTCAGCCCAGTTCAGCCATCTCCCAGACACTCGAGTTAACATCATTCATTTCTAAAGCATCTTTTGAATGAGGCCCCCTTTTTCCATGATCTTGACCCAGTGCTGGCATTTGACTCTTGTTTGAGGCATCTGGTCCACTGATAAGCAGTGGGTACATACACACTTCTGCAGTGACATGGGCGAAATGTTCCCAAGCACATCATTTTATCTGAGGAAATGGCACCCGAGTGCTTCCTTTTTTCACTCTCCCCCTCTCCCCCCCCTCCCCCCAGCATCCTGCCTTTGAAATCACACTCTGTCTTCCCAGCTCCCCTGGGCTTCCAGGCAGCTGGCCATGTCAGAAGAGGAAAGCTTAATTGCTTTGACCTTGACAAAAGTATAAATGCACAGGACGAAATGGAGAAAGAAGGAGGCAAGCTCTTCTATCATTAATTTTAACAGTAGTTAAAATGAACCAGTTATCATGATTACATTTAACAAGAGTTGTTTTCGGTTTTTGTTTTTAATAAAATAATTTCACTCAATGAAAGCCTAAATGAATGTTTTTTGAAGATGGCATAGCAGAGAATCATTGTTTTCCTTCCCAAACAATAAGTCTTCCTGTGTAAAATTCTTACTGGTAGAGTTCTGTTGTTCTGCATCACTGTAGGCATCATTTTATTATTAAATGCTTTGTGTTTAAAAGATACAGCTTAATTGAAAAATATATATATATATCAGGTTCCTAACTGCAGTTTCTCCTGAGAGAAAAATCTTCCACATCTCCATGAAAGGTGTGGATGTGTCAGTTTCAATGCCTACTGCACCAGAGTAAGACTCCTTAGGGCAGAAATTTCAAACTCTCTTTTCTGCATCCAGGACCAAATCAAAGTGCTTTACTCAATGGCTTCATCCCTCACCTAGTAAGTCCAGAGAAAGGATTTCTCTTCTGTAGATCTTAAACTAAGGAAGCCGAGAAAGGATGTATCATCCTGGCACACAGCCTCTGTTAGGGTGCCCAGTCAAGCACTGTGCCTGGCTGGTAGACCTCATTTCTCCAATGAGGTGAGCAGGGATCACTTGCAGTTGATGCTTCTATTTACATTTAATGAGAAAGCTCAAGCTCCTTGCTGGAATCAAAGCAAAATATTCTACTGTGCAGCTCGAAGTCTAAGACTTTTTCTAAAACAATGTCCTTAACCATAGCAGAGCCTTCTTATCTTGACGCAGCCTGTCTACAGGCATGGGGTTGACAGAACATTTTTGTCTCTGTTGGGACTCAGCCCAGCCTGGCTCTGCATATCCAGATATTTGCTTTCTCAAGCACTATTTCAGTCTCCTGAGGTAGTCAGGAAAGAAAATGCAGAGTTTTAATTGAGGTGTTAAAGGCCGGGCTGGATGGGACTTTGAGAAACCTGATCTAATGGGAGGTACTGGAACTTGATGATCTTAAAGGTCCCTTCCAAACCAAACCATTCTACGATTCTATGATTCATGATTTGGCATTACTGGAAACAGAGAGGGATGTGCTGCTATCCTCTGTGTCACACACAAATAGCTATGCTAAATTGACCTGTGCTTGCTGCAAACTCCAAGGAGCTGTAACACGAAGATTTCCAGGATGTTTTTTCCTGGTTTCCTTCCTCTGATACATTTCTTGCTGGTGTGGCTTCTAACAAAGACTCATGGGAGGTATGACTGAAAATTACCCTAAAGTTCTTGACTATTTCCAACAGGGAATATTTCTATTGCAATAATTCAGTCTTTACTAGCACACTCTTAAAAGTTTTCTTCAGTCTGTTATTATCTTAACAATGTCTTTCCACACAGGTTTAATTGTGACAGCAGGAGAGCAATCGCAGAGCTGGCACGTCTTGTCTTCTCATCAAACCTGGGAAATTTTGGTCATAGAATCATAGAATTGTTTGATTCGGGAGGAACCTTGAAAGGCCAGCTGGTCTGACTGCCCTCCAATGAACAGGGACAGCCACAGCTGGATCAGGTTGCTCCTGAATAGTGACAGTGTTAGCCTCGTTCCTGCTTTTGGCATGGACACGCTGCAAAAAGCATTTCAGAGGGCAAGAGACTCATCATTAATACTACATGACTCAGAGAAGTCCGTGGCACAAAGCTGGAAAGTGATACTGCTCACAAGGTGCTCGCCTTCTCTGCCTTTGTCAGTTGTGGTACCCATGGCCATTCACATCAGAGCTGTGCTGACATCTGGGTGTACTGAGTACATGTGATATAAATGTTCAACATACGTAATGTGATATATTCAGAACATGTGCAATAGACTGTCTGTATGCACACGTGGGGATATGAGAACTAGAGGGCCAAACCTTCACTGGCCAACCCATACGAACTAGTAAAAGTGAACAATTCATCACACTCCTCGTCTTGGATGAGATATCCTACAGTCACATACGGGATCTGCTGGCCTCTCTGAATCACCTGCCCTTTGATACCAGAGTTCAATGCCTTATGCTGATGTGAGGGCAGCCTGTGTGAGTTGCATCCCTGACCTCCTCCCTTCTCCTTCAGAGCACGTCCTCCCAGTATGGAGAGGTGTGCACCGTCTGAACTCCCCTTTGTAACAGTTGCTTTCCTCTGTGATGCTCAGCACAGCACAGGTCTGTCCTTTGACCTTTTTGAAGGTCCAGTATGAATACACAAAACCGTGGTACCCTTTGCAACCCTCTTCAGTCCCTCAGTCATCATAGAATCACAGAATCATTTGAGTTGGGGGTGATCTTCAAAGGTCATCTAGTCCAACTCCCAGTGCCATGTGCATTCTTCTCATATGCTTTTGCATTACAGATAAACACAGAGTAAGTGGGCAGATGGGACACTCCATAGATGGAATAGTTTCATGCATAGTCACAGCTCTGAAAAATCATCATAAATAGGTGCATTAGGTTGTATTGGATTCACTTGTATTGAGTCACTCAAAACAATAAGCTTGTGAGAGGAAGTACAACTGCATTTTTAATGCTGATACTTCTAATTACCATACAGAAATGAGTTGCCTTCACTGGAGTATGAGCCCTATCGCTCCCTCTGTCTGACTGAGATGATGACTGGTGGATGGAAGTAGGAATGAAAGGCCTGACCCAGGTAGCTGGTAAACCTGATTTAGCCCAATTGCAGATGAAGTGATTGAGGAATTGCATTAGGGATTAAATGCTACCCTTGGTCTTCTGCTTGCCTGCCAAGGAGATGTCACTGGACCTTGTAAGGGCAGGTAAACACAGATTCCTTCTTCTCTGGGGCCTCTTGGGAGAGGAAGTCTGATGTAATTTGGAAGGTGGAGGAAAAGCCCTGAAAACTTCATAACCCCAGGGAAGGAAAGGGAAAGACCAGCTGGGTCTGATTAAGCAAGCTAAAGTTCCATGAGAAGCTCAGGTACAGAATCATAGAATCCTTAAGGTTGGAAAAGACCACTAAGATCATGTAGTCCAACTGCCAACCCATCCCCACCATGTCCACTCAAAGAATCACAGAATCATTGGGATTAGGAAAAACCTTGAGATCATGAAGTCCAACCGTGCACAGAGCTGTACGGACATTGCTTTAAAGACCCTGTAGGCATGCATTTTCTTTGTCTTTTCTCCTTCACTGGCTTCAGCACTAACTGAAGATCCTCTAAGGTAGCTCAATCTAAGAGCTTCGAGGAGACTTTCCAGTGACACAAAGTTCAGTCTAAAAATGTTGGTCTGTTTTGACTGAGCTATTTCACCCAGCGTGCAGTAAACCTTCTCTAGCATAAGGAAGGGTCTTCCCTTCAGTCCTTAGGTGCCAGGAGTGGTGAGTTTCCCAACCCTGTGCTGTCTCAGAGATAAGAAACCAAGGGCATCAAACTCTACATGGGACTGATGAGACCAACAGGAACTCCAGGTTCCCTCAACACTTGCAGACACCAAATCCAGTCCACCACCCTGAATTTAGTTTTTTGTTGGTCTAAATTCCTTTTGGCTTCCTTCTGAGTCACCACTAACCCCAGATAAAAATAAACGTGAAGTAGTTTGCCTTCTCCTTCTCCCTCCAGCAAATCACACTCTTACGCCTTACCCTGGCAAACATCCTGCATTTCTTATGAACTTGGGAAAACAAGGAAACGCTGTTTTTCTGCCAGATTTAGCTACTGATTATGTTCTGCATGACTTCTCAAAAATCACTTTATTTTGAAGGCCAAATAGCAGGCTGAAGGCATCTGCTGCAGGAAGAAACAGCCTGCGTGCCCAACAGCTTGTCTGCTTTCTCGAGATGCACCAATTAGATCAGCAAGAGGTATTGTTTCTACTCACCACGCTCCTCTTGCTACAAACTTTGACCACAACAGTCCTTCTGTGCTTCCTGGTGTTAATATTAGCGTTAGTCCATGGCTGTGCTAAAAACAAGTTTGGGGAATCCTTTGCATCATCTTAAGGCCAGGTGAGGGTTTGTGGGAGCCTTGATGCTGTCCAGGCAATGTGACTTACATTACTTAGCACAGCACAAGCTTAAAAGATTTTTTGACTAGGGAAATCTGTTTCTTTATATTCTTACTGACCGGAAAGCACCAGTGATTCCTGGTTTTGCACTGAGGGAAAAGAGAAAGGAAAGGGTGAGCAGACTCTTGGCTTGGCTTCAAGTGATTTTGCTTAGGAACGTCTTGGTGGATCGATCCTGAGAATCAGCTCTGAACCTGCTGCTGGGTCAGGTTTGTGTAATGCAAGGGACATAGGAGGAGAAAAGCAGAGGCAGGTGGGAGCAGAAGCAGGTGGGATATTCTTTGGTTTATTCCCTGTTATGGTGAGTGCTGGCCCATTTGCACAGACTGGGTTTGCTTCTGGGCAGTCTGATCTAAGGGCTGGCGACCCTGCCCATGGCAAGGGGGTGATTTTTGAGGTTCCTTCCAACCCAAGCCATTCTATAAAAACAAACAAAACACATGGGTTACTCTGTCACCAGAGCAACTCCAAGCCACTTCTTCAGAACATTTTAGTACTGCCTGTGGAGTCATCATGGATCTCACACTCCTTCAGCCAAGCGCTGTCAGTGTGAGGATGTGCCCTCTAGGTCTTGCAAAAATGTGACACCAGAGAACATCTTGGATAGGAACCAGTTTTGTCAGTGAGTCAGAAATGTGCTGGCATCCTTGGAGATAAGTCATATGTTCCTCCTTCCCTCCTTGTCTTCTCCAGTGCTGGTTGGCTTCCTTGCATGATACAGAAGACTCAAAGCAATTGCATGGTCGGATGTGGATTTTTCATCAGCCTCTCTTCCTTTCCCTAATGCTATTGCTCTGCTCAAGGCACTCTATGTGGAAAAGTCATAGAATCACAGAATCACTTAGGTTGGAAAAGACCTCTAAGTTCAAGACCAACATGAACCCATCTCCACCACATCCACTGACCATGTCCCTGAGTGCCACATCTTTATTCAAAACCTCCAGGGGAGGACAGACAATTCAGAATTCTCCTTCGGTCTGGAGTTACTCAGTAGTAGTGCTGTTGGAACGGTGCAATGGGTGAGAAAGTAACAGCTGGGCAGGAGATTATCAGCTGAGTTGAGACGTGTAGGAGCGAGGCAGCACTCTGCTACCAGCACACTGAGGGGTGCAGAAATGCTTCTTCATCACAGCTGACTACTCAAGCGATCATTTCATTTTGGAGGAGAAGCTGCCAATACGTTGATCTAAAAAGAGAGTTATGAACAAAATTTGGAGAGTTACGAACAGCGTAAGATTCTATAAAGTGATGAGATATTCCTATGCAACCTTTTCTGAGATGGTTTTGCATTTTTAGTGGGAAGACTGGTTTCTGATAGGCATGGAAAAGCTTCTGCAGGGATAATGCATTGCACAGCTTGTATAATTCTCCGTTGATATCTGTTTTGAGACAGGACGTGGGGAATGCAGGGCTCAGTTTTTGGCACCCGTTTGTGCTCTCTATAATGCAGTGAGAAAGAGAGGAAGGAATTTTTGGAGGCTGAGAATCCACTGAGCAGCTCTGACAGAATGGTGGGAATTGACCTGGAGGGACGTGGCAGCACTTGTGGGCTCCTTCTTGGGAAAGCTGCAGATAAATGATTTACAGTGTGTTTTGACATCGCCGACTCCATGGAGAGCTCCTCAGGAGGTCTTAGAGGACGTGATAGAAGGAAACAGTCCACTACAAAGGGGGAAAGATGGAGCCAGCTTGACCTGCTAAGGGTTTTAGGTTAGGAGGAGAGCTTGCAAACACGGGGGGAGACGCCAGGGCTCAGGGGTCCTGTGGTAAAGGCACTTGGCAGAGACACTGCAGCCATGCTGGAATAGCTCAGAAACAGCACGCTGGGCTGGGGAGCGATGGGCTGCCCCTCCCCACGACCAGCAGGAACAGGCTGTAAACAGCACAGCGAGTTTCCTAGCACTGGTGTGTGGGTAATGGTCCCTCAGGAGGGCAGCAGGCCACTCATGGAGCTACTTGGAGTGAAGAGAACTGTCCCAGAAGCTTAACCCTTGGGTCCCTTCAAGAGCTTTCAGAAGTATTTTGAGGTGATACAAACTGTGATCATCCTCACGGAAGCCTTGCAACTGCCTTTTTGGTTCAACTGTAAGGGAAGATGTCAGGATCAGAAAGGCCAAAGCCTGATGGAACTAGACTGCAGAACTTCAGTTTCCATGTCTGCAAGGAAATGGGGAGAGCAGAGGAGTCCCACCCCCATCAGTTCAACGCAGACCTCACAGCACACTAAATCCTGCACCACCTACAATGATTACAGGCTCAGTGATAAAGGGAACATGAGGGTCTTCCCAAAACTTTGGTGGTGTGAACCTACCCTGGGCAGGACTGGGATTCTCTCAGCTTTGTCATTTTCCTATAGCAGACTACAGACCCCAAGGAGATATCAAAGATCAGGAGGAGCTATAACTTCATCTTCTGGAGGTGGAACCAGGATGACCCTGGAATCCAATGCCTTGCTTTGCTCTGTGTCCTTCACAGGGCCCGTAAGTGGCTCCTGGAAGGCAAGGGGTCAAGGCTGTGACAGCTGAAGCTGGGAAAAGGATCTTTACAGCGAATGCCCTACTGGCACAGAGACACTTCTGATGGGACAGAGGCACACAGAGGAATGGCTGGCCTCTCTACCTATCTGTAATTTGTGTTTAGCAATTTGTGGTTTTCACTTGGTGCTTAACACTTTAATGAGTTTAATGCATCCATTTGTGTCCTTTAACCTTGATTCCTTTTAGAGGCTCGTCAGACTAATTTATGTTCCATCCTGACGGTTCAGTTCAGCAGCAGACACCTAAGTGGGGGAAGGACCCACCTGTCAGTGGTGTAAACCAGCGAGGAGCTGGCGAGCTGTCCCTCTGCAACCCCTGTTGTCCTTTGGTGGTGACACATCAAACAGAACTCCATCCTGAGCACTGGCATGTTGCTTTTTTGCTCCCCTGGCTTGTGTGCGCTTCTCTTGGGCTTGGCTTCTGGGCATTTCTGGGGAAGCCAGCCGAGTGTGAACAGGTGTGAATATTCCTGTAAGGGGAATCCTCACCCATTCTGCTTCTCTGCTTTCAGGAAACAGCCATGTTCTCGTTGTGACTTCACACTCGGGCTGGCTGCTGCCAAAACCAGGGCTGTTCAAAGTGCTGGCTGACAGCACAGTGTCTCCATTAGCTCATTGCCTGCTCCGAGCTTTCTGCACTGCACCAATTCATGTTGAAAAAATGGCCAATATTTAGTTAAGTGTGAGTATTTTTAATACAGGTATCGGAACAGTTTTCTCAGTTAGTTAAAGCTAATTGAGAGTTACTCAAATACCACTTTACTTTTGGAGTACCAATATTTGTGTTCTCCAAAAATGCACTGCAGTTTGGGCAGGGATGGACCACTGTGAGCTGGGGGTGAGCTGGCTGATCTTGTACAACTCCTAGTTAGAGCCACTTCCTGAAGCCAAAATACTGCCAGAGAACTGCTGGGATAGTCCTACAAACTATAGGAGTACTTGATATTGGGACTTGTGGGCATGCATAAACGCATTAAGTTACATTTAGATAATAGAATCACAGAATCATAGAATCATTAAGGCTGGAGCTCTGAGATCTTCTAGTCCATCCCCTCCATGCCCACTGACCACGTCCCTCAGTGCCACATCCCCACGGTTCTTGAACACCCCCAGGGATGGTGACCTCACCACCCCCACGGACAGCCTGTGCCACTGCATCACCATTCTTTCTGAGAAGAAATTTCTCTCAGTATCCAACCTGATAACTTTATTAAGTCCTCTCTAACACTAAATTCTGGGCTCCTGATTCCTTTTCCACATGGGAAATAATTGCAAATCTTGGCTATTGTGCTGCTGCTGGTGTCAGAGGTTGTAATCATAGCACCACAGACTCATTAAGGTTGGAAAAGACCACTAAGATCACCTAATCCAAACATTAACCCATCACCACCAAACCCACTAACCTAGTCTAACCTAACACAGATCCATAGGTCTCCTCATGCTAGATGTTGGTAGCAAACAGCTTATTTCAGATGTGACTTGTCTGGGGGCAGTGTTGGAGGATGGGATAGGTTCATGGTGTGGGTTTGCTTCTCTCTATGAAACACAAAGATTAGGCTGGTATCCTCCATCTAGCATAGATCCAAGAATAGACTCAGCATGACAATTCCCTGGCTCCTCCATCCACAGATGGCTGCAGACAGGAAAGCTGTCAAAGTCTGGCATTAAGGAAACCTCTCTTGCTTTGACTCAGCTAAAAATTTCATATTAAATCCAGAGTGGCAATTTGAGCACGGATCAAAGCATTATGACAGCTGCCAGCCTTTGAGACAAGGTTTTCGTTGGAAAAAAAAGTGGTGGAAGGAACACAGCTCATGTGTTATTGGTGGATAATGGATTTTAAATTGCACATACCTTAAAAGGTTGGGATTTTTGCTGAGAGTTCTTGCTATTTTTCTTCAGACTACAGTATGTTTCTGCTCCAGGAAAAATGGGTTTTTTGGGCTGGTTTCATGGCTGCACTGATGCTTTGTTAAACTGAAAATGTTTAGCAAGACCTTGAACAGATTAAAAAAACCCCATTTCCCCCCCGCACCCCTAATTGCAGTCTTAAAAGTCAACAAAGCATTTAAGTACAAGCAAATTGCTACTTACAGTTTTATGGCATGCCAGTTTTACGTTGTTCTGCGTTGCTGCTGTGGTTACAGACTTGCTCCCAGTGAGTGCCTTGAACCCTCAGCTGTGTGGGGCAGGTCTCGTGTGGGCTGTGTGCAACCACATCAAAAGCCAGACCAGCATAATTTATTGGACATCCTCATAGATGTCTACAGCGGGGCCAGTCCTCCTCAGCTCCCTTCATTGACAGCAGGGAGAAACAGGCATGGTAGATGCCTAAGAATTGATTTCGGATGCCTATGTTGAGGTGGGGTAACACATGCTCTGGACTCCTGATTGCCCAGACACAATGAAATTAACTCAGGAGAGATGCTTCCACCCAGGGAAGTGCCATGAGCTGGTGTGACAGTGTGCATCCTCCCAGGATGAGAAGAATATCCAACACCAAACCTGGCTGCGATGGTTGAATCGCCGTCTATTGGTGCTGTGCTTATGATTTTAACCCAACCTTATTGGGTTAAAGCCTAGCCTACTTATTGACCAGCAGTGGTGCTAACCATAAAAATGAAGGCACGATGGAAGTCTCCTTCTTTTTCATGGGGTAGCTCGTTTGGAATTCCCTGCCAAAATGAGTGCCTATTTTTACTGCAGTCCACGGGATGGGAAATGGAAATGCTGTGCCCATGCTGCTATCCCAGCACCGAAGGAGCAAGAATTTTGGCAAGAAGAGGAAGAGGAAACTATGTTTACATCAAAGAACAGCACTCCTGCTGTCAGCTTTTGTAAAAGTGGAATGGGAAAGAGGCAGTAAATAATGTGCTGTTGTGTTTGTTTTTGTATCCGGGCTTCTCTTTTTTTAGTTGGAGGTTGTTTTGTCCCCATTCCTTGAGAACGGATTTATTATTTTACTTTATTTTTGCTGCGTGCTTTTGTGTGTGCAAATAAATGCTCATTCAAGAATACAGCTGATAGCATAAAATAAATATTTCAGCCTTCCACTTCACAAAATAAATTTGCAGTGACAGACTGATTGAGGGAATGGTTTTCTCAAGAGGGATGATGACCTCATCAGTTGGTTTCTACTCCCACTTCTGCCACCCTTCATCAAATGGAGCTCCGTGGAAAACAGTAGGTGTGATTCATCGTTACTGTACATATTGTACTAATGTAAAAATGAAATGACACATCAATTATGTGATCCTAGTGGGCTTAAGCAGGTTCAGAATATGGGCTGTTTCTGTGTTGAGGAGTAAAGGATGAATTATTTGACTGCTCAATGAGAATCTCTTTATAGTTAACAGTCAATGGCATAGTTCATGGACCCAGGACACCTGAGGCAGAACCTGTAAGAGGATGAGTGAGTTGAGACCACAGAGTGCCCATTTCTTTCCTCTGCATTGATTGAGCAGCTCAGAGGTAGATTTCCACATCATGGACATCCCACGTGACATGAGATGAATCTTTCTACCCAAAAGCTCTGGCATATGGATAGTAGGACAGTGACTGCTTAGAAACTGGAGACGCTCTGTAGTGTTGTACACATGGACTTGGAATAGCATAGGGTGGTGAGGCACTGGCACTGCTGCCCAGAGAGGCTGTGGGTGCCCCATCCCTGGAGGTGCTCAAGACTGAACTGGATGGGGCCCTGCGCAGCCTGACCTGTTGGAGGGGTTGGAGGCAATGATTGCTAGGGTCCCTTCCAACACACACCATTCTATGATTCTATGACTCTGTGACTCCATGATTCAATGATCTTATGATGTGAGCACTATGCAAGTAAAAAAGCCTGGACTTTCTCTGTCCAGCAGTAGAGCTGCAAGTACCTGCCGTGTGGATACCCACAAAGGAGAGGTCTACGTGACCATTGTGAAGAGTGGAGAATTAAGGCAAAATCAAGTTCAGTGAATACAGGTGCTGAGAGGAATGCCAGTCTGGATGTTGAGTCTGCTTGTCTTAAACAGAGGGAGATGGTAAAAGATTTGATTGTGACCTAGAGAAAAATTCAAAGAGAACGATTTGTGGTCATATATGGCTCTCCAGCAAAGCAGATGTGAGCACAGGCAGAACTGAAGCTGGTTCAGTTCAAACTAGACAACTAACATAGCAGGATGATGATGATTATCACCACAGTGCCATTATTTGCAGCAGTCAGAAACAATGTGGTAAATGCAGGTGAGATTAAGAATTCATCTGTGCTCCCCCTACAGCAGTCAGATTTGGACATTTGGTTGGATATTAGGAATAATTTATTCTCAGTATGAGAGGTGATGCATTGGCACGGTGAGGTGGTGGGGTCACCATCTCTGGAGGTGCTCCAGAACCATGGAGATGTGGCACTGAGGGATGCGGTCAGTGGGCATGGTGGGGTGGGTTGGGGTTTGGCTTGGGGATCTCAGAGGTTTTTTCCAACCATAATGACTCTGTGACTCTAAGACTTGTATCATGGGGACAAGAGGGTCCTGGGTCCTTTCTAGTTGATAGCTGGGTGCTGCCTGAAGGCTCCCAGCTGGCAAGATGGCACAGACAAGAGCCAGTTAAACCCACTGATTTCTCCAAAGGGCTACAGACATTTGGCAACTAGACAGGGGAAAATACTCATATGTGAGAAAGAAAAGTGTTTTGTTTTAACTTCCACGTCTGACTACCAAATACTGCTGCCTGTGCATTTACTAATTTGTATAAAAACTTCAATTTCAATTTTCTTTCAATTTTCTGCTGAGCACTAATTGAACCAACTAATTATTCTTTACGTAGAGTGAATCTGTGCTGGCAAAACATGAGCCTGTAATGACTCTTGATCCAGGATGTGTTTGCATTACCTAATAAACCCAACAGAGGAGACTGCAGCCAAATCCTGCATCGGGCAAATTGTGAAGCCCTGCTTTGTTTACCTTCTTGCACATGATAGGTGCACAGACTTTCACTGAAAACCACCATCAGATGGAGATTGTCATGGCCAGTGTTTGAGATGGCAAGAGGGGGAGGCAGAGAGCTGGGGATGGGGGATGCATGCACAGTTTGTTGGTTTCAGAAGGTCAGAGAGTCCTTCAGACGCAGCATTAGATCCAAACACACTATAGCTTAGTCATGCACATTTGAATGGAGTCGGTCTTTACTTAGATGAGATCTGAATTTTAAAGTTTTCTGCACAAGCAGAATCTGATATTCATTTATTCTTGCAGCCTCTACTGACCCTACAGACCGCAGCCTGGTCTGACTCACTCTAATACAGCTTTTAGGCTGAGGGCATCTACAGTCAGGTGCATCCCCAATGTATCTGGGGAGAAAGATTGCTAGGGTAGAGGTCTCTGTAGTTTAGCTGAGATGTAAGCAATTTCATTTTTTCATCAACGAGGCTAAGTGTTGAAATGCATTACCCAGGAAAAACGATGTGCATGGATTCTGCAAGTGTCAGTAATCAAGTATTCACCAATAACACAAGAGATGTGGTGCAGAAAGAGTGTTAGGTGTGTGAAGCCTCTGTGAAAGTCAATAAAGTACTGTATTATGTTCAGTGTACTTGCTGCATGGTCTAGAATTTAAACGTAGAGAATAGGAGATAAGGAACATGACAGGAGGTCAGATGTGCGGGTTGTTGCTTCCTGGTGGAAGCGCTTTGATGATCACTTTGTTCTTCACTCTGAACTGTGAATGAGGGACTACAGTGACGCTGCTACTGAAATATTCTTTGCTGGCTCCTGGGGAACAAGCACAGCAGGGCAGAGACTGTCCTACATATTAGAGAATGGGCTTCAGGCTCCTAGCAGTGGAAACACAGTGAGCGGGAATGGCGGGCAATAGGTGGGTGCAGGAGAAATGGGAGCATCGTGGGGGACAAATCTAGGAGTACATGTGGCAGTGAGACCTGTGGGATCTGGTACAGTGTCACCCAAGAGGACACGTTCACAATGTCATTGCTGATAACGTCAGTGAGAGTTGTGTGCAGGCCCCTGGCTCCCCAGACCAGGTAGATGGGAGCCAGGTCCTGCCTGCAGCTGCTGAGCCCCTGATGGCGATATGCTGTTGTACTGCTGGAGAAGAAGCATTCTCGTCTGCATCTTTGGAGACACAACCTTCTAATGTGTCTACTAAAGTATTTTTCAATCCTTGTAAGTAACTTGGTGGTAGAGAATTTGATGATGGTGGACTCCAGAGAGTGTCTTTTTCTGTTACAACTGCAATCCCTTCACAGGGGCGAGAGCCCAGCATGTAACACCTGGCTGTATAATAGAAAACACGACGGTGAGTGTCACACTGTCCATTTCTTCATTACTTTGCCCCCCTTCCCTGACACTGCTGTCTCATGAGATGAAGCCCAAGCCAGCACCGAGCCCGCATCTGAGTTTGCATGTGCTGGTCTCTGCTTGCTGCACTGTCCTGGATTAGCTGTCACAGCACGATGAGAAATAACCCTGTGGGCATTCCCTCTCCTTTCCCCAGCGTCGTCCAAAGCTGTGATAAAATAACAAAATGAATAAAAGTCTTCATTTTGGACATGACAAAGGGAAGTAAATTAGATGACTAATTCAGGGTAATCAAAGCATTTCAACTGCAAATGAAGAGCAGAAGGTACGAGAGAGCTTAAATTAAACACAAAGTGGTTTTCTTTGGCTTGACACAAAATGAGTGTCACATAGCACTCATGATACAGAAAAGCCCTAAACAAGCGATTCACCTGCTGGTGTATACCGCCTTTGGAGACCTTCTCAGACTCTGGTTTCCCAACCTATCATCCCTGTGGATGTTTCAGATACCACAGGCCACCTCAGGTGCCCTTGGCAGCTATGTGTAGGTAAGTCAACCAGCTTCTGAGATGTAGCTCAGGAGATGTATCTTTGTACATGCAGGTGTCTGCGAACCATAGAATGGCCTGGGCTGAAAAGGACCATGATGATCATCCAGTTCCAACCCCCAGCTATGTGCAGGGTCGCCAACCACCAGACCAGGCTGCCCAGAGCCATATCCAGCCTGGCCTTGAATGCCTCCAGGGATGGGGCACCCACACTATGAGTCAGCCTCCAAACTCCTCTTATGGCCAGCAGGAATATCATCCCCAAGTGGCCAACACCAGTGAAGGGCCAACCAATGGCCAACACCTACACATGGACAGTACAAGTCTTTCATGTGGTTCTGGAGAGAGATGATCTGGACCAAGAAAAAGGCATGTTTCTTTCAGCATGGCACAGGTGGGATATAAGGGATTCCCAAGGGGTACACAGGGTCTTTCCAACAAATTGTCTGTAAACAGTGAGTTGAGACAGTTTGATTGTTTGGGTTGTTATTTTGTATGGGAAAAAATCAATAAATACCACCACTCAAAATGGTGCGGATGAGTCACTGACAAAGGAGAAACATGTGATCCTTTCCTGCTGAAACACGTTTTGGGAGCTCTGATGTATCTGTTCTTTAACTGCCTTCGACTGCGCAGATTTTTGGCGTTAAGCTGCAGATGGGACTGCTTGTACTCATTTCCCAAGGAGCCTGTCCTGTATGAATCACGAATGTCTTGTGGCTGGGAGCTAATATAATTTCAGAACACGTGGGAAGGGCTAATTTATTGGAGGAGTCGCTTGATGAGGTTGAGGTCTGCACATGCTGGAGGCTTTCCTTTCAGTCCTTCGGAGTACAGTGGAGGGGGTGGCAGATTGAATCTGCTTCATTTCACATCTCTGCCGATGTGGGTTCAGCAGAGAGGAACTACAACCTTCCTGGAAGATTTCTGAAGTTGGCAACTTTGATAAAATGCAACATTGGCAACATTTTGTCCTTCTTGCTTCGCAAGCAGCTTCCCAATATTTGTCAGCGCTGACAAAAGCAAAAACGCTTTGAAAACCTTTATACACTGAGAGGGGGAAATGAATGAGGATGAGCAAGCAAGCTGCTGTTAACAAGGTCAAGTCCCACCTGGAGAACAGCATACTTGTGGAGACGGACTGCTAGTCACTGGTATTTAGCAGTGAGCATGCAAGGAGAATAATCTCAGAGGTTCTACAATGAGAAACGCTGTTGGCTATGGCATTGGACGTTTGTGGTGTTACCCCCTGCTGCTTACCCCAGGCAATGAACTTTCCTTGCACAGTAAGGATCTGCCCATGACCAATGCAAGCACATCACTGCCTACTCCAGCTCCAGGACTCCTTTCCATGGAGATTTCTATGCCTTCTGACCATTCAGAATTTGCCACATACTGAAGCTGGCTAACAAACTCCAGGAGAAAAAAAGCCTGGGATGTATTAAGGGGAAAGTGTGCTAGGTGCTGTCTGGTAGGAGGGAGGAGGAGAGGGACTCTGTAAAAAGCTAAATGTAATGTTTCTCTAGTGAAATTTGAATGTAAGACAAATAAAATCACACCATGTAGTACATGAAGAAGGAGGAATGATGTGACCAAAGCTTACGGACATTTTCCAGTGGTGCCAATGGTTCTAACAAAAGACACTGTCATACGAGTGAGCTGTATAGGCCAGGCATCTGTCTGTATGTCCGAAGATGCTGTGGCTTTTGGGTTCTGAAATAAATCTGTGTTTCCATAGAATCATACAATCATAAAGGTTGGAAAAGACCTCTTAGACCTCTAGTCCAGCCCCAACCCACCCCACCATGCCCGCTTACCATGTCCCTCAGTGCCACATCCACCCTCTTTTTGGAAAACGTTTTGTCACACGCTGGTTGGGCAGGTTGGGGAGGAGACCTGAGAGTCATGGCTGCTGCAGTGGTAGATGTCTCTTCCAAAGGCTGCTGACCTCTTGAAAGGAAAGGCACCACGGAGCATCCTGTAGGGAACAGGCAGTGCGTGGCAGTCAGACTGACCAAACAACCAGACAGTTTCCATCCCTGATGTCTAAGGCAGAGCGGAAAGACCAGTAAGAAATTCCCATTTCCACAAGTCCATTTTACGAGGTATTGATGCAAGGATTAAGTCTGTAGACATCTGCAGAGGTAATCTCAGCCTTCTCTGCACTGGCACTCAGCCTCATGGCTGGGTTTGTCCAAAGGGACACAGCACTGCCTGCTGAGCTCCAGCAGACCCTTTCCATCCAGTTCATGGGACGTTTCTACTTGTTGCTGAAAGACATGCATACACTGAAGGACACAGCTGGACTGACCTTAAGAATTCTATGGCTCTAAATCTGATAGGTGCTCAGCTCCACCAGAAATCAGTGAGAATTCCACACTCAGCCTATGCAGAGACGTCTGAAAGTCCCATTCGGTGTCCATCTGCATGCCAAGATCCCAACACTGGTTGATAGCTTGGAAAAGTGTCTTTCACATTGTTTATGAGCAACAGTGTGTTCATCAACCACCTCGAGCTGGGTGTATTGTTATCACAGCTTACACGACTCATACTTCTGCTGTCTGTGTAAGTCACCGCTCTGACCCAGAGTTGTGTGCCAGGTTTCAGATGTGCACTGAACTGTACACCTCTCAGATCATTGTATTTTTTGTATTTCAGTACTGGACATTGGAATAAGAGCCCATGCTGCGTTAGGTGCTGGATGTTTTATGGACATCCACCAAGAGAGGTCTGTGCCCCAGGATATTTCTAAGTGCTCAGCTGGACACATGCAGGAAGAAGCTACTAAAGGAAAAAAGAAAAGAACCTCCCTTGGAGTGACACCGAAAGTCTACATTAGTGGTGGATAAAGTGCACAGGGGTCCTATTCCCAATTTAGCACTTATTTGCTTTCTGAGAGTTTCTTGGTCTGTGAGTCATCTTCTAGCCACAAGACATCTTAAGCAAGCAAAAGGATTATAAAAATGTCTGCTTCTATATATACATGCAAACAAACTGAGGGCCAAGAAAAGGCAGCATTAGCTATTCAGAGTGAACTCCAACTTTCCCTCGAGCGTTGCTATTGTGTCAACACAGTACAGGATGAGTAGTTGGAGGAGTTGTGGTTTGTTTGGGGTGTGTTGTTTTTTTTTCATCTCCCAAAAATATGTATAATCTTTTCAGTGAGGAGAGGCTCCTCAAGACTTGATGGCTTATCTGAAATGCATGCACGTACTGAGAATGGAGCAATTCTCAGCCTGGTTAGGAGGCAAGGAGAGGAGACTGGCAGGGATGCCCGTAAGGTATGGAATCACAGCAATCAGCAGATCTCATAAACAAATCTGGAGCTGGGCAGCACTCAGGGCTCCTTACTGCCTTCGTTGTGTGCTGCTGCTGAGTTGGCTAAGATGCTGCCTTATCCTTGTGCTAGGGAGAAACAACCCCTGCTTCAGAGCCTGGAGAGGATTCAGGACCGAGGGATGGACTGGGCTGTGGAGTAGTGAGTCCTTTTACTGACCAGTCAGCGAATGGCTGAGCTGTAAGCCAGCAGTCAATGAGTATGGCCAAGGCCAAACTGAGTCAACTCCTAAATCACAAGCAAGACATCTGAAGGACATTCAGAAGTTTCCACCATCTACGCGTGCTCTCAGACTGGATGTGGCTGGTGAGCACCGGGATGAGCCAGGTTAGCCTTGCTCCCTGCTCAGCCTGGATCAGGCAGCTCATTAGCAGCCATGCCAAGAAAACACTACTGGATTCTGAGCAAAGCATCCCTGCAGAGTGTTGTTGCTGTTTCATATGACCTTGCCAGCAGCTTTATAATTTGTCAGTTTTCTCCCCCAGAAGACGAAATCACTCATTTGGCACACAATGATATCCAGAGTGCAATTAATGGGTTCAGCCTCTGACATGGCCCCGTGCAGCCTGGGAGCACTGAGGAGAGATGTGTCAGAAGGGTCAGAGGTTCATTTCACAGCCTTTGGAAGACAGCGGGGCACAGATATCTATCATGGAAGCTGGCCTGCTCGTTAGCATCTGGGGAACTCATTAAAGTTTTATGAGTTCTTTTTTAAAGCTCTGGCTTTTCATAGTTGAAGGTCACTGCAGCAGTGCTCTGTGGCAATTGTACTAATCGGAAGCATTTTCCTCCTGCTGCACTAATTAGCACGTGGAGAAATGTAAGAAACTGATGTATGCTTCAACACAACAGTAATTCCAGTTGTGCATGTTTTTTGTTTTTAACCACATATTTTGCTACCAGTCCACCATTTGTAGGCGTGCTTTGTTTTCCAGAAGTTTCTCCAGAGATGCCAGCTATCTTCCAGCTGTTCTGCATTAAATGAGAAAAGGGATGAAATGAACTCATCCACGGAAATCTGAAGGATTTCTGTGAAGTCTTCGTATTTGTGAACCTACAGCACTCTTTTTGCACGGGTAAATGCCACTTTCCAGGTTGGGAGCTCAGAGGACTGTGATCTCTGAAGCACTGGCTTCTCTCTGTGAACTAAAAGGAAAGTCTATGGGGACTGTCTGTCCCCAGAAGAAGCAAACTTCTGTTTGCAGCACAGGACATGTGAGGCAGCAAAAGGCTGTCCCAAACCTCCTTTTCTCATATCTGCTACTGTCGGGATGCTGGGAATGCTGAAGAAGGTTAACTTCTCCATATGCTGAAGAGGATCCTTGGCACGGCTGCTGCTCAGAGCCCCTTCCCCATTCTGGGAAGACTTCTGCAGAGGACATCACCTATTTGCTGTGTTCATCCTTGAGATCTTCTCCAGAGGACATTGCCTATTTCATAGAATCATAGAATCACAAGGTTGGAAAGGACCTACAAGATCATCTAGTCCAACCGTCCTCCCATTACCATAGCTACTGAAAAACCACTAAACCATATCTCTTAGCTCCTTATCCAGACGCCTCTTGCACACTGCCAGGGATGGCGACTCCACCACCTCCCTGGGCAGCCATTCCAGTGCCTGACCACTCTCTGAGAGAAAAAGTTTTTCCTTATGTCTAATCTAAACCTCCTCTGGTACAACTTGAGGCCATTTCCTCGGGTCCTGTCTGTTGCCTGGGAGAAGAGGCCAAGCCCCTCCTCATCACATCCTCCCTTCAGGAAGTTGTAGATTGCTATGAGGTCTCCCATTTGCTTGAGACCTCAATATCTTCACCTGACCACAGAGTCACTTTGCAGAAAACAAAGTTTCTTCTTTCTTCCTCTGGTCCTTAAGCCATATTGGCCTTGGTGCCCTGGAAGTACACCCTTCCATCTCCCTGCCCAGGGAGGTGGTGGAGTCCGCCGTCCCTGGCAGTGTTCGAGAGGCATCTGGATGAGGTGCTACAAGATATGGTTTAGTAGTTTAGCGGGTAGTAATGGTGATAGGAGGACGGCTGGATTAGATGATCTTGCAGGTCCTTTCCAACCTTGTGATTCTAGGATTCTATGATCTCCCAGGGTACAGACGTGGTCTCACAGAATGGTTTCATGCCTCTCTCTTTTTCTCATCATCCAAGAGTGCCCCCAGGCTTGCTGTGTCTGTTCAGAATGGCAGGCCTTCATTTTCTTCTCTTTTGGCATTTTGACCTTTGAAAACCTCTCTGCTATGATCTGGTGGCCAGCACGGCCCGTATGTGCTCCCCTGGAACAGCTGATATCGATGCTTAATGACCATCTGTTCCAGATGCGGAGGGTTTTTACTGGTTCCTCCTGGGAGCTGGAGCTCAGTCTGGAAGTAAAAGACATCAGAGAAGGCCACCATGTGCCATGCATTTCAAATGGCCATCATGGCCATTCACTTCATGCCATCTGACACAAATCTCAATATCAAACACAATCCCTAAGCTGATAGCCTCGCATCTATGGAACTGCAGCGCAGCATTGCTGGCTCCCAGAGGCCACAGTCAGGAGGACACAGGATGTCCTCTCCACTGCAAGCTGCAAAGAGGGGTGAAAAGGCTTAAAGAGCATCAGAAAGAAGCAATTAGTCCAGATCCAAAGTAAGCTTACACTTGTTCTCACACAGCATTTAGCATGTGTATTATCTGCTACACTCAGCACTGCAAGCTTTTTCCTGGAAGAGCTCTTATGAATTCTGTTTCAAGTACTTTGGTGTTCACGGATGCTCGTTTCCACAATAACTCACTGAAATCAAGAAACCTCCTTTTCTTCCTGAGCAATATGCTGTATATCTGATGTAACTATTCTGCTTTTGTTCGTATACACAGACATACATTCACCCACCTGCAAACAGACGTGCATACTGACACATACACTGGTATACAAACACACACACACACACACAGTTTGTCACTCCATCATATCCACAGCCATTTTCCTGGAACACTGAGAGCTCTCCTGCTGATCCAGAAGGCACATCTGAATCATCCCAAATCTGTGTGCTGAGTGATTATTTTGTCGCAGGGAGATACGGGAATGAAAGGTACTGCAGTATCAGGGAGAGAGTCTTGCCTAAAGCAGATGAGACTTGATTAATCTTTGCACCCTTATGAGGAGAAAGCAATGGAAGAAGCTTCTTTCGCAGACAGAGAATGAGCATAATTCCAAGCTCCCCTGATGGGCACCTGAAAGAAATACAGCAGCTACAGCACGCTCATGTTCGTTCCCTTGTAGCACTTAACAACAGTACAGCTTGAGAATAACTCAGGGTATGAGGGATTTCAAGAGGTCTTTAGTCCAATGCCCTGCTCATGGTAGGCTCAGTTATGACTGCAGACCTGGCTGCAAAGAGCTTTATCCAGCTGGGTGCTGAAAACATTTGGAGATGGAGATGGAGCACCCACACTGGGCAACCATCGAGGTTGAAGGTGTCTTCATCTACGTGCTGATGTTAAATGCTCGGTATTTACTGTGAGTGAAAATAAGGCATCCTAGAAACAGCCCTGAGAAGACTGGTACAAGGTTGGTGCCCTAAGCAATTTAGCACTGATACATTCCAGTGGTTTACTGTGAAGTTAATGACTGAGCTCCAAAGGACCTTGTGAAAGCTGAGTGTCTATCGATAGAGACATTAGTTCACTTCTTCAGATGCGAGACATCTGGGTTTGGTCTGGACAGTATGGATTTGAAGTCAGCTATACTGATTACTGTACTGCTAAAGTTTGGGTTGCTCAGCTCACAGAGTCCCCATAAGGCTTATTTGTTTAGCCACACCACGTGACTAAAAAGAAGCATGACTAACAGCATCTAGGTTCAGATCTGGCAATTCTTTGGTTGCAGTTCTGGACTCCCCAGATATTATCCTGAAGCTGGATTTCTTTTTTACTCTTGGATACAAGAACAATCTCAAGTCTACGGGTAATCAAGGCTCCTTTTTCTTCCCAGAGTAAAGAAAATGATGTCTGGTTTTATTGAAACCAACCCAGAGTAGTGTTTATTATTGAAAATATACAGTATTTCTGAACATCACATAAAAAGCCTAGTAGATACAACTGCTCTAGTTCAAAATGCTGAGTAGATAATCTTTGTGCAGCATATAGCACTATCTTCATAATGCAAACGTCCTCTTCTCATGGTTGACTGTTTTTTACAGTGCTTCCCTTTTCTATTTTTTAAACCCAGAAGTAATGTCCTGCTGTCCTTCCCCAGCCCAATCCTCTTAGCTAAAACCAAACACTTCCCAAAGGCTACTTACATTGTATGGAAAATATGGGGGTGAGAGGGTTAAGGATAATTTATAGAGCTATCTAGAGATACTGCTGTCCTTTTCAACATCTTATGCATGAACAGGGCTTGGTTCTTGCAAGGCAAAACACCCCACATATAACAGTCCAGTGATGCCCTGGCCAACTCCCATTCTATCAAAGGGAGAAATGGGGAAGGTAGATGAATTCGGACTCTTCACAGCATTTCTCAGATAGATACTCTTTTTTCTTGCAAAGAAGAAACTTTTTTACAAAGAACCAACAATGAGATGGGCTATCTACACACGAAATCTGTTGAAATCATTGGGAACCAATGTACAGGGTGAGATGGGCAGTGTGTCAAAAATACTTTTGTTCGCCACACTACGGGAGGAAAAAACAAAGAAAAAAATATAGAGAAAGAACTTATTGTTCCTGCCACTGTGCTGTTTTAGATTGTGCTGTGGACTTCCTCAAGGTGCAGTCAGTGTTAAATCTCTTCTTTGAAATCTGCTTTGCCACCCCTTACTCCAGGAGGCTTTTGCCCGGTTATCTTAAAGCAGCATCGTGAACACGGGAGATGAGAGTCCACAAAAATATGATGGGCACCTCGTTGCGAAAAAGCGCAGCGCAGAGTAAAGGAAGAAAGTCTGAAGAAAGGGAAGGGTTTGAGGAGAGTGAAGAAAGAACCCTGAAGGCCACCAGGTGGTGCATATATATGCAGGGTGTATCACACAGCTGCGGTCTGTTTGATGCTGTGGAAGCTGATCCGTGTCGGGGACGTGGGGATGGACATGGCACGTGCCACACGCACTCGGAGCGAGTGATGGTCCTGCCAGCGGTGCCATCTTTTCCTGGCAGCAGAACGGACCTGGTGAAAGAAAAAGGAAAGGACATGAACACTTGGAATAAACAGGCGTCCTCAGTAAAGGGACGCCGCACAGCACTGAGAACAACGGTGACAGCTGTTGTTGAGCCATTGGAACACAGAGCCTGACTCGGATTCTACATGTGTGCATCCAGTTCAGTCAGCGCTCTCCTGAGTGCTGCACCCTGAGGAAAGTGGGTTTCTCAGACCTCACCTCACGTATCTGATGTCTTAAATACACCAGAGCATTTCACATGGCAACACGTGTCTAAGCTTAAGACAGTTAAATCAAGCCCTCAGAACGGATGCTCCTGATGGTTGTCTTAGAGAGACCCGTCACAGGTAGTTCTCTGCTTCCCTTGTATATGATGGAGAATCACAGACCATCTAACTGGACACTGGCATCTACAGTGCAGACATATCTGGGCCTGTGGGCTCCCAATACAGTGGAGAAATACTCTGCAATCAATGGAAGCACCATCCTCAAGCAGATACTTACAACAGGCCAGATGAATTCAAAGTGCATATTTTTTCTGCATAGACCGTAGAGGGAGCCCAGGGCCTCTAGCTGGAATATGCATGTATATAAGCAAGAGACAGGTAACAGGAATCCTTGCCTAACACACAATGGAAGGAAAGGCTGGAAATGCTCCCAACACCAAATGTAACCTTTTGTTTTTTTTCTGCTAAAGCACTGGCAGACAAGACTCAAAGTTGGAACTTGAAATAAAATGGTTAGACCAATTTTTGGACATTCCTGTTATCTCCACTTACTGTAGAGTCTTGAGAGCAATTCAGATCCCTAATCTAAGCAGTCAGGTAAGTCTTCAAAAGTAGGTGAGATGAATCTGGGCCCAGCTTCTTGGACAGGTAATTTTAACTATAATTACTATAACACTTGGAAAGGGCACTGACATTCTGCTGCCAACCATAAAATCTAGTCAAATTTGAAGGAAGAATATTTTTAGTACCAACTCAAGCTCTGCATCAAGCCAGGCCCTCCTTTGCCAAAGACACATTGTTCAGAAGATGGAATTATAAATAATATCATGTAGGCATTACACCTCAGCTACCGACCCCCAGTTCTCTACCTGATAAGAGAGAACCACTCAGTATGGCCAGAAGTCATGATTCATCTTCTCCTAAAGCAAATACCAAAGTAAAGCAGATACTGTGATAAGATGAAAAATACATAGTTCTTTTCATTAGTTATCAAGTGAGTCTAGACAACTAGCTCTGCTTTAGATTATAAATTTGTCTGGATTATAAATTTAGCTAAATTTTGACAATATCCATACCATGCTCAGAATGTTTTCCCATCTTTAAATTACTAATCTTCACTGCATCCCTCAAAATTCAAGGAGCGCTCTCATGCCCTTTTTACCACTGGCAGGCTAAAGCCTGGGTATTAACAGCAGCGATGTTGTAGAGCAGACCTCAACGTGGTCACCACTGGGACAGCAGGGAAGATGGCACTGAAACATGGTACTGAAGCTGCACAGCCATTGCTTTCACATTCAAGAAAAGTTTAGATGTTGTACTGAGGGACACGGTTTAGTGGGGATCTATTGTTGGTAGCTGGACTGTTGGACAGGATGATCTTGGAGGTCTTTTCCAACCTTGGTGATTCTATGATTCTGCGATTCCTCTGTTTCTTTTAAAGCTTGTATCCTGTCTTCAGGTGCTGTGTGAAGCCCATTTGAAACATGAGGAACTCACGCTCGCCAGACCCGCCTCAGACCAGCTCCAATGTGCTGTCTGTAATGGGTGCTCAATTGAGCTGACGAGCTCAAGTAGAAGGGAATTCCTCACCCAAACCCAACGCTGTGAGTATGAGGTGTCTTAGATGAACAGGAATGGTGGATGACCTGATGGTTAAAACACACAGTCTGCAAGCGTGGCATAGGAAGGGAGGAACTGCACTCCATTTCTCAGCTGATTTCAATCCTCCCATTTCCTGGTGGGCTTTCAGAGATGTGTACCTAAGCACTGCCTACAGCACTTAGGAACTCTGACCCCTCACGCCCAGCTTTGCTTGTGTATCATAGAATCATAGAATATCTCCAGTTGGGAGTGACCCATAAGGATGAAATACACCCCATTTATTTTGGATGCCAAGTATCAGTCTGGAAAACAGTTTTGCAATTGCACCCTTAGATGTCTTGTCAAGGGAATCCTGAGGCTGGAAATGTGGATTTTCTACCAGAGTCCTTCTAGAAGGTGCAGACAGGGCAAAAAAAAAAGGACTTGAGGATCTCTTTCTTTGGTTACTTTCTTGGTTCCGTGTGCGCTGTGCTGCTTACTCTGTTCTACCTGGAGTGGCAATGGGGTACTTCTTTCTGCTTCTGGATTTAAGGGTGTGTAGTATATACCACAGGGACCCTAATATATCATGAACATGCCAGGGGGATGCGTATCATCTGAAAGCTTCGTACTTAGCCTTGGCCAATTATTGATGCTTTCAATGCAGTCAGTGCAGAAAGAAAGATGTTCCCCCAAAGGAGGTGATTTAGATATGGGGAATTAAATTAGTCCAACTTGCTCCACTGAGCGCAAAACTAGCTTAGCTAGATGTTGGGCACCGAAGGCAAATGCTATTAGTAATATGTAAAGTGTCATGGGGTAACTAACGTCTTGAAAATGTCCCGTGAAGAATGTCTGCAGAGGAACGTTGGCTCTTGAATGTTCATTTCTCCCCACATGCCACCAAATAATGAGATTTTGTTAGGAGAGGTTTATTCCCATTCTGTAGGAGTGAAATTCACCCTTGTACAGAGAGCCTGGGACCCCTGAAGTCCTTCAAGGAGGTGGTCGTCCGGGAGCATTTCATGGGGCCAAGGAAAGGAGAAGCAACTTCATGGGCTTTTGTGTTTCTGAGCAACTTGTGTGAACAGGTACTTACTCAGCCAGTGAAGCCAGATTAGATTTATCATTTGAGCTTCAAACCAATCAAGTCATAAAGAGACACCTGGAGATAAAGATGTGAGTCTAAACAAGCAGTTGTCTGAATGCCGTTTATGATAGGCTTTGCTTATGAGCTTTGAGAAAGGATAAAAAGTAGTAACAAAAGTGCTGTCTTGTGCAGTTGGAGCCATTCCTAATGGTCTGGGCATATGAAAACACACTCTGCACTGACAGAGCTGAGTGAAAGTTATTTTTTAATGAGAGAATAATTCACTGCAATTAGGATGTGAACAAAGCAGAAGCAGAAACGGTAAAGCTCGAATTCATCTCAAACAACTGAACTCAGACACAAAATGATTGCTTAACTTCAAGTCAGAAAAGAAGAAAGAAAAAACGGCTGTGATGCTCTAATAACATTAAAAAAGGGAAAAAAAATCTATTATACAGGGAGGGAAGTAGAGTATAAAAAGATAAAGCAAAGTAGCATCTTCAAAGCCAGCTGTTAATTGTGAGAGGCACTACTCCAATTCATTAAGCATTTGTAAAGTCAATACCAAATCCCAGTCAGCACTAGCTCCTCCATGACCCAAAATTAACAGCATTAGCCAGCAACAGTCAAAAGAAGTACGTACATTATCATTAGTGTTTAAAGCCTATCAAGCAGCCCTGTAAATAAAATTATAAGCTTCATCCCTGTGCACTTTTAGTTGCCTGACATGGCAAAGTTTCTCCGTGCTGCTCAGCAAACAGCTCAGTTCTGTTTGACTCTGTCTTTTTTTTTGCAAATATCTTCTCCCTACTACTTTAAACTCTGTGTTTTGCCTGCTATGAACAATCACTGTTCCCGAATGTGTGGTTCAAATCAGATTGACCATCATTCTTGTGCCTATGGAGTGTGGGCACTGCTCTCCATGGGCTTGCTTTTAGACAGTGAAGAGAAAGAATTTGGGTGATGGAGAGACGGATGTCAGAGGGGTGGTGGCTGGATTACCAAACTGAGGAGCTCCCAAACCTTGGGATCACATATGACGATCACTAAAATTCACATCTGGTCTGACAAAAATTGTTAAGATCCTCTCACTAGAAGAAGAACAAAAAGAATGGACGAGATGGAGAAAAGGATGAATACTTGCTTTGCTTTTGATAAAACTGACATCAACTTAGCATTGCTATTTTTTGTGCTATACACTAGTTGCTGGCTAATTTCTTGAAGCCATCGCTTACAAATGAGTTGAGGAAGGAGCATTAAGTGACATTAAAAATCAGCTCTTGGAAGAAACGTCAAGTCTTGTTAGCAGAGAGGAAGATAGCACGAACCATTTACACAGCACTCAGAACAATGAGGACCATTCACGTGGGGCTTCTTGACGCTGTACTGAAATAGAAGACTAGCAACATAGGTTAAAAGGAAGGCTCTGATAACAATAGGATGAAGGGAGTTGTAATAATGGAAGCTGGAACTGCTGGGACACCTCTACGCTCTGTCCCCAGAGGGCATACCTCATATGCAGATGTGAACAGGTGGGGACAGAGGGACAAAAGGCAGTCTCTGAATACTGAAATCATGCTGCTCAGTACTCTGTGGCTTTATAACCTTAATTACGTTATTGTTTTGAGCCGTAGGCCCCTAGAGCAGGCCTTGAAACAGACCAATTTTTGCACCATGAAAATGGGCTTCGGTGATGAATTCGTACTTGAGCAGCCCTGTGCCATGCTTCAGATCCTTATTCTGCAGTTGGAGGTAAATGGAGAATAACCCTGGACTTGTTACCTTTGGCTGCGTATGGCAGTGCAAATTGTGGAAAAGCTGATAAAGATTTATTCGATCTTATTATAAGCCATGGATGGGAAATGACCGCTTTCAAGCAGTCTCCACATGAACAAAAGTGCCTGATTGAGTGGGTGGCAACCCTGCCCATGGCAGTGGGTGGAACTAGATGATCTCTGAGGCCTCTTCCAACTCAAGCCATTCCATGATTCTATGAAAAGGGGAACGGCGATGCAGATTTTAACTTTCAGGACACTGGTCTGTCTCATTGTGTCTGATCCTGTAGTGGAATCCACTTACAGGCAGTTCCTAAAGCCCCTGGCCTCTCTGCCTGTATCCAGCAGAGGCAGAATCAGGAAAAGCCATGAGATATTGGCAACAGATCATTAAAAGAGACAGCTAAAATGGGTCAGATGAATTCTAACCTCATCTGGGTGAATTACTGCCTGTAAAGGGAGTTGAGGTTGCTTACCTGCAAATGCGTATGCAGTAGATGTGCAACGTTATGTTAATAAAATCCATCCATGTCAGAACACACAGTAAGGTGATGCCTTACATGAAATCTTGACAGTTTTCCAGAGGGCTAGGACGTTCCTCAGGGGAGGAGGGCATGTAATCTAAAAAGCCTTAACAGTAAATGCTACGAAAAAAACCTAAGGGTAGGCCCCACAGGACTGACAGACTTAGGGATGTGCTGATGAGGGATGCTAATGCTCTCAGAGAGACAGGAGTGAGTTTTTATACAGCTGTGATAGATAACTGATCAACTAGACCTACGGTGTACAGTAACCTCTTACCCTGTCGGTATGGCTTTTCAAGGCTCCCAGTAGAGCCAGATGCTCAGGCCAAAGATGGCCATATCACCAACAGACAAAAACTGAAGGAGACAAACATCTCAATGAAGAAGCCATTACAGCATATAATCCTCTTAGGGTATGGAGGGGATGTAGTCAAAACAGTCTGCAAAACTCAAAGGAAACACGGTAATAAATCCTGTAATTTTGCACAAAAAGGTGGGCCCTTTTTGTTCCCAGAAGTAGCCAACATCACACTGCTATTTTATGTACCAAAGTTTCTCTTTCTCCCTCAAAATTACCCATTTTAAGAGGTTTGCAGCTCTATTTTTCTCTTTTCCAAGAATCTTTAGCAGCATTTCTGTACGTTCTGGTAACAGGGTTATACTTCTACAGCACCTGCCAGACTAAGACATTGAAGTTGGTTTCCAAAGATCACAACAGTGTGATTTCTTCTTAATGTCTGTCGCAGTTCAAGAAGATATCAAAGTTCTGACTGGTTGAAAAGATTTGTTGCACGTTTTGTGCAGGAGGCACACGCTGCTCCCTTTTCCTGGGCCACAAGGGGATTGCTAAAAAGCAGAACCAGGCACTTGATTGGAAGGCCATAAATGCTATCAACCCAAGCCACACCGATGAGCTTTTGTTGTGGAGTGCTCTGGTGTCACTGCCATGACAGCAGATAAAGGAAAATAAGGTGTGGAAGGATCTTTGGGTGAGTTCCTAAATTTTAGCCCTCTAAGTGCAGCCCTATATTCATATTTATTCAGCGCTTTAAAGGAACCCTTAATGCATGTCCTTTGGGTTGGGAATGATTAATGTGAAGTCTGCTTAGACTGATGGGCAGGTGGATGGCTAACCATTCAGGTTGTGATTCATGGCTGGCTATTATAATGAATAGCCTCCCAAGATGATCAGATCAAAGTAAGCCACTTTGAGCTTAACGCATTTTGAAAGACAGATGGTGCCTGGGTAAAGGGTCAATATACAAAAGAAATAAATAAACATATTTATCCTTGACTTGCATCTAGCTGTAAGAACAATTTACAGTGCCATCTAATGAAGTAACTTCTACTCCTCTTTAGGAATAACTGCTTTCTTTCTTAAATGTTAATTTATAACTGATCATTGGTTTTGACCTGATAATATTAGAATCTGCTTGAGCTGAGAATTCACTCTTTGCAGGATAATTTCTGACACAGCCCTTCCTAGTTTTGCATCATACCAGGAATGGCTGGAAATAAAGGACAACCACCTCGTTACAGATATAGGATTCATGAACTGTAGAACAATTTTAAGTTTAGAAGGGACCTCAGAAGGCTTCTGGTTTAACACTATGATCAAAGCAAGACCAACACAGAATTTATATCCAGATTAAAAATGTTGTCAAGGCCTTATCCAGTCATTTTGAATACATCCAAAGATAAACATCACAATATACCTCTCGACCTCTCTGCAAGTGCTTACACATCCTCAGTAAGATTTTTTTTCCCACAGTGTTTAATCGGGATTTCCCTTATTTCTGTCATTCAGTTCGACAGTGGGGACTTCTATGCCTATCCATTCATCAAGCACTGTCACTTTATAAATGTGGGTCATTTTCACACGTCACCACCTCCATTCCTAAGCATCTTGTTATGGTACAATGTTATTATCAGCTCTTACGGTTGCTAGGTTTTCCAAGGATCACAGAACTTCCTCAGGAGTCAACTCTGATGGTTACTGGAAATGACATAGAGCATCCAACAACTATTACGTATCCTCTGGAGGCAAGGATCCTTCCCCTGTAATGCTCTTGTTTCCACCATGCTTTTGCTGAGGTAACAGGACTGGAGCAAGGCCTATCATGAAGTTCTCATTCCTCTGAAGGGTTACCAGAGGCTGACCAGAAATACTTTATTTTTGGGGGAAGGTGAAGCATTTGAGATCTGATCTCCTGCTCTTCAGACTGCAACCAACAGCAGCTGTAAGACCAAGGCTAACACAATCCTACAGACATATATATATATTTGGAATACGAAACATAATAATTGAACTCTTTTACCTCTCTTTTCTCTCTCAGGAAAAAAAATCATTGCTGGAAAGGAGGTCTGGATACCACAGTGGAAAGAAAGCTAGAGGGAAGACCCATTTCCTTTAAAGATATTTTATCAGGAATCAATTAATAAGATAATAGAAATGCTGCCTGTGAGCAGAAGCAAGCCTGGAGACAAAGGTACAAAGAACCCCCAGTGAGCAGCGAGCCTAGAGATGAACACTGATTAAACTGCTACAGAGCATCGCTATGGCTTCCCCAGTGCTACCCTATGGAAAGCCCATGGGCTAAGAAGCCCAATTAAACTGTCCTCATTGACCAGTTGTTAGGCCTCCTAACTGAGCTTATTTTGGGAATGAAGTTGTAACAAATATTTTTCCTGGATTTCGATGTCTAGAACCTTCACCAGGCCTTTTTTTCCATTTCAGTTCTGGCTGTGACCTCGATAGGTAGTGCTGTTTTCTTTCAACATTCACTTCTGACGATTACTGTCAGAAAAATCACACGTGCCATGTGAGATTCTTCCCACGCTCCACATCCCTTTGAAAGACTTCAATTAAACATACTTAAGCTATCAGTTACCGGGTGAATTCACTGCGGAGGCTAAAGAGATAATGTAGGGATTTTTATAAATCTATCCTCTCATCTCTACTCACATAAAGATGAAATAACGTGAAAGCATAACACTGCTTATACACTGTTATATTGTTACAAGCAAAAATGATCTAGGTAGAATCAATTTTGTCAACTCAAAAATCCTGAATGCTTTTCAGTGAAGTGGAATGAGAGTTGTCCAATGTTCTGCAAACGTGCATTCCACTCAGTATAGCTTCATGCCAACCACACCGTATTGTGTAAAACTGAATTCAGTATTGAGATCGTCAGTTCCAGAGCTCTTTGGGTGTTGTTTTTTTCAGTGACCCCACTGCAGAACTGTCAGACCAAAGTACTGCAAAATCAAGACCAGGACCTTTTATGGTGAAATCTTGTACTACAAATGTATCACCTTAAGTTGGAGTGCTGGAGGTGCCTCCTCCACTTGGAAGTTTTAGGATTATTCAAGTAGTACATCTGTGCCATGTCTCTGATCTGGGGCAAAAGAGCACATAGGAAGAGAAACAAATCTCTGCTCTGTGTCATGAGGACACGTTGGTTTAAATCTGGGGAGGCTACAAGATGTTACACAGCAAAAACTCCTTTCTGCTTTCTCTTTTGCCAAATTTAACAGGCAGAATATTGACACAAAAAAAGACAGAAACTTTGGTGTCATCTGTAATCCACACTGTGAGAGTTCTACTGCTGATGGTTATTAGCTCTGCTATAGACAGTTACTGGCATCAGTGTCAAATATGAAATGGCAGAGATGCAGCTAAGATCACGGCATTATTAAAGCTTTATTTTCTACCCTTTTGCTTGTGTCATAATTAAGAGTAGGACAGGCATTGCGTGGGCTCAATAACCTGTTAAAGACTACTACATGCATTCAAAGCACCCAAGTCTGTCATTACTGGAGAACTTGAAGTATTTATAAACTTCTGAGATAGCAAATCATCAGCCCATCTATCACACAGACAGGAATGCCAGGCTGATTGAAGAGATGGTAATTCATCAAGGCTCCAGTGATACTTATAAAGATTTCGTGCTGTTCTACAAGGAGGAGATCTATGATAGTTCTGCAATCACAATTCCATATGGATATTTACACACATTCACTTCTCCAACAGAAGTCCTTGTAGCAGGGCACTCATCATATTACGCAGTTACCCATTCAGTGAGCAAAATCTGCTGTGGATTTTACTTATGATGCTGGGGGATGGAGTGGCATTCCCTTCATCACCACTCCTACTGGGGATGACTGTCAGAGGGCAACTGAAGTCAAGAGAACGCAAATGGTATTTTGGTACTTCTTTTCCAATGTGATGCCATTCACGTGGACTAAGAAATACAGGCTTTTTCATAGCAGATATCTGAAGAACACTTAAAGCACTGCGTATCGGACTGAGCAATACATCAATATGGCATTCACTGCTGAGATATGGAAGTTAAAAGAAGGAAATGCTGTTTTGCTACGCTAACCACCAAGGCTTTCATGTGTGCCTTCGGCTGGCAATTCAAAGGCCTTTCCCTTCACAAGGAGGTAATACACAGCAATATGGCAAAGTTTAGCAATGGGATGTGACGTGGCCTTCAGAATGTGATATGAGAAACATAATCTGTTTTTGGAATGCTTTATGAGTGCGTGGAGAGCTGGGGAGGATAGGCACTATCACAACCGAGAGGTTTTATAACAGTGTACTACGATAAGATAGAATCTTTTTCTGGGCAGAGGCACTGAAAACTCAAAAGTCTCTGAAATTCCACTGAATTTTCTACTTGTTTCTAAGCTTTGCAGATCGGAAGCTAGAACAGAGCAGGTAACTTCACCCTTTCAAATCCTTATGATGCTTTAAAATCATACTCATAGTACCCATAAGATGAGTCCAAATTCCTTTTACTCTTTTGAAAGAGAAAATGCTGTAATATTTAGGGAACTCAGCCTTAAGTTATATCTCAAAAAAGCAGATGTAATGGCTTAGCGAGTCAACTGGAATTTGCATAGGAGATGTAAACATATGGATATGGGGAAGATTTAGCACACAACTTTAGCTGTTTGTAGGTGTCTATACATGAGCCAAATAGCTAGGCAAGCATTAGAATGAGTAGAGAGCTAGTCCATACTGTCAGTGAAGTCTAGAATTGCTTAAGAGAGCAAATCTATTGTAGACTATGCTGATGAGAAAGAGATTGTACTGACCAATTTGAAGTAGTTGCATACAAACCCCACTGTATCCCCCACTGCCCATCCAGAAGGTGTGGATTCCTTACAGGTCATGTATCACATCATAGGGTAGAACCATGTGGATGCCTCAAATACTTGACAGCCTCTCAAGTGACACTAGATACCCATATGTGGGGAAATGAATCAAGCCTCAGATCACTCAAGTTGGGTATCTTAACCTTGAACTGACTACCAAAGAAGTGAAAAATGCAAATTGCAATGGTAGTGTGGTATAACTGGGAAAATCAATGGTACAGAAATCCTTCCAGATCTGCTGCTAGGTTGCTATCAAGTCACAGAGGACAAACATAAATAATTCATACTGCCTTTCAACGTGCCTGATTATGTCTGAACTTCCTAAAGTTGTAAGAGATGGGAAGTGGGCTCATGGTCTTAGACAGAGAACTTCGGACTGCTGCAGTGAAGGAGCTATTTCTCGCACTTCAGAACAGTAGAAAGAATCCAAGAACAGCCAAAAGAGTGAAATGCTGTTATGAATTGCCTACTGGTCCTAATTCTAGTCCAAAAAAACCAACCAACCAACCAAAAAACCCCAACCCAACCCAATCCAAAATATTGGTGCTCCAATGGCTGAGAAATAATAAAAGATAACAGAAAAACTGAAAGCAGCTGGGTGAGAAGATACGCCCACTCTTTCTCATACTGCCACAAAGGGAGCCCGCAATGGAACCAAAACCCAGCACCCATATATTATATACTGACACAGCAGGAGTAACTAAGAAATGAAATCAACTTCTGCAAAGACCCAAACTATAACTGGATAAAGAAGATGTGTTAATGCAGATAAATTAGACACAGGCATTGCAACGACGGAAAAAATGTGATTTTCTCAGACTTTAGGGTTTAAGTCAAACATTAAGAGGTATTAGTGAAACATTCCTTATGTATTAGTCCCCAAAACTAATCCAAAGCAGCACAGTGACCTTGTTCCCAACCCTCTCCTTTGAGTACAACAGGGATTGTTCATTCAGAGAGAGAGAACCTCACAGAAAAGCTCACCCACCTCATCATGGCATTCCCTTTATAAAAATGGGTCACCTGTAGCACAGTCCTTAACAAGAGCCTAGATGAGAATTAATGCTTATTTATGCCCAGAAATCATATTTGGAATTACTGAAGAAATTGAAAGAAGTCTTAAAATGAGGAAAAAAATAAATAATTTGGGAATATTTCTTTTCTTCTGCCCTTGCCTCCCAATTGGAGTGGAATGGGTTAAAGCTTTCTGAACAAAGGATGCTCACTGAGAGAGCTGGGGAAGTCAGATACACGTTAACAGAAACTTTTCCAAGAAGAACAGCCTACTGCAACCCCATGTAAAAACATCTCACGTTGTATAAGCAAGCATTGAGGTAGGTTCCACTTCCTAAGAACTAATGGCACTGACAGCAGAGGACGCTACTTACCTCACCATTCAAGAAGCAGTAAAATACTGACACAAAGAAACCCTGGAAAGAACAGAAAACAGTCAATTTTTAGGTATTTTAACATGCAGAACTGGGGACTGTGTTTTATTCTGGTATCATCCCGAGCATGAACACAGCCTTGTTGATGTCATCCTCTCACAGCCAGACAAAATCTTTACCCTACAATTTCACGAGCTCCCAGGTGCCTTGCAGCAAACTGTTAAAACATGAGAGCTACAACCCAGACACTGATAGAGCAAATTACCCATACAGTTGTTCTAAAGCCTCTCTCCAGCTTCCAGCTGTCTCCCCCAAATGGCAGAGCCCTTCACAGGTCCTGAGTCACGCTTGCCAGCTCAATGCAGATGTCTTACATACCACATAGGGTGTCAGATGGCCTCAGATGCTCCTGTGGGGGCAAGTGCACCATTGGGTTGCTTACACTCAAGTGAGCTGCAGTGCACTGAGGAATCTATTGACTGCACCTCTCTAACGACTGCAAAGATTGTAATGACTGTAATATGAGATTAGATGACAACATGACGACGCTTTCATTTTTAAACCCACGAGAAGGGTCTCATTTATTCTGTTTTCAGCAATGGACTGCAATTATTGTCACCGTAAAGGAGATATTCACCGTGCATCCTTTCTTATGTATGCCTTTGTAATACTAACAATAAGACAAGCAGCGTAGCAGTTCTTGAGACACTGAGCAATACAGTTAATTTTAGGGAATGAAAAATGGGAGTTGATTCATTGTAAAGCTCTGAAGTTCCTTTGTTCATTGATTAAAACCATCACTTTCCTCTTTTGATTTTCAATTTCTGGTAGGATGCTCTCTGCTTCAAAGCTAAACATGCAGTCAGTAAATACAGTAATCCAAAGCTCCAGACTTTTCGTTTCCAGAGCCTTAGATTTGGCTTGACAGCCTGTGTGCTGTACATTTGGATTGATATTCAGGGCATCAGAGTGTTTGTTCCTGTAGATATCATAAGTAAAATATTAATACAGCAATAATTCCACTCCTGTTCAAGAGGATCCTCAAACAGAAGCAAGGTGATAGAACACACCTAAGCAGAGTGGTTTAAGTGGCTTAATGTAACTCAGTGCCAGTCACCTTGCCTTTTTTTATGGTATTTTTTTTGCCAGATTCAGAAAGCTGGGACAATTACCTTCCACTGTGTTTTACATCCTGGCAGAAATCCTTGTAAAATTCAGCGGAAGGAGGAAATAGAGTACAACTACTCACAGAGTTGGATAGTCTGATGCTGAGTGTACACACAACTGCAGGAGAGCTGGAGTGGGAGGCTGGGTAATATTTAAGACATAGTTAATGTCTTAATCAAGTACGCCCAACAGGCGGGAGCTGTTTTCCTTTGTTTTGGAAACATTTAGTTTAAACTTCAGCTCAATCTGTGAAGAGAGAGAGGCAGTTTGGAAGCGTGATTCATCATCCTCTCTCAGGCAGTTCATGACGGGATGAAACATTATCTCTGTGCTGATTTTAGTTGGGGCTGTAGCTATAGAGTGAACACAGCGCTGATAAGGGAGGTGAATCCCTCTGGAACACACCTGGGAGATCTCCACGAGACATGCTGTATATATCTATTAAGTAAGCATAAATAACACAGCTGAGTTCTTTTCAACTGTACTTGTGTGCCATAGAATTCATTGCCTTAAGATTCATGGTTGAAAAGCACTAAGGATCCTTTTAGCAGCAGCCAATACCTGAATATAAAATTGTCCTCCTACCTGAAATGACTGCAGAAATGAATTGAAGTAGATGAAGACAATTTGGGAAATGTCATCTTCACCGGGGTTAACGAAGAAAAGCATATATGTGATGCCTAGCAGAGGCAGAAGAACTAAAGTTGCCTTGACTGCCTTCCTGTTGGGAGAAAATAGAAACCACCAGTGAACACAGGAGAGAACCATGTTTGTTACCTGAAACACTCTTTAATGACACAGACAAAAAGAAACCCCAGTCCTTTACTGGGGAGAGGGCACAAGTCTCAGAGCAGTTCAGAGGGAAGTACCTACGTTAGCTGGAGGGGGAAATTTGGTGCCTGCTTAAGTTACTCAGCACCTCCACATGTTGAACATGGGGTAGCTGAGAAGAAACAGAAGGATGTCCTAAGACAAGGCTACCCAGATCTGTCCAATATGTGTAGTCACAAGAGAAAAGAATCATTTTTAGATAGAAATTCACACGCAAAATTCTGCCCAGTATTTAACACAGGTGCTTGGAGTTAAGGAATACAAGTACTCCCAGTAGGTAGCTCCATTTTCCTCCAGAAAGACTGGTGATGCATTGGCACAGCTGCCCAGGGAGGTGCTAGGGTCATCATCCCTGGAGGTGCTCCAGAGCCATGGAGATGTGGCACTGAGGGATGTGGTCAGTGGGCACGGTGGGGATGGGCTGGGGTTGGACTTGGTGCTCTTGGTGGTCTTTTCCAACTTTCACGATTCTGTGACTCTCAGAGCATGCTGCTAGGGCATTTTCTATGGGCAAGAGTAGAGGTCTCTATTTGCATAATGGCCAAAGAACTTGAGCATTTGCCCAGGAGGACATCCAAGGTTTGGACACTTCTTGGCCTCTATTCACAGGAAAAGACCCGAGATTCAAGACCAGCTTGTTGTGGAACCCAAGGTGAAGGCTGCTGGGGTCCTCAGGCAAAGGGTAACGCAAGTTTCTTAGGGCTAGAGAAAGGAAGGTAAAAGGGAGCCTGACTCCATGGCCAAAAGGCTGGATTGAGTTTAGCAGGGAGAAGGGGAAAAACAGCAGCCTTCACTTTGAAACCACGAGTGAGTTTGTGAATTGTCTCTGACCAGTGCTTGATGACTTGTAGAAAAGTGTTCCGGGAAAGCCTGTCTATCAGTCCTCTTTGTCCCCATAAGCTGAACGAACTGAAACCTTTTTTTACATCCTTCTTTCTCTCTTTACTTCCTCCAGGCAGTTTCTGTCCTATCTCCATGACAATTAGGCTGAAGCTTTGAGACTCTCTGCAGGCCCGGTGAGTGACCCCCTACACCTCAGGAGGATAATGTGATAAATCCTGCACCTGGCCAGGACTGCCATGCATGTGAGACCTGCCTTATGCCCACCTTCTGATTCTGTCTGGAGTGTAAATGCTCCCTCTCTGCAGCATCTGTATCCTCAACACAGTGGTTTAGGGCCATCTTACAATGATAAATATACGGTGCACCATGAAGCGTAAGTTATTATCAGAGGCTAATCTCTATATTTGGGGCTGTAACAGTGCCTTGGGATGCTGCAAGCAGAACAACGTCATTGTGTAAAATACTTTACAAGCATTTACAACACATTTTGCTAAGTCTCTCCAAACCTCCATAGTAAGACTGTAAGAGACGGATAAAGGCAGGTAGGCAAGCAGGGGATCATACAAACACTACTAGTATCATGAGACAGCAATGGTCTTAACAAACTACCTGGCACGCTATTTAATACTTGCTTAACAAACGTTTGAGAGCAGCAAGGCTTGCCCCAGGTTCCAGGAATCCTAAAGGTTTCTATTTCGGCTGTGAAATAGAAGATTCACCTACAGAGCTTCTAGTGAGGATATCATCTGTTCAAGGACAAAGGCAGTTACTTTAGATTGCCTCCGAATCTAATATCTCTAATCCCTGCCAACTGCAGCAGGGAGTACAATATAATGAGATTTGAATTGGTGCTGGGTGAGGTGGGTGTTTTTTTTTTGGTGTACTTTTTTAATGCTAACTTTAGTTTCACGGCATCAGCTTTGAGCATGAAAATAGGATATTTTTTTTCCCTTTCATTTCTCATGAAATGCACATAGAAGAACGTGAGCAAGGGAATCACACCACTGCATTAATTTCACGTTTGTCCCCAGGCCCCAGGCAGGAGTGAAAGGAAGGAACCAGGTAGAAAAACAAAATTCCATTACCGTAGAACTGCCTCTGAAGTCAAGAGAGGGCTTATTTGAGGACATCAGCATTCAAGCCTCACATTGATACACTGAGATTTTATCTAGAAATGACGTTATGGTCAATATTACCCCACAAAAATGGTGCTATTTCTCAGAGTGATAAGCTGTCTGTCCATAAATGATCCAAAACACTGCTCCATTTGGCAAGGCATTGTAAATGGCAATAGAGGAAAGGCACTCAGCATCTCCTTATTTCTAAGAATTTTCTTTTGGGACTGTTTGGGTCTGATCTAAGTTCACAGCACTGCCAGAGGGGCCAGGTTGCCTTCCTTTTGCTGTTCTGGGCTAAACATCCCCATCTTTCTCATTCTGCCACACTGTTTGGGAGGTGGCATGGTCAGCCAGCCCAGGGAACTGCTCTGCCTGAGAAGGAATCCCATGAACTGGTAATGATTAGTTGATGGTTGATGCCCTGATGCAGCCCACTGAGTGGTCACACTAATGCTGGTGCCAGCTGAAGGAAAAAGCACTAGCAGCCTTCTGTCCCACGTTCAGCACTAAAAATATAATTGAACTCTACTGCATGTGCACAGTAATCATCAGTAATACTGCTATTGATTACAGATATGATATGAATGCTTTGCAGGCTCTGTTTTTCTTTTTAACTCTCGGCTCTGTTACAATCTTACTATGAATGTCGATCTTAATATGCACACACACACGATTAATTGGGAAGTCTTGATATCCCGTTGTTTTGCATCTGTCTCTATCCAGCTTGGAGGCTGGGACAGAGAAGAGATCCAGAAGGGACTGAACACTTTCCCACTGATTCATCACATTAGCTGAATGAATGGTCTAACCCTCACTGTTATGACATATTTATATAATATAATATATAACATTATATACTTATATGGAGCAAGAAGGATACCCTCTGAGATCATAATGGCGTCTGGAAAGACAAAGATGGGATGAGGACACGATGGGCAAGGCAGTTCTTTGCTACCACACAAGGAGCAAGAAGCACCAGCTGACTTACCTGTACTGTATTGTTTCTGAAGTGGTTGAAGCTCTCAGCTTTGTCATTAAAATTCTAACTATGTTAAACAGAAATACAAAATTGATCTGGAAAAGAAGGAAGAGAGAGGAAAAAAGTAAGATCAGCGAGTCAAACAGAGGCTTAAAGGATAAGATACACCTTAAAAGGCACATTTTGCAGTTCCAATCTGATCAAACCCAGCCTCCTGGCTATATCGCTGATTGCAGCAGTTACCAGAAATACCAGATAATGCAGCAAATACCCAACAGTTATTTATCCCTTCAAAACAGAAATGAAAATGCAGAACTAAATGGATGGCCCCAGCAAGTAGCTTTATTTTCACACCCCTTTACACCTCCTGTGAGTGCCACAAGGAGGTAAGGGTGGGCTTTGTTTGGCTCTTTGCACCTGACTGTGGCTCAGCTCACCCAAGCTCCCTTGTATTGCATGATGTATTTGGCAGCTCTGTGGTGTGCTGACATGGCAGGCTGTAATGGCCAGGTAGGGCTCTCCAGACCCAAAGTACGAGACTGCAGTGCAGAAATCCAAGGATAAGCTAGTCACACCGGACTCCCATTAGATGCAATGGAGTCAATTCATTGCACTCCACAAGAGTCATTTAAAACAGAGCAGATGAATCCCACTTGCAAATACACGGTGGGTTTTTTTTTTTTTGCACTGTCTTTAAAGGTGAGACGATGGATTTATCATTTCCCTTTTTAATCTGCTGAGCCACGTAATGATTATTTCCATTATAATATCACTGCTGAGAATTGAGGTTTGCTCTAATTGCTGTTTTAGCATACGCCGGCGAGTTTCTTATACAAGCTTCCTCCCAGTGTAAACAGGAAAGAGAAAAAAAAAAAATCCAAAAAGAAGATTCTGAATTATAGACTGTGATCTGCAGAGGAATTTGGCACCTAGAAGCAAGTTGTGTGCTGCTTCCAGCACAAAGTAGGGAAGCCTGCAACATCCTGATTTGTCTTAAATTTGTTGGCGACGTATTCTGTCAGAACTGCAGAGCAGTTATCTCTGGATTGCTGAGGTCACAACCTAAGCTTGTGAGAGAAGATGTTTATCAACATATTTATCTCTCATTTCCAGAGTCCGAAGGCTCCTGGCATTCTGCAGTCTGTGAACGAAACAATTCTGACTGACTTCCAACTATTTACGAATGCTGTAGCAGAGCTGCTAATATAAAGGTGTTCTCATAACATGCTCTTTGTTTTCCCCAATGAAATGTGATATATTTCCATGATTACGATATCTTGGCATCCATCAAAGCATTCCCTGTGGTTACTGTGGTATTATTTATAACAAATGATGCAGTAAGCACTCAGTGGGAGACTGGCAGTGTTGGGAATCTTGTACATTAAATGCTTGTTACGTGAGATAGCAAAATGCTGCTCTAAGACCAAAATGTCGCTCTATGACCACAGTATTGCTCTGGGAGTTACGTGACATTTTAAAAAGTGATTTTCTTAGCACAGCAGGGCCATAGGGAATCCAAGAAATAAATAAAACTGTGCAGTTTGTATACGTGCTCTTACTCGAATTGTCTTTGTTGTATTTCAGAACCTCATAGAATCATCATAGAATCATAGAATGGCCTGGGTTGAAAAGGACCACAATGCTCAACCAGTTCCAACCCCCTGCTATGTGCAGGGTTGCCAACCACCAGACCAGGCTGCCCAGAGCCACATCCAGCCTGGCCTTGAATACCTCCAGGGATGGGGCATCCACAGCCTCCTTGGGCACTTGAAATCAACTGTTTCTCACTTCAGTCATCAGAGACAGCTGCCTCAAATCACTGGTTTGGTGTGAATCTTAAACTCTTCACATTCATGACTGCATCATCCTTCAGCATCAGGAATGTTTGGACTCTACTGAGGGGAAGGAGGTGGGGGTCTCCTTCACCCACAGAAAGAAAACCTTTACCTCCAGAATTAAACTACCAAGTATTGTGGTTCTTCATCAGCTCAGAGTCAGGTTTGCGTCACTTCTATCAAGAAGGCAGAACAGGCACTGATCAAAAACTTGCCACTTTTGCAGTCATAATGGAAGGTGCCGGATGGAATTATAGACTCCTAGGCAAGGGTAAGTTTCAAATATGATCACATGGGACTGGAGAAAGCATTTCAAGTTTCAAGAGTTCTAGTTTCATGTGACAGCAGGGAACAGAAATTCAAATTGCCATAGGCTGCATCAGAAAGATTAGGATTTCTGATCTTCTTTGAAATTAAATTGTGTTGTGTTATTCGTCAGTCCAGAAGGAGAACTGTGAGCTGCAAATTTTGAGAGTTATTTCACCAGGGATACTCTTATTCTAAATAAATCCATTTTTTATTCCCTCACTCTTTTCCCTAAGCTTCCCCATTCAAGGGCTGTTGAAAGAAACCAGTGCTGACATACAGAAAAGACGTATTAATACTTCTCACCTCGACTTTCATGTGTGCTTGCCCTGATCCCTGGCGACAGCTGGCTTGCTCATCTGGCTGGCAGCATTAATACTGACTCCCAGTGGAGGCCACGTCAGGGACAGAACTCAGCCACCCAGGCATAAATGGTGGCACTGCCCAAGGTATTCGTGCACAGGTGAGGGCTACAGGTGGCACCAGCACATGTGACAGCAACAGGAATGCAGATACATCAGTGCTCACTGTAAAAGGTTGCCCAGGTGTCAGAGGAAGGTCTGCTAGGGCCTTTTTAACATTTACTGGCAGAGAGGAACAGTGAGGCCTGAACAGGTTTTGGGAAGAAATAGTGTTTGGGCTTGAAAGAGTCACCCACACAAAGTCATCCATCCAGAGTGATATTTCAAATCGTTTAGGGGCATCCAACCTGAGTTTCAATGGAGTGAACGTGGCTGTGCCTCCTGAGGGTCTGTACTATGCTATATGAAAGCTTTTAGAATGTTCAGTGGTGCCAACACCAAGGCTTCCTTTTTGCCTCCATTTGCATTTCATTGGGAGGTCTTTAAGAGCTGGAACAGGACAGCATCAGAGTTCAGCAAGCAGAAAATTGCAGGACAAAAGATGCAAGAGGGCAACACTGAAACACTTCTTTTTTCTTCAGGTTTTGCCTACCAGAAGCACACTTGATTGTGTTCCATTTTAATGATTGCTATTAAAAGACCATTACAGGAAGACGTGTGGCTCATTTGCACCTATTAGTAGCACTCAGAAGTCTAATCTGAAGATAGATTTTCAACACGTAATCAGATGGATTTTACGATCCATTTGTCTGTGGTGGATCTTATATCACAGCTCACAGGGATGAATTTAATTCATCGTTTGAGTTCATTCTGGAGAGAGGACAATCTGGGAATCCAAGAGGGAACAGACTGCAGCACGTAGCTTGAAGTGGAAGTCTTTGAAAGGAAAATGGAGCTGTTTTCTCAGCTGGAGCAGAACCACACATTTCTAGTGACTACCTGAACGAGTCTGATTTAGAAGCATGGAACATCAGGTCTCTGGTGTTTATTCCCTATATATTTACGTATATACACAGTCGCATCTCAAAGGAGAAAAGAGCTTACCACTGCAAAGTGAGTTTTCTTAGAGAAAAGCCTCTGTCCTGCATCCAGAGAAGTACACAATTATCTATTAAGGACTTTTTTTGTTGTAATTATTGCAGTTCTGTGTCAACACATTAATTTCTCTCAGAACTGGGCAGCTCTAACAAAACGCACGCATCCATTCTGTTAATGGAGACTGATGAATGGATATTTAAGAGAAGCAGTGATGACAGCCAGCGCATCCTTTTTATTTATCTTTAATCTGATTTGATATTTTAATTCAGTTCTGTTTATATAACACATTTTCTGCTTCATAATGGAAAAGAGAATTAAGGATTTTTCCCTTGATATGCACTGGCAGATAAAATCAGTCCAAAGGCAAGATCCGGAATATAGCATAAAAGAACTTCTTTCTTATTCTCTTACTGTTATTTGTGGTGTGCTAAGAATATCCTTATTGCTGGAATAAGACCCTCTCCAGTTACAGCTGGGAAAGAAGTAGCTTTCATTACTTGCCAGGACTTTGGAGGTTTCTTGTTTCCTTCCCCAAACTGGGATGAAAATTCCGAGCTCAAGAATAGTTTTATAAGTCAGTGATCCAGAAAGCACTCAGACCACCTGTTTTGGCAGAGATCAATTTTAATCTGAATTTTTAAACCGGGAAGACCTTCTGAACCAAAATAAACTTTACAGTGAAAGGTTTTGGTTATTAAAATCGTACAAAAAAAACCCCAAATTCCACTTGAGTGTAAATTCAGCTCCCGCAGTGAGAAGAAATAGCCAAAACATTCCAAGAAGCATGAAAGACTACCAAGGCTTCTTTGCAGTTTTCATTAAAATCAAGAACTTAAATGCAAAGTCGTTATGCTCTTCTTCTCTTTTGAGAGTTTAATGGGCAGCTAGCATTTATTTTCCTCATTTCTGTTGGGCTTCTTATTTTATGCTTCGCAGAAAGCTTGTATTTCTATGCTTCCCAGAATGCTTGCTCCTCCTCCTCAGTCCCAGGAAATGTAAATATTAATCTACTTAGCCTCTGCATTTTTATGCAATGTGGTAAAATCCCCCCCAGGATTAAGTAACCCAAATTGGCATTAAAGCAGTCATCTTAGCTGGAGCTGTCATCCTGACCTCAAATGAAAAGTCTGCCAGTTAATGCCTCTTTTTAATTGTTCTATCATACTGTCCTGACATGATTCTCAGAGAGGCCTCTTATTACTGGAGTTCCCCTACTGGAGGTCGTGGGCATTGTAATGTCTCCTTTTGGCATGCAGCAAAGTGATGGAAAATGCATTCTGATCAGGAATAATGAGATGTGATCAAGAGGAGCAAGACATCATACAGTGGATGGTTAGGAACAGGGAGTCAATGGATGAGTCTCTCTAGGACAGCAGTGAAAGACAAATGCTTTGGGCCAGCACAGCAGGATACATCCTGAAGATTGTATGGGGTAGAATGGAGTTCTGGTGGGGAAAAGAGAAGGTGGTAGATGAATGGCTAATCTCCTACCTAATGTCTGTGTTACACATGAGCACACAGACCCCTGTCTTTGTCCATGCTTTGACCTAAAAAATCCAACATCAAATCCAACTCCAGCTGCAGTCGGGATGACGCCAGCTACTGCTAGAGCCCTGCATCATACATGAGCACGCCCAGAGCCTTTTTACCAATCTTATAGCCCCCACCTGTGATCCTCACACTACTCTTCCAGGACACCTGTCTCCCCTGAAATATGTCATATTCAAAAAGCTTTGTTAAAGAAAACAAAGGATTCTGTAGTACTCTTACAAGACAAGTCAGCCCCCATGGGGTCTCTAGTCACGTAATACAACAAAGCTTCTCTCCAGCTGTTTCATCTGGCAAGCCAGGAACATAATGAATGTTATAAGACCAGGAAATACATATAGTAGTAAAAACAACAATGGCACACAAACAAAACAAAACAAACAAAAAGAAATCAATAGGAAAACTAAATTAACCAGCTTTTTAGAAAAAGCAAAAAAGAAATGCATACAGATGCATTAATAGATGTGGTGTTTCTGTATATTAGGTGTTAATTCCACCCTGACCTGGATGGAATCGAATCATAGAATCACAGAATCACAGAATGGCCTGGGTAGGAAAGAACAACAATGATCATCCAGTTCCAACCCCCTGCTATGTGCAGGGTCGCCAACCACCAGCCCAGGCTGCCCAGAGCCACATCCAGCCTGGCCTTGAATGCCTCCAGGGATGGGGCATCCAAAACCTCAACCTGTTCCAGTGCGTCACCACCCTCTGGGTGAAAAACTTCCTCCTAATATCTAACCTGAACTTCCCCTGTCTCAGTTTAAAACCATTCCCCCTTGTCCTACCTCTACTAACGATAGCCCCTCAGTAACCAAATCACCCCCCATCACATTAGAGATGACCAAAATGACATGACAGCCTAAAACACTGGCATATTGCTGTGAATATGTGATTTCCCAGCTTGAAAGGATGCTGAATACAGGGAGAGACCTTACAGGATGATTTTCAGATAGATTTTTCTGGGCAACTGCTTCCGGTCGAGTTTATCAGCGGTAGAACATGCCTCACAAACAGAACTAGAAATTATAGAAAGAGACACTGTGAGACTGGATGCAGCATTGTACACATTGCTTTTTTGCTCCTGAGGACACTACTGACTCTAGAGCTGCAGAGCTTAAACGTTAGGAAGGAAGAAACAGCAGTAAGGACAGAATTGGTGATAAATTCTTGATGGCATCCAGTCAAATTAGCATATTATCTCCATCCTAAGGGTATGTAGCTACAAGAGCACGCTTGCACACCAGTGAAAATGATGATAAATGTGATGATAAACTGAGATACGTCACGAGTTTGCAAGGCATGAACTACAATCACCTTAGCAGTGGAAGAACTAGAAATCTGTACAGAGAAGTAAATTAAAAAAAAAAAATCAGTAGGTAGAACTAATCAGCAATCCAGGGGCTGAGAAACATCACACAGTAGTCAGTAAGAGGAAGGGAAAATGAAAGACGGATCAGCAGCAATAAAAGTAGAAGAAAAATCCTCTGTCTCAGAACATGATGTTGAACTGCAAGCAGAAGTGAGCAAAGCCGATGGAAACTAATAAAATATTCAGAGAAGCAATTATATTGGTAATAAAGACGTTTGTGAAGAACTAGGAGATGCTTTTCAGAGAAAGAAAACATGAAATGCATATAGATGCATACATAGGCACAGTGCTTCTGCAATTAAAGCGATAGACTAAGACACAGGATGGGAAAAATATTGAGTCAAACCAAACAGCTATTATAATCCGTTGTATTGAAACATCCTTTGCACCAGTGGGAAATATCCTCTCAAGTAAATTGTTTAAATTGTTACCATTCCTTTACTTCTATTGAAAGATGGGTCATGTATGTCATGAACTTGGTTATTCTAGCTTAGATCAATTAATGGTAATATACAATCATTTGGTAATTGACGGTAATTACCATCATTAAAGGGGAGGAATGACCTGGTTTGTGAAACCCTCTGAAAGAATGAACAGGGGGATATGGGAGATTCTACTGGCATTCAGGTTCTGGAAGGAATTCAGCATTTCTCCAAGGGCTCCTGTAGAAATCTGGCTCAGTTTGGACGGAATAGCATCATCAGATAAAAAATACAAGAAAGAAAATGTAGGGATGTATAATCTGTTTTCTCAATGGAGAGAGGCCAGCGGTGGATTTATGCAGGCTGGCAGGACATTGAGCTACTCAGGATAGCAAAAATAAAAGCAAAGAGTTGTACAGGGACTCACAGTAGTAAGTGAACTGTGACACATGAAACCATATGACATAAAGTTAAATGCAATGGGGAAGTAAAGCAATCTTAACTTTACATGAAGAATTATGAGCTCTGGGTATTTTAATTAAAGAAAGAAATGAGCTAATTCCCTGAAAATCTCATCTCAGTTCCCTGTAGCACTCAAGAAAAGAAACAAAACTTGTTTGGAATTAGAAAGAAAGAAAATAATAAAACAGAAGAAGATGCTGCTACAAAAATCCATTGGCATGGTTGAATACTGTGGCAAACTTTGATCAAACCCCCAAAAATCACAGCATGGCTGGGGTTGGAGGGGATCCTAAAGTCCATCCAGTCCCAGCCCCTGCCTTAGGCTGACTGCCCCTCATCAGACCAAGCTGCCCACAGCCCATTCAGCCTGGCCTGGAGCACCTCCAGGGATGGGCACCTTCAGCTCTCTGGGCACCAATGCCAGTGCCTCACCAACTTCATAGGAACAAATTTCATCCTAATGCCCAATCTAAAACTGCCTTCTGTTAGTTTTAAACCGTTCCCCCTTGTGCATCACTACGGCTGCTATAAGGTATCTGCAGAACCTTCACTTCTCGAGGTTGAACAGCCCCAATTTTCTCAGCACCAAATGCTACATCATTGCTAATTAGCACATCACAAAGACCACATGTCAGCTGTTCCATGGTCAAGATCGTTCTAAGGGTGAGCCCATTTTCTTAAGGGCATTTCGCTCTTCTACAGCATCCAGGGATCTCAAAGCACGTCACAAAGGACGAGAAACGTCGTTAAGTTTGCTTTATGGCTGGAGAATCTGAGACCCAGAGCAGCAATATCACTTCTTCAAAAGCAAATAGCTGTTAAAGTTGAATGTAACATCTGAAAAAAAATGCTAAATATTTGAAATGCCTGCTTGAAAAACTGAAAATGCAACGGTCTTAGCTCTGAGAAACATCGCAGCGTGGTTCACACCTGGGGCCAGTTCACAACAGCAGTTAATGAGAAAAAACGCAGCTCAGTTAGCCATCCCTGCAGCCTGTTTGCTGAGGTTTGCTGAGCTTCTTCCTCCAGTCTTGCTGTGTTTTCATGGTTCACCAGCTCATCGACAGGGATTACATTTAAAATTGCATGTAAGTCATGCATTTTTCTTAATAAATTCGTGCTGAAATTCAATTCCCTGGCACGCATTTCCGGCCCTTTGCCCTTTCTTTACTTTCAGATAGGGATGTATGATTAAAACTTGGTTATGCCATTCTGAGGAAAGATACCATAGTAATAACACTAAAAAATAACAATTAAAAAAACAAACAAACCACTATTTTGAACAGAAAATAACCAACAATGTCATTTTCTAGTTTTATCAGAAATTGAATCTCAGAGCATTCGGTGCACTGAATGGCTCGGTCTCTCCTGGGATGTGTTGAAGCCAACGTGCCCTCAGGAATTAAACAATGAAGGATGACTAAGTACATTTTCTCCTTCACAATCTTTGTCACAGGTTCCTAGGATCACAATTCATACCCAGCTTCCTTTGTCTCTGGAACTGTTTTAATGCAGGTCAATGTTCGAGCTTCTTCTAAAGAAATCAATCAAACAAATGCCTTGTGCATTGTTCAAAGTCCTCATACACTGAGACATAACAGAGTAATATGGTTTAACGATGAATTTCAGGACAGGCATCGTGATCAAAAAGGCTTTATTCTCAGCCAACCTAAATTTTCCCCGGTAATGATCAGATCTGTTCCTTGGTGTTACGCTTTCTTGAACCGCAGCAGTCCAGTGCATAGAGACGGATGAGAGATCAAAACCAGTGGAAATAACGTTTGACAGATGAAATCCCATCTTTTAAAGAGCCTCAGGATCTTTAAAAGTACTTTCCATCCCTCTGGAACTGAGAATATTTAGCAACAAGAGCACTCCAGTCACACTGTACTGAAGGACGTGGTTTGGTGGGAAATATCGTTGGTAGGTGGACGGTTGGACTGGATGATCTTGGAGGTCTTTTCCAACCTTGGTGACCCTGTGACTCTATATTGCCATGGGCTGGTATAATGATTCCTCTTGAAGAATACGATTCTGGTTTTGTCTAACAAATGACCAGAGCTCAGCTGAGTTGTACGCTGGGCATTTGGTTCTCAACTAACCGAAAAACACAGTTCTCTGCATCAGTAAAAGCTTCCTTCTCTGTGGGTGAAACCAACTTTAATGGCCACAGGCTGAGTGCGTGCATACGGACAGATAATTTAATGGAATTTTAAGACTGAGCCCTCATTTGGGAAATAACATTGATTTCTTCTGGTAGCATTTATATCTCCTTATCTTCCCAGCTGTGCACTAGGATGGTTCTCTCACAGAATCAATCCTGGATGTCCTTCGGTAAAACATGAAGCTCAGCCTACCCAACACTTTCAATTCTTCATTAGTTCAAATCCAACTCACAGCTGTAACTGAACGAAGCCAGGGGCAGAGCTGTGCTGTTTTTAAAATCTTTGTGCCCTCCATTTCTAATGGCCACTTTTCAGTTACAGAAAGAGGAAAGCAGGCAGCTGGATGCAGTACATTGCTCCCATCTGTGATAAGGCAGAGGAAGAGGTAACATATTTGACTGTGTTACCGTGGTACACGGCAGACACTAAATTTCAGTGCTTTCATTTCAGCACTTCTCACAGCATCCTTGATAGGGTCAGTAACTGTAATAACAGTAAGCAGGCTGCATCCAAAGCAGAGTGGCCAGCAGGGTGAGGGAGGGGATCCTGCCCCTCTGCTCTGTGCTGTGAGAGCTCACCTGGAGCACCGCGTCCAAAAGTGGAGTGCCCAGTACAGAAGAGATGTGGACCTGCTGGAATGCATCCAGAGGAGGGCCACAAAAATGATTCCAGGGATGGAACACCTCCCTACAAGGACAGACTGAGAGAGCTGGGGCTGTGCAGCCTGGAGAAGAGAAAGCTCCAGGGAGAGCTGAGAGCAACCTGTCAGTATTGAAAGGGGGGATGTGAGAAAGTGGACAGACACTTCAGCAGGGTCTGTTGTGACAGGACAAAGGAAAATGGTTTCAAACTAAAAGAGGGGTGATTTAGATTGCACATAAGAAGTTTATTACAATGAGGGAGGTGAGGCACTGGCACAGTGATGCCCAGAGAGGCGGTGGATGCCCCATCCCTGAAGACACCCGAGGTCAGGCTGGATGGGGCTCTGAGCACCTGATGGAGCTGTGGGTGTCCCTGTTAACTGCAGAGGAATTGGACCAGATGACCTTTAAAGGACCCTTCCAGCTCAAAAGATTTTGTGATTCTAAGTAACGCTTGAATTATTATGTACAGTTTAACTTGCATAACCATCACAACATGAGCCTGTCAGCTTGCTTTAACACATTGCAAAGCCACACATCCTTAATTACAAACACAAGACTCAGCAGTTATTTAAAGAAAAGCCAAAAACCACAACACATTTTGGTAATCAGGGCTGTACTGTAACATGAGTTTTCAGATTCACCTTTCAGCATACATTTGCAGAGAGCTCCTTTCCTCACTCTGCAGTACTTTCTGATGGGAGGAAGCATGAGGAAAACAAAGAAAGGGCTTTACCTTATGTGACACGTCTACATTTTATCAGCTGCTCCCCACCCCACTGTACAATTTCTGTTGCAGGCTTATTAGTGCTTTAATTAGAATTCAAGTGCAAGCCAATATGGAATGGTTTAATAGGTCAGGTTGGTCGGTTGGTTGGTAACTAGCTTGCTAGCTATGGGGTATGCTCAGGACTTGTTTTGGTTATTGGCTTGGTTTAAAGGGTTTTAAGGGCTGCTCTAAATTACAGGCAGAGAAAACGGCCTGTATAGACAGAGCCTCCAACTGTTCTTCCATTTGTCATCCCTTTCTGGTGTCATTATGGGGAAGAAAAAGTTATTCTTATGACTCTGAGCTACCTACAGTATCCAATCAGCAGTGACATGCAAGGATTTTACAGATCTCGTGGATTTCTGGAGAGACACAAAGGATCTGTGGTAGATCCACAGTTCGGACATAAAACCAGATCTTTTTTCTCTTTCCAGCTACATTCAATGTGATCTATTTGCCTCATCCTAACAATTAACTCAGCAATTAACTTTCCCACATCCAGGTTAGGAAACATTTAGATTAGTAGCTGGCTTCCTAGGCAACAGAGAAGTTGTTTTCATGCAGAATCATAAGAAAAGCACAGACCTGACAAGGTGAGAACTCAAGGTTTAGCTTTGAAAAAGCTTCTTAGCCTTGAAAAAGCCCTGAGGCATTTATACCCACTCCATGGATGCTGGAGCAGCATAAAGGACAGTTACACATCCTTCTTGGTGCCCTAAGTGAAAGGGAATCCATTGAGCCTGGAAACTCTGCCAGGACAGCTGCCTTCTTCCCAGCTGGCTCTTACTGTAGAGTGGTAGAAGAAGATTGGCTTTTTTCAGTGTTGTCCTTTCTAATAAGGTCGATCTCGCCCATCCACACACAGTACGTTCTGGGAAAGCATCGCTGTGTTTATGTGGAAGGTCCAGAATGGTTTATGAATAAGCTTCCAACCTTCTCTGCCTGCTGTTGGTTGGCACGGGGGACAGAGCGCTGGCTACACAGATAAACAGCCTGTTAACTGTGTGCAGCTCTGAGAAGGAAAGTTAAAGACGAAGGCCTACAGATAAATACACTGCAATAATGGGGATAGAGGAGATGCAGATGACTATACAAGGAAATGCAATTCCTTACCACAATCACTAATTTTTTTTAATCAATGTGCAGGATGGAAGTGATCTATAGCTCTCAAGAGCCTCAAGTGGAGAAGAAGATGTTATCACATGCTTACTGCTTTTGAATGTGCTACCTTTGTACATCTCAAAAGATTCTACAAAGGAAGGCAAACAGCATCACAAAGGAAGGAGAGAAGAACCCCTAAGGTCAAGGAAACAACCAAAAACAGACCACAGCACTTTTTGACCTGCAGTGTTAGCTACCAAGGTGAAGGTGCTTCGCCTTGTTTGTGTGTTATTGTATTTGAAAGTACAAGTGGAACATCACAGGTGCTTATGAAATATCCCTCAATGGAAGATGGCAGTGTCCTTACACCCACATAAATCCTTACCAGAAGAACAAGAATCACTGGCCCTTGATATATGTAGTCGATATATTTCCCTGGTTCTTTTCCAAACCAGCATCTGTAAGAAACAAAACAAATGAGAAAACTGTTTACAAAAGGAATCAAGGCAGGTTGTAATATCAAGGACACTGTGGAGAGCTGTTATCCTCTAACTTCTTTAATTATGTACATAGTCATCAACGTTGGAGTTTTCATCTATAAAGCCTTCTTTTGTTTTGGACACAGGTGTGAGCTCCACTTTCCCAGCCCATCAGAAAATTAACATTCCAACTATGTTTTTGATCATTGCCTATATAACTATTTCCAAGAAAAGTGAGAACCTGCTATCAGGTGGACACAAAAGATGTAACCTTCTGGGTCTGAAAGGGGTGAAAGGGAGATTATTTTTAAGGAACAAGTCTGTTATTTGTTGCAGTGCCCACACACCCTTCAAGGAAGGGCTATTATATCAAATGCGTCTCAATTTGCAAGGAAATAATGTCCAAATAAGGTATTGGATGAATAAGCATTTCATCCAATTGGCTTCGAACCACGCTGGTGAACGCCAAATTCAGCACTTAGTACAAAGAAATTAAAGCTAGCAAATACCTGATCCAACATTACTAAAAGGGAACGAACTTAGGTTAAATGAAACCAGAAGTAAACCATAGAAACAAAGTTCAGGCATAGGCTCAATGATTTACACCATTGCGTTGTCCTTGGTGTAGTTCTGTCGCAGTCCAGACAACAGCCAACTCCCAGACAACCCATGGGGAACAAATCTAGAGTTAGTATGATCTAGAGAACCCTCCTGACAGTCCACAGACTACTCAGTCCACGCTGCTTGAACTGTGGTCCCACTAGTGATACCAGGCTCATCTAATTCAGTACTACAGACACAGCCACAAAGTCTAGATACTGCTTCCACCAAGCAGGGACAACTTTGCTGCCATGATGTCATAACGCCCCAAGGCTTACGTCATTGCAGCTCCAGATCTCGTCCCTTAGGAAGTAGGTTTTGGAGTTCAAGTGTACGAGGGTTTTTTCTCTTTGTGAATGCTACACAAATCCACACAGCAAAAAATGATGTCTTCTCTGCATTAGTCTCGTCACTACATATAAGGCTAGTGGGGCTGGGGACATGAAAACAAGGGCAACTCCTGAGCCAAGAGGACCACTGATACAGATGCAGATCTGCACTTCCACAAACACGAAAGACGTATTACTTGGTGCTTCCAAAGTTTGCAGCCTATAATACAGAACCTCGCAAGCAGATAAAACAAGGAAAGAGGCAGCTCAAATGGAAATCAATGCACTCAGCCAGTGCCCCAAAGCCTACCTTTCTCTACAAGGCATTGCTTGCTAAAACAGAAGGAACTGCTTGCTCACTGCAAGATGCTCCTATCAATGTGAACCCAAATAATTGTTGTGACATGCAGTAGGTTTCAAGGAACACAATTCAGTCCCACAAACCTGTTTGCTTTTCCGTAATATTTTAAGGTTCAAATGAATGATGGGCTTTGAATATTTTATAGGTATAAAACACATCTGTTATTCCCCGGTTCACTGGCTACAAATTAATGTAAATTGATAATTTTGCAACTAATCTCCCAAAAGCTGGCAGTAAGAGTGAGACTCGGAATACGGCACTTTCTGCAGCCAATTTCTCTTCCAAGAAGAATCCCCAAGGCAGCTTGAATAGAATGAAACTTTTTTTCTTCTCTTTTTTTCTTTTTTGGATTAGAGAGATGGAAAGTAATGAAAAAAATTGAAGTCTAAGATATGCCAAGGCATGAAATGCAACTCTCCAGAACTTGGATTTGAGAGATGTTTTTGAAGGGCATTTTGAGGCAGCTGTTACAGATTGCCTGAAAACTGTAGAACCGAAAGCGAATAAGGAGCTTCTAGGAAGCTGGCTGTTCTAGCAGAATTCCAATGGGACCAATAAGAGACTGAGACATGCAGCAGGGCTCTGCGGGCTAGGAGAAATCCAAAGAAAATCTGGAGGGGCGCTGGTAGAGCATAAATGAGGTTACGGAACAAAGGCTGCTCACTGCTCTCTGGAATTCAAATATTGCTTAACTCTAAGATCATACTGAAGAGCAAAATACTAACATGCACTGTCTGAAGCTCAGTATCAGACCACAGTTGTATGGTTTGAAACAACATGCATATAAACACACTGTCACAAAATTTGAGGGAGTCGGGTTGTTGCCGAAGTAGGCTTCTACAACACAGGCAAGCTTGATTATCCGGATTCCTTTTGTAGTCAGTAGAGAAAAAAAGATACAGAAAGCTTTTCTAGGATGGTGTTCATCTCGTTATGCTATAATTAGGCTACACTGTTAGTCTGCAAGATAAACATTTCTAATCTGCCCATTAAATCAGTGGAGTAAAGATAGACGATAGGTAAGTGCCGGTGACATTACATATATCTACATTTATTTCTCTGCACTTCACACCTTCAGTCTAACTTACCAGACTGAGGCCTTAGCTGGTATGTTGCAGACTTTCTATCATCTTAACTCTTGCTCCAAATCCAACGTAAGCCCTTATTCCTACAGTAAAACCTGCACTACATGTTTCTTTAAAACCAAAAAGAGAAATCCGGAACACTGGCAGTTACACAGCGCATCAGAATTTCGATCCCAGCTGTGTGAAATTACATATGTAAAGCCATTTCCTTTTTCTCTTTTTTATCTCTGCGAGAATAAACAAACACACCCTCAATACTGAAGAGCAATTGTGCATTACTTTAATCTTTCAAGCTACCGTGAGTTGCATAACGTGAACCCCAGTTCAGGATCCAAACAACTCACATTACGGTTTAAAAGAAATATCATGTGCTTGAGAAGATGACTGAATATTTACGACAACTGACAGGCTCTCAGCCACTGGTTCACTTCTTGTTTTGATCCAGTTCATTCACTTTGCTGAGTCTCTCCTCTAACAGACATTACCACAAATGTGAATAGTAGGTTTCACTTAATATCCTTTGCCTTATAGCTTAATGCCCTCAACAGCTCTTCATTTACAAGAGTTCTGCCTGTGTGTGTGCATGTGTCAGATCGAAGGAATGCCACCAAAGCATCAAGCATACAGCCTCAGTTTCTCAAGCAGAGTGATGAAGAACATGAGGCCTGGCCCCACCACTGACACTAATGCTCCTTGTTATTACACCTCACACTACTGTGGGCAGAAGCCAAAAGGACTTTCTCATTGCACAACAGATTTGGAGCAGCTGTGATGTGCAATGAGGTCACTGTGAACGTTTCGCTACAAGTGAGACATCGGCACAAAGGTGAAAGCATCCCAAGGTATTTGGTTAAGTTGTCTGGGTCAGCCAAAAAAACCTGGAACGCCCCTGATCAGCAACCACGTGAGTCAAATGATGTATATGAATTACAGCATGTGGATTTGCCCATGATATGAATTTATAAGCTTAAGCTCCATTTTATAATTCACCCAAGGCAGAGAGGTTGCGCGCGGAGACTCAAGAGCAGCCTAGGTACCAAATAACATTCAGAACAGTGAACAGCATCACTCTGTCCTTCTTGACCTGCTGTCAGTATTATGCATCCTTCTTTCTTTCACAGTGCCACGTTGTGCTGAATCTGGGCAAGTTACACTTCACTGCTGAAAGGTGGCATGCATGCCAGTATAAACCTATCACGTCTTTCTTCTGATCTAAGTAAGGTACATCAAAGTGAGATTCTTTAACATTCACATTGCAGGTATAGAGGTGATGGTGAAAGGAGGCAGTGGTACCAACGATGCAGTGGCTTCTCTATCCATCCACCTAGTGTGCATCACGAGCACAGCAAGACAGCTCCATGCTGCCCTGTACAAGGCAACAGCTACAAGAAACCTGACTGTGAGACCCAGAACGTTGCAACCTTCCCTCTCAAAGAAAAACGAAGGTCTGTGAGCATGGAAATTTGGGAAATTTGGCCATCTGAGGATGCTTGACTTGGACACCCAAGGAACAGATTCCAATTGAAGATTTTCTTCCCGTTTTGCAACTACATCATGGATTCCCTCATATGACCACTGCAGGCAGGGATGGTATCACACAAAACATTTTTCTTGGTGAAAGGGTGTCTTATGACTGTCAGTATGTGCAACTGCTGGGAATTGGATCATTAGCTTCAAAATCACCACTAAAGCTATAAAGGAGAGATTGATCAAGGGTTCCAAAGTCAGTGGGGAGCAGAGAAGAGGAATTCAGTAGTGCAGAACAGAAATCCTCCCATAGTGTGGACGCCCACAGCTCAGCCAGTCATCCTAACCATCTCCCTTCTAGACTCCTTTCTCTCTAGGAGAGAGAAATAGTGCGTGTACATCTCATTCATCCAACCTACTTTGGACATCTCCTTCCAGCTGAGATACAATGCGCCCCAGTCAGCATTTACTGTTTGGATTGATCACCACTGATCATACCACAGATTAGTGCAGATGCAGACACCTACGAGGCAGACACTTTCATTTAATCAGATAAACAGACAGGCTGGTCACGTGAATAACAGATTTGGAAAGAAAATAATTTTGTTACGGTTAAGAGAAGTGGGCTGGAACAGCCAGCAGATGTTGATCCAAACACCAGTTGCAAAGTACAAGCTGAGCTATATCTGACCAGTTTCAAAGTTTGGGTTAAAAATCCCAACACAGATGCCTGTTTATCTCCCATGTTTTTCAATGTCATGCACTTACTGCTTTCAGGTGAGAGAAACAGAAATGAAAGAATTCCAACCATCAGACTATTGTTGGCAGGCTGACAACTGAATTCTGCACACCCTTTAGCACTCACCTGTAGTTTTCACCAATGTTTTACTCAAGCAGAACTCTCCTTGAAGGAGGTTAACCTGACTGTAAATCATATGCAAAGCTATCAAATGAGAACACTGGGGTTTGGCAAAGGAGATTTGGGAAAGTATCGATACTTTTAGGAGCTGGCTCAAACAGTGCTCTGAAATTTGAGATCTTTTTGGGTTTAGATGAAGGGGATTTGACCTTTTCTCTTTCCAAACAGTCTAATTTCCAAATTCTTAGTTCAGCCTGTAGGAATTTCCTAATTTATTTAGACAGCCACATAAACACAAATGTTAACATCACTTACTGTTCATTTTCATAATATAGTTTGCCAATGGCCCACGCAATGATGATTGGGCAAGGAATACCTGCAACAACACAACAAATTCATTATTTAATCGCAGCCCATTTATGTAATGATGATACAGATATAGAGAGAGGCTTGCGATGAGCATAGGAAGCCTTGCTTAATGCACTGGAAGACTAAATACAAGTGGTCCTATCTATCTTGGTATATGTGAGACATTGCAATTGCTGTGGCTTCTTTATGTACTAAAAAAAGATATCAACGAGAAAAGAATTTAAGTTCTAGTAAGAAAAGTTAATAAAATTACTAACAACATAAGTACATGCTATTATTTTTCTGCAGACATTACCAGAACGTTTTGGTCCATTTATAGGCAATTCTGGTCCCTTTTCATTTTCCTGCAGTTTATATGGCAAAACGTTATAGAGAGCATTTGGAGGTGGGTATTGCTTGAATTTTTATTTCCCATGTTGCAAGAAGATTGTAGATTTAGTTGGATGTGGGGATGAAACTCATTTTCAACATCTTCAGTTGTGTCCTGAACTTGTGAAACAGGTTGAAGAGAATCTCATGTTTTCTTGCTAGGTTGGAATTCATTCCTTTTTGCTCTTTTCTAAAGGACCCAGCTACTCTTGACCAGATATATTTCATTGAAGAAGTGCTTGGGAAGTTCCCATCTCCATTTCTCCCTTCAACCTGCCTCGCTGCTCTTGTTCTCATCACTTCAATGCTCAGCACCATACAACACCGTTTTAAATGCACAAGGCACTTACACCATCCTATGAAGAGAAAGACCCATTTCCGCAGCTTATCCGTGGAGTAGGTCATCACTATAGCAGTATGTAAGTAGCAACCTTCCACGAACATCCAGAAGAAGTTGGTCACCACAAAATAATTGTAGACAGTGGTAATACACCGACACCAGGGCTGGAAAGGAGATAGGAAATAACACCTTAAAATAATGGTAAAACCATTTTGAAAGCTCTATTTCTTGCTCTTCCCTTAAAATCAATGACAGAAGTCGTTCAAAGGATGCACATTTATACCCGGCACGTGGAACTGTGGTATCACAGCTGCACTTGGGAGCTCACAGCTATGTCTGTGACTTTCTGCTGAGGCTTGGCTTTGAACACAGTATGCAGGAGTCTCTGCACCAAACACGTATGGATGCTAACGTGCCAGGAGATGTGCCCACCTCAGCAGTCTGCAAGCAGCCATGTAGAAAGAAGACAAGAGGAGGCAGCCACCTGACTACAGGGGATCTTCCGCAGGTACAGCCGTAGCCTGGGGCCGTTTCCAAGGACAGCTTGTGAGTGTGAGCATCTCTCAGGCAGTACTACTTACCTGCTGAGCAATTTGAAGAAAATTTAAGATAAAAGTTAATGTCGCCGTCCTATTTCACTTCCACTGAAGGGAAGGAGCAAGAATGACATTTAGGAGAAAAAAAAAAAGGACATTTTAGTTTAAAGCTACGTCTTTATCAACTATTTCATCCCCTCTATTCCTGCCATTTGTGCTTCAGTCTATAAGTCGCAGGACCGCACACATCAGCCCCGAATTTCATCATAACAGAACTGAACTTTTTGGTCAGGTTCAATGTAGGCAGCTCCAATGGCTGCGTGCAGGGAGAGCACAGCTGTGCAACAGGCAATTAGCCACAGAGAGGCAGATGGTGACATCCCATCAATAAATCATTAAGTAGCTGTTGATGGTGATTTCCACAGCGCTACACACAGAAGTCTGGGAAAATTCCTTCCTGGCCAAGCAGGCATTCTGTGTACTCCCTGAAGCAGGACATTAATTGCCTATGTTAGCTGGTAGCACAGATGTCATTTTCGGTCTCACCATTCTCCGGCCTTTTAATTAACTCTACTGAAGAATCTGAAACTTTTGACCCTCCGTTAATTTCATTTTGGACTTCATCTGCACAGGGTACTGACGATCTCTAGGCATTCAGCAGAGCAACAGATGCACTTTCAAACCCAGCAGAATTCCGTGGACTAGAAATTTGCCGGGCAAGAAAGACAGACACAAAATGATGGCACGTCCACAAGTGGTGATCACTTCTGTTTACTGAGCTGCAATAAACAGAGAGAAAGAAAAAACCCTTCTGGATACGTTACGGCCTTCCATGTCTGTGTAGTTTCATCAAGGTTTGAAATGTATTTTGCCCCGATCCTTTCAATGGGACTTAAAACAACTCAGCAGAACAGGAACTTCCTTTATTCAAAGCTTAGTGTTAGCAAATTAGGTATTTTTTTCTCTCTGTGTTTGGCCCAAATGAAGTAGAATGAAAAGGAACCCCTCCCCTCTATTTCTGGCAACTACCGAGCACTTTGGTTCCATTCCTGATTGACTCCCAAACTACTAAGACCATTTTCCCTAAGGCACTCAGTCTCATATTTGCTTCTGCTGTCTAAGAAGGCATAAGCATGAATTAAATCTTTCCCTGTGGCCTCAGTCTCATGTAAATGCTATGATGTGACACTGACACTCTTGTTCTGCCCTTTCCCTCAGCTGTAACACTTACACAGCCTTTCTTCTTTTCAGATGAACTGCACAGCTAATTGTACTTCAGCCTGCTGCTCCTCTGTCAGAGCTGAATGGCATTGCTCCGTGGGCCGTGAACGTGCAGGGCCACATACAGACCCACACACACGAAGGTTGTCAAATCTCCCTCCGCCCCGTTTCCATAGGAAACCAGAACAAAATGAATTTTAACAACTCCACGCAATTCCTGTCGGAATCGTGCGTTTGTTATTATCATACAATAAACCCAATTAGCGGAACTCATTAATTTATGCCATTTCATTTGTTTGCCTGAGGACATCCCGGTCCTCTCATGTATCCACCATTCCAGTACTTCCCCTTCTTGATTTATCAGCATCAGCACGACGACTTCATGCAAAATGTTTTCATGTCGAGTCCTTCACGTTTCTGTAACTGTATGATTTCGTCTCCTCTGATTAGCCCCGAAGAGATAACGGGATGAGCTGCCATAAATTACGCTGCTCCCACTGATTTTGGAGGCGTCGTTTTGTTGCTGACTTCCATCACAATAAGAGCACGACCACTGAGTTTGTATGAAGCACTCTCCCCAAAAAAGGCTGCGGAGAAAAGGTGAGTAATGGCAAACTGAGCCACGTGAGGATCTGCCTTTGCCTTTGTTGGTTTATGTTCTCCGGAGCACTTTGTGGTTCCATTTTAAGATGCAGTTAAGTCTCTGAGTGCAATGGATTACTCCAAAATAACTGTAAAAATCTTCATTAATATTTGCAGTATTATCATGAGAGCAAACCACACGGCACAGAACTTATCAACGGTAAAGCTCATATCCCACTACCTTTCATAGCCTGAAAATGACAGAAACACAAAGCAAAGAGGGAACTAATGGAAGCTCCATCTTCTTAAAGGAGGATTTACTTGAACAGTAATACAGTTATGCATAGGTATGAGAAAAAATTTAGAATCTTGGGCTTTATTTTTATCGTGGTACTGATGTCTCTGCTGTTGATTTTTCCAAAACGTGGGATTATGGAATCATAGAATCATAGAATGGCCTGGGTTGAAAAGGACCACAATGCTCATCCAGTTTCAACCCCCTGCTATGTGCAGGGTCGCCAACCACCAGACCAGGCTGCCCAGAGCCACATCCAGCCTGGCCTTGAATGCCTCCAGGGATGGGGCATCCACAGCCTCCTTGGGCAACTGTTCCAGGGCGTCACCACCCTCTGGGTGAAAAACTTCCTCCTAATATCCAACCTAAACCTCCGCTGTCTCAGTTTAAAACCATTCCCCCTTGTCCTATCACTGTCCACCCTCATAAACAGTTGTACCTTCTCCTGTTTATATGCTCCCTTCAAATACTGGAAGGCCACAAATCTGACATTTGAGAAGTTAACCAAGGATGATTAAGTGCTCAGCTGACTTCAAACAAACGGATATCTGAGCTCTTGAAGTGGCTTTCAATTTCTGCAGAACCAGCTCCTCCAGGAACACGCACTGCCTGCTATCAGTGAGGGATCCAGCTCATACTCTATGGGCACTTTAGGCCACTTCCTTTCCAAAACAAAACTATGAAAGGTGTGCTCACGTGTGCATCTGTTAACACAAAGGTAAGTTGTTTATTCTGGAGGTAGCCATCAGGAAACAGTCCTAAAAGCAGAACATTCCACTATAAGAGTATCAGTGAGAACAGTAAAAAAAAAAACCTCTGTAAAAGGGGACTGTCAAAAAGAATGATTCCCCAAGGCAATGTAGAATTATTCCCCAAGAAAAACTGAGAACAAGTATTTTTCTTTATGAGTGAATGCATTTAATTCATTTCAAAATCCTCATGTTATTGGGGCTTCTGGGTAAAGCAGGGCATTGCAGTACTAGCAAAGGGACTGCTGCCATGTCCTCACTCAAACAGAAGCATCAGTTGGGAGTTTCATGAATGAACAAGAAATAAGAGAAATGGAAATGTGGTGACGTCTTGTTTTGACCAAGAGAGCTCAGTGCCATGCACAGAAGATGCCTCACTTCTTGCTCCCAGCCTTCCCATTTTTAACTGTGTAGATCTGCCCTGCCCCTTGGAGTGGCCGTTACCCTCAATCACCCATAGGAAAACTGACTTAGGAAGCAGCAACTTCTTCTTAGCTATTTTGCTGGCTGTGCTAGTCTCCCACTAATTAAGTGAGCTCATCTCCAAGGATTCAGTCTCCCCCAGGGGATCAAGAGAAGGAGCAGAGCTAAAGCCAAGCAAGCAGCAGGAGCTGGAGTGAAGAGTTTGCGTCCCTGGAGGAATGCGTCCCTGGATGCAGCCCATCTCACACAACCTCATAGTGAAGATGGGATTAGCAGGAAAATAGAACCACAACGATATGAAGGGGTAAAATTGTTCTGTTTCAGGTCTGATTTATTCTTTTTCCTGCAGAGTCCCTCAGGCTCCAGAAAGAAAGGTGCCTACTGTCATCAGACAAAGTAGCTGACTGAAGGCATGAACAGCCAAAGCAATTATTCCCGTTCCTGTTTGTGGAGGTGTTATCCTCTGGAATGAATGGGGTTTTTTTTGCACAGAAATGCAACCACTGCGAGATGCTGTGACAAGAATATTTGAGAACCGCGATACTGTGTCTCGAAGCAGAGATGTTTGGAAAATCTCAATGGGCAATGAAGATCAGAGGGATTTTTGGGGGGCAGGTTATGACTTCAAGAATGTTGATATTCAGCAGTGAGCAAATAAATGGAAGTTTAGAAAACCTAAGTTTCTTTTTCTTGAAATGGCATGAAAAAATGCTCCGAGCGTGTGCCCTTTGGTATATTTCTATCCATTGAATGAATTCAGCATCCCAGCTCACCCCCGAACTGTGCGCCACGCCACCTCCAAGCACTTACTTCATTGCTCTCGTGTATGTTGTGATCTATCATTTGGAGCAGAAACCACATCACATTTCTCAGGATGAACGTGGTGATCAAATTCCAGTGGATAATATTCCGAAGGCATCTGATACTCCTGAACAGGGAAATAGATTGAAAGCATTATGTATAGTGAATATATACACATACGCACTCAATAGTGTATAAAATAAACAGGTTGATTCTGTTCACTTGCCAAATTCCTCGTAATCTACCCCCATTCATAGCCTGTCTTACTCTATGAGAAAGGAGGTTCTTCCTCTCCATGCTCAGCAATGATGGACTGTGAGGATGTCTGTAGCACATCCTCACCAACAAGCATTACAACAACAAGCCCAATTCTCTGATCTCCGGGTAAATGGCACAGCCATGCCGAAGCCAGGAATTGGACTTTGCACTGTAGTCACAATGCAAATAAATGGTGTGAATACAAAACAGCAGCAGACCGATGGTAAAATGTGTGATCCTTGCTACATGCCTTTCTCCCAGAAACCAAGCTACCAGAACCACTTTCATAGGGGTTCAAATAGCCAGTGTGCTCCCTGGGATCACCAGCTTAGGGTTTTCCATTTGGCAATCAGCCTCCCTGCTTGTAACATGGGACACACACAGAAAGTGGTGTTTTCAAATCTGGTTAACTGTAACTAGCAACTGCTCATCTCATTGATGGCAAAGACTCCTTAAAATGAGAAGGCACAATCCAATAGCCCACACAGCTACTGCCTCGGGTCTTTTGTATGACAAGCAAGCCAGCCTTCTTCATAACAAACATTTTGCTATCATTAAACCCTACTGCATCTTTCCAAGGACCTGATTAGTCAACCTGAGGGCCAGAAGCAATTCTGATTGTGTTCCTCAGCCTCACAACCCTCTCAAAGATTTCAAAGCAATCCAGCAAAAAACAAATGGAAAGCCTCCCACATACGGCATACCTCAACGTACACAACGATGCTCCGAGGTATAACCCTACAAACTCGGTGTCAAAACAGCTCCTGAGTTTAACAACTCAGGCTGTAAAATCAGTATTTTGTGGGGTATTTTTTTGTTTTCAGAGCCCCAGTGACTCATGACTGGAGTCAATTTGGAATAAATAAATACATAAATAAGTCCAGCTACTGACATCCACTCACTTTTATGTAGGGTACAGAGCAAAAAGCGTTGCTCTCAGCTAACCTGTGCTAGCAGGGGACCTGGCAGAGATGTCTCAGTTCTTTGAAAACTTCACTTCCAGCCAAAGGCCAGTGTCCATGGGTAGGCTTTCAAAGCAACCAGGCAACCAACAGTCGCTGCCTTTTGTGTTGAACCACAAGAACCCATCTGGCTCTAGACAGACTTTGAAACGCGCTGTTAATGTTTGTTCTTTGTTGAGCATTCTGCACACAAATGTCCTGCAGCTTCTATTCTTCTAAATGTTTTATTTACTTCCGTCAGATTAAGGATTAGCAGGTTAAGGAAGGAGTTTGAAATACTACTTCTGGGGATGGGGAAAGAAGCAGGGGACCAAACTTGAGGAAATTCAGGTCAAACGACAGAGGTGCTGTCGTGAAACTAATTGCTTTTGAGAACTCTGGCAGCAAGAGATTCAGTGCATTATGCCTCTGCTGAGATACAGTTTCATCATCCCATATGCCAGGACATCACTACATCTGGCTGGAAGAAGCCTGATTCCCACTAGGCGTACAGCACAGCATTGGACTGCAGAAGACAACAGGATCAAACTGTTTTCTTAGAAAGAGCTTTCCTCCCAGCAGGATCCCAGTCATCAAAATCACCTTCTTTTCTGTGCCTTGGAATACAAAGACAACCCTAGCATACACTGTCCTCACAGTCTTTGCCCTCAGTACTGCCTCTTGGTTCACACTGTTGTCTTCTTTGCCCGTCTCTCTGCGCTCGGCATTGGCTTTTGTTTGGATTGCAGATGCTTATGACCAAGACTGACTTTTAGTGATGCCTGCTCAGCACCAAGAGCAAGAGTGTAGGGTCTGTGTTGGGAATTGCCAGGCTACAAAGGGAATGATGAAGATCAAAATTCCTTGTTTAAAAACAAAAACCAACACAACACGATGAGGGAAGATACGGTCCTGGTGTAAAATCAAGTGAAGTATAAATACAACCAACACCTGGAATTTACCAATATGAGACTTCAAACTTTGTCAAATAATGCTTTGGATGTGAAACATGGACAGTTGGCTCCCACAAGACACTGCCTGTAGCAAAGGACATCTTTTAGGTATCAGCACCCATATAATGCACTCATTCCCTTCTGACGCTCTGTGTGTGGCACAGCTGGTAAGCACATGCTTTGACCGACTAAAGACTCACATCTTAGAGCTGATGGAGCAAGGTAGGATGAGATGCTGTTCCTCCCCAGTCACATTCCAACCCACTTCCCTGCTTTGGCACAGGTGAGAGGCAGGAATTGCTTTTGTGATGGCTGGGCAACTGCTCTGCCAGGGTAAATAGGTGGGATTTGAATGTACAACACTACTCACAGACATGTATCATGGAATCAGAGAACAACTCAGGTCAGAAGGGACCTCAAAGATCATCCCTGCCAAGGGGTGCCAAGTCTGAATGTGCTGCAGAGCTTCTCGGTGGTTCAGACAGCAACATTACCCCAGGCATGGAATAGTTTTCATTCTCCCTCTTTTGGCTTCTGTTTCTGTCTCCTAACCAATACCAGCACAGAAATCACAGTGTCCATAACGCAATTCATAGCCAAGGGTAGGAAAAGCATGAGAGAAGCGTGTCAGATTCAGGCTGGGCAGGGAGACGCAGCAGGGTAGTGCAGTGTGTGGAGACTGCAGTGCACAGCAGTGAGAACTGTAGCTAGGCCAACTGGTATATAAGGGAAAAGCTCCTGCCAGCCACCTGAACAAGTTTCCCTCGTGTACAGGAACTGCTGGTGAATATCAGCATGGTTATTTACTATGGATAAAGCATCGTGAGGGATACTGGCTGAGATAAGGGTCCCCAGAGCCTACCCATAAATTTTGTCTGTGTAGTCAGATACGTAAGAGGTGGACAGAGGATGAAGGATATGCAACAAAACTACAAAGAAAGAAGAGACCTGCAGTACATCCGCTGTTTGGTGGAGGGACAAAGCCAGCCTGTTCATAATTATCTCAGAGCCTGATGAAGAAACTCATAATTCTTGTAGTCATTTGTCCTCCCCAGGTATTTTCTTGGCCCTCGGTAGCTAGAAGCAAGCTTAAACTTATACACCTTAATTGGCTTTGAAATACTACTGTTATTCATAAAAACGACCTGTCCTGAAGTCACAGCAGTGTTCTGTGGCAATGGGTTCCACAGCTCCTTTCTCCACGATTAATTACTGGCTTCACTTTGTGGAATGAGAAAGCAAGCAAGTCAGTGCTCCAGGAACAGCGATAACTGCCTTCATGGGCAGCCCTGGAAAGGAGCTCGCATCGTTCTTGTGAATAGGGGGAGGTGGAATTTGTGCTGAATGACAAGTAAATGAACTGAACCCGGGTAAAGTCAGGTGAATGGCATGAATGCATTTCCTTGCAACTCAGAAGCCATGAATTGAGGTGTTATTCTTACCTCAGCAGGGAGACGTTGCAGTCTGGAGTGTGGCAGTGACAGTATAAAGAAAAGGATATTTTCCTGATACAGGGAGGCCAAATAGTCATGAAAGGGAAGAAACGGGTGACTGAAATGAAGTTTCCCACTTCTAGGAAGAAACTGTGATTTACAGAGCCATTTTAAGTCCCCCAGCCTAAAATAATGGATGACAGAAGGTTTCATCTTCATCTTCATGTCAGGTATCATTGTTTATGTCATTTCTGCCTGTTTACAGCCCTTGCTGCCCATGGAGGTGTGCAGCCCCACTTCCAAGACCAGCAGCAGTAAATGCCATCCCAGTGAGCTCAGAATCATGGAATGGTTTGGGCTGGAAAGGACCTTAAAGATCATCCAGTTCCAATCCCCTGCCATGGGCTGGTTGCCCCACAGCAGCTTAGGCTGCCCAGGGCCCCATCCAACCTGTCCTTAAGCACCTCCAGGGATGGGGCATCCACAGCATCTCTTGGCAGGCACATCCCAGGGGAGACACCACGCACCGAGGCTATGGATTTTCACTAAAAATCCTTCTCCTGTATTTTCCTGATCCTTTTCAGACAAAATGTGTTGGTCGAGGCCTTGGATGGGCTCTTCTCCTCGCTCTTCCCTGGAGCACGGGTCCCAGGGTAGTAGGAAAGAGAAGTGTTGGAGCAGTTCGGTCAGAACAGATTCAAGGACTAAGGCCAAACCATAAAGACACTGAAACTTCCATATTCGGTCAGACCAATGAGCCACAGAGGCTGAGGGTGTCAGTAAAAGGCAGCGCTCCTGAAGCAGCACAGTTCACACAGCAATTTCACCACTGGCTGTGCCTGAAAACAGACTTCGGGCCTGACGTATCCCCCTGAGATACAGCAAGCAAGCAGTGCTAGAAAAGATGTGTAGGTTACACTGAGCAGGCAGAAACAGGGCTTCCTTGAAAAGGAGAGAAAGATGATGAGCTTTCCAACTCGAAGGGAGAATACCACTTCCCACATACACTGCTACTGGACTACTAGCAGGTCCTTGTGTTGGACAGAGCCAGACAAGGTGATCTGGAAGCACACATCTCCCACTGCACACACCCACACAGCCCCATAAAAGCATGAGCTTCAGCCCTACAGCAGAAAGTTAGATGCAAAAGAAGCAATTAAGGTGAAGGCAAACATAATTCTCATTGGCCCTCCAAGCTAGTAATCAAAAGCCAGGTGTATGGTGGGAAATTACACATAATGACCTCTCTATTTGATTTGAGAACAGATCGTGTTTCAAGCTCAAATGTCATTTTCTGACTTAATACCACACCCCTGGCATCCTGAATCGCTTGCTGTGCAAGATTTCATAACTGGGCTTCCATACCAGGAGCAAGATGCAAATGAAAAGCAAGGAAAACTCTCCTGCAGTTGGCTCCAACCTGTGTCAGAAGTGGGCAGAGTTCCTGATTGTTCGTATAGAAAAGCACACTCCACTAATTACCTCATTCAAATGATCTTAATTGCATGATGTGGCGTAGAAAGCAAAGAATTAGAAAATTCATTCTTTGGACTTGGGAAATGCTGAGAGCTGAAAAGGCAGGAAATTTATCCATTCTTCCCATACGGGTGATCTCCCTCATTCAGAAATGGAGGTCTACCAAATGGTTTATAGTTACAGCACTGATAAAACTCAATGTAGCCTTTCAGTTGATTCATGCTTTTCCTTCTCGCTCTATCCACACAGTGCTATTTTTCCCTTTGGGATGTTCAGAGCTACTATGGTCTGATTCAATGCATGATACAAATAACTAACATTAGCAATATCATCACAGCGTGCCGGCATGGTTGAAAGCTAGCTGAATTAGTAGAATCATCTGCACAGAAATAATGGAAATGATAACTTTATTAAAGAAGCTTGGATGCCTTCTACTAATTCACACAGTATTCCATGAATAGTAACGTTCAATTAAATGCCATCCTGAAGCCTGTCTGAAAACAGTTGGCATGAGAAATCTGTAAGCGCTTAGCTGGAGTCCTTCCCACTGCATGAGTCCTGAACAAGCAGGAAGGAAAACCATGGGCAATAGTAAAAAAAAAAAAGAAATATTTTCCCCCTTCAGTCTTTTTGAGGGCAAGCAAAGCTTGTAGACAACCCATAAATGGCACGGAGCAGGAGGAATACCTAATTGCACAGCAGTTTCCCAGGCTGGGTGTCTGTCACAGCCTATTTGTTTTCATCCACATGGAGCCCTCCCCCAAGGACCTCATGGTTTCCCCTGTGTGCTCATGTATATATTCTGGTATTCCTGCTGCTTACAGATGGGAAATGCAGCTGGAGAGGCTGGCAGGGAAAACGAGTTTCTTGGTGGCAGTTGCCTAGGGTAATAGAAATATTCCCACACGAAACATGAGGGCCAGTTGCAAGGGAAGAATGAAAGCCATGAAGCCTTATTTTGAGGGCAGGGGTTAAGGTTAGCAGCAGCTTCCACCAGTGCTTAGGATGGCCACAGACAACTAGAATGAACCCACTGTGGAATTATCTGAGCTTTTTCCAAGGCCTATTTCTGCTTAAACACAGTGCACAGGGGATTCTGCTGGTAAGTCAAAATGGGAAAGCACTGATGTTCCTTGGGCTGGAAGGCTGCAGCCAAAGTACCCATGAGCACACTGAGAATGAACAGGATGGGCAACTATAGGGCACTACCACAGCCTGTGCAGAAGCTTCCTTGCAGGCCAAGATTTTTGTCTCCTATCACACACTATCTTAAGATTAGCAGATGCTCATTAATTAGCCACAGCCCTCTAAGGATGACACTGCTGTAGATACACAAAAGAAGCAAACTCTAAGGTGCTGATGCTGCAGTTCACAACATCTCTGGCCTCCTTTCCTTCCAAACACGGTGTGGAATGCTTCACTATTGCCCAGGCAGGTGGTGGGGTCACCATCCCTGGAGCTGTTGAAGAACTGTGGAGATATGGCACCTGAAGGACATGGTCAGTAGGCATGGTCAACACTTGGACCAGAAGATCTAAGAGGTCTTTTCCAACCTTAATGACTTCATGATTCTCTGAGAGTATCTGGCAAGGGAAGACCACATAAGATCATTCACAACTTGCTGTCTCGCTTTGTGAACTTTCACACTTCAACACCACACGGCTGGACAGAGTGCTGTCTTCAAATTCACAGCCACTATCATGCAGTCTTCAATCACCAGCATTTATTACAAAGTTTAAAAAACGCCCTGTACTTGAATCATCATTAAAAGCTTTGATATTCTAAGTAGCAGATAGAGCAGACTGAACAAGGGTAGGTGGAAAGCCTGAAACTGAAGGGCAAAACAGAGTACTAATGTGAATTGATTAATTTTAGTCGATGCCTTATCCTGGGACTTGCTATTTTTCCCTTGCTTCACGACAGAAGGGTACCCACAGCAGGACTGCACCTTAGGTCTGGAGCCTACTCTGCTCTCATTCACATTGGATACCGCATGACTTTTCAGTAGGAACTGCAGAGACCACCTACCCAGCTGATACATCATCAAGGCTCTGACAGCCCTCAGGTCTCTCTGCTCCATGAAATCATGGAATCACGGGATCATTACGGTTAGAAAAGACCTCTAAGATCATCTTGTCCAACCGCTCATCTACCACCGATACTGCCCACTGACCACATCCCTCAGTGTCACGTCTCCATGGTTCCTGAACACCTCCAGAGATGGTGACTCCACCACCTCCCCGGGCAGCCTGTGCCACTGCATCACAACTCTCACCATCAATATTTTTTCCCAAATATCCAAACTGAACCTCCCCTAGGCACAACGTAAAGCCATTCCCTCTCACCCTATCACAAGCGATGCAAGAGACCAACTCCTGTCTCCCACCCTCTCAGAGAGCTGTAGAGAGCGACAAGGTTCTCTCCTGAGCCTCCTCCAGAATGAACAATCCCAGTTCTCTCAACTGCCCCCCATATGACTTGTGCTTCAGACCCTTCACCAACTTTGCTGCCCTTCTTTGGATAAGCTCTAGGACCTGTAGCAGCAGTCTCACCAACTGCGTGCAAGAGAGAAGATCAAGAGGCACTTCAAAGAAACGTGGAACAAGAGAAGACAGAATACAACAGATCTTCTACTCCTAAACCCTGTGAGCTGATTAGAATTAAAAAAAGAAAGGTGAGTGTGTTGCTGAAAGTAAAAAAATATAATAATTCAATCTCTCAAGAGAAAAAAAAGGCGAGGTTTTGGTAATCTAGCTGTTATTCCAGAAAGAAAGGGCAGACTGCCTTGCAAAATACAAATTCAGATGTCTTAAAGTGGAAATATAAAGCTGTAAATTAGGAAGAACGGGAAAGCAAAGTTTCCCTTATCCCTTCAATTTACTTTCATTACCACCATGCTAGCAGAAGAAGTTGCTATGCCAATGTTCACGGCTTTTATTTTTACAGAGCTGCCTTTATCCTGCAACCTGTGCAGGAGGACCCATCATTTTCAATCTTCAGTCTTCCTTTAAGTGCCATCCTTCTTTATTGGATTCAAAATGCAGCAGTGACTTCGACATTTCCCAGAACAAACACACGTCCTCCTGCAGTCGGTACTTCTGCTTCAGTCACCAGCGCACAAATAAAACATCTGGAAATCAAATCCAGCCAGGTCACTGCTGGCAATTGCCATCACTTTGCTTGATAACAAGGGAGTCTTACAAGGGACTCATATTCCACCTCGGAGGGGGATAAAACAGCACGCTAACGAGGAAAAAGGCAGGAGAAAGCAATTTGGGTTTCTGCATTCTCCACAACAGCAAAAGAAACTACTAGTGAAAAGAAGCATTTCAATCCTTATTTCTTTCTTCCTCTTTAGCTTGGTTGGTATTAGCTTTAGCAGGGCTCCTCCTATGGAAAACTTCAGCTCTAGTAGTGTGAGAATGTGATTATGTGGGAAGGTGAGCCCCGTGTCAGCAGGAACTGCCTGTGTGCACCTGCAGGATGAATTAAACCTTTAGTGTTAATGAGGAGAACACGCAACCCAGGAAGCTCACAGCAGTGCAGATAACATTTAACGACACCCTCTGAAGTGCACTGAGCAAATGTCTCCAGATCCTGTGCTGGGGATCAGCACAGCTCTACAGCACACCTGCCTTTATGCAGAAATGCCTCATTTTCCCTTCTCAGCATATTTCTTCTTGCTCGTGTGCTTGCAGGTTTCGTTGTGCCTCGTAACAACAGCATGGCTGTTAGACTTTTAAGAGCACCTACATTTAGACCCTGAGGAACCATCCGTGACCTAGATCTTTAGAAGAGATTTCAATGAATCATTCAGTCAGTGTGCCAACGATAAGCATCTCCTCTCCCATGAGCTGGGCTTCACTTTTTGGTATTTAGGTGCTGAATGAAATGCTTACTTGCAGATTTTTTATTCCAGCACCCAGGAAGAAGGCTCGTGACAGAGCTGTATTAAAAAAGGGTTAGAATAGGTCTTCCCAGTGGAAAGGAATCCTTGGCTGAGCCCTCCTTCCTTCTCAGCTGCTTTAGGGGTCTCCTGATAACACAAAACAGATGGCAGTTGATTTCACTGCTTGCTGTTATGTCTGAGCTTTCTGCCCTTCAAAACATCTTTCAGGGTAAAATTTGGGGTTTAGGACAGGAGAACACTTCTGCTGGTGTGGCTGTGAATGGAGGTCAGAAGATGGCATAAGGAACTGAGGATGGAAGTGGGGAAGAGATGAGCCAAGACACATTTGGAAGAAGAAGGACTACATCCAGCTCTGTCCCCTTCCCACTTCAGCAGAACTGAGGACTACCCCTCATGCAATGCAGCAGGCTGGACTGGAGCAGCATCAGTGATGGAGCCACTCACCCCCAAAAGCACAGCACCCCTCTCACTGGTTGTAACCAAAGCAACATTCCTTGCCACTCCAGCCAGATACTAACCCTGCTCTTGAAACCTCCAGTGTAAGAGATCCCCCAGCCCTTCCAGCACTTGTTTTCCAATGCAGCAGGTGTGCTCCTGTCTATTATTTGAGATAGGGTTGTCTTTGGGTCTCCATGTGCAATAACAAAGCAAAGGGCAAATCAAGCATATGATGAGTGAGAAGCCTAAAACTATGCAGTTGTAGAATTCAAGCCTTCCTGGAGGTGTACTCTATCTTCACCCTCAGCAAGCACCATGAAGTAAGGTAGATGGCAGAGTTGGCAGGGATAAGGAAATGATAAATTTCCACTACGGAAATTCCAATATAAGAAATTATCAGACCTGCCCTGAAGGTCTTCTAGTGTGTTGGTTTTCTAAGGCAGGAATTATCTACATTCCTGTTGTGCTGAGAGACACGCTTTAGTGGGAACTACTGGTGGCAGGTGGAGGGTTGGACTGGATGATCTTGTAGGTCTTTTCCAACCTTGGTGACTCTATGATCCTCTCGTATCACCCAATTGGTAGATGCCTTCTTCTGGCCTGAATCAAGCAGGAAAAGAAAAAAAAGCCCCAGATAACAAGACTCAATTATCAGAACGGATTTGTTCCCGGGACACTTTTCAGAGGTATGGGTGATAAAGATGTACACAGCCTAGAAAACATGGAGGGGAAAACAGTAATGCAGTCTGGACTGCCTTTACTGGAGCACCTTTACAACGTTTGAAAACAATTCTGTCTCATCTCTGCAGAGGCTGAGGTAGCTCATGCTGGCTAGCACAGGTTGCAAAGTTATATCAGAGCGATTGATTTCTCTTTTGCACGGTGCAATGGAAATGTAGAGAGGTGGAATGTCTTAATTCACAGCATGTACAGGGAGCTACTTAATTGCTGCAGTCCTTTTTCGTGCTGCAAAACTGAAATTGTAAAATCAAAATTTAAATACCAGAAAAAACAGTTTAAAAGAGATCAGTGAGGCGACTTCCAATAGAAGCTGGGTACGGTTACCCCGGGTCGCCTAATTGTTTCTGCATTATTTGCTTAAGCATTCACAAAAGATTCAGCAACAAAGCAGAGAATATAGTTGCAATTAATAATCTCAGTTCTTTATTCAGTGTGAATTAATTCAGGGCTCCAAGCACGATGGGAATTAGCATTATCTGCTAAGTGAAAAGGTTGAAGTTTAAACCGATGCATCAGAAATGTTCCCAGTGAACGTTTAAAGCTTTATTTTTTGTCCTCCCATGAGCACAGATTATTCTGCTTAGACACACTGGGGTGAAAGAAGACTCTTGCTGTTAACAAGACTGACCCTCCTCTTAGAAATGCTTAAGGGAAAGACTCAGTGTAAGCCTTTGTAGGGATGCTCCAGCCTAGGAAAGCAGCAATGCTTTCACTTTGGTCACCGTCTATCAGCATATCGCAGTCCTGGATGGGGTCAGACTGCACATTCCTAGACAAGGCCACACAAATAACATGGAAATATCCCTCAACCAGGCCACTCCTACTTGACCAAGAGAAGGGAAGCATTTCTACGTGGTTTCGGTGACTGCATTCCTTGTTTCACGAGCACTTGCAGAGATAAAGGTCCTCTAAAGATGCTCCCCTTGTTATTTAAGCAAAATTCCAAGTTCTTTAATGGAAGGAAAATTGAAATTAACCCAAATCAAAATTGAAAGCTTTAATTTCATCTCCCTGGGTCTAGACCTGGGCGTTACCTGCCAGGCAACACGAAATGCCTCATGTTATCATTCAGTGCCTTGGAAAACTCACCCCCCAAAATTTTGCAACTCAACACTCAAATCCCAGCTTCCCTTAATGAAGCACTCCATGCTCGGTGTATTTTTCACTGCATCAATAAATCATGTAGAGCCCTCTTCCTGAATACCAATAAGCTTCAGGTCTTAAGCATGGCAGTCATCATTACAGCTCATCCAGCACAGCAACCAATGAAAACACATACAGGCTCCGGAGCAGAAAAGCCACAATCTTTCAAGATCATACACAAAGCGGACAGTGTAATTAGAGGGCTTGAGTAACCCGGTAACACCCAACCAAGTGAGAAGCATGCAAACAGATTACTCACCTCAAGCACAAGAAAAGCATAAAGGCAACTATAAGGGCCCCTACTGATATACAGTGCCCCAGGTAGTTTATGATGAGGGCAATCTTGTAATGGTGCGCATACTTCCTCTGGAGGTAAAGAGATAACATGATTAAATCAGCATGACCCTCTGAGCACTGACATTAAGGAACAGTTAATCAGTTTAGGAAACAGTAATTACTTTTCTCTACTTTCAAATGATATAACAGCCCCAGGGCTGATGCCTACATAGAAGCCAAACATGCTGTCCAAGCACAAAGCACACACTTGGTTTCATTTCTGTTTGGGATTTATCCAGAGTTTCTTACAAATCTCAGCAGAAAAGTTACTTTCCCTTCTTTTTCCTCAATTTCCTTGAGATCTTTTATTTTCACCATCACGTAAAACTGTAAAACTTTGTATTTTGGGGGGTAACAAAGCTACCAAAGACACAGGCAATGACCTTCTCACAGCTGCAACACATCAATACGTTGTAGAGCATTCCCATGTCAGGAGCCTACGCAGTCATAAGGAGGCAGGAGGTTATGCTACTTTCCCTCACACGTGGCCCGATTTTCATATAGGAATGAATGATTTTCATACAGAACGAATCAGTGAATCAGAAGAAGCCCCTTCCATGTGAGCTGATTTTTTCTCTGAGGAGCCTTCCTGCGAACTATGAGCCCTATCTTTCTCTGAGGGCAGAACAAGTGATACGGGCTGATACAGAGCTGGTGGGGTCCTCTCAGATTTGAGAACTTGAATGAAACAGAGCTCTTGGTTTTAGCAGGGTCCAACTATGTGATGAAATTCCTGTATTAGAGTCTGTTTCTTGGGATGCCGAGGGCTTTATTGGTAGGTTCTTGAACCTGTAGATGAAAAAATAAGTACAAAGTGCTCCCACCTAAATCAGTGAACGTAGCAACGTGGCCAAAATTTGACCTTGAAGTAAATGGAACACCCTGTTTCTTTTCAGGTTAAGCATACTTTTCCCCCATTTGGGATGCTCTCCTTCCTCAGAAGAGAAAGACCTAGAATCTAAATTTCCTCCCTTTTGGTAAAGATACTGAACTAAAATCCTGCAAATAGCATCAATTTTCTAATTTAGGTTGAGCTTACTTTGTTTCATTTTTCTAGCAATTTCCCTTCGCATTTTATTCCAGTCAGAGGAATTTGCCAGTGAATGGAAGTTTGGATGGAAGTACAACCAGCAGCTGTAGTTAATCTGCACCATTGTTCCATGCAGATAGCATCTTCCAGTGCTCTGCCAGAGAGTGAGCCCTCTTGGAACCATTTCCATGATGAAACCTGCCTGTATCTTCAGCACATGGAGTAATGTGCTGTTTCTGGACTGAACTCAACCACGTAAGGTATTTTTAAGTCTATTATAAAAAGCCCTAAAATAAACTTCCCCACGCACAGGCACATTTTCTGAATAGCCTCGAGGAGGAAAGCGAAAAACCAACAATAACCCAAAACCCGAATTCCACACTAAGCTTTACTTAAATCACCAGGTCACCTAAGGGAGGAAAACACGCTCCAACTGATGTGTCTGCCTGAAAAGCAATGCTGTGCTATTCAGTTCATGCTCTGGCAAAGTGGCTTGCTTAATTTTTTCCTGACTAATTGCTCATGTAGCATCAGAAGTCTTCTAGAAGATGCCAGTGCTTCTCCCAGACCAAGCATCTGCTCTGTGATACTGACCCTTCCAGTTGCTCCTTTGGCTCCTAACCTCTATCTCGACTTCGCTTTGGTTTTAAGAAGGCATGGTTCAAAACACCCCAAAAAAATTGACTGAAAAAAACCAATATATAATTAAGGTCCTCTTTGATACATGCATGCTGAAGGAAAAGCAGGCCTGAATTTATTTATTTTCCCTCTGCTTGACACAACCAAGGTTTCCTGAAGGCAAATCTGAATATCATAAGAAACAAGAAGTGACTCCGTGCCTATGAGAATCGAAGCTGACAGGGTTGCAAGATCACTTCCCACCAGCCTACATGCAATCTGCATCTCTGGTAGAAGTGGAGACAACACCTCCAGGGCTGAAAAAACACGTGCCCAGAATGAGCCACGTTGGTCAAAGATGAGTTAATGCAAATACTTGCGTAACTGTTCTGTCTTGAAGGCCAATGTGTTTAAAATGCTAAGAAACTTCTACTGCTACAGAGTGTTCCTCTGCTTCCAGGAAGATAGTGCACTACACTAAAATGCAGATTAAATCCGATTCGTGGTTTAGAAGGAAGGTCATGACATTAGAAAGGAAATAGAAAAGGGGATGGCAAGGACACTCTGCTGGCTGCGGGCTCGTCACTGGAGCTCTCTTCCACTCCATACCCCATGTCTTACCATCATGCTGTGTCAGAGAGCGCTATCTGCCATGTAAAGTGAGGAAACTCATCTTTATTCTTTCACCTTGAACCAACTTCTCAAGTTTAAGGCACTCTGGGCTTCCCAGAGTGAAGGAGTTATTCTCTCCTCAGGACTTTTACCTTTGCCAGGATAGCCCTGCCCAAGGAGGCTGTGGATGCCCCATCCGTGGAGGCATTCAAGGCCAGGCTGGATGTAGCTCTGGGCAGCCTGGTCTGGTGGTTGGCGACCCTGCACATAGCAGGGGGTTGAAACTAGATGAGCACTGTGGTCCTTTTCAACCCAGGCCATTCTGTGATTCTACGACTGTGAAAAAAGTTCCACCTCAGTCATTTCAGATTCCTTTCTGTTGCCAGGATGATTTCATTACCAGTCCAAGGATGATTTTGACCAGTTTGAAGACACCTTATCTTCTCTTTCCAGACTTCTGGAAGCAGAGTCGTAGAACGACTGAGGTTGGAAAGGAGTTTTAGTGGCCACGTTATCCAATCTGCCCAAGCAGGTTACCCAGAGCCACCTAGAGCAGGTTGCCCAAGACCTTGGCCAAAGTAGGAGTGTATTTGTTACATGAGATGCTGCTCTAACACAAACTGGCATTCTTTGGCTTCTACTATCATAGAAGCACAGAATGGCCTGGGTTGAAAAGGACCACAATGATCATCTTGTTTCAATCCCCCTGCTACGTACAGGGTCGCCAACCACAAGACCAGGCTGCCCAGAGCCACAAACAGCCTGGCCTACTACTTCTGCTTCCTCCTAATACAGCTCTCCTTCTTCCTCCTATCTTCCCTGATGTCCAAAATAAGGGAGCCATCTCATCCAACAGACTGCTGGCAAGTTCAGTGTCTGAGCAGAGCGGATTGCCTGGGGCTCCCAGCAGTCAGGGAAAGTGCAGTGCAAGAATAGTTCAACTCTTTCTGCAAAAACAGTTGGAACAGGAATGACTCACTCCTCGAGGAGGCCTCTTTATTGCTCTCTTGGCCACATAGGAGTGCTAGACGACTAGCTGGACCAAATGTGTAACTTCTGGACAATTAAAGATCAGCTGAGATGAATCATAACTCAACACCAAACAAATGAATAGAAAGCCAGGCAAACTTTCGCTGCTGTCAGACTGAGGGAAGAGGCAGCTGCCTCTGAGCTCACTGTTTTCCAGCTCTGGGCCAGCTGGAAGCTGGGTGGCTGTGCCTAACATGACTGTGGTCCTCAGCAGGATACGTTAACTTAGGCCCAGCACGGTGCTGATTCAGCGACACTTCTTCAAGCCTCCTCAAAAGAGCAGCAGAGCCAATTTCATAGCCAGCTGCCAAAGGCTGCATAAACAAACCCATAGTCCTTGATTTATAGCTCCTTACGAAGGCTGAGGCAGACTTTCTGCTGCTTGAGACTCTCATTTATCTCCTAACAAGAGCACAGATTTGTGCTAGATGCAGCAAGGATCTCTGACACAGGAGATTGCAGGCTGAGTAGGAACTTTCCATTTATTACACACTATGCCAAACAGCCAGCTTCTGTACCCGGTTTGGGTGCCTGGAGAAGGCGTTAATTGATCATTCAGTGGGTGGAATTTGGTCTGTCAATGAGACATTTGCATTTGGATATCTGTCCAAATTTGAACCAATTGCTGAAACAAGGGCTGGAAACAGCCGTGGCACACACACAGGCATCCCCTGAGGTGCACGCAGGAGACTTTGTGCTTCCTGGTCAGTCCTAGTGACTGACCAACCTCAAATTGCTGCTGCTGAAGGACACAATTATCCCAGAAAATCTGTGTCACAACTGTCAGATGTACAGAGATACATTAGGACATCTTAAACCACACTGCCTAACTACACAGGGGAAGCCAAATCCAGCCCAGATGCTTATCTAGGAGCAAAACAGTCCCAGAGCACGATTTTATCAGCTACGGCCACAGGCTAAGCACTCATGTATGAATGCAGTGCATCAGTGAACGAGTGCTTCAGGGTCCGGATACCCCCTGAAACTGACCTACAGCTGAAAAGAACTGCAGTTTTCTGTGGTATGACCCCACGATTCCATAGAGCACGTAGCACTTGACACTGGGCTGATCCTGAGAACGCCTGTTCCTGTCCCCATGTATCACGTATTGATAGCTGCATCTGAAGTCCAGCTACGTCCTTCCTTAGAACTCTGGTAAGTGCTCAAGCTTGAGACAAAACACGGGGGGTACACCCTGGAGATATTTGGCATCTGCTGGGATCAGACAACAAACAGCAACAGGCTCACGTCTGTGCCTGAATCTCACCTTTTAAACAGAACTGAGGATTATGGAAATCCATACAGATTTTGTTGTCTTTATTTGTTTTGAGATCACAAAGCAACTCAAGCATTCATCCGTAACGCCGAGCATTACGTAGAGATTTAGAAAATATTCACAAATATTAAAATTTGTAAAGCCTGTCACCAATCCTTAAAGGTCTAGTAAATGAATTTTTAAGCTTTTGCAAACAGGGGTGGAGGGAACATCCTCGCTCTTCTCTGTGTAAGGAACATGCCACTTCAGAATCCTTAAACTATCACCATAGCTGCAAAGTTTTGAAAAGCAAAAGCAGAGCTAATGTCAGCTCAGGTTTCCCTTTGCCTGGCTCATTACCCCCATTCTCTAACTCAGCACTGGATGCCTCACTCCACCCCTCAGTGCCGCTCATTGGTAAGAGACTCATTTCACAGCACTGCAAATCCTCCCCAGTCAGAGCTATCATGGGCTGCTCTCCCCCTCCATCCCAGCCACCTCTTCCCTCCCACCGTGTGCCTTGCCCCCAAAATTCCTGCAGTACTGCAATATGATGGTTCAGGGAATCGAGCCAGCTGGAAAAGCACAAAGCAAGTAAAGTTTTTCCATTTCAGAGGAACGTAACTATAAGGATGGGCTGAACTGGAGCAGCCCCAAATTAGAGCAGCTTGAGATGCCATGGTGCCTTCTCCACTATGCCAGGAAACCTTGAATGTTTCTCAGTCCTGAAGGAGAACAGTTATCTTCTAGTGCATTCTTCTCACTTTCTTTAAGCCTCTATCTTTTTTGGGGGGTGGATTCTACCTAGCCAATGAATGAGTGGGCACTCCTTAGCACCTGCTGTGTAGCTACCTCCTTTCTCATTCATTTGACAAAGCCGACATTCAGCAACATGGATCTTCTGGGACAGATGTCAAGCCACATTATGACTGTTCTGGGTGTAAACAGTCCTGAGACTAAAATCTGGATTAGTTCCGCAAGCAGCTTGCAGTAGGCAAGACCTTGTCTTCCTCCTCTCTGTTTGAACCTGGCATGGCACAACTCTAATAACAAACGAGTGCAAAGAAGCCCAAAACATAAACAGGACTGAGCTGCTGGGCTTGACCACCCTTGGCAAAGAGACAGGACAAAGCCTAAGTGTGCCCCTGTGCCCCACCATAGCACTCAAAAGAAGAAGAAGGGAAAGAGAACATGGCACAGGAGGATAAGGTTTAAGTTGTGTGAGGATGAATGCTCACATCTGACAAAAAATAGGGCTTTGCATAAAATTACTTGCAGCTTTTCTGAAGGAGCTTACCCCTGTATGCTAATTGCATTCTGTAAACTCCTATATAATGTCGGGCTGGCTCAGTTTTTTAAAGACAGCTGGGACTTGAGTTTGCTTTTTATGTATTTTTCTTTTGCCTCTCCTTTACATATCTACCTTAGGGAAAATGGCATTGAGATCTGGAAAGGCCAGTTGTTGATGAGACTTCAGAACTGGCATACAGAGGGCGGAATCAGCTGATGAAAGCTTACATTTCACTCCCAATGAAGCTTTTGGTATTATTGGTTTTATTAATAACATTTACTGTAGCAACTGTAGGCTCTCAACAAAGCTAGGAAGGATCTGCATAAAAGTACATCATCAGAGACAGAGTCTAGTAAAGCATCCTTTGTTTTTTAATAAAAATTTGAGTAGGAAATGTGGAGACTGGATTAATCACCTGACTGAAATCATAGGGAGGATTCATTGCAGAGACAGAAATGGAATCCAGCTCAGAAATCCCAAATTAGTATGTTAACCTTAAGCTTGGCTTTGCATTCATATACTCTGAGAAATGACACTGAGAAGAATGAAGGAAAGGAAAAATACAGACCTTGTCATCCAGAATAGGTTCACACTGAGAGTAGTTTATCTTGGAAGCCCACGTCCCATTGCCCAGGCATTCTCTGTAGGCATTTCCTGGTAGGGACCAAAATGAAAGAGAAATGAACACTCTGTGCTGGAGTTCAGTCTAACACATTCATGTAATTAAGAAGAGATTAACAGTTCAGATTATTCACAGCACAAATCACCATATCCCAACCTCTGTGGGGACTGAAGACTAGGACAGCCTGCCCAGGAGGGAAGAAGAGAAATAAAGGATGTAAATACATCTAGAGACCATCAGTTTATTGAGATATTTATTGGTAATGGTTTCCATAAGAAAATGGGTTTGGAAGACAGCAAAGGTATGGAAAAGAGCATTTCAAGAGAAAACGTGTCTATAAACGTGTATTCAAACACAGGCAAAAAGGTTGAGGTCTTAAGTGGTCCAACTAGGAAAATACCACACATGTGGCAAACATTTCTCCACTCTCCTCTCACTTATCCCAATGTAAACTCAATACTGGATATTGATTTTCTCGAGTCTTCCAATGCAACAGCATTGCTGATAAATTCTGCAAGGAATCTGAAAGAGGAGGAAGACAACCACAGCTCCCAACCATGGGATGGGCAGGTGCTGTGGAGGTCACACACGAGCAGACCTTAGAAATGGGTAGGAGGCAGTATAAAATATATTCTCCCAGACATTAAAAGCACAGCTAGTCCCCTGAAACAGACTTTTCCATGCTTATTTTCAGCTGTCTTAAAAACCAGAAAGTTAAACAGGAAATTCAGACAGATCCCCGAAGGATACATATAACTTCCTAATGAACTGTTCATGATGTTCGTGCTGCCCTTTACCCGATTTCTTCCTGGGACTTTGCCATGGTCAATCAGTATAATTCAACACCCAGCCATCGGGAAAATAAGATGTCAAGTGAAAGCATCGGGCTGAATGTTTCTAAAAGTGCTGTTGGCAATAGCCATTGAAAAAAGCCATTGAAAAGACTTGAGAAGGTGCTTTTTGCTACAGAGAAGGGAAGCCCACAGGGAAAGCAACAAGGGACTAACATTCACCTACACACTCCACGTTACGCCGTATCTATTCAGACCACTGAACTTCATGCTGTTCTTTCCTACTTGCACAGTTTCTTCTTGTAGTGACACAGCTGAATAAAATGACTGCCAACATTTGGGTCAACTAAGAAAACCTGTGCTAAAGTCCTCCATCCTGAATCCCACTTCCAGGGTATCGTCCGTAAGAAACCCGTAAGGGAAGGGCATATTTGGATCAATGTTATTTATCCATCCAAAAAGGAAAACTACTCTTCTTCTGATTTCCCCTCAGATGAGAAATTGGCAGCAAATAGGAATAGCTTGAAGTGGGGTGAAGGAGAGGGGAAGTGGCAAAACCAGGGGAAGAAGAACCATTTGACTCGTGGCTCCCTTCAAAGACTCCTTTTGGTTGATAGCAAATGTTGGGCTTTCTTTCCCCATCCCCACAAACTCCTTCCACTCTATGGGTATGGAAACAGAAGTAAAACACGTGCACAACTTCCTGAAAGCAACTTGGCAGTTCTGTAACAGAGTTGCAAGCCATCACAGACCATGCCTTCCACTTTATCAGTCCATGGTGCCTCCATCTCTTGCGCTGCACCTCCTCTGCTCATTACAATCTTCTTTATAGAAGCATAAATGACTTTCCACAGAACAGGATGGCCACCTGAAAATCCTCCCAGCAGTAAATGAGCAATATCACTACGTGAGAAATAAACCTGTCAGAAGAAGCTCCCATGGCCTGTAGTGAATCACTGGAGGCACCCAGCTATTCCTCTGGGCTCACGCTAGCTGACTGTGACATTAAACATCCATTGAAGGTTCTCACCATCTTCTCTTTCTTACTGTCAGATATTCAAAGAGGGTCTTGTCCTATCCTTTTTCATCTGGATTGGCATAGTTGGTAAAAGCAAAAAGGTCCCATTGAAGGCCACAAAGCTTTGTTTTCACATGAAACCTCATTAATAAAATGGATGGGAGTCCTACAGTCAGCCTGGGATTCGTAGTCAAATCTGACTTCTGCGTGGGCCCTGTCACTATCACCAGAGAGAAGAGAGCAGTGCTGCCCCTTTGCTTCTCTATCATGAACAATCACCTCAATTCCTTCCACTGTGACCAAAGGTTGTTTCACAGACCCCTACTTACTGTCCAAAGTGGAACAGAAAAGGTGAGATAACACAGACTGGACTCGATGACATGCTGAGTCATCAGGACATGAGGAGTTGCAGCAACGATCAAAGCACCAAAGAGCAATAGAAGGCAGATGTGCCTCAGCTCTGGAGTATGTTAAGGAAGATTCATCAGTGATTTTGCAAAGAGAACTCTACGATCTCTTTGGCTGTTAAGCAGAAGAACATTCCTCCACACCTGTTTTTCCAATGACAACTGGTTTTAACGTGCTTTTTGCCCTAACGATCACCGCGCTTTGCTTTCAAGCACTGTGTACAGAAGGAGACTGGATGAAGTCCATTTGTTCTTAATCATTCTCATGAAAAGGGAGAAAAAGGAAGATCCGTGATGGAGAACTCCATGGTAGGAGCACACAATGAATGCTCATGAAGAGAACAGATACACGATCTTTCTAGGGCAACTAATGAGAGCTGCAGCATGATTTCTTTCTAGTAAAATAGAAATGGTGGCAATTTTCATTGCCTAAGACAAATGGGATGCTGAGGAACCCAGTGTATCTTCATTTCTCTTGCCTCACTGACTTTTTTCCTAAGGATCACGTACATAAAATTAATCAAGAGGTTTTCAGTGGTGATAACTTCTGGCTATTTGTGTCCTGTGTGTACTTGCACACATGTAATACAACCCGACAAGCAGAATTAATCTTTGTGCAAGCAAAAAAGAAACAAGCAGTGGATGACTCACGATGACAAAGGCAACAGACAGCCATTATACACACAACTTCTGACACACGACATTAATTTCTCTGCCCTCATCTATGGCCCCTTCTTTGACTTTGAAAACGTTGGTTTCCTTTTACTGTAGGTTTATTAGCAACATTTCTGGCTCTTGATTGCTTCCGCTTAATCATCACCCCAAGGGACAGGAAAGGAGGTAAAAGGGGATTCCCTGAATAACAAGAAATACTCAGTAGTGCTCAGACCTCCACTTAGGTTGCTAGCTTCCAAACAATACGCTTCACCCCCTCCAGCCCAGCCACTAAAACACACCCACTTCCATAGTCTTAGGAATGATTCAGTCATACAGACCACGGCCATATTCCATCAATAAAGCCAATGACAGCTATGGCACTACTCCCAGAGTCAGCTGCAGCCATTACAGCCCTTCAGACAGCACTGCTGTATCTTCCACTGCTGCTCCTGCTCGGTGGCTGCTGCTCTGACAGCAGGACTCCAGCCTTCAGTCTACACACCAACCAGTATTTCAGCTCCGGCTGTCTAATATTAGTTTTGAAACCTTTATTCACCCGCATACACAAAGACAGAGGAAATAAACACCTCCGCAGCATGGTGAGGACACTGCAGATAGCAGTATGGTGCCAAATCTCCCTCACTTCAGGTTTTTGGAGAAGCTTGCCCAGCTCAGTCTATTTTTTACCATTCTTTTCTGAATTAAGTTAGAAAAAAACCTAACAAATAACTACAGGAATGTCTCGCTCACATACATACATACAAACACAGGCATACACGGCCATATTAAACTTGATCTGTTCTTAGTGGAGAATAACCATTTAGGAGCAACTGGGAAATTCCAAGATGGAGATCAAAGGTTCCTTAAGTGGGGAAGAAAAATACAGCGTCATTTAATTTTATCTGAACACAGAGCATGATCATTACAATTCCATCAGTATGGGAAGGAAATAAGATTGTTAAGAAACCCCAGCCTGTCTGTTGTTTAAATAAAGAGAAGCAGATCTACTTGGATTTGAGCAATGTATCCCCAAACAGCCCATGAGCCAATATGGGATAATGACAGAATCACAGAACTTCTCAAGTTGGAAAAGACCCTCAAGTCCAACCTCAACCTAACCATACTATCCTAACTCTGACAACCCATAATGATACAGTTGTGACAAGGAAGGTCTTCAGAGACCTCGTAGAAGCTTGCAGACTTTACTCGTTTATTCCATAATGCAAATAGAACTTGGTCAGGCTGGATGGGGCTCTGAGCACTGATGGAGCTGTGGGTGTCCCTGTTCCCTGCAGGGGAGTTGGACCAGATGGCCTTTACAGGTCCCTTCCAACACAAACAGTTCTGTGATTCCGCGATTCTGATTTTGAAGGCTTCCTCACACTCAAGATAGTTGGTCTTAGATAAGAGGGGGAGACATCAAAACTGTTTTCAGCTTTGCTTATCACCCTTCCAGCATCCCTGCCAATCTGTACCATGATGAGCCCAGGGAAAGTCTAGAAAAAAAGCAAGTGTGAGTTGTTGCTACCTAAATTCATGCAAAATAAATTCCTCCCCAACAAAGTACACTTTATTAACAGAACTGCCAGAGACTCCTCTAAAAGATTCCTCAGTCTTCTGATTAGTGAGGAAATGGATCAGCAGCACTGAATTTGGGTGACGGTGATGAAAGATGGTGTTCAGTGTATCTGCTTCAAAACTGCAAGTCTCCACATGAACATTTTACTTAAGATATCAGTAAACCATTACCACCAGGCAACAAAAGTACACACACACAGAGTAGCCGTGCAAGCTATATCATAGGACATTACCATGCTCTGGAACCACTTATAAAACACAGCTTAGTATCAGTGGTTTACATCAGCTTGAGAGTTAAAACCTTGACTTCAATTTCGTTTCCAAAAGCACATGATGTGGCATTTCCAAGCGGAATTTACAAGGAGGGGTATTAGATGTGTGGTGTTATTTATTCTTCTCTTCTTTATCGCCCGTGTTGAAGAAAGTAAAACCTCTTGGCTATCAGTAATCCAATCTGTATAGATTGGCCTGGTGGCAGGTTTGTATTTAGTCAGTAGAACTCTATTAAAAGCCTAAAACAAGAGATGAATGGAGGGGAAATATAGGTGGATACAACCCCCAGCAGGCAGTAAACCACATCCTTGCAGTCATTAGCAGGTGAAAGACAAGAGGCACTGTATGCAAGCACTACTGTAACGGAACTTATCTTTGATGACTGGGGCTAAGCTGATTTTTAACAAGATTTTCATCATATCACAAAATCACATCATAGATATGATTCGTCATCTTGCTGTGTCTCACATAGATAACTTACACATAGATAACTTTGGCACGGAATACATTTCCAGACATTATGAAAACTGGAAATCTGCCTTCTCCAGCTATTTATGCCTTTCGTCCTGGATCCCACATGCCCAAAAATGATGAGACAAGTTCATCTGCTACTGGATCAAAGGAATAAGCAAGCAAATGTATAATAGATAAAGTATGGTTTGTTAAGTTCTGAGCTGTGCACATCTAGGGGTACCAGAGTGCTGTGCCAGCTTGCTGACCCATGTTAGGTGGCAGCCAAGCTAAAATGGAGGCCCTCAACCAGACGATCAGAATCCCCACTCAACAAAGTCCCTATAAACCACACTTTTTTTTTAACAGGAGAGCTGTAGCACCCTCAGAGAAGCACAGATGCAGCAAATGACTGGAAGAGCACAGCGGGTCATGGTGTCCATCTCCCTGCTGACAGGATTTGTTCAGCCCAGATTAAAAAGAACGAGCCCCATGAATTTCTAGCGACGACACTGTGAAACTATTTCAGACAGTCTGCTAAACCTCTGTACTGGGGTTTCATTTACTTATTTATGTATTGCTATTATCTTAAAAAGGATGAGGGGAAATGTCTATTAAGACAGTTATTAAACGCTTTTTGCCTCTGTATTGCCTTCTGACCGAGTTGGATAACTTGTTTTCCTCCGAGGAGGAAGCGAGCACCTCCCTTAGAGGTTCTTCCTTAAGTGTGCAATGGGAAATTAGGTTTGGTGAAATGCTGGCCTGTAAGATCAGAAGAGACAGTGGAGAGGACCGGTCCCAGAGCCCATCCTGAAGCTAGATGACATATTCTCACCTGAACAAACTGTTTTGAAAGCACAGTTTTGGCCAACCAGTACCACTTGTTAAGCTAATTTTATCCAAGTTTTACTCCTCAAAAACAACCCAAGAACAATAATAAAAAAAAAAAAAACCAAAACCAAAATCCCATAAAATTCCATCCTCAAACATTATAGAATCATAGAATGGTTTGGATTGGAAAGGACCTTTAAGATCATCCCGTTCCAACCCCCTGCTACAGGTAGGGACACCTCCCTCTAGACCAGGTTGCTCACAGCCCCATCCAGCCTGGCCACTGTACCCACGTTACAACATGGGGAACCTCAGCTCTGTTCCTTCCACCACTGGCCTTCAGGGGGAACTTAAATCAGTGGACTTCTTCCTTCCAGAGTCTCCTTATCACTGGGATTTGCCAACTTCTCTGTGTTTTCTCCAGTATTTAAAACTAAATAGTTGTTTTTCGTATACTCCAAAGCCACGGCCACTACGCTTTGGTTAAAAAAAATAAAGTTCTATTTCACTTTTAGTTAGAGTTTCCACCTCCAAATTATTTTTATTCGATTTAAAGCAGTGTTCAATAGAAGACATTTCACTTGGTATCAAGCAGAGCTTTTTCTTCGGTGCTTATCCACTGTGATAACCAGTAAAAACAAAAGGAACTTTATGACAGGGGAGACCTCATCACGGCCTTCCAGTACTTGAAAGGAGCATATGAACAGGAAGGGGTACAACTGTTTATGAGGGTGGACAGTGATAGGATGAGGGGGAATGGTTTTAAACTGAGACAGGGGAGGTTTAGGTTGGATATTAAGAGGAAGTTTTTCACCCAGAGGGTGGTGACGCACTGGAACAGGTTGCCCAAGGAGGTTGTGGATGCCCCATCCCTGCAGGCATTCAAGGCCAGGCTGGATGTGGCTCTGGGCAGCCTGGTCTGGTGGTTGGCGACCCTGCACATAGCAGGGGGTTGGAACTGGATGATCATCGTGGTCCTTTTCAACCCAGGCCGTTCTGTGATTCTATGATTCTATGACAGAAGCTCCTCACATTGACTGCTCAGATTTCAGAGGATCCAATGAGACAGAAAACAAAGCTGTGTTGCATAAAGGATATGGCACTACATGTGTATGCTATTCTTAGCCCTTTTTCAAAATCCCAGAAAAACAGCAAGCCTCTAAAGATAGGAACTGAATCACAAGCGATGAATTATTTATTCATGTGCCATCCTTCCCACCTGAGACCTGTGATGGGTTCCTTCTGAATGCTGCAGTGACAAGCTGGAGCCAGGTAGGCTTCAGTGAGCATCAGTTTGCTGCTTGCTATTACTAGAAACGAGAAGTGACAGTGGTAGCACTTGGATGTAATTGTAACAGCACTCAGATGCGCATGAGAGTGAAAAGAAAAACGTCTCTCCGCGCACTTGATCTGTGTGTGAAGGATATGCAGACAAAAAGAAGGACGGGAAAGAAGAGTTATCCAACCAACGCTTATTGTTCTGTATGCCAGCCAGCACCATCCTGAGAGCCAGCCTTTGTGCAAAGGGGTTTTTGTAGATATCACGCTGTCATTTTGGGTTGGGGTTGGTGGTTTTTTTTGACATTGATACTGAATGATTATGTGCTTACAGGTGAGGGTTGGAAGGCAGACAAATAGTACTTCAGGCAACGAATGTTCCCCTAGAAAAATATTTCTGACCTCAGCTTTATCTAGCCCACCAATCTGATGCTTCTCCAGGCTTGAAAGCACATCAGAACCACTGCTCAGCTTTCTATTGTTTGCCAGAAATTCTAAAATGCTTTGCAAGAAACTCAAGCAGTCTAATAATGCTCATTTTGTGTATTGATTTCCTATCTGTTACAGCCCTCAAGTGATTCACCCAGGTCATACAACATGCCAAAAAGCAAAGTCAGGAAAGGAACTTTCAAGGAGCTTAGAAGTCCTCCAGACTTCTTCACTTCAGAAAAAAGAAATCTCCAGATTTCCAGCCCAAGGCCCATTAGACATACTGGTAAAGTTTACAGTCTAAAGAGCATCGTCTCAATTCAGAGTTTCTGATGCTGATGGACCTCTGCTCTGCTCACTCTTGTCCTAGGCTGGGGGCTACCTGCCTGCAAGTATTCCCTTATCAACACATTAAGACAGACTCCACAGAATAAACTGCACAAAGCACTCAGAAATGTGGAGCTATATATCTTTGGTCCATGAAATTCCCATGAATATGAAATAATGGAAAATAAAATACACGTTCTCTTTGACTTTCCAATTCCCTTCTAATCACTGCCACGCAGATCTTCTTGGGAAATAGAAACATGACTTTCAGAACTTTTCACTTCTTTGACTCATCTGAGGTTAACAAAACCTGTACAATAAAATACACCTCCAACACAGTGTGCATTCTGTCTCTTTACATCTTCATTTGGAACTGTTTCAGGTGTGAATGGTGTCAAACCAGTTGTCCTTCCCCAGAGCAATCCCTCTTTAGAAGCATGACTCAAGAACTATCCTGGAAGCTGCTCTGTCATCTCTGCTTACAACACCTATTAATCGCTCAGCAAAATAACCATTATTCAATACTACAATTGCCCGTATGCAAGGGGAGGTCATCATGCACACGCTGCTAGATGGATATTGAGTTCTATTTGAGATGCCCTATGGTGTCCAAGGCATGGACATCAATGGTCCTTATGGTCTTCTTGCCTTCGGTCAAAGGCATCACAGACAGAACTCTAATCTTATGTTTAAGCGAGCAAGATGACCCCTGGTGACTGCAGTCACTGTGGTGTAGGCAGAGACTCAGCAGACCAGTGGCTGTTCACTCTGTGGAGCTGTCCTGGACAGACCTGCCATTGGATGTGGAACAACCACTCCTACTCCTCTTCTAAAAGCTTCTCACACTTGAAATCTGGATGATTTGGTTGTTTTAAGGAAGGCTATCATCCAAGTAGCGCTCATCGGGGTCACACGCAAATAATTACGACAAGCATGTGGGAAGATCCATGCATAGAGATACACAGGAAACATGAGAAGGCTTCATCTAAGAAGAAGTTGTTCTCACTGCTGGTCAGTCCAACAGGCCATCGGTTCTCCCCCCATTCTGTGGTGGGTGTGAGTCACTGCGAAGCAACAAACTGGGAGGAGGGATGTCATCACCAGGGCTGAAGCCCAGCTTGTTTCTCAGCTTGATCAACTTGGAGAGCACAGAGCTATGAAGCTCCCTGCCTAACCCCCTTCTGGGATGCTATCAGGGCTGATAATAATATTTGAACTTTATAGTAACTGCCTCTTGGTTGAAATTCAGAATTCAATTAGTCATTTGCCATAATTACTGAATGCACTGAGAAATGCAAATGACAAGAAGGAGAGGTGTAACTGTGCTTTATTACCATAGATAAAGCATGGTGGAATTAAGAAGAGCTATGATCCGATTAGCACAGCAGTGGGAGAGAGGGGAAAGCAGCCTGAAGGTGGACTTTTCCTCAGCCAGGAGACAATGTGTGCCAGGATCTGCAACACCTGACTACCACACTGTCAGCATTTGGGTTTTGTCTGTCAGGAATGTCTATCTGAACAGCTGTGCAGCTTTGCAGGGATTTTTATTGTCGGTGGCCTATTCGTAGAATCACAGAATCATAGAATGGCCTGGGTAGAAAAGGAGCACAATGATCATCCAGTTTCAACCCCCTGCTACGTGCAGGGTCGCCAACCATCAGACCAGGCTGCCCAGAGCCACATCCAGCCTGGCCTCAAATGCCTTCAGGGATGGAGCATCCACAGCTTCCTTGGGCAACCTGTTTCAGTGTGTATTCCAATGTTCCAGTGTATTCATTTCAGACTCTTCTCTGGATCACAGATCCAGTATCTTTTAAGAATCACCTCCTCTTAGAAAATTACGGTCTTCCAGATTGATTCAGATAGATCCTGTTGCACTTACACCAACGGGCAGTGAAGCTCCATCCCACTGACCTCTCACTCCTTCTCAATACACGCATGGTACAGATGATCATTAGCCAAAGTCGTGCCTACCAGCTTTCGTAATTAACCATGATACAAGAGCTTAAAAATTCCAGGTGCTTCTCGGCAGATACGGGCCAGCCCATTCTGCTGAGCCATAGTTCTCCTCCTCAAAGTGTAACTTCAAAAGGGGATAAGAATGGGCAAGTTCTCCCAGTTTCTATGAAGACAACCTGATTCTCAATAATACAAAATCCCCCCCTAATCCCACTGTCCCGCAGGATGAGCTAAATACTCAGCAAGACCAAGAGCTTGAATTCTGATTGCGGCGATGACTGCTGATGTGACAGGATATAAATAGCTCCTTTAAGCTGGTGCAGATCGGGTTTGTTGGAAATAAGAAAGCAAAGCCCCTGCAGACAGAGGGAAACACAACAGTAATTCCAAGTCTTGAAGTCCTATTACACCTAATAATAGCTCTATGCTTTCTGTTGATTGTTTCTCCCTATAAATGCCTTCCTTCTCCCACTGGGGAGCAGGATAAGGAAGGTTTAAGAACAAATGCATGAAAACACTTGACAGGAGAAAAGCAACGCCCACCTCAGATCTTTCTTCTTTCTTTCCAAGAGGAACGGAAAACATTTGTTAAAGAAATTGTGTTAAAGAGCACTGGGCTCGAGCTCCAGTTTTGCCACTCTGTCTGCCAGCTTCTCCCTCCCTGATCACCCTTCAATCTAGTTCCAAAAGGTTCACTGAATAAATAGCACAAACCAGGCACAGCACCGCTACAGGGAACACTGTGTCCAGAGATGTTCTACCTGGTAAGAACAGAGGCAGGCACCAGCTGCCATTAGAAATGCACTGTGATGTGCTGTGTTGATAACACATCTAACTGTCAGCTCCTGAATTTGAACTCCCACCTTCTACCAGGGCTCCCCTTCCTATGCCTTATATCATTGCTTCCATCGCTGTAAACACTGACACATCTGCATGTTTTCCCTATAGTGTAGCACGAAACATGAATCACATTCCTATCCCATCCTCTAGGACAGTATGGATAAAAACTTCAAGTGGAAATATAATTTCTGTTAGGTTTCTGGTTCCTCTAACATACACCCGTACTGGAGAGGTAACACAAAATTACTTGATTTGCATGTGATAGCACAAATGAAGTGATGAAGTATGAGATCTGTTCTAAGAGGGAACTGCAAGAGACCACGTTGTTTTTTTTTGGGGGGGGGTTGTTTTTATGGACACAACCCCTTTCTGATTCAGAAGAGGGGGATCCAAGCTGTGCATTTGGCATTCTGAGTGCAAGATGGGACTGTGTGCAGTGCTCTCTGTCTCTGCAGGTGCAACTCCCCAAGGCATCTCCAAGCTCCCACCCTAATGAACTTTCTGCTTATAGGAAAGGCCCGCATGCACAATTTGCTGAGCGACCACACGTGGGCCAGGAAGGCCATGATTAATCTGTAACAAGCTCAGGCAGGTGGAAAAAGAGGAAAAGAGGCTGTTCCCCTGACATAACCTTATTAACACAATGCATCCGTCATCTAGAAAACCTGCTGTTATGTGGGAAGGTGCTTTCTTATCAGCTGATAATTATTGTCTCTTTGGGGGTTTGAAATGGCATGGGAGGGAGAGGGGAGATTTTAAAATCTCTTCTAATTTTGTAGCGTACAGTGGGTTCTGTCAGCACATGCTGTGACAGCCTAAGAAAAGCATTTCACCGGCTTCATTTCTTGGCTGTGCTTCTTTCTGACGGATCTTAAAAGCCTGAGCTCATTTTGACTAGGAGTGATTGGTGGGCAATCTCCGACACGTCTCACTTTAGTTGGCTGTAAGTTCACCACAGATTGGTAAACGCGGCGTGGCAGTTTCCATGTTGCCACACCAGACCCACATATAAGTGATTTTATGGCTGGCTGTAACACTTTCCATAAAGCCCTGCTGTGAAAAGGGTCGGGGTTTCAAAGCAGGCTGTGAGCCATCCTTACAGTGATGCTCAGCCCTGAGAAGTGCCTCCTGTTGGCAGCCCATGCCACGAAGGACCGTTCTTTCTATGGAGAAGTCATTGTATTGGAGCTGGATGACTACGTTAAGGAAAAGGAAAACCTCTCTCTGCATATCACAGAATCCTATCATAGAATCATAGAATGGCCTGGGTTGAAAAGGACCACAAAGATCATCCAGTGTCAACCCCCTGCTATGTGCAGGGTTGCCAACCACCAGACCAGGCTGCCCAGAGCCACATCCAGCCTGGCCTTGAATGCCTCCAGGGATGGGGCATCCACAGCTTCCTTGGGCAACCTGTTCCACAAACTTGTCTCACCAGCCACAGGTTTATGCACCGCCTTCCCAAAGGCCCCACAAGCACCGATGAAGCACTGGGAAAGGAAAGGAGGAGGTGAGGAGAGCAAGGCAGGCATCTCAGCACAGCACTACCCTTATGCAAATAGCAAATCCAGCAAGGACATCAGCCAAGAATGCAAGGTGGGAGAAAATGCTCTACGTGTTCAGAGAAGAAAAAAAGAGCTGGTGATGCATGATCATATGGCAGGTTTGAAGTGCAGTACATAAAACTGCACAATGGGACCATAAGGCAGGAAGTCATGGAAAGCTCCTATCATTCAGCAGCTGATTTGATTGCTCTTTAATCAACTGCAGATTTCCTGCCATGTTGACATGGGAGACAGACACGAAGACTGCTTGCTTACAGTGAGAATGCAAGAAGGGGATTTTTAGAACACGCAAAGCAAAATAAAAATAACAACAACAACAACAACAAAAGTGACTTTAAAAGGATTTACCATTTCCTTGCAAAGAGAGCAAGAAGATCTACGTATGTCAGAAAGTGCTAACCCACCGAGGAGAAACGTTTAGTGCTCCCCATGCGCTTCCATTTACACCACATTCTACACTTAGTGCTTTCCTTGGTAGAAGATTTTTCTCTTCTGAAAAGTACAACATCGCTGAGTACTCACAAATTAAACTTCCTTCGTCGAGACAGATTTATTCCCAGCGCCCTTTCCACTTCAACTATGGAAGTGCTCCCAGAGAGTAAATGGAGTGTGCTCTGTTTAAACACCGGGTATTCAAATGAGGCCTGTTTAATTCATATTCTGGTACTGAACCACAAAATCTTAACACCCAAGCTTGCCAAAACAATTGCACTGGAGAAAAGACACAATGTGTGAATGGACAGACAAACCGCATGGCATTTCAAAGAACGCAAAGAGCAGCATGAAGAGGTGTCTTCAATTTCTGATGCTTTTCTGAGCAACACAACTTGGATTTCACTTCCCAAATAACAGTGAGCTACTACGGCCTTATATATTTAATGTGGAAAAGGTAATGCCAGAGTTTTTTTCTTTGATAGGCTGCCCAGAGAGGCTGCGGATGCCCCATCCATCCCTGGACGTGTTCAAGGCCAGGTTGGATGGAGCCTTGGGCAGCCTGGCCTGGTATTAGATATGGAGGTTGGTGGCCCTGCCTGTGGTGGGAGGGTTGGAGCTTCATGATCCTTGGGGTCCCTTCCAACCCAAGCCATTCTATGACTCTATGATTCTATGATAGGTGAATTAACATCTTTACTTCTTTAAGTTAGGATGGAACTTTATTTACCTTTACAGAGCAGTGAATCATGCTTTGCGGCTGAACAGCCTTCATGTTCACATTACCACCAGGGTACAAAAGGCAACATTTGGTTGAAAAAAGCATGCTAGCTCTGACAGTTTCAACTACTTCTAACTAAACGTGAACAGGAAAAAAATCTGCAGTACGATATAAAAGCAGTGAAATGAGCACCCAAATCCTGAAGCCTCTCCTGTCAGAAAAACAAGCATTCACTTTTACAGTTTCCCCTGGAAATGTTCATTTTGGCCCGGTGCCTCAGGAGCCCAAGTAAACGCTGTTCTATGAAAGCCTAACAGTATTTGTTTCCATTTTTACTTCAGGAGTTTTATTTTCACAAATTGCAGTGGGGAGACCCAGTCTGTCTCCAACTGCTCTGCCCTCTCCCTTCTACTGGAGGGCACGTAGCTTTCTATTGAGTCATGCACTCACCTCCCCTGAAGGCACATCACTGCATACGTGGGTCAGACCTTGCCTCTAGACAAGACAGAAGGATTAAAGACGCGAAAGTACGTGCTGAGAATATGTATGTTTTTTAAATAACAAAATGCTGTATGAAGATCCACAGCGGTAAGTTCTGATTCGGTGTTGAAGACAGCTATTCTAGGACAGGCCTCCATCACATCCACCCAACGGAGCCCACTTGCATTCCCAATGAAGGGATGACCTCAGGGAGCACACCAAGGAGAAACTGCTCTTACAGCAGTGCTCCTGCACTCGAAGAATATCTCACAGCTGAACCCTTTCACCTGCTGTAATTTGCAAGGAGAGCTTTGCTGTGTAGTGTTTCCCAAATGAAACTTCAGTGAATAAAAGACAACCCTGCTGTCAGTTACACAATTACAGTCAAGAATTTTGTTCTTCTCAGTTTCTGACCTTAATGATATCATAGACTCCTATCATAGAACCACAGAATGGCCTGGGTTGAAAAGGACCACAATGTTCATCCAGTTTCAACCTCCTGCTATGTGCAGGGTCACCAACCACCAGACCAAGCTGTCCAGAGCCACAAACAGCCTGGCCTTGAATGCCTCCAGGGATGGGGCATCCGTTGTGTACAATAATATGTCATGTACAGTAAGGTGCATCATGTAACAGTTTCTTCTGGTCATCATATGTGAAATTCAGCTAATTGCCCCAATGAGCTGTTACATGATTGTACATCCAGAATATGACAGGAAGAAGCATTCAGCTTCAGAGAATTACTTGGGAATTAGTTCTGTCTACGAGAAAAGCAGAGATCATTATCTCTGTTTAAACAGATTTACAATGCAGCGTGCATATACCAATTACTTCAAGTGCCTCCGTTACTTCAGTATTGGAAATCATTTACAAAAGCCACTCACAAGATGCTTCCAATTGCAGAGAACACTGTGTGATTACATGTGACAGCAGCCAGCTCACACACCCCGCTTCCAATCCGTCCACCATCTTCCTATTTACTAACGGAAACATTTTTTCCCATGGATGAGCCAAAGTCACTGACCTCAGAATTCAAACACTGAGATCACAGAATCCCAGAGCATTTGGGGTTGATGGCCTTGCAGTAACTGTGAGGGAAGCAGATTGGCAAATGCTGCTTCAGTGGAAACTGAAGTTCTTACAGATGAGTTGAATGGAGAGAAACCGGCCAAGGAAAGCCTGGAGCAGAAGGTGGGGAAAAGTGAGGGAGGTTCAGCTTTGGAGCAAAGACAGAGAAGGCAGAAACACACATTCAGCTTTTATGTGCAGCTTTCAGGACCACGTTAAATAGGACACGACTTCAGAAACTCCAGGAAAGTATCTCCATATTATATACAGAACTACTTGCAGTGAATGAAGATAATTACTTCGGATCAGTGAGTTTGTTTCAATGAAAACAAAGATCCGTTTTGATATCCTTTGAACTAAGACAACCACCCTAGAACTTAAGGTAAAAATAACAAGGCAATGCAGCCTGGTGTCTCTATTTTAGGAAAGGATTTGTGCCGCAGGCAAAGAGTTTCTCTGTAGGGCTTTGCTAAGCTGCTAAGAGACAGAAATGGTTTTTAGGCAGCGCACTGAATGAATCCTGATGGTTTTCTGAGACTGAAAAACAGCGCGTTTAGCGACAGGCCAGGTGTTGAATTTAAAGCACTTACAACTCCCTTAAAATTCAGGCACAGATCTCCAGTCTCTTTCATGGTGCCGACCGAAACAGATCCATGAGAATTAGGAATGCTGGCAATATCTACCACGAAGCAATGGGAATGCAACCAACTGAACTGGGCAGCGAGAGCACATAGCCAGGTGTTGACATCTCTGCCTTTTTGTCCCTGCTGGGCTTGAGCACCAGACATTGGAGATGAAGCTGTTACACGCTTGATGCTGTTGGCACTGAGGCAAGGTGTTATGGGTGCACCTGCAACAGCCAACGGCTTAAATCACACCTCCGGACTGCAAAGCAGACCATGGCTCTTGGGAGAAAAAAAACAATCATCTCCTTCCGTGTTCATGGCAGGATATACCACTAAGAAAAGAGCTAGCTTGGGTGAAGTGCATGGAGATTCCAACCTACAACTACCATTGGAGTGGGCAGCAGGGACAAGGAGGTGGTCGTCCCTCTCTACTCTGCTCTCCTGAGGCCCCATCTGGAGTGCTGTGTTCAAGTCTGGGGCCGCCAGTACAAGAAATACAGAGATCTTTTGGAGCAGGTCCAGAGGAGAGCCATGAACATGATCAGAGGGCTGCAGCACCTCCTCTACAAAGACAGGCTGAGGGAGCTGGGTTTGTTCATCCCGGAGAAAAGAAGGCTGCAGGGTGACCTCATTGCAGCCTTTCAGCACCTAAAGGGAGCCTATAAACAGGAGGGGAGTCAACTCTTTACAAGGGTAGATAATGACAGGACAAAAGGAAATGGTTTTAAGTTGAAGGAGGGAAGATTTAGGTTGGATGTCAGGGGGAAGTTCTTGACTATGAGAGTGGTGAGGTGCTGGAACAGCTGCCCAGAGAGGCTGTGGATGCCCCGTCCCTGGAGGTGTTCAAGGCCAGGTTGGATGGGGCCATGGGCAGCCTGGTCTGGTATTAGATATGGAGGTTGGTGGCCCTGCTTGCAGCAGCGGGGTTGGAGTTTCATGATCCTTGGGGTCCATTCCAACCCAAGCCGTTCTAAGATTCTGTAGTTCTGTGATTTTGAAAAACTGTCAGAATGAGGTTTTTTTTGTGTTTATACCACATCTTCTGGCCTGCTAAATCCTTTCCAGAGCCTCCTACTAGTTGCCATTTTCCATTATTTGCCTGGAGCCAACCAAAGACCCAATCCTAAGGCACTACAGAAGCACGAGAAGAATGAAGGTAATCACCAACAACCTTATCCATACAGGAAGGAAGGCAAAAATTTCTGCAAACAGCACCATGACAACAAAGCACACAGCACAGCAAACTGCTCGCCTAGCCTTGCAAAAAATGAAATCAGCTCTTCAGAAGCTGCAGAGGGTCAGTTACATTTTCATACATTCATTCATAAGATCTGTTTAAGCAGCCTGGACATTGCTAGTACTGCAGCTGAAAGCTACTTATCCACAAATAAGATTTTTAATGCATCAGCGCTCGCTTCCAAATGGACACAGAATTGTCTCAAGCTGTTTGTTGTTATCAATGATCTGACTCTTATTTGGCCACTTTATGCAAAGTTTCTCCTGCAGAGCTTCCTGCCAGACCCTTGTAGTCAAAGGCAGGCTGATGCAAATGGTTTCTACCCAGCACTCCTCCTTCATTACAAAATTGTACATGTGATATACAACCAAATTGCATAATCTATGTAATTAGCTCATCCCAGTCATTGCCGCTGATGGAAACAGCTGTGAAGGTTGAACAGTAGGGAAAGTTAATGACATTTGTTCTTAAGTAAGGACTGTAGCAGTAAAACTGAGCAGCTCTGGTTGTGTTTCATCCCGGATCACAAGTTGCTGAGACGACCACTGAATTGGAGCACACGAAGGATACCAATTTAAAGCCAACACCTGCTGTAATTGCAGCAAACCAGAAGATGACTTGTGAACTGAGTAACGTCCACGAGCTGGGCTTTGGGGTGGACAGAGACCATTGGTATAATGCCAACTGGTATTACTGGTGTAATCCCAGTGACAGAGCAAAGCCCCACAGTGTGTAGAAAGAGGACAACCCCCCCCCCCCCCCCCTTCCCTGTTCTCTTTACGTTCCTCCTCTGCTGGAAAACTCAACTGCCACTGTGGGTCCCCCATATCAGACAGGCAATAAGCCTCCAGATTAGTCAGCGTACCCTCTACTTTAGTTTTAGAATGAAAAGGCAGCGCAGAGCCTCATCAAATGTTGCTTTCTTTTAGCACACTGTCTTTGTTTTGATTCTACAATATCTCCATCATCTCCTGAGAGCTTGAATTCCTCTTCATTTGTGCTACAGTGCTGAATGATGTATCTGAAACGCATTTTCAGTTAAAAAAAACAAAAGGTTCTTTGCAAAGCTGAGCTCAGTTTACAGAAATTGAAGACAATCTCCACCGATAAAGCAAGAGAGTTCAATAATTTATCTTCAATGGATCAAGGAATGAGACAAAACCCACTGGATAGGATATTCGACAACAGAACATGTATTGCAGTAGGAAATGTAGCCTAGGAAACAACTCTGCATTGCAGAGAAGAGCACCAAGTAGCAGAAGAAATGAGATTTCGATAACTAAGCATTCCCTTTGGCACGCAGAAAAAAATGCAGGTGCTGGAGACAAGCAGATCTGCACCAAAACAAAATGAAGAGCGATAGATGGAACTCCAAAAGTAGACAGTCAGATACAGAAACATATTGGCAACTGTAATAATCGCTTGCACAGATTACAAAGTTAAGCTCATGGATACTTTGGTTACTCTGAGCATGTTAATCACACATGTTCAGTGTCCCCAGATAACCACACAGAAGGATGCTTCCCATTCACTTCACATTTTCTTGTCGAAAAGAGAAGATTCTATTACTGAAAAAGAGCCCTGGAGACCATAATGTTACAATACTGAATTCCGACAGCCTACTTAGCACCCTGCGCATCTGAAAGCCGCGGTATTAAAACTCTTACAAAGGACTGCAAAACACCAGTTCTGTCCTCAAAACTGTCCTTCTTGGACAGAGAAATTAATGGCACCGAGGAATAAAGGTGACACTTCTTCAGAAAACTTGCACTCTGCACCAAAAAATCACAACAGAGGTCTTTAGAGGAGCTGTAAGGCTGCAGAGATCCTGATTTATTGGAGGTTCTTTACAAAGGGTAAGACCAAAGGGCAGGAGACCAAAGCATCTTGCATGAGGGTATGGAATGGGTCTCATTTACTGTCTGTTCTGACAGTTAGAGGTGAAACCTGCCTGCTACCACCCCTTTCAAACTGGCACGACCACTAATGCTCTCTACTGACCACAGCTGTGTATCAGAACAGCCCCACATGTTAGTGGTGTCCTGGGCACACAAGGCAAGCCATGGCCGGGTCTTTGTATTCCCAGTGAAAGCTGCTCTTTTGATGCAATTAGTCGCAACCAATCAGTTCTGCTGTGCAGCTGTGCCTCTGTTGCCTGCCTGCCCAACAACTCCAAGGCCCAGAAAGCCAAAGGAGAGGCAGCGACAATTTGTTAAGAGAAACAGTCTATGGACAACTCTCTCCATAGGAGAATGGAAACTGAGCAAGCATTTAAGCCAAACACACAAAGCACCAAGCCAGACAACGTTTCATTTGCAAGACCGGTACATTGGCTCGGCCATTTTTTCACTTTCTCTTGAGTTTTAGCTTGCTCAGAGGCTCTGGGTGACACTGCTGTTGGCTATTGTGACCATTACTTCATCCTTGCTGTCATACAACGCATATCACACAGTCTGTGTATCTGGTATTTAACCAACAGTTCCCCTCTCTCACCCTCTGCTCCTTGGGATGACTGCACACATTTTCATTGCTATCTCACAGCTGGCATGCATGGCACTGAAGCTGTTCTCTACAGATGCCTTCTGCGTGCCTCCTAACATTTGCCCAATCCCACCACCAGTGTTCACACACTGCATTTTTAGGCAGCACTGAGTCTTAGCCCTTCCTAGCCTGCAGCTGAAGCCATCTTTCCATCTAACCCCTCAACACCCACCTAGGAGCTGCTTGCTGCTGCTCACCTCTTCACAACCTGCCGTGCAGTGATGCCAACCCCTGCATAAGGTCATTTCTGCATCTAAAACCACTAAACTCTTTCAGTAAAGTTTTCCACAGAAACTTTCCCCTTACCCATTCCCACCGTGGCTCTCAACTCATGCATGAGGTTTCCACCTCCGCTCACTTTTATCTCAACTGATTGCCTCCCTTTTCATTCCCAGCCTGCCAGGATGACTCCCCCCTCTTCCTCTGCCCAATCTTTTCTCTGCTATCCTTTTTTATTAATACTTCCAATCTTCCTGTACCCTTCTGTTATTCCTTCCCCTTAGAGTAAGAGAAAGAAATCAGCACTGCAAACAAGTCAGTCCCAATAAGACCAGAGAGCTCAAAATTCTGATATCCAATCTGTGTGTTTCTAGGTGGCTTCAGAGAGCCATCCAGGTGTGAAAGGGACTTCTGCATCAAGAATTTACCTCGCTGCTTAAATGCAAGCTCAAGGCTCATCCCAGGGACATCTGGAACCAAGTCACTGGTGCTTTCTGCTGAGAGCTGGACAGCAGCTTTATTCATCTTACCCCAAGATGGAAGCAGATGAAGATACAAAAGTCAGAGTTCAAGATTCCAGCAAGCATTACACAACACTCAGAACCCAGACCCTTAAAACTTCCAGCACTTAAACTATTCAACTTCATCTCAAGAAAGCTATCTTTATCCAGTCCTTCTACCTTGAGTATCTGCTTTCCAGAAAGAGCCATCAATGAGTCATCAGCAGTACAGGATTAAATCAAAACAATTAGCCCTGCCTTTTCCAGTTGATTTTCATGAAGGCAACACAGCAACAAGACAGAGGTCAGTGCCCGGTGAGTCTCGCTTGATTCCTCAGAAATCAGGCAAAGTGTGAACAAAAGCAAACAAGATGGTGCAGAGCAATTGCACAGATCGAAAGGTAAAACATATGGAATCCCAATAGGAAACTGAGCACTCGAAATGACTAGAAACACTTCCTTTCCAGAAGAAAGTGGTTAAATCAGTGCAGAGTTTTCCAAGTTACTCCTAAATGCAAAGAGCTGGGTGGAGAACCAACTTACCAAATGAATTTATTCTCCTGAGTTTTAAGAAAACGAGTTTTAGCTCAGGTTTACCAAAAGCTGAGCTCACTCATGGTTGATTTCCATATGGTTTGCAGAGCATCAGCGACTTATTCATGTGTCTGCCCCATTCGGGGTACATGCAGTGCCTGGTCAAGGTGCTGCAGGAGTAGGGAGCCAGGAATGAGGCTTTGGAAGCACACCAAGGTGAAGTAGGCAGGAAGCATGCAGCTTACCTAACCAGCTGAAAAAGTGATGAAAAATAGCAATACAAATTCTCTCGAGGCCCCGTATTTGCAATCAGTTGTTCTACTTCTGCTCATCCACAGAGCGCTGATGTAATCACAGCAACCCAGTCATGGGTCTGCAGCTGAAATCTAGCAGGGAATCAGCAAAACAAGGATCTCTGGTACCATACGGACACTCGCTGAAAAATCAAACTGCTATTTATCGCATTTCTAGTTACAAGAGAACATTTTACATGCTCTCATGACAATGTAAACTGAAACACGCTGCTGTGACGCCTGCCTTCTTCTGCCAGACCTGCCTCTCCAAGGCAGCTCACAGATCCATCTATTCCCTCGGCATTCACAGAATGGATAAAAGAAAGCTCCAAATGGTTCCTTGGAGAGAATAAAACTGCTATTATTGTTGGTGTCAGAATTCATTTTGTAGGAGAAAGGAGACATGAAGGCGTTACCATAAGATTAAGATAAAAAAAGGCAAATCCAGGCTGAGAATGGGATCGGGATGACCTAACTATAAGAGAAGAATCTTTGTGGTGGATTTTTAGATCTCTACAAGGACAAAAGAGGAACCTGCAGCAAATGTCTGTATTCAGAGTGTTACATCCTCTCCCCTCCAGTCTGGCAAATGCAGAGCACCATCCCAGATGCATTTGGGTCCACCCCTGTTCTTTTTGAGGGGGCTCTGAAGCAGAGCGCAGATCCAAAAAGATCTTTCTTCTCTCCTTTCCCTTCCCAAACCAAAATAAAACCAATAAACCACAACCCTTCTTATTTTAGTGCTGCAAAGAAGGTTTCCTTCGTCACAACCAACTCTGGCGCACGGCTACGAGGTGACAGGTGGTAATGTTCATTTTTAGGGAGGCCCAACATGAGGCAGACGTGCTAAATATGAATTATTTACACATGAAACTTATTTGAAGTGGGAAATGCAGAAGATCACACTGGAGGGTTGAAATGAACCAAGTATGGATCTATGGGATCCTGGCTTTCCTTAGTGCAAAGCATTGGTGAGGAACTATGAAAGGCTGTGACTTCGCAGAGGACCTGTGAGCTGGAAGGAGTCACCTGGCTCCCTGCAGCCCCACATCACTCAGAGAACAAGTGCATGAGCTCAGGACAGTTGTCCAAGTGTATTTCAATACACAGATGCTGATGTTTCAGGTATTAGTGGCATAATTCGCTATTAATTAATAGTCTCAGCACTGAGAAAAGGAGTCAGTAGGAGTTCACAGCTAAGTTTAGTTGAGATGGTAACAGTGCACTAAAAAAGTAACTTCCTGTTTTGTCTTTCTCGTTTCCATAGCACGTTTTCTGTTTTCCATCTCAATCTTTGCTCCCTGGCTGACTCAGGAGGGTAAGGAACTGCAGTAATTTATGGGTCACTCTATGGTCAGCACTTTCCAGCTATACAGGGTTTTGGACAGTGCAGGCACACTGGGCAAGATTCTTCCTTCTTCCATCTTCCATTGGCTTCTGCAGTTACATCAACCAGAAAAAGAAAGTCCAAGCAGGCATACTCCCCTTAGTGAGCAATACAGGCAGGCTGGTAATAATAGTCAAGGAGTAGGCGGATGTACTCAACAACTTCTTTGTCTCAGTCTTCACTGGCAACTGCCCTTCACGCAGCCCTTGAGCAGAAGGGTGGTAAGGCGGGGACTGGGAGAGGAACGTCCTGCCCACTGTAAGCAAAAATCAGGTCTGCAGCCACCTGAGCAACCTGAACATCCATAAGTCTAAGGGTGTTGATGAGATTCATCCCTGAGTCCTGAGGGAATCAGCTGATGTAGTCACGAAGCTGCTTTCAATGATGTCTGAAAAGTCATGGTGGTCAGGTGATGACCCTGGTAACTGACTCATACAACCTCAGAATGGCTTGGGTTGGAAGAGACCTCAAGGATCACCAAGTTCCAACCCCCCCTCACCACAGTCAGGGCCACCAACCTCCACATTTAATACCAGACCAGGCTGCCCATGGCCCCATCCAACCTGGCCTTGAACACCTCCAGGGACGGGGCATCCACAGCCTTTCTGGGCAGCTGTTCCAGCACCTCACCACTCCCACAGTAAAGAACTTCCCCCTGATATCCAACCTAAATCTTTCCTCCTTCAACTTAAAACCATTTCCCCTTGTCCTGATATTATCTACCCTTTCAAAGAGGTGGGAAAAAAAAAAAAAGAGTTGACTGGAAACAAGGCAATGTTACACTCGTTTTTAAGAAGGGTAGAAAGGATGACCCAAGGAACTACCAACCTGTCAGCCTCACCTCTGTGTCAGGAAAGATCATGGACCAGATCCTCCTGGAAGCTGTGCTAAGGCACATGGAAGAGAGGGAGGTGATGGGGATAACCAGCATGGCTTCACCAAGGGCAAATCCTGTCTGAGGAATCGAATGGTCTTCTATGGCGGTGTAACCGTATCGATGGGCAGGAGAAGAGCCACTGATGTCATCTATGTGGATGTCTTAATTTCATCTGGGATAGAATTGTCTTCTTCAGGGTGTTTGTTACAAGACTATGTTTTTAATTCTAGGAGTAAAACAATGCTGATAACACACCAATGTTTATAGCTGCTGCTAAGCAGTGCTGTACAGAGCCAAGGTCATTCTCACCAAAGGGGCCAGGGAGATGGAAGGGAACAGAATTAGGACACCTGACTAAACTGGCCAGAGAGATATTCTGTACCACACGACACCAAGCAGAAGCAGTTCTGAAGGTGGCAGGAGTTCATCTCTTTGTCTCTTCCACTGCTCAGGGGCAAGCTGTGCATCACTTGTTACATACACTTATGTATATCTATTGGTCATAATTATTATCCTTTTCCTTTTCTCTATCTTGGTAAATAATTTTATCTCAATCCACGAGTTCTACCTTGGCTGTTTTTTCTTCAGTTCTGTCCCCTTTCCCACTGGGAAGGGAGGGAGGGAGGGAAGGAGTGAACGACTGCGTGGTGCTTAGCCACCTGCCAGGTGGATTACAGTTGGATATAAGGGAAGTTCCTACAGTAAGAGCAGTGAGGCACTGGCACAGGTTGCCCAGTGAGGTGGTGGATGCTCCATAACTGGAGGCACTCAAGGTCAGGCTGGACGGGGCTCTGAGCACCTGATGGAGCCGTGGGTGTCCCCATGCATTGCAGGGAGGCTGGACCAGATGGCCTCTAAAAGTCTTTTCCCATCTAAACAATTCTATGATTCTGTAATTTTCCCAGGGAAGGATTTTTATTTTTAAAACACCGAGACACTTTTTGTTCTTATTATCTGCTTCAATAGATTGCTTCTTATTTTACAGGTCTCTTTTGGAGCATCATCTGGCCCTCCAGTTTGTTTCCAAGCACTGCAGAACTTTGTCAGCATAATGCAGTCTGAGTTTTATTGATTTTAGGAATTTGTCCCATGAGATGACTGGTTACCAATTCCATGAGTAACATCTGATAGGAATTAAACAGCACTGAAAAAGGAAAAGATCTACTAAAAATCCATCCCCCTCCGATTTCCATGGGATACCATATTTCTCATCGTTTTTCCAAGCTACTAAGAATGCCTACTATGAGCTGCCATCAAGTAATAAGCAGCGTTGTGGTCTAAAACTGAGTAAGAGCTTCCCTTTCACAGGACAGCAGACCACAAGGAAAGTCTTGCATGACATTGGCAGTTAGAACTTTGCTGGGACCCAGATACAGCTTAAAATACTGCTCTTCCAAGCCACAGAAATTGCAAAAATTCACCATTACATGAAGAGCAAAAATACTTCCGTGCCACTGAAAAACAAAGAAGGAAATACAAATAACCATCTAAATCTAGTTGGTGGGTTTAGATTTCCTGAGCTGCAGAACAGCCCTCCCGTTGGCAAGAGGCAACTTCAGCAGCCACAAATGGGAATCCATAGCACCACATTTCCTGTATCTGTTTGTTATTCTTGTTAAGAGGGAGAACCTACAGCATCTGCACCAGGCACCTGAGCGCCCTCAGGGGGGATCCAGCAGTTACTCTCAGACAGGAGAGATAAAGAGATGCAACAGGTAGCAGCATGGTAATGAGCATAGGGTGTGCAACAGGGAAGAATTCCTCTGTCAGCTAAATGCAAGTTGCCCACTTAAGCTTCTTTCATGGAGGTGCTCCACCTCAAATGGCTGCACTATGCTTTGCACAGCTCTTCTGACGTAAATACACATCTGCTTGGGAACAGAGCTTAGCACTTCCCTTCCTTTAGCAGTCCTGGTAAAACCAGCACCAGCTGTCCCTTCCAGCCTGCAGCCTGCAAGAGCTCTCCCAGGCCAAGGACAGCCGGCTCCTTCCAAGCATCCTCCACCTCCTCCTTCACCACTGTATTCTGGTCACCACTTCCCTTCAGGGAGCCAACCAGCAGGATGTGGAAGCTCCTAAGGCATCACTGTCAGTGATTACAGCAGGACAACATCCAGGACCACTGGTCACGCCAGTTCTCATTACACCACCCATCATTTCACCCTCAAGTGTCTCAGCGCAGATGCTTGTGGACACTTTACCTGCACTTTAAGTGACACCCTGTGGCTGAGAGGAAGAATTACGGGTGACCATTCCTTCAGTGCCATTCCAGTGACACTCCCTGGAAGCCAGAGAGTCACAGTCACATCCTGGCTATGCCTTCCCCAGAGAGCTCTCAGACCTCATCCTCAAACAGCACGGCTAGGTGGAAGATGGTCATGACGGACAACAACCAAAGAAATCCCACATCCACGTGACAGTCCCCACACTGATCTAACTGGGTGGGATTTTTCCCTCTCATTTTGAGCCTCTGAGATGAGCTTTGTATCCCACTGTCATGCATTTGGTTCTTCCCCTTTCCGACGTTCTCATGAGCTGTTCCCTCCTCCATACCTCCCCTGGACCCAGATGCATGTGATTATGCAAGCATTATCTGATTCCCAATTTGTGGGAATCATCTGTTTGCCAGCTGGAAGTAGCTGTTTAGACAACAGCTTGCTCAGGCAAGCAACAGAGAGGTGCATCTTAGAGAAGAAACATCCAAAAACCCAGTCTTTGCCATGGGGCTCAGGACCCCTTAGAGGCCCATCCCATTGCAACAAGCCACTGCTCCAAGCAACCCTAGGAGACGAGTGCTCTGCCCCAAGCTCAAGGTCAGGGCACAGCAAGGGTCAGGGCAAAGCAAGGGTCTGGGCCACCAACTACAGCAGCAGTTCCAACTGCCCTTGGCATAGGATTGGAACAGCAGCATCAAGTCCTGGCTCTGGGAAATGTGTCAAATCTGCCCCAAAGATCGAGCCTAAGCTTCAGAGCATCCCAAGCAGGCAAAAGAGGATCACAGCAAAGCCAGCTTCATAACTCGCTGGTGAAGAACAGAAATACTAATCATTGTTTAATTAGCTGCAGGAAAGGTCCCTCAAATGACTGAAGCAGCGTTAGTAATCTTCTTATTTTACTACATGCAATTAACTTCTGTTCTGCGTTCAATAAATATCACGCACTTCACAGGATGATAGCAGCAGGAAAGATGAGTTATTTTCATTTCTCCTTTTGTTTTCAACGCTCTATTTATTCCCTACTACAAAAGCAGGGAGATCTTTTACCGCAAATTATGCTTCACAATGGAAAGGGAAGAAAAGTTGAGGAAAAAAAATGTAAAGCCTTCCCCATTGCGTATGCACTGAAATCAAGAGCTTCCCACAGCTTTACTTGTGGAAGAAGCCAACCTAAAGTAGCAAGAGAAAATGAACGAAGATGGTTGAAACTTTCATCTGGATACAACTCTATGGAGTCAAGCTGACCTCATCAGCCGCAGACTCAGGCTCCTCAGAGAGAGTTTTATGAGCTTAAAAATATGTTTTATTCCCTCCTCCAGAATTCCAATTCCGCCTTTATTTTTCCTCTGCTGTGTTTTTTCCCGTTTCTCATCCACCTCCTTCCTTTAACTTTCATGTTCTCTTGACTCCCTAACTGGCAAATACTGTCTTGGTCACCCCAGCATGACTGGAGACTTTCTTTTATTACATTTCTGTGGTGAGTCCATAATTAAAACTAGCTACAAAACATCTTTTCTTGACCCAAATCTCCTCCAGTCGTTGAAGAGCACCTTGGGGTAAAAGCATTCCAAGCATCTAACAAGGTGACAGGGCTTAGTAACACTTCTCTAAGTCGGAAAACACACATACACTGCCTTGCAAAAGGAGAAAGCTTTGTATGTGACCTTTGAAACCTCATCTCGGCAATGTGTTTTAAATATGCAAAGAGCCCTTTGGTCCAAATGGCAGCACACCAGCACCGCTCAGCATCTGCTGGCTGCCACTTGGATGCTTCCTCTTGCCTCATCCTTCTCCCCAGCCCACACCTCCACTGCATCCAGCTGTGCCTCTAGGAACTGCCACTCATGCTGACAAGGCACTCTTGATGGACGATTCATTTCCTTCTCTCCCCAAAGACGAAAGGCCACTGTAGCATAAACGGTCTCCATCTATTAGGAAGGGACTTGATTTTCAAGGACGCAGCCTTCAGAAATCAAGCCCTAATAATCACTCAGGAGAATGGAAGCCGTGTGTGTGTGTGATCAACAGAACTGCTCAGGATGGTAAAATACACAAGGTAGAACACAAGTGAAAATGTTAATTGAGCCTCTAGGCCAGCCACTTATAGAAATGCATGTTTCTGTAATTACCAGGATGGATCTTATCCACACAGTTTGAACAGGACTCTGAGACCAAGGATTTCCGAGCAAGGCTCGTGTTTTATATACAGGTTAAAGCCAGTGTTCCTGAAGAACTTTGAACAATAATTAATCAGGAAGAAAAGCAGCACAGGTTAGATCTTGTCGAAACAACGGCTGTTTAACCTCTGAAAATTAGTTCTTTTGCTCCTTTAAAAATAATCTCTGGAACCCCTTTTAAAAGAGGAGCATGGAAAAGAAAGCGAGCTATTAATTCACTTCTTCACCCTTCCCTCATCACACAAAAGATTACAAGCGATGAGGCAACAAAGAGCCGCAGGAGTTTTTGTTTCAGTGTGAAGCAATTCACGTCAAGGGATACAGCTGTGATACCCATGCCAGTGGCTCACCCTCTCCCCATGTTTGGCCACACGAACAGCAGCCTGGTTGCTAAGTCACCAGCCCTCCCCAAACCCTTCTCCACAATGCATCCAGTTGTAGGGCCAGCCAGGAGAAGGTGGTGAGCACAGCCCTGTAACAGACAGTGAGGGACCAGAGAGCCCCGTTAGGTGCTTGTGTGCCTATTTTCAGTAGCAGAGTGTGAGAAAATGAGGATGCTTTTTGCAATACCCAAAACACTCATCTGAACTGCCTGTCTCAGTCAAAGAGCTTTACTGTACTGAGAAAGAGATGGGCTTTACGGAGAGAGCTGCAGAGACCTTCTGTCCCCACTGACCACAAAAGTAGTACGACCTCCTAAGGCCAGTTCCCACACTGGGTTCATTTCAGCTCAACAGGCACCTGGCACAATACCCACAGCTCCACTGCCAACCCTTAAATGAGGTCTGGGAAGGGGTGAAGCCAGGGTCCACGCTTTCTGGTCACTCGGGTGCATTGCACACATCTGAGCTCCCCTGGGCTGGCCCTGCCTTCCCACCAGGTGCTCAATCACTGCTTCAGGCTGTGACTTAGCATTTCCACAGCTCTATCTTAATCTACAGACCAAAGGCTTGCAATGCTTCCACCTCTCACTTGCCACCACCATCTGCCATGCTGAGCTGGCCCAGCGAGCTGTCTCACCACAAAGCCCTTTCAGCTGCACTGGCTCCTGTAGCCAAACTCCAACCAGCCATCCATGGCTACCAGAGTCATCTCTTGCTATCTGATAAACACTAATCCTGGAATTCCCCATTACAAAAGGCAATTTGCAATGATAGTAAAGAGCTGAAGTAGACATACTTCAGCCTGTGACATGCTCCAAATACTTACATGTACAACCACCTCTTCTGCGAGCCGTGAAAAAAGCCTCATTACGCCCATCTGCTGAATTAATCAAGCTTGAGGATACCCTAATAAGTGAATTATTCTGTTTTCTAAAAGAGGAATAAGAGCTTCACGCTGTCAAAGCATAAACACATCTAGAGGGCAGCAACGGTACTGTCATCTTCAGCTAAATATAAATCCTGAGCAGAGACAAGTGCACAGCCACACATTGCACCAACATCTCCCCCTTGTTTTTCACTTTTTCCCTCCAGGTTTAACACAAAGGCTTCGCTGCCAAAAAATAAGCAAAGCTCTGAGTGGATAGTATCATTTTCAGATGGTTGGCCGAAGAACATTCTGCCTGTACTCACCTATCACACCACGGAGAAACCAGACCTTGATTTGTCAGCATGACTGCGTTTCTCGAATGAAGAAGGCAAAAAAAAATAAGATACAACAAAAAAAGTAACGAAGTGTCAGAGATGAGAAATAACTCCCAGACTGACAGACTGTGTTTTATGAATCCAGCTGAAACTTATCTGAGTCACTCAGCGGTTCCCAGGGGACTCATAAGAAACACAGGCACACCAGCACATCGCCGCGGGAATTTTCTGCAGTCAGAATGGAAATATTTTATGAAAAATAAGGCAAACAGGATTACAGATATTTTTAATGCACTATTTCTTACGGGTTCTTTTTTCTTATGCTGGTACATGGCAGGGTGTCGGAGCATCCCACCCGCATCGGATCGCTGAGTTAAGAGTGATGGTCGAAGCGTAACAGCTGACAAGATGGATACCGAGAGGTCCATCCAAAGCCTTTGATGATCTGATGTGTGGTGATGAGACTGACCGTTCTGCCTTGAATTCCATCCGCTACGTGCACAAGAACTACAGTAAGGCAGAGAAATAGACTTGTGAGCCCCAGGACTCAGGGAGGCTGGTTTGCCATGGAGTGGAGCATTGAGTTTGACTGAGCCTGCTCTAAGTTTTCCATACAGTTCGGGCACTTACAAGTCTGAGTTTTCTTGGTGTCTGGAAAGCAAAATCTTTTCTAAAGAGGAACTCTATGGGTCCGTGTCCTCGAGCTGATGAGCTGCTTATACAAAACGGGTACAAACTTTGAATCTCTGAGGACTTAATTTCTAAAAAAAATCACCAAAACGGATCCAGAAGTTTTATACACATTAGACTGAAAAACAACAGCCATGTCAAACACAACTAACACTACGTTACAGCTCCTCAAAGGCAAAAGCTCTCAAATACAGGATTCATGACAGTGCAACAAATAGCTGAATCACAAACCAGAACTGGGTAAGCCCGTAGAAGAAGAAAGGCATTTCACATTGGTTTTTCTATACTTGTCTGAATTGCCTCTCAGAACCAACTCGGTACAGTGTTACACACAACCAAATCTCCCTTCGCTCCACCAAAATGCGAAACAGAATGGGACAAACTACACTCCTTGTCCAAGGCAGAAATCTCACGCCACTCCAAGCCATCCCCTGACCAAGTCTTGACTTTGCAGCTGGGTTATTCACCTCTGAAATCCGCAAGCTTCGCTTCCCTGTTTTGTTTTAATCAGTACTATGTGTTTATTTTATTGCTAGCACACATAGTTTAGGCTTTAAGCACACTGAGTCCTTCTACAAACGGGCACCTAGTATCCCACAAGCCACTATGGTGAAACCATGCAAACAGAACGAGTCAGATCATAGAATCATAGAACCGTTAAGATTAGAAAAGACCTTCAAGATCATCCAGTCCAACCGTCCACCCATCACCAATATCTCCCACTAAACCATGTCCCCCAGTACAACATCTAAACTCTTCTCGAACGCTTGGCCTCCCCAAATTAAGGGCATATTCTGTGTGTACTAATTGCCAAGTCTTTTGAACCACAAAAGAGATCGTACCTCTCTGTTCACACCTGAGCTTGCTGCCCCACTGCTTTTCCAAGCTGTAACCACCAAGTACTGTTCCCCAGCGAGCTACTGACTATACAAGTTGACCCAAACCTCGGGACAGTCCTTCTGTTCCCCTTCTGTGAAACGACTTGGAAGAGCTGCCCAAATGGAGGAGTGTAAGATCACTTGCAAGCTGGAGTGTAGCTTAGTTCTCTATTGCAAGCTATACACCCTGCTGCACCTGGGCACCAGCACAGCACGCGCTACGAGCCCGACCTGCAGACATGCACTTTCTCATCACAGATACTCACATTTCATACTGAAAGAGAAAAAAATACCCATTTTCCCAGGCTAAGACGAAGAAATTATTTCTGCCATTCAAAAGAAGAAAAACCCAAAACAACCAACCACTAAAAAAAAACCAACAAACCCAACCTCATCAGTATTTCTTCCACTGAAATTAACACGACGCTGCCTTAAGAACAATGAGCTTGAGAAGATCTGTGCCACTGTAAGACGAGAATTAGCCATCAATGGAAAGGAGAGATCAGAGAAGAACTTCACATCAGCACAGCCATGAACGACTGAAAGCATTAACACAGTTCATCGAAATACACTGGGGTATTTAAGATTTTTTTTATTCCACGCACAGGAAAAGCATTTAAATTCTCTCCAGTGTATTTATGACATAAATAAGAAATCACCAGTTGTTTTTTTGTTGTTGTTGCTGGTTTTTTTTCTCCTTTATTCTTTCTTTTTGGAGGAACAAAAATAATGCAGTGGAAATACTGACATCCTCCACCAAAGTACTGGAAACAGAAAAAAAAAAAATACTCCTGCTTCTTGAGTGCACCTTTGCTTTGGTTGCTCTTTCAGGGCACATTCTCATACGCTTGCCCTTGTTTAAGCTGTCCTTAATTCTCAGAATATGGGGGTTTTGTTGTCTCAACTGAGACTGGAAAGGTAGTGGGCTATGTACCACAGTCACAGACAGCATAACCCAGCCCATTGCCACCTATCTTACTGCAAGGCACACGGGTCAGAGAGCACAGAATCTGGGGACGATCCCACAGCAGTAGCTCTCTTCCTTTGCTTAAAGGCAATAACAGTGGATCCCTAAGAACAAATCTGGGAAGATGCTTTCTTGTGCACAGCACGCGCACAGGACTTTTGTTTAGTTGTCTGACCTGGGGAAAGAGGAAAGTCACTTTGGGCAAGTTAAAAAACCAAGGTCTAAGATGAGAGGGTCGTTGCTAGCGCCATGAAAGCAACACTACCTGAACATCAGATTAACACCTGAACAACAGTTAGGAGTGGGACACAGAATGAAATGCTCCCAGCTAAATGCGCCCTGAGTAGCTGGAAAATGAAGTGACAAACAAGTAGGATAGACGGTATTTGGAAGTAATGCATGACAACATCTTAATGAAAGGTCCAAACAATATTCATAGATAAGGGAAAGGAAATGAGTGCCTGGGTCCGACAGCCTGAATAATGCATCCTCAGTGAGTCACCGCAACTGTTTACCCCTAAGACTGAAGCGTCACTTCCAAGCCATTTCTAAGGAGCCCCCCTGTTCCCCTGCTCGGACTTTCACCTGCCTTGTAGTACACTCTCCCCTTTCTCTTGCAGCAGTGATGCAGCCACCCCAGTCTTAAAAGAGAACATGAAGTTACTGAGTGGATCCCAGAGCCTTCTGCTCATCAGATAGACCTTCCAGCCCTGTTTGCCCCCATTCACAGAGACAGCCTCTCCAAGGGGAAGCCCTTTCAAAATACAGTTAAGTGTTTGGTCTTAACACCTTGCAAGCCAGAGGATCTTTAATTACCCAAATGGCTGAAGCACTGCAACATTATAACAGGCATACGGCCATACATATCTGCATATAAACACACCGACAGCCAGCCAGCATCGTAGACCCTCCTTGGATTGATGGGGGCATTTTTTCCCAATCTACCCAAACATGATTAACCAAAAAAGAATCAGTGTCCAAAAGTCAGAGCTTCTGAGAAATCTGCATCATTCCAGGCAGGAATTTTGAGTATACGGGCTGGAATGTGGAGGAAATGTTAATTCTCAGGGAAACACTCATTTCTTTTTTCTTGGAGAAATAATTTGGATGTCCCCAGGTGATTTCTCAACATCAGATGTGCCGGAGAAGGAAAAAAGACTTTGCACTTACTTGTGGTGTTGTATTTGATCCCATTGAAGAACTCCGGGCAGGGTCTCTCCACCAGCCTCCCCGCCGAGGCTCTGGGCCAGCAGGTCCCGATCTGATCCGTGGTGGCATTACAGTACAGACCTTCAGAGTGACAAAAAGAGACAGAAAGGGAGAAAGCAGCAGCTGAGAAAGCACACAAAAGCAACACACTGCATCACAAAGCAAACCCAATCTTAGCACTCGTCAAGCTTTTCGGAGCCCTGCGCTACGTAACGTTTCCTACCATGAAAGCCCAGGAAAGAGATAGAGAAACTCTCTAAAACAGTCTCTTGTAGATCCAGGAGGCTGCAGTTGACATCAAATTCTTCTAAGATGAACTGAGAGATGGTCACATCCATTATTCCCCCGCGGGGCTGCAGAGCTGGGTCAGCCTCCTTCCCCACTTATTCTGCTTTATTTGTTCCCTCTCCTTTTCTGCCTTTTCGGACACGCCAAGCTGCGGACACCCAGAGATCCCTCGCAGCGCGCTGGCAACTTGGCTGAGACTCTGCGTCTGCCTGTGCGGCTCAGAGCTCCGAGCTCCTCTCGGCTTTAAACCAGCAGCTCAGGAACCAATGGGATGACGCTGAGCCCGGAGAGAGAGGGGTTTGCGTCTCCCAGCCTGGTTCCCTGCTCTCGCAGCTCCCCGGTGCCGCCTCGCATCGCCGGGCTGCAGTAATGCTCCGCTCCCTCCCTCCCCTCGCACACGCACACCGGTGGTTATTGGGAGCATCAGGGATGGACTCTTCTGCAAAAAAACCGCTGCGAATCAGAGCCAGGGAGAAAAGGAAAAGCCATTACAGCAATAAAACTCCTGCGTTTCTTTTTGGTGGTTTTTTTTTTTTATTATTATTATTATTTATTGGGAAAGCCAAGGCGATTGCTGCCTTTGGTGTGCAGAGCTGAGGATGAGTAGAGATGCTTGGACAGGGAGTGGGGAGAAGGGACCCGGCCCAGCAGATGGGGTGCTGGGCATGCCCTGAGCAAGAGGCAGAAATAATAAAACGGGGTGGTTTGATGGAAGGGAAGAATCAGAACAAAGGGACCTGGAGTGTCAAAACAGAGATCCCGGTGGGGGAAAAGCAGGGCAGGTGGCACTGGGGGGGACAGTGGGTTGGGGTGAAGCACTGTGAGTGGGGCAGAGCTCTAGGATGAGGAATGGACCTTTAGTGGACCTGAGGTTGTTCAGTGTGGAGAAGAGTGGGCTCAGCGGAGACCTCATCACTCCCTACAACTCCTGAAGGGAGGTTGTGGAGAGGTGGGGGTCAACCTCTGCTCCCAGGTAACAGCGATAGGATGAGAGGCGATGGCCTTAAGCTGTATCAGGGGAGGTTCAGGTTGGATATTAGGAAACACTTCTCAAAAAGAGTGACAATGCAGTGACAGAGGCTGACCAGGGAGGTGGTGGAGTCACCATCCCCAGAGGTGCTACAGAGCCATGGAGATGAGGCACTGAGGGACGTGGTCAGTGGGCATGGTGGGGTGGGGTGGGGTTGGGGTTGGGGATCAGAGGGTCTTCTCCAGCTTTCATGATTCTGTGATTCTATTTCTCTGATTAAGGGGACAAGGAAGTAAAGAAAGAACACTGGTTTCCAGTGGCTGGAGAGTGCAAGTAGTTTGGAAAAGATTGAGTGCTTGGACTGAGCCAGAAGCAGGAGGAAGAGATCCAGGCAAGGAAACCACAGGGTGGGGAGAGAGGGCTGCCAAAGGCTTGAGAACCTGAGGGCACTGTGGAGAGGTCTGGGAAAGGGAGGGGTGAGAGGAAGCTCGGAGGTTTGGATGGAGATGCTCAGAAAGTTGGTCCTTTTGGGGAAATGAGAGCTCCGTGGGAACTGGGTGACAATCTGCAGCCTGGGACATGGTAGGGAGCAGCTTGGACCTAGCCAGGGTTTTCTGGCTTGTGACACTAGGATAAGAGGAGATCTTTAAGAAAAAAAAAGCATGAATTTGCTGAGGAGGATCATCTGGGACCGTGGACTCAGAAGAATCTTAGGAAGCAAATAGAAATCTGACTCTTAATGGAGAAAAGCAAAATAAGTACATGCCATAGCAGCAGAAATTAAAGCAGAAACTGAAGATGAGAACAGTGAAGAAATTCTGACAGAAAAAAAAAAAGGGATCCAGCAATGGACTTCTGTTTACAGTCTGCATTCACAGCTTTAGATCAGACATGGTGCTTAAACTGATTTCTAAGCAATGGTACAGAACTTCTGGTAACATCCATCTCCCACCGTGCAATGGCCTGGATCTTCCTGGTAATCATACTTAAGATTGAAAGGCTTCATTCTTCAAGGACAGAAAGAGGAACGTTATCCAAAGAAAGGAAAAAAGTACACTTGGGCTAGAAAGACAAACAAACTGCCAGCATGCACTGATGAGAGAACTAGCCAGAAAATCTATCTTGCCATCTGGGAAACTGGAGATTTCTGAACACTTTCATAGATGGCAGTGCAATAGGGAGAGAAGAGTTTTGGAATGAGTACTTTTTGTTTTAAATATGCAAAACCAATAAATGCCCCCAACTGCCCGTGCAGCACGATGCTCTGAGGCAAGCAAACACAGCTCTGTCCGGAGCCACAACTGCCTTCCCAAAGAAATGTTCCTAAAACTGCAGTCCTTTATGAGAAATCTGCTTTTTGACACACTGACCTTTGTCAGCACTTCCAAATCTCCTTATCCCATGCATCTCTAGGCCTAAAAAAGCAGGAGAGAAAATGTATGCAGCATCATTCACGCCTCGCGACCACCACCAACATATTGGTTGTCTTAAAGCAGGGCTTGAGGAGAAAACCCTATTTTGGGGACTCTGGAGTGAGAGGTGCTCCAAGTCTGCAAGCAACTCACAGGGATCTGTCCCTCAAAAACCTTTTCCTTTTCCTGTTGCCTCTGCGTAGGGCAGAGCCACAGAGCCTGGGCAACAGCCTCCATCCCTCACCTGCTGCCTGCACTGCCTGCCTTCTCACTGTTTGCACAGCACCTTCTGCACTGGCAGCAACATCTTAGCCGAAGGGTTGGGGCAGCAGAGTTCGAGGAGCTTTTGGAGGAATTAATCATCTTCTGAACGACCAAAAGAATGGCAGTTTCAAAAACTGAACTGCTTAGACATTTGGTAAACCCTTCTCTTTTCTAAATGCAGTCCTGTATTTTCCAGCAGAAATACGTGAAGATTCTTCAAGAGGTTCCAATATTACAAAGACAAAGACTGAGCTGGCTTTAATTTCCAAACCATTCTTTATAGCACTTACCACCCCTCCAAAAAAGCACTGAATTAAACTAAGTATATTTTCCACAGTGAAGAAAATGGTTTCTTCATTTAAGTGAGAAGAACTAGAGGGTCAATCCAAAATGATTCTCCCTTCCATCTTTTCAATTCAGCTACCTATAGAAAATCAGAAGCAGTGCATCAGGTAATACTGCTGTATTACATATACAACAAAAGCCCTCAAAAATAAAGACAGCTGTGATGAAAAAAAATGTCTTGGAGTAAATCTGGGTCGGGAAAATAACTTATTGTTCCTTGGTCCACAAGTGAGCACCTTCGTTGAATGATGTCTCTGCATTTCTACCTTGGCCTCTTCATGAAAAGCTCCTTTTGCAAACTTTCCTCATGTACAATTAAGTACCAAGCCACAGTTTCCCTTTGGCTGGATCCAGTCAAATCATAGAATCATAGAATGGCCTGGGTTGCAAAGGACCACAACGCTCATCCAGTTCCAACCCCCTCCTATGTGCAGGGTCACCAGCCACCAGACCAGGCTGCCCAGAGCCACATCCAGCCTGGCCTTGAATGCCTCCAGGGCATCCACAACCTCCTTAAGCAACCTATCCAGAGGAGACTGGAAAGTGACCTATGACACTTCTGGAAAAGGAATAAGCTCTGCACAAGAGCGAGACCTACACTGTCCAGCAACAGAAATCCTTGTATGCCAGCTCTTGCACTACTTCACATAGTTCAGTTTCTCAGTCCCCAGACAATCCACATGTGGTTGCATGGCTGCTGTATCACCCATCTCCCTACCCACTGATGTGATGAGCTCTTTCCCATCTACAAAAGCTTTCCAGGCACAACGGTCTCTTTCTACTGTGCAGCACAAAGCTTGGAAACAAGAAATTCATATTGTCCATCAAGCCACCTCGTTACACCACTGCTCTTCCTGACTTAATTCAATTGACTTGCACATGAAATGCCACGAACACTTTATGATGGTTATCACATTCTCACCGATAAGACTCAGGCGAATCTCAAAGGTTTCCCTACTGTGGTTTTGATGGAAAAAACAGCAGGCAGAGAGAAAGATGAAAGAGAAGGAGGAGGAGAATGAAATACATCTCTTATTTGTGGAACTGAACTATTTAAATCCCAAGAGGCCAACTGAGAGGCAGAACTACAGCTGACGGCAGAAATGCAGGATCATCAACTAATTCCTCACCGCTCGGCTGTTGTAATTGGGAGTTTAGTGCCTACCTTTGCATTTGCCTGCCTCTGTGCTTTTTTTAATATAAGGCAGAAGGGTTTCAAATGGCACAAGAAGTCTTTTCTCACCTCTTCCTTTTCTGTTTGAAAAATATTAAGCAATGACATTTGAGCATCTGATCTTAAAATTAGCGGGCTTCTGATCTTAAAATTAGTGGGCATTCCCATTCAGTTGGGCAGGGAATGCAAGATCACACACTTTAAGGCAGTTATTGATTTGTCAGAGGGGCTTCTGGACCATAAAGTTTCTCAACACGCGCTGTAAAATGGATCCAACCACACTTTCAAATGCAGCGACAACGTGGCCATAACCTGGTAAAGTACTATGCTGTACTATGGTTTCTCACCGTGAACTGTATGCTGTTTGAAGACAGACTTACAGAAACCACTTCCACTTGGTTGTGGATGCCCCGTTCCTGGAGGTGTTCAAGGCCAGGTTGGATTGGGCCCTGGGCAGCCTGGTCTGGTATTAAATGGGGAGGATGGTGGCCCTGCTTTGGTGGGGGGGTTGGAGCTTCGTGATCCTTGAGGTCCCTTCCAACCTAAGCCATTCTATGATTCTACGATGCTCTGATTCCCCTGTAAAGCACAGCTCTTCTAATCAAGATCCGGTCCTTGCTGCACGTACTCGAGATGAACACAAAACGAGCACAGCTGCAAGTTATCGTATGCAAAGGGGAGGATCTGCCATACAAATGAAAATCTTCATTTCAGTTGATGGACTCATTTGTTAGAAACTGGAGACATCCTTTTTTTTTTGCTGGGAATATGACTGTAGTGAAGAACGACAGAATTAAAAAATGCAGGTTTGTGGTGATGAATCTCTCCAGCTTCATAGAAGTTGGAAAATATTTACCGTGGGTATAAAAAGATTCTAACAGCATAAATAATAAATGACTTCTAGCTACACATTAATGTATTTCCTCCAGCACATTAATACACTTGTCATTCTCTACATCTACAAAACCTGTACAAGTAATCACGTTACGAGATGAGTGATGAGACGCTGCAGGGAGCTTGTAGGAAAACACAAAAGAACCAACCTTGACACGCTCGTATGGTGCCAATGTTATTTTTTTAAGTGAGCTGCTCCAGGTGAGTGTGCAGAACGCCACACATCGCACGAGAGCACAGAAGCACTCATTTCAGAGTAGCTGTGATTTTATGCAAGGTCAAACTCAGGGTCGGTGTTTTGCAAATAAGAACACAAAGGACCCATTTTATATCCACGGGCTGCTCCGAAAGTAATGTCTCCTATTTTATTACGTCGGCCCGCGACGTCGGAGGCGGATGTTGGTGGGATGGCAATAGAGGTTGAACCTTCCCACCAATATTCCATTACAACATTTTGTTGCCGCGAGACAGACGGCAGCAGAGGGGCAGCCTGACTGAACGGTGTCTGACACGGAAGTGAATATGAAGCAAAGAGGTGGAATTGAACTCCTCCATGCAGATCCCACTGACAATCATTGATGCTTGCTGAACATTTATGGAGACCAAACACTGGATGTGAGCACAGTGAGGCAGTGGCTGGTGCATTTCAGCAGTGATGCAATCGCAGCAGCTGTGAAACAGTGGGTCACCTCCACTTTGTAGCTGTTGTAGTTTCCACAGAAAAAAAATAGGAGGTGTTACTTTCAGAGCAGCCTACGCTTGTGTATGTGTATTATATATATCTATACATTTAAGCCTTGCAAAGGCCTGGTCCTCTGTTTGTGGTGTAAGTATGTAAAATATAATAGAAATGGGGCTAGGTCATATCTTACTAGTCCCACTTTCTTTCAGTCAAGTATAATGGGATCACTGCCAAGTAAGCATAGATTAAGGGGTCTTGCCCTGCACTCTTCCTTTCAATACATTAGACAATAAGATTTCTTGTGGCATAATTCAAGCTGTGCCAGTCAAGCTTTTGCTGCCCCTGCCTCCCACTCTGTTTCACTGTGATGTTTTCCAGTGCATGTTAGGAAGATCTGAGTAGTCATCCCATAAGCCTCAAGCTGAAAGGAAGAACAGAAAGAAAAGGTGGAGAATAATAAAATTCTCAGAAGTCAATCTCCCATTTCCTCTGAAAACATACAGACACCATGCATGATAACTGACTTGGAAACACTCTGTTCCTCTAAGTGCCCAGAAGTACCTTACCACTGTCCAAGTCAGCAAGGAACAACAACAGCACATTTGCTTTTAGGTCATTAGATCTCCTGCTATGTACCTCTACTTGGGTTCCTCAATATGAGATTGAACAAAAATTGGACCTTACACAAAAGGGAGGATGCCCACCATCAGCACGTCCCTAGGGAGACTCGCTGTTATTGCTTAGGCTTTAACATATGCAAAGAATTTGTGGCCCTGTGCTACCTCACTCGAATCCTTCCTAAATGCAGAAAACATCTTAAAACACAAACAAAGGGCAGAAGAAGTAGCCTTGAGAGCAAATGAAGCTTTCCTGACATTGTTTTGTCCTCATTGAGCTGTCAAGCCTACAGCATCCCCTCAGAGATAGAGTGCCCTCTTTATAGCTCACAGAAGCTGGAGCTTGGCCTCTCTATCAGTTTTGATTGGAACTGGCCACTGTGTCCACGAGGAGAATGATGAAGAGCAAACCAAAAATGTCTCTTCCCAAAGAAGCCATGTTTAAAACCAGGCTGTAAAACATAAACTAAGTTGCCAGGCAGGATATTGCCTGAAAGCCACAAGAAGAGTCTCATCTGACCTACTAAAAATACTAGGCTGTGGAAAGGAGAAGAAAATTAGTCTGCGTTTTAGGAATAAAGAAATCAAAAACCTGGATTAGGTTATTGGGGTTGCTAAGAGCTTTCTGCATATATTGACTAATACATCTTGCACATGTGGAAAGAATCTTACAGTCCCCAGTGAGACTTTCCAGTTGACCAGAAACCTGTATTGGCTCCTTTTGTCTTCCCCGAAGCCTGAAACTAGATCTAATTTTCAATTGGTTCTGCTGGGAAGCAAAAAAGCAGCGGGTGATTTGCAGGCAGCCTTGGAAGTTCATCATGCTTGTGTCTTCTGTGCAGAGCTAGTGGTATTTCATAGCTTCACAAAGGTTGACTGGCATTTGAAGACTTTATAACTGCTGAACATACGGTATTTCACAGGCACTGTTATGCAGAAATTCCCGGTTATTCTCCTGTTAAGTGTTCTGATATCCTAAAAAACATTAGGACCTTCCTCCAATGGTCTCTCTATGGAGGGGAGAGTCTCCATCCTCTCAAACACTGTAAGTGTAGAAAAGAAAGGAGGAAAATCAAACAAACCGGAAAACAGCACAGTAGTTTGTCCAAAGTCACACGAAGGTTAGCAGAAAAGGAAGGAAAAAACTCTGGAATGGTTTCATGTCACATCTCTTTGGGTTTCTCCAGCACAGACATCTCCAGAGGAGCCAATTAGCCTGGGTTTCCTTTGCAGCCAGTGGAAAGAAGTAGAAATTTCTGTAATGAAATTCACCTGATCTATTGTTGTCATCTACTTTAGGATGAGATAGATTGATTTTGCCCTCAGCTCCATCCAATACTCTGAGATCCTCACTGCCTGAAAGGGAATATATAGCAACTAGAGCTGATGTAAATGTCTACATTTAGCCCAGTGAGTCCATTCCAGATGCCTAGAACACAGGCCAAAATGCTGCCAAGCCAATTCTCAACGCCCACAGCACCCACCCTCATTGAATTCAGGTTTATTATTTAATGGGAGATCAAACCAACACGATTGGAACAAAGTATATAATGAATAAAGATGAGGAAGAAGTGTCCTGCTCCAGCAGGAGTGTCACAAAGGCAGCAACATGTATGTATGTCCTACAGATACCATTGTCTCATACTGTTATGTGTAAAAAGAAATTAACACAACAAAAGCACTGTAAAATAGATTTGTATCATGCGGATTATTATAAGAGTTTGAGGACAGCCAGCAAGCAGCAGAGAAAACGCCTTGGAATTAAGCAGAAGAAATTATGAGTGGTCATGTCCATTTCAGAAAGTGAGAAAGTAGTTCTCAAAAGCATCATTCTGTCACAGATAGCTAGGAAGGATCCAGGCACACTAGGCAGAAGGTGGAATGATGAGGCATGAAAAGTGGATTACAGTAATAGCATTAAGGTCATGGTAACTGAGGAGAAGGAACCTCATGGCTGCCTCATGTGTGATTTCAGAAGCACTCCTGAACTGCTACTGTATGAGATTGTAGCCCCAGAAGAACAGAATGGATCAAAGAACATTTTCTGTGTCTGTAGCATTAGTTTGTGCCTGTCTGCAATCTGTGGCTCTTGCCTGCTATATAATTTCAGATACCTTCTGGGATAACAAATCCATCTATTTTGCTTCAGGTCTTTCACTGGTGTGGACTTCTCATCCTTTAACCTTTATATGAACACAGGCAGTAATTTTGATTCTGTACCACAGTGTAACTCAGGCCTTGCACAGGTATGGGCTGGGTATTTGAGAGGTCTCAGATCTCACTTTGTTTCAGCCATCTGAAATGTGGGTGTCTAGACAAGGCAATGCATCTCGGTTCCTCAACAGGGAGTTGGCTACTTTCAGAGAATGATCATCCATTTGATTTTGAGACAAATACTTTCTTCAAATTCCTAATTCTTACGTGTCCTTTTTAGTAGGATGCAGTTCAGCCCAAGAAATGGTTAGATAAATCTTTATTTCATACAGAGCTCTTCCATTCCAATATATCATGTAGCTGATACAGACATTGGAGCTGTAGATACATGATAGATGTTAAGCATAACTTGAAGAGGACAAATCACACAGTGCAGTACCAAGCACGTCAAAGCAGAAACAAAAATGGCTACATTATCCTTACAAGATAAATTACATTAACTACTGCTCCTAGAGATGGTTTGACGGTGGGGAATTCCAGTGAAGCACACACGTAACTGTCATTGACTTCAGGAATTAAGGAGGCATTTCAGTGCCTCACAACATGGATGTCATTTGTTGATCTAGGGCTTAAACGCTGCTTTAATTGAAATGCACATGTAGGTGTTCAACTCTGTCGTTTTCCATTAGGTTTTATTTGTCTTGTATAAAGCTTATAGAAGCTTTCCATTCTAAACCATAAGTTTAGAGCCACTCGTAAACCAACTGAGTCCGTTCTGTGGATCAGAACTTACGTAGAAAGAATTAACCTTAGAACAGTGTTTATAGCCAAATAAATCATGTTTTTCTGTTCTTCTTAAGTATTTAGACAGAGAGAGCTCAGTCTGTAGCTGCTTACGTTGGCACTGGGTTTTTATCACAGCCAAGGATCCCCAAGGATTCAATGCGAAACAGCTGAAGACGGAAAGAAAGGCTATCATTAAAATAGATGCAATCTAGCATAGATGTGAAATACAAGGAACTGTCATTAAGTGAAATCACTGAAATTGTGATAGTTGTCTTGATAACAGGTGCAGAAAAAATTAATTCTGGGAAGTGTGACATATCTGATCTATGCGACAGCACAACTGTGTTTCTTTCCCCATGATGCCTTAATTTGCTTTGTATTTGGTAAACTGCATGCCTCAACCCAATGAATATTAAAGAAAGATTTGGGGAAAACACGGAACATCATGATTAAATATTTTGTCATTCGTGTGCTTTCAGGCTCCGTTACAAATAGAGTATAACTTGTATTGCTTCTCTCACAGACTCACTGCTTCTCCTCGTTTACCTTTCAGAACCCCCCACCTCCAACCAGAAGAGCCACTCCTGATGTTGCTAACTGGCAATTATCAGAAGCAGATGTCAAACTACATGGACTGATATCTGGAAAAGAACTTATTTCAGCAGCTTTCTTCCAGCTAATAAAATCATCGGAACCATCATTTACAGCAATATTGCGTGCAAGAAGTACCTGGTCATCCCAACTTTGCCTTTGGGAGGCTATTTAATGAAGAAATAATTATTATTTGATTTTCTTCTTTGCAAAGAGATTTGATTTTTAATTTTTTTTTTCTGCAGCTACTGCAATGTCAGTACTAAGAATTACTTCACTGAGGACCGAGCTCTCTTCATTTTCATTTCCTGTACAAAGTTATTAAATATAAAACCTATTAGTTCATCCCTGAAGTATTTTCCCCTTTATGCAAACAAGCCCTCCTAGACAGGAATGATGAATGAGTAAATACATACCATTACACTCAGGGACGGACAGAGCAAGGGTCAAGTGCTATGGAATTCTTCTGGATCAAAGGCACCAATGTAAGCAGGAAATAAGTCACCCCTAGCAGAAGTGGAAGTTACTACCTTTTAAATATGTGGCACATATTTCTCTCCCTACCTCCTAGCCTTGTTTGGCTCACTGCCGGAGCAATGTTGATTTCTTTTGCTTGGCCACTGGAGGGCTCTCCTAATTCTCCATTACTGCAAAAGCCACATTTGATTGAAGTTTAATAAGGTTGAAAGGGAAAACCTGTTTATAGTTAGCTGGATATAAAAACACGCACACAAAAAAAAAAAAACAGGAGAGTTCATCAGTTCATACAAAGATCTGCATGTGGAGAAAGCACACTTTATTTCCCCCTCTTTGGCAGCAAAAATGTCACTACAGCAAGAGATGAATTTTGCTGGACAGAGGATCTTATTTTACACACGAGATTATCAACCACAGAAGGGATGATGGGTTTGAGATGGACAGCAGCCGTTGTCCTCATCAGCCAGTCCTTCCCGCACCACATCCTTTCACTCTGAAATCACTGCAGAAATCAATTCATTTTTCAACCAAGTGTGCTTTCAGACCTTTGTCATCTGATTTCCAATCTATTTCCCCACCTTGAGACCCATCGCCCCGGCTGATCTGATTTGTCTCCTAGTGGAAACAGTGATGGATCCTTCACCTCATCCTTTTTGCGTTAACGCTCATCCCATGGAAAGAGATCACGAAAGGCTTTCATTCCCCTGCTATATCCACACGGCTGTGAGAACCTGCAGACTATTGCCAGTTGAGCAAAGTGCTGCTTTTTCTCACCCATCACCAATAGCTCTCACTAAACCATGTCCTTCAGCACAACGTCCAAACGTTTCTTGAACATCTCAAGGGTCGGTGACTCCACCACCTCCCTGGGCAGCCCGTTCCACTGCCTGACCACTCTTTCAGAGAAGCAGTATTTCCTAACGTCCAGCCTGAATCTCCCCTGCCGCAGCTTGAAGCCATTCCCTCTAGTCCTATCACCAGTTAGTTACACGAGACAAGAGGCTGATCCCCAGCTCACTACAACCTCCCTTTAGGTAGCTGTAGAGAGCAATCAGGTCTCCCCTGAGCCTCCTCTTCTCCAGACTGAACAATCCCAGCTCCTTCCTCCCATATAAACACAGATGTATACATAAATATAAATATATAACGTAGATACATATTTGTAGCTATATATATATATATAGAATATACATACAAAACCTCTCTGTCGAGTTTCCTAGCCGCAGGGCTACTTATGGTCTCTCCTGCTATTCACCCAAACACTCTGCACGTGGCACGGGCAAAAAAGGCCAGAATCAGAAAGACTGAGTCCTGCTACGTGCCCTGAGAGGTCAAGAACCTTTCATCCATCTCCTACACATCTGTGGAAGAATGTGGATTTTGCCATTTTTTCTGGCACTGCTTCTCTGAGTTGCTTTGGATGTATTCAGCTGTAAGATATAAGCTGCCCGGCCTAACGCATGTGGCAGAAAACGTTTTCTTTCCCTTCACTCGGAAGAAATGGCTTTGAATAAACAGCTCTGTCTTTGACTATTTTATCAAGATATTCAAACACAGCCAGGAAAACTACCCATAATATGAGAAAATTGGTATTCTTGGCCTCTGTGACTCTGCTTCAGTCTTTGAACACAAGACCAGCTAGAGTTGGGATAGAGTTTGCCAGGTAGCATGCAGGCAGGATAACAAAGATGCAATATCTGGAACAGGAGTTTGTATCAATTCCAAAGGCTTTTCCACAATCTGCAGCTTCCTGAACAAAGGAAGGATGAACTTTTTCCAGTTCATCAACTTTTGCAGTTTCCTGAACAAGGTGGATGGATCCGAAAGGCCATTATGAAATTGGAGATGTATCTCTGTTAATTTCTCTGTGCTTAGACCTGCAGTGAATGCTGTGCGAACACAGGCTACAAGCTCTGGGTGAGAACACTCTGACCAAGCAGACTCTGCCTGCGAGCTGAAATAGTCAATGAAAGAACCAGGCACATCTGGGCATGGTTCATTCCATTACAAAGTGCACATCTAAACCAGATGGATGTATAAAAGCACTTGTCATTGCCTATGTGAGGATTCAAAGAATCACAGAATGGCCTGGGTTGAAAAGGACCACAATGTTCATCCAGTTCCAACCCCCTGCTATGTGCAGGGTCGCCAATCACCAGACCAGGCTGCCCAGAACCACATCCAGCCTGGCCTTGAATGCCTCCAGGGATGGGGCATCCACAGCCTCCTTGGGCAACCTGTTCCAGTGCGTCACCACCCTCTGGGGGAAAATCTTCTCTTGTGTCTGACTTAATTTCAGTTCTCTACACTCAACGTAGCTAAAGTTAGGTAAGAAGCATCCTTCACCCATCCCAAGCATGAGCACAGGTTATTCCTCCAGAACACACCATTAGGGTTAAAATTCCAGTCCCCACTGAACTCAACAGGAGAGCATTCTGCCACCAAAAAGCCAGGGTGTCACCTGAAATCAACGCTTCTGCGATGGAGATGGAAGACCAATTCACCCTCTTACACATAAACAGCCAATAGCCTCCTTGCATAAAACTTCTCAGAAAAAGAAGCAATTTGCACTCTTTAGAGCAAAACACTGCTCCCCTCCAGAAGATCTGTACGAGGCTGTATGCATGATGTTCTATACAACTCTTCCCTGGAGGCAAAATCTGCAGAAAATATAAGGGACCAAGTCCATAAAAGGATTGATTGATGGATGCTGCTCCCACCAATTCTCCTCTGAGTTACAGATGATGCAGTTGTTTCAGTTTAAAAGTCTGTGGAGCAGCTGCCAGGGACAGAGAAATCTCCAGGCTCCCTCAAAGCAGGGCGGGATCAGTCAGTGGGCTCTTCTGAATGATTTCTGTCACCCTAAAGGAAATACTTAAATTGGGTCAGCCAAATTGTCTTCTAAAAGCCTCTCTTAACCATTAACTATAAAGGGTACCTGGGCTAACCTGCTCACTGGGAAACATCTGCACTATAAATCTTTAAATCTGGGGACAGAAATGTAACCTGTAGGGATAATAAAAGGAAAATAAAGCTTCGGAAATATTTCCCACCAAAAAAAAAAAGAGCACTCGAAAATATCCAACCTCTGCAAAACGCTGGGTTTGGGATTTGCTGCTGACTCGGTTCTGTTTGTGTGGAAAGCACATTTTGCTACCTTTCAACCGCCAGTACAGCCCATCAGTTTGGGAGTGGTGCAATTTTAAGGGCACTGAGGAAGGGGTGCAAACCTCATTTAAGTTTGTGCTTCCCAGTTTAGACACAAAAGGAATGAAGGAAGCAAGCAGGCTGCTATACTCTATACTAGTCTATGAGAGACTACAGCTCTCATTGTCTGAGGAATAAAGAACATTTCTCTTCTGAACACGGTTATATCTACCCAGTGTTGATCTAATTTGGCTTCTAGATACTATCACAATGGGAAAATGAATAATAACGGGAGCACTATGATTTATAACTTCTGTTCTCAGATCAGCGCCCCCAGAAAATGAGAGCTCACTGGTTTCCTATAAGCTCCCACTGATGGGGAGAAACAGCACAAATGCAGGAGAAGGACTGCTGGGGAAAGGGGAAGTTCTGCTACGAGCTTTTTAGAAGGGTTAAGTGAGGCAGGAGAGGAGGGGGTGCTGCCCTCTGTTAACTGGATAGACTGCAAAGAGCTGCCCCTGAGAAACAGTCATGAACAGGTTGAGAGCTTGTGGTAAAGTCAGGCAAAGGAAAGTGTACCCCTCTGATAAATGAGAGGGACAGCTGGCTTCCTCAGGCACAGAGAAGGCTGAGGAACTGAACAGGTTCTTTGCCTCCATCTGAATGACCACTCAGGCTTCTCTTGTGCCCCTGAACTTCTAAGTGGGGCTCCCAGGGAGGCTGTGGATACCCCATCTCTGGAGGCATTCAAGGCCAGGTTGGATGGGACCTTGGGCAGCCTGATGTAGTGGCTGCCAACCCTGCCCATGGTGGGGGGCTTGGAACTAGGTGATCATTAAGGTCCCTTCCAACCTAAGCCATCCTATGACTCTATGACTATTAGCCTAGAGAGCAATAGAACCTCTGTATACAGAGTGTATGTGGATTTGCAAAGAGTGAGGAATAGAAAATTAGGATTTCCAAGCCAGCTGCAGCAACACAACTGGATGTTCTCAGTTTCATAATGAGTCACAACTGCCCGTTTCTCTGCTGATAAAAAAAAAGGGGGATTTTGTAATGTTTTTGGAGAAGCTTATCTGCATTTTAACAACCATTACAACTCTCAGAAGCCAGAAGTATGAATAGCACTGCCCTTGAGACCTCAAGAGAAAACGAATGTTTCTCAACTACATAATCTACACTACAGAGCGCTGGCGATAAAAAACGGCGTCTTTCCAGGATCAAAGTACATTTCTTCATCATGAATCATTGAAAATGATCTTCAGTGGTACACAAACTGTGGAAGGAGGACAGAAGCCCACAGCAATGGAGAAAAATGCTGTATCATTTTCAGAGCCGCTTTTACCACTCTCCCTAATTAGTCCCTACAGTCTTTCAGAACAGCGTTTTCCTTGGATAATTGCTATTCAGTTTCTGAAAGAAACACAGAAATACATGGTCCAAAGGTTAAAGAAAGAAAATATGTATGATACCTTAATAGCAAAGGACTGATTGTACCAACAAGTGGGCTACAGTTCATCTCACCTCATTTCAGACATCCACACTGGAGGCTGAGCTTCATCCTGCGTACCTCACAGCGTAGAAGTGTCTGAATTGACTCAGACAAGTCCCACTCGTTTTCTGACTTGGCATACATTAAAGAAATTGCTTTGAAAGAGGTTTGTTCCATTCCTGGATCAAATGTAATTATTTTAATAGATGGATTTTCTGAAATTTTCCAAGCGAGGGTGTTGGGTTTTTTTTTAACTCGTCAAAAGAAAACATTGAGACTGATATAAACCTTGATTTTTCTTTTTTCCCCTGTGGCACTTATTGTTGCAAATTAAACACGTTCCTAAGGTCAGTCAATATCTGCCTGATTCGGAGATAAAAGTGAAGGAAAACATTCGCCTTGTTCTCAGTGCCATTGGGACTCAGCAGACTTCATCTCCAGGATGTCTCTAGGATGGAACTGGTGAGCTCTACAGGGAGTTCCACCACCTACCAATGCTCAATAGATGCAGAGCCCAGCAAATTATTGGTCTTTTCATAGTTTGCTCTTTGCTCCATCCATTTTATACTCTCACCGGACTTGGTTGTCAACAGCTTGCCCTGGTGAGCTCTAGAGGGAGTTCCACCACCTACCAATGCTCAATAGATGCAGAGCCCAGCAAATTATTATTGGTCTTTTCATAGTTTGCTCTTTGCTCCATCCATTTTATACTCTCACCGGACTTGGTTGTCAGCAGCTCGCCCTGGTGAGCTCTAGAGGGAGTTCCACCACCTACCAATGCTCAGTAGATGCAGAGCCCAGCAAATTATTATTGGTCTTTTCATAGTTTGCTCTTTGCTCCATCCATTTTATACTCTCACCGGACTTGGTTGTCAACAGCTTGCCCTGGTGAGCTCTAGAGGGAGTTCCACCACCTACCAATGCTCAGTAGATGCAGAGCCCAGCAAATTATTATTGGTCTTTTCATAGTTTGCTCTTTGCTCCATCCATTCTATACTCTCACCGGACTTGGTTGTCAACAGCTCGCCTGGTGAGCTCTAGAGAGAGTTCCACCACCTACCAATGCTCAGTAGATGCAGAGCCCAGCAAATTATTATTGGTCCTTTCACTGTTTGCTCTTTGCTCCATCCATTTCACACTCTCACTGGACTCAGTTGTCAACAGGTGAGTCAACGACTGCAAAAAGAGATGTGGTCAATCATAACAAGGTTAGCACAGTTTGAGAAGTCTCCACCTCTTCTGAGAACCAACAGTTAAGACCATCAGCTTGAATGAAAAGCAAATAGCCTAAATCAGCTTCAGCATGTAAGAAGAGAGGGGAAATGCCTTGTTGAAAAGGTAGCTGTAACAGCAAGTACGTATCTGACTGCACCCTAAATAGAAATCCTGCTGCTTTTCTTCCAGGCTGATGTTCTGGTGTGTTTTGTTTGTTAAGGGGGAAAAAAAAAAAAGCCAGCTAAGTAAGGTCTGTTTTGTTTTACGTACACTTGAAAGATGTTTCCAAAATCTTTTCAATGTCAAAGAAAGAAAAAAAGTCTTCCTAAAGTTAAATTTGTTTTATTCTCATTTAGACACCGAGAAGCAATCAGCAGCATTAACAGAGTGGGTTGTTTTTTCTTAGTTTTGCTTTAGCTTGTGGGGAATTTTGTGCTATCACTGCCTTAGGAATTTATGTTGGACATTCTTAAATAGACGGGAATGGATAACACAGTGGATAACACTCTGACACTAATAGTGTTGTGTTGTATATGTGATCCTTGTGGGACGATACGATGCTATGATTTAATGTTTGGGAACCCTTTGGTACATGGGAGGAACTGAAAGAAAAGCCACTGAATGCTCACACTGCTGGCATTCGCTTTACATTGCTTTTCTGCTACTGTGCCTTATTCTTTTTAATCCAGGTCACATTTATAAATTGATTTGTTAATAAGATCATATTTAAGGGCTTTTTAGGAATATCTGTTTTTAAATACTCTGCCATGAAATCAATTACTGAAAATAGTGCTTTCTCAGATCTTCCGAATGTTTCAGATTGAAACTGTGACCTTAGAATGGCATCCAATGAGAAGAAATAGAAGTTTTTTATTAAAAACACTACTAAAAATCTTTGCTGTAGTATCCCAGGATAATTTCTTCTCCCTTAAGTCTTAAACCAGTGATCTTGAGCAGAAATGCCAGCAGAAGAAAACCTTAACATCTCGCAGATGCTGACCCCAGCAAAGCCCGGCTCTAGAGCCTTCTCTGCCTCATCTCCAAAGGCCCCATCTTTCTAAGAGTTTGGCAGGCTTAGGAGAATGAATGGTGGGGACTTTTAGAACAGTGCAACAAGGGCGATGTGGAGGAGGGTCTGTGTGTCCTAACAAGATAGGGTGAGAGAGGGATGTCCTGCATCAGTCACCTGTGGATGAGCAGGAAGAGTGGGGAAGAGAGTGGACAGGAGGAAAGAGATGCTGTATCTTCCCTCTCTCAGGACTTCCCATCCCCTTCATAGGCAGTGAAGCTTGGAAATCAGCACCGATTCTTTACCCTCTGCTCTCTATCGGGAACCAGCTCGGTGAGACCTTTTCATTTGCAAGGAACAGTAAATTAATTTCCCCATAGGCAATCACAACCACATGATCTAGAGCCATGAAGTACAGCTAAGCAACACATGGCAGCTGCAGAGCTGTGAGGTTAAGGACTGCTCTCTGCAAGGACACACTGTCTCCCAGCTACTCCTGATTTCGAAAAATAAACACAGAGGAAAGCGATAGGAAGAAAGAAGTGGAATGACACATCCAAAACCATCCAGCAAGACAGTGCAACCAGAGATGGAAAAACATTGCTTCCCCATACAAAGTCTTTGGTAGCGTGGCGTTGTCTCCTCCACTCCGTTAACTCAGCTGGAGAGGGCAAAGGGTGGTCATTACGAAGCAGAAATGCTATTTGCAAGATGTAAGGTAATCATGGGAAAAGGCCGAGTTTTAAATGGAACACCGTTTCCATCACACACACAAAACAGGCAGCTTTATGATGAGGAGGCTTCTCGCTTGCTTATTTGATACATCAGCCACTAATGGCTGCTTTACCAAACCTAATGGCAAATTGAAAATAGCAGTTCTTAACAATAAATGTTTTAATTTGAGCTTTTAATAAAGGGCAACCTGGTTCTATACAAAACCATCGAATGGTTTGGATTGGAAGGGACCTTTAAGATCATCCAGTTCCAACCCCTTTGTGATAGGCATGAACACCATGAACACCTCCCTCTAGACCAGGTTGCTCACTGCCCCATCCAGCCTGGCCTTGAATGCTTCCAGGGAGGGGGCATCCACAGCCTCACTGGGCAACCTGTTCAGTGTCTCACAACCCTCACAGTAAAGAATGTCTTCCTACTATCTACTCTACATCTACCCTCTTCCAGCTTAAAACCATTTCCACTCATTTTCCACCTGCCCTTAAAATAAGTTCCCCCCAATAAAAGTTCCTCCCTGTTCTCTTTCCCCAGAATCATTACTTCCATTCCACGGAACTTCACACCAGCCAAAGAAATCCAAATTTAATCCCATATTTTCCCATGTCAGTTTCATCTTTGTGCCTCCAAGATTTTTGGAGCAGAAAAATAATAAAAAATCAAAGCAAGAGCAGCTGGATCAGTCAATTAGAAAGTCACTATTGTGTTTCATGTGGGAACATCTACAACTTCTGTAATGTAAAAATGTCAGCTCCTTACTTTTGATTGCTGTCTTTTTAGTACCAGTCAAACACCATAGGCAGGCTGCTGTGCAAGAACATTTCCAGTTCTGACATTCCTCCAGTGATTGGATTTGAGGTCTTGGCAAATCTTTCCACTTTTCACCGTATATGACCATTTACAAGGGTGGACAGTGATAGGACAAGGGGGAATGGTTTTAAACTGAGACAGGGGAGGTTTAGGTTGGATATTAGGAGGAAGTTTTTCACCCTGAGGGTGGTGACGCACTGGAACAGGTTGCCCAAGGAGGCTGTGGGTGCCCCATCCCCGGAGGCATTCAAGGCCAGTCTGGATGTGGCTCCAGGCAGACTGGTCTGGTGGTTGGTGACCCTGCACATAGCAGGGGGGTTGAAGCTGGATGTTCTTTGACATCCTTTTCAACCCAGGCCAGTCTATGACTCTGATATATAAAGCAGAGACACAGGATCCACTTTTAAATTTTCATTTGGATGTTTTTGCCATTAGTTTCATGGAATCACAGAATCACAAGGTTGGAAAGGACCTACAAGATCATCTAGTCCAACCTTCCTCCCATTACTGTTGCTACCACAAGCCACTAAACCATATCTTGTAGCTCCTCATCCAGATGCCTCTTGCACACTGCCAGGGACGGCAACTCCACCACCTCTCTGGGCAGCCATTCCAGTGCCTGACCACTGTCTGAGAGAAAAAGTTCTTACGTCCAATCTAAACTTCTTTGGGTACAACTTGCAGCCATTTCCTCAGGTTCTGTTTGTTGCCTGGGAGAAGAGGCCAAACCCCTCCTCATCACAACCTCCCTTCAGGAAGCTGTAGAGTGCAATGATGCCTCCCCGGAGCCTCCTCTTCTGCAGGCTAAACAATCCCAGCTCCGTCGGCCGCTCCTCATAAGTTCTTTCAAAGTTTTTCATCAGGGAAATCTAATTAGAACTAAGTATTCCTATGTGCTGCAACAGTGAAAACAAAAAGTAGCTGAAAGCTAAGACACTCAGCAACAGAATCAGGCCTCCTGAAACCCCAAGAAGAGTTCAGAAGTGCTCCAAAATCTGCAGTGCAGACCAAAACTTAAGCATGCTTTGCTTTTTAGTGTGTTTTCTCAAACAAAAGGGAGGCATTTCTTTCGTTTTCTTACGGGTGCTGATGAAATTCTAGTGATTGTAACACAACAAATAGAAGGCGCAATCATTTCTACTGTGTGCGTGAGCGCTGACGGCCCTCAGCATGGCGCATTCCTGCTGAGAATGTTCACGTAACTCTTCAAGTTAGGGAAACGGGAGCCAAAAGGTTGACAACATATACGGCTATTCTCATTCTAATTGTCATTTCATGAAAAAAAAAGTCATTGCCTATCCTATAGAGGATATGTACTGAGCTACTTTCTGCATCGCTTATCTTAGAGGTTTGTGTTTTTAATAGTAAAGCAAGATATTTTATAGCCGCACGAAAAACCACATCTTTCCTGCTCATATGAGTTTTACATTGGGTTCTGAGACGGCTTCCTGAGAAATTAAGTACAAGAAGAGCTATCAATCAAAACAGCAGGGGAGAACACCAGCCTCATTTCTGAGCCAATGAGGCAGTCTCTCCCAAGGTAAAATAATATGAGCCATACGTGGTGCTTGCCAAGCTCACCCGGTGGCTACTGGAGGAAGGGCAATTACAGCATCATGACATTTATCACTCTTCAAATGACCGTATATATGTAGATATTACCATATACACGTGTAAAATCAAAACAAATTGGTCGAACAGGACACCATCCATCTTCGCCAGGAATCGCGGTTTTAGCTTGCTAACTCGCATTTGAAAGACTTGATACTCACTGGGAAGTGTCTGCACACGGAGGATTTACCTACAGATTTCATTCCCACATTCACAGTGATGAACTCACAAGAAGTCTCTTTGAGCAGATTAACAATGAAACCACAGATATATCTCCCTTTCCATTATTAACTATTTCCCCTTTACTTACACAGAAGGCAGAAAGTAATAGTCTTCCACATGCTGCTGAATTACCTCAGGGATGCTTTCAAAGAAAGAAGGTTCTTTGGAGTATGATTAATTTCCTGTAACTCCAGATACTGCAAAGTAGACATATGCAGCCGAGCGGGCCTTAGGCTGTCTCTATAACCAAGGAAGAAGCCAGGCTTGTTTAAAAGACTGGCACAGCCCTATTAGTCCTGACTGAAGTTCCAGCTGCTGGAGCATCCCGTCCCCAACAGCAGCCCTAAGTGGGTGCTTAGGGAAGAGCAGGAGATGCACGAGCACTCTCCCAGCCATCATATTATCATATCATGGAATCATATCACAGAATCATATCATAGAATGGCCTGGGTTGAAATGGACCACAATGCTCACCTAGTTTCAACCCCCCTGCTATGTGAAGGGTCGCCAACCACCAGACCAGGCTGCACAGAGCCACATCCAGCCTGGATATTCACCTCAGGGTTTTTCTTCTGTACGAGATGAGGTTTTTCTGGTACAGTAAACCTCTGTGCGTTTCACAGTGTTAGCCAGGAAGGTACTGGCTCCTCAATGCTTGGCCTTACGTACAAGGGGCATCTGCACAAGACAGTTTGAAGAGAGAGCCTTGAATGAAAACACTGCCTGCCCTGCTCGTTTTAGGAAGGACAAACAAACCCACAGATAGGCTACCAACTTCATCACAACACTATTTAGAGTGACGGAATTCAACTCCTGCAGCACATTAATGGAGATGAGATACCACACAGCATTCACACCTTCGGGAGTCTGTTTCTCATTTGTTTCCTCTGTTAGCCACGGGTACGTGTGCTTTAAGTATCGGAATCCACAAACCATCATTCTGCCTAACATTTATGCAGAAGAGTACTATCACTCAGTGGGGTGCATCTCTAGTGCCTGAGTCTTCTCGCATGAGTAAAAGATATATGGAGGGCAAAGCGGTTGAACAGTTCAGGTCATAGAGGCTTACATAAACTGTGTTAACATTTTCCATTATCTTTTTTCTTACGGAGCCAGCTTGCACACTTTGACAGCTTAATGAGTAAGATGAATGCCTGGAGGGGAAAAAAAAGAACTTGCACAGTTTTTATTTTGTAATGGAGTAAGAAAACCAAACAATTTAAAGCTGGAGCTTTACAGGTCAGCTTTGCATTCTGCCTAGCTTTCGTGCTTAGCTATTTTTTCACATGTGAAATAATACAATAAGATGTCCCCATCGCAGGGTTGGAGGCCAAGGCAAATCAATTCCACGCTTAGCAGATTTTATTCAGAAAAGGCCAAACAAGTTGATGCAGCAGAGAGCTAAACAAGGAAGGATGAGCTGTCAGGTGCACCTTTACACCAGGTGATGAATGCAAGCTGAATCTCTAATCTATTTTCTGTATTCACTTTCTAATCCACAGTAGGCCATGAAAGCATCAGTAAGTATGAAGCACCATATCACAGGATCATAGAACGGACTGGGTTGAAAAGGACCACAATGACCATCCAGTTTCAACCCCCCTGCTAAGTGCAGGGTCGTCAACCACCAGACCAGGCTGCCCAGAGCCACATCCAGCCCGGCCTTGGATGCCTTCAGGGATGGGGGCATCCACAACCTCCTTGGGCAACCTGTTCCACTGTGACACCACACTTCCTCTTCCTCAGACCAACCACTGTATTCTCAAACTACATTTCTGAGCACAACTCTCAATGTAGTGATAGTAGACAGTAGAAGGTCCCTTTCTTTTTCAGCTTCTGGTAGATACTGTCAAAGTGAGGCAGTGCCAGCAGGTATGGGTTCATACACATGGGCCTAAGCCACATAGGAATTATGATTATGCCTTCACACAGAAATGGATAGAGCTCTGTCTCACCTCAATCTGTCTATATAGTCACAGTGGCTCCGACTGTGCCTCAGGAACACTTCTTCACAAGCAGTATGGAAACACCAATTCTGCCAAAGGCAGGGAGAAAAAAGGCAAGACAGCCACTGGATGTCAACAAGAACACATTCAGAAGCCCATTCCTAAACTACAGAGCCAATTCAGTCCTTAGGTCATAATGTCTTGATCGTTCTGTAGAAATCAGAAACGAAAAAATAATGATTTCCTATTGCAGATCATCTCTACCACTTCCTAATAATTATAATTATCCTTCTACACTTTGTTTCAGAAATCTCTCGAACCACCCATCTTCCCAAATAGTGCAGTTTGTGGTATCACTGTTGCCACGTGGCTTTGCTCTGTGGAATGGCCACAGTATTATTTCCCTTCTTGGAGGGCTCATCAATTCACAAAACCCTTCAGAAATGTGAACCGAAAGGACAGGAGGTGTTTTCATTTAAGACCAGATTCAATGTGAACAGAAAAAGCACTACATCTGCTCAGTAGATCTCAACAAAACGAGAAGCTCTGCAAAGTATATTTTTATCTGCCAAATGTAAGAAAATATCTGATTTAGAAACCACACTCGGCAAATGGTAGTTGTTGTATCAAATGTGTAAATCTGAAGATTTAAGCCTATTTGATGAAGCATGGTGTTGTAGCAGTCACTACCAAGATTGTGCTCAGAACATGTCACACAGCAGTGACAGATCCAGGATTCAGTGATGGCACCCTTCTGAAATAAAAAATAATGCAACTCAGTGGCATGTCCCACTGTGACACGTTTCTGTTTATGGGCTATGCCTGTCCTATTTGCATTTTGCCCTGTTCCTCTTCCATTTCCTTATCCTTCACAGCATCTCAGGCTGGCAGCATGGAACCAATGCCGTCAGTCTGACTGAAGTCAGTGCTTCTACTCCTTAACGGAATCATGGGATCTGCCCTGATTTCATGCCATCAGCTGCCCCATTCTACAGTCAGACCCACAAACCCAGCACCTCTGTCACTCCATGCAGTTGTGCTACAGATGGTTTTTTTTAGCCAGTTCAATGCTGATGCCATTAAGAGACTTTGCTGATGAAGGTGTTTGGAGGGTTGCTGCCTTCCTGCATAATACAAAGTTCAAGAAAAGTGAATGCTGACATTAAGGTTGTCGATAGTTCACTCTAAAGCACTTCTAGCGTAGAGTCAAGGCTATTGCACTGAGTAGAGTACTGAGGTTCTGCAGAAGTGCCCGTATATGGGGTCAAGGCACTGGAACAAGTCCTTATTAAAGCACATTTTCACATTCAGAATCAAAGCAAAAGTCAGACCACAAACTACAGGTAGTCTTTTTAAAAATACAAGAACAAAGGAAAAACAAAACTCCAATCTCTCTGCACTGCTGTCACCACTGTGATGGCTGAGAGCTTCACAGCCTCATTTCAGGCTGACAGCTTCACTGCCCAAGGAAATTGTGGATGCCCCATCTCTGGAGGCATTCAAGGCCAGGCTGGATGTGGCTCCGGGCAGCCTGGGCTGGTGGTTGGCAGCCCTGCACATAGCAGGGGGTTGAAACTGGATGATCATTGTGGTCCTTTTCAACCCAGACCATTCTATGATTCTATGATTTCTCCAGCCCAGAGATATTTTTGCAGTGAACTCTACAAAAACTGGTCAGTCTTTGGATACCTGGGGGAAGTGTTGGAAACTTCACTCACACATGTTTTCATATCTCATCCATAAAAATGCTGCCAGAACCGAGATTCTTTTATTCTCCTTTATTTATTTATTTATTAGCAGCAAATAATCCTGGCTGGTGGGACACAAAACTCACTGAGCTGTTTGCACAGTTCCTTGATACCATGAGAGTTTCTGCATAACCTCAGCCTTGAACTGGCCCAGACTTGAGATATGTAGTGTTTTAAATTATAAGGACCAGAGGCAACAACAGGAATTGTGCAATACTGTACACTGCACTCAGCTTTATTTTGGGAAGTCCAAACAAGCAGCCACTAAACTAAATGCCTGGTATGTCATATGAGGCAGCGAGAAAAGTAAACCACCATCATCGCCTCTAAATAGTGCCACTGCAACATCTGAAAATAGGAAGTGCTAGGAAGATCACTCGTGCCCTCAGTCCAAGGTCTGATCGTGCAAACGCTGATGCTCAAGGTTAACTTTACGCCTGTGAGCAGCAACTGAGTTGTGTGGATGTGATGAAAGCATGTTCTTGAGAGCCCAATGGGCAGACCATGCCCCAGCCAACAGGCTGAAGCACCAGGAGCACAAAGCAGACTTTAAAATAAATAGCTCATCCAAGTATCATCACAAATGGAAGGGCTCACTAATGTAACCTGCTGGGAAAATCAGAAGGGAAACTGTGAGAATTGCTGCCATGCCATTACTGTGGAGGGATATTTAGAGACGTAATCAGGCCAAACTTTCTGCTTCCAAGAAACAGAGTAGGGCAATGCACAGAAATAAATAACCCCTAGAGCAATGAGCGTCTCACCGACGCCATTTTGGATAGGAAGCCAGTTATAGAATATGTTTGTCTGTCATAAAACTTTCATTTACTAAAAGAATGATTGATTGAAACTGACTTCTAAAAATAACAATAGTCAGCCAAGCAAAATCTGCAGCATATGCACATTCATGACAGTTTTCTTTGGTAGCCATCATCTTGTTAGAGAATATTTCGAGCTACAAATATGGGTTTAACTCCCATTTTGCAGGCCACATGATATATGTCAGATCTCATAGAAACTCCCATGTGGAAATGCCTACATAGGGCTGCCTAGATGGAGTGGAACCTCTAGTTCAACTCATCTAGCTCACCCAGTACAGTGAGAGTCAATGGAGATCTAAGGAAGGACTCAGATGACCACACATAGACACCCAGTGCCACTGGATCCATGAGACATTCCTCCAGCCAGCAGCAGCTGCTCCAGAGGACGAAGATCTCTTGTGGGTTCTGTGTCATATCTGCCAGCCCCACAGGACTTAGGTGCTCTAAAGCATCTCAAAGGGCACCAGGACACTAAATCCAATCCCACTGACAATAATGGGAGATCAGATGCTTAATTTAGACGTAAACATGAATACTCAAGATGACAAATCTGGGAGTTGAGCCCCGTCCCATGAATCCAGGACAGCCCTGATGATGGCATGCTGGCTCCTAACCACATGCACTTCCAGTTATTACCTTTTGCTCTCAAACTCCCAGGTTCACTATCCTTCCAGCAGTCTTTGAGCTTCCCCTAAGAGAAGGCCTATGTTGCTGGAAAGGAAAGAATCTGGGTGACAAAGAAAGTCTTCTAGACACAAATGAGAGAACTCTTTCCTGTTACAGCAGCACAGATAAAACCTCCATACATAAAACCTAGAAAACTCAAGATTTTGTTCAGACAAAGCTCCGAGAAGACAGAAATTACGTAAAAATGAAACTATTCACCAAGCCTGCAAAGTCCATTTTCTCACAAATAGTTACAAAAATTTGTTTATAGATGTTTGCACTTGTGACAAGTTCAGTGAAGCAGATCTGTCCAGGGACATAATCAAGGAACTAAAAGCATTTAATGAATCATCAGCTTCAGAGTGAGAGAAACACTGTACTTAGTATCAAGTCTTCATACCTTTTCTGAGCAAAAAGGATGGGAAATCATTTTCTGAAAATAACCTTGACGATTTTTCATGCTTAAAATAAAGCTTCACAATTATGTATCTTTTTTCTTGTGCATGAATATTTCAAATCAAAGTTAAGAGAAATACAATGCCTGTAATAGAGGTTACATTAAGTTACATATTTAATTGGCTCTCCAAGTAAAGCCTTCAAATTTTCATCTGAACAAGAAACTCCCATTTTAGGATGCTACTGTTTCCCAATTCATATGGTTTTGTCACCACTCTGCACAAACATACACACCCACGCACTCCCCCTAACTAGAAATGGAACCAGATCCATGCTACATCAGTGGTATTCAAAGGTCAGAAATAACCCATGCAGATAGTGCTTATTTATGTCACAAGTCTGATGAGATTCACTGTGGGATCTTTAAGATGTTCAAGAAAGAATAAGAACACAACTTTTAGGATCTTCTCTGTTTTGCCTTATTTGAAGCACTGGAGAAGCCCTAAGTGTGATTCACTGTCCCAGCAACAGGACAAATGATGGAAATCTCCAAATGGAGCCAGGTTAGTTGATAGTTGACCAGCAACAAAAGGAGTCATGTGTTGGAATCCAACATCAGATACATCCCTTTCATACTCTGAGAAGGTCCCTCCACTAGAGCCTCCTCAAAGACTTAAGAAGACAACATCATAATACCATAGTACAGAGTTTGTACACATGGGATCCTACACCTCTTAAGAGACTTACGCCCTCTCTGTAAGACACCAGTCTTTCACCATAGTACAAAGTGACCAGAACAAGGGCAAGGTACCACACCTAACCCGAAGAGGACCCAGTTAAACAAGAAGAAGACATCATCTTTTTCTTTCAGTGAATCCCAGAACTCCACAAAATGAAATGCATGACACATCTGATCTACTGACTCCAATTTAGCGGGTTGTCTGAATAGCTTTAACTACCATAAATGCAAATTACCATCTTCAGTGTGAGTAAAGGATAAGAGAGAAAACAGAAAATGTAATTCTTATATTAACAAAGCAATTACAGTGGCACTGGTCGTTCACCTTCTTGTTAAGTTTTGGAAAGAAAATCCTATTTTCAGATGAATCCACTTTTGACAAGGTCTTAAAGATTGTGTCCAAACAAGTCAATGGACCAAAAAGTGGAACAAGAAGACTTTCACAGAGATTAAAAGTGAGTAGGAACAGACGGAAGACAGGACTTGTAGTCTCTAGTGGAAATATGTAAGATGGGAAAATGTGAAAGGAAGCAGGACAAAATCCACTGAAAAGAAAACAACATAACAAAACCCACATTACTAGGAACAGAGGACCCACTTCCTATGAATAAAAATTCAAGCTGTAACTCAGTGTATGTATCAGACAAGATATATAGAGTTACAGTCAACTGGTCAACTTGGATATTAATGTAATTCTAGTCACAGCATACGAAGAGATTACAACACCAGGAACATCTGAATCACTGTCGAATAATCCAGTTGTTTCAACCAGTATCTCTTTCATACGAAAGTGAAGTAAGAATGAAATAAAATTCCCCTTCAGGTCCACAGACACACACGCAATCCCATCAAGCTCAAAAGCTGCACCCTAGCAATCATGAAGGTATTATCCAGGAATTTTTCAAGGAAACAAAACCCAAAAGAGAGAGTGAGTTATATTGCCTTTCACCTCTTCAATTGCTTGGTTTAAATCACTTCAGACTGAATTTACAATGCCATTCACTCAGCAGTTTGTTGCACTCACACATAATAAATGAAAATCTCAAAACCATTCTACCCCATCTGTTTGGGAGGGGGAGGAAATTAACATATTGGACTAATTAACAGCACCTTCTGGAAAAGAGACAAGGAATATATCCAATTACAAAACTTGCATGTTTCTGTTCTACCAGCTATAAATAAAGATTGTTCAATATGGCTCTCCTTGGATTATTCACTTTATTTTTGGTGGATTTCTTTTCCTCCGTCAAAGACTGTATCTGCACTGTGTCAAAGACTGTGAGCCAGAGAGAAGACAGACATACACACAATGGTTCTGGTCTGATTCTGCACACCTGTAGCGTTGGGCAAAGGACACCAAAGTTTCAGTGTGGTATATCCTTGCTTTTATAAGGGTCCAAAACTCAAGATGCACACAGTAACCTGATTTTGGATATCAGTGGATACAGAGTTCTTTATAAGAGCTGTTATTCTTTCATCCCTTTAGAGAAAAAAAAAGCAAATTTCAAAAGCAAAATATCTCTGTCTCCTTTTAGATCTTTCTTTACAATGAAGTCATGCTCTGCAATTTTGACTCGAACTTCACTGATTATAAGGAGATCTCTGTACTGTAGACCTCCATTTCTCATGAGAAGACTCATAGCTGAAAAGTACAGACCTTTCTGAAGATCCTGCAGTTGTCGCATAAGACAGGAGGAGCACGTGGTGTTTAGAAGCACCACGGTGGTGATCAACCACACTGACACAAAGAAAAACGTACACCAGTATGTCCCACAACTGTGCTTCAATCTACGCCTATGTCCAACCTGCCTGAAAATGAAGCATCTTAGGGGTTTGCTACTTGTATAAGCCCACACTCAAATAAGGATCATAGTATTTTGAAGCACACTGCAGGAATAGCTGTGGTCACAAGCATCACAGGAAGGTATATTCAATAAACACTTTATAAAGGTATGTTGGATTGTCTCTACATAACAATCGAGTCTCATTAAATCTAGGATAGTGCTTTACTTCTTTGCTCAGTGCTACCTTACAACAATAGAGCAATGTAAGAGACTTCTGTGAGTTACCTCTACCTTATTTATCCTAAAATCCTATTATAATAGTTGCATTCAGCCTGAGAAGATGCCTTGCATTCATAGATGGAAATAACCCAGAAAATTAATTTTTTGTCAACAATTGAGAAGTAAAATGTTTGCCAACTTTTAAGACAGCCTGCTGTAAAATTTACTTCTTTGCAATAGGAGCTCTAGAAAAGAAAGAACAACTTTGAATTATTGAGAGCTTTACAATAGTATTTACAAAAATACTCAGAAGTCAAAGAACACCTGAAAGAAAGATCTGAAATTATGGAAGCTTTCACAAAACCTCGTTTATCTTTCCTTTGTTTCCAGTCACAAAATGGAATAGTTGGTCATTAAAAGTTATACAAGCGAATATGCCACAAGGCAGCTGCTCCCTAGAATACAATGGCACGAGTTACAGAGCTTGGGCTAGATTCATAATACAGGTCAATGCACCCATTTATATGCAGATGAAGAGGCAGTCAAGGCGACACAACTTTCAGACTTCGGTCTGATCAGGATATTTAGATCAGTTTATTGTCCTTAAGTCAAACACAACTGATCTGATATACTACATGGAAAGACTTTTTCTTCCTTGAACCTCGTTTGCTTTGTCATTTCTTTAGGCTGGAGAACTGGCTGATTAACAACAAGACAATTTAAGTTCCTCCCTCTCTGAGGATTTACTGTGGGGAAAGCAGCAAAAAACAACCCTACATATGCCCCCAGCAGAACCACTCATTGCAGCATGCACCCTCAGTCCTCCTGCAGAGGACTGACTGACTTTGAGTGTGCTTCTTCTCCTCCTGAAGCAAAGTCAGATCCAGTTTCACATCTCTTACCAAACCATTTTTGTGTTGATGCATTTTAGCCAAGAATCAAACACACGAATCAGTGCTTTGCTCTGCTCTCAAAAACTGGAATAAGGAAAGCCTTAAATCCTCCCCATATCCTCCTCAGTCCCTCCTCCTGTCTACATTCACCTTCTGAAGAATCTGTGATATTCCATTTTCCCTTCAACCCACTGCCCGTTCCCCTGCACTATCTTGGTCTTCTATCAGAAAAGACTTATCTCCTAACCTGAAAAGTTAGAGTCAGGCTTTGGAGATTTGAGATCAGGAAACAGAAATTGCAAAGTTAAAAGGTTAAACATGTTTTGATTTGGAGGACGGATGTCTTTCACAGAAGATAATCCAATGGCCTGACTGAAATGGTCCGAGGTTCATCCCTAGCTTATATAAGCTGTCAGTCAGGTCAGAGAACCTGGCTCTTCAGTGAATGCCATACAAGGACAGGATTTGGCTACCATGGCCACCTTTGCCTGCCCAGGCTGGCTATTCCACATGGCACCTGGAGAAGTGCAGGCAGCCTGCGACACTGAGTCCAGACCAGCTCAGATACAGGAGCTCTGGAAGTACTGCCCCTCAATGATCTTCTTGGTGTCAACTCAACAGATTCAATTATGAAAAAGGGCTGTCATTATTACTTCACTTGAAGCCCTTTCCAGGTGTGCAAAATTCAAAGCTTTCTTTCCACATCACACCACTGTACGTTGCTGCCAATGAAATTTCAAGGCTGGAAGCACTGTGTTTATCTCAGCAGGGAAAGATGTTCCTGGAGCAAGGACACTTTGAAAACAGATCCTACAGTAACAAGAAGCCACTGAGAAACAGAGAAATAAATACCTGTGACATTGGTGTGGGCTGACAAAGCTTCACAGTACTTTTCCAGCAGAACAGACAAGGGCAGGTTCACAGATTCACAGCGGAGAACTATCTGGATGGACAGACAGAAGCAATACAAAACAAACAGTAAAGCAGCAGCAAAGGGCAGAATTTCTTAATCATGAATACAAACCCACCCAGCACTTCACAGCAGTTCCCATTCATAATCAGTTTGGGTACAAACATTCCCCTGTGACAGAGAAACTTCTGGTTATAGTTGCCTTGGTTTGTGACAGCGGGTTTCATTCATCTGTGTAAAGGCAGACATCTACAAATGAGCCACCTACACTTGTGCCAGATACTCAATGGCCTTATCAACACTCAGGACACAATGTTATCTTACCTAAGAGTATACGTCACTAATACAGCAGATGAATCAAATCCCATTAAATTCTATGAGCCAAACTTTTTTACCAACTACAATTAAAAGCCTACCTAAGAATGGTTACACAGTCAAGAAAGAGAGGCAGGAATTACCAAAGAGCAAGGGTGAGGTGCTGGAACAGCTGCCCAGAGAGGATGTGGATGCCCCGTCCCTGGAGGTGTTCAAGGCCAGGTTGGATGGGGCCCTGGGCAGCCTGGGCTGGTATTAAATGTGGAGGTTGGTGGCCCTGCCTGCAGCAGGGGGGGGGGCTTGGTGATCCTTCGTGTCCCTTCCAACCCAAGCCATTCTATGACTCTATGATGAGAGTAAAAATAGCATCATCAACATGGGCACTTAAGGAAGCTGCAGGTTCAAGAAAGGATAATAGCACCGAATAGATTTTAGGAACTGTACGTTCAGAGATGAAACCAAGAAGTATGTTGTCATTTTCAAGCTTGAAAATTAAAATTACTGAAGTGCCTACTGCAGACGAAGGAAAGAAGCCAACAAAAGTATACACCTCAAGGTGCAGCTGAGCTGGGAGCAAGAGAAGCTCTTGAAAAGCCCTTGAAGAAAGGCAGCACTAAAAGTGCTGAGAAAATTCAGGAGTCACACATCAATGACAGAAACCTCCATTTTCATACTGTGAAACAAAATCTTCCTGACTTCTTCTGTAGGGATGTAAAGCCTTGGCAACAGATAAAATGCCTTTGCTTTTCTACTTATGCAGAATGACTAACATAATACAGGGAAACAGCCACACTCTTTGAATACTGACACTATATTTCAGTGCTTTAGGATGCGTTAAGTGACTGCAGAGCCCTTGTTATATCACCAAATTCCCTACTGCTCAATAAGAAGTGGAATGAATGTCCACGACAATAGAATTCATCAGCAATGTCAGTCTGGAAAGAACTTTTCCTTCAGTACCACTTCTACGTATATCTCACTTTGCCATTATTTTACAGAATGGGAGGTCTTGGAAAGCAAACAAAAATCCTTTCTCAAATTTTATTCTTTTTGAACAAACATCATGATTTCCAGCAGGAAGATTTAAACCTTATCTGCCCATAGCAAAGCCTTGCAGACTGGTGGCCATGCACGGTCAGGACGAGGAGATGGGGAAAGGCCAGGGCTGCCATCCCGCAGGGACAGCACTCCAAGCAAACCTGCCTGAAAGCAGACTCTGTAGTGGTTGTGTCAGACCCAGCCACGTGAGCTGACATAGCAGACGTAATTCGTCCCTTCTATCTCTCCACCCTTCCACCTCCTCTTAGACCAAAGCACTTGGCTCACTTCAAAGAAGAAACTTGAGACATCTCCATGCACTGTAAATACACTGCATGTTCAGCTGTCTGCTTCCTAAGATGATGGGAAAGAACAGACAGAGGTCAAGTTTAGCACAGCGTGTGTAGGAACGAAAAAGGTTAAATGTCACATTTGCTTTAGGGTCAACTTGGGTTCACTTGGCTAGAGGAAAAAGCATCTTCTGCTTCTTATGTTACTTTTGCTTTCATTTTCTCTCCACCAACCACAGCGAACAGCTTTCTTCTGGACGGTATTTTTCAGAGACTGGATTTAAAGCAGGCAAACCCTAACGATTAATATTTAAAAATATTTATAAAGCATACAACAATAATAAAGAACAGCAAAAAAAGGTGCTGCCACCTCTTGATTCCTACTAGAAGACTGCTTTACTCACACAGCATTTCTCTTAAGACAGCTACCGTTCCAAGTCCTCTTCCCACCAAGTCAGTTCGGTGTTGTCTTGCATATTAACCTGAAATGTCTACCTTAATTTCTACTGAGGACGTCTACAAACAAATGAAAGCAATGCACTGAGACAGAGATTGCAGTGAAAAGGAGTCCCTTAGAGTCTCAGAAGGGGCACCAACAGGCCTACTCTGACTGCAGAACATATGGAGCCTTTGGTCAGTGTCCTGCCTCTCCTGTGGTTATCTTCTTAGATCTTTTCCCTTGGCCATGATCGGTGCTCTTCATTAATCCATGCCAGGTCTTTATCTCACGCCGCTGTGAGGCACAATCAGATGAACTCGCCATGAGATCACCTCTGGATATGGGAAGGGCAAGTGAAAAGGGAGAGTCTAAGAGACAGCAACGTACTACCCCATTAATTACATTAGAAGTTGTGAGTCACTGATGGTAACGTGTGCTCCTCCTCTGAAGACGAAAGGGCTCAGAATCCTGCAAAATCAAACGCTTATTTACACAAGCTTTCGGTTTTTTGTTGCACAGCCCCTTTCATAAATTACTACCAAGAAGTCATAAAAATGCATATGCAACACTACATGCTGTGTGTTGCATGCCTCAATGGATCAACACGCAGAACCTCCGGGCGCAGACAAATATCTGACTCAGAACTGTGTTGCTTCCCCTCCATTCCTACCAGGACTTGTGGTTACTTTGTGCACGTAAGAGTAGATTTGTATCTTCTTTTAAAAAAACAATCAGCATAGACTCCGAACTGAAAGACTGTTGTGTTCTTCTAAATAGTGAGATATATATATGTATCAAACAAATTAACACTGATAACTGTGATTCACTCACAATGGAGAGGTTGGTTTCTTCTCTGAAATACAAAGAAATACACACGAGTCACAGAAATACAAACGAGTCCAAATCTGTATGAACGGGATCCAAAACTGTCAGTACAGGCATGAGATCACGAGAGAGATGGAACGGACAGCACCTTGAAATTTAACCATGTCGTACCAAGAAGCAGCAGAGGATGAAGTCAGCATGACTGGAAAGTGCAGGAAAGAGCTGAAGTGGGAAGGGATGACACACAACAGTGCAACATTTGCTGTCAAGATAAGGGAGGGATGCCCGGGAGGCAGTGTATGCCAAACATGGACAGATGCATACACTCTGCTTTTCCATTCTCATATAAGAACTCCCAGATGCCGTATTTCAGTTGTCTAATAGCAGCCAACTTTTTAGAGAAAGCTGTTAGGGCTGTCTGTTGCAGATGTATACATTCAGCCACATTAATCCCTACTAAGTTATCTTTAGACACCAAATATAAAAGGAGAGGTTAAAGCATTCTTCATGGCTAGAGAAGACACGAACCCAACACACTGAGCAAGGTGAAGCAGCCTTCCAACACCAAACTGCTTTGTAGTTACCAACCACAAAACATGCACTCGGTCCACAGCTATCAAGATTAAGATCCATCTTCTACCTCCATTGCCGCATAAAGTTTCAGGCTAAAATAGGTATCTATGCCCCATAAAGACTCATCCCGAGTACAGATCTGTGGTGAAAGATTAGATATTAGGCAATTCAAATACATTCGTATGAGAAATCTTTCTGGCTCAAAGGCAACCTGAAGCTCTCCAAATGCACCATTCCTACAAAGAGATCAAGTATTCACCTGAACATAAGTCACAGCAACTTTCAGAGCTGTGTAACAGAATTGGGAAGGACCGTTTCAGAGCAGCAGCTGAATTCAATGCCAAAAATGGTAGTTTGTACCCACAGAAGCTCAGTTTAGGGAATGAGATGCATCTAACTTTGCCTTGAAAATATCATTAGTGGAAGAGCTTAATGCAGCAAATTCAAAGCAAATCCCACTCTTCCTCAACAAAACCCGTACCTTGTTCAAATACAGTTAGGGAGCTTCCAGGGCAGGCGGGCAGCGGGCAAGATTTATAGGGCCTCCTGCCATCACCAGTGTTTGCCTATGAAAACAGATGCTTTGAGGACAGAGGACAGCCTGGGAGAGGAGGGGATGGCACTTTCCTATAGTGAGGGTGGTTACTTTCCTGTCCTGAGGTTCCTCTGCACCCAGCATGTATACAGGAGAGATGGTCACTCAAGGACAGTGCCAGAAGGCCACCACAGTGGAAATATTTGGCTTGCTGAAGAACCAAAATAAGAAGATATTCAGTCCTACGCTTAAGATAACTTTGGCCTTTCCCAACTCTGTTACTTAGCTTTGCTTAACGCAGCAGCATTTGGCCGTATGCAGTCATTTGGCTCTGCTTCACCAGAGAAATAATTTCCATTTGTGACAGAAGGTCTGAATAGAAGTTTGCACAGGAATCTGCAACCTGAGGCCTAAGCCAGCTAAGGTTACAGTAAAAGGACAGATTGCTAGCACTGTTCAAGGAAAAGCCTCCTTTTCGAGTCATCCTTCAGCTCTTTCACCTCCCTGTCACTGCTTGCCTCTAAGTTAATCCCGGTGGCTACATCAAACTGTGCTGCCAGATACTGATCCCCAGCTGAGCTGGGTGATGCTGCTCTATAATCTTAGTGCCCAGCAGGTACTCCGCAGCTTCTTCAGGGAGTCTGGAGAAGCAGAACGTACATCTGCAAGGAACGAGAGATGTGACCTCAGTTCAATAAAGCGACCACACACACGTTTAGTTCTGAGCATGAAATGAAATTCAGAAATAAAAAGTCTCGAGCATCTGCTACACTGAGACAGCAACTAAACAGCGCTGCTGTCTTCCAAACTTGATGTCACACCTTCATTAAGCATCTGCCTATGGGCTCTGCTGATTAAGGGTGATGGGGAGACATTCTTCACTCACTGAGGGCCCTGCATGTACTGTGTGCCTTGCTGAGTCACAGCATGCAAAGGGACACGGCTCAAAGCCACCCATCAGCTGGATTTGTTCGACCAAATCTCTCCCAAAACAACGAGATATTAAAAAGGATTAAAATAATCTTTGAATCATGGGCCACGTCTGTCTTCAAATAAAACTGTAGAAAGGACAGGCTTTTCAGTTTCATACACTTGAAGAGTTTTGCTCCTCCTTGCCTGTAACTGTGGATATCCTGTTCAGTATCTGGAAGGACAGCAAGCCCTTCACAGCTCTGGCTTCATATCAGCCCTTATCCTAAGTCTTTACACTTGGAGCACGACTAATTCCTTCCCACTCTTCCCACCTAGTTTATACTACAATGATTCCTCTCAGCATCTCAGATGTGATTCATCTCACTCGCTAACCTCAGAAGCCATTGCTTTAGGTTCCCTAATACTTAATGGAAGACCAAAGCACTATCAAGGCACAAACCATGACCTCTGCTTTAAAGATCTGGTTTAGGATGAGATAGAATGAAACTTTAAACTGAAACAGGGGAGGTTTAGGTTAGATACTAGGAGGAAGTTTTTCACCCAGAGGGTGGTGACGCACTGGAACAGGTTGCCCAAGAAGGCTGTGGATGCCCCATGCATGAAGGCATTCAAGGCCAGGCTGGATGTGGCTCTGGGCAGCCTGGTCTGGTGGTTGGCGACCCTGCACATAGCAGGGGTTGGAACTGGATGAGCATAGTGGTCCTTTTCAACCCAGGCCATTCTGTGATTCTATGATTCTATAACTTATGCACTGAGGACACGTCACACAGGGAAGCCAGGCTGAGTAGCTCAAATTTAAAACTCACACTGATTCAAATGAATGGTAATATCTCAGCTCGCCTGACTTCCTGAACAGTATCTGCAAAACGTGCTCACCCATCTGTCGCGAGCATCCAACCACTTACACCTCAATGCCTCCCTCCACAGGCTGCTCCAATTCCAGTTCATCAAACAGGAGCTCCTCATGTTTGTGTTTAGGCCTGCCAGCATGCTCCCACCTTTTCAACCATCTCCCACTCTGGATCAAGACTCTAAGCAGATAGAGCTATCTGGATAGTGACGGTGACAGTCTGTGAAACATCAGCAGTGGGACCTCTATATCCTCCAGAAGATCATCCTTTGACCCAAGACTTCATGATACATTACTGATGAGCAGCATCACCTCACTGGCTCATTATTAAATCTCTTGCTCTCCATTTGTTGCTTTTTACCTAAACTGCTAGCTCTTGGGCTGCAGCCCACCGTTAGTATTTGAAAAGCAAATTTCACCGAGACCTGCAACAGGAGGTTTAACAACAGCGTTTCACCTCCCAAAGGGGAATTACAGAGGAGTAAGGCTCTACTCGGATGTTCTCAATCCCAAGACAAGGAAACTGCAGGAGCAGCACAGCAGCTCCAGGGCCTGCAGTGGAGAAAGCTGAACAGTTGTGCCTACGATGTCCACACCACAAAGCTCTGCCATGGCTGCTGGCTCACACGCCATCCCTCTGCTCCTGCTGGCATGAGACTCCTGAAACCCAAGCTACGGCCGGGCTGTGGGAGCCTGCTACTGCCACTCAAAGGGAATTGATACTTCAGTCCATGCACTGAGATGCCTGCTTGCAGAGCCTGGCTGCCAGCCCTGCAGACAGCCTGTTCAGGTTCATCAACACGCTTCCTTTAATTCACTTTCGTCTCCTTCCCTCCTTCTTCCCACAACTTCCTTTCCACTGGAAAAGCCACCCCTGGGAGATGACAACACCTCCAAAACGAAGGCAGCACCCAGATATCAGCATCACAAAGCCTCCAGTGTCCCAAGAACCTGAGTAACAGCAAGAGAAATTACCCCAAAGCCCTCACGGGAAGGTGGATCCCTTCCAGTCCTCAGGCACTTCAGCTACTATTACCAGGGCAAGCGTTTAGCATTGTAGCGAGGACAGCTAATGTATTTTAATTTCCATTGGCATTGCTCACTATTTACTTTCCCGGCATACACATCCCAAAGTGGATAATTATTCATCCAGCGTTATGTAAAACTTTGTAGAACTTTGATTAGTTTCACTTTCTTCCAGCTCTGTTGAAGAAGCATTTTTCACCTCTTGACGTACCAAAGGGATTTCCTCTCTTATTTAGAGAAAACAAGCCACCTTTCCTTACAAACACACGCCATTTATTTGCTTGTTCCCAGAGAAGCACGGCTTCCAAGTTCTCCACCCATTTAGATTCACAATAGAGCTGTTGGCATGAGTCTTGGCAGAACAAGGTGTGCATGGGCAGCACGTCCCCAGCCTTGCCCAGCTACGAGGTACCCGTGAACTGGAGGTCAGGACAGGATGTCACAGCCTGTCTCTGCCAAGTGGCTTTCTCAGAATGCTGCTGTCACTACACAGCCCTTCCCAAACAGCCTTCGTTGGGATGCTGCAGGCAAGCAGGCCTGCAAGAGCTGATCTAAATGATCCTACACTGGGAACTGATCAGTGCTTCCAAAAGCAGGATGTGCTGTACATCAGAGATCATTGCAGCCCACTGCACTGCAAACAAGGGGTGCAATTCTCCTACATGGGATGTGGTCAATGAAATCCAAGCAGCCATTGATCTGAAGGACAGTACTTGCAGGCTGACTCTCAGTGCTAAATAACCAGCTCCTACTTGTCTTCCCTTGTAATAAGGGCTACAGCAAAGTTTACCAAACTCTTCATAGGAAAAAAAAAAAAAAGGTAAAAGACATAAAGCCCTGTGCCGAATGCTTGCCAGCTCAAACCAAATGTAGCTATTTTCAAAGCTATTCAGATATAAAGAAAAGGATTAGCTGGGCAAAGAAAAAAAGTGATTCCATACAAAGAAACAGGATGATAAAGCCAAGCAGCAGCGAGTGTTTAGTTGTCAAGGCTGGCTATTAGGAATAGAAAGATGAGGAGGCAAAGAGGATGCTTCTGCAAGGCCTTGGCACGTAGCACTGCATATCTGGAGAGGGGGCAAGGAGGTGCCGTGGGGCCACTGCCGAGCTCCAGCTTCCCATCTGCGAATTCATGTTTGCACTTCACGTGGGAACAGCTGACATCTGAGGTCAGAAGTGGTATGGGACAAAAGGAAGATGTTTACAGGACGGAGATTTCATCTATTCATCTCAAATCACAGGCACAGAGGAAAATGTGAATGACTGAAGAGTCGTTTACTGGGTACAGTTTTACACTGAATCAAAGCAGCTTTCCCCAAAGCCTCCTTCTATGTCTTATGCGCTGCGAACCTGAAAGTGACATCAGCTAAACATGATCAAATTCAGCAGCGATTCAAGTGCCGCTTCTACCACCTGCATTTCCTCACTTCCCCCCACGAGATTAAAAACAGAAAGAAGCAGATCCATTTTTCAAAACTCCATAACTATCATCTGTACACTTTTCTAATAGGAATGGGTTGGTTTTGTTTTTTTAATATCTTTTTTCAATAACGTCATGACCAAAACAAAAAGGGAACACAGAGACACTGCTCCTTTATACGCTGCTATAACCCACTGCCCCGGCGCCTTCATTGAGGATCTCTCAGCTCATCACATCACCAGCAGGATCCCGCAGTCACCTCCTGCAGAAAGAAAGCTGATTGCTGAGCTCAAAGAGTTTGCTTAGAGGAAAATGCCTCCCTCGGGCACTCAGTGAGAGCTCAGAGCAATGGGAGCAAAGCACGCCCCATCGGAGCCAATAAATCAAACAGTGCGAAGGTCTGTTTTAAGCACTTAAATCATTTACACTGTTAAATTTTTAGAATGGTTCCTGGTCACATTTTTGCCCCAAGCAATCTAGCAGTATCTCAAACAGTTCCCGGGAATGACCTGTGAGTTAGGCTGCTCCGTGGACTGAACTCAATACGCAGTTTGTGTGCAGTTCCCCCATTTTAGAGGCTGAAAAGGAGGTAAGTAGTGTGGGCACAAGCCATGCTGAAGACTGAATGGCTGCCGTGGCAAGCTTAATGTACAAGCAGAGGTAACAACCTGTGTGAGTGAAACTCAAGAAGTGTGGATCTGACGGTCCTTGCTCTGCCCTGTCCTTCTCCATCAACTTCAGCACGCGGGCACAGCTGAGCTCTGGTTTGCAAAATGAAGACCACAGAGTTAGAGGACCTGATTGTTATTCCTCCACCGCTCCTGGCAGAACAGTAACACAAGCAGGTGTCTTACATGAATGAAAGCTAAAGTCTGCTATCCCTCAAGCTAAGGGCAAGTATCACAGAATCACAGAACGGCCTGGGTTGGAAGGCACCTCAAGGATCACCACTCCAACCCCCCCACCACAGGCAGGGCCATCAACCTCCACATTTCATACTAGCCCAGGCTGCCCAGGGCCCCATCCAACCACGCCCTGAACACCTCCAGGGATGGATGGGGCATCCACAGCCTCTCTGGGCAGCTGTTCCAGCACCTCACCACTCTCATAGTAAAGAACACAACCATGAGAATCACTGAAACGTTTCATGGCAAAACTACCATCAGCCGGCTTCAGCCATTCCCTCCGTGCCCCCTCCTCCAAACTACATGAGCTCACCAAGGGCTCCGTGTCAGAATGTCAAAAGAATCACTCGCTTTTGCTTTGTGGTTTGCTTGTTTGGTTGTTTTCACATTCAAGTACTCACATTTTCCAGCGTATCACGTGTACAGAAACCCTTCAAGTGAACATAAATCTCAGAGCCTGCTGAGCAAGTCCTCACCCCCTGACCCGCCCTGTGAAATCTGACAGCCCGTTTGCACCAGCATTTTCATGTGGCAGATCCAGTTCCTTGCTAGAAAGCTGCCTTGTTTCATACCTGCAGTCCCCATCAAACACAGTGCTCAGCTGCTGTGAAGACTTCAGCTTCCTTTAGTGGTTAATCCCATGAGCAGCCATGTTTTTCCTCAAACCCACCATAGTGAATGGAGCCCTCGACTTCCAGTCAGCTCCGAAAGGTTTTCAAGTTAAACAGGGACTTACAAGCCTAAGAAGGCTCCATCCCAACAAGCTCCTCAGAGTATACTCAGAGCATACCCAAAGTGAGCATTCATCTCTGAACAAACACCTCTTACAGACACTTGGCACTGTGATGTGACTCCTAGTGCTTTTCTTCCTTTCTATCAGGGCAACTAAAGCAACAAGCCAGCCGCCCAGACTCACACAAACAATTCCAATGCAAAGCTGCAGGAAACTGAAGGAAAAAAAAAAAAGCCACGTCCATAGATTAGATCTACAGGGGAAACGGATGGTGGTTTTTATTCACTGACAAAGAATGAGTCTGGCAGCAGTGGGCACCCGGGTACTTCTGATAAGCTCATGGCAAGGAGTCCTCCTCTCTATGTGGGAACTCAAGTACTGCTCTGGACCGCTGGAAATGAGGGAAAGCACAGAGCTAGGATGATGAGAGCAGCCCAGAAATCTGCTGCTTTTATAACGCTGTGAGAGCGGCCATCGGGAATTAGGAGGAAGATCGGCGCACCTCCGGCACACCTCACACACGCACAGCCAGCCTGACTGTGGGTTGGGAATGTTGGGTTCACTTCAGACCCAAACCGGCCGACCCTATTGCTGCCTCATCCCAGGGATGGTAACGGGGAAGGATCCGAAGGAAAGATCTCTCTGATGTTTTACTTAAGAGAAAATTAGAGCAATGCACTGAGCTACCACGTTGAGAAGGCGATGGAAACGGAGCACGTGTTGCGAGAAGAGCAACCAGGGCACGGCGCGCCGCGCGGTCGGTGCCGCGGCAGGAAACTCCTTCACGGCTAAGGGGAATGCAAGGAGGGCCACGGCACAGCCGGGGGGCTCTGAGGGGACCCAGGGGTCAGCGGCCTTGGGGACACCGGCGCGTTCCGGCGCTGAGGGGCCGGCCGGGAGAGGTGCGGGATCTGCGCGGGACCGTCCCGCAGCGCTGAGGGGACGGGCGGGAGCTGCAGGGCCGGGACGAGCGCCGCGCTCCCTCGCGGACCGAGTGGGCTCCCAGCGGGGCGTGAGGCGTCTCCCGCTCTCCCTCCCACCCCGCGCTTCCCCACCCCCTCCCCGGCCGGGGCACTTACGGGCAGGAGAAGGAGCGCGACGGTGGCCGCCGCCGGGAGGTTGCGCTGCGGCGCCCGTCCCGCCATGGGGCCGGCGGGGCTGCGGGGGGCTGCCCGAGGCTGGCGCTGCCCGCTCAGCCGCGCTGCCCCTCTGCTGGCATCTCTGCCCCCCACCCCACCCCACCCCCCCGCGCTGCTGCCCCCTCACCGCCGCCCCGCAGTCGGCCCCGGTGCCGCCGGCGAGTCCCAGGGCAAACCCCCGGAGGGAGGGAGGGAGGGAGCCTGGCGGGGGAGCCGAGCCCGCCCTCCGCCCGAGGCGCCGCGGGGATGGAGGCGGCCGAACCCCCTGGGGAGCGCGACCCCCACAGCTCCCAGATGTAGAGCTGGCCTCCCTCTGTCTCTGCGGTGGGGGCAAAGGCAGGCACCCCTTGCCCTCAACCGGCTCCTGTAATGACCTCACTGCGCATAGCCCCGCAGAAGCAGTGAGGTCATCCCTTCCCCAAGCGCTAAGTGCAATGTTGAGCCCTTTCCGCGAGCACAAGGTGCGCTGAGGTTGCCTTCGATGCGAGCCTCCAGAAATAATGAGAATCTCCCCCAAGTTCCCATCTGTTGGGGTTTCTGCTGCCCCAAAGTCTCCAGGAGCAATGGGGCTCCCCGTGCCCAGGCTGTAAGCACAACCGGTGTCTCCAAAACTGAGACGTCTCACAACTCCCTGATGAGAGGTTGTAGCGATGTGGGAGTTGGCCTTTTCTCCCAGATAACAGCGACAGGACAAGAGGTGATGGCCTCACGTTGTTCTGGGGGGAGGTTCAGGTTGGATATTAGGAAATGTTTCTCTTCAAAGAGTGGTGATGCAGTGGCACAGGGTTCCCAGGGATGTGTTAGAGTCACCGTCCCTGGAGGTGTGCAGGAACCTTAGAGATGAGGCACTGAAGGACGTGGGCAGTGGGCATGGCGGTGTTAGGTCAATAGTTAAACCAGAAGATCTTAGAGGTCTTTTCCAATCTTAATCACAGAATCATAGAATCACAGAATGGCCTGGGTTGAAAAGGACCACAATGATCATCCAGTTCCAACCCCCAGCTATGTGCAGGGGTCGCCAACCACCAGACCAGGCTGCCCAGAGCCACATCCAGCCTGGCCTTGAATGCCTCCAGGGATGGGGCATCCACAGCCTTCTTGGGCAACCTGTTCCAGTGCGTCACCACCCTCTGAGTGAAAAACTTCCTCCTAATATCCAACTTAAACCTCCCCTGTCTCAGTTTGAAACCATTCCCCCTTGTCTTATCACTATGCCCTTGTAAACTCTTTCCTCTAGCAATCACTCACTGCCTTCTGCATCCAGCTAGGGCCCTGCATACAATGGATGTATCTGTGGTATTGTCAGACTGTGGACATCAGGCCAAGGTCTGGGCTTCCCAGTGAATCAATGTCAGTACCTGCCCACAGCTGCAGCTGGGACTGTCCCCAAATGCCCAGCCATATCCTGAGTCACAGCTGTGGAGCAGAAGTAGATATGAACTCCTTTCCCAGCCCAGCTGCTGGGTTTCCACTGAGAGGAGTGTCATGCACTGCCTGTCACCCCCAATGAGCAAAGCCTGCCCTGGGCACATCGTGGTCTTCTTTCAGGGAGGCAATGCCTCCTCCTCCTATCTGTGACATTGTCTTTCTACCACTCTCCTTTGTTGTTGTTGCTTTTTTGTGTGTGTGTGTGTCCCCAGTTAAAACTGATTGGCATAAAGGTCATGGTAGCAAAGAAGAAAAGAGGAAAGAGACCCTTTTGCACAACAAATTCCCAGGGGTTGTGTAAGCTTATCAAGGCTTACACAAATAAGCTTGGGGTGAGAAGTACCCGGACATCTTTCTTTGGGATGTTGAATTATTTTGCCTTTTGTCATTTGATCACAAAAGACATAAAGCAACAACTTCTCACCCTCTCCAGAACAGCTATGAGGAGGCTTAAGTACCTGAACCCATGCAGAGGTTGAGCTTAATACAATGTGAACATCACAGCAAGGAGATAGATAGACTCTATAGACTAGTAGACCTGGGGAAAAAAAATAAAGGAAAAAAAAAAAAGGAAAAAAAAAAACCCATTATTTTCTCTTTCAATTATTCAACAGTCTGAATGCATTTAAATATTTAAGCTTTCCTACTTTTTCCCCTCTTGTCAGTTGCACTCCACCGTTTGTTTCCTTTCATTATTAAAAGAAAACAAAGCCGTAACTCAGTGTTGCGCGCTGCCAATTAATATGAACGCTTTCATAAAAATGCAAAAGGAGGAATAAATCCAGCTGAAGTTTTTATTGCATTTAAACATCCACCTCCAGGACTGGAAACTCACACGCAGTGGGATGGCATGAATTGATGAGAACTGGTGAAAGGAGCCCGAAGCTGCAAGTGCATTGACATAGGTCAGTTCCCTCGAAACCAGAGAGGGTTTCCATCACTCTACTTCATGGCTTTCTGTTATGATTTATCTCTGTTTATTACACTGTGCAGAACCAGAAGCTCATAATGTTAACGCTGTATTGAACCAGTACAAAACAACCCCGAACTATGACTATTTAGGGATTAAACTGATCCTTCCTTCTGTCGTGTTTCTAGGGCTTTTCCACTTATGGCTGACTGCAAAATCCAACCAGAGCTTTCTGTTGACTGGGTTGCTTGCTTAGAAGGTCAATCCCCTTCTGATTCCCTTCTATTCTTTAAGGGGTGAGCTCATGTTGCAAGCTTCTCCTTCAGTCCTGGTGCTTCTGGCTGCTCTTCTCACAATCATCTCCTTTTATAAAACTTATGGGGACGTTCATCATACTGTTTGACTTTATGCGTAAGATTGATGAAAGATTTAAAATGGAGACAGAGAGATAAATATAGATACAGATAGATACACACAACGTAAGTAGATGTTTTATATGAGTTGCAAGCCTTGTTCTTTCAGAGAGCAGACGAAGACCCGTGAGACCCACAAGCAGAGATGCAGGAACGCAGGAGAACATGCCAGTTCTGATCAGCTGGATGGACAGAGTCTCCGTATAGGATCATGGCATGGATCCAATTGCTTAGCTCTTGCTCAAATGACTTTCAGATAATTACTTTCAACCATGACCATACAAGGGTGACTTGTTTTCCCTTGTATGGGGATTTGAGTTTTCTGCTGTTGTTTCTTTATCATTGTGTTGGTTTGGTTTTTTTCTTTTCAGAGCTCAAGTCCTGAAAGGATTTAAACAGATCTTAAACCCCAAACCTGCAAATGTTCTTACTGGTCCCTGTGGGGAAACAATACAGAATTCATCCTCGCTCGAGGAAGGGCATGGCCAGCTCTTGGTGTAACACCTAAGACACAATACAGCTATAATACAGTTATAATAACAGAGACATCACACAGTATGTAAGTATCCAAAGGACGGAGTTGGATTGAAATATTAGATCACTTCTCAGAAGGTGATCTAATATCACTAATATCACTAATACTGTAAGTTGTAAAACTTACAGTAAAAGAAAAGGGAACCAGTAAGAAATAGCAAATATGTCTCCCCAGGTGACATCCAGAGCTCTCTCTTCTGTGAGTGTGTTCCTAGCAGAGCTGTGGCACGGATGACTTTACTGGACTGCTCATCTGCAAAGTGGGACACCATCAGTATTCAACTATTGTCCCAAGATCAGTCTGTGTGGACTGAGCTCCTGTTGCTGCATCTGTCCTGCAAGTATTCTGAAAGATCACATTCTGTATCTTCTCTTGAAGTTGAACCCGGACTGAAAAGTCTTGGGATCAGAAAAAGGTAAGTGATGAACACAAACATATGGTTGGTTGCAGGGCGGTGCTTGCATTTTATGGTAGACCTTCACTGGGTGAAAACAACCACACATCCTGGACTTCTGACTGTAGTCTCTATCTCTACATAAGCCCTCTCTACACAAGGCAAAATGTAGGTTTCACTCCTATTTTCAGCATCCAAATCTTGTAAACTTCTGTGAAAGGTAGACTGACTGGGTTCCCAGTTGGGATCTCAAGTAGGGTTTAGATGTCTTCTGCAGTGTTGGAGTGAATCCAGCTTGTAGTACACATCAGAGGTGTTTTATTCATCTCCTAAGCTAATAAACTCTTTCCAGAGATGCTGCGATAGCTCATAGCATCTTCAAGTCTCTGAAAGTAAGTGTTGTGCTGATGTGTCAGCACATTTCAGGCTGCCCAGGGAGGTTGTGGATGCCCTGTCCTTGGAGGTGTTCAAGGCCAGGTTGGATGGGGCCCTGGGCAACCTGATCTAGTAAACGTGTATGTTGGTGGCCCTGCTAGGCAGGGGGGTTGGAACTACATGATCCTTGAGGTCCCTTCCAACCCGGGTCATTCTGTGATTCTGTGATTCTGTGATTCTGTGTCCCTTTTTGGCTGCATCATTTTTGAGGAGCGGGGTGAGTTGGTCTGGGTATGCTGGATCTGAGGAAAGCCAGGCTAGGAAGGGGAATGGGAGGAGTCCCATGCTTCTTAAAGAGTGAGTGAATGCCACAGAGAAAAGAGGGCATGATGACATTTGAAGCCAGCATAATGTCTGCTGGGGAGGAAAGCTAGCTGGAGGGATCTTATTAATAATAAATGTAATGGTTTCCTGAAATAATGATGGGTCAGAGTTGGTAACAAGCACAGCTTGGGATAATAGAAATCACTCTGACAGTATAGAGGCACATAGTTTCTTCCTCCTCAGTGCCTGCAGTGACACTTGAATGAAGAATGTAAGTGGGATGGAGGAGAAGAAGGTTATATTTAAAGAAAGTTCCATTGTTTGAAATGATTCCTAATAGTGAAGTCTCTGGAGTGTTGTATAAACCTTAAGAGAGGGGACTGAGGAGGAAAATTAGATGGAAGCATCCCCCCTTTGGCATAAAATAGATTTTTTGGCTTTCTTTACTGTGGAACTCATGTGGACACCATATTCTCATGGAGTAATGCAGGGCTTTTCCTAAATGCCCAGCTTTGTGTTTTGTACATGCTACTGCCAAGGCAATGCACTCAGCTCTTGCCTTCCCTGGACCTCCACAAACCTCAAAGAGCACCAAGCATTTCTTTCTGAAGTAGCTTCTCTTCTGAATTGAGGGTCAAACACTGTATTAAGTCCTGCAATTTAAAGAAGTTACCTTGTACAGGGCTCCTCACAGACTGGGAAGAATAGGCATAGGGACCACCGTAGTTTAACTCTGAGCTTATATCTCAGTGGAGAGGTGGTGAATCCAGTGAAACCTCAAGAGCTTCTTTGGTGCCCAACAGAGGTAATCTCTTCAGGGCTCACCCTCTACATTCCACTGCCTGTATGGAACAGGTCTCCATTAACCAGAGTGAAGCAGCCAGGTTGTGTGGACGCATCTAAACACAGTGTGCTTTAATATTTGTACAGAATCCTGCACTGCGTGTCAGCTGAAACACGTTTCCACAAGTTTACACATTCCCAGCCCATCACAAGTCTTAGGCAAGTTGAGGTGCCGTGGGTTGAGTGCGTGCACGTGCCAGGTGACTGCAGCCAGTACTTGGTAATTCAATAAGATCTACACTAATTTCCCTGCATTTCAGTCTGTCATTTCTGACAAGCTTCATCTTTGCCTTTGAAAGCTTCATTGCTGAAGTGCAGTTTCAGCAGATGATCTTAGGAGAGGATCCTTCTCTTGAGTAGGCTGCTGTGAATTTAATCACAGAATCACAGAATGGCCTGGGTTGAAAAGGACCACAACGATCATCCAGTTCCAACCCCCTGCTGTGTGCAGGGTCGCCAACCACCAGACCAGGCTGCCCAGAGCCACATCCAGCCTGGCCTTGCATTTGTGGGGTCTCAGTTATTTCAGCAACTGAGTTGTGCTTGTTTAGCTTTTGTAGTGACACATTTGAAAATCACTTCTTGTTTTCTGTTTCCCCCAGGAGCTGCTCTCTATCTCTCTGCAAGCTCACAGCATAGCAAACAAGCAAGAAATGTTCATGGTATTTCTTCATGTAGTTGCCTGACACTGTCAGCTGTGGCAGAGGAACCTCTAAAATTTGCCACAGCAGTTGGCAGGTAAATGGCTTAGAAACAGTTTTACAAACATCCACTTGTCAGTCACAGCAATAATGCCATGAGGATTTCAATGGAGTAATAGTGGAGTTACACACCAGAGAACCAGACTTAAAGAGTGGAAGAATGCATGAAGCGGGGATTTGCCCATCCCCTTGCCCAGGATTCAGCCGCCAACATAAATTCTCTCTCTTCATCTCTGTAGCCCAATAGTGTTGTGTCATTCTCAAAGAAAAGCATCAGCTTTTCCCAAGAATAACAGTCTTCTATTCTGGATCATGCTTGCTGAATTTTTCCATTCCGGGTGCCTAAAGTTAGCCACTTGAAACTATATTTGGCATGTAAGCACATGTGTTTGTGTATAAGTACCAACTTCCCTTCAACAAGACAAGTATCCATGCAAACTAAGTTAGAATTCAGTATTTCTTGAAGTTAAGGCTCTCAAACTGGCCATACAGTTATAAAACTTATCCTGATGTTACCAAGCGTGACTGTAGAGTTTGCTTGGGCAGCATTTGCGTTAGATACAAAAATCTTACTGGCAAGAAGCAGTCGTCAAGTGAATGACTTGTCTTTTGTTAGGAAAGAAAAACAAGAAACTTGAACATAGTATGTTCTTCCTTTCACTTATCTTTGTGCAGTCACCTCAGTTTTGCTAGCTATTAGAGTCATTAGCAGCACAATACTCCATTTGGCAAGCAACAGGGCTGGAAAATATGCTGATAAATAGCTATAAATGAGAGCGAACAGGTTGCATACTAAGCAGATTATCTTGTTAGTATTTCAGTCTCTGCATGAGACGTTCACGACATGTCCAGTGTAGAACAAACTGCCATCATAGGTAGGACAGGGCTGAATAAAATTATCTATGAATATCATTATCAGCAAGTACCTACAGATGGTCTGATCTACCCAGGCTCCCTTTGTAGTCTCTGGCTTTCTCATCAGTACAGTTGGAAAAGGCCAGCTTCATTCACATCACCCTAAACTCAATGTCTACAGTCAGTCTGTTGACTCACAGCCCAGCCCTGTCTGTTTCTTCCCTTGGCTATGAGAGGAGCTGAGAGCAAGAAGTTCAGATGGGAATACCTACATTGCAGACATGGAGTTAGAAGAGATGAATCCCATCCAATCTTTCCAGATAAAAAAAATACACCACCTATAAGGCAGTTTCTCTTTCTTGCCACATACTTGGCTGTTCTTCATTGCAACTGTATTATGACAGTTTACAGTGACTGAAAATGTAGCCCACCATGCTTAAATCCTTACTTAAAGAGCGTAAGAGCACATTTGATTTTTGATACCCATCTTGTTCACAGCATTTTTGTCAATAGTTCCCTATGATGAACATCTGTATCCCAGAATCTGAATCAAATTTGCGCTTTAATTCATGGGAGAGCCCTCACAGGAAGGGAAGCTATAGGACCTTTCAGTCATTTCGTTAGTCTGCTCCTAAATGTTTCAGCAGTCAGCCAAAGCAGTTTCAAACATGGTGCTTTTGGGTATGAAATTTGACAGAGCAATGCTTAATACACGTGGTCAGGTTCTAATTAAAATAGATGGCCAGAGGGTTTACTGTGGCTTGGGCCTTCATTTTCTGCAGCCCTTCTGAAGAGCAGTCATAATTCCTCTCCACGGGAGTTTTTTGCATTAGACGTCTTCAGCTCTGTCTCCATTTTCATTAATAGGCCATTTTGGGGGCCTTACAATGACTTATTTTGCCAAGAAATTATAGCTTACTTATGCTACTTTCAGTTAGGATAATTCAGCCTTTTCCAGGCTGGATGCCTGTATTGAAATCTCCCACCTGAAGGGTCAGATGAAGCTGGCAGTGGATCCTCCAAAGTTTAAGGATGAGTTACGAGTTATGATAACAGAATAGGTTTGCATCATTTTGTGCTTATTTACCAAAGAACTGGTAATAAAGATTCATTTTTTTTGTTCAGCAGTCAAGTTCCCTGGGTATCGGCTCTTTGTCAATAAATGCTGCATGACACACTGAGATATAAAAAGGAAAGGCAAAGATTGTTGCTAGGACTAAGGCAATTTACACTACAATGAAAACAGAGCTAGAGAGGCTGAACTAAGGCGTATGCAATCAAATTGCTTAAGGATGTGTGATTTTTCAGATGTATTTATCTTCTTTTTGTAAGGGGAAAGCAAGCAAGACGCTTTTTTCCGGATAAGCTGATGAGTGCAATTGATTGAATCTTGAGCTTCTTCCCAGAAAAAAAATGTCGAGTTCTAGGTTGTGAAAGACTGAACTTTTATGTATAAAATAGTTCAACTCATCTTAGACTCTGAGAACAGACAGAAGGCAATTGGCTGACTTAACAAAGGCTTCATTCATTCTCACTTGAAATCTTTGAAACAGCTGGACAAGGCACGTCAGGATTGACAAAGTAATATTCCCCGAGTACCTACAGCTGTCAATAATACTGGCTGAATGGTAGGCAGACCCCACAGGCTTTTCTCTCAATCCGCATGAAAAACAAAACCCACAACAGAATGCAGGAAGAGCATTACCTGAAAGCAGCACTTCTGCCTGCGCGTCATCGATGGGTGCAATGGTAAAAATGCAGCTGGACTGCAAAATCACATTGCTCTTATTGTGCCTGAATTGAAGTTAAGATAGGAGTTCAAGTGCTGCACGAGAATTGTAAGCTGTAGAGTGCCCTACTGAACTCCAAAACATTCTGTAAGAACTAAAAACCTAGAAACGACCCTCTATGGAGGTAAAAAGCGAGCAGCAGAAATGAATGAAACCATAATTTCCTAGCATGTTAGTGCATTTATTCCGATCCAAGTCGGAAACAGTTCCAGTGTATTCAACATCATTTATTAAAAATGGACTTGGAGATCCTATCAGTGCTTCGGATAACTTACCGATTTAAAAGCTAAGCTTGGGGATTTTCAGCTTGGGGATTCTCACTGGGCAAATTCCTGAGCCTGATTTTGAAGTCATCCCAGTGGTTGTTAGACTGGAGATGTCCAGGAGTGTCTTCCGATTCAAGTTTGTCTACCATTCTGTATTTCACTGCCATTTAATTTTCCTTTGAGAAAACTCTTTGTAGGACTCCTGAGGGGGAAAAAGTGAAAATCACTTATTGCCAGATCGTGGATGTTTTCAGTTTCTGCTCTCTTTATGTGACATATGCTAGGAGTCAGATGTTGCACAACCACGCTTCACATCCTGATGCTCCAGAAACCTGGACTTGTTTTCCACGCACCTCCCTGCTGAGGGTGTTAGCAACCAAATGGAACCAGCAGAAAGCTGAGTGAGTTAACAGCCTGATCTGACACAAGAGTCGAATGTTGGAGAAGACAAACATAAAGCATAGGGCCACAGAGCCAAAAAAGACAGACAAAAATACTTTTATTGAAAGAAAGGAAAAGGCACTTGTTGCACAGGAAGTTTCCCATAGCTGAGTGCTTGCTTAAACAGATTTATCCCCTTTTCTGGCACAGGATCGTACTTGCTGTTCAAATATCTTCCGCAGCTGAGGGAAAAATAAACAACAAACAGCCTTTCTTTTGACCTCTCTATCCAGAGTAATCACGTTCATCTACTTAGAGCAACAGTCAGGATTAAAACAAATGCACCAGGCTTTACTCTAGTGAGCCCCATGGGGGAAATCCTTTGCAGAATAAGACTCGAGGTTATGGAAGTAAAGCCTAAAAATAATAAAAAGCAAACTTAAATGCACCTGGTAAGTGCCTCTTATTCGCCTTCCACTGAAGTGCCCAGTGGAGAAGGTAGGCCATTTCAGCAGTACCTCCCCCTTTGGTGATTCAGGGCATGTTTTTGAAAACGACCTCTCAGTGATATAGGAAACTACCCCAGTATCCGATATCCTGATTCTTGGATTCAGACAAACAAAACAGAAGAGTAAGAAGGGAAGAAAGGCAGCCTTGGTCTACTGGGTTGAGCAAGACCTTGAGAGCCAGGAATTCAAACCTCTCATGTTCCACAGCTGGCATATTGTGTTTCAAATCAAGTCTTTATTTCTCTGTTTTCCCTAGCTGTAAAGGTTGAAAGGTGGAGTCACCGTCCCTGGAGGTGTTCCAGAGCCGCGGAAATGTGGCATTGAGGGACCTGGTCAGTGGGCATGGTGGGGGTGGGTTGGACTTGGGGGTCTTAGTGCTCCTTTCCTAGCTTTGTGATTCTATGAAATGTTTCTGTGCCTGGGTGGCAGGCAGAGAGCTCTCCTCTGCTGTGTGTCTGCCTCAACAACATTATCGTTTCACTCTCAAATCGCAGGATGCTGGTTTCCATCTATCCTGTGGACGGTACTAAGCAACAAGAAGTATCTCGGGGACAGCATCTTGCTTTTCCCTTTCTGCCTCAGAACTGACTTTGACATTTCCTGTATTCTTACAATGTGTTACAATAACCATTATGAGTCAGGACCACTGGCTTAGGGCCACCGGGATTAATATAACCAAGTAATCCAATCTTAATGAGGTTTAAAAAGGAGCTTGACAGTAGTTCAAAAGCACTTATTAGATGTATGGCTTGTCTGTGATCACTGAAGCACGCAAAGAATGTTGTTAATAGGTCTGCAGTCAGGTGAATAGGTCTGCGGTGTTTGCATTCATTTCATGTAGCAACAGGCAGTGGTGTTAAAAGTAAGTGGAAACTCCAATGGCAAACACGTTGATAAACTTTCCAAGAGCTTGAGGAAACACAGCTATGGAAAATGGATAAGGGTGAATGTGTTGTGCAAACGTTTGTATCTCAAATTCATCCTTCGAGCACATCTGCTCTACCAAGCCCAATTTCACAAGCTTCCACACCTGGACATGACTTCTTTCCAGAATGAGCTCTGGTAGGACATACCTCCCTGCACACCTGGGAGCATATGTGGCCATGAAGAAAAATGAACCGCAGTGCATGGAAGGTGCGGATGCCGTTGAGTCCTTAACATGTGTGTGTGAGCACTGTAGTTTAAATGAGGAGTTGCCTCCTTGAAATTGCAGTGTTTTAAAAGCATGGTGGTCTGTATGGCTGCATAGGGATGTCTGCGCCTGGTTAAAGAAAAGGATTCTCCCACTGTGTTTCCTGGGCTGTGTGACTACCATAGAAATGGGACAAGTGGATGGTACATCCCTGGAGTATTTACTCATTCTCAGGCAATTTCTGTCCTAACTGTATCCTATTTTAGGAGGAAGTTTTTCACCCAGAGGGTGGTGACACACTGGAACAGGTTGCTCAAGGAGGCTGTGGATGCCCCATCCCTGGAGGCATTCAAGGATGTGGCTCTGGGCAGCCTGGTCTGGTGGTTGGCGACCCTGCACGTAGCAGGGGGTTGGAACTGGATGATGACTGTGGTCCTTTTCAACCCAGGCCATTCTATGATTCTATGTCGTGCTCTATGTCTTTCCGTTTAAAAATTATTAATAGCTTTTTTTTTTTTTTAATAGCTTTTGTATGCTCTTTTCTATTCCACAGACCTTCCATTTTTAAAAATGCATTTCTGTGTACGCCCATTATTTTGCACTCGTGTAAGCTATTACCTTTCACAACATGCCGTGTCAAGGAGTTTCATAGTCTACACGGTGCAAAGAATCATTTTCTGCCACTAGTTTTGAAACTGACCTGTGGTAGTTTTGTTTTAGTTCTTGTACTGGAAGGAAAAGGAAATGATCCCCTGACCAGATCTTTCAGACCATGTAGCATTTGCAATATAGTCCATTGAAAATCACAGAATACCACTGGGAAATGGAAATGGGATAATAAGACAGGAGCTGCTCATAAATAACTGCTTTTTTTTCCCATATTTTCTATTTTTTTTTCTTTAAATTGCTGTGCACACTTGTAGCCCGCTGGCTTACAATATCTCCGGTCCTCTTACTGCTCACAGTGTACGATCAGTAGCTCTCCTAGTCTCAGAGTTGAGCATGTGATGATTTGCAGGTTCATGCTCCTTAGTGAAAAGTTTAACTTCCAAAGATGGCCTGTGGCTTCACAGATTTAACCTGGCCTAAATTCTGAGCCAGATCTTGCCATCCATGTATGCAAAAAGCCATAGCACTCCCTGCTCTTCATGGAACCTCTGCTTAAAAGCTGAGGCCCAGTCCATTTGTTTTCAACAAGCCTTCCAGTAAGCGTGCTTTTCACTTAGCAGCACATTCAGTCTGCTGAGTTCCCAAGCAGCTATTTAAGTCTTGAGACTTAACAGATTAGAAGGGGAATGCTTATTAAAAGTCAAGATATTAAGTCTCACGTTAAGGATTTTCTACAGAGGCTGTGTTCTTGTGGTAAAGAGGCATCGGGTCACCTGCTCCACGAAGCACTAGTATTTGCTTATGCAATTCATTAAGGCAGAATGCAAAATGCAGTGATGTGTCTGCTTCCAAACCCTTCCTCCAGCCCCCAGTGGAACTATTATAACTCCTTTCAGCATCCCACACCTTCTGCCTTTGCTTTAAGAGCTGCAAATCTTCTCAAACAACCCATCAGAAACATTCCTGGGGAATGGTTTCCCACTGGGAAATGTCAGTCTGTCAAAAGAAAAATACATCATGGAAATACGTCAGGTTTGATAAAGCACTGTATTGAAATATCAGAATAGAACATCCATACAAATACTCTCTGCTTAGTCTCTCAGGAGCAGCAGATTTTGTTTTCCATTTTCAAGCAGGTTTGTTGTTTTACATTATTTCCCGTGAAACAAAGGGCAGAAATCATAATGAAAAGTTTCCACTCCCCCCAAACAAACAGCATTTGATGTTACTGTTAGTTTCATTTCATGGATAAATCTGTTTTTCTGTTATCCACTTTAAATTGATCTTTTTCCCACCTGTCAGAGTTCCAAGTGAAAATGAAAATCTATTTCTTTCCCCAATTTTAATTAAGCTCTGTGTGTCCCAAATACTTAACCAGAAGTGGAATGGTTAAAGTCCTTCAAGAACTCTTAAATTGAGTAGGAACTTGTACTATGTAATAACAGTAGAACTAGAGGTACAGAAAGAAGGAAATGAAAATTGAAGAAAAATAGAGTAAATGAGGACGACAGCATTCTCTCCTTAAACTGCCTTTGGGTTCTCATCTTAGAATCATACAATCACCAAGGCTGGAAAAAACCTATAAGATCATCCAGTCCAACCGTCCACCAATAGTTCTCACTAAACCATGTCCCTCATTCCTCCAAATCCTTTCCCACTTGAGTGTCTCCAGGGATGTTCTAAGGATAGGGACTGACAAATCAGATTTCTCTTTCCTCCTTGAACTGGGAAAAAACGTTGTATATTTTCCCCATCGTTATAACCTTTCAGAAGGGGAAGGGAAAATGTAGAAAATAGAGAAATGCATGTAATTAAATACAGAATGTTGGAATAGATATGGATAGAATGGACAAATTGAAGGGGAAAAAAAAGTTACTCGGGGCTTTTAAATGGAAAGACATACCAACTGACCTTGGGAATCTAGCTGACTCCTAGAAAGGTATGGCCTGCTTTCAAGGCTCCAGTGCAAAAAGAAGCATGAACTAAGGATGATTCTTGCTAGGACAAATCTCTGTGCAGTTCTGCATATTTTGCTTCTTCTGAGCCTAGTTCTTTTTTTTACATCTGGGTCGGCCATTGTGGTCTCCTAGAGTTATGTGTGCTCTCTTTTCTGTGGGAAGCTGTGGATGGCAGTCATGGAAACTCATTTTGCCATAGGTCATATGCCTCTCAGAAAGGAGCTATGATGGGTCAATTAGCAAGGCTGATTTATCTGAGTGGAACATCTTACTGACACAACTATACTGTTTCCATGTCCGGAATTAGCTTGGTTGGGACTAGACTGAATATCAGCATGTTGCAGAAAGTAGATTTTTCCCATGGGATTTATCCATAATCTATCTGCTTTCATGCCAGATGCTGCCAGATATAATAATGTGTCACTGCTCTCCATATACAATCAAGAGCACCAGCAGTATTGTGCAGATTCTCTGGCATTCCACCTCCCAAATTCAGAGTAGATTTAAGGCTGCAATGTTTTCTGGCTTAGTCGTTTTGTTTTGTGGTGTTGAGGGAAGTTGTGGGAGAATTTCAGAATGGGAAGGGTGTTTTCCGGTACTGAGATGTTGAATTTTTTCCTGAAGAAATTAAAAAAAACCCGGAGTTACTTGTATTTCTTAAGCAGATTTCCCCATAGCCACATATCAGTGGTGCACAGGAGTTTGTTCCCAGTTTTTACATGCCTTGGTTTGAGAGCCGTTGGACTGATGGAGCCATTGGGACACAAATATCCATGTTTTCTACTTGCTGGTGTACAGGTAACAAGGAGTGAGTCCCCAGCACGTAGCCTAGAGGTGGATTACGTGGATTACAGAAGCATATCAGGAGAAAGACACGACAATCCCCAACAAGAATGAAGTGCTACAGTCAGGAAGTCTGGTTCATTCTCTTGGCCTCTTGTCTCGTGTAACGGTGATAGAACGAGAGGGATTGGCCTCAAGCTGTACCAGGGGAGATTCAGGTTGGACGTTTGGAAATACTTCTCCAAAAGAGTGGTCAGGCAGTGGAACGGGCTGCCCAGGGAGGTTTGGAGTCACCAGCCCTGGAGGTGTTCAAGGAACGTTTGGACGTTGTGTTGAGGGACATGGTTTAGTGAGAACTGTTGCTGATGGGCGGGTGGTTGGACTGGATGATCTTGCCCAACTTTAGTGATTCTATGATTCTATCAATTCTATCATCAAGACTTGGAAGTCAAAGTATTATGGAAAGCTTCGTATCACCTTGACAAACAAAGACTGTTATGTTTTTCAAGGAGGCAGATTTTGTTTAACTCTTTGGTTCTACCATCACATTGTATTTCTCAGGCCTAACCCTGTCCCCTGCCCTTCAGACAAGAGCGAACTGAATGCACTGAAGGTATTTCAGTCTGTTACAAGCAAGAGTAGTTGTTTCTGTGCAAGAAAAAAAATGTATGTGGTTATTAGACCAGATTTAGTGCCTCATTAGCCAGGCTAATGGCACTGCTTTTTCTAATGGTCTCATGAGAAATTGAAGGAAGAATGGTATCTATCTTTAGGTGATACTGGAGTGGAGGCCTTGGAAGAGAGAAAACATCGCAGCGGATGAATTAATTGATGGAGATACAGTAAAAAGCTTAAGCCCTTTGCTCTTGCCACACAGGTTTGTGAGCAGTGCTTTGCTTTCTAGTCTATATGTCATCCCACTCACCACTTAATGCACTCATCAGACAGAGGATGTCTCCCCCATGTAGAGCTCACGTGATGTAATTCTGAGTACTTGGCTGATTTACAAGGAGATGGATGATGCAGTAGAGTCCTTGATAAAGACCCCAAAGGGATGCTTCGTATTGTTTAGCTGTGGCCTGATGTCGAGGTAAAAAAGTGGTGCTCCCAAAGCTGACTGTGATTGCTTTCTCTGGATCTGCCTCATTCTAGGACACTATCTCTCCTGTGAGGCCCTCATCCTGATGGGTTATCACTCTTGGTTCCTGGCTTTCTGTGCCTCAGGAAGCAGCTGGTCGACTCTGCTCCCTGACAAAGGCATTTTATAGCTCGTGCTGTTGCCTGACAGCTGCCTACTACAACATGGAACAGGACCAACTTTTCACAAAGACTCCCAAACCCCAATTAGGAGGTGAGAGATTTTTCATTACTTGAGATGTGGCTGTAAGACAGTGTACCTGAAAAGCTTTTGGGAGATACTCTTGACACATGAAGTATAAGAAATAGCAACAGGGTTTACCTTTGTTTGCTTCTTTGTCTCACTCCAATTGCCCTGGGGACCTGGTTTGCGGTTTGGCTCACGACGAGTTAAAGCAGCCCAGTGAGGGTGCAAACCAGCTGGTAAGAAGATGGAAGTGGGCAGTGAGGGAGTATGAACCAGCTTTGGAGATGCAGACAGTGCTGCACAGAGCCGTGATTTCTGCTTAGGTGTAGCTGAGATACAGCTATCACTTCTGAAACACTGGTCACAGAAAAGATTACTGAATACCCAGCAGGTAAAGAATCAAAACAACGACAAAAATCTACCAGGTTTCACTACTCAGGCTTGCTGATCTTGACTGCAATTGCTAAGATCTGATGTAAAGTTATCCAAGAGCTATTAGCAGCGAGGTAAGGCAGCGCTGTGCTTCAGCACACCCTCACCTCACCTGATTCTTGGGCTGTTTTCTAATAAGCGCACAAATCAGCGATGATTTTAATCTGGGATATTGATGCATTAACTGGATGCCGCTCTTCTATCCCAGCAATCTTTTCTACTTTCTCGGGTTGTGTCCACTCTGCTGTCTGTCCATTTCAAACATGCAGAAGTACAGTAATTCCCCCAATCTTCCTGCTAGCTCAGTTAACACACATGCACGCTTCCTGCTTAAAACTGCAACGCAGGCTCATCTGTTTCATAAGGCAGCCCTCCTTTAAAAATAGAAGCGTGCGTCTGGGAACAGTGCCTGCCTTCCCCTGCCATAGGATACTCCTGAACATTGCATTTCCCTATTGTGTTAACATGAGGCTTTCGACCCTGGAGGTGCAGTCAGGCTTTAAATCCTTCACTGAAATCCCAGCAGCAGCACGACCCTCGTGGTGAGTGCTTTAGTCTTTTATTTTTAGAAAGGCTGCTTTGAAGATTCTGTGCCTGTCCTCCTGTGCCCGAGAGTAACACAAGATAAATCGTGCTAAGTAAAGGGAGCTGCAGATCCCGAAGCAGTCTGTGCCACAGCCGATCCGGGCATCCCAACCCAGTCTTTCCTTGCTCATGTCTAAGACAGATTTTACCATTGCTGTTGATTTTCATATGGATGTTTCACTACTGGGACAGACAGTACCACAAAATACAACTTTCGGGAAATGAGGTCGTTGGAACTGGAGATCACTTGGATAGAAGATTTGGGGGAAATGGAAGGATTGGATGTGCGTGATTCCTGTAATCATGTGCTTGCTCAAAAGCAATTTCTCCGACATGTTAGCATAGTCTAAAGAAGACACTGTGTATGATGGCCTCCAGGGAGTGCTAAACAAGGCTTTTGACTTTTTGGGTGTCATATAGGGGGTAAGCAAGCAGCTCTCTGCCTCTCGTGGTGCTTTTTGTTTTGGGATCCTTGTGGTCATGGTTTCAAAACTGCATTGCATCAGTACAATGGAGTCCAAGCAAGCAAGCAATATCCATAAGTTAAACGCATTCCCTGGCCCTGGGCAGCAACCAGCAGAGAACACTCTACATTGTATTAAACTTGGCCTTTGAGAGAGGGGGCCTCATCCAAAAAATCTGTTGGGAACAGATGCTGGTGTGTGTTGATTCCTGTCCCATCCAGGAAATGCTTGTTGGCTCAGGCCGGAGATGCAACCAGCAGCACTCCCTGTTGACAAGAGAGATGCTTGTACTCTAGCAACTGTTCCTGGCACGCTTTAATTTCTCAGCGTAGGTGAAGCTAAAGTGGGCAAGGATGCGGCACTGCAGGTCAGACCTCATCTATTACCTCCACCGGGTGGTTTTCATCTGTCCATGAGAAAAGAGACCAAATACAATTGATGAGTGCTCTGAGAAACTGAAGCAAAGCAAAGAACAAGTAGGACGTTCAGGCATGCAGCGCTGCCCTGGGCACTGCTTAGGTTGCTGTACAACCTAAACTCTGTGCAGTGCTTGGGATGGAAACGATGACAAACCTTGAATGTGGATCCCCACACTTCCCAACTTCAATATTTCATGTAAATAGCAGAAACACTCCATGCAAATATCAAGAAAGTATTTCACCGTATCCCTTCATTGTGAGATATTCAAACATACCCTTAGGGACCCTCTGGGCTCTGAACCCTATTTTTCTGTCAGTGATTAACTAGACGACAGTGTTGGAGTCAAGAAGACCAAGTGTTTCTGATGTATTCCTCTTTTCATCATCTTTCCCACCAGACAGCTTGTCCCCCCAGGCCCGCTAGCACTGAACTGTGACTAATGCCCAGATCAGCATAGGGAGTTTGAAGAATCTCAGTGTCCCAACATTTGCCCCGACCCTGGATCCGTGTCTTTCTCTCATTTTAACTCAACCATCTTCCCAGTTGTATGGATTAAGATCCCATCTTTCTAGGGAGTTTTTTTTTCTGTATTTTCATAACCATCCTTCTACTCCATTAGGGCAGATTGAATCTGTCTATATGTTTATACTTGCTAAATCACAAATCTTACTGTCAGTTCAGAAAGCTCAGTATGGAAGTCCGGTCGAGCCTGACACTTTCACAAGACACTTCATACAAGATTCTTGGAAAGATGCTCCTCTATCCAGTGGATTATTGATTTAATTGACAGTAGTAATGCCTTTGCTGTGTACAGATGGAAAAAGGAAAGCCAGGCAGCTCACTGACTTGGAGCCGAGACAGTCTCCTGAGGGTATTAATGTCACCAGTCCAAAAAGGGATTATATGGTCCAATAAAAATAGAAACAAAGTCAATGCCTTGTTTAAAAAGACAAAGAAGGTCAACCATAACTTGATCAGGGCAGTTCGGAGAAAGACAGCACAAAGTGAATTGAAACACAGTCATCAAGAATTAACAAATAACCCTAAGTGAGTGATTTGTTCTTCTGTTTCTGTTTGTAATTTGCCCTTGCTCAACAGTTATTACTCCTTTATTATCCTCCCACCCCAAAATTCCTATCAAAACACTCCAGGACATAACCCATGCCTTCTAGCCTGGCCACAAGCAGTGTATGCCAGAATGCAACATCTGACAACAAGGAATCATCTTCTGTGGAAAGACTGCAGCAGGCTTTTGTGTCCTCCTTGGAAGAGAACAACTCTTCAGATGAGTTATCCTTGTTTACAAATCTGAAAGGAGCAATTAGCAGTAAATATTCTCTTCTGGGTAATATTATTTTATGCTTCTAAGAACTAGGCTTAATTGAAGAACAAGCATTTGCTTTATCCTCCAAGCCATTGGAGCCTGCAGAGGGAGGAGGAGGTTTCTGTGTGATGCATTTTGTCGGTTCTTGTATAAGGTCAGCTGTGCTTGCTTGGCTAATCCCAATCACAGATTTATAGGATTGTTGCTGTTGTTGGGACTGTTTTGCAATATTCCTTAAAATATGAACAATTCCAGTCCCTCTTGCAGTTGGTAACACTGCTATGGACTGTGTTAGGTGGTTCAGGTACCTATAGGTAGCTCCTCTCTCCACTACGGCACTGATAACAGAGGGGGACAGGGATGTCAGCACAGTGTTGGGACTAATGAGGTGCCCATAGCAGATGCTGTAGCATCCAGAAGGCACCCAGCAGGAACCAGGGAACTCCATGAACTTCACGGAATTGTATCATAGAGTCACAGAATGGCTTGGGTTGGAAGGGACCTCAGGGATCATCAGGTTCCAACCCCTCCCCCCCAAAGGCAGGGCTGCCAGACGCTAGATAAGCGCTAGATCAGACTGCCCAGGGCCCCATCCAACCTGGCCTTAAACATCTCCAGGATCGGGGCATCCCCAGCCTCTCTGCTGAGTCGTGTTGGCTGAGGGCTTTGAAACTGCAGTGAAGGGATTTGAAACATCAGTGGCTGCAAGCTGTCAACACCAGGCAGAGGATTTTGCTCTGCTTTGCCACCCCTCTTTCTGCCCCACACACTTTTGTGGAGTGGAAACGTGTGCTTCTGGCACTCACCTGAGCAGCAGCAGCAGCTCCTGCTGTCATTTTCCTTGCAGACTGGAGCACTATGCAATTTAAAGAGCTGGCAGTTTGGGTCTTTACTGCAAAGACCAAAGTGACTGGTAATCAGACCTGAGCATTATCCAAGCATTATTACTGCAGTGTATCTCCTGACAAAATTCCCCCCAGGGTTTTTCAGGTACTGACAAGGCCCTGCAGACACGGTATGAGCAGCAGCTAGTTCATGTGTAACTGCCTGTAGCAATCTGCATCTGCTTCCTCCTTGAGAGCTTTCGGATATTGTACGTATGCATTTACAAACCAGGATGCTGTTTTCTGTGGACTGTGTTTTTCTATGAAGGACTGGGAGAAGAGCTGTCGCTTCTGCAGCACTGTTTGGACCCACACATACCCACCCCATGCTCTGCCCTGGGCAATGTTGCATACAGCCCATGTATTATTTTTTTTTCTGCTGGTTGTTTTATCATTGTGACTGAGTTAATTTAAACACAAAGTGGGAGAATACAGGCAGAAATCTAAAGCAGGTGGCATCTAGAGGGCAGTGAATGGATTGAAGAGCAAAGAATGACTATTCTCAAGTGCTTTTGGATGGTACTGATTGATTAAAGGTTAAATCTTACACTCGGCACCAGCATCCATTTGTGATACAGGAGGACAAGGGCAATTCTCTGAACTGAATCTGACAGGAGATAGATTGGAATTGGAGTCTTAAAGCTCCTGGATTGAACAGTGAACTGTTGCCCCTATGGTTAGACCTTTTCTTGAGCAAGCATTAGAGCCCTGTTGAACTGCTGGCATTGGAGGTATTTTAGGTGCAGAGGTGTGAGAGACGTGATGCTGGGCTACTGGGCACTACTGAAAGGTTCTGTTTGAAAGGCTACATCTTGTACTTCAATCTGGGGGCTCTTAATGGTGTCGAACTACTGCGCTTCTGCTAATGCTCTGAGGCAGGGATTCTCCAAACACCCTTCTGTAATCCAGTGCTGACGTCTGAAAAGAAGGCTTGAAACAAAGCCCCTCTATCAATTTGTCCTGGCATCCTGCAAACCCTTTCAGCAGGGGCAGAGCTGGATAAGTCCCACGGAACCTCCCAAGCTCCAGCTCATGTTGAGCAGGACTGACTTTGGGGATCTGTAGGTTCTCCATCTCTATCGGAGTTGCTTTTCTCTCTGTACATCATTTTAAAAGCTGGATGTGGGAGACAGCTGGCTCAAATTCCACACCCTCCCACAACAGTAGAGTTTTGATGCCTTGGTGTCAACAGTTGGCAAGTCCAAACTGCAGCAAGGATAGTGAGAAATAGTGAGAAAGTTGAGCCCATCGTGCTGAGAAAGCCTTCATTCCCCTGCTGGAGTGATGTGTAAATGAATAGCTAGAAATATTGTATTCCAGGCCGCATAAAACTATGGATGTGACTACAATAAAAATCTAATTTTTCAGGCAATACCAAAGCATGGGATGTTAGCTAATCTGAAGAACCCTTAAATACCAACAGCACAGCAGACTGGGTACATATACTTCATATTCTCGGTCATTCAGACTACAAATATTCAAGAGATGTTCAGCAAATATTTGCTCCTGCTTTCAAATAAACTTTGGTTTATCCTGGTATTCCATGCTTGTTCTGTGCAACAGCCCAGAGAAATGATTTATGTGGCAGATCACATCTGTGAGTGATTCTTGGTCTGTACTTTCTTTACGAGCCATTTATTTCATAGGTTTGAACACAGGGATTTGAAGTTCAGGATGTTTTGGGTAGTTTCTCTGCATTTTGGTTCCTTGCGTAGAGAACAGTGATGCTAGAACTGCAATTCTACAGAGAATAACCATGTTGACACAGTTCAGATATGCTCTGCAAGTACACTCAACGACCAAGCTGGATTAGCCAGCAGTGCCCTGGTTTGTTTGAACTACTGGGATCTGTATTTTTGCAAGGCTGAAGGACACGTGCTGAACGTGCTCTCCTTGTCCCCACCTTGGATGTATGGAGCTGCGATTCACTGCCAAAGAGCCTGGATTTGCTGGCAGAGCAGGGGCCTGGGGATTGAAAGGCAAATGGCCTCCCTGTCACAGGCATTCAGATGACAAGCTTGGGTGCTGTTGTCTTTCTTTACAGTCAAACACCACTTTATCTATTCCCAGAAAATGGCAGGAAGTCTCCAACCACTGTGAATTCCTGAAAAGCTCTACAAACATCCCATAAATAATAGTGATCCTGTACTGGCAGGCACGTCTGAATTCTGACATTTAGCTCATCTTTCATTCATGAGGTGTGCCCTATGAGTACCGTACAGTGCCATTTCGATCAAACAGAACGTCATGCAGTCTCAGCTCACACCCTGAAGTGCACTGTGCCATATTGCTGTACACACAAACCAAACACGGAATGGTAACTTGATAACGAAAGCACTCAAACTGTCTTCCCAGCCATCACTGGCTATCAATTCTTAGCACAGTGTATAACAGATGTGTTAAATCTTTCCCCTCTTCCTTCCCAGGACAAGGCATCAGGTACACAATTAAGATGACTTTAAAAGTGATAATGAGTAGGAATCACCAGACCAGATACCGATGACCACAACGCCACAATTGTGCCTTTGCCAAGATTCACTGTGATAACAGGAAGAAACTGGTGTTTTCCAAGTATTATTTCTCTTACCCTAAACAGACTTTAAACCATGACAGATAAGGGACCACAGTACGCCTCCAATCTGACCTCCTGCTTCAAGGAGGACTGTCAGGAAGAACAAGTTTTGTCTTGGTGCCTCTTGGATGGCGAGATGAGGATGGAGACACAACAACTTCCCTGAGCAACCTATTCTAATGGTTTCCTTTCTTGCTAATGAAAATGTCACTGTCAACATCCAGCCCGAAGCTTCAAAGCTGCAAGTTGCAGTTGTTGTTGTCTTTTGTTATCTTTTCCGTTGTCAACGCCAAGAGCAATTTGACCCCTTTATCCTTGCGTCTCTCCTTTAGGATCAGCTCTCCTCCTCTTTTTTCTGATGCCAGCGACAGCATCTCAAGGTCTTCCCATACTCCCCCACCAAGGAAGCCTGTCAGACTGTGGTGCTGCTGAAGAGGGCAATCCTGTGCTGACAGCAAACATGTACACAGTGTTGACATTAGCAAGACTAAGCATGACCTGCCACCTGTAGCACTGCATGCTGTTCTTCTGGATAGTAAGTTTATGAGATGACACCATGATCCAGATGCTCCTACTCCTTCCTTCCGCTGAGTCACTGAGCAGAACCAGACCTGCTGCAAACGCATTGGAGCGATTTGTTCTACTCTGCTATTCACAGCTGCCATCTGACTCAGCATGCAGATTAGAGCCTTGTTTGCCAGGTTAAATAGCAGCAATGACATTCTTCTTCCTTGGATGACCACGACCTTAATGTTAATCAGCTCTGTGTAATGCTGCCGCAGTTCCATCTGAATGCTGACATTTCCATGCAGTCTTTAAGGTGATCAGTTTTATACCTGTTGAGGCCTCTCTCCCTCAAGACCCGAGTGTCACTTTGCTGTGAGCAGAACCTGCGGGTTTGCTGATCACAGAATCATGGAATCATCTAGGCTGGAAAAAAACCTTCAAGATCATCAGGTCCAACCATCCACACACCCTACTGCATCCCATCACTAAGCCATGTCCCTTATCACCATTTCAATACATCTCTTAAATACCACCAGCAATGGGGACTCCACCACTTTTCCTGGACAGTGTGTTCCAATGCCCAACCACCCTTTCTGTGAAGAAATTCTTCCTAACGTTCAAACTAAACCTCTTCTGGCACAACTTGAGACCCTTACTCATGTCCTGTCACTTGTCATCCGAAAAAGAGAACAGCACCCTCCTCCGTACAACTGCCTTTCAGGTCATTGTAGAGATTGATAAGGTCTCCTTTGAGCCTCTTCTTCTCTGGACTACACAACCCCAGTTCCCTCAGTCCTCCCATATATCCCTTGCTTTATTGTCCCTTCACTGGCTTTGTTGTTCTCTGTGAACTTGAGCAACTCAACATCCTTCTTGTAGTGAGGGGCCCAAAACTGAGCACAGTATTTGAGGTGCATTCTGACCAGCACCACTTACAAAGGGAAAATCACCTCCCCAGTCATTCAGGGTGGTGAAAACTCCCTCTGTCCTGCACTGGTTAGGAACACCTTTGATAGATTGATTATTCCCAGAGAGCTGCAGCACGAATGTCCTGACAGTCACTGGGCTTCATCCATTGGCAACCTATATCTACTCTGGAGCTACACCCTTCCATCTTTGGGTGGAACAACACTTCTTTCTGCACCTACCATCCAGCACAGCTGGAACAGTGATGCTAACAACTCACATTATCACACTTCTTGTAAGGCCGTTTATTGCCACGAGCTGCCTGACACAAAAACACAGGTGTATTTATTCTCTTAGTTCCACATACAGCAAGGAAAATGATTGCCACATTCAGACACAGATGAAGGAATAGAAGATGATTGATAGCATTTTCCAGTGTGCCCAAGTGATTTTCAGAATTCACGTGGTTTATCCAGGATATTCAAAGAAAACATCTTAAAGCTGCTGGCTAAGGCTACAGCTCAACCTCTTTCTTCTGTATCCAATAGCAGACACAGGGGTAACCACTACCTAAATGGGCAGCACACCGTGGCACAATGTTGGGGTACGAAGTTGTTGACATGTCATGAACACGTGGGTATGTCTTTGCCCTCTTGGAGTTTTGTAATTATTATTATATTCCCCACCTGGGGTCTTGAGTCCAGGCCTGTAGCCCCCAGCCCTAGAAAGACCCAGAGCTGTTGGAGAGCAACAAGAACCAGCTCTGATCCAGACCTCAGGCACATTCGGGTACCCTTCACAGCACCTGCAGCACATTTAGGTTCCGGCCACTGAAGTCCATGTTAACAGGTCCATCCAAAAAGTTCAAACTAATTTCTTTTTTATTTTAGTGTTCTTAGCTTGGCCAAATGGGATCAAAAAGCCAAAATTTTGTTTTCTCATACCATTTTTTTCTGCTTATAATGTATATTTTTTTTAATTAAAAATGTGTGGCAATGGTTTTAAATAATTCGGTGTACTTTTTTTGCCCCTTGCATTCACCTTAGGCTATACTTGCACAGTGTCAGAGGTGCCCAAGTTAGGTAAAGAAATGGTAATTCAGGTTCCATCTGCAGTGGCTTGAAGTTCCGGATCCCTGTTTCACCTGGTTCCCAGCAGGTACAAAATGCCAATGGGAGTTCCCCAAGTTTGAACACTATGTGCCCGTTCTGTGCATGGTTTTGTTTTGATTACCAGAGCTGGAGAACAACCCATTTAAAAACGTTTAAAAATAATGACACTGCCCTTCAGTTTGATGAAGCCCTGTGGCACGAGACACTTGTCATTGTGAAGATGAGTCGGGCGTGCTGTGCAGCAACAGGAATCGACCTTCCATAAGAGGCCACGGTCAAGCTTCAAATTGAGGTTTACGAGATTAAAACCATTTCCACCGGATTAATCAAAATACCAGACCTTTTACAGAAAACAGCTTGGACTGTTGTTATTTCTGCACGATTCCTCCTGCAATTGAAAATAACCTTTATGGAAAGTCACGGCGGGTGTGAGAAATAGCATAACCAGACCTTCAGGTTCTACCCTGTTCTTGCAGGAATATCCCAACCACAGTTGTGTACTCCAACTATTTTTAATTTCCTTGTACTTGCACCATCTGTACTGTTCCTTCCCACAGGACATTCTCTCTGTCTGCCTGTGCTGGGACTGGTTTCCACCTCAGATGAGAGGACACACCTACTATACTCTTCAGTCTCCTGACGGATTTATCCATCCTCCTCTCCAGATTTATTCCAGCAAAACGAAGCCTAACATGTTTGAAGATGATCTGATTCCATCTGCTGATCACATCTACCTAGCTGCAGCCCCTGCTGTTCTACTTTGCTGGATTTATGCCCCCTTCTGCTTCTTATCACTTAATTTCTTTTTAAGACAAGGACACCTGCCAGGAACAAGGAGACAATATGCTGTTAGATTCCCAAAATACCTTTTGCTGATAAATTAAGTTACTCAGTAATTACCCTCTCTGAAATTTCCACAAAGAAAGCCACACGGACACTTGATAGTTTTTATTTTGTTTTCAGTCCCTTTTTGTTTTCTCCTGCTGTGCTTTTACAAAGTCACAGATAATTTCCATTCAAATCAGGTTTTCCAACCCAGCAAGTATTTGATTTTCAACGTTGTGCTCAGGAATAGGAAACAGAATTCCTTAACACAGACTACTTTCAGTCTGTAGTCATCCACACTGCTCTTTCTGTGCTAAGTGTGTTCCGTGTGTATCAGCAAAAGCTGGGAAGGATGGCTTCTCTGACCACGAGTAAAGTGACCCACGGGTGAGAAAAGATGGTTGTTGGCTGTTGGGCCGGACGTGTTTTCTGTCACCATCCCTGGAGGTGTTCCAGAACCATGGAGATGTGGCACTGAGGGACGTGGTCAGTGGGCACGGTGGGAGTGGGTTGGGGTTGGACTTGGGGATCACGGAGGTCTTTTCCAACCTTCCTGATTCTACGATTCTATGATTTCAGATGACATCTGAGCAATGCAGGGCAACCTGCTAACGTAACACCCTGGTGTGATGCAGGGATGGAGGAGACCCTCATCCTTTCGTAGGTATTGCAGGAATATGTGAACGGGTTACTTAGCACTAGACACTTGCAGAATAATCTGACGTGTAATGCTGTGTGGAAGAGTGATGCTTCTCACTTGGAAAGCCAGGTGTGCAAGGTGAGATCATTGCTTTCTCTGTGGTGATTAGTAGGGAAACAAAGCACCTTTGTCATTAGGGGTCAATTGGCTGGAGAGATGTTTGTGTTCTCACCAACTCTTCAGGCCAGCATAAAAGCATTTCAACAAATATTTATCAGCTGGCTTCTGACTTGAGAGCTTTGTGTCTCATTTGAATTACTGGTACTGTCACCTGGACAGAAATAAGAAGCCAGAATCTTTTGGCCCTCCAGCTTACTGCCTTATGAGACCATCTACAAAGTGCACTTAACATTGAACTTCAGTGACAGAAGGAAGAAAAAAAAACCTGCTCTTGCTTTTTGCCTTTGCATCCTGGCTGGGCTTCAAATGTTACGTGGTGGTTTAGAGACCAGAACGCCTGGTTCATTTTTAACTCCCCTCTGTTCCAAAAGGCATCACCAGCATTCGCAATGTCCTGCTCTACCTCTGTCATGAGCCTCACCAATTCCACCAGCTCGCTTGAAAACTATCTGGCTCATAGCCCCTAAATACTTATTTGTAGTCTTAAACAAATTCCTCTTAAACCTCTGAACCTGCAGCAGATTATTCCACAGTATTAAAAGCAAAACGTGAGGATAAAAAGAGCATTACAGTGAAGACTTGCTTCCTGGAGTCTGGCATTCCTCTCTGCATGTCCATTCCTCCTTCAGAAGGCTGAAGGGACATGATGGGGGGATGGGAGCCTTTCTCAAGAGCATGTGTGTGTGAAACAAAGGTGTGTCAGTGCACCTCTGTGCAGAAAAAATGGCACCCGCTGACATTCACCGATGCTTGATGAGCATTAATGGAGACCAAACAGTGGATGTGAGCACGGTGAGGGGTGGTGGTGCATTTCAGCAGTGGTGACAGGACATGAAAGACAAGCCACGTTGCAGATGGCCATATTTATGAGCACAGCATGCAGGCTCTTAGAATCATAGAAACATCAAGGTTGGAAAAGACCTCTAAGATCACCATGTCCAACTGTCAACCCATCCCCATCGTGCCCACTGACCATGTCCCTCTGTGCCACATCTCCATTTTTCTTCAACACCTCCAGGGACAGTGACTCTGGAGACCATGTTGAAAAAATAATGTTTCATAGTTGAGAATTCGCTCCACCAAATAGTGCTGTTGTGCTCTTTGCAGCTGTTGTAGTTTCCATGGAAAGAAACAGGAGGCATTGGTAGCTGGTGGTAGCAATGGTAATGGGTGGACGGTTGGACCAGATGACCTTGTAGGTCCTTTCCAACCTTGTGATCCTATGATTCCATGATTCCATGATTCATTACTTTTGGAGCTACCTACATACATCCCTAGAGACTTTTGCAGCCTGGTGTGAAGGCATTTTAGCAGCATGCAGAGTGCTTACAGCAGCAACAGCTGCTTGTGCATTTGTACACTTTGGGGCTGAGGCTGAACTTCTTGCTGAGCACAAGGCTGAATTAATTTATTATGAGTCTGAATCAGAAATTACTGCAGAAAACAACATGAGTCTTCTGGGAAAGCTCCTGTTTGTTCTGAGATCTCAAAGATCACTGCAGGATTAGTAGACGGCTGATCTAGAATTGATTTCAAATATACGGAGGGGAGAAGAAAACCTTTTGTCTTTAAAGCTAACCCATTGTTACCGAGTTTAACAGAGACCTGGGGTGGAGAACACCAAGATCTGCGGTCTGGGCAGAGCTCATTCTGCTTTCTCTTCTCTTTTTGGTTTGTATTTATTTACATTCTCACATATTTATCCACTTCATTTCTTCTGTGGTACCAGAACCCTCATTTTTTTTTTTTGTGGCAGGTCTCAGACCTTTGTTCTCTCTCGCTGGCGGTTGTTGAGTTTCATCCAAACGTTGTTTGGTCCAGCAGCATCAATATCCTCACCCTTCAGTCCTACGGGGTATTCTGAGGAGGGCACCATGGATTACAAAACAACACGCAGAACTTTGTGCCCAAGAGAGGCGTCTTAGAGATATCTTTTTCATCTATATATGTTTTCACCCATAGCTCTGGCTGTGTCATTTTATTGGAGATATCACTCTTCACAATGACAGATGGATACTGTGGGTCTATCCCAGTTGAATGACCCAGGTTGGAAAGGACCTCTGGAGCTCTCCAGTCTGACCTTGCACTGAAAGCAGGATTTGGAAGCTTGGCCAGGCTGCCCAGAACATTGTCTGGCTGAGTTCTAAGTATCTCCAAGGACAGAGATTTCACTTTTCAGCCCAGATCAGCGGTGGTTTCCAGTTGGCTGCCTTTCTCCCCAGCAGCTGTCTGATACTCCTGGCTTCCAGGCCAGGAATTTATCAATGCCTTGTTTGAACTAGACAATAAAAACATTGGGCACTCAAGTGTAGACAAACCTGTATCTCAGAACTGAAACTGTTCACACGCTGAATGTTTTATTGAACTTCTGCTGCACGCAGTTCACCGAAGGTCTCCAAGCACTGAACAGATGCGTATGCTATAAATACGGATAGCTGTCTGGCCATCCATGGCTTTACTTGGAAAGTGCTTCCATTTTCTTTCCCTTTTCCATAGCAGAACTTGTAAGAAAGGAAGACAGAAGCCGTCTGCAGAAGCTGCCCTCATTCTGAGCTGACCCATCTATCAGTTTTGACTCGGAGCTCTCTCCCAACCTCCAGGTGGCATTTCCCATACAAAAGGTGCATAACCACCATAACTGATATCATGGAGCACTTAAAGAAGTGCTCAGGAACTGTTGTCTCAAAGCCTGAAATAATGGCTTGAAACTGTACCTTCATTAATTTGCCTACACTGCCATAATAAAGAAATAGATTCTGCCTTATTGTATGGAAGTTGGAGTTTAGCCACAGCCAGCTAAGGTTAATTGAATGTAAGAAACTGAAGAATATGTCAGAATAGCTCAGTAATGCATTGTGAAATAATAACTTCATTTTTTATAAAAATAAGGCCAATCCACAGCAACATTAAATTCCTTATTTAAAAGACTCATACCCAGACAACAGAGAGCATTAACTTTCAGGAATGAAATTAGATAGAGACAGCCAGATAAATATCTGCCCAGCTCCTTCTTAAATTGTGCCTGCCTCCAAGCCTCAAAACAGTCCTCAAAAATGTCAAATGGGTACTCAGAGTTCAGAAACGGTGATCTTACTTTTAGATGGATGGCTGTAGGGAGTTTACAACTTCCCTTAGATCAGGGAACCAGCGGCAAACTCGTTTTGGAGGGTAAGGATGATCCAGCTGCTGGGAAATAATCCAGTGGTACCAGGTGTCACTGGTGTGGTATTCCTGAATGGACTGCGACCACTGGATGGGGGATGGCAGCAGAAGAGAAAGCATCAGTTGGTAAGATAGGAAATTATCATGGAGTCACAGAGTCATAGAATGGCCTGGGTTGAAAAGGACCACAGTGATCATCCAGTTTCAACCCTCTGCTATGTGCAGGGTTGCCAAACAGGGTCACCCAGGCCTATGGTCACACCAATATCAGACTCCTAAGCTTCACACCAGCCTAGCCTGATATTCACTAGCAATCACACTTTGACATACACACCCACACAACACGTGCACACCTGTGCAGTATGTGACTCCAGTTCCCATACTCAGAGCCCGTAGACACACATTCCTGCAGATCAGAGAGCCCCTCACCCAGGGCAGTGGACAGAAATGGATTTTAATAAGGCAAGACAGCCTACATCAATCTGGACAACCATGACCAGGCCCTATTACAAATGACCTGCCCCATTTATCTCTTCATCCTTCTATTTTCCCATCCTCGTTCCTCCCCAAACTACCCATACCCCTTCTTTCTTGTATTTCACTCCCCGACAGTGGGGCTGAGGCTGTGCTGGGCCTTCTTTCCACTAATGTTTTTGGGCTCCATGTCCCTCTGCATGCCCTTGTGCAGAGGGCTCCCTCAGGTGTGGGGAACGAACTGGCAATCACAGAACTGGATGGGACTCATTAGGAGCGATGAGCTTCTGTCCCCCGTTACTTAAAATCACAGCCCAGGCTTTTCAGATCCGTGAGGTTTCTCAACATCACGGTTTCTCTGTGTTTTTCTCTCATTTTATCGACTGCCAGAGAAGTGCATTAAGCCCAGTTCATTTTCACGTATGGATTTGTACTCTTGAAATGCCTTTCTTGCAGATGGCTCTGTGTGAATTACCTGGAAGCGGCTACAAATCAAACCAAACCAAAACAACAAAATAAAGTCAGCCAATTAAAAAAGAACAAAACCTGCGGCAGCAAAAAGCCCTGAAACTCTCAGAACTGCTGTCAGACACAATTGCCCGTCCTATGTATTCTCCCTGGCCTGAAGACAAACCCTACAGAGGTATTCAATTACGTTCTTTCACGTTGTCCTCCGCATTTCCAGAAAGCTTCACTTTGGCTGAGGCTTTGCATTGCTTTGCTCCTCAGCATGCCTGCATTTGTAGACTTCCCCACTATATGTGTGGATTTCCCCACTGACTGATTACCTGGTGACCCGTTTTTAAAAGCTCAGCCTGCGCAAGGTAGCTTATAGTATTTCAAGTATGGAAGAGAAGCAGCCAGATAAGCATCCGTTGAGCTAAATCCTCCTTAGATACTTTCTGCCTCTGAGCCTCAAAGTGATTCTAAAGTAAAGCAGGCAGGAATCAGCAGAGCAGGGAACGAAAAACAATTCTATTTTTAAATGGATAATTGAAATGAGCCACCTCAGGTGGTTTGAAGTGGTTTAATGAAGTTTGATACACAACCCTTCCCCTGTGCTGCTTACACACCGCAGAGTCCCACTGGCTACCCAAGAGATGAACTAGGTGCAACACAGCGTGGGCTCCAGTTTGTCTGTGAATCAAGCAGCTGGACCTTTATAGGAGGTTATAAACAAAAATAAATTGTTTGCTTGGATCCCTGTGATTCTGCTTAAGCTTTTAAACCTTTCCTAGAATCAATCATAGAGCTGTTTGAGTTGGATGGGGCCCTTAAAGGTCATCCAGTCCCACTCCCCTGCAGTGAACAGGGACACCTACAGCTCCATCGGGTACCCAGAGCCCTGCCCAGTCTGGTTCTTTCCTCACTTGGTTCCTGCTGAATTCTTCATTACAACTGAGGCTCAGCTTCCAGCATCAAGTCCTTTTGGCAATTCAAGGCATGCCAGAGCAGAGCGAGGCACAAGGAGGGACGAAAAGGGTGCATCTTTCCTTTCTGCTAGGCTGCTTGCTGGTGGACAAGAATCCCATCTGTTTTAAACTAGAACGCCCCACAAGACAGCAGGGGCCAATAGGACCTTTATGGTGGAGGTCCAGCAGTACTGCCCAGGCAAACTGTATGGCAGAGTTGCCTGCCCCTAAACAGAGCCATTCCCTGTGCCAGTTTGCAGCAGGTCGAGATGCAGACACCGTGTTCTGGTTTTGCTCTTTTCAAGACTGGATTAAAATTAGTTGCTAAAATGCAACCAAGAACTACATGACTCTGATTCCAGAGGATGTAAATATTCAGGATTTACTGTGCTTGCATTACGTAGCCTGCAGGTCTCCAGTGCCTTTGATTTGCCCTCTACTCTGAACTCTATCACTGTGCTGTCCACCCTGCACCAGGCTAATGCAAATGTGGTTTGAATTTATGACCTCTGAAAGAACCAGAACAGCCTGACCCAACTCTGAAACCCATCTGCTCCGCTCCTGACCTGCTGTGCAAGCTTGGCAGATCTCTCAGCTTTATTTGACACCTTCCCCTTATCAGCAATGTTGGCTATGATTACAAGCTCTGCAGACACAAGCCATCCCTCTCTGGGTTTCAGCATCCCATGCGGCCGTGCCCCCTGGTAGGTAGCTCGACCAATTCCTTCTTCTAGACTGGCAGCGTAACAGTGCGGATGTTCTCCTTGGTGGAGGAACTCATGCATTCATCCTTGGGTCGTTTCTCTTTTGGAGATGGTGAGGAAATGAAAGGCCATTTGGGGTTTCCTCAGACATAGAGGAGGCTCTCAAAGGGTGCTGGGCCTTTTTCCTAGCACATTCCTGTAGAGAAATACAAGGGCTGTCCATTTTCCATGCGACCGATGCCTTCAAACGTTGACATCTTTCCATAACACAGCAGGGACTGTGAAGTCCTCCACATTCTCACCTGGCTTTATTCTTGGTTGTCCTCTGAGGCAATAGACTTCAAGTAGCCAAGCAGATGAGGATCACCAAGAGAGTCTATTAGCTCCGTTGATGCTGGGGAAGTGACTTAACCAAGTTTGGGAGGCCTTGTTTTGAAGGTGAAAGCTGGCACTGTCACACGAGAGGCCACCAATCTCCCCTCCCCAGGCTGAGCCCTTTAGCTTTCATTGGCTACACCGCTGAGTTTAATTAAAACCTGACTTAAGGTTCAGTGATTCATGAGGCTTGTCTCCTTCAGTTAGCGACTCGTGAAAGCTGAGCGCAAAGCCTGAGAGAGATCTCAAAGCAGCAGAGTGCTGAGAAATACCATTGCTTCCCTTACTACAGACACAACAGAGCCAAAGATAAATTATCACACCCAAATACACACAAAGGCAATACAAAACTGCAGATCTTATCAAGTATTCACATATTTACAGCTTCACTGAGCTGCAAACGGATGCTAGCTGAAGGCGAGGTGCTCTTCTGTACAACACCCAGTCTGTACTTTCTATCCTTTAGCAAAGCTCTGTATTTATGTTCCTGTTTTGCCCTTCTCTTTGTTACAACATCGTTAGCATTTTCTTTACCATTCTACGTTACAGTCACCACTGCACATTCAAGATTTATGGGATCGCAGTGCGTGAGGCTGCGCCCGTGCATGCAGATGTATATTACTATGATGGATTTGGGATATTAATAACTTCATTATTCTATAACCATTAAAACCAGACGCACGTTCCTCACCCCTTAATTTGCACGAGTGCTCGAAATCGTACATTTTTTATTACAGTTTATCTCCAGATCTTAGGACATTGGCTGATCACCAAGCTGCTTGCACCATGTAAATCACCACAACCTACAGCTGGAGATGTGGCTTTTAAAGCAAGCCTTAGCCTCACTGCTGGAGAATGGCGATTCAGCCAAGCTAATGTGTTTGTTGAGAGGAACGGAGTCGTCTGCACCCTGCTGCAGTCAAAGGAAACTCTCCAAAGCCTGAGGTGCTCTTCGCGCCCAGACACATTGGAGGGGGATTCCCCACTGCCATGCAGACATCTCCATACAGGAAATCTCTGCAAGGCAGTGCTCGAAGGGAGCTGAAATCCTGTCCTGTGTAGAGCTGCTAGGAATTAATTGGTTTATTCCAAATCTCTGAATCCTCCGACTGCCGACAATCCTCTTCCGCTACGGATGTGGGCTTGAAGTCACGGGATTATGAAAGGTGAATTTCAGCTTTTAAGATTAATCTGTTTTGATGCTGACTCGTGCCTTACACTCAGTGCAGGAGTTCCATTCCAGCTGCCCCCCTGGACCTCCCTTGTCTTTAGCCTCCCTGCGGTCCCTGATTTCTTTCTGCACACCTCCCATCTTTCATCTCCACGACACGTCAACCCAAAAAGACAATAAAAACAATAAAACAGTCATGGAAAAGCTTATCATCTTCCAGAGCTTACGTGAGTGGACACCCAACTGCAGAAACATCTCTGTGCTGTGCAGATCCAATTTAGGATTATGGCCTTGTGATAAGGGATCGCAGATGCTTGCGAGTTTAGTGCCTGCATTTGTCTTGCTCCTGCCATTTGCATTTAAACCATACAGCGCTGGGAATTCACAGAGGGATGAGAAAAGGGGAGAAATCCCTCTATGCGTTCATAGTTCTTTACACATTCAAACTGATTTTGAAGGCCTCCTTCATAGAATGATAAGCTGCCAGGCTTTCCCGGCGCTCACAGTCTCTGAGCTCAGCCTGCAAGCAAGTTCCCAGGCATGATGAAAAAGAAAGAAATTGCACCGACTTCAGAACTCCGGAATGACTTTGAAAAAGCTCCAAGGTCCTCCAGGGGGGTCCTTTTGCTGCCCCAAGTTATTCCTCATGGGAAGGGACCAGCGTCGTCCCGACTGCTTCTTTTTCAGGTGGAGCTGAAACATAGCAGTTCTTCCAGCAGAACTTACAGGCTGTAATGTGGGCATTAACACAGCTACACGAATAGGTTCTCTATTGCTGATCATATCCAACTGGCAGTCAGAAATCGGGGCACCTGTGCACTTCAGGGATGAGGTCACGGAGCTCTAAAAAACAAAACAGCAAAAACTCCAAGCAAATAAGCAACGTGTTGTGTAAGTGTGGCCAGGAATAAAGGAAGGTTCAAGGAGGTGCAAGGATAACAGAGAAATCTGCAGTGCTGCAGTTACTGTAGTCTTTGATTTAAGCAGGTGGAGCAAATGTGAGGCTGGAGTAATGGGGACGTGGTCGTGTTAGCTGATACCTGCTCACACAAGAACAGCCCTTGGATCCGAATGTGTTCTTGGGTTGGCAGGGGTCCTGAAGCCCAAACTGCTCAGTTCCCTCCATGTCCCCTTGCCCATAGGCACACAGCAGCCGTGGCAGAGCCTGCTCCCTGACCTCTGTGCTCATCTTGGTGCCAAGATCCTCACCACAGCTGGATGGAAGCAGAAAATCTCTGTGCTTGGTATCTGAGATGGCTCTTCCACTAGCATGACTGACGGAATGCTGAGGCTCTCAAATGCTAATCACAGTCATTCAACTTGCAGGGTGGTATCTGAGCAAGAACCTGAAATTGCTCATTTAGGTGCACAATTAAACTGTCAGTCACGGAAGATGATTCAGAGAAAATGCTAACATATAAACTGCATCCGATCGGGTGCCAGGTGCCCTGCAAAGCAGCTTCTTAGGGGGATCATAGAGTCAGAGATCTGAGTTGAAAGGGTCCCTTAAAGGCCATCTGATCCGACTGCCCTGCAGTGAACAGAGACACCCACAGCTCCATCAGGTGCTCAGAGCCTCGTCCAAACTGGCCCTGGGTTTCTCCGGGGATGCATTCCAATAGGTCCACATCTCCCCTGTACTGAGGACTCCACATCTGGACGCAGTGCTCCAGATGAGGTCTCCCATTGCAGCACGGAGGGGCACATCCCCTCCATAGCCCTGCTGGCCATAATAGCAGAGAGATTCATCATGCAGCAAGGCACGGCTGTGTGACTCAGTTCCCTCCTGTTTTCCCAGGAAAATGCTTAATATTCCACCTTCCCTGTTTCCCCCGCCATCTCATTTGGATCTTTTATGTATGACATCCTTTCTGATGATTGATTTGAGCTATTCTTGCTTTATCAAATTAAAGAAGAAAGAAAAATAACAACCAACGCCCCTTGCAGAAGATTGAAAGAAACTTCCTCTAGAAACACGAGAAAAATAGGTGCATTAACTCACTAAAGTGGGACGTAAGACAAGTGCTGACCGTGAAAGGATTAGGCTCTGTTCAGAGCACTGTTTCATTTTCTGAACATAGAAAGTGAGATATCTCCCAAAAGTTAGCATGTTAGCTAACTAAATTAAGCCTTTTTGTGTTTGGGCGTTAGAGGCACTGGTTCTGTCAGGAGCAAAGGAACAAACGGATCTGGTTCACTGCTGCTGTAGTCAGTCAGGGTTCCCATAGATGACTGCGAAGCCCTCCAACAAAATAGTTCTGAGAGATCCAAAACCTCTTCAACCTCAAATCAAACAGGCTATGGGGCACTGTGCAAGGATGGATTTCTCCTCCTGCTGTTTAGCTCATTGAATGGCAACACATGCACAAATTCAAGTTAAAAAAGGATCGGGCAAAAAGGAACGCAACTCTTATCCCCTGAGAAAGGCCCTGAACCAGAATGGGGTGAACCTGATACGTATGTGCTCGATATCAGGCAGATGGTGATTTACACAAGCCAACACCACGAGGAGCAGTGTGAAGGAGCCCAAGGTTGGGATGCTCCGTGTGGGAGGCCAAGCCTTCCTCCTCCCCCAGGCAGCAGGACGATAAGCGCAGATGCCTCCTCCCAGCTTTAAGAAAGAGCAGATTGAGAATCGATATGGATGAGGCCACCCCATTTTGGGGAGGAGGGAACGAGGGAGCTTAGTTGAAGGATGAAAGCCATGCCACACCACTCTGAGTCAGATGGGAAGTGGTCGGAGACCTTCCCACCACCGAGCTCAGGGGATGGATCTCTGTAATGACCACAGTGGAGCCCACATTCCTCACTGCGGCAATCGATCGTCAAGCACTGCACCACCCTTTAAGCACCTACAGAAGAAAGTTTTGATCTTTTCAGCACGTTTTCCACCCAGGGTGAGAGGTGGAGCGGAGGTAGATGTTGCTGTGTGGCAGGTGATCAGCTCATGACCTTCATATCTGTTTGATAGCTCCAATTACTTCCTTTTTCTTTCTCCTTTGGAATGGTCCTCCATTACCCAGCAAACTGCTTCAGAATAACTGGCTAATACGTATTTTCTGGATATCCTGTAGGTCTCATTTTCTTAAAAGTCGGGCAGGCGTTTAAAAACCTGAGCTCCACTGAATTTCCAAAAGGTCTGAGGCTGCTGAACCGCCTCAGTGCTTGGGTTTGAAGACTGCTTTATCGCTTTAATTCCACCACTTCCGTTCTTGGAGTTGTATCACAGCCAGGCCCAGTTATAGAAGCGATGAGGAATTACTCTGTACAAATAATTGGGCTGCATGTGATCAGATTTTTGTGCTTTTTAAAAAATACAGGTCGGTTACTGACACCGAAGTGTTACAATAACAAGCAAGCATAGCGGGAAATACAAAAACCACAGCTTGAGCACAAAGAACCCATAACCAGCCAACTATGGCAATATTTAAACAACGTAACACCAGAACACAACTGCATTTTGACCTTTGCCGTGTACCACCAAATGGGAAAGGAAAGGCTGCTGTGTTTGTGTGTTGAATTTCACTTCCCACCGATGGAAGAAATCAAAATGCCAGCCAGTAACTCAATTAGGTGTACTTCCAGAGAGGTGTTTTAATAGAATGAAGCTTTCGTTTTCAAAGGGGAAGGAAGTTCGGCTGTAAGAATACCATCTGCATTAGCTCTTATTTACCGATGAGCAAGCTGCTGGCTGCTGTTGTTGCATTGCACACCCTGAGGCACTGAATGACACAGTACTCGATGTTTAGGTTATTTGAATTGCTGCATTTGGCTCAGTAAGAATCTGTCAGACATCCAGTGATGACAAGCAGACAGGTGAGACCCAGGCAGAGCCAGCAATAATTCTGTTAAGACCCAGGTTAAGACTCAGGGAATTAACTGAGGATATGGACAAGCGTAGAGCACAGAATCATAGAATCACCAAGGTTAGAAAAGACCTCCAAGATCATCCAGTCCAGCCATCCACCTGCCAGCAATGTTTCCCCACTGAACCATGTCCCTCAGTACAACATCTGAGCAGCCATTAAGGATGGGCTCTCCCCATCACCACGGTGACCATCATCCACCTACATGCTATGTGCCTACTTGTGCCTCTGCTCGCTCCCTCTGTGGCCATCTCATGTGAGATGGGAAAAGCTACATGAGATGTCCTCACAAGGTATATCCATCTTCCTCCACTTGGCCACGGAGAGTCTGGACAGGTAATTCAGATCACAGACCTGAAATTATGGGATATGAGTCCAGTTTACATCTGCGATATCCTACTGTATATTAGACCTGTTTCTACCATTGCAGTTACTCAACCTTTCCTGGTGATGCTATGGCTGGAATCTGCAGTGCTAATCATGCAGCTACCCCAGTGCAGCCTGATGGATTTAATGTGTAATACTGCAAAGCGCAGAGGTATGGCCTGGAGTGTGGAAGTTTCAGCTCTGGGGATGAGTGCAGAGACACAAAGATTTATTCGTTTTTCATTTTTTTTTTTTTCCACCTTGCTGAACTGGAAAGGAGATGGACAGGAAGAAGGAATCTTCTCAGATCATTTTGAAACGTTTTTCTGAAACCAAAATTAGATGTTGCACGAATTTGAGGGGATTAACGCAGTTATTTCTTACGGTCAATCTTCAATTCAAAATGCCATTCTCCAAACGAAATACCGAAATGTTTTCTTAAGCAAATCTAGTTGGAGCACTTTACTACTCATGTTTTCCTATATTTTTCAAGCCAAAACTCTTTGCTGCATTTGACCCAGACCTGTCGGTTTGTCCCCCTACATTTTCTTCTCCAATAAATTTGCTACGTAGGTCACTGAAATATTTGCAAGACCTGGAGGAACAGGTCTCTTTCCTGATGTTTGTAATAATAATTATGGTTTGTACAACAGGCAGCAAAAGCACGAAAAGAATTGTGGATGAAGGCAGAAATCAGCTGTAATTTCAGAGAAGCTGATGGCTTGGGATACCCACAGCGTCTCTGCGTTAATGCTCAGCATTCACTGATGAATGCTAACACACAAGCGGTGCACTGTACCTCTGTATTTCTCCAGCCGTAAAATGTAAGCAGACCTTTCTGCTCCTACACTTAATTTACTTGAGGGCTGTAAAATTGCAATCTATCTCCAGAATAAACCCACTCTCTGAAAAGTGATTTCTTATTCGCTTCTTTATGCGAGGTGTTAATGCTTCTTACTAGCTGTCACCTTCGCTCTGCCGAGCAATCAATAATTATGGCTCTCTTCACACGTTCGACAATAAGCACCTATAATGAATGGCAGCAGCAAAGGTTGCTGTTGCTCCAGTGCTCCCTATAGAATTGGTTTTAAATGCTGTCATTCCATCTGCTCCCTCTCCTCCTGTATGGCAGAGGAGCTGTTTCTGTGGCTGACGGTGATGCGCTGGAATCCAAGTGACGACTTTCTTGTTATTGCTGAGAATGTTTGTGGAGAAGGAAAGTGCATTTAAAATCCTTCCTGAAATACTTCAGTGCACACCCGTGCAGGCAACAGGGAGGCTGCCCCACTGCTTTCGTTAAGGCTTGTAAGGGGAATAGAAATGGTGTCCAAATGGGACAATTGCCCGTGGAGGTTTTCCTAGTGAATATGGGTGATTTGCTCAGAATCAGGTGCATCTCACTTTAGGTTCTGCTTTGCTCCATCTTACTGGTTTCCTATTCAGGCCCCACAGAGACCTTCAGTCACCTGTCCCACGTGGCCTGGTGTAGGATTTGGCCACCCAAAAGCACTCAGGGGCTCTTCCAAACTGTATGGGAAGGGTTTGTGCATTCACATATAAACATCACGTCACTGCTTTTCATGTCAGACGGAGCTGATTCTAAATTAAACTTCTAAGGATTTCTATTCAGAGGGAGGGGAAGAAGAAAGCTTGCCTTTGTTGTCAGAGAATAGCGCAGATACAGCTGTCTATTTTAGCTGTAAAGGTGGTGTTGCCGTATTGAAATTCACCTGCTTTTCTGTGGGTCTCGAGCAAAAGGGTTGCAGACATGGAGTGCTTGCAGCACTCTTTGAAGACAATAATGTCATCAGAACTGATGTGTTAGAGCCAGCGAATGGGTCAAGAAATGTATTCTTCTTCTCCTTTCTGTACCACACAGCAAGTACTGAGCACTGATGGAGGTCAGGACACCCCTCTGGCACAGCTGTGTTAGACATGGCTGGAGGTGACAGCTGCTCCCCATCAGGTGTGGGCACTCTGCTCTATGCCACCTGGCAGAGGCAGGATGCAGGCTCAGAGCAGCGATCAGAGGGGCTTTTTGCTGCCTCCTGCAGTTTTGGGCTATAGGAGTTACCCAACTCTTGGCCTCCCACGGAAGGCAGTGGAGGTCCCATGCATCCTCTTCACCTTCCTCTGAGATGCAGAGTGGTACTTTGGGCCACCCTGCTCTTCCTCTGAGACACATTAAAATGCTTTATAATTCAATTAATGTGAAAGCAACTCTTCTCTATAGAGAAATGCTCGTGCTGTTTCCCCAGGGAAACAGAGGTACAGTCAAGTGTGAGACGTGACTACAGCTGTGTGCTCATAGCTGTGGAGCCAGCCAGCACTGAGATATCATTGCTACATGGCACAGACACCTTCCACCACTGAAGGTGGAGCCATTTCCCATTCCCACTTGGCTGCAAGATGAGGTGACACTGCTTTTTTTTAAAAAAAAAACCATCTTCTATATAATTGCTCTCCAGGCTGAGCCATTTCTGAGCACCTGATGGAGCCGTGGCTGTCCCTGTTCATTGCTGCAGTGTTGGGCCAGATGGCCTTGAAAAATCCCTTCCAACTCTAAGGATTCTATGGTTCTGTGCCTACCTGCAGGGAGACCTTAGTCTTGAGAAAGACACAATGGAAGGAATAATATGCCTTGCAGACAAGCCCCATCTACAGCAGTAAATGAAGTCATAAAACCATATAGAGAATGACACAGTGAAGGAAATTGGCTTTTTCTCCATCAGCCATGAAACGATAAGGAAATAAGGACAGTCACATTCAGTTAACACATCAGGACACAACATGAAACTGAAGAGAGGCAGGATGAGGATCACAAGAGCTCACAAGGAGTTCTTTCACCCGAGTTGCTGGCCTGATACTTGTCTTTTCAAACAGCACTGACATGGATGCAATGAGTGCCTGTAGAGCTGTACCAGTAGAGAAATGAGTGGTGGGGATGTAACAGTCCGCTGGGACAAATGTGACTACATGAGGAGTGTGGGTCAGCCGAGCCTCCATCAAAAGGAATTTGGTAAGAGCCAAAGCTCTGGGTTTTGCTGTCTTGTAACATCTGAAAGCCCTCTGTTCAGAAGCACCTGCTACTCTTAAGTGCGGTTGCAATAAAATGAGATGGGGTAAAAAAAAAATTTACCAGACATATTTTGCTCACAACGCTGAAGTTGAATACATTTGCACTTACAGAATTAAGCATTTCTCATTTCTCGCCTAAGTTTTAGCATATTTTCTGCAGGGAATTTATGGCTGTGAGATTGCCTTCGCTGAGAATTACTGGAAGTGAAAAGTAATGCTCTCTATCCAGCTAGGGCTATGAATAATGTGTGCATGTGCTCTCACATGTACCCGTGTGTGCTGCTGTCAATTTTGGGCGCTTCAAGATTTATGAAGTGTAAAATGCAGCCTCCAAATGGTGGCAATTCTAGCTGAGAATAAAATTCAAGAGTGAAAAATGGATGTGAGTGGTGAAGAACTGAAAGATGTTCCTCATGAAAAAAAAGTCCTTCACCTCCCAGCCTGTGTTATGCATTTAGAACCTTTTCTCTTGTAGGGTCCTTACAAGTCACCTCCTTTTTCCCAATACGAATGGAGGACGCACACAATCACAACTCTCATGTGGAAGAAGATTTCTAAAGCCACACAACAAGATTTATCCAACACTTCGGGTGCCCAGCAACCATCCATAACCTCATAATCCTTTTGGGGACAGAAATGGTACCCCATGCTTCATCCTGCGTGCTGTGCATGGCTTTGTTGCCACAATTCTTGTTGTTAATTTAAATGTTTAACCACGGGTAGCAAATGGATCAAAAGGAGTTTAGCAAAGAGGCGATGTTTACTGAAAGTGAGCAAGCAAACCAGATGGAAAAGCTTATCTGGGTGGATAAAGTGCAGCGTAGGGTAAGCCATGTAGCAAATCTGTTGGCATCTGAGCCAGCTGAATCCATGGCTCTTACACAGACCTAGCCTTGGACAAATCAGTTAATTTCTCTGTGTATTTCCTATTTAGCTGCATCTAATCACCTACAGGTTGGTCCTTCCATGATCTAGGGCACAGTCTTGCTGATAGTTCATCATATGCACTTCAGGCACAGGCCTTGACCAAGACGCTGCCAGAGTATGAGCAGATAAACAACAGAAAGGGGTTTGCTTCTCCTTAACAGAAAGGGGTTTGTTTCTCCTTTAGGTGCTGCCTGCTTGTTCCAGTGTGTAGCACTGTTCCACGACTCAGTCTGTAGAGTCTGGATGCCATAGGAAGTCAGATGGGGAATATCAGGGATGATATGCAGGGAGAAGGCAGTCTGGGCTAAAACAAAGTTACACATCTCAGCTATTCTCGTCTCTTTAAACCAACAGATTGCAAGTCTCTTTTTACATGAGCATTCAACTCTCCTTCGGGAGGAAACCAAGAGATGTAAACATTATATGCTCTAAGTAAGTAGCATTTGGCAAGGACATCAATTAATGAAGAACAGTGCTATTAACATATTTAACTATAAAATATAATGCAAACATCTGAGCACAGGTGCAGTAAATCACAGTTCTCTTAAAATACATGTTCTTGCTAATAAACAGATTATCCTCTTTAAAGATCAATCCAAATGCATCTCGTATGTAGCAGTGGGTATTAGACTGAGCCCATGTTCTCAAAACCCAAATCCTGCAATATCATGGATTTTCCATCTAGCCAATGTGTTAAATTAGTGCTATCAAACCACGATAACGGCTTTTAAAACAGCAGGATGTTAAATGCTAGTACCCAAGACGTGGCCCAATGGGCCATGGCTTCCTAAAATAGCTGCAGCCTCCAAGGAAAATAAATGATGAGCAGATAGCAGAATTTTGCACGGGGTTTTTAACTCGTGGCCTCTAAGCTCTCTCAATCAGTGATGTTTTCTGATCTGGTTAAATAAATACGTTTTGTATGTAGTAAAACCATCACTCTCAGAACGTCAGAATAACTCAGTGCAGTTAAGTGGAACAGCTCTAAAGAGGATATCAGCATTACTTCAAATTTACTAGACTTAACCAGTCCAGTATTGCATGTGAGAGGGCCAGAACACTTGTTTACTAGCATGTTATTTTCTTTTTCTGAATTTAGGTTCTCTCTTCGGTACTATTCACATCTCATATTTGCCCAGAACTACTTCACACTGTGCTGAACCCAATATCTAAGAGGAATATATATATATATATATATGTATATACACATACATGTTTTAAATGATACCAGAACTATCAGAAATATATTAATGAAAGACTTTTTGCAGCTTCCTTGGTGAACCACCAATGCATATTTAGACTGCTCTTTTAGTAACCAGCTGGAACATCCAGTCCATGGGTGTCCAACCTTTTGGCTTGGCTGGGCAACACCGAGTGAAGAGGGATTGTCTTGGGCTGCATGTAAAGCACATAATTAAGTTAATGTATGTAAGAACACGGCTTCTTTTTTTATGTATTTTTATTACAATATGAAATAAAGAGAGCAACAAAACCGTAAAACTGGTGGGATATACATATGGCCAAAAAGGCCTTAGGTTGGACAAGTCTGCTCTAGCGGTGAACTGTAAAGTACAGGGCATCTACTTTTCTGTTTGAAACACTACTGTTTTAGTTTTTAGAACAATTTGTTCTCCTAAAGAGTGGTTGGACATTGTCACAGGCTGCCCAAGGAGGTGGTGGGGTCACCTTCCCTGAAGGTGTTCCAGAACCATGGAGTCGTGGCACTGAGGGATGTGGTTTAACGGGCAATACTGGTGGAAAGTGGATGGTTGAACTAGATGGTCTTAGTGGTCTCTTCCAACCTTAATTGTTGTATGACTCTATGATTCTCAGTGTGGGGCAGTATCAGGATTGGCCTGGAAGAAATAGTGGAAACAGAGATAAGAGTGAACACGGGGAACGTGCAGCATCTCAGTCACGTAAAACTTGCAGAAAGGAGAGCACCCTCGGGGGCACTGCAGAGCTGAGCTCCACCAGCAGCATCCTTTTCCCCAGTTGTATCTGTGGGAGGAGAACGAATCCAGGTTTTATGACCTGTTGCCCAAAAATCACATTCTTTTGCCAGCAAGCCTTGCAACCAGCCATAGGCAGTCTGTAGGAGGCTGTTTGGAAGTGTAGTTTTGTTTAGCAGAGAGGTAACCTTTCGTGGTGTGAATGATGGTGGTGGTGAATGCTGGTGAGAGGGGAGCTCGATGGCTTGCTGTGGAAGGCAGCAGCTTCATGCTCCGTGTGAACAAATCCACGTGTCCAATTAAGGTAGCACCAGCCTCACCTGCATGCACGGTTCACATTTTTTTTTTATATGACATGAAAATAAATGAGTCCACCCCCCCCCCCCCCACCATTTAATGCTAACACTCGATTTCTTGTGCTACCAGTGGACTCGGTTTGTAAGAACACGAGGTCACAGTGAAGGGTGTGGGCGTATTGCTCTAAACGAGCGTCAAACACACCAACCTCCAGAGCACAAAAATGAGAAACCTTGACAGAAGAGATGGAAACAGAAGGAGCACTGCCATTCGTATACAACAAAGAAAATAATACCCAGGTGAGAACCTGCACATTTCTTTTCAACAGACAATTCTTTACTCTTAATAGTCCCCTTAAACTTGACCTCGATTAATGCAAAATACTTTTCAGGTAAGTGTAGGTGGTCACAAGATGGCCTGAGTTAAATTCCTAAGTGTTCATCATAAATACTATCCTGGGGTGCTACCCTGAGCCATCCGGATGCCGATTGCTGCAGATCCTACTTGCAAACTGTGTGTTAGATGGCTGAGCAGAAGTGTTCTTCATTGAGGGAAAGAAATGCCGACAGAAAGACAAGTGGGCAAAGATGTGATACCAACCTGTTGTTCCCTGGAGTACAATGATATTTCTTTAAAGCCCTCCTGGTTTAGGTGCTGGCTGTGCCTTCCTCGTGTAGTAACCCAGTGCTCCCTGTTGTTACCTCTGTCCAGCCAACTCTGCTGGGTAGGGACCTACAGAGAAGATACAGCTGACTATTTGTATAGCATGAGATGCCCATGGTTGATACAACTGAGGCACTCCATGACTCATCCCACTTTTTTTCTGGCTTCTGTGCTGAAAAGGCCATGCAGGGATAAGATACAGTCCACGAACCCAGCGAGGATCTTGAGGAGGGATCTCTTCGTGGTTTTGAAGCCTCATTTACCCCACAGCAGCAAGCTGCAGCCTTAGACAGAGTTGTCCACAACCTGGGCATGCTTCTCTGAAGTTGGTTCCCCATCCTCTTACATGTTACTTTAATACATCTGTCCTCTGCAGCAGTTTGGCTCCTTTTGAAGGAGGAATGCTTTCCAAATATGATGAGAAATGCCCCACAAGTCAAGCACATCTTGGGCTCTTCCCTTCATGTCCCTGTCTCTAGCAGACACCAATGGGTCCAGTCCCCCTGCCCAGGGCTCCCCTCCACATCAGTCTGGTCTCATCATTCAGGACCACACTAGCTCTGCCTTTGTTCAGGAATGTTGTGTGGTGAGTGTTTGTGTGTTCAAAAAAGCCCACCCTTCCCTCTCAGCAAGAGTTTCTCATTTGTATTTTGTTAGCATTGCAAGACTGCCTGTTTATGACTTATGTAAGCACTCTTCATAGTGTGATTTTTAGCAGCTCCTCTCTTAAGCAATTCCTTGGTATCTCCGTTGTTTTGTGTCCCCAGAGCTGCTTTCACAGTGCTTAATGTGAAAGACTTTCTCCCTCTTGTCACACCCAGTGAGAACACTGAACCACAGACCTAGCCCAGTTTTCTCCCAAGGGCATCAGCCCAGTGAAAGAGAACTTCTGTCCCTAAACCCCCACTTACACAGCACTGCTGTGGTCACACAGGGGCTCTGCTGCCATGCACGACCTAGGCAACCCTATGGCTCTGAGATCACTTGCAGAAATGGCTTTGGGCAGAGAAGCATTAGTGGAGTCCTTTTCAGTCTCCAATACAAACTGGTATGGCCGGAGAGCCACCCAAAGGCTCTCCTGAAGGCTTTACACACCAAATGCCTTTGGTATCTAGGGAAGTTTTGTCGTATTGAGGCACACTAGTCAATGAGCTTGAAATGCAAAATGACCTTAACTTTTCATGTGTTCGTTCCTTGTGCACGTTAACAGGAAATTCTTTCCCCTCACTGCACTGCAGTCCTTCGCTGTCCCAACTGTCCTTTCTGCTTTCCTTTGCTGCACTCTGGCAGTGCAGAGGGGAGTGCTGCTATGAGGCAGCCTGACAAGCTGTCAGGTTTTTAATTTGTGCCTGAAAGTTGCAAGTGGAGGCTGGAAGCGTTATTCCCATCAGCTGAACTGAAATAGCACCACAACGATAAACCCTTCCACCAGAAGGAGCAGGAAGGGGATTATTTCCAACCAGACTTCAGGCCTGACCTTCCACATGGCAAGCTGCAGAAGCCTTTGTCCCTGTGTATGACTTGCCCTAGGATGTGTGCTCCTCAGTGTTCAAAGGACCCCCACCATGCAGCACCATGAGGCCGGCAGCCCCCGATACTGTGCTCACACTGACTGGAGAGCCATGAACAGCAGAAATAACAGATAGAGCTGAGAATCATAGAGCCATAGAACGGACTGGGTTGAAAAGGACCAGTTCCAACCCCCTGCTATGTGCAGGGTTGCCAACCACCAGCCCAGGCTGCCCAGAGCCACATCCAGCCTGGCCTTGAATGCCTCCAGGGATGGGGCATCCACAGCCTCCTTGGGCAACCTGTTCCAGTGCGTCACCACCCTCTGGGTGAAAAACTTCCTCCTAATATCCAACCTAAACCTCCCCTGTCTTAGTTTAAAACCATTCCCCCTTCTTTGGGTTATTCTCCCTTAGCCCTGGGCTGATTTTCGCAGTGCTTGGAAGGGGGACCAACAGACAAATGGACAGATGGACGTACAGCCTTAAGAGGCTGAGTTTGCTCAGAGCTGAAACGAGACTTTCACTCCAAACCTCCAAAACTACATTGAATTTACCTGGTAGGAGAGGATGACAAAGTCTGAAATTTCAACACGTCTGCACAATTCCAAGTGGAGCTCAGCAGTTTTGCTTACATTTGTATTTGCACGGTTGGAGTTTGTCCAACCCATGTGCCAATGTGAACTCGTTGCTACAGTAAAGAGGGGGAAAGCAAATTCACCGAACTCAGAAATGGGAGGAAAATGCCATTGTGAACATTTGGACATGACTCAGAGGAAAGCTTTCAACTGATGAATGACACTGAGGTGCTCAGGATCTCCTTCATGGTTGGGCAGACATAGCAGGGATCTAAAACCTGCCTGGACATCATTTTCCAGCTTCCCTGTTGCACACCCTTTGTTAATACTCTTTTCTGATGTTTCCCCGATACTGGGAACAACCTCCCCTTTTCCCCTTAGACATAGCTTCTCTTTTGGTGTGTTTTTCTCCATTCTCATCATCAGAAGATGTCTCACTTGGTGGAGTCACCTGGGCCTGTCATTCAGTCTCTCCTCTTCAGGCCTGGCTATGCTGAAGTCTTCCCTTTTGTTGTACACAACACAAATAACGTCCGTCTGCTGGGAATGAAATGTTCTGGTTTTATACTTGGTGCTGTGCTTAAAGGACACACAGCATCCAGCAGATCGATCTGGGTAATACAATGCATCCTTTCTTAATCATCTGGGAAATCAGAAGCATAGAATTATGGGATCACAGAACCATCAAGGTTGGAAAAGACCTCTAATATCATCAAGTCCAACGGCCAGCCCAGCCCCACCATTCCCACAGACCACGTCCCTCAGCGCCGCATCCCCATGTTCCTTGAACACCTCCAGGGATGGTGACCCCACCACTTCCCTGGGCAGCCTGTGCCAAAGCATTACCACTCTTCTGGAGAAGAAATTCTTCTTAATATTCAAGTTGAAACTCCCCTGGAGCAACTTAAAGCCACCACCTCTCATCCTATTATGCTGTTATCTGGAAGAAGACATCGATTCCCACCTCACAGAAGAATTAACATTTTCATGCACATTCCCCCAAACTCAGAGTGTAGAAAGCTGGTTTTAAGTTCATGAACCAAGCTAAAGGCTTCTTCTTAAAATATAATATGCGTTTATAAGGCGTGTTTAAAGTAATCTCAACATGATCACAGAGCCAGACTGATCACCTCCTTCTTGCACAGTCTGCACTGGACATCTTCAAACACCAATTCAGAAAATGCTTCTCCAAAGCCAAAACAGCAGCCAGACACTGGGCACATGCTGCCCTGCCTCAGCTACTGGTTTCTGGCACATGAGTTGAAGCGAGAGGATTGGTACTTCTTCCTATCACTGTTTTGGCCTGGGCTTTGTTCTTCCCATGTTTAGCTCTGCTGAGCACAGTTTTTGAGTGTATGCAATTTGGTATGGGTGGCACGTAGACATGAGGGCAGGTTACCTGCCTATACACTGAAAGTAGCAGTTGTCACTGCTAACACACATCCCCCTAATGCCTATGGGCAGAAAACACTACGGGAACAGACCCTGTGAGATGAGTTTCCCCACACAGCAGTGGAATTTGCCCAGGAGGATGAGAGGGACTGGGTTTATCTGCCCCTTCCTGTACAGTGACACTACCAGAAAAACACTGCAGGACCTGCCTAGGGGTGGGAGGGAGATGAGTCAAGCCAGCAGCGGGGCTCAGCATGTGCACACATACACATCTACATGCATACATATATGTATGCACCATATATATCTATACTTGTATACACAAGGCAGTCATGTGCATCAGCACAGACAGAAAACACAGCACTCACAAGTACAAACAGCTCCAGTCACCTCACTCTGTTCCTCCTTTTGCAAATCGGGTTGGAATTCTGCCCGTGCAATATGTATATACACACATAAACAGACAAACAGTATATGAGTTCATATACATTTGTATATATAGTAAATGCAATACACACACACAGTGTGGATTCTTTCAGTAGCTGAGCTTAGTCACTTGGATTGTAATAGCTGGTTCTTGGAACCCAGCCTCCCGTTGCTGACACCTGGTCCAGACCCATGGCCATCCCAAGGTCCTGTTGGGTCCAAATACTGGAGGGGCTGGAGTGTCTGTAAGTCAGCTTCTGGAGGGCTGTAGATCTCAGCCAACTGCTGGAGAGACCACTTGAATGTGTGTGGATGTGTGCACACCTGTTGGAAGTACACACTGAGCGTCACGGCTGGCTGAACCTGGGGATAGGGAGACGCAGCCATCTCCCATCCATCTCCAAACCACTTTGAGCTCTTCCTTTTTCTGCCTGAGGTACAACTCCTAAACATCCCAAGATAAGTCTTGCACAATCCCAAGATGCTTTTTCCCTGCATCTCATAACAAACCTTGTGCTCCTCCAGGCAGCATCTCTTCTCTCTTGGTCTGACTCATGGTAACTGGTGTCAACCCCAGACCGTGGGCTGAACATCCTGTGATGGCACAGGAGCTCCCTACCACTGACGGAGCAACTGGGGATCCTCTGACTTCTCCTTTCATGGCCTTTGTGTTTATGGTAGTTAACCCTTCATTGCACAACCAAACAGCGAAGCTCCAACATGGCCCCACACAGAATGGTTTGGTTGTGTGGCCTCCAACACACAGCCAGAAGTCAGCCCCAAAAAGATGCAGAGAATATTAACTCAAGTTCAACAACAAGGTCAAAACCCACAAGAGAACATCCCAGAACATCCCAGGTTTCTCCTCCAGCAGATGGACCTCCATTAGCTTCAAACATTCAGGGGAAGGTTAATAGGGATGCATCAAGCTGTAGACCAGTATGTAGTACTGATTCTTCATTTGATATATTATTGGTTTTGTTAAAGACTTTGCTTTGTCTGGGCAGTTTTGATCTCAACACAACTAATAAAGTGCTATGATAACTTCTGTAAGACACAGAATCATTAAGGACCAACCATGTAAGTCCAACCATCAACTCATTGCCGCTATGCCCACTATGACCATGCTGGGATCAGCTGTTGCCAAAATAGAAGGCTGCTTCTCTCTCTTCTCCCAGGATCTCATTCTTCATTGAGACTCCCTGATTGAAAATTATCCCGGAGAAGGAATTGGAACAGCACAGAAGCAGGAATTCTATCACGAATCATGAAAGCTGACTTTCAGCATGAGTGCCCTTTTCTTTGTAATCCATGCGTACCTCAGCATTAGCTGTGACATGAAGGAATGGGCACACTGAATAAAGCCACCAATACTTTGGTTGTTGGCTAGTCTTTGTCTGGGGCTCAGTTAGGCAGTAGGCACCTGAGACCTAAGCCAGTGGCATATGCTACCTTCCTCCTCAGCTTGGAAGAGGTGTTGCCACTCAACCAGTGCTTTGTTGCACAGCTGGAGATACCCATGAGGACCAGCTTAGAGACTTTGAGAGAGAGTTGCCTCCCTGGTTGTTGAAGGGCAAAGTCTTTTTATGCAACTTCATGTAGGTCCCTCCAGAATCTATGGATTCTTTTAATGTCATGCAAATTAGACAGTTATTCATCCCTGGGGATACCTCGGGCAAAGGCTGTTATTGCACTGGAAAGGTGAGAGAGAGCATTTGGCATTTATCTGGATGACACAATATCACTGATACAGCAGATTCCCCAGGGGCATTGGAAGAGCTTTCTTGACAAAAAGAAGAGAAGCAAGTGAAACCTTTGCAAACACCAGCTCTGTCACCAGCCTGCTGTCTGCCCTACACCTACAGCACCATCCAACTCCTTCTACACCTCATGCTAGCAGGGCTCTGAGCAGTGAGAAGGATGGAGCCCCTCCATTCACAGATCACCACTCTAAGGCTCCCCAGATCAGCGCGTATGCAAAAAGGCAGTCTGATGCGTGCTCACCACTTGCTTCCAAGGAAGGGGAAGAAGGATTGCCATAAGTGCCAGCAGCAAGGCAGTGTGCATATCCTCCAGACATTTGTCAGTTGTAAGGCTGCCAGAAACACCTCCGCCGCTCCATCTGTCACTAAGAACATTTTAAGAATGTGACTGTGTCCCTCATCCCGAGAAGGGTGTTGGAGGAGAAAACGGATTCTGAGGCAGAAAGGTCTTAAAAGCCGTGTTTTATACAAACACAGGAAGCACAACCAGCTCAGCACTTCATGCCTGGCTTTGTGCTTGAAAGCAGCCCGCCCTGGTAGCGAATCCATTCCATACTGCCTATTCCTGATGGTTGATGTTTAGTAGGGTTCTTCAAGGCTTTTATTAATCCTCCATTTGCTTACTGTGCCAAATGCTGACAGTTCATTACAAATAGCTTGCCCGTGTTGAGGACAGGGCATTCCAAGAAGTCATGAAGGCACCTTTTATAATAAACCCTCAGCACAGGAGATGCAAATTTCTTGCTCAGAAAGCACATGCTTGTAGAGCTCTCATCACTGTGCTATATTGGAGGTCCTTGGTGTCTGCTGCGTGTCTCTTCCTGGAACATGACTTGAGAACAGTGAAAAAAGTGCTTAAATTACGCGTCAGCAGTCACACAGATGGTCTCTGTCAGACCAGGAGCTGCCTGTAGCCTGTTTCCCTCTCACCTGCTCTGTGGCAGTGAGACAGCGATGCTGTGGCTATAAGAAGGATCTTGTTTTTAATTCAGTGTAGCATATGAGCTCAGCCTCCTCACTGCACACAGCGCAGATGGAAAAGGCTGGGCAGCATTCCTGCTCAGAGGGTTTTTCCAACCTAAGGACATCATCCTAAACGCAGATAGCACAACACGTCTGCTGTGAGAAATGGATCGGTTCTGTAATGTCAGCAAAGAAAATAAATAGCATGGCAAGGAGAGGTGCCCAGCTCATACACAGCGTGGAATCACAGAACCATTAAGGTTGGAAAAGACCTCTAAGATCTAGTCCAACCATCCATCTGCCACCAATATTGTCCATTAAACCACGTCCCTCAGTGCGGCATCCCCACGGTTCTGAGACATCTCTAGGGGCAGTGACTCCACCGCCTCCCTCTGCAGCCTGTGCCAATGCATTGCCACTCTTTCTGAGAAGAACTTGATCCTGATATCCAACCTGAACCTCCCCTGGCATGACTTGAGACCATCACCTCTCATTCTACTTCTGTTACCTGGGATCAGGTGTTGTCTGCAAACTTACTGAGGGTGTGCTTGATTTCCTCATCCAAGTCATCAACGAAAACGTAAAGCAGGATGGACCCTGATACTGACCCTGGGGAGCATCACTAGGAATCCATTAAAGATGAACCTCCCACTGCCAAACACGTGTGGATGCAGTGTAGGTACAGTGGTAAGCAACAAAAGGATACACAACCACAAACCAGAGACTGAGAGAAGCTGACTCAGTTCCTTCTTCTTCAATTTGCACCAAAGGCCTCTCACAAGGGCAATGCAGAAAGAGTGAGCAAAGCGATAGGATGGGCCCAACGTTGTGTCCTTCTGGTTTGTGCTGTTCTGAAATGTGTTTGCAATCAGTGGCTGAGTAAGGGATGAGACACCGGCCAACTGCAGGGAGGCACACAGAGAGATCTGACTGACATGAGCACCAGCCCTGCACAAGTGAGCAGTCTAAGCACGTTGCCATTCATGGGATTTTATTGCATGCCTTTACCAGCAAAGCATCCAGCCTCTGGCTATAAATGCTTAAGGCTCTAGGGACCGGGTAACACGTGCAAAATAAACTGCCATGGCACTGAAGCAGAGATATCAGTCATTGCCACTTTCAGCACTTGTTGTTAAGTGGTCCCAAACGGCACCAGAGTTCTTGCATGAAACCACTGGAAGAGTCACTTTTGGGGAGGAATGGCTGTGGGAATTGCACAGATCCCAGAGTATATATGTTGTTTTTTGGTGAGAACAATGTATTGTGAGAACAATGATGTGATGTCAGCTCTCACTTGTGATGTTTCAGACCCACTGCAGCCATCACGTGCATCAGAGAGATCCATTTGTTGGCTTTGGTGTGGAAAAAGGAGAGGCAAGTATATGGCTGATGGTAGTGGCCTGGGACTCTATTTGGACGTCTGCTGCTAAGTGGCAACAACATTTTGCCAAGGTAATTTTCTAGTGCCATCCAAAGGCAGACCTACACTCTAGTTCTACATCAGAGCTGCCTACAACTGCAGTCCTGAGCCTGAAGGGGAGAAAACACCAATATCCTCAAGAATATAGACTCAGTGAATTGTAGATTCATTAAGGTTGGAAAAGACCTCTTAAGTCATATAGTCCAGCTGTCTACCTACCACCAATAGTGCCCATTGAACAGGTGCCTGCTCAGAAGGCTGGGCCTAAAATCAGCAGTGCTACAGCGAAAGCAAATTGCCTGTGCTGTTGGCACCTAAAATAGTCTGAATTGGATTTTATATAATATTATCAACAGCTTAAAAGTTGATGTCTGGTCACACACAGCATATGCACATTCACAGGACAGTTTATGGGTGTATACATGTTTGTATTTCTTACATACTATATTCTTATATACTTCTTATATATTCTTATATGTTGTATATACGTTTGGGTTTCTTAACTCAGAAGGTATTTCTTTTCCTTCCTTTGCTGACCCCACGGCCATTCTCAGTGCTGAGCAGTGGGAGATTATCACGGATAAAGTTTTCTTACAAAAACTCCTACTCGAGTTATCTTAAGCGAGCGCGTGCAGATGGAACTGGCAGATGAAATTCCGTGCACACGCAGCACATTTGGCTGTTATCGTTTCACCAAAGCATTCTAAATGCTGCAGGTTCCCTCTCTAAAGCACGGGAAAGACAGGTGGGTCTGAGCCAGCATCAAGGCAAGCAGCATCACCTCCAGCCCTCAGTGCTCCCAGGGGTGGGTTATTCAGGCTAAGGTCTCCCTGCAGCCTGGAAATGGTGACTGCCATACATTGTGCCCAACTGCCACCGAGATACTACACAGAGTCTCCCCAAGCCTTTAACATGGGCATAGCCCTCCTCCCTCTGCCTCCACTGTTCCTAATGGGTGTTAGAAAAAGGTTCTGCACCAGAAGGTGGTGGGCATGGAACAGGCTCCCCAGGGCAGTGGGCACAGCCCTGAGCTGCTGAGGGCAATGCCCTCAGACATAGGGATGGGGCTTGGGGTGGTTCTGTGCAGAGTGAGGAGTTGGATTCTGTGGTCCTCATGTGTCTCTTCCAGCTCAGGAGGAGATTCTTTGGAATTATGGCACTTTGAACACTAGATAGACCTATTCAACTTGGCAAATGTCCCCAGCAGAGGTCTGTCTGGACAGCTCACAAGAGCTGTGCCTTATTCTTCCACCATACATGGGGAGCCATGCCAGGTAGCCAGGAAAAAGACTTCACATACCCCTCCTAGCAGGTGGGATGCGGAGAACTACCTGGAGCTGGTGTGATCACTGCCACAGCCTGACATGTCACTGAAGTGCCAGGAGCAGGCATGTTGCCCAAAACATCATTGACTTTACAGCCAATTCTTTTTCAATACAATCCCTTCCTGCTGAGCTGTGATTTACTTCTGATAACAACAACTTCATTTCACGAAATGGCTTTTTAATACTTCTAACTATTTAAAAAGAAAAAAAGGGTTTTGTCACACGTCACTCCTCATTGTCAGCTCAGCAGTGGATTATCCTAATTTGGGCTTAAGCTTCCAGGGCATGAACCTCCAGGGCCTGAGTATGGATATGTGCTAATGACCTGCCAGTTTACTTGAACAATAGAGATTTATGAGAGTAAAGAAGAGAATTACATTTCTGTGTGCTCTGCATAATCTGTAGGATTGAGGACTTTTTTGCCACAGCATCCATCACTGACAAGCACTAGAGAGCTGGAAATTAAGCATACGGTAATAATAATCACAGTGTAATGGCCTCCTGGCTGAGCTGAACATCTGTTTTGCTTTCAGCTCAGCTAGTGACAACTTTCTGCTCTTAAACAGAAATTCATCTGACTAAATATAGGCATCTCTAAGGGAGCAGGGCCTCTGAGCTAGTCCTCCTGGGCTGCCTGGACTGTGGAGTACAGGGACTAGTCATGAATTTGTGTGTCCCAGGGCTCAGATGTCTCTTGTCTGGCATTTTCCCACATCTCCCATGGGTTTACCCTGTGGTGAAGCAGCTCATGGTCTGGCCTCAGGCAGGAGAACTGGGGGCTCCCCTGGGCTCCCATTCCAATCCAGATATCACAGATGATCACACACTGGTATCACTCGCACGGCCATGAGCAAAGTCTTTATACCAGAGCCCTCATTCCCAACCGATCTATGCAGAAGGTACTCAGCTCTTTCCCAAACTGACCCATTCATGTCTTTTCCCCCAGATCCTCCCTCAGAATGCCTGGATGAGTTGTGGAGCCTTCGTCCTTGTAGATATTCAAAAGCCATTCAAATACATGGTGCTGGGACAAGCTCTCAGAAGCCACTGGTTGACCAAGGAGGGAGTTGAACAAGATGACATCCAAAGGTTCCTTCCAACCCCAAGTATTCTGTCACTATCCCCTTGTCTTAGGCAAAAGAGAAGCTAATGCCCCAGGAGCACTCTTCCTGTGGTTTCCAGTCCCTACTGTAGAGGAGAGGCAATGCCCACCCCTTGCTCTCTCCCAATTCCTGTTGAAGTACTCATGTTTTGAGGACCTCAAATCTCCTTTATCACGAGCATATTTTGTCTTGTATTGACATACATCTAAAATAGGGAGGATAAACTTTGCTCTAGAGATGTCTTCTGTCCAATCCCTCTAAAAGGAGGATGGAGAGTTTGGTTTAGGTGTCTAAGGCTACGTGGATCAGACTGCAGTTTTCCTGCAATCCTGACACAAGACTTAGGTTCATGTGTGGTTGGTAAGCATGCAAGACTGCAAGCTGCATACAAGGATGGCACAAGTGAATTCCCCCTCCCTGGAACCATTCAAGGCCAGGCTGGATGGGGCTGTGAGCAACCTGGTCTAGAGAGAAGTGTCCCTGCCTGTAGCGGGGGGTTGGAACTGCATGATCCTAAGGGTCCCTTCCAACCCAAACCATTCTATGATTCTATGATTCTATGATTCTGTGATAAGTCCTACTTGCTGCTCTTCCCTCTGGGATGTGGGAAAAAGTTTGCATTAAACCTTAATGCCCAAACTGCTGTTTTGCATAGGGTCAGATGGTTAAATGTGAGAGCAATCATCTGCCACAGCAAGGCTGGGCTGAGCTCTGCGTGGGGTGAGCTGCATTGTTCAGCACACCAGGACATCTCTCCTGTGAGCATTTGGACTCAGATACCTGCCAAGAATAAACACTCAGAAAAGTGTGTTTAAAGCTGATTTGTAAGTGGCAACTTAAGTTCTTTATTGCTATCCTGAAGAGTAGGATATTTCATTATTTTCAAGGAGGCTTTATACATTTTCCTTTTGTGATTATATTGAAATGCCATGACTGCAGGATGTGCTGAGATACAAAATGAAGTAGAATAAAGGCTGTCAGGCAGGTTTCTTAAATGTAGATCTACTTGAAATTGTGATTACTTCTCAATATTGCATAATAAGATGAATCTGAGAAGTGGAGAAGGAATAACGTTGAAGCACTTCATTGGAATATTTGTGATCCACATAATGGGGTTCTGAAAACATCTTGATCTCAATCTTCTCATCGTGGTCTGACAAAACAGCTGGAGGACTGGAGGGAAAGTACTACAAACAGGTCAAGGTTTAGCCTTGGGACCATTTAAATGCTGCAGAATAAATGACTCCACTTTCCACCAGGTACAAACTGTATAATCAGGCTATAATAAGAAAGAGACTGTAATGGGGCAACCTACCACGACTTGTCTTGATCTAAACAGGAAGAGGCAATGAAATCTTGTTAATGCTTTTCACTTCACTTTAACACGTCTTCCATTGGTTTGTACCACATTCCTGTTAAATTATAGCTTGGTCTTGGAGAAGCTGCTCTGGGGTCAATTCATCATGTAGGGAAATGGGATTCCACCAAGGAAGTTCTACCAAAAAGAGCTATGTAAGGGGACAACACTGAGATGATAAAGGCAATGTCTCTGAGCAAATCTATCAGTGTTTGGAATCCAGGGCTCAGATGTGCAGAAGAAGAAGAAGAAGACATCATAAAGGGGAAAAAAAACCCTGTAGTCTGTTGTAAAGCTTGTTCCTTTTGGTATCTGTCTTCCCCCTGTCCCAGATCCTGTCAGCTGGAATAGACAGAGTCGTTGTCTCCCCTGGCATGATGTCCTCTGAAAGACAGAAGGAAACTGTGAAGGTAAATGGGGCATCATAAAGGCAGTACCAGGTAATGTCCTCTGATAGAGATGGCTGTTGTTAGAACACTCAGAGCAATTTTAGAAGCAAGTATCCTGTCACCAAAGTGAGGAAAATGAGCTTTCTCTTAGGGAAACACAACTCAGTGACTGCACAAAAAGCAGATCTGATGAAAGATGGTGAGTAAAAACAAAACCAGATCTCAGCACCAGTATTACAAGAAGAGAGTTGGGAATGTAGCTGAGAGAAGCACAGCTGGTTACCAAAACCACTGTAAAGGCAGAAACTCTGCAACACACTGGTCTCTGGCTCCTTTTACATCATGATGTGTGCTGAGCACTCAGCTCCGTGCTTGGGAGAATGTCTGAGAGTGACAAAGTCAGAAGCTCACGTGTATGGGCAAGTGGAGGTAGAGATGCCTGCATGTGTACATCTTGGCTGTGCCACTGGAAATATGGCACTAGCCTGGATACAGAGGCAATGTTTAATCCAAAGGGGCAGGAAGGAATTATTCTTGGGTGTCTCAAGTCAGAAAAGAAAACTCAGAAAGGGAATTCAGTGCTGAATGTCAAGAAACTCAATACGGGACTTTATTACAGCTGCTGTCGGTAAGCCAACACTAACGTGAGGGCAAAGTCCTCATGCTCTTGTCCCAAAACAAGGAGAATAGAGAATCCTTTTGGGCTCTGGAGGGATGATGGTGAGCTATATGGAAGGGACCAACAGACAAGTCTGAAACTTTTTTATCCTTTTATTTTTTTTCTGTGCATATTTTGCAAAAACACTTCTGCTAAAGAGCAGTTAAAAAATGGCAAAAAGCCTGAAAGCGAGCAGGATATAGCAATCTGGAGTCCTAACCGCAGGCAATGACCACCAGCACTGGAATGGAAAATTAAGGGCATGGGAGAGACAAGCAGCAGGATTCACACTGGGCTCTGAAGAGGTTCCTGTGAGAACTGGGTGAAGGTGTTGGGACATTTTCTGTGGGTTAAAATCTGCTTTTAGTTTACAACTTAGAAATTTCTTCACTGTGAAACTGAATGACTTGGAGGTGAGGATGAATAGAAGGTGCTGAGAACTCTTGTTGGTGATGATGATGGTAGATGGCTCTACCACCAACACGTAGGAGGGAGAAAAGCTTTCTGCCTGCACCCGAATGCCAAAAGAGCTCTTAGAGAAAGAAGAGCAGGAGGTGTCCATGGGTTACGTGAGAGCAGCACAGACCTGAACAGGAATTCTACAGGGGAGCAATGACTTAGTTAAAAGCACTGGGGAAGAAAGATGAGCAAAATTATGTGGACTCTCTGCAGCTTACAGACAAAACCTTACACAGTTGCTAGCAGGGAAGACTGTGTAGGTCCAGATGATCCCACCCACGATATGTCTACCCCCAAAAGCCCAGTTCTTCTCACTCCTCTATGGGAAATGCTGTTGTTTCTCCCTCACCCACATTTTGCCAATATAGTTACCTGAGATATAATTCAAACCATAGTCACAAACATAATCATCTTCTTTGGTCTTGCCCTTAGCACAAAGCATTATGTGTAATTAAAAATTCATTCCTTTCTTATATATACCTATACATACATGTTTACTTAATAGGAAAATGAGAGGCTCCTATAAATAATAGGCTTTTATTAGTCTTCATTCTGTGCTTTCCGACATCTTTCAGCAGATGTAAACGGCTAAAAATTAACTGTGCTTGTCTGGTCCAACAAATGACCTTTCATTTTGGCTCCAGGCACGGAGCCAGAGCATGATCGCTTCTGGAGGCTGCTTAGCTGAGATAAGTCATGCTTCCAAGTGGCAACATTTCAAAAGAAGTTATGTTTTATGAGACCTCAGATCAATTGGGGTTTTTTTTTCACTTGTGACTTAGAAACATAGATTGAGAACATCAGTGGCACAAATGTGCCAGGTCCCAAAAATCCAGTGCTATCAGTAAGAGTCAAGACCCCTTTGGAGACATCTGTCCTGTGAGTATTGATATTCCAGGGCTTTGACCCAACCAGACTCTGCACATCAGCTGCTCGACAGCAGCTGTCTGTATTCCCAGGCAAAGCACCACGTGGTAAACAGAAGGCAATTTACCTCTTAGGATAATAAAAATCTTCTACTTGCTACCGTCTTCTAAAAGGTAAAAAGCAAACACAGTTCTGGAGCAGTTGATGAACAATTGCAATTGCATGGGAGCTTTGAGGCTCAGTGCTGATATCACAATTAAAAATAAGGTCTTTCCCCTTCAAAGCTTTATCCGAGACTTAAATGCATGTATTGAATGGATGCAGTGTGAGTGGTCTTAAAATTCCTCACAAATACTAGAAGTCAGCTGTGGGAGAGATTCACTTCTGTGTTATGTCAATATATATATATTGGGAAGCTTTTTCAGCATAGTTTCTGCATTGCCTTTTGTTTCAGTATTGCTTCTCTTTGGCCTGTTGGAGGAAAGATGAAATCACATCTTTAAAATCTATAGAAAAGCAAGGTACATCACGATCCATGATGGGGCAATTCAAAAAACCTTCACTGTGAAAAGGACCAAGTTATGTATGTAGGATTTAGTGAGAAGACTTGGGGAAAAAGCATCCACTTCAAAGAGATTTTGCAGTAGATGCCATTTTGATTACTCTTGAGAGGAAAATGTGAACTGAAGATCATTGTTCTCCCTCTGCTTCGGATTGTATTGACTTCAGGTAGAAATTGCAGTGGCATTTGGGATGAGCAGGAAGGACAGACACACACTGTGATAGCACTGTTGTTTCCTTTTCCTTTCTCACCTCAAGAGGTCAGAGACTTGGGAGGACCTCTTGGTTCGCTGGGAATAAACTACTGCTGAATCTCCGTGCTCATCTGTGTGACTTACAACTTCTGAAGTTGTATGCAAAGACACTTGGCCAGTGGCAGAATCACCAACCAGTGAGAGTTTGGATCCATGACGGGAAGAAGGAGTAGATAATTCCACTTTGTGGCCCAGATTTTCCCTTATGAAGCCCCCAAAAAGTGCAATCCTCGTTCCTCTTTTTCTTTACTTACTTGTCAGAACTCAGATTATAAAGTTGCAAATTGATCTTGCTGATGTGAACAAAGATGTCCCGTCATATCTAATAACTAGACAATGAGTGGAAACCCTCAAGACACTATTGAGAATACAAGGATGCTGCACTGGAAGTGCAGCGATGCCAAACTAAGAGTATGTACTGGCAGCAGGTGATTTACACCAAGGCACTTTTTCATCTTCCTCTAAGAGAGTGCTGGGATAATTGACTATGACATTAGTACAAGTGTGAAAAACCACAGTGGTTCAGTACTTTAGTCTCTTTTTTAACTCCAGAAATACGAGGTAGAGTGAATTCTAACTTATTAACTGGGGGAGATTTTTGCAGGAATGTGTGCTCGGTAGGAACTGAGTTGGTATAAGGCAATACCAGGAGGTTCACTGGCAGCCCTTTGTCTTACTGCTAAGGATTCAAAGTTCTTGCAGCACTGGGCACAAAAGCCCACAACCACTCAAGCACAAGTATTCATCTGCAAATGAAGTCCTACATTATAGAAGCATTCAGCTGCTTGAACAGACACTCAGTGCATCAAAGACATCAGGGGTACCCTTATGGCAGCTGCTACAGAAGGGTTCAAGTCTCCCATAGGTCTTGTGTCATCTGACAGGGTCTTAGAATCATAGAATCATTGTGAGTTGGAAGGGACCTTTAAAAGTCACCTGCTCCAACTCCCCTGCAATGAACAGGGACACCCACAGCTCCATCGGGTGCTCAGAGCCCCGTCCAACTTGATCTTGAGTGTCTCCAGGGATGGGGCACCCAACACCTCTCTGGGCAACCCGTGCCAGTGCCACGGAGTCCATAACAGAAACTAGACCACAAGAATAATGCGTACTGCCTTTCTCTGGAATACAACAGTTTAAATACAGATCCCCTTTCTTCAGTGCTTTGCATTTGTTTTAAAAACTAAGACAGAGCCTGTAAAATGTTTCTCTGTTGTCATGCCAGTACTTGCTAAACCAAGATCAATTCTACACGATGAATTGCAACTGTGACCTCAACTGGGTAACAGATAGAGACACGTCCCTTCAAACACCTTGCTTTACATAATTACATCAGCCACACTGAAAGACTGGTACTTTTCAATAATTGTTCAATCTTGAATCAAATCAGAAGTACTTTGAGAAAAAGCAAACAAAGTGTGCTTCTCAAGGCAGAGACTGGAAAAATAGCTCCACTCCCCTTCCTCTTCAAAACCACAAAGAAAGGCCCAAAGCTGAATATTTTGTTTGTTTGTTTGCCTTTACTTAAAAAGGAAAAGCCAAGCGTGTCTCTGAGGTCCAATAAGATCTTTTATTCAGAGCAGATGAGAGCTGGAGCACAGAGATGCAATGGAAGTTGGGCAAGCTATGGGTGGTGATGGTGGTCACCTCTGGTGACTTACAAGACAACTGCATGTGTGATTGCTCTGGCCCTTCTGTTTTTCTATGAGATGCCCAGACAGTGTAATCCAGAAGACTTTCTGTACGAACTGGAAGGCTTGCTTGTTTTCTAGATTACCACAGTTAAAGCCTGTGCTCCCAAGGCAGTTCACGTAGGCTCTGTGATTTACTGCTTGGGATGACACTTGCCAGGTTGGGAAAAAAGGGTTTTTTTTCCAAATCTCTGTGTGACTCCTGGTTTTATAGAGCTGAAGTAAAGTCGCTCCAGCTTCAGTTGCTTTGTGTTTTAGTTATCACTGAGTTTTATGACTGCAGAATGTTTTCCCATTTATTAGCTGCTCTGCCTGGAATGCAGCATTGGGTGATTTATTACAAGGCCCCTCTGTAACTGCTGATGTGGTGTTTGTCCAGAGATGAAAGACTGTGAGTGAGCAAAATGGGGTCCAGCTCTGTCGCAAGATCCAGAGCAGCCCCAGTTTTGGAGGAGCCATTCTCTTTCCTGAAGTACACAGAACTATGGCAGTTTCTACCAGCACTGGCTTCTGCCCTGTTTCTTCTCGTATCTGAAAGAAGTGCCCATTTCATTGCTGTGATCTTGGCAGACAGAGAGCAGGGCGATGGCTGAGCCATTCCCCAAACAGCATTAAAGTGCCTGATGGGAGCTCTGAAGGTTCAGCTTTCATCTACGACTCTGCATTGTGCAATGCGCGTCTTTAGCTGTCTGTGTCTTGAGATTCTCAAAGCAACATTTTGGTATGCATTGCTTGCAAAACCCAGTTAATTCAGGCCAGTGCTGAGGTACCTTTAGCCATACGACCAAGGGACATCTCACCCCCATCCGTACCTGCAGCTGTCACTGCCTGGCATGAAGATTTCCAGCTGAGGGATGAAGCTGGGCTGGGAACAAGCCAAATCCATTCCCCCACTGCTTCTTCCAGTTGGCATGCGTAAGCTGCAATTCTAATGAGACCAAAGTTTCCTTTTGAGAAAAGGGCATTGATCTCAGCCAGTCCCACTCTACCTATTAATTTCCAAAAAACGGATGAAGCTGAGCTCCTTTTTTCAGCCCATCCTTTCACATTAACAGCAGCGTACGCACAGCCTTTGCTGGTGTGGGGTGTTTTTTTTCCCTCTAATTGGCCTACCTAGGGGTTGAGTAATCTGTTGGTTTCTATTTCCTGTGTTCATATTCTGCTGGGAGCGGCAGGCAACCGTTTTACGGTGCGTTTTGTCTCTCTGCTGGAAGGACTGGGCAGCTTCTGACGGCCTTCCGACACACTGGGGAACCAGGTTACCTTGCTCGGTGGTAAAGAAACAGCAATTATCTGTGGTTTGAGCTGCAGGCAGAAATGATAAATAAATACAGAACATTGAAAAAAGGCAAAAAAAAAAAATAAAAAAATCTATGGGCTTATGGAAAGGTCTTTTTTTAAATAGGAGCAGATTGGTAGAAGAGTGCCATCTTCCTTGAGTGCGAAAGGAAAAGAGATAGCGCAGCTTGGAGGCTGTGATTCCTTCTGAGAAAAAAAATCACCTTGTGATTGTGATAATGGAGTGTGGCACACAGTGAGTATTTAGTCTGTGAGTGCTGCATGAGAAATCATGAAAACCATTCACCTCTATGCCTGATCCCAGCACGCCCTCTCCTTGAATGGAGACTGGAGGAATAGGAAAGCTACAGTGCATCCTTATAGGATGGAAACCCACCCCAGTACTGGGGCATGGCTGAGTCTGATGCCGTTTCACTGATGAGAACTTCATTGCCACAGGAGCAATTAGGGCTTTTCATAGGTGCCAGTTCACCCACTGCAAAATTAAGGAGTTAATTTCCATACTGTCACTTAAGAGTAAGGACTTTTGTTATGGCACTGCTAAACTCAGCTCCTAGGACGGAGATTGTTGGTTTTTCCATGCTTTCTTTCCCAGCAGTGTTAGATAGCAGCAACACTCCCTCAGCACACAATTGTCCCAGGGTCCCTACAGAGCAGCAGCCTGATGGCTTCATTTCTTGGCACAGCTGCGTTCCTCCTGGCAGCTCCGTTGGGACCATGCTCCCTTTGGGGAGAATTGGCTCCCACCAGCCCTTCAAACACTGGGACACAAAAAAAGGCCATAGCCCTGAAGAAGCTGGCTGTGGCATTAATACTCTTTTAGGAGGACATTAGTGCAGTTATTTCCCCTGGAAATTAGATGTGTCTACAAGGATCTCCTATAGTTTGGAGGGTATGGGCTCTTCACTCAAGGCCAGGCTGGATGGGGCTCTGAGCACCTGATGGAGCTGTGGATGTCCCTGTTCACTGCAGCCCCTGCAATGACTGGGGCTTTATATGGTCTTTCAGGGTCCCTTCCAACTCAAACAATTCTATGATTCTATGATTCTATCCCCTGGTCTCCACTTCTCTCCTCACATGCAGATTAAATAGGACAGATATCATTAAACATACATGGAAAATTCACACCCATTCCCAGAGCCTGGCTGTGATACAGCATTGCTCCAAGGGCAGCACAGGTAAGCAAGATCTAAGAGCCAGGATGGCTTGGGATAGCAAGGTAGCACAGGGAAATTGTATCCCTTTAAGTAATGTGAAGCCAGGTTTCCTGAATTCAATTTCATACCCAGAGAGGTGAACCACAGATGGTGAGTCTGCATCTCCCAGGGTGGATATAAATTATGACCTTTTGCCTCATTAAGATTGTCTGGTAATTCTGCTGCTCTCTTAATCTGTGCCAAGGGAAACTGAAGTCAGGGATGCAACAGTCTGCAGCTTTTCTGCAACAATTTCTGCAATTGCTGAACAATGAATATTTTATCTACTGCAGGGGGATGGAAAAAAATGGGGGGGAATCTGTGGAATTCCCATTTTCATCAGCTAGCGCTCAGGCTTCAGAACTTACAATCACAGAAGTAATCTCCAATGATTTGGAAGGTTTCCGGGTGCTTCCTTTAAGCGCAGGTGAGCTTGGAGAGAGTAACGTAGTGGGATGAATTTATTCTTGGGTATTCTTTTTTGACAACTGCCAAATGCTGTACCTGTGGGCAGGGATCCCAGATAACAGCAACCAGCCTAACTGGGAGCCAACAAAGAAAATGAAACCCATCAATTTGCAGTGTGCTCTGAAGCAGATGCTGGCAAAGAGCAGAGCTATGCACGTCGCTGTGTAAGTGTTCTGATTTGGTATCTCAGGCTGGTGATAATGGAGCAGTGATGTGAGCAGTTATCAAATCACTGTTTCAGACGATGAAGAAGTGTAGAAGCGTTTTACTGAAGAGGGAGATTTAACCCTGGGCCAATTCCTTGATGGGTGGAGGTGTCCAGTGGTAAGAAGTCATGGATGCTCAGCAGCGTTAGAGGAGCTGCACTGCTGAGACAGAAGAAGTGGCCTCCTATATATAGTGCAGGACATCGACTGAATTTGCCATTTCCTGCAATGGAAAGAAGCTCTCTTTCTCAATATACCACCGAGAAAAGCTCAGCACGCTAATTTAATCAGAAGGGAAATTACAGGCAATATTAGGCCTGAAATGAAATCTCGGCCTCACTGAAGTCAGTGGAAATTTTGCCACTAATTGAAAAGGAGATTTTACTTGCTTGCGTTTGCACAGAGATGATGGGAAAGTGAGAAGCAGTGGAGAAACTCAGTAAAGTCTTGTGGGGTTTCATGTGAATTTAGCTAGTCAGGAAATCCCATCAGGAGCAGGAGGTGATCGCCCCTCTGCACTCAGCCCTGGTGAGGCTGCACCTCAGTGCTGTGTTTGGTGTTGGGCCCCTCACTACAAGAAGACAGTGAGGCCCTGGAGTGTGCCCAGAGAAGGGCAAAGGAGCTGAGAGGGGTCTGGAGCACAAGTGTGATGGGAGCTGCTGAGGGAGCTGGGGCTGTTCAGTCTGCAGAAGAGGCTCAGGGGAGAGCTTATTGCTCTCTACAACTGCCTGAGAGGAGGCTGCGGAGAGGTGGGGGTCAGCCTCTGCTCCCAGGTAACAGCGATAGGACAAAACGTGATGGACTTAAGTTGCACCAGGGGAGATTCAGGTTGGATGTTGGGGAGAATTTCTATTCCAAAAGAGTGATCGGGCACTTTTACATAAAAGGTGCTGATAAGACATTGGTGCTTAGAATCATAGAATCACGAAGGTTGGAAAAAAACACTAAGATCCCCAACCCCAACCCCAACCCACCCCCACCATGCCCACTGACCACGTCTCCGTGTTTCTGGAACGCCTCCTGGGATGGTGACCCCAACACCTCCCTGAGCAGCCTGTGCCGTTACCACTCTTTCAGAGAAGAAATTCTTCCTGATATCCAACCTGAACTCCCTGGGTGCAATGTGAGGCCATCACCACTCATCCTACCACAGTTACTGGTGAGAAGAGGCCAACCCCCACCTCACTACAACTCATCTGCAAGGAAAATACTTTTAGCACCCAAGCATCCCCCCTTGGAAGGGGCCCCCTTGGCTCCCTGTGTAGTCTCACCCATGTCATCCTAAAAAGATGATTGAAACAAACCAGAATGCAACTGTGCTGAGATAGACCACAGATCCATTTACCTCTCTTCTCATTTCTAACAGCTTATACTCAAGGAAAATGAAAGACACATAGCCAGAGTCTCTACATCAGTTTGCATCTTCAAGAGTTCCCACAATAAGGATATCATCTTTAATAATAGCCCTTCATGGATTATTATTTTTCCACAAACTTTCCAGTCCTGTTTTAAATCTGTCTTAATTTTTAACAACCACCGCATCTCGCAGCTTAAATACGTTTGCTGATGGAAAGCAACACGTGAAACTCTTGCTTTGTATACCGGTGGTCGTGCAATGGCATTAGGCATCCAGTGCAGGCACGAGAGGTGACAGATGCATCATTTTGCAAAGAGATCTCACTTAGCACCAAAGTGAGGAGCTCTGCACAGAATTACTGCCACTATGTCGGATCCTAGAGGAATAACATCACTTTGTGATGTGGTTCCTGACCTACAGCCAACTCCAGCCTATGGGCACAAGAGTTCAGCTCATCCCAGCACAACAGGATCCCTATCCAAAGAGAAAAATTACCACAGAGATGGAGGAAATGCGCACCTCCGGGAGATGGAGACATCTGTTTAAGTTATAATTCACCCTTGGGGGTTGTTTTCCTCGTTCCACTGATCAGACATGGAATTAAGGGTGACCCCAATTCTACTTATATAACGAAATCTAGAGTATGCAGCAGCCCACTGGCAGAAGTTGGTCTAACAGGAGGGGTTCCTAAGCCTTCTACCACTCCTCACCATTCCTCCCAAGAGAAAGAAATGTCACAAAATAGAACAGCTCTTGTTAATATTTTAAGTCTAGCAGAAATTCTTCAAAACCCAAATTATGGCCCCACTGACCAAACAGCCTGGATGTGTGGCAATTTTGGTGATGCTCAGAGGGTCACAGAAAGTCCCCTGCTGCCAACGCTGTCTCTAAGGAGACAAGAAACAAGACTCTCTCTGCAATCTTTGTTCTTGCAACACATTAGAAAGGAAGACTTTCTTTTTACTCCCCTGCAGAAAAGCTCTGATCTAAATAAATTATAGGTGTACATTAAAAGAAAGAACATCCCCTCCCTTCCTGCACCTACGTAAAATTTGCTTAAATAACAAATCTGCATCGAAATAGAAGATGCTGTCATGCCCAACAGATGATCACGGAGCAGCACAACTGCATTAGCAGGAAGACAGTAAACATTTTTGCTCTCCCTTTTAAAGCAAATTATGCCCCGTTAATGCTGCCGTAATAGGGCCAACAATGAAATTACTGGCCCTGCATTGCAAACATCAAAGCTAAACACATTAATTTTTTCTGTTGCAGCTGTTAGATATGCCCAGCTCTTCAAACACCATTACTGGGGACTTTGTGAGAGCCTCTTCATGGTGAGTCACCAAATGTATTTTGCTTTCCCTTGAGGTGACTGTTAGAAAGCAGAGTTTTGGGAAAGCTGCTGGGTTCGGGAGAGGTGTCACAGCTTTCTTATGGATCTACTGCTGCCATCCTCTCCAAGCTTCACAGCAAAGATGCACCATGGAGACCATGGGAAGGGGCAGCCACCCAAGCTCTCTATGAACTCAATGAGCTCAGGATTACCAAAGTCCTGGAAAATGAAGGGTCTGAGCAGTCACAGACTTTAATGGTGCCTTAGGTCAGTGGGCCAAGTGTTCGGAATTTTTCTGCACACAGCCCAGCAACCCAAGGCCAAAGTGGGGCTCGCTGTGTGGAAAACTTGCAGTGGGAAAACCCAACAAAATCCCTCATCTACCTGCTGCATGGGTGACAAAAGAGTGCTTCTGAGGCTATGCAACCAACCTATTTGGCACCTATCTTAAAGCCAAGGCATAACAGTTCTTCAGCTCAGACACATGCAGGGAGAGGAGTTTCTGAACATTTGAACCTCAGTGCTTATCATTAGGCAATACTATTGGAGAGGATGGAGCTCAGAGTGTGTGTCCAGGAGAGGCCAGCCAAACCATTGCTCCCTTCTCATGGCAGCAGCGTGACAGCTCAAAAACACAAAGCAGATTTCAGGGATGATCACTTCTGTGGATGATGCCAGTTAATGATCACTTTGGTCTCTTCTCTATGCGGAAGAAATAAGCACACAGACATACATAAGGTGGTTTTGTGACTGAAGTCATCTCTAAAGAACTGAGAAGGATCTGTAGACCTCTGAACAAAACTGCACTGGTCGCCGAGCTGCAGTGCTGCTATGGGCTCATTCTCTGCAGTATTTGATGGTCTTTTGTGATAACAAAGATCCGCTGACAGCAACTGCCCTGTGCATAAGAATACTGATCAATCCGTGAATGAGTAAGCAGTCTGGAATGCAGCTCTGTGATACAGGAGGAGCCTTGGATACTCAACGCTGGCAATTAAAAAAGTAAATCGGGGACCTCCATTCATTCCCTTGTGGTCCACTTTGAATTTGCTTTACTAGCAGAGGGGATGAGGGCAAGGCCAAAGATAAAATTGAAGAATAATCCCTCCCCACTTCTCTGAGCCACGCTGCTATAATGACAGAAAGGAACCACTTATGACATTAAACCACAAGCCATTTGGATTACAGCACTGTGTTGCTGCATGGCACCTCCTAAGTATTATGGTCCCAGTGGAATTCTAATTGTGATGGTCACCAGGTGGCATTTCACCCCTTTTGGACACCTTTGATTGCATATTGCTCTATGACTTCACAATAGATGTGAAATATGATTACAGAATGCCTTATTCAATGTCTGAGTGACATTTAAATACATTGTAAGAGTAGATGGGGGACTATGCACAACATAAGCCCAGAGCAGCGGCAAGGAAAAGTGTCTTGCAAGGTCATTGCAAAAGATTGGAAGAGCAACTTCAGGTGGGTAGAGCCGTGATTTGGCTTTATTTACCTACTGCTCTGAGTTAATATTTTATAAATGTTACAGCTGCATCACTTAGCATTTTGCATTCAGCGGCATGGTTTGCTGATGCAATTAATTGTGTTGAAGTCGATGAAATAAACTGGCAATCATAGAATGGTTTTGGTCAGAAAGGACCTTAAAGATCATTGAAATCCAACCTTCAGCTGTGGGCTGGTTGCCAGCCACTGGGTCAGGCTGCCCAGGTTTATCTCAGATAGGCGTTCAAGCCAGTGGCTCAGATTGGCCATAAGCAGGATTTGAGGCTGTTTTGAACTGCAGATGTCAGTGGCAGACAATTTCTGGACCTCTCTCCATAGCATGACAAAGCACTGCAGAAAGGTAACTCTAATGGAAAGATGTGGCTTCGGGCTCAGTTAGGGTAGAGTTAGGTTAGATATAAGGAAAACATCTTTTACAGTGAGAGCACGCAGAGGGCGGCGCAGCTCACTTCCTTCCCACTGACCACTTCTGGCTGTGTGCTGTTGCTGATCCTCCACCTACAGCATTTGCAAATGCAGGAGTTGTTCAAGATGCTGCCAGCCCCAGGGCAGCTGAACCCATTCCCTCAGACATCAGGAAGCAATAAGGATGGTTACCTCTGAACTGCCTTGTGAGACTTGCCCAGGGACATATTTTAAAGAGAAAAGGCATCATCCCCTCTAGAGAGCAGTGCTTTCATTATCCAGCTTTATGCATCTTGACACTCAAATGCAGCTAATAGCACAAGAGGAGCAAGCAGGACAGGGATCTTTCAACTCCAGGGTCAGGTTTTCAGCTGGTGTTTGACACTCAAAGCATGTAGGTAGTAATCAAGCTGTGCTATTTCCAGCAGATATAAAGATGTGACCTTAACAACGTCCTTTTAGGACTTCTTGCTGTTTCTAGTAGGGACAGGACTTTTTGCCTGGAAGTGCACAAGCAGCAATCAGAATTTTTTTGCTTATAACTGCGATGAATTTGGGCTGGATGTTATTTAGGTCTTGGTTACAAACTGCACAAAGCTTCAGAGAAGGACTGTTAGGGGAAAAAAGTTACCAAACGCCCTTCTCCTGGGCAGTGATGGTTGGACTGGATGATCTCGGAGGTCTTTTCCAACCTTGGTGATTCTGTGATTCTATGCAAGGTGCTCAGGTGCTGGAATTGCCCTGGGAGGTGCTGGAATTGCCCTGGGAGGTGCTGGAATTGCCCTGGGAGGTGCTGCTATTGCCCAGGGAGGTGCTGCTGTTGCCATCCCTGGAGGAATCTAAGGGACGCATGGATGTGACACTAAGCAACACGGCTTAGTGATGGACTCAATGATGGTACATCGAAGGTTGGAGCTAATAATCCTAAGGGTCTTTTCCAACCTAAATGATTCAATAGTTCAGTGTTCCAGCAGGAACAAGTCACCCAGCCTGACCAACCACATCACAGTGGTTCCAAACATTTCGGAACAAGTCATTTTGCAATTGAATTTGGAACTTTACAAGTGAAAGTGCACATCACTGAGTGTGAGGTCTATCCACTGTCACTGAGATGGGCTGGGAGGGCCCACCTGGGAAAGCTGCAGCAAGTAATAAAAATAATCACTTTTCCTGCCCTGTGACTTTGATGAATCACCTTCAAGTTGACTCTTGTTTAACCGTACGTAATTAAGAATGGTGTGAATGTTAACGCTGAGTAATGAGGTGATAACTCTTTGTATTTAAGTTGAAGGTGTTAGCACAGCAATGAATCCAAGTGCACGTATATATATCCGTTAATCTCATTACCCAGAGAGTGTCTGACTATGACGTGTGCTTTCTGAATTAGTTATGCATTTCAAAATAACAGTCAGGCTCCTTTACTCAATTACAACAATGGGCCCGATGAGTTTGTATTCATATCCGTTAATTTCCCCACGGTAGGGTGTTTTGGGGAGTGCACATATATTTTTAATGAACTGAAATTGCCTTCTATCCGATAAGTTCCCTTTTCATCAGATAATGACATTAAAGTGAATCAAATGCAATTTCTTGAATTGAATTCAGCCTCCCTCAGTGTTTTGCAGCTGGCATGTTTTCATTTTATACACGTAGTATGAAATATTATATAAAATATATAGCGTATATTGTAACTAGATGACCTTTAAGGTCACTTCCAACCCACATCATTCAATGTCTCTATATGATCCTTGTATGCTACACAAGTATATATAAAGACAACTCATCCCTGATTTTAACTATACAGACAAGAATTAAAATAGGATTGATATTTCTAAGAGGCTTCTTCGTGCCGTATGTGTTCATTAGGACACAAGCTTCATCTCTTCCTCTGCCATTGACCCCCTCAGAAGCCCTGGGCTAGTCGCTTGCAGGATATTCTCCTACTCTAAGTTTAGCCTTGGGTCTAAATGAACTTCCCAGGCAATGGAAAGTGTTATCTCCAGAGAGTGATTCAGTGGTGCTAAAATGGGAGAAGGGAAATTAATAACTCACTGGAAGAGTCTCTTTCCCTCTGATTAACATAGCAACAAATAAAAAGAAATAAGACAAACTACCCAAGTGAGCTATAATAGGTGTCAGAGCTGCCATCTCTTGTGCTCTTAACTCCAGAAAAAATATAGCTGAATTACACAGTTATGAGTGAAAACCAAAGTTGGCCATAAAATGTAATCAAGATATACCCTCGCTGTGGGTTTGGTTTGGTCCTGCAGGTAATTTAAGAAAAGAAGAAGGAAAGGGAAAAGAAGAAGAAAAAGGAATATAAGAGGAAGAAAGAAGAGGGAAAGGGAAAGGGAAAGGGAAAGGGAAAGGGAAAGGGAAAGGGAAAAGGAAAGGGAAAGGGAAAAGGGGGGGGGGGGAAGGAAAAAAAGAGAAAAGAAAGAGAAAAAAGAGAAGGACAAAAAGAAAAAGTAAGTGGAAAAGGAAGAGAACAAGAAAAAGAAAAAGAAAACCTTGAAAATCTTCAGTGCAAACTTGCTCCCCAGTGTCCTCATCCCAGCCAAATCTAGTTATAAGCTATGGAAACAGATCTTATTCTTACAGAATGCATAAAGTAAAATCTGGCTGCTTGAGCTCTGCTTGATCACTGCATGAAGGGACAAGATGAGACTGGAGGGAAGAGGCCTTTTCCAAAACAGTTTTAAGAAGCAAATGTAACAAGCACTGCAGTGTTCAGCCCTATTCTACTCTCAGTTCATCTGCCTTCACATCTTGACATGAGCAGTAGTGGTACCAGATGTCTGTGTTAAGGCAACTGAATCCTGCCCTACAATCCCTGGAGCTCAGGGAAAGCTGTTCTTTGGGTTAAATGGGGATTATTTGAGGGTTATCTGGGGATGGAGACTTCGTGAGCAGTAATGGGCGTTCTGGGATACTCGGATTCCTACAGATTTTTGGAGGTTACGAGTATCTTTGGGAATGCAGTGAATATTTTAAGCAGTAAAAGGGATTCACGGTGCCAAACGGAGAGGGAAGCATCTGGGCCCCGAGGCAGACTGAAATCACACTCAAAGCTGAATTAAATCTGGCACTGAGGTGGTGCAAAACTCACAGCATTTTGTTCCAAAATGATGGAAATAAGCACTGAAAAACTACCCCTTATTGACACTCTGATAAACACATAAATCCATCCCCAGGCTCAAACGTGTATAATGCAGTCCAGGTGGAATAGATCGAATTAGGTCAAAGGCTCTAATTCTGTGCATCTCTCCAGCACGTTTAAGGCATTGATCAGTCGAAGCACAGATATGCCTGTTGGCACCAACAACAGTTGGCTAGGGCAGCATTTATTACACTCTCTACAGTGTGATTAATGAAGCCAGGCTCGATCACGGCATTCAAATACATTCAAATCCGCCAGGTAATGAGATGTTGTATGTAAGGCTTGTTGCACTGTTGTCACTTTCTTTCATGTTATCATTAAAAATATGAATGAGTGTACCGAATACTGGAGTTTTGATCCTAACAGAAAAGCCTCCAAATTAATTTCTGCCTGCACTGGTGCCAAATATTTCATTCTGACAAAATGTAGTGCTATTAGTTTGATATTGTTATTGCTGGGTAGGAAAATATCAATACGTGAGCCAAAGAAAAACCACTAATTTATTTTTGACGTGCTGCATCAAGTAGATACGTCTTTTTTCATTCTGCTTTTTGCATCAACAACATCATAGAATCACGGAATCGTTACGTTTGGAAAAGACCACTGGGATCCCCAACTCCAGCCCCAGCCCATCCCCACCATGCCCACTGACCACATCCCTCAGTGCCACGTCTCCATGGTTCTGGAGCATCTCCATGGATGGTGACCCCACCACCTCCCTGGGTAGCTGTGCTGCTGCATCACTGCTCTTACTGAGTTGTTCAGCTTGTCTCAACTTTCCTGTTCTGATCTCTGCATTGAGGCAGCTCTGAAGCGCCTACAACCACTGCAGGAGCACTGGACGGCCATGGCAAAACCTCCACATCAAAGACAACCTGTCTCCAAAAGTACCCAGTGATCCTTAGCAGCATGTGTCAGGGTCTGTGGTAAATTCATAACTCCAACAAAAGCAGATGTTACGTATTTAACCTTCCTTCTCATTGTAACATTCCTGAAACAGGTGATAAGGCCAGCAAACAGAAAGGGGGTTCCAACATTAATACTGACAACAGCAATTGCAGTTTTCATAGACCTCGAATTTCCAATTCCACTCAAACTCCGCCATTACGTATTTGATAAGTAATTTCTTGTTGTGTCTTTTTGTAATATATTTGGAGTTTCTCCTTCTGGGGAGCCAACAAGAGATACGTTGTCGAAGCGTTTTGATCTCTGCGTTGGGTTTTGCATCGATAAAATGTGATTGCAATAAATCAACCTGTGCAAAGCTCGTAACTTCACGGTGGTCATAAAGCCAGAAGGGATCCATATGCCGTTTCTCTATGTCTATGCACTGCACAGACTGCAGGCGTGATAGATGCCGGATGAAAGCAGTATTTGCATCTCTTAGTCAGGTCAGTGGAACAAGGAGAAGAAAGACAGCAAACAGAATCAAGCCACTGTTGCATTGTGCGCTGCTGTCAGAAAGACACGGCGGGAGGATCACAGGCCCTCCAGCCTCAGCCTGGATGCTCTAATCCCTCAAGGCAATCCATTTGTTTTTGAGTGCAAGCTCGCTGTTGCTCTGGCATGCAACGTGCAATTAAACCTCACTTACTCAAGCGGGAATTTCACTTGCCATAAGTTCCTGAAAACAACCTGACTTTTTCCCCCTAAGGGTGTCTTGCAGGAAAATAACATTTGTACTTAACTCATTTATCTTTGTGAACCTCAAAAAAACGCCCTTGTCAGAACGAGCCAACAGTGTCTAGAAGATGAATTTCTCATTTTGGCAGGACATGTCACACAGCTCTTTGGAAAATGGAGAATGCTGTAAAAACACAACGTTTGCCATAAAGTAACAAACGCCCCGACTCAAGTAGTGCTTTTTTTATTCCTGCTTTGTCCTGAAGGTGTGTTACACTGCTACACTGAGGGAAATAAGATCGTTGGAGGTCTACCAGACCTAAAAAATGCTTTGTAGAGATGACAGCTTAAACATAACGTTGGTAAAAGACATGGGATGTCGAGACTTTGCAGGGGGCACATGTGTGACAACAAAATGCAGTTCTCTCTTGTTAAGCTGTTGATCAAGGACAGATGTACAGATTCTGGGACTGCACTTCCAAGACCTCACCTGTCCCAAACCTGCCTTTGCTGCAATGAAGAAAGGTTGAGGGAACTGGGCTTAGTTCAGCTTGGAGAAGAGAAGGCTCTGAAGAGACCTCATTGTGGCCTTCCAGTACTTGAAGGGAGCGTATAAACAGGAGGGGGAATGGCTGTTTATGAGGGTGGACAGTGATAGGACAAGGAGGAATGGTTTTAACTTGAGACCCGAGGTTTAGGTTGGGTATTAGGAGGAAGTTTTTCACCCAGAGGGTGGTGATGCACTGGAACAGGTTGCCCAAGGAGGCTGTGGATGCCCCATCCCTGGAGGCATTCAAGGCCAGGCTGGATGTGGCTCTGGGCAGCCTGGTCTGGTGGTTGGTGACCCTGCACATAGCAGGGGTTGGAACTGGATGAGCATTGTGGTCCTTTTCTACCCAGGCCATTCTGTGACTCTGTGATTCTACAAGGCATTAAATTTCCCACTCCAATGACATCAGTACTGTTGCTGAAATGACACAAAACCAGCCCAACGACGCAACAAAAGGAAAAGTACCTCAGAGAAAAACAGCTTTTAGAACATGAACAAGACATCGCATAGCCCTATTGAAGCATAGTCTAGGGAAAAAAGTTTTATTGATGGTAACTGTTAGCACGATAGAAAACAGTACAGGGCACTGTAGAGCTTCTTCCCACATCCAGTGCTTTCACAGTGTTCTGGGACACAGGTGCTAAGAAAGAGCAGAGCATCAATTTTTGTTTGTAGTGAGAGAGAGACGGGAATTTGGGAGCAGCAGTGATGGGAAGTATGAGGAATCAATCAGGGAACTGAATGCAATTCAGCTCGCTGTCACTTCTTGGGTGCTTGTGTTTCCACTTGGATGAGCACGGAGCTGCCTTGTTCACATCAGCAGGCAGCGCTGTGAGAATGGCTGCTAAGGTAGAGCTGGTCCAGAAGCTCCCCAGAGAGTTCAGACTTAAATTTACCATGTGCTGACCACGTAAGTGCTAAAAGGCATTCCTGACCCTCAAACAGCCCTTCTTCAGTCCTTTCCAATTCCAGCTTGAGGTAATTTTATGCACCCAGATGAAGGAGAGGGGTTTGACCCAATTCTCTTTTGTCACTGCTTCGCTCCTGAAGATCTCACAGTGCACATGGGGTCCCAGCATCACTCCTTTGGGGTTTGTTTCACTGACCGTCATGGAGTTGCACTTGCTGAAGCCTGGAGACCTGTCCTGCTCATCATTACACATTTAGCTGAACTGCTCCTTGGGTTTCACTGATGTTATTTACTACATTTCCCTTGGCAGCCAAGTCTGCTCATACGTTCAGGTGCCCAAATTTGAAATGAGCCTCACCTCTAAAACCAAGTCATACCCACCTGGAGCTCAGATTTGGTTTCCCAAAGCAGAAAGACAAGTAATGGTTTTGTGTCACTCATAAAGGCAAGGGAAAAGTGAGCTGGATGGGTTAGGTATCTTCAGGCTGTACCTAAGATTATACTGAATTGTCCAACATTCAACACAAAATGGGTGAGTTTTTGCCCAATAGAATCAAGAATTCACATTCCTCATTTTCTTCCTAGAAATATTCTTCCTAGAATTTCTTCCTAGAAATATTCTTGTCCATATCCATTCAAACAGATGGTGCAACAATTATTAATAATTAGCTTTAGAAAAAAAAAAAGGTACTTAGTGCCTTTTATATAAAACTCCACATTATTACTTGATTATTTCTTAGAAGACTATGATGTTCTTTCTTTGCTGCCTCCCAGTGACAACAGTGGGCTTCTAACATGGCAGAGCTCTGCATAAAGAGGGGATATGGCTGCTGTCTTTGTCTGCCAGAGCTGAGCTTCCACGTCAGAGGGAGGACAGCTGGGAAAAGGCTTACCACTGTCAACAGTGCAAAACTGATTAAAGAGAAGAGCTCAACCCAACTGGTCTTTGAAACATCCCAGCACTCTGAGTGCTCTGATAAGTTCAGGCATTTTGCATTGCAGCATCCACTGCCCAATGGCTAGCAGTGAAAATTGAACCATTACAGAAAAGATGCCTGAATGTGGTATCCCACATGATATCTCGCTACTTTTGCTCCAGGATCATAGAATCATTAAGGTTGGAGAAGATCACTAAGGTCATCAAATCCTCCAACTCATCCAACCATGCCATTAACAATGTACTTCAGGGCCACATCTTCATGGTTCTTGAACACTTCCAGGGACATCGCTTCCCTGGGCAGCCAGTGCCAATGTATTACCACTCTTTCTGAAAAGAAATTGTTCCTCATACCCAAGCTGAACCTCCTCTGGTGCAACTTGGGGTTCTTGTCCTCTCACTAGATGTTCTTAGTAGTCTTTCCCAGCCCTAATAATTCAATGACTCTATCTACATCAAGTGAGAATTATGCCCAGTACTTTCTGAAAACGCCAGATTTCCTGCACTGCACACAGTGACCCACGCATTGGCCTGCCTTCAACCACCCAAGCAGATGGCAGCCAAGAACCACTAACAACTCCCATCAGTATGGAAGATTTGCTGTGAGCCTCCTGTGAGGCCTCATTTCATCTTTGTGTGCTCCATATCTCAGCGGAGGTAACAGCTTTCTGTTGCCTGAACTGTCTGGAAATCATTGCCATCTCTGCATCGCCAGGGATATAGTTTTCTTGAAGTGCTGCACACATGTTACTGCAGTAGATTAAAGCGTAATAACACAAAAATATTCAAACTTTGCAGGACACCGAATTCAAAAACAGGAAGTTTGGAACACAGAAAGATAAACTCACCTGGTTTTGGTGCTGCGACTTTCTTTGATTTTTACAACAAAAAATGAACAGAATTTTCTTTAGAGATAGGCTTGCCAAAAAAAAACCCCACTCATATTATTAAGAATCATGAACATTCTGTTAAGCATAACTCCAGCATTTTGCAAACCTGCTGAACAGTCCAGGTTGGCTTCAAATTGGATGCAGATTTCTCAGGAAAGGTCACGAACTTTGATAATACCTTTATAACCAGACCGGCTTCAGAAATATTTCTGGGGAAAATTAAGTGCCTAAAGGCTAAACTGCGTCCTCTTTTAGAGCTCCCATGTTAAGGTCATATTTATAGGGCATAAATTACCTTTGTCTGTTATTAGCTCCCTGACCTTTAAGGCTTCAATGTAAAACCCTGTAGCTTTTGACTTAAACTCATAAAAACAAGCCAGGTAGTTAACTGGATAAAATGATACAGCAGCAGCAGCAGCACACAGCTGTTGTTGTGCTCCTGCAAATACTGTCCTTTGTAATTCTCAGACTATCTGTTCTACTCATTCTCCAAAACCTGCTTTATATTTAATGCCAAAATGAGAGACTGTAGTGATGGGCATCTTTGCCCATCTGTTTCTCCTCCAGTGTTCTCAGTACTTTAGGAGACCAGTAAAAATAAGAGTGATAGGAACCAAACATTTTTCAGAGGGGATTGGTATTTTGGATCTGTTCTAAGAGAACAAGACTCTTCCCAGCAAGTTGTGTCTTACAGTCCACCATGTGTTTGTTGGTGTGTAACAACATACAGCCTTGCCTCCAAGTTTATAGAGTCAATAAAGCTGCTGGAACATACTGTAAGGAGCTTGGGGCCAAAGCTGTGCTTAATGTGCACCTCCTATATGCTCCTCTTTGAAGTCTTTGCATTTGATGTGTCTCTAAAATTGCCTTTGGGTCTGATTCACTGAAATCACTCAAAGCTTTTTCCATTTCCTTCATTCTCTTTTTAAGCTAGAAACACATGCCCCAGAATCTCCTTGGGATACAGAAGTAATAATTTGGCTTCCTCTCCTCTCCTCTCCTCTCCTCTCCTCTCCTCTCCTCTCCTCTCCTCTCCTCTCCTCTCCTCTCCTCTCCTCTCCTCTCCTCACAGCCTAAGAACCTTCCGTTTCAATGCAGGGAAAGAACTAGGTGCCAGACTAAAAGCAGTGAACGTGTGTGGGGAATCAGTCTCCAGGGAAGAATATCTAACCAGGTGTATCAAATAGCTTTAGACAATTCAGCAGGGCTTTGTCTATCTGACTGTTTCTGCTCCGTGGGTTACTGGATCTTATAACTGAATATGGCCTTGCAGCAATAGCAGGTTGTGTGCTACCATTCAAAACCTGGAAGCTGCTAAAGCCAGTTGAACCTTCACGTTCCAGCAAACACCGCATTACCTACTCCAGTGGATGGGTCACTAGCTATTGCCAGCAAAAAAAAGAGCAGGCACTTTAGGCTCCAAGACCTGAAATCTGTTACTTTTGACAGAAGACACTTCTAATGGTCCTTCAGGGGAGCAGAAGTGTGTTTGAGTGGGTGGCTTTGAATACATGATTTACCTGAGAGAGTCGGGATGGAACCTCAGCACAAAGAGCTTTATCCAGAGGTCACCGGAGTCACTGGAAAGACTCTGAGTCACCACTGTTAGAAGTTGGGCAAAAGAGAGTGCCAGAGCACTAAGAACTGCTGGCTGTTACTTCTGACAAGCTCCTGTCTTGCTGTTTCCATTAACATTATTTTCTCCTCTCCTTTCCCCATTCCTTCCTGCTAGACAATACGTTCACGAGTTAACACAGCGCAACAGACTGCAACTAACAAGAAGGTTTTATATCTAAGCTCCAGGGAATGAGTAATGAAATAGTAGCATAGAGATCTCCACTGCTGTGAAGCGGAGCAGCTTCAGCTATAAAAAGAAGCCCTTTATACAGATATATAGATGAAATACAGTCTGAAAGCCTGTCTACTCCGAGAGAGGCATTAAGCAGCCCATAAGCACCGTGCTGATGGGAGAGCAACTGGATTGGAAGCGTCTGGGAGAAAGGTGCTGTAAAGAAGGTCCTCAACATGCCTCCCTAAACCACCTCTGTAGTTGGTGCACACAGGCACAATGGAGCAGAGGTGGTTTATCTTGGTAAGGCTGGTGCCAGGTCTGGCTTTTTGCATGTGGTCAACCCCAATGGTTTGGATGATCTCTTAGAATATCACATGAAGAAATGCAGTAGATAACCATTACTACACGATTTTAAGCAATTTTAAGAAGACATGGAGGCTCTCTGTGTAGGCTACAGTGAGGATATTTACCAAAATACTTGTGTTGCCTTAGAATCCTGGGTCCAAAGGTAGGTCTACTTGCCTGAGTTTTCCTCTGCAAACCAGCACTGATTCTTTCTACATTGCCCACAGATTGGAGAATTTCTTAACTACTTCACTGTTTCTTTCAGAGAAAGTACTTCTAGGCTGTAATCATGTCACCTCTCAATCATCTGTCAGCAGAGACTGAAGCTCATTAAATCACTAATCAAAAGTGCATTCCCCAGCCTTCAAATAGTTTTATGTGTTGTTTCTGTTGCCTGATTAGTTTATCCACACGCTGACACCAAAACACCCCAGGGTGGGTCTGCCCAATGCCTATTGCTGTTTTTCATACCAACTGCCTCTCAGTGCACCTGAGAGGTTGATCAGTGCCTGCCCCTTACCCCTTCCCTCAGCAGCCAGTCTGAAACTACCAGCACAGACTGCTCAGAACTACATTCACATGATCTTCTTCAGAGTCAAGTGCTCTTTAAAATACTGACATCTATTCCTCAAGAACTACCTGAATTCCAAAAGGCAGCAGATTGCATTTGTCTGTAATAAAAAGACCATTAGCACAGGCCGAGCTGACAAGCAGTCAAAATTGCCCTCTCTAAAATGTCTTGTCTTCATTATTATTTATAGGTGCTTCATCATCTTGACACCCACAAATTTTATCAGCTGTGATTGCATATTTACGTTCGGATCATTAATGGCACTGTTGACTGGTGCTGGGCTGGGTGCCAATCTTGTAAAATGTCAGTAGAGCATCTCAAGAAGTAGTTTCATTAGCTGCTATTTTCCTTGCTCTTAATCGTTTGGAAGTATTTCTATGAAAAAGAGTATCTACTCATAAGATCTCATTATTGCCCCAAATATTGTTCAATAGTAATTAAAAACATCTCAAAAATGCTTTAGGATATTTATGTACAAAGCTTTCTAATTTCCCTTTATCAAGTGTCCAACAAGACCTGTATTCAATAAAGCCATGATGATAAACCTAATTGTGTTGCTATCCCCTGCATCTTCACTAATCAAATCCCACATCATCTTCTCCATAATTCTGCCCAGGGCTCAAAATCCAATAAACCAACATACAGCTAACTGGATTATCTGATACTTAGACTTCTAAAATTAGTTCCTTGCTGAGTTTTCAAAAGCACCACGACACACCACGTTGAATCCAGATAAGATGAAATGCTGAAACGTTTCCAATTGTTTGGGCTTAATCCACTTTAAAAAATGCAATGTAGAGCTGTAACAGGGCAGCCGTGGCAGATTCAGCTGCAGCGAAGCCAACGAGGTTGAATACGAGGTGCTCCCAGCCACACAGGCACCTTTACACAGACTTAACTTGGTTTAGCTCCCTATATAATTATATTGCCTGCTCATTGTCATAGTGACCAAAATACTGTAAGAATAAGATTATGACTTCAGTAACTGCATTTGGGATTAATCTTCCATCTATAAAGGTCTCTGCTTAGCTCTGCGTTAATCCCCACAGCTGCTCACTTCATGCTATAATTGCAAACTCAAGCAAGCACCGATGTGTGAACTTGTAACCACGAAGGAGCTTCAAGAAATATCTGAAGCTTGCTGCCTGAGTTTATGGATGAGTTATCTTGCTTCTTGCACTGTGAGCAGTGTGTCTCACTGCTTTGGGGAGCTCTGCTCACAGCTTGAACCTTACACTCAGTCTCTCATGAGAGCAGGAGCACTTCTCAGACAATTAAATGTATTTGTGACCTTCTTTCTCTTTCTCTCTTCCACCTCTCTGACTTTTAAAAACAAAGTAATACCAAAACAAAACAAGAAATTATCATAGATCGTCACATACCCAAGCATATGTTCAAAACATAAGAACTGTGTATCCTGGCAAGACATTCACTTAAAGATCCAGACGAAAACAAATCGCTGCCCAAATCCTACCACAAAGCTTAGGAAAAAATCAGAGGAAGAATCTGTAAAAGATATTTCTTTCAAAAATTCCCTAATGCAAATTAAAGACAATGGAGTTCTTAATATGCCCTCTGAGTAATTAAAGAGCAAATTGAAAACAAAGAGTAGATAATGTTTCAGAAGCTCTAAGGAAAGGCAGCTCCTGGGAGCAGACAGCATACACATCACTGCATGCAGAGCAAGGATGTGCATCTCAGCTGCGTTCCAGTCAAGAAACAAACGGCCCACACACATCCAGCAAAAGGAGAAGAGAAATCCTTAACCCAGCCAAGATGGCATTTCATTGTGAATTCTCAGTCCAGGCACTTCATGGTAGAGAGAAAGTGCTTGAAACTCGATTTCTGGTATCTCTAAAATGTGGATAAAGAGACTTAGGCACTGCATAACAAAGCTCAGAGGGTTAGGCAAGCTTTGTACCATGCCCTGGAGACACCATGTTCTATATTCTATAGCTTGTTTTGTATAGCCTTTGATCCTGTTGTTATTACCATTCTATCTAGCAGTCATATAAATAAATGTCAAGCCACCTGACTACATAATTGTATAGAGGAGAAAGAAAACACAGAAGCCTTTAGAACAAGAAACAGATGTAGTAAATATGTTCCATCACCTTGAGAGCAGTGAAATATCAAGCCAAAGGAGAAGCCCCTTAAATATCATAGATCATAGAATCATAGCATGTTATGGGTTGGAAGGAACCTTTAAAATCACCTAGTTCCAGCCCCCGGCTATAGGCAGGGACACCTCCCTCTATAAAACATCCCTCCCCATCTTTCCTGTAGGCCCTTTCATTTACTGGAAGGCTGCTAGAAGGTCTCCTTGGAGCCTGGGCTACAAGTTCGTGTTGGCAGCTCATATTGAATCTTTCATCAATCGACACTCCCAGGTCCTTCTCCTCAGATCTGCCCTCAAAACACTCACTGCCCATCCTATATCTTTGCTTGGGGTTGCCCTGACCCATGTGCAGGACTTTGCACTTGTCCTTTCTGGGCTCCAAAAGGTTGGCATGGACTCACCTCTCAAGGCTGTCCAGGTCCCTCTGGAGTGCATCTCTTCCCTCTAGTGTGTCAGCTGCACCACTCATCTTGATGTCATCCACAAACTTGCTGAGGATGCACTCAATCCCACTGTCCATGTTGCCTACAAAGACATTAAATAACCTGGCCCCAGCACTGATCCCTGAGGAATACCACTCGTCACCAGTCTACAACTGGACATTGAGCTACTGACAACAACTCTCTGAGGGTGACCATCCACCCCATTCCTCATCCATCCATCAAATCCATTCTTTTTCTCCAATTTGGGGACAAGGATGTTCTGTGGGACAGTGTCAAACGCTTCGCACAAGCCCAGGTAGATGATGTCAGTTGCTCTTCCTTTATCTACTGATGCTGTAACTCCATCATAAAAGGCCACCAAGTTTGTCAGGTGTGACTTGGCCTTGGTGAAGCCATGTTGCATGTAATCTGGCCCTAGCAAAGTTGGTAAAGAATAAGAGTTGCGCTTGGTGTGTGAGCAGAACCACGAGAGCAATGAAATAGATCCTGAAGTGCAAGTAGCTAGAAAATATGTGTGTGTAATATGCTTTTCATAGAGGAAGGTCTTGAGAAGAATGACGAATTCACAAGGACCGGGATCAAGACAGCGTGTTATTTCTTTGCATCAGCACTTGTGAGTGCATAAACTGCGGATATTGATCTGGATTTTGATTTCTGGGCAAACTGCTGGCTCTACAACCCTTCCAAACACAAACTCCCAAAGGTTGGCTTGAAAAATCTGCCTGTCTCAGAACCAGAAAGCCTTGGAGAACAGCAGATATTCCTGCAGATCAAAAACCTAAGATTACAAGATAGTTAAAATCTTGTACTGAATGTTCAAAACCATTGTAACTGTAGCCAAAATGAGACATCCAGTAGCTTCAGTCATCTATAACTCTTCAGGCTGAATAGACAACTACTCTGATTCTTTAGTGTTTAACTTGGAAGGAGGCTTCCACAATGGTTATATCATGACTGCATATCTTCCAGTGTATGTTTTTCCCCCAACAACATCTATGATCAGTCACTGTTACAGCAAGATCATATAATTTGAATAGCTCTACAAAGAACCACAACAGTTTGGAATAGGGAAAAAACAACGTAAGTAACCAATGATTGTATCCTAACAGATAAAGTCCGTATGAAATACCCACGGAGAAAAGAGGATACAACAAGGGGAGGTAGTCGGAAGCTGAAGTTAATGGATGTTGACACAAGATTGGCACTAAAAAACACTGTCTAACACAGGAGGATAGGGCACCCATTGTTTTTTGGTTTTGGTTTTTCTCTTCATCTGTTCATTCCCATCAGCAGGACACTTTGTGTGTCAAAGTTTATTTCCACAATGGGGGAAAAAAAAACAACAAACCTGCTAACAAGAGATGTGCATCACCACCACGGACAGAGCTCCCTTCCCGCATCCATCCCAGCCCAAGTCACAATTAGATCCTGTTTCACTGTGATCGCATATCCGTATTAACCCCCAGCATCCTCCCTGCAACACCACTTCCACCCCAAACAGTGCCTGTTTGTTCTGCCAGCAGCGCTTTCACACCATCCTACCTCCAACAGCAGCTGACGGCTCTTTTCTCTCCCTTCTGACAGACAGCTAACATCAGAATAGCCATCAATTAAAAATAGAGCATAGCTCGTCGATGACGGCATGTGGGGCTGGCAGCGGAGGCACTTCATGGCTGTCCTTCGAAGCTGATGGCCATTGTCCACTCCCACAAACCTTGCTCTTCCACATGGACGCCGCAGTTCAAAACATTGCCCAGGCAGTTCCAATACTGTCATCGTCAGTGCTGTTGCGTCACGCACAGGATAGAAGCACCTCATCTCCCCGCTGCTATCCGTGGAGCAATGGTAGGTTATATTCTGTGTTTCTTTCTTGGCTTCAATCCTTCCATTTGTTATGTTTGGCTCTGTTCCACGCACAGCTGAAAAGCCAAATAGCCAAGGGCAGAGGGCTGCTATTTCACCTTTGATAGATGGGAATTGAAGTTACTCTTGGCAGCTAACTTGAAGTTCCTCTAAAGAAACTGGGGGCTCAGTCACAAAAGGGCCATGCTCTGCAGACACCGATGACACAGGTTTAGTTAGGGTTACTTGAGCTTGGCTTTAAATGGACTTGGGAAACATACTGTTTTCAGGCTTATTTTGCTGAAGTGTATGTAGGAATGTTATGGTGGCTTTTAATAGGTTACGGTAAGAGCGGCTACAGGCTCCACAAACAAACAAACAAAAACCCAACAGCAACAAAATGAACAAATCCCCCTCATTTGACCTCTTTAACATCAGCTCCATTTTACACTGTCAGAAAATGAAGAGCCCCACAAAATACGGACAGCACCATCGCTTTGTGTGGAATCTGAATGCTTAGGAAAATGTGGGAAATGTAGAGTCATAGAACCACCAAGGTTGGAAAAGACCTCCGAGATCATCCAGTCTGACTGTCCACCTACCACAAGTATTCCCCAACGTGTCCCTCAGCACAACATCTGTTTCTCCTGCTTTACCCTTGGTGCAGACAAGCACATGCTGACTGCAGACACTGTGTTCACCTGTGTCACACCTTATTTGTGGCTTAGCTGGTGGAAGCGCATGCTGTTCTCCAACATCCAGTGGAGCCAAATCCAGGTTCAATAGCTGAAGTCACTACATTTCTCATTACTGTATCCATGCAAGATGTTATCTTAAAGCGTTTTTCAGTCTTTTATTATTTCTATGTCAAGTATGACAGAAATTGCTAGCTTTATATAGTGTAGACACCGGAGAACACCATTACATTCCCTCTTTCTAATGGATCAGTATATAAAACCATCCTTAAATCAGTTAGCCTTGCTTTTCAAGGACAGTCACGGCAGATGTCTATTTTTTCAGATCTGCATGACATTGCATGCATTGATCTGCCAGCCTTTACCATCATGTTTTCCCTTCACCTTGGTGCTGATCACCAAACATACTTTGGGTTTAGTCAATGTATGGTGTGGCAAGTAGCAGAAAAAAGTCTGTGTTTGTTTACTCGTTGCTGCAGAAGCTCAGCAGCTATTTCCAGCTTGAAACATCTGACTTGCTTACATTTTCCATTCTGAAATACCAGAATGGATATAATGGCATTATCTGGCAAGCTTTTGTTTCTCAAATCCAGTTATTTCCCCCTTTCATGTCTTCCCTGTCTCTCACATTCACCTTTGTGCAATAGGACCAGAAAGAAGAACCCAGAAAGCAGTTGGCAGATGCACCCGAGCTGAGCCAATTTGTATGAACTCTGATGTGCTACCATGGGGCAGCAGCAGGATTTCACTTCTGAAGTTTGGCTGCCTGCGTGTACCAGTTAAACACTGCACACCCAGAAGGGCACACAAGTGATTAAGGAGGAACTGGTCCAGGACAGCATCAATCATTCCCCTCAAGATGTAGATGGAAATTCATTTTACCTCTCTTCATCTGTCTTCAACCATTTGACTGTTGACCAAGATTAGACAGAAAAAGGATGTTGAGGTACGATACTGATTGCCATGGCAAGTGACTGTCATCTCCATGTGGCACTTGTGAGGTCGCATCCAGAATTCTGTCTGGTTCAGGGTACAAGCGAGACACTAAAGAACTGGAGTGAGCCCAGTGGGCCCAATGACATTGTTTGAGGTCTGAAAACCAGGGTATGTAATGCATGAGGAAAGCATGAATGAGCTTGTATGGCCTGAAGAAGGGCAGGCAGGATCATAATGCCTTTTCTTTCTGTCAAATAGAAGTCAACAGCAAAGAGAAGCCATAGAGGAAGAGGTGGTGATTAGAAGCAGCAGAGGGGTTAGTGAAGGCATGTTGCCCAGAACCAAGTCCAGATGTTCTGTGTTCAACCATACCTGCACAATGAAAGTTGGGTTTTCTTGTGTTTACATGGAATTTCTTACATTTCAGTTTGTGCCCATTGCTTCCTGCACTGTCAGTGGGAACAATGAAGAAAAGTCAGGGTCTGTTTTCTGTAGACCTTCGCATCAGTTGGGAAGATACTGGGCACTGCTTTATGAATGCACAGGTACATTAGAAAAGACAGACTCCATCTGAAAGAAGGCAAGTGCTTTTTATTGCTATGAGATACACAGAATGCAGAGCTAGGTAATTTTAATATGCTCATTCCTGGCAGCAGGGGCAATTAGTTTGCAATAAAAAAACCACAAGAACAATGTTTCCCAAATTTAACTCCAGCAACTTCCCCATTTTCATCCAGATTCTTCACTTTCTACTTTCTGTATTAAAGTTCCTACTCCAACTGTACGTACACTTCTGGTGATGAGCTCTAAGTGCACAGTATGATTTTTTTAAGAAGAGAAATGGATGAGGAACATGTGCAAAATTAAAGAGCAATGCACAACAGACATTCAAGAGCCTACGTCTGACATAAATGTCACACTGTGAGGAAATACCTGGAGGTGTACATGGGCTCAAATTTGGGTAAAGAATTAGGGTAAGATTAAGTGAACATCTGGATATGGACCAAAGATGACCCAAAAATACTGACAAACCATAGCTAGGACATGTGGATCTACTCAAATACCCACAAGAAGTGAGTTTGTTCCTTTTACTAGGGAAGAGGCACAAGCCAGGAAGATAAGAAATGTCTGAAGGATAAGCAAGCTGAGCCATACTAGGCAGGTGTCTGTCTAAAATGTCTGGATCTTAGTTGAAACCTGCCAATTTTGTACCTATTTAGGCCCATATCTGCCTTGTAGTTTACCTGAACACCAATGCACTCCTGTAGCAACACTGAAAAACTGCCTGGTTTGGCAGTTTTGTTTTGTTTCGAGTGGGAGGGAATTAATTTCTTCTCTCTGAGTAATTTTGAAATGAGGACAATACATTGCACTGGCCCCATGTGCTTGGGAAAGGCATGAAACTCAAAGAGCAGCACCATGTACACTTGCAAGTAAGGCAAAACTACACGCATCCACTGAAGACGTAAAGTCAATGCATTGATTCTTATCACAATGCCTAGGCATTTAGCAACTTTTATCTTCCTTTCCTGTATCTGTAATTAGCATTACTTCTTCTGTGGCTGACTGCTCTTGTTAAAAGCTGGCTCTGGGAACATACAGGTTAATGATGGTCCCTTCAGAGAGTGCTTCAACAAGTGCTGTTAGGGATGCTCAGAAATTTCCAGGTGACAAATAGAACATTATCCCTGAGAGGCAAATATTCCCCATTCCATTCCCATGCTCACTCAGAGGAAACCTGAATGTTTTAGACCCAAGCAATACTAGTGCCTCATGTTACACAGATTGACAACATGTTTTCTGAATGGAAAAAATTGGTCACAATACAATCTACGAAAAGGAGCAGTATAGGAATCACCTCTGTCATTGTCTGAAGGTTCCTTCCAAAGTGCCCTGTGAAATTATGTGCTTCCAGGTGTGGAGTTGATACAATGATTGCTCATCATATTGGTTATCTCTATGAAATGTGTTTGCATTATGTGTCCCAGTGAGAGGTGGCCTTGGTGGGCTAACTGCTGTGGCATTGCTCCAAGAGCAGTCTGGTGCCAAAAGCTTGAATCTAAGGAGAGAAGAGTAAAGGGGAGAGAGAAAGGAACGGTTATTCTGGTTGTATATTGGAAGACCAGAGGGGCAAAATGATTAAAGGTCTTCTATAATGGTTGACAAGGCATACATCTTCAACTCGAGAGCAGAGTTCAAGTCTGAGTGCTGGTCTCTCCAGAGCACAGCCACAGGCTATTTGTCCACAGTACCAATGTGGTAAATCCTTTTAGAGCTTTTGTTCCAATCAGACAGAAAACTCCCCCTCTCACCTCCGCACCGCAGCCCACAGCCTTCATATCATCACATGAAAGTATCCAAAAACCATGCTTCAGCCACAACATACGGGCTGTTCACCATCCCAGACACAACATTTTTGCACCAGCCTGACCACCGTGCCATCAGCAGCTCCATCTAAAAGCCTTTTGCAAAAAGGAATGGCTACCACCCACCGACTGACCGACCCACCATTTAGGAGGGCTGCAGTATCAAAGGTGGAGTTCATAACCGATTTGGTGTTAATCCCTCTGGTAGATGTGAACAGCAATAGAATTAGTACCCATGGTTTTGTCTCCTCGTTATAGTCATTGTTCCCAGGGCAGCCTGAAATTTGAGCTTCCAGCTTTGATTGTAAGTTGGACAGCCGCTCATCACTTGCAAAAATTACTGGCTTTTTTTTAGTTATTTTGTTGTTTTCACTTTTAACAGAACTTGGTGTTGACCACATTTCACATTTCACATTAAAACCTGAGTTATAGCAGCCTATTTCCACAGAACCACGGGAAAAATCAGATTCTTTTCTCTCCTATTAGAATGCTTTAAGAAAACATTGTTAGGGCCTCCATAGGAGAACACTTAATTTTCCCCTTGATGCAAATCCAGTCATTCATTTTCTACATCTACCTTATCTACATCTACACAAAAGTAGTATACAAGCCCCACAGCAATAACAAGAGAAGCTTGCTTGACCAAACATCAACGCCTCCCTCGACCTGATCCCAACATAAACACAATTAAAGCTTCTTTTTGTTTTAAACTAATATCATGAGTAGTTTGCGTTTATTACATCTGTCTCTTCTCAAATCAGTGTACAAAATGTGCAGGAGACATACATTCTGTGAACAGCAGTGGCTCACTTGTGGATGAAACCATTCACTGCCAGCAGCTGAGAGGAGTCATTTCCCTCCCCAGTATCATTAAGTCTCCTGTGCTAATGGCGCTTTAATTGAATGATGACATGCTTTGCTTTACAAGAGAGTCATGCCCTTGGTAACAGACAGGCATGCTCTGGGCTTTTCAAAACTTGTGGTATTTCTGTGATGTTTGGTGGTGTTTTTTTTTAAAGAATCATACCCTATTTTGAAGATGCAACGACCTCTCATAAAGAAGTACAGCAGGTAGAAGTCACTGAAGTCAATGGAGTGAAACCAGTGACGAGGTGATGAAATAAATGAAGAGCAGAAGTAGGCAATGCATTTTGCACTGATAGAAACAACATGTGATAGAAATCATTTCTCCAGGAGGTAACATTTCAAGTTGGGGAAATGATCAAAGGATAAAAGAGGAAATATAAAACCAAAGAGGGAATGATCCAGAATGACCACATGTGGCACCAGACCCTTAACTAGGAACATCATCTCTTCTTTTACTCAAAGGAGAGGTACTGGCACCTACTGAGGGCTAATGTAGCCTTCTGTTGACCACACAGGCCCGCCTTAGGTTTCCAGCTTAGATACCCACGTCAACAACCAGAAAATCAAACCAAATAATTTCCCCATAGGTGTAAAAAGAAGCCACCATCAGGATGACAGGAACCTCAATCCAGTGGATGGAAAATAGCCTGGCCCATTAAACCTCACCCTTATGTAAAAGGCCTTTTCACCCCTCAAAAAGGAGTATACACCATCGTGCACGAAGGGGATCGATGGTCAAACTTCACAGCAAAAGAAAATTGCTGCAAATGCGATGAAATCTGATTTTCCAAAACATTAAAATGTAATTTTAACAATTAAAAATGTAATTTCAGTGATTCATATGCTCTGAGGAACAAGATGTTGTGTTTGTGACTAAGCTGGTAGTAGTCACTCCTCACCAGAGGAATAATGGACAGGATGAAAGGGTTTTACCCCAAGTCGTTGCTTTTAGTGGAATGCTTGAAAATGCAAAGAGATCCATGGAGACTTTTATTGAGAATTTTATCTCTGTACAGTCTTTTTACCTCTTTGGTCCCACTAAAAAGTAAAGGGAAGGGCAAGTGAGCATAAGGCATGTCTGGGCTGCCTCATGCCAGCCTGAGAACTGTTCTACCACTGAAACCTCATCTTACAATTTCCAGTCCGCTGTGCCATATCACAGTTTGAGAGTGTGATAAACAAGTGCAGGTCTCAAGGAGAGAGAATTTTATCTAAGCTGGTGCATCTGAGGGTGTCTTACTCCTGCTTTTATGTGTTTGTTCCGATTCACTTGCTTTCACCTCCTCCAGCTCCCATTGCGATCGGCGCGCTCAGCCATCAGCTCTACGGGGCGGGCTTTCACACCAAATCACAACACAGCGAGAATGAGAACACAGCTCCTAAGGCAGTGGTGGTTTTCTGTGTCAGGCCCTCCTGGAGCTTCTTAACAGGGCAGAGATTGGAAATTCTCCTTCATCCCAGTCCCATTTGTTATTAAAAAGTGCCGGAGAGAGGAAGGCCAGTTTTGATCACTGAGTCAGAAGAGAACAAAACATTAGCTGCTCTGAGCAATTTATTTTGCACCAACAGTATAATCCCTTCCAAATTCAATTACAGCTAATTAAAAATAATTCTCCCTTCTGAGCTGATCACTTTCAGCTCCAAATTACAGCTAAATCCTGCTGTAATAGTGACCGAGGAAACTGCTTAAAGACAAACAGACAATGGATGGTGTGAAACTGACGTAACGCTAAGGCTATACCACAAAATACATTATTAATAGCCCTGTGGCACACTGTTTGGTTTAGAGTGAAATGTGTATGGATTGCAGTCCTGAGCATCCCCATCCCTCTCTTGCTTTACCTGACCCCCTTTGTTGACCTTGGATTGCTTGGGAGAAGCAGTGCTTGAGACAACGCTGCTGCGTTTCAAATGCAGCTTCCCTTGGAATTGCATTATCTCATTGGTAAAGAAGTGGTGCTCTGGCTCCCATCCACTCATTTGCTCGTCCAGCACCAGCAGGCATGTGAATGTGTTATTATTAGCAGGCAGTTAGCCTAAGGTCAAGTTCTAGTGACCAGTTCCAGCCTTTGGTCTGGATAAAAATGCTTCCTCTGACATTTGGGATGCATGTAAAGCATGGTAGTAAAGCAATAATAATAATAAAAAGAAAAAGGAGCAACTCAGAGCCATGAACATGCTTCTGGAAGGGGTTCCAGTAGCCAAACTCCTCCCTTTCTCAAAGAGCATCTGGTAGGACTGGAGCTCATCAGTTGTCAGGAGTTGGACATTCGTACTCTTCCATCACTCACTGTAAAACAAGGGCTCACAAAACAGCTACAAGACATAAAGCACCTCCTTCATATGGCAATAAGTGCTCAGCTCCTGGGGCTCTCCATCAGCGATTCCTTTATCAAGTTAGCTGGCTAATAAGCCAACTGCTTACACAGTGCTTACTGAGATCAACCATGGGATTTGCAGGAGCAGAACTAAGTTGCTGTTTGCTTTCAAGCTGCCAAGGTCAACACAAGCCAGAACACCCCTCAGAGCAAAGATCTCACACAAGAAAGACATGGTTCAGGAGGAAGAACAACTTTCTGGTGTTATCACCCTCAATCAAAGGAAGACTGACTGACAATTGACCCTATCACGATATTGGAAGAAAGGATGCTTCCTCACACAGGCTTCAGAGCAGGGGCTGGGGATCATTTCCAGAGTGCAACACACTTTCTGTGCTCACCAGGACTCAGAAATACCTGTCCAAGATCTGGGTTGCCTAAGAGGATTCAGTGCTCACTGATACATTGGCTCCTATAGAGAGCAGAATATCTAACAGACCTCCCATGCAAGAAAATGATGCTTCATAGGGGAAGAAATTTCTTCTGGCTCTCGCAGAGAACAGCTAAGCCATGTTGCACATGATGTAATTATCCACGTTTTTATTACCTTTTGTGTTTTAATTACTATTACAGTACGCTTGGCATACTGTTATTTAACAGCTTACAATCACGGTCTATGACTGCATTATCTCATTCATTAGATTATAAAAACATCTGAAAAAAAAAAACCCGCTGTAACACAGATGCTGGTTTCTGTCCAGCTCCAGACTACACAGCTGACAACACGGGCAAATTTGTTTGCTCCATTTAAGTGAATTGACCATCAATTTGGCTGCACTGTGTCTTCTTGGCACGTTTCTACAGCAGCAGAGAAGCTGCAAGTATCAGTCCCTGGTTAGATATTGCTCTCCCAAAAGTAACAGAGCTGATCTCCTGCTCCAACACTGGGGATGGTAACTGATGTGGTCCCTGTCCATTCTATCCATTGATTTTACAAACACCTGTAGGAACAACAAGGAGTGCTGAGATTTCTGACATTGGGTTCCAAATCATCAAATCCCACTGGGGAGGATTAGCAGATGGGGAAATGGGGGAAAAAATGCCCTTCCAAAAAGACCCAAAATCACCTTTCCCAAATTATATACAAATTGTTGTCATACAAATTGCTGCTTCTGCACTGAAAGGAGGCATAATCTTTTTGAAACACTTGACAATGGCACGTATGTTCAGATGAGCTCTTCCGGAATCATGCTCATTCATCCATCCTCCAATTACTGTTGGTTTATTGTGATGATAAAAAAAAAATAGCAATGAAAAGAAATTCAGTTGATGCTACCGCAATGCAAAAAGCATCACAAAGTGAGCCCTGGCCAGAAATGTTGTGCTGATTGAGTGCAGTAGAAGAGGGCACTGACAGCAACTTCCCTGCGAAGTAGGTATGTTCTTAACCTAGAGCTCCAGCAGCAGTGAGGTTAGATAATCCAGAGAAGGAGATAGGACCAGAATTTTGCAACATGTTGAGGCTCTTCACTCTCCACCTCATTCTGAAAGGAGGTTGTGGTGAGGAAGGGATCAGCGTCTGCTCCTAGGTAGCAGCAGTAGGACGAGAAGTGATGGCCTAAGTTGTGCCAGGGGAGGTTCAGGTTGGATATTAGAAGCAATTACTTCTCAGAAAGAGTGGTGATGCAGTGGCACAGGCTGCCCAGGGAGGTGGTGGGGTCACCATCCCTGGAGGTGTTCCAGAACCACAGAGATGTGGCACTTGGGGACATGGTCGGTGGGCATACTGGGATGGGTTAGGGTTGGACTTGGGGATCTTAGAGGTCTCTTCCAACCTTCATGATTCTGTGACTCTCTGTAGACCTGAATAGAAAAAGGAGTGAAGCTCAGCAGGAGAGTGCCTGAAGAGCAGCAGAAAGGGATACCAGCCATTACAGCCAGCAGAACAATTTCATGAGGGGCCCAACGTCAATGCCTCTGTACAAACAAATCTAGATGGGAAAAAAAGGGGGAGCTGGAATTATTATCCCAGTCTCAGAGGTATTAGAGCAAGTGCCAGTACTCACAGGTTAGCAAGTGGTTAATGGATGATGGCAGTGGCTACTGGAAACCATTACTGAGAAATCTGCCAGACACTTTTTGGAGCACAACATGCTGGGTTGCCCCTCTTAAGTGCCTGAGCACTAATGTGAGCAGCATGAGAAATAAACAAGGTGAATTAGAGATGTGCACATGCCTATGGATCTACGGTCTTCTTGGGCATCACAGAGACACCACGACTGGAGTGCTGCAACGGAATGATGCTGACTCCTCAAGGAGGATAAGCAGGGAGACAAGGAGGGGGTGTCACCCTCCATGTCAGCGTATTTGAAAAGAGAAAAATATCTGCAGCTGCTGTTCTGTTCACTCACTGCAAGCGATTGATGATGGGCTTATGATAATGGCAGCTCATTTTAAGAGTTCTTATGGAGACACGAATCACTATTAATTAAATGATGATATGAAAAATCACTCTTTGAGAGATGAGTTTGTTAATAAAACAACAATGAATTAGGGGGTGGATTTAACTAGAGAGAAAGTGCTTTACCCTTAAGTCTGTTCTTCTGTTTATTTCCATATGGAAGGCTTACACCTTTTGGTAAGCTATTCTTTTTTTTTTTTTTTTTTTCAGTAAACACACATTTACCAGCATTCATCCATACCTCTGCTAAAACTATCCAAGGAAACAGAAACATCAGTTCGTGATTTAGTATTGCCATTTGGACAATGGGGGGTGACCCAAAGGAGTTAAAGTAGTGCTGAAGAAAAGAACACGGCTGTGCATTTTGAAGGCTTATCATAGAATTCATACAAAGCAGGTCTTCCCTTTTAAAGGCACACAGGGCAGGGGGCAACCCCAAGCTCTCAGAGAAGCTCCTTCTTAATGGGTGGGTGCACTTCAGGAGCATTTGACCACATTCTAGGGCACCACTGAGGCTGTTGGACATAAACGCTACCAAAAGTCTCTTCACCACTCAACCTATGGATAATGGCTCAGAAAGCAGCAGCTTCCCCAATACAGTTGCCTGCATCTTTCCATTGCTCACCCAGAAAGACCCAGAAGGGAGCTTTGCAACCACCACTCCTGCAGCACAGAGTGGAGGAGAAGCCAAGAAGCTGTGTCTGTGTGCATCTGTGTGTGCTGCACATGGCTTTGCCAAAAGGTGAAATCCTCTTTGAGCTCATCTCTGGTGTTGGTGCCGATGCCTTCTTTGGCTGTGTCTGCTGACATCCCTCTGGATGCTTCTCTGAGAATGCCATCTGCTTTGACAGATAGCAGGGGAATGATCATGGAATCATGGAATGGCTTGGATTGGAAGGGACCTTGAAAATATCTGAAGTATTTTTTTCAGTATCTAAAGGGAGCTACAGGAAAGAAGGGGACAGACTCTTTAGCAGTGTCTGTTGTGATAGGATAAGAGGAAATGGTTTCAACCTTAAAGAGGGGAGATTTAGGTTAGATAAAGAAGTCTTCTACAGTGAGGGCAGACTTTCAAGGCCAGACTGGACCAGGCTCTGAGCACCTGGTGGAACTGTGGGTTTCCCTGTTCATTGCAGAGGAGTTGGACTAGATGGCTTTTAAAGGTGCCTTCCAACTCTAAGGATCCTATGATTCAGTGATTATAATGGACTATGCCACAGCCAAACAGACGCCTTTAAGATGTAAATCGAAGGGCAAGTGATGCATGGTAGAGAGTGCAGAGCTTTCTGGTGCAGCACCAGAGGACAGGAGGAGCCAAATCTAGCTTATACTTGTCTCTACTGCCCACAGAAATCCTGGAGTGAACCAATCCCAAGCCTCTCTCCAGAAATAACTATTTTTTCACTCCTATAAGGGGCCTGGGAATTAACTAACATGGAAAATCACAGACCCAAGAAAGGAAGGAGCCAAGTTAGCTGACACTGTAGACTTGCCCTATATTACAACAGCAGAATCTGCAGAAATCTGTTTTCCCAAAAAGCAAATGAGCCTGTCAGGGCCTGACAGTTATTGCTAGAATGATCTTTGGTTTCTAAACGATGAAGAACACCCACTTGCTTCAAGTCAGTCCCCCCAGGAGATCCGGGCATCTAGGATCTGTCTCTTTGTCAGGCACATTTTTCATTACAAATGCAATATTCTGTGACCGATACCCCGAAAATATTCATGAGAAAGTATGCAGTCGAATTAATGTGGGTAAACAAACCTTCACGTGTTTGGGAAGGCTTGTTTTTGTGCTGGGTTTCTATTGCCATAGCAATCTGCAGTGGGATGGCTGGGACTGAGTTAAAAAAAAAATGGTTTGGTGGGGGAACTGCAACAGGATGCGCTGCAACATTAATGCTTCTGCAACAAGCTTACATTCTTCTAACCTTCAGTGCAATGTACAAGTTGTTTAATTATGTGGTCTGACCAAAATTGTCTCAATAAGCCAAAATGAGATGCAATCAGAAGTAATTTCACTGAATTTCACATCCCTTAAGCATCACTGATGCTGGACGTCCACTAAGCACCAGCTGCACATCTGGCATCCTGAGTCTGGCTACTGGGTCCCAGCTAGTGTTTTAGACTTAGAGTGGCCTGGGTTGAAAATGACCTCAAAGATCATCTAGTTTCAACAATGTCTCTGCTGGTAGATGGAGACGTGGGCACCTTCAAGAGGTGACTCATTCTACCTGTTTGAGATACTTCTCTGAAAGACATGGCTCAAATCACTCACTTCATCATGCATTGGCAAGGCAACCCAGCTCAGCTACCCACGGGTCAGCACACACCCCAAGTTGCAAGAAGAAATCCATCCAGCTCCTTAATTACCTAGTATATAGTGGGGCCCTCATTCCATTGGATTCAGTTTGCAGAGAGACTGCAGCACTGGTAGAGTAACGACGTGCTCTCACCTTTGAGGTAGAAGCTCTTCATATGAAAGTCCCATCTAATTTTGGAGGCGGGTTGTGTTCAGTGCAGGTTTAGTGGACGTGCAGAACAGTCCATTAAAAATTCTCCTAGCATTTCCAAGCTGCTTGTAACATTAAAAAGTATATCTAAAGTCAATTAAATACGATGAAATCATGGTAATACAGACTCAAAGTTAAAACCTCCTGGTTCCTGAATCCACTTGGAGGTGTCAAAAACAGTACTGAAAAAGTGCTCCAAGACACAACCCTGACAGGCACTGACCAGTACTTGTAGTAGGAAGAAAAGAGGATCTTCCTGTTCCACATCTTGCCTCTCCCTATGCAGGAGCTACACCACGTCTTTGTGTCATGTTGATGTATGCAGTTCTTCCCTCAGGTCAGCTCTGCGATACCAAAGATGAAAAGAATCAGCTGGTTATTTGGGTGGTTTAGCAGTGCAGGGGGGAAAATTGCACAGGTAGGGTGTAGCTTTTATATCTAACTTGCACATCAGGAAGGGCCCTTTAAAAATGCCATTTGGTTTCCACCTGCTGAGATGACCTTGTGAGATGAGGAGAGCCAGAAAAAATGCTTAAGCAGAGTGACAATGACAAGAGAAACACTTCCCAAAACTTTGTGATTCGTTTTCTTTTTCCAACAGGGCTCTCCTTCTAAAGAACCCCAGCACTTTAACAGTCCAGAAGTGCTGCCAGTCAGCATGAGAGGGGACAAAATGTCTTGCACAAGATACTGCAGATCAAATTCACCCCAGGGTCGATAGCGCTGTTGTTTTGAATGACTGAAAGTGGAGAAAGAACACAAACAAAGAAAAAGACAGATTTAAATTGAACTCAGCTTGCTGAATGTCATGAAGTATTCATCAAGGCCTTCTAAAGCCTCTTCTCTTCCCCCATCTCCCTCTTGGGCTCATGCATCTCCCACTCCTCTGTGCTGCTCACCAGGAGCTGGTGCAACCAGATGTGATGCTGTGGTTCTCAGCTGGCTGTGGTTCTCAGAACTATCAGTGAGCTGATAGTTCTCAGCTATCTCTCAGCTGTGATTCAACCACAGTCAGCAAGACATTCTTTTTCAAGACATGATTTAGACCAAGTAATCTTTGTTTTCAGTAGCGCTGCATCATAAAATTAGGTAATTACTTTTGTAAATCTGTCAGGGCGCTGAGTAATTATCTAGTTTAGAACACTTAAAATAAAAGGCAGGAAAATTCTACTCTCTCTTCCATGTGTTGCTTCAAACAATTAAACCAGGGGATAGAGACATACGAATAAATTCTATTGTATTAGGTGAGCTGGGCGGGCGTTCAGAAATGTCTCTGAGCATCAAACTGTGAATTTTCTTTTGACTGCATTCCTTCTCTTTTTCTGTTCCAATTGTACACAGTAAGGAAGTTTACTGCAAGGAATCAAATTTCTGCCTTTCAGCTACCTAATGGGAGGCTGCAGGGAAGAAGAAACCAGACTTCCTACGAGGTGAGAACTGAAAAGACAAGAGGCAAAGAATACAGGGTGCAGCGAGGGAAATTTCAGGTGAACAGATTGCCCAGATGTGTGGTGCGTGCCCCAGGCTTGGACTGTGCTCTGAGAACCTGATGGAGCTGTAGATGTCCCTGTCGGTTGCAGGGGAGTAGGACCAGATGGCCTTTAAAGGTCTCTTCCAACTCAAACAACTCTGTGATAAAGGAAAAACTTTTTCCAGCATGAGACTGGGGACAGGTTCCTGGAGTGTATGGAATCTGCTCAAGGGCACTTTCAGCAGCTTATCAGCTGGTGATAACCTCAAGCCACAGGACTGGATGTGAATCCCACTAGGGTCAGAGGTTGGACAAGAGAATTCCAAAGATCCCTTCCAACCCAAGTTGTTATCATAGAATCATAGAATCATTCAGGTTGGAAAAGACCTTTAAGACTCAGGTCCACCAATATTGCCCACTGACTACATCCCTCAGTGCCACATCTCCATGGTTCTGGAACATCTCCAGGGACGGTGACCCCACCACTTCCCTGGGCAGCCTGTGCCAATGTCTGACCACTCTTTCTGAGAAGACTTGTTTCCTAATGTCCAACCCAAACCTCCCTTGGTGCAACTTGAGGCCATTCCCTCTCATCCTACCAAATTCAAACAGAGTTATAAATCTGTAATTCGGCATTTCTCACGGCTGCCAAGTGGGAGGAAGTTTAATCCAAGTAAGATCATGTTGCCCAAGCTAAAACCAGGTGAACAGTGTCTTTTCAGAACCAGGATCACATAAACTCCCTTCAGCATCAAGTGGGTACAAGTGAGCTGAAGCCAGTGCTGAAATGGAATTGATTACAAACTGGGAAGTGACAGGGCAAGGCCATTTTAGGCTTTCCAACGCCATTTTAGGCTGAAAGGCATTGCCATCAAGTGGCATCACTGGGAGGGGAAAACACCCAGACTCCATGCGGTGCCATCAGCGCTGGGGCCTGCTGTTGGAGGAAGCCTGCTCCCTCTCCCAGTCCCCCGCTGAAGCTTCACGACCCACTCTACACACATTTCAGAGCCTCCTCGTTCTTCGTGAAGCAGATGCATGGTATCCCAGCCAGTTCTATTACGAGAGGCCCCACACCTCCCTCCATCTGCTCCCCAGGCCTACGCAGACAACAAACCGTGCAGCCTCGCGGTGAAGATTTGGCCGCGTGCCTCCACAAAAAAAAAAAAAAGAGAAAAAAACACAGCCCTCCACTTCAGCTGGTTTCTTTCTGGCATCTATAATCAGCTGCCTTCAAAAACATGAACATAAGACCGTCGATATTTTTGATAAAGTTTGAGCGATTACCCTAAAGAGAGAAGGGGAATATTGCAGAGCCGCAAAATGTCTTGGAAGATGCCTTATGGGTGTTTGTAATTTATAACAAGACTCAACATGCCTTTGGAAAGGATGGAAACGGAATGACAAATGCTTGCTAGGCCTGCTGGAAAGGCAGGATACAATTTCCATTGGAATTTTACCTTTTCCTTCCCCCAATGAGAAATTTTAATGTTTCTCCAAAACAGCAAATTCCAATACCTTTGACGGCTGGACAGACCTCAAGATCTTCATTCAAATGAGATGAACATGTGAAACAGGAACAGCCCTCAGGCACAAAACATTTAAAATCCAAATTTCAAATACCTCTGAATTTTGAAGGAGATTCAGGGACTGTCTGCTGTGGGGGGGGGGAGGAAGAGTAAAACTGATATAGAATCATAGGATCACAGAGTCAGTAAGGTGAGAAAAGACCTCTAAGGTCATCTATTGCAGCCTACCACATATATTGTCCACTAACCCATGTCACGCAGTGCCACATCTCCATGCTTCTTGAACACCTTGACTCCACCACCTCCTATCAGAGTCAAAATGCAAGTTTGATAACATGGAAGATGAACACACTTAACGGCTACAATTCATAATGGTGTGTTAATGCTAAATTACATACTGAAGTGAAAATATTTGGCCTTGCTTTTACTAAAGAACCTCAATTAAAAATCCTTTTTACCTCCCTCACGTTCTCCCAAATTTCACAGTGACTGATTTCAATGGAATGTTCTTGTTTTAATCCATTATTTAATACCTCCCCCACCTTACCAACCCAATGCCACTTCTATAAAGGTTTTCATTAAAAAAAAAAAAAAAAAGCCTGTAACAGACAAAACATCCCAACACACCTGGACAAATGCTGGGGAGAGCAGAGACCCTAACAATTAGACATTATTGTTAAACCATCCAACAGTTGCTCAACAAAGGAAAAGCATTGTTGGAGGGAAACAAATACCCTGAAAAACAGAGCAATCAAAAGAACATATATTCAGATGCACATTAGAAACGACTGTAACCTTATAGCCTCTTCTTCGTGCTGGAATAAATGGATAATTGCTTGTGCATAAACATAGGAAGGGCATAGGTCTCGATAAACAATGGATAAAACTCTGAGAACATCCACAAGCACCAGGACAGAACAAAAGGTCTAGAAACACATCTTTCTGAAGGGAGCACACTGCATCATGCTCTGAGCTCTGTACTCAGCCCAGAACCACAGAGCTTTCTCTCTCATCCTGATGTTAAAGATGAGGAAATTCTCAATTAAAATCCCAAATCGTGTCTTCTTGGCACTCAGTAATGTGGCAAGACCTGCGTGACCCAGGCTGATGCACGTGAGATGCAGAAGGGCTGTAACACTAAATCCTTCCCCTAAATCCTTGTGCACGTTCTGACTCCAAACACCACTCATGGACATCACTAAACTCAACCCGGCACTCCTTTTCTCTGACCGTGTTTTCTAAACTCTCTTAGGCATGGATGGATTTCCCCGTCATAAGAGCTATTGCGAACACAAGAGCTCAATCTAATGGAGATCTGCTTGTATGTGATGGTGACCACGCTGGGGACCGGAGAAATGGCCAAGATAGCAGCCAACATATTGCTATTCTTAACATAGGCACATACACATGGCTGGAACTACATTCCTGCAAACCTGTGGCCAATTGCAGCCTGATTTTCCTCTTCTATCATTAACCGTTTTCAAGCACCATGTTGTTTCTGCTGATCTCAAATAAACTTAATTTTTCACACTGTCTGGGTACCAAACCCAATCAGGTCTGTTACTGCATCGCAGCGTAACAAACATAACGAGGCTTGAATTCCTGCAGGGCCTTGGGGCAGCCAGAGATTTCTGCACTGCCTCTCAGTAAATATCCAAGCATTCCTTTTTTAGCAGAAACGCTCATAAGAAATTACTTTCAAGATCTCATGGGTGCATATTTGAGACTCCAAAGGCTGTATCCATACACACACAAGCATGTTATTCATGCCAGAACTGCTCATCCAATCAAGGAACGGAAATGCTACTACTGTTTGTGGTTCATTTACCCAAATGCTCCAGAATACCACAACGGAAATTTAGAATAGTTGGGTCCGCTACGACAGTGAAAATATTCGAGAAATGCGTGATAAAAAATTCTAACATTACACTAAAAATCCCGTGCTGCTTCCAGAGGGAAAAGAGAAAAAAGAAGGGAGAAAATTAAAGCAATTATAAAACAATCGGAAAGCAGAAGTGGATGAAGATCTGTGAAAACTATAGCTTTGCTAATACATTTGGTCAAGTCCTGCATTTGATTACACCTCAGCTTCAGTTAAGCAGAGAAAATCGCTGCGATATGGAGCAAAAGGCAGTGTTTGGGTTTGGGTCTCTCATTTACGCTCAGCGGGATGCGACGGGGTTTGGCTCTCAAGCTGATGGGGAAAAAAAAAGAAACCATGAATCATGAGCACACCCTCGTGTTTTACTGTAAAAGTGCAGTTAGGGACTAAAAATTCCTTGATGTCACACTCAACGTGTTCCTAAATAACCCTACTTGTCCATCTTTTTGCATTAGAATCCTAACTTCCTCACTGCGCGTAGGGCTTAAAAATCCTTTCTCGTCTGGATGCCTCATTTGGAACAAATTGAGCATATCCTGATATTTCAATTTGCATTTTAAAGCCAATTCACTGGGTGAGGTTAAAGAAGGCAACTACTCTTTATTTTGCGGACTATGAGCTACATAGATTTTTTTAAGGAGAATCCCTATCATTTTTTTGCTGTTGAGATTCTTCTCTATTGCTTTAGCTTAAGGTGTAAGACAGAAGAAAGATGAGAAAGAAAAGCAGTAGTTAAAATTCTGAAGCATTTCATGTAGAATTTATAGGAAATTCCCAATTCATTCATGTCCTTGTTTTCTAGAAACGGGCACAGAATCATAGAATCATTAAGGTTGGAAAAGACCTCTAAGATCATCAAGTTCAACCATCCGCCTACATGAATTTACACGGCTACGGCCCACGAGAAGCTGCATAGCACCTCTCCAATCTTTCCCTCAAAGCACTTCTCTTCAGTCTGCCTTCAAACAGGAGGATGGCAGATACCAAGAGGAGTGGGATGGCGGGCACTTCACATTTAACAGAATTGTGCAGTGGGCTGCAAACTGTGGGAGAAAAAGAGAGGAAGGAGGCATCAAGCCTTTGACAGGTACAAAACAAGCCTTTGAAAACCACATTTGGAGTGGTTTTCACGGTAGGATGAGAAACATCCTACAATTTATAAGCAAGTAAGTGTGCCGCTCACAGCAAGCAAACTCAAGAGTTAGGTGGTTGCACATTTTGTGGGAAGATAAGTGTGTTTTGCAGCATGCAGAGTCTTGTTCTCCAGCAGGCTACTGCAGAAATGGATGGGGAGAACCACTGAAGTTTTCCTGAGATGTAAATGCCCCGAAGATAAACAGTTATTTACATCGTATTGAATGCAATGTTAGATGGGGCCTTGGGCAGCCTGATCTGGTGGCTGGAAAGCCTGTCCATGTCAAGAGAGTTAGAAATGCACGATCTTTAAGGTACCTTCCAACCATTCTATGATTCTCTGTTTTCCTTGAGAAAAAGGACAAGGGGATGATGCCAAGAAGAAAAGCAGCTGATCATGAAGCTTCATCAGTGTGACTGTGTCTAAAAGAAGGAGAACTGCAATGATTTGGTATGAGATGGTGACGATCAGTTCACACCTGAAGTCAAAACCACTGCAAATTCACAACAGAAGAAGAAGCCTGAGATGGACTGAGGAACACAGGGGTGAAACTAAAGGAAAGGGAGCACTTCATGCTTATTCTTAATAGCTTTAGAAGTGTCAAAAAGGATGCTAAGGTACGTCTTTCTGGTTGCCCCATATTATTCTTCAAATCTTCCTTAAAAAATCAAGGAAAAAAGGGAAGGAAGAAGGAAAGGGGAAAAAGGGAGGGGAAGGGAAGGGAAGGGAAGGGAAGGGAAGGGAAGGGAAGGGAAGGGAAGGGAAGGGAAGGGAAGGGAAGGGAAGGGAAGGGAAGGGAAGGGAAGGGAAGGGAAGGGAAGGGAAGGGAAGGGAAGGGAAGGGAAAGGAAGAGAAGGGAAGGGAAGGGAAAGGAAGAGAAGAGAAGGGAAGAAATCTGTGTTCTTCAAATAGAAGTAACCTCTTGAGGGCAGTGGTCTTGGAAAAGAGATGTAAAAGCACGGCTAGTCTGGAGAGGAAGCCCTACAGAATCCACAGAAACAAGCAAATTTTGATTAATATTCTTGCATTAAGCACTTGTTGTATCTAAAGGGGAAAATATATTGAAAGGGGAAAAAGGATGCTTGAAAAGTCACTTAACAGTCAAAGCATGTACTTGGCTTTTGTAATTTTATTTGCAGATATTGCATTTTGTTTATTTCTCAGTCTATGTGCTAATGTATTTTATTGTTTACTACTGGACACGAGTTAATTATTTTCCTGACCACACTGTCAATTACCATTTAAACAAGAAAATATGCTTTCAATTTTCCACGCTGTCACATTATGGTTACTGGAGATAATTCATAAATGGTGAAATCTTCTAACCAGCTGCTCCAATTTCTTGGGATCTTTCAGCTGCAAAACACTGGTAATGAAAACAACATGGAGCACTGCCATGGCAGGAGCTTTGGGCAAGGCCTGCAGGATGCTGCCTGGGTGCTGCTCTGAGGCTTAGCTAATGGGACAGACCATGAGCAGATACTGGCCACAGCATCAGACTTTGCTGACCATATATAACAACAAAAATCTGGAAATGTTTATACGTAGCACTGTGAGGGATGTCTGGATTTCACACATGATAAAGAGGGAGTGACGGGGCCACTTCCCATAAGATGTGAGTACTGGTGACCATTTCAGAACTGAGATCATAAGGCCAACAGGACCCAAGTAATGTGATGTCCCGTGAGGACCAGATGACCTAGGTAGCAGAATCAATGATACCAAATAGTGCTACCCATGGTAAGGCCCATGGGCAAAGTGCAGGCACAGACCTTAGATGAAATTAGAGCCTGTGATACTCTAGGAGAGGTCTGCACGTGTGGTATACGTGCAGCCTCCTAACTCCTGTCCACAACAAATACCAGCTACTCCTCTTAGAGCACTGCATGAACTGCTAGGAGAGGAGTCATCTGCTCCTTCTGGACACACAACATTACCCTCTGTAGGTGATCTGACTTCAGGAATGCTGGCAGGTGACCTCAGCTAATGAAAAAAAGTCATTAGTAAAGCATTTCTAGGCAGAAGGCTTGCAACGAGGTGGGAAAGATGCATTCCCTGGGAGAGTAGCATCCACCTAGATGAATACTTTTCATACTGAACAGACGAATTGCTATCTTTATTTGTGCTTTCTTACATAACCAAGAGAAATGGGCAATGACACACTTTATGAAGGGTGCTCATGGAGCACAAGAGCTCTGTGCTTTCAGGATCCCGAACAAACCATCTAAGTTGCCACAGTGTCAAGCCAATGGATCTTGTTTCCATGGCAGTATGGGCTTATGAGTACTTCTCTGCCCACACAACTGCTCTGAGCAAACAAAGAATGCATATCAAATAAGGAAGAGGATTAAAAAAACACTGGAGTATAATCACATAACATGGAATACAGTGACCAGAGGTTGGCTGATACGAAACGCGTCCGTTCTCTGCATTCTCTCTTCCAGCTTTATTAACTGTGGGATAAGAGAGTTCTGTGTGTAACTCAGAGACATCAGGATAGTTACGCAGTAAGACAGGATGAAATAAAAGGGGAGAAAACAAAAGAAGTGGGCTGTCAGCTACCACACAAGAGTTGCACAAAGGAAGAACAAAGCCGAGTGTTATTGAACGCTGTATGAATACTCTTGAGTACGCTCCTGCTGTTAAGTTGTATTGCTTCCGTATTTCCAACAGGATAATGATGAACACTTCTTTATAATTATTTTCCAAGAGTTAGGTAAGGCTATTGTCTCTGACTCCTTAACACCTTGCATTAGCAAATAGTCCCAGAGATTTCGACTGGTAGTTTTTAACTGTTTAAAATGTAATATTCATAGGAGCGTGACAACCTGCTGTTAGGGAACTTATAACCACATCATGCCCAAAAGATACACGTGTCATTACACGTGTGTGGATAGCTAATAGTGACATATGCTTCAAGATATCCAGCGGTGTCTTTACAGCAGAGCATCCATCACATTTCTATATAAAAAACTACAATGTTAAAAATTACACAGCCGCTTACTCTCAAAGGTGAAATTACAAAACTCAGCAGGAGGAGAGTTACGTGTGGTTTGCTTCCATTGGCGTTGCATTGGCTTCTAGAAAATGTAGTTCTTACCAATGTTTCATGTCTTTTCTATGACGTGAAGCTGAAGTTCCCATTAAACCAGCACTCCTTCAGAGGGGCAAGGCAATAGGACAGATTGAAACGCCACCAGCGGAACTCATCGTGCTTTACGAGTTAGAGAGAGGATTACTGTCTGCCAGCATCTCTGTGACCATGTGCAGCACCGAGACAAGGGTTGAAGCATTCATCCTTTGTTCCCAGTCCTCCTTAAGTTAATGCAGCTAAGAACGATGGGAAGAAAAAAAAAGCCGTGGTGTTACGCTTTTCCTTTTTACAGAATGAAGGAGTTTTTCAGTCCCGCGTCAAAAAAGTTGTCAAGGAAATGCTGGCCAACCGATATTGGAAGAACCCAAACCAGCTCTAACAAGGTGGTTGTTAAAAGAAATATTTAAAGTCTTGTTAAATGATACATGACAATAAAACAGAGTCCACTTGGTCCGGAGCGGACCAGATGTATTCTGACTGTTTCAGTCAATGGAATATCAGAAAGCTACCTTGATAAGGAAGTGCTCAGAGGGTGGTAGGTCAGCACATTCTTTCTGGAGAGTGCGTTCTTCGTGCGTCACCATCAGCTCCCTCATGGCAGCCTGCAGCTCCTCGTGGCCCCACAGCTCCTCATGGCCCCACAGCTCCTTGTTGGCCCCACAGCTCCCCAAAGGGATCAGAGGGACAGCACTGATCTCTGCTCTCTCTTAAGAGCTATAGGGCCCAAGGGAATGTCAGGGGTGGGTCAGATGGGGGTGAGGGAAAGGCTCTGCCCCAGAGGGTAGTGGGCACGGTGCAGCTCCCTAGGGTAGTGGGCACGGCCCTGAGCTGCTGGAGTTCAGGGAGTGGTGGGACATCACTCACAGACACTGGGTTTGGGTTTGGGTGGTGTACAACCAGGACTGTGTCCCAATGGGTCCCTTCCAAGTCGGGATATTGTGTAATTCCCTGGAGAAGATGACTTGGGTGTCCTGTCCGTGTATGCTAACTGCTGGGGGGCACCAAGCAGTGCCCAGAGTCAGCACACACAGCAATGGGAACAACTGAAGCCACAAGAAATCCCAGGGAAAGTTCAGGAAACTCCCATCTGTGCATGTGAGCGAGCACTGCACTGGCTGCCCGCTGAGTATATCTTCAACACCCAACAGGACACAGCAGGCACTGGGGGACCCAATGGGCTGTGATGGAGTGGGTGATCTCCAGAGGTACCCACAGCCCCAAGCATTGAGCAGTTTGGGGTCTGGGGGATTGTGGAACTCTTCCCTCCCACCAGAAAAGAAAAACCATTAAGATCACAGCAATGGCAGGGAGAATTATACCACATTTCTGGAGACCTGTTCTGCATGACATAAAGCTGAAAACCTCCCTTCTTTCCCTGCCAGCTTTGTACAACCCCGTGTGAACCCCCACACAGGGTTCTGTTAAAGGGGGCTCGGTGAGATGGGATGTATTGGGATAGCACACAGCCGTGGGGTGTGCGGCTGTTCTGGGGGATGGCAGGTGTGCAAGGGGAAGCCACCCTTGGTGCAAGAGCCAGTGCTCTCTCTCCTCTTTGTTTTTAGTTTCGTTTTCTCTGCTTCTCAGAACTGAGTGCGTTTACAGGAAAAGCCTGTTTGCGATACCGTCGGCCTCACCCCATACGTGCAGTTGGGGCAGGGTGCTGCCTGGCTGGGGGCAGGGCTGGGCTGCAGCCCCCAGGCACCGCACAGCCCCCCCCCCCCCCGCTCCCTGCAGGCAGCTCAGCACCACCACACCGCTCACCACCTCCATCTGCCAACACGGGGCAGGGAGAGGAACAGACTGGGAACCCCAGAGAACTCGTGGGTTGGGATAAAGACAATTTAATGGGTAAAGCAAAAGCCGCACGTGCACAGCAAAACAAGGAATGCATGGGGTACGTCCCATCAGCAGGCACTTGTTCAACCACCCCCAGGAAAGGCAGGCTCATCGTGTGTCTCACTTTGTTGTGAAGACAAATGCCATTAGTCTCAATGTCCCCCTTCCTTCCTTGTTCTGCTGTTTTATCGCTGAGCACGACGCCGTGCAGCACGGGACATCCCTTTGGCCAGTCCGGGGCAGCTGTCCTGTCTGTGCCCCCTCAGCTCCCTGTGCACCCCCAGACCTTACCAGCAGGGCAGCACGAGGATGGGAGAGCCCTGAGCTCTGTGTGAGCACCGCTTGATGGCAACCAGAACGCTGGGCTGCTATCACCATGCGTTCCATCACAAATCCAGAGTACAGCAAATGCATGAGCCTCAGTGAAGAAAATTAACTCACCCCTAGGCAGCAACATTTCTATGCCTGGAGATGTTCAACACACAACGGGACTCAGCCGTGGGCAGTGGGTGGTGGGAAACCCTGACAGGCAGGGGTGAAGCTGGTGACCTCCAGAGATTCCTGCAGCCCCAAGCACTCTGTGATTCTGCCATCTGGGGACTGTGGGATTCATGGCTTCCATTGGGTAAGGCAAACTGGGAGAACCACGGCCATGAGAATGATACCCCCCCCAACAACCACGAGACATTTCCAGTATTTCTTCCAGAAGGGCTTCTTTCTGCTTTTCCTATCTTCTCTGTACCTCTTCACGTGATACTTCACCTTCTCTTCCGTTAAATTGGGATCCAGGTACATCTCATTGCTGTAGTGCTCACCCTCATTCTCCTGCATCATTTGCAGGATCTTCTCCATCAGCTGCTGGACCTGCTGGTCCCGCTCGGCCCCATTGGCCCGGTTGTTGATGCTGCAGTACCTGTTACTGCAGCTCTGGATCACATCACGCAGAGCTGTGTTGTCGGTGTAGGCCACGTAGTCATCCAGGGTCCCTGCCACCAGCTCTTCTCCACGGGTGAACACCACGATTGTGTATCTGAGCACGGCGTATCCGAAGATGTCCTGCACGCTCTTCACAGCCTCCTGGTCCTCCTGGGTGAAGCGGCCCAGCTGGGTGACCAGCAGCAGCGCGTGGGGGCCCGGGAAGGACAGGTTGACGCAGCGCAAGATTTCTTCGTGCACCTGAGCATTGTCATCCCACAAATAGAAGATGTTGGCCGTGTCGATCACTGTGATGTCGTGGCCGTTCCAGTGTCCGTCTGCCTTCTGGCAGCTCAGGGTCACTGGCTGGGTGGCCAGCTTGGACTCAAAGGCACACCGCCCCAGGAGGGAGTTCCCTGTGGCACTTCGTCCCCCCCCGGTCTTCCCAACCAGGAGCAGCCGCATCGCTGAGCCCCTGTTGCTCCTGGGCAACACGGGGACAGGTGGACGTGGTTATGCTGCAGGGACAAAAGCAGAGGCACAGGACTCCAGTTAGGCAGTGCAGGGGCATGGTGGGGAAGCGGTGTGGTGACAGGAACCCATATCGGTGACATGAATGCAGCTGGGGCTCAGCTTGGGACTGAGTGTGGGGCTGAGGGCTGCCCATGCCAGTGCTGACAGATGGGGTCTGTACTGTGCCCGTGTGGGCGTGAGGAGTGGGGAGGGGGCATAGGGGAAAACAGAGAGAGGAAAAGGGAGATGGGGAGAAGGGACAAGGGGAAAAGGGAAGAGGGGAATGGGAAAATGAAAGGAAGGGGAATGGGGAAAAGGGGAGAAGGGAAAAAAGGAAAAGAGGAAAGCGGAAATGGCACAAGAGGAAAAGGGAGAAGGGAAGAGTGATAAATAGGGAGAGGGGAAAAAAGGAAAGGGGGACCTGGGGTTTAAGTGGAAGAGGGGGAGAGTGGACACAGGGAAAATGGGAAGAGGGGACAAGGGGACAAAGGGCAGAGCCGATTCCCTGGCACGCTTCTCCTGCACCAGGTTCCCATGTACCTGCAGCTCCTTCCCAGCACTCAGTTTCCAGGGCTGGGTGTGCAAAGTTGGGGGCCTCCTACCAGAGCTGCTCGAGCTGGATCTCGTCCCATGGGTGCTGCTCCCCTTTACCTGGACACACACTGTGTGTGCTGCAGCCGCCGGAGAGTCAGAGGAGCACAGCTTGTCAGTCAGCAGCAGCCTGCAGTTCTGCTGGGTGCACGTCTGCGTCAGCTCCTGCAGCACAGGGTGTGACTTCAACACTGCCCGCCCCAGGACACAGTTCCGCGTCACACTCCCCCCAGCGAGCACAGCCGCAGCCCTTCCTGCTATGTACAACTGAATCATAGCACGGGTTGGGTTGTAAGGGAGCTCAAAGGTCATCGTTCCAACTGCTGCTGTGCACTGGTTGCCACCCACTGGATCAGGTTGACCATGGCCTCATCCGTGGCCTTGAACGCCTCCAGGGATGGGGTACCTACACTTCTCCGGGCAGCAGTGCCAGGGCCTCACAGCCCTCTGTGTGAAAAATTTCCCCAGTATCTGACCTAAATCTCTCCTCTTTCAGTAGATCACACCCCGCCTCCATCCACACCATCCCCACCTCCCCGCTCCATCCCATCCCATCCCATCTCCATCCACACCCCACTGCTTCCGCGACCCCTTCCCACCCATTCTTGCGCTCCTGCAGTCAGTTTTAGCCTCTGCTTTGGGCAGCCCCTTGCTGTGGGGCAGAGTTCCAGGGTACCCCAACCCCACAGCAGGACTGAAGGGACATGGCCACGTTTGGAGAGGCTGCAGGGTGCTGAGTAGGAAAGGGACACAGCATGCTGCCACCCACACTGCCACCAGCTCTTTATTCCCAGTGCACACAAAGGCTTCAGCATTACCTTGGAAGGGGGAGGTGGGATGGGGGGATGCAGGGCTGGGGGTGATGCAGGGCATGGGGCAGAGATGCAGGACACAGCTGTCCCCTGTCACCACAGCGCTGGTGGCAGCAGTGGGGAACACGGCGTCCACCCCCTCAGCTCCCAGGCCAGTAGAGCACAAAACCATCACGACTCTTGCGGAAATCAGGGGCAGCCACATCGGGCTGCATTTCCACAGTCAGCAACTTCTTGCGCCCGCGCAGGCTCAGCTGGATGTGGTCAGAGACATGGACCTGCAACTCCCGCTTGGTCCTGCAAGGACACAGCTTCAGCACAGGGCTGTGGTCACCCTGGGGGGACTTGGGCACTGCCCCCCACTTGGTGCCCCTTGGGGTAGGACTCAGCCCCACTCACGTTCGGCAGTGCTCCAGCAGGACGCCCACCAGCTCGCCCACCCGCTCGTCTCCCCGCGGCTGTGTCTTGTGCAGGCAGACAGCCAGGTCGTCATGGTTCTGCGTGTGGAAGACCACCAGCTGTGCCCGGCAGCTCGTCACACTCAGCCCCGTCACCTGCAAGTGTCATGAGGGGGTGTCACAGTGTGGGGACAGTGAGACACCTCCATCCCAGGAAGGTTTGCTGTGCCAATGCAGGCAGCTCTACAGCATGGACATGGGGATGATGGAAGGATCTTCATGCTGGAGAGGGGCAACTAGGCCTCATGGCATGGACACTGAGACCAGCAAGGGTTCTTCATACTGGACAGACGCAGCTAGACCCAATTGCATGACCATGGGGAGCACCAAGGGGTCTTCACACTGGACAGGGGATGCTAGATCTCATTGGGTGGTGATGGGGAGCATGGAAGGGTTTTCCTGTTGGGTCACCAGTTCCCCATGGCAGGTCACTCCTGCTGCCACATGGGTGTGAGGCCACTGACCATGCTGAGTGGCAGCTCCCGCATCACCCGGTACTGCTTCCGGGGCTCCATCTTGTAGAGGTGCTGGTCGGTGATCAGGATGGCACGGTCCCGGCTCTTGTTGAAGCGGTTGATCTGTAGGGCAGAGCTGAGTGAAGAGGCAGAGCCAGGGGATGCCAATGGGGACACACCAGCCGTGCCAAGCCTCTCACCTTGCGGACATGGCTGGAGAAGAGGACAGCACCGAAGTGCACCTTGTCACGTAGGGCCTGCACGCGGTGGGCGAAGGGCAGCGCCAAGCCTGGGTTCTCACTGACCTGGGGGGAGCACGGGGTGAGATGGGGGCACTGAAGGAGGCTTGGGGTCCTGCCATCAGCTCTGTGCCCTTACCGAGGACAGGTAGTCGCGCACCCAGCCCCGCTGGCACCCCCAGTCCTTCCGCAGCCCATGCAGAACCCCCATGGCAGCCACCTTGGCCCGGATCTGCGCCATGTCGGAAGGAGGGATGTTCTTGACGATCTGCCGCGCTCGCCACCTGCAGGGTGAGGGCATGAGGCGTTTGGGTATCACTGCCATCGTGGACCTCCATGGGCTGGTGACCTCCTGGCCATGCCCGCACCTGCGGAAGAGCTGCTGGCTGTTCTCCTGGAAGCGGCCCAGCACAGCCGGCGGCTCTGGCCATGCCAGGCTCTTGCCAAAGTCGGGCATGGAGCGCACGCCCTGGAAGCGCCGTACCAGCTCCAGCAGGTATGCCTTCACCTTGTGCCGCTTGTAGTAGCCCATGATGGCGTAGGCGGCACGCAGGTACCGGCACCGTCGCCGGGCCAGAGCTCCACGCCAAGCCTGCAAGACACCAGCAGTTGTATGACCCCCAAAATGCTGACCCCACCCCAAAATGCACCGGTGGGACTGGCTGTGTGCCCCATTCCCTCCTTGTCCTCCTCCACACCCTGCTCTGGGCCCATGCCTTGATCTGAAGAAACAACTCAAGTGGCACCCTGGGTTCAAATTCTGCACCCGTGTAGTCACACCCGTGCCATGCCTCATGTCACCCCCATGTCACACCCATGCCATGCCCTATGTCACCCTCACGTCAGACCCCAAGACACCCTCATTTCACTCCTATCCCATGCCCCATGTCACCCCCACTTCACTCCCATGCCATGCCCCATGCCATCCTCATGTCACCCCTATGCAATGTCCCAGTCGGTGCTTCGCCCATGCCAAGCCCACGCTCTGCACCATGCTACGACTCACTGTGTTACCCCATTCCCAGCCCCATGCCAGTCCCCACACAATGCCCATAGCACCCTGCTGCCCCCACTCTCCTCTACTGAGCCCTGTCACAGCCCGGTTGGGGCTGAAACCTATGGCACCCACCTTCTGCAGCAGCAGGACAATAATGGGGATGAGCTGCGCCCTCTCCTGCTCAAGGCAGAAGAGAGTGCGGGGCGTGCGGATGAAGACTTTGGTGTGGCCATAAGCCACATCATCCTGGAAGCCATGCTGCTCTAGGAGGGTCTGCGTGGCCTCACGGTCAGTGGCCATCAGGTGGTTGGGCCATGTGTATTCACACGTCATCTTGTACCTGGAGACAGTGGGAGTCAGCACAACGGGGTGCAAGGGCTGGGGAATCATTGGGGCTCCCGGGGCCGTACCGCTGCAGGAAGCGGTCGTAGGGCTGGCGGTAGGCGAAGCCGGCACGGCGCACACGCACGTTCTCCAGCAGCCCCAGATAGGCGACCTGGTGCCGGCACCGCTCTTCGTCGAACAGCACTGGAGATTTCTGGTCGTTAGGCTTGATGCAACGCACATAGTAGGGCTCCTGTGGGCACACAGGGAGGATGTCAATGTAGGGATGGATGGTGGCCCCGTTGCACGGTCCCAAGCCCACAGGTGTGCTGGGCTGAGGACTCCTGGGGCCTGGAGTGCACTGGGCATGGCTGGCATGGGGATGGGGCAACTTGGTAGCCTGGGGATAAAGCCATGTGGCTTATGACAAACCTGCATGGTTCTGGGACATGCCCAACTGGCTTGGGGATCAACAAGACTGGTATGGGGACATGTCTAGCTAGCATAGGGACATCTCTGCTGCATAAGGACATGCCTGACCAGCTTGGGGACATACATGGCCAGTTAAGGAGCATGCCCATCTGGCTTGGAAGCATATCTAGTTAACACTGGGTCACACTGGGCTGGCTTGGGGACATGCAGGACTGCTCTAGGGCCAGTACCTTGGAGGCAAGGTTTTCCACCAGGGCCACAATGGAGTTCTTGAAGAGCGTGGCGGCAGTCAGTGGGCGCTTGGTGACCTCAGTGATGCTCTGCTCACCATCAGGCCACATGGCACGCAGCACAGGGTCCACACTGGGGACAGAGCTGGTATGGGGCACCTCCCCAGTGCCCCAAGTTTTGCCACCCCATACCCCATAGTAGTGTCTCCCCGGCCATGCCCCCAGGCCCCCCAGCTGTGTCCCCCATCCCTGGATGTTCCCAACCTGTTGTAGAGGAGCCGTTTGAAGTCCTGGAATAGTGTGTCCTTGTTCTTGTCCAGGAAACCCTCCACGGAGTACCTGAGGTGGGGGAATACCTTGTTGGGGGCTCCTCCAGCCACCATTTGCTGCTGGAGGACAGGTTTTGGCACGGGGGCTGATGGAGGCATCAGTGCCATGCATTTGGCTGTCTCCACAGAGGTGATTTGTCCCATGTACCCCATGACTCCATACGGATATCCATAGCTCCTGATGGGCGCTCATATCCCCATGGCCCCAAATGATCCCCCCATAGACCCTCATGGTCCCCAAAGCTCTATGGTCCACTATGACCCCAGTCTCCTCCAGTTCCTCAGGAACCCCACAGCCCCATGGCTTACCCATACTCCCATCATGCTCTCCATCATTCTCCAAGGACCAGTGATCAATCATATACCAGCTAAGACCCTCCATGGTTCTCCAAGACCTCATAATTAACCATAAACTCCCACAGACTTCCAAGAAACACTATTGCCCCTGGTCATCCTAGATAGTCCTCCATGCATGCCTGAAGTTCTCCGTGGCCCCAAGGCCACCCATGGATACCCATAGTGCCCACTCACACTCTAAAGGTCTAAATGACACCACCACTCCTCAGTACACCCCCACAGTTCCCAATGGTTCTCCATGGACCCACGGTCAACCATAAACCTCTACGAGCCACTATAGCCCTGTGGTCAACCACAGACCCCAAAAAGACCACCCCCTACAGCATCATGTCCTTCACGATCCCAAATGGTCCCTCATGTCCTCCCTAAGTCCTCCATGTCCATAAGACCCCCTGTGTTCCCCCATGGCTCTCCACGGCCCCTCACGTCACATCTCCAGCGTAGTGCTTGATGCGGAAGTCACGGTCAAACTCCATGGTCTTGTCGGTGGGGCAGAGCTGGGGAGCAGAGGGTGTCAGGCCCAGCTCCTGGCACCCCCCCCCCCCCACCTCAATCCCCATTGCTGTCCCCAGAAATCACCTTGCGGCTGCTGTAGTGTGGGTGGTGGCCCAGGCGAGCATCCATGTTGGCCAGGAAGAGGGCATCAGTGACAGTCCCCACAGCCAAGCAGGCCTCATCCAGCAGTGCCAGGATGCCACGATGTGGCTGTTCCACCAGCTCCACGATAGGCTCGTTGCTGAAGTACTCAATCTAGGAGGACAAGGGGCACCCCGGGTTGCCCCCCCATGCACCCTCATTTGCCCCCTGGCACCTCAAATCTCATGCTGCCAGAAGGTGTTCCCCATGTCCCCTTGTGTTTCTACGTGCCCCTCATGCTGTGTCAGGTGATGACACCAGTGTCCCCCCTGGTCCCTCCCATGTCTTTGCCGTGTCCCCATTTCCCCCTCACGTTCTGCCAGGTGATGCCCTCGCGCTGGTACTCCGCCTGCTCCTGTCTCAGGATGAGCTCGATGAAAAGCTGCTGCAGCTTCTCGTTGCAGTAGTTGATGCAGAACTGTTCGAAGCTGGGGCCAGGGGTTAGGTTGGCCACTGTCACCTGGCCCCACACCATGCCCCCTGGCCACCATGCCACTCTGGTCCCATCTTTCCATATGCCCTTCTCACATCATTCCCTCCAGTTGTCCCTCCCAAGCCTTGTCCCCTCCGTATGTCTCTCCCAGGTCCCATCCCCTCTGTATGTCCTTCCCAAGCCATCTCCTCCTCGTGTCTCTCCCAGATGTCCCTCTGCCTTCTCCATGTTCTTCCCATCCCCAATCTCTTTCACATGTCCCTCCCAAGCTCTGTCCCATCCACACATCCCTCCCAAGTGTTCCCATCCCTTTCACATGTCCTTCCCATCCCCAACATCTTCCATATGTCCCTCCCAAACTCTGTTCCTTCCATATGTCCCTCCCAGGTGCCCCCATGTCCTCTCCACTTGTCCCTCTTGGATCCCATCCCCCCTACGTGTCCTTCTCCAGCCATCTCCTCCATGTGTTACTCCCAAGCCCTGTCTCCTCCACATGCCCCTCCCAGGTGTCCCCTTGCCTCAACCACGTCCAACTCCTCCCCAGACCCCTCATGACCCCTCCAAGTCTCATCTCCTCCATGTGCCTTTCCCATCCCATATCTTCTTTACATATCCATTCCATCCCATCCACCTGTACCTCCATCCCCATCACGTGTCCCCATTCCACACCCCCTTCCAGCATGGGGTCCGTGTCACCTGTTGGTGTCAAAGATCTCGAAGCCATAGATGTCAAGGACGCCGATGACGGTGCTCTTGCCATGCTGCCGGACATCGTATCCACGTGCAGTGATGCTGGCATTGATGCGCCCTACAATCCATCCAAAGAGCCGCTCGTAGATGGCCTGGAGACAGGGGAACTATGGTCACCTCGGGGACATGGTGTGGGATGGTGGGACCCCACTGCCCTCTCCTCACCTTGGCACAGGCATCCCTGCCATAGGCAGCCTCGGTGGGGCTGTGGCCCTTCTCGATGAGCTCCCCTCCTCCTGTGGCCACGGTGCGGGCCAGCAGTGCCTGGCGGAGCTGCTCAGGCGTTGTTCCTGTCAGCTGGGCCAGCACGGCCAGCTGCTCCACTGCCTCCAGTGCAGCCACCTCACCGTCTGCCACGAACTGCACGTTGCCCTGGGGACATCGTGGTGATTGCAGGGGATGGGGATGGCACCATGCCGGCCGACAGGGGATGGATCTGCAGCCCTACTGTGGGTTGGGGTCCCAAATCACACTCAAGGTGTCCTGGCATCATCCCCTTGGCTTGGCTCAGACATATGGGGTCATACTGGTTTGTATTGGGCTGTGCTGGGCCATGATGAATTGTGTTGTGCTTGTTCACGCTAGGTTATATTGGCTTGTACTGGTTTGCCTTGGGCTGTGCTGCAGCTTATGGGGTTGTACTGGTTTCTGTGGGGCTTACTAGCGCTGGGTTGCATGGAGCCATACTGGTGCCCAGAGCTATACTGGTCTGCCTGTGGTTACACTGGCGGAGCCATACTGGATTGTGTGGTGCCATACTGGCCTGCATGGAGCCACACTGGTCTACCTGGGGTCATACTGGTGGGGCCATACTGGTCTGCATGGGGACATACTGGTGGGGCCATACTGGTGTGGCTGGGGCTGTTCTGGTCTGTCCATGGCCATACTGGTGGGGCCATACTGGTGCCCATGAGGCTTCCCTGGAACTCTCACCAGGTGCAGGATGGCCGCCAGGATGCGTCGCACAGCGCCCACCTCCTCTGGGGTGAAGCCAATGACTGCCATCGCCTCCTCCACCACCCGGTAGGCACGCGCATCATCACCGCCAGCCTGGGGGAGGCAGGTGAGGGACGGGATCCCCAGGACCCCCACCCCCCCCAGCCATCCCTGCCCCACTCACATTGCCCTGGGTGCCCTGCTGGGTGTAGCAGTATGCACTGGGGTCCCGCTGGAGATGTAGTGAGGCCAGCAGTGCCTCGGGGGCTCCCAGAAGCAGCTATGGAGCAGGGGGATGTCAGCACCCTGCCCTAGGCACCAGAAATCCTTGTTCCATCCCAGCTGGCCAAGTGTCCCCTGGCACATCCCATTCTACCCCACCTGGTTGCCATTCCATACTTACTCTGTCCCATCCCATCCCATCCACTCCCATCCCATCCATCATGTCCAGTCCCATAGATTCCCATCCCATCCCATCCATCCCCTCTCATCCTACCTGTCCCATCCCATCCCATCCCATTCTATCCCATCCCATTGCAATCTATCCCATCCCATCACAACGCATCCCATTTCCACCCCATCCCAATGTAACACACCCCAACCCATCACATCCCATCACAACGCATCCCATCCCAATCCATTGCATCCTATTCCACCGTATTTCATCCCATCGCAACCCATCCCATCCTACTGCAATCCATCCCATTCCATCCCACCCCACTGCAACCCATCCCATCCCACCCCTGCCCACCTGGTAGAAGGAGTGGAAGTTCCTCTCTCCTGGCTGCTGCTGGAGGACTCGGGACTGGAAGAGGTAGCAGCGGGTGGGTGTCGGGCAGTGCCATGGGCCAGCCCCACACAGCCATGCCCTCACACCCCATGCCCCCTGCACCTTCTCCAGGAGATAATTGTAGATGTGGCCGCCGGTGGGGTCTCCCTTGAAGTCAAAGTTGATGTCCATGTACTTGCCGAAGCGGCTCGAGTTGTCATTGCGGTTGGTCTTGGCATTGCCAAAGGCCTCCAGGACGCAGTTGGACTTCAGCAGCACATTCTTCACCCTGTATGGCACAGCACGGTGTGCCGTGGTGTGGCAGAGCATGAAGGTGTGGCACAGCACAGCGCAGCACCCCCCAGCTCTGAAGCTGATGGATGCAGGACGCGGCACCTCTATGTCCATGGCTTCCCCCAGGTCCCCATTTCACTCCCTGCAGGCACGATGCTCCCTCAGGGCCACCTCGAATGCCAGATCTGTGCTCAACCACCCAACACTCCATTGGGTTGGACCTACCTCTCCACCTCGGCGCGCTGCGTTGGGTTGGTGATGGCGGCGATGTACTGCATGATGTACTTGCTGGCCTCTGTCTTGCCTGCCCCACTCTCACCTGTCAGAGGCAGGAGGTGGGTGAGGTGTGCAGCCATTGGCGCCCTGCTCTCAGGGGTGCCTGTCGCTTGTCCCCTACCTGAGATGACAATGCAGGTGTCCTTGGCACGGCGCTTCATGGCCTTGTAGGCGGCATCAGCCAACGCGAAGAGGTGAGGCGGGCGCTCGTAGAGCTCACGGCCCCGGTACTGCTCCACCACAGAGGGGCTGTACAGCTCCAGTGCCTGGTATGGGTTCACGGCCACCACCACCTCCCCGATGTAGGTGTAGATGCGGCCCTTTGAGAACCTGCACACAGGGGTGGCAGTGGGACAGGGTGTGTCCCCGAGCTTCACGCGGCGGGGCCATACAGGGCACAGGGAGAGCAGCTCTTCCTGTAGGCAGCACCCATGGGAAGTGCAGGGCACCAGGGTGGCACACATACCAGGACAGGCAGACACACACATGCACATTGTTGTGCACGGTCATGCACACACAACCCCCACGCCCAACCGGACATCCCCAACGCAGCTCCAGGGCCATGCCTCCCTTTCCCTCAGCCAGCAGCAGCGTACTGCCCAGCACAGACATTTCCTTTTAGGCCAGGGTTTGCATCCCAAGACCACACCCTGACCTGCACGAAGGATTTAGGGTCCCCAGGGCTGGTGGTACCCCTGTCACCATGATGCTGAGCGCTGCATCCTGGCTGCACCACCCTGCCTAGGCCTCGCCCATCCCAACCCAACCCATCCTGCCCCTCCCTGCATCCCCATACCTCAGGCGCAGGTTCTCCATGAAGTGCTCCATGGTGACCTCGTCCAGCAGGACAAAGTCAGCTTTGCCAAACTCGGGGCTCTCCAGCTCTGCCATGCTGCGCCCACAGCCCAGAGGCACCCACTTCCCCCCTCTGTGCTGCTTCCTGCACCTCTGCCCGCCCAAGCAGCTGCGCAGGCGCGTGGGACGCGGGGCCCAGCCCTCCTGTCACCTCCCATGGGGGACAGTGTGGTGGTGACAGGGCAGGAGACACACAGTACGGCAGGATGGGGACTGGTCCCCACGCCCCAAAGCACTTGGGCACCAGCACCAGTCCTGTGAAGGACTGCACCTCCATGTGCCCACAGTGGGATTCAGCTATTGGGTTCATCCACGGGTGCATGGGACACAGCCCAGTGGCGCGCACAGTGCTGTGCTTGCAGCATTACTACAGTCATTCCGGTGCCCAGATGCATCCGGCCCCACACCGCAGCACCCCGAAAGCTGCAAGTCTGTGGGTCGGCGCCTCCACCCACACAGTGGCTGATGAGACAGCACAGTGACAGCCACTGGGTGCACCAAGCATGGTGCTGCTCAGGATGCTGAGCATAGCGTGGCCAGGGTGAGCTGCTGTCACCACACCCCGGGCACAGAGCGCAGTAAGGACCAGAGTGCATGGGTGGAGCCCAGCGCAGGTCCCAGGAGCAGAACATATCCCTGCCCCACAGGCACCAAAACCCAACGTCCTCCCCCTGGGATGCACCCTTCACACCACCAGCCCTCAGGGCACAACTCTGCAGTGCTGAGGGGCTCACATTGAAACCCCATGAGGTGCAGCAGCACAAACGCTTGGGGACAAACTCAAGCCCACATTTCCCTATCCAGGAGCAACAACAGTTCAAGGAGCCTGCAGCTGTGAAAACACCAGAGATTTTTATTTATTGATGTGACATGCACTTGTAAAGCAGTGAATACAAGCAACTGTACCCCCAAAATATCAATATGCAGTCACCACTCCTCCTCATTAGCACTGGATGCTCCAGAGAGCAGGAGCCCCCACTGTTAAGCCCTGATCCAAGGGTGGGGAAATCCACCTAAATCCTCTCCTCTTCCTCAGCTTGCAGCCATATCCTGCACTGAACAGCTCCTCACCGCACAGCGGAGCACACAGGTGAGTTGGGGACCTCCAGTTGTGGCTGTTCGCTCACTGTTTCCCCAGGGATCCCAGCTGCAGTGAGCTCACACACTTCACGCTGGGCACTCAGCACCGTTTTACCTGAGGATAAAGCACAAAGAGCTGCATTCATCACAGAAACAAGTAGGTTTCATCGCCCCGCAGCCCCACTCAGGTGGCTTTCACTCTTTCTTTGGTGTACACCCTATTTGCTGCTCAAAGCAGCAGCCATCCCTGCAGTGCTACTAACCTGGGACAGCGTGACAGGCTTGGATGGTATCAGCAGAGTGATCTGCAAGCCCTCAGCAAGCCCCTAGGCTTGTCATATCTTCATGGGATCCAGCAGAGCACCATCTGTGGGCTCAGGTTTCTTCCAGTGGCAGCTTCAGACGCAGCTTCATGGCTTCAGCGCAAAGAACTGAGTTGCAGTTGCAGGCAGATCTGTGGGGCCCAGCAGAAACCACAAGACAGGGCTGGAAGCATCAGAGGTAGCACTCCTTTCAACCAGAAAAACCAGATTTAAAGCCCTGTAACAGAAGTATTAGCAGGTGAGGGAGAAGGCAAAACCCCAGCAGAGAGCAGGCAGGGCAAGCACTGCCCTGCTAGGTCCGCAATCCTAATGGCCTCTCCGAGGTATAGGGGAAAGCCATGAAGATCTAGGGCTGCAGAATAGCCACGCTATGCTGGAAGGTTTGTGGCAATGAAAGACTTGCAGTGTGTGGTAAGCCTTGCTGGAGAAGGGCTGAGGGGAAGTCCTGCAGCCATCTGCACTCATTGCACGCAGCAACAGAGCAGGCAGAGCAGGGAGTGACACTGCAACAAATGCAGAAGTGATTCAGAGCTCACAGCCTCACTACAGCACCGCCCCGTTAGCTGCAGGAAAGGAAGAGGCCCATCTGCACCCCCAAGCTGCAGCTCTCAGCCCTGAGGGACTCCTTCATGAGAACCAAAGAGGAAACAAAGCACTGAAGCTCCTTGATTATGTCGAGTATGACTAATTGTGGCAGACTGAAAAAACCCCTCCAGAGGCACCCAGTGAACATACCTGAATGCTCCCTGCAGCATCGGGCGTCCATCTCGACCATCCGACAGGGGAACTGCAAGCTGAGAAGAATCGTGCTGTTACAAAATGGAAGAGCTGAGGAAGGAAGGAAGCAGCTCTGCAAGTCCAGGAGAGAAGCAGGAGTTTGGGGTAAAGTGTATGGGGTTTCTATAACCTCCCCCCTGAGGGACAGAAAGAGGCCTCAAACCACCCCAGGGTTGCTCTGGCAAGCGCTACAGGAATGCATGGGGCCACGGCAGGCCCCACCATGCTGGAAGCCTTGCAAGGCGAGGCTGAAGGCAAGTGCTCCCCCCGTCATAACTTTAGGGCACGCAGCACAGGAAACAGAGGGGGAAGAAGTGGTGGATGCTGTGGGGAGAAAAGAGTTTGAGTCAGGAGGAGCAGCTCCGAGGCACGCTTGCTTTCTCTAAGGGCTGGGATCGCTTAACAATCGGTAACAACCACGCAGTCAGCGCTGCCGCGGGATCCATGCGGGCTCCAGACAACCGCATCACCCCTCGGGCACGGCTTACCCCTCAGGCCCTCATGGTCAGGCTGCGGTCCCCAGGACGACGCCTACCTCCCCAGCGTTAGGAACAGACCCAGGCCTCAAGGGTCAGGCCCGGATCCCCCCAAGACCTGGCCCGCATCGCGCCCCAGGTGACTGAGGTGAGGTCCGTTCGGGTACACCTCCATTCCGCCTTCCAACCCCGCCAGACCGCGGATGGCGACAGATGACACCACGCCGCCCACCTACCTGCCATCACCGCCATGTCTCAGAAGGACGTCGCCGGTGAATGACGTAAGCACTCCACGCGGCGGCAGCGGCGGCGGCGGCGCCCCCTTGTGGTGAGAGGCAGGAAGCAGACGGCGTGCATGCGCCGGGGCGGGATCAGCAGCCGAGTGGGCGTGGTTATGCAAATGAGCAGTCGGGTGAGCGCGGGGCCGAGTCGCACATGCGCAGTACCTCCCCTCAGGAGGAGGACTGACGTCAGTCCTCCGGGCGCCGCGCGGCGCACGCCGGGAAGCCGCCGCCCAAGATGGCGGCAGGATTGAAAAGTGGTCGGCGGCGCTGAGGCGGCCCAGGGTCCAACCGCTGCCCGGGGCTGCTCTGCTCTCCTCTCGGCCCCGTGCAGCCTCACCCCGCCGCCCCAGGGCCGCTGCGGGGATGCCCCGGAGGGGGTTGGGGCCGCCGCTGCAGCCGCCGCTCCCGGAGCCATGGAGGAGGAGGGCAAGAAAGGCAAAAAGGTGAGAGCGGGGCTGACGATGCGGCCTGCACCGGCAGCTGGGCCGCTCCGTTGGTACCTTCGTGTCCTCGTTGTGAGGTGGAAGTGCTGCTCCATACGCCTCCGCCTCATCGATTTACGTCTGTGTTTCATTACCCTGCTGCTCAGACGCGTTTTATGGCATTATTTATGTAGGGGAAACAAAGCCTGAGCCGCTGTGTGCAGAATGAATCCTTCGTGCGGTTCTGGTGACATAAGTGTGAGGGAATGCACTATTTTCGGTGCTGTCTTAGCTGGGGATACTGCAGTAAGTGGGGCCTCGGGAGGTGGCAGCAGAGCTTCCAGCTGGAGGCTGTGAGGCGGTGGGATGCTGAAGGAGTTGGGGCCTGTCGTGGTTTTCTCTTGAATTACACAGGGTACTTAATGTGGGGTCAGATCAGAAGGGTTTTGCTTAATGCTCTGTGCGGGGAAGGAAATGTAGCTCCTGGTCCGCCTAGGAGGGCTTTGTAAGGGCTGTGAGCTGTGTGCAGTGTGATGGGATCAGTGGTGTGGGTGGGAGCAGGCACGATTTCTGTAGGTGATTCTTCCTCAGTACTCAATGTTTCCTTGCTCAGAAATCCCTTTCTGCTCTAATTTTAACTCTCACTTTTGAGGCTGCGAATGATTGCAGGGTAACTTCAGTTGTAATGTAGGAGCAAGCCGTAAGGATGGTGCTTGGCTTGGCTCATAAGGAGTGATCCCTTCTGGAAGTAGCTCTCATCTCCACTGTACGCCAGGCTTCTGTTAGTTAGCAAAACACAAATCAGCTTTAAGTTCTACATAGCAAAATAATGCTCTGAGTATGTGTGTGCCACTGTGACTGAGTGGAGAGCTCTGCTGTGCTGTCTGCTGTCATCTGGAGCTGGGGAGAGCTGAAGGAAGAATTACAGTATAGGTATAGCCTGGGCAAATGGAAGGACAGCTTCTGGGAAGACAGAACTCTCAGGATCTGGTGGGAGGGAGCTCTTCCTGTCTGCCTCACCACAGGGAGTGAGGAGGCAGCTGGTTCCTGCGGAGAAGTGGCTTCTCCAGGGTCAGTGGAGCAGGCTGCTGGGACAGACTCCTGTTGGGTCTGGAGATCTCTAAGGGTGGAAGTCACAGGACTGGAAGGGTTGGAAGGGAGCTCTGGAGTCCACCCAGTCCAAATGCTGCAGTCTGTTCAACCTCATGCTATCTGAAGTGTTTGAGTGGAATTTGCTGTGGTTTGGTTTGTGCCCCACTGAGAAGGGGCTGGGTTCTTCTTTCTGTCCCCATTGGTGTACAGGCTGGTGTAATCCCACTGAGCCTTCTCTTCTTGTGGTTGACCTACTCCCCCTCTCCCAGTCTCCCACCCCGTGCCAGCTGCCCCACTCTCTTTGTCACCTCCACAACCCAGTCCCTGTCCCAACACATCCCAGTGTGGTACTGGTGACTCCAAACTGGACATGGCACTGGTGTTGCAATGCCATCGGTGATCCTAATGCTCAAGGAGCATGCTGAGACACTGTGAAAGCAGCTCAGTGCCAAAGCATGTCTCTGGTTAACAGATGTCTGCAGTGGTTTGGCATGCTGCAGATTTGGTCCCCAGCTGAGGGCAGGGCTGATCATGGTTCAAGCATGTGTGGCTTCATTTCAGTGCTGTGGCACTTCCGAAGCCAAGGCATGTCTGCAGTTCTCTCAGCACTGATTTTACCATCTCTATGAAGTTAAGTGACCCTCAAGCATATCCCTGCAGCTTTTTTGAGCTTGCATTGCTTTCAAAGATAGCTAATCTGACTATGTTCATCCATTGTGCCTTTGTGGTTCCCAGCCCTGGGAGCTTTAGGGAGAGTTCTTCCTTATGCTTTACATACAGCATGGATCTTTCCAGGATGCAGGTGGCTGGCCCCCAGCCACTGAGCTTATAGGTTGAAGCACAGCAACTGAGTTTCTTTAGCTCTATTAACAAGTAGGATTAGGACAGTTTTGGTCAGGACTAGGAAGAAAATCCCAGTCTGGGGAGGAGCAGGCTTACACAGATGAGGTCTTAGCTGGAACTCTATGAATCCTACAACTACTTGTGTATCAGATGTTATTGTGATCCTTCTGGCTTTGCAGGCTCCAGTAAGCCCTGGGTCTTTGGTGTCTGCTTGCCTCCCCTGTTTCTGAGATGAATTGATCTGCTGCATGGGGCTGCTTTGTCAGTTGCCAGATCTGCTTGTAGAGCTGATCCATGGCGCTGAATTCTTTGTGCCTTTCAATACTGGTTTGTATTCAGGATGTTGGCAATTCCTTCTCATGCAGATCATTGGAAAATGTCTGCCAAAAGAAAGGGGACTGGTTCTTGTTAACCTTGGATGCTGCAGTATGAGCTCCCAGCCCTAATATAAAAAATACAAAGGGACTGGGATGGAGGCTCCATCTCTTCGGAGTTTCTGGTACAAGACGGGGCTCTGCTGGGTAAGGAACTGCAGGATGGTCCCTTGCTATCTTGAGCATGCGGTATTTGTGCTGGAAGCACTGCCTTCACAAGGCAGCATTCCTGTCTGGGAGTTTGTGGCTGTTCCATGACTTCACCGTGAGATTATGCAGGCCACTTCAGTGATACAAGATCATTATTTATTTATTTTTAGCTCCATTGGATATTTTCACACTAATGGAAGCATACAACTACTTGGGCTCTGTGTGGTTTTGAGCATGGAGGACTTACCCTGGGTGTGTGTTTCCAGCTGAAGCAAACCATATGGAGAGCATTCGTGCAGGCTAGCTCTGTCACTGATTACTCTTTCTCCTGTTCCAGGACCACTGCAGCAGCCTCCATCTGATCCCCAGCTCTTCCAAGGGCATTGTGCAGTTTGCTGGATGGGCTGGATGCTTTATGAGAGCTCAGGCTTCAGCTGCTTTATGTATGCTCTCCTTGAGTGCTTTGTGCTTCACAGCCGTGCTATGGATGCATTGCAGCATGTAAGAGGTTGCACTGAGGGTATAAGAAGTATGTACCTCCTTTCTCACTCTGCACACACACATTCAGGGAAATATTGAAGAATAACCATGGAGGACAAGCTGCTCTGCTCCTGGTTTGTCCCTTTTATGGGAGCTAGATGCCCTACTTGTGAGGGTCATGCCTGGTCCCATGGCAGGCTTAAAGCACGTGCCTTGTCTTCTCACCTTGTCTTGCTACAAGACAGATCAGTCTTGTAGGTGAGAACAACCAAAAGAGCCTGGCGTGGCTCTTTGTGAACTGCTGGACTTGACTGCTGTCCTGCTAAACTTTTACCAGCTGTGGCTGCAAACATTGGTGCTGGTTACATCAGCTGAAGCTTGGGAAAACCCCAAGTGCAAATCAGCATTTCCTTAATCTTGCTCAGAATCTCCACCTGCATTGAGAAGCTCAGTGGTGAGTAAATCTGGTTTCCTGCTCCTTACAGAGAGGTGGCTCTTGGGCTGGGAAGCAGCCTTAGCACTTGCCAGCTGCCTTGGTCTCAACAAGCCAAGCTTTGGTAGGGAAGCTGGTGTACCCACTGTACTGGATTATTATTTGCAGCTGCTTCCCTCTGAGTTTTCTGCTCAGCTCACCATGGGGCTTAGCAGCACGATCCTATTCTTGGCTGCTTTTGACCTCAGCCTGTTTGCTAGAATGGAATGGGAGCCTCTTTTTGTGGAAGACGATCAAGATCTTTGATAATACAAGGAACAGATGCTGAATGAAGGTGGGCATGTCTTGGCTTGAGGCTTGAAGCTTGGAGTAGGGAAATGTAGGGTGAGAGCAGGGGTAGGTGGCTAGAAAGAGTAGGAAATTGAGGAAAGGTAGGGTGTAAGAGTTGGGGCTGGCTTGCTGTGTGCAGCAGGTGACCTTCCAGCACTGCTCAGGTATCTCACATGCAATGCAAATCCCTGAAATAGGGCTGCCAGGATCTCAGGATCTGCAGCTTGACTGAACCAAAGGATTTTTGATGGCCGCTCCAGCTGCTTCCTTGGCTGCAGGATGAGTTTTGGTCTGAGCTATGCAGCTGTGGTAGCCCTTGCCTTTAGCATCTTCACATTGATGCCATTCCCAAAAGATGGTATCAGGGTGGTGATACCCAGAAACCTGGTGTCTTCCTGCATGGGAATAGGAAACACTCTGTGTTCATGTGTGCTGCTTCTGCTCTGCTCCAGGCTGTGCCTCACTGCTCAGCTGCTTGCGGAGCTGCTCTGTCCTTGTCCTCATTTCTACCTGTATGTGTGGTGTGCTTAGTAAATGCTGCCTCATCCGTGTCCTTCTTCCAGAGGATAAGGCCAGAACAGGCCTACGTGTGGGCTCTTGGGTTCTGTACCAGCACAAAGATGGACTTTCAGATTCTAGGCCAGCTCTGGCTCTGCAAGAGCTCTCTCCCATTCCCCTGGTGCTGGCTGGAATATGAAGAGCAGCTGTGGCCGAGGGTGGGCTCACTTGGATGTTGGTCAAGAGGCAAACTGGCTCAGCCGGGACAGGTGTCACGTACAGATAGTGGGGGTGAGGTGATCTGTGGAAATAGGAGCAAGACATCGCATCCTAGCTCTGGCAGGATGCACCCTGCTGCTGTTAGCATGAGCAGCAGGATGGTGAATGTTTGGGAAGCAGAGCCTGCCTCAAGGAGGGTGTCACTGGGCACCAGTACTGCTTTGCTGCTGAGACATGGGGAAGGGCACACCCTGCAGCAGTACTTAATGCGGTGCACATTTTCTCTGGGCTCTCACTGCCTGCTTTGGAGTAGTTTTCACTGCTGTGGGTTTTTTTGCTGTGTGCAAAATAACCACCATATAATTTAGTAAATTCTTGCTTTGTTGTCTGGTAAGGGCTGGCAGACAAAGCCGGAGACTGCAAAGTTCACAAATGGCTGAGGCAATGATACCAACTTCTGAAAATGCAACTTGCACTCAACAAAACTTTCCATTATGGAAGCACTGCATTCTGGTTTCTAGTCCTGAGGGGGAGGGGGGAAGCATGAGGCATCCCTCACCTCATTCCTCTTCGTTTTATAGAGCAGTGTGGAACACTCCGGTTCTCATCCTGTCTCCTGTGTGCTTGTGTAACATCCATAAAACAGGTCATTGTGTTTTGTCCCTCTGGAACATCTGGCTCTGTGCTGTCGAAGCAACATGAAGTGTTGTGGTAAAAGGTGATTCCTGATGAGACTGGAGAACTCCATGGACTCAAACAGCTGCTGCATCTGCAGGGATATGATGAGGAAACCCCCAGGTTTACTTGGGACCCCTGGAATCACAAGTACAGCATGCTGTGCAAAACCCCAGAGTTGAGCACTGGCTCCAGAGCTGTGCTTTGGGGTTTGGAGGTGATGTATCTTTTGCAGATGTAACAGGCATCGCTGTAGTACATGAAAATTGATGTCTGTACCAGTGTATGTATTCCTTATCCACTGCCGCAATGGAACCTGCAGCTCAGCCCACACAACGTGATAAAAATACAGCAGGAAATGCTTGGTCCTTGGAAGGCAGGCTGCCTGGAGAGCTGCCATGATGGCAAGCCCTCCAGAATTGCGTTTCAGCAGGCCTTTGCTAGAAGCAAAAGTCTGCTTGTTGCTTTCATGCACAGCTGAGAACTGTTCTGGTGCTGCTGGTTGCTCTTGCTGGGTGGGTTATCCTGATATCTGGCAAACAGCTGCAGTGGTTGTCTGATGCATGGAGGTGTACTGTAATTGAAGTTACGGTTGGAACGAGATGTTCTTTTTAAGAAGTGGCTCAAAAGCTTGCTGTGACCAAGGCGCTGTTGAGATCTGTGGGTATAATTCAGAATGGGAGTGACCCATACAGCATTCCTGGTGGAGGTGAGCAGGATAGAGCATTTGGAACTGATCTAAACATCCATGTTGGGTTGTAAACCTCCTTTTAGGTTTTGAATGACTTTGTTCTGCTTCTGTTCTTATGACAAAGCCTCGTGGCACAGATCCTGGTCTCCCATGTCTCAGGACTATCATTATTATGTGATTATTGTATGTGTATTCCCTGTGCGCAGAGTTGGCTGGGACCACCAGTGGGAAACCCTGGGCTGCAGATATCTGTGAGCAGCCTGGCACTGACAGAGAGGTGATGACGGGCTGAGAGCGTCTTTGACACAGAACAGGAAGCTTGGCAAACCCCCTGCGAAAGCCTGGCGTGGCTTTGGAGATGCTAAATGGTGTCTGCCAGAAATGGGATTGAGACCAGAAGCTTCAGGTGAGGGAGAGGAGCACTTGAGCTGTACTGATGGCCCAGAAACATTGTACCTGACCTACTGAGGAAAGGAAGGAGGATTGGATGCTGCACTTTGCTTGATAAGCAGCTCATTTCTGTAAGGTGCTCACTGAGGGAGGACAGCGTTGAGCTGCTCTCCTTCTTAGAAGCATAGCATCACCAAGGTCGGGAAAGACCTCCAAGATCATCCAGTCTAACCGTCTGCTTGTCACCAATAGCTCCCACTAACCCATGTCCCTCAGTACCACATCTACATGTTTCTTGAACACCTCCAGAATTAGTGATTCCACCACCTCCCTGGGCAGCCCATTGCAGTACCTGACCATCCTTCTGGAGAAAAGTATTTCCTAATGTCCAACCTGAACGCCCCCCCTGGTGCAACTTGAGGCCATTCCTTCTTGTCCAGTTGCTAACTGTATGGGAGAAGGGGCCAACACCCACCTCACTACAATCTCCCTTCATGGTAGCTGTAGAGAGCACTGAGATCTCCCCTGAGCTTTCTCTTCTCTAGACTGAACAATCCCAGCTCCCTCAGCCACTCTGTCATTAGATGTGTACTCCAGACCCCTCACAGCTCTGCTGCCATTTTCTGGGCACACTCAATGTCTTTCTTGTAGCAAGGGGCCCAAAACTGAACAGGATAGGATAACTGAGATTGAGCACGTCAGCTCTAAACCTGTGTTCAGGGTTAGGGGCAGGTAATACAGGATGTGGGGATGAAATGTAGGGTAAATTATGCTGCAACCTTACTGTGAGCCTTTATTTCTGGTGGCTGAGCTGGACGAAACAGGAGGGTTGTGGATCTGACCCATAGCAATGCACTGAACTCAAGGCCTTGGCAGGTGGGTCAGCATGCATTTAGTGCAGAGAGCTTGTGGAAATAGCTTGAAATAAGCGAGCTTTGGCAGCAAGCACAAGGAAGCAAAGGGATTTATGGAAGCCGATGGAAGTGCCAAGATAATGGCAGCAGCCAGAGCATGCAGAGCACGAAGGTCAAAGCCCAGCTGACCTATTTGCAAGCTGTGTGTAATGAGAGATCTTATTTCCCCTCTGCAGTTGAATTCCTCTGGGCAGGAATATCAGTGGTAAAAAGGGTTCTTAAATTGTTGCTTTCTCCACCCCTTGGCAGAACTTGGAGCAAATAAATGTTCCTGGTTGGCTTGTAGCAGATGTTAGAAATCAGGCTGAGCTGTGGCTAAAGCAGCCTTTAGGCCTTGGCCAGCTCAGATATGTGCTTCATTTTGCCTGGGGTTGCAAAGCCTGCCCCCAAACGGTTATCCTTTTAGTATTGCTGTGCCTCCTAGGGTGGGCTGAGCAATCCTGGGTCCATTCTGAGGCTGTCCATCTGTACTTAAGCACTGAGGCCTCCTAGTGTGCTCGCTCTGCTTCCTAACCTGGCTCAGCATGCAGTCATGCTAGAAGCAAGGAGCTCCAGATGCTTGTGCCAGCAGCATTTCTCCTGTGCTTATAGAGTGGCTAAGGCTAGGTGAGGGTACAGGTGACAGCTAGGGAGCCTGGACCTTCAGAAAAGCTCTATGCAAGTATAAGTTGACTTGCACTACTTTCATGCTACAAAGGGCGAGCAGGAGGCAAAGTGAACTTTAGGACTTCCCTGCCTTTGTTTTGTCATTTCTTACTGGGTCTGTGAAATACTTCTGTAATGAGAAGAGGAAATAGCCACCTTTCCTGCTTTAATTTCTCCTGACTGTCATACGCTGTAAACCCTCTTGGAAGAGCAGCTTGAACGAGAGACAGGGAATGTGGGAAACCTCTGCAGCATGGCTGAGCTCACATGAGGAGCTGCAGCAGTGGGGTGCCCACCAACCAACAGGCTGGAAGGCTGTGTTTCTGTGGAGCTGCTGTCTTCCCCCACCTTCCTCAGGGAGCAGAGGAGGAACAGCTCTGGGTGGCAGGAGGTAGGTGACTAAATCCATCCCTGTTCACGCCCACACATGGCACTGAGCCCTTTCTCCCAGGTGCTGCTTTCAGGGATGCAGGGGCCCTGCTGTTAGGGCAGATCTTGAGCTTTGTTTTTTAAAGCACACTTCCTGCGACCTCTCTTTGGGAGTGTTTTCCAGTTCTGATTACTCACGGTTGCTCTTGGGTGGGAACGCTCAGGACTCCACATCCTTTTCTTGCAGGAATCAACAGCTGAACAGCTGAGGCCTCACTGACTCTGCAACAGCATTATTAGCACCAACAGAGTACACGTGTAGGGCACAGATCATTCTGTGCAGAAAGAAGTGTTTGTTACCTCTGCTTCTTAGTTTACGGGTAGCCAGGATGAAGATGGGGTGATCTGGATGGTGCCCATGGTATCAGGACAGCGTGGAGGCTCACTTAGTATCACCTAAAAATTGATATCTCTTTGGGGAGTGTGCAAGAATTGGTTAATCTTATAAGGCAGCAGCTTGAAGTGTTGGTGGGCTGTGCCTCCCTGGGTGTTCAGCACAGCAAAAGGATCTGCTACCTATTAGCAGCAGGAGGAGGAAGGACTTGAACCATGAAACATGGATTTGCCAAGCCCTCTTGCAAGATGTTGAAGCCCCAGAGTGACATGACTTGAACATGGAGTGGCTGTGGTGCCTGCCTGCAGCTGTGGGCTTCTTGATGCTTACTGCTGAGAGGGATACGGCCTGTCTGAGTGGTCTAACGCAGACAAGCCTGGCTAGTGTGGGTTTGAATGTCCTGCAAGCAGCTTCTGGGAGGCACTTGAAGCTGGTGCAGGTCTGCCCTTTGCTCTCAGGATGTCACTGTGGGAAATGTTCCTTGCAGGACCTGCACAGAACCAGTGTTCAGTGACAGTAGTGGCACTGGTTTCTCTGGTGGCTCTGCTTATAGAGAACAGCTGGCTGAGGTCTGTGTGCACAGGGGGAAATGGCTTTTGGGAAAAGCTGGTTTTTGGGTGTCCTAAATAACTCAGCGATGACTTCCTAAGTTGTGATGCAGAATCAAATTGTAAAACACATTCCCTCAAGCCTTTTGTGGGGCTGAAGGGGATAGCTATCCTGACTAGTGATCTGGAGAGCTTTTTCCTCAAATGAGCTGGCCAATTTAATGACCCCTTGGATAGCTGCTGGAAGAATGTAGGCATTAATTCCTGGCCTTTAACTGTGCTGGATGTCAGGAGCATCAGGGTTACCATGAGAAGCTCAGATCTGCAGCTGGATGCGTGGCAGCCTCTGGCATTGCTCCATGCGTGTGTGAACAGCCCGGCAATGGATATCCCATTGCAGAGGCTGTCAGAGGGCTCCTATTTAGGACTCTTGGAGGAGCTGGCATCACTTGTGTGTTTTAAGGGGAAAGGAGGAGGTGATCCTTAGTGCCCCAAGCACTGCAGTTTGTGCACGCAGAGGAAAAGAAATACCTGAAGCTGCAAACATATGTTTTTAATGCATGGGATTTGGTGACTATCCCAAAATGTGCTCAGAGGATGTGCTAAAACAAACCAGAGCTTATTTCTTGCTGCCAGAAAGTTCGTCAGATCTTCACCTGCTAGTCCACATAAAAGCCTGTCGGCCAGCACAAGTCTACATCAGTTCATAGAATCATCAGAGTTGGAAGGGACCTTTAAAGGTCATCTAGTCCAACCCCGTTGCAGTGAGCAGGGACACCTACAATTAGCTCGGGGTGCTCAGAGCAACCTGAGGTTCAGAGATTCCCTGTTAAGACCTGCACTGTTGCAGGTTTGGGCGTTTCACCTTTCCTTGCTTTGCATGCAAAGGACAGGTACTATTTTCTGCAAGCTGTCATCAAGGATGTTCTTGTGGCTTCCTTTCCATCTCCTGTATCTCTAGGCTTGGGGTGCTTGGTGTTCCCAAATGCTTTCTGCTCTGTGTTCAGGCTGAGCAGTCCTCTGGTTGCCCTGAGGAAGAGCTGTGTGTTGCTGGTATTGCATGCAGCCATGCAGTTTGTGACTCTTTCTTCCATGGTGTCTCTGCTGTCAGGTGTCTCTCTTTCAATGACCCTCATGCTTGTGCTCTCCTGTGCCTGGCCATGGTTGGATTTGATGACTTTTGAAATCCATTTTCAACCTAAATAGCGATATGGTTCCTGAAGAGGGCATGCAGGAACTGAGGTTAACTATTGCTAAAGCAAAGTCCTGTGTTAATGTGCAGCTAAAACCTGGGGAGGTGGAAGGAGGATGGGGGAGGTGAGCCCTCCTCCTCTTGCCTCTCACCTGTGTGTGACCCTTCCTTGGGGGATGGGACAAAGATGTAACATCCCCAGGATCTGCCCTGGAGCCAGCTGGGCTGCTGAAATAGAAAGCACAGTAATAGAAAATACAGTTCAGCGAGGAAATTAGTGGGCTTGCCTGTGGCCAGGCAGCTTCAGCACTTCCTAGTTCTTAGAAGTCTGCTTTTCCTGGTCTCATGCACTCCAGTGGTTTCGCAGGAACCCTTTTGATCTCTTGAGTATTGGCAGAACCCCATGGAATCTGTGGAACTACAGTATAGTAGCTCTAAAAGTGTGCTCCGAGCACATATTCCTGAATGGCTGCATACAAACCAGTCTCACTGCATTTCCCCCCCGCCATGAATGTTGCTGAAGGATGTAGATGAAAGGCTCACAATGCATGGAGACCCAGCAGGCCGTGTGCTGGAGATGCTGGTGATGGGGTAGGCTGTTTCCCACCCTGATCCCTCCAGCATCAACGTGTTCCAGATCCGCTGAATGCAGAGGTATGGGCTGTGCATCCCTTGTCCACGCAGCTTACATCTGCTCAGTCCCATCTGGACTTGTGAAATGGAGAAGGAGGCAGCTACAGATTAACCCAAGTCTGGGAGCTGATATTTCACAAGATCAGAGCTATGAGCTGCTCCTGCTGCACTACGGGATAGCCGGAGCTGAAATCTGGCTTAGGAAGCACTGTTGCTTTGCAGAGAAGCAGCAAATTCACTCAGAGGCTGTATTGATGCCTGTGGTATGTTGGGCACAAGGCTGCTTACTTGGAGCAGCAGAGCTGCACTGAGGGAAGCCTGTGTGTTCCTGCAGTGACCCAACAGCATGGATGAGCCTCACTCAGATGCACTCTGGGAGGTGAAAGCAGTGGGAGGAGGAGGCCTGGAGGAATCTTTGGGAGGAGGAGCGAGGCTCTGCTAAAAATAACCAGGGAAAATTCCTTTCCTTCTGCCTTAAAGCAAAGTCCTGTCTGTGAGGCTGGAGGCCTGGCTGGCAAGGCAGTCCCAAACATGAAAACACAGCACTGTGCCTTGTTCTGTGAGTGGTTTTTGTGTGACTGATGTGTTAGACTTGAGCTCTTTCATTGTTTATTTTTTTTCTTAAGGCACTAGCTCTCTGTCTTCAAGGGGAATTGTGTTTCTGCATTACTTAAGTTTAATCATACTCTTGTTTGGGGGAGCAGCTTTGAAACTGAATGCAGTGTTTCTGGTTGAGCTTGGAATCTTAATTTTTCTTTTTTTCCTGACTTGCTGTGCTGGTGATGCTGCAGCTGGTCTGGTCTCTATCACAGACCTTCCAGCCCCAAGGAGATGACAGCAGATTCCCTGGAGCCCAGCAGAAATTGGTGAGCAGGGCAATGAGATCCCTCCAGAGGCTTCAGGTGGGATTTATGATGACCAGGAGAGGCTGGGTGACCAATGGAGCTGGGAAGCAGCCGGATCAGCCTACAGCAAGATCTCCTCCTTATGCTGGAGAAGCTGCATGAGACAGAGATGCCAAGCCCAGCATCACCGCCTCCGTTGCTCTTGCATCTTTCCTCTCCAGTCCTTACTTTTTCAGCCCAGTCTGTCTATGGGGAAGACAAGATTTGGCTTCTGATGTTCTCCACACCTGGCAGGGTCCGGCTCAGGGCACGCAGAGGATGCTTTGCACCCATGCACTGCATTTAGGTGCAGTTGTTTCATGTTTGGCTTCAATCTTCTCCCAGAGCCCAGAGGGGAACAGCCTGCATCTCTGACTTCTCAAGCGGAGGACTGGCAGCAGCCAGAGCTGCACACACTGCCTTTCTGCTCCCAGCTTTGGCTGCCTGCCTGCAGCTTCACTTGATTCATTCGCAGCTCCATGCCTGGCACCACGACTCCAGGCGCTGCTCAGGTCTTTTCTGTAGTGCTTCCTGTTGGCTGAAGGAAAGCAGAAGCTGTTCTTAGACCTCAGCTTTGAGAAGGCACAGGTTCAAATTAGCATTTCAGCACCCAAGTATTTTATGTTTATGTGTATACCACTGATGTGTATGTAGATAGATAGATAGATCCCCAGTTTGGCTGCAGGATTTTATTGTGCCAAGCTGGGTGTTCATCTTGCTGCTTCACTGTTTTAAATGAAGAAGCACAGAGAGGAAAGCACTTACACCAAGTACATTTAATAGGTGGTTTTTGCTCTCAGTCCCACACACAGCTTTGGGTAGGAGTGATTTCTTGTCACTCCATCCATGCTGCTGTAGTTCTTTGTTCCTTTCCAACCATAGAGTGACCAAGAACCCCTTTTGGGCTTGGTTTGGTTTCCATGCTCTGCTGTTGCCTTATCTCATTTTTGGCCTGACTAAAGTGATCCCTGACACCATTGCTGTGTTTGGGGCTGGTTTCTGACCTGCTCAGATCTGCTGCCCAGTGTGCTGTGCTGTCAGCTCCACTAAGCCCTGTGCAGATTTGCTGTGGGAGAATTAGCTGTACCAGTCTGCATTGGAGATAATCCACTCAAGTGGATTAAGAAGCTGTTTCTGCTGCTAATAGGAGGGATGCTTTTTCTCCTTTGTGTTCAGCTCAAAAAGCTGAATGTATTTAAAGGGGCTGTTCAGAGCCTCAGTGAGTTTTAGATGGAGACAAAGAGCCAGGCTGGGCCCTGGGTGAAAGCAGCCTCAATCTCTGTGCTGGTGGCCAGCAAGCACTCTGCTACAGCCACCTTCATCCCCAGCCTGGTGCCCTGACCCTGGGCATCACTGAGCAGAGGATCAGGCCCTGTCTACCTCAGTCCCTGCAGGAGTTTATGGCCATGGGTGGGATTCCCCCTGAGCCTCTATTTCTCCATGTGCTAGGCATGAACTGGAGCTCACCCTGCCCACCAGGGAGCATCCCTGTGCTGTGCAGGTGCCCTGTGCTGTGCAGGGACCCAGAGGCTGTGGGGTCTCTTCATTGGATGTCTTCAGTCCTACCTGGATGTGGGGCTGGGCACTCTGCTCTGGATAGCACTGCTGGAGCAGAGGGGTACCAGAAGGGCCTCCAGTCTCAGCCGTGCCATACTTCTATGTACAGTGTTAGGAATCATGACTTCAGGGGACCATGGCTGTGCTTTCCAAGAAGCCCTGAGTTGTTCAGTTCCCACCAGTGAGCTTTTCCTAAATTTTCATGCCTGACCCTATCACCTCAATGGACCTTTTGAGTCCCACCAGCATGAATGTGCCTATGGGACACCCAATAAAGTACAGGATGCCCTGGATCCATGAGTCCTTTTTTTCCTCCCTATACATCTTATTTTGGCATCTTGCAAGAGGTGAGGCAAACTCTTCCACCAGGTCCACAGAACCTGAGGAGGGTCTGGGAGCATTCCTGGTTCCCCACGAGACCCTCAGGGACTTGGGGATGCTCTGCAAAGTTGCTCTGCAAAGTGCTGATGTCCCCCATTCCTCCCCATCTTCCAGTTATCCAAGCGTAGGTGGGCATGCATTGGGTGGGCTGGGTCCCATAAAAAAGGTAAACAGAGCTCAGCTACAGCATTGGGATTGCGGTCTGGGGCAAAAGAGGGGAGAGAAAACAAGCTGACTTTGGTTGCATTGGTTCGAAGGATTGCTGAGGAATGCATCCCCACCCGACCTCCTTTCTACCTCTGCTCCACGTGGCTCTCCCTGGGGAAATCACCCAGTGTGGCACTTTAATTGATTCTCTCTCTGCAAAATTAGTGACTTGCTTTTGTTACTCCTCTGAGCCCCGTTGGCAGCCAGGCTCGCTCCACGCTCCCCTCCTTCCCATCACGCTCTCGGAGAGCGGCTGGAAACCTCATTTTCAAGGAGCCAGCAGCCTTCTTTTTGTGAACGTAAGGGCTGGAAATGCACACCCTGAAAAAGCAGTGCAGCTTTTGGGTTCACAGATGGAGACAGAGTATGAAGTTGTATGAAAATAGGCAAAGCTTGGGAGTATCACCCTCCTGGCACACAAACCTCTTTGGTTCCATGGGTGTGGGAGTGTGGGGTAGCGGAAACCCACCTTACGGGGTGCCTGAGCATCAGCCCCATAAACAGCACAGTTCTACCCTGCAAACCAGCTGAGCCCCCACAGATGTACAGATGCTTCCCCTTCAGCACTTCTCCTTTTTTTTTTTCTCCCCGTTTTAAAACTGGCTTTCACCAATGACAGCATGTTTTGGATGTTGAAGCGTGTGACAGAAGGAAGCTGTGGTTATCGCGCTTCCGGGACACGAGCTGCCAGGCGTATGAGCACACGTAGGTTTGCCGGTGCTTTGGCACAGAGCACGGGGCTTGGGGTCCCCGGGACCAGTGGGGCATCCCATCCCAGCAAGGACAGGCTTTTGGGAACCAGCAGCCCCTGTGCATCTCCTCCGGAGCTGGGCGCTCCATGGAGAGTGAGGTAGGTGTTGGGTAAATGGCTCCGAGTCGCCGTGGTTGTTCCATGTTGCGCCACACTCCATCATGCCCCCAACCTTGGATAGCAGCATTAGGGCTGTTTCCTACTTTGGGGAGGTGTTGGATCTCCTGTAGGGCTTGGGAGCTTCCCTGTTCAGGCTGCTGTGAGTGGGTAGTGGGAATTTCTTCTGGTTTGCTGTGATATTTTGTGTTGGATCCGTGCGCTCAACATGAGTTGGGTGGTGCTGTCCCAGTTCTGGCAGCAGGTTTTGCCATCGCTCCGCTTTTGGTTTCTAAAAGTTATTGTTGTAATGAGATCCTTACAGGATGGCAGCTGAGCTCGGGGTTGGATGCCCTCATATTGAGCTCTTTTAGCATGGTCTGGGGTTTCTTTCCATGCTACTACCCCAGCAAGAGGGCTGAGGAAACCCATTGCTGCCCATTGGGCTCCATCAGCCAAGCCCCATCTCTCCCCTTCACATGGGAGCTTCTTGCCTGGGGATTTCTTCTGCCCAGAGCAGTGACCTGAGTCCCATCCCTTTGGCAGGACCCAGCTGCGTTTTGTAGCACAGGAAGATGACATTCCCTGCTCAGAGCCCGGTGTAGCCATGACGCTGTATTATCTGCAGGCACAGCTGTAGCATCAGGCGAGGCACAGTACCATCAAGCTGTCTGCAGTCCCGTTTGCCCTACTAACTCCTCTATTTTTGTCTCCCTGGCACGCCCTGCTCAAAGGGAAGTGTTGCAGGGCTGGGCTGTCCCTGACGTCCTTGCAGTGCCTGGTGCAGCCTGGTAAATACTCCTCGACCAGGAGCTCCTAGCATAATGACTTCAAGTTATTTAGGTCTCGCTTTGATCTCACTTGTTCCTGTAGAGCTCTTGTGCTTGTCTAAACTTAGAAAAACAGCTCAGTGAGACCAAGATGTGGGTTTCGACAAAGGCTCCGCAGCAGTTCTTCATTGTGCTTTGCTCTTTCATCTCTGTCGCTCTCTCGAGCTGCACAAAGTTTGCAATTTCTGTTAAGGTCTCTTTACGTTTGATGAACTCACTTTTAAAGCATCTTCCTTTGCAGACCATAGATCTGTGCATCTCCCGTGCCCCAGCTCAGCCCTACTGCCTTCCAGGTCTGTAGGATTTCCCAGCACGGAGCATTTCCCAAAGTGGTGGTGGTGATGCTCCCTCTATGGGAAGCTATGCAGCATGCTGGATGAGCAGCAGCTCTGAAATGCCAGCTCTTGGCTGCAAATCGGCTCCAGCTCTTCCAAAAAGACCTCTGAATGGTTTGGGACCATAGAGGCTGGTGTCTGTGGGTCTGTCCTCGTGCTCCTGGGTGTTCCCCTGCCATTGCAACATGTTCAGCCTGAATCTGGAGGATCTTGCAGGATCTGGAGTGGCTCAGGTGTGGACAGGGTGAGCTCCTGAGACCCAAGCATTGCTTACAGAATCTGCCAGGACCTCTGGCTTTGCTCTTATTCCAGATCTGAGCCCACTCCAGCATTTCATTTATGGTACCTCTTTGCACAAAGACCTTGTAAGCGTTGCCCAAGGAACCCTTGATGGGGAGATGGATGGAAAGCAAGCATCACCCAATCCCATAGAATGAGTTGTTTGCTTGCGTACTATTGCTAGCCACCAGAAGACAATGCAATTCGTAGCTCTAAAACCTGACCCTATCCAACTCTGGGCTGGTTTGGGTTCATACAGCAGCATGAGCAGAAATGCACTGGTCATTCTGTTTCTGGGCACTGCAGAGCTGCTGTCCCTGCTGTCCTTCTAACTTCCAACACCAGTGTCATGCAGTGTCAGAAGGGTTTGGGGAGCCCATGGCACAGCCCAGCTGCTCATTTGCTGTAATTTGTTGCAGGAACCCTTCATCTTAACACCCCGCTGTCTCCTTTTCTCCCCGCAGCCTGGAATCGTGTCCCCTTTCAAGCGAGTCTTCCTGAAGGGTGAAAAAGGACGAGATAAAAAGGCCCAGGAGAAGGTTACAGAGAGACGACCTCTCCATACAGTTGTGGTGTCGCTGCCCGACCGCGTGGAGCCAGACATCCTTCTGAACGACTACATCGAGAAGGAAGTGAAGGTATTCTCTACCTGCCTGGCACTTGAGCTCTCCTCTTGCAGACCCCGTGGCTGCCTGCATTACCCCCAGCACCTCTCTTTCACTTTCTGTATCCCCTTGTGATGCTGCAGCTTCTGCCTTTGGGGAGGTGCAGAACCTCGGCCCGCTGCCACGTTGCTTTCCTCTGCGCTTTCAGAGGGTTTTGGGGTGACTTTCTCACTGCTGAAATGCAGAAATGGCCTTTTTTCCTTCCTGACCTCTGGGCTGATCGCATCTTTTTTTTTAGTTCCTGTGAAATATTTGGTGTTGCTGCCCACAGAGAAGATCCCTCTGATCTCAGGGGTCAAACCCAAAGGAAACGAATGCTTGCCGCTAACTGCAGGGGCTGAAGGGAGAGAGAGCTCATCTGTGTGTGAGCTCCTTGCAGCAACAGGAAGGAGTGGATCCTGGTAGCTATTAAACCTTAAGATTACTTAAATGCACAAGAGATCTTTTATATGTATGGGTGCTATCTAGCAGCTTATATAGGGACTGTACACCTGGCATTTGGCAGTGCCCTTTGCACTGAGCTGAAGTCTTCCTTCCTAGGGTTCTGGGGGCTCATTTGCTGTGCGTGTGAGATACGATGACATTTTGTTATTTCTTTTGCAGTATTTAGGCCAACTCACATCTGTCCCAGGGTACCTGAATCCTTCCAGCCGCACTGAAATACTGCATCTGATAGATAACGCGAAGGTGAGCGTTCAGCCCTGCAGAAGGCAGCTAATGAGCTGCTCTAGTTCCTGTCATTATCAACTCAAACACATGCATACAGCCTGATTATAAGGCTTTCAGGGCTTCCCTGGGGGTGAGTCCCGGTCTGACTGGGGCCCTCTTTCCCTGGGTTACAAGTGTGGGAAGCCTTGGACAAAAAATTGGAGCCACACACCGCTGGAGCTGGGAGAGGAAGCGTGGGATTCAGAGAGAATTGTGGGGTGACTGGGGAAAGAAGGGGCATCTCCCTCCTCCAGGTTGTAGGAGGGTTTGGGGATCTGGAATAGCTTTGTGTGGAGCCAGCTTCATCTGGGATTATGGACCTTGCTGGTCTGAGCTGACTTTGCAGCCACCCCTTTGTCTTCAAGAGTTGACAGAAGGCTATGGGATTTTACCTTAAGTGGGAAGGCCCAGCAAACAAGTCCTGCAGATAGATGAGGGGAAGGGTGAAGGACCTCCATCCAGATATAGGACAGTCACCAAAGGGAAAACAGTTCAGTTTTTTAATGGAAATGCGTTTGTTGCAGAGAGCACATCAGCTTCCAGGGCAGCTGACCCAAGAGCACGACGCTGTGATCAGTCTGTCTGCCTACAACATCAAACTGGTGTGGAGGGATGGAGAAGATCTCATCCTCAGGGTCCCCATCCACGACATCGCATCCGTGTCCTACATTCGAGATGACTCTGCTCATTTGGTTGTGCTGAAAACAGGTAGACTGGGGCCGAGACGGGCAACCAGATGTTGGTTGTGGGAATGAGGAGGGAAGCCCTGCTCTCGTTGTCTGTGAGTCTGAGCAGTAGTTCTGGGAGCCAGAAGGGCAGGAGAACAGTACTAGTTGTGGGTCTTGTAATCGTGGAATCCCAGAATGTCCTGAGTTGAAAGGGACCCGCAGGGATCACTGAAGCCAACTCTTGATTCCACACAGTGCCACCCAAAACCCAAACCCTGTGTATGAGAGTGGCATCCAAATGTTCCTTGAGCTCTGGCAGCTCAGGGCTGTGACCAGTCCCCTGGGGAGCCTGTTCCATGGCCACCACTCTCTCTACTCTTGCAGAATATTTTCCTAATGTCCAGTCTGCATTGAGAAGGGCCTGGGAATCTGTCCCCAGCAGCTCTGTCTTTGTTAAACCTGCATGGTTTGGGGCTGAAGTGTTTGGGGAAGGCTGAGCTACTTAAAAGATGTAACGACAGAGACTTACTGGATTACAAACCTGTGACAGCAAAGGACAGTCTAGAGAATGAATGAATAACTGACTTACAAGGCTGTAATTCCACTGTTGGATTCCTGAGGCTGTCTGAGCCATGGAAATGAAGCCAGCGATTCATGGAGTTGTCGGGAACCTGCTCTAAATTACAGGTTCTTCATTCAAATGCTTTGAACACATGCATCTCTCTAGCTCAGGTGGAGCTCCTACAGGCTTTCTTCTCTGGGGTGTTTTCTGCTGGCTGTGGGATCCTGTGCACCCCTGTTCTGTGGGCTTCGCTGTCCCTGCAGGGTTAGAGACCAGAGTGTTGTGCAGAAGCTCCCTAAAGCTTTGCTGTAATTTGTGTTTTCATTGCATAGAAACGTCTGTGCCCAGCCCAAGCCCATGGAGGGCTAATGCTACATCACCCTGTAAAGCCTGATGTGGCCAAGTCTCTGCTGGGCGGGTACAAAAGCAGCTCCATGCACACTGGTCGTGAGCTGCTCAGAAGACAGCCTGGCTTGCAAGGACTGATTGTTTGCTTACTGCCTTGGCCTTTCTGTGATGATTTCTGTGTTTCTCAGCTCAGGACCCTGGGATCTCCCCAAGTCAGAGTCTCAGTGCTGAGAGCTCCAAAGCTCTCACCTCAGGCTCGCTGTCGGAGAGCGGTGTGGTACCCGTGGAAGCTTGCTGCTTGGTGGTGCTGGCTACGGAGAACAAAGTAAGGCTCAAACCACTCAGTTCACACTGTTCCTTGGTGTGGTTGTCTCCAGAGTCACACTGGGATTGCACTGGGAACGGGACTGCAGACACAGCTGCTATCAGAAGATGGTTGTCCTTTGTTTGTGGTGCCTGCTGCCCAGAGCTTTCTCGGGCAGCAGGAAATCTATGAAGACAACTGAATCTATTCCACAATAGGATTTGCTAGCTGGGGCGTTTTCGTGATGCTGACCTGGAAATTTGTTTTATCCAGCATCCAAACCCAGAGATTTTGATCCTGGCCTGTGTGCTTCTCCAGCAGAAACCCTTTGCCTCGAGGCTGGGGTTTTGCGCTCCTTTTCAGCTGCATTTTCTGTACTGTTCCCTGGGGCGACTGCACGTATTTGGGATGTAGGTCATGTAGCCACAGTCCCAGGCAGCAGGAGAATAGGACAGAGCATCAGCACGAGGTGTGGGTGTTATCTAATCAGCTGTGAGCTGATTGTTCAGGTGATGGAGCTTCTGATCACCTATTGCCTCAAACTGGTTGGTGGAATAGAGCTGGAGTGCTTGCCTGGCATCATAGAAGGGTGATGGGAAATCGCATATGTCTAGCACCAGGGCAAACCTCTTTTGGGACGTTGTAGGAGCTAAGAGAAAAGCCACTGCATTATCTCACCACAGCATCTTGCTCCCTTCTCAGGTGACTGCGGAGGAGCTGTGCTCACTTCTCAGCCAAGTCTTCCAGATTGTTTACACTGAGTCCACAATAGACTTCTTAGATAGAGCAATATTTGATGGTGCGTCCACGCCAACACGGCACATGTCCCTGCACAGTGGTAAGTCCCTGCCCTCTCTGTTTGCTCTGCCCCCTCTGCAAGTCATTCCCATCCTCACCAATGCCTGTTGCCTCTCTTCAAACATCCAGCCAGCCTGGCGCTTCCTCTCCTGCAGGGTCACTTCTGTATTGAGAATAAGTCCCTTTCTTCTAATTGCTTAGGGTATAGCGTGGCATGAGGGCTGTCTCCTGTCTGGAGATGTCTCCAGGCTATATGAAACCAGAAGATATCAGCCTTGGTGTGTCCTTTTCCCTCATACCCTTTGCTTCTCTATTTGTGTTGGGTGGAGGTAGTTAATAAAGCTGTGCCTTGTCCCACTGTCTCTGCTGGGTCTGCCTGTAACCGGCCTGGCACAGCACCGTTCCCCTCCAACACCATCTGTGTGTCCCCGTTACAAATCAGTGTGTAGGGCAATGGTTGGGAAAAGCACTAAGCTTCTGCCTCACTAGCACCACCACATCATGAATGTCTCTCTTGCAGATGACTCTTCTACAAAAGTGGATGTTAAAGAATCATACGAAACAGAAGCAAGCACTGTGTAAGTGGAAAGCGAACGTGGTAGCTCAGCACTGGGGACAGTGCCTCATTTATGCAGCCCTGCTCTCTGTCAGGTCTAAGCCCAAAAGCAAGAAGTGCTGCAGTCTGCACTTTGGAAAGTTTCTAATCAGCCTGGCTGGAACATTTGATAGCATTTTTGCTGGCTGTGTGCAGGACTGTGGTCCTGCCTCCTCAGCATCCTTGTCTGCATTGTTCTGTTACTGCAGTTTTCTGGTGGAAGGTCATGTGTGCAGAGAGGAGCTGTGACTTTCACAGAGCTGCTTTGTCACGTTTCTTTCTCCTGAATCGGTGACCACTGAAAATGACAGCAGCATTTGTGGGCTGAAAACCTGACACACAAACCGGTTGTTCCGCATTGAGAATCTGAGAATTTCAAATTTAACACCAGAATAAGGTGTTTGGGGACCTCTTTCCCCGTTGGTCTGAAATGAGAAAGCAATTGGAGGGGATCTCTTCCCCTGTGGGGCTTCTTCATATTCAGCAGATCACAGAGACAGCCCCTCTGTGCTGCACATGACCGCTCCCCCAGGCTCTCCCATGCTTTGCTCAGCAGGAGGTACCTAAGGAACTCTGGATAGCTCACAAGCCATTTGTGTTTCAGTTCGTTCCCAGAAACCTTGGATGCAGGTGACAACTCTCCCTCTTCCTTCTTGACACAACAGTCTCCACATATCAAAACCATCAGCGAGAGCGAGCTGAGCACTACAGCCACAGAGCTGCTCCAAGACTACATGATGACGGTAGGGTGCCCTCAAGGCTGCGTCTGCCCATGGGGAAGGGTGGGAAGGTTTTCTTCCCTTTTGGTGTTCATGGGAACACATTTGTGCCCTTGGCATCGTCTGAGCTCCTCCCTGTTGGCTCCAGCATTGTCTGGGCCCTGCAGGTGATGTGATTTTGTCCATGCTGGTGTAGGAACACATCATCCTTTCAGAAAACTCGTGCCTGGAGACCAGTGCAGGCTCTCATCCTTCTCATGCTAAAGCACTTGCACCCTGTTGTCCCCTCTCACTGTGGTGGGGCACACACAGTGTTCCCATGTCCATCACTTCATGACTTGCACTTCTGCAGCGTGCTCACAGCTTTTCCCAGTTAAAAAGCCAGACAGCTGGCAGCTCAGGGCAGTTTGCACCATCCCATCCTGCTGGGTTCGTCACCGCAGCTCAGTGTCTCTCATCAAAATAGAAGCAAACCCCATTCCCAGGCTTCCCACGATCTCTTCTCCCTCCCATCTCATCAGAGCTGAAAGCATGCTCCAAAAAACAGCACCATTTGTGTTGTGCTTATGTCCTCAGCTACGAACAAAGCTCTCTTCCCAAGAGATCCAGCAGTTCGCAATGCTTCTGCACGAATATCGCAACGGAGCCTCGATACACGAGTTCTGCATTAACTTGAAGCAGCTCTATGGGGACAGTAGGAAGTTCCTGCTCTTGGGTGAGTGTCTTCCCTTTGTGTTTGGCTTTACCTTTGCCTGATGCCAATTGTCTTCTGGTTTACAGATGAGCTCCTTGGCTCCTGAAACAAACACCTTGGTTTGGTGGCTTCATGGTAGCACTCAGTGTCCCTGGAGCAGGTGCTGGGTCCTGGCCCAGCAGTGAGGTGTTCAACACAGTACAGTTTGGGTGTTCAGCTTGTTGGACTGATGAGGGTGCCTTACAGTCGTGGAGGGAAGGTGTGCACCAAGCACAGTGCCAGCAGATGTGCTGACACCATCACCTGGGAGGCAAGCAGGACCATTATTTCCTTTCCCTTCACTAAAAGGAGGCCAACTGCCTCAGAGGCTCTCAGAGTCCCTCAACTCAAGCTCCTTGCTTTGATTTCGGCTCTGATAATCTGAAACAGCATTAATAGCAGGGAGCAAAGGAACCTTGGGGCTGAGCTCAGGGCCCTGCCCCAGCTCTCACTCACAGATGCCCGGTGCTGCTGCACACAGTGCCTTTTTTTTTTTAAGCTCTCATTTAGATGGAGAGCTGCTGAAAGCAGTCAGAGTGACTCAACAGCACAGGGAGGGGGGCAGTGTGGCCTCCACTCCCTTTGTCCTGGGCACGCAGAAGCACAGTCAGTCATCTGCACCAGCACAAAAGCATTTTCTTTCATCTCTGTGCACTCAGCCTGCTTGCTTTTTATGTTGCCATTACCAAAGCCTTAGTGGAGGGGAAATTGCTTTGGCCCTAAAGGTGGGGTTGGGAGAGGCAAGGGGAGTCAGCAGCACACCCAGAAGCTGCCTGAGACAGATCTGTGGTGGCTGCTGTAACGCAGCCACTTGCTCCATAACCCCATGCTGTGACCCCGTGGTGACAGCACCCAGTCTGTGACGCTGGCCCACAGCAGGGTGCAGGGATGGGGACAGATGGCCCCCAAGTGCTCCGCATGCACTCTGTTAGGGGCCTTAATCTCATGCTGATGCTGTTACACTAATGAGATGAGCAAAGCCCAGCAATATGGCTCAGTGATGAAGTCACAGGCAATCCTTTTGAGCTCAGAAATCCCACTTCAGGCCCAGGAATTGTCTTTAGCCCATACACATCTGCCTCTCCTGGGGGCTGTCATCATGATACACGGCCATGAGATGGGAGCACCAGCGGCCCCAAAAGCACTTCTCAGAGCCTGAAGCCCAAAACGAGCTCCTCTAGCAAACCCTACCCGTGTGAAACACTGCAGCTCACGTTTTCCTCCTTGTGTTTGCTTCCCTGGGAAAGGCCTGCGGCCCTTCATTCCCGAGAAGGACAGCCAACACTTTGAGAACTTCCTGGAAACCATCGGGGTGAAGGACGGCCGCGGCATCATCACAGACAGCTTTGGGAGGTACAGGCGGACGCTGAGCACCACCTCCAACTCCACCACCAACGGCAACGGCGCTGCTGGCAGCTCGGATGACCAGTCTGTGCCCTCGGAGGAGGACGAGTGGGACCGCATGATCTCACACATCAGCAATGACATCGAGGCACTGGGCTGCAGCATGGACCGTGACTCCTCCTGAGAGCCAGCCGGCTTCGGCAGCACCTGCCCAACAGACCCTCGTTTCCAAAGAGAGTTTTGGGTTGGAGCAGGATGTAGTCACTCTCCCATCCACACCAATGGCCATCTGTGCCCTCTTACTGTGAAGGTGTGCGTTGCCACAGGCACGCTGCAAAGGAGGAGCCGGGCAGGAGCCCACCCTCCAGCCTTCCCTGGTTCCGTCACCAAGTGGGGAGCAAGGCTAGGAGAGCCCTGTGTGGAGACAGGTTGCCTACAGCCCTCTCCCTCCCTGGTTTACAGTTTTGCACATGGTGTCCTTCTTGTAACTGCTCTCCTATTCCCCTCTTTTGAATGAAGTTTACCACAATGTGAATTATTTAAGCCTAGCCTTGCAGTTGGCACAGCATTCCGCATCCAGGCCTGCAGGGGCTCTGCTTCCCCCCTCCACTCCATCCTCCTGCAGCTTGCAGCCACCTGGGCTCGTCTGTTTTGTGCTTTTGCTTCTGTCCTGCAGAGAGCCTGGATTACAAACACCATCCAACCGCTCCTTGCCTTTGCTCCAGCAGCAGCAGGATGGAGGCAGCACCTGTCCCATGTTCACAATGGTTGGGAGGTGGCACAAAGCCTCTGCCGGCTCCTGAGGTTCCCAAGGACATTATCACACACCCATGGAGGTGAGAGCTGCTCCTGGACAAAACACAGTGGGGTCTCCAGCACACAGTGTACATATTGTAAATATTTTACATGTGGTTATAAATACACACTTATTTTTTTAAATCTATATCCCTTGCCCAGGAGGCAATCCTGCTTGAAGGGAGGTGCTGGCAGAACCCACAGGCACACAGCTCTGCTTGCTGGGTACACAGGAGCTGGGTTAGGAGCAGCCACAGTCAGTGCAGAAGCACAAGCAACAGGAAGGGAGCACAGGCTTGGGCAGGTTGTGCTGGGCAGGGAGCAGAGCTGGAGCTTCCCATTCTTTGCCCACTTTTGTGGGTAGGAGGGGAAGCACAGGCTGCAGCCCGTTTAGGAGAAGCCTGTCCCTGTTTTGGTTCATACTCAGGAGTGCTGCTGTGCTCAGCAATTGTACTCCCCTCTCTGAAGCCCTGCCCTTGCCCAAATCACCTCCAGCACCATCCTGTGAAGGGAGTGGGACTGAAGAAGGACCAAATGCAGTGAGGAGTAGGGGTAGCTCTGCTGTGTATAGCACAGGGACACAGAGGTATCCCCATGCCCTTGCCTGGAGCTGGCTGACCTCTCCAGCACCCAAGCCCAGACACTCGCTCAGCACTTTGCAGGAAAATCCAGCCCCTCCAGCACATTCCTCTGTGCTTTGTCCTGTGCAGGGCTGTGTCTGCATCCTGCACTGCTTCCACTGCAGCAACACATCCCAGAGCTCCCACTGCCCTTTAGTGTTGCTTATCCTCCGCAGCCCCATGCAGAAGCTTGCCACCGTCCTCTCCCAGTGCCCAGGCTGCTCCATTAACCAAATGCATTTCTCTGACTTCCCATTGTGGATCCACCATTTTGGTGCCATCCTACCACGCTCCCTTTGCGGCTGGGACAGGGCCCACCAGAGCCAAGCCTTCATCCCTGCATCCTCCCCCTCACTCCGCTCTGCCCTTCAGGGTACCTCTTACCCTGCTCCTGCAGGCACAGCAGTCCAGGATCACAGCCCCAATGACCCCACAGCTCAGTGCTTCATCTTTAAAAGGTGCACGCTCGTGTCCTGCTATGGGGCACTTCCTTTTAAGGCAGCTCCACGCTGCAAATCATGGGCCATAAAACTCTTCCCTTCGCCACTGAGGCTGCTCTATCAGCAGACGGACCGCGAGCAGGAGAGCAAGGAGAGCTGCAGCCCCTGCACCAGCAGGGTTAGAAAAAGTTATAAGAAAAAAAACAAACAAACCTCACAAGTCAGGAGCACAGGCATGGAGCTCCCGCTGAGCATGGGAGCGTTGCTCCAGAGCCCTGGCTATGCTGAGTCCTCAGTGCCTTCTTACACACGTGCAGATTTATCAAGAAGAAAAACACCACCAAATGACACCAACCCGACGCTCGAGTCACTGACAGCTCAAGGATACCTGGAAAAGCCCTATTTTTTTTTTTTTGAAATGATTGTATACAGAGATGCATTTAACAGAAGCCGTAGCAGCTCACGGTATTTTTTTATACTCCGTTCACTGGGAAATGTGATTTAGTTCTGGAGAGAACTGTTTGTCAAAACTCCGTTGAGGTGACCGAGTGCTTCCCCCTCCCCCCACAAAACCCCACTGCTGCTCCCCCCACCACGACAAGCCCCCGCGCTGCCCAAGACCCCGAGCACCGCAGGGGGAGCTGGGGATGCCCCGGGGGTGTTTTGTATGTATGCTTTCTGTATGGAATATTTGTTAACAGGTAAATATAACTCCGCACCTGGCTGTGGTCTGTCTCCTTGTTAAAACCCTCGCCTGCCTCTCCGCTGTGCCCCAAAGTATGTCATATCATTTAACACGAGGCATGCAAAGCCTCAAGGTCCAAGGACTGGGGAACTCAGAGCCCCCCCTGCCCATTGCACCCCATCAGGACAGGGAACAGCACTCAGCCCCATCCTAAGGGCAGATGCCACCGCCTGCAGCCTCCATCCCAGCCACCCCACGTATCCCCAAGGCACTTGTCCCACCAAACACCGCATCCCCAATTACCTGCTCCCCATCTTGTGGGCCACACACCCCCAGGGGCCTCAGGATCCTTCCAACCCTCAGGGAGAGGACCCCAATTACCACGCAGAGAGGCAGGATGCGATCCAAGTGATACATGAGGCCATTTATTGAGCATTAGGAGGCGGGCAAGGCAGAGGCATGGGGCTCAAGGAGGGACATCAGGGCAAGGAGAACTGTGCACCTATACAGGGGGCCGGGGCCGGCCGCTACATGGTCAGCTCCTGCAGGAGAGAGCACAGCGTCAATGCAGGGCTGGACTGTACCCCCAAAAACATAAGGGATGAAGACACCCCTACTCACCATGATGGCATTGACAATGTCGTTATTGTTGTGCCTGAGTGCCCGCACAGCTTTGGGACGCGAGACATTGGCCTGGGCCATGACCAACTCTATGTCCCGCACTTCCAATCCTGTCTCATCCACCTGCGGGAGCAGGAATAGTGCTGTCATCCCCTGGGCCACCATCCAACCCAAAACCCCAACCCTATTGATAGCCTCTCACCACCTGACCCAACACCCCCACTCCAGCCCTGTCAGCAGCCACCTAGTGCCAAACTGGTTGCCTCCCGTCACCCAATCCAACCCCAACAGCAGCCTCCCACCAACCTCTTCTTCCTCCTCGCTCTCCTCCTTGATGGTGAGCGCAGGTGCTGTGTCTGTGATCAGTGGGGAGTGCTCCATGGGCACCTTGAACTTCTCAGCCGCAGCCTTGTGCACCTGCTGCGACAGGTCCTCGATCTGCAGGGACAAGGAAGGTCACTGAATGGTCCCCATGGGTCATCTGACCCCCAGGGTGCACCCACAGCCCTGCCCCACCTTGGCTTCCCCGAAGACGATGTAGATGTCGGACGCAGGGCTCTTGAAGACATCGGGCTTGGTGATGACAAACAGGATGTTCTTGGACTTGCGGATGGTGATGCGGGTGACACCGTGGATCTGCCTCAGTCCCAGCTTGGACATGGCCTGAGGAAGGAGACACGAGGGTGAGCTCCATACATTGTGTCCAATGTCACCAGGGTCCCCAGCCCTCCAGCAATGGGAGGATACAGAATGGGGACAGTTGGGGTAGGGACATCACCCCAGTGCCACCACCCCAAAGCCACGGGACACCCAGCACCCATCCCACCTTCCTGGCCTTCTTCTCACTGCGGCTCTGCTTGGCTTTACTGATGCTCTCCTCCCCGGTGCCCAGCGAGTGGGTGAGCGGCGCCTGTGGAGCACAGCAGTGGGTGATGGGATGTCATGGTCTCCCAGGTGCCCAGGGACAGAGTCCCCAAGGCTGCAGCCCTACCTGGGTCTGCATCGGCCGTGGCTCTGCACCCTCTGGCTCCTCCAGCTCCGGGATGGACTCATCGTTGCTCTCAGACTCATTGCACGATCCTACACGAGACATAGGGGCCACAGTGAAGGCGACACTCATCTCAACGCCCCAAAGCCCCCCTGTACGCCACCCCTCACCTTTATGGTTGGCCTCACCATGCCGCGGTGCTGCCTTGTCCTCAAGCAGGGCGATGGCAGGCAGGTGCTCGGCGGGGCTGGGGACACGATAGGGCATCTCAGCCTCACTGGAGGAGCTCGATTCGGACTGCACTGAGCCCCGAGGTGCACGGCGGGGTCCCCCCTCTGCCTCCAGCCCTCGTGCACCCTTACTGCCAGCCGGCACCTTCCTGCCCCTCGTCTTCTCCTTCTGTGGGGATGGCTCCGGGGCTGCAAGGAGGATGGGAGATGCTGAGGTCACAAGATGGACATCTTCATGGACAATGGGAACCCAGTGTGCTCAATCCCATTGAATACCTCCCAAAAATGGGACTTGGCTGGGACTCCAGGAATCCCACCAGCGGCTGGTACATAGGATGCCCACCCTGATCCCAGTACCGCCCAGCCCCACACCTCTTGGGACCCTGGAAGGGCATACACAGCAATGAAAACAAGCAGCTCTTACCCTCCAGCAGCTTCCTGGAGGCCGGCAGGACAGACGGACGTTCCTCTGGCTGCATGGCCTCGCTGAGCCCTGAGGTGTCCTCCAAGCATGGCAGTGGCGAGGAGGAGAGAGGAGGCACTTGGATGAGTTTGGAGAGCGGTGGGCAGGGAGCAGGCAGTGGGATGGCAACGGGTGCCACAACCTTGGGAATGGGCTCTGCAGCCTCAGTGGGCACTGCAAGCTCAGGAGTGGGCACTGCAGCCTCGGTGGGCTCTTGGGGCAAGGGGTCCTCTGGGGAGCTGGGCTTTGGAGGGGGTTCCAATGGCAGAACAACAGCCTCCGAGAGGCTGGGGGTGGCTTCTGTGCCTTCATGGTCATCCTCAAGGCTAGGTGTGGAGCTGGATACCGCCACCATCACCGCCTCCTCTTCCTGAGGGATGGATCCTGTCACCATCGCTGCCTCCTCTTCCTCCTTGGGGCTGGATCCTGCCACCATCACCACCTCCTCTTCCTCCTCCTTGGGGCTGGATCCTGCCACCTCTTCTTCCTCCTGAGACATGGATCCTACCACCATCACCTCTTCCTCTTCTTCCTCCTGCGGGAAGGATCCTACCACCATTACTGCCTCCTCTTCCTCCTCCTGAGAGATGGATCCTGCCACCATCACCTCTTTCTCTTCCTCCTCCTGAGGGATGGACCCTGCCACCATCACCTCTTCCTCCTCCACGGGGCTGGATCCTGCCACCTCTTCTTCCTCCTGAGAGATGGATCCTACCACCATCGCCTCTTTCTCTTCCTCCTCCTGAGGGATGGACCCTGCCACCATCACCTCTTCCTCCTCCACAGGGCTGGATCCTGCTGCTGTCACCACCACCTCCTCTTCCTCCTGCAGAATGGATCCTGCCACTGTTATTACCTCCTCCTCCTCCCGTGGGATGGATCCTGCCATTACTACCACCTCTTCCTCCTTCTCCACGGGGCTGGATCCTACCTTCACTGCCTCCTCCTCCACATCCTCAGAGGGGGCCAGGAAATGCTCCCCCTCTACCAGGACTTTGGCATTGGGGTCTTCACTGAGTAGGAGTGGGGATTCCTTGCTGGGGGGCTCCTGGCCCTGCATAGGGGCTGGGTCTGGCTTCAGCGAGGCTGGGGGAGAACACCGGATGCTCCCTGCATCGCTGGGCTCTGGGGCCTCTTTGGGTTCAGGTGCAGCAGCTTCATCCTCAGAACAGGTAGGACATGGCAGCTCCACAGGGGCTTGGCCAGGGCTCCCTGGGGTGGGCAGGTCCCCAAAAGCCCCCTGCAGCATGGAGGCCACTTGCCGGCAGTCCTCCGCATTCTCCAACAAGGCACCAGGTGGTGGGAGCAGTTCAAGGGGGTCTGGGGGGGTCCCCACATACACCTCTTGCTCTGAAGCTGTGAAGTGCAGTGGTGGGGGTGCAGGGGCTGGGGGCAGCACGCAGAGGGCCAGGCAGGGCTGTGGGGCTGGAGAGGGGATCCCAGCAGCAGCCGCTTCCCCTGTACTGTTCTGGGGGGTGGTGAAGAAGCTGGAGTCGGTGTGGGAGCACGAGGTGTCCAGCAGTTCTGGGGACGAGTCCTCAGAGGTGACTGTGGCATCCCACTTGCCAGGGGTGGGCTCTGGGCTCTGGCCTTGCTCCACATCCTTGCTGGAGGCTTCATCCTCAGAGGCAGCATCTGGTTCATCCATAACCCCCAGTGCAGGACTGAGAGTCTCCTCCACACCATGCGTCACCTCACTGCCACCATCACTCAGTGCCACCAGTGGGGACTCGCTTCCTGAGGCCACCCCATCCTCACAGAGGGACGCATCCTCCTCAAGGGGCTGCTCAATGACATCATCCTGCACATCCCCACCTGGGGTGGGAGCCCCCAGTGCTGCAGGCATGGCATCTGTCCTGCTGTCCCCATGGCCACCCACATCCTCCTGGGGTTCCCCACTGTCATCACCTTGCTCAGGTAGACACAGAGGCTCAGGGCTCTCCACTGGGACAGCATCAAGTTCATGGTCACCGTTGGCAGTGGGCAGGGATGGGGTGTCCCATCCCAGCCCATTGGGTTGGGGGTCTTTGGTCTCCCCAGCACAGGGGGGCTGCAGGGTAATGGCTGTGGCCTCCAGCTCTGCACCGGGGGTGGCCTCCAGCTGGGCCTCTATCATGGCAGCTGGTGGCACCTCCTCCTCCTGCACCATCTCCTCCAGGAGTGCCGGCTCTGTGGGGACAGGGGGCTCTGGTGCAGGACATTCCTCTGGGATGGGGTCCAGCTCCTGCGTGGCATCAGGCTCCATGGTAGAGGCCTCCTCCATCTCTGAGGAGGAGGAGCTGAGAGTCTCATCCATCCGTTCCACATTGACTTCTGCAGAGAGGGCCTCAACAGGGACCTCATCCACCAGTTCTACATCAACTTCTGTGGGGAAGGCCTCAGAGGATGTCTCATCTGCAGGCTCCACGTTGCCTTCCATGTTGAGGGCCTCACTGGGGGCTTTGTCCATCAGCTCCATGCTGACTTCCACAAGTGCCTCCATGGAGGTCTCACCCACTGGCTGTGCGCTGAGGGCCTCAGTGGAGGCTTCAACCACTGGCTCTACGCTGACTTCTATAGCAAGGTCCTTGATGGATGCCTCAACTGATGGTTCCATGTTGACTCCCGTGGTGAGGGTCTCAATGGGGGCCTCATCTGTCAGCTCTACGTCAGCTTCCGTGGTGAGGGCCTCAATGGGGACCTCCTCCGGGTGGGCAGCATGCTGCTCCATCCCCACCTCCGTGCAGGCATCCTCCTCGCTGCCATGAGTGGGCTCCAGAACCGAGGGGCTCAGAGCCACCTCACGCTGTGGGGACCCCCCCAGAGACACCCGCTCATGCTCCCCAGTCCCATCCAGCTGGGCCATTTCACCACGCAGGTGCAGCTCAATGTCCCCAGAGGCCTCCGAGGAAGGCTCGGTGTCCCCAGGGGTGGCAGCGGCCATTTGGGGCCCCCCCAGTGCGTGGTGCTCAGTGCCATAGAGCCGCTCATCCTCCTCACCGTCGTAGGAGGCCGAGTCAGAGGAGGCTGAGGTGTCATCACGGAAGGCAAAGGACTCATCCACCCCTTCATTGATGGAGGTTTCAGAGAGTGAGTGCAGGAAGGAGGCTGAGGTGCTGGCATCTTCCTCTTCTTCCTCCTTATCATCATCTTCATCCTCCTCATCCTCACCTGAGAGCGGTTCGGCCACTGCCTGGGCTGGCACCAGGGTGATCTCCACAGCCTCAGCCTCGAAGAGCAGGCTGCCACGGAAGGGCAGCAGCGCAGCAGGGATGAGCCCAGGGGCAGCCATGTGGGATCGGGGTAGCCTGAAACCTTCCTCCTGTCCGCTGCCTTCATCATCATCATCCTCGTCTTCTTCATCCTCCTCCTGCCCTATGGAGGTCACGGCCACATCCTCATCCTCGGAGGAGGAAGAGGAGGATGAGGAGCGGCGGATGAAGGCTGCTGGACCAGGCTCACCATCAGGGACCTCTGCCAGCAGGTTGGGCGAGCAGGAGGGCGATGTGCTGGCCGTGCCTGAGGACCCCCAGCTGCCCCCCTCAGCTGTCATGTAGGAGCCAGATGGGGAGGTGGGGGGAGAGCCCAGCCCCTCACTCTCCGCATCCCCTCCATCCTCCTCAGGCTTCAAGCGGGGCCCCCCAGTCCGCACCGGGGTGGACGGGGCTGTAAAGAAGAGGTCGGGGTCAAGGCGGGCAGGGGGCAGCTCAGGATGCCGGGGAGGTGTTTTAGGGGGCAGCTCAGGGGGGCAGTGAGTCTCCTCGCCCATCACAATGCGAGTGTCCAGAGGGTCAGTGGGGAGCAGCGATGGAGGTGGCGGCGGTGGGGGGCAGCCCTTGGAGGGGGGGCTGCGCTCAGCTGCATCATAGCTGGCCCCCTCAGGCTGCGGGCGGGCTTCCTCTTTGGCAGGCATTGGGGCAGAGGGGTCCCCTGGGGGGGCTGTAGAGAGAGAGAGGATGTTAGAGCATCCCTAGGACCCCACCACCACCACCTTCCTTCTCTCCCCCATGGGGACACCAGTGACACTGTCACATGGATTTGGCCTTAACTAAATGGACAATACAGAGATGGAGGGTTTGCAGTGACCCCTGCCCCGTCCCCTCCCAAAACAAAACCACCATAAATGAGCTGAAGACCCCCTCCCCCACTGCATGCCCTCATACCAAAGAGGTGATGGCAGCCATCCCTAGGGCAGGATTATAGGTGCCCCCCCTGCTGCAAGGGAGCATTAAGGAAGGCTGAGCTGGGGGAGGGGGGACACTGCAAGGTTAGGGGACTGTGCCAGAAGAATAAGGGAGAACAATTATTAGCCTCCCCTTCCTCTTCCCCCCCTCAACCCCATCCATGGGCACAATGCCACTGAGGGCCCTAGGGCCCCCCTAGAAGCATTAAAACCCTCCTATAGGAACAGGGCACAGCATTGCCAACCCCCCAAATCTCAGAAACAAACACATCCATTCAGCCAGCCCCCTCTTTTCACCTCCCCTTCATCTCCCATTACCTGGGGCCCGTGCAGGTGACTCCATGGGGCAGAAGGAGGGGATCTAGGAGCACTCAGAACCCCCACCACAAACACCCTACAGCACCAACCCCAGTACTGCCCCATGTGTACCCTCTGGGGTTTATATAGGGGTGAGGGGGTGTGGTCAGGGCACAGGGGCTGCTGGGAAGGGGGCAGGTCCACCCCATGTGTTTAAGGGGCTGGGGAAGGGGTGGGATGCGGCTGTTAGGGTGGGTTCTACTTTGTAGGTGCTGAGTTAGGATCAGGGATTGGAGCTCTTTCCTATAGGGATGTGGGGGAACATAGGGTCCCTTAAAGCTGGGTATGCCACAAGGACAATATGGGGACACCCCTGCACCCCAGGGTATGGCTTGGTGGGGGGGCTGTGCCCTAAATCTGAGCTCTCCGAATGAGGGTGGAGATTTTAGTGCCCATCCTCATTATGTCCCAGCCCCCCTATGAGGGGGGTACCCCAAATGGGATTCCTCCCTATTGCTGAGCCTTCTCTGTGTTTCCCCATCCCCCCCACCCGCCCTAACTCAGAAAGGTCCCCTTTAAACCCCACCCTGCCTGGGGAGGGGATGATGGAAGTCCCGAGTCCCACATCCCCTCCTGCACCCCCAACCCTCTTTTACAAAGCGTCCCCCCACCCCATTGCCTTGGGGACACACAGGGGAGGTGGCAGCGGGATGGCAGCACCGCTTGGGGTCCCCCCCAGGGCACGTTGCTGTGGGGTGACCTTGGGCCAATGTCCCTGGGGGTGTTGGGGCGGGGGGGAAGGGGGAGTGGGTTAGGGGTTAGGGAACACGTGCTGCTGTCACCCCTGGGTGACATGCAGATGGGGGCACAGGGGGGTCTCGGGGTCCTGGGAGGGGCACGGTGGCCCAATCTTCCCCCCCAAAGGTGGAGGACAGCTTCAGCCTGAGCAACGCCACTATGTCCTCCATCCCTGTATCTCCTGTTCCCATATCCCCCATCCTCCAGCTCTGTCCCTGCATCCTCCATCCCCCATCCCCACATCCCCCGTATCCCCCATCCCCCGTATCCCCCATCCCATCCCCACACCCCCCTCCCACCCCCCGCATCCTCACCTCCCTCCAGCTGCAGCCCCTGACTCGCGGCCGTCTCTCCAGGCATAACGGTGGGGTCGGGGGACCCCAAAGCCGGGGGGGGACCCCCACCCCAACCCCAACCCCAAGCCGGCCCAGCGCGGCGCGGCTCTGCGGGGCGAAGGCGGCTGCGCCGGGCGAGGCAGAGCGTGGCGGGGGGGCTCAGCCCGGATGATGTCAGCAGGTTCTGTGTGTGGGTTTTTTTTTTCTCCCCCCCCCCCCCCCCCCCCCCCCCCTCCTTTCCCTGCTTGCTTGCTTGCTTTTTTTTTTTTCATTATTATTTTTTCTGCCCGGGATGAGAGCAGGGTGTGTGCCAGGCACTGCGGCGGTGCAGTGCAGTCGGCTGGGGGGCTGGGGGGGGGGGGGGGGGGGGGGGGAGGTTAGGAGGGGGTCCCTCGGTTTGCCCCATCCCAGCGGTGATTTTGGTGACGTTTTGGTGCTCCTTACCCCCCCTCCCCCCAAATACGATTCCTACAGCAGACTCAGAGATCCCCCCCCCCACACACACACAAACCCGAAGTGATGCTGCACGCATTGGGGTCCCCCACGCTGAGGGAAGCAGGATGGGGCCGTGTGGTGTTGCCATGGGAACAGCCCTTCTCCCATCTCCATGGCGATGGGGATGGGCTCCCTGGCAACCTTTACCCCCCCCTCCTCCCAACACACACAATGCCATGAGGTTGGGAGAGCCCCCCCCCCCCCCTCCCCCTACCCCCCCCGCCCCCCACGGATGGATGGACAGTCCTTAGGGCTGGGGGACAAAGGGGATGCTGAGCACCCACAGGTCACCTTATCGTGGTTAGGGACAGCCCCCCCATGGCACACCCTGAGGCCGTCCCCCCTCTGCTGCCTCCCACCCGGGCACGCAGCGCTGCCGGCCCTGGCGCGATGCCGGTGCCAGGAACAGCGCTGAGCCGTGACTCAGCACCCGGCTGCGTCCCCAAATGGCGTTGATTGGGCACCGGCCAGAGGGGCAGCAAGGGATGCAGTGAGGGTAAGCGGTGCCCCCACGGCCCAAACCCGCTTGCTCGTAGCCCAGATGGCCGCTTAAATCCGCCCCCAAAGCCCTTCCTGGCAGCCAGCTCCGTGCGTCACAGCAGGAGGGCTTTCCTGTGTCCCTCATGCCCGGCTGGGGGACACCGGCTGTAGAGACAAGGGGGAGCCTGGATGGAGGCCGTCCCCCATCTCCAGACCTAAAAACCATCACTGAGGGGCATCTGTGCCACCTTTGTCCACCCACCCCAGGTACAAGGCTGACAAAAATCCCCTTAGGAACAATAAAACCCCACTGCCCACCAGCACAGCTCCTCTCCACCCCACTCCCACAGGTTGGGGACACACAGGGGACACGGTCCAGCAGCGGGTGGCTTTATTGAAACACAGTTAGGCATTAGCTGGCCAGCTCCTTGGCCACCACCTTGTGGAGTTTGTCACGGAGGTACGCTGCCCGCTGCCGCTCCAGCTTCAGCTCCAGGAACTCATAGTGGGGGACCTGGGGAGGAGAAAGGAGTGGCAGTGAGCAATGGGGACATCACCGCGGGGACGCCTTCAGCTCCCAGCCATGTACGTGGCACGTTTTTATCCCCGCCATCCCACAGCAGCGACGTGGGGCCCATGAAGCACAAGAGATGCTGTGGCAGCCCTTGGGCCGGCGCGCACCACGGCAAGAGGTGGCACCGAATTTGACGAGGCTGCAAGGAGGGCACCGTGCCCTTATTATCATCGCAGCCTTGGTGGCGTTGGGTTGCTTCCCCACATTGGGATGGCACAAAGCAGAGCACGGATCCTTTCAGCTGCCATCTCAGGGAGACAAAACCCCGCTGAATTTTGCATCTCGGCTGCAGAGTACGTGCAGGGCTACGTGGTTTGCTTCCTCCCATTTGAGCATCCCGGCCTCCCTGCCCAGCAACACAGCAACCCCTGCCTGGCCAGGATGAACCACTTCTTCAGAGACAAGCTGCAGCCAACCAAGAGGAGGGAGAGGCGCTGGGGCAGGGATTGGATGCTGTTTGCACAGCCCTCACTTGTTCTGATGGCTCCAACCAGCCGGAGGGAGCAGACGGGGGGGGATCCCACCGCCCACCACTGCTATATTTAGCACAAGGCTCGAGCTGAAGGAAGCGGTTCCCTCCTCCTCCTCCTCCTCCTCCTCCTCCTGTCTCCCCACCTGAATCTCTCCAGCCAGCGAGTGCACGGGCTGCGGGGGCCTCACTTTGTATCAGCATCAAAGAGCGGCATCTCCGTGCGAGGGGATGCAAATTTGGGCCGCTCGCAGGGAATGGAGGCTGATGTGAGGTGACAGTGCTGGGGGACCACGTGGAACGCCGCCCTCCTGCCCCAATGGTGCCATCCCTGCTGGCCGCACAGCTCTGCCAGCACAGCTATAATTACCTCCGGGGGCTGAATAATGCACGGCCCCGATGGAGTGCAGCGCTGCGGCACAGGGATCAGCGCGCTAAGACCTTGTCTGCTGTCCTCCTCCATTACTGATCCCCTCTCTGCCCCGGGGCTGCCTGACAGGTGGCCTAGAGGGGATCACGGTGGCTAATCCCAAGCCACGGGGCCACGTGCGGCACCGGGTGCTGAGGGCTGGCTACTCACGTCCACAACGAGGAAACCGGCCGCCTGGATGTGGCGCCGAGCCATGGCGTAACGACCCAGCAGCTCCTTGCTCCTGTTGCTGAAATTTGGGAATTCCCACCTGAGGAAGGCGACCCTGCAAGAGGGGCGGAGGAGAACAGTCAGATTGGTGCTGGGTAACCTCAGCCCCAGAGCAGCTTTGAGCACTGACGGCTCGAACCTAGTTGATCCGCAGCCCACGTTGGATGGCAGACATTGCTTTTCCTAGCCAGGAAGGAGGCAGCTCGGCCCCCCGGGCCCTGTGGGCAGCCAGGAGCGGCGGCAGACAGTTGGCACAGGCTCTCTGTGGAGGACGTGCCAGACAGGGGAGGCTGCTGCCACAGCCGGCATCCTGCCCTGTCCCCTGCAACGTGACCCACGGCAGCTTGGCACGTCCTACCCCCCATTTCTGTCCACACAAGTGGACGCAGCTGGGCACAGTGACCTTGGCACGCTGGCGTCCCCGTGGCACTGTCCCCTGCTGCCTGCAGCCGGCCACTGGAACAGCACAGCATCGTCCCTCCCACCGTGCCTGGTGCAGCTGAGCCCAAACCGACCTCCTGGCACCCGGCGGCAGCGGCTTTGTCCCTTCTGAGCGGGGCAGATGGGGAGCAGCAAAGTCCTTCAAAGGGAGAGGTTTATTTTCGCTGTTCAGCACCATTTCAGCATCTGCAGAGAGGAGGAAAAGGAAGGAGTCCTGAGGATGCTGTTCCATGGAGGCTGGGGATGCCCTCACTCTAGGGCTGACATGGGGCACGGCATCCATCAGCGAGGGCCCCAACCACCTCCAGCACAACCCGTGTCTGTGGCACCATTTTATCCCCAGGGACCCACGCGAAGGGACGTGGGACACACAGACTACAGCACTGCTGTGGCAGCCGGATGGCCGGTCCTTGCCACGGAGGGGGCAGGGACTGAATTTGACAGGGCTGCATTGGTGAAGCAGAGGGATGTGAAGCTGAAGAGAGGATAACCTCAGGCACAAAGCCTTTACGTCGAACCCCCTGCAGCATGCAGATCCCACCAGGGCCCTGCTGCTCCAAGGGAGAGGCTGTGCTCACCGATGTGCCAGCCGTAGATGGTGCGCACATCCCAGCGCCCGTTGTCCTGGCTGCCCAGCATGCCTGCCAGGGCCTCCCGCAGGCTGCTCTGCAGCAGGGTGACCTTCTCAGCTGCTGGCTCTGCAGCACTCAGCATCTCAGCCGGCAGGAACGGCCCCTGGTACTCGGGGCTCTCCAGCTTGGCAGCAGCATTGATTTGGATGAGTTTCATCCGCAAGTTCTGAGCCTTGGGGGATGGATCGCCTGGCAGGAGGAGGAAAACAAAGAGCTGATCCTGCGGCTTGCTCAGCCCATCCAATCAGGATTTCTGGTTCCAATCCCACTGCTGCTACTCAAGAAGGGCCTGATAATCCACCAGGATGGATCTCTGAGTGCTGGCATCAAGATGCAGATTGCAAACGGCCACGCATGTGCTGCGTGGGCAGAAGGGGCAGCACTGCCCGAGCACAGGGTGAGACCCGGCTGAGCCCCTGCTTGGAGGGCACGACCCCAGTGTCTGTGGCACGATTTTATCCCCGGCGTCCCATGGAAGGGGACGTGGGGCCCATGGACTACAGATGTTGCTGTGGCAGCCGGATGGCCAGCGCTCGCCATGAAAGAGGCAGAGACTGAATTTGACTGGGCTGCACCTCCCCCATGTTTGGCTAGGAAATACCAAGCCTTCCCCTCACCTCTAAGTGCTTGAGAAAAACCAGGCAGTGCTGGAGCCAAGGACAAAGCTGAGCCTTGGGGCACATGGTTCCAACCAGAAGGCTGAGGGCGATGTGTCACCCTGCTGGGCTCAACCCCACAGGCACACTGCAGGGGAGACCAAACCCTCCCTGCTCGACAGCTGAGCTCACAGCCTGTGCTGGCCCAAATGGAGATGCACTGGGCCCAGTACTCCCAGTCCCTGAGCTCTGGCTCCACGTCCCAACTTACCTTGGATCACAGCGTGGAAGTCAGGTGCCAGCACGCGCTGCAGGTAGGGAGGCTTGGCTTGCTGCAGCACACAGAGTGACCAGACCAGGTCGGTCAGCAGCTGGGGCTCCAGGCTGTCCAGCTGGCCCTGCAGCATCTCGTGGGCCTGCCAGAGCCAAAGCCACAGCTCAGCACATCTCTGCAGATGGCCATGCTTCTGCAGTGCTTCTCCTGGGCTATTTGCTGATGGGAGAATTCAGGACTGCTCTATAGGAGCCTTGCTGCAGGTTCACAGTTGCAGGTGTCGGTGTTTTGAGAGTCGTTTTTTTCTTGCAATGCCTCAAAAATCAGTTATTTTTGCACTTGCTACAAAACCTCCCTTCATGCTGACTGTGATTACTGTTGGCAAAGAGTTCAGACCCCACTGCCAACCAGGGATGTTAACTCTATCTCTGTGGCATGAGGCTCTCCCTCCACTTGGTCTCATCTCCTCAACCTGGGCTGCAGAAATCTCCTTGCAAAGCCCCCAGGCAGGGCAGCAGTGAACAGCTCTATGAATGGCAGCCTCCATCCTACGCAACAGCACTACCACACCCAGGGCTTGGATGGGCTGGGTGACCTCTGATCTGCTGAGAAAGGCTGGGTGACCCTGAACTTAATGGCTTCGTTATGGAGTTAACTGCAGCAATCAGAGCTCAGGAGGGCACACCTGAACAACTACATGTTGCTTATGTCTGCTGGAAAAGCTAGCCTACAGGGATTTGGTGCTAGCCAGGGGCAAACCAGTTTGGTTATCAGCCAGCACACAGCCACAGGGCATCAGTATGGGTTTCTCAGCCTGGCCTGAGCTCTAGGCTCCCCACTTCCATTTTCTGCACCCACTCGTGCTCTGGGTTATGCCAGGAGATGTGCAGCCTTTCCACTGTCTCCAAGGAGGAGAAAGGTTGACATAGAGGGGGAAAAGGAGGCAGGTTACCATGTTAAAGAAGTCCTCGTTTCCGCTGGGCTGGAAGTTAAGGCGGGCAAAAGATAGGATGACACTGCACAGGTGAGCAACAGACAGCTGCTTGGCATTGTCCAGGACATACTGGAAGACAGAGAGAGCAAAACCAGAGGTTGAGGAATGAGTACTGACAGAAAAAGGCTGAAAACATCATCTAAGGAGATGCCCAGACCCATGGTGAGATGGGAACAACAAGGAAAGGGTCTTTCAGTGCCTCCCTAGGATTTTATCTTGGCACAAGGAAAAGCTGTGAGTGGATGCAGAGCTCTGTAACATTCCCACTTGCAGAGGTGCAGGCATCAGAACTGGGGCAGAGCTTGAGAGCTCCCGGGGGAGCGCAGCACTCTGGAACAGAGGCTCAGAAGGAGCTAAAGCTGACCCCAGAGCTGCGTGGATTCTGACTGCTGACTGCAGTGGAGCATCTCTGGAAAGAGGAGAATTGTTCCAGGTGTCACAGTTACACTGGTAACAGCGGGTGCTACCCAGGCCCTCTGCCTCCTCACCTGAGAGATGGCCTCAAACAGAGGCAGGCTGAGCCACTTGAGGAGGGCGAAGGAGCGGATGCAGCGCGTCACCTCGACGGGTGTCATTGCAGAAACGTGGGGCTGCAGGTCAGTGGCTATCTTCTGGAAGACCTGGGGCTGGTGGAAATTCAGTTTTCCTTAAAGGAGCAAAAGAAAGTGGCAGCCACTGACACAGAGCCGGTGTGGCTCTGTATCTTGGCCCTGTCCCTTCTCGTCCAGCCAGACCTTGCTGCTCCCACCAGCTCTCAATCCCGGTGCTCCCAATCCAGCATTCCCAACACTGAGCTTCTACAGCCCTGCCTGAGCCTGCATGAGACAGTTCTGCTCCCAAACTACAACCGGCCACTGGACTTATCCACCTTGGGGATATTATGGGGGCTGCTGGGCCTCACTGTGTCACAGAAGGACATCCAGCAGGGATCTGGAGGCTGTGACATGGAAAATCCACCCCTCACTTCCTTTCAAACTCATTCCAGTTTAATCAACTGAACAGTATGATGGCAGCATCAACACAATAAGCATGAGCTCCTTCCAAGGCCGCGTCTAGCAGGTTGATTTCATTATTATTAAAGAACATCCAACCCATGACAACCACACTGCCATAGCTTTGGACAGGTCTGTTCCCACCACCAGAAACCAGACATTGAATTGAAGAGCAGCTCTCCTGGCTTCCTTCATCGCAACTTCCGGACAGGAGCACACAGAAACACACAGAAAGAAGGGAAGAAAAACCAAAGCACCAAGGCTGATAACACAGGTTATCAGTTAGTGCTGGCCTGTGGCTAACAGAGCTGATTTGCACCAGGTCTGTCACCACCCATATCCGAAGGCTTTGGTCTACCCCGTGGCCAGGAATGCAATAAAGGTGGCTGTCACCGTGCTGGCTGTCTGCAGCACTTGTACCTAAGGCACCGTGCCACTTCTCAAATGTTAATCATGTTGCCACTGAGACACCCTGGGTGAAAAGAAACCAATTATTTTAGTGTCACTGTCCTGTGTGCTGGAAGGAAAACCAGGGCGTATCGTGCCCAAAGGAGCACAGGGGTGAGAGCAGCGAGGAACAGACCCACACTAAGCACAGTGCTGCCACACAGAGGGCTCTCTGACCTATGCAGGCACAGTAATGCCCAACTCAAAGCGTCACGACACAACCAAGCTGCTTACCATAGGCAAAAATCAGGTCCATCAGGACGCCGAGGTTGAGCTCTGAGTGCTTCTGAATCAGGTGGTACGACATGGCACGGAGCAGAGGCACGCTGCGCCGGTTCTGGTATGCCAGAGCCAGTGTGATTTTCCTTATGTCCTCAGGGCTGAACTGCTCAGCAAGCTCCAGAGCCTGGTAAGAAACACTGAGATATAGAGAGAAAGGCACAAAGCACTTTTATGTGGAACGGGATGTGCCATCCCCCAGGACATCGCTGGCAGAGCCCCTCCAAGGACTGCAGGGCTTCCATACACCCTTAACACTGTCATGAAACAACTGATGCAGGAAAGGCTGCTGAATCACTACCACTGTAACTCCTGTTTCCATCTGCCCAGCATCTGTAGTTCCAGCTCCGCATAAGCTGACAACCCCACAACGGCGTCCTGCTTGGCCACCTGCAGTGTCTGCAGCATTAATTTATCCCCAGGGTTGAGAGAGAACAACAGTGGGGCCCATGAGCTGCAGGGGTTGTTGCTGTGGCAGCTGTTTGGCCGGTCCCCAGCGCGGGGCTGGACGAGGACCGAATTTGATGCAGCTGCAGTCATGGCCCCGTGGCAGTTTTAACCCAAAAGACATTTCCCTGCTCCTGGAAGTGACAGAAAGTGGGACCCGCTGGAGTGCAGAACTCCCTGCAGACTCCTTGCTCACAGCTTGACTTTCAAAGAGAGCCAGAGGACAATGCTTTTGGCAGTGACATTATGCTGCCTCTGCAAGTTACCGCCTGCCAGCTGAGCTAAGGTAATTCTACCACAAAGCTGAGGTAATTCTAGCTGCGAGGCAAAACACATCAGCCCAGTCCATCTCTGAGCAGCTCGGACCAGCGCAGCCCACATGTGAGCTCCCCATCTGTGTGGCTCCAAAGAGGGGAAACATTTCTTATGAGCACCTTTGCACATGGAAAGCAACCTGCATGTAGCCTGCTCCTCCACACGACGGGCTGACAGGAACGTGCTGGTGGAGCAGTGCCCACAGAGGGCGTCCCTCACGCTGTCACTGCCCCCAGGAGATGTCCAACCCAAAGGGAACGGAGCAGCCAGGCCCATACCTTGTCCTCTAACCGGTCCATCAGCACTGAGGAGATGTGTCCAACCTTGGCAATCAGCATCACCACGGTTCGGGTACCCTCCAGCTCCGTCCACCGCAGCTCCAGCTTCTTGATGACCTCATTGAGCAGTTTGCTCTCCTTGTCCTGCCTGACAGCCAAGAACTCTGCCAAGGAGGCGAGCTGGCGGAAGGCGAGCCGCCGCAACCTCCACAGCACCTCGTGCTCCACAGACTGCATCTCCCTGCTGCTGCTCTCCATCCCCAGTGAGTAAAGGCTCTTCAGGAGGCCCACCAAGGTGTTATTCCATACCTGAGATATCTGGGAGGCAAGTAAAAATATTTAAGTAGATTTTTACCTTTCTCTGGAGGTGCATACATCTAAATTTCCCTGTGGCGTAGCTGGAACATGACCTCAGTGAGCAGTGAAACAAATGAGGCAGAATCACAACCAACAATGCTCAGGGCAGGATGGACCAGGTGGCCTCCAGCAAACAGACTCTTTAACTGCCCTACCTGCCCCAACTCCAGCACTGCAACATCCTAAGACGGTGCTCAGGAGTGGCTCAGTGTTTGGGTGCAAGAACGACCTGAGCGCTCTCAGGGTAATCCGCCAAAGTTACCTGGAAGTGGTAAATCCCAAAGCAGGATGCAGCTGAGAAAGCAAGCAGAGCTCCTGGTGCCCCAGCCACGCAAACTGCTCCCCTTGGTCTGACCCTGCGTGCTGCTTCAGCCCAGACCTTAACGTTCAAAGCCTCCAACTTGCTGACACAGGGTTGTTGCAAGGCGATCAATTTCAGCCTGCGCGCAGCAAGCCCCTTTGCATCCACACAATGACTTCTTGTATCGAGTTAGCTGTACACTGCATGGAACAGCTCTTTGGAGAAAAATAACTGTGTTTGCAGTGAGTTTGCTTGACTAAATCCCAGCTAGACATGTTCCCATCCACTTCCCTTTTGGGAACAAGGCTATGCTGCTCAGCTTCTTGCTTTCCCAGCACGGCAGCTCGGCTCTCCTAGCTCTGAGGTGCACTCTCTCTGCTGAACCACAGACACCTTGCACCCTTTTTTTGTGCGCGACCTGACGCTGATACATCTCTGCCACCGATACATCTCTGCCACCGAGCGCAGAGAAGGTGGCAGCTATGAAAATTCACAAGGGAAAGAAAAAGGCAGCACTCGCTGCTCCAGGCCAGCTTTCCCAGACCCATTCTTTCTCCAAATCGCCTCCGTCACAAGGAGGGAGCTCACCTGAGAATCCACTATCTCAATAAGCTGCTGAAATCGTTCATCTTGCAGAATGCCCCCCGTTTCCAGCTTCTTTTCCACTGCAAGCCGGGAAAGTCGAGTAACCACCAGCGAAGCTTGGTTGCTATTTAGAGAGTGAAGTTCACCCAGCTGGAAGAGTTCCTGAGGACTCGTGGCTGCCTCGATGAGGTTCAGGATGGCTCTGTGCTCTGAGCTACTGTTTTCTTCCACCTGTTCTTTGACAGAGAATCTGTCTGCGTTCCAGGTGGTGGGGATGGAGGTGTGGATGGAGGTAAGAGGTGCGTGTGGCAGGGCTCTGGCTGTTGGCACCTTCCCACTAGGCAGCAACAGAGTGGCCGGGGCAACAGCAGGAGCACAGGTGAAGGTGGCAAGGTGCCGCCAGCAGCAGCGCTGCACCAGCCGGGCTGCCATGGTGCGGATCTGAGGGGCTCAGCGCTGCATCTTGGGGATGCTGGAGGAGGAAAAGAAAGGCTTTAGGAATGGGAAGGTTCAGGGGGAAAGAGAAGAGGTAACAGGTTTAAAGCTGCCAATCACAGAAGCAAAGAACATCCCTATGAATACTCCCATAGAATAAAACTGAAAGGGACCCACATGGACAGACCCACGGTATCACTTTGGTTAGGAGATGCCTCCAAGGTCACCAAATCCAACCATTAACTCAGCACCGCCCAGCCTATCACTAAACGACGTCCCTCAGCACATCCGCACGGCCTTTAACTACTCCCAGGGATGGGGACTGCCCCACTCCCCGGGGCAGCCTGTTCCGATGCTCCACAACGCTACATCCTTCATGATGCCCCACCCAAACCTCCCCCGGCGCAACCTGAGACCCGGGCCTCCCCTCCCCGCGGTCCGAACCGGCCGAGCTCCTGGCCCGACGGCTGCACCGAACCCTCAGCGGCCCCAGATGCCGTAGCCCTTTGGAAACTCCGATCCTGGCCTGCACACAGCCCCCCGAGAGCTCGAACCCCGCTCCCGATCGCCCCGGGTCGCGGAACCGCAACCGTCCACGCTGACCTCGCCCGGCCCCGCCGCACGCTGGCCCGGCAATGAGACGAAGTGCGCATGCGCTCCGGCGCAGCCTGATGACATCATCATAGCATACCTATTTTCTATTGGCTGAGCTCCCTGTGTCCCCTGACCGAATCGAGCGCGAAAGAGGAAGCACTTCCAGTTCGCGGCTGATGGGCGCCGCCATTTTGTGAGGGGTACTGTGCGCAGGGGTCGCGTCTGGGCCTGCAGCTGTGGCCGGGTCCGGTCCTGTCAGGTCAGCCAGGCCACAGCCCCGGGCCTCGCTGTGCGAACGGGGAAACCAAACAGAGCCCGGGGCGGTGCTCTGGCAGCACTGGGCGGAAGGCAAATAAAAGGAGATTTATGTCCTGGGCACGCCCCGGTGTTGTTTGTTCAGCCGAGGAATGACAGGACAAAGAGCTTTAAATGAAAAGAGAAGAAATTGAGGTTCGGCATCAGGGGTGTGTGCGGGTGTCACAGCCCTGCAGCGCTCAGCGCCGGGCTGGACGTGGGCACGGGGCTGTGGGAGGAGATCCCTGCGCGCTGTGTGCCCACGGGTGGGCTGTGAGGGCCCTTCCAACCATTGAGGGGGGGCCTTACTGCTCCCCGCAGCTCCCTGTAAGGAGACCGAAACGTGGTGGGGGGTCAGCCTCTGCTCAAAGGTAACAGTGATAGGATGAGAGGGAATGGCCTCATGTTGTGCCAGGGGAGGTTCAGGTTGGGTAATGGGAGAAATTTCTTCTTTGAAAGAGCGGTGATGCAGTGGCACAGCTGCCCAGGGGAGGTGGTGGGGTCACCATCCCTCCAGGTGTTACAGAACCACGGAGATGTGGCACTGAGGGACGTGGGCATGGTGGGGGTGGGCTGGGGGTGGAGTTGGGGATCTCAGGGGTCTTTTCTAGCCTTCATGATTTACGATCTGTGTAAGGACTCATTCCTGCTACGGGTAGCAGCTATGAAGCAAGAGACCGGGCTGCAAACTCTGTGGGAACCTGACCCTCTGCTGAACTGTCTCTCAATAAAATGTTGAAGAGAATTTCCCGTGTTGGGTCATGGCTGGCTTCCAGCCACCATTCTCATTCTCTTTCTTGTGAGAACACAGTGGTGTTGAGCTTGGAGATGACCCCTGGCAAAACTCTGGCTGCTATGAGGCGTCCCTTCAGTCTCATTGCTCGGTGCTGAACAAACCCAGCGCCCTCAGCTGCTCCTCACCGATCCAGGCCTCCAGACCCTTCCCCACCCCATGTCCTGCAGCACAGCTGGGGATGTGGGATGCAGCCCTAGGCTGGGAGTGGGATGGGGGATGCAGCCCACGGGCACAGCCACGTCCCCACCACAGCTTTTCCCCCACAGATAACGGCCGTGTTGTGGCTGCTCCCCCTGGGCCCACGTTTCCGCATTGCCCAACTTCAGGGCCAATAAAAGGCATTGGGGGCACGGGGTGGCTACGGGGTGAGGATGTGGAGCTGCTGGGTGCTGGTGCTGGCGCTGCTGGGGGGGGCCTGTGCCCTCCCGGCCCCCCTGGGCTACCCCCAGGCTCTGGCCCAGGCTGTGGACTCCTACAACCAACGGCCCGAGGTGCAGAATGCCTTCCGGCTGCTCAGCGCTGACCCCGAGCCCGGCCCGGTGAGCGCATGTGGGGACAGCGTGGGGACACCATGAGGATGCTATGGGGAGGTGTTGAGGACACCCCGGGGACAGCATGAGGATGGCGTGCAGACATAATGGGGACAGCGTGGGGACACTTTGGGGAACGTCATGGGGACACGAGGGAATAGCATGGGGACATGGGAGGGACACCATGGGGACACTGTTGGGACAGAATGGGAACATCATGGAGACAGCATAGGGACAACTGGGGGATAGGGTGGAGACACAGTGTGAACAACTTGGGGACACTTATGGGAATAACATGAAGATATCCTGGGGGCAGCATAAGGACAGCAAGGGGTCACCATGGGGATTGCATGGGGACATCAGGGAGACGCCTCGGGAACACTTATGGGGACACTGTGGGAATGTCTTGGGAATGTTCTGGAGGCATCCTGGGGAAGTCCTAGGGACACCTTGGGGACACCAATGGGACATCACGGGGAAACCTTGGGGAAAGCATGGGGTCAGCATGGGGACATCATGAGGGCAGCCAGGGGACGTCAAGAGGGGGACGCAGAGTTGCTTCCCCCTGCCTGGCTCTGAGCCATGCCTGGAGCAGCCAGGGGGTGCCGGGTGGCTGCCACCACGCTGTCCCCTGCCCCACAGAACGTCCAGCTCAGCTCCCTGCACAACCTCAACTTCACCATCATGGAGACGCGGTGCCAGGCGCGCTCGGGCGCCCAGCTCGACAGCTGCGAGTTCAAGGAGGACGGGGTGAGCACCGTGCTGGGCTGATGGGTGCTGGGGGGCACCCGGGGTGGGGACAAACCCGTGTTCAGTGCCCCCACTGCTCACAGCTCGTCAAGGACTGCGCTGCGCCCGTGGTGCTGCAAGGCGGCCGCGCCGTGCTCGATGTCACCTGCGTGGACTCCATGGCTGATGTGAGTGGGGACACAATGGGGGGTGGCCCCAGGGGTGTTTGGGACCCCTTCGGGCCAGGGTCCTGTTCTCCCCTTGATGACAACACTCCTCCCCACAGCCTGTCCGTGTCAAGCGCTTCTGGCCACTGGTCATCAGGACTGTGGCTGCAGGATACAACCTCTACCGGGCAATCAAGAGGAAGTGAGCTGTCCCCAGAGCCGCTGTCACCACTGTCCCCTTGCTGCCTTCCATTCAATAAAGGTCTCTCCTGGCCACACTATGTCTTTGATGTGTGTCTCTTCTGGGTGACATTGATGGGGATGGTTCCTGGGGTATCTGGAGGAAGTCTCATGTTGCCCACGTGGTCCCAACTGCTCCCCATCATGTTCCTGAGCAGGAACTGGGTTCTGGGGACAGCCAAGAGGATGTGGCAGCTGGGAGTCCACATTTGGAGCCTCATACTGGGAACCCCACATCTGGGACCCTCCGTCCCTTTATCCATCCTCTGTAGTGTCACCTCATGCTCCCCAGCTGCCTCCAGCGATGGCCCCTTCATTCTCACCCTGTTCTCTTGGCGTCCCGAGTGTCCCCAGAGTGTTCCCATGATGTCCACAAGGTGTCCCCACCGTGTCTGCACTGTGTCCCCACAAAGTCCATGCAGCGTTCCCATGATGTCTGTGTGGTGTCTCCAGGATACCCCCAGGATCTCCACCTCTCAGTGTCCCCAAGATGTCCCCTGTGTGTTTCCATGGTGCCCCCGTTACATCTCCATGCTACCCCGTGCCTTCCCCAGGATGTCCTCAATACATCCCCATGGTGTCCCCATTATGTCTCCATGCTATCACCAGGCTGTCCCCATGCTGTCCTCTAGACATCCCAATAATGTCCCCAGGATGTCCCTAAGCTATGCACATGGTGTCCCCATTATCTCTCCATGCTGTCACCACGCTGTCCGCATGCTGTCCTCCATACATCCCGATAGTGTCCTCGTGGTGTCCCCAAGCTGTTCCCATACCATTCACTGGGCCTGGTGCCAGAGGTGCTGTGCTGCGGGGTGGCTCCTGCAGAGCTGTGGACAGATTTATGGCCTTCAGGGGAACTTCCCAGGTGTGCCACCACCCAATGTGGCTGGTGTGGACCCAGTAGGCTTGACACAAGACTTGGCCATCCTCTCCTGTGCCACAAACATCCTCGTGCACTGGAAATCCCCGGTGCCATCATGGAGATGGGGGGGTTTGTTGACCCTCCTAGAGGCTGGGCTGCCCCCAGGTGCAGGGCGTGGGGATTCCTGGGAACGCCCCGAGATGTTGGGATGGCCATAAAGGGGCTCCCACAACACCAGCACAGCGCTCAGCGTCGCAGAGGAGGAGGTTGCAGATGGCCATGGGCAGGATGTGGCCCTGCGAGGTCCTGCTGCTTCTGCTACTGCTGGGCTCATCCAGAGCCACCACACCGGGGCTGGATGCGTCCACTGCACCAGGGCTGGATGGGTCGATCCCACCAGGGTTAGATGGATCCGTCTCACCAGGATTGGGTGGATCTGTCCCACCAGGGTTGGATGGATCTGTCTCACCAGGGTTGAATGGATCCATACCAACTGGGACGGATGGTTCCATCACACCCAAGCTGGATGGACCCATCACCCCAAAGCAAAATGGACCCATCTCACCATCCTGGCCCTGGCGCTGGCCCCCCACCTACCTGGACGCCATCCTGGCAGCCGTTCGGTTGCTCAACCAGAGGATCTCAGGTCCATGCACCCTACGGCTGCGGGCAGCACAGCCCCGACCCGGCTGGGTGAGTACTGGGTTGTTGGATCCCAAGGCTGGGGGCTGGCTTGGAAGGTCTGTGGGCCTGGGAGTCTCATCCCATCCCTTTGGTTCTTGTCCACTTGCAGGTTGGGACCCTGAAGCATCGGCGGGAGGTGAGCTTCCTTGTGGAGGATGCCCCGTGCCCACCTGGGGTCGACTGCAGGAGCTGCGAGCCGGGGGTGAGGACACATCCCATGGGGGTTAAGGGCTGGTGGGTGGCCAAGGAGGAAACTGAGGCCATGGTGGGGTCTGCCCCACGCAACCCTTTGCTCCCCACAGGCCCTGCAGCGCTGCGTGGGCACCGTGTCCGTGGAGCAGCAGCCCACTGCTGAGCTGCGCTGCGGACCACTGCGGGCACAGGTGAGAGCCCTTGTCCCCACCATGGGGCCACCAAGGTTCCCTCATCACCCCGAGGGTCACACAACCACTTCTCCCCACAGCCCATCCGCAACTGGTGGACCCGCATCCGGGAGTGGTGGGATGGCATCAGGAAGCGCCTGCGGCAGCGCAGTCCCTTCCACGTCCGCGGACGTCTGAACATCACCAGCACGCCTCAGCCGTGAGCAGCCCCAGCATGGCTGTCACCGAGTGTCCCCAATAAAGGTCCCTTCTGCCTGCTGTGGCCGTGTCTGTGTCCTTGTGGTCATGCCACGAGGTTGTCCCCGTAGCCTCAAAGGGAGAGGGGCATGGAGCAAAGCAGGGGATGTGCCCTGTGCCCTATGGGGACAGCCACGTCCTCACCGCAGATAACGGCTGCATTGTGGCTTCTCCTTCCTCATTGCCCAACTTCAGGGCCAATAAAAGGCATTGGGAGCTCGGGGTGGGAACAGGGCAAGGATGCTGAGCTGCTGGGTGCTGGTGCTGGCGCTGCTGAGGGGGGCCTGTGCCCTCCCGGCCCCTCTGAGCTACCCCCAGGCTCTGGTCCAGGCTGTGGACTCCTACAACCAACGGCCTGAGGTGCAGAATGCCTTCCGGCTGCTCAGCGCTGACCCCGAACCCGGCCCGGTGAGCGCATGTGGGGACAGCATGGGGACACCTTGGAGGCATTGGGGTTACAGCATGGGGATAGAATGGGGATAGAATGGAGACACAATGGGGACACTGCAGGAGCACCTTGGGAAATATCCTGGGGACAACATGAGGACAGTGGGGGAACACCATGGGGACAACTATGGGACAGCATGGAGACATCATGGGGACAGCCTGGGGACACTATGGGGAGGTACTGAGGACATCCTGAGGAAGACATGGGATTGCATGGAGACATCCTGGGGACAGCATGGGGGTAGTGAGGGGACATCCTGAGGATAACATGGAGACATCACGTGGACACCTTGGAATATCCTGGGGACAATGTGGGAGTAGCATGGGGACATGGTGGGACGCTGTGGGGACACATTGTGGACCCTATGGGAAGATACTGAGGACATCCTGGGGAAGGCATGGAGATAGCGTGGAGACACAATAGGGACAGCATGGGGACACTTTGGGGAACATCATGGGTTGGAAATCCTGGGGTGAACCTGGAGACATCCTGAGGACATCCTAGGATCAGCATGGAGACATAATGAGCACATCTTGGGGAACAACTTGGGGTCAGCATGGGGACAGCGTAGGGATAGCATGGGGATATCGGGAGGATACAATGGGAACGTCTTGGGGACCCCCTGGGGACACAGTTGGAATGGTATGTGAACACCTTGGGGACATCGTGGGGACACTATTGGGATGACAAGGGGACAACTGGACAACTGGGGACATCCTGAGATTACTGTGGAGATACCATGGAGAGATCATAGAGAAACTATGGGAGCACCTTGGAGACTTCATGGGGACGCCATGGGGATGTCATGGGAACACCGTGAGGACACTTCGGGGACACCAAGAGAATGGGTTGGAGGGGGCTTTGCTTCATGGGGAGGACGTGACCCCATGATGACCACTGCCCACAGGGCGTCGATCTGAGCACGCTGCGGGCTCTCAACTTCAGCATCATGGAGACTGAGTGCGTCCCGAGTGCACGGATGCCCATTGATGACTGCGACTTCAAGGAGAACGGGGTGAGGATGGGAGGGCTACGGTGGGGAGGGCAGCTGGGGAGCGTGAGGTGACACGGTGCGTGTCCCCAGGTCATCAGGGACTGCTCGGGGCCGGTGACCATCCTGCAGGACGCTCCTGAGATCAATCTGCACTGCAGAGACGCCTCATCGGATGTGAGTGTGGGGTCTGTGGGGTGGGATACTGATGCCGGCACCCTTCATCCTGCCCCGCATTCTGAGGGGTCCCTGTCCCCAGAAAGCTTTGGGGTTGCTCCCATGTCTCCGTGATGGGGACTATAGAGAAAGGGATGAAGGGTCCTGGGCATGTGCACGGGGTCCTGACTGTGGGGCTCCAGATGTGGGCTCCCAGAGGTGGGCTCCCACTGTCTCACTGACACCAGCCTTCACCCCACAGCCCGTTCTCATCCAGCGGGGCCGATTTGGCCGCTTCCTGAAAAAGATCCGGCGCTTCCGCCCTAAGTTCACCATCACCATCCAGGGCGGTGGACGCTTTGGCTGAATGAATAAATGGGGCCATGTGAGGCCGCCGAGTGTCACCTGGGCTCTCTTCTCACCGCCTGATGGGGAAGCTGAGGCGCGGGGTGGGAGGGCACCGCAGTCACCATGCACGGCCCCAAGTGCCATGGGGGCATTTTCCATCATGCCACTGGGGCGCCGTTCTTGTCACATGTAGTGAGGATTGCTGAGCCTCCCAGCCCCGATGAGCATTCTCCCGTCCAACCCATCACTGTCTCATGGTGTTTTGTCCTCAAATATTGGGGTTCTGAACCTGAGGCCACCCCCGTAACACAGCCTTATCCAGGGGCAATAAGTGCTGTCTGTCCCCAGCCTTGCCACTGGGGCTGTCACCAGCACTTTGGGATGGGGACATAGGGATGCATGGTGATCCCACACCATGGGAGCTGGAGCCGGAGGGCTGTGGCTGCAGCAGGGCCCTGAAGACGTCCTCCTCCTGTCCACTCATGTCCACTTATGTCCCCTACAAAGGTCCCATGGACTCATGCAGCCCTGTGCACACCCTCAAGCACAGCCTACAGCAGTCCTCCCATGCCCAGTCTACATCTACATCTACATCTGGGGTCTCCTTGGATGTCCCCAGGTCCCAAACCCATGCTGAGGGATGGGATGGGGAGCAGGTGGCACCATGGAGACAGCATGGGGACCATCCCCATCAGCGTCAGTCAGAGGAGACAGACAGCAAAGACACAGAATGGCCAGAAAACAGCTTTATTGGGTGGGGGGCTGTGGAGGGACAGCGGTGACAGTGGCTCTGGGCATGGCTCATTTCCTCCTGATGGCTTTGTAGAGGTTGATGCCCGCAGCCACTGTGTTGATGGCCACTGGCACCAGTGGCCAGAAGCGCTTGACACGGACAGGCTGTGGGGAGGAGTGTTGTCATCAAGGGGAGAACGGGACCCTGGCCCGAAGGGGTCCCAAACACCCCTGGGGCCACCCCCCATTGTGTCCCCACTCACATCAGCCATGGAGTCCACGCAGGTGACATCGAGCACGGCGCGGCCGCCTTGCAGCACCACGGGCGCAGCGCAGTCCTTGACGAGCTGTGAGCAGTGGGGGCACTGAACACGGGTTTGTCCCCACCCCGGGTGCCCCCCAGCACCCATCAGCCCAGCACGGTGCTCACCCCGTCCTCCTTGAACTCGCAGCTGTCGAGCTGGGCGCCCGAGCGCACCTGGCACCGCGTCTCCATGATGGTGAAGTTGAGGTTGTGCAGGGAGCTGAGCTGGACGTTCTGTGGGGCAGGGGACAGCGTGGTGGCAGCCACCCGGCACCCCCTGGCTGCTCCAGGCATGGCTCAGAGCCAGGCAGGGGGGAGCAACTCTGCGTCCCCCTCTTGATGTCCCCTGGCTGCCCTCATGATGTCCCCATGCTGACCCCATGCTTTCCCCAAGGTTTCCCCGTGATGTCCCATTGGTGTCCCCAAGGTGTCCCTAGGACTTCCCCAGGATGCCTCCAGAACATTCCCAAGACATTCCCACAGTGTCCCCATAAGTGTTCCCGAGGCGTCTCCCTGATGTCCCCATGCAATCCCCATGGTGACCCCTTGCTGTCCTTATGCTGCCCCCAGGATATCTTCATGTTATTCCCATAAGTGTCCCCAAGATGTTCACACTGTGTCTCCACCCTATCCCCCAGTTGTCCCTATGCTGTCTCCATGATGTTCCCATTCTATCCCAACAGTGTCCCCATGGTGTCCCTCCCATGTCCCCATGCTATTCCCTCGTGTCCCCATGACGTTCCCCAAAGCGTCCCCACGCTGTCCCCATTATGTCTGCACGCCATCCCCATGCTGTCCCCGGGGTGTCCTCAACACCTCCCCATAGCATCCTCATGGTGTCCCCACGCTGTCCCCACATGCGCTCACCGGGCCGGGCTCGGGGTCAGCGCTGAGCAGCCGGAAGGCATTCTGCACCTCGGGCCGTTGGTTGTAGGAGTCCACAGCCTGGGCCAGAGCCTGGGGGTAGCCCAGGGGGGCCGGGAGGGCACAGGCCCCCCCCAGCAGCGCCAGCACCAGCACCCAGCAGCTCCACATCCTCACCCCGTAGCCACCCCGTGCCCCCAATGCCTTTTATTGGCCCTGAAGTTGGGCAATGCGGAAACGTGGGCCCAGGGGGAGCAGCCACAACACGGCCGTTATCTGTGGGGGAAAAGCTGTGGTGGGGCCCTCTGCCACCTTGGGCTGCATCCCACACTCCCAGCTGTGCTGCTGGGCATGGGGTGGTCTGGTTGAGAGGCCACATGGCCACCAAACAGCCCCCAGGGAGCAGGTGGGCAGCACCAGGGTAGGGTCAGAGGGATGGATCAGACTCCATCCCATTAGGATAAGGCTCCATCCCATTACGGTCTGGAGACAATGGGTGTTCCCAGCACTCCCAGACTCACGGGACAGCCGTCACTGGGGTTAAGAACCCCTTCCCATCCCTGTCCCCATCACTACATGAAGGTTTCTGACCCAGCTACTCCCACAAGCCATTTCCCATCCCACTCCCCACCATCCCCACAGCGTTCTGTCCCCAAACCATGGAGGCTGTGCTCCCAGGTCCCCCCCATGCCACAGCCCTGATCCCCTCCTGTCTCCTGCAGACTCAGAGCCAGCCAGGTGGAGTAGCTCTATAACCTACCATGTTACCAGCCCAAGGGTTGGCCAATGTAGTGTTGGCAGTTGGGATGGGGATGCTGCATGTCGGGCTGCAGCCACCCCATCATGACCCAAAAGCTGCACGTTTGTGCAACCTCGTTCCCGTTCTACTGCAGGATGGTGGGATGGGGGAAGAGGCATCACACACACATAGCACAGCCCCTGGAACATCTTTATTTCAGCCCCTGGGTCTCTGGGATGGGGTCCACGGATGGGGTCTGCACGTCCCCTCCTGCAGGATGGATGGACTCATGGGCTTCAGGACGGTGCCAGCTCTCTGAGGCCAACAGCTCGTGGGGTTGCAGGGCTGTGCCGGCTTCGGGAGCGGGGCTGCCCCAAGCTGTTGGGCTGAAGGATAAGAAATGGGGGTGGGCTTCAGCCCCGAAGTGGAGAGGACGCTGTCCCCACGGGAAGGGGGGAAGTCACGCAGCCCTCACCGACTGCCGGCCACACTCCAGCAGCGACAGCGGCACGTCAGGCAGGAAAGCAAAGACGGAGATCTGGGCCACGCAGTGCCGGACCTGCTGCAGGGTGGGGGGGATCAGGAGGGAGCAGTGCTGGGAAGGGGTCCCACACCGTGCCCCACGCCCACCTGGCCTGGCCGGGCTCTGCAGGCAGCACCGCGTGGCGCAGTGGGGCCGGCGGGGCAGGCGGTCTCACGGGCGGTGAGATTGATGGTGAAGTGCGTGCCCCAGTCAAACTTCTGCAATGGAATGACAGCATTTGGCGTAGTGAAAAGGCTCCCCCCCTCCCAGAACCCAGCGGGAAACCCGAGCGAGGCTCCTACCGTCCTGGAGACTCCTTGCAGCTTGAGCAGCCTCAGCCCACCGCCAGCATCGCGCCCGTGAGCCTCCAGCACAGTGCGGGCCAGCTCGCGTGGTGTGGGGGGCAGTGGGGAGGTGGGTAATGGGGCGGTGGGCAGCAGCACACCCAGCAGCAGCACACCCAGCAGCAGCACATCCATGGGGCTTCGCTTCCAGGACAAACGCAGGGCTGGGCGGCGCGCACGGGAAGGGATCGGGTTGCCGCTGTTTTTCTTGGAAAGCCATCTCGGGGCGGCCAAGAGAAGCTTTGTGGGGTTTGTTCCCATCCTCCTCCCTCAGCAGCTGGCGAGGCAGTGGGAATTAGAAAGGCTCTGCTTTGGGGCTGCACGTTTTGCCATGCGTGGGGTGTAGAAGCCCAGAAGCACGAGGGTTGGAATGGATTTCTATAGAAGCTCCGGTCCTCCCCCCCCCTAAAGCAGGTTCCCTAGGGCAGGTTGTACAGGAAAGCACCCAGGTGAGTTCTGAACATCTCCAGAGGAGGTAACATCCCCACTGCCTTCTCCTGGCTGAACAGACCCGGGGCTCTCAGCCTTTCCCCATCAGTTTCCTGTCTGCTTGGAACTGGGGAGCCCAGCACTCAGCCCAGTGCTCCAGATGTGGCTTCACCAGGGCAGAGCAGAGGGCACGAGAACCTCCGTTGCCCTGCTGGCCGCGCTCTGTGCAATGCACCCAGGGTGACCATGAGCCAGGGACAACAGCTGTGGTCAAGGGTTGGCCAACTGCTGGTCAACCACAACACCCAGGTCCTTCTCCGCACAGCTCCTTTGCAGCTCACCCCCAACCTATTCTGATGCATGCAGTTATCCCCCCCCCCCCCCCCCCAAGCTGTAGGACCCCACACTCGCCCTCGCTGAACCTCACCATCCTCCTCTCTGCCCAACTCTCAGCCAGCCCACCTCTCGCTTTCCCGAATGCAGAAAGAAAAACCCCACGTGGAGCCCCACAGTTATTCCGAGTCCCTCTCACTCTGCATAGAGCTAGGAGCTGATGCCTGTACAAACAAACGTCTGTTCCCTGCAGGAGCCTGCAGCCAGGCAGCTCCCAGCTGGAAGCCTTCCCGCTTCCTTCCAAGCCTCCTGGCAGGGAGGGGATCATGCAGATCCAGGGCTAAAACTGCTGCCCAAAGCTCCCCCCCCATCCCTCCTCCTGCCCAGGAGCAAGGTGAGGATGCCAAAGCAGCTTCACTTCCATTGCAATACTCATGTTTTGTTTTGTTTTTCCTTTTTAAAGTGTTTTAGCAGCACAGAAACCTCACAATGAATTCACCAAGTGAACCCATCCACTGACGTATGCGTACAGAGGAAATATATTACTGACAAACCACATTTATAGCCAGATATGCTCATTATATATACCTAAAATATACACAGTACCTGAATATATAGACATCCACATATACACCCAAAGTTAAAATCCCGAGCTGGGAGTCAGCTATGAAGGAGAAGCATGGGTTTGGGTGGGGGGGACACCAAAGCTCCTGGAAATACAGGGCAGCAGTGAGCCCCCCGCTGCCTGCCATGGGTGTAGTGTTGAGGGGCTCCCAGCCCCGTGGCTGTGCTGGTGGGCAGGGAGCCGTGGCTCTCACCATTCACATTCATGCAGGGGAACGCTGGAGGGCTGACGCAGGCAAGCGGCGCTTGGTGGGTTTGGTTCTGGGGAGGCAGCAGCAGCTTCCTTTGGCTGCAGTGGGTAGGGGGTGAAAATAGCAAAGGGAGAGCTGGAAGTGGTGCTGAGCCCAATGCTGTGCCGACGGGACAAGCAGAGACACGGGGCAGCACCCGCAGCCCTGCCAGTTTGGCCACAGGAAGTTTCCTTGAGTGGCTGCCATGAAATAAGCACATTGCCAAGACCCTTCCCGGCACAGGAACCCCAAGACGTTGATCTCACACACGCTGGGGAAGTGCGGTTTCCCAGCAGCCCCTTGCAGGGATGCTGCTGCAGGTTTCTCTGCTCCCCCAGAGCTGAACTGCAGCTGCCCCAAGGCAGCCGCAGATCTCCAGTGCTGACAGAAACGGAGGCAGTGATCCCTCTCCTCCTCAAAGATCCCCAGCCACTCTGTGTCAGCTGCCTCTTACATACCAAGGTAGAAAAGCCAAAGCTTATTATTGGTGACATCTACTGACCATTAAATGGCATCCTGACAATTAACACCTTGGTTCGCCTCCTCTGTTGAAATCCTAAGGCTGTTGCTTAGTGTGGTTGGCATTGGGCATTCTTCCTCCAATGTTTGCTAAAACGCTCCGATGGTTTAACCGACTTTTTCTCCTCCCAGTTTCTCCATCATGCGGCTCTTGTGGGGAAATCTGTCCCATTGAAGCTGAAGAAAGCACTCGGAGAAGCCAGCAGTGGCTTGTGCAAGAAGCACCCGAACACGCAGAGCCTGGATACGGTCTTACGGGCCTACACTGGTGGGTTCTGCCTGCTTTGGTAGACTGGGTAAGATCTCAACGTGGCCAGCATTAAGCTGAAACAAGCCAAAAAAGACCACTGCTGATCACACTCTTGGGATACTTGGGGTCCTTGCTGCTGACAGAAGGTTTACAAGCGTTCTTCAAGTCACGGAAGTGGCCGTTGCTGCGTCGCCATTAGGACTGTTCCCTCCCAACCCACGACAGCACTTCCCAGCGTTGGCCAAAGCACAGCCAACGTGGCTCAGTGCTGTCGGGGAGAGGAAGGATTTGCTCGGCTGTGGGTCTGCGCAGAGGCAAAAGCGGGAGGAAGGCAGCTCCTTGCTCACGGCAGCACACTCACACTCGCATCGTAGTTCAAAAAACGTTGATCCTTCTGGAGCCTCAGCCCAAGAGCCGAGGGTGGGGGGTGGTCGTGTCAAGTTTTGTGTGTGTTTGAGCACCTGGAGATGGATCTCTCTGGCTATCAGAGCAGGAAACGGCCGGCTGGAGCTCTGCCACGATTGTCGGTTACAAAACAGCTCCTTCACCGCTGCCTCCTCAGATGGTCAGCAGAGGGATGCAGCCCACACCGACCCCCCCTTCGTGGCACACCATCGGGGCCATGAACGTCCAGCGGTTGGTCTCTGGGTCGTACATCTCAACCGAGCTGAGGTTGGACTGTCCATCATAGCCTCCGACGGCGTAGAGGCGGCCACAGTTTGCAACCAGGGACACTCGGCTCCGCCGGGTGTTCATGGGGACAATCAGATACCACTGATCTGCCACTGAGCTGTACACTTCGGCGATGCTGAGGAAGGCGGAGCCGTCGTAACCCCCGCAGACAAACATCTTGCTGCCCAGCGAGGCCGCCCCGTGGCGACAGCGCTTGTTGAGCATGCTGGCCACCGGGTGCCAGGTGGCCGTGTGCTGGTTGTAGTACTCCACCTGCAGACACAGGGATGGCACAGCATTAAGGGGAAGCTCAAGGCAGACGTCCAACAACGTACAGACACTTTCGCCATCCAACGGCAAGCTGTGCGGGAAAATGGTGTTATCATAGAATCATGGGATCGTTTTGAGTTGGAAGGGACCTCTAAAGGCCATCTAGTCCAGCTCCCCTGCGCTGAACAGGGACATCCACAGCTCCATCAGGTGCTCAGAGCCCCATCCAGCCTGACCTTGTTTCCTGATTTCATATACTCCATAATGCAACTCAACTTTTTTAATGAGTTGGGTGCCACCAGCCGTTGCTGTACGGACCACAGAAAATGCAGCTCCCTTTGCCTCCTTCCCCATTTATCAGCTTCTGGGTTGCGTTTTAAAGAGGCCCAGGAGCTTCAAGCTGCACCAGGGGAGGTTCACGTTGGGTATTAGGGAAAAGTTCTTCTCCAAAAGAGTTGTAATGCAGCGGCACAGGGCTGTCCAGGGGGGTGGTGGAGTCACCATCCCTGGAAGTGTTCAAAAAATCTGGAGATGTGACACTGAGGGTTGTGGTCAGTGGGCAAGGTGAGGTGGTTTGGTGCTGGATGTGAATTATCTTACAGGTCTTTTCCAACCTCAATGATTCGATGACTCCTAGGTAGCAAAAGGAAAATTTACCATTTTCCTCCTGCGTGCGAAATTATGCGGGTGCCCCAAAACAGAAACAGCCAAAGCTGTCAGACCCAAAGGCTGTGTGCCCAAGCTGTCCTCAAAGATCCCTCTAAGTGAGACTCCCTGCTCTCCCAGGCAGCACGCTGCAGTGGTTACATGAGAAGAGGAAAGGAAAAGGGAGGGAAGTGGAGCAGAGACCCCCGGCCCCCCCTAAACCGACACCATTTTGCATCCCCTGTGTTTCTGGAGAGGCCATTAGATGGACCCCTCCTGCAAGAACTTCAGCACTGTTCCAAACTCATCCAATTCAGGAATGAGCTGAGACAAGCAGATTTGCAGATCTTGGCTCTGCGGTACTTCAGGCTGCAGACAATCATCTGCACTTGATCTGCTGGGTGAAGTGGAAATAGTTTATCGCTGCTCCCTGCAAATCCCTTAATTGCAACTTTCTGTGGGGAGCACATTAGTGAAAACCCAGTTCAGATACTGCTTCCTACATTCTCACTCCCAGGCAGATGAATGAACTCTGTCTGCCCCACACTAAATCCTGCTTCAGGGGATATGTAGAGAAGAAGCACTCACACTGTATGAACAGGGAAAGGCTGTCTACAAGGGTTGATAGTGATAAGACAAGTGGGAATGGTTTTAAACTGAGACAGGGAAGGTTTAGATTGGATCTTAGGAGGAAGTTTTTCACCCAGAGGGTGGTGACGCACTGGAACAGGTTGCCCAAGGAGGTTGTGGATGCCCCATGCATGAAGGCATTCAAGGCCAGGCTGGATGTGGGCAGCCTGGTCTGGTGGTTGGCGACCCTGCACATAGCAGGGGGGTTGAAACCAGATGATCTTTGAGGTCCTTTTCAACGCAGGCCATTCTATGAATCTACGGACTTACACTGTTGAAGATCTGCAGGCCGTCATGCCCTCCCGACACGTAGATCCTGCCCTCGAACACAGTGACACCAGCAGCACTGCGGTTGGAGCTCATGGGGGTCACCACTGTCCACCTTGCCAAGAGAGGGGAGAGATTAGCACGGCAAGCAGCTGCTCCACAGGCTGCCACAGCTCTGCTGGCTTTTCCAGAGCTGGCTTTCACTACCCCTCCCTTCACTACTTACAGGATAGAAAACATTGGTTTAGTCTGCTTGCACCAAGGCAAACTCCTGCTGGGAGGGACATCGTACAGAATATTTTCCACCTAACTTCACGACGTTTATTTTACGTTGTGCATGGCACACCCCTGGCAGCAGCAGGAGGATAAGCTGTAGGGCACACACAGAGCTCTTACTTGTTTGTTTCTGGAGAATAGGACTCCACCGAGTTGAGCGAGGAGTTTCCATCGTATCCACCGCAAACGTAGATCTGCCCATCCAGCACCACCGTTCCCATCGCACTGCAACAAGCAGCAGAACCACCAGATGGTTTGGCAAGGTGTTACAGTCTACAGGGTGGCAAATCCACTCAATCTGCCTCACGCGTTGTCTACAATCGCCAGCTTTACAACGCTGAGTCTCCTGAGGGTACTGATATGGGGTTTGAAATGGATGGGGTTTCAGGTCTCTGTCCCTGGAGGTGCTCAAGAACAGTGGAGATGTGGCACTGAGGGATGTGGTCGGTGGGCACGGTGAGGTTAGGCTGGGGGGTGGACTTGTTGTTATCACTGATCTTTTCCAACATTAATGACTCTGTTCTACGGCCAGAGGCACTGCCACACAGCCTCAGGACACATAGGAGGTGCTGTCAGATGTACAGCTGGTTCAGTGAAGGTGCCTGACCCCGCTGGAACACCATCACACAATACCTTCTAAGTTGCCTGTTTGGGTCCAAAAGGCTACCAAATGGGATTGCTTCAAGTAAGAGACTAGAATCCCACTTCTGAAAGTGAAGTCAAAAAACCTCTTTCTAGAACCTTGGAAAGACAACTCTCAAGGGCAGAACCCCAGCGCTACTTCAAGAGCCAAGGGATTTGTACAGCAGCTGAGGTTTGCCAAGCTGGATGTGGCTCTGGGGAGCCTGGTCTGGAGGTTGGCAACCCTGTACATAGCAGCGGGGCTTGAAACTAGATGATCATTGTGGTCCTTTTCAACCCAGGCCATTCTATGATTCTATCATTTTCCCCTACACAAGGGCATCTGACACCCATTCTGCTTGGCTTTGGCATGAAGAAACCCAAACATGGAAGAGCATCCGCCTCTCATTGTGGGAAAAGCTCCCAGGAACCTCACTGCTATGGAAAAACTGAGCTTTTCTGCTACAAATTATAAATGTGGGTGATCTCACAGGATGGAAACGGTTCTAGGAATTTAGATGAACTCTGCCTCTGATCCAGACATGAAGCTTTGGTTAAGAACCAAAATGGCCAGGACTTGTTTCTTTAACACGCTCCTATGAAGCAGTGTGGCACCAGCAGTCACAGGGATGTCACCACTGAGAGCCTCGTGCCTCAGATTTCCCATATTCAGCCTCTTGCAGTGCACTCTTCCCAAGCAATCCACTTCTCAGACCACAGCAAACAAACCAGACCAACCATGATGATAAATAAGCACTGCAAAGCTTGCAGAACAGCGAGCAATTTAGCAGCTCTCAGTGACCAGGCACGAGTGCGAAGAAAACCACAGCAAAACCCATGGAAGCCAGGAGTATGTTTAAAGATGGAAGCAGCCACCATGTTGTGGTGGGGAGGACAATAATCACCCAGCTTAGTAGGTGGGTTATCAAAATAACACAGGCTGTGCTCCCAAACCCAACCACAAAATGATCCCTAGGGTGGTCATGTATTGTGGCAGCTCTGGTCAAAGCCAAACACCTTTTGCTTAGCCCAGACAGAGGTATTTACAGCGATCAAAATCTTCCTCTCCTTTCCAGCTATGATTCTCCAGTGCTTTCTGGTAGGGAAAGACAATCCTAGCAGTGGCCAGAGATAGAAAAACAGGTTTATTCTTACTCTTAGCAGTAAAGGATTTCCTACACTGCGCTCACCAGTGCTTCGCCTAGCATCTAGTATCACAGTATGAAGAAATGGAGCTCTGACTCCTTTCTGTGGGACTCCAGCTCAAATCCTTACAGACTTCACCAGAAGAATGTTAACATGCTCCTTTAGTTTGACTTCACTCCTTTATGCCATCAGAACTAAAAGACCTCTGTAGTTAACAGCTCACGCTAATCACTGCTCAGCTGCTTTTTACTCGCCAATGGATTTCCCTGTAAATCAATGCTGTATTGCTGAGCTGATGAAAGTTGTCCTCTCTTCCCAGCAAGAATAAGCACAAGAGCCTCAAATGTGGTCAAGCAAACCTTTCCTGCTTCCACATCACTCCATTCCTCTGCTCCTTTTTTTTCTTTTACCACGTCCCCATGCAAGGACCTCTCATTGGGCATCCACCATCACCCCCCAGCCTTCCTACCACCTCACTTTTATCCCTCCAGCTCCAAAGCTATACATTCAGTAAGCCTGTATACCTTCGTTTGCTGTTCATGCTTTCCACTTTGGACCAGGAATCCATCTCAGGGTTGTACACCTCCACAGTGCTCAGCCTCAGCTGCCCGTCGTACCCCCCGATGGCGTAGAGCAGCCCATTCACCACGGCCACACCGACGCGGCTCCGTGCCGTCGTCATCGGCTGGCACTTCTCCCAGCGGTTGGCAATGGGGTCAAAGACTTCCACCACGTTCAGAGAGTCACCTGCATAAAAATTTGCTACTCAAATTAAAAGGGGGAGACCCATTCTTCAGCCTCCTGCAGCACGGTGCTAACGAGCTGCTGTGGAAAATTCAGCTGCGCTCTGCGATGCCAAAAGGATTGAAGTGGTGCAAACCCTGCCCGCACTGCGCAACAAGGCTTGATGAGTCCTAGGCTGAGCAAGTGGGGCCTTCTGTAGCCTCGAAGGGGCAGCAGAGACCTACACTATGCCACATCCGTCGGTGCTTCTGCTTTCTGGAAATACAGCTTCTCTCTAAGTCACCCACGCCGTGGTGTGAAGGAAAAACAGCCATCCCATAAGGCAGTGCCCAGCAAGGACCCATTACACAGATCCTACCTCAGTGAGCCATTCTTTGGCAGATTTTTAAAACCCCAGTGGACATTTCCCAAGCAGGCAGTTTAATATTTTCTGCCCCTTATCATACTTGGAGTGGTGTCACACAAATAAATCGTGTTTGCAGCTGTGATCCTGCAATCCCATCAGCTTCAGCCTAATACCTCCAAGTTCTACAAGTTGTTAGGGGCATGGACAACCTTCTCAATACATTGGTTCTTTGAGATACACCAGAAAAGCTGTCCTAAGCCTGAGAAAGAATTTCTAGAGGGAATTTGTTAGACTATGGGTACAGCCACCTTGAGAATGACAGGCCAGAGAGCTGCACAGCAAGGAGAAAAGCGTCCAGTGCTTCATGTGAGATTGGATATTGGGAAAAATTTATTCTCCAAAGGAGCAATCAGGCATTGGAACACATTGCCCAGGGATGTGGTGGGGGTTACCATCCCTGGAGGTGTTCCAGAACTGTGGAGATGTGGCACGGAGGGATGTGGTCAGTGGGCATGGAGGGGGGGGGCTGGGGTTGGACTAGGAGATCTTAGTGATCTTTTCCAGCGTTAACGATTCTATGTGTTAGTATGAGGGTGAAACGGGATCTTCATGATCCCATGGTCCTACTCAGCAAACTGCATAGCTCTCTTCACTATGGGGAGAGGATGTGCAAGGTACCTGCTGAGTTAAGTCCTCCAACAGCATAAATCAGTCCTGCGATCGATGTACAGCACCGAGGACGGGTCTTGAATGCCGGGAGGTGCGGTCGACGCTCTGGCATGAGGTGATAATCTTTTGCTTCATCCACAAGATCTCTGAAACCAAAGTGAGAAATTTAAAGAGTTTGGTGGATGCTGGTTCCCCCTGTGATGAAAGCTGACTGTCTTAAACTCTTAGATTTAGGCAACTGATTTTCTGCTACCACAGCCTATTCTTTCAGAGTACAACATAGTCCTGCCGCCAGGTTAAAAAATGAGGAGAGCGCTTTGCATTTTGCTGTGTGAGGTATCCTGTCTCACATAAGGAAAAATTTCTTCTCTGAAAGAGTGGTGATGCAGTGGCACAGGCTGCCCAGTGAAGTGGTGTGGTCACTGTCCCCGGAGGTGTTCAAGAGCCATGGAGATGTGGCACGTGGGGACACGTTCCAATGGACACGGTGGGGATGGGTTGATGGTTGGACTTGGGGATCTCAGAAGTCTTTTCCAACCTTTGTGATTCTACAGCAAGAGAATTTCAGACTCCAAGACTGCTAAACCACGTTCCTGCTACCTCCACTGATGCCACCAACCACCCTAAGGTCCTCTGACCCCACGTCCAGGCCTCACCTGCATTTGTGGCAGCAGCGCACCAGGTCATCTTGTTGCACTCTGTCAGTGAGAAACTGAGGCCGACAAAGGGGCAGGCGGATTTTGGAGAGGAGCTCAGGCAGGAACAGCTCTCTCTGGTCTCGTTCATAGCGTATCCATGCTAGTGCAGCTTCAAACACCTGCCGGAACAGAGGCAAGGGAAGTTGAAGTTGGTTTTGTTTGCTGCTTTTTTTCCCAAGTTCCTCCTGCTGCCAATTATCTGATGGAAAAGAAACCATATATTGACAATGATCTCCTCATCTCAGATGATAGTTTGAAGAGAACAGTGATGGTCTACACTGCACCAGAGAACCCTCCTGCAGTATGGCTTTGGCGCTGCCTTCCTTGCCTTGACTGCCTCTGCAGTAACAGTGATCTACCCCTGTGGAACACTCAGCTGGTCTCTCTAGGCTCCCTCCACAATCACTGGAGACACAGACCTCATCCTAATACCATTCATCTGCCCTGTTTCGGATGGCTACTTTGCAGTAAGATGCATTGTGTTCCTGACTTGAGATTACAAAGGGATCCTGGTTTCCTGGAGACACGTACTTTCGGTTCACAGGACTCTCTCAGTTAAAACCTGAGCTGGGGCTGTCTGCTGGGTCACTTCAAACAGACCCATTAAAGAAGCCCTCTCTTACCCTGCATGGAGGCAGTGGTAGGACTGCTTTTTAGTCACCTCCTCAGAAGGAGCAAGACAGGTTTTCTGGCTCAAGGACAGGCTCTGTTTCTCCTGCACTGACACATCCTCAAGGATGCTGAAACATCCCAGAGTGGCTCAGGAGGAGCTAGAGGAGCTTCTTGATGGCAAATTCAGTGGAATATTCATTATAAAATGCTCCAGAGCCTTCTCCTGGGCTGGAAGGAGGCTCCTTTTGCCTATACGCTCTGCCTCACCCTCCAAGGAAATAAGTGGCTCTGCTGAGAGCTGTACCTACACACACACCTGCTCTTCAGACTTCACGTTGAGCTCATCCCGAGAAACGAGCTCCAGGACGTCCTCAAAAGGCAGTGCCAGGAACTCCTCAGACATGGACACCTCCACGAAGTGCTGGTGAATGAAGCTGTTGGCAGCATCGTAGAGCACCGCGCACATCATCGTCTCCGCAAACTGCCGCACGCCCAGGCAGTTCTTTGGGTGAAGCCTGGCAAGGGGAGGGAGAGCAAAAGTAACATCAGTTTAACAGAATGATGGCAAAACAGCAAATGGATTCAGGGCAGCATTGCAAGCAGACCCAAAGGATGGAAACCACAACCTAAAATCTCTCCTTAAACGTGCCAAGCAGCACTGTGCAGACTGCTGGCTCTGCTCTAAGGCCACAGGGTTGTCAGTTTGGAGGTCAGTGTGAGGCCATGCCCAGTAATCCCTCTCCCACATCTCTGCCTCCTGGGCTGTGCACCTCTGTCATTCCAGTGTTGGACAAAGCTGCCTTCAAGCACACAGCACAAAAAAATCTAACCAACAGGTATTGATTGTAGGTGTGCACACAACAGAACAGCACCTGTGACATCCTCTTAAAGCCATTTCCTGATGTGAAGGAGGTTTCCTCACCAGAGATGCTTTTGCAGCTGGAGGTTACATGGTGAGAAGCACTGCTACAGTTTGGAGCTCCCTGAGCAAAAACAGCTCCATAGAGCTGTTCAGCAGCACAAACAACTGGAGAAGGTGATACTCACCACAAGCAGGTGCTCTACAAAGGCAGCAATATGATCCAGACACTTCTATCCCAACGAGGAGCCCAGCCCAGCACTGGCATGTCACTGCTCAAGAAGAGCCACCAGTTGTATTGCTTTGTGGCACTGATCAACAGATACTGAAGTACGTGCTGTTCACATGGGGAAACATTTGGACCCAGCTGTTGGCAGTGGTGTCCAGATGCAGGCAAGGATGTGAAACTGCTTGTACTCACTCTGGGGCAAATGCCCTGATTTAAATTGCTGCCCTAAAAGCAATGCACAGTGCTGATGGAGGGGGACTCTCACACTATGATGACCCTCAAAGCTCCCACAGCTACTCTAAGAAGCGCTCTGCCTCTTGCATTCCCACGCACTCCAATCTATGCAGGTCCAAAGCTCACACTTTTGCATTACTCTTTGACATTTTAATTACTCTGGACCCAGATTACTCTTATGCAGACCCTCAGGCTGAGCTCACAGTTTTTATATGGGGACAGAGTGCAGCTCACAGCAGTGTTCATTCTAGCTCTGCCCCAGGGAACTTAGGCAACAGCCAGAAAGGGCCTGCTCACAGCACAGTGCAGGTGGAAAATATCCCAGTCATATTCCCACACAAGAAAGAGAGCTCGGTGTGCATGCTCCAGCTCTTCTGAATGGACAGAGTACGCCAGTTTTCTTGTTACTGAGTGACAGCCAAGCACTCAAAGCCAGGACTTAACTCAGAATACTCCACTGCTCCAGATTTGGGAGAAGTGTGGCAGTCAAACTTCTGGCAAACTAAACAACCTTGTTTAGCCTAGATCTAGATCTAGCCACCTAAAGCTAGCAGGGGCTCCTAAATCAATGCTACCCACCTCTTTCCAGCTTTGTCACATCCACAACCCCGAGTAAAATGGTTTTGAAAGAAAAACAAATACTCTACAGTCTCATATAACCTCATTTTAAACAAACAGAAAGTCGTGATTCACATGGAACAGTAAATTGGAACATCCTGAAACAGAGGAAAGTTTTTTCTCCCCAGTCCATAGTTTTCATCCTATTTAGAAGTGATGTAACAACTAGAGGAGACACTGCATTCAGTACGTGTGTTTAATCTCCCACCATGGAATACAAAGAGCAGCTGCAGAGAAAACAGGCTGGGGAGCGAGGGGGAAGCAAAGCACATCAGGTTCCTGGCACTGCCTGAAGCTGTGTGGTATGTTTCCAAGGAATAACCCTGCTTTTTGCTTTCCAGATCATGCTGCTGGAATGATCTTACAGCTAAACATCAGCTAGAGGACTGGAAAAACTGGAATCAATTAACTTTGCCACTGCTTCCTATCCGACGCTGGGTCAGTTTGTTCCTCCCCTCCCATACAGTCAGCAGCAGGAAGGGGAACTGCTGAGAGGACGGGTTTGTTAATAAAGAGGCAGCGTTGTGCTGGGTACCTGGCTAACCTCGAACAAGGGAAATGTTTGCTCAGTTTTGCTGTAGATAATAATTCCCACAACTGCCCAAGGCCATATGCTGTCCCCAGCTGCAGCATCTTCCAAACAGTGTATTTTATAGATAAGGAGAACAGTGAGCCTCAGGAGTTGGAGACCTTATCATGTTGGCTTTACCCAAGCCACAGAGATGACTTATGCTGCAGAAGACAAGCAGTGAGCACGCTGACTGGCAGCCCCTTACCTCTCTCTGAGGAAGGTGCAGCAGGCATCCTTGATGTTCTGCAGCTGCAGGAAGCTGGCTCCCATCAGCAAAGACTGCACGTTCTGCTGATCAATTGCCAGGTGACCGTTGTAGGCAAAGTTGATCAGAGCCTCAAGCGCGCTGAACAATGGGGAGAAAGAGTGGGAAATCTACTGAATTCAATTAACCTGAAACAGGGCACTACTAACAGAACCATAGAATGGCCTGGGTTGAAAAATGCTCATCCAATTTCAACCTCCCTGCTATGTGCAGGATCGCCAACCACCAGACCAGGCTGCCCAGAGCCACATCCAGCCTGGCCTTGAATGCCTCCAGGGATGGGGCATCCACAACCTCCTTGAAAATCCCTCCAGAAAATCCCTCCTTGCACAGTTCATGGAGAGCAGGATTTCAAGCCTCGCACATGCAACACTAAGTCCTGCAAAGGACTTGTCCTGCCCAGCTGCCTGGGGAATTTACCTGGGGTCCATCCCCTGCATGACGATCTCATCCTGCTTGCACTCCATCATGTCATTGGTGAACATGGCATGGAAGTAGGGGATGGAAGCTGCCAGCACGATCCGGTGAGCGCTGAATTTATGGTCCCCCACCTAAAAGGAGAGGAAAAAAAAAGTAGGAGGGAAGGTCAGCACCATCCACCACCAATCACACAGTCCAGATGATTCCCTATTGCACAGCTCTGCCAGCCTCAGGGCTGAAAGACAATTTCAATCTGCAAAGAACACTCTGTGTCTTTTCAACTTGAACTTCTGCATTTGGTTTTCAGACTCCTAATAGCCACTGTAATGACATTACAGTTCCATAGACAGAAAGCTAGTCACCTTTACCAGAACCTCATCTCCTTCCAGCCTACATAGGCTCTGCTGCACCAGCTCATATTTACATCCTCTAAAAGCCTTCATGGAGAGAGGTTTGGAAGGAAGGAGAGGTTCTTGCATCTCCAGCTCCACTTCTCATTGCAGATGCTGAAAAAGATTTTACTCTCCGCAAAATTACACCAATCTTTGCTCTGATGACTCCTCTTCATTAGTTCAGAGTTGTTACTTTTCCCCTAATTTCCACGCTAACCTGACTCACACTAGTCTACACCTACCTGAGCTTGCACAGAACTGCCTTTTTCTCCCACTTCAGCAAGATTTTCCCTTTTGAGCTTTGTTTCAGCAGGACAAACAAGCTGGCACAACGGGTGCTCTGCTCTCCCAATCAGCCAAGAATCCTTCTCTTCTCCTCTGCACCTCTCTGCAAAAACCTTTGTTGCCCTTTCATGTCCAGGCAGCTTATTAGCAGAAATATTACTTGCATTTGGGGTTTTATGCTTCAGTCAAACCCAGTGCCTTGTGTCTTCCTTTAAGCCCAGATCTACTGCACTCTGTAAATATGACTTTCTGGGAGTTCAGAAAGCAAAATCCCCAGCATTGAAGAAAAGAAAGAGGAACTGAGCACTGCACAACACATGTAAGCAAGAGATGGGACTTTCCCCTTCTCTCCCTGCTCTGCTAACTTCACCCTACAGGAGATGACCGTGGCAACTGACTTATGATGCAGAAAGAGGCAGGAATGAGATGGCTTTTCGGCTTGGCAGATGAGGATGTTGTTCTTTAGGAGGGAGGGATGAATCAGAAAATAAGGCAATGAAGCAAGAGAGATGGGTACTGTACAGCAGTGAGCTGTGCAGGACAAGCATGGAAGTCATAGGAAGGAATAACGATTCAGATGTCCAACAACAGCTTGCGTAGAGCTACAGCAGCAAGTGCTGCACCACAGCATGGCTCCAGCCCAACTGCAGCATTGACACCAGTTTAGCAGGGCTCTGAAATACAGAATGTGCCTGAGCAACCACCGAAGGGTGCAAGAAGAACGTCCGAATTGAATCTCACTTCTACACGAACACAGTCTGTGAAAAACTTTATCCTCCAGGTGCAATTACAACAGACTGTAGCAATGCTTGAGTATTTGTGCAGAGCTGTGCTCTCCAAGCAAATCCCTGCACTCCGATCCCAAGGGTGGCACAACTCCAGAGATGTGCAGCCACAGTTCCACCCCACGATGCGATGCCTCCCTAGAAATAATGCACCTGGTTATTGCAGAAGCCATCACTTACAGTCACGCAGCAAGATTCCAGCTGGGTTAATGAGAGCTGTATCATCACAGGGAAGAAAAACCTTATCCTGGGCAGCACCACCCATCCGCTCGGCAGCTCCCAGGGACAGGCGTGTTCCCTGGTTGGGTTTCACCCTTCTTTAAGGAAAAGGTTTCACCCTGTGGAATGTCCCATTTAACAGAGTGAGAACACTGGGATGATCCTGCGCCAGTAAAGCAGGGTGTGAACTCATCAGAGCTGGTTCTAGAGAAACATCATGTTCCCACAGAGAGCCGAGCCCTGTATCCCCATCCACACTTCCCTCGTGCTGACTCTGTGGGGTCAGGGAAATAAAACAGAAACAAGCTGCGTGAAAAAGGGAATCGTTTTTGCTGTCTTAGCAGGGGAAAGGAAGGATGGGAGCTCTGTGGCTGTATCAGCAAACAGCTGGGCCAGCTGCATGCTGCCATCACCACCAGCCAAGAAGTGCTGGGCAAGAGAAGACACGTAATTTGGTTTTATTTATTAACTTGCTCATGCAATGATAGAAGGCCCTCGAGGAGATTTATGAGCAAGGATCTCCAGTCCTGAATCCATCATTACGTTTGTACCATCAGTGCTTAATGACAAGTCCTGAAGGAACAGCTCGACTTCTTGCTGCAGGCAAACGGCAATACCCGTTTTTCCTGTACGAGGTGAAAAATACTTCTGAGGATGAACACAGCCCATACCCTCTCAATTCATGTTTGCCTCTTATGATTCAGAAGGTGCTTCCCATCTCCAGAGCCAAGCCTCCCCTCTGAACACAGAAGCGTGCTCTCCTGCATGTGTTGCCCACCCAATGGAGTCACGCTACAGTTTGATGCCAGTTTGTGCTCTCCTTGCCGTTGGTTCAGAGAATCACAGAATAACCCAAGTTGGAAAGGGCCCGTATGGATCATCGTGTCCGACTTCCGTCCACCAACAGGTTTCCACCTGCCCCAAATCCATCACAGCCCCGCCTGCTAATTCCAGAAGCACCAGCAGAACATTTTAAAAAAGGCAAAAGAAGGCTTTCTTGGATTGAGTAACCCCACTCCTGTCATTGCCAAGCGCTCGTGCAGCAGAGGGATTTGTCTGTTCAGTTCTTGTTTGGATTGTACGGAGCAGCTCTCACTCGGCCGCTTTTGGAACTGACTGCCCTTTCTGTTCAAAGGAACGGTTTTCCTTTTAGTTTTGTGTGCTTCCATACAGCTGCATGCGCTCCAGAGGACAACAAACCCTTTCCAAAAGGCAGCGTGGTGCCAAGGGACAGCTGGCACCTCCTGCAGCAGCACTCCCTTCTGCTAACAGGGTCTCTTTGCCTACCTAACAGCACAGACCAACCACTGAGACACTTCTGCACGCCAGGCTGGCATTCAGCATTCAGCCTCCCTCACTCTGCAGCATCATGGGACAGGCATCTAAAGCAGGATCTCGACAGGGGGGTTTCAGCTCTCAGCTGAATGAGGAAGCTCTCATTGGCAGTAACAGATCATTTTGTGGCAGCACCTGTGATAGGGCTGGGAACTGAGTACTCCTATTGCAGTAATCACAAAACACTGCCATTTGTTGGCTTTTTAGTGCTGGTATCAGCTGACCAAGGAAAAGCAACTGATGTAGTCTACCTGGACTTGTGCAAGGCTTTTGACACAGTCGCACACAACTAAATTGGAGAGATGAGTTTGATGCACATGAACCTCATGAGGTTCAACTAGGCCAAGTGCAAGGCACTGGGTTGGAGCAATCCCAGCTATGAGAACAGACTGGGAGAAGAACTCACTGAGAGCTGCCCTGCGGAGAAGGACTTGGGGTCCTGATGGACGAAAAGCTGCACACGAGCCAGCAGTGTGAGCCTGCAGCCTGGGAGGCCAACAGCATCCTGGGCTGCATCAACAGAGGGGTGGCAGCGGGGGCAGGGAGGGGGCTGTCCCCTCTGCTCTGCCCTCATGGGGCCCTGCATGGAGTGCTGTGTCCAGGCTGCCCAGAGAGCTGTGGGTGCCCCATCCTTGGAAGTGCTCATGGCCTGGCTGGATGCGGCTCTGGGCAGCCTGAGCTGGCGTGAGGCAACCAGCCCACAAGAGGGGTCAGCATGTATGTTCTCTCTCCTACAATACAAAAGAACCAGGGCCTTTCTTTTAAGGCAAAATACATCGTTTTCCAGAAACATGAACAGAACCGCTGCTTGCAAAGCATCCTTCTGACCACAGATACAACAGAACTCTCTTTCTCTAGCTGATTAATTGAAGGTGTGTTCTCCCTTAACGTTCCCACAAAATCCTAACAAGTTCCAGGGCACAATGTAGCTTTCTCCATTGAAAAACGGTGTAGGTGTACTAAAGGCATCCATTGTTTTTGTGACAATACGCTGCAGAGCTGAGATGTCTCCTGTGCTCTCTGCTGCAAAGATCGTTTGTAAAACACACTTCTTTCCTGACATTGGCACTCCAGACTCAGCGAGGACACTGTAGGAATTAAGCTGGTGGCTTTCTATTAGGGGAAGTAAACGCAAGCAGTTCAAGCACGCTGTGAAATCAGCTTGCATGCCACACACAAGGAAGCCAAGCACAAAGCTCAGTGCAGAAACGCGTGGTTTCTGCTAACGCTTCAGGTTTAATATCTACACGGAGTGCTAAAAATATTTGTCTTCATATAAGGGAATAGAGCAGCTGAGACGTGGGGACAGAAGAGAGAAAATGACTCCAGCTGTAATCCAAAGCAGCTCCTTGCTTCTACAGGACAAGATTTCCTTAAGATCCTTACTGTGAAGGGCTCATGTGCACAAAAGATTCTCTGGTTTTAAATTGAGCAGCTCCTATTAGGAAGCTACTCTCTGCCCCTGGGCTCGTTCTGCTTGATGATCCCAGCAGTGTGCCCGCACATGTGCAGAGCAACAGGGGTTCTCAGGGACCCTGCTGGAACCCCAAACCTTAATGCAGGGCTCTGATAAAACAGCTGACTTAGTAAAAAGCTCATTGATTTCTCCCAATAAGCTAAAACCAATGTTTTAGTGGTTTAGTGGCAGTGCTGGTAGTGAAAATAACACTCATAGCTCAAAGCCTTGTGTTGAGGGAAAAAAAAAATGATACTAAGTGTGAAATGCCTCACGTGTAAAGAGCTCCAGAGAGAACCTGAACGGCAGCACAGCCTGAAAATAGCCCCAAGATCTCCTGAGAAACTGCTTTATATTTACCTCCAAGGGAAAAAAAAAGAGATAGGAACAGAAATCCAACCGCCCCAAATGCATCCAAAAACCCACAGTTAAGTGACTGCGGTTACATCCAACCAGCTCAGCAGGTGACACCTGGAGATGTCCCCATGGGCACGCCAAGCCTTAACCCATCTCTGAAGGAGGACAAGTGTTGTCACTCCCAGGTGACAAAGCCTGAGGACCCGGGATGATGCAGTAGGGAAGCTTCCTTTCTGCATGTGCTGGGAGCGCTTCGTGCTTGGCACTTCCTCATCACCAGCACACCCACAGTCAGCTCTGCGGTAACACCAATACAGAATGAGGAGAGACACACAAATCCCACTTGCACAGCAGAGGACTTTCAGCAGTATTACCAGCACAACCTGCCAACAGCTGTGTTGAGATGGAGTCCAGGAGTCCCCAGACCTGGATCTTAAAAGAATGAAGCAACAGAAGAGATTAAGCCTTAGTAAGCGAAGTCCTGCTTTCACCAAAGGAAAATTAACAGTGACCACAAAATAAGGTGTGCCTCTGTTTTCTCCCTCCGTTTATTCACGCTTGTTTCTTCCAAATCATCCTAAAATTATCCCTTATGTAAACACTTGAGCAGCTATGGGGTGCTGCCAAAGGGAGACTGAAAGGGCAGAGGCTTGCATGGAGTACCTGCAGAAGGAGCTGATTTGCAGCTACTGAGAAGGCAGGAAAGAGAAAGGCTCCTCCAGTCTGTAATCTCAGCCATCCACACGCAGCAGGAGCTTTGGCTCTGGGTGGTGCACACTTCCTAAGCCTTGAGGAAGACACATGGCTCGGTTATTGCCCACTGACGCTTTGCTCTCACATGGGCAACCAGGAGAAGATTTCCCAAGGCTGAGCTGGAATAATCAGAGATCTGACAGAGCCAGGCACATCAGCACTTCTTCCTCATAATCACATCTAAACCGTGCTGCCCGATGCTGCTGAGGCTCCTATAGAGCAACACAAACAGTGGCAGTGTGGTTTCTGAGAAAGGAGAACCAACTCCACACCTCCATCTGGATGAATGAATGCTCATCTTGCTTGACAATGGGAAATGATTACAACAAACAAGCAGGAGCACCAATACATCCCAATAACGTTAAGCCCATTTGTACAGCGAACACTTCTCTTGCTGAGAGAATGGTTGAGCCCATGCTGATAGCAGTAAAGAGGCCACCAAAAAACAGAGCCATGCCACAAAAGCACTGCTGGTTCCTGTTTCAGCTGTGAGCTGGGATGGCAGTCACACCCCCAACCCAGTTGCTGGCCCACAGAAGTGCTGGGCAGGCGTTTTGCTTTCTTAAGCTGATGATTTAGAAGAAGCAGAGTGAAAGTAAGGCAACGGATCCACTGCAGTGCTGCAACGTGCACTGGGATCCACTGCAGGCTCTTCCAGGTACTGACTTGAAATGCTGCTGCATCCTATCCCTATTTGGGTTCTGCGCTCTGTCCCTGCCAGACGATTCCCTTTGCACGCTCCTATGCAGGATTCAGCTTCCTCATCCGATGCAGAACCCGTTCCCAAGCAAGGTCAAGGCAAAGCAGCTTTTACGTCAGCCGTGCCCAGCAAACTGATTCTAAGACACTTCCGAAGTTCAGCTAAGAATAATTACCCTCCCAATACGCAGCAGTGCGTGCTGAGCAAGCTGGAGGAGACACCTTGTACTGAGCGATGGCTTGGCTCTCATACAGCAGCAGCACTAATTCAATTGCTACGGGACGCACTGGCCAGAACTGAGCAATCTGATTGAAAGAGGCAGAGAGAGGCAGGAAATTCTGACACGATGGCTCAGAACAGCCGAAGCCATCCAACTAATGGAGGATTCTGTACAGGGAAAGCTGGACTGCTATTCAAACCATTGTGGAAATACACTGCCAGCCCCCCGTCAAACACATCGCATGTTGTTGGGATGTCTCCTGGGTATAATAACAATTTTTTTTTGCAGAACAACGCTGGGGTGTTATCTGAGATACTCCAGGACCATGAGACTGTTTCTTGTCCACCTCTGGATGAAGCAAAGCAGATCGACTGAGTGAGAGAACCCTGCTCTGGGGCAGCCATAGCCTCACCACACAGCTGCAGGGAATCACAGAATCACGAAGGTTGGAAAAGGTCACTGAGATCCCCAAGTCCAACCCCAACTCATCCACCATGCCCACTGACCACGTCTTTCAGTGCCACATCTCCACTGTTCTGGAACACCTCCAGGGACAGTGACACCACCACCTCCCTGGGAAGCCTGCGCCAGTGCCTGACCACTCCTTCTGAGAAGAACTGTTTCCTAATCTCCAATCTGATCACCCCCCTGGTGCAACTCGAGGCCATCACCTCTCACCCTATCACTTCTTCTCAGAAGACGAGGCTGACTCCCACCTGCTACAACCTCCTCTCAGGCAGCTGTAGACAGCACTGAGGTCTCCCCTGAGCCTCCCCTTCTCCAGACTGAATCACCCCAGTTCCCTCAGCCACTCCCCATCAGACTCGTGCTCCAGACCCCTCACAGCTCCACTGATCTTCTTTGGACACACTCCAGCACCTCAACATTCTACTCGTAGTGAGGGGCCCAATCAGAAGTCACCAGACACAACCACACAAAGTTTAATTCTGCTACAACAGTGCTTCCCATCACTGAGTAGTTTTGACAGAGAATTACCTACAACTGTTGTGGTTACTGGCATGAGGTGACACGTTTTGGAAGGTTAGGTCAGTCCAGCTTGTGACAAGTGGCCACGTTGTGCAGGAATGGGGACAGAACAATCCAGGTCCTGTGATCTCCTGGTTCAGGTTTGTTGGGTGTTTCTTCAGGAGCAGACAAATATTTTCAGGATGAGCTGGCTGGCGAATGGCTTCTTGCACAGTTAAACCTCAGGGCGAGCAGCAGAGGGACTGAGCAGCTCTGCAGCCCACGGGATGCTGGGCTCTGACCCAAGTAATCCCACTGCTGTGTGTCCTGGGTGTACAGAATGCTCTCAGATCCCTTACATAGCCCAGCACGGCCTGATTTTGTGGGGGCTAAACAAAGTTATGGATTGCTCGGAGCAAGAAAGTGGATGTAATACTTTTAACGTAGGGATGGGGTGGCACCTGCTGCCAGTCCACCAAGAGGAGCCCCCAGGTCCCCCCCTTCCTGGTTCCAAAAATGATGGGGAATGAAGATTGCTGCTTCCATACTCTCAGCACCAAAATTGCTGGAGGAGGCCAACAACTGCCTCTTCTCCTCCCCAAAATGGGGGCCTGCAGCTCCTCATTCTTCCCACCAAAGAGTACTGGGGGGCAGGAAAGGAGAGTAAGTCCCCCCCTTTCTTTTGCTTTTCCTTCTCCCCAGGAAAGAGACGTGGGAGGCCCCTCAGCTCTGCCTTCTTCTCATCTAAAGGGGAGACTCTCAGTCCCCCTCTTCTCCTCCTTAAAATTCAGGCCCCCAGCTCCTCCCTTCCTTGTTCCAAAAGGGATGGGAAGGGAACATCCGTAATTGTAATACTTCTCACCACCAAAATAGCCAGGGAGGTCACTCAGCTCCCCCATAAGCAGAGTCCCCCAGCATCCTCCTTATCCCTCCAAACTTCTTCCCCCATACTGGAGTCCTCAGCTCCCCCCATTCCTAGTTCTAAAAGGGATGGGGAGGAGGATTCCCCTCCTCCCACACTTCTCAACGCCAAAATAGTTGAGCGGCTAACTCAGCTCACACCTTCTCCCCCCTAGAACAGGGACACTCATCTCTCTCACTCTCTCCCCAAAATGAGGGTTCTTAGTTGCCCTCTTTTCCCCACAAAATGGGGCCTTCAGCTCCTCCTTCTCTTCACTGAAAGGACCTGGGAGGGGGCCCTCAGCCCCCCCTTCCTCCCGCAAAATGGGAGTTCTCAGCTCCCCTCCCCTCTCCCCAAAACCAGAGCCCTCAGCTCTCCCTTCTCCTCACCAAAGGGATCTGGGGTGGCCTCACCTCCCCCTTTCTCCTCCCTTAAGGGACCAGCGAGGCTTTCATCTCTCCCCTTCCTTCCCAAATGGGGACCTCCAGCTCCCCCTTTTACCCCCCCGAAGGAATGCGGGTACTCCACCCCCCCCCCAACCCAAAGCAAACCCCTCAACCCCCACTCGGAGCCCCCCAGGCCCGCACCTTGAGGGTCACGTCGCACAACTTGCCCTGCCTCCGGATCTCGCCCATCACGCCGTAGCCGCGGCTGGGCAGATCGCCCACCGAGAAGTGCACCAGGTCCTCGGGGTCCAGCTCGGGCTCGGCTGCGGCCGCCGCCTCCAGCATCGTCCCAGCCGCCGCACCGCGCTTCCCTGCCCCACTCCTATCCACCTCGCTTCGCTTCGCCTCCTCCGCACACTGACCCCTCCCAGCCGCCGTAGCGCGGCCTCGGCCCCGTGGGACGAAACGCTCCGCCTCCAGTTTCCGCTGCGGCGGCCGGAAACGCGGGTTGCCATGGGAACGCTGCACGCAGCTCCGCGCCGCGGTAGCGGGGTTGCTTTGGCTTGGCCTGGCTGAGGGGGGTGCAGGTAGGTGCGGGCCCCGCAGGGCCGTGTCACCTCGTCCTCTGGGCCCTGCCACCTCTCCGGGCTGTGCCCTGCTCCTCAAGGCCGTGTCCTACTTAGAGCTATGTCATTCCCTCCTCAGGGCCAGGTCTCATCCTCAAGGCCCTGTCACCTCCTCTGGTCCATGTCGTCTCCTTGCCCTGGCCACCTTAGGCTGTGCCATCCCCTCCTCATGGCCCTGTCCACTTCTGCAGGGCCAAATCCCCCTCTCCTGTCAGTGTCCCATCACTCTCTGAGTGAAAAATTTCCTCCTAATGTCCAATGTAATGTGTCCTCCTTTAGTTTAAAGCCTTTCCCCTGTGTCCTGTCACTACCTGCTCATGTAAAAAGTCAGTCTCCTTTCTGCTTATAAACCCTCTTTAAGTACTAGAAGGCCACAGTGAAGGATTCCTGGAGCCTTCTCTCATGCCCCCAGCTCTCATCCTGTCCCCATAGGAGAGGTGAGCATCCCCATGCCCTTCTCTGGACGCGCTTCCACAGCTCCATCCCTGCTGTGCTGCTGGACTCAGGGCTCCATGCAGGGCCCCATGAAGGCAGAGCAGAGGAGACAGTCCCCTTCCCGGCCCCGCTGCCACCCCTCTGTTGATGCAGCCCAGGATGCTGTTGGCCTCCCGGGCTTCAGGCTCACTGCTGTCTCCTGTGAAGCTTTTTGTACATCAGGACCCCAAGTCCTTCTCTGCAGGGCTGTTCTCAGTGAGTTCTTCTCCCAGTCTGTACTCACAGCTGGGGTTGCTTTGACGCAATACCTTGCACGTGTCCTTGTTGAACCTCATGAGGTTGACATGCATCCACTTCTCAGGGCTGTGCAGCTCCCTCTGGATGGCATCCCTCCCTTCTTATTGCATCAACTGCACCACTCAGCTTGATATTGTCTGCAAACTTGCTGAGGGTACACTCGGTCCCATCATCTGTGTCATTGATAAAGATGCTGAAGATCACCAATCCCAAGACAAATCCCTGGGGACCCTGCTTGTGACTATCCTCCACCTGGAAACAGAGCTGTTGACCTTCCGGCTGCCCTTCTCCTTTGAGTATTTATTGTTCCAAAGGGGAGGGAGTTTAGAGTGGTGAAGCAGCCACAAACATTGCTAGCTGTCCAACAGATATGTAGTTTGCTTCATAGTGTTTCAATAAAAGTTCCTCTACAGGCAAAAGCCAATAAAAAATCAGACTGGTGGGATGCTTGGTTATTCCTAATAAGCTGGAGAGTGTTGCATTTCTACTTTGTAGGCTAAGAGTATGCCAGAGAGGTGTTTGGCTATTTCCTTCCCGTCTGATAATGGAGGTAAATATTCCCAGGAGTAATGGCTTTCTCCAGACACTGAACAATGGGCACTGCACTGTTGCAGTGAGAAAAATTCCCCTCATTCTGAATCTGTTTTTTCTCTCTCTGGTTCATGTTGGCCACATCGACCCCATGCAATGCTACAGGTGTTGGTCAGGCACTGGCACAGGCTGCCCAAGGAGTTGGTGGGGTCACCATCCCTGGAGGTGTTTAACAACTGTGGAGATGTGGCACTGAGGGATGTGGTCAGAGGGCATTATTGGTGATGGGCTGGAGTTGAACTTGGTGATCTTAGTGGTCTTTTCCAACCTTCATGATTCTATAGACACGAGATTTTCACTATGAGTTGCCAGACATGTATGTTTTTCTTCTGGAAACCTTAAGATCAGGTGCTCGCTAGGAACTAAGAAATTCCATCTTGTGTTCCTGCAGTGATTTTGCTTCTGCAGGGCTAAGGGGAGGACAAGCTCCAGTTGCTGGATGTTAATAGGACTGATGCACAAGAGGAAACTGTGCTCAGTTATCTGAACAGAATAATGCTGGAAATAATTTCCTGCAATCGTTTGCCCACAGTTGCTCCTCATGAAGGATAGAAACTGCAGCTGAACATTTGCCAAGACTTTATATTAGAGCTCTACTACTCTGTAGCTACTCTTTTGGTAACCAATGATGCTACATTTCATCGTAGGGAAAGCAGCACTGTTGATTATTCTTTTTTCTTCCCTTTCTGTTCAGAATGCATGCAGTAGAAAAGAAAGTCCGTGCCTTTGTGCGAGTGAAGCCAACAGCTCAGTTTGCTCAAGATGTCATCAAGTTTGGGCCAGACAACAAGGTGGATAGAAACGGATTGCAAGTGCAAGATGTTTGAAATTTGATTGCAATTTTTCCCAAAGAAATTCTTCCATTCTGTGAAGTCATACATAATTTTTTTTTTGCCTAACTACCTCCTGGGTTTGTGTCTGCAAACACGGCAGTGGTTTACATGCCGCCTGTGATGCAGTCACTAATAGAAATCCTGCAGAGGGCTGTGACTGATCCTCAAGGAGTGCCCTGTGGTAACCACCATTTCATCCTAAGAGGTTTCCCTACGGTGCAGTCTGTTTCTGGTCCCCATATGCAAGTTGCTGACTTTACCTTCCTCATTAATACAGACCTTCATTTGCTTAACTAATAATTTCCCTGGCACCCCAATTCAGACACATCACTGAAAGATGAGCCTAGCCACTTTTCCTTTTTTTTTTCAGAATATCTATTACTAGAATATGCCACAAGGGTCAGTAAAAACACCTTATTTGTGCTCCGTTTCCTTCTCACCTTCAGCTCTTCAGTGGGTGGATATTTCTTGTACAACATCTCCTGAATGTTCATGGCTATTGAAGTTACCTTTATTTCCTTTTTGGGTTTCAGAGCATAGATATATACATCAAAAAAGATGCCAAGAAGGGAGTTGTGAATAACACACAGACTGACTGGTCCTTCAAACTGGATGGTGTCCTACACAATACCTCCCAGGAACTGACATATGAGACTGTAGCTAAGAAACTGGTGTCTGAAGCTTTAGTTGGCTATAATGGTAATTTGCAGCTATTTTTGTTATTTGGTGTTGTGTTTGAGAAATGCAGAGATTACCTCCTGAGTTTATTCTTTCGCTTTGAATCTTTCCTAGGTACAATAATGTGCTATGGGCAAACAGGGGCTGGTAAAACTTATACCATGACGGGAGCAACTGCAGAGTACAAGCATCGAGGAATCATACCCCGAGCTGTCCAGCAGGTATAGAGTATCTGAATGGGGAAAGAGACTGGAAGGAATCATAAAAACTCACTTGTATCAGTTATAGATGATACTCATAAAGGTGCTTTAACAGGGTGAATGTTTCATTTGATCTCCACCACTCCTTTTTGCTTAGTTTTGTATAAATGATGATCATTAAGGAGAGAAAGGATCCTGTAAAACACAGTTACTTTGTACCTTCATTTTATGATGCTGTGACCTTGTGCACTGATAGTGGTGATATTTCAGAGCAGGATGGGCTGATACAACAGTGTGGGGGTGTTATGGATACAACCTGAAACAAAGATGGGAGAAATGTAGTTATGCTGTACTGTCATTTACAGAGGTTGTTCATGTTTGATTCTCCTAGTTCACACGATGGGTTGATTCCCAAATGTAAGCAGGTCTTCAGAAGTGTTGTTTTCAAGAACATTGTTCTGAGAAACTAAAGTCAACTAAAAATGTTGACTTACCCTGTCAGCCCTCAGGCAACCACAGTTCCGAGTTAGCTGTGCACACAAAGATGAACTTCTAGCTGTTCATAAAGCCATAAATAGCTTCCTTGTAAAGTCATAAATAGCTTATAGCTCTGTTTGTGAGCTAGCCCTGCCTCTGACTACTTCTTCATCCTTGTACAGGTCTTCAAAGCAATCGCACGTTCTGTTGATTCATTCATCACTGTCCGGATATCCTACTTGGAAATCTACAATGAGACATTGTGTGACCTTCTGTCCACCATGACAAGCAGTGGGGACAGTGACGTGCAGATGGCTATAGTGGATTGCCCACAGGGTGTTTATGTGAAAGGCTTATCTATACATTCTGTTAGCGACGAGGAGGATGCTCTGAATCTCCTTTTTGAGGCAAGAAGCGACAATATTATGCTTTGTCTGTTGGTTATGTTTCTTGGCTTAGCTGAGAGGAGTCAGTGATGCAGGGAGTGGGTGGTCAGGACTGCTGGGGGGAGGTTCAGGCCTTTCTGTTCTCTTACAGGGGGTAGAAGTACTGGCAACTCTTTGTAGTCCATGTTGTCCATGTTCTTGCAAGGAAAATGCCCCTTGTGCAGGGATTCTGAAAGATCTCTATAGAGAAACCCTGGTTTTAGTGTATTCCAGGGTAAGTTGAGTGATGGAGGAAATATGTAAGGGGTGAGGCCATGGAAAATAGCTCTGGAGATTTCAAGCAGCACCAAAATGGTTCATGTAGCCAGAGGCTGCCTTCATGTCATAAGACTTGTCTGACGTAGCAGCAAACTGAAATTTCCTTGGTTATCAACAAAGATGTCAGCGAGTGCCTTAATATGAAGGAATATTTGGGATCCCTTTAGATCCACCAGCTGACCTACACTGGAATTTCTTCCTGAAAAACAACATACCTGTCTGTCCTAGCTGTGTGCTAGGACAGTGCTTCAAGAAAAGAGCCTTTCCAGACACATTTTTGGGATGGTCATAGCACAGGTCTTCCAATAAGATTTTACAGCAGGGATGTTCACTCAGTGGGTTATATTTGTGAAGGAGGTTTGCTTAACTTGTGATTACATCCTTCTTTACATGGCAGTGCTTTATTTCCTAAGGAAAACATGAGTAAATCATTAGTTCTGTTTGCAGGAATTGTGTTCTTACCAGGAGCCATCTGGTGTCCTTAAAATATTTGACTTGCCTTTTTATTAAAGGAAGTGTAGTGCCCTAAGCTAGGCCCTGTCATTCACAACAGCTTCTGTTTTCCTTCTAAAGAGTAGAGGGAAGATGTCAATACACCTTAACTTTCATGCATTTTTGTAGAGGTTTTTGCATTCATTCTTGTTCCTGGATCTAGACTCTCTAGTGCAGTGCCAGTCACTGACCTTCTAGCTCTCACCAGATAGACAGGCAGTCCTATCAAGCAGTTGCAACATCATTTTCAGTGTTGCTTTGTTTCCCTGCAAGTATTATACAAACCTGTGGCTAGCATATATGTGTGGTTTTCTGTGACATTTAAAGCCTGGGGAGCTCTTCGGTTCTCATCAGGAAACTCAAACAGCTAGGGAGGTGCTGAGTCTCCACAAGGCTTACCCGACTGTTCTTTATAAAGCCACACATCTGTGAACTGAGCCTTAAAAGTGGAAATACAGACAATGTGGTTTCTGGTAAAAGGCACAGTTACAGTGAGCTGACCCTTAGCAATGTTGCAGAAATGCTTTCAGAAGCCTTTGAGTAAGAAGGTGAGGCAAATACCACGTGCTGCTGCAGTGGCTGCTCTAACCAACTGAACAACAGTCTGCAGAACAAGGACTGAACCATTACTATTCTTATTTCAAATTCCTATCTCTAATTTCCCTGCTGCAGAAGCTTGAAAATACCATCTTCAATTCTGCCTTCATTTGCAGGGTGAGATCAACAGAGTAATAGCAGAACACACACTGAATAAGAATTCATCCAGATCTCATTGCATCTTTACTATCTATATAGAGGTAAGAGCTCCAGCAGCTTTTTCTAGGGACTCTAATGGTTGAAGATCTTTACATGTCTGGCTTTTGCTGTGTGTCAGTTTTGCCTGCTATTAAGTACGCTTTATTTTCTTTTTCCCTCCAGTCTCGTTTCAGAGTTCTCTCAGATGTCAGATGCATTAATTCTAAAATCAATTTAATAGATTTGGCAGGCTCCGAGAGACTGAGCAAGACTGGAGTAAGTAATGGAAGAAATGTTTCAGTCCATGGTGGGCAGTCCAGTAATCGACATGTCAGAATTGAAATTACAGGGCTTTCCACAACAGGATTCAGCCTCTAACTCAGGCTCAGTTAGTTTATCTAGATCTTGTCATTCCTCCGCAAAGGGAAGTGCCAGAACCATCAGCCCTAACGAGGAGCTCATGATTCCTCTTCATTCCATGAGTGACAGTGCAAATCTGCAGCCTTGGGCCACAGCAGGGAAACTCTTAGAGCAGAAACTTTCTTAGAGCATGAGAGCTCAGCAGCTGATCTCCACAGGCCTCATGTGATGTTCTGTATTGATCACAGTAGAAATCCCGTGTTACAGATACATCCTTTCCCCACTGTGAAGGAAGCTAGCAGACCTGGTAGACTTGTAATGAAAAACCGAAGTCTCTGCAAACTTATGTTTTCAAACCGAATGGAGTTCTACAGCACAAATTGGGTTGATCTGAATGAGGTCACCATCCTGTTCTGCAGTTCAAACAGAAACACCCGTTGTGGAAGCTTTGCCTTTTGCTTTCCCTTGCAGTCTGAAGGGCGAATGCTGAAGGAAGCTGCGTACATCAACAAGTCTCTGTCATTCCTTGAGCAAATCATCATTGCCTTGGCTGACCCAAAGAGGGAGCACATCCCCTTCCGGCAGAGCAAGCTCACTCATGTTCTAAAGGACTCGCTAGGTAAGAGCCGTGGCTTCCAACAGCCCCAGATAGAAGGCATGGAAAATAGTGTTTCAACGAGCCTGTCTACTCTGAAGACTCTTACACATAAACACAGAAGCTCAGAGGGATTTGTGAGGTATTCCAAGCAGAAGTGATTCTATGATTCTATGAAGTCTTGCATCACTCTTACAGGAGGCAGTGGCTATGTCCTGTCAGATTATCCCATATTAGCCAAGGGCTTTTAAAATCCTCTGCTCTTATTTATCCAATTTCAAGCTTTTATAATTTGTATTCACATTTTCTTACTGCACAATCAACAGGTAAAAAACACATTTCACCTTTGCTTCAAAGTCATTCTGTGCCACTGTATCTGGAACTTTAGAGGGGCAGATACAAACCAGCTACGGTCTTTGTTGCTTCTTCTGTTTTCTATTCTCTATCAGCACATGATGTGTTATTTTCTATTTAAAAAAAAAAAAAAAAAGGAAACAACAACAAAATTAAATTCTTCACTGACTTTCGTTTTTCAATCTCTTGTTCCAGGGGGAAAATGCAATACTGTCCTAGTGGCAAATATCTGTGGGGAAGCTCTGCATGTAGAAGAGACTGTAAGTTGAGCTGATTTCTTCAGAACTGAAGCCTTTTTCACACTACTGTTGCAATTGTGTGGGCCATAAGTTAAAGAGTATTCTCTGGAGGGCTGTGGCAGGAGTCCCAGGGAAACATCCTGTCTCATCCATCAGAAAACTTGGATAGCTCCTCTTATCTCAACGGCTCAGAGAACAGATTGCTCTCGTCAATCTGCTTTGTGATGCAAACTGTGCAAACCGCCCTGAATTACAGCAGGTCCAAACAGCTAAAATCCAAGCACACTGGATGGTATTAATTATTGCTGTTGGTTCAGCTCTGCGAATGTGTTTTGAATGGTACGTAACATCACAAAGTCAATGGAATGGCACCAGTTCATGTCAGAACTGAAATGGCTTTCAGCTGGTTTTTGGGATAATGGAACCAGGAGTAGCCTCCTAGCAGTGAGGCTTTTAAGCCATGAAAGAATAAAAATTGGCAAAAGCCTTACTGTGGGAAGTGGATCATCCTAACCACATCTGTGACACAGAGAAGGGAATCACCTTTCTCTTTGCCAAGAGCCTTTCACAAAGGGTAAACACAGTCACCTGCTATGCGCTGTGATCAAGGCAGATTGCTGTTCTGTCATCTCCTATTTGCCTTATGGTAGCATCTAGAAACAAGGAAGACTACCCAGGAAATAGGAAGACTAGGCACAGCTTGCAAGATACAAACAATTACAGGAACTAAGCATGAAAGGCTCTGATATATGTCTCAGGGTTAGTAGGATGTGCTATTTCAATCAGAAATGAGATGGGGGATAATTCTGTTACACAAAGAACTGTCCACACGTAAAACAGAGAAGACAAAGACATCAGCTGAAGCTGGCTCATCACACAGCAGCCAATGAGCACTGGAAGATACGTTCCTGGAATCAGAAAATCTGTAATGCTGGATGGAGTTAAATAGATTTTGCTTTGCTATGCACTGGGATCTGATACAATTGAATAATAATGGATTATGATCATTGTATCCTCACCAGTATATCTTTCAGTTACTTAAAAAACCATGTTTTTCAGTTGTCTTCTCTTCGTTTTGCTACCAGAATGAAATGGATCACAACAGAGCCGGTCATTAATGTGACATACAACTCAGAGGTACGTAGAGAAAGGCAATAGAAGGAGTTACATTTTCTCATTTCATCAATATTTAGGATAATTGCCTTAAAAACCTGAGAGAGATTTGGTAGTTTAATGAAATACCACTCATCAGCCAGCCTGAGACTGACTGAATTCAGGTATATCAGAAAAAAATAGATTATTTTAAACTCCTGCCTCTGTTAAACTTAATGTTGGAACTCCTACAGAGTTCAGTAATGGTCAGAGTGGAGCACTGCATATTTCTTTGCTTTCAAGATAGTATTTCTGTGTCCTGAGCCTGAGAACCCCTACAGTACCAGAACAGGAAAGCAGCAAGTTAATAAGCAGGTGGCCTTTCTCTTGATGGCTTGGGCTGGCTCTGCAGGCAGTACATCCAGGACACAACAGAAGCTGTCCTGTTGGAAGCCAATCAAAGGCAAAGTGTTTTCCGGGCTCACTATTTCACTAATGCAAACCTGACAGCAAAGTCTGGGGGAGCTGGCTGGCACACAGCTGCGATGTTATATAGCAGCCAGCTATATGCTGCTTTTCAGCAGGTGTTTTTTTCCCCTAATGGCTTTTGGTTATTTACCTACCCTTCTGTTTTCCTTCCAGGGGACAGTGAAGGCTTTGGAGAAGGAGATTAGTCTTTTGAAGCAGGAGCTGGCCATGCATGACAGCTTGGTGAGGAACAGGCTGCACCACCATGGATGGACCTAATTAGGGCTTTGTCATGATCATTGTTTTGCTGTGAAATCAGTCATTTAGTATCCAACATGACTGTATTCTTCTTTCTCCTTTCAGCATAATCTTATGAGGTTTAGTCAAAGCTCTGCGCTGAGATTGTGTTGTAGTTTCACTTGTCATCCAGCGTAGATTTTCTTTTTTAAAGCCTTGTGAAGCTGCCTTCTTGTTTGGTTAAAATCTGAAAGGGAATACATTGCTTTCAGCATGCTTCCATGCCCCATGTCCTGACAAGAAGTCACAATCAGAGATTAAACATGAGGCTGTCCTGGCAGAGGAGACCAATGTCAGCCTGGCACTTGCTGGGTTCTCTGTAATCCATTGACACTCAGTTGTTCACCTTTTGTCTTAGGTAAATCGTTCTTTGGTGACTTATGAACCTCTGACCGATGTCCAGGTAGCAGAGATTAAATCTCAAATCCATAAATATCTACAAGGAGCCATTGATGAAATTGATGTAAGTAGCTTTTTAAGTAGAAAAGGACTTATATACTGCTTCCATCCCATTTTATTCCAAGGCAGGAACAAAGAAAACCTCTGAAGAGGTTCTCTTTAACCTGAGAGATGCTATACAATTGCATATATATATTTATATACACACATATGTATTTGTCTTGTTAGAGTCTGTCTCTTTGTTTTTTGGCTGGGGGAATGTGGCAGGAAAACGGCCTGGCAGAGAAGAACTTGGGGGTGCTGGTCAACTTGGTAGGTCAGGTTGGTATTTGGATTTGTTGATCTTGGAGGCCTTTTCCTTTGTCTGAATGGTTCTGTTATTCTACGATTCTAAATGAAACAGCTTGAGATACTCCCTAGCATTTCATGTGAGCATTATCTTCTCTCAACGTCTCCGTGTTCTCCCTCCATCAGGCAGGAGTGGAGCGGAATAAAGGCTTATGAGAAGGTGTGTTTTACCTGGGCTGCAAAATGCGACGTGGGTGGGTGTGGAGCAGGGAAGGCAGAGGACAAAGGAGTTTCACACAGGGAGCGATGTCTTTAATAGGACTGAAGAATCTTCTAGAGTGAGACTAGAGAGCATTTCACAGTTAAGTCCAGAATCTTAGACCATGGCATACCTGAGCACAGATTCCTGCTCGGCTACACATTCCCCATTACTTGCCTGTTCATGCCTCTGTTCCTCTAAAACAGAGATAGTATGGCTCAGTGACACTGATTTGATATCGTGGGTAAGAGGACTGGGGACTGTGCTCTGCTAGTTCTAACACAGTCCTGGACAGCAGTGAAAAGAGAAGTGACTTCATGATCTGCAGGGTGGGTCAGTAGGTGCCCTCTGTGTCATTTGTAAAATTGCTGCCAATAATTTGTTACCTTGCTGACTGTGCACTCCATGGAATTTATCACAGTCTATCAGATTCCTCTCTCAGAGCAAGCAATGTATCCACCTCCAGTCAAGTACAGTATAAAGGTATCTCTCCTTGAGTGCTCTTACCCACAGATGGGAAAGCAGAGCCCTCGCAAGCTGGAATATTTGAATTGATACAGCTGACCACAGCATGGAAATGCTTACTTGTGTTTTCGCTGTATGCATCTTTTCCTCAGATAATGAACTTCAGGCAAGTCCAGGAGGTATTCAGGCAGTTCAAGCTGATTGTCAGGTAAGGTGTTCAGGATTGATACATTTCACGGCAAGGTTTAGGAACCATAACAACTGGGATATCACACTTACCAGGACATGGGTGGAAAATAATTACTAAGTATAGGGAAATAGCTTGTAACTGGTAACGGCATTCTGGATTATTTCTGCTGGCTCTTGCTCAAGAAGATGGCTGCCTTTAACCTACTAGTGCTCATAAGCCACGTGCAAAGGCTCTTAATGATAAGCTTCACTCATTCACAGCAAGTATTAAGGAGCATGATAAGAATGATGTGGCTATTTATGAGAAAGTGTTCTCTGTCCATGTGGTGTGGAGGCAAGAAAGTGTGAAAGTGTTTGAAAGTGTTACTGGTGAGTGAGGAGAGTTGTTCTTTTGGGCTGAATGAAGGAAGGTAAATGGCAGGCTGGGAAAAATCATGAAGATGAGGGTGAGCAGTTTCCATGTCATGAAACAGAAGAGAACAAAGAGGGATGAGGCTATTAGGGCAGCTAACCAACCATTCCAGTCATGCTCTGGCTAGGCAGCAGATCGCGGAGTCATTATTCCAAGTTGGAATGGACCCATAAAGATCATCGAGTCCAACTCCTAAGTAGATTTTTCTACTATAAGAGTGACAGCAGGATGCTGCTATAGAAAATCTGCCTGTCCTTGAGAAACTGGTCATAACTCAGCTGTCTGTGGTGTGTCATCAGACTAGGCAGTCTGGTTTTTCAGGGACCAAAGACCAAAGTGGTAAAGTTTTGACCAATTATTGTGGTTTTTTTGAACTTCAGACTCTTTTTATTGTGCCGAAGCAGCAGGCTTTGGGTTTCGTTTTGTTTTATTTTTAACTTGCAGGTTTTCAGTCTCGATTAGTTAAATAATAATTAATCCCATGGACAGTGCTTCACCTGATGCTTTCAGTGAAAAAAAACCCATCACTGTTTGAAAATCTCCTTGCTAGGGTAAGATTTTATATTTGAGTGACACGACTGAACAGATGTGATATTATTTGATTTAGACTATTTAAAGGTTGTGGTAAGTATTTAAGTATCCATGAAAAGCTTCCATAAGCTATACAGTCTAAAAAGAGAAAAAGAAAGGGCAAGGAGAATGGGAACAGGTTACAACACTTAGAGGAAGAGTAGAAGGATCAAGACAGGGTGCTTGGAAGTGAGCTCAAAGGTAAAATATATTTTATTTGGTAATGTGATATTAAGAGGTATTACAGCTTTTGACACATGAAATAGTCCTTCAACACAATGGCAAGGGGCTGTTGTTGTTTTTTGTTTTTCCCAAAGACAACAGGAAGATGAAGTGGAAACCAGATTACGAAGCAAGTATGTTCTGATAGACAAAAACGACTTTGCTACTATTGCTGCTGCTCAGAAGGTAATGGCTGGTGCTTGGGCCCTGCCCAAAACCCTATTTAGAATTATCTTCTTTGCTTCTGAACCTTGAATTGCCTCAAGTTCTCAACTTCTCCCCGTTGAAATCTGAACTCAGAAATACTGGCGTGATGAGTGAGTACTCTGAACAGAAATGCACCCATTTGCAAAGTAGCATTTCTGTCAGCTGAGCATTTGGCCCATTATCTGGAGAGAATAATTTATAAGACAGGAATGAAGAAAGTCTAAGCTGACATAAAAAGGCGACCTGCCTGTCAGCCAGGCCCAGATCACCTGCATCTGATGAGGCCCCTTTTAACCCTTATAATTTCTGGAGCAATGTAAGTGTATCCTATGGAAATCACAAGTGCAGATGTGGACTCTGACCTATAAGTTTATAATTATTTTTCATTGCAAAATTCTTTCTCTCTGGTGGTTATTTCCTCGCCTTGCTTTCACCCAGTAATGTGGATAAAACAATCATCATCTGCTCTGCAGGGTCATCTACTTGTTCTGTGGTTTAACTGTAGATGCTTTGAATATTTGGGAGGAAAAACACAAGGGAAAATGCAAAGTATTTGCCTAACAGAAAAACACATGATCCCTAATGGGCCTATTCAAGTCTTTATTTAAAGAACTGGCAAACAAAGCCAAACCTTGAGATAAGTAGATTTTAACACTTAACGTCCCCTCCTGTTTTGTGATCAGGGCAGTATGAGAGAAAGTATACAAACTGTAATTCTCTTGCACTAAACAAAGACTGAGGATGCTTTTCTGTTGCACTGTTTCTAATGCTGTTTGTGTTATGCTTTGGGATATTATCAGTAAAACACAATGAATGCTGTCTGAATTGTTCAGTATCTACAACTGTCTAAAGTTTGGGGGGAAATTTATAGTAAAAGCTTGAACTTATTTGCATGACGTGAGACCCCCTAAGTATGTGAAACATTCAGCACATGAATTTGTGGATAATTTTGGCTTTTAATTGGTACTTTATAGATGTTTCCCATAAATACATGGCAGTGAACAAAGATTTCCAGATTAGATGGTACAGCAAGATGAAGTCACTATTGGGTATGGGCCGGATATCATGGCCTAGGCAGCTGCGAAGCTATACCTCCTGGTCCATATTTTATGTTTTCCCATGTTCAGGTGGGTATAGTTGATGTGGATCACTATTTGTTGAAGAGACGAGATGTGGAGACCAGACCTACCCCAGTTTCACCCAAACCTGATGAGAAGAAGAAGAAATCCAGGACAAACAGTGAGCGGTCCAAGTGAGTTCAGCAGCCAAACTGCTCTCCTCATTTTTATTTTTATTTTTTGAACAAGATGTTTTCACACATGGATGGAGGCAGAGAGGAAGCAAGGAAGGGAACAGTCTGGTGATGGCATCAGGAGACTTGTTAAACCTGAAGGTTATCAGTAAAGTGTTAGGTAGAATGAGATCTGCCAAGTGGAAAGGGAGGAGGGGGCAGTGGACTGAGGAGCAGGTATGGAGTGAAACTGAGAAGAGGTTGTGAGGGGGAAGGGGAAACAACCAGAAAGAAAGATATTACGATTTATAGAAGTGATGTTCCTGAGAGGGCAACTTCTTCAACTGCTTCTGTGGCTTGGTTCCTCCCGGACATTTCCTTTAAATCCTTGAGATGAACCACTAAGGCTTCAGCAGCTGCATGAAATGGGGGACCTCTCTGTGTGCAGTTCTTCTTTAGGAAGATGGAGAGAGGTCTGCTGAACACCTTCCTGGGTCTCTCTGAAGTCACACTAACTATCCCAAGCAGACCAGGCTGGTGTTGTTTATGCAGAAGAGCTGAGGGAGGATAGCTTGTGAACTGGCAAACCTAACACCTACAGTGTACTTTGGTTCCAGTGCCCTCTTACAAAGCAATCTGGTCTATCTTTTTCCCTCTATCAGGAAGGAAGGAACTAAAAGCTTGTTTTCTGGGAGAGATCTGGCTGCTCACTTCCCATCAAAAAGTCAGGTATTAGTTCCCACCAAGAATTTGGATGTGAAAGAGAAAGCAAGGAATGAGGATACAGCACATATTGATGCACAGCCCTCAAAGCCAGTCTCTGAGGAGAATTCCCAGCGTCCCAGGTAAGCCTCTCCTGTAAAGGGAGCACAGCCTATTTGCCAAAGGATGGTTTACCCCACAGTGGTTGCATTGTATCTCCCTAGTACAGCTACCTGTTTCAAAGTAAACAGGAGAATCAGAACTCTTCATTGCTTGGATGCAGAAGTACACAGTCACGTAGCAGCGTACCACAGTGGCTGTCATCTTCTCCATCTGCTTTGAGCTCTGTGCTGCCCAGTTAATCTGTTAAGTGTGAGGTCTTTACTGACCAAGAGTCAGTTCCTGACTTAAATAATGGCATGTTTTTTATTTTCCCTCTCTCTGGGTATTCCAGAGCATGCCTGCAGGTTTAACCTTCTGCTGCCAAGCTGTACCATTTCATTACATTTCCGGCTGGTCCCATGTAAAATCACAGTACTTTTCACCCGTTGGTCAGAGTGTGGAAAGATCTCATGACCACCAAACTCCAGACACTCATGAAAAGAGGGCAATATCTGCATGAGGTCATGGCAGGAAGTTCCTTATCAGGGCGGAATTGTGGAGAACTGCCAAAAACACAACAGTATGCCCATCATCTGCTTGCACTACAACAGGAGTATAGCACAGGAGGGCAGCACTGGTTTGCATTTCTTTCTTGATGGTGTGGATGACATAAAATATGCACAGGGTACAGAGACCAAAGACACTTTCCATGAGGATGTGCTCAACAGCATGCAGCTGTTCAGCTCCTGAGAGCTCAGCCAGAACCCCATACAACCCAGCCTGGGCACCACTTTTCCCATCTCCATCCATCTGCAGTTGCCAAGAGCTCCCAGAAAGCAATGCAGCTTTGAATTATTAGGAGTATCTCCATTGCCCTTGTTGCACATGACTGCTTTTTTCTTGTTCCTGCAGCTGGGGAGAGCATCTCAGGGTGAAGCAGTCCCAGGAGAATTTGCTACTGAAGCACCTTAATGTGTTTGTTATTGGAACAGGTTGCCCAAGGAGGTTGTGGATGTCCCATCCCTGGATGCATTCAAGGCCAGGCTGGATGTGGCTCTGGGCAGCCTGGTCTGCTGGTTGGCGACCCTGCACATAGCAAGGGAGTTGAAACTGGATGATCATTGTTGTCCTTTTCAACCCAGGCCATTCTATGATTCTGTTGTATTCTTCCATGCCCTCTGCATGCATTTTAGTATTCTTCTCAAAACTATGGCTGACAGGGAAGGCTGCTACTCCAGCTGCATATGGCACAACCCCAAGTGTTGAATGGCTCAGCTCTGGAGCTGAGGTGCCAAAGCTGTAGCAGTCTGCCCAGTGGCCATTGTGCAGTGCTTTTCCAGCAGTTTGGCATGAAAGCAGTCTCATGTAGCCTTTGAAATGCTTGAAAATGCCCTTAGGAGATCAACCCGTGGAAAGCAGTGGATGGTTTTGCTTTGAGCAGTCTGGACCGAGGGATGTGAAGACTTTAAGCTCCGTTCTGCTACCAGACCCACCCCGCTGACCAGGAACAACCAGCAGTGCAGAGCATCAGCATGTTGGAGTGTGGTATTCCTCCTGCAGTGCCAAGGGTCTCCTGAGATGCTCTCCTTTTGCTGTGTGTGCTTTGTGTTGAAGTAAAAGGTGCTCTTTGTGGGGGCACATTTGCCTCAAAGCTGTTTCAGAGAGAAGTCAGAACTGGCAAATGCCACTTTGAATTCAGTCTTTCAAAACAGGCTGAGCTTTAAAGGCCATGGGAGGCAGCATTGTAGAGTAGCCAACTGCATGCAGCTCAGGACTTTGCTTGGCAGACGTGGCCAGTCTGTTCTGGGAATCCAGAAAGAAAAGAACAAAAGCATTTCTGTTCAACAATAGGGAGGAACAGGATTAGTTGTTTTTTTCTGAAAATTCAAACCATTTGAAATCCTCTTTCCAGGAAAGAATCAATTCTGAGACATCTGAGGAATGTGGCTTCCATGGAAATAACTCTTGAGGGAGTTATGTAGGGGGGACAGAAGCGTGAAGGCTGGCACAGAGATGGTACCAGGATGCAGCTGGCACAGTGGGATCCTCAAAGGTCCCATTGAAATACCATCCACAAACCTCAGTGATGGCCATTCCCATGGTCTCACTGCAGGGCAGAACAGACTGACTTCCCCACAGCTCCATGTGTCTTCTTTGAATTCTGTTGCAGCTCCCCTCCATCCAGGGCAGTGGCATTTGAGCAATTTAAGGAGGAGTGTGGAAGTGAGATCAACCGGATCTTTAAAGAGAACAAAAGCATCCTCCTCTCCAGGAGGAAGAGAAGCAGTACGGTAGCCCGGAGAATCAACATCATCAAACAGGAAATGGAGGACATCAAAAAGGCTCTGGAGGCTCAGAGGCAGGAGCGGTTGCAGCAGGGTAAGTCACTGCATGGGGAATGGCCAGTAAGAACCTGGCCGGAGAGGGAGCTGCTGGTTTCAGAGCAGTTTCAGTGGTGGGATCACTACAGCTCGCTGCTGCTTCCCATCCTTTATCCCTTAGCTCTGCATCTGGCCTTGTAATTTGCCACCTGATTCCTCCTGCGTTGGAGTCCTCAGCGCTCCTCACTCTGTGCTTTGATGCTGACAAATGCAGGTCAATGCAGTGCAGAAGTCATGGGGAGCGTGCTTGGCCTTACTGTAGCTGAGATTTATTGCATCTCATACAATCATAGAATTTACAATACAATTGGTCTAGAAGAGACCTTAAAACTCATCTAGTTCCACCTTGCTGCCATGGGCTGGTTGCCCCCACCAGCTCAGGCTGCCCAGGGCCCCATCCAACCTGGCCTTGAGCACTTCCAGGGATGGGGCATCCACAGCTTCTTTAGGCAGCTGTGCCAGTGCCTTACTGCCCTACAGTCTGATTTCATCTAGATTAGTGTCTGGTTTATGGAAGTCAAAATCCCAAATTGCAAGGTGCTAGAGATAAAAATGGGGTAGGTTCCTTGCTACTCTGCTGTGCTGAGATGTTTGTTAGGTAGAATATGCCTAAAAAGCTTGTCAGATTTTATGCTCCCTGCAGCAGGGCTACCAAGGGGGAATGAAAGAGAAAGGGGAATGGTCAATAGGAAGAAGGCCCCAACTAGTGAATGAAGGCCCCTGCGTCAGGCCCACAGTGCACAGCTGGCTTCCATTTCCCTTCCTGCAAAACAGCTCTTCTGTCTGTGCTTTGTGAGCTGCTGCTTCCCATAGGGTCTGACCCTAAGTGACGCCTCCCAGCAGGTCTGCCAGGCCCAGTCCACACTCCTCACCTGCATCTCATAGGGGCTGATGGCCGAGTGGGTTCAGGAATTCAAGTCTGATTTCTGCCCCACACCACTGCAGCGTTGTCTTTGTAGAAAGCATGTCTAAGGAAATATCAGTTGTGTGGTTAACCTCAGTATAACTGGGTAACTACCGCGTGGTTCAAAGCATAATTACTGTGCTTCGTCCCTCTCCACCCTCATGAGAAACCTTAATTTCCTTTTCTCACCCTCCAGGAGAGTACATTGATGAGAAAGGACGCCTCATCATTGATGAGAAGGAGTTTTTACTCATCATGAAGTTGAAGGACCTGAAGGAAGAGTACAGATGTAGCTATGCTGAACTGCAGGACCTGAAGGCAGAAATCCAGTACTGCCAGCACCTGGTAGATCGGTGCCGGAACAAACTCATCTCAGGTACTGGCACACCAGGGCAGCTTCTGAGCAGCGTCCAGCAGAGCTGGAGTGCTCAAGAGCATCTCAGCACTGAAGCACTTCACAGACTTGGTGCATATACAACAAGCCCCTGTCATTCTCTGTTGTGGTTTTTCTCATCGCCTTCCCGATTTGTTTTCTGTTGATGATTATTATGTTTTATCTTTTTATTTGTTTGTTTGTTTGTTTGTTTGTTGACACACCACTGAATTTCTGTAGATTCTCTCTCGCAGATAATGACATACTGCTCCCTGGTGATGCCACTAGATGCATTCCTGTGGGGTAAGAGCCAATAATAATGCTCTCACTGATGGTCCTGGTTCTCACCTTTGATTTCTTTTAATGTAGATGGTGGCTAAGGAACAACACCTGCCTTTGGCTCTGAGCTGTACTCTGTACCCCTGGGAGATCAGCATTACTCAGATTTCAGCACTGCAGTAGGAAGCAGAGCTCAGTCATTTTAGCCTGTTCTTCACACGAGCACAGCCCTCGTGCTGATGAGTCACACCTCTGCTTTGCATGATCTGGGCAAATTCGTGGTGTGCTCCACTGCGGGCTGCTCAGTTTGAGTCTGCAGGACCAAGAGGGTGATCCTATTGTATGCCTGGATTTATGTTTGTGATGGAAAACAGTAGGTGTACAAATGCCAGCGTCCCAAACATTTGGATGCTGTGGACATAGCAACACTTCATTTCCTACAAACTTGCCAGAGCACAACTTGTATCCATCAGTAAATCCCACGTTGAAAGAAATGCATGGCTTGTTCCAGGAGGTACACAGGGTCAAATAATAATTGTACAGTAAGTTTGCCACTGATTTCTGTTGGACATGGGTTTGACATTTTTGGGGCGCTCCGGATAATTGCTGTTCAAATGCTCAGGCATGGACCCACTCAGCCAAATATCTGTGTCATCCCAGAGCAAAGAGGTCAGCTCAGAGCTGGTGAAACCAAGGTGAAAAGTCGGCGGTGTTGCATCATGTCCACAGTGTCTGCACTGCAGGGTCTGTGTTTAATATTGCTTATTACTCCTGACTCCTGTGGCACGGAGCAGCGCGTCATACTGGGGAATGCTGCCTGTGAAGGAGCTGCTCCTGAAGCAGGGAAACGTGCCAAGGGAACGGAGCAGAGTGCAACTGCTTTGCTGAGAAATGCCCAGTGTTATAAAGACATCATGCCCACTGCATGGCAGCACCTGTTGTGTGTTAGCACTGGCTATTATGGGATGGAATTCGGCAGAGCTTCTTTAGCATTTGGGATTGAAATCTGACCCTCAAATAGCCTGACCACTCAAAATTGCCAGCTCCCTGCTCCCAAGATGCTCGGGGAAGACGGCTGGGTGCAGGAGCAGTGCCACCTGGTGGCCTGCCTCTCTCAGGGACTGTCCCCAGGGCCATTAGGTCCTTGCTACCTCACGAGCATCAGCCTTTGCCAGCTGACACTGCCCTGTCATGAACGAGTTGTTCTAATAGGTTGAAACTTAGAAGCTTGGAGCACGGAGATCCTGCCTGGCCCATGGACTGGAAGAAATCCACCCTTGTCTCTGGTCACTACAGCCCTGTTTATTACAACCCACTTTGCTTTTCAGAGTTTGAGATCTGGTACAGTGAGTCTTTCCTCATCCCCACATATGTGCAGAATGCCCTGAAGCCCCGTGGCAACATCAGACCTGGAATGATTCCCATAAACAGAGTTATGTGCCTGGTGAGTTTTCCTGGCAGCTTTGCTTCTTCTTGCTACCCCCATGTTGCGTGGTAATGAGGGCACAGCTAAGCCTGTGGGAGGAGGCCCCGTTCTGTGAGCGGCGTGGCACTGAAATGCTATCTGACATGATGCAGAGAGCAGCTATCTGGAGGTGCATCTTACATTCCCGTCAGCTTCGCCACGAAGAGGCTAAAATAGGACAGAGTGATTGAAGCACCCAGTCATCTGCTGACTATCAGTAATCAGGCAAAGTGCCCAGAGGTGCAAAGAGTAGCGGGGAGGCTCGTTTCCAGACTGTATGATCTGTAGTGTTTACAGCCAAACTATTGTGTTGCATGTTGTGGCAACTGGTGCTTAGCCAGCCTTCTGCTTAGAAACCAACTCTTTGGGGTATCCATCCTCTTCTGTCATTCCTGACAACGGACATTCCTCTTAAGCTTTTATTTACCAGACTTCTTCTTTGCGTTATTCTCCTGTGAAGTTATTCCAGTCCTTCCTTGTTAAATGTCACACTTGAAACCTTAATGCTGTTTGATAGGACTGTGGTGGCAGTGCTTCCACTCTGACACGAGCAATGGGTGCATCCCACCCCGAATTAGTCCCTGCCTGCATTATCACTGCCTGACCCTTGCAGACCCCTTCTGGGTAGCTGTGTGGACATGTTGTAGGTCCATCTGCTCCAGTAGGTGCAGGGGCACCTGTGGGCAGCTGGGAAGGGCTGTAAGTCCCCCTCCCTAAGTACATGGCCTTATTTCTAGTCTGTCTGTCATTGGGGACAGGGAGGCTTTAGCTCCCAAGAAGGAAAACTGAAAATGACTTCTTTTGTCTCCGTACGTCTGATTATTTTGACTGTAAATCTCAGTGAAACATTTTCTTTATTCTCTCCTAGAAAGGCATGCAATAAGTTTTGAAGCTAATCATAGGCAGATTCCTCCTATCCTACTGAAGTCGTTCCCTCGATATTCTGAATAACAAACATTATGTAAGGAAAAGATGTATAAGTTTGCTATTAAACAGAATGCTGTGATAGACCAGCCTGGAAAACAGCAGATGCAAACTCTATGCAGAGAAGAGCCCCAAAAGCCCCAACTAAAGGAAAAAAAAAGCAACCCAACCCCCTTTGGATGATGTGGTGTGCCTAGTGAGGTCAGCAGGGAGGCTGACTGCACTGCTCCAGGGTGCCACTCTTTGAGGAAAAGAGGAAATCCATCACCAGTCACTTTTACTAACCAGGGTTACTCAGTGTACTCACAGAAAACTCCCTTAATGCTTTCCAGCCCTGGATTTGCTGTCATCGCATCAATTAAAACCCAAAAGATGAATGAAACATGCCTTTTAGCAATGTTTTGCAGCTTTGTCAAGATGATGATGTCACAGGCAGAAATCTTCACGCAGAGGTTAAGCAATGTCCCTTGGAATGCTGTTCAGTGCTGGTTTCTCTTTCTGCTTTCCCCGGGCAGGTCACTGAGGTTCCCAGTTAGTGCCGCTGGCAGTGCTGGTATTCCTGGAGAGGTTTCCTTCCTCCTTTCAACCATTTTTTTTCCTTTTCCAGACTGATTCTCCATTGCTCCCATCAGGGTATGCACCTTTTCCTCATGGTTTGAGTCAGTTTGGCCATTGACCTTTTATTATGCCAGAAAGTCACCGTTACCTTCTGCAAGCTGTTCATGATCAGAAGGTGACCAAAGAATCTGCCAGAGCACTCCTCAAACATGGACACATTTTGCACTGGCTGATACTCCATGATTCTGTAATTCTAAGAAACTGTGCTTCCATTTCATCCACGCTCTTCCTTGGTGCGCTCACACCATCCAGAACGTTGCCTGGAGAGATGTGGGCATGGGGCAGAACGTGCAGCTCAGATGTTCCTCCTGCTGGGAGATTACCCTGCAGCGGAGACAGTCCCATGGGTAGATACAGCTGGAGAAGACAGCTGAGGGAACTCCCTCCAAGGTTCTATGCTTGCAGATGGCCTTTGCCTAAAGTCCTGCCCAGATCTGTTCAGCTAAGGAAGGGAAAGGGGGCACCTACCACTCCCAGCCCATGTCCTGAGGCTTCTGAGAACCAGTGTTCAATGCAACAAATGGAATCAGCCACAATGTGCTCTTTTCACATGGCTCTGTCTTTCTGATGGCAGGAGGAAGATGAGCAGGACAGGTTCGAGCGGATGCAGGAGGCGATGCTGCCCGCTGGGCCGGATTCGGTCGCATTCTACAAGGCAAAAATGAAAACTGATCAAAAGGTGATGTCAGCTGGACCCAGTTCCCTGTAACGCTGCCTATGTGTGTAGTGAGAGTGGCTCTGTGCCTTGCTGCAGGGCTCCTCTGAGCCTGGTGTGGTTTGGCCACAGCCCTTTGGACCATGCTGGATGGTCCATTTACTGATGAGACTTCTGAAAATAACTGTTTTTTTTGTTTGTTTTCTGTTGCCAGCACACCTACAGCAGAACCATGTCGTCCCTCAAACTAATGCACAAGAAACCCGGGCACATCACAGCTGCAGGGAAGGATAAAGCCCTGTCATTTCTACATGTCACATAGCAGATTGGGGCTCGCCCGGCATTCAGCACAAGGGAGATGAGCATTGTCACTTCATTTCCACAACTGGTTTATCAAAAATAAACAGAAGAAAAAAAAAAAAAAAACAACCCAATAGTAAAGAAACAATTTGGTTTTGTGCAGCTAGAACAACAGTTACTGGTAATCAGACCCAGAGCTCGGACAGGATGCAAGGCAGGGAGCTGAAACAGCAGTGCTTGTTTTTGTGGGTGTCCCTGCACCGTGCAGTGTGGTGGCAGAGGGGTGTCGTGAGTACCTTGCACTGCTCCTGCCCTCCTTCCTCCCGGGGACAGAGCCTCCCAGCTTTATTCTCACCTGTGTGAGCATCAGGGCACATCTGTGCTGGCTCCATGCTCTCAGGGTGGATCCTGACAAGGAGGAGTGGGTAAGAGCCCTCAGACTGAAGCGGCAGGGCTCCAGCAGCCTGCTCTGGAGATAGGTGCACACAAGGAAGCATTCCCACCTGTTGCTGAGCATTAAATACAGCAGTGTTGAGTTACAGCAGCCTCTACAGCAGGAGAATTGGGCACTGTTTGCCCACTGCTCTCCAGCAAGGTAGTTCTGATCCAGGGTGAGATCATGATGCCCAGCAACTGGAAAGCAATGGAGAGCACTGTGCTGGTTCGCCAGGCTGCTGCCACCTCCAGCGCTGAGCAGAGCACACCGAGGGCTGCTGAGTCCTCCAAGGCTCATCCCTTGTTCTGCTGACCGCATCCTACACAGAACCGTGGCTGGGAAGGGCAACCTCTCCTCCCCAACCTGCTGAGGTTTGCATGGGTGACCTGGATGTGGGACATCCCCCCTGCAGTGCAACACACAGCCCATCGCTGTAACTCTTCTTCCTTCCACCAGCTCCTTGCTGGAGCTTTGTGGGCTGCGCTATCCACCACAAGTTACAGCATCCTGAGGGATTTTCACCTGAAACACTGGGAAAATTAATTAATCCAAGCTGTTTGCTTGGCTTTAATTCCTTGCAGTTTACTTTGTTGCTGTAATATCGCCTGCTCAGCCCAAGGGCTAGTGATAACAGTGTGTGTACATCAGCCTTTTCTTTGTAATAATCAATTTCCAGAGGCTTATAAAGCAGCTGGAAGTTCAGCACAGGCAGAATTTCCCAAGGAAATGAGCTCTCCCCCAGGGAGAAATAAAATAATCTCTGAAAGGGGGAAGAGCAGCTTTTAGCCATCTTGGGGTGTTTGTGTGCAGGAGTGCTGTGTCCTGTGGTGCCAACGTCCGTGGGTGTGATGGATCCCTGGAGATCCTGCAGAGTGATTCTGGGGGTCCCGGTGATCCAGGTTGTCCTGGTGGTGCCAGTTGTCCAGGGGGTGCTTGTGTCTGTCCCGTATCCTTGGGTGTGAGTGATCCCAGCACTGAGCCCAGGAGGTAGTCCTGGGGGTTGCCAGTTGTTTCGGGGTCAGGGGGTGATCCCGGCACTTCTGGTGATCCTAAAGGTCTTGGTTGTCCCAGGAGGTGATCATGGGGCTGCTGGTTGTCCCAGGGGTGACAGTGTCCTGGTGCTGACCCCATTGATCCCATGGGTCCCAGTACTGACCCCTGGGGTATCAAAGCTGATCCCGGGGCTCCCACAGATCTCAAGTGTCCCAGTGGTGATCCTGGAGTTCCTGGTGACCCCAGGAGTGATGGTGTCCCAGTGCTGATACTGGTGCTGATTCTGGGAGTCTCAGTGATCCCAAAGGCCCTGGTTGTCCTGTTGGGTACTGGTTGTCCCAGTTGTCTTGGCAGCCCTGGAGGGACGCTGGTTGCTTCATTGAGTCCCAGTTGTCCCATTGGGTCCTGGTAGTCACATTTGTCCCAGTAGGTTCCGGTTGTCTTGGTTGGTACCAGGTTATCCTGGTAGGTGCTGGTTGTCCTGTTTAGTCCCAGCTGTCCCAGTAGATGCTAGTTGTCCCACTTAGTCCTGGTTGTCCCAGTAGGTACCGGCTGTCCCAGTGAATGTTGATTGTCCAGATTGCCCTGTGAGGTCCTGGCTGTCCCAGTTGTCCTGTCGGGTTCTGGTTGTCCTGTTGGGTCCCAGTTGTCCTGGTTGCCCAGGGTGGGGAGGTGGCTGTCCCATCGGGTCGTGGTTGTCCCATTGGGTAGTGGTTGTCCCGTTGGTACCGGTTGTCCCGTTGGGTCCCAGTTGTTCCGGCTGTCTTGGTTGCCCAGGGCGGGAGGTGGGTGGTGGTTGTCCCACCGGGTCCCGCTTGTCCCAGTGGTGCCAGCAGGCCGGTTGGATCCCGGCTGTCCCGGTGGGTCCCGTTGGATCCCGGCGCCGTTCCGCAATCCCGTTCGGAAGCGGGGGGGGAGCGGCAGCGGCGGCGGCGGCGGCGCGGACGTCGCGGCGGGGAGGAGCCGGGCCGGGCCGGGGCGGATCGGCGCTCGGCGGGCGGGCAGGGCACGGCGCGGCGCGGATGGCGGGGCCCCGCCGGCGGCCGCTGCAGCGCGGGGCCCCACGGAGGATGTGAGGCGGCGGCCGCGGAGCCGAGCCCCACCGGGCTCGGAGGGCGGAGAGGGGCTCCCGGCCCGGCCCTGCCCGCGGGAGGGGCCGCGCTGCCCTCCCGACCCCGCGACAGCGCCCGCCCCACCATGGGGGACTTCTACGACCCGGAGCACCCCACCCCGGAGTAAGCGCGGCCTGCGGCCTGCTGGGGCCCGCGCCCCGCGGGGAGGCGGTAGGCCGCGCATCCCCGGCCTTGCGTGAGCGCCGCGGCCGGGCGCCGGCTTGGGGAGGCCGGGCAGGGAGCGCGCGGCGGCGGGGCGGAACGGAGCGGCGGGAGGGGACGGTGGACGGCGGTTGGGACGGGGACGGCGCGGCCTTGGCGGGGTGCGGGCGGCGGGGCCACGCGGCGGGGCCTGGGCCGAGGAGGCCGGGGCGGTGCGGACGTGTCCTGGGCCTCCGGCAGGGCCTTCTGGTTGGTGTGCGGGTGTAACGGGGCCTGAGCTCTGCGCTTTTTGTCCCTTCAGCCCTCACCCCATTTCCTGACAGTAGGAAGAGGTCATCGAGCCGCGCTGGGAGGAGGAGGAGGGGAGCTGCCTTGTGTCTGTACATTCCCCACTGGGGAGCCGCTCCCCACGTCATGGTTTTATTGCTGCGTCCCACAGAGTGGTTCAGTAGTTGGTAGCAGTGTCTCCTTTTTCCATTTTTTTTTTTCCTTGTTGGTTCTGAACGATATTTTTGCATTTTTAGCCTTCCTCCCTGCAGGATCGGGGTGCTCCGTTCAAATGTGTTTGCAGCGGTGCTCATGGGCACTCAGCTCCGGGCTGGAAGGAGGGGCGCACTCAGTACGGGCGCACTCAGTACAGGCACCCTGTGTTGCTGTGTGATGGAGGCAGATCTGGGAATGGCACGTCGGGCAAGGACAGCAGAGCAAAAAGCAGAGAGAGTGCTGCGAGTCACGTGCCTGCCCAGCTCGAGTGGCTGAGGGTCTCTTTGCGCTGAAATGATGCCTGGCTGAGCGATGCGCTCATTAGAATCCTCTAAAATTAGGGGAAGTTGGAGGATTTTGTGTTGGTTTGGGGTTGCATTTGCTAGTTCTTGGGGTTCTACCAAGGCACAACTGTGGGGTGGGGGAAAGAAGCGCAGTGGGCTGAAACAGTGCTTGGCTGAGTGATGCCTGCATTTGAGTTGGCTAAAATTAGGGAGAGACAGAAGGTTTCATGTTGGGTTGGGGTTGGATTTCGCAGGCCGTGGTTCTTGGGGTTCTCCCAAGACCTGACCGTGCACTGGGAGGAGAAGCAAGGAGGTGGGCACCACGCTTGTGGTTGTTGCGAGCTTTCCTGGTTCTTAGCAGCCCAGGGAGGGGCTGTTGCTTTCAAGTGTCTCTACTATTAGGCAACAAAGTTTAACTCTTGGTGTTTTGCATTTCGGACTACTTTAGAGTGAACCAAATGCTGTCCCCAGAGGCCAGAGAGACGTGTGATGTTTGGTGTCAAACCAAGCATTGTGCTGCACGTTGGTTCTAGGACACCTTTGCTTCTCACCTAAAACCATCCCCGTGAATTGCAGATCTGGGTTGCTTGGAGAAGCCAGAGCCATTTGCTTATCAGCTTCTTTACAGAAGTGCTCCTCGTGGAACAATCTCACTGCGGAGGTTTTTGGGGTAGTTATTCCAGGTTGAGACATTGAAAGCCATCAGGAGGCACTGGGGTGTTTGTACTTTGTGCTGGCTGCGGGAGGCAGGAGCTGTTGGAGTAGGAACTGGATGGCTGGCGAGGTGATGCGTTGAGTGCACGCTGATGGTGAGTGATGGAGTCTTGATGGCAGCAGAGGGGTTTTGGTGAGCTGGCACCGGGGCATTTGCTTGGCTAATGGGATCCAGGTTCTCATGAGCAGCAGTGGCAGCCCCTCCTGGAGTCAGGAATCATGGCATCTTAGAATCTTGGAATGGTTTGGGTTGAAAGGGACCTTAAAGATCATCCCGCTCCAACCCCCTGCTGTGCACTGGCTGCCCCCACCAGCTCAGGTTGCCGAGGTCCCCATCCAACCTGACACTGCACACCTCCAGGGATGGAATGGGACACAACAGCTCTCTGGGCAGCAGTGCTAGGACCTCTCCCAGTTGTCCTGGTGTCAGAGTTGACCGTGTGGACATGCGTTGGTTGTGTTGGAGTGGTGTTGGGTGCAGGAGTAGCACGGCTGATCCAGAGATGGAGATTGGTCCCAGCATACCCACAGCAGAAGAAGGCTAAGTGGAGAGTGACATTTTACGGGGCTGCTGTCGCGTGGGATGATGTGGGTTAGCCTGAGTCCTGTGGATGTCCTCACCTCGTGTTCAGAAGCAGAAAGCACCACAGCATGTCCCCGTGCTGCAGTGGTGTCACCCATCTCTAGCTTTGCTCTCTCTTACAGGTAGGCATCACAAACATGAAGTCAGCTCCTCTTGGGGTGATGCTGTCCTCAGCCTCTGGAGGCAGACGCTATGAAGCTGGTGGCACTTGGGGACAGAGGACACTAGTCCAGGTGGTTTGGCAGGGCCAGGGCTTGTTGTTTGCACACCGGAACGGTTTTATCAATGTACCTGAAACGAATCCAAGCAGTCTGAAATTTCAGGGTTTTATTGTGGCTGTTGCTATGTCACAGTTGTAGACGCTCAGGCCTTTGGCTGTCTGTGGGCAGAAAGAGCAGTGACTGGTGATGCAGTGGCACAGGCTGCCCAGGCAGGTGGTGGGGTCACCGTCCCTGGGGGTGTTCCAGAACCATGGGGATGTGGCACTGAGGGACGTGGTCAGTGGGCACAGTGAGAAGCTGGTGATCTGAGAGGTCTTTTCCAACCATAATGATTCTATGATTCTACTTTGGGACTCGATTGGTTCATTTTTTTTCGCTTCCCATAGGCGGTAGGGTTCTATTTTCTGCTTCTCTCTGGGGAGAGCAATCGGTGACCTCCATACTTTCAGCGCTGGGCAGATGCTGCTGGCAGGCAAATGGGGAAAATGTGGTTAAATATCCAAACTTAGGTCTTTGAACGCGCTGTAATTCATCAGGGAGCTGACAGTGGAGCTGGGAGCTTGGGTTTACACCTGCATTTCCTGTATGGAGGAGACTAACGGTGGTCTCCTGGGGTGGAAAATTGAGAGCAGTGAAGGAGGAGCTTGGGTTTTGCTGTCTGGGTGTGGGAGAGAGTTTTTAAGCGATGTGCTTGTGAATTAATACGTTATGTGTGCGTAAGTCAGCTTATTTGTGGGAAAGTGCTTTCTAAGTATTCAGATTTACCTGCTGAAAAGGCAGCTGCTTGTGCACATTGCGTTGCCCCGTGCTGTCTGTAGGGCTGCCTACGGGGCGGAAGGGACAGCGGGAGTGCCCATACAGCCATAGAACCATACAGTCACCCAGCATCCCGAGTTGGAAGGGACCCGCAGGATCACCAGACCCTGCTCATGGCTCCATACAGCACCACCTATGTCTGAGAGTGGTGTCCCATCACTGCCTGAGCTCCAGCTCACAGAGTCATAGAATGGCCTGGGTTGAAAAGGACCGCAGTGATCATCTCCCTGCTATGTGCAGGGTCACCAAGCTGTTGAGTTGACGTTGAATTGCTGGGCTGAACACAAGCCAGGAGGAGCAGCGCTGTCTTTAGAGGTTATATGACCTATTTATCTATGATTTCTGAGGACCTTTTGGCTCTTGCCATGTCTTTGTTCCTCGGGTGTAACTTCAGGGGGCACTGAGAAGGGAAAACCACCACCAACAAAAGGTTCACGCTTTGGCTGTGGTCAGTTGAGGCTCCTGTGTTTTCAGCCAATTCAGATACCTATAGATAGGAATAGTGCTTTCTGCCCGGAGTTGGCAGCACAAGCTGGAAATGCTCTTTTCCTGTGGGTATCCAAGCTGTCTGTGTGAGGGCTGTGGGTGAGCAACGCTGCTCAGGGACAGACCGGGTATGGGTGAAGCTGCTCTGCATGGAGCGGTGCGCGTGGATGGGATGGAGACCCACAGCCTGGGGATGTTCTGCTGCAAAGGTGTGAAACAGGGAACAGCAGCAGCTGCAGGCTACCCAGCAGTACATCTCTATTTCAAAATAGTCCCGTGCACACGTGTGGCTAATTAAAAGGCTCCGTGCTTACTATGCAGGTGCACTGGGATATAAGCTCAGCTCCCGTGCAGTACTGCAGCTATAGGTGACAGCTCAGGGAGGAGACCCACAACCCCGCTTTTGGATTAAGAAGGCTTTCAGGTAGTTTGGTTGGCGTAATGAATTTTTTCTTTTTAATTCTTGCTCTGTGCAATTGAATATTTCCCCTGGAGCAGGTCAAAGAAAGCACGCTTAAAATGAACATGTGACGTCACCGTCGCTGCAATGTCCCGTGTTGGAGAGTGTTAGTGGAGTGCTAAATATATCATCCTTGTGCATGTGTCGGACAGAGGCAGGGATTGCAAACACCAACTTTGGAATGATAGTATGGAATCATAGAATGGCTTGAGTTGGAAAGGACCCCAAGGATCATCGATTTCTGACCCCACTGCTGTGATTGGTGTCTTTAGTTGTTTGTTTTATGCTGTCCCAAACTCTCTTTTCAGTTTTGTTGACCAGAAGGGTTGGTTTCTTCTGAGAAGGAGCCTGGAGAAGGCAGAAGTTTGGCTCTGTTCTCTCTGTCTGTTTGGTAGGATGCTTGCTGCAATGGATTGCGTGACTTGTGATGGTTCTTCGACCTCTCCAGAAGGTGCCCCATCCCTACGGGTGCCTGTCACCAACACATTTCCTTCTTTTGGGATCAATTGCAGGGCTCCAGCTCATGGTGAAAACGGTCCAGAGGGCAGAACCTGAGGATGAAGTGAAACAGGAACTGTAATAAAGGAGAAATTGATGGAAATAATAGAGAGAGAGGAGGAGGAGGAGGAGGAGGAGGCAGTGGTGAGTCTGGGGAGAGGAGGGAGAGCTGAGCTCTTCTGCAGCCACGTCCTTGCAAACCCTGCTGTGTGCAGTAGGTTCAGTGCCCTTCCCAGGGCTGCAAGCAGTTGTTCTATGGTTGTACTGAAGGGTTTTACAGTTCCTAAAGCACCGTGTGACTGCTGCATGAATGCCTTCAGGTTTGAAATGCATCTGCAGAGGTTTGTGTCCTCCTGAATTAGTGGGAAGCCATTCTTCATGCTTTTTCCTCTGCCAGGGGAACTTCAGAGCTGCATGTTTGAAGTTGGCCGGAGCAGCTCACTTCCAGCTTATGTTTCTATTGCCAGTTTCTGTTCTGAGGAGGATGCAGGGTATGTTTATCTGCTCTGGCTTGTGTTTGTCATTGCCACAGCAACCAGCTGTGATGCTGCCGGCAGTGGGAGCCGTTGGAGGGCTGCAGGTTATGGCCATAATTCCTTCTCTGCGCTGCACTCAGGTTATTCCCAACAGTTTGATTTACAGCCTTCAGTTCCTCAGGAGTTTGTTTTTCTTTTCTTTTATTGAATTGATGACCCTTCCTAGGGCAGGAGAGTGGCTTTCAAGGTGTCTTTTGCTGCTGACTTAACCTGCTGGGTAGGTTTTGTCATAGAAGATTAAGCTTTATCTATAGTGGCATAGGAAATAAATATGGTAAGGATTCCCAGTTGGAATGTCCACTTAAGCTTGTCTCATGTGTGGCAGTATTTTAGCTATACCACTGAAACAACAGTTCTTTAGGGCTACAGGACAAGAGATGTGATTTCTACCCTTTGGATCCCGTTTGCAAACAGAAGACGTTGCTCGAGAGAGGCTATTGCTCTGGATCTGAAGGGAGATGTGCAGACATGGATGAGAAGACACCCAGCGTGTGATGGGATGGAGAATGGCGAAATAGAGAAAGGAGGGCTGGAGCTGATGTGGCTTTAAGTGCAAGGAAAATGAGCAGTGTGGGACACGTTGTGGTAAGGGCTGATAATTTTCCTCCAGAACACCATCGCTGCTGTGGTGCTGTGGTGTGAGGTTAGGGACACCTGCACACTGGAAAGCATCTCCTCATCACATTTGGTTCTAGTTTGAGGTGAGCACAGATGTTTTGCCAGGAGAGGAGGCACATGCTGGTTCTGCTTTGCGATGTAGGGGAGCAATAAGGTGATGTATTTCCACTCTAAAAACCACAGGTGGCATTTCTCTGCCTGCACCTGTGTGTTGGCAGCGCTGATGTTTCCATCTGATGAAGTTACACCAGGCAGGTTTGGTGCTAGGGGACCTGCCAGCACTATCAGCAGAGCCACAGCACGATCATTCTGCAGCAGACACGCAGAAGAGGCAGAATTGCACCCAGAGAGTGCCTGCTGTGGCAGGATGGATTGCAGTGACCTGCAGATCAGATGCAGGTACTTCAGTTGCTGATGTGTGAGATGAGGCCTGGCCCAACTTAGCGTGTGATGTCTCATTTGTGCTGAGCAGTTGAGCTTTCTCCTTTATTTCAGCCACCTCAGGGCTTTATTACCAGCTGATCTGGGGAGTGGGACTTGCTGCAGGCTTTTGCAAACACAGCCTGTGTGCCACCAGAGCTAGATGTTTACCTGTGAGATATTTTTGGTGACAAAGACAGCCTATTGCGCCAGGCTCTGCTTGCCACGTGACGCTCATGGCTGCAGGATGCCATGCTGGCAACCTCAGGTGGGGACGGGATGACTTAGGTAGGGATGGGATGACTTCAGGTGGGGATGGATGTACTCGCCTTGCTCAGCTCCGTGCTGGTGAAGTGCATGGGAAGCAGCATCTGGATGTCTGCAAATACCTGCTTGAGGTCTGTGAGCCCTCCAGTGGGGGAAAGAGGAAGAGGAGGAGGAGCAGGGGTAGAAGCCCCCGCTGACGGGGCTGCCCCAGGAGCCGGCCTTCTAGGGGAGGGGCCGCCTTTCCTTTTTGTTTTTTTTCTCCCCTTTTAGCAAACGGCCCTCATTGCTCAGGTGCAGTGGAGCCGCTCGGTCAGTGCTGAGCCCTGCATGGTGCCCACGCTGCTGACTCCATGATGCCAGCCAACAGTGAAGCCGGTAGCAGTGAGTGTAAGTGTGCCCGGAAGTTTGAAGTTGATTGATTTTTTTTAATTCGGTGTGCTTTCAGTTTCCTCGCCCTCTTTCTACTGCAGCAGGGTGCTCTAGGGAAGCTGTGGGGTTGAGTTTTGTGCTGATGGTGCTCAGGAGTGAGATGTAGGGGATATTATTTAAGCAGGATTTACACACTGCAGTTTATTTCCTGCTATCTAGCATCTTTTGACTCAGTTAAAGCAGTTTGTTCTCTTACTAGCTCTTACTGGTTTCTCCCAATTTGTGAATGAAATCAGAGGGCACTTCTGTCAGCTTGCACTGGGGTGTTGAGGTGTTTGCTGCTTCTCTGGGTGGGGTGCAGCTTTGGATCTCAGGGCTGTTACCCTTTGGTATGCGGGAGTGTTGGTGAGGGGTGCAACAAGAGCTCAGCTTCTGTGCTGGGGGAAGGAATGTGCTCCTGGTTGTTCCACGGCAGTGAATCTGCCTGAGGGTTGGCAGAGAATGGCCGGGTGCTGGGGAGTGTGGGTCTAAGAGAGGTGGGATGGGGGCACAGGAAACGTTGGCAGCCCTGGATGGACAGACAGCCTGCTTGGAGGACAGACGCACCCTGCTTGGTGGCAGCCCTGGATGGACAGACAGCCTGCTTGGAGGCAGCCATGGGCAGGCAGGCAGGCGCCATGCTTGGAGGACAGACTCAGTGCTTGGAGGACAGGCTCACTGCCTGGGGACGCTCTTACTTTTTTCAGAGTTAATTGCATCACTTTGGGAAAACACAACTGAAGAACACTCTGCATGCTGAAAACATTCCCTTTTATTGCAGCGTGTACTACCCGCTAACGTTCCAAGGAGGTGATTTTGCTGCAGGGATTATCTAACAGAGATCCCAGTTAGTTCTGCTGATGAGGACGCCAACTAAACACCGCTAACTAATCCCTCGTTCCCTGCTCAGGGAGCAGGAGGTTTCTCAAGGACAGGTGCTCCCACATACTGTACATTTTAGGGTGAAGCTGTGGGCTTGTGCCCTCTTTTTGTGGCCGAGAGCAAAGCTTGCCCCTCAACACCTTATCTCATTGCCTCCCCACCCTTTTGTTGCCATCCACGTGGTGATTAACCCCTCCCTGCACCACTGCCCTTGGTGATCCTTCACACTGCTGCCATGGGAACAGCATCGCCTGTGACGATAGCTGTCACGGTGTAAAACTTTAACACTCGACTTCTTTAGGTGTGCCCTGTGCTGAATGCAGTGGGCAGAGATGGGAATGCAGCTGAGCAGCTCCAGGGTGGATTTTGGGGTAGAAGCAGGGACCTGGGTGCTTTTATTGGAACAGAAAGCTGGAGAACGCTGGGAATTGTTTTCTTCTCCACTGGGTCTTATTCCTAAAGGAAAAGTTCATAGACTCTCTAAAATGCTGGCATTGCTAACACATGGGGGATGTTCAGGTTGGATATTAGGAACAATTTCTTCTTTGAAAGAGTGCTTATGCATTGGTACAGGCTGCCTAGGGAGGCTGTGGAGTCGCCGTCCCTGGAAGACATGTGGAGATGTGGCACTGAGGGATGTGGGCAGGGTGGGGGTGAGCTGGTTTGGACCTGGGGGTCTCAGAGGTCTTTTCCCACCTTCATGATTCCATCATACTGTGAGCAGGCGCCTCCTGGACCTGCTCCTCTTTGGGTGACACGGGGGAACTTCCTTCATCTGCGTCACGTCTTTATTTTATGGGTTTCTTGTGTACCTTGCATGGTGAATTCTCAGTGGTTTTTCATATTTCAGGACAGGAAAAGTGGTTCGTGCCCCTGACCCCGTGCAGCAGCATCCAAACAGAAAAAAACAGTACAGAACCGCAGAGTCACAGCATCGTGGAAGCAGTAAGAGCAGGGCTGGGGAGGCAGGGATGTGAGCAGGGGACAGGTCCATGCCTACAGCTGCACTGACCTCATTTTCTGCAGAGATTGGCTTGGTTTCAAGCTTCTGTTTAAATAAAAGGTTTGATTTTCCCCCCCCCCACCCTCCCCGCCCCCTTCCCTCCTGGATGTGCTTTAGCCTTTCCTCCAGGAGGTTTATTTGGGGGAAGGAGTTGGCTGTTAACTCCCTGCTTTTCTCCAGTCCCAGTGGTGTGGTATTAATGGAAGCAAGGGACACGTGGGAACGAAAAGCGCAGTGCTACAAAAGAGTTGGCAGTAATTGAGCACCATACTTGTTTCAGTTAATGCAGAGACTGCTCCTAATTTGTCCTAGTTTTTAATCCCTAGCTGGACGTATTAGAGGTTAATAAACCAAGTGTGTGCTGACACTTCAGACCTATAAGGTTTTATGGAACCATTTGGGTTCAGCTGTGCCAGCAGCAGTGATGTGTCCTGTGCAGAGCTGTAACCATGGTTTGGCGTGGAGATTTCCTCTTTGGCATTACCATCCTGCTGGAATGAGGAGTTTCCAGCCAAGTATTGGCCTCATTGTGCTGCCTGCAATGTTACCATACCTGGTGAGCAGGGATCTGGAGGCTACAATGGGGTTTTGCATTTTGGGTTTTGCATTTTGGGGCTGCAGTTTAGGAGCTGCATTTCCTCCTGCTGAGTGCCCAGGTCGGGGATTTGGGTTTTGCATTTGATTTCCCTAAGAAAAGAAAGTAATTGTCAACCAGGTAGGCTTTGAGATGGCCCAGTGCTAACGCTTGCAAATGGACAGCCTGGAGCTAGGGGTGCTGAGAGCACAGGGGGAGGCTTTTTGCTCTTCCAGGATAGTTAGCCCTGCAGATGTTTAGATAAAAAGAGCTTTAGACTGCCTAGTTTCTGTCTTAAAAAATAAAAGAGAGAAAAGGAGGGGGGGGGGGGGAGGGGTGGGAAGAGGGAAAAAAAGGGGCACGTGGGAGGTGAGGAAAAGTTTTGTCTTAACCCAGTGTTTGTCATGCAGAGTTCGTAACCCCGAGGGTATTTTATTTGTTTGCTTTTGTAGCATGGGAAGGTCCTGCTGGGGGGTTACGCCATAAGGAGAGCAGTCTCCTTCATAAAAGCCCATTCAGGCACCTCAGAGATGCTGAACCTTAGAAGGAAAATACACCTTTATTTCTTATTGCTGTACCCAGGGCAAACCAGAGAGGTTGGACCAGAGGTCTTTTCCATCCTTAACGATTCTGCGAGTGGGCACAGTGGTGGTGGGTTCACGGTTGGACTTGGTGACCTTTGTGGTTTTTCCCAGCTTTCATGATTCTATGATACCACGATAAACCCTTGCATATACCTTTATTTTATATTCTCATGCCCTGGACAAGGTGCAGACCCTTCTGCATGATGTGGGGATTTGGGTTTTGCTTGCATTGTGTGTTTGGGGTGCGTGCAAACCCATCACTTAGGTGATCAATCAGGTGTAGCACAGTTGCTCTTTGAAACTGCACTTCGATTGGTTCCTGAGCAAGGAGTGACGCGTTGCCTAATTTTGGAAATCTATTTATGTGTTTGATCCGGGGCGAAGGAAGAGGCAGGATGTGGAAACGTGACCCACAGCCTGCAGCGAGGGAGCGGTGCCTGAAATGCTGCCCAGTGTTTGCACAAAACCCACCGCTGGTAATGTAAGGCCTGCCCCACTCCTACGTGCTCTGTTGACTCCTGAAACAAGCAGTTTCATTCACACGGCGCCTCGTTCTGCTTTGTCCTTCCTCTGGCTGTCTGCTGTCATCAGGTGGGCTTCTCTCTCTGGCTGAATTCTGGCCCTAAGGCAGCAGCCTGCAGCCGTGCTCCATCCCAGTGCTGCGCTCCTACCCCGCTGTCCCAAAGCAGGAGTTGATGGGAAGGGAAGAGGCTGGACAGAGAGCTAAGCGTCCTTCCCTGTGCGACACTGCTGCCTCTTCTGGAGTACATCACAAGACAGAGGAAGAAATTTCTGCTTAAACTAATCTTCCACATCTTCTCTGGGGTAGCAAATACTAAGCTCTGTTACCCATCTCCCAGCAAATACCTACTTAACGTCTGTGGTTTTAAGTGCAAAGAGTCATTTCTGTATGCTATATTGAGCTGTGTCACAATGCACGTGGTTACTGATGCATTGGAAATATTCATGTTGGATCCTGGCTGCGCTTGACCTCAGTGCTGTCCTCACCCCTTCAGCACTCACGTGTAACTCAGAATATACGACCATCAAGGACAACAGTGTCCTGAAAGTCTTGATTGTAGAATCATAGAATGGCTTAGGTTGGAAGGGAACTTGGAAGGGGTTGGAAGGGTTTGGAAATTCACACTTCAGCTCCTCTTTTCCCGTGATCCTGAAAATGAAGCCTTTGGGGCACTAATTCACATCAGCGTGTTGTTCTAAAAGGACTCCTGCCTTCTGCGCTGCTCTGTGCTGAGTTCACAGTGTTCCCAACCCCACTAAATCATGGATGTGCCCTTTGTGTTTCCCACAGCTCGTTTAAACTCACGGTTCATGTTTCCTCAATAAAAAGCCCAGTTGCTGCTGCTGTAAGGATAATTTATTACCTATTAATAAGCTTTATCGGTTGCACATGAGCTCGGTAGTATATTGCTGCTGGTGATAGGTCTTCGAGGAAGTTGCTCCTAATTCTGTGTTGATGATCGCTGAAATAGGAACATACCTGGTTGCTGCCATGCCGTTGTTGCACAGAGGCCCTGCAGGGCTGCACTAACCCAGAGCTCTTGTTTCTTTTCCAAAAATTGGTTCTTGCACTAGCTGATGCCTGAGGCCCAATCTGTGAGCCTTTCCATGCAATAACTTTGACCATGTCAGCACAGCAACACCAAATGATGAGTCAGAAGCTCATTAAATTTAGCAAAGGTCCTGTGTTGAAAACTTCCTCTGTGTTTGTAGGATATAGAAGGAAAAGGCTGCCTGTGTGCGAATAGAGGGGTTACAGCTTTTGAGGAGGAAATACCAAAGTCAGATGAGTTTGTGTTATTAAGCTGCATCGGTAACCATTGAGCAGTGGGCATGAAACTTTTGTATTGTTTCGTGTAGTTTCCTAAAGGGAAACTTTCACTGATGTTCTCCAAGGCAGTGCCCAGCACCAGCTCACTGGGGAGAGGCTGAATGCCAAGGAGCTGTGTTTGGGAATTCTGAGCAGGGTGGTACACATTAGCCGGGGCTGGTGGGCAGAGCAGTACAGCAATAAGGTATTCGCTGGGCTGTTTGTGAAAGTGTTGGTGAACTTAGAAAGGCAGTGAGAGAGGTGATGCTTTCACTATTTCCCATCTCCTAAGGAAAACACTAAACTACACCTCGTTTTCCAGACTGATATCTGCGTTATCTTTGCGACATCACCTCTGTTGAAATGATTCCTGGCTGCCATGCCAGCCATCAGCATCGCGCTTGCCGTTTGCTCTTGGAGGGTTTGCAGAAGTGCCAGCACCCAGGGCTCTGAGCTTCCCACCAGTGCTGTGTCCCTGTGCAGTGGGTGACACCAGGACGGGTGACACCAGTGTCACAGGGCTACCTGTGCAGCCCTTCCTGCTTGTGGGTGCGTTCTTGTTTCTGCCTGATGTTTACGCCTTCTTTCTGTTTTCTTTTGCATGTTTTCTCGGCTGGATTGCAATAGAGAAGAAGAAAATGAGGTGAGTGAAATTCATTCCTTTTCCTGTTTCGTTCCTGCTATGCGTGTGGTTACCTTCACCAACGGATTTTATCTGGACCCAAGTCTTGAGAAGCTTTCTCGAGCAGCAGCATGAGGCATCTTCACGTACACATCTGGTGTTTTCCTAGGGTATCCCTGGGACAGTGATGAATTCTGGAGGGAAGGGAGCATGCGTGGCACTGCTGCTGCCGCCTGCAAGCAGCTGACCTTGTGTAGGGACATCCTGCTGCCTGCGTCGTGACAAAGTGTATCTTCAAGGATTTCATCAGGGGAAAAAATGAGTTTCGTTGTGTGTGGCCCAATTAGTGTTAGGGGAAAGGAGCAAACCTCCATGGATAGGAACACTTGAGAATACCCCAGTGAGTGACTGTCAGTATGGTGCTGCTGATAATTTTTGATGTGTTAGGACCATTTCTGCTCTGATTGAACGTACTGTGTGTGCTGCCACGGCGATACGAAAGCTGCAGGAGTGCTCATTCATCTCTGCTGAAGGTGCAGAGTGAGCATCTGTTGCCTACCCTGGGCTGCACAACACCCACAGCAGCGTTCTGTGGAGCGTTTGCTGCCTGTAAAACATTAAAGCAAGGAGAACTTTTCTACTATTTTGCCAGTAATTGCTCCCCGTTACATTTCAAAAGCTACCTGTGGGATGTTTTTTAAATTTATGGAAGTTGTGTTTTTTCACCGTGGTGTTATTTAAGAAGAAATCCCTAGAAGGCTGAGCATGAGATTGAAACATTTGTTCTGAAAGGCATCGTCCCTGCTGAATAGATATGAAAAGCAGAGGAATGGAAGTTTAGCAGCTCTTTCATCCCCTCCAGCCTTTGTTTTGTGTACAGGTGGATGTATCCAAACCCCGTTATTCATCTATGAGCTCAGATTTTCAGCTCTGCTGCGCCGAAAGTTAGGAAATTTTTAATCAAAACACTGCCATATTTTCATAACTGTGGGTGATTTTGCTCGCAGAACAATCTCGCAAATGTTTTAGTAAGAAAACTCTTGAGTGCTGATGTACTGGTTGGGGTAGGAAGGTTTGAATTTTCTGGTTGCGTAGGGGTAATAAACAACCCAACACACTCACAAAATGACATTGTCTCATTTTGTGGGAGCCTGTGCCCAGCATCTTATGGGAGGCTGGCCTCCAGCATTGAGCATCGCGAAGCTCCTGCCACACGGACTGAACACTTCGTTTTGTCCTTTGTGCTCCAGTGAATTTGTTCCTGTGTATTTATGTGTTACACTGTTGTTAGATTAAAAAAATGGGTCGCTTCTGAAAACGGAGAGTATTTTCAGCAGCCTTTCTATTGAGTATGGGACAGCGTTGGAGAAGAGGTGGACAGACGTGTGGATGTGTCCTGTCCTCAGGATCACTATTTGGATGCCCTTTCATCAATGGCTGTCACTTCAGAGCCCCCACAAAGTGGCACCCATTTTAAAGGAGTCACTTTTGGAAAAAAAATAAGTGGGAATAGTATGGGGTGATGTTCCTGTTCCGCCAGCATCTTACTTAATAATTTACCCTGGTGCCTTTAGCTTTAGCAACTCTGCATTGTTTTACAAGAGTCAAACGATTACAAAGTCCATAATACTTCAGAGTGGGTGCAGGAAACCACTGCTGCAGCCAAAGATGTGTTCATGCAATAGTTACGGAGTAGAACCTTCCTGTATACAGCATTCAGACTGCTAGAATAGTCCTCATTGAGTTATGCTTCTTGCACAAAGTGTGATTACATTAATGCAATCTGGATTTATGGGGATAAGGAGTATTGACAGGAACACCCTTTCAACACAATGGGACAACATTCATCATTAGGGATTGTGCTATCGTTACGCTGCGGTAGATAGTGATAGAGTCTCTGCAGAGACAAGCCCAGAGCTTAAAAACAATTGGGCACGTGCCAAGGCAAATAAACACACTGCTTTTTGCTCTGAAAGCTGCTAATCTCGGGCTTTGATAAATGCATTCTGGAAGGGAAGAAGTTCCCACGTCGAAAAGAGCTTTGTTGCTCTAGGCTTGCGCCATGCCCAAAGTGACATCTCAGTTGTGAGCCTCCTAGAGGACGAGGTGACTTTCAGCTTAGTTGTGTCCCAGACTGCTAGGCTTGCTGGGAAGGACAACCAGCAGGACAGCAGGTTGAGATAAGATGCATGTGTAAGGTGTTAGGGTCCATCAGCCCTGAGGTGACAGTCACCACGTGTAGCTGAGCACTGATGGAAGTTCTGCTAGCAGTGATGTGAATGCTGATCTCTTTGTTAGCCTGAAAACTTGCTGGAAATTGTGACTGACTGAGATGAGGCTGCTAGGAGAAGGTGGGGGAAAGGATGGGACTTAGGGCTGCAGCTGTAGGTCTCAGTGGCCTGATTTGGTCTGGCATCAAATACATCCAGGTGCGGTATCTTGGAGTGTGAGAACGAATGCACCTAAAGCTTAAAAATGCAGGATGTTCTGTAGCCAGAGACCACAGAAACAGAACAAATAAAGTAGTGGTCTCTCTTCAATTAATTTTGTGTGTTGAACCCTGTCGCTCTTTTTTATTTCTTTCTTTGTTCTTAATAAAGAAAAAAAAAAAAAAAAAAGAACTTTGATTCTTTGAGTTTGGATATTAATAAGTCAGTTAAAAAGCCTCAGCCTGAATCCCAAAGGAGGTTTTGTTTGAGACTCGAAAGGAGCGGATAATTGATTTTGATTAGAAGAGAGGCAGGCTGTATGGCTGCGCTGTCCCAGACTTCAGCCCAGGATATCAATTTCTATTTTATCATCATAAAAAATTCACCAGGTGAAAGGAAACTGTTCAGTCCTTCGCGTAGAACAGAATTTAAAAATAAACATTTCCACTAATGGCATCTTTTTTTTTTTTCCTTTCTTTCTTTTTCCAGAGCAAGACTGAAACCGTGCAGAAAGCTGGCTTTATCAAAGGCCCAGTGTTCAAAGGTGTTGCTTCTAGTCGCTTTTTGCCCAAAGGCACCAAAACGAAGGTTAACCTTGAGGAGCAAGGAAGACAGAAGGTGTCTTTCAGCTTTAGCTTAACCAAGAAAACCTTACCGAACAGATTTCTGCCCGGTCTGGGAAACGAGAAACAAAATGAAACTCAGAACTCCCCAGCAGTATCCTTACAGACTGATTTTAACCCCAAAATTAAAATGGACCTTGGGGATGCTGCTGGTTCAGCGGAGGAGTCTTCACCTCCAAAGCCGAAGGTAGAACTGGGGAAAATCCATTTTAAGAAACATTTACTTAGTGTCACAACCAAACCCCCCCCACCAGCTGCAGCAGCAGCTTTACTGCCGCCGCCACCGGCTCTGGCACCGGTAACAGAACCAGTGGCAGCGGCCACGGACTTTCCATCGGCACCACCGCCTCCACCAACAGCATCACCAGCAGCACCAATGCCTGTCCCTGTTGCAGCAGCCTTGCCACAGCTGCCTGTCACACTCATGTCAACGCTGTTGCTGTCACCGCCTGTAGAAGCAGAAGTCCCAGCTTCGAAGGAGCCGTGTCACGTAGTCCCTAAGGGGGCTCTGGAGCTGGACCTTAAGCAGGATGTGGTATCGCACGGTTTGGAAGAACATATAACTCAACACGTGGCCGAGCAGGTGGAAGTAACTCCACAGAAGGAAGATTCCCATATTGGGAAAGATGATGAGGTTTCAGACAGCTCCAAGGGTGCTTCTTTTTGCTCTAGGAAACAGGGCTCCAAAAGGAAGTTCTCCCAGTCCGATGGCACATTGCTGGGCTCTGAGTCTGATGAAGATTCCGTGAGGACTTCTTCCAGCCAGCGCTCACATGAGCAGAAGATATCCAGTGCGGAAAAGGATAGGGATCCCAGGAAAAGCTCTTCCTCTCTCAGAGGAGAAGAACTGAAATCTTCCTCACGCTCCAGATCGGACAGAGATGAAAAGTATTCTAGCTATTCGAAATCAGAACGAGATTCGCGGTATGCATCTTCCCGATCCAGGTCAGACAGAGACAGAAGGCGAAGCCGGTCCCATTCTCGGTCCCGGTCGGATCGGAGCTCCCGAACCAGCTCTTCCTACTCGAGGTCGGAGCGCTCACATTACTACGAATCTGACCGCAGGTATCACCGGAGCTCCCCGTACAGAGAGAGGACAAGATACTCCCGGTCATACGCAGACTCCAGAGGGAGGGAGAGCTCTGATTCGGAAGACGAGTACAGAAGGACGCATTCCAGATCCAGCGACTCGAGGCGCACGTCGTCCCACTCCTCCTCGTACAGAGAGTCAAGGACTTCTTACTCTAAATCAGACAGGGACAGCAAAGTAGAGTCATCTCATGCTGACACGGAGAGGAGAGGAAGGTCTTCTTCAAAAGCAGATAGAGATTCAAAACGGACTTCAGAAAGTGAAGTAACCAAAAGGTGCTCTCCCCTTAACGAGCTCGGGTATCGGAAGGGGACTTCCCATTCTAAGCCTGACAGTAATGTGAATTCTTCCCGTTATAAGTCCACCCCTTCAAAGACCCCTGCACCAAAGCCTGATAAATTTAAAAGTTCTTTCTGTTGTACAGAATCAGTTGAAGAAATAAAACAGCAGTCTAATTCTCTAGATTTAGAGACCTCTTGTTTAAAAAGCAATGAGATCAGAGTGTCCATTGCAAAAAGATTTGAAAGGGAAAAGACGCTTTCTCCATTAAATCAGTTAAATGATTCCCCCACTTTTAAAAAGACAGATGAATCAAAAGCTGCTTTTCCTCACTCAGGGTCTGAGGAACTTGCAAGCAATGAATGCCATGACAGTGTTAAGGAGCAAGAGACTTTAGTAAGGGTAAAGCACGAACAATTGAGATCATGTTTCCCTATAGAAATGAATATAAATGGGTCCCCAGAGGGTAGCTCTGACGATCTGGCAGCTCCCAGTGCCTCCAAAGCAGAGGATGTTGCAGTGTCTTCTGATGATGGTTTGTGTAGGTTGGAAGCATCTCACATTGGAAGGACGAGTAACTCGTATCCGCTGCCGTCAAATGGATTTGAGAGCACATATGCCCCTAAAGAGCACGAGCCCGACGATTCTCACATACAGTCCAGCGAGTGTAGCAGCCTGTTCAAGGAGGAAGAGGCTCAGGTCCCGGAGCAGCAAAGTGAAGCTATGCCTTCACCAGTTGTTAATGTAGATCATCCCAAAATTTCGGTGAAGACGCTGGATGATCAGGCAGCTCCCTGTGACAAAACCAAAGAACCAGTTTTTTGCTACGTTTCAGATGATGCCACTCCTTCTTTGTATCATTCAGAAGTCGAAATCGAAGTTGAACCAGCAGATGTAAAAGTGACTTCTGAGGCATTTCTGGACTTGCACGTTGAACCGCAGACGGTGACGTGCGACTATGAAAGCACAGAGGATCCGAATTCAAAGTCTGTATGTGAAGAGGAACAGTATCGCATTAACCCACCCCATCAAGCTGGCCTGGCTGTGGATAGTTCAAGCAGGGATTCTGCCCAGGGCTGCTATTCCCCTGGAATCAGGCAGGATGGTCCTGTGGTTATGCAGCATCTGGAGGAAAACGTCCCGTCTGAGGGGGACGGGGCCCCGCCAAGCTGCTTGGGCACTGGGGAGGTGCTTGAGTTGGATGTTCAGCACGTTGACCTGGACTCGGCACGGGGCAAGCTGTCGCTCAATGACGAGCATTCCTATTATTCCCAAGTGCCACTGGAACACTGCAGCAGAGAGGAGGCGGTGGAAGAAATGGCCGTTACTACGGAGAGAGTTGGTCCTGATGATCTGAAAGAGCAAGGCCAGGGAGCGTCTGCTGAGGATGACGGAGGGAATGAGCCCATGGTGGCTTCGGCTTTTCCATACGCTTCGTTTCCATCTTGTGATGTTGTGGTGGCTACAGAAGTACCAGAAGCCGTAACGCAAGCCCCGACGTGTGACAGCAGTGGTGGTACCTCTGAATTTGCTCCCGCTCCCCATGATGACTATTCCGACACGGCTGAAAGCGACAGCGAGCCGGGCAGTGACGACAGTGACACAGAGGATTCTGATTCTGATGATGGCGTGCCGCGAAAACGGCTGCAGTCCGTTGTAGTTGTCCCAAAGAACTCGAGCATTGCGATGGAGGACAGCAGCCCCTGCTCCTCGCGGAGCAGCCAGGGCACACGGCGCTACTCTGACCACTGGGACGATGAGAGGCCGGAACCAAGCAGGCCCTACTATGAGGAGAGGCCAGAGGCTACGGCGAGTAACAACGGGCTCCAGGCTGAGAGCAGGTGCTCTCCGAGAGGGATGGAGAAGAGTCCGGCCTCATCTACTGAGCTCGGCAGGAAGGATGGCGAAGAGCTGCGGGCAGACGTCTGCCAGCCACAGAGTGATGGTGTGGACAGCACGAGCCAGGCAGACCTGGCGGTGGATTCTCAAGGCAAACCCAACTCAGATGAGAGAATGCTTAATGAACTGATGTCCATCGGTAGGCCGCTTGGCCGGCAGGAGGAGCAGCCATTTTGTGTGCCTGAGAGCTTTGAGAGCACCGATAAGTCTTGCCATCCAATGAGCTTTTCCAAGCCAGACAGCTGGCAGGGGAGCGGGGGTCTCCATCAGTCTGACCTTGGAGACTGCTCCAGGGAGGACGGTTTTCATCCAGTGGAGGGTATGGGTGGCATGAGCTGGGAGTTGCAGGCAGAGAAGCCCAGCAGCACCTATCAGCAGCCGGATAGCAGCTTCGGGGTCTACTCGGGCTATGTTTACCAGCCAGGCACAGGAGCCTACAGCAGCTCTCAGAACTGCTGGCAGGGCAATGGCTACTGGGATGTGAGGTCTGTTGCCCGGCCTGCTGGAGGCAGCTATGAACGAGTTCAAGGACAAGTGCCAGATTCTCTAACGGAGGATCACGAGGAGTACGAGGATGACCACTGGGATGAAGAGTGCAAGGCTGGCTTCCCCAGCCCCTCCAGTAAGTTCCACGCTCCTGGGCAGAAAGAGACAGGCTCTGTGCAAGCCCATGAGATCAGCAGCAACTCAAGCAAGGAGCCGGTGTCTGGTGCTGAGAAAAAGGAGGAGGTGAAGGCTTTGGAAAAGAATGATGTGAAAGAGCGAGGCCCTCCTAAAAAACGACGGCAGGAGCTGGAGAGTGACTCCGAGAGCGACACGGACTCGAGGGAGAGGAAGAAAATGAAGGTGGAGGGTGAGCAGGAGGTGGCACCGCAGGACTCCTCCATGGTTGGCCGTCCGTGCATCATGGACGACTTCCGCGACCCGCAGCGCTGGAAGGAGTTTGCCAAGCAGGGGAAAATGCCCTGTTACTTCGACCTCATTGAGGAAAATGTGTACTTGACGGAAAGGTAACCGAGGTTTTTTAATTTTATTTTTTTCTTTTAAATTTTTGCATATAACTCTTTTAGATTTCAACTTGTGTTTGATTCTGTGATAGCTTTCTGAAGGCCATACTGGCAACTGGTTCAGCTGGGAGAGGAGGCATGTCACATTGCCTGCATCTCAGCACTGCTTTGAGAGGACAAGGTGCTGTACCAGAGCTGTAGCCACTCTGGATCTCCTCCCAGCGATGGGGCCCAGAGAGATGCTGGGGGTGGGAGAGTACAGGGGAAGAATCACCTATGAACTGTATACCTTATTCCACGTGGCATCCCCTTTAGCTCATGTGATGAGGGTTGCAGGTAGGATTTACACACCTGAGATTCCTGCTGTCAGCACTGAGTAAACACTTTGTTCTTGTACCCATGGTAGTTTGCAGAAGTGATTTTCTTCCAATTTTTTCTTCCTTTTTTTTCTTCTTGCTGCTTTTACTGTTGTTTACCATTCATGTGAACATGGTGAGGCCACGTTAGAGCCCAGAGCAGCGTAGAAGCATCATCTTGTCCTCATCTGTTCAGTGTCCCCAAAGGGAAGTCAGGATGTGGGAGAGGTTTTGGATATGTATTTTGCCTTTCCAAAAGCTTTGGGTAATTGCATGTAATTATTTGTTGTCTCAGACAAATTAGTTCAGTTCTAGCTGCTATGATTTAAAATAGCAGAGGGTACTGACTGTAGATTATCCTTTAGTGGGAATATTGACCAGGATGGGGACCTTTAAATGAAAAGCCTTATTTCAGAACTTTGGGGTTATTCAACAGAAGCATTACCTCAGAGGTCAACAACCTCCATCTGTGCCAAAAAATACTCCCTCTTTTAACATGTAGGTAAGAGTCCTTAACAAGTCTGTAACCAAGTCTTATTCTTTGTACAGCCCTTCTGATAATTCATGCCCTTTGCACCTTTGCATTTTTAAAATCATCTTCCTTGACAGTAAAACAGAGGTTTAATTAGCTAAACCATTCAGTTTGCTGTATTAAAACGCATCTGTTTTAAAATGATATGTGTGCTCTCTAGTGGTTTATATGTTAAAATTATAGAACATAGATTTTCTCCTGGCTTTGTGTCAGTGAAGCCAAAGAGAGCGTCATAGAAGGCTGGAAGGGAACTCTGAGAGATTGTCTTCATGGCATTATTTATGCTAATAGAATACGGTATTTCAAGAGAGGCTAATCAAAACCTCCTATCTTTTTAATATAAACCTTATAATTTGTCCCGTGTGGTGAGAAATCTAGCTGTAAAAATCAGGAGTGGCTTCCCTTGAATTTGGCTTTTTTGCTTGTAAGACAAAAAAAAGGGTTTTTGGTCCAGCCCCTGTGTGTGGGTGTGTGTGTATACACATCTACATTGATAGTAAAACTGAATTGTGTACATTGAGGATAAGTAAAAGCTAATTATCCTGGGCTGTCTTTCTGAGAAACAATCTTACATGATCAGAAAGCTGTCACCTCCTGCTTCAAACAGTGGCCATAGTTACTCAGAGGTTCTTTGTGGCTGTCCGAAGATAGTCCATATGTCCAATTTCTAAAGGATAAATTAATTTCCTCCAGTAACAATTGATAAAAGATTTCATTTCTGTACCCGAATGATGTCTCAATTCTATGTCAATGACCTGCCTTCAACAGGAAGAAGAGCAAATCCCACCGGGATATTAAGCGAATGCTGTGTGAATGCCCTCCTCTCTCCAAGGAAGAGCGAGCGCAGGGGGAGGTTGCTTGTGGTGAAGACTGCCTGAACCGCCTGCTCATGATCGAGTGGTGAGTTGGCCAGAGTTGGCCCCTGTTGTCCACGAGATGACTTGGGAGCCCCTGGAGGAATTCACACCTTTCTGGTTGCTCGCCACAAGCTGTCGTCATGCTTCTGTTTTCCCTGACTGGTGTGGATTCAGCTTCAGAGCCTACTGAGAGCATTTAGATCTGACCTTAGGTCTTCCAAACCAAGTATTTTTCTTAGTGCCCTCCTGTAAAACCGACTGCCAAGGCCTGGAGCCCTCTGCTCCTGAGGCTTAATTCAGAAATGCAAATACTGCTCTCTGTCAGTTGCTCATTTCTTTCCATTTTTCCTTGTGCATCTATGCTCTCCTCAGAGACATGCAGGCCTCTGCTGTCATCTTCTTTCCCCTCCTGGATGGGATTGGGAGCCAAGGGAGCTCTTGCCCACATGAGCAGGAGGCAGGGACTGAGTGCCTGGGCTGCAGTTGGTAGGCATGATGTGCGGGTCATGCAGCTGGGTGAAAGGGAAGGAATTACCTGACAGAAGTTCTGCCCTTATTTGTTAATTTAGCCCAGATGTAATGGAAGGAGGAGAACTTGGGAGGAGAACCCATGAAAATATGGAGAGAATTGGCCAGTTTGGCCTGCTTCGATTATATGATGTACAAATGCAGTAGCATTTGCATTTGAAATGTTTTTATCTCCTTTCCAGAAATAGCCTGCATTTACATGTTGACAGTCAGATGGTTATACTTTTTATAGCAAAACACATTTGAAAGTTTTACACTGAATTTATTATGGTTACGTGGCACCTCTTTCCCATCTGAGCTGTTTCTGTTGCCGGTGTTGTCATGATGGGAATTGAGTTGTTCCATTTCCTTCTCTTAGTTCTTCCAGGTGCCCAAATGGTGACTACTGTTCCAACCGACGCTTCCAGAAGAAGCAGCATGCAGATGTTGAAGTAATCCTCACTGAGAAGAAAGGCTGGGGGCTCAGAGCTGCCAAAGATCTCCCATCGTAAGCTTTTGCTCTTTGGATGATGTAGTTGTGCTGTTTCACTCCCTCGTGCATGGAAAATAAGTTGCTGACGTTATCTTAGTTTCACTGATGTTAGTAGATGTGCTGAATTCCTTCCAGTTCTACATGCTGCCTTCGTGCTCTGTCAAGGGTTCCTCTTAGTTATCTGCACGTATATGTCCTAACTGAGCATTGGATCACCCACTCTGATTTTTCTCTCTTCCACCAAAGTTTAGTTGAGTTCTCAGTTGGGTGTTTGGCAGGCTTGCCTCTACCTTCCTCTTGTGTTTAGTGTGTTCCCTTCTCCCTGCCTCCTGGCTTAAGGGGAGCATGCTTTCTTTGCATCCGTTTTCTTCACCTCTAAAGCTTACCCTCTTCTTGAGTCTTCTTCCCTGCTGGACTATGTGAAGAGCCCATGGGGCCTTTTCCTCCCTTGTTAGTCTGTCCTTAGCTAACTGCTGTACTTCTGAGTGCTAGTTTTATACTGGTGATGCTTACAGTTCGAACTCTGGTTTTGATTTGTCTCCGTTTAGCTAAACCCAGATGTTAATTCGCACACCATTCCTGGGTGCATGCTGTTGTGTAGTGTCTGGCACAAAGAAACTTCCAGGACCTGAACACCAAAGTTACAAGTGGATGAACCCATCTGCCTCCTCCTAGGTTGGCAGCAGAATGGATGCCAGTATTTTTGGAATTCCAGTTCTGTCTCAAAACCGGTGCACTCCAAAGCTAAGAGGGAGGAAGCATAGTGCCAGGTCCGTTTGGCTGTGCAGGTGTGGTGCAGGGAGCAGGTTTGGCATGGGACAGAGGTAGGACAGACCAAGGAGGTGCTGTGGGCCTTCTGCCATGGTGCCTTCTCATCATCACAGCAGTAAAAAGAGCTTTGAGTGAGGCCTTGAGAGACAGAATAGCTGTGTGTATGTCTGAGCCTGGATACATTCCTGAATCATCACAGGGCATGCATTAATCAGTTGTGAAGCTCAGCAGATGAGTAACAAAAGGCTTTGTAGGATAACTCACCTTGCTGCGAGAAGCAGTGCTGTGCACTGGGAGTTTCACCAGGCTCTGATTTGCATTTCAGAAAGCTGTGGGGTGGGCATGGTGAGCCTGTTCAGTCTCAAGTGCTTAAGTGACTGTGAGCTTTAAGACAATCTGCCGAGAATTTAACTGTGCAAAGGTTTTCTGTAACTGGGGTTATTTTAGTGAGTTTCTGTGGAGACTGATTTTTCACTTCTATGGAAGACAGATGTCTGTTAAGGAATCCAGGAATGGGTTCTGGCACTCTTGGAAAACTATAGATCTTATGATAAGTCTTTTTTTACTGCCATATCGAATACATGAGACTAATTAATGGAATTGTAGAGTCGTTTAGGTTGGAAAAGACCACTGAGATCACCAAGTCCAACCCATCCCACCATGCCCACTGATCATGTCCCCAAGTGCCGCATCTCTATAGTTCTTGAACACCTCCAGGGATGGTGACTTCACCATTTCCCTGGGCAAGAAGAGAGTGAGAATCGTAGCGCCTGAAGGAAGACTGTGGGGGCTTGCAATGCCAACGAGGGGTGATGCAGCCAGAAAGAGACCACTCCCACCTGGCTGGGGATGGTTCAAAGATGTTTCCAGCTCTGCTCTTCTCCTGCCCCCAAATATCCAGGCTTGGAGCTCTGTGAGCAGGAGTGCTCCATCCAACGGGGAGCTGGGCAGGAGCTGCTGCCTTCTGCTGTTAAAGCATAAGGGAAGAGTTGAAGGATTCAGGGTGGCATTAAGCAAGGGAAAACATAGGACAAGTAGCTTAGCAATGTGTTGTGATAGGCTGGGGTTGGAATAACTGGTTGTTCTCCTCCATTTCTGCTTGAAGGTTCACCTTTCCTAGGATCAAAAAGGGCTTTTTATAGACCCCGCATTTTGCCCATCGTATCAGCAAGGTGCAGACAGATTTTCCAATTCATTTTAGGAAAACCATCCACCAGCAGCATATTTTCTTAATTTTCTTTGTTTTCCTCTGCCTGTTGCCCCCAAAGTTTGGTTCTTTTAGAGAACAATCAATCAGTGCTCAAAGGGAAGTGCTGTTCTTACATCTGGGCCTTTCACTCTGATACTCCTGGTGGTGTGATAGTGTCAAAAGTAAGTTAATCTGAATGGCCTGAGATGAAAGCTGGTACAGAGTGCTGTACCAAAAGGACGAGCTTGTCTCAATAGCTGTTCGTTTCCATTCTCTGGTGCTAACTGCTCACTGATGAGTGATGCTTTTTCCCCCTGTGCTTTCCAGAAACACTTTTGTGTTGGAGTACTGCGGAGAGGTGCTGGACCACAAAGAGTTCAAGGCACGTGTGAAGGAATATGCCCGCAACAAGAACATCCACTACTACTTCATGGCTTTGAAGAATGATGAGGTGAGCAGGGAGCCCACCAGAATGCTGGGCATTGAGAGAGGCTGGCTGGTGGGCTTAGCCACAACTCAGTGTGAGCACCCAGTGTCCTTAGAACAGGTGATGTGGGAGAAGTTGTCCTTCTGTCCCCCAGCTTGGGAAAGGATAGAGTGATAAGCTCTGTTGGGAGAAACCACACCACTGTGAGGTGCTTGGAGCTGAATTTATTTGTTTATTTATTTATGACTTAAATAAACCAGTCTAGGAAACATCAATGGGAATCCAAGTTTTTCTGCTTCCCCAGTTTACAGACGAATACTTCATTGGTCCACCTTGAGCCAGTGGAGTCCTCGCATATACCAGAAGTTCTTAATGTGCTTCAGCTTATCAGCAGGTTTGGGTCTATGGAGTGATGGAGCCGTGATGCAGTGCTGTGGCATTGCCTACCTTGAGCTCTGGCTCACTGGGAACAAGGGGTATAAATAGAAATACAGTACCCAATTCTGCTCATCACTTCTGTCGAGATTTTTTTGGGTCTTGGGATTTTTACAGTAAATGAGCTAAAAATACTCCCAAATTCTTTTTTTTTTTTTTCTTTTTCCTTTTTTTTTTTTTGCCCTCCATGTAAGCAGTTCTGGTAGGTGCCGTGGGATTGTGATGTGATCACAAGGAAACACGGAGGTATCTTACCCAGTTAAGAAAGGGAGAGCACAGTGATCCATGGGACGATCTTCCCATTAAAACACCATCTGTGGGGCTCCACCAGCCCTGATGCTCGTCGTACTCTGTATCAGAGGGTCAGAAACTGATGCTACAAACTCAGAATCCCCACCAAAGCGAAGAACTCAGTATCAATCTGTAATGAAAACTGAGAACCAAGTTATCACTTTCTTCTTTTTGAGGGGCACTTATCCCTATAAAATCCATTCTCTCCCAGTTAAATAATGCTGATAGTGCAGGAGAAAAGGGTGGTGACTTCTGCAGTGATTGTATTCTCCTTCAGCCATGCTGTTTTCCTAGATGTGCTGCTCAGTATTTCTGCCTCGTGCCTAGGGAGGGCGGTCTGTTTTATTATATTTGTTGTTTATTTCCTTTCCAGATAATAGATGCTACCCAGAAAGGAAACTGCTCTCGTTTTATGAACCACAGCTGCGAACCAAACTGTGAGACACAAAAGGTAAACGGCTGGATCAAAGCTGCTGCTGCTGCCTCTCACTTCCCTGCCCTGTGACTTAGCAAGCTCCAAGTGAAAGGCATTTCTCCTTTATCTTTCTGTCTCTTTTGTGTTTTGGTTTTTTTTATGTAGCTTCTTGTTAGTCAAATGTAAACAGCCACCATTGAAATGGGCAAGTATGATGGGTTCAGTTAGCAAAGTTTAAATGTGTCACTGTTGCTTTGAGAAGGATTTGTCTTGCTAATTTCATGCAAAAAAAGAAACCAAGCCTGGCTGTTTTAATAACCATTGTCTCTTTTTTTTTCCTTGCCTTAGTGGACTGTGAATGGGCAGCTCAGAGTTGGGTTCTTCACCACCAAGCTGGTCCCATCCGGCTCCGAGCTGACCTTTGATTACCAGTTCCAGAGATACGGGTAGGTTCCATCTCTCTCTCTGCTTCAGGCATTGCAAGTTAGAATTTTTGTGAGCACTGGTGCAATGAGGAAATGGTGCTCCAAAGCAGAGCCTCATCTAGCAGAACTGTTAGAAATAAACGGGAATTCAACTGCATGAAGTGCTACCTGGATAAAGTTTCTCTGTTTCAAACAGAAGAGGTTTGAAGCCACTTTTTCTTCTATTTCATACCATCTCTCCCCAGTGGAAACTTCCCAGATAATGATCTGACTGTTTCTTTCCTCGATCTAACTATTAATTGCCTGAGCTTTAGACTTTGCCATTCTCTTAAATAAAGCCTCTTCACTCTTTCCCACCCACTACTGTTTTACAACTTTGCAAATACTTGCAGGAGCTGTAAAAGCCCAACAGATAGCACATTCCTTCTCTCTGTCTGACTGCACGTGTGCAGACTGCGGTGTGGGCTTTGCTCTCTTGCGTGCACTTGAGCTCAGTGTTTTCTATTGCTGCTCATTGAGGCATACTGCAGAGTATTTCACTCTCTTTGACATGATTAGCACAAAATGGCATCTAGCAGTTTTGAAATGTGCAATTATGAGATTAGCTGTAGATCTGTTGTGTAATCCCTGGGCATTTTTACCAAATACTGTGTTTTTTTTTTATGAGTATTTCTTCCTTCTGGATCCTGCTTTCTGCAACAGAGTAAGCAGAAGGATCAGAACTGAAGTTTTAGTTCTAGATTGATTCCTGCTAGAATGTCAGGTACTGCCATGTAGTTTTCTGTTTCAAGTGGTAGTCAGGCATAGACCATAGAATCATTGAGGTTGGAAAAGGCCTCTGAGGTCACAAAGTCCAACCCCAACCCATCCCCACCATGCCCACTCACCCATGCCTGTTAGTGCCACGTGTCCTCTTTTCTTGAAAAGCTCAGATCTCTGAAGATGAGACAGTACCTGGCCTGATAGCTCATTAGAATCCCCAGGCGGGATTTGTCCACCTGAATTTGCTTATCAAAAAGTGTATCAGCCCCTGCAAGCCATCATGGAGCTATGTGCTGTGAGTGGTGGGGGCTAGGCCTTGCTAGGGGCTGATGGTCTCATCCTAAGGTAGGTGGCCAAGTGTATCGGCCCAGGTTCCAAGTGAAAGCCCAGGTTCCAAGCTCACAGCACTAATATTCCACCTGATCTGTTTTTTTGCTGTATTGGCTGACCTGGTATCTTCTGTATTTGAGGTCAGTCAGTCTAGTCTGTGCCTCACTGGAGAGATCTGATCTCATAGGTCTCCTTCCTCATCTTCTGCTTCATATAAGACACTGCAGCTTCTCTGTTAGTTACTGCTGATACTGCACAGCCAGCTTCCTCCAGTCAGTTCTGCATGTTACATAGAATGATAGAATCATTAAAGCTGGAAAGGATCAGCTCTGATCACCAAGTCCAACCATCAACTCATCCCCACCATGCCCACTAATCCAATCAAAAAGCATGTTCTCAAGCAATTTTGGCATATCATAGAATCATCATAGAATCATTGAGTTGGAAGGGACTCTTAAAGGCCACCTGATCCAACTCCCCTGTAACAAACAAGGGGCACCCACAGCTCGATTAGGGTGCTCAGAGCCCTGTCCAGCCTGACCTTGAATGTCTCCAGGGATGGGGCATCCACCACTGTGTAGCTTTGGTTGATTGCAGGGTGTGGTGTGAGGTTTGTGGATCCAACTCTCCAGCCTTTTCCTTTCTGGATTTTACTTCTTGACTTGGGGAGGGCCTAGAACCGTACCAGGCTTTGGCTTTCTGTGAATACAACAGGGAATCACAGCAGCTGTTTAAGAATTGAAGGGTTTATTTGAATTTTTAGTGGCTAGAATGAAAGGCCTCACCATGCAGGAAGACATGGAGCTGAGAACTGTGCAAAGAGCAGAGAACTGGTGAAGTACCAGTTGGGTCTGGGCAGCCTTGCTTTGCAAGACAGTGCAAACCATCTGAGAAGATGGGATGTGAATGTTTTCCATATTTTCTTCTAGCTACTTAGCAGGAATTTGAAGAACAATGGAAAGAAAAGAGAAAGAGAAGTGTCAGAAGTGTCTGGGCAATGTGGTTAATGGTCTTTTCTCACTGCAGTATCAGGATTAAGATACAACAACTGGCTGTGAGTGCAATGGATTCATTACTTAACTGTCTGTTACTTCTATCCCCAAACAGCAAAGAAGCTCAGAAATGTTTCTGTGGCTCAGCCAACTGCCGGGGCTACCTGGGAGGAGAGAACAGGGTCAGCATCCGGGCTGCAGGGGGGAAGATGAAGAAGGAACGCTCCCGTAAGAAGGATTCGGTGAGTGGGATTCACCTGGGCGTCTGTTTTTTTGTTGGTTTTGTCGCTGAAATGCAGCTGAAATGTCCTGTTGAGGACATTACCTGAAATTGGACAGCTAAAATGCTGCCATCCCCAAGCTGGCATGTGAAATCTGAACCTCTAATTGCTTTGGCCTAGAGGCAAGTCAGCGCCAAGGAGCTTGTGTGAACATGTACTGTGTGAACATGTACTGTGTTCTCTCTGAGTTAGTTCCAGTTGTGTCTACAGCTGGATGCGAATGAAATAAGGAATTGAGATCCAGTCTTTTTAAAGCCTTTTTTATAGCTCCTCCTGCATATAATCCTCTTCAAGTGGTTACATGAGCCTGTTCCCTGCACTGAATGGCACTGATGGATTTATGGGTGCAGGAAGCTTTGCAGAAAGCAGTCAGGAGGAGTTCTTAGAAGCACTTTGCACTCAGGAAGAAGTGATGTGCACTCCTTTTGCCTACTACAAAACAGAATTTTTCTCTGCTTGAGGAAAGAAAGGCCTGTTCCTACCAGTAGCATTTGTTACCTGCTCCTTTGGGAGGTGCTGCTTCATTTTCACATGCTGAAATGTTGACAGTCAGGAAGCCAAGAAATCAGAAGTCATTTGTAAGTGGTTTTAACATGCTCATTAGTGCCACTGAGCAGCGAGCTAAATAGGGAAGGTTGGTGTATCAATGTCTGCATGGAAAGCAATGCAGACACTGGTTGTGGTTATAAATATGAATTGGATGTTTAAAGAATCATTGCAATTAAGCCATTATGGTCATTTGGTGCACATCTGTTTTCCTATGTGAAAAGGTAAACTTCCAAGCAGAAGCATTTTGGGCACACGCTTGGAAATTCCCCTGCAGAGCACTCTGCACATGGCATGGATGTATATATACATCTCAAATGTGCTATTCATTAGGAGAAATGCTCGTTAGGGCCGGGGATGCCTTGGTGTTGCGTGCGGGTACGGTTACAGGACAGGCTGCCCTCTGTGCCTTCCATTTGGGGTGGTGTAAACAGAGCTGGTGGGAACACTGCACTTCTGTAGGTTTTTTCAGGTCTAAACAATGTTGAATGAAAACTGTAATATTCCAGATAAAAGCAACCCAACCAAACTGAGTCAAATTAAAGCCAGACTTCTGGCTTGCAGTTGAGTCGGGAGGGACTTGTGCTGCCTCTCAGGGCCAAGGGAAGGAGCTCTTAGCATCATGTAGGGTGGCCTGATCATGGCTTTCTGTCCTCCCTGTAGGTGGACGGGGAGCTGGAGGCACTGCTGGAGAATGGGGAGGGCCTCTCAGACAAGAACCAAGTTCTCAGCTTGTCCCGGCTGATGGTGCGCATCGAGACCCTGGAGCAGAAGCTCACCTGCCTCAAGCTCATCCAGGTGAGCAGCTCCAGGCTGGGGTGGGAGGGAATTACTGGGTAAGCAATGTCTTGTAGCCATCATTTGAAGAATAAGTAGAAAATAGGATGAAAAGGGTCTCTCAGTGGTGCCAGCACCTCAAGTGTCAGCTGAGCGGCTCTGCTTCATTCGTAGATGGTGTGTAATAGTTGGCTTGATTTTGTGATTCCTCTCAATCAGTGCAAGTCACCTGCAGCCCGCTTACAGGGCAGCACGTTACCTTGTGAAGTTTTATTCTGCAGTGTGAGCCACTCATTAGTGGTTGTAAACTTCTGCTGCATGCCTTGCTGCTCCCAAACCAGCAGCCACATCCGAGTTGCATCAGACACGTGCCAGTCTTGGCTCTGGCTCTGTGCTTCGTGTGTTTTCTCACTAGCAGTGAGTCTTAGAGGTAGCACGCACCCAGCTCAGCATTAGCCACCTTAGGATGTGGATAACAATTGTAGCTTTTGTTGATGAGTTGCTGACCCTTTTGTGTCACTTTGCCCCATGCAGAACACGCACTCACAGTCCTGCCTGAAGTCCTTCCTGGAGTGCCACGGCTTGTCACTGCTGTGGATCTGGATGACAGAGCTGGGTGACAGCAGGGGAAGCACCGCCAACAACCTCAAGCTGCAGCTGGAGGTCAGTTGTTCCCCTTAATTTTGTCAGGTTTGAAGCTTTCATAGTGATTTTGCTAATTGCTCGCAGCATGTCCATTTAAATACTGTGTTTTTGATAGGCGTATTGCACACCAAGTGTTGATGCAGACAAACTGCAGGTATCCTCGCAGCCGCAGCCTGAAACTTCTGCTTTAAGGGATGTTCTGAATACATGGAAGGAATTTGCCTCTGTGGTTTTTCTTATGTTTCTGAGTTAGTGACATGAGCCAGACTTAAACAGCAGTGGCAGCGATCTTTATTTATTCCATACTGAACTACAGAGGCAGTTTGAGGTATTGCTTTGACGGGCTGAAGTGGAACTTTAATACTTCTGTCTTCTGTATGCACTTCAGCATCGCATGCAAAAAACATCTGGAAGTTCCTTTCTTAAAGATGCGTCTATAGAACTTTGCTGTGGATTTCAGAGAGGCCTGCCCAGCTCTGAGTCCAGGGACAGAAAGCAGAGCTCAGGGTGCCCATCCTGTCACCAACTCCTGCTTCTTGTCCTTGAGGTGGTGACACTGCTTGGCAGCCTTAGCTCGGCATGATTTTTCTCCTTTAGCATTTCTGAAGGAGTTGTGCCACGCTCATTTCCTCCTGGTCCCAAGAGGAATGATGTCTGACAGCCCCATAAGCCATACTGCTGAAGAGATGGCATTGATGGCAAGCCAGCTTTGGCAGCCATATACTTCTCTTCAGAAGTATCCAGCACACTGTTCCAATTAGGATTTGATTTCCCCTGTTGCATTGGAGGAGGTTCAGGCACTCAGCATCATTGTTCTCAAAGCCAGAGCTGCTCCCCACAAGTTTTAAGAGGGCATCTGAGTCACTGTGTCACTGGTGGCTTTATCTCCACTCTTCATGCATCTAATCCCACCACGCTGACTATTAAGTTTGGTGGGTTTTATGGGTTTAATATGCTCTTTTAATATCTGTGCAATTCTTTACAAGTGAGGGTGTGATAAGGGTCAGATCACACTTTGCTTTTTTTTTTTTCCCTCCTTTATTTTTTACATTGTTTTAGGAGAGCTGGTCTTTGGCCATCAGCTGCCCGTGGCCAGAAACCAGCACAGTGCCCTGAGATTATCTTCTGTCCTTTGCTCCTGGAGGACTGATTTTAAGGAGGAGCAAGTTGAAAAGCTGGGCAACTTCAAGTGCTGGAAAAGGCCTGGCTGTCTCTTGCTTCAGAAAGACTGTTTGTCAGCGATTTGAGCTCTGGTTTTGAGAGAGAGGCTGCTGAAGGCACTATAGTATACGTTCTGAAGTCTCTTAGATTTTCTTTACTGCCTATCCAGCCATATGCTGCCCATTTGAACTGTGACTGCTGAGCTGTGTTGGTTGTCCTGGGAATGGCTGTGGCCGTCCGTAAGTCTTGAGCTCTTTGAACGTGGCTTATTGCAACTATGTTAGTGCTCACTGCTTTCTGCTCGTGGTTTGTTTGCTCTCAAACAAAAAAGTGGAGGTTCACCACTGCAATTCAGCCTGGAAGAGGGACTCTGCTGTCCCCAGCTTGTGACCAGACTGGAGAAGGGAGAAGTTCTTCTCTTAAAAGAGTGGTGATGCATTGACACAGGCTGCCCAGGGAGGTGGTGGAGTCACCATCCCTGGAGGTGTTCAAGAGCCGTGGAGTTGTGGCACTGATGGACGTGGTCAGTGGGCGTGGTGGGGATGGTTGGGTTTGGACTTTGTGACCTTAGAGATGTTTTCCAACCATAATGATGCTGTGATTCTATTTTATGATCCTGTTCCCATCGATACATCAGTTACTTTTTGAGAAAGGGGAATCATTCCAGGTGTGAGAGAGAGCTGTGAATTCTTCAGATCTAACAGCTGTAACCCTGTCTTTGCAATTAGATTATGAAGACGCTGGAGCTGCTGCCCATACCCACCAAGAACATGCTGGAGGAGAGCAAGGTGCTTCCTATCATTCAACGCTGGGCTCAGACCAAGAGTGCCATCCCACAGCTCAGTGAAGGTGATGGATACTCGAGTGAGAACACGTCGCGCGCTCACACACCGCTCAACACGCCGGAGCTGTCTGCCAAGCAGAGTGCTGAAGGAGACACGGATACCCCCAAGAAACTGGTGTTCCGAAGGCTCAAAATTATAAGTGAGAACAGCATGGACAGTGCCATCTCGGATACAACTAGTGAACTGGAGGGGAAGGAAGGCAAAGAGGACCTGGACCAGCTGGAGGTTGCCCCGACGGAAGTGGCAGAGGAGCAGCAGCCTCAGCAGGAGGTGAAAGCGGCCATGGACACACCGGTGGAGAGCAGCAAGCCCCAGGAGCTGGAGGCTGAGCCTGAAGCAGAGGCCAAGGAGAGCAACGGCACCAAGCTGGAGGAGCCCATTACGATGGAAACGCCGTCTCAGGATGAAGAGGAAGGCGTATCTGATGTCGAGAGCGAGAGGAGCCAAGAGCAAACGGACAAAATTGTGGATGTGAGCGACTTGGCCACCAGGCTGCTCGACAGCTGGAAAGACCTGAAGGTAAGAAGCACCCTGCTGCACCTGCATCTCCAGCACCTCTGCCCTTGCTGAGCAACACGCAGCGATGTTGTGGTTGAGCGCACGCAGGGCTAAGATGCATACTGTTGGTAAACTTTGACTACTGGGATTGCCGTTTGTACATAAGGAGCTTTTCCAGGTGCTTTCTCTATATATCCTTTCATTGCAAGCTACCCTGTCTGTGACTCACAGTAGGTTCCCAGATTTTTCTGTGCTGCACACTGAAAGGAGCAGATTAGTATGGCCGCCACAAAGACATCTTAACCACCTAGTTAGAATTTTTAGACCGTTCAGGGGGAGGCCAGCTCTGAGCTCTCAGCTAGTCAGAAAAAGGCTAGCGACAGTGCCACAAGCATTTTTGGTTGGCATGGCCCAGTATCCATCCGTGTTGATACAAACCTGACCATCCGTCAACTCTGAAGTTAACAAAAGGTCGTCAGTGTTTCCTGTTCTGCAAACATCTGCTTTACATCTGCAGTGTAGAAACCCATTGGTTGGCAATTTCCTTGCTCTTGATGGCAGCTTAAAGCTGGGTTCTCCTCTAGATGTTTGTAGTTGGTGTTTTGATCAGGTAAATACTTAGATTTTTGGATGTTAATCTGAGCCTTTAAATGTAGCTGCTCACCATTTTGTTTCCACTGAGCTCTTCTTAGAGCAGATAAGTCAAGAGAAGGGTTTGAGGGCTACTGGTTGCCATCTCTAGGACTGAGCAACTGTCCCTCAGCGCTTTAGGAGTCCTTCTTGGCCACTTGATCTTTAGCCAACAGCTATGTTGCATGAGGCTGAGGACACACTTGTGTAACTTGCCACTCAGTGCTTGGGGCATTTTCTGGGGGTTTCATTAGGTCTTTGGGAGCTTCTCATCCATCAACTGTTTCTATAGGATTATATTTCTTGGGAAAACAAAGAGGGTGGGAGCTTTGCTTTTCAAGTTGTTAAAGCAGCATTTGCTGAGGATCCTGCAAAGCAAAGGCAGTTCCCAGCCCTGAGGCTCTGAGTGCTGTCCCCACCAACATCACCAAAGTCAGATGAGAAAAAAGGGACCCTTGCAGTTTCCCAGTGCAGTGCAGTTTCCCTGTGGCTGAGATGCAGCTGTGTTCATACAAGACCAAACGAGGAGGTCTTGGTGGAGGTCTTCTGCTCTTCTCTTAATCAAGCATCTGCCCAGTTTTAATTCTTCAAGCATGTTTACGTTTTACAATGCATCAGACGGGTCAAGAGTTCTTTGCCTATTGAAAGGGGTAATGAAAAACGATTTCGGTTGATGAAAATGAGTGATGCCCATAATGCACTACCATGTGCAGATGGAGGAGACCACAGTGAGCTTCAAGTCCTTGAAGCTTCGCTCGTGTTGTTTAGCTGTCATAGGTGCATTCGTTAACATTTATAAAACATATCTGGAGTTCTGCTTAGGATAAATCTTACCTTAATCTCTGAATTTGTCAGAACAATCTCATGCTCTTGAAGTTTTGCAGAATTGTTTGAGCACTGGAACAGGTTGCCCAAGGAGGCTGTGGATGCCCCATCCCTGGAGGCATTCAAGGCCAGGCTGGATGTGGCTCTGGGCAGCCTGGTCTGGTGGTTGGCGACCCTGCACATAGCAGGGGGGTTGAAGCAAGATGATTGTTGCAGTCCTTTTCAACCCAGACCGTTCTGGGATTCTGGGATTCACAGTCATTCCTCTAACTGGGGGAAGAAGTAAGCCTTTGCCATATAGAATGTGAACTGAAGTGTGTATCTGAAGAAAAATTATGCTGTGCTTCACGTTCCTTCCCCTCTCCCCTGCACAAAGTGGATCTGTGGCATATTGTTCTCTAGGTTTTAACCTGCAGACTCCTTGTGTGGGCCTCATAGGTGTCACTTTATTAAAGTGACACTATCAGGTTAAATTTGGGGTTACGTTGAAACAGAGCCCTTTCCCATTTGCCACTAATGCTTGGGGTTTTTGAAATTGAGAGCTAAACTAATTCCTGTCCCGTGCTGGAGATGCACCTGCTCTGGACCACCCACTCAATTTTTACTTGCAGCCAGAGGTTTTCACATGCTGCAGCGTTTAAACTTCAAGCAGCAGACAAACAATGCTCAAAAGCACTCAGAAAAAGTGGGAAGTTGCATAAAATGAGGAACTTCCCTTGAATATTGCTTTGTCTTACTAACTCCATGTGCTGCGTCCCAGCCTGAGTTGTCTCTGGAGCCACAAGAAGCTCAGGTTGGGCACAATGGGAGCCCTCAGCCATCAGTTTAGGATGTGGACTCGCATCCCCTCTGTGCCTGTTGCAAGGGATTTATTATTGTGAAGATGCCACCAACCCACTGCGGTGTATGGACAGGGTGAGGGTGTTTGTGGTGCACCCAGTCAAGCAGAATTATATATATATAAAAAAAAAAGTCATTTTTCTCCTGCAAACCATATCCCCACTCGTGGCACTCTGAGTTAACTGCTTCTGTCCGCCTTCCACCTGTTGGGATGCTGCCCAACACTAACGATGGTGCAGCCCTAAATGAACAAAGGAAGCTGGCTGGGGTGGCTGGGAGGGGGGTCTGAAACCTCGGGACTTAAACTTTGTCCTCTCCAGTGGTGCTGATGACCCCCTTTGTAATTTCACCCATTTCCATCCAGCTTCTCAGGGCAGCGAGGAGCTTGTTAACATCACCAGCTGACCATGTGTCACCTTTTCTCAACTCCATTTTCAACTCCGTGCTGAAGAAGGGAGAGAACGTAGCGTGCGTGCTGTGAAGAAACGGGAAGATGGTTGGGAAGCTGGATGGTACATGAGCAATTTAATAGGTGAAAAGAGGACAGAGGTGGTTAACTCAGTGATGCCGACGTTATTTTGGTGCGTCCATTGCCGGCAATGGACGTCGCTCCGGGAAAATCCCGACCCCTGGCACGAAAGGATTAAGTGAGCTATCTTTTTCTATACCTCTACACACAGGCCAGCTGCTTTGGCTCCCAGGGCTTCTCCTTGCCCCACAAGGAGCAATGCCACCGCTATACATCCACCACATCACACACCCACCGCGCCCCATGGGGAAAGTTTTCAGCCTGGGCTTGTGGCTGCGTGCCCTGCTCTCCAAGCATGTGGTGAGCGCTTTCCCCAGGCTGAAATCAGACCCCGCTGCACCTCGAGGATCGTGCTGTGGTCCTGTGCAGGTAAGGTCTCAAGGACAGCAGTCAGACCCACAGCAGAACAACACGTGCTGCGATGGTGGAGGGCTCTGGTGCTCTCCCCGCTTGGCATCTCAGAACATCTTCCAGCATCACCCTCACCTTCTCAGTAGGGTTGGCACCGCCAAGGGGATGTCCACACCTCTGGTAGCTTGGATCTGAGCTGTTAGGAACCTGCTGTGAAGATTTTCCTCCTTTTGAAGATTTAAATCTCAGTAGGGGCAGGAAGCACGTTTGGTGTTAAGTGAGCTGGTAGTTTGAGGGCTGTCTGCTCATTGGGTGTCCGTCACCGCTTACCCAAAGCTGGTCTGCAGGTCCTGCATCTCCACGTCCCACTCCTTAGACATCCAGTGATGTCCATCTGCACATCTAAAATCTGTTCTTTAGAGAACCAGAGCTGGATAGGAGTCATAGAATCCTAGAGTGGTTTGGGTTGGAAGGGACCTTACAGGCCACCCAACCCAGCCCAGATGCTCAGAGCTGAATCCATGACCTTGGGTGCTGGAGAGATGGGGCATCACAGCTGCTCAGGGCAGCCTGTTCCAAACAGGTCATGGCTTTGAAGCTCCTCAAACCTCTTCTTTAAGAGCTGGAGGAGGTTTTTATTTTTAGGAACAACTTTTTGAGGGATCCAAGTGAATTGGAATTTAAAGGTTTTAGTTGGGTGCTTTTGGCTTCGTGAGTATTTAGCAGTTCAGGGCTAAGGTGATATCCCCACTGTTTGGCTTTGGCAAGGTGGACTTTCTCTTTTACGATCAAAACACCCTTTCTGTGAGCGTAATTATTAGCCTGATGGGGATAGCAGAGCTTGGGTGGCCCCTTCTCCCAATCACACAACACAGCCATCCTGGATTGACTGGCTACCATCCCGGCACGTGCATCACGTGCCCTAATGAGGACGTTTGTTATTTGTTATAACTTCCAGCATTTCATGGAAACAATAGGCATTGGTGAGCAGCCAGGCCATTGCTTGCACTGAGGTTTTTTTGATCTTTGCATAAGGAAGGCTTTGGGGTCAGTCCTTATTACCTCGGCACCATCCTCTAGCTTCCTGCTTGTGTGCAGGGTTGGAGGTCATAGAATCATAGAATGATTTGGGTTAGAAGGGATCTTAGAGGTCACCCAATTCCAGCCCCCTGCTGTGGTGCCCCCACCAGATCAGGGCTGCTCAGGGCTTCATCCAACCTGGCACTGCACACCTCCAGGGATGGAATGACCATCCACAGCTCTCTGGGCATGCTGTTGGGATGAGCCCTCTGCCCTGTAGCAGTTGGATTTCTCCAGTTCAGTGCCATCGAGCAAAAATAATTGAGAGCTAACAGAGAAGTTTCCAGCAAGAGTTGAGTTAAGCCCATTCTTTCTTTCCTTTTGCCACTGTGTCCTTCGAGACTAGAGGGAATTCTTTCTTGGCTCAAGGATAGTGTGTATGCACCCAGCAGCCTCATTCAGGGATTTTTTCTTTTCTTACGCTTGTAACACTCATATCATTCCGCTTTCTGTATCTTAATTTTCTGTGTAATTCATTAAAAATGGTTCTCAAAGGTATAGAGCCCTCTGGGCTCTGCTAGAGGCGCTCCCATTGATTTATTTAGCAGCGAGCAGCTTCCGTTTCCCAAAATAAACCAGGCTCTTCAGAGCGTCTGTTTGGCCACCATCTGCTCTTCATAGCACGGTGCTGACACATCCCTCTGCCTGCTGCTCTTCCAAAGGCTCTGCTGCATCTGCTCCTCCCCAGCCTGATCCTGGCACTCTGCATCCGCCATCCACAAATAAACAACTCGCTGCCATGCAGCAGTTCATAATTAGCTCGGATCGTTTTTTTTTTTCCAGTAGTTTCATGTTGCATGTTCCGCTGTTTAATAGGAGACTTCTTTTTTGGAGTTGGGAAGTCTGCTTCAGCCAGTGTCTGTTCTCTTCTTGCATGCTGCTTTATCCTTGAGCAGTCTGGGCTGGCTCACTGGTTCCATTTCAGTGTGGTGCTGCTACCTGGGAGCCAGCAGCTGGCAGTTTCATTGCGTGCTGCTCTCCAAGGATCAGCTTTCAGAGGCTGGTGGTGCAGAAGGGAAGAAAATAAAAGGGAAAAATGCAGCGCTTTGGGTGCTTTGGGGATTGTGGAAGCTCCTAGCACGAGGCAGTAAGAATGAAAATAGTCATAGAATCATTAGGGTTGGAAAAGACCACCAAGGTCATCTGGTCCAGCCATCAACCCATCACCACCGCTGATAGAATCATCGAGAGTGGGAAAGACCTCCAAGGTCATCAATTCCAACCATCAGCCCATCACCGCCGTGACTGGGGCTGAACAGACACAGGGTTGTGCCCTCCTTGCAAAAGCAAAATAGGCATTAGACCCTATTTGAAAGAATAAAATCTCTGCTGCTATCAATTTTTACAACCTACAGCAGCACCTTTGAGGCGATTGTGCCCCGTGGGCAGACCACAACAGGCTTTCTTACTCTTTCCTTTATTTCACCAAAGGAAAGTTGAGTCTTTTCAGCCCATGGGGCACACGGTTAGGTTGAAACAATAGAAGTGGAACTTAAACCTGGGCTCTCATTAACTGTAGTGCTGGAGGTGGGCACGTTGCTGATGCAACATGCTGCAACTGGGCTGCCCCATGGAGTGGTCATGTCACTTCCAGCCAGCTTGAATCAAATAAAGGTTGATAGTTAATGTTTTGAAAGAAAATAGTTTGTTTTGCTCTGAGATTTTCTCTGAGCCATTGGCAAAGCTGGCGTGGGTTTGCTAGCTTCAGACCTGAGCTTGGTGTTATTTCATCACTGTATTTCTTCAAAACTGAAGATTATGTACGGTTGGGAATTGGACAGGCAACATCCGTGCCCTAAATTAAAGGAGATTTTGCTGCTGCACTGAAGGCACCATGGTGCTTTTTCCCCTGTAGGCATCACGGTGCTGCTGCTGCATACGCTGTTGGGTTAGGTACAAAGGATTAATGCTGCTCATGGAAGGTGGCTTTGCTGAGGTTTGGACTTTGCTGTTGATCACTAAATGACATTGCAAGCAAAGCATTGCTGCCGTGGAGCAGGAGTCAGGAACCCAGGGCTGCTGGGGTGTCAGGAAGGCACTAAGCCTTTAGAAGCGATGTCACGCCTTTTAGTGACGTAGCACCTTTAAAATGGGGCTTAGCAAAGCAACACTCAGCCAAAATCCAGGTGTGTACAGGGTGGGATGTGCCTGATCAACAGCTGCCATGCTTGGTGCAAAAGCCCCGTAGACTCCACAGACACAAATTGCTGTTGAAGGACAATATATAGAAAGCACCACAATGACTTGCTTAAAACTTTGCTTCCAAATACCATTTTTTTTTTTGGTGTTTGGTTTCAAATGGTGATTGAATTGCTAGAACGATGAGTTCTGATTCATGCAGCCCTGTAGACTCAGGGATGTTCTCGCTGAAAACCTGACTCTGTCCTCTGGCTTGTTTTATAGGAGGTGTACCGAATCCCAAAGAAGAGTCAAGCAGAAAAGGAGAGCAGTGGTATGTACTCACGTTTTTCCATGTGTTTTCCCAGTGTGTGATGTCAGGAGAGGTTTCCAATTGGTAGCTGAGCTGCTGGTGCCTCGTCCCAGCCCTAAATCCAATCCAGTCCAGTCCCTGAATCCCTAAAATGTGTGATGCACGAGCAACTGCTAGCAAGGGACGTGAGATTTGTTTGCTGGGAAGAGCTCTGAGGTGGAGGCATGCTTTGTGCCATGATCTCATGGAGTGGTCTCGTTGCTGATGGAGGGATGAACGTCACCCATGGAGGTGCACCCAGAGCAGATTGTATCACAGCCAAATCCCTGGGAAGGCACTGGGTGATCCCACGGTATTCCTGAGCTGTTGGCACCACTCCTGGTAACCCACATGCAGGATGCATGGGAATGGATCTTGTCCTGCTGTTCTCTTAAGCTTAGGGCTTTTCTTGGAGCACATCTCTGCACTGAAATGTTAACTCACCCAGGAACCATCATTAGAGTCAGGAGGAAGTAATGAGGTTGTGAATGCATTTGCTGTGGGAAGAAGAGCCCTTTGGAACCTGGAGTGAAAACTCAAGTTATCTCTGAGACTGGAAGCAAGGGTGCAAGGGAGCATTTGGGATTTTTCATTGGCCTGAAAGCTGCTTCTTGAGGCCTGAGCCCACTGGCTCCATGTCTTTCAGTACAGACTCTGTGTCAATGACAATAAGCATGGGGAAGTTCTTGCTTTACAGTCAGGTTTTAGGGTGTCAGAGCACTACAGGAGATCTGTGCTACGGTCCGGAGCCTTTTGCACTCTGAAATAGGTTTCCTGCTGAAAGAATGGGAGGAGGGAAACGAGTGAAGTGAGTGACGCATTTTCATCCATTAGGTGACAGCTCAGAAGTTGGAGTAGTGGCTGAAAATAGAAATGAAAATGGAAGCTTTATTTTAACCACACTTGCAGTCCTGAGGCTGATTCAGGACAACCTGTAATTTGTTTGAATGAGTACTCTGTTGGCCAACACAAAGGAACCACTGAAACTCCAAGAGGGAGCTAAGAATATGCTGAATTGTAAGAACTCTTCTCTTTTTACCCATTTTTCCCAACAGCTGACCGAGGCAGAGAGGCAGCTGGCCTCAGGGATCAGACTCCCACACCTAAGAACCCCGTCCTGAGCCGCACAGACCCCGAGTGGCAGAGCCTGAGCAAGGAGAAGAAGAGGCGACGAGACTCGCTGTCCCCTCCGGCATCAGCGTATGAGCGGGGCACCAAGAGGCCGGAGGACAGGCAAGTCGGACCCTGTCAAGGGTAAAACAGTGGGGAATTGGCCCAGGTGGCCTTTGGAAACACACAGGGATGGGGAAGAGAATGTCTTGGCTGAATGCTCTGTGCGTGGTGAGTTGTGTTCCCTGGGAGTTGTGCTGCTCCTTGGTGCGCTCTGCGGTCTTCTTGGTACTTCTTGTGGCTCTCATGCAGCAGTGAGCGAAGGTGCAAAGGGGTCTTCAGAGTCATAGAATCATTAAGGTTGGAAAAGAGCTCTGAGGTGATGGAGTCCAACTGTTGACCCATCACCAGCATGCCAACTTGGAGAATCATAGAGGTTGGAAAAGATCTCTGATCGAGTCTAACCGTTGACCCATCACCACCATGCCCACTAAACCATGTCCCTAAGCCCGTGCACTTCTACCCTGCCAATCCACTTGGATCGTGGTGTTCTGAAATTCAGCTTGCAGCAAGCCCAAGCCAGACAGGACTTCTAACACAAACCAATCTCCTTGGGCAGAACAGATGACCTCTGTTTAAGTTACCCCAGTGGCACTTCTGCTGTTGCCATTTTTCATTGTTTCTCTTCTGTGTTCTCTTTACTCGAAAGCTCCTTGTTCTTTAAGAGAAGGGATTTATTACGTGTCTCGTGTTTCAGGGAGACTTCAGATCATATTAAAGGCAGTACCAAGGAATCTCCTTTGCAGAAGTCAGCTTTCCATTGTCCCTCTTAAATAGGATCTAAGGCAACATAGCAATTACGGAACAATTGCTGGTGAGTCAGCCATGCCAGCATCCTTTTGTCCTCCTAGTGGGAAAGTTTGAGATGTCTGCATTAAAAACAAGCCACAAATTTACAATACTGTAATTACCCGTTTGGAGGATGTAAACATCACGGAGGGCTGGGGGCAGGAGAGAGCTGAGTAAGTGCAGTGTTTGTGAAGACAGGAGAAAGGATGGAGGGAGTCATAGAATCATAGAATGGCCTGGGTTGAAAAAGGACCATGATGGTCATCCAGTTCCAACCCCCTGCTATGTGCAGGGTCGCCAACCACCAGACCAGGCTGCCCAGAGCCACATCCAGCCTGGCCTTGAATGCCTGCAGGGATGGGGCATCCACAGCCTCCTTGGGCAACCTGTTCCAGTGCATCACCACCCTCTGGAGGAAATTGGTGTGCTCCAGTGAAGGAAAACAGGCTGGAGGGGTGCAGACAAGCAGCTCTTCACCAAGCAAGGTAGGAAGAGCTGAGCAGAAGCTTTGGGAAGCTCCAGCCCACCCCTGGAATTCCCAGCAGTCCCAGAGGTGCTGCCTTTTCCCTAGGCTTGCCTCAGTTCTCCCTTAGATTCTCCCTTAAATTTGTTAAGAAGACTTACAGCAGAACCACAGTGATGGGAATCTTCATGCAGGAGGAAGGGGTAGAAAAGGATTTTGAAGGATTGGAGCAAACAGAAAGCAAGATAGCAAGAAGAGGGATTGCATGAACTCAGAATGCTGCGACTCGCTCTGTGCTAAATCCTCAATTTTCCTCTGTCTGTCCTTCTGCGCCAGCTGCCTCCCATGTAAACTCCCGAGGCAGTGCCAGGAAAGACTTTAATTATTTAAATTGAGCTCTTCATGTCAATAAGGTTCACATTAACAGATGCTTGCAGCTACTCTGGGAATGTGAGGAAACTTCTTAAGTGTTGGTAGCAATGTGCTTTTGATATGTAAATTGAACACATGAACACCAAGTTAGTATATTAAGTATATACGGGATGCTTTGTAGAATCCGCTTCACTTAGGGCTGCAAAACATTTCTGTTTGTAATCCCTGTTTTACCACACTCCTAACTTCTCAAAATACCCACCTTTGATCTGAAGTTTTCCATGGTTGAGGTCTGATCAAAGTCCTTAGTCCTTTTTTTTTTAATATTTTAAGGCCTTGGAAAAATCCCTCCAGCTGCTCTGCATCTCAGGATGAAAATTCCTCCTCTTTAAAGAAAAAAAATCCATCCACACTTTATTGTGTTTTTCTAAGCTAGAGCTGTGGTCTTGCAAATAGCATAAACTCTTAAACAGAAACGTGTTGCTTGCGATTCCATTGTTCTTAGTAATGTCTGCACGGCTGTCTGGAGCTCAGGAAGGGCACGTGGCTCTGCGTGCCTGGGGCTTTGCCTGCAGTGGAGGGGATGCGGGGGCTCAGCCTGGCACGGCTCGGAGGGTGGTGTCCACCTGGAAGCCCAATGAATTGAGCCAAGGAGATAAGGCTGTGAGTCGTTTGGGGTGTGTTGCTCCTGCTTTTTGGATCCTGGAGTGGAGAATTGAGCGTGGGCTGAAGCAGTGCTAACCAGCCTGTCTGAGGGCTCGTTGCTGTTTTTTTGCCCGCACGTCTCTGAGTTCTGTTAGTCCTGGGACTGCTCAGGGCAGTGGTGGGTGCCCCATCCCCGGTGCTCCCTAAGGTCTGGCTGGATGGGGCCATGAGCAGCCTGAGCTGGAGGGGGCAATCAGCCCATGGCAGGGGTTGGGGTTGCAGTTGGGAGGAGGTTTAGGTTGGATATTAGGAGGAAGTTTTTCACCCAGAGGGTGGTGACGCACTGGAACAGGTTGCCCAAGGAGGCTGTGGATGCCCCATTCCTGGAAGCATTCAAGGCCAGGCTGGATGTGGCTCTGGGCAGCCTGGTCTGGTGGTTGGCAACCCTGCACATAGCAGGGGGGTTGAAACCAGATGATCTTTGAGGTCCTTTTCAACCCAGGCTATTCTATGATGATTCTGCGATTCCATGGTTTTGTGATCTTCAGTGTCCCTTCCAAGCCAACTGTTCTGTGATTCTGAGGTTCCCTCTTCTTTCTGTTGCAGGTATGACACGCCAGCATCCTCAAAGAAGAAAGTCCGCCTCAAGGACCGCAACAAACTGTCGACAGAGGAGCGCAGGAAGCTCTTTGAGCAGGAGGTGGCCCAACGGGAGGCCCAAAAGCAGCAACAACAACTGCAGAATTTGGGCATAACGTCCCCCCTTCCCTACGACTCCATGGGCTATGGCACGCCGCACCACAGCTTCATCGGCTACCCGCCCGGCTACCCCATGCAGGCCTATGTGGACCCCAGCAACCCCAATGCGGGCAAGGTGCTGCTGCCCACCCCAAGCATGGACTCCATGTGCTCCCCAGCGGCATACGAGCACCCTCAGCCCATGGTTGGGCACACGGTTGAACCCAGCCTGCCCACTCCCCAGCCGGTCCCAGTAGTCCAACATGTAGCAACGCCGATGGAGGTGACGACTCCTCAGTATGTAGCACAAAGCGACGCCGTGGTCCACCAAGAACCCAACGTGGCTGTCCTGCCCGTGCCCACCACGGGACCAGTGCAAGGGCAGAGCTACGGGGTGTGGGATTCCAGCCAGCAGACGGTGGCTGTGCAGCAGCAGTACTCACCAGCCCAGTCCCAGCCTGCCATATATTACCAGGGCCAGACTTGTCAGACTGTTTATGGGGTGACGTCCCCCTACTCGCAGACGACCCCACCGATTGTACAGGTAACCCATGGGGGAAATGTGACCTTTTCAGGCACAGTGTGGCACAGAGCACCCGCAGAAGGAAGGAAGCCAGCCTGCAACTGGAATGCTGTGTGTGCTCACCGTGCCGGGGGCTGTCCTGATTTGCTTTAGCGTTGGGCAGCATTGCTGAGATAACTTCATCTGAGAGTCTGTGTAAAGCACAGGTTTGCTTTGTGGTTACTGCTGCTTGACTGGGATGTGATCTCCCATTAATCCTCCAGGGTATGAGAATTCCTTCCCCCCCCTGGTGTGGCGCATCACTCCCATCAGTCCCCATCAGTTTTTTCTTTTAGGGTGTACCTGATTTTCATTCCAGATTATCCAACGCTGGTGTTCCTGCTGCACATCTTGCTAGCTTCTTTCCAGTGAGGAGCATCACAGGTCGCTTTAAAAAGAACAAAAGTGAAACTTTGCCATTCTTTTGGTCCTGAATTCTTCCTGGTTGATGGCTTTGAGCACTGAAACTCGGTGTCACCCAAACTCACTTTCCTACCTCTCATGGAGGAGACACATTCTGGATCTCATTGCCTGGAAAGGAAAATCTCCCATGTCTTCCAGACTTTGGGGTTCTCTCTTTTACCTTTTCTGTGTTTTTCCACATTTGGAGACTTTTGTATTTTGGATGAGTGCAGACCCAGATGTGCTGCAGCGAGGCTGAGCAGAGTGCTGACATCTTTTTGTTCAGAGTTTCACTCGGCCTCCCAATGATTTCACAGTGAACCTCACTTTGGTCAGAATTGCTCTGCTTTGTCTGTGGAGCTCATTGCACGTTGGGAGTGAAGGTGGAACAGGAAAGTCGGGGGTTTACCTTAAGGGGGGTGTAGGACTCTGCCAGCTGCTTCATGTTCTGTCCTAACTCCATCCTGGGGATCCCTCTGGGCAGACCTCATGGTCTGTAGTGGGGCACAGGCCGTGTCCTGCTGGCGAGCACTGGTGCTGCCCTGCTTTATGAGCTTTGAGATATCCACCTCATTTGATATGTTAGAAGATTTCTTCATCATACGCAAGCTGGGAAATAGTCTTTTGTGCTCAGTGTTGCACTTTTTTCCACTGTTGAAAGCGGAGCAATTGTCCTGAGCGAGTGATGCAGTATTTCCTTTGAAAGCTGTTGGTTGGATGTTCTGTAGGCTGTCCCTTTTGGCTACTCAAGGCAGGATGCTGACCCTAACCCCTTGTTCTCCATTGCAGAGCTACGCCCAGCCAGGCCTGCAGTACATCCAGGGGCAGCAGATCTACACGGCCCACCCGCAGGGAGTGATCGTCCAGCCCCCGCCTGCCGTCACCACCATCGTGGCGGCTGGGCAGCCACAGCCCATCCAGCAGGTATGGCTCACACTGGGGTTGGGAAATGGATGGCACCATTTGAGCTGCTCACCTCTGCATGGACCGGGGCACCAGGCGGCTGGCAGAAGGACTGTGGAGCTGTCCTACCCAAAACCCCATCCCTACTCAAGGCCAAGTTGGGTGGATCCTGAGCAGCCTGATCTGGTGGGTGGCAGCCAGCCCACGGCAGGGTCAGGGCTGGATGGGCTTTGAGGTCTCTTCCAACTCAGGCCATGTTGTGATTCTGTGGTTCTGCGACCTTTAAGGACCCTTCCAACCCAAGCTGTTCTTCGGTTCTATGATCTTTCATAGAACCTTCCAACCCAACTATCTGCTATCTAAGAGCCCCTGTGACAGAGTGCTTGTATTCATGTGGTCGGGGTATGAACAAGTAGCTACCAGTGGCTGTTGGATAGAAATGGGTGAAATGTTCTACTGTCCCTTCCCGGGGCAATGCTGATGTCCTTTTTGAGTTTCACCTTCAACAAAGACTTTGTTGCAGGGAGACAGAGCTGTCAGACTGCTCTGCTCTGCCCTCTGGCATTGTTGCCTGTGTGTTTTCAGCCAGAGCTTGTGGTAACCAACAACCTCCTGGACCTGCCTCCGCCATCCCCTCCCAAACCCAAAACCATCGTCCTGCCTCCCAACTGGAAAACAGCCCGAGACCCTGAGGGAAAGATCTACTACTACCACGTGGTAACGAGGTAAGTGATAATGAAGTAAGCATTGGGGTGTGTGGAGAACAGATGGATGCAGTGGCACCATGCACCTCCAAGCACAGGCCAGGTCGGGTGCTGCTCTGCTTGAGTCTTGCTGTGTGATGGGGACTCAGCTGAGCTTGATGGTAGTATCATTAAGGTTGGAAAAGACCGGTAAGATCATCAAGTCCAACCTTACCTGTCAGTGAGGAGTGCCTCCTTCATCATTCTTCTGCAATTACACCAGAAATTGCTGATTGAATGCAGTGAGCCTTGGAATTTTTAGAGGACCAGATGCTGGAAGAGTTCTATAAATCCTTCTTTTAGGATATCTTCAGATTGGACAGGGCCAGGAGAGGAAAGGAGATCTTATTTGTCCATACGTTTTCTTATTTGAATATACATTTTCACATTTGAATTACTCGTTTAAGCAGCTGAATGGTAGTTATTTGACATCGTGTACAGTAATTAGTATCTGGAGAATTAAGTGCTGTGCTGAAGCACACAGTGCTGCTTGGAGCAAGCACGCTGCCATGTTTCTCCATGGCTTTTCCTTAAAAGCAAAAAGGTTTCTAGTTGCAAACCTAAGAGGCTCGGGGCACTGACTCAGTGCAGCCCTCGGGTTCTGCTATGCGGAGGAGCTCATGTCCCAGCTTCACAGAGCTCACGGCTGGGAAATAGTTGCTGTGTGACGTCACCTCTGTACCTAACGATGCTGCTGCAGGGCTGGGCTCTTCCCATCCCTTTTGTTTAGCCTGCTTTTCAGTTGACCTGAGAGTCAGAGCAAGCTGTGATGCCCTGCTGGCGCGCAGACGAGCTGAGTGTCTTCTGTCTGTTGAGCCTTTCAGGTTCTTTATCGAGGCTTTTCTCAAGACTTCTGCTCTGCATCCTTTCTGCAGTGAGATACCTTCAGTTGCTGCTGCCCTTTATTCTGCAGAAACAGACATTAAACCCATCCCCTAGTTCTGATGGGATGTCTCCTGCCTTTCCTCACCACAATCGTGGACCTTCTGTGTTCCATGTCCGTGGCCAGCTGCCCTTGGTCCCATTGCAAGCGTTGCCAGTGGCAGAAAATGGTGCACGTTCTCTGTTTCAAAATGGCTCCTTTTTCTGAGGGTGATGTGCTCCGTTTGTTCTCCAGGCAAACCCAGTGGGACCCTCCAACGTGGGACAGCCCAGGGGATGATGCCAGCCTGGAACACGAAGCTGAGATGGACCTCGGGACCCCAACGTATGATGAAAACCCAATGAAGGTAAGCGTGGGGTCAACGAGGGAAACTCACTGCCAACATCTTGGTGGCCCACATGGATGATCCCAGGCTTGCCCGCTTGCTGAAGCAGCGTGTGTGCATGCTGCAGAGTGGTGGTTGTGGGATGGTGACAGAGGGACAGCAGTGACTCGAGATGAGCCATAATAGCTGTGCTGACCATTGGCTTTATGGGCTTTAGGATAGTGCTGTAGGATCAAGGAAGTTCTGTTGTTTTCTCAGCACCTGGTGCTTTTTGCAGTCATGTGGGGGTTCCCTTCAGGTCTGGGGTCTCTGCTTTCTTCTGTGTTGGATCTGAAGAAGTTCAGGCTTCTTGGCAGTGAGGTGGGTGCAGATGTATCTCCTTGTTGGTGTCCCATCTGCAGGCAGGATGTCTCTGGCTGCCTCACTGTACGTGTCTGGCCATAGGCTTGAGGATGGAAAGACCAAACCAGGTGTTAAACCCCACTCCCATCCTCCAAGCAGCTGCTAGGGTGTGCCCTGTGGCACTGTGGGGCAGATAGAGGAGCCATGGAGGAAGGGTTTATTGTTGGGTTCTAATTCTGGTAGTAGTCCCCATCCTCTCCAGCCATGCTGTTATAGAGCAGAGTCTTTGTGCTGCTGACGAAGCCATGTCTCCCTGCTCTGCTGCAGTCACTTTTCCCAACTCTTTCCTTTTCCTTGCCGGGATGCTGAGGGTTAATTCAATCCATGTGATGCCTCCAAGCACTTCAGTTGGGATTCTTGGAGAGCTGACTTAAGCAATATTAATTGCAAATGTTTATCTGCCTGTAAAAAAAGTTAATTAGAAAACGAATGAAGGCCTGGCACACACTGCTCTGCCACTGAGTGCTTACTTCGGTAATGTTGCAGAGGGGTTCAAAGGAGCTTCGTGATGGGTTTTGTCCCTGGGCCTGCCTGTTCTGGGAGCCCTTGGACCTCACTGCAGAGGGGCAGAACGAACAGTCACACCCCCAAAGCATACATGGGCATACGTGTGCCTTGGGGCTGCAAAGGCTGCTGGCCTTTAAGGTCCTTGTGGGGCACACATTTGGTAGCACACAGTGAGTTTCCACTGCATCTCCCCCCTGGCTGCTTTCTCTTGCTCCCTTCCTCCTTCCCACTCCATCCCCAGCATGGTTTTCCACCCCTTAGCATCACAGGTAGGATATTAGGAACAATTTCTTCTCGAAAAGAGTGGTGATGCAGTGGCACAGGCTGCCCAGGGAGGTGGTGGGGTCACGGGTTCAGAACTGTGGAGATGTGGCACTGAGGGATGCGGTCAGTGGACATGGAGGGGTTGCTTGGGGTTGGGCTTGGGGATCTCAGAGGTCTTTTTCAACCTCAATGAATCTACGATTCTGTGATTCCATGTCCCATCCAGCCCAACTCTGCTCTGCAGCCTTTCTGTAAGGCAGTGAAACTCGCATTATGGATGTCCTCAAAGCACTGCTTGCCTTTATTTTTTTGCATTTCCTTGCATTACAGTTTTCCTGGCAGGCAGCAGTGCTTTGGAGGGGCTCAGAGGAATGAGCTGTGGTCAGACCAAGGCAGGCCAAAGCCTTGGAACAGTCTCTGAGTAATGGTAACCATTACAGTGCAAGCCCACTGCTACTGTACTTCTGTCCTAAGTGCAGCTTTCAAGCAGTAAGCTTTCCATAAGGCTGAAATCAAGATTAATCTTAGCATGGGGAGAAATTATCACCTTTGCACCAATAGCAGCTAAGCATTTCTCATCTTCGCTCTTGCTCTCGTGCCACAGGGATTCCCCCTGCATCCCACAGAGCCTGCAGGTCAATGTTAAGCTCGCATCCTTCAGTGTGCTCTAACTCAGAGGTAACCATTGCAGCCGCCACCTTTCAGGGCCCTGCTGAGCTGGGAAGTCAGCTGGGATGCCTGCACAGCCCCTTGTAGGACCAAAGCCCTGCCTCTGGCTGCTCAGTGCCTGCGTTATCATTGAGTCATCCAAGTTGGGAAGGGCCTCCAAGATCACCAAGTCCAACCCCAGCCCACCCCCACCATGCCCACATCCCTCAGTGCCGCATCTCCACTGTTCTGAACACCTCCAGGGACGGTGACCACCACCTCCCTGGGCAGCTGTGCCACTGCATCACCCAACCATTCCTAATACCTCACCATGGCTGTGCCCACGGCTGTCTCTTGAGGAATGCCCCGGCGCACACCCGCTGGTAAGGCATTGGCTTCCCCTGTGCATTAGGATGGCTCACCCCATCATTTTTTCCATGGAAGGGGAAATGAATCCTGCCTCAGCCAGTCGGAAAAACGCTGAAATGCAGAATTCTCATCAAAGCAGACAACCAAAGGTTTGTCATTTTTTCATGAACGCATCATCCGGCTCCGCTTCAGCTCACCAACGAATGCGTGTCGTTCGGACTCCCCAAGGGCCACATTAAAATCCCATTGTTGCAGAACTGACCTGCATAGGAAGTCTCACCCTGCAGTGCTGAGCGTGGGTGGATGGCAGCAGCACGAAGCTCTGACCCGGGCAAGCGTGGGAGCCCGGGATGTCGATGGGGTTGGGCCTTACTGTTTGTTTTCTTGCACTGGGGTGTGCTCTCCTGGCTGGCTTTGGTTCTGCTCTCCATTTGTGGTCTGACACGACCTCCTTCCAGCTGGAGCTGGAGCCTGGGACCCACAGCCAGGCTGTGGGGAAGGAATGAGAGAGGGATGGGGCTGCCCAGGTGATGCTGTTGGGTTTTGTGTCTTCCATCGTTTGCTCCTGCATGCCTGCTCTCTGCTGTGGCCGCTCTAGAAGTCGTCCATGGCCTCCCTCTATCCGCTGCTGGCTGCATTGGGGGTATAACAAAACCCTAGAGGAAAAAGGCTCACATTAGAGTTGTTAATGCAGAGCTGGGGCTTGTTGGAGCTCGCACCCTGAGCCCTATGGGGCCGTGCTGGCTGCTTCCTACTCTGCAGCCTCTCTGCTCACAGCTGTGCTTCCAAAATAGCTTCAGAGAGCTCCAGGAACTGGTGTGGCCGGGCTGGGAGGAAGGAGGGGATGGGCTGCGCTCCCCTTCTCAGTTTGGGCAGAGGGAAAGCGGCAGCAATTGGGAACCTTGGGTCCTCACTGGGGGAGGGTTGCTTCAAACCATGCCATAAAAGCCCCCGTTGCGGTGCTCCCCACCGTAGGGTGTCACTGGCTTGGTTAGAAACTCGCTGCCAGACTCCTGGGGGCTCATGGATAAACCCTGGCTGAATGGGAAGCCCATTTCCCTGCTAACCATCCCTGCTACCATCCTCATGTTGCCATCCTACTGTCATCTTGCACTCGGGATGTTACAGGTCCCTTCCACCTGGGAATGTTCTATGATCTGACCCCAGTTGTTGCTCCACAGCTCATTCCCAGCTCCACATCCCCCACTTTTCCTAGGAAGTCACCCCCAGAGCTGCCTTCCCACACCCCCTTTTAGGACCCATCCCAAAAGCTGAGGGGACCCCACGTGGCACGCAGGGTGTGGCGCAGGGCCATGTGTTCCCCATTAGGGCCCTTTGATGGAGGTACCCGGCGCGGGGAGCCAGCAGGGCTTTGATGTGCAGCCAGCAGGGACGCCCCGGCCCTAATTCACTCCACTCAGGAATTGCTCTCAGCCATAAAACTTCCACGGGAGCGTTTTATTGAAGCCCAGAGCTGCTTTTACTGCGGGACGTTGCGGCTCTGCTGCGCTTCCCCATCCCTTAGCAAAGATGTGGCTCTGTGGTCACCCCAGCTTGTTGCCCAGCGTGGCCGTGCCGTGTGCCACCGAGCCACGCTGCTGGTTAGGATGAAGCCGACCGATCACAATTAAGCTTTCACAGGCATGAAATAAATGGGGAGGGGGGAAGCTCAGCTTTCCTCCCCCTCGCCTCCAGCTAAACATATTTCAGCACTCATAATGCCGACCGCAGCGCTTGGCCCCTCCCTCTCCAAAGCAGCCCCAGAACCAGCTCTGGCCATTCTGCTTTTTCCCAAAGAAAACAATAGGGTGCGAGTCGGGCAGTGCAGCCCTGCTCCTCCCGTTGGGTTCATTCCGGCATGGAGGGGCCGGGTTAGGGTTAGGGGGGGCTGGGGAGGGGGGATTTAGAGAGATGGTTTTTGGGAGGCGGATGTAGAGAGGTGGATCGAGGGAGGCAGATTTGGGGAGATGGATTTGATGGAGCGGATATGTGGAGGCGGATATGGGGAGGCAAATTGAGAGCGTTCGATTTGGGAAGGTGGGTCTGGGGATGCAGATTCGGGGAGATGGATTTGATGGAGCGGATATGTGGAGGCGGATATGGGGAGGCAAATTGAGAGCATTCGATTTGGGAAGGTGGGTCTGGGGATGCAGATTCGGGGAGGTGGATTTGGGAAGGTGGGTTTGGGGTTCTGCATTTGGAGGAGTGGATTTGTGGGGGCAGATTTGGGGAGGCAAATGTAGAGAGGTGGATTTGGAGAGGCAGAGTTGGGAACATGAATTTAGGGAGGCAGATTTGGGGAGGTGGGTTTGGGAAGGCGGGTTTGGGATTCTGCATTTGGAGAACTGGATCTGAGGAGATGGATTTAGAGAGGTGGATTTGGGGAGTTAGGTTTGGAGAGGTGGATTTGTGGGGGCAGATTTAAGAAGGGAGATGTAGAGAGATTGATTTGGGAAGGTGGGTTTGGGGAGGCAGATTTGGAAACGTGGATTTGAGGAAGGGAGGCAGATCAGGGGAGGTGGATTTGGGAAGGTGGGCAGCACACCCGTACCCAGCAGCACGTGCTGGCAAGGATTGCTGTTGGAGCGCAGGAAGGAAGCAAGAGATGGCAACGGTGGGGGGACGTGCAGGGTGGGCTCTGTGGGCGCATTCTTGCCGGTAAAACCTCTGTTTTGGGGCACGCAGGTGTTGCTGAAGTCACACTTTTTGGCTGCTGTGTTTCTTTTGGGGTCAGGGGATGACGTCCCCCGGGCTGGAGGTGGGGTATTGCTGTAATGTCAGCGCAGCTCCGCTGTGGGGAAGGAGGTGGTTGGGGTGAGGTGTGCCCTCCTTGCTCTCACGCTTCTCTAAATCCAGAGCCGACACAGCGAAGCTGCTTAATTAATTCCCATTTCCTCCTCCTATCCTTCTATCTATCTCCCCTCCCTCCCTCCAGTCTTCCAAAAAACCCAAGACTGCGGAAGCAGACACATCGAGCGAGCTTGCCAAGAAGAGCAAGGAAGTCTTCAGGAAAGAGGTGAGTTATCCTCGGGCAGGGCAGCCCCCAAAGCCCAACACCACGGGGGTGGGCACGGCTGGGGCTGAGCGCTGCGCCTCTCCCGCAGATGTCCCAGTTCATCGTGCAGTGCCTCAACCCCTATCGCAAACCCGACTGCAAGGTCGGCCGGATCACAACCACCGAGGACTTCAAGCACCTGGCGAGGAAGGTGAGGGCACCCTGTGGGTTATGGGATGGCAGTGAGGTTTTGGTGTCGTGGAGGACCTGGGGAGGGAAGTAGGGATGGTGTTAACCGAGAGGGAGGTTTAATAGGAATACCAGGGAAAGCGGTGCTCGGGATGAGAGGTGATGGCCTCAAGTTGTGCCGGGGGAGGTTCAGGTTGCACTTAAAGGAGAAATTTCTTCTCCAAAGGAGCGGTGATGCAGTGGCACAGCTGCCCGGGGAGGTGGTGGGGTCACCGCCATGGGGGTGTCCCGGAACCACGGAGATGTGGCACTGAGGGACGTGGGCAGTGAGCATGGAGGGCTGGGTTGGATTTGGAGATGTGAGAGGTCTTTTCCAACCTTCCCGATGGCGGGATCCTTCGGTTGTGTGTTCTCTTACCAACCCATCTGTTGCCCAGCTGACGCACGGCGTCATGAACAAGGAACTGAAGTACTGCAAGAACCCAGAAGACCTGGAATGCAACGAGAATGTGAAACACAAAACGAAGGAGTACATAAAGAAATACATGCAGAAATTCGGGGCCATCTACAAACCCAAAGAGGACACGGACTTGGAGTGACCGCCTCCACCCGCGGCGCTCCCAATGCCCTCCGATGGAGGCGCTGTGATGTGGGGGTCCCCATTCAGCCCCTCCACCCACGGCAGCGCCCGCCCGGCGGTGCTCCCCGCCACCGAGCTGTGTATTATATTTTAACCTACATGTGAATATATTGATAATATTTTTTTCGTTGTTGTCGTTGGTTCGTTCCTTTTGGTTTTGGTTTGTTTTTTTCTTTCCCTCTTTTCTTTTTTTTTTTTGCTTTTAGCCCAACACGTGCTGTTATCACGGGAACACTTCTTTGTAAGGATAGTTTCGAGGGGGTTTTCCTTTCATTTGTTTTCTTCTTTTATGTTTTTGCGAGTTTTCATCTGTTATCATGTAAATATTCCGGATCTGGCTGCTTCTGGATTTCTGGCAGCCTTGTGCTATGTTGATAAGATTGATTTTACTGCTTAAATCATTTTACTTTATTCAATTTTTACTGAACTTTTTATGTAAAAAAAAAAAAAAAAAAAAAAAAAAAAATTAAAAAAAAAAAATAATAATAATAAATAAAATGAAATGAAATCAATGCCTGTTATCCGACCTGGAAGGGCATTGGGTAGAGGATGGTGGTGGTGGGGGTGGAACTCTGAATGGCACCGCTTGGGGGCACGGTATGGAGCTGGGTGGGTTTGGGGTTTCGGGTGGTGCTGTGTGGAGCCACGGGTTGGACTGGATGGTCCTGATGGGACATTTCCAACTCAAGGTGTTCTGTGATCCTAACTGAGACCCGAGGTTTAGGTTGGATCTTAGGAGGAAGTTTTTCACTCAGAGGGTGGTGACGCACTGGAACAGGTTGCCCAAGGAGGCTGTGGATGCCCCATCCCTGGAGGCATTCAAGGCCAGGCTGGATGTGGCTCTGGGCAGCCTGGTCTGGTGGTTGGCGACCCTGCACATAGCAGGGGGTTGGAACTGGATGAGCGTTGTGGTCCGTTTCAACCCAGGCCATTCTATGATTCCATGATCCTCAGCAGCCCTCTGTTGTCATTTAGGGTTGGGATCCCCATCCCCACCCCATAATGTGTTGGCTTTGAAGGGAATGGGGTTTTGCTGGCAGCGTAGGGGCACCCGGAGGCTGAAAGTGCTCACTTCTGTCCCTGTGTGCTGCTGAGCTCGGGGCTGTCCCCAAAGGAAGGCCAACGAAGGGAGTGGGAAGCGCGGGATGGAGTGGGTGTGACAAACGAGTGACACAAAGGCACGTTGGCTGTTTAATGCAACCACCGCAGACAACAAGCACACAACACCCCACCCCCACGCTGGGACCCAGAAATACAAAAAGGGCATTTCCCCCACCTCCCGACAGCCCCCCCCCAAATTAAGTATAAAAAATGACTTAAAAAAACCAAGAGTATATGGCTGGATAAAGCTGCTGGTAGCCAAGGGCTCACCCATCCAAAGGGACCACACCATCCCCGCGTCCCATCCTCCTCCTCCTCCTCCTCGCCCCACGGGGCCACCAGGAGCCCCATGGGCGGGTTCACACCACGGAGCTGGCATCCCCTGGCCCTGCCAGGCACTCGGCCACGTCCTGCCGTCCCATAGCAGCCAAGGCCCGGCACAGGGCTTCCACTGTGGCCCCTTCTGTGGCTGCCCACGTGGCGAGCAGGGTGCGGGCGGGCGCCTGGCCGCGGGCGAAGGTGCCGATGGCCTCATCCCCATAGCCCAGGTGGGCGGCCAGCCCACGCCAGTCCCCGCTGGGACCACCGCTCTCCAGCAGCTGCTCCACCTCCTCCCGTCGCTGCTGTGGTACTGCGCTGTAGGGTCGGGCTTCTAGACGGGGTGCTGTGGGTTTGGGGTCAGCGTTGGCGCAACGAAACTTGTGCTGGTGACCCCACCGGCCCCCGGTGCTCCCTGCATGGGTGCTCCCAACCCTATCTGGGTGTTCTTCTGTGTAAAGGTGCACCCTCACCCCATCGGGATGCTCCTTAAGGTACGGGCATGCCCAAATCCCATCTGGGTGCTCCCAACCCTACCTGGGTGCTCTCCAAGCTGTGGGTGCCCCCCAGCCCCATCCGTATCATTCACAAGGATTAGGTGCTCCCCAACCTCATCGAGATGATCCCCAAGCTATGGGTGCTCCCCAACCCCACCCAGATCATCCCTAATGTATGGGTGTTCCCCAAACCGATGGACGTGATCCTGAGTTATGGGTGCTCCCCCACCTCACCTAGATCATCCCCAAGTATTACATTCTCCCCAATCCCATCCAGACAATCCCCAACCCCAACAGATGATCCCTGTCGTGTGGATGCTCCTCAAACCCATCAGGATTATCCCCAAAGGTTGGGGTGCTCCCCAACCCCATTAGATCACCCCCAAGCATTGGCTGGCCCTCAACCTCACCCCTAAGGCAGGGGTGTTCCCCAGCCCTATGAGGATGATCCCCAAATACATGGGTGCTCCCCAGTCCCAATCGATGATCCCCAAGCTATGGGTGCTCCCCAGCCCTATCTGGATTATCCCCCAAGGACGAGGCGCCTCCCAACCCTACCTGCATGATCTCCCAGGGATGGATGCTTCCCAACCCAATTTGGGCCACACCAACCCCTCCACAAGACCTCCATCTCCCTTAGACGCCTCCAAACACTCCATCACCCCATCCCACCACAGCCAAAGAGATGACGGGACAGCCCACCACTCCCACTATGGATACCCCCGATGGCGCTCACCCTTGCCGATCTGGTGTGGCTCCTGCAGGCTGTGTGTGTCCAGGAAGACCCCGCTGTCACTGTGCAGCTTCTCACCCTCGGCTGCCGTCCCCAGCTCTGCTGCTCGTGCCTTGGCCAGCTGCTGCTTCTGCCTGCACGTGTGCCAGCTGCGCCGCGTCACCCGCCGTCCCCTCACCCCCAATTCCTCCCCCCTTCCCCCCCAGAAAGCCCAAACCTACCACTTGAAGGCCACGTAGGCGAGCAGACCCACCACCACGGCAGCCAGGAGGGAGCAGTACACGGGGATGATGTTCTGCCCCACGTCCTCAGGGAGGGGAGGGACGAAGGTGGAGGCAGAGGTGGCTGAGGCGGTGGGGCCTGTGCTGCCCTCCTTGGGGGGATTTCCTTCGGCCCGTTTTGGGATCTGCGGTTCCTTCTCTGTGGGGATGAGGGATTAGAAAACCCTTCATGCCCCCAATGATGCAGCTGCCTCAGTTTCCCCTTGGAATGGGGTGGGGGTACCCAAAATGACACCCGCAGGTGGGACCAGAGTGGGTTTTGGGACAGGAGGAAATCAGATCCAGTGCTATGGGTGAAAGGGAGAGGTGCCCCCTCCCACCAAACCTCCCCCATCCCTTCCCAACCACATCAAAGCCCCAACGCCGGCACTGCCGGGAGCATCTGCTGCATGCGGGGCGTGATGACAGCCGTGGGGCAGCAGCTGGTGGTGGTGGGGAGGGGGGAATGTGGGTGGGGGGGGGCTTCGAGGGGGGCTCAGAGCTCCGAAAGAGTGGGAATGTACAGGAACAGGCTGCCCAAGGTTGTGGGGATGAGGGGGAGGGCTGGTCACTATCCCTGGAGCTGTTCCAGAACCGTGGAGATGTGGCACTGAGGGATGTGGTCAGCGGGCATGGTGGGGATGGGCTGGGGTTGGACTCTGGGATCTTAAGAGATCTTTTCCAACCTTAATGATTTGGGGGGCTCGGGACCCTACGCAGAGTATGGGATGTGGGGATAAGGTGAGCTCTGGGATCACCCCGTGGCACATTGCACCTCCATTTTCTCTGCTGTGCACCCTAAAAGTGAGGCGCATGCCTCAGAGCTACAGATGGGGAAACTGAGGCACGACCCCACAGTGTCCCATAGGGGCTCACCCATGCAGAGAGTGTCGGAGAGGCGGCTGCATGCACGGCGCATCACTTGGCCAGGCCCACAGCCGGGTTGGCAGGGCAGGCAGGGTGCCTGGGCACTGCGCTCATCCGAGAAGGAGCCTTGGGGACAAGGTTGACACTCGGTGTCCCGCTCCGGGCTGCAGGGCTGCACGGCCCCATAACCCTCCTCGCACAGCCTGCAGGGTTGGCACGGCTCTACCGCGCTGCTCAACGCCAAGAAGGTGAGGTCTGCGGGCACACAGACAGGGGTGAGCAGAGCGGGTGGCAACGGGTGATGGTGTGGGGCTGTGGGGTGGCACTCACTCTGGGCGCAGGGCTCACACCGGGTGTTGGTGAGGCCGCAGGGCACGACGGCTCTGAAGCCTGGAGGGCAGGAGCAGCACTCGCCAGACTGCATGTAGGCACCGCTGGGGCACGGCAGGCTGCGGGCCGACACCTGCCCAGAGACATGGGGGGAGTCGTGTGGGGTGTCCTGCAAACGGCCACGGCTTCCCCATACTGACAGTGCCATGTGCACTTAACCGCCCATCGCATCCCCTTAACTCTGCCCCATCCCACTCCCTTAACTCCGTCCACCCCATCAACTCTGCCTCGTCCCCTTAACTTTGCCCATCCCATCCTCTTAACACTGCCCATCCCATTCCCTTAACTCTGCCCCATACCATCTCCTGAACTCTGTCCATCCCATCCATTTAACCCTGCCCATCCTATCCCCCTAACTCTACCCCATCCCACTCTGCCAACTCTGCCCACTCTGCCCATCCCACCCCCTTAACTCTTCCCCATCGCATCCCTTTAACTCTGCCCTATCGCATCCCCTTAACTCAGCTCCATTCCATCCATTTAACTCTATCCATCCCATTCCCTTAACTCTGCCCGCTCCATCCCCTTAACTGCCCCATCTCATCCCCTTAACTCTACCCATCCCATCCCTTAACTCTGCTCATCCCATCCCCCTTACTCTGCCCATCCCATCCGTTTAACTCTGCCCATCCTATCCCCCTAACTCTACCCCATCCCTCTCCCTTAACTCTGCCCATCCCATCCCCTTAACTCTGCCCTTCTCACCACCTTAACTGCATCCCCACTCAACACTCACAAACTCCCCCATCTGTTCCCCAACCAAAGAACCATCCCACCCCCCCCCCCCCAATTCAGTTTGGGGCTCCTCAGATTACCCCTCCCCACAAACAAAGCCCCCAGTTGGACCCCGCCAGGGTTCTGTGGGGCCATATCCTGAGTGGGGCTGAGCTGGGGGGGGAGGGGGGGGGTGTTGAGGGGGTCCCAGTCCCATGTGGGTCCCACACGGTGCCCCTGGCCCTCAGCTTGCAGCCAGATGGGGTGGGGTGGGGGGGGAGGTCCCATGCATGGAGGGGGGGAGAGGGAGGGGAGGGGGGAACATGCAGGGAAATAATGAGGGGAAATGGGGCAAAATAGGGCAAAACAAAGTAAGATAAACGAAAGTTAAATGATGTAAAATCATAGGGCAAAACAACAGAGGAAAATAATAAAGGAAAATAACGAGGAAAATAAAGAATGGGGGAAAATAAAGTCGAATATGAAGGGAAATAAAGGAAAATTAAGGAAAATTGAAGTAAAATACAGTAAAAAAAATGGTAAAGTAAAATAAGATCCAGTAAAAAGCAGTAAAATGCTGTGAAAGGAGAAAAAGTGAAGGAAGATACAGCAGAATAAGAAAAAAATAAAGTAAAACGCTGTAAAGAAAGGTGAAGGGAAAGAAGTGCAGTAAAATGCGGTAAAATAAGGCAAATTTTACAGCAAAGTAAAACGAGACGAAGTGAAGGAGCAAAACGAAGGAGGCAAAGCACAGCGATGTGCAGGGAAGCAGAGCAACACGGGGCGAAAGAAAGTAAAAGGCGACAAAGGAAAGCAAGGAAAAGGGAAAAAGACGGAAAGTAAAACAAACTGAAATAGGGAGGAGAGAAAGAAAGCAGAATAACGCCACGAGAGGAGAGAAAAAAAGAGCGGACCTGCGGGCAGAGCGGCGCGGACAGCAGCAGGCAAAGCGCCCGCGATAGGCGCAGCGCCGCGCGGCCCCACTGCATGGCGGGGCCGGGGCCGGGCCCCCCCCGGGACGCTGCTCCGCTCGGTCCGGTCTGGCTCAGCTCGGCGCGGTTCGGCTCCGTTCGGTTCCACCCGGGCTCGGCTCCGCTCCGCTCGGCCCGGCTCGGCTCGGCGCGGCCCCGCAGGGAGGGGTGCGGCGCCACGCCATTGGCTGAAGGGTGTGGGCGGGGCTAGGGGAGGCCACGCCCATCTCGGTTCGGCTCGGCCCCGGAGCGGTTCGGGTCGAGGTTCGGTACGGAGAGGGTGGGGGTGGCTTGAGTTGAGTCGGCCCCCAGCGGGCTCAGTTTGGCTCGGGCCAGTCTGGAGTGTTTCGGCCCAGTTCAGCCTTGTTCAGCCCAGGTCCGACCCAGTTCAGTTGGTTCTGTGTCCTGCCCGGTTCAGCCCCATTCAGCCCAGCTCAGCCCAGTTTATCCTGGTTCAACCCAGTTCAGCCCAGTTTATCCTGATTTCACCCCATTAAGCCCAGTTCAGCCCAGCTCATCCTGGTTCAACCCAATTCAGCCCAGTACAGCCTGGCTCAGCCTCATTCATTCCGGTTCAGCCCAGTTCAGCCCCGCTCAACCCCAGTTCAGCCCCATCCAGTCGGATTCAGCCCAGCTCACCCAATTCCCCCCCACTTCAACCCAATTCAGCCCAGGTCCTGTCCAGTCCAGCACCCCTCAGCCCAGTTCACCCCCATCCAGCCCAGCTCAGTCCCATTCATTTGGACTCATCCCAGCTCAGCCCAATTCCCCCCGCTTCAGCCCAGTTCAAACCGGTTCAGTTGGTTTGGGTTGGATCAGGTGGGACCACCTGGGCCAGATACGTCCGTCCCGATGCGCGCACAGCCCCTGTGCACCCAGATGTGCCCCCACCCAGATGTGTCCCCCATCCAGATGTGCACCCAGATGTGCTCACTCCAACCCCGCTGTGCTCCCAGGACCCCACGGCGCATCCCCATTTCCCCCATATGCCCATCACCATCCCCACAACCCACCCCGCTCCACGTCTGGGTCTCCTGGGCCGGGTGACTTCAATGGGGCAGTTGTAGGGTGACGAGTAGGGTGCTGTCCTCGTGGCCTCCACTGTACCCTAGAAGGTCCCAGCGCTGCCCCAAAGAGCATAAAGTGCCTGGAAATGGGAGAAGAGACTTTATTGACCCCCTCCTGAGGAAGTGGGTGCAGAATGTCAGCACAAATATAGGATCTCAGCGTGGGTGTAGGATCTTGGTGGTAGGTGTGGAATCTCAGCATGGGTGTGGGATCTCAGTGTGAGTAGAAGGGTCTTGGGGGTGGGACCTTAGGATGCGTATAGGATCTCAGAGCGGATGCAGGACGTTGTTATGGGTTTGGGATCTCAGTGTGGGTGTAGGATCTCAACATGGGTGCTGGAACAGCTGCCCAGAGAGGCTGTGGATGCCCCGTCCCTGAAGGTGTCCAAAGCCAGGTTGGATGGGGTCCTGGGCAGCCTGGGCTGGTATGAAATGGGGAGGTTGGTGGCCCTGCCTGTGGCGGTGGGGTTGGAGCTTCGTGATCCTTTGGGTCCCTTCCAACCCAAAGCATTCTATGATTCCATGATCTTGGGGTAGGTGTAGGACTTTAGGACGGGCAGAGGAACTCAGCATGGATGCAGGACGTGATCAGGGTCGTAGGATCTCAGTGTGGTTTCAGCATCTTTGACGTAGGCGTAGGATCTCAGCGTGGGTGTAGGGTCTCATCGTGGCTTCATGACCTCGTGATGCTCGTAGGATGTCAACATGGCTGCAGGATCTCAGCGTGGTCGCAGGATCTGGTGATGGCCACGAGGATCTCAGCAGGGTTGCAAGATCTCGGCGTGACGGCAGGATCTCGGTGTAGGACGTCATCGCGGGCACAGGACCTCGTTGTGGGTATAGGACCCCATTGCGGGCACGGGACCTCGTTATGGGCAGTGGGATGGGACCCTACCAGCCACGCACGGGGTGCCATAGGGCCACCACCTGCCCCTCCTCGTGCACGTAGTACACAGGGTGCATGGCCGCTGTGGCGCACGCCTGCGGGGGAGAGGAGGGTGACACAGAGGGTGACACTGGGGACAAGGGGATAGGGGGACAGCACTCACATGGTATGGGATGAGCGCCAGCACGCTGCCCACGGGGAACCTCCCGAAATCCATCTGCCCACCAGCGTGCTCCAACAGCCCGTGCTCCTGCGTCAGCCCCGCCAGCCTGCGGGGTCACACCGTCGTGTCCCTGTACAACCACCCCGACCCCATCCCTGACCCCATCATCACTCACCGCAGCTCGGGGTGCCCATCGATGGCAGCACAGCCCCGGGGGCCCTGTCCTGCTCCTGCCCCATGCAGGCTGAGCGCTGACCAGCCACAGTCCACCAGCAGCTGCCCTCGGTGTGCGTAGTGCCCAATAACCCGCGTGAGGACACGGATGGCCACGTCCTGGGGCTGGCAGGAGCCCAGCTGCGTTTGCTGCAGGTCTGCAGAGAGCCGTGGGGTTGGGGATGTGCTGGGACGTGGCGGGGCAGTGGGGTGCTGTCGGCACTCACCGTAGAAGATGTAGTTGCCCGGGTGCAGCTCGGTGAGTTGGGACATCTCAGGAATGGGGTGGCTGCAAGAGGGAGTGGAGCCGATGCTGGCATGGGGACAGGGCACACCGTCCTGCCGCAGCCTGCGGGGTGAAAGGGGGAATGTCACCCATTGGGTGTCACCACTGCCCTGCCATCGAGTGGGGCCAAATGTGTCCCCCAGAGCAATGGAATGACACCACGAGGGGGTCTGGGCCTCATCCAGGTGTGGAAGGGGACTGTCCAGGTGTGGTGCCAGAGCCATCCAGATGTGGAAAAGTCAACACCCCCAATGTGCTGGGGCCCATCCAGACACGCAGTTGCCATCCAGACATGGAAGAGATCCCACACCCCCCCCCCCCACCAGAATGTTGCCAAGGGATAATTTAGATGTGCTTTTACCATCTGGATGTGGAGATGTTCACCCCCCCCCCCAGGGATGACTGTTAAAAGGATACCCAGATACGGTCAAGTGCCACCCCAAGATGTGGCAGAGCACACATTCTACTGCACCCAGCACTTTTCCAGATGTACAAGAACCAAATTCCAACGTGCAGAGTGCCCCCACGTTGTGCCTGGGCTCCCCCTCTTGGGTTTCTTTTCCCTTCAGATGCGCCCTACATTTGTCAGGCATAGCACATTCAGAAACTGGGTTTGGGGGAATGCGTCCCGGATCTTGAAAAATGGGGACTCATAAGGGGACCCCTGTACAGCTGGCCTTGAACCTCTTAAATGTTTGGGGTATTTTGAGCTGGTGAATGCCGTCGTGCACCTGGAGATCCCACTGACCTCAAGGGAAGGGAGAAACATCCGTCTGCAATTCACTCCGGGATGTGAAACCCCACTCAGTCCTTCCCCGAGGGACAAAAGGGCGGTGGGCAGGGGGGGACGGGACACATCAAAGGGGTTTGGGACCATCCCCTTCGACCCCCTGGGGCTCAGGGCTTTGTGGGGCCGCTCTTTATGGGGCTGGCAGGAAGTGGGCGATTTGCATTTACAACCGGCACATCGGGGCTGGGGGTTTTATGGGATGGACAGAGCGAAGGGCTCAGCCCCTATAAAAATTCCCCTTAATTCTATCCAGGTTTGGGGCCGGGCGGGGGGTACAGTGGGGTCCCTATGGGGGCACGCACTTACGCGGCCACAAAGCCGAGGACAGCGTTGGTGGTGGTCCTGGCAATGGCCTGGATGGCGTCTGCCCCGCTGCAGCCATAGGTGTTCCCACAGTGCGCGTAGACCCCAACCAATGTCACCTCCTCGGGTGCATCGTTGGCGATGGCCCGGGCCAGCTCCAGGGCAGCGGGGTCTGTCGGGCGCATGCCAGCTGCCAGCAAGGGAACAGGGTCATGGGGATGTAGGGATGGGAGTGGGATGCTGCTATGGGGTGGGTGGGATTGGTGGCTCTGTGATGGATGGGGAGGGTTGAGGATGTCCTTCCCACATGGAACATAAATGTGGACACTATATCCTAATACTACCCCTAACCATAACCCTAACGCCCAACTCTCAGCCTATCCCTAATCATGACCATAACCCTAATCCTAATAGCTAACCCTAAACCTGCAAGCTCTGGGGACACGTGGGACATCTCTCTCCATGGAGCATCCTTGGGGTGGATGAAAAAGACTTTTTGGGATTGTTGGACCCACGTTGGCTTGCGCTGCTGTGGGCTTTGGGAACATCCCTCTCCCACTGACCATCCACCCTTGGGGTGGTTGGGTGTAAGTGAGGATTTTGAGACTCACGGACCCATGTTGGTAAGCTGGAGGTGGGAGTTTTGGGGGCACAAGGGACCTTCCTTCCTCACTGACCATCCATAGGATGGTTGGATGCAAATAGAGCTTTTGGGGCTGGTGGGCCCATAAGTAACTGGAGCTACAGGAAGCTTTGCAGACACATGGACCACCGTTCCATGAAACAGCCTCAGAGTGGGCACAAATGGAGCTTTTGGGGTTCACGGACACATGGTGCTGCAAGAGCTGGGGGCTTTGAGGACACACAGAACATCTGTCCATGGGACATCCTTGGGGTGGGTGAAAAGGTTTTTTGGGGGATTAATAGATACACGTCGGCTTGAGCTGCTGGGGCTTTTGGGGGAGCATTTTGCAGTGGATGGTGAGAAAAACGTTTAGGAGATGCTGACCCACCCCATCACCTCCAACCCACAAGAAGCAGGGCCTTGGGGACCCATCTCCCCAACCCCTCCCCATCACCATCCCCACCTCTGCCATTGCCGCAGTCGAGCTTCAGCCAGACGAGCCAGCGCTTGCCATGGGCCAGTGGCCGCCGCCGCAGGCTGGCCAGCGCCTCAGGGCGGTCCAGCAGCACGTGGAAGGCATCGAGGCGCTGTGCCAGCCCTGCACACTCCTCCAGCCGTGCGGTGGGCAGCGGGTAGGCCAGCAGGATGTCATCAAAGCCACCGTCCGCAAAGAACCGCGCTTCAGCCAACGTGGAGACGGCGATGCCGCGGCGAGTGCCGCCGGTGGCCAACAAACCGCCCTCCCTTTAGGCACCGTCCGTGGGACGAGGTGATATTGGTGGGAACGGTGGGGGATAACGGGGATGTTGGGGACATTGGGGACGAAGGGTGTGGGTGGAACTCACAGCGTTTTGTGGGTCTTGACGTGGGGTCGCAGGTGGACACCCAGGGTCCGGCAGCGCTCCCGCATGCGCTCAGCATTGCGACGCGCCGTGGTGAGGTCGATGGTCAGTGCTGGGGTGGGCAGCGTGTCCAGGAGGGCACCCAACCACATGGCCACTCTTCTGAGGGCACTTTTTGGGGGGTTTCGGGGTGGCTGGCCGACGCTCTCAACCTGCAAGCTGAGGGAGCGGGGGTGGGCTGGGAGTGCTGGGGGGGTCCCAATGGGATGGGTGAGAGAGTTGGCAGTCTGGGAGCAGGGATGTTTGGGATAAGGACAGCTGGAGCACCTGCGTCAGGATACCTGGATCTGGGATACCAGGAGATAAGAACAGCGGTGACACTGGGAACAGGAACACCCAGGGACAGGGACACCTGGAAGACTGAGAACGGGGACACTGGAGGATAGGGACGTGATGTTGGGACACCTGGAACACCCAGGTCAGGGACACTTGGGACCCTGGAAGATTGGAAACTGGGATGCTGGGGGATAGGGACTCCTGATGCTGGGACACCTGAAACACCTGGGTGAGCTGGAAGGTTGGGAATGGGGACTCTGGGTGATAGGGCACCTGGGACAAGAACACGTGGGACACTGGGAGTAGGGACACCTGGAACACCTGGGTCAGGACATGTGGGATGAGAACACATAGGATAACAGGAGTAGGAACACCTGGGTCAGGGACACTTGGGTCTAGGATACCTGGGGACAGCAACAGCAGGGACACGAGGAACAGGGACACCTAGGGACAGCACACCTGGAACAAGGACACCTGGGAATGGGACTCTGGGAATGGGGATATGACGGAACAGAGACACCTGGGTGGCCTGGGTCAGGGACACCTGGAGACAGGAAGAGTTGGGACAATGGAAACAGGGACACTTAGGGACAGGGACACCTGGGGCTGGGATTTCCGATGCCAGGACATGTGGAACACCTGGGTCATCTGGGATAGGGACACTTGGGTCTGTGACACCTGGGGACAGAGACACCTGGGACTGAGACACACGGAGACAGGGACAGCTGGGACACTGGGAACAGAGACACCTGGGGACAGGGAGGGTTGGGACAGGGACACCTAGGAGTTAGAGGGGCACCTGGGACAGGAATACCTAAGATAATGGGATCAGGGACACAGGGGACTTCTGGGACAGGGAAATCTGGGATAGGGACGCAGCGAACAGGGACACCTGGGACACGTGGTAGAGGGTCACCTGGAGCGTGGACCTATGGGACTGGGACCTATGGGACTGGGACAGTGGGACAGCCGTTCCCAGAACCTGGGGTCAGGGACACAGGGACAGCGTCACCTAGCACTGTGAAGGGGTTCTCCCTGTCCCTGCAGGAGCAGTGGCAGAGGTTGATGTCCCTCGAGGAAGGCCCTGTGCCTCAGTTTCCCCATGAGCTCCCACCGAGGCCATCCCAGCAGCACCCCAAGCCCTCCCACCCATCTGCCTGTACCTCACTGCCGTGGCTGCTCCCGGCGCGGCTCCGGCGGCCTCTGGCCGTGGCTGTGCTGGTGCAGCTCCACGTGATGCCGTGGGCACCCGCGGCCAGCCCTGCCCGGGGACAGAGGTCGCTGCCAGCCGTGGGGCCCCAGTGGTGGCAGGGGCAGGGGAGGACACAGGCGCTGACAGTGCTTGGGGACAGGCACGGGGATAGGATGCCAGCGAGGAGGTAGGGAAGGGATTTGGGGTCATTGAGACCCTGCACGCTTGTGACATGTGGGGACCTTGCTGCTGAGAGCCCTGTGCTGCTCACACGTGGGGACACAGTTGAGACCCGCATGCTTGTAACACGTGGCTGAGATCCATCACACTCCTAACACATGGGAACAATGCTGCTGAGTCCCCTACACTCGTGACACACGTGGGGGCAACGCTGCGGAGATCCTGTGATGGTGACATGCAGTGATCTGGCTGCTGAGCTCACCACAACACACGGGGATTGAGAACCATCACACTCGTGACAAGTGGAGGCACAACAGACTGCCACATTTGTGACACAGAGGGACACAGCACAGACCCCCCCCCCCCCAAACAATCATGACATGAGGGAATATAGCTGAGACCCCCTGCACTCTATACACCAGGGGACATGGCTGCTGAGACCCCATGATGGTGACACGTGGGGACCAGGCTGAGACCTGCCACACCTGTGACACACGGGGACACAGCTGAGACCCCCCACGCTCGTGACATGGGGCAAACGGTGGCTGCCACGTGTCTCCATGTGCCAGGCAGGCTGGGGACAGCACAGGCAGCCTGCAGGGACATTGGGGCCACTGGCCCCTCGCCCGGAGCACAGCCAGTGCCAGGCCAGCCCTGCTATGTAGGGCAGGAAGAAAGGAAGGGCCCCATGCCCTCACCGCATCCCAAAAACACAGCATGGGGGGTGGGGGGGGGTGGGGAAAGAACGTCCCTAACAGAGACAGCGAGGGGTAGACAAGGGCCTTGTGCACATTTATTTCTTATAGACAGATATATTATTAATTTTCTTTTCTTTTTTTTTCTTTTTTCTTTTTTGTAAAAGAGCTAGAAATTGATAGAAAAAACCCTTGGTGGGGGGGCGGGGGGGGGAGTGCAGCCGGCTCCTGGCCAGCGGGTGGGGGGGGGATGTGGTACCCCCTTCCCAGCAAGGGGCCCCCCCAGCACCTCCTCACCCCCCTGTGTCCGTGCTGCTGTCCCCCATCCCAATGGGGCTGGATAAGGCCATGGCACGGGGCCGAGCGTGCAGCCCCTGTGGGGCTCAACCCTCCTATCCTCACCCCCCAGCTTGCAAGGGGCTCGGGGCGCTGCTGCAGGAGGATCAGAGTCCCCCTTCATGCCGTGCCCCCCAGGAGGGGCCAGGTGCTGTAGGAAGGCCATCAGGGCCAGGTGTGGGGTGCCAGCCTAGGACTTGCCCTCGGTGGGGTTGTACTCCGTCTCACCAGCTGAGACCTGGGAGATGCGGCGGGTGGAACGCCAGAGCCGCCGGTGGAACTGGCCGGGGCGCACCTAGGGGACAGGGAGGTCAGCAATTGCCCCATAGATCCATCTCCATCCCATTTCCATTCCCTTTCATAGCTCCAAGTCCATCCTCATCCCCTTCTGTACCCCAACTCCATCCCCATCTTCATCTCCAGTTTCTTCCACAACCCCAAATTCATCCTCACCCCCACCATCATCCCATTCTAAGTTCCCATTCCAGTCCTTCCTCCATCCTCTGCATCCATTTCCTGATCCAACCCTATCCCCAATCCTTTCCTCAACCTCACCCACAACTCCCCTCTCTTCTCCCACTTCCATCCAAACCCCATACCCTTCCCTTGGGTGGATCCTCATTCCCATCCCACCCACCCTGTCCCATCCATGCCATCCATCCTGTCTGTCCTACCCCACTCCAATCCATCCATTCTGTCCCAACCCAACCCATCCTGTACCAATCTAACCCATCCATTCTGTCATGTCCCATCCCATCCCAACCATTCTGAACCAACCCAACCCATCCGTTTTGGCACAACCCAACAGTCCCCATCCTCACCCAATTCACTCGTTCTGTCCCACTCCACCCCAAACCATCCATTCTGTCCCATCATCTCATCCCAACCCAACCCATCCATTCTATTCCATCCCATCCTGACCAATCTCAACACGCCCCATTCCCTCCCAGTCCAATCATGCCCTACCCCATCCCCATCCCTCTCTGCTTTGGGAGCGAGGAGGACAAGCAGAGCTCCCCAGCCCAGCTGAGCACAGGGGATGCATCCCTGTGACCCTCCTCCACCTCCTGCCCTGAACCCTCAATCCTTATGGCTGTGCTCACCTCTGCGGGTTGCCCGGCGCCCACCACGATCAGCTTGCCATCCTCCAGCCCCACAAGGATGTGGCTCTTCTCCTTGGTCACCGACACGCTGTGGATGGGCACTCGCATGGGCACGGGGTGCACTGCTGCCCGGAGGCTGCAAAGAAGAGAAGATGTGGGGGATTGGAACCCACGGGAATCTCAAGGGGGTGTCAGCAGGACGGGCACAATGACATCAGATGTCACACTGAGTGACACAGTTCAGTGGGCATGGCGGTGATGGGCTGATGGTTGGACTTGGTCATCTCAGAGGTCCTTTCCAACTGTAATGGTTTCATGATTCTATCCCTCACCTCTGGAGGTCACGGATCTCCAGCCCACACTGCATGGTCCCCAGTACCACAAACTCCTCCATCACGCACATGGCCGTCACCTCCTGGTCCAGCGGGACGGAGGCAAGGTGCTTCCCATTCACTGAGTAGAGGTGCAGCGTGAATTTATCCTTCAAGAGAGAGCAAAATGAGAGATAACAGAGAGGAGGGAGTGGGGGGACGTGGGGACACCAGCCCTGCCGTGCCACCTCACCTTCAGGGAAGCGCGCTCACCCACGGCCGTCTGGGTGACAATCTGCCCCTCTGGCCCCACAGCCAGGTGGGTGATGGCAGCAGGCAGTGAGCTCTCACCAGGAGGTCGTAGGGACTTCATGAAGAGCCCCCGTTGGATGGTGTGGATGATGATGGTGCCATCCTAAGGAGAAAGGGGACAAGGTGGCGGTGGTTGGTGCTGCCCAGTGGCTGTGACACCTAGAGATGAGCCACACCACCTGCCCTGGCTGACCTTGGAGCCTGAGACAGCCATGTCCAGCTCGGTGCTGATGGCCACACACGTCACCTCGTCATCGTGGCCGTACAGGACCTGGATGGGTTTGGGGGCCAAGCCGCAGGAAAACCCGCCCTGGTGGAGGGCACACAGGGACCTCAAGGACCTTGGTGTGCCACTGCACGCTCCCAGCAGTGACTGCCTTCATGTTAAGAGCTGGCACAAGGTGCAGCCCCCTACCTGCTGCAGGACCTGCCACACCATGCAGGTGGTGTCCCGGGACCCAGAAATGAGGTAGATGCCACACAGGTCAAGTGCCAGGCAGGTAACAACATCTGTGACATGCAGGAAGACACTGTGAGCTGCTGCTCCTGTGCCAGGGTGTCTTAGCATCAGGTGGCACCAAGACAGATACAGAGATGGAGTCCGGGGAGATGTCCCTGCACGGTCTCAGGTCCCCCTGGCACCCTGCGGAGGGGGATACCGTACCTATGTGCCGGGTGATGTGCCCAATGACCTTCCCCTTGCCCAGCGAGGTAACACGCAGGCTGTTGTCCCAGTGTCCCCCACTGAAGAGCAGTTTCCCATCAGGGGACACAGCCAGAGTGCGGGAGCACAGGTCGGCACCGGGAGCAAAGGGGCCCTGCAGGAAACGCTGGGTCCTGGAGCGGAGGGACATGGGATGGTGACAAGGACACAGGCAGGTGAATGGCACCACCAGCACCCCATGACACTGTGTGACCCAAGGAACTCAGGGAAAGAGGATATCCTTGCGGGCTCACTTTGCATTGGAGACGGTGGGGTCTTTGGTGAAGCTGAAGTAGTTGGAGATGTTCTTGTCGTAGGGCAGCCAGCTGTGGGTCCCCAGCAAGCCGTTGGCACTCACGGTGACCTGGGCAGAGGTGGTGACAGCTGTGACACATCCCAGGGACACCCGACACTGGCATCCTCCAGCTCCCCTTTGCTCACCAGGACATCGGGGGATCCCTGAGTGATGAAGGAATGCGCCTGGTTCTTGGGGACCACAGCTTGCACCAGGGACACACCATCACTGATGCCCTGTAGGGAACACACAGTCAGTGGGTCCCCTCCTCATTGGTGCCCCCCTGTCACTCCATGTCCCTGTCCCCACCTCCACAAAAAAGGACTTGAGCTGGTCCAGGTTCTCAAAGACGTTGGGTGGACGGGTGTCCAGGCGCGCGAGCCTTCGGGCTGCGCTTTCAGCTGACATCCGGGCAGGATGGGGCTCCTGGGGAGGAGAAAGCCATGAAAGTGGGGTAGCATCTCCTCAAATGAGGCAGGGGGCTTTGGTTTTTTGGAAGGAATGAGCCACCTTCAGCAGTTGGCAGGGTGTCTGCCCGAAGTTGCTGATGATACCCTCCAAAGCCTTCCTCTGTGTCTCATCAGCGATGGCATCCAGGTCCACAGCACCTGGGGATGGGGATAGTGGTGTCAATGAGGTCACCCAGAGGGTACCCCCCCACACCCTGTCCCCACAGCTCACCCTCATATGTGCAGTAGTAGAAGACGTTGAGGGCCTCCACGGCAGCTGGGCCTCGCTGTTTGTACCCAAAAATAAGATCGATCCACTCGTGGAGGTGGGCCGAGACGTACTCTGATTCCTGAGTGGGCACTGGGTGTCAGAGGGCCTGGGAATGCCCATTTTCCCCCCCCAAAATGACCCCACTCCAGCATCTCACCAAGGCTTTGCGGTGTTGGTAGATGAAGTCCTCACGGGAGCGCGCCCACCTTGGCAGCACCACGTCACTCACCTTCTCGTTGGACATCTGCAGGCAGCCCAGATCAAAGCCTGTGGGCAGAGTGCAGACAGCGGTCAGGGGTACAACCATCCTGTCCCCGTCCCCAGCCCGGTACCTCCATTACCATTCTGGTTCTCCAAGAATTCGGGGAAGTAGAAGAATTCAGGGATGAGCTCCTTGACGTCCACTGGGTTCTCCATGCGGGCCTGCCATGCTGCTGGCACCGAGTGGAACTGCCGGTCCGAGCAGTCGAACCTGGTGGCACGGGACATCTGTGGGACCCTGGGGGTGGCAGTGCCTCTGTCCCAAGTCCTGGGTCCCACCGTTGGGTGCTCACCGGCCGCTCTGCAGCTGGATGTGCAGCGTGGTGAAGGGCTCAGTGCGGATCAGGTAGTGCATGACCCCTGCTGCATTGGAGTAGTGCGTGCCGTAGTGAAACTTGTCCACAGTGCCCGTTGGGTCTTCAAAGCTCTCATACCTGAGGTGGCAAAGCAGGGGGGTCAGGGCAGGAGCTCTGATCCCCTGGTTCTTCTTTTTAGGGCCACTCACTTCTCCTTCACATCCCGTGCATGCCTCTCATTGGCAACCCCAATGGGTTTGGACAGGTCCCGAAACACAGACGGGTTGGTGAGGTCAAGCGTCTCTGAGACGTAGTCCCTCAGGATCCAGGGGAACTGGGTGGGGAAGGGAGTGAGTCAGAGTGGGGGGCTCCCAAGGCCACTATTCAGCTTGGGGAGGGGACACAGAGTGCTCACCACAGGGTACTGGGAGAGGTCATTGTAGGTACGTCCCGCAATCGTATTCAGCTGCATGAGGTACTCAAAGTTGGAGATCTCCCGCAAAACCCATTTCTGGAGCAAACAGATGATGGCAGAGGTGGATTTGGGGGCAGAAGATGGAGCAAACCCCACAGCCGTCCCCACTAGGGGCAACCCTTTGTCCTCTCTCAGGAGGATACGGATACCTGGGTGAGCCCTGAGGCTTTCAGCAGCTCCTGGGGCGAGCGGCTGCCAAAGTAGATCTGGTTGGGGGGCCGTAAACCCAGGATGCAGGAGTAGACCTTGTTCCTCACCTGCAGGGATGGAGACAGGAGCCCTGGTGAGCTCAAGGTCCTCACATGGACATCGACATGGCCCTGGGACACTGAGGAGGTGCCTAGTTGGAGTCTGGGGGACCTGGGGTGCTGTCACCTTCTTTTTAAAGTTGAGGAAGTAGTTGGCTTGGTCGATGAAGAAGAGCTCAAGTGCAGAGCGGTGCAGGTTGTAGCGGCGCAGGTGGACCTCACGTAGGTGGGACAAGGGGCGCTTGAAGTCATAGCCAATCCCTGCAGGGACAGCACAGAGCACAACAGGATTCACTGACAACACAGCATGGAGACAGGCAGAAATTGGGGACAGCTTCACCCCAGGGAGCAGCCTGGGGCTGGCCCACACCAAGGAGAGCACCACAAAAGGGTCAGCACCCATGTGGATGGACTTTAGGGGGAAGGGGGGATGGATGGAGACATCTTCATCCCACTTGTGCCGCAAGGACTCACTATAACCTTCCTAAGACCAGTGATTAGGCAGAGATTGAACCTCAGTCCCCCCATCCCAAGCTCTCCCAGGCACATGTTGTTACCTCCCTCCGTCTCCTCCTTTTCACTGCTGCCATCGTAGAAGTAGATGTGCTGGGTTGTCACCTCCAGGCGGCCAGAGACAACAGCCACTGTTGTGATGAGCTCGCAGTCCTCCGAGACCACCAGCTTCTCCCGCTGGTTCTGTTCCTTGGGCTCAGCCCTGGGTGACATAAGGTGGTGAGAACACTCCCAGCCCGGGGGACCAAGTGTAACAGAAGGGGATAGGGACACTCACTGAATGTCCAGGACGGGGAGATCCTCCTCAGCCAGCTGGTCATCCTCCAGCTCGCTCACCTTAGCCTCCTTGGCCATGGCGAGTGGGAGGGACTCGGCAGGGTTGTGGAGGTTATCAGCTCCTGAAATGAGAAGGGGTCAGTAAGCACCCCACTGGCAGGGGGAACGAGGGGTCAAGGAGCCTCCAGGTGCCTCACCCAGGTTGTCCCGCAGAGCGCTGGCTTCCAAGTGCTGGTCAAAATTCAGGTTGGGTACCAGCTTCAGCCGCATCCTGGAGTAAGTCTCAGCACTTGACAGCTTCCAGCGAACCTCGGGTGGGTTCCTGAGGGTGGGAAGGAGTAGGGCAGCCCATCTGTGACCCCCTGGATCCGAAGGGGGCAACAATGGGTACTCACCGGTCAGCCCAGGCAGAGCGAGGTGAAGTGAGGAGGCGGCACAAGGAGCGCCACTGCTTCAGCACTGTGCTGTGGTGGTTGTTGGCTTGCTTGAGCACGTTGGCATGGCGGGCGTTTTCAGCCTTGGTGCGTTTTGCCACTGGCTCCAGAACCAGCTCCTGCCAAGGGAGAGGAAGGGTGATGTGAAGATGGGACTTGGGGAGGTCCCTGGGGCAAGGAGCACATCCCTGGGATGATATCTCAGAGTTGAAGATACTGAGACAATATCTCTTGGGGTGAGGAGGGTCTCCAGGGTAACACCCCTGGGATGAGGAGCACATCCCCACGACCATGTCCTCATGGTGACAGGCATGAACCTGGGGTGACACTCAGATGATGTCCCTGGTGTGAGGAGCATGTTCCTAGGGTCAGGGATATCATTATACAGCTGAGCCCCAGGGGTGTGGAGTACATTACTGGGGTGATAAGCCTGAGATGAAGAACACATCTCCAGGATCATGTCTCCAAGGTAAAGAGCATGATACTGGGGTGGGGAGCATGTCTTTCAGATGATGTCCCCAGGATAAGGAGCACATCCCTGTGATGACATCCAGGGGTGAAGAGCGTATCACTGGGACAGTATCTCTGAAGTGAGAAGGATGTCCCCAGAATAACCTCTCTGGGATGAGGAGCACAACCCTAGGATGACATTCTGGAGTGAGGTGCACATCTCCAGGACTACGTTCCCAAAGTGACGAGCATGACCCTGGGGTGAGGGAAAGGAGCATGCCCACAATATGACATCCTTGGGTTTAGAACCATGGCCACGGGACAAGGAGCCCACCCCCATGGTGATGTCCCTGAGGCCAGGAGGAGGCAGTACCTGGAACATTTTCCGGCTGTCTGCCTTGTCCCTCTCCCTCCGCAGGGAGCTGCTCATCATGGCATCGTAGCAGGCGTTCCAGAAGTTGGACATGTGGTCGTGGCTTTTGGCAAACGTGTCCATCTCAAACTGGGCCATGGTGGGCTGCACCTAAAGAGCAAGTGGGGAAAAGAGAGATGTCGTAGGGTGCGCTGGCATCAGCACCATCTATTGTTCATCCAGCTATAAGCATCTCTTTTTTGAAGGTCAACCCTGCATGGGACTGTGTTTTCCCAACCCAGCGTCAACAGTGGAACCCAGTTCCAACATGTTACTCAAATTTAAGCTTTAGAAGGGTTCCCCAACACCCCCAGCGATACCACCCCATACCCCATGGCACCCACGTGCTTCTCAATGAAGCTCCTCCACTCAAGGGTGGTGCAGAACTGCTGGAAGTCCTCATAGAACGTGGGGCTGCCATTGGTGGGTGGCAACGAGGGCAGGAACTGCTGCAACTGCAGAGTCTCATAGCACTGGTCCATGAGTGTGCGCACAATGGGCACCAGCCAGGAGAAGGTCTCTGATTTGGCTTCCAGTGAACGCTGCAGTGGGGTCTCCAGCTTGCCCAGCAGGTAGCAAGCTTCATCTTTTTTGGGGGCTGTGGCAGTCTGCAGCAAACTGTGCAGCTTCACGTAGGCCAGTGAGTGCAGCTTAGGGGGGAAGACACAGAAGATGGGGCATTAGATGGAGCCACCCAGAAGTGCTGAAGTCTGCTCTGGAGCTCAGGGAAGGAGTGACCTACCTGGGGGTCCTGCAGCAGGATGTAGCCCACCAGGATGCGCAGCCCTGTCTGGGCCATCTCCTTGAGGTCAGAGGTGCCATTGGCCAGGTGGTACCAGACGCCCAGCTTGTCTAGAAGGCTGCTCACCCCCTCATAGATCTGAGGGGGCCGTAAGAGGTCACAGTGAGTCCCCACAAAGCCAGCAGATCTGTCCCCAGCTCCCGGACATTGCTGACTTTGCTTGATGTAGGTTTGCGTTATGGGTAGGGGATGGGATGAGGGGTTGGGGTTAGGGCAGGGGAATTAGGTTAGAGCATGTTTGACATCAGGGTAGCAGGTCGGGGCTTAGGGTGTGGGCTTATGGTAATGGTGTAGGGCTAAGATTGTTAGGATTGGGGTTAGGGTTGAGGTTTAAGGCTCAGGATTCAGATTTAGGAGGTCTCATTAGATTTCTAGGTTATGAGTTAGGGTTAGGGTTTAGAATATAGGGGTAGGGTTACGGTTCTGATTATAGGTTTTAAATGAGGGACAGGATATAGGATTAGAGATAGGATTAGGTATAGGGTTTGGGCTTATGGTGGTTGTGTAGGGTTAAGGGGGTTGGGATGAGGGTTTAGGGCTAGGTTATAGGATTGGGGTACACAGTAAGAGAGCAGTGTTAGGCTAAAGGTTTTGAATCCAGTTTAGAAGTCAGATTTACGGGTTATGGGCTAGGGCAAGGTTTTAGAATTAAAGCATGGGTTAGTTTCTAGGATTAGGTTTATAGGCTACAGGTTAGGGGCAGGGTTGAGGGCCAAGGGTTAACAGGGTTAGTGGTTAACATTAGGATTAGGTTTACATCAGGGTGTTCTGGTTAGATTTAGGGTTAAGACCTATGGTTAGAGCTGGGGCTTATAGCAAGTGTGTATGGATGGGGCTAAGGTTTAGGGTTAGTTTTAGAGGTTGGGGCTGGATTTACAGGTTATGGATTAGGTTTTAGGATTAGGGCATGGGTTAGTTACTAGGGTTAGGCTTGTGGTTTACAGATTAGGGGCTGGGTTTAGGGTCAGGGCTGATTCCAGGGCTAGAGACAAGCACCAAGGTGTACGGTTCAGCCTGGGACCCCGCCTGCAGCCACGCACCTTCTCACTCCACAGGGCCTGGTTGTTGTGTCCCTCAGAGAACAAGAAGTCCTGGAGCAGCCGCAGCAGCTTAAGTGCATTGTGGGTGAGGCCGGGCAGCATGGCTGGCCCTGACTCCTTCAGGTCCGTCAGCGCTGATTCCAGCATCATCTCCAGCAAGCTGTGGGACAGCAGGTGGCTTTGCAGGGTGGCCACCACCCCGGGACACTCCACAGCACACCCACAGAGCCTGCATTCCCCCTGCAAACCTGCGCTTGATCTCATCAGGGGACCGCACCAGCTCACACGCCGTGCCCAGCTTGGTGAGGACAGAGAAGACCTGGCCACGCTCCCTCCATGCAGCATCATCACAGCCCTCCACCCCACGCCATGTCACCGAGAAGATGATGTTGGTCAGGAGGTTGCACAGCTCCTCCTCAGGCGTTTGCTGCCAGGGGAGGGGGAAAAGCATTAGAGATTCCCAAGGGTATCACCTTTTTGGGCAGTGCTGTGATTCGGGGCTCACCTGGGGGTTGCTGGTGTTGGAGATGTTGTCGCTGGGCAGAGCGTCCTGGTAGCTGCTCTCATCCAGCACGTTGGAGAGGCTGGAGCTCTTGCGGTTTCGCATCCCTGGAAAGGGTTTGAAGCTCTCCAGGGGTGAAGGGGTTCCAGGGCCGCTGGCGGGTGTCTGTGCACCGCTCTCAGCTGTGGCGATGGAGCTGGTGCTGGCCAGGTCGAGCCCCAGGTCAAAAGGTGAGGTGGAGAAAGGCGAGAGTGGATGGTAGACACCATCGAAGGGGATATCCCCAGGGTTGGAGGAAGAGCGGCTCGCTCGGTCAGATGAGTCGAAGGACTTGAAGTTATAGGAGTGGAAGGACTTGGTGCGGCCGCTGGGCGAGATGGAGTGGTCGGAGAAGCCCTCAGAGAGCTCCTGGTCCGAGGCTTCGTAGCCCAGTGGCAAGAAGACATCCACCTCCTGCAGCTCGGCTGGCAGCGGGCTCATGCTGCCCACATTGTCCTTGCCCACCTCAGTCTCCTTGCTGGGGTGGTCTGTGAAGCGGAGGAGCTCGAGGCAGCCCCCACTGCCCGAGTGGCTGAGGCTGTGCTGGCGGGACTCGTAGGATTCCTTGACGTACAGCTTGGTGAGTGTGTCCTGCCAGCCCGCCAGCCTGGCCAGCTGCCTCACCATGTCCTGCTGTGCGTAGATCAAGTGGAAGAGCTGCGGAAGGAGAAGGGAAGGGATCCAATGGAGTCACCTCAGCATCTCTCGGGGTGGCTGGACACTCTGAATGGCTGGGGATGGATGGTCACTGATGGCTTTGCTCACCTTGCGGCAGATATCGAGCCGGACGGTCAGGTCAGCCCTGTGGGACAGGTAAACCACGGCCACGAGGTCCTTGTAGTTAGGGGGATCTGCAGGCAAGGAGAGAGGGCTTTTTGTCTCCAAAAGACACCAAAGGCCCCCAAGCTTACCCCCAGCCAGCGGAGCCCTGTGGTAAGCCAACAGGATGGCCCTTGTGGTATGATTCAGGATGGGACAGGGTAGATTTGGGCAGGACACACGGTACCTGCCCCAAGGACCTGCTCTGAGAGGCAGCGGAAGAGCAACATGGAACTGGGGATGTCGCTGAGGCAGGCAATGAGCCCCTGGTACCCAATGTCCTTCAACTTCAGGCGGCTCTTGCAGCGCTCAGGGACCTTCTCATACTTCAGCATCTTGTAGAGCACCTGGCAAGGTAGAGAGGGGTGGTGATGCTGTTGTAGGGACACCCCCAGCCTCAAGGGACTATACCAGAGACATGTCTCACCCTGAAGACTCTTTCCCGTACTTCATCTGAGAACTTCTTCTGTACCAGCAGTGAAAAGAGGACTTCCACATGGCCTGGCTCAAAGAGGAAGGCAAAAAGCTGCTCCTGGGAGGGTGAGCCCTTCAGCAGGCTGTGTATCACCTCCAGCGCTCCGCAGACCTGCAGGCAATGGGGACGGCTGCACGCTGTCCTCCATGCACCCCACCAGTACCTCAGTGCCTTTCCCCCACTTGCCTGTTGACCACTGCCAAGAGCAGGGCCAGCCCTAGTTGTCTGGAGACAACGTTTAGGGTGGCTTGGTGGGACCTGGATGGCCAGAAGTCATACCTGCTGCTCATCCTGTGCTGCAGCCACATAGTTCAGCAAACTCTGCATCTCCTCCCCAGAGAAGCTCCTGCAGAAGAAATCCTTCACCAGGCTGAAGAGGGATGTCTGTACTGTCTTGATGTCATCAATAGCTGTGGACTTCTCCCTGGAGGAACTGAGGAAGAGATGCATGTGGAGGATGCCCCATCCCTGCATACACTCAAGGTCAGTCCGGACAGGGCTCTGAGTAACCTATCAAGCTATATGTGTCCCTGTTCACTGCAGGAGAGTTGGACCAGATGACCTTTAGGGGTCTCTTCCAACTCATACTCTATGATACTACCACTGGGGAGTACACAGCAATCCTCTTTCTCCTTGTCACTCATCAGCACAACCCCAAATTCCAACACGAAGCCTGAGCAGTTCCTGGACAGTGAACATCCCTTCAGGCCAACTACGCACACAAGGAAACATCCACCCCATGAACCGGGTCTCTGAAGGGACAGGGGACAGAGAGCAGGAGTGCCTATCACAATGCTTCCATGACATACTTGCAGGGGGAATATGATCCCAAATAAAAGTGTCTAACCCAGTGTGCAGCTCCCAGAGTCCAAGCCCACCACGGTGCTGGTGTCTGGAGGCTAGATACCCCAGCTACAAGGAGCAGCTCACCCATAGTGTGTCCGGATGGAGTCGAGGATGTATTGTACCCCATATTTCTTGCGGATGCGCTGCTTGTGGTCCTTGACAACGTTGGCCAGGTACTGAATGTGACCTGCATGGAGAGGCCATGAGTGGCCCTGGTGGCCATACCACCACCCCAGGGATCCCTGTAGGTGCCCCTGTTCCCACCTAAGCGGACAGCAAAGTCACTGTTGCTCCAGATGCGGAAATCAAAGAGGAGATGCTGGTAGAGGAGGTGCAGCAGCAGTCCACTGCCCTCAGAGGCCACTTGCTCCATCAGGATCTGCGAGGCCATCAGCGTGCTCATGTCCAGCAGAGGGCTGGATACCTGCCCAGGGTGAGAGGGGAGGTTTGTAGCTTGGGGAGTGACCCAGGACGGAGTCTGGTAGCTGTGGCAGCCCCCACCTTCTGCAGCAGTGCACCGATGATGGCTGGCCCGTGGCACTGCACCAGGCTCTCCTGGTTCACTGGGTGGTTGCGGATGAAGTTCTTCACCAGCAGCAGGAAGGCGGCCACGCTGTTCCTTTCCAGCCTGCTCTCTGCAAAGCACAAGGCGGAGCTGGGTGCCATCAGCCCTGTGCCCTGCAGGCTCCTTCCCACCTCTGGGCATCCTGCTGACCCTGTCACCGACTTTTCTCCATGTACTTTCCACCCCATTCACCCATTTCCCTCCAATTTAACTGAGCGGAAACCTCAGCTGCTCTGAGCTCCCTGAAAGTTAGTAGGGAGAAATCTCATGTTTCCTATGGGATGTAAGGCTTCTACACAAACCTAAGTCTACAATAAGACATCAGAGACTACAAGCAAAGTAAAAACTGGAGGTAAGCCACCTTGAACCATTGTCATCTTCCCAGAACTTCTCACTTATGACTAATTTGGTCATAATAACCTTAAAATACATCAGCAACAGCAAGGTTTCTCCATAACCCCATGAATCTTGGTGTTCTGGGCAAGATTTCTCTTGTTTGTGGTAAATACCAGCCAGGCGTAGGCAGCACCTACATGGCAGTGGGATTACGTCCAGCTACCTGAGCAGGATGGCTCCTGCCCCACATCCCCCTCAGAATCCTCACCTGAGGACCTGCCCAGTGGGATGAGCATGCCCTGGGCGTTCCTGGAGGACGTCAGCTCTGGCCCTACCAGGTCATTGGTCTCCTGCTCATCCTCGGCTTCCTCCTTCTTGGTCACCACTTGCTCAAGCAGGGGCAGCAGGACACCCATCCCACCCACGCAGTTGACAACATCCTGCCAAGAGAGGTGAGAAGCTTTGCTGTGTGCCCCCGGCTGCTGTGCGGTGATGGTCATATATGGAAGGCAGCTGCACATCCACCCAGAGCCAGAGATTCCCAAGACCTGTCCTGCCCAAGGCACAAGGCCCTGTGGCCAGCAAAGAGTGAAGTGTGCCTTGACCTATCTGACAGCACACACCTCCAACAGGTTGCTCAGAAGCATGTATTCCCCTGCAGTGACCACCCATGGAGCCCAGTCTGGACACAAAGGACCCACAAGGTACAGAGGTCCTTGGGAAGGCCACAGAATAGCTGGACTTTGGTGGACCCATGGGTCCTTGGTGGAACCAATACCATGTACTTCCCCAGTCCCCCTGCTTGGGAACCACCATGGCCATGTAACACCCCACAAGGGTCCTGTCCTGAACCCAAGGGTACCCTAGGCCATGGGGTCAGGATGGGCCACCTGGCACCCAACGTACCTTGACATCCCAGTTGACCACCTTATGCCCCGTCAGCCTCCCGTCCAAGCCATGGCTGGGAGAGAGGTCCAGGCAGATGTTATTTCTGCAGGCCTAGAAGAGAGCATCCCAATCTATGAAGACAGTGGACAGTTGTTGGGCACAGGACAAGAGGGAAATTAAGAGGGAAGACTTAGAAAAGATGTTAGAAGGAAATTCTTCACTCAGAGAGTGAGTGGCAAGGCACTGGAATGGGTTGCTCAGAGAAGCTGTGGATGTCCCATACCTGGAAGTCCTCAGGGCCAGTATGGTTGGGGACTGGGATAACCTGATCTGGTGGGTGGTGACTGCCTATGGCAGGGGCTGGAAGTAGATGGGCTTTAAGGTCCCTTCCAACTCAAACCAGTCCGTGATTTTATGGTTCTATGATATGATCAGTGTGTGACTCCAGAATATCTCAGTGGGAAAAGATGGGAAGGGACAGACATGGGCTCAACGTCCCCCATACAGACGAAGGTCCTGGTGAGTTCAGGCAAAGTGGGAGCATCTTCATAGGTCTGTCCTCACCTGTGGGGTGTAGTACAGCAGGAGCTTGCTGCTGAGCTCCACCAGGTCACCTTCCAGTGTAAACGGAGATGCGATGTTTGGACCTGAGTGAAGAAAAAGGGGTCAGTGGGGAAGGGCTGGAGATGTGTTTGCCACCAGCAGCCTCACTGATGTGCCCAGCCCCTACGTACCCAGGCAGAAGAGTGCCTTGACCTGGGTTTGCTGCAGCACTTCACAAAAGATAGCCACAGAGCCCAGGTGGCCCTCGAGGGAAGTAGGGGTGCCCCACTCAGTATCCTGGCTGCCAGCTGCCGTGGTGGATACCACCCCCTCAGTGGGGGGCTGCAGGGGAGTCCAGGCGTGGGGGCCCAGGGTGGCAGGGAAGGACTGTGAGCGGCAGAGCACGGGGTGTGGGGGGAAGGTCAGCTCCAGCCCATGGGATGGCGGTGGGTGGCTGCTGCTGGAAGCCGTTGTGGTGGTGCGGTGCCCCGCAGAGCCAATGCAGCAGGAGGTGAAGGACTGCATGGGAGGAGAGATCATAGAATCATTTCAGATTAGCACTGCCAAGTCTAGCTCAGTACCATAGCTCCCTCTCCACCACATCTACAAGTCTTTTAAATACTTCCAGGGATGGTGACACTAACTACTTCCTCACACAACCTGTTCCAATGCTACACAACCCTTTCTGTAAAGTTCCTCCTAATATCTGACCTAAATCTTCCCTAGCATACCTTAAGGCCACCACCTCTTGTCCTGCAAGTCAGATCATAAATAGATCATTAAGGCTGGAAAAGAACTCTGAGATCACTAAGTCCAATCCCTGCCCACCCCCACCATGCCCAGTAAACCATGCCCCCAAGTGCCTAAGTCTCCACAGTTCTTGAACACCTCCAGGGATGGTGACTCCACCACTTTCCTGAGCAGCCTGTTAAGGAGCAATGCTCAGTTCCCCAGCCAGTGTCACAGAGCAGGATGAAGCAGTGCTGGGGATGGCCCTGACCTCGTGGAGGGACGGGAAGCGAAGCTGTGCTGTCTTCCGTAGGTGTCCATCCGCGTAGATGCTGACAACATTCTGGCCAAATGGCCGGCGACCAGCAACATGGACAATGTCAATGCAGTGCTGTGGGGACAAGCAAGAGGTGTCAAAGGCATTCCCCATCACGAGGACACAGATGGGAACATCACTCACCCAGGATGAGTCGTTGAAGGCCACCTCTGGCAGTGCCACCGTCATGTAGTCCTTCTTGGTGCAGACAGCCACCACCAGCATGCCGTCAGTGGTGAAGAAAGCCTCAAAGCCCGTCCCACCGGCTGTGAAGAAGCTGAAGAGAGAACAGCGCAGTGGGGACAGTTGCATCTTACCATCCTCACCCTCACCACCCCATCCTCACCATCCTCACCTGTAGAGCTGCCTCCTCTTTGGCCTCGCCGGTGGTCCAAACTCCTCCTCGCTGAGGCAGAGCCAAGCATGGAAGGCGAAGGCACCTCCAGGCCACTTCTGGATGGCAGGCACCATGATCCCTGCCATGCCAGGTGTCAAGTCGAAGTACTGCAGCGCCCGTGGGGGTCCCTCAGCCCGTGCCATGCCTGAGAGCACCCGCAGGACAGGCGCTGTGTAGGGGTGGGCACCCCGGCCCCGTTCACGCCGCAGCAGCCTCAACAGCTGCCGCAGCTCGCCAGGCTGGATGGAAAGCCTGCCCAGCACACGTAGCAGCTCCAGCAGGTTTTCGGAGCAGGCAGGTGGAAGTGCTGGCTCTGAGGCCAGAGCAGCCAGCAGGCTGCCCACCATGCCTGCCTTGACACAGGTGAGGCGGCTGGGCAGAGAGGCCTCACACAGCTGTCGCAGCCGCTCTGAAAGGAAGAGCTGCAGCTCACGGCATGCCAGTGCTGGGAGCCAGGACAGAAGCAGGAGAAGGGGCTGCTCGTTGCGGATGGGGCGTGCTGGGAAGGAGCTGTGGTCACCTTCTACCGCCTGCCGGAATACAGAAGATGGTTGGTGAGGTCCTCACCATATGGAGAGAGATGAATCCTCTCCTAGCCATTGTGGATACGTGGTGGAGACCCCTGTGAACCAAGCACCTTGGGAGACCCTTGTGAGCCAAGAGTCTTGGGAGGCCCCTGTTCACCAATCTTTTTGGGGGCCCCCGTGCTTCAAGTGTGTTGGAGACCCTCATGCACCAAGTATCTTGGAGACTCCCCTTCATGAGGCATCCTGGGAGAGCCTTGTATCTGAAGACATCTGGGAGACCTCCCTGCACCAAGTGCCTTGGAGACCCTCTGCAAAGCAAGCCCCTTTGTGCACCAAGATTTTTGGGGAACCCCCTGCACCAAGACTCTTGGAGACCCTCATGCAACAAATGACAAGACATCCCTGTGCACCAAGCACTCCTGCCTGCACTGAGCACCTTGCAGACCTCTGCACACCCAGCAGTCCCAGAGCAAAGAGCAGAGCATTCAAATAGGCTTGAATCTCCCAAAGCTGAGCATGATTCAAAGTTGAAGATGGTGTGATCACCCCGGGAGGGAGACCCAATGGAGACTGGAGATGAGAAAGAGGGCTGAGACCAGCCTGGCTGCTCCACCGAGATGCCAGCACAGAACACTTTGCTTGGAGTGAAGGAGAATAGGGCTTATGGGAGATGGGAGGGCTTCTGGATCAGCCAAGGGAGTGTTTACCATGTTGAGGAGCTCCTGGAGCAGGCGCTGCGTGGGCTGGCCCTGGCTCCTCAGCACCTCGTAGAGATGGGCATAGCCGATGCGCTCCTTAAACACCTCCTGCAAGCATGCACGTACATGAGGACTACAGCAGCCCTAGGATGATCTGCATCACCCCAAGACATCTCTTTGGGGTGAAAAACCCCAAACCCATCTGTGCTTGGGGACATCCTCCTCCCATTCCCACCTTTGCAGAGGGTGAATTGCTCATGATGGCCGTGAGCACACTGATGGCATGGACTGCAATGGCATCGGAGCTGCTGTCAAAGACCTGTGGGATAGGTGGTGGGTCAGCTGTGGGCATCACCCCTAATCCTACCAGGCAGCTGAGCTGTGGGGTAGCTTCTCAGAATACCTGCTGGAGCCCATTGCTGGCTGGTGGTTGCACAGAGAGCTCATTGTAGGCTTCATCTGCATCCTGTGGACTGTTGAGGTAGAGCTGGGGCAAGGAAGACAGACACCAACAGGGGAAAAAAAAAATAGGGTTATGCACCATTCCTGCCCTGCTCTGGGGTAGAAGGATGGTGCTGGAGTGGCTCCACTCCAGCACTGCTTGGGGTGTTTACAGCCAAGAAGGCTGAGGATGGTGCAGACGAAGATGCTGCAGTGCAAGCAAGAATGACTTTTTACATGGGCAGATAGCGATAGGACAAGAGAAAATGGTTTTAAACTAAAAGAGAGGAAATACAGGTTGGATGTTAGAGGGAAATTCTTTACACAGACTGCTCAGAGCAGCTGTGATCCCTGGCAAGGCTGGCTGGGGCTTTGGGCACTTGGTCTATGGGAGGTGTCCTTGCCCATGGCAGGGGGTTGGCACTGGTTGGGCTTCAAGGTTCGAAGCATTCTAAGATTCTGTGGTTCATTCCATGACCCCATCTCAAAGCCCAACCCTGCTGTGTGCAGGCATGGTGCAGCACTCTGGTACCTTGCTGTTCTGGAGGAGGCGGATGATGTGCTCAAAGCAGTTATTGCTCAGGAAGACGGCTTGCAGGACCGGCCGGTCATCACAGCTCAGCATGTCCGGGATGGCATCTACAATGGGCAGAGTGGGGAACAGGGCTCAGCACCCACCCCAACCCCACCCTGCTCCCCAAAGCCCAACTTACCCAACATTTGCACCCGCAGTGAGATGAGCCCTCTGGCCACGTCTGGTGACACGACAGTGGGGTCGGCATTGAGCACTCTGAAGTACCCATCCAGCAGCATGCGCAGGGGCACAGGACCAGGGCTGCTGGCATGCAGGGCATGCACTGCTGCCACCACACTGCGCAGTGTCAGTCCCAGCAGCCCAGAGCATGGTGGTGGCCCTGAGCTCACCCGGCGCAGCACTCCCAGCAGCACCTCCAGTGCCGCCGGCGTAATGGCTTGCAGTGCGTTGGACTGTCAGGGACAAAAAGAAAAGAAATAAACAAAAACCCCAAATCTCTTATTTATTTGTCATAAAATCCCACATTTAAGCCAGGTCAGGTGTTCAAGGCCAGGTTGTATGGGGCCCTGGACAGCCTGGTCTAGTATTAGATATGGAGATTGGTGGCCCTGCTTGTAGCAGGGGGGTTGGAGCTTCATGATCCTTGAGGTCCCTTCCAACCCAAGCCATTTGATGATTCTACGATTCTATGAATCTATGATATCTGCACAATGCATTGCTACTTTCCTGCCTGCTTCTGGTATATGCAAATTAACTCCAAGCACATTTCAGAGCTGTTAATCAAGCTCTGCTTTCTTAAGCACTGGGTTGATTAGAACTCGTGTGTGCTCAGCACTGATTTTTCCAGCTAAGATGCTCTCAGCTGCACCCCAGATCTGAACTTGTTGTTGCTGGTGAGCAAGCTCTGCTGGACCAGTTTCGGTTTAGGTAACTCCTTAACTTCGTTTGTGCTTTTTAAGGGTAAAAGCATGAATTCTGGCTTGCAATTTTAACTATGATTCTATAAGGATGTGGAGAATTAAGGTGTCTAATTGCAGCAAAGCATCTCGCTTGTAATAAATGAAGCTTTGCAGTTTAGTCTCAGCAAAGTTTGGGGATGGAAGGTTTGGCAGAGCAGCATTGTCTCCCATGATCCCATCCCACCTTGGCCCCGGAGAGGATGGCTCCAAAGAGGTGGATGAGCCGGAGCTGGAGCTCATCAGGGAGCTGCCCACCAGACTGGAAACATTCTGCAAGTACAAGAGAGGCGGCAGAAAATAAAAGGCAAAAATTCCCCTTTCTGCCCATCCCACAACTCACCCTTAACCTTGTTGCTGATGGAGAAGGGGAGGAAGCACAAACCCCTCAGCTATTTTCAGCTTTGGCTGCAGAATGGGGAGATTTCTGTTCTAAAATCTAGAGGTTTTGGTTCTACAATAGGGCTCAGCTGGGGACTGGGGATTCACAGCCAGCATCACTAACAGCTCGCCGGGACTTTAGGTGCTTTCTGCAGCCCCCTAACCCGGAGGGGGTTTCTATTTCACAGCTCAGTGATGGGGTTTTCAAAGCTTCCCCAGCCAAGCTCTGTTTCTATCAGGTGCTAACCAAAATAGGCCCAGCACTGTACACCATGGTGCCCAACAATGGATTTAAAACTCAGAGTTAATCACGGGATAATAAAAAGACTTCAGCCTTCAGGGATTGCTGCCCAGATCACACAAAGCAGGGGGCCTGCAGGGAGCAGTGATGGGCGTACCTTGGAAGAAGGTGTCGAACTCGGGGGGCAAAGCGGCAGGGGCGAACTTGTATTTGCTCTTCTCTTTCGTGCTGACAACTTCTCTGGAAGGAGAGGAATGAGGAGCAGGGAGAAGAAGGGTACAGGATGCAGGGATACATGCCCCTGGGTGCTCACCCGCTCAGCTGCCGGCGCCAGGTCTGGTAGGGGTCAAAGAGGCACTCGCAGAGGTGCAGGGCATACAGCATCACGCTCTCCAGCTGTGTTTCATCCTCCTGGCCACAGCGCAGCTGCCAGGGGGAGGAAGAGAAAGGTTAATCCCAAATAACACCCCCAAGACCCTCCTATTCCAGTTTTGTCCCACTGGGATTCATCCCTGTGCACAAAGACGCCACAAAGTGATACCCAAGCATCCTTTTGCCTCCAAATGATACCCAATAGGATTTAAGCCTGCACACCAAAATGGTGCCCAAACGCTTGCCCCCATTCCACTTCTTTCCTTCCCTCTGCTACAATTTGGGGTCAGGTGGGTACAGAACAGCCCCTTCCTCATCCTGCCCCCATATCTGCCCTCCCAGTACTGGGGATTGGGCTCATGGTGATGGCAATGCTCACCTTGTTCGCACAGATCCGCAGCAGCGCCAGCACCTCTGGGATGAAGCCAGGGGTTTTATCGGTCTGGACGTTTTCGAGGTTTCTGCAAGGTGTAAATGCCATGGGGAAGGGGTGGTGAGGGAATAACACACCTAGAGAGGGGGATAACTGCCAACCAAGGCCACGTCCTGGGCTGACCCCATCCTCCCACGCTACGCAGCCAAACTCAAAGCCCAGTGCAGTCCCATTGTTCAGGACCTGGCTCCCCTCCAGTGCTAAATATAAAGGCTTTGGTGGCTGGGAGGGGGGACAGAAGGACAGTCCCCTTGCCCGAGGCGGGGTCTCCAGGGATGCTTTGGCTGCCAAGGATCGGGTGGGAGCAAGCAGAGGCTACCATGAGCACAGCCTTATCTGTGGTGTGCATGCAGTGGCGCCAGGAGAGCAACGGGCAGGAAGGGGCCAGGCGGCCACAGGGGCCCCCCCGGGAGACGAACAGGAACGGGCAGGGAGTGGCTGCTTAATGGGAAGGAGTACAGAGGGGGATGAGATACACTTGAGGGGCTATGATGCACCTGGGGGGACATGAGGAACTTAAGGGGACAAGATGCATTTCTTTTCAGGGAGTGGGATTGATGCTTCTTTTCTGGGGGGGCACAATGCTCAGTGAGATTTTAGAGGAATATGATGCACTTTTGGGGGGTCAGAATGTGACATGTTTTGAGGGGGACAATGTGGTGTGCTGGGGGGGTGATATGATGCACGTGCGGGGGGTACAGCACATGCTGGAGGGAGAGAGTGTGTTTTTGGGGCAGAGGGATGAAGTGATGCACTCCGTGGGGAACACGATGCAATTTTTGGGGGGATGACAACGCAGTATGGGAGGACACAATGCACACTGAGGATATGACATGATGCACTTTCAGAGTGGACTTTTGAGAGGGGAATATGTACTTTTGCGGGGGGAGTGATGCACTTTGGGGGGGGGTATGCAGCTGGGATCTGTTCATGATGGGATCCTGCACCCACCTGCAGATGATGATGAAGAACTTGAGGAGCAGCAGAGCCTGCCCGAGGCGGGGGCCCTGCCCCACACACTGTGCCAGCCTCTGGCTCAGTACCTGCAGCACTTCTCGTGGCAGCACTGGGATCTCTGACACCGCCTCCTCTGGCCTGACGGGGGCAGGAGGAGGAAAATAAGTTAACAGAGAAGGGGGAAATGACAGGATGGGACCTACCCCCACCCCAGCCTGGTGCTAAAAACCTCCTGTCTGGGGCCGGATGGCTGCAAACCGCAGCGGATGAGCTGCAGCAAAACCCCAAAGCTGAGTTCTGACTGGTTGGGGAGGGGGGGAAGGGAGAGGGGAACGGGTGGATTTTAATTTTTTGGGGGGGTGAGGGGGGGGAGGGGGGGGGGTCACCCTCACCTGCGGGGCTCCAGCGAGGGCACGGCTATGACCTTCTCGAAGTTCATGACAAAGGCCTCCAGCCACTGCTGCAGGTACGCCAGGTCCTTCTGCAACAGGGAGGCTTGAGTTGGTTTTTTTTTTTTCGGGGTGGGGGGACCCTTGTAATGCTCACCCCAAAGGGTAGCTGGGTGCTGGCCAATCAGTTCCCGCTGGGGAATCCATCCTCCAGCCTATCAGCACAGCCCCTGGAAACTGTTGGCCAATGGGTGCCTGGCAGGGATCCAGAGCCATGAAGACTGGCCAATCAGCATGCGAAACAGTCACAACCTCAACCCTTCCCCTCCCTCCTTCCCCCCCCCCTCTCCTCCCCCCCAAACTGCTGGCCAATCAGCGCAGCAAGTGACCACACACCCCTGGAGCCACCAGCCAATCAGCACGCAGAACAGCACAACCTGTGGATTTGCTGACCAAACAACACACAGAAAAGCAAAACCTGTAAAGCTGCCAACCAATCAGCACACAGAGCACCTAGCTACCAGCCAATCAGCAGCAAGAGCACCTGGCCCTTTAGGATGGCTCAGCCAATCAGCAAGTAGTGTAAGGGCCCCACTCCTCATGGGGTTGTGCAAGGGGGTGATTCACCCAACGCTGTACAGCCATGGTTCCTGGGTGTCCCCATGCCCATGCAGCACTATGGAGTCACCCGCGTCCCTCTGCACCCCACAAAACGCCCTTGGGTTTCCATGTACCCCACAGAGCACCGTAGGGTCACCTCATCCCTGTGCACACCGTGCAGCACCTTAGGGATGACCCGTGTCTCCATGCAACGGAGCAGCCTGAGGTGCCCGCGCACCTCTGCACCCCATGCAGCACCCTGGGGTCACGCCATGCTCCTGTGGAAGTAACGGAGCACTTTCGGGTGTCTGTGGACCCCATAAAGCACCATAGGATCACCCAAGCCCACATGTACCCCACGGAGCACTTTGGAGCGATGCATGACCCCATGGGGCACCCCACGGTGTCCACAAACCACAGCAAGTACATTTCGATCACCCATGCCCTTGTGCACCCCACAGAGCACCGCGGGGTGACCCACATCCCTGTGCACCCCACGGAGCACCACAGCCATGTGAAGAACCTTGGGGTAACCCACGCTTTCTGGGGTCACCCCTGTTCCCATGCACCTCACGAAGAGCCCTGGGATCACCTCATCCCTCTACACCCCATAAGCACCATGGAGTGTCCATGCCCCCGTGCACCCCACAAAGCATCCTTGGGTATCCACACACCCCATGGAGCACCCTGGGGTGACCCCTGTCCCTGTGCACCCCACAGACTACCCTTAGATGTCTGTGCACCCCATATGGAGCACCCTGGGCTCACCCTGTTCCCACATACCCCAACCCTGGCAGGGACTGTCCCTCCACCACCACCCGTGGGTCCATGGCCCCCCCAGCACCAGCCCCTCAAAGCCCAGCATCCCACAAACGCCTCACCTCCCCCCCCCCCCCAGCAGCTCATAAACCCACCGCCGCCCCATTCACCAGAGGGAAGCGCTCCTCCCCAGCACCCCAGGGGGCAGGGGGGGCCTCACACCCCATTACCTGTGGGGGGGACGCGGTGATGGGACACCCGCACGGCTCCATGGTCCCCGGTGCTGCCACCGCCGGAGCGAGGACGGGGAGCGGAAACGCGCACGGGGACACGCGATGGCGGGGCCGGGTGGGGGAAGGGGGGGTGATGTTATTATTATTTTTTTCCTTCCACCCCCCCCCTTTAGTTTGCTTAAAAAATACGAGAGACTCAGGAAATGCCAAGTCACTTGTGGCCCCAACGACATTTCCTCTGGGGGAGGCTCACGCGGGGCCGCTGTCACCGCTGCGCACGGGGCTGTGGCAGCATCCCGCTGTGCCACCGCCGCCCTGGGGACACCCAACCTCACGGGTGCAGCGAGTCGGCCCATTCTCAGCATCCCACCTCAATGGCACCCTGCTGTTGTCCCCCTGTCCTGCTGTCACCACCACCTTACCGTGTGCCCCTTGTCCCCATGCTGGCGTCCCATGGCGCGCCACACGCCCCCGCGGTGCCCGCCCCGCTGGCAGAGCCTGTTGGGTGGCTTTGGGGCTCATGGCGCGGAGCCGCCTGGGAACGGTGCTCTCAGCGCCAGCACCTCTGTGCCATTGTCCCTGAGGGGTGACCCGTGTCCCACGCGCTCTACAGCTCAGTCCCTATGGGAGTTCAGGTTAGGGTCTTGCCCCCTACAGTCCTACAGTGCCACTGGGGTTTGGTACCCAGTGGTGGCCTTGTGCCCACCGGGAGTTGGACCCCATCCTCTCCAAAGCCCCCTGCTCAACAGTTGGGATGGAGGTCGGTAATTAACCAGCTTCCTTCTCGTCACAGACCCATCCATAGGCAGCTGGCAGGGTGGCTGCTTGGGGTTGTCACTGTGGTGACCTGCCTGGGGGGGGGGGTGACAGCCCTGATAGCACGGCACATGGCCCCATAAGAGCACACACATCCCAATAACACGGCACTGTGCACACCCTGATGGCACAGCACATGTTCCCATACCAGTGTGCACAGCCCGATAGCATGGCACCTGTCCCCATAACAGCACACACACCCTGATGGCACACCACACATTCCCACAAACACCCAACGCCATGGCACATGTCCCCAAAAACACATGCAAACCCCAAAGGCATGGCACATGTCCCCAGACAGGAGTGCAAACCCTAATGACAACGGGCACACATCCCCATAAGAGCACACAGACCCCAATGGCACAGCACACGTCCCCACAGAAGTGTGCACACCCTGATGGCACGTCACACATCCCCCTAAGAGCATGCACACCCTAATGGCACGGCTCAAGTCCTCATGTAAGGTGTGCACACCCCAATGGCACAACACACGTCCCCACACAACCATGCACAGCCCCACGGCGTGGCACCTGCCCCCTTAAGAGCATTCACATCCCGATGGCAATGGCACCTGTCCCCATAAGAGCACACACATCCCTATGGCACGGCACATGCCCCCATACAAATGTGCATGTACCCCCCCCGCCCAGCACACCTGTCCCCACGTGTCCCCCCAGCTTGACCTCCCAGCACATCCCAGTTCCAAACTGGCTCCCTCCCCTATTGACTGTCACCACTTCCTCCCCTGTGTTTCACCGTTCCCAAATCCCTTTTTCTGCCAATATTCAATGATTTTCTCACAGAGCTGCTACTGGGGGGGCAGGGAGGAAGAGGAGAGACCTGAAGACCCCCAGAGCTCTGTGCAGGGACAATCCCGATCCAGACGAACTCCCCCCCACACACCTAACAAGCCTCGATCCTAATTACACCGGTGTGAGACCGAAAGGCGTCACCACTGGTCCCTAAAAGCCATGCTGGGTGCCACCACCACCCAAAATGCACCGTTTGGACCCAAAAAGAGGATGGGGTGGGTGGGGGTAGATGGAGGGATCCTCAGAGGTGGTGGCTGGGGGGGGGGGGGGGGACGGACGGGGGCAGGGGGAACCCCTTGACCCCAAATCAGTGGGGATACCCGCCATGTGGGGATGAACAAAGCTTTGGCAGCTTGAGTGGAATTAAATCTGATGTATGGGGGTCGGGGGGGGGGGGGGGGGATTGGAACACAATGGAGTGGGACTCCCCCCAAAGCGTATGACCCCCACAAAGGTGTAGGACCCCCCCCCTCCCCAACTGCTTGCCCCAATGGAGAGCAATGAACCCCGGACGTGGCTCCAATGTCATCGCGGCCGCACCTGCTGCTGGGAGGGGGGAACGGACACAAGCAAAGGTGGGGGGGTGGGGGGGAGGGTTATGGAGCCTTCCCCATGCAGGATTAATGGGGTGGGGGGAGAAAAAAAAAGGGGGTCTGCTTCCCCCTTGGACAGGGAGAACCAGTCTGGAGAAGGGGGCACTGAAGCCCTGAAAGGGTGGGGTGGGGGGGATAAAGGGGTTTTGGGGATTTTTTTTGGGGGGGTGGGGGATTTGGGCAGGGAGGAGTGTCACTGAGTCCCTGATGTTGATACAGGGAGAGCACCTGAATTAAGAGTGGGATGAGGGTTTGGGGTGGGGGTGGGGGGGTGTCTCAGAGCCTTCAAAGTATGGAAGGGTGAAGGGGGGGGTGGTCAAATCGATGGGGTGAAGGTATGGGAAGGGGGGGGAAGGTCACAGAGCCTCCAAAATGAGGGGGGAGGGTGTGGGCATGTGCTCCAAATTGGGGGGGCGGTTGAGGGCAGGGGGTGGTTCTTGAGGACCCTCAGGTGCAAATGGGGGAACGCAGAGCCCCCAAACAAGGGATGAGGACTGGGGAGGGGGGGTGGGGGGGAGGGTTTCAGAGCTGAAAATACGGGAGTGGGGTGTAGGAGGGGGTCTCAGAGCCCTTAAATTGGGGGGAGGAGGGGGATATGAAGGATCCAGAACCCCCAAATTGGTGGAGATACGGCTGGGGGGTGGCAAAAAGGAGGGGCAAACATAGGAAAGGGGCTGTGGGGGGGTGCAGGACCTCTGAACTGGGAAGAAGGATTGGGGTGGGGGGAAAAGGGAGGGGGGGGGGTCTCACCTTGGCGAAGTACAGCATCCAGAGCTCGTAGAGCCGCTCCCGGGACGCCATGCCGGGCCGGGCCGGGCCGGGCCGGACCGGGCGGAGCGCTCAGGGCCCTGCGGCCCCCGGGGGGGGCATAGCTGGGGGTGAGGGGCTCAGGGGGAGGGGGGGGGCGGGTTAAGGTTGGGGGTAGGAGGGGGCTCGGCGGTGCCCCGGCACGGCTCGGCACGGCTCAGCCCTCAGCTCCGCCCCACAGCCGGGCCCGCCCCCAGCTCAGTGGGGGGGCACCTCCACGCCCCCTCCCCCCCCCATAGGCTGCAGGTGGCCCCCATAGAGCATATAGAGGTGTGTGGGGGGTAGGGAGCAGCGTTTTTTACCCCTCTTTTTTTCCACCGGCCTCTTTCCCCCCCCCCCACCCCGTTCTCCCTCAGCAGCTCAGAGGGTGGGGGTGAAAGAAAAGATATTTCCCTCAGCTCAGCACAGAGCTTCCCCCCCTCAGTTCAATGAAGATAGGGATTTGGGCTCCTTTGCGCAATCTTTATGGGGTGTTGGTTTTTTTTTTGGGGGGGGGGGGCGGAAGGAGGAGGATTATTTATTTTTGATTAATGTTTAATTTTTAGGGGTGCCCTCCCCCCCATGCGTTCCCCCCCCCCCCCCCCACTCCCCGGGGGCCGCGCATGCGCGCTGAGGTTGGCGGGGAGGGAGGGAGAGACAAGATGGCGGCGCCCGGCGGAGGGAGCGTGGAGGATGAGGAGGCTGAGCCCGTGTTGGGGCGGTTGGAGGAGGAAGCGCGGCGAAGGCAGGAGAGGCTGCGGGCTCTGCGACAGAGAGCGCTGCAGGTGGGAGGCGAAGGGGCTGGGGAGCGGCTGGGCTCCGGGGTACGGTCTGTAGAGGTGGGCCCCGCTGCGGCCTGTGCTGCCTGTGTCAGGGGAGGGTCGAGTCGGGGGGAGGGAAAGGCTCCGTCCCGTGGAGATGTGGCACTGAGGGATGTGGTCGGTGGGCATGGTGGCGTGGGGTTGGACTTAGGGATCTCAGTGGTCGTTTTCCAGCCTTAATGATTCTGTGATTCTATCATTGTGTGTGCTGCTGAGAGCAGAGGAAAGCTGTGATGCTTTGGTGACAGGTGGGTGTGGAGCAGATGGAAAGAGATACGGAGGGGATGATGGAGAAGGCTGAGGCAAGGAGGAGAGTTTGGTGTCTAGGAAGAAAGGATGTATTAGTTAGATATGGCAGGCCAAGGGGAAATGATTTTAAGTTGGAGGAGGGAAGATTTAGGTTGGATGTCATGGGGAAGTTCTTTACAGAGAGGGTGATGGGGTGCTGGAGCAGCTGCCCAGAGAAACTGTGGATACCCCGTCCCTGGAGGTGTTCAAGGCCAGGTTGGATGGGGCTCTGCACAGCCTGGTCTGGTATTAAACGTGGGGGTTGGTAGCCCTACCTGTGGTGGGTGGTTTGGAGCCTCATGATCCTAGGTTGGATCCCTTCCAACCCAGGCCATTCTTTGGTTCTGTGGTTCTATGATTAGCCATTTGTAATGGCATGAAGACCGCCAAGTGGTGACCAAACCCTTTGAGATTTCAGGTTGTAGAGTGCAGAGGATGGGTATGCAGGGTGGCTGTCTTGTGTTCAAGGGTGTTTGGTAAAGGTGGTTTGTTAGGGTGCTTGGACTGTAGATGTGAGTGGTAGTGGGACATAGGCTGTGTGAGGTGGGCAGGCAGCTTTTAGGGGTGTGGGGAGTAAGTAAGGGAGTGTGGTGAGGGGATGGTTTTTGGGAAGGAGTAGTGAGGGGGCTTGGGACAGGTGCAGAAAAGTGGAGATTACAGAGAATAGGTTAGGAGGACATCCTCAGTGTGAGGACGGGCTTCTGGAGTGAAAGGGTTTGATAAAAGGGATGCAAGCACTGGGGGAGGGGGTGGGATTTGGGGTTCACTACAGATCAGTGAGGAGCACCAGGGCTTTCTGAGGGGAAAGAGTGGTGTGGAGAAATACGGTGCTCTGGAGTGAAGACTTTTGTCCCTGGATGCAGGGATGGGAGGAGCAGAGAAGCAGGCATGGTGGGAATGCTCGTGCTATGTTTTTCCTGGCAACTTACCTCTTGTGTGACCAATCCTCTTGCTGAGCCCCAGTGCTGATACTGGATCTCTGTCCTACGTGCTGTCTGTCCTTGTTGTTTCAAAATAGGGATTTTTATTGCAGATGAAAGAAGAATGCAGCAAATAGGAGAAACTTGGCAGTCAGTGCCTCAGCAGTGGTACCTAGGAAGGCTGCAGTGATTCAGTGTCTCTGCAAGCCCTTGTATTGCTTACTTCGTTTCTCTCAGGCTAATAAGGTGTGAGCTCTGCTCCCCTTCTGCCACATCATCCTCAATTTGTTCATCGGGGTTAGTCCAGCAGTGTGGGAGGGTGTCCTGTCCCTTCCCTTAGGGGTTTGATACCTCCAACGGGAGCTGTGTGGACAGGCCAGGACTAAAGTAGGATACTGTTCTTCTCAGCCTCACTGGGAAGAAAAGCTGTTGAAAAGGAAAGTTCCTTCCTCTCTTCTGGCAAGTTTAGAGGGAGCAAATCTTCCTGAGGAAACACGTCCTGGTAAATGTGCCCACGTTAGGTTATCATGAGTGTGAGCTAAATGGTGACTTCTTGTTTTTGCTGACAGGGATCGGTTGGTGGCTGAGAGCCTGCTGAATTATTTCAGGAGAGTCTAAAACAGGTGGTTGCTGCTGCAGCAGGGCCAGGGGAGGCAGGAACACAGGGTGAGCTCCTAACTGCCAGAAGCAGCCCACCTTGCAGCAGATAGGAGTGAGTTCCTACAAGGGGAAGGTAGAGACTTCCCTAGTCATGCCAAGGTGTGTTGTGTTTAGTGGCTCTTGGTACACTTGTCCTGCTGAGTTTATCCAAGCCCTTTAAATCTCTGCTTCCTCTTGGCTTTTGCAGCATCCCAAGGCAGAGTTCTGCAGTTTAATGGAAAAAAAAGACCCATAAATTCATTAGATGAGTGTTGCCTGGAGTGTTTGTTTTGCAGATCTAATGAGAAACGTTAAGCAATTGTTCTGTCTTCATGATCTTACAGCACACTTCATCTTTCTTCCAGGTTCAAACTGGGGTCTATGAGGTCTGTCTTTATACACAAATATCTCTGAACTGTCTTTGTGATATCCCTGTGTATCTTCTTGACTTCAGAGATGCCCCTTTGATGAGAGGAGCTCTGGGGCTGTGTGTGGTGCTCAGGATGTGGGGGCCGTGCTGGTTTGCAGTGCTGGCACACCATTTCCTGGTTTTATTTACCAGGACTTGCCTACTTTTTTTTGTCCAGTTCCACAGGTCTCTGTGTAACAGATCCCACCTCTCCTCGCTGCTTTCCTCACTCCCTGGACTGTTGTGGCTGCACATGTATGAATGCTCATTGCCATCCTGATATGATTTTTCTGGCTGCTGCTCAGCACTGAACTGACATTTGCAGGGGGCTCCCCTCAGTTTTTCCAGCACCTTCCAAACTGCAGGACCCATCCCATATAAGTGCAGCCAGAGTTATTTTTTTCCCGTGTGCATTGCTTTACATCAGGCTCTGAATTTCACTTGTTGCCTTATTGCTCAGTGACGCGTCCTTGTAAAACCCTTCTGCAAGACTTGAGTTGCTGCTGGATTTCATCGTGAATCATCTCGCCTGCAAGCGCTGTCCTTAAACCACTCATGCCTTTCCCAAGCCTTCTGCAGCCCCCAAACCCTGGGGGGGGGGGGGGGGAAGATGGGAACTGCTGCTGCTCTCCTGCCATGATGGTGCAGTGCTTGGGCTCTCAGTAGGGCAAGTGCTGGAAGTCATGTATTGCTTGAGGTCAGACAAGGAGCCTCTTCCAGTTCTGCTCTGCAAAGTACTCGGTGCGCTCAGTTTTGGTGTGAAGCTGATGCTCATCTTTTCCTACTCAGTAAGGAAATCAGTGAGGTAATGCCCAGGCATATCAAACCTGATGCATGACCTCGTGTGCTGTGCTTGTCTGACCTGCTGTGCTCCTTTTTATTTATTGCCAGGAAATATATATATATATATATTTACTCCATGAAAATTGGGATTCTTTGAGTTCTGGGCATAGTTTCCACATGAGACATGTCAGTTGATGTTTGCTTATACAAATATACTTAAAATAGCACACAAGGTGATGTTGAAGTTCCAGACTAAATGCATGGCCTTGGCATCAGCAAAGTTTGCAGTTGCAAGGTATTACATAGAAACAGGTACAGCATCGGAGAGGTTATTTCCTTCCTAAATTTAAACCGAATTGGCTTTCAGTTGCAAGTAATCACATTGTTTCTCTGACTTGTTGGCATATGGAATGTTACTTCCTGTTCTGGCAAAGAAATATAGTTCCAAATTGTCTGAGTGAAGTATTTAATTTGCAAGCTTTCCTCTGTTTTTTTTTTTTCCCCCCCCCAAGTGAAATCAGAATGTCTCACAGCAGCTGCTCCCAAGCTTCCGCATGTGTCTTACCTGCTTGGATGGCAGCAAGGCTTCGTTTGGTGCTTTGAAGCCCTCGGATTCTTCCCCGGGTGTCAGGGTGTCATCCAGACTGGCTTTGGGATGAGTGTGATTTAGGCAAAGGGACCTCTTGTTTTCTACAAGCTGCAAGAGTTCTGGCAGCTCTGGGATTGTCCATCCCTGTGTTATACCCAAACAGATCTGCAACGGAGGAAGGTGAAGCGAGGGAAAATAAACCCGGCAGCCTTTATCTGGAAGCCTGCAGGAAGCCATGGAAAGAGCTGCTGGGAGTTGTCATGAAGGGTAAACTTTGCTTCTGTGCTGGGGAAGAGGAAGTGAGCCGGGAAGTTCTGCAGCATTGAACAGAGCTGTGCACATTTTTGCCTGTTTGGAATGTTTGAACAAGTCTCTGAAGCCAGCCAGTTACACAGCCCAGGCTTGGCTGATGTTTTCACTGCCTCCCTCAATGAACAGGAAAACCCCACCAAATTTTTTGCTGGGAGCTCTGTGAAAGTCACGCGATGACGTTGGTCTTCCCCAGCGTAAGGGTTTTCGGTTTGGAAGGGAGTGAGAAACAAGCAATGCCTGCTCTTGGGGGGGGGGGCAACAGTGGGGAAAATGGAGACTTCTGAACGTGGGTCTGCGTTGAACTGGTTTTGCAATGCTCTGTTTGCCCGAGGCTTGTGCTGGATACCAACTAAAGCTGAGGCTTTATCCTTGTATTGTGCAGTAAACCCTGATTATCTGCTGGTTCCTATGTCTGTTTTTTTTTTCTTGCCTAATGGCTGAAAATCAGATTAGAACATTGTGTTTCTCAGGAAGACTTGTTCCCTCTTTTTGCTGATTTTTTTTGAGCTTTGACTTCACTTACCATTGTATTTCACATCTATAGTGTAGCCGTTTCTTACCATTACCCAAGGATCTGTTTTGAAGCAGGATGAAGAAGCCTGGTTTCCTGAACCTCTCTGAATCTGGAAAGCTGAGGATTGTTGCAGTTCCTCTCCTTAGCACTCAAAAACCAGGCAACTTTCTTCTAAGCTAGTTGATAATTAACTGCAGTTATTTGTGTTTATGAAATGCTTACCCACAGGTTGCCCTTGAAACCAGCTCTCTGATGTGTCCACATCTGCTGCTTTGGAGCTAGATGGTCACTCACTTTGGTCCAGTGTGGATGGGGACCCATAAGGATCGTTGAGCCCAACTCAAGGGAGGGGAAGGAGGAGATCTCAAGCCTCTCATTTGGCTTGAATGACCTGATGTAGTGTCTTAAATGCTTTTACCTTAGGAGTTTGGTTTCTGTGAAGTCTGTGTGTGTATATTTAGTAAAGGATTTGAAGGGCATTTTGCATAGCACCAGCGGAGCAAAGCAGTAGTGAAATAAAGAATTATCTCTTGCAAGGAGCTGAGTGCTTTCCCTGCAGCTTCTTATTTTTAGCAGTAGATACTGGAGTGGTGGTGAACTCTGTCTCTGCCGTTGCATGTAACCTGGCTTTGCTCTTCTGTTTCTGCTGTCGAAATAATTTCTGCTGTTGAAACGAAAGGAAATGCAGTGGCACATCGCTATTGTGTTAATCTGAGTGGTGAGGGACAGTGCTGAGAGGAAGCTTCCTAAAACTGGCTTTGTGACACTGTGAACAGAGGTTCCGGCTGGGAGCTGGCTGGGTGAATTGAGCTCCATGGAGGTACTGAGAGACGCTTTGCCCCTCCGCTTTTCTCCACCAGATTTTAGGTTTCATGGTGCTTTTTTCCCCATGGAAATACAGCTTGTGGGGTGTAGCATTCGGCCCCCACGAAGAGCAGGAGGCAGCTAAGGCTGAAGTGCTCAGGCCAGGCAGCAGGAAGGGGCAGAAAGTTGATGAGCTCTGATTTTCCCTGGCGCTCGTTAATCTTGAGTTACTTTTGCATTGCCATGGTAATGGACAGAGGGTTTTTACATAATTTTTCTCTTTTCATCTTGAGGCATGAAAAAAGAAAAACGATTAACTGTTCCTTTTCACCACCAACCACGGTGCTAAAACCTTGGCTCCTTTAATCTGCTGCACGGGAGTCCCAGCTGTGCCTCCCGCTATGGCTTTTTACTGGAGCTTTTTGAATGGCTCCTTGGAAATGCTGAGTGACACGGAGCCTCTTTTCATCCCCAGCTGATAGTGGGAGCTCCGGAGGGATGTGCTGCACTGCAGCACTGGCTGGGAATGCGGCGGGGGAAGACCGTGTGTAAGCTCTCCTTTGGGAAATCTCATTTAACATTCAAATAAATGAACTCATCCCTAAAATTCATTACTCTGTAGGTACTTTGGCTACCCATGAGACACATCCAGGAGGAAAGCAGTCCTGCCTGCTTCTTCTGAATGCAAACTTACAGCAGTTCCTGCAGGAATTTCCCTTGACGTCTCTTCTTGAAAGAATGTCTGTTACTGGAAATGCAGCTTCATAGAATGGCCTGGCTTGAAAAGAACCACAATGATCATCCAGTTTCAACCCCCTGCTATGTGCAGGGTTGCCAGCCAGCAGACCAGGCTGCCCAGAGCCACATCCAGCCTGGCCTTGAATGCCTGCAGGGATGGGGCATCCACAACCTCCATGGGCAACCTGTTCCAGTGCGTCACCACCCTCTGTGTGAGTCCTGAGCTCTTAAGCTTTTTAAATGATGGTAAATTTCAAGGAGGTGTTTGTTGGAAGAGAATAACGTAGTTAAAGGCCAGTTGGAAACTTATATTTCCATGTAAGTGTTTGATTCCGTTTCAGATTCTATTTGGGTGCTTCCAAAGCTTTTCTTTCCTTTGATAACTCACAGTTTCATTTTGGTGGGTTTTTTTTTTTTTTTTACCTGGGGCTCGATGCTTGTTTTCCTGTTGCTCTCTGTTCCAGAAGTACAACAAATGCAAATCTTTTTTGCTACTCAGCTGGTCTGGTGCAAAGTAGGAGCGTTTCAAGGGTAATGTGCTTTCAGCTGGAAGAAAGTGATTTGAAATACAAATGCCGACGGGAAAAGTAATGTATCTGAACTTCAGACAGTCCTTAAGCTGCGGTCATGGCTCAGAAATGGGGCTCCACAGCTGATTTAAGCAGCAAGTGCATTCCTCAGTGGATTTGGTACAGCTGCAAAGGACACTTTAATAAGCAATAATCAAGTGACCTTTAGCAGCAAGGCGTTTGGAAGGTGTAATCAGGGGTGATAGTGAAGGCAATGCAGAGATATAAGGCCAGCCAAAAGCTGAGGACAAGCTGAAATAAGAAAATGCTGTAAATATCCAGATTTTACCCACCACAGATGGCTCTCTTCAATTTCATCTTGTGCAGCACGTATGACAAGACGCACCACTCTTCCCTTTGCCTTTGTTCTTGTCTCTCTTGGGATAGAGATGGCTTTATGCCTGAAGCTCCAGTGTGTGGCAGCTTCAGGTTATTCCCACTGCATTGTGCAAAGCAAGGTGTGGGGGGAAGCAGCAGCAGTGCCCGTGGGGAGACACGTTGGCTCCAGCTTTGCATCCTCAGCTGTGTTGCAGAAATCCACATTGCTTGGGACTGTGGGGAATTTTGTGTTAAGGCACAAAGAGGCAAAGAGACCTTTACAGTTGTGGATAGATGTTACCATGGATGTGCAGGCTTTTCTCCTTTTGTGCTTAGCTTTGCAGCTATTAAACTCTTCTCGGGCAGCGTTTGATTATTATTGCAGCTAAATGCTGAGGATCCCCTTTGAGATAATCTCTCATTTAAAAGGTCTGCCTGTTCCTATCCTTTCAGAGCAGAACGTCTGCTGTGGTGGCACAAGGGAATGCCACTTGTTTTCCATCAGTAAGATGGTGCAGTGTGCTGTATGGAGCAACCCGGCCTGCGAGGCGATGTGTGGACTGACCCAAGCAGAGCAGGGGCCTTTCTCCCCACCAAGCCCTTGTAAACCGAGCAAGTGTAACAACCGCAGAGCTGTTATTCTGCTCTTTTGGCCAGAAAGCCTCAAACAGAGCTTGGAAAACCAGAGGGAGAAAAGCAGGAGCCTTCCTGATGGGACTACAGCATTCAGGCTGCATGCGGTGGGGAAGGAAGGACCTCCACCTGCTTTTCTCTTTGCATCCCTGTGCTGCCACTAAAGCTTTTGTGGCTGTGTCATGCGTCATGTTGGAAAAAATCAGCTTGGCTCACACCCAGCCCTTTGTTTCTGTTCAACGTCGCTTTCATTTCGCAGCTTCCTGCCCCTCCACGCCTGCATGGGCTCACGAGGGAGGCAGGAGGGAGGCCACAGGGTTGACATTTCCTCTACAGGGCTGCACCGAAGAGATTTACCTCCCCTTGCTTCTTGCTCCTTCTCCTGCAGGTCCCATCACTGCTGTCCCCGGGGTCAGTGAATCCATGAGTGCCAACAAGTGACCGAATGGCTCACAGTCCTGTCCAGTACAGTCTGTGGCCCTGCAGCTTGGCTTGCTGCCTTCCCCGTGCTTTCTGCTGGGCTTTTATGTCAGCGGAGCAAGCAGCCTGCGTTCCTGGAAGCAGAGGGACAAAGTGGCTGAGAAAACAGTTGCTGTGGAAACAGAGCGTAGTAAGGTTATTACAGCGAGAATAAAGCACACACTTAGGGCTACAAAGGCTTCATTTCTATTCAGGCTTTATTAGGAAAGTAATAAACTATCACTGCAGTGCTCGAATGGCTGGAGATGGAAGCCTGCAGACAAAATGATCGTGCTTCCACCGGTGAGGCACAAATAGGCAGGCAGTTGGGAGCGGGTGGATGGCTTTGGGAAACACCCCTCAGCCCTTTTGTCTCTGGGGCTGCTAATAGGCAGTGCTGTAAAATGCCACTTGGAGAGAAGCAGGTCCTCCACAGACTGCCTCAGGGTCTGGGGGACCATTGTTCATCCCTAGGGTGAGCAGGGCTTGGGCACTGCTTGGTGCTCAGAGAGGTTGTGGATGCCCCATCCCTGGAAGTGCTCAAGGTCAGGCTGGATGGTGCCCTGGGCAGTCTGACCTGCTGTCTGGTTTTAGTGGTTGGCAATCCTGTTTGTGGCAAGTGGGTTGGAACAGGAAAACATTTGAGATTCGTTTTCAGCCAAAGCTTTTCTACGATTATCTCGGATCTGGAACTTGCTGAAAGTGCTTCTTGGCAAGGCAAGCTGCAGGCAGCTCTTGCTTTCCTGCTGTCCACAGTCAGAGCTGTTGGAACAGACTGCCTAGGGAGGTGGTGGAGTCACCGTCCCCAGAGGTTTTCAAGAAGAGGATGGATGTCACACTGAGTGATGTGGTTGGCATGGTGGTGATGGGTTGAGGGTTAGACCAGGTGATCTTGGAGGTCTTTTCCTAACTGTATGATTCTGTGAATAGTGAAATCTTAAAAGCAGTATATTCTCAAGATCTCACGTTGTTTTTCCTGCCCTGAAGCTGGACAGTGTTCTGTCTGCACACCTCTGCTATCAGCCCTATGGAACAAGGTGCACTTATTGGGATAGGAAAGTGAATCTGTTTCCTGTAGGAGCGTGCAAAGTCGGTGGTTAGAACCAAGGTAAAAATGTGTGTCTGCTTATTCCCAGCTCCTTGCCATGACACACAGTGATAGTAATAGCTGGCTCCTCTGAGCACTGTTTGCCAGGTTTTATGCAAGGCAGCCAAATAAAGACAAGTTCTTTGCTTCTGCTCTGATTCCCAGGATGTTTCCGTGTAGATGTCAGCCAGCTCTGCTAGGTCCTGTGCTGGGGAACTGAGCTTGAGACCAATGGGATCGGGTGGAAACCAACCCAGCAGGAATATGAAATGCTTGGTTTCTTTCTGCTTTGGTTCCTGGAGCTGGCTTACTGGGGAGGATGCCCACCTTTAAGCACTGCCTTTTGTGGGTTTTGTGCATTGGTGAAACTGTGGCTTTTGGGCTTGGTCTGATGACCTGTTTCACCTTTCCAGCTGATATCCTGTGTGTGACCCTGGTACGTGCTGGTTCAGGAAGCTAAGCAGCTTTTTTTGTCTCCTTTTGTTCCGTTTGTTTGGCTTAGGGTTTGTGGGAGGGCAAGTCCTTGAAGTGGTTTCCCATGGGGTGAGGTGAGGTGTGGCCAGTAGAAATGAATGGGGATGGATGGAGACATGGGTGGTGGCGTGGTCACCTTGGAGGGGACGAGAGGAGGGTGACAGTGGGAGCTGGACTGGTGGGAACTGGGCTTCTCTGCAGGGCGGGGCTGGGCTTGGTGTACTGGGAAGGTGACTTGTGTTTCTTTTCTAAACCAGAACTCACGTATAAGTAATGGAGTGTGATGGGATTATTGCAGGATCCCAGTATGGTTTGGATTGGATCCATTATATACGTTGCACCAAATATTGCAGGTGGACAGGAGTGTCTGGGAGAAGGAAACACTTTGTTCTGCACGATTTGAGCATTCACCAGCCTGTGCCTGGTTTTGGGAGTTGCAGTGGGTTGGTTTCCTCCTGCAGCCTTGTTCTTGGATGCAGGCGGAAGAGGAATCTTCCTCCGTTCCTGTGTGATTTCAGCTCATTTATGGCTATATGAGGAATTTGGAGAAGAGCAAAAGCTCCATTTTTTCCATGTACATTTCTTCAAAACCCTGAGACCCTGAACTGAACATCCATCCAAATCCTGAATCTCCCTGAACTGAACTTCCAGCCTAGTGATGGACTGTAAGCTGTTGTGTTGGACACAGGGGGCTCACCACTGCCCCATAGCATCCTCAGAAAGCTTTATACCAGGACGTCTGCAAGAAACTCTTTTACTTTTCAATTCACCATTTTGTTTTGTGCGTGGCTAGAAGGGTTCTGTTGACCACGACCTTGCATGGAGCATGGAAGAGAACAGCAGTTGTTAAAAGCCTACGTCCCTGCTATGCCCAATTACTCATGTGCTGGATGCGAAGACCTGGGTTGTACCTCCTATGAAATCACTGATAAGGCTGTGCTCGTTCAGCCTCACAATATCTCTGGAGTAGTACTGAAGCATCCTAATTTCATGGGTGGGAAATTAAAATCTCATTGCTGGAATAACGCACGCATCATAAAGAGTGTGAATGAATGTATGTTGCTGGGCCATCTTTTAGCTACCGAAACGTTAGGCTGCTGCTCAGTAATAGCAAGGTTCTCTTTCACATGTTGTTTAGTACCCTTGTAGCCTCCAAGCAATTAATAATACTAACGAGGATGGTCCTGGTGATCTCCACGAGCGAGCGTATTTCCCCAGCATCCTTCTGCCTTCCAGATCAAATTCAGATGCAAGGTGAAGGGAAGACGATGGCTGGGAGGTGGTGCCTGTGCTGCTGGCATTGCTTTTCCACTGCCTTTTTTTGTTTGATTTGTGAAGGGGAAAAACAGACTCCAGAAAATAGGTTAATCATCAACTGCAAAAATGCAGAGTGAGGCTTGTCTTGCACCCAAGCAGCGCTGTGTAATTAGAGTGTGCAAAGCTGTGATTTACGTTTGTGAAACGCTTGCTGATTTATGTAACTTTTATTTTTTTAGTATAAATATGGAACTGGAAAGATTAATGCATGGATGTTCTTCCCTCAGCAGGGTCTTGGTGTATAAGCACAAGCCTGGCTGTGGTCTCCATCTCTTTTTAGTTTCTATTTCTTCTTGGGAGAAATGAAACCGCTCACGTGTAGCAGTTGGTTTTGCTTCTGCTTTTGTCCTGGAACAACAGAGGTGACGCATTAACCCACTGGAACATCTCTCAACTCTAGGCCAGCCTGCCTGGCTTTTTTTTCCCTCCCTCCTTGGGGAAAAACCTGTTCAGTTCTCCAAGATAAGTGGAGCATTGTCCAAATCTGCTACAGGCAGTTTGAATGTCACTAATAGGTGTTTTGTTTTGGGGGGGGTTTTTTAAAGGTTTTTTTCCCCCCTCTTCTGTGCAGTAGAAAGGTCGCATCACGTGAGCAAGCAAAGATGATGTGATGGGGACTAAAACAGACACACCGCTTCTGTGGCAGCAGGAGAATTAATTCTTCAGTTGAGAGACTTCATTTTTTGGAGAGATTCTGATGATTCTTGAGTTTTAGGTGCCGTACATCAGCAGCTCTTGTTGGAGGAGCCTTGCAAATATGTTGATGCTCTCTGTTCAGGTTGAGGGGTTTTGTTGTTGGCAGATTGTGATGGGTTCTCCTCCTGGTGCCAACCCCATAAAACTTTCTGTTACCAGGAGTTGGACGGTAGTGCTTTGCTCTCTGTCTCCAGACATGTGAATTGCATTCCTGCGTCCATGCACAGGATGGATAGCTTCATTATGCCATTGTATGGAAGGTACTCAGTTGTCCCTAATGGGCATTTGAGGTGATGACTCTGGTGGAGGTTTCCTTTTGGGGAGCAACTTCAGGTTCATATGTTCTCAAAGCACTGCTTTGACTCTCAATATCAATTAATTGATGCTTTGTAAATCAGCAGAGACGTGGCTTTGCTGTGAGCATGCATACACAAGAAGAAAAGCATGGCTCTGGGACTAATAGGACAGAATACAGTATTTGCTTGGCATAGAGATTGGAAGAGGGCTCCCAGTAAAGTGTGAGCACCTAATGCAGGCCAGGGTGCATGGACATCCCTACGAGGGTGGCAGCAATGCTGGAGCAGCATCTGGTGTTGCCATGATGTGGATCAGGGCTATGAAAAATAATGGAGTGAGGATGGGGAATGAGATACAACCTTAAACTCAAGAAGGGCCCAGAATTAATCTGACATGTGCACTGCTTGGTAGAGTGTGTGCACCTTGGGGCTCAGCCATGCTTGGGTTTTGCTTCTCGTGCCAGATATTGGGAAAAATTTCTTCTTGGAAAGGATGCTCAGGCATTGGCACAGGCTGCTCAGGGAGGTGCTGGAGTCACTGTCCCTGGAGGTGTTCCAGAACCATGGAGATGTGGTACCTGGTAGAAGGTTAGTGGGCGTAGTGGTGATGGGTTGACTTGGTGATCTCAGTGGTCTTTTCCAACCTTTATGATCATGGGAAGCAGTAGCAATGTTCCTCCTTTGTTGGGATGGAGAAGTTAATGTGCAGTTTTCTGGTTCTTCGTTGCCTGAAAAAGGGTTCCAGCTTTGCAATGGAGTGTTCTTCCTGCTCAAGCTTTCTGCATCTAACTGTGAGACTGGTGTTTTTGCTGTGGTGTCCTCAATACAAGGTTTGTGGTTCTGGTCTCGGGGGAACATTTGTGACGCCGATCTCACTGGGGATGGCAGTTTGCTGCCTGAAATATTCACCAGGCTCTGCTGGTGAAGAGCTGCACTCAAAATGCAAACACGTGGGGTCTGAAATTGTCAAACCACAGCCACTTCAGCGTTCTTGTGGCGTATTGGAAGGTAGGAAATGGTTGCTACATAAACAGTGTAATTATTGCAAAAAAAAAAGTAATTATATTTTGGAGGCACTGTCACAGAGTCGTAAAATGGCCTGGGTTGAAAAGGATCCTCTAGTTTCAAGTCCCCCTGCTATGTGCAGGGTCGCCAACCACCACACCAGGCTGCCCAGAGCCACATCCAGCCTGGCCTTGAATGCCTCCAGGGATGGGGCATCCACAGCCTCCTTGGGCAACCTGTTCCAGTGCGTCACCAACCTCTGGGTGAAAAACTTCCTCCTAACATCCAACCTAAACCTCTCCTGTCTCGGTTTAAAACCATTCCCTCTTGTCCTATCACTGTCACTATCTACCCTCGTAAACAGCTGTTCCCCCTTCTGTTTATGCACTCCCTTCAAGTACTGGAAGGCCACAATGAGGTCGTGAAAGAAGGTGTTTAATTTTCAGGCAGTTTTGTTCCTTGTGTTTGTTTCTCACATGAAGTTGTGCTGCTTTGGGTGCTGATTTAACCATTCCCATAGTAACCAGCTGGGGCTGAATCAGGATTAAGACTTCACTATGGAAAAAGCTGCAGGGGCAGAGGAGCTGAGGCCTGGTTTTATGCAGTTACCATGAAGATAGCTGTGAGCAATTGGCTTCCAAACAGCTTTTGGAAAACATTGGTGAGTCTCAGGTTCTGAGTATACGTTTTTATGTTCAGAATTTTTTTGCTGCAAAATTGGATTAGATCCTTTAAGCGTTCATTTTTAAGACGTGCTTTATCACTGATAGAAACCTTGGTGACGTGCAGAGCATTTTGTGACGTAGCTTTTTACATTCCTGGGGCTGCTGGCATTAAACATCCCGGGAGGGTAGCGAGGTTGTACGGCAGCACCTTGCCAGGCTTCAAGGGCATCTCAGCTGCAATCTTGGCCAAGCAGAAAGCACAAAGTACCAGCATGTGCTGTGCTCCTCGCAGGACTCTGCGACTCCGTCCTCACCGCATGCCTGACCTGACCGCTGTGTGCAGAGGTTGAAGAGATTGAGGAAAACAATGACTGTAACCACTAAAAAGGAGAATGCTCAGTACCTGGATGATGTTTTCGTAATGAAAATGAGACCTGGGTGCTTCCCAGCTGGACTAGAAGTGAGGATATGCTGCTTTGAACACCAGCTTGGCTGGTTGAGCACTGAGCGATCAACCCTTCTTTGTTCCAGCACTGACCTCTCCTGAGCTCCTCCAAAACTTCTCTAGCCTGGAGAAGGCTGCAGGGTGACCTCACTGCAGCCTTCCAGTACCTAAAGGGAGCCTACAAACAGGAGGGGAGTCAAATACTTGAAAGGGCAGATAATGGCAGGACAAGGGGAAATGGTTTTAAGTTGAAGGAAGGAAGATTTAGGTTGGGTATCAGGGGGAAGTTCTTTACTATGAGAGTGGGGAAGTGCTGGCACAGCTGTCCAGAGAGGCTCTGGATTGCCCCATCCCTGCAGGTGTTCAAGGCCAGGTTGGATGATGCCCTGGGCAGCCTGGTCCGGTGTTAAATGTGGGGGTTGGCAGCCCTGCCTGTGACAGGGGGGTTTGGAGCTTTGTGATCCTTGAGGTCCCTTCCAACCCAAGCCATTCTGTGACCCTGTGTTAACATGACCATCCTGTAAGCCTCAAATGAGAGATAAGGAGATCTTCAGTAATCTGGTCAGTCCCTGCAGAAAATTGGTTGGCATCTTCCCTCCCCTCTATGAAGAGGAGAAGCTTTGAGGTCATTTTGTTGACTATTAAGGTTGCTAAGGGTTTGCTGGATTGCATTTAATATGGTTGCACAGGGCCAGCTGAGCTAAGTAGTCTGGGGGCTTCAGAGAAACAACTCTGCTAAGGCTTGGAGGGGAATGGAAATGGAGATGGGGTGTGCTGGAAGATGCAGGCAAATGTCAGACCGTTGCAGTATGGTTATTGGAATCTGGGAGAAAGGCCAGGTCTGGTTAGAGGGGGAAGCAGTCCTTCAGACAGAGACTTTAAAAAGACATTGGAAAGAAAAGAAAGAAACAAGTACAAGCTTGACTTTATCAAGTGTTATTTGGGAAGGGTTTAAGTGATACGGTTGCCTCATAGAGGAATGATGAGCTGCTTTCCAGACCAGTGTGATGAGAGGATGTTAGACATCCAGCAAAAACACTTAAATCAGCAGTTGTAGGTAATTTGCACCCAGGAATCCTAAAATAATCAGCTGAAGAGATTGTTAGCCTGCTGTGTTTTGATTTAAATCTTTTTCTGAATGCTGGATAAGTTACAAAGGACTGGAAGAGTGCTAATAAAACACCACTACTTAGAAATAAAGGCAAGAGGGGTAAGTTGGGTGAAGGCAGTTTGCTGTCAGTGTGGAGCAGGAGGATGAGAAGAGTGATTTGCAATGCATTTAATGGAGAGTGAGGAGAAAGGGAGTGTCGTTTTTTGTCATGTAAATGTGATGTAGTGAAGGAGTAGTGGTATTGCACAACATGCTGCTGAAAAATTACAGCTCTGAAATAGGTAACTGATACTTACAGCTCAGTGGCTGTCAGAGGATTGTCACCCAGCAGAAGTGCTGCTTTGGGGGCCTGTGACTTGTGTTCCCATTGCTCATCTAGCTGCTGAAGGAAGGAGTGGCTGCTCCTCCTGATGTCTTTGGGACGAGGAGGGATGGCTGGGTGGGACTTGCCACATCAGAAGCGTTCTCAAGTCAGGCTAGGCGACTTGAACGTCCCTTTTGGCCTTAAATCTTTAAAGGAGATGCAAAGCAAATTACTTCCCTTGTTATTATGGGAGAATGAACCAAAGGGTTGTGAAGACACCTACCAGGAAGGGAAAAATCATGATAATGTGTTGAAGCCCAGGGGGAAGCGTAGCATTTCTCAGAACATTGATTGCTCAGAGCAGAAGCTTATCTCAGGTAGGGCTGGCTACACTGGGGGGAAAATGAATGTGCTATGTGTAATGCTTGTCTGTGCTTACAGTGTGCTTCTGCTGAGCTGTCAGTGTCCATCTCGACTGCGCATGGAACTATCGTGTGTGTTCCTCGTTCTGCCTGCTGCTGGCAAGGACGAAAGCAAACCAATGCATCTCTGCTGAATGAACACCCTGGCTTGCAGGGTGCCTGTGCAGGACCCAGGCTCTCAGCCTGGCACACATCACATAATTCCCACCGTGTTCTGCTGGGTGCCTGGGCTGTTAACTCGTCCCTTGTCAAGTTTGCTGTGCCTTGCAGGTATTGGAGGAGGCAGCTGACACCCTTCTTTGTACAACCTGATGCAAATCTTGCTGGATTTACGCCTTGAACAGGCAGGGGATGAGATTCTTTTAATCTCAGAGCTCTTTGTGAAGAGTGGGAATCGGGCAAGCAGAAGTCTGCAGGTTGGTAGCTACGGGGCAGGGGTTGCCAGTTGCTATGTCTGCAAATTAAATAGCTGGGAGACTCCAAGCAAGAAGCAGCTTCTTAATGTCGGAGCTTTATCTTACGACTGTCTCCTTGCTGAGGCTGAAGGATGGGAGTGACTTTGTTTGAAGGCAGCTGGCAAACACTCTCACAGACCACAGCTGGGTCTCCAATCTTAGGAGGTACAGCTGGTAGCAAACACCTCTCCTTGAAAAGAGGAAACAGCCAGGGGTTTGTTTTCGGCTCCCTTTGCGGCCTTAAGGTTTTAAATGAGAAAAAGTAGAAACGAAAAAGTGGTGAAAGTTGAATTGGTGCAAAGCTGGGGGGAAGCAAGCCCAGGAAATGCTTTAGAACGCTTGAAGCATGAGGTGGTGATGAGGCTGAGCTCTGTGCTAGGAAGAGTGCTTCCCTTCTGAAGAAAGGAAAGCTGTGACGCAGCTATTGGCCAGCAGCTTTTGAAGGGGATGGCAAAGGGGCAGATCTCTGAGTACAGCAGAGAATGCCAAAGACACTGCAGCTATGTTGAAGTCCTTTGGACCGATCCTTTAAGGGCAGAGAAGAAAGAAGAGAGCTGGGGTGGCAGTGAAACACAGAGCTGTAAGATAAGATGCAGCTGAGAGCCTGTGCCTGTATCAATAAATGATGGTGGTAATGAGATCTGACACAGCACATGGCTGTGGGGCTGAGTCTCATGCAGTGCTGCCAGCCCTGCTGCCCTCCAGCTCTCTGTGCTCCCTGTTGTACAGCCCTGGCTGCTGTGCTGCATCCTCACCCCGAGCTCTCCTGCCCCTACAGCTCCCTACAGCAGTGGCTTTGTCATTCAGCGCTATGCAGAATACCCAGGGAATGCTATTTCCCCACTCACCCTCCAGCTACTGCCATCTCTCAGCTGTGCTCAGACAAGGGGCTGTGAACAGGGAAGCTTAACACCTTAACCCTGTTAATTTGTGGTGAATGCAGCCTGAGCTGTCTGTGTGCTGGAACAGATGGGCCTGTACAGCTGTGCCCGCTGGCTCTGTGCGTGAGGGCAGTCATGGTGTGAAGCATTTCAGGTGCAGATCCCGAGGATTTCAGGTAGCAATTCCCTTAAGGATTTGCGCACTTTATCATATCTTTCTGTTGGAGTTTGGATTGCTTATACACCAGGCTGTGGTGACTCCAGCCTTCTGCTGGGGTTTTAAGGACAGAAAGCAAGGAAGGGGAGGGATCTTCCCTTCATGCTCCTACGTAAAGACGCGAGGATTGCTTTGAACCAGCTGTGAATTCAAAGCCCAAATTTGTACGTATATTTAGAAACGCATGATGGCTCCCTGCACTCAGCACTGGGTGTAAGCCTTCCTTATCTCATCACTTTGCCTTTGAGCTCAAAGGCATCCCAAGAAGCCCTCGTGGTGAGCTGTGCATATGGGCTCCCCTTCCAATTGACAGCAAAAAGCTCAGCAGCTGGAAATGCTGAGCTTTTTGCTGTCAATTGGAAGGGGAGCAGCCATCCAGCCCTTCCACACCAGCCCGTATGGGTGACTCTTGTGACAAACTGCCTTTGCACAAAGGCTGGGGGTTCATGGCCCCTTGGCCACGTTGCTGGCTCTGCCCTGTGGCTTAGCGGCTGGGTTTCATCACCGTGCTATGAAAACTGAAATCTTATTTCCAGCCAGCTTTGCAAATGAGGAGGCAGAGTTAATTTGTTGTGCTGGGGGGAAGCCTGACTTCAGACAGTGGGTTCAGAGCTCGTTTGTGTTGTGCTTTCATTGTGATCTGTCTGATGGAGCCTCGTTTAGCAACAGGGGATGGCGGGGAGTAAAATTCAGAGGGCAGTTGTGTGAGGGATGAGCTGGAGCTGCACTGTTATATTGAGCCACGCTGGTTTATGGTTATCGTCCTGCTGCTGATCCAGAGTTGGAAGGGGTGGCTGCCACACCAGACAGCTGTGCTGCCATTCAGTGAGACTTAGACAGGCTGGAGGGGAACCTCGTGAGGTTCAACAAGGGCAAGTCTGGAGTCCTATGGCTGGGGGGAGGGAATAAGAAGTTATTTCAGCATATGGGAAGAAGAAAGATATGCAGTGCTGTGGGACGTACAGGCTCGTGGTGGGAAGAACAGCCACTGCTTGGCGCGAATATTGTTGCCAAATGGCTCTGTAGTATTTCAGAACGTGCTTATAAACCTTGCAGATAAAATACAGGCAAGAATGAGGAGGATGTAGGCTGAATGTGTGTGTGTGCGTACAGAGTGTGAGGAGATGAAAGGGATGAGAAAGTGAAAGAAGGCACTTCCCACACCTTGAAATAACATCAGTTGAGGGCTGAGTATGGCATAGCAGGAGCTCACAGCAGGAAGCCACAGCACACTGCCCATGCTTTCCACCAGCAGAGCTCTTCGTTGGGCAAGAAATGGCTGCACGAGTGATGGGAAGTTATTGTGGGCTTTGAAAATCTAAAGCCTGCATTCAAACAGGGAGAGCAAACTGAATGGGGTATTGATTTTTAGGAATGACCTTTTGTTTTTAAAAGGCAAAAGGTTTCTCTTGCACTTTGGTCGGCAGCTGAACCCGAACAGCTCCATTCACTGATGAGCCTGAAGCAAACCAAGCCTGGCTCCTCTCCCAGTGTGTTGTCTGTTTTTTCCACCCAGGTTGCAGAATAGAATTGTAAAGCTTGTATATTGCCTTCCCCATAGCAGTGTACTGTGTAACTCATGGATAGATGTTTGCCACCAAATATACTTTGTTCAACAGTTGAATGGAATTGGTTCATGAGTGGGAGACCAAACAAAACTCGTTATTGTTAACGCTCGGTACTTGTCTGGGTAATAATAGAGCTAGTAAGATGACTAGTGAGCTGATAGCCTCTTTGCTGTGCTATGAGGGAGAAATCTGGTTATGTTACAGCACAGAGTTTCAGGGGCTGAAATCAGACACACTGCGGTGCTGATTGCTGTCTGATTTCTGTCAGTTTGTTTTGCAGCCTCTTAAAATGCCCACAGTGATTCCTGAGGGTATTGTTGGCTCTCCTCTGCCTTGCTTGGTGGCCCCGTCTCTCTGTTCTCCTTTTATTGTGAGGTTTTGGTGTGGAGGTGGGATGAGGTTCCCGACCTCTGTCATTGATTGCAGCCTGCTGTTTGCTCCCTGAATTGATGCAGTCACTCTGTAATAAGGGGAATATCAAAGCTGAATGGTGTGATTGCCTCCAAGGGGAAGATTTGATTCTCTTTGCCAGTTCTGACGTTTATTTATCGTGCTATCTGGACAAGCAAAATGGAAGAAAAAGGAAAACGGGCTTAATTTCAAGATGTCCTAACTGAGCAATAACTTCAGGCTGTGTGCTGCTGCCTGCCATGTGCCCTGGGGAGGGTTCCTGCGTTGGGCTCCTGTTTTACTCCATGAGTATTTCCATGGTCTGAGGCTGACAGATAACTTCTCATCCTTCCAGAATAACAACAGTGGTGAACCTGAGGCCAAGCAGTTCAAAGAAGACGAGGAGGAGGAGACTGTCAGGCACAGGTAATTATTTATTTATTCTGACTTCTCTCTCTTGTGTGGATTATTCAGGCACAGCCCACCTGTTTGCTAATTAGGATCTTCCTTGGCTTCACACCTGCAAGTTTGGTGGGGTTTTTTTGGTGTGAATAACTTGCTGCAGATGGTCTGAGATAGGGGAATGAAGAGAACCCACTGGTTGGCAACACGGCAAAGTGTTGCAAGGGGATGGTGATGTCTTCCAGGTGCCTCTGAGAACAGATGCACTTCAGAGTCCCCTTAGTTGGAGAGCCATTTACGGGATCATAAAATTATAGAGGTCTGAAGGGATCTCTGGAGATCTTCCAGTCCAACCCCCCTGAATATCTCCAGAGAAGGAGATTCCATCACTTCTCTGGGCATCCTGTTCCAGGGCTCTGTCATCCTCAAAGTAAAGAAGTTCTTCCTCATGTTTGTATGGAACTTTCTGTGTTCCAGTTTGTGCCCAATGTCCCTTGTTCTGTTGGTGGGCACCACTGAAAAGAGCCTGGTCCCACCTCTTGACCTCCACACTTCAGATACTGATAAGCACTGATCAGATCCTCCCACTCAGCCTTCTCTTCTCCTGGCTGAACAGCTCAGGGCTCTCAGCCTTTCCCCATCAGGACATGCTCCAGGCTCTCCACTGGGCTCTCCTCATCAGTTTTCTATCTGCCTGGAACTGGGAGCCCAGCACTGGGCCCAGATGTGGCTTCATTAGGTCAGAGCAGACGGGAGAAGAACCTCCCTTGCCCTGCTCCCACGCTCTGTGCAATGCACCCCAGGGTCCCATTGCCCTTCTGGGCCACCAGGGCACACTGCTGGTTGACCAGAACACCCTGGTCCTTCATCACAGAGCTCCTTTCTAGCAGCTCAGCCCCTAACCTGTACTGATGCATCTCATTATTCCTCCCCAGCCAAAGGACACTACACTTGCCCTTATTGAACCTCATCAGGTTTCTCTCTGCCCAACTCTCAGCCTGCCCAGGTTTTGTTGAAAGGCAGCACAGTCACACTGCTGTGCTTTGTGTCACTTACACGTGTGTGGTTTGGAAAGTGCAGTTCTTTTTCTGTGAACAGAGGCCTGAGGGCTTTGCAATGTACACGTGGCTGTTTAACTGCAGCTCACCGCTGTTCCTTCTTGTCACTGGAAAATGTGAGCACAAAGCTAACCCAGGCAGGGTGCTGCTCCTGTCGGGACCAGCTGACTGCACTTGGTTTCCTGCTGCTACCAGTGCTGTCAGGTTGGCTTTGGAGACAACAGGGGGTGAGGTTTGCTTAGAACTTTTGGGATGTGAGGTTTTCTCATCGCTGTTCTTCATCACAGCATCTGTGTGTATCAGAGCTTCTGTTGCGGGAACAAGTGGAGCAGAATCTGTGCATCCTTGCCTGCTTTAGGTTCTCCTGCTTCAGGGGATAACTCTGAGCAAAAGCTGCAAGCCTTCCCCAGACTGCCAGCATCAATTTGGTTCTGGGAGAGGTACTCTGGACTGATCATCGAAGCTGAGCTTTTACTGTAGGCACACCTGGAGGGTTTTGTGCTGGAAGAGCACAAGGTCTGGGCTGTAAGAGGTGTTAAAGATCTTGGAAATGATGATGAATAATGAATCGACAGCTCTTGATTTCCAGCTCTGCCACTTGATACACTGCATGGCCCAGTGCTGAGGAGCATCAAGCTAGCAGTGACGTTCCTGCACCCAAGCTGGAGATGTGAATTGGCCACTGGAATCCCTACCGTAATCCTTTTCTCCACCGGGACTGACTTTTAGCATGGGGACTGCTTCTTTTTAACCGCTGCTGAGCATCCTGAAGCATATCAGAGGTGATGTGGTGTCATCCCAAATCTTCAGCAACGCTGCTGCCAAGCTGGGAGGTCATTTCCTCTAACATGTGCATGTTGGTGAGCTCTCCTCTTGCAGCAAAGCCACCTTCTGCCTGTGGGAGATGCCCTGAAGCTTCAGTGAGGTTATAGAGATTGGAGGTTGTTGGGTATGAACCTTCTACTTCCAGTCAGCCTTGTGCTGATGCATGACACAGATGTAGGTGCAGCACATCCACAATACATGAGAATAACACCTTTAGGGACGGCAGCAGTTTTTGGGGCAAAAAAATTCCCTTTCCAGATCAATTTCCCCTCAGGAGTCTACAGCTCTATTCAACTGCTGTGTGTTTTGTCAGGATCCCAACATGGATTTGCAAGGCAAATGAGAGCAAGATCTGCTCTGCAGGAAATGTTTGAATCACAAATTTGGCTGAGACGATTCCTAGGTTTACAACTGAGCTCCATCCCATCTAGGGGTTTTGTTGCTTTCTGCTTTACTTGTCGAATGCTCTTTTCTCTGTCGCTGAAATTGGATGTGTGTTTTTAAGCAGAACGCCAGCGAGCTGCTAACTTGATTTCATCGTAGGTTTTCATTTCCTGGTAGTGAAGCTGAGCTTTCTCAACCCTTTGCAAAAAGGGAACTGCTCTGCACTAATGCCTTGTGTGCTGGTGATGAAAGGTAAGCTGAGCTAATGTGAGCGACAAGGGGTTCTGGTAGCCTGAGTGTGCCTTCCCTGCTGGCTCTGCTGCTTTCTCAACCTGAAAACCACCATGCAAACAACCAAGGGCAGTGAAACCCATAAGTGATCTTGTGGCCCATATATAGACTTCTGGTGACCTGGAAGTCATTTCTGCCTTTCTTGAAGGCAGGAACAGCTTTGCCTGCCGCTTCATCTCTCTGCAGCTTGGCTTTAGGGCTGGTTTTCACCCAGCTGAGATGTCGGTGAAGGGCTGAACCCATGTTGGGGACTGGACTTCACACCCTGCACTACAAACACAGCCGAATATTTTCTTGCTGCCGATGCACCAAAACAATTTTCAGCAGCTTCCTGTATTTTTTGTTTTTTTTTTTTCTGACCTGCTCAAAGCTCCCCACCCTGTCTTTTTTTTGTTGTTGTTGTTCCTTGTTTTTATCTTTCATGCTGCAAGATACCACCACAGGAACAAGTGCTGACGAGGCCCTCTGTGAAAAATGCAATCTGCTTGCAGCAATTTCAGCTCCGGATATCTCTCATCTGCCTCACAGGGGGAGCTTATATCTGTAATTGCTAAGAGCTTGGGTTATTTTCTTTTTTAACCAGTTTTGCTTAACCCAGTGACCAGGAAATGCTTCCTGCTGTGGGGCAGCCTGCCATCAGCTTCGGCTCTTGCAGGGTGTGGGTGGACTTTGGCCCTTCTGCCTGGTTCCTGCAGGAAAAAAATGAGCTGCCCTGCTCTGAGCTTTGAAGTTCAGCCACAGTTCTGCAAGCAGAGCTCGTCAGGGATGTTAAAAATGTCAATAAGTAGCCAGGGTAGGGCTTGGAGAGGGAGGAGGGGACCCAAAAATCTTCACTTCAACTAGAAATGAAGCTGCAGCAAAGCTGCTGTTAATGAGCTGCATGGATAACTACTGTGCAGAGCTTGCATGCATCCCCTGTGGTATGGAGAGATTAAAAAATAATAAGAGTATGGGTGAAAGCAGTTGTTTGTGTAGGCTAAGCTTGACACGTGTGTGACGATGTGGTGTTATTGATAGAAATCTGCATGGGCAGCTAAACCTGTGACTTGGGCTGATGTGGAAGCTGTGTGGTGAGCCAGGCTCTGTTGTCACTCTGTGTCACCGAGGGATAGAGTGCTTCTCCTGCAGCAGGGAAGTGCAGGGCCCAGGGCAGGAGGTGGCCGGGGGTGAAGTTGGAACCTCTCACCTCATGCTCAGTGCTGGAGAAGGGAGAAGTGCAGAGCTGCAGAGCTTGGCACTGTTTTGAGGCCAACGAAAGCAATGTTAGCATCCTGTAATCATCCAGGTGCTCCCAAAATACCTTCAGGACCTCTTTGTGGCTTGAGCCTCAAGGATGGCAGATTGTTCCTGACCTTCCACCAGCTGAAGCAGCTGGAGAAACCCCATGAAGTGTGGACAAGAACTCTTGTGCCATCTGCAGGGCCCATCACCAAGATCCTGGTGCAGCATCCCATGCTGCAGCTTTGAGTGCAGGTTTCCTCCTCATCACATTCACTAATTTACTGCCTGGAAAATGCTCATGTGCCTTCTAAAGCTGCGTGGGAGGCCAGACAGCCCCGTGGCACCTGCCTGCATTTGAAGTGTTTCTCAGCTCTCCTCCTGCAACACCCAGAGATACGTCCCCAAGAAGCACATCCTGAGAAACCAGCTGTTGGGGGCTTGGAGAGAAGTGCTTGTTTTATGGCATTCCTCGAGTGCCTCTCAGCAGCCAGACGAGGAGGAGGATGTGCTCCAACACGCTTAGCTATTTGAGCAGGAGCAGCACACAAGGTGGGTGCTGGTGGGAACCACTGCTCTCTGCCTCTGCTTGTTGCTCATTCCTTTTCTGCCCCAGGTTGAGGAATCCAGGGACAAAGGGACGCAGCTTCACACCGTTATCAAACAACAGCTTTGGACTTGTGTGTTGTGTCCTGTGGAGATGCCTCGATCCTGCTGCAGGATGGTTTAGGGGAGCCTTCACCAAACGCTTGGGGCATGGAAGTGATTTCTTGGTTTCTGACTTGGAGTAGATGCAGGTTGTCTTGCAGATTGCTAGAAAGGTCACTGTGTACAAAGAGGCAGCCTGGTGATGTATGGATCTTGCTATGAGCTAGTGCAGCTGCAGGGAAGCTCCCAGGCAGGCTGCAGCAGGAGGGAATGCTCTCAGATATCAAGGAGCAGATGTCAGAGCTGTCTGCAGGAATGGAGAGTGTGAAAAAGAAGGGTTTGTGAATTGACATCTGTACCAGGATGGATGAGTGCTGTACAGCAAGTCTCGCAGTGCCCCTGGGAGGGTGACTATGCTGTGGCACATGGAGCTGGGGATGGTGCCCCAAATCACCGCTTCTTCAAGGGTTTGGGACCTCACCTGTGCCTTCTGTAGCAGTACCTTCTCGACATGTTCAAACAGTGCTTCCTAGGACCACCCAGCAGTGAGTGGAGTTTGGAGAAGCTGAGAAATGAGATGAAATTCTTGCCATGGTTGCTCTTGAAAGGACGAAGTGGAAATTGCTGTCAGGGCTGTGTGGTTTCAAGCAAGTTGGAGTGGTTTGTCAAAAAAGAGTAGTAGGTTCTGGAGCAGCTTGAGGAGGTCGAAGGTCAACAAATTGTCCAACCGGGGGTTATTTCTCCAGGACTTCAGAAGAAAATAAGCCAAAGCAGCCGAGGTGGGGATGGGAGCGCTTCCCTAAATTGCTTCCAAAGGATGAAAAGTCTCTTTTGGGGAATCTGGATGTTAGGAGTGGCTTCTTTTTTGCTGGTAGGTTGGTTGCAGCAGAGGAAGCATCCTCACAAGTGGCAGATCATCAGCGTGTGAGTGCTTTCCTGCCAGACTGAAGAAGTCTTCTTATCAGTTAAAAACAGTGTTTGCTTCGTAAAGCCCTTGAGGCTGAAGGAGCAAAGCAGAAATAACTTTGAAGTCAGCTTTGAGTGTCCTGCTTTGCATCGAGATAAGTCTGCATTCTACGCATACCCTGCGTGCCCTGCCACTTCCAACACTCCTGCTTCAAGGAAAGGCTGGTGTCCCTCCTCCTTCCTAGGAATAACTGCAGAATTGTTAAAGCTGGAAAAGACCTCTGAGATCACCAGCTCCAACCCCAGCCCACCCCTCCGTGCCCACTGACCTCATCACTCAGTGCCCCATCTCCATGGTTCTGGAACACCTCTGGGGATGGTGACTCCACCACCTCCCTGGGCAGCTGTGCCAATGCATCACCAGTCTTTCAGAGAGGAAATTGTTCCTCGTGTCCAGCCTGAGCACAGTGCAAGACCATCACTTTTCATCCTGTTCCTGTTACCTGAGAGCAGAGGTTGACCCCCACCTCACCACAGCCTCCTCTCAGGCAGTCATAGACAGCACTGAGGTCTCCCCTGAGCCTCTTCTCCACACTGAGCAACCCCAGCTCTCTCAGCCACTCCCCATCACACTTGTGTTCCAAACCCTTCAATGAACCCTAACGGGAAGTGGATTTGAGGCATTCCTGAGTCTGAAACAGGGAACCTGCCACCATCGTTGGGCTTGAAGGAGGCACCGAGAGGTTTGTGCATCACTTCCCTTTGCAAACCCTGCGGTTCCCCTGAAGCTTGTGCTGTCCCAGCAGCCTGGTGCTTGCTGGTCCCGAGTGAGGATGCAGGATGCTGTGTTTTCTACGTGGGGTGCTTTGTTCCTTCCCAGCCAAACCATTATTACTGGAGCATCGCGCCCTGCAAGCTGTTCTTGCTAACCTGCCTGCTGCGTGCTCGTTCTGCACAGAGCCTGTTGTTAACTCTGTTGTCTTTGTTGTCGTGGGAACTTTGATAATTTGAGAAGCATGCTGGGCTGTCTCTGTGGAACGCAGCGCTGGAAGAACTGCTGACACCTGAACTTTATTTAACCCACTCTGTGGAAGGCCAGCAAAGTCGTCTTAAATACGCGTTTTTAACCCTTGCCTGCCTTCCTTCAGATTGTTAGGGGTATAGCACCGCTAGCTCCTCATCCATCTGCTCGTTTTCAGAGATGCAGAGTAAAACAGGGAAACCACAGTGAAACGAGGAGACCAAGGCAACAGCTTCTGCTGCTGGGGAGCACAGCACTGCTGGCTTCACTCATGCCAAAACCCCCGAGGAGCAACCACAGATGTGCTGGGTGCCAACAATTACTGGAGGCAGGTGTGAGAGCTCCTCCTGCATCGTGCGCTTAATTAAAGGCATCGATCTGCGTCTGCTTTCTCCTGCAATTGGGCTATGGCTTTAATAAGGATCTGAAAGCACCAGGGGGAACTTGGAGGGTGTGGGGGGATCTGGGTGCAGCACTTCTGCTCTTCGCCCCTCTGAGCGGCTGCTTCTCTTCTGCTCTGCTGCTGTTGCCAAGTTGTGCATTATGCTTTTTTCCCCCTTTTTGTAGTCTCATGGATGAATCTCCAGTGAGCACAAGCAGTACTGGGCAGCGAGGCTATGGTGTGGCTGAGCAGCCACCAGCATGTGTACAAAATGGTGGGTGTGAAATATCGCCTTTCAAGGTGTAGTGCTGACATCTTGCTGAGCTGAGAACAGCTGGCTTAGCTCGTAGCTCTTTTGCTTTAGGCTCCCTGGCCTTAGGGGAGGCTGTGTTTGGTTCCCATTCAGCTGCAGGGAAATCCTTCTATACGCAGGCTAAAACAGGCAGAAAGTGTGGGAGAGGTTGCAAGTTTGCGTTCTGCAGGGTCTGATGTTGTCACTTGGTATGATAAATCCTCTCCAGTGAGCAGGAGGCAGCCCTTGGCCAGATGGCCAACATTGCTGCCTGACATCTCATCACCCCCAGGGTGAGTTAGCAGCTTCTCTCCCTCCTTAACAACTCAGTCCCCACTGAGTGGAGTCTGTAAAACCAAGGAATAATGTGGATCATAGAATGTCTCCAGGGATGGGGCATCCAGCACTGTTTCAGCGCCTCCTACTACTCCTACTGTAAAAATCCCTTTCCTTATATCCAGTCTAAATCCCCCTCTTTTAGTTTGAAACAGTTTCCACTCATCCCATCAAAGCAGATCAACAGTCAAAGGCCTTACTGAAGTCCAAATGGATGACATCAGTGGCTCTTTCCTTGTCCAGTGATGCAGTTATGCATCATAGAAGACCATTAGGCCCAAAAAGAGCCACCCATAGGTCCCAGAAAGAACCACCGTGCTGGCTAGAGAGTGATGACAATCCAGCTTAATGTAATGAATGCCTTCTCCCGGGGCAGTTTTACATAAAAATACCCATAAAACTGCACAATGCAGGGCGACTGCTTCCTCTTTCCTTTCACCATTGCTGGGGAAACCTGGGCTATTGTGGCTTACGCTGATGGGAAGGATTGGGCAACCTGGGCTTGACACATGAGGAATTTCTACAACGTCCTAACCTGCCTGGTCCTGCTTCCCAATGTGCTGGTTGCATTTCTCTGAGTTACATCTTGCAGAGGGACTGCGAGAACAGAATGTGTGGTGTTGGGGAGCTGACACCAGAGAAGCAACTGTACTCATGTTGGACTTGATGATCTTTGTGGGTCCATTCCAACAGAGAATATTCTATGACTGGGCCAGGGTAGGTTCAGGTTGGATATTAGAAATGATTTCTTGTCCAAAAAGAGTGTGGTCAAGCGTTGGCACAGCTGCCTGGGGTGGTGGTGGGTTCACCATCCATAGAGCTGGAATGTGGACACGTGGCACTGAGGGACATGGGCAGTGGGCATGGAGGGCTGGGCTGGGGTTGGACTTGGGGATCCGAGAGCTCTTTTCCAACCTTAGTGATTTTATGATTCTCTGAAACTACGGTAAAGCCAAATTTGCAGAGGGCATAGTGGCTCAATACTGTGAGCAACCCATAAACTCCCAACTGCATCTGCCTACCACCTCTGTGGGTCAGACCCTTTGTGTGTAGTTGGGGCTGGCAAGCAGGGTTTGCTCAGTGCAGGATGCTGGAAAGGTGTTGGGATGAGATGAATGTCACTGCAGAGCCCAACAACAGCACCTGGCAAAATAGGAATAAGGCAGAAAGAAAAACAAGATGTTGCCTCTGGGTATGGTGGCAGAGCAAATGACGAAGGTTTGCCCTTTGTGGGAATTTGTAGGATGTGCAGCTTAAATCCATGCATTTGTGTGTTCTGAAATAGCTCTGTTAAATGTCAGTCACCTCAGGCACCAACCTTAAATGATATTTCAACAAAGAAACAAACAAATGCCTTGTTGTTTCTCCATCCGTACAGTCTAGCAGGGAAGTGACCCAGGTGTAAAAAGAACCTTTAAAAGGGGCAGAATTAGCATCTGAATATGGGGGAGGTGTATGCAATGAGGAGATAGTTGGGTTGTGGTTTGTGCAGTCTGGGGGAGCTTCTGGGTCACCATCACCTCTACTGCACAGAAACCCACATTCCTCCCCTTGCAGCTCCTTTGTCCTAATTGTGGCATGTCAAGAAGCATCTGGTGACCAGTTAACCTCTTGTACTCAGAAATACTCTTTTGTCCCATCCTTCCCGTGTTGGGATTTCTGTGACTGGTCATGGCTGGTCTCTGGCTGGCATGCACGTGTCTCATTACTGTATGCTTCTTTCCCAGGGAGCTCATACTGCGAAACTATGACCCAGAAGATGAGGAGCTGAAGAAGAGGAAATTGCCACCAGCCAAGCCAGCCTCAGGTGGGTGAGAGTGGGAGCCTGGGAGTTGAAATGAGGGAGGAGCAGAGCAACAGTGCTTCCCATGGTGGTGCTGATGCCTCAGCAAGGATGCAAGCATGGAGAGCCCTTTACAGATGTGCACTGCAGTGGTACACTTCAACACTCCATAGAGATGGAGACCTTCAAGATCAAGCAGGACAGGGTTCTGAGCAGTCTGATCTGCAGCCAAATTCCTGTTGGCTGCAGAGAATTTGAACTAGATGACCTTTAAAAAGGTCCCTTTCAACTCAAACGTTTCTATGATCTGATTCCCTCCCACTGCTGAGCATTCCTCCCACCAGCACTCGTGGTGCTGTGGGCATATAAAACAGCACAGTGCTCTGCATCTAGCCAGCCTGTTGCAAAATGAATGAATTATACCTTTCCTTTCCAAAATCAGATGGCTGGGAAACCTCTGGGCTCCTGGGGTGTAACTGCAGCCCCAGGTGGAAGAGTCACCAGGATGTATTCTGGTTGCAGCTGCTGACTTCAGATTCTGGGAGATGTGTCTGCATGCCCAAGCTGTGCTGGGACTGAGAATGGTGCTTGCAGGCTCCGTTGCTTCATCATCCCCGTGGGGTTGCACACCCTGCATTGCACAAGTGGGGTGTGTGTCTGAGCACACACAGTCCAGCCCAAATGAGAGGGCAGATGCTCGGAAGAGCCAGGCTCTCACTGCACGATTCTCAAGGAGATTGGGGCTGTTATGTTTGAATTACCTTTAAACAAATATTAGTCATGAGTCTAAGGGCGTTCAGTCTGTTGTTTCCTAGCACTGAACTGCTTCACAGCTTTGAGAAGGGAGGCAAAGGGTAGGAGTTCCCTTGATCTTGAGATATGAAGTCCTCCTGGAATATCTCTCTTTAAAAATGCCCTAAATAAAAAGACTGTCTTTGGCAGTGATCTGCTGGGTAGGAATGCTGACACTGCTCTTTCTTTATCCTTTTGTTAAAGTTTCAAACTTCTTCAGCTCTTCCCCTGTGTGTGGGTTGGAATTGGAACAGCAGTTGTGACTCTTTCCAGTAAAACCCATGTTCTCTGCCAGTCTGTTTGGGGCTGTAGTGCTGTTCCTGTGTCTGGAGTAACCTTGCACACTTTGGGCAGGGAAGAGGACAGGAAATAGGTGACAAAGTGGGTTCACATTGGCTATCCATTGGGAATATGCTGGAGCAGGATTTTGTTCATCCCTGGTGGATGTGCCCTATCCTTGGTGGCCACACTGTTACCTTACACAGAGCTGGAACTGATGGATGGAAGGCTGTTCTCAGTGCATGCTTTGCCATTAGCTCCCCAGTATCTGGAGGCATTTTCATAAGGGCTGGGCTGGAGCTTGGTCACTTCAGGAGCATGGTTTCATGCCGTGGCCTCATAAATGAGTCATGGTGGGTCAAATTGCAACTTCAAGTCCTATGGACATGCAAAGTGGCAGGTGGATGCAGCCCTTGCCAACGTGGGACCTGAACCCAATAGTCTTCCTGCTGCTGATTGTTGTGTTTAATTGTTAGTTTTACATCGTTTTCAGATATTTTTTAGAAGTTTCTGGAAGAGTTTGGGGGTGAAGGTATGTGTGCACCTGCATGGAATCACACGTGGGTACTGCGTTATTAAGGTGATACTGTTCAAACTGGGCTTTTGTAAAAGCTTTTCCAAAGGGCTCTGGTGGGTCTCCCCATTCCTTGTTCCCTTGATGTCCTGCTGTGCTGATGCTGATCCTGTTTCTCCATCTAGTGGAAGACAAGGTGAAGGACCAGCTGGAGGCAGCTAAGCCAGAGCCCATCATCGACGAAGTGGTATGTATAGAGAGCTGCTCTGTGCCGGACACACATCTCTGCATTGCTTCCAGCTCTCACTGGATGTCTACTCTTCCTCCCTAGGATCTGACAAACCTGGCCCCCAGGAAGCCGGACTGGTGAGTGTCTGCTGAGCTCTGCACCTGGAAAGGAGTGTTTGCATCACCAGTGTTGTGTTGCCATCACCTGGAGGTTGTCCAAATTGGGCTTAGAAGTGCGAGAAATGGGAAACCTGTTGAGGGAAACACGAGGCATGGGACTGTTTTCTCCTTTCCTTGTTTGCATGTGGCTGTGCTTGTCCCTTTGGGGTACTTGTCAGCACGGTGGCTTCAGTGCCAGGGTCATCATGTTGGTTTGCCCGCGAGCTGCGTTGTTTTGTTCTGCTCCGTGATGTTCATAGGAGAGCAAAGGAGTTTCTTTCCTGCTAGGAAAGGTGCAACATGGCTATGTTCACAACTGCCTGGGGGCAAGGATGTGTTCTGATGTCATCATTTTCCTCCCTAGGGATTTAAAACGAGACGTAGCCAAGAAGATGGAGAAACTGGAGAAGAGGACTCAGAGGGCCATCGCTGAACTGATTCGTGCGTGGTGGTGCCATGGGGGTGCTGTATGGGGTCACCAGTTGTCCTGGAGGGAAACACACATACAGTCCTTGTTGGGAGCTCAGTGTCTTACTGTTGGGCAGGGAGGAGCTGGTAAAGCTTCATTCCCTTCCCGAGGGGGAAGGTTTTCATGATAAGGAAGAATAATTTGCAGGCATAGGGGCTGCAGTTCAGCTTTTCTACCTGTACAGAGAGTGTATTGCTAAGTAACGGCTGTTTCTCACTTGCAGGAGAGCGCTTGAAAGGTCAGGAGGAGGAGTTGGCGGCAGCTGTTGGGTCAGTAAAGCAGGATGGAAGTGACTCTGACTGATTTGCTCCATCTGGGCACGGGCTCTGCCAGCAGCACCAATCCCATCACTGTCAGGTAGAGGAGCCTTGTTGCTGACCAGCACTTTGCCAGGAGCCCATGAGTCCTGGAGAAAAGAGGCAGATCTGAGGAGCAGTGCTTCCCTCTCTGAGACTTTGGCTGGTGGATGAAGCACGTTTCACAGACCACTTTTTAGGACCACGGAGGGTTGATGGGAGTGGGACAAACATACAGTTTGCCTTGAAGTTGGCAGGAGTTGGAGCAGGGAAGATGTGGGCAAAAGGGCCAGGTGCCAAAGAACGTACATCCAGGAAACTCTCCTCTCATTTGCTTCGTTAAGAGATCCCCACACAGCCTATAGCCTATAGCATCCCTTAGGGGCAGTGCTCCTTGTCAGGGTGCTCCTTTCTGCAGAAAACTGATGTCAGTGTTACAGTGAACGACAGGGTCTCTTGCTCTGGAGAACATCTGCTCAATATTTGGGAATTTCTCCCCCGTGGTCACACCCAGCATGTACTGATTGACTCTCCTGGAAGTGCTTTGTGCTCAGGACCTGTTGACTGCTCTGTATTGGGAGAAGCATCCAACTGAGTGGTTAATGTGTGTTTTTTGTTTGCTGAAGCTTCCAGACCCTCCAGGCTGTGCAACGTGCACCATTCCTCTGTATGTTTTATAATTGACAAGGTTTGTTGTAACAAGTATTTTCATAATAAAATTATCCCACTGTGGAGGAAGCTGGTGCTTGGTCTGTTTGCAGAGGTCTGTGCAGAGGCAGCTCACTTCATCTTCCTCATATCTGTGGTGACTTCAGACCGTTTGCTGGTCCCTGTTTGCCCTCAGGATGGGGACCAGCTTCAGTTGGTGTAAGTTTGGGGTGGCTGAGCTGTAACTATTGCTCTTAGAACTCCTGGGTCTGAGCTGTGCTGTGGATCCTGCACCTCTGGGTGACACCATCCCCGTGTTGGTGGCTCTTGGCAGCGGGGAGCTTGGAAATGTTGCAGGTTGGGTGCCCAACAATGTGGGTTTCTGAGCTGTCCTGCATTTGGATGGAAAGCATTCTTTGCCTGAGGTGGAACATCTGGTGCGTACAGCCTTGCTGGCAATATTTAGAGAAGAGTTAACCTGTGATAAAAATAGCTGACCCTGTTAATGCATGCATCCTGCTGCTTTTAAAAGCCTGTTGAAAAGAGCTGCTGGACGGAGAGGTCCTTAAAGTGGCTTCTGGCCTGAGTGGGCAGCAGCAGCCTGTGAGAGATGGGGATTGTATTTCTTACCATGATTGTTGTGGGTTAAACCAGGCCCTTGGCACGTGACAAGGTCATCCCCTGCTCCGGTTCCAGATGGATGGACAGGTGAGCCTAACAAGGAGACAAATGTTGTGGCCAGAGTGTGGAGTGAGATCTGTACCCTCCTGGGCCAGAAGGCACCCCACGGTCTCTCAACATTGGTGTGTGGGTGTGGGCTCCCTCTGGGCTCTGTGGTGGAAAAGCACCTGGGATGAAAGCCCAACCACCTGCCCATGAGATGCTTTTAGGTCATCTTTATTGCTTTGTCCCATTCTTCCCTTGGCAGGAGACAGCCCTAATGCCTCTCACGCTTCTGCCCAGACTGTTTCTGGCCAGAAATCTCAGAAAGTCTCCACCAATGTAAAGGTGCTGCTTAGTCATGCCAGGTGAGCAGCTGCTGGAGTTCGAGAAGCATTTGGACAATGCTCTCAGACATAGGGTTTTGGGTGGTCCTTTGTGGAGCCAGAGGTTGGACTTGGTGGTCTTTAAGGATCCCTTCCAGCTCTGGATATTCTGTTATTCTATGAAAAATGGGGGGTGGATAAGCTGATGTGGGGCCATGCTTGGCTTGGGACAAAAATGTGGTGATACTTCTTGAAGCACGACCTACTTGAAAATGAACAGAACCCCCAAACTTATGACGGTGGTGGCTTCTCCATCCTCAAAGCAGAGCTGTCTGCTATGCTCATGAGCTTCCCTGCTGATGAAGAAGATGCGTTTTTAATGGTAGCTCCACCATCTATGTGTATTTGTGGTTATCAGTTACCATGGCCAACATGCAATGTGCAGTTGTTCATTGGGGAGGAGACAGGAGCATGATCCCACATCCCGCATGGAGCCACAGCCTCTTCTCCATGAGATGCCCTGTAGATGTCAGCAAATCTCCGTGCACAGAGCTGCACTGCATCCCAGCTGTTCCCAGCTGCTGGACTGTGTACACAGGATCCCAGTGGCCTATGCTTTGCAATACATGTCCAAGGACCTGGAAGCGGGAATAGGGGACAGTCCTCTGCTTTGCAGTGCTGTACAGCAGAAGAATTTTGTCTTGTTGACTTTAAAGGGACATAAATTCCCCTTTAAGCTCTGGGCAAACCTGTGCACTGTCTGCTGGCAGAAGTGCCTTTCTTGCTCTTCCCTTGCAGGAGGAAAAGCATTTCTTGAGCTCATTTGAAGTAGTTGTTTCCCCCAAAGCAATTAAAAGCTGCTTTTCAGGTCAAAGGCATTCTCCAAAGAATTGTTTTCCCTTTCAGCTCTCAGTGCAAATGACACTTGGAAATGAAAATTCAAAACCTTTTCTTCTAGGAAAAGACAAAACGTTTTCCCTTGAACTTTCTGCTTCTTTTCCTGGCTCAAAGGATGCAAGGATCAAGCCCAGACACCCGGGCTTGGAGATGGGGCTGGTACAGGGGCGAGGCTGGATCCCAACTGGACCATGTGAATCATGGACACCAAACCTGCACATGGGAGCTGGGACCTCATCCTACTGCTCGCTGCTGGAGATACTGGCTCTTTGAAGGCCTATCCAGCCATGCTGCATTGCTTCTGCCTTCCTCAGGCTTGAGCACAACGTCTGTCCTCAGTCTATCCTTCCCAAATAGGTTGGTATCTTCTGTCTCAGCAAGAGAACACTACACAACCCTGACCTCCTTTGGGGTGGTAGTGCAGCTGCAGGCTGAGGTTTCAGGTTCCCAATTTCTGCCAGACACCTGAATGATATTTATTTGTAACTCGTAACTCGTGCTAGTGAAGTAATTATATGGGGAGATGTGAGAGAAAAATGAATCTCGAAACCCTTGAGCTGGATCTAATAGCATAGTCTGTTGTCCCACGTGTTATCTATAGAGGTTGGAAACATAACGGGATAGAAGCACGACAAAAAATAGTCTCAGAAAAGTTGATACCAACCAGCTCTGGATACGTTTGTATAAAATGGGGAAACATAATGCTGAGAATACCCCAAAGGAAGTAAGCAAAGAAGGAAGAAAGCAAAGAAATGAGTCCCAGAAATTTTACTTGATTTTTAGTGGCAGTTTGGTCCCTTTCTATAAAAGCAGAAAATTGACCAGTGTACTTCTTGGAGTCAAGTGGCATCCATCTCAGCATCTGCCTGGAGGAAAACAGGCTTTGTGAACTGGGGATGCTGAAAGAGAAAGAAAAAAAAAGCTTTCTTAGCATCCCAGAGCTGGAGTTGAACGCATCTGTGAATGCGATGAAATTCAGCCACCCAAGCGCTTCCTGCTAGCAGGCTATCTCAATTACGACTTAATATTTTATAGGCCATATATCTTTGTATATATTCATGAAAAACAAAGGACTAAACCCTGAATACAGATGGAGTTGGGGGGAGGCACCGTGAGAGTGGGGTTTTTTGGAGGCTGCTCCTCATAGTCCAATGCTGGTCTGATGAACGTTGGCAGCCTGCAGTGGTTGTGTGCTCCCCCAGTACCAGCCCAAAGCGAAGATCTCCTGGTGGGTGTCCATCCTGGGGGGTCCTCCTCCTCCTTGACTTTTATTTGTTGCAAGGAATTGTGTTTTGTGATTTTTTCCCCCCCAAGATGGATTTTTGACCATTAAAGTTGGCCACGTTGGAAGATGCCTCACTAATTATTTGTAGTTTTTGGTGCATTATTCTATATCTATCTGTGCATATATTTGTGTTAGTACACGTATGTTTGCTCTTTTTGCAAGAATTTTATTAGCTTTATTAGCAGGTACAGGTCTCAGGATAAGACTTGGACCTTGGGCTTGGAGAGGCTTGAGCTTGTCTTAGTTGTGCTCTATGAAATTCATAGAGTTTCCTAGAATCATAGAATGGATTGAAAGGGACCTTAAAGCCCATCCAGTTCTAACACCCCTAGAAATATATCTCTTCTCTCTCCAGCCCCACTCCTTGTATCTGCTTTGGTTTTGGGTTACATCTGTCCCTGTTTCTCTTTTGGCCCCTTCTCGTCATCTTGGTTGACCCTCAAGGACTCAGTGCATCTTCCCACCAGCCCACCTTGGGCAGCGCACGTGGGAATGTTTGGAGGCAGAGGGAGTCCCACCATGTGCAACCAGCAAAGCCATTGCTGGAGCTCTTCAGGTGGCTTGTTTCCCAGAACGTGATCCCTCCACAAAGCTTGTACCTACATGGTTTTCCTCTTGGTCACTTCTGTCTCCAGCCTTGCTCCATGAAGATCTTGGAGGTTAAATTTTCATGCAAGAAGGTTCAAGGCATGATTTTGAGGTGTAGTTTAGAGGACACCGTGCCTCTGATCAGCAGGTCAGAGTTTCCAACCTGCTCGTGGACACGTCCTCTGATACAACCATAGTCCAGAAGCGTTGCCTGCAGAAAGCAGACTTGTGACCAAGGTCTGGAGATGATTGTACGCTCTGAGACCAAACGCCTTTGCTCCAAAATGTCCAAAATTTAATGCTTCCAGGACGTGACATTTCCATAGGTAGATCATAACCATAACCTGAACGTGCCTTGCAGTATGCACTGCTGTGGGAACATCTCCCAGAGAAGGTGGTATTGCTCAGAACATTGCATTTGGTGTCCTGTGCACTGACCGTGCTGTGCAAAGCTTGGGATTTGCTGTGAAAATTTGCCCGTGAAGTGCTTGTGGCTTGTGGGTCGTTTCGGATGTCACATTTCAGCCCTGTTCTTTCAGCAGGAGCCTGCTTGCAAATAAACTGTGAATATTTATGGGCAGATTTTCAAACGAGACTGGGATCCTTCGGAAGCAGCCTCTCATTGCTGAATAATGGAAGTCAGTAGGAAACAAGAGGGTTGGGTTGGTTTTTTTTTTCGTGTTCTGTGGGAAATCTTACGATTTCGGATTCTTTTCCCCAAACCAAACCAAATTCGAAGCTCTCCGCAAGACAAAATAAAATTAAGAAATCATATTGGGCCAATCAAAATGCCATTCTGAAGCCGAGTTGTGCGCTCCGTGCCAGAATCCATCTCTATCAAATCAAAAGGCTTCCTTCGGTTTTTGCTCCTTCCAGAAGCCGTTCGGCCACAACATGGAAGTGCTGGGAAAGCCGTGATTTCAGACCCAAGGAATGTTATTTCTTTTTATTGAGGAATACTCGAACCTCTCTCTGAGAAAGCTCTGCCCAGCTGAGCTCCAAAATGACTGAGCGCTTGTGAGCTGCAGTTTTTACTAAGTTGGAGCAGACACTGAACATGGATTTGTCCCATCTGACTGCAGCACCCTTCCCTGTGGTGAGCTTCTTGGGGCTGCAGTGACCCTCTGAGCTTTGGGCTGGGCTGTTCTCACTGCGTTTGTGGTCTTTCCCAGTGTCCAGATTAAGCCAGTCCATGGTGGAGGAGGAGGTTCTGCTGCTGGGTGGTGCAACAGTTCACTCTGGACGTGGGGAACATAGAAGGGGAGAAGGGATTACATAGGAATCAACACAAGCAATGCGGTATATCAGTGGAGTCAAGCATGAATTATAATAGAATCATAGACCCGCAGTCATAGAACTGTAAGAATGGTTTGAGTTGGAAGGACCCTTTAATATCATTTAGTTCTAATCCTTCTTCCATGGTCAGGGGCACCTCCCACTAGACCGAGTTGCCCCAAATCCCATCCAACCTCACATTTTTATGCAGTGTCTGGCCTGACCAAGGTTACATATCCCTGTGAAAAGATGCTCTGCACTCTGTAATGGAGATCGGTCCCAGATGCTTGCCCTGGGTGACCACTGACTTCTGCAGTGAGATGGGGGATCCTCTTTTTCAGGTTATGAATATAAGAACTAGCAAATTAGGAGCCCTGAGCACCCAGCTGTTGGTATCTGCTGGGGCAGAGGGTGGACCAAAAGGACCCTGAGGTCCCTTTCCACCTCACGCAGTCTGGGATTCTGTGCTTTATGGGGAATCCTAGCAGCACCAGGAGGTGAAAACCATCAATGCTGCCCTGTGCTGGTTGATGCATGTATTACTTTTTTTTTAATGTCTCCTTATTTCTTGAAAGTAATAGTTCTTCCTCCATCACTGAGGTGCCAATTACCCCTTGGGGTAAGGGCACAGCATATATCAAATAGTACTCTTCCAAATGGGGTGTTTTTTCTTAAATAATTAAGCAGTTCATGGCAGATTTATTGTGCCATGGATAGCCTTGTACCACGCATATTTTTTACCTTCCGGGTTCGGAGCTCTGCCTCAAAATCACTCTAAAGGTTGCTGTAGACTGGGAAACTTAATTCTTGCTTCCATTTATCCTAATAAACAGACAAAAAAAATGATTTTCTCTATAGTGTTGTCCACAGTCCTGTATTCTTTGTCTTTACACATGGAAGTATTTCTAGTAGCTCCCAGTTTGGGGCTATACTGGTGAAGTGGGACTAAAGTTGCTAAACCAGGAAAGTTCTGTTGTACAGATGAAGTCTGGCTGGCCACCAGCATCCCTTTTTCCTTCTACTCCACTGGTGGCTGTGCCTGAGAGGGAAAGTGGGTGGTTCATCAGCTGCCTTGGCCAGTGAAGAATTGCTCACTGAGCGCAAAGAGAAGGAGTGTCCAAAGCCTTGGGACAGCATTGCGTGAATCACAAGGATGTCTTCCCTGGAGGACCCAAGGAATGACCTCCTGTTGAATGCCCCACACACCTTAACATCACTGCCCCATCTACTTAATTAACTGCATCTTGATTTAGTAACCACGCAATGGTTTGGGAATTTAGCTAAATGAAATTAAGCCACTTCAGTTCAGGATAATAATGTCCTCACAGGGTCTTAATGTAGTTTAAGTGATCTGCTGCGGACATTAACTCAGATTAATTTTTCCCAGTGTCTCTGGGTAGATGAACCCTCAGAACCAAAGAGGCCTGAATTTGTTTTAGGCTGATTTATTTTAGGCATGAGTTACATAAATCAAATTACGGATCTTTGGACTCATGGGTGGGAGCAGTGGGTTGACGTGATTTGGACTGGATCACTCTGAGAGCAGACCTCGAGCTCATTTGCAGTAACTCTTGGGCACGGGTATTCCCGAAGTCAGATTTTGAATTCCTACCCAGGAGAGGGCCCAAAAATTGGGGAAAGCTCTTCTGTCCCCTGCTGTGGTTGGAGACGTCTGGGAATCTGCAGGCATTGCTGTGAAGAATGGCAACGATCAGGTTGAGTTCTAGGTTCATGGGGAGGGGTGGCAAACAAAAAAAACCAAATATGAGTTTTGGGAACGTTGGGGCATTTTGAGGATGTGAAGAGGGGGATCAGGAAATGGTGGAGATGAGGAGTCGCCTGGTTACAGCGGAGTCATGGCCCTCCTGATGTGCCATCTAAGAAGATGATGATGGTAATGATGATGATGGTACTCGGAGAAGACAATATCTGTAGGGAGGATCCACTGGGGCCGTCCTCTGGCCCCATCCGCATCCAGACCAGAAAGCCTCATCACTTCTCACTGGGACTTGGAGGTGGAGCCCAGAATAAGATGGATGCTCAGGCTGCTCATGGCGAGCACAGCAGAACTGTTCCAAATAATGTCCTAGCAAAGTTTGGGGACAACACAAGCCGAGAATTAAAATTGCCCATTTATTTTTTTTGATGGGAAGCAAAAGAAGGGTCTTGGCTTGACTTTGGCTTCCCGTTGACTATGCAAGGACCCCAGAAACAATTGGTTCAGATGGAGATGTGTGCATTGGGGACATCTGTGTGGAGTCAGCTGGGCTTTGTGGTCCTGGTTTTTCACACAGAGGGTGGTGATGCACTGGAACAGGTTGCCCAAGGAGGCTGTGGATGTCCCATCCCTGGAGGCATTCAAGGCCAGGCTGGATGTGGCTCTGGGCAGCCTGGTCTGGTGGTTGGTGACCCTGCACATAGCAGGGGGGTTGGAATGAGATGATCATTGTGGTCCTTTGCAACCCAGGCCATTCTATGCTTCTATGATTCTATGAAGGAGCGTGGCTCAGCCCCATTGCCTGGGCTGTCATTTATAATCAGCTGATACGTGACTAGGGAGAAGTGTTGGCCATGAGGTGGAATGGACTGGATCCAGGAGTTATATTTAAGCTGCTAAGATTTTAAGTGGGATTTTGCCAACGCTTTGCTTATACGTGCATGGTAATTCAGCAAAATGCAGAAGGATATGAAAAACAAACAAACAAACAACCCCCCCACAAAAAAAACCACCAACATTTTAAAGCTTGCTATTTCTACTCATGTTTTGTTTGGCTACTCTTCCATCCTGGTGCATAGCTGGTTAATAGCACAGCTTGCTCTGCAGCCCTGCCAGCAGCTGGAGGTGGCACATCAGTGCAGCAGGGAGGAGGAGCAGCAGTTTGGGTGGCATCTGCTGGGGATGCCTTAATTGCTGTGGAAGTGCTCCCTGCTGCAAGGAGATCCATGTGCTCGGAAATTCTCTCGTGCACCTTCCATGTGGATGAATTCAACTAACATGCTCTGGAGCACACTGTCTGTCTATAGATAAATGTATCTATCTCAAACCCATCTGTCTAGAAATTAACACAAAAAGTGAGTTGCACAGAGGATGCAGGAGAGGTGTGTGTGTCTGTTTGTTGCATCCAAGCAGCTCTCTCGCTGCAGTCTGGCATCCCAGTCCTTTGTAACAAGCTTAAGGAACAAGATGAAACGTTTGGTTGGGGGAAAAGCTTTCTTGGACACAAAGAGATGGTACAAAAATCAACTTCCACGGCAAAGTTAGAGAAACCCTTTATAAGGATCAGCTTTCCACACAGGGGTTGGAGTCTAGGTAGATAGTAGGGTTTGGTCTTGCTGCCCCAGATGCTGCGGAGGCTTTGGGATCTTTCGTTCACCATGGGAATGTGGACCCACAATCTTATTGCTGGTTGGCCCTGAGGCATCTCATGGGATGCCTCCACACCTCCGCCTCTGGCTCCACTTTTTGCAAACACCATCTGCTGATGCTGCTTCTCTCCCAGCCTTCCTCTGAAATAACGTGCAATGGTCAGTTTTCCTTTGGTTGATCTGGGGATGTGATCACATCATTACTGCCATTTACCAATGCAAAAAGTGCTGATACCCTGCAAAGTTGGCAACGATGTGAAGTGCATCTCCGTGGGGCTCTCCTGGTCACGTGGTGCGGTTCATCCTCAGCCAACATAATGCCCTTTTTCTGGTCATGATGCTTCTCCCACTCATTAGAAATGCCACCTCCTGCCTCTTTTAATTGGCTTCACTTCTGAGCAGTTTCTGGCCCAGCGTTGATGAATGACATAGCAGACAGCAACGTGACACTCTTCTGTTGGTTGTACAAGGAGCATGGATGAGGCCAGGCTTTCAGGCATCCATCTGCTGCAGAAACATCAAAGCAAAAGGCCAGTTTTTGACAGCAGCTGAAAAATCCCTTTGTGAGGTTTCTGGGCAGAGTTCTCTCCAGATGAGAGATTCTGCTGGCTGCCTCCTGAGCTGGAAAAATGGGAGCACTGCTGTTTCTGGTAGACAAAAAAAGTCCCTCTTCTGAGGTACGTACCATCATGACTCACCAGAGCAAGTCCGCAGAGCAATTTTCTTCAAAATATCTCTTTTTCCCCCACTATAACCTTACAAAACTGAGCAGAGGCTGTAGTGCAAAACTCATAGAATCATAGAATCATTAAGGTTAGAAAAGACCACTAAGATCCTCCAGCCCACCTGTCAACCCATCGACACCATGCCCACCAAATTCAGTTTCCTAAATGTTCGCCATGCTTGAGAAATGGTTGGATGCTTCCTAGCACCATCTGAGATGCTGTGGAGGTGGTTTGTAGATGGGATTTGAGCACTCTGGGAGATCTGTGGTCCTATGCAATGGCAGATGGAGGTGTGGAGGGATCTCACAGGGTATTTCATACAGCATGGGATACCTGATCAAGAAATAACAGAGAGCTTATCATCCATCCTTCCTTTCATCCATCCTTCCTTTCATCCATCCATCCATCCATCCATCCATCCATCCATCCATCCATCCATCCATCCATCCACATACCCATCCATCCATCCATCCATCCATCCATCCATCCATCCATCCATCCATCCATCCATCCACATACCCATCCATCCATCCTTGGTTTGTCTACTGTTCCCATCCCACAGGACACGGGGTTACTGGAAAGTGAGAATGACCAGATCTTTCCCATTCTTTTCCCTGTAGTCTTTCCACATATTGCACTTCCATCCTGTCACATACATACATGCATACATACATACAATCTTTTGAGTTGGAAGAGACCTGTGAATGGCATCTGCTCCAACTCCCCTGCAGTGAACAGGAACACCCACAGCTCCACCAGGTGCTCAGAGCCCCATCCAGCCTGACCTTGAGTGTCTCCAGGGATGGGGCACCACCGCCTCTCTGGTCAGCCTGTGCCAGTGCCTCACCACCCTTACTGTAAAAAACTTCTTCCTTGTATTCAGTACAAATCTACCCCCTTTCAGTTTGGAATGATTTCTCCTTGTCCAATCACAACAGACCCTCCTAAGGATTCTGTCCCCTTATTTAGTTGGGAGCACATATTAAGTCTTTCCAGAACCAAAGTCTGCAAGGACTGAAGGGCTCCCCAGATCTCTTTTTTTTTTTTTTTCCCCCCTGCTTTTCAGTGAAGCCAAAACTGCTGTGTCATGGAGGAGTTTTCCTTGCTATTTTCATATATCTGGAAGACTTCATAACATAAAGATGTCCCCATTCAGCTAGAAAACCAGCTCTGCCCTCCAAATGTCCTGCTTTAACCAATGTCAAGCAGATGGTATCTGGAAGTGGATGAGCTGTGAGGTCCCCTGCAATGCACGCAGTTCTGTGATACTGTAATTCTACGTTCAAGGCTAAGTACGAGGTGGGCAAACAGAAGGTAATCCCTCACATGAACAGCTTTTGGTATTCAATAAACCCTTGCTTAGAAACATGTCCTGCAAAGTCTGGCGGGGCAGAATAAAATTCCAGAAACACATGTGTGAAGAAAACACCCTCTACAGCAGAGGGATGCAGTTTTATTGCAGAAGACAAACCCCATTCTCTTGGCCCAGTGAGACAATTCCTAAACAGCTCTTGTCATCTTGTCTCTTCTGAGCAGCTCTCCCTTTTCAACTATCTTGTTAAAACAAGGAGCCAGGAAGTGCTTCAAGCTCTCTATAGTTCTTTATTTTATTTTATTTTTTTCATATTACGATATTTGAAAGAAAAATACCCCAAGTGCTCTAATAAAACACCCGCTGAATTTGTTACGTGATTGTCAGAGGGCTGAGAATGTCCTGTAAGACAGATTTCAACAACGGGAGAGCCAACGTGGCTCTTCACAGCCTGTGTCTGCAGCAGATGAAGCTGCATTAAATACAACAACGTCTTAAAGGCATTTGGGTACTGTAAATGCACAGGATTTGCTCTGAAAGTAATGCCTCCTATTTTTATGATGCTGGCCCATGGTGTCAGAGGCAGATGTTGGTGATATGGCAGTAGAAGTTGAGCCTTCCCACCAATATTTGGTTGTGGAAGATAAGCCATGTTCTGGATGGCCACGCACAGCTGTCATACCATGAAATGAAGAGCTTCTCGATCAGCTCATCCGTGCAAAGCAACAGATTGTGAACAGGGAGCTGTGTACAGAGCTGAATATCGGCACCAGCGCATTGGAAATGATGGTGCGAAGTTGGAATACTGCAGGGTTTGCACCAGGTGGGTCCCATGAATGCTCACACAGGAACAGAAGGAACACTGTACGCAAGCGTGTCAGGACCTATTGAACCAAGATAAGGCTGAAGGCGACGGTTTCCTGGATCACATCATTGCTGGTGATGAGATGTGGTGTCACACTACAAGCCGGAGTCAAAACAGCAGTCCCTGGAGTGGCAAGTTGTGAATTCCCCATCGAAGAGCAAGCTCAAGACACAGCCCTCAGCAGGTAAAGTGATGTGCACTGTCCTTTGGGGTAGGAAAGGGGTGATCCTTCTGGATTTCCTGGAACCTGGAAAAAACACCAACTCTGACCACTACATCATGGTGCTGACTAAACCAAAGGCTCAAACTTCCAGCCAGGCCAAAGAAGAAGACAACATTTCTTTTGTAATGCGATAACGCCAGGCCCTATACCAGTCTGAAGACTGTGGAGCACATTGCCAGTCTTGGCTGGACTGTCCTACCACACCCATGGATAGTCCAGATTTGGCACCTTCTGACCTCCATCTGTTGAGGTCAATGAAAGATGGGCTGCGTAGGCAACGATGCTGTCATAACAGCTGTGAAACAGTGCATCACCTCCGCTGATGCAGATATTTACAGGTGTGGCATGCAGGCTCTTGTTTATCACAGGCAAAAATGCATGGCTAATGGTGGTGACTACATTGAAAGTACAGTGCTTTGTAGCTGAGGATTGGCTGTATCAACGACTGTCATTGTGTTTTCCATGGAAAGAAACAGGAGGCATCACTTTTGGAGCAACCTACCCAACCAGTATTAGCGGAGCCTTTCTACTGATAATGATTTTTGCCTCTTGGGTATCTCAGAAACTGCGAGGTGAAGATCAGGTGAGATCACTCCACCTCAGATCCAGCAGCAAAGGTGTGACACGATTTCTTGAGGGAACGTTTCAGCTGCAGCTGCCTGGCTGCAGGATTTTGACCTATTGTTTGCTAAAATAATGGCAGAGAAAAAGAAGAAAGAAAGGCATACTGCTCATCTGTATTTAATGGAGTATTATGGTTTGTAAGCTGAGGGTGGTTCGTGTCCTGGGAGTGCCTGGCAGAAGGAACCACGGCTTGATGTTTTGTAAAATGGTTGCTTGAGGCATTGGTGCTACTGAGACTTTGTCCTTCAGAAAACTGTAGAACAGCTAATGTGAGGAATTTCTTAAGGACCTGTCCCTCTCTCTGCATGAAACATATCTCTTTGGAGTGCCAAGCGTTTTGTATGGAGATGTAAGGAGAGGAGCCTTCCCATGCCTGTCAACACTTGGGTTGCAGAAAATCTTTTCAGCTGGTCTCCATTGGAGCTGGGAGTAAATCATTTTGAATAAAGAGAAGATCCGGAGAGCTGACGCTGTGCTCCAACCCCACAGGCAGCTCGGCAGCACGCAGCCACTTGCTCACTGTCCTCAGGTGGGATGGGGAGAGGGCAGGAGAGGGAATGGTACAGGAACTCAGGGGATGGGGTGAAGGCAGTTTAATTGGTGACGCAAAAGCCTCACAAGCAAGCAGAGCAAAGCAAGGAATGCACGGGGTACTGCCCATCAGCAGGAAGATGGTCAGCCACTTCCAGGGAAGCCAGGCTCATCACAAGTCACAGTTTCTTGGGAAGAAAAATGCCAGCATTCCCAATGTCCCAATGAATGCTATGAAGGTCATAGTGGAAAAAAAAACCTTCATACTGACATCCCAATGAAAACGCTGCTCCCCTTTGTGCATGTGCTGGCGACGTCTTGCTGATGTCAGTAGGAGTTTGGCTGGTGGAGGACCTACAAGCTTGGCAGGAGGTTGTGTCTGAGCATTCATACGCTCTGCTGATCAAATGTAGATGGTTTTATTGCCCCCAGTGAGAATAAAACTCTGTTTTCATTCCATGGAAATAATAAAACCAGAAGGAATATTAACCTTCTTGCAGCTTTTATAATTGCTATTGGCGTTGTAGAGATGGAGGCTGCAGCCAGGCATCTTGCTGCAAAGTGATAAAGAGGCCAAAGCCTTTTCAAATTCACGGAAATAAACTTCCACTGCCTTTAATGAGTTTGAATTAAACTCCTCTGAAACGTTGTCCATCTGGATCCCATTTCCAAGCAGTGTGAATGTTGGGGTGGAAGGTAAATTAGCCTCATAGCAAGCTTACTTTAAGTACAGATTTAGCAATGTGAAAGCAGTAAAGTGAAAACTCATTTTTTTTTAATAAATATCACAACTTTCTTATGTGTTCAAGTAGCCAAGACTGGGAGAAATAGAGTTGTTGGAGCCTCCATAAACTCCAGTTACTGAAGTCTGAGCCTGTTAGACTTGGAGGCATTCAGTTCATGAGCATAATGAATCCCATAGCTCTATTTAAGGGCATTTTCAAGGACATTAACAAATGAGCTTAACTAATAACTAAGAACTAAAACAAAGGAGGTTTAGGTTGGATATTAGGAGGACGTTTTTCACTCAGAGGGTGGTGACGCACTGGAACAGGTTGCCCAAGGAGGCTGTGGATGCCCCATCCCTGGAGGCATTCAAGGCCAGGCTGGATGTGGCTCTGGGCAGCCTGGTGTGGTGGTTGGCAACCCTGAACACAGCAGGGGGTTGAAACCAGACATTTATGGCGGGTTTGGACGAAGGAGGTGTGGATTTCCTTCGCTTTCATTGAGCAGGGAGCATAGCAGTGCTTCAAACACCAGCATGTTTTGCAGAGGAGCAGAAGAAAGAAACAACCAAAAACCAGGAGGGCCATGCTTGAGGAAGACGGCAGAAGAAAAGAGCGACGTTCCTGTTTACTTTTGTGACCACAGTTTAAAAACAAAGATTAAAAAAACTTCATGCTTTTGCAGTGCTGAAGTGTGAATACTGAAACAAAGACCCTCATTCAGCAGAGCCACCAGTGGGACAGGGCATGGAGCTGGAGATGGACCCCAAAGGAAGGATATGTAACCCATAGACCTCATCACTACCTGTGCCAACACAGCTCTCTGCAGAAGAGTAATTCCATCCTGGTGCAACCTATGACAGTAGAAGAAGACTGAAGACGTGTCCTCTCTCCCCATGTAGACAGACTTAAGAGCCATGTAGACTGGCTTTTAAGTGTCTGCCTCAAGATTCACCCCTTCTTGATACAACTCCTTTAAACAGGCTCTCGATAATAAATAAAACAAATCCCAAGCCCTCCGTGCAGGCGTGCACATACGCACACATGCTCGCTGTTGCCAGCCAAAAAAGAGCCAGCCTCACTAATGTCATAACTGCTAATTTATGCAAAGTGTCTTGTTTTGCCATCGAAGGCTTTTCATTCCTGAGTATAGTCCAAGCAAAATCCCATTAGGTCCTAAAAATTAATTTAAGGCACATTTCCCCAGTTGTTTACAATTACCCTCCACACTAATTCAAGCAGCATGTCGATCCCCTCCTGCTGGCTTTAATTTATTTATTTCAGCCTAATTTCCCACCTCCCTGCAGTCACTTTGTGTACACTGGAGAAGCAGAATATTCCAGAGCTAGCTGCATTGCAACGGACAGAGACTTTGTGCTTCTGCAGAGCTGTGTGGGATGTGTGTCCTGGGATGTGCTCAACTCTCTGCTGTAGCACCTCGAGAAGGTGGCAGTGGAAGAAGACCTGGAGGAGGTGGGGAGGAGAGGACAACTTTCGTGTCAACCTTGCTATGTTTTGGGTGTGGTGTAGGATAAAAGGCTGCTTAGTGGGTAAGGTTTTGGGTTGGGTGGCAGCAAGTGACAGCAGCCCCTGGGGTAAAGGTCTACTGATGTGCTGAGATGTCTGAACTGGGAACGTGGGTAGAATACACCTGATCTCTGTTGAATAATAGAATTATTTATGTTGGAAAAGACCCTTAAGATCATCAAGTCCAACTGTCCAAACAACCAAGCCCACCATCTTCCAAAGTGCCATGTCTACCTACAACATCCCTACAAGTACCTCCAGGGACGGTGACTCCACCACCTCCTGGGCAGCCTGTGCCAATACATTACCTCCCTTTCCATGAAGAAATTCTTCCTGATAGCCAATTTGATATCCAATCTAGCTTTGCAAGAAAATCGTGCTGATAGCCTGAAGCACTGACTGGGTCCTGATACAGCTTGGATCCTCATTAGTGACATTTAATGAGAAATGGAACCCTTCTGGAGGCATTTCTCATCCTGAGCCGTCCCACTCCCTTGAGGTGACTGGAGGCCCTCACACAGCTCCCTTGTTCTGCACAGCTGTGGTGCCATTTAAAAGCAGTTTTGTGCAAAACCACAGCAGATCCTTTAGTGCAGAGGCTGTTTGCCAAGAGATGCTGGGGATGGGGATTCAAATACGATCTCAACTTGAAGTTCTCCTTTCCTTGAATCATACAATCATAGAATCGTTAAGGCTAGAAAGACCACTGATCTAGTCCAGCTGTCATCCCATGCCTGTGACCGCTCTAAACCACAACAACTTGTGTAGTTAATCACCAGTTTGAGCTACTGGGAGAGCTGGAAATGTTCTTGCTTTTGGTTCTCTGCCTCATTCCCAATTGTAAGCTATTCTGTGCTGCTCAGGTGAAGCCGCTCCAGTAGGACATGCTGTCACTCTGCCCTGCTTTGCTCCTGGTGGCACTTGGCTATGAGCACACAACTGGCTCTCCAGAAGACCAAGACAAGCATCAATGTCTTAACACTCCTCTCGCTAGGACTGCTGCCAACTTTGGAAGATTCCTATGCTCCAAGATTGCTGCAGCTTTTTTTTTTATTATTATTATTTTTTTTCCCCCTGACACCAATTTAAGGACAGGATAAGTATTCAGTTCTTGCTGAATACTTATCTTATCTTACTTACTCTTGCTGAATACTTACCTTAGCCGCTCAGCTGCAGAGTCATCCTCTATGTGTGTCCTGTAGGATCCTGTATTCATCCTCTGCAGTTCCAGCTCAATCAATTTCAAACGCTTCTCTTCACAATGGAACACAAAGTTCTCCATGAACAGCTTCAATGGGAGAGGAGACTTTCACCCCAGGGAGCCCTGAAAGCTGATCTATGGTCCGTAGGAGGTCTTGGTCAATAACAGGGCTCTGATGCCCATGGAGCTGTTAGCTAGTAGAAATGAAGCTGAATGGCATGAGTCCTTGTCTAGTATTTGATTCCCACCTGCTATCAAGTTTTCAGAAATGGTGACTTTTCTGTGGTTGACTTTTTCAGGCAAAATAACATCCCCTGGAGTAGAGTGTACTCAGGCCTTGCACAGACTTCAGCAAAACCCTCTCTAATATTCTGGATATTCCCAACCAAGCTGTAGGTGTCCCTGCTCATTACATGGGAGTTGGACTAGATGATCTTTAATGGTCTCTTCCAACTCAAATGTTTCTATGATTTTGTATTTATTTAGCTCTCTCTTATTTTCACCACTTGGTCTTCTTCTTGCTATTGCCACCCCAATGAACAAGCAGGTGACAGATCTTTTCTTCCTAGACACCAAACCCTCCTCCTTGCCTCAGCCTTCTCCATCATCCCCTCCTTATCTCTTTCCTTCTGCTCCATGTCCACCTGTCCCCAGGGTGTCATGGCTTTCCTGCTCTCAGTTACACATACAATCATAGAATGATGAAAACCACAGAATCATTAAGGTTGGAAAAGACCACTAGGATCACCAAGTCCAGCCCCAAACCACCCCACCATGCCCACTGACCACATCCCTCAGTGTCACATCTCCATGGTTCTGAACACCTCCAGGGACAGCCGGGTGGGACAGAGTTGGAGAATAATTTGGGTTGGAAGAGACCTCTTTAGTCATTTAATCCAACCCCAGCTTTCCTCAGACATCTCAAACTGTGCCCTAGGCTGAGCTTCTGGTATCGCTCCCAAGAGAAGCCACCAAAGCCTTTTCAATGGGACAATTTTTCTTGCTCCCACTCCCTTTGGACTGTGTGCAGCACGAAAGGGTGAGGAAGCGTGGTTCCCACTGGCACCCATTGAGAGTCTGCAGGGGTGGTTGGTGCTAAGACAGGGAGCTGACATTGAAAGGGTTCTTCCAGGGCTGTCCTCGCCTTCCAGCAACAAGAAACCCTGTGGAGTTCCCAGCCAGGAGCCAGCCCTTCATTGCTTTAAAGGTTTGTTTTTCAGCAGCAAGGCTTGAGCTAATTTGCCTGTGAGGCCCTCCAGAGATAACTACTCCCCCACTGAGATAAATTATTGGAATTTAAACAACAAGTTGTCCTGGTTTTTTCCATGTCATTTTTTTCCCCCTTTTTCTCCCCCCCCCCCCCCCCCAAAAAAAAAACCACCCTGTTTTTCTCAGAAGGTTGTGTGCTCCTTAAAGAGGTTTTAATAATCTGAAGTGTATCTAATCTCTTTCTCCTGTTTTAATTGAGTTTCCAGTGATGGAAGTCAAGAGTATTTGGGAAAAATGGGGCTTGGGTCCGTCTTGCACATCTTCTGATATAGGTTACATACAAGTATGAAAAGCAAGCTCTTGAAAGGGGGCCAGGAGTTTTCAGCACCCTGTAGCGTGCAGTGGGGTGGTGGGATGTGGCGTGGGGTGCGGTGTGGGATGTATGCTGTGATGTTCAGGGTGGTGTGCATTGGGTTGGAGGGGATGGGGTGGAATGGGATGGGGTGGGATGGGATGGGGTGGGATGGGATGGAACAGAACAGAACAGAATAGAGTATAATAGAATAGAATAGCTCTGTTGGAAAGGACCTGAAGATCATCTTGTCCAACTACCTGATGACTTTATGTCTAACTAAAAACTAAAGCATATGAATGAAGGCATTATCCACATACCTCTTTGTTGTGATTTAACCTGGCAGGTAGCTGAGCGCCACGCAACAGTTCTCTCACGCCCCCTTTGCTCCTCACTCCCATAGTTTGCAGTGCAAGGCAATGTGCAAGGTATGATTTCCAAATATTTTCATAGAGTCATGGAAAAGTTTGAGTTGGAAGAGACCCTTAAAAGCCATCTTTTCCCACTCCCCTGCAATGAACAGGGACACCCACAGCTCCATCAGGTGCTCAGAGCCCCATCCAGCCTCACCTTGAGTGTGTCTCCATGGTCAGGGCATCCACCATCTTGTTTTGTGTAATGGCAAGTCTCCACGTGGCGTGACCCTACCTTAATCTTGGCTGCCGAGCTGATTCTGTTTCCTAGGAAAACAGTTCCCAAGGAATATCTGTGCTCTCACCATAACCCTTTTGGATAAATATCCTTAATTGGAGTGGTAACACCAAGACTCTTCTGAAATCAATACAAGTGCATTAGAAATAACTTTCAGTGAGAACACATCAGCCAATTGTAAAGTGCTGTGTAGAACTGTAATGCTATTCTTTATGGTTGTATAAAGCTCTATATGAAGATTTCCAGCACACTTGATGACAGCGAGTTGAGAATTGCATTTCCATGGAGCGAAGTGAATCGAGAGTGCAGCGAGGTGTGTACAGAAGTTTATATAGTCATGGCATTTTGGTGAGAGAAGTTTTAGGGTGGATGTTGTACTCCTTCTTTATTCTATGTTTTATCTGGGCTCAGAAGTTTCATCTGTTCTTCATGCTGCTGAATGCCCTGGCAGGAGGAGATGGACTTGATCTCTGTTAATAATACAGCGTAAAGGCAGAATTGAGTCAACAAGGGTCAAACCACAAAGTCCTCTTTTTAAAATTAATTCTTTATAAATCCTCACCGAGCCTATCAGGCACTCATAGACATAATGCACAATTAAGAGCCGTGTATATTATTCAAGGTCTGCCAAAGAGAGCCTGCCCTAACGAAGCACAAGAAGTTCTCCTTCCACTCCTGTCATTTTAATTAACAGAAATAATCTTAATGAACTCAACTATTAATCTGTTCTAGCTAGCCCCAGACTCCTTGCTATTAATCAGCTCCGTGTTAGTAGTTAATTACCATTCCTGGTGCATCAGATGGAGATGACTTCTCTCCTTCTCCATAGAAATAGAGGTCAAGTCCTGCAAGCCCTTGGACAAACAGATCCATTCCTATCTATGAGCCCATTATCTTCCCACCCCTGTCTGCCCAATCCCCCCTGACACATCAACCTACACATGGTTTTACAATCAATTTGTTTGATAAACTGTAGAAGAAAGAAATCCAGTGAAAACTAAACTACTTCATCTTTTCCCTTCACTACTTCATGTGAACAAAAGACTCAGCCAGACTTTCTGACCAGCGAATCCCCCAGACTCAAAGCCTCCTGTCTTATTCTCAAGCATCTGCCTGGAGCTGCAGAGATAGCTGAGGAGACAGGGGGGGAACTGAAGCAATCTTTTAAAAGAGCCTGATATAAATAACACACTCCTTTGGCTTCCCTATGCTCAGTGGCACTGATGAGACTCACAGACTTTGGTGTGTGACAAATGGTGCTGATACAAAGAAGGGATGAGATTTTGAAGAGCTTTTTGCCTTTAGTACATTGCTCTTCCTCTGGAGCTTCTGTGTGCAGTCATTTGTGATTATGCAATAGCTAGAAAATGACAAGAGTTCACCTACCGATCTGCTCCTACACTGAAATTAGACCCGCTCCATCATACTTCATTTGAGCAGTGAACAGCAGTCTACCAGTTACTGAACACTGTGGTACCAAGAAACACATCCACAATACCCTGGCAAGAAAAATCAGTGTTATTTCCCATGCCAGGCTGCTGAAATTCTCTGGGTGGTTCACCATCTGTATTGTTCCCTTCTGAATGGTTCCATTCAGGCTCTCAGCTTCAATGTGTAAAAGCCTCCTGTGCTGCTAACACGAAATAATTCTCTCTGCACAAGCTTTCAGAGCAAGTACAACAGTCCTACCATTGACTAAAAGGGCAGGGAAGAAGAGTGCAACAGGACCTCAATGCCCTCCTCCTCTTCTTTCTCTTCCTCTTGCATCTTCTATTTCTGGGGCCCTGGGCAACCTGATCTGGTGCCTGATTTAGTGGCTGGCAACCCTGCCCATGGCAGAGGGGTTGGGTCTTGGTGATCTTTGAGGTCCCTTTCAACCCAACCCAACCCAACTCAATCCAACCCCCTTCCCTTCCCTTCCCTTCCCTTCCCGAATGATCTTTCAAGCATTTTCTTATTCTCTGAAGGGGACCTGTTGTGCTATTGACCCACAGGAGGAGCTCGGAAGCTCTCTTTGAAGCTCAGATTACGACACAAAGCAAGCACTGTGAAAGCATCTTGTTCTCAAGAGTCCACAGTGTAAAAAGCAGGTACGACTCATTCAGCTCCAGGGTTGCACCCTCTCTCAGATGGGTCTCCAGTGGCAGGATACACCTACTGGAATGCTCCAATCCATACTGCACTCTTAGAAAACTCAGCTCGTCCCCCTTGAGTCCAATCTGCAGGCAACAACACCTCCTTCAGTTCCCTGGCCACTTTTTCTCCAGGATGCAGCTTGTATTTCCTGGCTGGCTCCTGCTTCAGCACATCTGAATCACCCTTCTTCACTAAAACTGGCAGAGCAAAAAAGCTGTCTATCAGCCCTATGTTTTAATTAGATTGCTGCCAAGCTATCAGAGAAATGGATCAGAAACAGCAGCTCTAGCAATCACAGCCAGCATTTATCCATACCCGAGAGGAGGGAGCCGTGAACTGCCTCATTAGTATCTGTTGCTGCAGAAAAACTGCCTTTCAGGTAGCTTGCTGACCTGAGTGGTTGTTTCTCCATCGGTTTGTGTTCCACGTTGCCTCCCAAGGCCTAATGCTTTGACATCCAGGTGTCTCTTCCAAGTCAAGGTGTTGTCTAGTCTCCTTTTGGAGAGGATGAATTGGCAGAGGTTGACGCTTCTTTATCTCTGAAGATCTCTTGTCATTTGAGAGAGTTAATGGAACGGTGATGAATCTAATGGCGGCCTCCAGGTCTTCCCTCCTGCCATGGTCTGGGCTGGCAGCAGCTGTACTGTTCTTCACTCCTTCCTGTGGGTTGTGTGCAGTCAGTGGTTTGACCTCAGCCACACTGCTGGACTTCACTCAACTATACAAGCACCCACTTCCACATCAGGACCTTTTGTGGAGTCACTGCAATGTGGCTCAGCCACTCTCCATTGATCTGGAGGTCACATCACTCAGGAGCTGGCTGAAGGACCACATGGCTACTGTGATGGACAGCTGGGCCAGCTGGGCCAGCCACAGTGGAGAGGTTCTGCATCTAAGGTTCCCCTGGGGATCCCCAGTATCAGGCTGCTCTTTGGGTTGGGGACTCTGTGAGCAAAGAGTGATGAGATGAAGGACATCAGAGACATGGGCTGAGGATGGATTTGTGCCACCACCCCGTGGCCAACACTCTATTCTGCAGTACAGCAGATAATTCCCATCTGTACATATCCTCTCCACCAAAAGGCCAGAAGACTGAGTTATGGTTTGCATGGAGCTCCCTAAACCTGAGGGAAAGGACTGAGAGTGGGGGCAGGAGGAGATCTCAGCTGGCTGGTGGTTTGAGGGGGAGGGCAGTAACCCAACAAGCAAGCGAGGAGAGGGACAAGCCCATGCTTTTGTCTATCACAATGCATCTTAACCAGCTGGTGTCCCTGGGAGGAGTGAAATGTTAAGGAGACACATTGCATTGATTCACAGCTCTGTAAGCTCTGGGAGGTGGGGCAGACAGTGTGAGATTGTCCACCATGCCAGTACAGAGGGGATGTGGTGTGCTCACATCACATCTCCCTTCTTTCTCCCCACTTTCTCCCTCGAAAGTTCTGTCCTTTTAAGCTGGATTCACATGGCCTTCCCCAAACCACTTGGGAAATCTAGAACATGACTCTGGGGAATTTCTATGACTTTCCCCAGAGATTTCTGAAAATCAGTGCTCGCTTACACTGGCAATTGTTACAGAATCCAGCATTTATGTGTGCAAAGATGGACCATTTCTGGGTAATTTCTCCATCTCGGCTGCCCGGATGCTGGCAGAGAAACAACACACACCTGAAACGGGTTCCCTGTGTTCTCTGCCACATCTGCATTGTTATCCTGCAATGGTCCTTATCATAATCCTGCCCAGCAATGAGCCCATGCTGCCCCACGTGAGGTGATCTACTTCCAACCCAACGATCAACACGTTTGTTGTCATTTCTCCTTAGCTGTGGGTCAACTCAGCTTACAGTCAGCTGAATTGTGTACCTGATTAGCAGGTGTAGTAATTTACATAGGTTCAGGTGGAAGCTTTGTTAAGAATCAGTACTTCCACGAGGGGCTGCAGTTCTCTTTTCCTTTCTTGTAGCTGCCATCAAATTACAATTTTTTTACACTAGTTGATTGCTGTTGGGGATCAACCCAATAGATGCAGTGGGTGCTTCTCCTGCAGCCTGAACTCTGGCCGTGGGATGCAGCAGGGCTCTCTACAGCACAGCATGGGGCTGGGCTGCCCCTGGCCATCTGAAATGCATCAGAACAGCAGGATTTAAGGGAAACTATCAAATACCTGTGCATCCTGAGCCAAAATTAGGAGCTGGTCTGGCGTGGGGCACTCTGATCATTGTATCCTTTTCTCCATCCATATTCCAATCCCAGTTGCCCTGGGGATTTCGGATGGAGGAGGAAAGCAGCTCGCTGGCAGCCGAGCTGAATATTTTGTGTGAGTGAATGAGTGTATCCAACAATCTGTAGAGGGCTGTCTCCACACACCAACCGAGCGCCTGGCTATAATGAGCAACCCTGGACTTCATCCCAGGAATTCAGCAGGGTAAAATAAAGAAGGCTGGGGCTGCGATCAGCAGCTGGGGTTTTATGATCGCAGGGTAATAAAATTTGAGGCATTAATATGCAAGTGAAACATTAGTGCTAAATATTGGAGACGTGTGGAGGCTCAGACGTTATGGTGAGCTGCCTGGGAGAAGGCAGCATCCTTTCCTGTGGCTCATACTGGTCCAGGGATGGAATGGGAAGAGGTGATTGAGGTGTTTCGGGTTGTCTTTGGGAAGGAAAATCTATGACTATTAAAGTAAAGTGAATTTTATCAGGAGAATCATTTTATCAAGGAGGAAAACAGTGAGGAAGACCACTTAATGCAAGCCCATGTGCTGCTGTTAAGTGAATACGTCTTCATTGCTTCCACACATGAAATGAGACATCAACCTTTGCTCCATGAGTAAATGGGTGGTGGGTTGAGATGGAGAGAAACAGCTTTCTCCTCTCTGTTGAAGAAGTTTTTCTCCTCTTCGAGCGGCAAATCCCAGTGCAGAGCACCTGTTGTTGGCTTGTGCCCATGCTAAGTGTGAAGAGGAAATGAATGGCAAAAAAAAAGCAGATTGTGCTTATATATGTATATCTCACCAAACTTTTGAGTCTATAAATATTAACATAATTATTAGAACTAGGAATATTAACATATTTAATAAACTGTTGCTGCTAGGTATTTGTTTCTTTGCATTTTAGCATCAGGAAAACAAGAGAAGATAAAGGGGAGTTAGGATGAGAGGTGATGGCCTTGAGTTACTCCAGGGGAGGTTCAGGTTGGACATCAGGCACACTTTCTTCTCAGAAGGATTGCTGATGCAGTGGCACAGCTGCCCAGGGAGGTGGTGGAGTCACCATTCCATAACCATGGGGATGTGGCACTGAGGGATGTGGTCAGTGGGCATGGTGGGGTGGGTTGGGGATCGCAGAAGTCTTTTCCAACCTTAATGATTCTATGATTCCTTTTATGGGGTATCTGTTTTCTGACCTGGGAAAGGATCTGTCCTTCAGGGCACTGCAGATTTGTAGATTTCATCACACAAATGATCAAGGTGTGGATAAGTGGATGCATACACTGGTCGTCCTGCTTGGAGAGGAAACCAAGCTGGGGTCCTTGGGAAACCCCCCAGGAGACAATTGGGTTTGGGTACTCCTGCAGGGAATAAAACCCTGTACTGGAAGCTACTCACGCTGCCCCACCAAAGAGCTCAGTTTTCCTCTGATTCCATCTCCTCCACTGAGGGGATCTTGTGCAGTGATTGGAGTCAAACGCATGGAAATGGAAACATAATGGAAATTTATCAAGATCCCAGAAAGTTCAACTTACAAAAAACAGGCTGAGCAACACTTCCTAAAATCAAACCAACCCTAGTTCCCAACTTCTATCAGAGCTACAAAAAGGGGTTGAAATGGTGAGAAGCATCTCACGGCTTTATCCCAGTCCTCTGTAATCTGAACCAAACTCTCAGCCACGAGAAAGCTCTTTCTGCTGCAGCTATACTATGAAGTACAGCCACTGCCATGAAGCTTGCATGCTTAATCGGGTTTCTCATGCAGATTAAGGAGGGGATGGTTCCCACACCAAATGCTTCCTTTCTCCAAACCACTCGATATGGGATGTTGGGTGCACTGCATGTTGTGGGGGGATTTTTGGGATGAATCTGCACTTATAGTTAACATGGGGATGGATTCCTTGGGATAGAGTTATTCCTTCATCATCTCACCCCATTTTTTAAAAATAAATATGCATCAACCTTGTTAAGATCATCTTTTAAGACAGTTCTGGCTCTCTGATCATAGAATTATTTGAGTTGGAAGTGGGAGTGGTTTCAGCTGTAGGGGGGAATGAGATGGATCAGAACAAAGCTAGAGGAATGGAAAGAGGGAATGGGAGTGGGAGGAAGGCAGCAGGAGCTCCCCTCCCTGTGGCTGGAACGTGGTGTACGTTGGGCTGAATTTATGGCATGCAGGAGTTACTGAGTTTTCCATCTTCACCATAGAATTTGCATCAGAGAATAATAAATGCTGCACATTTCAGTGTGATGGAGGGCTGCACAAAATGCTGAAATATGAATCCCTGCTACAGAGAAGCCTCTCGGGGTGTGCTGGGCTGTGCTGTGCGGAGGAGCTTGCAGGTTCATTGCAACCTGATTGCCCTGATATAAACACCAAAAATGCTTCCATCACCTACACCTGGCTCAGTTCTTGTTTCTGTTTGTATAGCTGCCTCCTCTGCCTCGTCCCCATCTGATATTGACCCATTTCCCTGCTGACAGGCTTTGCTGTTTTTTCCCCCCTTCCTCCAACCCCGAGGATCTGTACGTATCAAAATGCACTGGGAAAAAAACTTAGATGGAATATTAGGAAGAATTTCTCTGAGTTCATCAACCCCAACTCGCCCCCACCATGCCTACTCACTGTCTCCAGGTGCCACATCTTCACAGTTTTTGAACACCTCTGGGAACAGTGACTGCAGCACTTCCCAGTGCGGCTTGTTCCACATCTTTACCTCTTGAAACTCTCCTCAATAGCTCCTCTACTCTCTATGACTGTCTTCTACCAGGACAGCTCAGACCTGCCACATCCTGGTCTGTGACATGGAAGCCCATCACTATGAGGGTATTCAGGAAAACTGGTGCAAATTCATGGTAGGCATGTATGTAAAGTGATGAATGATTTGAACTACATCAAATCACAGCCCAGATGGTCTCATTTACAATCAAACTCCCCTTCATTTGGATTAGCTCAATTACGCATTAGAAGTTAATTAGATTGAAGTTGTTCTTGATTCTCAACAAATGCCATTTCAAAGACTGCATGCCCCACTACCAGCTCCTCTAGGAACTCAATTCCTTGGGTGCCTCTGGGTAATGAACCCCATGCCCAACCTCCTCCCTACCAGACTGCACAGTGGTTCAGAAGATCCAAGAGTAAAGTCAGATGTCTGTCCTAGACACTTCTTTCCCAGGTTTTCCAAATGAATGCAACTATCAGTGGCTGGGTTTGACTTTGGAGGCTTTCCAACCTGCCCCAAATTTCCTGAGGATGACTGACACCATCCCATGAGGTGGAGCTGCTGATGTATGTGGAGACCAGCAGATTTCTGCTCCCCGCTCACTAGAACAAACTCTGAACAGGATTTTTTGATTGCCGCAGTCTTTATGAGAGGGAATCTCATACAGGACCTCTGGATGGACACAATCCCATGATGCTTTCTTTGTGCCAGGAGTAGCGGAGGATCAATGAACAATGAAGATACAACTTGTCATTATCCCAGGGATATTAAAAGTCTGTGAGTATCTCAGATTTTTGCTGGTACAGATATCTGAAGCCAGAAAGTGACACATGACATCCATAAAACAGAAGGGAAAGAGCCCCCAAACGATCTCTTGTCAATTCAGAATTCCTGATCTTGGTGTTGTTTGGGTACTTTGCAGGTGTGTTTTTGGTACCATTACACCACTGGGAGATCCGGGACTGGGGCCAGATCATCAGGGTTTGAATTTAACCCGGAGCTCATTGCAACCAGGCACATTCATGAGAATAATCGTCTATTAATATAATAAAATTAAATTAAAATTATTATTTTTACCCAAAGTTGGTAAGGTTAAAGCTTTCAGCAAAGATAACAACACTTAGCTCGGATGATAACACTCAAGCTCTGCCTGCGCTGCATTACTTATACCCATGGACTGGGAGATGATGCTATAAAAACCATGGTCCTTTCCTCTAGCTGCTTTGCACGTGGATAGTCTTGCACAACATGGGAAGGCCAACTGTAAAACCAGAAGACTCATCAGTGCCTTTGGTTTCCTTTGGAAGCTGAAGAGAAGTGCATCCAGTTGAGTATCTCACGGTGAGCCTTCTCCTTTATGGTCAGTGGTGTCACAAGTGGGGGTTTGGCTCATCTAGTCATAGGAGTGTAAAACACAGCAGGTGAATATGACGGAGAGATGGAGAGCTCTTGATATTGCATGTTGCTGTCTTTTTTTTTTTTTCCCTAAGACAATAAGGCAAACCAAAACGTCCCATTTCAGATCACCTTGAAACTTTTCACTTAGCCTGAAATGAAAACAAACAACAACAACAAAAGCACAAAACAACAAGCAGCACATCTGTTCTGTTGTATTATTAGGTAACTTCATAATACAAAGCTCACCTCAAAGAATATCAGTACTATTTCAAAAGCCGAGAGTAGAAAACTTGGTTTTAAAATTTTGTAAGCAAAGATCCCATCCTCAGCTTCATCATTTAGAAATGAGATATTTTGGCATCTTCATAGTTTCCCACACTGTTTTTCATGAAGAAATTTAAGCCAGTCCATCAGAGTTTTCCCATTTTGGACAAATTTGGGACTGTCTGGAAAATATCACCCAAGCCTCCTTGAAAGGGGCCTGGGAGGGCTGCAGAAGTTACTGCAGTGCAGGCTGGTCTTGCTGTCTATGGATCCACCACTCCTACAGCCGTGCCAAGGGAATTTTCCAACCATGCTTCTCATTGTAGCCCAGTGAGAGAAACCAGATGACCCCATGCACGGCTCAAACATCAGTTCTCCAGGTCTGGTTTAGAAGAAAAAAAAAATCCCATATCCATGCAAAGGGAGTGGTGGAGTCACCATCCCTGGAGGGGATCAAGGACCATGGAGATGTGGCACTGATTGACGTGGTCAGTGTGCATGGGGGGGATGGGTTGGGGTTGGATGTGGTGGTTTCAGAGGTCTTTTCCTGCCTTAATGATTCTATGATTCTAAGACTGGCTGGTTACTCCTCAGATCTTCTCTACCTATGTGCTGCAACAAGATTGGCTCTGAGGTCTTCAGAAAGTGTGGGAGAGCAGCAACTGCTTTCCTGAGCCCCTGAGGTCCCATTTTCCTGTTGCATCTCTTCTGTGAGGACTTGCACAAATTGGGGGCTGAGATCTTCCATGGGATAGGTGAAAGCCACCTGAAACCAAGAGAGGGCAGCAAGCAACCTCTCTCTGTCCAAAACCATGCAGCAGGGGAGAGAAGCCTCCTGGTATTCATCTAGCAGCCTCTGTGCTCCTTGCTGTCAGGTGTCTTCTCTTGGAGGAGGGTTTTGGAATGGTCTCGTGTCGTCTTCTTCTGTACAAATGCTTGGAGGCTGCTGGTGTCTGGGCAGTAAGGAGGAGATGTTGCTGACTCACACCTTGTACCATAAGAAGGATTTTCTCAAAGCCCCTCAGCCATATCCCACTGTGCAAATCTTCTGCAAACTCCTTACCTACCACAGTACAGTGGAATGGAATGGAATCTGAGCAGGAGGGATGGGGAGGACAGATGCGGTCTGAATGTGTGCTGGGGATGGATTGACAAGAATGGGAGAAGGAATCTGGTTGGGTGGATATGGGGTCGGCTCTTCCCTTGGACGCTGAGAGGTGTTTTGGGAGGATCTGAGTGGCTGAATACTCTTGGGTGGTTTGTTTAAGCCATCGCCCATGGTCGACTTTAGGCCATTGAATCTGATGAGGTCATCCAGTCCCATGAGACTCATCAATCTGCTCCAAAATTCAAAGACTGACTAAAATATTGTATCTCTTTGAGCACGCTCACAATTAATGGGTTTAGGAGGGAAAAAAAGATAAAATATGACTTCTCTGAAGGGAATGATGGGCAGATGTGTCCAGCTGAGCAGGTCATCCTGGGCTCTGTTTATGTTCCTCAAAGAAAAATAAGCAATTTTGAGGGGTGATTCATCTGACCTATTTTAAACATCAACTTAAATGGAGAGATTTCAGAAATCCTGCTGACTCTACTGTCTGCATCTCTGTTGACTGTAGAGAAGGCAAAGGGTATTGACAATTGCTTGATACAATGCAGAGTTTTACATTCTATGCATGAGAATGAGCCTAGATTGGGCCAGCACAGAAGCTAGCATGAAGAAAAGAATCTCTTCTATAGAGGATCTTCCCATCTTTCAACTGCAGAATACTGTAAATGAGAATGTTGATGTGAAAATGCAAGGGTTCATTTCTTAAGGTAAAACTGATGCTGCACTGAATTTGGGTTGTCTGGGCAGTCACGTTTCCAATCCTGGTGTTGCTGGAACAACACCAACGGAGTTCCAAATTTAACTTTTCTTTTTATGAGGAAGCCCCTCAATGGGTCCCAAACTAGATGAACTTTGAGGTCCTTTCCAGCCCAAAGATCCTGTGATTCTATGAACTTCAGCACTACTGTATCAGTACTGTTTGGTGTGGGAATATGGGTAACTAGACAAGAAATCACAGATTAAACTGCAGTAAGGCAATTAAACCAGGCTTCAGAAGCAGGGTTCTCTTTCCTTATCATGACACTTGAGATGTGTGAGCATATCTCTCCCTGAAGATGGAGTAAACATCCTGGTCCAGACAGCTTTGTCCCAAACCACCAACCCAACAGCAGTAAGTGGCTGTGAGTTGCATCACATCACTGTGATTCAGCAGCCATGGATCCATCCTTGAACTGAATCACCTGGTTCTGTGATTCTTCTATGATTCTATACTTCAAAGGGAAAGCTTCAGGTTTGCTAGCACTGTAACCTTTAGGAGCCTTCTCTTGCAGCTCCCAAGTATTTTTCTTACACATTTCAGCCAGAGAGTGAGAAAAACACTGGGTTAGTCTATCTATTCACTCATCATATTCAACCTGTATTTGTTGAAATCCTTGCTGGCTTTTTGAGCACCAAGAAATGTGTAAGGCGAGGCAGCCAGACCCCAAAAGTACACTGGAAATAGTTGAAGTCCAACTTCATTTTGATGACCCTTTTGCAAGGAAAGTGATGACCCTTTTTCAAGGAGCATGATGACCCTTTTGCAAAGAATATGAGGCTTAGCTTTCTTTTTTCTATCCACCCATTTGTCATCGACAAGGCACCAGGATGGATATTTTAGTGACTGGAACCCATTTGTGTTCCATCAGCATGGTTCCAGGTAGAATTACTTTTCATTTTATGCTGGGATAAACAAGGGCAAAATCCACATGGTTAAGCACTGATCTCCAGAGTCAGAACTTTGCTTCCATCCATACTGAAGCTGGCAGCTTGGAAGAATATCCATTGCTCCGGGGCCCCAAAAATGCTTTCCAGACATTGCTACTGCCAGTATGTCTCTGCACACATAGCTTAGATATCTGCGAATTGAAGCATGCACGTGCTGGTATGTGACTACACAGACAGGGACAGGACCAAAATAATCTGACCTTACGCTCCCAATGGAGATCCAAGATAGAGCTGACAGCTCCTCTTTCTGTTTGGAGTGTCTCTTTGTGACAGACAAGTTTGGAGCTGGAAAATGCAAGAAAATATCCTCTCCCATCACAGGGAGGTTTTAAATAGATCCTTCGAGTTGTATAATCATATCTGCTCTTGGTGGATGGGAGGTTATGGCAACACCCAGAGAGATTTTCATTTTCAGCCTTGCTGAGGTTGTTCATGGGAGCTTTCCTGTGGATTTTACTGTTTTTTTGGATCAGGTCCTAAATCACCGAGCGAGTTGGAAACCACATCCACCAAGTAATATCCTTCAAGTAGCAGAGAAGATTACAGATTAGGTTTCACTTGGAAAAGCCGAATAGACAAAGCAAAGCTTCAGCACAAACCTTTGCCAGGAATGGCTTCCTGTGCTACAGCTCAGCTGTGCTTCAGAACAAAAGGATGCTGAGCTCGGAGAGCTGTGGCAGCTCTACTGAGCAAAGAGAAGGAGACACTGCTTACAAACAACACAACTGGTAAAACAAGCCCCCTGTCTGGAGCTGGAACACCAGTGTGACTCAATGTGTCATTAAAATACTCCAGGAAACTCAAAAGCCAGCATTTTGGCATGCAACTGCATGCTTCATACAACATATTATCATTTTTAGAGTAGTGGTTTAGTATATAATGGTGTCTTACATTATGTTATATTATTATAAAGGTATACATATCTCAGTGGAGTTACAGCTGGCAGGAGAGGGCTACAAACAAGAGCGGGGCCTGTTGTTGCTGCAACACACAGCCTAAATTGATGTGAAGTCTGAACAGAGAAAAAGGGAAAGAAACTGAGGCACAAGAGAAGTAATCTGAGAATTTTCATAGAAGCATAGAATCATCCAGGTTGGAAAAGACCACTAAGATCATCTGTTCCATCTGTCAGTCCAGCACTATGGGCATATAACAGATACGAGTTAGAAGCCTTAGGTTTCTCAGAGCATTGCTTTGATTTCTGGACCAGATTTCTTGCCTGGGTTATGTTATAAGCCTTAATCTCAATTACCCCCAGAGCATAGACAACATGGCCACTTGTGGGGGTAATTGTTCCCACATTTCCTTCTTAAACCCCATAAAAAGAGATCTGCAGGACATGCTAGTTGCAGAGGTGCTCACCACATCAAACAAGGGTCCTCTCAGCCTTCCCTGTCTGGTGGTCCAGCAGTGCCCACATTACAGACACTGAACATCAGTTGAGCTCAACCACCTCACACAGTAACTGCTCCATCTTTCCAGCAGCAGCTCGCCCCAAATCCACGTGTTTCAGAGAAGATTTGGCTCACCAGCACTGGCAGATAGGAAGCCTTGGAAGCTTGGGAGTTCTGAGACGTGCTTATGCACCTGGACATGTAAGGTAGAGCAGTCTTTTTGTGTGACATCTTCATCTCTTGGTTGGTCTGGCAGATGAGGGAAGGCAGATCAAAATCTGTGGGGCATGTGGTAATTCCCAGAGAGCTGATTAACTTGGAATGTCACTCCTTAGGCTTCCTATGGGCAATTGCATGTGTCTCATCAAGGATCCTGCCTTGATCATCATCACCATCATCATCATCATCATCATTATCATTATCAATCAACTTTCACAGGTCATCACCTTTTCAAGCACAAATAGGATATGAGGGGTCTGGGTTTTTTTCTTCTTTTTTTTTTTTTTTCCCTGTTATGTGACATTTGTTGTTGTCTGTAACACACTGAACCACTTTTAAGAACTACCAGGAGGGTTTCAGTTGCTGGAGTTGATCCATCACTGACATACTGACACGTTAACGTCTCTGCTCGGTACTTATGAACTTTTGCTTGATCACTCAGTTTTGATGCTTGGCTGGATCATAGAATCATAGAGACATTAAGGTTGGAAAAGACCTCTAAGACCACCAAGTCCAACCCCAACCCACCCCACCATGCCCACTGACCACAACCCTTAGTGTCACGTAACTGTTCTGGAACACCACCAGGGACAGTGAACCCCCACCTCCCTGGGCAGCTGTGCCAATGCATCACCACTCTTACTGAGAACATCACTGCAGACATTGCAAAGATCAAAATACGTCCTCCAAAAAATACTGGATACAGAGAGACTAAATATTTGGGAGCTTTTAAGAGCATGTACTTCACACTTCTCCACTAGCGTGACTTATGCTGAACTTTGAGGGTCCTGTGCCTATTGGGATGCTGAAGAAAAATAGGAAAGTGTCAAACAATTGTATCTATCAAAATGAATCCTCCTGAACACATACCCCAAATCCCAGTAATGTGACTTAAAATGTTTTGAGTTTCACCAGCTGCAAAGTCAGTTTTCCATCCTCGTCCTCAAAAGAGACTCGATCTGATGATTAATAGTTTTTAGGGCCAGCATCATCACTGACAGCTGTAGCCTCAAAACGGTCTTGAGATTCTCCCTGTAATCCACGGAGAGGTTCATATGGTAAGAATTTTGCACCTTGGATCACCTTTTGAATATGTCTATCTCAACTGCCGTGGTGGTGAAACATCTGTCTATGGCTGGGCCCTCATTTTTACACCAGCAGCTTTAGTGGTCAGGCTGTTATAATAAGCAAGACCCCAGACCATTCCAATCATGTAGGATACGTGGATTTATTGCCACATTAAATAAAACCAAGTGAAGAAATAATATACCTTACATGGGGAATGAGCAGTTTCTTGTTCACGACCTCGCTGGCCAGACTCCAGCTGCAAGACAAGGGAGACTATTGTAATTGCCTTAAAGGTTATTCAGTCCCAGCTCCCACCTTGCTTGTTCTCAGCTTCCCTTTTTATTGCATTTTTGCTTCCAGATCACAGTATTAGCATCTAGTTGACTCTATTTAAACGTCCTTGGGAATCCAAGAAAAAAGTTTTTGTTCGTTTTCCCAACGGATTCTGCATATGTAGTGCCTGTATCCTGGGCACCATGGCATAAAGGAATCACAGTCTGTTAAGGTTGGAGGGGACTGCAGTTATTAGGAGTCTGCCCGCAAATATATTTCTTTATAGGGTTATGTGAGGGCTAAGAAAGAGGGAGAAAATGTAGAATGTGACCTGACCATTGAAACAAAATGGACTCTATGCACAGAAAAGGATATTATGTTGGTTATGTTCAGGCTAGAAGAAATAATACATTAGCAACGTGAGGCTTGAATGAAAAAGGAAACTGAAATACTCCCAGTAGCCAAGTTTAATATATTTATTCCATTCCTTCCAACCTCTCCAAACCAATGTCCTGATTATCCAAGGCAATTTTTGGCATCAGCTGCATTGCTGCCCCATCCTCCTGATGAGTTGACTTTCCATGCACACTCCTCACTGCTCTTGGTCATACAGCTTGGCACAAGGGGTGAAGGGCCCTGGCCCTGACAATAAGCAATGCTCTGCTGCAAGAGACAGCAGATGGATGACTTCAATGAAAAGCAGCTTGCAAGCCTGTGTCTTGAAGAGAGGAAATATCTAGTTCAAATATTCATCACAAATCAGTGCCTTTTGGGGGTGTGCAATCTGGGACATCGGTAGGACGAGAGAGAATGGCCTCAAGTTGCATGAGTGGAGGTTCTGGTTGGATATTAGGAAAAAAACTTCTACAAAAAAAGTGGTACTGCATTGGCACAGGCTGCCCAGGGAGGTGGTGAGGTCACCATCCCTGGAGGTGTCCAAGGAACGTGGCAATGTGGCACTGAGGGATGTGGTCAGTGAGAGTTGTGTTGGGCTTGGTGATCTCAGAGGTCTTTTTTGACCTTAACAATTCTGTGATCTTTACACTGTCATATCAGAACTTTTGCTCTCTCATTTTATCTGTTACATCACTGGACGCACACACATTCAGGCTGATGGATGACGTTAAGTGGACCCGCTCAGATCTCATTTACATTGCCGTAAATCAGGAATATTTCCCCTGAAATTGGTAGCGTTGGGCCACTCTAAGAAAAAAAACAAAATCAGGCTGATTGCCTGTGTTTGTGCGGAGGGTTTCTCCAGCCAGCATCCTTCAATGCTCTCTTGTCCACTCCCCATTTCAATTGATCCCCCAAATCCTCATTTCCTTCTGCTCCTTTCCCTTCATTCCCATGGGCAGAGGCTGCCACAAGCTCTGCAGCAAGAGCAGGAGGATTATCGCACTCCAAGTTGGACACTGGACAAAGAGTCCACACAAGCTCCAGGAGAGCTTGGGACAGAGATAGAGGCATAAATGCATTCCCCAGGTCTGCTTGACACGAGGAGGGTCTTCTCTGTCAAAGAGACTTGCCCTGTGGCTTCAAGAATGCATACAATTTTTGACAAACGAGGCCCCGGGGCATTGGCTGCAGACGGAGGGCTGTTTTGATTGTAACAGGCTTTGATTCAGAGGAGCCAAAAGTTATTTATTTTCCTTCGGCTTTCTTCCTCTCCTTCATTCTGGGTCAGGGTTGAGAGACTCGGTTTGCCAGCCTTTAGGGTTCCAGCTGCCTTGCTACCTGCCTCTTTGCTGGACTTGAGGCAGCAGAGCAGGACACCAATTCCTGGACTGCGATGTCTGACACTTGTCCCCATGTCCATCTACCCTGATGGGCTGGTCCCTTTGATAGACATCTCCTTGAAGGAGTAATTCCCTTCATATTCACAGTAGAAGGGACAGATGAGAGGAGGTGCATGTTGTCCCACTCTTCTTGCTCTATGTAGATAGAAGATGAGCAAAGCTCTTGCTTTTATCAATGCCTAGAGCATTTTTTCATAATAGAATCATAAAAGCATAGAATATCCTGAGTTAGAAATGATCTATAAAGACCATTGAGTCCAATCCAAACCCAAACTCCATATCTGAGCAGGTATCGCCACTCCCTAAGCTCTGGCAGCTCAGGGCTGTGCCTGCTGCCTGGAGCAGCCCATTCCATGCCCACCACCCTTTGGGGCAGAGCCCTTCCCTCACCTCCACCTGACCATCCCCTGAGTCTCATGTCTGGAGGGACTACCTGCAGCATCCCAGCTCTTGTGCTTGGATCATGTATATTTAAGTCACTGTGCTGTGACCTCTCCCTTTTGGAGGACCCCCAGTTTTGCCCTACGTTATGCATTAGGATCCATGCATGAGGCTGGGCCTAATTAGGTCCAATTTAAATCTGAACTCTGTTTGCCCTCGGTAACAACTCAGCTCAACAGACTTCTGCCATTATGTGGTAGGACTTCTCACAGTTTTAATCCTCAAAAGAGTTTGTGGCTGGACCTGAAGGTTATCAAAAGCACTTTTAGATCAACAGTAAAAGAAAACCAGTTACCCAGTGACACCATTAAGTCATCTGATTACCTCAGGCTGTAGTTCTCATAGCAGCCAGACAAGAAATTATGTCCTGGGTCTGTGTCACAGTCTTACCAGTAATTGTTCTTGCCTGCTCAGAGCACTGACGACATACAGTGCAGGTAGGGCTGTCCAGGTTCTCAGGTGCCATCAATACTGTGCTGCACTGATGAAGTCACTCAGCAGCCATGACTTAGTTGCAGTCAGTGGTTCATTCTTATGGTCATTGTTTGAGCTCTGTTTACAACTGTTGATCACTTAGGCTGTGAATGAGATAACATCTCTGCTTCCTCGGGCTCTATCCTTTGACCTGAAAGATTAATCAATAACTAGCTCAACTCTCTTTTGTCTTCACAAGACCACGACTCATAATTTTTGCTTTTGTTACGGCTGGTAGCTGGAGACAGGCACTGGGGATCCTGCAAGGAGGATGTCAGGCAGGGCCAAAAGCTATGGGTGCAGGAGATGGCTCTACAGTGACAATCTTTACCCAGAAGACTCCATCAAAAAGGACATTCCTGGTCTTACTTTCTTTGGGCACCTCACTATGTCTTCATGTGGACAGATGTCCTGTGGGAAAGCAAAGGCTGTGATTTTCATGTTATACACCAAGAAATGAGAGAAATAGGCTTCCTGGCCTGTAGTGCTAAGTGTCATTGCTGACAGACATGTTGCCTATGGGGAACTATGCTCAGATGCCTCCGTTCTATTCCTGGCCAAAATTTTTGGCTGACAAATGGAATGCTTGGCCTGAGATCAGCCAGGAAACCTCTGGCAGAGCTGGGATCTGGGCTAGCACCTTGGGCTCTCTCTCATGTGCAATGAAAATTGTCAGTGCTCCAGACTTCTTCCCTTTTGTTTAGTGAAGAAGAACAGCGGCTTTAAAGAGATACTAATTTGACCTAATTTCCATCTTAGGAAATTAGTTGCATCTCAGTCACACCGAGGGCTCAGTATTGCCCTGCTCTTGAGAAGACATTGACATTTTACCCAAGGAACAATGTACCATGACTGGCCTTTTTCTTCTAGGAAGTCCAGTGCCAGAAAACATTGAGGGCTGGATGCAAGTAACACCTCTGCCCCTATACATTGCCTGCCTTCATCACTGCCCAGGGCTTTGCTTTCCTCCAAGCCTGCAGCTGGGACCTCACCACCTCCCTGACTTCACGCTCCAGGACCTTTGGAGCTCTGGAAACCTTCTGGACATGAACCTGTGGATTCAGATCAGTTGAAAGTTTGGACAGAAGAAGGAGGGAAATGTGTAGGGATAGCACAGTTTGTTTGCATAACTCTGGTTTCCCGGGTCAATTTCCTCCTCTGAAAAAAAAGCAAATACATGAGCAAAAGCTGTTTAGTGGAATCATAGAATGGGCCAGGTTGGACCCACTCTTCTCCAGGAAGAAAAGTGATACAGTTGGGTCAATCTACAATGATGTTTTTTTGGAGCTGTCACTTCCATAGCTCATTCCCTGTTTGTTTGGATGGACCCTGACTAGACTATGCCATCCATGATGCACTGCTGTCCCTTCTCTGTCTGAGAAGCTGTAATTCATGACTGAAAATGGCAATGGTGGAAATACAAACCCATGTGAACTTCCTGTGCCTTTGGGGATCTGGCAGGATTCATGTAGTAGAAGACCTGACTGTTGACCCACGAGTTTAGGCTGATCCAGATCTGTATGGTTTTCCTCTTAAAATGACACTGCTCAGAAGTATCAGCAGAGGTTTTTGACCTATTCAGGAATGGAAACTCCAGTATTCCAGCTCCTCTTCCTGCTGAGACGGGAACAGAAGCAGTAAGAAATGAATTTGGCTATTCTGATTTCCACAGCCAACACTCAGTGGCTCCAGAAGAGTCATCTGGAAGGTACCTTGCACCATTCCTTGCCACGGTTTGCCAGCCGGGTGAAGACTTGGAGAGAAAAACCACAGCTCTGCACCAGCTTCCTTCAGGGTCTGTGCTGAGATAGCGTGCAGTGAAACCTCTTAGCAACTAAACAGCACATTGCCCTTGTCTTCAGTATCAAGGGACTGAGGAATGGGTGACGATCCACCTCCCACCAACCACTCGCTCATTAAAAGCACTGAAATCTCACTGATGGCTGATTTTTTCCTTTTGTGATGTGGGTTTCATTCCAACACGTTGTACATGCCTCTAATCTTGCGATCCTTTCAAACCCAGCCCGTATGCAGGCTTTGCTCAACGTTTCCAAGATTGGCAGTGAATTTTAACGCTAAATTAACAAAGTCACAAAGGAAAACAGAACCCCTCCTGAATGTAGCTGGAAATGGAGGGATATATTTACTAAGCTGTCAGGACAGTGGTTTTTTTGGCTACTCCTGATCTCACCGGATCTCAAAACACATCGATGAAAAAATATTGTGGATTCGCTTCTCTTTCCATTGAGACCAAGGCTGACGTTCTTGAATGATTTGTTTGCCCAGTTTTATAGATCATACTCTGTGAGTAAATTTGGGATAGTGACAGCTCCTTAAAAGTCATCCGCTTGGAAAAAATTACTTGCTGTCAGAGGAATAAAAATAAGATGGTCTCTGCTTCTTGTATACGTTAAGGATGACAAGGACTCTCATAACCTTCAAATGTTTTTCCTGATTCTGATTCAGCTTTTGGGCCATTTTTCTTGTATTTCATCAATGGAGGCATAAACGCGGTAAAGAGGAGGTGTTTAACTGATGGTCTTTAGTTGGATGTCTTGTATGTATGTAATTGACAGTGGGATGGTACACATATAGGGGCTTGGGCTGCCATCACCGCGTTGTCTATAGGATTACTGCTAGCCTAGCCCAGCCCTGCAGGCAGCTCTTGGCCATATGAGGATTCTGGTGTGGGCTGAGAGAGGTGAGCGCTCACGGTACGAGCTCCAAGCATTTTCACAGAGCTGCTCTGGTGGCAGCAGATTTGCTGACTGTAAGGAAGCATGAGCTGCCCTTGCACTCTGGCTTTTGTGATATGGCCCATGTCCAACCATGGGCCATGGCGTTGCCTTTGCCACCTTTGTTTTATGAGGTTCCTCTCCTTTTCCTCTCCCAGTCTGTGGCTTTCCTCTTTGTGGTTTAGACTTATTTTTCTGGTTGTCTTCAGGCCTTGGCTGGTATTAAAATTTCCCCCACAATCTGTTTTCATTTGATAACTTGTCTACTTTCTCTTGACATTGCTTGGCTAACACGGACACTCTAGCATAGTCCTTTGGCTTGAATGAATACTCAGGATATGTCATTTAAATACTCTGATTATGTATTTATTTGCCTTTTAGCTTTCCTTTAGCTTACAGCTCTGCACTTCTTCAATGACAGTAGGTTTGGCTGCACTCTAACACCCTCCCCATGGAGGCCGCAGTAATGCTTTTTGTTACTGGTGTTTTTTAGAGCTAGCTTCTCCTTTCCAACTTTCTTTTCCGCTTTGAGGCCCTCTGAAGATCAGGATAATCTTGTATTCTTTTGTTCCTGTTACGCTTTGCTCCTTTCAAGTCAGTGGCTTTGAGTACTATGGACCTGGAAGACCAACCACCAACCTGATGAGGAGTATAGTATCACAGAATCATTAAGGTTGGAAAAGACCATGAAGACCATCTAGTCCAACTGTCAGTCTGTCACCACCATGCTCACTAAACCACGTCACTCTGTACAACATCTACCTTCTTCTTGTACCATGAAGGCAGGAGGGTGTACCTGGTTCAGGTCAGGGCACCATTGTATGAGGCAACGTGTTGAATATTGCTGCATAAAAAATGTATGCATCCAAACACGGCCTATAGACAGTAGGGCTGTGCTTATGGCTATACTTATACATATGGGGCATGCCCAATATTCAGACCTTGCCAGTGAACACCAGGTGAGATCCACGGTTCTCACTCTTCTGCTTTGAGCTGTTCACATTAACTGTGCATTATCAGCCTATGTTTGTACCGCTGGAATGACAGTTCCAATGCATGTTTGCCCAAGGAGGCTTTGGATGCCCCATTCCTGGAGGCATTCAAGGCCAGGCTGGATGTGGCTCTGGGCAGCCTGGTCTGGTGGTTGGCAACCCTGCACACAGCAGGGAGTTGAAAGTGGATGATCATTGTGGTCCTTTTCAACCCAGGGCATTCTATGATTCTGTGGTTCCTGTGGCATTTTCTCTCCATCAGGACAGAAGACCTTCCAAACACCTTGCTCCCCATCAGGCCATTTTGGGAACCAGCTCTGTGTGGCTCTGAGCCGCCCGTCAGCATCTTTTCAGATCCTGCTGAGCTGCCATTCTTGATCCCCTGAGCTATGAAACACTCTAGAAAGCAGAAATGCTGGATGAAGTGATGTGTGATTTATTAGATACTACATTGCAATAGCATGCAAGCTGTAAAAATAAGGGAAATATCGGAGTTCATTTATGCGTCAACACTGTGGAGCAAGAAGTCACACCAGGAAGATCCTTGGTAGGAAAAAAGGCATCTGGACATCTTGATACCAGCAAAGTGTCATCAATTTGGAAGGGAACCACGGAAAAAGTACTGGAAAAATTGCTGAAAAGACTCCCTGGGCCTTTAGGAAAAATGAAAATAGCAAAGCCTGTTCAGTTTATTAAACAGCACCATAAATGATTTATTGCAATTTTTCATAACCATATGAAATATATTAAGAGGAAAATATATGTCAAGAGAGTTAGTAATCAGTATCAAGTAGCAGATGACATTTCGATTTCTGATCTCCCTTTAATGAGCATGCAACTAATAAAAATAGCCCAGATATCTGTCACAGAACATGCCAGCACATGCAAATTAGTCCTCGACTGATAGTGGAAATGTGTCTGTTTGTCTAAAACACATGGGTCATTTAAGCTGCACATAAATCTTATACAAGATATAGGTGGAAGAGAATCTTACGAGAAGCCTCTGGTCCAAAAGTGAAAGAACAGACTTGTAACAAAGAGATCTGAATGGCATCATTTTATATGATCTTAACTTCTGGGAATGGGAAAGTTTTCCACGGTTAGGTAATCTCATTCCCTGCTCCAATGTGGAGTGGATTCTGAAAGCAGAGCCACAAAGGTTCTGCTGGAAACCTGTCAGGAATAGTTCTAGTGATCCGGCTTCTGCCTCATGCTCCTGCATGTCTCTGGGCAAAACAGACGACGCCTGGGGCAAATTCCCAGCTGTGATTTACTGAGCTTCCTCATTGAGTTTTCTTTCTGGTTATCTCTGGACTTTTCCAGAATCCCACTGTGTAGATACAGTTTCTTTCTTGTTTGATCACAGCTTGAGCAATCTGATAAAAGAAATTATGCAGTGATTATGACAATAGAAGTCACAGGCTTCCTGGCAATGAGGAACTCCTAGTCAAACACTGAGCACTCCATCCTAAAGAGGTTTTCCTGTCCTAAAGGAAGAGACAAAGAGCAGACACACTTTCTTGTAGCGCTTTGTTTTTGTAAATATTTGCATGTTTTCTGTAAATCACCACTTTTGCAAGCTAAGAAGTGCCAGCTTGTGCAATTGTTCCCCCATTTGGGATCCACTTCATGCCATGGACCTTCCTTATGTCCCTGCTCTGAGCTTTACAGCCCAGCTGTTCTCTGAAACCAGATGTCGTACTTGCAGAATAGGGTCATAGAATCATAAAATCATTAAGGTTGGAAAAGACCTCTAAGATCACAAAGTCCAACCCCAACCCACCCCCACCGTGCCCACTGACCACGTCCCTCAGTGCCACATCTCCATGGCTTTGGAGCACCTCTGGGGATGGTGACTCCACCACCTCCTTGGGTAGCTGTGCCACTGCATCACCACTCTTTCAAAAGAATAAAATTTCCCTGACAGAAACCATCAGATACTGCAGCACTTGGACTGCAGAGTGGTTATCACCCCTTGGATGGCAAGTAGAAACAATTACCCCCAAACTCTTTCCGCTCAAGTGTCATAACCAGCAGGTTTACCCCTGGGCTCTTTGTTGCACGAAGGTACGATTTCAACACACAGAAGTAAAAAGTTCTCCTAATTTGCTTCCCTTGAAAGGGGGTTGGACAGAGGGGAAGCATGAGATGATGAGCTTTGACCTTAACTGTAGGCAGCTTTAGTTGAGGTGACAGATTCCTGCTTTGCTAATGCCTTGCATGGACTGCCCAGCCCTGGGTCTCCTGGGTGTCCGTGTTGCTATACTTGTAACACTATTAATATTTGCATGTCTGAAAATGTAACACAGGCATTTAGGGGGATGCCTCTTGCATTCCTGCCCTGTGTCACAGAGGCGCTTTCAGCTATTCAAAGCAGAAACATAACCCTCACTATTGTGGACTGTGGGGCGTGCGCTGGCATTGCAGCTCAGCTACGTTATTGGCCATTAAATTATCCGCTCCCTTTCTAAATCTGGCCACAGGACTCGACTTTGCAGTCTTTGGCAGGGGTGAATTCCACAGGATGTGGGTCCATTTCCTCTAATTTCTTTTAAAGACGTCCACTAGTTAACTTTACTGACTATTTTCCTGTTCTCATTTCAGGGAGCGGGGGTGAAGTGCAGAGGGACGGAGCAGCTCATGCGGTGGCCCTTCTGTTCCCCTCCTGCTGCAGCTGGGTGTTCACCTCCCCATTGCCTTGCTTGGCCCTAGCAGCTTACTGAGTATGCCCAAGTAGGAAACCTCCTTGCCCCTGGCTCCTTCTGCAGTCACGACAGCAGATACAACTCCTCCAGAGAGGCTGATTCCATTTAGCTTAAGGTTTGATTCATCCCTGCAGGGATGCTCTATCACTGGAGGTGTTCAAGGCCGGGTTGGATGGGACTCTGGGCAGCCTAAGCTGGTGGCTGATTTAGGGCTTGGCACTGGATGGTCTTTGAGATCTGTTCCAACCCAAGCCATTCTGATTTTATGATAAACCATAGGGAAAGCCAGGTAGGGATGCACTGAATGGGGCTGAGGCTTTGGTGTCCTCTTCTCCCTTGCCTACGTCCGTGCTCAACACTGGGGTTTATGCATTCCCAGTTCAGGCCAGTATTTTTCTCTGCAGCACTTCAGTTTCACTGGAGACGTGGTGGGAAGAGGCAATGATGTGCAGAGCTGGGAACTGCCGCTTCTCCCCAGCTCTTCACCTTGTGTCTGGGTCTGGGTCTGCCCTTCATGAGGTGCTGTGGGGTGGGAAGGGGAAGGAGACAGAATTCCTTCCAGCACAGGGACTCCCAGCACAGGGATCTATAGTCTGGCATGGACCAATCTAAATGCTCCAATTTGGTATTTTGATTCACCCAGAGTGATATTTATGGGCCTTTTGGAGTCCTTAAAAATATAAAATCATGGAATCGTTGAGGTTGGAAAAGACCACTATGATCACCTCGTCCAACTGTCAACTCATCAAACATGCAGTCAGGAGAGCGATCAACCCTTACTGACTACAGCACTTCTTAAATATCTCCTGAATTTGGGTATTAATGGGAATTGAAACCATTTGGTAGTTTTCTTACCTTTCCCCCCTAACCCTAACCCTAACCCTAACCCTAAGCCTAACCCTAACCCTAACCCTAACCCTAACCCTAACCCTAACCCCCTCTGTGCTATTGAGAATTGCCCTACATTTCCTTAAGTTTCCAGTAGTTACTTATTAGCCCTCAGTGAGAAAGAGAATTCTGTCTTTATTGGGTATTTAAACATTTTTATCACTGATTCTGTTCAAAGAAGAACTTCTTCGCAGGAAAGAAATTACAAAATGCTGATCTCACAGTCTGTCTCAGTATTTCATTTTGATAATGCTGACCCGGTCTGTTATGAGACTGGTGAATTGCTTCATTTTGGTGATAGAGAGTGCTTTTATTATGAAAATGCCACAACATTACAGTTTGTCATAAAGTGAAATATAATGTGAGAAATGGCAAGCGGCTTTGAAAGCAGCAGCTTGTAAAATACAAGTCAAAGCTGAATGAATCAAAATAATACAGCGGATAGATGCATTTTGTTTACCAAAAAGGATTATTTAAACATCACTGGAACAAAGTGGGAAAATTGAAGCAATCTGTTTCAGCACTTCTCAGTGATGTTTTCCAGCATTCCCAGATTTCAATGAAACTGCTGCTCTAGCTGTAGATCTGTTATCTCAAACCTCCTCACTGCTCAGCTCTCACTCTTTTCTACAAGTGGCACACGGTAGGAGCGTCTCATAATTCATTTAACTTGGGATTTTGTCTTTCTTTCACTGTCTAAAATATATAGATAGAATTTCCAAGGTAATTCTGGACACACACAAGCTTCTGGGCAAAGAGAGACAGGATCCTCCATGGATTCATTTCACCCTCGTGTGGTGTTTGAGTATCTATCAGCACAGATAGGAGATGCACAGCTGACACTCAGGGGTGGATAATAGATAATGTCCCAGTGCACACCACCCCACAGATGGAGTATGTTCAGCAGGAGGGTTTGGTGTTGGATGGAGGAGTCACTGGGTGGAAACTTTCAATGTCCGTGAGTTCAGACAGGAATATCTCGACCCCTTTTAGTAATCTGTGGTCTTCACAAAGGCAACCATTTCCATGTGCCTCAGAGGAGCCTGGGCAACTTCTTGGAGCAAGACATACACAGATTTCTCTTACCTAGCACAGGGCACTCCTGGAATGTAGTGTAGATATTGAGGTGTTACCATAATAGATGCTAACAATGGTGTCCTATAAATGCTTTGGAAGAATATTAATGTGACACGCACCATAGCTGAAACAGTAAATGTTCATTTTTGCTCTGAGATTCTTTCACTTCTCCACCCAAGAAAGAATCCCTTGAATATCAGTTCCCCATCAGTGGAAGGAGGAGCAGATCTTTAACAGCAGCAGTAACAGCCTTCATTAAACTCAGAGGTTGGAAAGGGACTGAAGGAAAAACTCTCCGCAGAGGTTACCAGGCCAAAGCCCTGGGGCAACTGAAAGCTAAATTAAAAGGGGGGGGAAAAAAAAATGAATATCCCGTACTAAACCAAAAACCGAAACCCTAATGAAAACACTAAAAGCAATGATTAATATGACAACTGGGCAGCTTTCCCTGAAGACACGAATTCCCATCAGGGTAATCAAATTTGCCTTAAAAATGATAAATAGCGCTACCGCTAACCTAAAAATGTACCTTGATCCCACCAGGCTCGATCTCTCCAAACACTGACTGCTTCATTTAAAAAAAAGAAATTAAAAATATAAAAATAAAATAAAATAATAATATTTAAATAAACAAATAATATAAAACAAAACCCACAGTCCCAACACAGACTTTTTCAAAGTTACCTCAGTCTTTTTTGGCTGTTCAATCCACTCCCTGGTGTCCAGGTGTAAACAATTCCCAAAAAGAGACGTCTGTATCCCTGAATTCCAGAAGAGGTAGTGCTTTGTCTTTCTTTCCCAAAAAGGCTGTCTTTATGCTGAGTTTCTCAACCAAACCGGGGATGTTTAGGCCTTTTGATTATTTTTCCCTTCCTTTTTTTTTTTTTTTTTTAAACATTCCCCTCCGCTCCCATTGGTGGCTCTTTATTTCTTAATGATATTCTTCTTCCTCTTGCGCAAAGCTATCTCATCTCCTTTTCCACTGCCTGCTCCCCACAAATCCCACATGCCTTGGCAAACTTTTGTGCTTCATACCAATGCTTGATGCCTGTTCTGGCCCCGAGGAGATGGACTGGTTCTAGCATGGCTTTCCAGGCCAGGATGAAAAGGGGTATTTGTGAGCATGGTTGTGCAAGATGGGTCAAATGTTGTATCTATCCCTAATAACAAAGCTCTGAACCTTTGGGCATTAGTCCTTTCTCTTGCTCTTCATTGCGAGTCTTGCCTGCATCTCCCTCGTCCTGGCAGTTTGGAGGAGTGAGTGGGGCTGGATGAAGTGGTCTTGAGGAGAGAAAATATTGATCTGGACCACCTGAGGTCTGCCCAGAGAGGTGGTGGATGCCCCATCTATGGGGACATTCAAGGTCAAGGTAGACGTGGCTCTGAGCACCTGACGGAGCTGTGGCTGTCCCTGTTCGTTGCAGGGGAGTTTGACCAGATGGCCATTAAGGATCCCTTCCAGCTCAAGTGATTCTATGGTTCAATAATTTTATGATTCCTGGCTTCATGGCCTTGCCCTGGTTAACCAGCTGAAAGTAGAGCTATGCAATACTACCTTGAACCTGAAAGAATTAGTGGTATTTGAGCTGATTTTATGTCTTTCCTCTCTTTACCTTCACCACCACCAGCTCTTATCACAACGCTATTAATCTTTGTGTTTCTCAGGATGGTTTTTATGAAGTAACTCGAAGATAGATTTTACACTGAGGGACGTGGTTAGCTGGCATGGTAGAGATGGGTTCATGGTTGACTTTTTGATCTTAGTGGTCTCTTCCAACCGTAATGATTCCATGTTCCTATGAGTTTGCTGCAGAAGAGAGGGATGGGTGTGGATTCTTCTGCAGTTTCTCAACAGTTGTCTCCTTTATGTAGATAGATGGCTACTTAAACCTCTCCTAGACCTGAAAAACACTTGCCAAACAGGATACAATGCTTTTGCCACTAAATTAAATCAGCCCCAGAAGAATCAGGCTGCAATCTGTCAATTCGAAACAGAAGTAGTTTTCGTACTGGTTGTCAGATGCAAAACTGGACCCATTGCCCTCCATTCTGCCAACAACCTCCCAGTCAAAAAAAACCCCACAAAAACAAATGTCAGCAATGCTATATCACCTTCATTGGACCGGATGAGCTCTGGAGATCTCTTCCAAACAAAACCATTCTATGATTCTGTGACTTCTGAGAAGACAAAGAGAGCCAGTGTCATTGCATTCCCAACAACGGTGGACCGCTTTGGGTTGTACTTCTTTCCACATCGTGCCAGCAAGGCAATGCTGGCAAGAGTTTGGGAGCACAGGACTGGCTGTAGTACGTCCCAGATGCCCTGCTTGTCTGGGACTTGTGAGTTGAACACTGGTATGATTTTGAGGAGTTCCTTGCAGGGGAAAAAAAAAAAAAAGAATGTGGGACACCTTGTGTCTGTATATCTCTAGCATTTAGTTTTGGAGAGGGATGAATTCCTGCCTCAAAGGCTCTTTGGATTCCTGGTGGATCCCAGGCTGACTTCATCTGACCAAACGGTGTCTACGTGGTATTTATCAGACTTTGAACCAGTCACTCCATGCTCTCCTTGTTGATGAGTCTGGTTGATATCCCGGTGGAAGTTAGTGTATAACACATTGCACCCTGAAGTGGATATCCAAGATCTGCCATCCGAACCATGCCCCCGCTTGTTCCTTTACCTTCTACTTCACAGGGGTTTTGTATGACTGTCCCAACCAATGGGTCTCACCCCATTTCTGTAGCCAGGGAGTTCAGCTTGCATCTCTGCAGCCCGTTATCCATATCTGAGGACTGGACCCACATAATCCTTTCCAATGTACCGCTCCTCCCTTTGATGAGTGCTGTATAAATCTTGTTCTCTGGCTGCACTATGGCAGCATGTGATATTTCATTGAACACAAGTGGCTGTACATTGCAGTGCAATCAGCATAGCATTTTTATAGGTGCACGAACATTTAAGATGTTTTACTCTGAACTATGCCTCCTGTTCAGGGATATGAGACAGATGTTGGTAATAATAATATTGCCCAGAGCCACAAATGGCTTTAAAAGAAGCTCTGACACAAATGATTGAGTTTCCTTAACCTCTTATTGCAGAAGTGAGTGCAAATAAGATTTTGGGAGTGATGGGTGACTGAGGGTAAATCTGCAAAGGATATGGTTTGTACTAATCTCTGAATTTGATGGAGTAGCTACCCCCAAGGTGAATGAACTGCCAACTGACTGCCTGCTAACGCTCATTTGCACTCCAGATTTGCTACTTTATTTCCTCTGGTTTTCCACATCATTAAAATAATTAGGTCAAGCAAGAAGCAGTAGAAGCAGTACTTTATCACCTATATATCCTTTAGACATCCGACTCTTTTGTTGGACCTGATAAAGGTATTATGTGCTTGGAGGCTTGTTGTAACATTTTCTCTAATTAAAGAAATTACTTCTCCCAGTAATTCCTCGTCCTCTAAATACAGGTGGTGTTTTTAGCAGTGGTGGATCTGCTGTGCTATTGGAGTAATGGAGGAATATGAGGATTTAATTTAAGATCAGAAAGATACCATACAAGCAGTAGATAACCTGCCAGCAAACACTGTGTGACTAATGAAGAGCCACAACTGGCACTCCTGCCTAGGAAGCTTCCCCGCTGCCCAGGAAGGTGTCTACCAAACTCAGAACACTCGTTTCACCCTACAGTTTTCTATAAATCAATCAAACACTGGGACAGGTTGCCAAGAGAAGCTGCATGGTCTATGGTGGTTTCCAAGATTCAGCCATTCCTGAAGGTCTTCTTGACCCAACTGTGCAACGCAGTGAGCAACCTGGTCTGAGCTCAGACCTGAACCTGCTTCCAACAGGAGGTTGGTCTAGAATCCTCCTGAGCTCCCTTCCAACTTGACTTATTCTGTGCTGCTATCATTTTCAACTCTACAACTTGGAGTTGGGCCACAATATATATTGAAAAAAAGCATCTGGTCCTGATTTTGGTAATGTAAGCAAGGCCGTGTTTCGGATAGCAGCTGAATCATCCTGTAACTGGTCTCCAGTCATACAACAAGGACCATATGTTGTGCCATGTGGTGCTGACTGGATGGGAGTGACGGGAGATTATTACACCCTCTTTCATCTGCAGGATAAATCTTCTTAGATGGAGAATCTATTTCCTCAGTGAAGTTGTTCCACTGATTGAATTACGCTTGCCATATTTCTGCACATAATTACTACTTTGGATCTTTGTGGATTTCACTGCTATTAAGGACATTTTCTATCACTGTCTCACACATGAAAGAGTGTCTAAAACATCAGATACCTTTTTTGCCCATGTAGACTTTTCTCAGCCAGCTCTATCATTTCTTGGCTTTCACTGCAGTATGCTTGAACTCCTTGATGTGCTCAGCATGAGATTTGGCAACATCTAAAACCCAAAAGGATGAGGAACATTGTGTCTTGTTGCAAGGCCCCCATCAGTCAAAGTATATGATTCACAAATGATTCAAGCAAGCCAGTGCCCAGCACTAAGAGTTCCTCCCTTGATTTATAGGATTACCTTCAAAAGGAAGGAAAGAGAAGGCAGTGTGAATGCACCTTGCAGTTATAATATCAGAGCAAATGCTCCGGCACAAGGCCAGAGTGAGTTTTTCTGTGTTATTCAGAAGAGACAAAGTTCAGAATAAAACCTCAGGACACAGTGAGAGTCATAGAGTGAAGTTACCATGCCATATTGCTGAGGTAACAAAGGATGGAAGAAATTTAATGATGGAAGAAATTTAATAAAGAATAGTTGTGTTCTTCCCTACAAAAAATCTCAGATCTCTCAGAGAGTGCGGGCTGAAATGGTAACATTGATTGAACCATTTCCACCAGTGTCAGCCCTACCAGTCAAAGGAGATGCAGAGGGACACAGCCTTGACTTACCCTGGATGTGCCTTTCTCTTTCTATTCAGTGCATAGGGAGAGGTAAAAGACTCCCATCTTAGGTCTTCGTCTGCAGGGGTGAAGCCAGACCATACATCAATAGATGTCTTTGGGTCCCATTGGGATAAAGAACAATATTCAGCCAAATTCATGGATGTGTTTAGGCACTGATGGTTTTTTGGTAGCTAAAGGGTCATCTGGATCCAGGATTAATTCTGGACAAGTCTTGTGTGCTTTCTTCTCAAGGTGCTTCAAAGGTTAAGCCAGTAGGTCTGGGCTACTGCTGTCCTAAGAAGGGGAGACTAATTTTCCTGCCTGTACAGTGCATGGCATGAATGTGTTTGTAATGTGAGCCAGAAAAACAGTCTGTGGATGTTATTGCAGATAGCCCTGACACAGAGCCCAGGGCTGAGCTCAGCACTGATGAAAACAAAATTCCTTGAAGCAGCCATACTGAACAAACCCCAAACATCCTTCCCCTACCTCCACTGAGCACCTGCAAGAAGCAAATCTGGGAAGAGCCATCATTCCCAAGCTGGCTTTGCTGTGACTGACCTGTTGAATGCTGACGTTTTATTGAAAGTGTTTTCTGCTTCCTTACAGATGTCTTTTTTATGAAGTCTGCTACTCTGCTCCAGAGAGGTGGTAGTGCCCCAACCCTGGAGAAACTCCAGGTCAGACTGTATGGGGTTCTGAGCACCTAATGGAGCTGTGGGTGTCTCTGTACATTGCAGAGAGTTGGACGAGATGGCCTTTAGATGTCCCTTCCAACTCAAATGATTCTATGATTCTGTGATTCTACCCACAGCCCCTCATGTGGTTTGCCCTAAATAATTTCTGGGGTGCCTTTCCACAGACCTGATTTCCCTCTCAGTGTTACGTCTGCACAGCACTGACACGTTCTTATCTGATCAGGTTATCTACTTAGCAGTTTCCTCCTTACAACGTTTAATTTATCTCCACGTGACTTTCGTGAAGTTGGTGGTTTTCACATGAAGTCACACGTGTGAACTCATTTTACCCCACACCTGAGGATGCTGGGTCCTATGGCTGTTTGTACATTCTGCATAGCAGAGGAGAGATTGACTCAGCAGAGCAAAGGATCTACCAGACATTGGGCATCCCATGCACTGCAGTTGATGTTGTTATCCTGGGAGAGGAGGAGCAATGCTGACATGCCCCTCAGCATGGAGGTCCCCATGATGAGGCTGTCTGTCTCTAGACGTCCTTTGGTGGCAACTCACCCTAAATTTGGACATCCAAGTTTCTGAGTGTGGGTTGGGCATCCCTCTGGACCTGACCTCATAGAACTGTAGAATCATTAAGGTTGTAAAAGACCACTAAGATCATCAAGTCCAACCCATCCCCACCATGCCCACTGACCACATCCCCCAGTGCCACATCTCCATAGTTCTTGAATACCAGGGATGGTGACTCCACCACCTCCCTGGGCAGTCTGTGCCAATGCACTACAACGCTTTTGCAGAAGAAATTTTCACTAATATCCAACCACAACCTCCCCTGGCACAACTTAAAGCCATCACCTTCCCATCCCTCCTTGTCCCTTGCATGGCCATGGACTGGTCCCCGATGCCCCCATTATCCCATTATTTGCAGTGGCTCCAGCAAAAGAGCAGTACCAGGTGGCATATGTGGTGCTCCAAAAAGAGCATGCAACCAGAAATATGGATGCTAGAGCAGGGTGATGAGTTCATCCCCATGCAATGCCGTGTGGGCCGTTGCAGCCTTTTCTCTCCACTTTCCTGCCTATGTGTTGGCATCTTGGTCAGAAGTGCTCACTGCTGGTGCCAGAACTCTCTTTTAATCTTAGCTACAGATGTTTCTGTATGGCATCTCCTTTATGGCCATCTGCTGTTGCCTTTTCTCTTTATTTTTCTCATCCCACTGCAAGACCCAAACTGCCTGGGTTGTTACGGATTTCAAGGGCGTGTTTAACATCTCTGTTCTGTGGTGTTTAATCAGGGCTGAGCCTCATGGCAAACTTTCCTTCCAGAAGGCTGTAATTTTCCTTTTTCCCAGAACTGGCCACTTGTCTTCAGAAGTGTTACAGGAATCTGATATTTTTGAGAGTATCAGCCCTGTTCTTAAAAGCATCTGGAACTGGTGGATGACCCATCCTTGGAGACACACAAGATCAGGCTGGATGGGGCTCTGAGCACCCAGATCAAGCTGTGGGAGTCCCTGTTCATTGCAGGGGAGTTGGACTCTATGGCCTTTAAGGGTCCCTTCCAACTGATTCTATGACTCTGTAGCTGGCCTGTGGATTGGACAATCAGGGCAGAAATACACACAGACAGTGAGGAAAAAAGGCTCATTTCCTCAAAAGCCAGAGAAAAGATGTCACTCTGAGAAACACTGTTACAGCCTATATTGTTCCATCAGACCCCACAACTTCAACTTTTGGAGACTAGAGTTCTGGCATGTTGCTGTTCCTATTTTAACATCCTGGAATTTGTGTTTTGTTCTTCTTGCAATGCCTGGTTGAGTGGCTTCACATCTGTCAGCTTTAGTTGATCATCCTGCAGGTCCCCTCTGTGGGTGATGGAGAAGACAGTTCACCTCCTGCTTTTGTGACCCTTCCCACACTCTTGAGTGTGACCAGTGCCATGAGCTGGTGCCATTAGAAGATGCTTGAGGGGAGGTGGAATATATTTGACCCCACCTGGCATAAAGCAGCACTGGCCTCGTCTTTGTGGTGGGGTTTGCAGATGGAGCAGTGAGGTGGGAGCACGGCTGTGGTTCTGTATCATGCTTTACAAGACATCTGCATGCAGGGTGGGCTGAGCATGGCAATGCCCAGTGCTACAGCCATAGTCTCTCCTGGGCTGCTGATTTCTTCCTTCCACAAGACCAAAGTGACTCTCAAGATCCTCTCAAGCTGGATAGATAACGGTAAGACTGAGGCTTGTGGCCCTGCTGCTTCAGGAGCAGTAATAATAACCAAGGCCACAGCATTTCCTGATTTTTCAGTGCTGAGCCAAGCAAACATGCTTTTCACACAGGGTACCTTTTAAAAAATACCTATCTGTAATATCCTATGGAGACTGTTGGTATGTGGTGGCTCCTAATAAAACAGGAGTCAGTGCACTGTGGTATGGAAGTATTACACCACAGACAACAACACCCTGCACTTAGAATAAGAAATGACTGGTGTTACTCATTTTAAGAGTGTCATGGAAAGCAAACACGGTTATTTTTATTTCTCCCTCTCCCTCTTTCTCTCTTTCCCAGTCAGAATAATGCCCCTGCTGTATTTCTGTGCATGTTGCCATCAGGAGCCAGGACAGAGCTGCCTGCTTCTATGCCATCCCCAATTTCCCAGCTAACCCCATCCTCCCCACAGTTGAAGGCCCCTGTTTGGCTTTGTGACCCTTCGCAGGCTCCTGCTGCCCTCTCTCATTGATCCACACCATTGCTATCCTCCTGGCTTTTATTCCATGGTCCTGTTTGCTTCTGGTTTGGTCCCCAGGTGCCAGGGCTGCAGCAGAGCATTTGTTGTTGGTGGAATATTTCCACTGAAAGAAGGGAGCTCGATGTTGATGCTCTCAGGACAACTCAGAGCCCTGACTCATTACAGTTGCACTTAAAAAGTAATTAAAATGCACTACATTCTCTCTTTGTGGCCTATGAGATAAATATTGATTCATTTTTGTTCTCAGTTTCTTTGTTCCTGGATCAAGACAGAAATTAGTTTCTGGAAAGAAGGCTTAGGTTTATTGAAGATCCTCTTGTTTTAAGCGGAAGGCATTTTTGTGTTCCTTAAGTCTTAACAAGCCTATTTTTTGCTTTCTTATAACCCTTCCTGTTGAAGATCTCAGAACACTCCCCTGGCACCAAGTGGCCTTATCCTCTTCTATAAAGCCTTTGACCTAATCTAGGAAAACATTGCCCTGTATGACATTGGCTTGCAGATATGGGGCTAGAAGACACTTGGGTGTCTCAGGGATCTTGGAATTCAATCAGTTCATCTATTTTGGTAAGGCTCTGGCACAGGCTGCTCAGAGAAGCTGTGGACACCCATCCCTGAAGGTGATCGAGGCCAGGCTGGATGGGGCCCTGGGCAGCCCGAGCTGGTGGGGGTCAACCAGCCCACAACAGGGGGGTTGGAACTGGATGATCTTTGAGGTCCCTTCCAACTCACATCATTCTATGATGACTGTATGATTTTATCCCCCTGCTTTATGCCCAGCACCGGCACTGAGGATAAGCAGGAAGAAATTTCTTTAAGGTTGGGTTACCCTTGCACAGCTTGGTGCTTTCTAACACCACAGCTGGCTTACAGTCCATGGCACAAGGCTCTGTCAGAGAAAAGGATGAGGCCATCCCTTGTCTTGTTGAAGTGAGTCCTGCCCTGTCTGGTGGATCCATCCTGATCAGTCAGACCAACCACCCCAATGGGAGGGGAGCCTGAGCTCCTGCCAGTGCTGCTTATCTGCCTGTGAGAGAGTACAGCTACCTAATTACTCAGAGCTGTAATGAATGGTGCTAGGTTGTGCATCATGTGTTCTCGGCAGCTTCCCTAGCTTCTGTATGACTTTGTTTTGTGGCAAATCTGACAGTAATTTCCATAATCTGCCTCAGCTTATTTTACAGACTTTGCCTAAGTGGGTTTTAAGATCTTTTTTTTTTTTTCAATAAATTCTATTTCTTGGTTCTTTTTTTTTCCTTTCTTTCTTTTTTTCATTTACAGCAGGCATACAAAATGCTCAACGTCTGGAGACAAGTAAAGCAAAACAACAACAACAACAAAAAGACAAACAGAGGAAAGCAATAAGAGGGATGCAATTAAAACATCGCTGCTCTGTCATTCCTTCACCTCATAAAGTTTGGAATTGCAACAGGAAATGTAAACAGAACAAAAATAAAAGAAAGAAACAGTAAAAGCTCAGTGAACAAAGTTAGCTTTTGGTGGGCTGGCACATGTTTTAAATAGAGCATGCTGCTGTTGCCAAAGAGTTTCATCTGCAGAGCCTCTAGGAAGATTTTAATGGAGAAAACCAAAACCTACTCCCTACAAACATTGATGGAGTCACATTCTTCTATTATTTTATTGAGATATAACACCTGTTATGAATGCTGCCAGCACAGGAGTTGGTTCAGGCAGAATTCAGTTTTTCCTCAGGAAAAAGGGGGTCAGGATGGATGATGTTTTATGAATCCTTTGTAGACTTGCAGAAAACAGCTGGGAGGGACGTTCAGCAGTTCTCTGAGCCAACTTCTAACCTCAAGGCAGGGCGAGATCTCTGTGAGCCATTCCTTGATACCTCCAGCAATGGTGTCATGAACCCTATGGGCCATCAATGTTCTGTTATTAAACATAGAAATTTGGTAAAGCTGTTTAGATATTTATGGAGAGAACCTGAAGTTATGATCATTTAAACTCTATAAAGTGTTAACTTGCAACACTTCTGGCATTTGTTTCACTTAGTATCTGCCTGGTATAAAGACTTCAAAATGAATGAGGTCTGCCCCACCTTTGGGGAAAACCCTTATTATTGTTGATGCCTAATCACCTTTGGCTTTCACCAGGTACAACAGCGAGGACTGAGTTCCTCTAGTTCTGCTTTTCTTGGTGGAAAGACCTTCACTCGTTCCCATACTTACATATTTTGGCACAAATTCTGCTGAAGTCTTATTCCTTGCAGCTTCTTGCTCTTTCCTTCCAGCCCTTTCATTTTAAGCATCACTCAACAGATGATCTCTGTTAGTGTAGGTTGGTCTTCCTCTTGGCTTAGCGGGGTTCTGAGGTCCAACTCAGTCCTCTTCCTTTCCCTGCTCAGCGAGTTGTAGCTATGCATGCCCATCTTGTTTGCATTTTTAATTTATTTATTTTTTTTTGGGAAAGGCCCCAGTGGGAAGCTCGAGTCTTGTGGCACATGGCAGGCATTTCACTCTGCAATTATCTATCGGCGCTGCTAATCTGCTTCGAGTGGAGCTGGCCGTGCTCAGAACGTGCTTGTGGCTTTCCTCATCGTTGGCTCTTTGCTGTGGTTTCAGCTCTTTCTGAATCCCCCAGTGTTCAGGAAGAGACGGAGCAATTCCCACACTGCTTCTTCTCCTCCTTTACCCTCTCCTTGGTTCCTTGACGTTCTCTGGGTTTTTACTTTTTTTTTTTAGTCGTTTTTTAAATGCACATTGAAAACCTCTGGTTTTGTTCCTCTGGTTTACTTTGCATTGGGTGTGAAAGGAAGACTTGTCTCTATATTTCATGCTCCCCCTCTTTCTCTCCTTGACATCTCTTTTACTTGCTGATTCCAGACTTCTCTGCTCTTGTCAACTTCCCAACAATTTTCAACCATACAGCAGATATACATTAGGGGCTGGGTGCCATGAGGAACTTTCCAGCAGAAACACGAATCCCTTTAGGAAACCTACCTGTGTGAATTACTGCACATAAAGCACGGCCAGAGGGAGCTCGGTTACAGAGCAAAGGCAGCACAGTCTGTGCTGGATTTGATTCTCTGCCTTGTGTAATTATTTGTGTTTTTGCAAAGGGAATGGAAAACGGACCGTGGTAGCGGTAGGCACATTTCTTCATCCTCTTTGAACAAATAGAGAACAGCGGATAATCAAGACTTTCTGTCTGTCAACTCTGGTTAGAAAAGTCATAAATGGTTGATAGATAATCCAAGTTGCTGCAGAATATAAACTGGAGACTTTGCTCAGTGAGTCCAGCACTGGATTGTATGATGCAGGAACTCTTGATTTCAAGGGACCAATTCTCATTTCTGAACACCTCTTCAGAATATATTCAGATATTCAGATATTCAATATCAAATGAATATTTCAGATATTCAATATTCAAATATTCAGAAGTAATATTTAAAAAAGGTCTCAGAGTAAGTGAGGAATGACACCCACACCTCACATTTCCATGTTCCTCGTGGTTTTTTTACCTTCTTTATGAAAAAAAAAAAGTGCATTGAGCAGAAACTTTCAATGTGTCATAGGATCGTAGGATCATTAAGGCTGGAAAAGACCAGGAAGATCATCAAGTTCAAATGGTGTCTAAATTTTGTTAAATGATGTCTAAATTCATCACCCACTTCCTCACACTCCTGGAGCTTGCTTCTGCCTTCTTAGTGTAAATCCTATTCCTGTTGCAGATTTGAGTAAGCTGTGATTGAATTGTTTCTCCATGAGTATCCATCATGTCAGGACGAGTATGTGACCTGAGAGGGGTCTTTTGTTTTCAGCATGGTGTGACCTTCAGCAGAGCATCACTTTGCCTTTTGTCTCAGTTCCGTCATCCCAAGCCTGATTGGTTTGCCCATTTTCCACAAGGCCTTGCTTGGTTAATTGCTGCCTTTATTTTGCCACCACTGTGTTCAAATCAATGAAATCATCTGCTCAGTGTTCAGCGGCCATAAAAAATAAAGTAGGGGCAAGCAGAGGGTTATTTTGAGATCAGATGCTTTTGTGCTTTTGGCTGCTGGCCAGGATGTCATAAACACAAATGGGACAGCACAGACATCCCTTGTCTATTACACTGTGTTGTTGTTGGTGGTTTTTTTCCCTTAAAACAGCACTGCAAAAATAGAAAAGGTCTAGACTTGAAGCTAAAGTAAAGCTATAGCATTTCTGTTGCAAGGGATTGAAGAATTGATCCTAGTCAGGCTCCACCAGCTTCCCATAGTTGTGTGTCTGTCAAGATTCTCTGATATCATGCTTGGATTTGGCAAAGAGAAGATGATAAGACCTCCAATACGAGGTGGGATTGATGTGATAACCAACAACACGAGCACAGCCTACCTACAGGCTGCCTGCTTGGAGCTATTCCATTTTGCACAACTGCATCCTTGGCTTGGTAAGCAAAATAGGCAGGTGGCTTGTGTCTGCAGAAGAACCAAACAGTACTTGCACTGACGGAACATTCCCACATCTCCATCTCCCTTTATGGATCCATTTTCTCCTAGATCCCGCTCTGTTAAGGTTTTCCACATCTTTGACGTTGTGTTCAGTGAAGGAGATGGTGCTCCTTGTTTACTCAACCACAGGCTCACCGCCAGAATCAGACATTTTTGATGGAAAATTGGGGTCTTTGTGCATAATGTTGTAGTCAACATGGATACCTTTCACTGATGTCCACTTTTAAATACCGGATATTTCTGCAAATGTTTTCTCTGAGCATATTCTGCAGGCTTATCTTGTTTCAATGGGATGAAAAGTGTAGTATGCCAAAGGTTTTTGTTCATGTGTGAAAACACATATGTATGTATGTATATGCATAGGTTGCTGCCTGCGAATATAAACTTTATTTCAGTAAAGCCAACTATCTGTTCCTCAACCAGCAGACAATTCTGAGTCCTCCCAGAGCTCACAGCCACCTCCAAGATGCCAAAGATCTTTGCCTCTTTTCTCCTCTGCCCTCTGCCATTTGCACAGTCATGTTTACTGCCTTTCCAAAGGTGAAGGGTGGTGAAGCGCTGCAAGATTTTTTGCCAGAAAAATGAAGCCTGTTCCTATAGAAGGACTTTGTCTGCCCCAAACTGACTGGCTCATTCTTTGGCTCGAGGAGGCATGCTTCCACCCTGGTCTGACTTTACTTTGGAAGTGTTCACCTCTGAAGATAGGGGAACAGAATGTGTTCAGGCTGCCAACAGAGCTGGACCTCTACTGCCACAAGTGAGAGGTTGCAGGAGTGGTTTGCAAAGAGCCTGTGTAATTGTCTACAGTCCTAAGTAAGTTGAAACCAGCAGTATTTCAAATGAGGCTTGTTACTTCAACACGGGCTAACCTCCCCACCTTCTCCAGTCCAGACGGGCATAAAGGCTCCTTGATGGGAGGAAAAGCAGATGCACATACAGCCTGAATATCATAAACCCACTCCCTGGGGATACACCATCCCTGAGGTTAAAGAGATGCCTTGTCAGGGAACAGATGGTTCAAGAGCAGCTATGGCCAAGAACAGCATATGTTTAGTTCTAGATGCAGACAAGGTCACGCTTTCATTTCATTCCTCCTCCTCTGTCCTTGTCTCTCAGTATTTCTGAGCAGGATTCCCCATTCGAAGTATGCTCTCCTCCTTGGGAATCTCTTCTGGTTGCTCCTGTGGGATTAGAGCTGGGCTGTGTGGGGTCATTGAGGTTATTCTCCTTTCCCTCCTTCCTTCATAGTCTGCAAGCTCAGCAAAGAGACCAGTGGAAAATGCTAGATTCAGATTTTGGGTGGTTCAGACCATCCAGGACGTGACCCTGCTTTGCCTCTTGGGTGATCTCATGGCACTGCAGGCTTCGCATCCGCATGCCAACCCCCTGTCGCCTGCTATTCTGTAGCTTTCCAGCAAGGAGCTGCCTCCAGCTGAGATGCTGGGTTATGTTCGTGACTGCAGTGTGGCAGGGGAAGAGGACTCAGCAGAAGTGGTGACTGACACTGGAGATGGAATCAGCCAGTTGGTCTCCATGGGTGGGATTTTTCTCCACTAATTGCTGCTGCCTAAAAGCGGGTCATCAAATGAAGGGAGGCTCTTCAGCCTCCCTCTGAAGTCAATACGGAGAGATCAGGGCTCTACGGGGAGTTTCATTCTGCCCTAAGACTGGTGTGCAACAAAGATGGCATGAATTGCTTTCTGAAGGAACTTTCTCATTCATGGTGGATCACTAGACGATAAACTTAGAGGAGATGCTAGATTTTGGTGTCTAAAACTGCTTGGGATGAACCCCCTCCTTTCTAAATGCAGATTCCATTTGTGGCTGCCAATACTGTTTATCATTCCTACTTTCGTTCTTTCATGGAATTGTAGAATTGTTTGAATTGGAAGGGACCTTTAAAGTCCGTCTGGTCCAACTCCCCTGCAATGAACAGGGACACCCACAGCTCAGTCAAGGTGCTCAGAGCACCATCCAGTCTGACCTTGTTTTTAACCTTGTTAGTAGAGGTGATCTACTACTGAGAGAGAGGGCTGGAGATGTCTCCCACAAGTGATGTCTCTAGTGGTAAAATACGACATACAATCTCTCCTACCTCTTCGCAAAACATGGCAATATTTCAAATTGTGTTTTTTCTTTTCTTTTCTTTTTTTTTTTTTCCTCTCTAATTTCAAACAGCCTGAAAGAAAATGAAAAAAAAAAAAAAGAAAGAAAGAAAGAAAGAAAAAATCACAGCAATAAACCACCATGAGCAAAGTATTTCTTTGACATTTGTTGACATCTTTTGCTTTAGACCCCTTAAGAAACTCTAGGGAATTCACTAGTACTATTCACATAATGAAGCGTAAAGTCTTTTGTTAGCAATGACTTCTAGCAAATACTTCTAAAATAAACCAAACCAAGGCATGGGCTCAATAACTGGAACTTGCCTGTCCTTGCAGCTTTATAGTAAGCCTAATATTCAGTACAGCTTTGACTCTTGCCAACTTGTGATATGCTAGACATGTCCCAGTCATTGCATTTGTATGGAAAAGGACATCGTGTCTACCAAGAACACCTCCTCCCATAAAGTACAGAACAAGCCAGCATTTTGGGTAGGGAAAGAGCAGTAGAGATGAGACATAGTAAATCACTTGCCATAAAGGCCACAACTATCTATACTGCTTAATTGTCACAGTGTTGTTTGGTCTGCTTTTTTTTGTTCAGGTCAAGCAGAGCTTTCCCAGGTTCACATTGGCCAAGAAGATCTCTTGGTGAACGGCCATTGTGTGGACACAGTGCTCTGAAAGTAAAAATAATGTAAAGGAACAGCTGGGGAGTGGAATGTGTTGTACTGGAGGGCACACAGGACTGGGGACTGCCTAGCACACCTCGCTTCCTATTGCAGATGCCTCCATGGGCATCTCAAAATCCAGGTCCTGGATGGGTAGAGCACTTAAGCTGTAAGTTTCCAAACTGCTGGGGGTATGTGAAGCACTTCCAAATGCTCTGAGGAAAGTCTGGAGTTATACATCATTTCTTCTTTCCAAGCACATGGGTTTGTGCCCAGTGCAGAGTCTCTGGTGGGTCTTCAGTTCAGCACCCACAGATGACTTCTCTAATTGGGTGCATCGATACAGTTCAGAAGCATCCAAAACAGCAGCAATGCAGTGGAAATAATTTTCCACTGCTGCTTTCCCAACCACTTTTAATGCATATCCTTCATGCTTGAACTGCTTTATAAGCTAAATATTCACACCTCATTGATTGCCGCCTGGATGTTTATAGGACCTAGGCAGAGCTGCTGTAATAGAGGGAAGGATAAGAGAGTTAGAATAACAGCAGATGCCTCAGTGAGGATTCATGTGCAGACTTGGATTCATGGAATTGTCTGCCTCTGTCTCAGCCAGGAAAGCTGTTGCTCAAAATGACATCATGGGATACCCAGTTAATTTTGTCTCTGTGCATGCTTCCAGATCAGATTTCACTTAGCAGATCCCTCAGCTGTTTTTCAAACCTGCCAAGAAACGTGCACTTGGAACGAGACCAGCCTGTTTCTCTCCTTCTGCCCTGTGCCACTGTACCTACATCTAGTGGGAGAATCCCTAGAGTCTGGTGTTGCTTCTGCTGCCCAACAGGTGTGTCGGGGTTGTAATGTCCTCAGCACTATATCCATGCGGTGAGAACGAGATGCTAGATCCAGTGTAAGGACCAGATGGGAGAAGGTGGGATGAAGGACGTTGAATTTAGCTTCAGTAGGTTGTTAGGTTTGAAAGCTGTGAAACCCCATCCTTTGCCATCAAACTTAAACTAGAAAAACTTCTCCTCTAAAAGCACCTATAAGCTAATTATCCCTGGAGCCTTCCTTGTGTAGGCTGACTAGTACCTCTTCTTGCCAAGCAACTTGTTATGGCTGGAGCATATAGAGCAGTGTTTTGTCTTTGAACAACCCGATCAGCTGTGGTTGATGAAAGCTAATTGATCTTCAGAGGAGCAAATAGCCAGCACCAGGCACTAATGATCTCCAGCTGGCCCCTCACCACTCAGAACCCTTTAAAGAGATCCAGTAGGATTGGCTCATTTCTTGTTGCTGGAGGATGATGCACCTCAGCAGGGATGTGGTTCATCAATTTCTTATTTCTGGACTCTATTTCTGGACTCTCTGGCTCTAATTTATGAGCCCAAGTGAAACTCCCATGGGCATCTTCCTGTGCGAAGCAGAGGCTCCTTGGAGGTCAATGGACTTGCACTGGTATGTAAGAGATGTTGAACTAGCTCCGAGCTTATGGGGATGTTCCTCAAAATGCATTCATGCTTTGAAGAGAACCCTTTTTGCAATGGGTAAACTTGGCTGCCATCCTACAGCACCAGAAAAGCTTTTCGAAGACTATATATTGGCTGCTCACTTCCTCTGGGCTATGTTATAGAATCACTTTTAAATATCTCCTTTTTAGGGTTTGGATGTATATAATGAAGTTATATGAATGTGTCTATTGACCTATGGTCAATTCCTATGTTTGTTTTGGTGGCTCCTGGCTTCATTTTTGTTAAAAACAGCCGAAGAGTAGAGCTGCTGGAATGGTGCGAAAGCAGAATTATGAATATATGCTCCTGATGGGGCTACCTGAGATGTCTTGTGATGGGGCTGCCTGAGATGTCTTATGTGTTGGTTGGCCCTCTGTGACTTGCAAATATCTGCAGGATGGTTACTGCCAGTGAAAGTCTTTGTGAACAGAAGACTGTATTTGGTCATGGAAATCTATGTGTCCTTATCCAGAATTGCCTTTAGATGTTTCACCAGTCCCCCTCAGTAGGTTATTAGTGGTACTCTCAGTAATGTATCAAACAAGGATTTAAACAGTGATTTCATTCTTATGTCTGTTAGAGGGGTAGTTCACAACTAGGGTAACTGTATGTCCTGACTTCACATCCATTCTGGGTCTTTATCTTATTTTTATCATTTGTTCTTATCTTTTACATTAGAGAAGAAAAACAAAGCAACATAAACTCTTAGTTACATTTCTGTTCATGGTAAAGTGGTTTGGGATGCATCCTGTCCTCCAGAAACTCTCACAAGATCTGCATGTTATTATAACTGATGAGCAATAAGAGCCTGTAATTGTCGGCATTCAAATTAACTACCGCAATGAATTATGATATGAACAATTGCAGCTTACGTTTTGGATTATCTTGACAACACTGTGCCATTTTAGACTTCACAGTTAATAACATTACCTCTCAAAATGATATTATTTGAATTTGCTCTTGTTCCCTATTACCTCCAGCCTCATTAAACAGGGAAGATGCATTAAACACACCAACTGATGCTTCCTTGCCATTAGTACCACTCCCATTGGTAGAATTGCCCCATCCATTTCCATCCATCTTCTACTAGCATCACAATAATTCAATTCTCCTCACTATAATCAGGAACAAGCTCGTACCAAGGAGCACATGAAAATTATATTGGTCATTAGATGCAATTTAGGAAATGCTGTGTAGCCTTGTTGTCAAGACGAGGTTAAGTTACTTCTGGAAATGCCCAGGACTTCTGATGGAGTTTCTGGGGCAGATGGTGCAAATCTACCTCACCCTGACTTGGTCAATAATATTATATTTGTTCAAATGTGCCACGGATCTGGCTCACTCCATGTTTCTGCATTCATTTTTTGTGTAAAATATTTCTTTTTAGTCTATGTCGCTCATTCTCTTTTCTGTGCAAACCCTCCATAGGGCCGAAATCACTCAGAACAACAACAAAAAATGTACTTTATCCATCTGTTGAGATGTTGGTGTTCTATCTTGTAACAGCCCAAACTCTACGTGGAGAGACTTACAGATCCTCTAGGACTGGCTGAGATTAACTTCCCCGGTGTTCAACATCAAAAGTTACAGAGTAAGGAGAAAGGATCACATACGCCATTAGCTTTCGTACTGCAGTCTGTTCATGCTATAGGAATGCATGGTGCTGCTGTGGAGAAGTAGTCACCAAAATGAGGCGGGGAGAAATTGGGTCATCCATTGGTGGTCCCAGGTAGGACCTGGCCCACAGAAACAGTTTCTCACAGAAGTTGAACTGTTCTTAAAAGCCTTCTTTAAATAAAAGCAGGGAGGGTATGCGCACTGATGCTGTGTTTGTTTATACTCCGATATTTTACTTCTCCATTATCATCTTTGTCAGATTTTTGTGACGCTCCTGAAACCTCCTGAGATCTGACAAATGCACCCTGTGTATCAGTGATGGATGCTCTTTCAGGCTGTTCCCCACTGCCTGTAGGGTTTGGGCGTGTGTATGCACAGCTTCAGCTCTCTCACTTTTTTTTTTCCCTAATTTCTTTCTCCCTTTCCAAAGAGTTTCCAAAGAGATCTGTCTGTTGTCATCATACTGTGACGCTCGGATTCAGCAAAGCTACTGAATGCGTCAAATATTTCAATGTCACGTATTTCCAGCAACAAATATAGGCTTTTATCACTCTTCTTGGCTACGAAACCGAGGCTTCTGCTTCAGAAGGAAGGCTGCAATTAAGAACAATGGTTGCAAACTAAAATTAATGTCATAATTTGACACAGGCATTTTTCCTACAACCACTGCGGCGATGACAGAAATACTTGATGCTCAACTGCTAACTCGCAAAATCTGCTCTGAGAAAGATAAGCTTATTTCCTGAAGCAGCTTGAAAGGAATAATTTTTCCTCATATAGTTTAGCTTATTTTTTTTTTTTTTTCCCGTGTAATCTTTTGGGCTTTCTCAAAACGTGCTTGTGAATTTCAGAAGAATGCCAAGTCTCCTCTTCTGAACGTGTCTGGAGAGGAATGCGTTTGTTTTCTTGGATGAGCGGAAGACACAGCAAGTGTTCATCCAGCAGAACAACCATTGCAACCCTTGCTTTAAATTTATTTTGTTGGGAAACCTGGAATTTCCATTAAAAGGGAGAATATTTGCCACAAATTTCATTTGTTAGAAGCCACTATGCAGCTCTTAAGAAAATATACCTGAAACCTTGCATTTGAAGCCTGTGATATGAAACTTTGGTTTGAGGGGTTCTCCGTGAACCTGTTTTTGTTTTGTTTTCCTCCAGGTTTTCATTCCTTCTGCCTTGCAAGATGCCAGCCCTTTGGCTATGGTTGGGTGCTGGTGGGAAGACACGGTGCATCACCACAGGGTGAAGCAAGGGGCCAGTCTGTGATCCGTGTCACAGCCTGGTTATGTGAGCGTGGTGCTTCGTGTCTTCTTTCTGCCCACTTTGCTGCTGCTGCCAAATTAATGGCTGCCATTTATGGTCATGACATCGTGGAGTTATGGTCAAGAACAATGGGGAATCAGCTTTGCACTGATCCTGATGGCCGGTGTTTTTCCACTTGGATCCTTCATAGTGTGACTTGAGGATTATATGACATAGGGTCCCACCCCAACTGCATCCCATGAGTGCATCCACCTGGTTTGTCCTTTGATGTCACCACTATAGGCACCCCTGACTGCTTAGAGTAATTATCAACTACATCATCAGGGAATGCTTCTTAGTAGCACATGGCAATGTATCCACATCACATTGACTTTAACAATCAGGAAACAAAACAGTAGATAAATGAAACGTCGTGTCACTTTGGGTATCAGCAGCACTGATTAGTCAAGGAGGGCACTGAGGCTGGAGGGTGTGCAGTCTTTAAACAAGCAGAAAGGAAAAATATATATTGTTACCTGCCAGGTGAAAGTGACTGCACTGCGAAAGCTGAAGCATGTAGTGAAACCGCCACTCTGCTTTGATGGCTATTCAGTGTTACTAATATCACTCTATTTCCAGTGCATGCAATTAGCTTAGGAGGGAGTTGCCAAATATCACTAAGAATGGCAGCTTGATCAGGTGCAGAAATGATCCTGAAATGGGAATGATCTCTGTTTCTCCACCTTTAACTAAGGAGATCAAATTCAGTGGCCAGAATGGCAACTTGCTTTTTGTATTCAGTTCAAGCTCTTGAACCCTGCCCAGGCAGATGGGCTGACTATGGATAACTGTACAGATGAGATTATTTGGGATTTGCATATCAAGGCTTACTGGCTCATTTTACAGGAGCAACTTTATCACGCACACACACAAAGAACCTTGGCGGTGATTCATGTGTTTGAGTCAAATAGTGACCTGGTTCAGGGGAGGAAGAAAAACTACATAATATGGCAACAATAGGAAAAAAAAAAGTCAGGAAAGTCATTCCTGGCAGGCAGCATGAAGGTCTGTCTGTGGTGACTCATGGTTTAGTTCTTCATCCTGTGGAGGTGGTTCAATCCTGTTAGGCAGTGAGCGGAGTTTCTTCCATATTTTGCTGTTAGGTCATAAAAACCCTTACTTCTCTGGTTGTCGGCAGTGGGGAGAGGTGATATGTTGATGTGCTTAAAAAAAAAAAAAAATTAGGTGCTCTATTGAATTAAATCAGTTCACATAATTGAATTATGTAGGATCTATGATATGCCAAGTGCATGAACAAGTAGTCTGGTAGGGCATGGTCCACCTCCCAACATGTCGTTGTGCTTTTCAAAGCTGCTGTAGCTTTGGGAGTAGCAGTCCTTGGGGACCCTGCACAGATGCTGGATTATTATTATAGCTATGGGAAATCATAGAGTATTACAGTCTGGCAAAACCTGAAAGGACTTGGTCTGTGTCTCAACGGGAAGTGGGCTTGGACTGGTCTCCAGGTTATTTTGGCTTCATGGTGGTTTGATACAGGCAGTTGCAAAGATTGTATCAGTGCTTGGTTTTGAGAGAAAGCAGTTTGGAGCAGATTTAAGCTTGGAATAAACAATCCTCTGGGCTGATTCAAGCAGGACGACCGATCATTTTTTTCCTTTATACTCTGTGTTTTCTTCTCCTATCTGTCACTGAGTCCATTAATCTGTCATGGGGACATTCGCCCAACTGTGTTAGAGAAGCAAATAGTCTTTGTCGAAGTACTGCCATGGTTCAGCAGAAACATCTGTAGAAAACATGTGGTGCTGCTGCTATGAATGAGAAAGGCAGAGCATTCATCTTCCTGAAAGCCTGACTCTAGGAGGCAGAAATGGTGTTCTAAAAGCCCTTAAATGCTGTCCATATAGGTTTTATTTTCTCTCCCTCTCCCTGTTGCCATTCTTTGAATGATGGACTAAACGGGGAGTCTTGCTTTTGCCATGGATTTAAAGAGGGCAAGGAGAGCTTTCTTTTTCTTATTCATATTTATTAGTCTTTTATATATAAAATATTTCTTATATATATAATTTCTGTGCAGAAATCTCAACTATCTCCTGAAAATGGCAACGCTGAAAATATACATAGCTGTGACACCTACTGGCTGTCTCTAACAGCTATGTTATTTACCATTACCCTAGCCAGGAGCTCAGAGTGCAGTCTGGGTAGGTTCATCCTTCAGTCAGTGGCAGAAGAGAGAGGTACCTCCCCCATTTCGTGAAGCTGAAAGGTTTTGTGTCAAATCAGATCCAATACTCCCTTGGTTAAGACTCTCTATGACCTCATCACCAGCAGATACTGTGGAAAGACTGAAGATCAGGGCGGATGCTTTGGGACCTAGTAAGAGACCTCCCATCAGTCTGAAGCTCAAGGCACTCCTGAGCTGATGTGTGCCTTTGGTGACAAACATCAGTGAGGTGAATCATCTTCTGGAAAGACCTCTACTGACTGTGATGGGTAGCTTAGCTGGAACACCTAAAATGAGATTCTTCCCACTGAATATTATGCTCAACAGGCATTTGGTTTAGAATCACAGAATTGTTTGAGTTGGAAGGGACCCTGGAAGACCATCTGCTCCAACTCCCCTGCAGTGAACAGGGACACCCACAGCTCCATCAGGTGTTCAGAGCCCCATCCAGCCTGGCTTTGGGTGTCTTCAGGGATGGGGCACCACCACCTCTCTGGGCAACCTGTGCCAGTGCCTCCCCACACTTAGATTTGCACAATACACTTTGCAGTTGTATTTCTCCTGATAGCCAAGCTGATAAGAGTCAAGTGATCCCACTCCTTTTTAACACTGGTGGGAGACAGTGAAGGTTGGGAAGGTCTCTTCCTTACAACAGGACTTAAATGAGGTCATCAGAATGTTGAGATAACTATTTGAATGGAATGCATCTTCTGGGGGAAGGGATTTCCTTCCAGGCATGGACTTCAAGGGCCATAAATGTTTTTTCAGCTACAATACATTGAATGACTCCTACCAAAAGAGACCATGTGGTCATACAAGCAGTCATCTTTTCAAAGAACAAAAGGTCATAGGGGGACATGGCCATGAGGTCCTAGCCTGGAAAAACAGACCCTTTATCGTGAAAGGGTCAGGGCAGTGCACATGAAGACATCGTACACGTTGGGAGGGAATGAGCCTTTCCAGCTCAAAAAGTACTGTTCTCTGTCACATGGAAACAATAGCACTGTGAAGGCATCTGGTTTAGTTCATGGGAACAAGATTTTTCTCACTCCCTATGGGCTCAATGCATGAATGCTCTAGGGCTCTTTAGTTTTGTGTCTTTCTTTCCTGGTAGAACACCCTCTAGTGAATAAGTAGCTACCCAAATCACACACCTGAAAGGAGTACTCCGGCAGCAACCAGGACCACCCAACCTTTGGTCTAGGAAGCCTTGAACATCCAATGACATTCCAGCTTTCGTCACCTCCTTTGCTAATCCTGGGAATGCTGGCTCCCCACCTGCTAGCAAAAGACTTCCCTTTCCCCAAGCATTTAAAATGAAACCCAAGACCAAGCACTGTGCTGCACCTTTCAACAGTTCTTCCGTTTTTATCTTGTTTAATAATAACATTTCCTGGCGATCGTGTGAGCCATCTGGAACAAGAGACACCTCGAAACCGTAAAGCTGAGGGCAGCTTATTTGTCTGTTTGCTATTAACCTTTTATACTTTGCTTTACAAGGAAGGGTGGGGATGGGAAGGCTGTATTTATCATCCTGCTGATGGCCCTGGCCTCGCTTGCTTACCTCCTACACACTTCACACTTTAGCAGACTCAATAAATGGATCTGTTTTGTTTAACAATATTTACGCCAGGGAAAGCTTCAGCTTTCTGACACCCATTGTGATGGAGTGTTGCCTCAGACACAGTCAGTTAGTGGCACATCTGTTACCCCAGAGCGGTGCTTGCTGGCAGAGTAATGCCTTTGGTGTTCCAAGTCACCAACAGGATGGGTATGGCTCAGGTGTACCTGCTGTCCTTCCCACCACTGGGAATCACACACACCCAGTTGCCCTTTATCCAGTATATCCACAATGATGTAATGAGGTCCAGGAACTGAGCTCATTAAAAAAAGATTGTGTGAAGCACAGTCTGGTATCCTTTATCAGAGGACAGCAGAGAGGTCTGCTCTCTGGAGGTGAATGATGAGGGAGAAGAGCGTAGGCAATGGGAGAAATAAAGCCTATAATGTTGGCTGAATTCTACTTCCCTCACCTGTGTGCTTAAAATCATTTGCTAGTTCAGGAAGAGCATCTAGTGCTAGATTCCTGTCCTGCTGTGACTTCCTCACCTCTACTTCTCCCAGCTCTGGATTCATGCCACCCATTAGGCACCCACAGGTTGAGCTGAGGTTGGAGCAGTGTTTAGGCTTCACTATGTGAGCTGAATGAAGGCACATTCGGAGGGCAGCTGAGTAGTACCAGTTCAAGACATGCTAAATCAGTGGGATAGTTCATTCTGGAGGAGTCTCAGGGGAGATCTCACCACTCTCTACAACACCTTGAAAAGAGATTGTAGGGGGGCGGGGGTCCACTTCTGCTCCCAGTTAACAGTGGTAGGATAAGATGGCCTCAGATTGCACCAGGGGAGGTTCAGGTTGGATATGAGGAGAAATTTCTATTCAGGAGTGGTGATGCAGTGGCACAGCTGCCCAGGGAGGTGGTGGAGTCACCATCCCTGGAGGTGTTCAGAACTGTGGAGATAGATATGGCACTGAGGGATGTGGTTAATGGGCATGGTGGGGGTGGATTGGGATTAGGCTTAGTCATCTTAGAGGTCTTTTCCAATCTTAATAATTCTATAACAAAGATTCTGTGGCGTTTGTAGAGCAAACAGTAATCACAAGGTTCAAGGAGTTTGTAATGAATTCATTTACATAGTAAAGCTGCCCACCAGGACAAATAAATGTCAATCCCAGCTTGAGAGACAAAGACAGAAGTTGCAGAAAACCTGTATCTGTGTCCCAGCCCTGATCCCGGGGACCTTCTTTGCATTTCCAGATAATCTCACAGGCTTTTCTTCTTGCCTTGTTCTCTCCATTGCGGATTCTCCAGGCAGCCCCAGGGTTGTGCTCCCTGCCCAGGACACCTACAGCAACCTGGCTGCCAAATCTCCTTCTGCTCATCCCAAATTTAAGCACTTTGGTTGTCTCCATGTTCTTCTGGAGGGAAGAGCAGAGAAAAAAAGGGAGAGAATAACAGACTCACTGTGAAATGCTAAGATACTAACTCAGAAGCAATAAAGCGAGGGAGCCAGATGAAAGAAAGAAAAACAGAGAGAAGGAATGGTATTATTACAACTCACAAGGTGTTCTGGCCCTGCAGGAAAGCAGGGTAAATACATCACATCTCCTGAATTCCTTCTTGCTGATTATTTATTTACAAAAAAATTTTCTGGCCAAGATAAAGCTGGGTGACAAATGGAATCAATACTTTGACCCCAAATGACTCAGAAATATGTGGGGTAAAAATATGGCTATGTTTAAATACAACAGCATTTATTTTGGGAGAGCGGTTGTCACGTTGAGCAGCACTGAGAGTTTCACAATGCAGACGAGTGGAGCAGCCATATGTTAACAATAAACAGGAACTCTGTAGGTCTTTGTTCAATCCACAGTGGCTCAGAGAAAGACATAGTATGTGAGAGACCAAGCAACTGGGGTACAGGGTGGGAAAGCATATTGCCCAGGACCACACAGTCTGGAAATAGTCACTTCTCTGCCCTCCAGGATGTGGAGTTGACTTTATTGAAGCAGGATTCAACTAGTAGTGGTTGCTTATGAACATCTCATTTTTTTAATTAGAAGCGGGGACAGATTTCCTTGTTGATATTTTTATTAGTTGTGTTCCATCTATGATGATCTGGAGGTGCAGGGCATGGCAAATTGTAAGCAGCAAGGTGGTTTCTTTTGTTAGACAAGTCAGGTAAGTTTCCCTTCCCATGAGTGTTCCCCCCACAGTTTGGTAAAACATATCCACTTCCACTAATGCTGGCATTTTTTCTTCTCTTCTCTGCTTTTCCACCACAGTCTTCACAAATGAAATCTGCTCATCGAAGTAGCTGGGAGCCAAGAGGTTTTTAGCCAAAGGCAAAGAAAAAAAGATACCAGGGAAGGGGGAAAGGAGAGGATCTAACTGACAACTTGGCATTTTGTGCTGAATGTCTTGCCAAAGAGGAATGTTTCATTTCTGTTTAAAATCTTTCCAAGCAAATCTGATCCTAATATATACAGCTTGTAGTGCCCCACAGAATGACTTATGACAGCTCTGCTTCTCACAGCATCTGTTCACAATGGCCCAGCTGTGCCAAGCTGCGAGACCACTCTTTTCAGAAACTCCTCCTGCAGCATGTGTTTTCCTGGCTATGACTTAAGCCAGCTGGGAGGTAGAGATGAAGGACAGGAGGAGGAGGCTCTGATGGCCCATAATGGATTTCTTTGAAGGGTTATGAGAGTTGATTGCAACTGTTGGACACTCAAGAAGAGCAGGAGCTCAGGTGAAGCGCTATTGACTCGGTAGAGCATTGCAGTTGATTAATTTGTCTGGGGATGATCCTCCAAGCCTTCCCAGTATCTTTATTTTCTGTTAACATCACATCTTTGAAAGACACAAGGACAGGTATTTTAGCCTTCCTTACTTTCAGGGCAGTTCTTCAAGATCATTTAGACTAGCCTTCTTGGAAGCCCATTCAGTAAAACATGATCCTATGTAAATCTATGATTTTGAAGTGCACGTCCTTTCTGGGGCTCTCTAACAGCAAATTAGGTCCAGATTTGAGTTCACCCAATTATCTGTGTTGTTTAAACAGGCGCTCAATGTCAGACACAGCGTTAGCTAGGATCCTCCGTCTTAGAGGGAGCAAGAACTATCTCACCACCTTGCCAAAAGCCCAGTTCTACAAAAAAGGAAAGCTCAACTTAGGATGGCTGAGTTATAGGAAGAACTCACCCTGCCACATCCTTGTCCATCATCTGAGCACATCATGGGTACTTCAGGAAGGAATTCATCTTCAGAAGTCTTCAGAGTAGGTGCTTTGTAGATGCTCTCTCTACAGCTCCGGTGCAGAGAGGCAAGAAGTTTTAGGAGGTGAACAATCTGTCCTACTTTAGGAGCCTCTGTTGGGATGAAGCCCTTGGCCTCTTTGAGTACATTGATCATATTTTGGCAAATAGATGCCAGGGTGGCTAGCTCAGGCAGAGCTGCCTGTCTGGACATCCATCTTTAACAAGGATGGATCCCACCCCTGGTGTTGAAGCTACAGAGACAGGCAGTAAGCATAAAGACTGCAGCACTCAGCAAGCTTGTACCTAGTCTCCAGCCTGCTATTTACTTCGTGGTGCAGACATTCTTCCCATCTGGTATTTGAGGGGAGGAGGGGTCATTGAGATGGGAAAGTAGAGCTGTCCCAAGCACTACCCATGGTGTCTTATTCCAACAGAACAGAGAGACACAGAGGGGGCTGTTATCACTCATACACACTCATCACTTCTCATTGCTGGGCAGTGAGTTTTGGTCTTGCCTCCAAAACTTTTGTTGGAGTCAGCATACCTTGCAACCAATGCAGATGTCTTTTCAGAAATGGAAATCATAGCATTGTTTGAGTTGGAGGGACCCTTAAAGGGCATCTGGTCTGACTCTCCTGAAACAAAAAGGGACATCTACAGCTCCATCAGGTGCTCAGAGCCCTGTCCAGTCTGACCCTGGATGTCTGCAGTGATGGGGCATCCATCACCATCCATCACCTCTATGGGCAACCCGTGCCAGTGCCTCACCACCCTTATTTTAGAAAACATTTTCTTTATATCCAGTCCAAATCTCTCCTTTCAACTTTTCCTCAACTGTTACTTAATTGTATCAGTTTCTCTTTTTTCTTTTTTTCTTTTTTTTTTTTTTTGTTTCTTTTTTCTTTTTAAAATGCTGTGTGCTGATGAGTGTCTTCTACTAAGTCTCTTTAGTTCTCCTGTGGTGCAGAGTTATAACTGTGATCCAAATACTGAAAATGAGCGTGGTTGTGAAATGGATGAGAACTATCAGATCATTTGTAGTCATTACAGTTGTAAATATTGTTGCAGAGGTGTCTGCAGACATGCTCCAGGTCAGGATGCTCACTTGTCCAGAATCTTCTGTCTGCCACAGCTGCCACATTTGAATAAACCTACTGAACTGATGAACATGCACAACTCATGGCCGGGTCTATGATCCACCACTTCAATGTCAGCACGCAGCAGCCCCTCCCCTCCCCCAGAATGTGACTGCATGAAGAAAAGCTTGTTTCATGTTTCCATTGAAATGCAGAAGAAGCAAAAGGAGAATGACATCTTGTGTGACAATGATGGGATATTCCAGGTGTGCCTTGAATTCATTATACTATAATAAATCTGATGCGTAGGTGCTCCATTAAGCCAGCTCCAGCAGGGCCAACTCCATCCTGGTTTTGGATGAAAGCAGGACCCGAGATCAAATGCAATGGGTCCAGAGCCATGTTTCCCCCCTGTTGCACCAATTTCCCTGTGGTTGGCAAGATCACTAACAGTGATACCTTCAGAGTTGTCCCATTCAAAGCACTGTGCCTTTGAAGGAGAGACAGGGATGAATGGGTCCCAATCAAAGTTCCTCTTCCTCCATGCTCTTTATTATGTTCCACAGGCTTTAGCTGGCTCAGTGGGAAGTCTCAAACCTGAACCATCGCTCTGGTTCCCTTTTCCACTACAGCTTTCCCACGTGGCTTCAGGCAAGACTTTCAGTGCTTATTTAGAATCCTAGAGTCGTTAAGATTGCAAAAGACTTCTGAGATCACCAAGTCTAACCTCAGCCCATCCCACCATGCCTGCTGACCACGTCCCTCAGTGCCACATCTCCATGGTTCTTGAAGACATCCAGGGACGGTGACTTCCCCACCTCCCTGGGCAGCCTGTGCCACTGCATCACGACTCCTTTAGAGAAGAAGTTGTCCCTAATATTCGAGGAGACAGGCAGGGAGATAAGCTGAGTTATAGATCAAACTGCATCAGAATCTAGCCACTGCATTTGAGGGAGTATTTCTCATGCAAGAATGCATGGACTTTGACTTCTTTTTTCTGGGCTTTTTTGTAAAATATCTTTGTAAAACTTCATAATTTGATACATTATCTCCTTCATCAAGCCCTCATAGCTCTATGTGTGATGAATGTCTTGCATCTTCCTTCCCCATGGAAGATAACCAAATTCTCTGCATCATGACCTCTCTACATCATGCACCCTGCCTCTTTGTGAGCACTAGCTGTTCTCTCAGATGGTCTAAAGAATTCACAGCTTGTTAAACTGAGCTTGAATTTAGCTGTGACATTTGTTACCGCTTTTCCAGATCTGAGAAATGGTTCATGCATCTGTAAATTCACCTTCCTTTCTCAGCTATTATGTCTAATAAAATGTATTACTTTTAGACACAAAGATGTCCTTGCATGTGTAATACAAAGCAGGCATTTCTAGCTTTATTCACATCTTGTATTTCCTGTAAAACAAATGGCCAGAAAGACATAGATTTAAGTGCTGAACACACTGTAGGTGCACAGAAAATATCGATCATTACTATGCATTTAGGCAGGGAAAGGGCTGTTATTCCATCACCTCTACTTCATTTGTTGCAGAACAAAAGGAGATGGATGAGTAAGGCAAAAGCTTGCTGAAGGAGAAGGGATACTACTAGGTTATTCTGAATGCTCCCACCTCTATGCCACCTACTCATGGGTGGTGGTTAAACGGGCACTAAGTTCTGCATTCACCTGATTTTAGTCACCTGACCATAAGAAATGCAAATGCCAGTCTGGACATTTAATTTGAAGGCAAATTTCAGGTAGGGATAGCCTTCCCAAAGTGCCAGCAGATTACCATTTATCAGCTCTGGAAAGCTAGCAGATATCTTGGGCTATTCCATTGGCACTGAGTTTGTTGGGTGCTGTGGTGACATCCTCCTAATCCTGAGCAATGAAATGATGGATTCCTGTTTGAAAAGTGCACAAGTATCAGTGTAATCAGCGCTATGAAAAACAAGCTGTTCAGTCTTCAGGGCAGGGATTGGCCAGGCACAGCAGTGTGGGTCACAGCAGCAAACAAGGGGAAGGAAGCAGACTTTCAACAGTTTCCTCTCTAGCAAGCCTCATCCATCCTGAACGAAAAATAGGTGATGAGCCCCAAATATTGGACCCGAGGAGCATACATTCATCTTACTCAGTTAAGTTGTGATGCATTCTTGCACAGAGGATAATTGATGGCAATTAAAACCAAATGGCTTTGGGTTGCAAACAGCAAATTAGTTGGGAACTGCAGCCCGTGCGGCTGGATGTGAATGAATGGGATTCGGGGCATGGGACTCACACTGGAAAAATAAATCAATAATTCTCAAGGTTTTTTCAGACATTTCAAACAGGACGTGTCAGGAGGAAGCAATATTTTGCTTCAAATCTGAATCCAGACATCATTTTTTTTAGAGGATCCGGTAGAGGCACCGCGTTCGTTTTTGTTCCCAGTTGATCCCAACTGAAGACTTTAGGACCTTTGTTTTTATTCTCATGAATCTATTTCATTCCAAGGGATTGATTTAAATCCCTTTCCCCGGGTAAAAGATAAAATCTGTTTTCATTTGAACCTCAATGTAATTTTTTTTTTAAGCTTTGGCAAACAAGCAAACAAAAAGAAGTATTAAAGATATCCAACCTTATAGCACAGCTACCCTAATTCTGGCAGTCCCTAAATGTGAAGTGTTTGATCCTGCAGCTCTAATGCCTGTTGAAGGCAGGTGTCTCAGTGCAATTAGGATGGCCTGTGGGTTTCCACAACAGGCTGTTGTCAAAGGAGCTCAACCTGTGACTCTCCCTAGCAAAGAAGGAAGCCAGGAAGCCTCCCAACCGTGGCGTTTATCCTAAAATTTATGCAACAAATTAATTTCCCTTTGAGCTCCTGCGGAAGATTTGTGGGCCTGCAGAAACGTTTATGAAAGCCAGCCAGCTGAGCTTCCCCCGTGCGGAGCTGCTCTTGCTCTTGTGGCAGAGTTAATCAAGGAGGTATGGCAATTCAAAAAGCAAAACGGCTGCGCCCCAACCACTGCCAATGGGAAGCATGTGGGGGTTTGTGAAAGTAATTAACTTCTTGTAAAGGAGAATGTCATAATTTGGCCGTGTGGGGGTGGGAGCTGACTCCCCTCCGTTTATCCTCTCTTTCTCTCTCTTCCTCTTACCCACTTGGATGGAAACACAGCTGATGGAGCTCCTTATTTTGGCTCACAGCAGGTGAACCCGGTGCATCTTCCCCAAGTTCCCACCTCCGTAATGACTCCCCCCATTTCCTGTCAGACCAGAGCTGCTTTCAAGCCAGCTTGGCCCCAAACCTGAGTTAACTGGGGCCAGTTTGTACAGTTCCATGGCTGTGCCCTACAGGACTGGGTTGCACTTCAGGCAGACCTGGGCTGGGTCTGGGGGTGAACCTGGGCTGAGTTTCTGCGCAGCTATGACACAAGGGAAGGCCGTTTCAAATGAACCTGGGATGATATTTATCACTCCAGCCAATCCTGGGCTTTTTTTCTCTTTTACTTTCTTTCTCTCTTTTTTTCCCCTCATTTTTCACCTTTTCCCCCTTTCTCCTTTTTCCCTTTTAATTTTGCTTCTGTTCTAATTTTTGATACTGAGACCAATAGCAGCGCAGGCCAAATGTCTCTCATTTCTTCTTCACCTTCAGTGAAGGGAGTAAAACAGTCATTTCTAGCTTCAGATACAGCCTTGTTTCTCATAACATGTTGTTGGAAATTGAATGTATATGGTTTTGCAGAGGGCACATGGACAGTGAACAAGGAGCAGTGCCGTGGAGGAGGAAAACCTTCTGACAACCCTGCAGAGATTGGTGCTCACATCCCACCTGAAAGGCTGAAGGCCTGGGTTGTGTTTGAATTGTCTACCATAGCATCCTTTCTCATGGGTTTTAGCAATTCTGCTGAAGTAGTGGGGAGACTCTGGACCTGGCAGATCTGGATGGGAGGTGGCAAGAATTGTCCCTGGCTGCCTTCCTCTCAGACGCAGTCTGTACTATTGGAGATGCCTGAGTGGATTGAAGTGATCTCTTTGTCGTCCCCAGAAGCACAGCTGTCTTTTAGATACTCAAAGCTCTGGGGCATGACAGGTGTTTGCTGGAGGATTCTTCATCACGAAGTCATAGAATCATAGAATAATGGGATGGCTGAGTTAGAAGGAACCTTTAAGTCTATCCACTTCCAATCTCTGGTTGCCTTCACCAGATCAGGCTTTTACCAGATCTGGTAAAATAATCACCTTTCATTCTTCCATGTGCCCAAACCACAGAGCCACATCATCAGGTGAGGTTGACCTGTACTGATGCAGTTGATATATACAGTGCTCATTCCCCATGGGAAGACCAGCAGTTGCCCTCGTGGAATCATAGAGGAATTCAGAATGAAGTGATTATTGCTGGGCTTTCAAATAATCCTTTTCAAAACGGTGGCTCCTCTCTGGACTAATCAGTTCCACAAGTGCAATAAATTGGACAAGGGCTGCATGGAGGGAGCTGAAGGAAAGGCAAGGCTTGCATGCTGAACCACAGCTTCTAACTCCAATTTCTAATCTGAGGAAAGAATGGTTGGGGCTCTGAGGGGAAAATTTAATTGACCAAGTTCCACCTTCCTTCTTTGGGTCCCCCTCTCTTTCCCCTTTCGACATTCCCCCCTTTCTTTCCTCATTGTCTTCCTTCCTTCCTTCCTTTCTTCCTCCCTCCCTCCCTCCCTCCCTCCCTCCCTCTCTTTCTTCCAGAAGTCTTTTCTCTCCTTTATGAGAAACTGAGTTCACGACCATCTTTCTGCACATAACTTCACACTTTGTGTGAATTCATGTCCAGCATGCTGCAAAGGTCAGTGTGATTTCCTCTGCAATCTGGATGTGACTTTCATTGCTGCAGTAGCTGAGAAAACTGATAGCATGAGGGCATAAACCCTCCCTGAAATATGTTGAAATGAGCTTTCTTGAAGGAAAAAAAAAGACACACCCCACCACTCTGTATCATATAACAAGGCGTTTGCATTCGAAGACCTATAAATCCATCTCTGCCTGGATTTGAGCTGTACACAAAGCAGAAATTGCTTTGTAAACAGTGTAATGGAGCCATGATCAGAGGCATTAGAGAAAATGCATCCTGTGAACAATGTAGATCTGATATCGCTTCTGAGCCTGCCCCAGGCTTCCTCTGCAAATCACTTAGGATAGACTTACATTGCAGGGCAGGCAATGGTTAGGATTGTGGATTTCTGTTTTAACTTGTGTGCTGCTTAAATTGATAAAAGCCTAAATTCAGGCTTGAGAGCCTGCTTGGTCAGACCCTGAAACCTTTCAGCGCTGTCGGAGCCTTAGAGAGATAAAGACTATTTTAGGTCTACCTGTAATGCAAATGGGTAGAGGAGTCTGGCAGAAGATCCCCAGCAGATGTATGGTTTTGCTGTTGCTACAGCTCCGAAACCCACTCGATTAGGAATATACAGTAATGGGTCCAAACACTCCCAAATCAAAATCAAAGACTAATTTAACGAGGAAAAAAAAAAAAAAAAGCACAGATTTAATTTCCCTTTTCCTCACTTCTTAATGTATAAAGTGGAGGAGTTATGACTATGTTTCCACCAGGTGGATATCGTCTCTTGCTCTTAGACCTGCAGGGGAAAATTCCAAACAGAACTTTACATCAGAAGCTGAAAATTGGTAGAAATGTGTCTAAGGGAAGATTGGGGATGTGTAGGAATCTGCCCCAAGGGAAAGCTTCATTGAAACATCTCTTTAATTTCTTGGCATTTCTTCTCTCTCCAGAACTGAAGGATTTTTTTATTTTATTATCACTGTCTTTTTTTGCCTGACTCTGACTATGTTGTGCTTTTTGTTAAATCTGTCAGCACTGAGCTTTTAGTCTGAAAAAATGTGGGAGCCCATGACCCCACTGTTGATGTTCCTGTTTGCCTCTAGTGAATTTTAGGAATATTGACAGCCTCATTGTACTGGACATGTTTCAGTACAGGTTGGGGGATGACTTGCTGGAGAGGAGCTCTGCAGAGAAGGACCTGGGGGTCCTGGTGGAAAACAGCCATGAGCCAGTGGTGTGCCCTGTGGCCAAGAAGGCCAATGGTTTCCTTGGGTGCATTAAAAAGAGAGTGGCCAGCAGGTCAAGGGAGGTGAGCCTCCCCCTCTATTCTGCTCTGGTAAGGCCACATTTAGACTATTGTGTTCAGTTGTGGTCTCCCCAGTTCAAAAAAGACAGAGATCTCCTAGGAGCAGTCCCGTAGAGGGCCACAAAGATGATAAAGGGCCTGGAGCATCTCCCACATGAGCAAAGGCTGAGTAATCTGGGTCTGGTCAGCCTGGAGAAAAGAACACTGAGGGGGGATCTGACAAATGTTTATAAATATCTAAAGGGAGGTGGGAGGCAAATGGATGAGGCCAGGCTCTTCTTGGCAGTGCGTAGCAATAGGACAGGGAGTAATGGCCTAAAACTTGAACATAGGAAGTTCCATACTAACATGCAGAAGAACTTTACAGTAATGGTGATGGAGCACTGGAACAGGTTGCCCAGAGAGGTTGTGGAGTCTCTTTCTCTGGAGATATTCAAGACTCATCTGGACTATGACCTATGCAACCAACTGTAGGGCATCTGCTTCAGCAGGGGGGTTAGACTTGGTGATCTCTTGAGGTCCCTTCCAACCCCTGAGACTCTGTGATTCTGTGAAAAGCATCCCTGAGACATCAAGTCACCAACCAGTGTGACAGAACAGTCACTTCAGTGCCTCTTCCAAAGAATCACTTGCTTAGAAATAAAGTATGTATATTAACCCAGGCTTGATGTTTAAAAACTTCTGAACCAGGTCTTCTCTCCTCCTCTCCTCATATTTAGAATCATGGGATCATTAAGGTTGGAAAAGATCTCAAAGACCATCAAATCTAATCATCAATCCATCACCACCATCCTCACTCATAGAATCATTAAGGCTGGAAAGGACTTCTAAGAGGCCTTCAACCAGAGGGTGGTGACACACTGGAACAGGTTGCCCAAGGAGGTTGTGGATGCCCCATCCCTGGAGGCATTCAAGGCCAGGCTGGATGTGGCTCTGGGCAGCTTGGTCTGGTGGTTGGTGACCCTGCCCATGACAGGGGGAGTTGAAACCAGATGATCATTGTGGTCCGTTTCAACCCAGGCCATTCTATGATTCTATGTTTCTATGGTAAGATCATCAAGTCCAACCTTTGTGAGGGATGTTCTTTGTCTGACATATATTACTCTTGTGGGATATTCATTTTAAACTTTCTAGCACATGAATGAGAGTGAAAAACGCTCTTGAAATTGTCAGGAGATGCTACAAAATGAAACACTCATGTAAGCATGTAATCATTGATTTCCAGAAATTAGGTCTTTGGCAGAACTGTCAGCAGACTCCTACTGGGGACAATTATATGCAATTTGGGAACACCAGCCTTTTTAATTGTGTATTCATACAGGCTCTCCCTACATACTCCGAGTGTCTGAGCCAAACAAGATAAGGACAGAAATGAACCATAACAGTACCTCGAATAATCATTGTTTTATTCTTGATCTTCGGATGCAAAACAAGCTGAAACAAAACGCACCATATGCAAGATTTTGGGAAGATGGTTTTCTGTGACAGGGTGCCCCAGCTCATCTCAAATAGCACTAGATCCTCTTCGGAGTCCATGGAAACTCTTGCTTACAATCACCTAGGTTGTCATGCTTTCTCTTTTGATCAGTATAACATAATACCCACTCATCTCCCTCAGGAGAGGAAGAACCCAAAGGAAGTTGTGTGTGGCTCAAGGAACGTGGGGAAGAAATTGCTCAGAAAAGCTGAGTAAGGAAAAGAAGTGGTGATAGCAGAGTGCAGAGAAGTGCACTGTGTGTGAAAGATAATTGGGAAGGACCAGTAGAAAGTAGAAAAGAATAGCTGAAATGCCTGGGCCAACTGAAAAAAAAAAAAAAATGTGGATGAGAAAGAGAAGAAAGGAAGGTAGAAAGCAGAGAAAACTGAAGAAGTAAAGGGGGAATGGATTGGAACAGGGAGAAACCCCGGTGGAATAGGCAGAAGGAACTGAGAACAGAAGGGATGGAGGGAAGAGCCAAAACATATGGCTGTTGTCTCTTTATCCAATTGAGTGACACTGCCTCTCTGTGATTGCATTACCCTATCTGTAACAGGACAAGTTCCTCTAGCCTCAGGGAGGGAGGACAGATGTCTGCCTTGACATGCTAGATTAAAAATGTTGCTGCTCTGGATGCCACAGATATCTGCCTAATTAACTGGAGAGGAAGAAAACAATTTGAGAGCTCATCAGAATGCCTCAAGGACATCTCCAGCAGCAGGAATGTCGGGATCTCCACTATCAGCCACCAGCAGATGGATGGGCTGCCGACAACTCCCAGATGTCTTCCCTGGCCACAGCAGTCTGAGTTTGCTGGGCTCTGTTCATCCCTTCAGTGGTGGCCTCAGGTGGAGACTGAGACAGAAAGGGAGGCAAAGAGGCAGTTTTGTTCAGAGCTGATTGTGCAAAAAATAATGTCAATTCTAACCCTTTGCTTGCACGGTAGTTTTAGTATGAAAACACCCAATAAACCCCAAAGCTAAAATTTGACTATCTTCAGAGTAAGTGAGTTTGTGGAAGCTGGTCATGTTCTTTAATTCATCACTGTACTCATCTCTAAATATTTTTCCTGTATGTTTTCACTCTAGGCAGTGATTCTGCCACATGATACAAATTCACAGCCCAAACAGCTATATATGGAGACATCTTATGTGACAAACCCAAAACACAGTCACGATAACAGCCATTTTTAATAGAAGAAACAGGCAAAAGACAAAGAAACACCAGAAATAAATGCATGTTATTTGCCTGGCTCCACTTAGAGAGTGTGTAGCAGCTGTTTCCATTAATTAATTTATTAATTTTTGTTAGAATTTCATTTATCTGAATGGATTTGGGGAATGTGCCCCAGAGATACGTATCTATCCATCATCAGCCTTTACTATCTCCCACAATTGCAGTGACATTTGGACTAAAGAATGAGAGGAAAGTGCTAAGTTATGCATCTGTTGAGTGCAGACTGGATGTGCACTGGGAGAGGGGTGATGTACTTTTGACCAAACTTGATTGATCTGTATTTTCTCCTAACTGCTGCATTGCTATAATTGCCCATAGAGAATGAAGTCAGTGCTTGGAATGGGAGAAGTCATTTTTCAGAGGGTCCCAAGCCCAAAAGAAATTTGTTCATTTTATGAATGAGTGAAAATGTTCAGTGGTTTCCCCATCAAGTCAGATTTTGAAAGATTTTTGGCTTCTGTGCAGAGGAATGCAGCAACTTCAAGTTAAACTCTGCTCAATGCATTCATTATTTGCTCTGTCACTTTCTTTCAGGCAAAACATTTTCTAGAACAGCTGTTATGTATTACAGACATTGCCTAGCCAGGTCTTCATCTGTATATGGAGCTGAGGCTATTAATCAAGGACTTGCTTATCTCTCAAATAATGGTACTGGCTTTCTTCTGGGTTGAATGCAGACTGTTGTGAATATAACTAATTGTTCAACTGCATTGCACCAGGTGCTGGCATCCTCCTCCCGGAATCAGCTGCAATGACTTTAGCAGGCTGCCACAATGGAAGTGAAAATACAAATATTTTTTTTCTGTAGTTTCTTTATAGTACTGGCAGGACAGAACTTCAAGCTGTTGCTAGGGTTTAATGGGCTACCATTACAATCTCATCAGTCTAAATATCATGTCATGTCATAGAAACATAGAATGGAATGGCCTGGGTTGAAAAGGACCACGATGATCATTCAGTTTCAACCCCCTGCTATGTGCAGGGTCGCCAACCACCAGACCAGGCTGCCCAGAGCCACATCCAGCCTGGCCTTGAATGCCTCCAGGGATGGGGCATCCACAGCCTCCTTGGGCAACCTGTTCCAGTGTGTCAGCACCCGCTGGGTGAGAAACTTCCTCCTAAGATCCAACCTAAACCTCCCCTGTCTTAGTTTAAAACCATTCCCTCTTGTCCTATCACTATCCACCCTCATGTATCACTGCTCATACCTTGTGAGAGCAGGGCTCATAGAATGAGGTCAGTAATGTCAGTCAAACTGCTGAATCCTTGTCATGAAGTGGCAATAGAAAAGCACTCTGTGCATGCGAGTTCTGCTCTCACAAATTATTTGATGAATAACAGATGACCTGGTAGAGATTTTGATGTGCTGCCTGACAGTTTGTCGATAAGGAAAGAAATCAAACCTCCCAAATAAATTGTCTATTTTTGCTCTGTTGGGTTTATGAATGTATTTCAGATGAAGGACCATTTGTAATGGTTGGTATTAGGGCCACTCTTTGCCTGGACCTTGATTTGTATGCAGAGCCCAGCACCTTCTGTCTTCTTTGAAGAGCTCTAGGAAGACGAGAGGAGCTGATGACAGCAGACACTAAGCGCTTCAATGCTCATACAAACTGTGTTTAAACCAGTGATTATTGTAACAAATCAGTGGTCACCTTAGACCTTGCAGCTGTCATTGCACTGCTCATCTCAATGCATCAAAGCAACCGTGACGGGAAATGCAGAGCTGAGCCCAGTGCTCAAGGTATTTCAGCTGGGGCTCAATATGCAGCTATGCCCCTGAAGGCTCTGATACATGACTCAGCCCTCCTCTTTCCCCCCAGCAGATGATGTGACACATGAAACCACCTTAATTTGAAAGATATTGCAAAACTTGAGCACAACATCAAACTCCCTCTCTTCCCTCAGTACGTTCCTAGTTGCTTAAATGTCCCTGATCTATTGGCTCAGTCATTATTAACTTAATTTTCTGTAATCATGGGGAAATAGGAAATGCTAGAAACATGCAAAATGGTAAGATGACAGATCGGGGCAGAATAAAAAAGAGTAATAAAATTAATAATGATATCTTCCTTTGGAAGAAACCTGAGGACTTCTCCGTTTTCTTCTCCTGGGATATTTTTCTCACCTTTTGTCGGCCATCTAAAAATCTAACTACATTTTGCTGGTTGTCTTTAGAAGTAATGAGGAAGCATATTCTACAGACCCCCATTTCATGCCCAAGAGCTCTGCTTGCACAGGGATCCTCTTTCTTTAGTACTTAGAAAGAGTGCTCTTTAGTTTTGCTCTTCATAGAAGCGGATGAAGAACTGGGTGATGGCAGCAGGTTGAGACAGTGCAAGCTTTGAATACAGAGCAATGTGAGGCACTTTTCTCTCTGTAGTTTTGATACAAATACACATCTTTAAAAAAAATTATTCTGAAAGAGGATGGTCTTTCAGGTAAGGGGATAGCTAAGGGGATAGGTCAGACTCTGTGTGGTGCATGCGTATTAGAATCATGGAATCAATGAGGTAGGAAAAGACCTCTAAGCACATCAAGTCCAATTGCCAATTAATAACAGACCACCCCTGGCTCAGAAAGCAGCAGCTTCCCCAGTACAGTTGCCTGCATCTTTCCATTGCTCACCCAGAAAGACCCAGCAGGGAGCTTTGCAACCACCACTCCTGCAGCACAGAGTGGAGGAGAAGCCAAGAAGCTGTGTCTGTGTGCATCTGTGTGTGCTGCACGTGGCTTTGCCAAAAGGTGAAATCCTCTTTGAGCGCAGTCTCTGGTGATGGTGCCGATGCCTTCTTTGGCTGTGCCTGCTGACATCCCTCTGGATGCTTCTCTGAGAATGTCATCTGCTTTGGCAAATAGCAGGGGAATGATCATACAGTCATGGCTTGGGTTGGAAGGGACCTTGAAGATATCTGAAGTATCCCTTTCAGTATCTAAAGGGGAGCAACAGGAAAGCAGGCTCTGTTGCGATAAAACAAGAGGAAATTATTTCAAGCTGAAAGAGGGCAGATTTAGGTTAGATATAAGGAAAAAGTCTTTTACAGTTGGAGTGGTGAGGCACTGGCACAGGTTGCCAGAGATGTGGTGGATACCCCATCCGTGGACACTTTCAAGGCAAGGCTGGACCAGGCTCTGGGCAACCTGATCTAGCTGTGCATGCCCCTGTTTATTGCAGGGGAGTTAGACTAGACAGCCTTTAAAGGTCCCTTCCAACTCTAAGGATTCTGTGATTCTAAGATCTTCCCGTTCCACCCCCACAGTAATGGTGTGCAGGGGGAAACCTGTCTCAGCAAAGCAAAAAGCAAGATCCTCTTTCTGCTCCTGGCTATGCTCTGTGTGTCCCTTACATCCCCATCAATGCTATGCGAGATCACACCCCCAACACTCCTTTTAGCAGCCTGGAAGCTGCTGTGTGAGATCCATCTGTATCTCTGCTGGTGCACACGCACAGCCTCCTGGACCAAACAGCAAAGAGTCAAAAGGGGAAACACACCCCTAAACCCAGCAAGGAACTGCCACAAATCTGCCACCCGTGATGTTTCCAACCTGCTGAGCTCATGAGCACTTCCATCTCCCACTGGCAGACACCTGCTCTTTGGAAAGACATTTTAGGTTGACTTCACCTTCCAATCATAACAGCCCACACTGGCGAGGGTGGGTGGGTTGTGCTCATCAGCTGAGTGGGGCTCATGAGTGTGGAGGGTCAGCTGTGGAGCTACGTCAGCTGATGCAAAAAGGTCTACAGCCTTCTGTAATATATGCCAGCCACTATTTGTTTAAAAGCTGCTGCAGATCTTTACTTGCTGCCAAGTGTCTGACTTGCGAGATAAAAAATGAAGTGCATCAGAAAGCTCCTAGCCCTAAAGCAGCTTGAAGCAAAATAAATTATTTGTGTTGTGGATTCCTCGGGAGAGGAGGGAAGCTCAACAGGGAGGTGATGGGAAAACACTTCCCAAGTCTGCAGATGAAGGGAAGATGTGGGTTATTTTTTTTCTGAAGTCGATGGGTTATTTTCTTTGTGAAGTCAGCAGATGCTGAAGTAGTGATAGATCATTAGCCTTTGCCATTCTCCTCCTCCTGTGGTCGTATCAGCAAAGCTGATCGTATCAGTTGGGCTGATGTGTTTGGCTCTCTCTGTCCTGCAGGTGAGGGTTTTGGGTGCCATGGGGAACATGGTATCACTGAAGGAACTGGAATCAAGGTTTTCCAGTGGAGGTGCAGAGCCTGCAGGGATCCTGGCCCTGAGCACGATGCCTGAGGTTGGAATAGCTGATCACACTCCTTGGAGGTGTTCCAGTACTGTGGAGATGTGGCACTGAGGGATGTGGTTGGTGGGCATGGTAGGGGTGGGTTGTAGTCAGACTTGGTGACCTCAGAGATCTTTTCCAACCTTTATGTTTCTATGATTCCGTGGTCCTGCTTCAGGAAAGACTCTGAAGAAGGGAAAACTTGTTGCAGGAATAAAAGCTGTGGGGCAGGCTTATACGGGAAAGATCACATGGGAATGGGACATAGAGATGGTCTCTAAATGTCAAGGAGGAAGCTGTAGAGATGGGAGAACAAGTTGTTATTCATGTCTTCTGGTGGCCCAAAGTTCTCGAAGAGAGGGCATCAGGCAGACTATAGGAAACATTTCACAGCAACAAATTGTTGAAACTACAAAGTGACTTGTGGGAGAAACAGGAAAACCTCCATTGCTGGAGGCTTTTGTGGCCATGTTGGACAGCTGATGTAGGAATGTCAGAAGTGAGCCAGAATTCAGCAGAAGGTGAATGTGATGCCTTCAGTTACTGCTATGAGATCTGACACTGCTGCTTTACTCCATGAGTGAAGGGATGTGGTCAGAGAGCCTGGTGGTGATGGGCTGGGGCTGGACTTGATGATCTTGGAGGTCTTTTCCAGCCTTAATGATCCTATAATCCTATGAGAAGAGCATGCCTACCTGTAGTGGAGTTAGAAGATAAGAGAAAAGGGCTTCATCTTCATCAGTCAAAACAGTGTACGTATTTCTTCATAAGGAGAAACTAAAAAGTCTAGGAATTCTCAATCTGAAGAAGAGTAGAGATGAGCCTCAGGTTTCCAGTGTTAGGAAGGCAGTGGATAAGGTGAAAGCAGAACTGCTCAGAAATCTTGCAGTGCTGGAGGTGGGAGCACCTGAATTCAGAGGTATGTTGGTTAAAAACAGATGAATGAAAATATTCTGCAAAGTTCAGGCTGCCCCAAGGTACTATATAGGCAGGCAGGATCAGCACGTCAAAACAAGACTTCATTGTTGCATCATCCTATTTCTCTTTTACTATTTCTTTCCTTCCCTGTGCAACTACTGGCCAAAACAAATCCATTGTTGGTTGAGATTATTTTCCCTTGGCAGGAGAGAGTGAAAGTTCTCCTGGTTTTAATTCTTTTCCATCTCCTGAGAAGCTTGCTCTGTTTTTGGGTGGTACATCAGCCTCTGTTATTGATATTGAAGAAGTTTTGGATATTTTTTTCTCTAATTTTATTACTGTGAAGAAAAAAATCTCTTCATGCACATTCCTGGCAACAAGATTTTCCTGTTGTAGCACCAGTTATGCCAGCTATTGATTTCAGGATAAAATGCCAGACGGGTCAGGCTGCACAAGCTGCTCACTTTGCTAGAGACCCCCCCAGGTTGCAAACTGGAAACGTGGATCATGTTGACCTAAAGTCAGAATTTCTGGTGATCAAAAAACCCAAACAAACACCATTCCCTTCTTCTATCCATTCCTGGAATGTACTGAGGATAACTTTCTGTGCCAGGTAATACACAGCCTCACCAGGGGGATATGTTGCTGGACCTGCTGCTCACCATTGTGAGTGAACTGAAGAGCGACATCAGGATTGGAGGCTGCCTGGGCTGTAGTGACTGTGCAATGGTGGAGTTCACACTCTTGATATTGGACAGTAAAATCAGGAAGCTTAATTTTAGGAAAGCCAACTTCCAGCTCTGCAGAGAGGTAGTCAACAGAACTTGGGAATCTGTCCTTAAGGACAAGGGAGCAGAGCAGAGCTGGGAGATCTTTAAGGAAGCTTTCTTTAGGGCGCGGGAGCTCTTCATCCGTAGATGTAGGAAGTCAGGAAAGGAAGGCAAGAGGCTGGCATGGCTGAACTGGGACCTGCTGGTCAAACTAGGGAGCAAGAAGAAAATGAGCAGGAAGTGGAAGCAGGGACAGATACCCTGGGAGGAGTGTAGAGATGCTGCTGAACTGCATAGGGATGGGGTCAGGAAAGCCAAAGCCCAGCTGGAACTGGACTTGGCAAGGAGTGCCAAGGATAAGAAAGGCTTCCAGAGGTATATCAATGGGAAGAGGAAAGTATAGGAGGGTATGTCCCCTAGTTAATATGTGGAGCCCTCAGCACAGGAGAGACATGGACCTGTTGGAGCACATCCAAAGGAGGGCCACAAAAATGATCCAAGGGATGGAACACCTCCCTACAAGGACAGGCTGAGAGAGCTGGGGCTGTGCAGCGTGGAGAAGGGAAGGCTCTGGGCAGACCCGAGAGAGATCTGTCAGTACTGAAAGGGGGGCTGTAAGGAAGAAGACTCCTGTTCTGTTGTGACTGTACAAGGGGAAATGATTTCAAACTAAAAGAGAAGGGATTTAGACTGGATATAAGGAAAAGTTTTTTTACATTAAGTGTGGTGAAGCACTGGCTCAGGTTACCCAGAGAGGTGGTAGATGCCCCATCCCTGTGGACATCCAGGGTCAGACTGGATGGGGCTCTGAGCACCTGATGGAGCAGTAGGTGTCCTTGTTTATTGCAGTGAGTTGGACTAGATGACTTTTAAGTGTCCCTCCAACTCAAAAGATTCTATGATTCCTGATGGCAATCCTTAAAAAAACCCCACATATTCTTCCAAACCACCACAAACACGTGTGATTATTACAGGATATTGCTCACTTCTCTGTCTTTAGCGGAAACTGTCATCTGGACAATGAGTGCTGGGGTTGCCACTAGTAGGAAAAGTAGAAATGGACTGTGTCTATCTATGGGATCTCCAGAGAAGCCCACCTAGGGCTGAAGAGAGACTTCCAAGTCAGACATGGACTGTTGGCCATTCAATGGAGGATGCAGCAGATGAAGAGAGGACACAGAGCAGACAGCCTTGTACAGTGATCACATAGGGATGTGATGTTCCAGCATCACTGATGTACCTTTGGGCCTACAGAAAGATGAGGCAAAACAAGCAGCTGAGCAGCCTGTGTATTTTCCTTGTGCTTAGCATATTATGTTCTGTTTCTGGTGCTTAGCATATGCTAATGACTTGCTGTTTCTCCTGCCCTCCCTGCATTAAAATCTGCTCTCTCCTGTGCCTTTCCTTTGCCCATGCACTGGGATGTAGTCTGGAATCCCAGAATGAAGAAGAATCATCTCAGTGTCCCTTATAGGTCCCAGACCACTGTCCCGTTGGGTGGTAGGCTCCAGTCCCTGCTCTTCTTTCTGGGATTCAGGCCAAGGCCTGGAGGGGGAGGCCTGTTTTCAAATGAATCCCTTTGAGACCACGTAGCTTCCTCTTCAGTGCTATTTCTTTTTCCAGTTTCAATTATTCCCCTCTTTGAGGGAGAGAACAATATACGGGCCTGGGTGACAGATAGCCCACAGAGCTGACAGGAAATTAGCAGTCTTAGAATCCACATGTGTGGCTTTCAGCTGGAGTGAAAAGGACGAGGATGGCTCTGACTGATCTCCCCTCTCCCTCTGATGACGGGTTGTACATTGCTCACTGTCACATGATGTTATGCTAAAGGAGAGGTGGCAAAAGGAACGTCAAAGCAGAAGGAAGCTGCAAGGGAAAAGCTGGGCCCCTGTTGCTTCAGAGTCTTGTGTCGGAGGCAAACTGGGAGCACGATGGCTCACGGGAAGGAAGGTGGGAAATGGGAAGATTGAAAGCTTTAGGTATTAACGTGAGGAGTATCACAAGACACAGATGGTGGATGCAGTTGGCTCAGTTGAATGATGCTATAGTGACTGTAGAGCCATAGAGTCTTCAAAACCTGGCTAAAGAGAGGGTGCATCAAGGGGAAAGGTCTATCTTGGGCCAGCATGTAGCTGGCAGTATGAACAGCCATGTAGCAGGTAAGACATGAAATAGGATGTGATGTTACTAGGTTGGAGGGCTCCCAGGGCTACCCTACAGAGCATCGGGCAAGCCCATACTCATCAGTATTTTAGGCAAAGAATGCTGCAATGGAAAGGAACACACATCAAAATCCTGACGTGAGAGTGTGTTGTGAGGGGTCTGAATTGTGGTTAGATCTGCAGCGTGCTGTTTCCTGTGCAGAAGCCATATATCACGACACAGCGCAGAACTGGGAAGCCACCAGCCTGGCTCCATGAGAGGAGTTAGCTTTGCAGACAGCAATAACCTCTCCTTCTCTACAGAAGGGTGGCCTCACCACCCAGCAGAGGATCTGGTGATGGAACCGACTATGGAGAACACACCTTGTGCTCAGACCTTGCAGGACGTCGCTGGGGTTTTGAGTCAGCTTCAGGGATAGACTGTGAAGGGGGGTGAAGAGCTGCATCCTGAAGCGTGCTTCACAGGTTTTCATTCAATTCAAGTTCCTCACCCCGCTGCTCATGAAAAATGTGCTTGCTTTCCCCAGGGTGCTGCCCACTGAGTGCAGCGTGTTGGCCCATCCCCACCTCTGAGAAGCAGGCGTGTGAGCTGTACCACTGCCTTTTGCTGAACCTAATCAGTACCACTGCTCCAATAAATCCCATCCACCCAGGACATAAATTCAGCTGGCATGTGTATTCACCACAGAGGCTTCAGCAGCTTCCTGCAGGGTCTGTGATTTCCCAAATCTTGGCAGCTTCTCCTCCTATCAGTTACTTTGTCCTACAGGAAAGACCACCCAGAAACTCTCCTGCTATTGTTCTGCTTGGACACAGAGCAATGGTGTGCGAGATGCTGATTCTGCAGGTAGGTGCAGCCCTGGATTCTTGGTCTGTCTAGTTCAGTTTTCACACCCACAAGCAGCTCATGAGCTGACCCAAGTGGTGGCAGAGCAATTTCAGGAACCGTTACTTATGTTGAAGTACATATGAGGTGTTAGGAAAGTGCCCTTGCTTTGAAGATCCTATCTGTGCTTCAAATTGAGCCTATGTTTAAGTGGAAGACAAGCGCAGAGACAGGAGGGAGCTCAGGAGGGTGTTTACTCTCTCCTTCTGCATCAAAGTTCTGTTTCAGGAAAAGGTTTTTTCACTAGAGGGCAGTGGGTATGGAACAGGCTGCCCAGGGCAGTGGGCACAGCCCAGAGCTGCTGGAGCTCAAGCAGTATCTTAACAGTGTTCTTGGACATACATAGGGTTTGGATTTGGGGTGGTCCTTTGTGGAGCCAGGGTTTGGACTTGATGATCTCTATGGGTTTCTTCCAACTGAAAATCTACGGGTCCCTTCATGGGAACAGGATGCCCAGTGAGGTTGTGGATGTCCTCTCCTTGGAAGCATTCAAGGCCAGGCTGGATGGGGCTGTGAACAACCTGGTCTAGAGGAAGGTGTCCCTGCCTATAGCAGGGGGTTGGAACTGAATGATCTTAAAGGTCCAGTATGACCTTTGGGTTCCAACCCAAACCATTCTATGATTATGATTCTATGATTCTATGAACTCGGGATATTCTGTGATTCTTTGAAACCTTGCAGATGGGCTCTGTGCCCTCCATGTGTGCTACTCTTGTATGGGGGCGAGGACAGGATTGGCTCTCAGGTCAGACCAGGTTGCTCAGGGCTTTGCCCAGATAGGTCTTGAAAACCTCCATGGGTGGTATCTGAACGGCTTCTCTGGGCAGCCTTTCCCAACGCCTTAACTGTCCTAATGGTCAAAAGGACACCACTGCAGGGAGAGACAACACTGATGGGGAATGGTGAGAATTCACAGCTCTTTATATTTTAGTAGAAGTAGAGGAAAGTACCTACAATTTTCTACAGAAGGATAGGTCTGCATGTGCTGAAATGAAGATGTGGGCTTGGTTGTACCATCTCACCACTCTATTCCTATAAATACATTTTCATTACCCCTCGCAGAAAGAAATTCCCACACTGAAAGCAACTGCATGCAAAGCCGGCTAATGCATCGTCTGCTGAGGCTGATAAAACTACCATCTCAAGCCTGGAAATGAATAACTGTGAAAGATCAAAGAATGACAAATGTAATTGGAGATAATCGAAATGCAGCCTGGAGGTTGGTTAGGCCAAACTCACAGCTCCAGCTGCACATTTGAGGCAGTTGATTTACCATCTGCAGCAAGCAGATAGGTTTCCACCGGGCTCCCATGCTGCCATCTCACATCAGCAACAAAGAGGAGACAGCATGAGAAAAAAATGATTCCCAGTTGGCACTGGTGCTGATGACAGTGTTTGAAGATTTTGTCTCTGTCTGGAGCAGAATAAGTATGTGGTACTTTTTTTTCCCACTATTATGACAGTTTAATTAGAGCTGCATGAAATGGTTTTCCTTCCACAGCAAACGGCATCAAATTCGACTGGACCCTCCCTGGTTCTGTGTCCAAGCTCTCAGTGACTGGTTTTATTAGGGCTATGTATCATCTGAGCAAAGTGGAGGCGGTGGTCTAATTTCTGTGCTTAGAAATAACGGTATGAATGTAGATAAATCTCTAAGTGAGAGAATGCAGCCTATTCTATCACCATTTAACTTAATGCAGTAGTGGAGGAGGACACCAGATGCAAACTAGAGCAAGTCAGAAGTTGCCAGAGCTAAAACAGATTTAGCAGTAGTGAACATGGCTACAGAGATCAGCAATTACATGCAATGGATTTCCAACCTAATATAAGCCAACCTCCCACTGATAGCAGAAATACTGCAGTCAGAGAAAGAGGCAAGCAGAAGTACACTTAGGAATATGTAAACAGGTCAGCTCCAGTTTAAGGTTTTCACTAGCAAGTTGGGAAAGTAAGGAGAGGGAAAATCTCACTGCTAGATTAAGACTGACACAGGATTTTTCCTGTGAGATGCACAGATGTGACTGACAGTAAGCAGGGCTTCATCTGAGGTCTGGATCTCTGTATTCATCTCCAGGGTCTGGGAGAGCCCACCCACTGTGGGACTGAGTCAACACACACATGTATATGAGTGTAGATTGGGGCAAAGAAAAGAGACCGAGGCGACATCTCACCAAAGCATCAGCATCTCATCCAGTGAGATCTGGGAATCCCAACCCATGTGCCAGGTTTGCTGTAGAAGGACTTTTTCTCCTTGCAGCAAGGTTGACAGTTGAACTAGATCATCTTAGTGGTCTTTTCCAATCTATGATTCTATGATTGTAAATACTGGATGATTTTGGGACATTGAAATCTTGTTTGCTAAGCACAATAAAAAAAATAGATAAATAGATAGACAGATAGATAGGCAAAGCCAAACCATTAGCTTAATGATCCCAGCAGGTGAGCTTTTATGATTTTAGTTTAAAACGAGGTTGTTATTTTGCAACAGGCAAGCTCTGTCAGAGGAGAAGCCTCCAGTCATAGAAGCCAGATCTCCTGTTGAGTTCTGGAAATCACCCAGTATCTTCATGGGAGCTGCTGAACATCTTTGTGCCTGCAGACTTCCCAACCCTTGTTTTTGCATAGAACTTCAGTGAAAAACATCTCTCTGTCACTCCATGCATCCATATTTGGCCAGCATAGAGAGAGAAGAGGAACTGGGAACGCTGCAATTAGAAGTAATTATCTTGAGAAGAAGCTGGCTTGTTCCTGGGTGGCAACTGGTGTGTGGTGAGGTTGGTGGAATAATGAATTTTTGCTGCAGGGATGTCTCTCTCTTGTGAAGAGCCTCGGGATGGAAAGTGGGAGCATCATGCCTTAAAGCTTGTCTCTGCTGACATTCACTGTGGATATGGAAGTGTGAAGAGTAGCATTGAACTGTTTTGCCTGTGACCAGCTTGGATGTGGACAGTCTTGGTGGACACAGAATCATTAAGATTGGAAAAGACCACTGAGATCCCCAAGTTCAACACCAACCCATCCCCACCATGCCCACTGACCATGTCCCTCAGTGCCACATCTTCATAGCTCTGGAACACCTTCAGGGATGGTGTTCCTCACCTCCCTGGGCAGTCTGTGCCAATGCCTTTCCACTCTTTCTGAGAGGAAAAATTTTCTAACCACCTCCCCAGTGGAGAACTGAGAGTAAATTCAGGAGTGACACTGACAATGTGGGGAGCACCAGACCTCGGCAGTGCATGGGCACACAGAATGGTGGGCTCTGCTCCAGGAACTTTCAGCCTTCTTGTGCATTTTGGTGACCAGAGCCATGGGAATTTCCAGAATAATCTTAATAACCCAGGCAAGCATGAAGCAATTAGACTTGAAAGGGATGATTGGAGCTCCACTCAGGGGAATGTTGCCATAATTCAGCTCTTATCCCCCAAATCTGTTTAGCTTTGTTACTAATTAAATACTGGGTTATTAAATTATATCTCTACTCTGGTGAAGAGGGAGGGGATGGGAAAAAAAAACAAAAACAAAAACAAAACAAAAGAAAGAATTCAGTGAAGGCCTGGTGCTTTAAATCTGTCTCCCATCTGTCATGGGTAATGTGAGTGCTGGCTCTTTCATAGATGCCTGGGTTTGGTGCGGCACTGACTGGAAACACCCCTCCAGCATGTGTTGTGTGATGAACTGAGAAAACAAGGACACCTCATGGAATCAAGGGACATGTCTCTTCCCCAAAGGAGTGCCATAAACACATGAACTTACACAGCTGCTTTTATGGTTCCATATGTAGTGCCTTAACAAAGCGAAGATGGGAGAGATTGCTGGTTCTTTATTCAGCGGTGGAGAAATTGATGGATGTTGCTGAGAATATTGAAGAGCCTCTTTTGGTGTGTGTGTGCAGTCTTTCCTAAAAATATCAGCTGTGACCAGAGGACAATATAAACACCGGGGATAAGGAGGCAATATCTCAGTCTACATTAGGGAAGGGCCAGTTTCAACACTCAAGTGCTGGAGAGAGTTTCGAATTGGCTGCCCTCATTTCATCCTTAAATATTTCAAGAGGAAGCCAGTGAAACTGCACAGCTTGAAAGAGCCATTCAAGGGAGTACATGGAAGCTCTTGAAGAGAGGAAAAGGAAAATCAGAGTACCTGTCTTTGAAAAGCGAGAGAAAGAGGAATGAAGGAATTACTGATGAGTCAGTTATTCCAAAATTTCAAGGTAATAGCTGGAATAAGTAGTTGTACCATTTGTAACACCAAAAAGCACAAGCTGGGTGCCAGGTAAGGTTTCTGAAAACAGAACTATGGAGAAGGATGAGGGGGGTTGTGGTGGAAAAAACCCTGGAACATGCACCCAAATAGTCTTCTGGGATCTCCTTCCTTGGAAAGATTCGACACTCTCAACAAAGACAAATAAGACAGCTGACCATGAGGCTTTGGACTTCCATGCTGAAAGGGGTAGTTTGCTTCCTCTTGTTGCTGTTTGTATGTATCTTAGTTTATTTTATCACTGAGCTAAGAACAGCTGGGTACCAGTTTTCTTACAAATAATTCAGTCTTAGTTTCGACCTCCTTTTCTGAGCAGCTCTGTTCTTCGTCTCTTGACGTAAATGAATTCTTGCAGATGAATCGGATGAAACTCAATTCCTATGAGATATTGACTGTGGGAGATCTCCATCATTTAGAATGTAATGAATTGACTTAATCAGGCCCATGGTAGAAGGAGAAAAAACACAACAGGCAGGCTGGAGGGTGCTGAATATCTCAAAGGGTGTTTTCACCTAAGATGTGTCAGCACATAGTAATTATGTTAATTGTTTGTGGGTACTTGGTTGATGCACTGAGCTGACTAACCTGCTCTGATGACAGGGGACGCATTGCCAACTAGAAAAGTCCACAATTAAATTACGGAAATCTGGTCCTTGAGAAATCATCTTGCCTGAAATTGTGCTTAAATTTGTGCATGCAAGCTGCATCTATACTGGAAGTTAACAGGACCTATTCCTGGTCCCAGGGCTGTGTAGCACAGTGTAGCTCCTGTTCAGACATTCAACACGTTCTCTCTCATGAAACAAGACAGATTCATATCTTGTGCTCATCAGTTTGGTCAAAGAACCATGCCAGGGACTGTACTGAAACTTAAATGTGGTGGTTGTTGGACCAACCTTGAGCTAGCCCTCTGCCTGGTTTACTGGTTCAGCCTCATACTTAACATTTCATCCCACTTTCATCAGGGTAGATGACAGTAGCAGATTTGGGGTCACCAAGTGTACAAGGGTGAACAGAAGATGATCCAGGATTAATTCACTCTGTTTTTCTCTTTTTGACAGAGAAGTCCTGCTTAGGGTGGCCTGGCTAACTGCTTCAAGGGCCAGGCCGTATGTGGGATGTCTCTGGGCTATGATGCAGTGCTGAAAAATATCAGATGGCATTTTGGGTGTATTTACAGACTCTGGACAACTGATGGCCTTGAGCTGTGCCATTGCAAGGTAAAGAGGTGTGAATTTCTGAGTTCCAGATTCACTGAGTGGTGAGTGCATGGTTTAGTGGGCACGGTGGTGATGGGCTGATGGTTGGTCTAAGTGATCTTACTGGTCTTCTCCAACCTTAATGATTCTATGATTCTCATCTTCTGTTTCACATCTGGAAGTAACCTATTTTGTTTGGATTTGGCCAATTTACATCAGTAAAAACATTAAGAAGAGTTAAAGTAGGGCTCAGGAACAATTTACTGGCAAATTTTTCTGCCCTTCCATTGTATTGTAGATACAGAATTGTAAATAATTCTCTTGCAGGTCCTCATTTTATTCCTGAGTGGGTTGGCAATCACGTGCTTGTAGATCTCCACTGGAGCACTGAAAGGGTTCCATAGCAGTGATTTGATTTGAGCTGCTCTTCTCAGAAAAACAGGTCAGCAAAATTTGGATGACAGCTCTTCCTCCAGTTTTGCTGATGCATAAGTTTTGACTGAGTTTTTTTCTGCAAAATAAGTTCACTGGTGAATGCTTTGGCTTTGCACCCACTGTCCTCAGGGTCTGTACAGCTGTTGACTGCGCAGATTCCTCTAGAATTAGGTTTTAATCTTGCAGGGAATTTCTCCATATGTAGACTGTTATCTGAGATAAGTACTGGGATTCAGCACTAGTGGTGTTTTCTGGAGAGCAGAGCAATGGTTGGATTTCATTCCCCACTTTCATACGCGTCCCCCCACTTGTTCTGTGCCACGTGGGATACCCACTGAGTGTTGTGCTCTGTGGCTGCCCCTGTTTACGGAAGATATCTGCTGAATGAAAAAAATGTGATCTTTCTCAGTGGCTGCAGTGGTGATGCCTCTATCCTGTATATCAAGTTGAATCCAACTGGCATGCATTCAGAGCGAACCTGCTGCAGAGCTTGCACATTTATGTATGGGGCTGATAGCAGACCTTTTGAGCAAATTTTTATCATCACGGGGGATCCTCTCTCCAGAATACAGCTCCATGGAGGGCTTCTGCAGGGAGGCACTCTGATAGGAATTTCACAGCTGCTAGGGAAATGGCTTTTTCTGGCCCTTTCTGCCATCATAGAATACCTCCAGAGCCCTCTTAGACTTGTCCTCCCTGGCAGAAGGGAGGGGGAAACGGGAAGATGGAAGACAAAGAAATTCCTTTCAGTGCATGGGAGTGGGCCAGCTTGGCACTAGTGGGAAGATTTGGGAAGACTTTAAAGAGATTTTCCTTCCATTGTAAAGGTCCTTGGAAAGATCCCCTATTCCATTAATCTTGGCCGTTCTTTTATAAACCCACTTTAACGTGGTTTTAACTCTGGGGAGGAAGATTTTGCTGTAATGAAAAAGTCTTCTTTCTTTCAACTGGTTAGAAAACCCGTGTCAGCTCTGACCAGGCTGTTATTTGATGTATTCCTGCCTGTTGCTTGCTATGGGGCTCAGTCACCCTGTTGGAATCTAAGAACAAAAGTCCTTGAGGGAAACATTGGATAAATGATAATTCTGGAGGTGAGAGGTCCTTCCTCAGTTTTGATTATTCCATAGAGCAATGAAAATAAGAATTCACTTCATCTTCAAATGCACTGGAGGAATCTCATCTTAAAAGTGACTTTTTTTTTGTTGTAAAACAGCAGGATTGAATATGGAGGGAATGGTGGAATGGGAAGTAAGGCATGGATGAAGGCTGGGTATGGATAAACGTGGGTTGCATTAGGAGTGGTGGAGTAGGGGTGTGGATGCAAACCACCTACCTGCCTGCACATACAGGAGTGTGATAGGTGGGAAGTGCGGTGGGAATGGAGCAACCTGTGGGAGGAGGCACAGTTGAGCTGAGTGAGAACAATGTGACTGTGTTTTATTGGACAGGGAATGTTCCTCTTACCCATCTGTGGTAACAGCTATGGGCCAGGCTGTCTGTCCATCGTGGTCTTGGAAGATCTGTCGCGTTTCCTCTGCAAAGGAAGAGTCCCAAACTATTCCATGTTTGCTGTCACAGCCTATGCAATATCGTTGAATTATATGTGGTACATCACTGAGTGAAGGCAATCGGGTAGGCTGTCTATGGCTTCTTTGGCTTGAGGGTAAGATCCTACCATGGAGAACCCCCAGGCTGTCCTCTAGCCCATGTACACCGCTGGTCAATCTAATCTGCAACTGCAGATCATCTCATCCTAAAGGTGATGCCCGTCATTCGTTGAACAACCTCAACAGCACTTGTGTCTTTTCATCAGTTATAAAGTGAGCCTCAGTGACCATTGGGACTTTTCTGTGATTCTGTCATTCTGTGACCTCTTCATCTGGAGTCTGCTGTAATGGTTGGTGTTGGATGTATTCCAACATTTAGGCTCCCTGTCTCTACAAGTGGGATAATGGCATCCCCTCACTTCATCTGAATGTGTGCTTAGGACATGGGGATCACAGGTGCAGAATTTGGTGAAAGATCACCAGATCTGGTCCTCCCCAGGTTAGGAGGTCCAGAGAAGAGCTGAAAAAGAAGATCTGCCTCGGAGTAGCACAAGAAACACAATTGCTGTGCTCAAGGTCTTGTATTATTGATGACAGTGAGTGTAATTAAAGAAGATCTAAAAGTTTCTTTTCCCTCTCCATTTTCCAGCTTTTTGTAGGCTTCAGCTTTCAAATAGAAGGAGAAAAATAAAATTTTAATTCATGGCAGGCACCTTTGAAAAGAGGTCATGTTTTTTAATGTTTCATATATCCCACTTCCCCCCCTCCCTGCGCCCCCCTTTTTCTTTCCTTTCTTTCTTCATTTTTTTTTGCTATAAAAGAGTCAGGCATAATCTTTTTTCTGCTGACTGGAAGGAGCCCTCAGTCTCAGTCCCAGCAAGCACAGGCCAAAGGTGGCTCAGAACCATCTATTGTGCCTCCAACCAACTGCTGAACACCAGTAAAACTGCCATCCAGAACTGCTCTCCAAAGTGATGCTCTCAGCTGTTTTACTGCATTTTCTCTCCTTTCTTTTCTCAAGAAGCCACACTGTAGACCTGAAAATCAGCATCTTTGATCAGATCCAGGAAGGCGAATGACTGGCAAAAGAACCCAAACTGGATTTCCAAGCAGAGACTGTTCAGCGCAGCAGGCTGTAAATTAAGTATTTTCAGGGACATAAGCAAAAGAAAAATGAGTAGTAAAATGCAGAAAGTGCCAGCCTTTATTTTCTTTTATTTTATTTTTCATTTCAACAACCTGCTGTGAAATTATCCCACTTTGGCTGCATCCCCCGTGGCCAGTGCAGAGCTGGTATGGGGAGGGGAAAGGAAATACCGTGGTTACGAACCCCAAGTGGCTCATAAAGAAAGGCACCGTATTTGCTTGCAAAGCAGCTGATGGTTTTCTTCCTCAGCCCTCACCTCTCTGAAGGATGGATGGAGCTGCCTTTATTCCAACCTCAAACAATAGGAACTCTGTAGGGGAGGGAGGTGGGCCTCCATGCGTGTGTGGCCTGAGGTGAGGTACATGGCCATCACCGACATCTGAGGTTTGCCACCACAAATGGGTCTCTCGTACTCGGGGAGGATATGCTGGCAGTGGATGGAAAATTTCACTCTGCTAGGCTGAAATGTTCCGTTCCCACCTTGTTTCAAGTGTTTTGTCCTGCAAAAGCTATATCCGCTGCAAAACAGCAGTTAAACCAAGCATTTACACATTGATGCAATGGAATACTTCCAGCATATTCTCCTTCTTGAATTATTGGCTTTTTCTTCCCTCTTTGAGACAGAATCAGAAAGTAAACTGTTGCTTTTTTTTTTGTTTTTCCTCCAGGATTAGGGTGAGGGGCACCATTCAGTTCTTGTATGTCAAGACTTGATCGGATGTTCTCTTGTCCATCCAGCTACAATAACTCCCTACCTGGCTGCATCTCCCCAATACTGGATGATATTTGTGGGACACTTGAGCACTCCTTACACTTCAATTGGCTTAGCTAAAATGCCCATAAAGGCAGCTTAAGCCAACACAGCTGACTTTGGACCAAAGAGGAATATGTGGTGCACAAAATAGCTTCTGGAAGTACCTTTCCATCTTTGCTTACTTTACAGCAAGCCAAAAGAGCTGCCATTGAGCAGGGTGGGATTCAGCTCCAGCTGCAGACACGTGACTTCAGACGGCAACAGCACAAGTGTCTGCTTGTGCATGTGATACCAATGGCAATTTGTGACAATATCAGTGATATTAATGATCATTAGTGATTTAGCTCCTAAGCATTTCTCAGAGAAGCTATGGGTCCCCCATCCCTGGAGATGCTCAAGGCTAGGTTGGCTGGGGCCCTGGGCAGCCTGATCTGGTTGGGGGCAGCCAACCCATGGCAGAGGGGTTGGAACTGGGTGATCTTTGAGGTCCCTTCCAACCCAATTATTCTGTGATTCTATGATACTACAATTCATTGTTGGCTGATGCCATTTGAGACTCTTTAGGACCAAGACATAAGACATTTCTGCCTAGACAAACTGGACTGTATCTATACTTCTATTGACTGGAAGAGGAATTTCTATTATCAGGGTGCAATTGAGCTGTCCATAGAATTACTCTGTGCCAGACTCCAGGGAGTGCCTGGAGGGCCTGTGGGCACCTCCCTAAGCTGGGAGCTGAAATGGTAAACTGAATTTCAGCCCAGATAACTCTCATTTAAACAGTTCAAATGATGTAGTAAATCTGATGATCAGTCCCTTGCCCCCAGCTACAGAAGAGTCCAACTCAAATTTTATACAAGGCAGCACCAAAAGGTGGCACGGAGCAATTTTATGACAGTTCTCCAGTTCAGCAGACCTGGGAGCACTACACATCAATGTGAAACTTTGGGGAGGGATATGAGCAGAATGAATGAAGTTGCTTGAGCTGGAAACAGAAGAATGGGGTTAATACCTTTCCTCTTAGAGAAAACAGCAGAAAACTCTAAGAGGATGTTAGAGGTCTTTTCCAACCTTAATGATTCTACGATTTGATGAAAAAAGACAGAGGATTTCTAATGTGGTGAGCCCTTCTATTTTGTAAGTTGCCACAAAGGCATGATAGAAAAAAAAACAAAGGACACCTCTTATGGAACTGCACACAATAAAACATCTTGGTTTGGCTCAGCTGTGAGATGGAAAGCACCCAGCTGCTCAGACAGCTGGTTTTCCAGTAGCGTTTTTCACTTACACTCCATTAACTCTATTTTGTTGATCCTTGGTTTAACGTCGTATCTTCCTGATACTTAGCTGTGTTCTTACCCTCTGGTTTTGGTCTGAACATCTTCCATGTGATATTATCATGACAAAATGATGTGCATGGGCTTCACCTTGTGTTCAAAATGTCGCCACACATCAAGGACCTTCATTCTGCATGCTCCCTTCTATTGACACATATGGTGTAGATGTGGTATCTCCTCAATCTGCAATAGGGGAGCAGCATCAAATTGCTTCATATCTGCTAAAGGAGATAACTGCTCAGGAGTATGCAGTGGAGCAACTCACTTTTGGAAGACATCTGGCAGCAGTAGACTTGTCTGCTCTGTTTCTGGACTCCTTTGCCTTGATGCAGTAGAAAAGCAGTGACTGTCCTGCTGTTCCACAAGACTAGATAGTGCCTTTGGTGCAGACTGGCAGCTCCTCGTAGTTTCTTTGGTACTTCTGCCTTTTGCAAAGCCCACTGTATATCTGCACACTGCCAAGCTCAGTGGAAGTTTAGTACACCAAGAGTCTATTAAAAGCCTTCTTGGCCTGCGTCCTTCACGCTGCTCTGTTTCAGTCCATTCCTTGGGCGTTTGATTTCCGTTAGTCCCTTCACACATGTGGAGCCCCTCACATGTGCACTTCTCACCAACCCTTGCATGGAAAACTTTCTAGGATCCAAGCTGAAGTGTTAATGATGCTGGAGGTGTGGATCAGCACTTTTCTGGAGTGCGTTGGAAAGGGAGGGACTGTTGTTGGTTCTCAGCGAGGAAACGTGCAGACCATTTTCTAGACCTGGAAAGAGGAAAACTGGATTTGCTGGGGCTCCAGCCAGCACGCTGGACTTGCAATTACAACCCCAGCAGCAAGATGAGGTGTGAAGTTGTTTTCTATGGATGATTTAGCGGTTGGCAAAGGCTGGAGGTGGTAATTGGTACCATTTGTGTTAATTTTGTCAGCATATTTCCCCCTGCCCGATTGGCTTGTGTCAGCTTTTTAGTTTTTTTGGTTTTGTTTTTTCAGTTTAGGGGAACAGTGTTGTGGTTTCATGTTCTTGCTGAAGGCCGGGGCTGTGATTTATTCTGGGTGGAGGCTGGGGGAGAGCGCAGGGAAAGAGGTTGTAATTGAACTTGAGTTTCACATTAGGTTTTAACAAAGTAAATAAACTGGCCGGAACGGCAGTAGTGCCATGTAATTCTATTTCACTTCACACCAGATTTAGAGAGATGGGGGAAAAAAAAAACAACTTCACTTTCACAAAACGATGTCAATTCCTTCTTTTCACCTTAGGTTTTTTCTCTTTCCTTCAGTTTGAGTCTACCAAGAAAAGGCACAGCTAAACTTCAGATTCCCAGCTTTTAAAACTGAAACCTTATATAGAACCGAAGGGTTTGAGGCAATAGCAATGGGTCTTTTTCTCCTAGATCAGAGTTCAAAACCTCTTTTCCACCGCTAGATAAAGCCCTCCAGCCTTATAATGGATCTTCCTTGCAGAAACAACATCCAGATATTAGAAAGTGATCACGTCACCAGTTTTTCTTTGGTTGGTTGGTTGGTTGGTTTGGTTTGGTATTTCAAGGAATGATAGCAAGAGAGTCCTTCAATCTGCTGGATTCCCTGCTGTGTGATAGGAAAAGGACTGGATGCTGGCAGTTTGCTTTGCTTCAAAAGCTGCCCCACAGGAAGGAGTTTTGATCAGCCTGAACTGACTCACTAACCTGGAGTGGAAGGTGGAACTACTTTTGGCTGGCACAGTACAAAAGCTCTCAGTGGTGTGAGGTTGTGAAGACCTCAACGGATCCACTGTGCTTTGCAGCATCCTCAGGTACACAAGCCAGTGTGAGCCAAGGTGTTGTTGGAACTTGATCACTAGAGATTAGGTTGATCTCATTTTGCTCTAGACATTTCCAGGTGAGTTTCTCAACCTGAACGCCTACAGGCAATAAAGAAATAGAGAATATAAATACTGTTATATTTGACCAGTGTTCAAAGTCTACTTCGGGTGAGAAGAATCATAGAATCATAGACTCATAGACTCATCAAGGCTGAAAAAGACCACTAAGGTCATCTAGTGCAACTATCAGCCCGTCACCACCATGCCCACAATACTCCATGGCTGAGTAAACAGAAAGGAAGCCCAAGATGACCAGCTGTCATAGAGAAATCTACATTTGATTATGTGAACCCTGCTTTCCTTCCCAGGCAGTGTTTTTCTTGGCAAAAGGATGGGAAGAAACCCCCAAAGTTTTATTCTTGCCCAGAAGACCAGTTGCACTCTTCTAATGATACCCTGAGCTGCAAAAGAGGTAAGATTATTTTTGCATCTTGATTTTCTTTCCTGTTTTTAGCTGGAGATAAGAACTGGAAGAGGATGGAGCTCAGATTCCACCACGAAATGGGGCCTGAGGCCTGAATCATCAGATAAAACTAACGGTCAGTTTGGAGAAGGCAAAGTGACCTGTTTGCCTTCATGAAATTCTGCTTTAGGCAATTTAGGGGACTTGGCTATGGGTGTCTACATACGACAAATGTGGTCTTGGCTGTGTCAGACTCCATGTTGTTCCAAAGGTGGGTGAATCTCCAAATCACCATGCCAAGGAGAAGGGTGACTCCAGCCCTAAGGGGAAAGAAGATCTGAGATGGCAACAGAGGTGGGATGAAGGCCATGAATGGCTCTGTCCTGCTGCAGGCCAGGCTGCCTGGGTGGAACTGTTGCAGTTGGATCCTGGACAGCACTGAAAGTCATTTAATTTCTTTTTATTTTTTTTAAAGGATAAAAAAACTAAAGTTCCTTCGATAGATTTTAGATGGATATAGTTACGTATCTACAAACATACCTATAAAATTGGGCCATTTAGGTGAAATCACTGCACAAACAGGGGTGTTTGCAGAGGAATTAACCTGGCTGAACTGCCGTCTGTCTGGGTCGGGAGCCTGCATCTACCTCCCCTTGCACCAGTGCACGTCATTTTGTGAACATCAAGTACTTTCTGCTCTGGCTTTCTCTATCAGTTCACGTTGCTCAGGACAGGGCAGTCAACAAGGAATAGGAGGCCCCCTGATGGTAGTTGTTTCAAGAGATCTATAACGCCAGGAGGAATTGATTTATTTTGCAGATAAGAAGGAAATCCAGAGTGACTTATCCAAATCTGTGCAGAATTACTTTAATTCCTGACTTTTCCAGTACTGTTCAGCACCTTTTTCAACAGGAATGTGAACTCTGGTGGTTGACTTCCCAAAGAAGATCTAAATCAACATTTGTTCTCAGAGCTGAAGGAAGGTGAATGTTTTCCCTGTTGGATGGTGCACAAAAAGCAGAGAGGAGACAAAGGTTATGGCAAAGCCCCTGGAGAGATGATCAGGAAGAGGAGGTGTTCTTCACCTCAAAGACATTTTCTTGTGCTCATCTCAGCACATGGCCATGTTGTGTTCCATACCTGGCCAGGCCATAGGCTGGGGGACCACAAAGGATTGGCATGGATGAGGAAGGAAATGGGGAAGATGCAGATGGGGTCACTGTCCTTGGAGGTGTTCAAGAACTGTGGAGATGTGGTACTGAGGGACATGGTCAGTGGGCATGGTGGGGAATGGGTTGGGGTTGGGTTTGATGTCCTTGGAGGTCTTTTCCAACCTTAATGATTGTATGATTTATGTAAGGCAGAGGGGATAGGGTCTGTGTATGTCATGTTCAGTGTGTTCAGGAAAGGACCAGTGAGGATGAAGTTTTTGTGTATGAGAGGGGGCTAGCTGTGTTTTGGGATGGGTGTATTTTTTCCATCCTGCAAGCTGTTTCCCATTTTCCCTGAGATATGGACACGTGTTCTGAGAGCCTGCTTTGGAGCTCACCAAAATCAAAGGCAACTTTTGCTCTGCTGGCAGTGAGGACTGGGTCAGGCCTTTGAGGGATTCTGCCTATTCCCCATGCCAAGCCTCTAAAAGAGGATTTTCTGACAGCCTCAGCCCTTTCATCGTGCTTGGCCAGCGCCACAGATGAATCTGGGTTTTGTTTACGCTCTTTCACCCCAACCCATATATCTCTTCTCCCTCTTGTCCTTACTGCACGTGCATCAAAGCCTACAAATAACATCACAGTGACTGCAAGAGGTAAACTCCCTAAGATGTGTACATGTGTGCAGTGTTAGCCAGACTGCTGCTCGCATTGTGCAGGAGGAATTTAAGAGATCCCTCGAGATTTTAAGCCAGAATAACAAGTGTGTTTGTTCGTAGTTTGATTCATTTACATATTTATATTCTGCTGGGGACAGCGGAGCATGAAGTAGAGAGGGGCTGAGTGCTCCATTTTTAAAGGTGGTCTTTTGAAATCCCTCCCCTTGAGACAGAAACCCCCTGAAACACACTCTAAATAGCAATATAAATACATCTGTGAACAAACAAATGTAGCTCACTGCAAGAAACTCTAAAGTGGAGGGAGATAAAGGCACATTCCCACTCTGGGTTTGTTGCTATAGAGTTGTTTTTTTTTTTAGAATGTGATATCCTGACTTTGAAATGATCAGAAGAATGCTAAAAGGGACCTGGAAGGATCTGTATGAGACATGTGTGATTCTATGTGAGACATATATGGACCTATGCATGTATATATGCATGCTATTTCAGGTGTTTACACACAGGTAGGTCTACATGTGTGGCTGCTAGACCTAACAGTGTGCCTTCAAACAGAATATGAAGGAAAAATTGTTTCATATGCTCCTTCAGAAATATTACCCTTAAAGGTGAAGTGGCAGGACCAATCCCCACCGTGTCCACTGATGTGACTAGATTTTGCCCTCTGCAGATCTCTTTCTTTGCAAGTGTCTGTGGAGCGATGCTGCTCAGCACACAGCAGTGGTTCTCAGCACCCAGCCCATCACCAGGAGCTTCCAGCACAAGGAAGGTCTCACTTCACTGCAATGTGATGTCACTGTCAAGCAGAGAGGAGCTGGAATTGGGGAAGGTCTGGATTGCATGGGAATGTGCACGAAGGGAGTAACAATGAGATTGAAGCAGGTGAGCTGATAGGACTGTGCAGATGGGACAGATGAGGCATACATTTCCCTATCACTTAGCAGGCAAGTCCTCAGCGCTGCAAAAACAACCTTTTGGGCACTGGGTAACTGGGAATATTTGGGAAGGTGAGGGATGGTAATCCACAGAATCATAGAATCACAGAACGGCCTGGGTTGAAAAGGACCACAGTGACCATCTGGTTTCAACCCCCTGCTGTGTGCAGGGTCACCAACCACCAGACCAGGCTGCCCAGAGCCACATCCAGCCTGGCCTTGAATGCCTCCATGGATGGGGCATCCAGAGCCTCCTTGGACAACCTGTTCCAGTGCGTCACCACCCTCTGTGAGAAAAACTTCCTCCTAATATCTAACCTAATATTTAACCTCCCCTGTCTCAGTTTTAAACCATTTCCCCTTGTCCTATCACTATCCACACTTGTAAACAGCCGTTCCCCCTCCATCTACAAGGGTTACCAAAGAGATTAGTTATGTTAAGTACTAGGAAAAGGGGAAGAACTCTCAGGAGCTATTAAGTAGTAAGAAACAGATGGAAGGGAGCCAAGTGATTGCAGAAGGAAAGCCCTGTGTTGTGACACTGCAATATGTGGGAAATCAATCTCAGATGGTCTAATGCTTCTCTGTTAACTTAAGAAAAAAAGGTCTATTAGTTTGTTCCAGTTATTTGTTCTTGCAAGAGAAGATGTGAAGGAAAATAAACCAAGAAAAAGAAAGAACAGACAAAAAGCAGTGCTTCCTGTAGAGCAACCAGGTTTAAAAAACATCTTTGAGGAAGCCCAAGCAGGGACAGAACTCCATGCTCACAGAAATAGGGACTTTTTTTCTGCTGATATTCGCCTGTATGGTCTCACATACACAGGGATGCTTCCATCTATCTGGAGGGAGATTAAGTGCTGCAGATATCCATGGTTAGGCCCACTCTCTTGGCCTGGCCATCCAGCCAGTTCTTTACCCAGCAAAGAACGTACCCATCCAAGTCACGGGCTGCAGCTTCACCAGGAGAATGCCGTGGGAGGCTATGCCTGCAAACTGCTTGTTAAATCCTGACTTTAGTAAGGCATCACAGTATGTCATGCTTTAAAATTAGTGTCCCAAGCAACCCCTTTGCTTTGCCAGCAAGAACGTGATGAGCACAGTGTGTGCTGAGCTGAACCAGGACCAACAGCCACAAGACCTCCACGGGGAAGCTTGTTAGTTCTTCCTCCCTCTGCTGCCTTTTTGTTCCTCAGAGCCAGCTTCCAGCTTGTGCTAAAATCTCCCCATCCTCGGTGAATTTGAAGACAATGCTGCTCTGAAGGAGCAGGAAGGGTAACTACAGGATGAATAATTGACCTTCCCTCACGTGCTTTGTGTGTATGTGCCTCCAAGGACAGAATTTGTACTTTCTGTCCTGTTTAGGAAAATATGCTTGACCATATTTATTTTTATGAAGTGGTGTAGATTTGGCCAAGAAAAAAAACAAAACATGAAGCTGGGTGTTCTGGAAGCTGTAAACAGGGGAGGAGCAGATGTTTCTTCCTTTCTGCAGAGAACACGAGGCAAAGGAGAGAGAAGGAAAGCGGGAGACTGCCAGAACAGTCCAGGGAAAGAAAACCATGAAAGAATAAATTCTCCACAGTGAATGCTTCCTGGGTACTGATCGACTTGGCCTTTCACTACACAAGGAGCCTACCCACCATCAGCAGTCTTTGCTTGATTCCATAAAGTAGAATCACAGAGTCATAGAACCATTAACATTGGAAAAGAGCTCTGAGATCACCGAGTCCAACCTCAACCCATCAGCACCAAGGCCACTAACCATGTCCCTAAGAGCAACATCTAAGCTTTTTTTGAACACCTCCAGGGATGGTATGGGCTGAAACACCCATGATTGGCAGGGCTGAGGGGGAAGCAGTCACTGCTGGAAGGTTCTGTTTGGATGTGCTTGTTGGCATTTTTCTCCCAGAAGAAGATGGTGAGACATGAATAAATAAAGTCTTATCTTGTCCAAACTCCCCACAAGCCATGTGGATATTGCAAGGAGCCCATCTGCTGGGCTGTGGGTCATGCTTGGCACGGTGAAACTGTGCTCAGACCACCACTGAGTTTTGTGAGTTGAGACATGAAAGACTGGGGTGAGCCTGATTCTGTCTGGGTCTCGGAGTCTTTGAAGCAATCTGTACTATCTAACAAACACTGGACTGCGTACATTTGTTGAAGACATTTATGACAGTGAAGTGAACCCATCTGGCTTTCTTGTGGCTTGTACTTTTCGTCTTCTGTGGTCGAGGTTCAAAAGATGCCTTTGAAGTAGGAATGGTGCAAAGATTTGACCATGTAAGTATTGGTAAAGGACTACAGTTCAAAGTGGAGGAATGTAAGAGTTTTGATCAGCAAAAAAAAAAAAAAAAAAAAGTGCATAGTGGGGATATAAGTGCTGTGATTTTATATACAAAGGTCAGTGAGAAGGAAGAGTGGATGAAACGCAAGCAGAATGTCAACACAAGGGCAAACGTAGATAAAGTCAGCGCAGATCAATTCGGAGGGGAAATTAGGAGGTCTTCAGAAGGTAGAAAATGTACATTTTGGAACAGGTTCAGCAAGAAGCAACCACAGACACACATGGTGCTCAGTCAGTTTGGGAAAGGGTGGTGGGCACTTCCACTTATGAACTTAGGAACCTCAAAGCAAAAGGCCTCCAGAAATGGACTGAATTTCAAATAACCACACATCTCAAAAGCACAAATATAAATAGTATTTATATATATAAGTATAAACAAGGTACAGAGAAGGCTGAATTCTCCCAGCTCATTTATTCCAACAAACCCATTTGAAAGAGTTATATTTCCCCCTGAGTGCAATTTCCTCTTATATTTTAGGTCAGTATTTCACAGCTTGTCACTTCATTTTGCTCCCCATGCCAGCACTCTGAGTGATGCTGTTTGCAGACAAGTGAACAAGTTTTATTTTTCTCCCTCCAGTAGAGGCTGCCTTGCAGTTGCTCTTGGGTGAGAGGACAATGGCATGGCTGTAGAAACACCCTTCTATTCCTGCAGCCTGGAGTGGCACCAGGACAGGTAGGACTCTCCAGAAGCCAAACCAGAACACAAATACCTTGTTCTCACTCTAAATTACTCCCTGGAGATGTTTGGGCAGCAAGTTCAGGGGAATTCATGGGAAAATTTAGGCATATCTTTGTGTGGGTGCCATCAGAGCAACGTGGTGTGGGTGCCACCAAACCAACCAAGGTGGTGTGGGCACCATCAAACTAACCTGGGGTGGATGCCACCATATCCTGCAGTGCTTTCATTGATGGATAGAGGTGAGGAAATTGCTGTTTAAATGTCCATCACCCAGGCTTCTCTCTTTGGTCTCAGGAAGGGCTTTATTTCTCTTACAAGTGTCATTCCTAAAGAACAACTCTTACACCAGTGGAAGGTTAAAGGAGGTCTTGTAGTGGCTCTGTAATGGACTGGAAGCTGGAATGCTGATACATAACTCAGCATGCTCATTTAATACCTTAGACAGATGGTTTAGCTATTACAGATTGTAGCCAGAGAGGGCTTTATCTGGTAATCCAATTATCTTAATTGTATTATTTTGATAATAAACAGTGAGGCAAAATCAAGGGAGGCAGAAGCTAAACACAGCAGTAACTGTCCAAACAGCCTCTGATTTGTTATATATCACATGTTTTTAATCCTGTTACCATCACAGAAATGGAATCCCAGTCCAGTACAAACCAATCCTCCTTTATTGGATTCAGTGTAACTTGGTCAATTTTTTTTCTCTGGAGAGTATCTATCTGGATACAACAGTGATTAATGTCACTTAACTTGCAGTACTCATTTTACCACCGTGAGTCATGAAAGCTGTGATTCCAGTAAAAGCCTAGGTCTGCCTCATGTCTAATCAAGTAATTGTACGTAATTGAGGGTAATCAGAAATCTTAGATCTAGAACACATAGCAACAAAACAGCATGCATTTTAAAAAGGCTTCCACTTATTTAAGTGGTGAAAGCAAGTATGTTTTTATCTTCGGCTCCTCTCTCTCCTCTTTTTATGGAGATGCTTTCTAGAAAGGAACTCATTTCTAAATGAGATAATTTTCTATATAAGGGATTGCTTTTAATTAAACTGAAAGTGTCCGTTCTCCATCATACAACTCCTGCACGTGCGTGTTTTTTTTTTCTGGAACAGATATGGTATGTTACACTTGTGAATTTTCCTAGTCCACGCTCAAGCATAAACATACTGAGCTAGGAAGAAGAACTCCTGGGAGTAACTGATCTATTCAAATCAATGCTGCAAATTCAATAATTATGGCAATCTTAGTAGGGTAACTGCTGGAGATTGGAGACTACTGTGGAAATGGCCACATATTTTGAACAAAGTTACCTCTGTTATTCTGTAGCCCTAGAGGAGATAAAACACAGATTGCTTTTCACCTTACAGTAACCGAGATAAAGCTGCCTGGGGTTGGATGCAGCGCCCACCCTCAGGGAACAGCCACAACAACTTGCCTCCAGTAGATTTTTGCATCAAATAGGTTCTCTTCAACTTCACAAGGTATGTTTCTACCCTGATGACACAACCAAAATAGAATAACATGAAGGGAGGGGTACTTCGTTCTCATGGTCCTCAGCCAGTTGGGTCTCCCTTGATCCGTGGCTTTCGCTTCTCTTAAATAATCCGAAACATGGAGTGCTTGTCAAAAAATGAGTTGATTGACTTCAGCTGGTGGGATTTTCAGATGATGAGGGCTCTTTTAGACACACAGCAACTTTCTGAAAATAGAGGATGTTTGGGGGGTGGGAATCGTGGTGTTTCACAATGCATAGCAGCACAAACCGTTCGTGGAAAACAGAGGCTGAAAGTAATATAATTTCACCCTTGAAGAAGTTTTAGGCTGTCGTTCAAAAAGCTGGAATAAAGACAGGATAGTGGCTATTGCAACTAAAGGGAAAAAAAGCAATTGAAAAACGTTTAATATCCAGAAGCACTGTTCTGTAGGAAGGCACAAAGAAGGATATGTTCAAATTCATACCACTTTGTCATTTCCATGATTATTAATATAGGGAAGATTTAAAGGAAAGGGATTATGCTCGTTGTATTTGTAACACTGTGCTTCCCCAATCACGGTGATTAAAGCCAAGCAGATGCTTACAGCATCATCAAAGCAGAGGAAATTCAGTTGTGAAGGTGAGATTTGCAAGCAAAAATATCAGCCTCAGCGAGCCTCACACAGTTCCTGCCAACTGACCGCTCACTGCCTGCCCCCTGCTTTCCTGGAGACTGCAGAATGCAATCATATTTTGAGAACCTCAGTGGAGAAATGCAAATGCTTGCCTGAATGGACCTTCCTATATGGGGGATTTCTGGGCAGTTCACATGCCTTGCTCAGAAATGAGACAGAGCTGAGATTTTCAGCAAGTAGACATGGTATTTGTTTTCCTTCGTCTTCAACTTTTTTTTTTCCAGTGGATGCTCTCAGCTTGCTGTGTGCCTTTGCCATTATAATTACTCAGTGAATACATTAGAATCTTGCTTTTCATTTTTACTCAGTCTCTTTTGTTTTCATCCTTCTGTTTCACTGAGAATGAGGCATTGTTTTTTGGTTGCTGGTCTCACATCTAAGGATTCACACTTGTCACTTTGGTGTTCTTCTTGCTGTGTGTGTAAAAACTGTTTTCAGGAAGCACTGCTGCTTTACCAGATTCTGGTAATGTGTCAGGAAGGGAGAGCTGACTGTCAGGGAAAAAAGAACATCATCTGCTGATGGGCATAATGCACCTGAGTCCAGGCCAAGTATATGAGTCCAGCTAATCTTCTGATTAAACAAGTTAATGTGCTCACTGGGCTTCATGCCTAGCATAGAAGGGGCCTGGAAAGATTGGATGGGGCCCTGGGCAGCCTGGTCTAGTACCAGACCTGGAGGTTGGTGGCCCTGCCTGTGGCAGGGGGGTTGGAACTTGATGATTCTTTGAGTCCCTTCCAACCCAAGCCATTTTATGATTCTATGGTTTTTGTTGGGATATATCTATAGGATGGAAAGATGAGAGCCTGGTGGTTGTAATATTCACCTTCCTATTGAAAGTATTTCTACTGTCACTGGTGTATTAGGCTGTTGGAGTTCAGACTAGAGAAGAGGAGGCTCAAGGGAGACCTTATTTCACTGCACAGCTCCCTAAACAGAGGTTGTAGTGATGTGAGGGTTGGCCTCTTCTCTTAGGCAACAGCATTAGGATGAGCGATGATGGCCTCAAGCTGCACCAAGGGTGTTCAGGGTGGATATTAGGAATAATTCTTTCTCAGAAAGAGCGGTTATGCATTGACACAGGCTGCCCAGGGAGGTGGTGGAGTCACCACCTCTGGAGGTGTTCCAGAACTGTGGAGATGTGGCACTGAGGGACGTGGTCAGTGGGAATGGTTTGGGGTTGGACTTGTGGATCTTGGAGAACTTGGAGGTCTTTTACAACCTTAATGATTCTGCGATTCTATTCTATGATTCTAACCAACGTCTTTCTTTTCTGGGTTCCTGAAACTTCTGGTTCTGTGTATGGGAGAACAGGAAGGATTCAGACTATACCTAGGGCTTCAAGACAGAAATAAACAAAAATTCAATTAAAAGATGGTGCTCTCTGAAAAACAAATGATGTGTGGAGACTGGATGGACTCCCCCAGAAGGGCTGTCCTGGAGATGATACATGTAAGAACATTGACATATGTGGTCTGTTTTTTGGGTGGACAGGCGTGGAACCAGGAGTTGGACTCGATGATCCTTATAGATCCCTTCCAACTTGGGATATTCTATGATGGGATATACCAGTGGAGATAAAAGATATCACTACCTTTGGCAGGAGTGTTAGAACTAGATAATCTTCTAGGTTCCTTCCAACCTAAACTGTTCTAGGATTACATATGAATAAGCCATGAAAACATGGGATGGCTGCACTTAAACGGTATTTCTATGCCACTATCCCAGTCTTGTCAGTGGTCACAAGTGAATGCCCAAGAGTCAGATGAACTGCCTTCATTTTAACTTTGGCATTCACTTAACTCCATCAGAGTCCAGGACACAATGCATCTTCTTCTGTAAAGCATTCACTTAGACGAGATTATTCACCCCAATGGACCTGGGATGTTCCCTGTAGGTGTAAGGAAGGAAGGATGACTTCCTCCTGTCTGGCTTTGTGTGCAGGGGAGAATTCAATTTCAGGATGAGTCCTAGGATCTCGGTGGGAGGCTGACTGTATTCAACAAATGAACCTCTTTTACTTTGCTTCCTGATGGATGAAGAAGTTGTGTCAGGTAAGGTGAAGCTGGGGACACAAACCGCTGATCTCTCCTCCTGCAGAGTAATACAAAATGCATGAGGCTTAGACACAGGAAAGTTAATCTGCTTACATGTCTGAGAATTAATCACGGGCCTCCTTTGCAATAGCATCCCCCAGGTGCTCAGCAGGGTTTGTTAAATTTTGCAAACAAATTAGGCAGTGATTGGCTCTTATTTGCACTGAACGTTTTTCTCTATTCTTTATTCGAATAAACTCCTCAGCTACACGGAGTCCTGTAATTATTTCTTTGTTTGCTTGTCCAAGATATACTTTATAATAAGAGTACTAAAATTTCTCCCTAAGTGGGAAAAATAGTGCTATTCCTGGCTGTGATAACCTGAGATATTATTAAGCTTCCCATGCGAGTCCTTAAACTATTGCCTTCCACTGCACGTTCCATTAGATATATGCAGAGTGCTTTGCTCTGGGCATCAGAATCATCGGCATAAAGGGTGGCTTTAAGTTGCATGAGGGATTTTGTGAGCCTTCTGCTATTGCACTGGTCAGCACTGATGTGGTTGTTCTCTTGGCTGATGTGCCCATACTACGGAAATATTGGCATTACCTGGTGTTGCTTTGGCTTAGACCGGCTAGCACAGTCCAGACGATGCAAGGAAGCTGTCCCAGGTATAGTTCCCCCAGGGCAGTGTGGGCAGTGCTGAATTATAGAATCATGGAATCATTAAGATCACCTAGTCCAACTTCTGACCCACCACCACCATGCCCACTATTTGTCTCCATTTGACTCTTTCCAATCCTCCAACACTAAAATCCCTGGAGACTTCAAAGCTAGTGCAGTCCCAGTGGAGAGGGTGCTCTGAATGCAGTCATGGTTTCTACAAAGCTTTCCTTACAGGGCTTCCACTCTGAATTTCTGTAGGAAGTGATGATTGCCAGGAGGGAAGAAGTCCGGTGTCATCCTTCAGAGGAAATCCATTCAGAGCTCACCTGGTTGAAGTGGTGGGTCCTGGTTTCTGGCTCCTGGTTTCTCAGCTCCTGTTGTTTGCTTGGTGATGCCAGCTTCCAGACCTAGAGGGAGGTTGAGTCAAAAGGAGACGGGCAAACAGTCTTTAACCTCTGCCTTGCTGAGTTTAGACCCAGAGCATTTTCCAGAGTTCAGTTCCTTGCTAAGAAGTAGTAATAATCTAAACTTGGATATAGAATCTGATTCACCAGCTTAGGCAAATCTGGCATATCCCAGTGGAAACAGAGGTGTTGGCGCTCATGCAAGCAGCTTTGAAGGTTGTTGCACGTGGGGAGGAAAAGGACTTGGGGGAAAGCCATCAGGGAACACCTATCTGGGGAAATTTCAGCCGTGCAAAGTAAGCACTTCCATAGCCTTTCATGGGAATTTAAGGCTTTAACTGCTTCCAGGCTTTTGGAAATCTCCTCTATGAAACAGGCTTGGTGCAAACATGCCAGGGTCAGAGAAATGCACTCATTATCAAAACAGCGAGGAGAGATGTGCATAGGGGGATATTTAGAAAGATCTTTTTGTATACAAATAATGATGATAAAATCACTTCACTTAGCTGCAGAGAGTAATCCCCTGGCATCTGCTCAAATCTGGAAGGTGGACAACATCTCTTGGCCTTGTGCAAGTCTAATGAGGTCGGAGATGTATATAAATACGTCCTATTTACCAGGCAAGAGGACATTTGTTGAGGAAATGAATAATTTCAGGGGGGTATAAACTAATCAGAGATATTTGGAGAAGGAAGATGCCCATATAATTGGATTTGAACCAAAGGGTAATGCAATCATGATAATGAAGGCCGGTTGTATATCACCTGTTGTAAAACAGCTGTCCGGGCAGAGAATAAAGAAAGAAAGAGTGTTACGTCTCTCTATAAAAGCCTTCAAATAACCTCCTAAAGATTTGTAGGGTTAAAAGCAACAGGGGATAATGAGATCTTCAGATGTGACCTCATGTCATCGTCCTCCCCACTTCACGGCCATCTCTGTGCTGACTCTGTTACCTCGTGTTTGATGGTAACTAATCTTCTGGAGGAGCAGCAAGTCACATTAAAATCCGTGAGTCGATTCTGTAGCTGCAGTTCTCAGAACTGCACTGATTCGGAGTCACGGAGAGTCTGACACTGTGCTTAAAAAAAAAAAAAGATAATAAAAGATGTATTTTGGTTCCTTATAGTACTCTCTGAGATCGTAAAAATTAAATCTCTGTTAGGAATCATCCTGGCTTTTAATCAAGTGTCTGCGCTCAGTTTAGAGACTGGAAGAAACACAAGCTTCATGTTGTGATCGAATTGCTTTTGCACACCACTGGGGCTTGCAATGGGTCGCAGCTTTTTGCATCCTGCAAAAACCCATCTTCTGTGATACTCCCTGGGATGCTGGAAAGGCTAAGAAGCCTTCTTCTAGACAGCAGCACATGAAGGGCTGGATCTTCTTCTGACTTTCGTTAACCCTTGATTCCAAGCTGGATGCATTCAATAAAGCTGCTGGGTGTTTTATTGGGCTTTGTTGTTTTTTTTTCACTGTGCTGAGATCTATTGAATTTCTGTTTCCTGGACCTGGCATCTCTAGTGGGTGAGTGGTGTCCTACAATATGCTTTTGGTTCACAGTGCTGCACACCTCGGTGGCATTCAGAGGCTTCACATAGCCCTAGCTCTCAGGCAGGGGAGGGAATTACTGAATTACACATGAATGAGGTTGCCTTGGCAGCAGTCCCTGTGGCTGTAACTTCGAATCGCACTAGAAACAGCTCATCCTTTTGAGGTAAATTAAGTTCATTACTCTGCAAAGATCATTTAGAAAGAACTTCAAAAATAGGGGCCTGCTGAACTGCTTTCCAAAGGAACATTAGAAGTATTTTATCATCTTCTACTTCTCAGCACCTATCGGAGTTGGGATCAGCTGGTGCCAAGTGCCTGATGAGCATTTCAGAGATGGATCCTCAGAAGGGAGATTTAGACTGGATATAACAAAAAACCTTTTTTTTTTTTTTTTTTACAGTAAGGGTGGTGAGACACTGGCACAGGTTGCCCAGAGAGGTGTTGGGTGCTCCATCCCTGCAGACACTCAAGGTCAGGTTGGATGGAGCTCTGAGCACTTGATGGAGCTGTGGGTGTCCCCGTTCATTGCTGGGGAGTTGGACCAGATGGCCTTTAAGGGTCTCTTCGAATTCAAACAAATCCATGAATCTATGATCTGGCACCATTAACCTCTTGCCTCTCCCATTCCTGCCTGTCTTGGACCCTCATTCATTGCTGGGGAGCCAAAGTGCAATAAGTGTGGGTCAACTAGTGTAGCTGTGGGTCTGGCCACCAACTTGCACAATGAGTGACGCATTGTTTACTGCATTCCACATGACTGCCTGTCTGTGTTGGAAGAATACAGATTATAGAGCATATTTGCATCATTCAGGAAAGCTTGTTCAGAGATCATTTTCCTTCCAGTAATACAAACTGATTGAGGACTGTGGACTGAGCAACCCAGGGTCCCCAGGGCTCACTTTCCAACCAGCAGCATCATATATTCCAAAGCTAAGTAGTTCGCCTGAGCTAATACAAGAAAGATTTCCTCATCTTTATGCTCATGTTATTTACTATAAAATAACAATGGTTTATGCCAAAGAAAAGGGAAAAAGCTCTCATCAGTGGAATAATTTGTTTTAGCTGAAGTAATTTAACCACCAGTATAGAAAGAGACATTTGCAGGAGTTAATCACTTTAACAAATGCTTTTGAGATCTCCCAGAGATTGTGTAAATAAGATGTGCACTCTGAAAAGGATGCTGAGATGTTTGAGAATGTGGAACTTCACTTTTCAGGTGGGTGGGCGTTTTTCTGCCTGCAGGTCAATATTCTTGGGGCAGCACCTTTTATTGGGAATATGGAGTCCAGTTACAAGGTAGGAAAGTGAGATGTGAATATAGAAAGGGAGAAAGATTGAGGGATCAGCAAGAGGGGGAAGAAGCAGCACGGAAAGTATGGAAGTATTAAAGATTCGTGGGCACAGTCATGTACACCCATACAATGTGTATAGGTGGTGGGAGAGACTCCTCTCAACTTTCTATCTTATACAAACTACAGCTCTGGTTTCTGTGGTATCCTGGTACTTCCTACTTAGTCTGGTCTACAAGCAAGCAAATCCATTGAAATTCACATCTGCAGTCTCTAAACCCCACACTGCTGGCCAAAGTCTGAACAGCACTCAGGTAAGTGAACGTTTGTTAGTTCGTCGCACCAGGAGAAGGCTCATAGACAGGGGAAAGAATAGATTGGGGCTCTCTATTTTATTTTAGTTTTTATTGCCTCTTTGGGATTGTGCAGGAAGTGTTGTCGCATGAAGTTATGGCATGTTGGATTAATGGAGTCATGTAGGTGAAGAACAGAAATTACATTGGGATGAGTCACAGAGAAGTGCAGAAGTTCAGGTACCAATGGTTTTCTGTAGTACAGCATAGCCCTGGGCAGGGACTATTAAGTGATGAGAGTAATTAATCGTAGAATCACAGAATCCTTAGAGCTGGAAGGGATCTTTAAAGGTCATCTAGTCCAACTCTCTTGCAATGAACAGGGGCACCTACAACACCATCAGGCTGCCCAGGGCCTGATCCAGCCTTGCCTTGAAAGTCTCCAGGGATGGGGCATCCAACACATCTCTGGGCAACCTGTGCCAGTGCCTCACCACCCTCACTATAAAAGACCTTTTCCTTATATCCAACCTAAATCTGCCCTCTTTGAGCTTGAAACCATTTCCTCTCGTTTTACCACAACAGACCCTGCTTAAGAGTCTGTCCCCTTCTTTCTAGCAGCTCCCCTTTAGATACTGACGGGCCTCTCTCAGGTCACCTTGCAGCCTTCCCTTCTCCAGGCTGCACAGCCCCAGCTTTCTCAGCCTGTCTTCATAGAAGAGATGTTCCATCCCTTGAATCATTTTTATGGCCCTCCTCTGGGTGCTCTCCAACAGGTCAATGTCTCTCCCGTACTGAGGACTTCACATCTGGATGCAGTGCTCCATGTGAAGGGTCACAGCACAGAGCAGAGGGGTAGATCCCCTCCCTCTCTCTGCTGGCCACACTTCTTTTGATGCAGCCCAGGATACAGTTGGCTTTCTGGGCTGTGAGGGCACACTGCTGGCTCATGTCCAGCTGCCATCCACCATTATCCCCAGGTCTTCTTAGGCAGGGCTGTGCTCAATCCCTTCATCACCCAACTTGTATTGGTAGTGAATGTTGTCTTGACCCAGGTGCAAGATCTTACGTTTGGATTTGTTGAACCTCATGAGGCTCTCCTGGCCCTGCTGCTAAGCCTGTCTAGGTCCCTCTGGATGACATCCCATCCCTCTGGTGTTTTGACCACACCGCACAGCTTGATGTCACCAACAGACTTGCTGACAATGCACTCGATCCCACTGTCATTGTTACTGACGAAGATGCTAGCTGACCCCTATGGGAAACCAGGGGCTGAAACCAGAGCATGTCTGGAATTCTGAGTCCCTGAGCTCACAATGAAGCCCATTAAGTTGAATTCTCAGTGGATAGGATCTCCAGAGGCCAGATTCATCACTGTTCCAAGGGGGCACTGCCTCAATGATGTGCCATGGGCTGCCACCTGCTTATGCATATGTGAGCCTGAAGTGCACCACCTGCATCTTAAGCTGCTGTGGACCACTTGCAGGGAAACAGTTTGCATTTGTAGGAGGTATGAAACACATTATTATGTCTTAGCCTTGTATATGCTTCGTGTTTTGCGAAGTGATAACAGAGCATGTCAGATTTGGAACCACATCGCAGAGCCCTCTCAGTAGGTGTTGTGTGCCCACGCAGCCTCGTGCTCTATCTGTAAGTCACAAAACCCCCACTCTAAGGTTCACACTACAGACACACTGCTCTGGTAGGTGGAGGGGCAGCCCTCCCACTGTATCAGGAAACCTGAACAGAGAAAAAACACCAATGCACACATGGGAAAAAAATAGTCTTAGAGCCACAGGGCCACCACAGGGAGTTGAGGGCAAAGTGTGCAGCTTTGACATTCAAAAATAAAGAATTTCAACCTGAAGAACCCATTGAATTTTGAGCCCAACAACGTCTTTCAGGTTGAATGAAAATGGAAAGTCCAGAATTAAACCGTTAATTGACAAAAAGGTTTTTATATTGTCTGCTGAACTCCTCTCTCCACCTTCCCCCTTTTAACTCTGTTTTCAGCTCAGTCTAAACGTTAGATGTACTAAGGGATTTGGTATACAGAGGAACTATTGATGGTAGATGAACATTTGGACTGGATGATCTTGAAGGTCTTTCCCAACATCGATGATTCTATGATTCAGACCAAAACTCCCATTATTTGTCCAGCTCTACGCCAGCATCTGCAGAGGGCTTGCAACAGAAGTGGGCTGTAGGGCAGCCCACAGGGTTCATCTCAGAGATGTGTTAATGTAACTCTGGGGTGACGATGCATGTGTCAGTGGGTAAGCTCTTTCTACAGATGCTCAAAGGCAGCATGGAGATGGGAGGATTATATTTTAGAGGTCTACAGGGTATGTCTGGAGTGACAACTCTCTCTTGGTTTCAATATCGTGAGAGGCATTTTCGGAACTCATCTCACATAGAACTGTGGGCAAAAGCATAGATTACGAGGAGCAAAGTTGTGAAGTAAAACACAGCCGAAAACCACACTCGTCAGAGGCAAGTAAACCAAGAGCAACACAGCGCAGATAAGAGCATGTGACTGCAAAGATGGTACAGATAGGAACGTGAGCTGTAACATCGTGTACGAGGGGAATTTGGTCAGCCAGGAACAACCACAAAAGAGGCGTGGTGTGGTTTGTGTCGGGAGGAGGAACGGATGTTGTCTGAAAACCTTGCAAAGAAAAACAGCCTCACCCAGGGGACAGCACTCGGTAAAGCTGACTGATCTAAAGCTGTAAGCACTGTGGGCTTGGCTGCTTCTCACCTTTGTGCTTGCACGGGAGGAACTGAAGACAGGATGCTCTCTGCTGAGAGGGTTTACCTTCTCCATCTGTGTCAGATTGTTCCTCTTACACCTTCGCTGTGACACATTGATTTGACAATAAGTCATTCTACCAATCATTCTTAATAAGGATTATAGTAAGAGAACTTTAAGCACTCTACCAATAAGACCCCTCCAATTATTTGTAGTGGGTATGGACGTCCCAGTGCGCTGAAGACCTCTCATGTAATCTACTCTCAACAAACAATGTCTGTTCTTGGCACTACCCAGTCAAAATAAATGGGAAAGGCTGAAGACTGAAAGGCAGCTGAAGAATGAAGTAAAATTGACTTGAGCTGCATGGGGTTTCTGATTAATACTAGAAAAATTGAGTATGTTGCTATGAGACAGGTCAGAAAATGAAACAGGTGTGCAATGAGGCCATGGAGTCTTTATTACTGGAGATATTCAGATCTCAAGAGGATGTGGTCCTGAATACCCTCTGAGGTTGGGTATGATGTTAAAGATAGCCCTGCTTCAAGCAGAGTGTCAGACCCAAGGACACCTGCAGGTTCTTTCCAGCTTAAATTATTCTACAGGAATGTGACAAACCTAATTTTGAGTTCTTCCAGACTTGCCATCATGTGTGCTCCTATTCTGCTCTCCTGGTTGTCTGGGCTGGAGTTTTCAGGGTGAGTTCTGTTGTTTCCAGTTTGTAATGGAACAATGGGGAACGTGGCACACTCAAATATCACTGTATTGGAAAGTACATTCATTGAAAATTAAACTAATTGTGGCACTTTGAAGGGAGTGTAATGAGGGAATAATATTCCAAACTGAGGCTGTCTTGCTTCAGACTCTTATCCTTGTAAAATAACCTGTTTATTTTCCTAGTGAATGAATCTTTTTAATCTCACTACCCACGTATAAATCACTCTTTTCCCTCTGTTGGCTGGTTATTTTTATCAGTGCCATGTGGATCTAAAGGAATTACTTAGCTGGTGTATTAATCATGAGCGTCACAATTAAATTTGCCTTTGAAATAAAGAGGGAACGACTTTTAACTAAAAAAGGCGTAACTTAGGTTAGAGGTTAGGATGAAATTCTTTCCCAGAGGGACGCGAGATCCTGGCATTTCTGTCCAGATAAGCTGTGGTTGCCCCATCCCTGGAGATGACCAAGGCCAGGCTGGGTTGGACCCTGGGCAGCCTGAGCTGGTGGGGGGCAAACAGCCCATGGCAGGGAGGTTGGAACTGGATGATCTTTAGTGTCCCTTCCAATCTAAGCCATTCTGTGATTCTATGATTTCTCTCTGAATAAGTATTCCCCAAATGAAATACCAGGGTTAAAAATAAACGTGGTAAAACTTGGTGCTCTCTGGCTGCCACTGGGTGTTTGCCAGCTTGGAATGAATTCTGAATAAGGTTTTGGTTGATTGCTACTTTTAGGCTGCAAACAAGGAAGATTTCAGATGCATATGGAGATTTATGAAATTATCTTTCCCCCAAACGCAGAGCTAGATAAAGAAAGATGGTGGGAGTGTGAACAAACAAAGCAGAACAGAGCTAAATCCAAAGGGAAGGCAAACCCTCCAGCCACAGATGTGATTACTGAGCGAATGAGGGAAAGCAGGACTTCTGCAGCATTCCAGAGATTTAACATTTTATTTCTTTGCAGAAACTGAAGAACTGACTTCCAAAACCTCCCAGTTCTTTTGTCTAGGGAAATCACTCATAGAGAATGCAACAAAGATGTGCTTTCCTAACTGTGCAGATTAGAACTTGGTGGCTTCAAGCTGGGAGATAGGAGCTGACCAGAAATATTTACACAATCATAAACAAGAATAGTTGAGCTGGATTAGTTGGATCCCTCTGGCTTAGACTCATGCCTTCTTTTCTTCTGGCTTTTCCCTGCCAGACATGCCCCCAAATAGCTCAGACTTCTTTGCTGGTTCTTGTAAGTTTATTGCTGGTTTCCCAAGACCTGGCATTTCCCTCTCAGGACTCCACTTCTATAGTTACCAGAGAAGTGAGCTTTCTTTCAAATCCAAAATTAACTTTCCAGCCCTCATAGCTGTGGAGGAAAACTAAGCATGGCCAAACTCTAACCTGAAGTCAAACACATATATTATTTTCCTGTGTCTTCCCAAAAGGAAAATAGGAGATCATGTTTTGTTGACTTCACTCTAGACTGTTGACTCAAAATGGTTATCAAGAGCACAGGCGAGCTGTCTGGTTTTTATTCATTGCTTGTTGAGCTTGTAAGTGAATTTACACACCAAGTTCACCCACGGCAATCCTGAAAATACTCCGTGCTCTGTGGTCCTTTCTCAGAACCAAATGGTTGCCCCTCTCCCAGATTTTCCTTCTGAAATTCCAGGGTGCAAGTCATGGCATTCAGGACTGTTTCTGTGTAAGTAACCAGAAACTGCAACATCTTGCATTCGGGAAGGCAAGGTTTGGAAATGAAGATATCGACACTGTGAGTACATACAAATGTGGCACCCAAACATGCCACAGTCAAATGCTGGAGGAGGAAAGAAAGTTCATTTAATAATGAAATACCAGCTGTTATTTTATTAGGGCAAAAAGTAATGGGCTGCTTATTTCTCCCAGCATTCTTCCATAGCTGTACAACCACCATTGCCTGGTTCATTCAGCAGAGGGAGAGGGAGACCTTGGAGCAAGGCTGAGCCTATGGCCAAGACCATAGGCATGGAGAAGCGCATGGGAGACCTGCAGCAGTTTATCCTGGTAGAAAGCTGCAGGAGATTGAAAATCACTAAGAAAGTGCCAGCTGAAAACAGAAGGTGATGGAATTTCAGACAGTGCCTTGTCCAGCTGCACCTCTGGATGGTCGGTCCAAAAAAAAAAATGAGTTGGGATGAACATGAAAGCAAACCTCTCTAAGGGATGCAAAGCTCACTGGTACAGGTTACTGCGAATGGGACCATACCTCTTGTCACAGACCTTTTCCACTCATTTAAACCTTCTCTCTCTTCTCCTGTGCCATACCCTGGCTGGTAGCCCAAGAACCTCCCTACCAACTGCAGTTGTGTTGTGCCTCTGTAAATCAACATCATCCCTTGGAGCTCAGTGGCATTATGCTGATTTACTTGAGCGCAGGGTCTGGCCCTGCTGTTGTATGTGATTTAAACAAGATGTTCCTCAGACTTAGGCGTAAGTGAATAAATGATACTTGACATTTTGGAGAAGCTCGTGCTCATTAAAAAGCATTTCATGTTCCAGCAGACTCACCCTGGTCGTTTATTCACTTAGCTCCACTGCATGCTTTCTCCTGCTCCCCTGATCTCAGCTCTGTACTATAGAATTGCAGAATCATAAAGGTTGGAAAACACCACTAAGATCATCATAGTCCTGGGTTTGCATTAGAACTATGACACCTCTCCCATTCAGACACAGCTCCCTCCTATCTGCCTCCCTCAGAAAACCTCATAATGGGAGGGCAGGTTTGGTCATTTTCTGGTGAGGTAAGATGCCCTCCAGGACTGTTATTCCTTCAGAGGAAAGGAGGAACCACAGCAACACTGAGGGAGATGGAAAGGGGTAGAGACCTTGTAAAACCAGACCTGAAACTTAAAGTTGGAAAAGACCATCCTTTAAATTCCTACTCAGAATGGTAAGAACTGGACTTCAACTCACAAAGCACAGGCTTTAACAATGTTAGAATTGGAGAATCATTAAGGTTGGAAAAGACCTCTGAGATCCCCCAAACCCAATGCTAACCCACCTCACCATGCCCACATCCCTCAGTGCCACATCTCCATGGTTCTGGAACACCTCCAGGATGGTGACTCCACCACCTCCCTGGGCAGCTGTGCCACTGCATCACCGCTCTTTCTGAGAAGAAATTCCTCCTAATATCCAACCTGAACCTTCCCTGGCACAACTTGAGGCCATTATCTCCAGTCCTAAGTTTCAGGTTCCTGCTTTACAATGGTCTATTTTGGTAGTTTGTTATCTCCCCATCAGGCCATAAAACACATTCAACAAGTATTACAAGTGCTGTTTTGATACTAGAACTGGTAGATATACTCCAGATAGACTGGCTGAGTAGCCTAGTTGGCTCACAGCACTGCCTACATCCTGCTGCATAGGTGGCCACAATCACTCATTGAAGCACTCCTCCCTCCCCTCACTCATGCACATGACAGATTGAAATGATGCTTGCAATACACCTGCTGCTTCAGATAAATCATTCACCATTGCTGTGTGCAGTGTTCTTCCTACAGAAAATGTATATAGGACTGCATATAAAACACAGCTGTTAGCACTTTGGCAGATATCAATCCTTCCTCTCTGCAAAGGGGTGTTGCTTCCAAACAGACATATTTTGGGTTTAACTTTTTTTCTTGCTTAAAGTTTGGCTGCTTAAATGTCTTCTGTTTTCCATGAGCAGATGAAGGCACTTCAGCAGAGCTAATATTACTTGTTAATCTTCATGGCATTTAGAGGAGCACGGAAAAATGGAAAATTCTTTGCAGAGTTTTTGTTCTTCGAGAGAGAGAAGTGGAGAGATTTAGAACTGCCTGTTTCTCAGCCAGCAGCAAATTGAGCCCTCTGCTTCTCACAAGGGAAAAAAAAAAGGCATGTTTTTATGTGCATCTAAATCTGACTTGTCTATCTCTGGTTCAGTATTCCCACATTACATAGGTTCACCTGTGTTGTATATTGTATTCCTCTGTCCACTAGTGGCCAGCATAGTGAACCTGCTACACTGGCTATCCCAAAAGCCTTGTTGTATAAAGTCACGCTTTGGGTGGTGGTGACTGGGAAGCAAGCAGATGGGTGCTTTGAAACCATCAATGGAGAATAGGGGCAGTTGGCATCAGTTGGGTTAATCCATGATCCTTTCAGCATCTAAAAGGGGATATAAGAAAGAGGAGGACAGACTCTTTTGCAGGGTCTGTTGTGTTAGGAAAAGGGGAAATTATTTCAGGCTAAAAGAGAGGAGATTTAGATTGGATATAAGGAAGAAACTCTTTACAATAAGAGTGATGAGGCATTGGCACAGGTTGCCCAGATAGGTGGTGGGTGCCCCATGTTTGGAGGCATTCCAGTTTAGCTGGATGGGGCTCTGAGCCCCTGATGAAGCTGTGAGTGTCCATGTTTATTGCAGGGGGGTTGGACCAGATGACCTTTTGGGGTCCCTTCCACCACAAACAATTCTGTGATTCTAGGATAGCATGTTTGTAGAGGATAGAAGGGCCCTGATCTCAGATACAACTGTGTGAAAGGAGTCACCACTCATTTCAGCCTCGTCCATGATGGAAATAGAGAGCTTAAGCTTGGATTCTTTGAAACCATCTAGTTTTGGTATGACTAAATGAGTAGAGGAAAGCTATGAGAGGAATGAAGTTATGTTCAAAGAGTGCTTGAAAGTACAGAACAGTCTAGCCAGAGGGATGGCATTCTGCAAAAGTCTCCATCAGTTAGGTTTTACGGTGGTTATATTTCATACTCACAAAGAGCAGCATCTGCTTGTGCCCAGTTACAGTCTTCACTCTGCAATGGCAACACTCCAGGGAGCCACCCCACATTGTCTGTGCTGTGTGAGATGAAGGCATTGCACAGCTGTGAATGGAATGAGGCACCCCTCCTGACATCGATACCGTCAGTGTACCAGGTGGCATGAGGGCATCCTTCAAAATAGCCACTGCAGCCACATTAGGAGAGCAGCAGAACTAAGATTACAATACGTTTTGGGACAAAGGATGGAAGGTTGCCTTGTCCACTTTGCCTTTTGTCACTACTTTGTTTTTTCTCTCTGCAATTTTCTATAGCATTCTCCACCTGATGACTGGGGGCATGACTTGATAGATGTCATGCAGTCTTTTACTCCATTGAAAGTTAGGGCAAATAGTACAGGAAACAGTCTTAACATGAGATGAGGGATGGGCATGGACCTCATACAACTTGTGTTGGGTCTGAAGTCATCTATCAGTGCTGTGCTTGGGAAGAGCTGGAGGAATTTGGACTAGAGGGTGTTCTGTCCTGTTCCTTTCCATTCAGGTAAGAGAAAGCTTGGCTGAACACAGAGATTTGGGCTCTAGCAAGTTCCAGTGTTCAAATTTGAGTCTGTGTGTGAAGCTTACTTGCACGTAAGTAATAGAAATAGGACAGAGGTTAGATGTACTCCTGAATTACACCAAAGTGGCGTTGTAGAAATTGCCTGGGATACATGTTAAGGGAGAATGCCTTCTTCAATGTGGCTGTTCTTCCCAAGGGGGATCTCGTTATTGGGTTTCACTTGTAAGCATAAGAAAATGTGTGCCACTGGATTGCTGTCACTTGTGTGTAAGTCAGAGAGCAAAAGCTTTCTGTCTTCTGTTTCTCTCTCCTGAGTGTTATCTGATGCTAATGTTAGTCTATGAATGGGATCAAGGCATTATAACCATCTCATTTACTGCCAAGACCTGGGGAGCTCCATCTGGAACAAGCGTTTGTGCAACTGCCTTTGGTCAGCAGTGTTCCCATTCCTTGCTGCTGGGACCTGAGTGCTTTTTGAAATCAGGCCAATCATTCAGTGCTTATCATTTAGAAGAGGAGAAAAGGTTAGTCCCTTTTTCCACTCGTAGTTAGCCAGGCGAGGAATGCTAGCATGTCTGCATGAGCAGCATAGCATGAATGCATTTCTGGCACATGAGTGTGCTGGAGTGTTCTCACGTACTATATCAAACGTTGAAGCAAGGAGCACTTTTTGCCCAGCTCTTCCTCCTGTGCAAAGCACGCTTGCATCAAAAGAAATGCCATAACTAAACAGTGACTCGGGGAGGAATGTCCTTAAATTTCATCAATGGTAAACCAAAATTTTTATAAGTAGTTGGAACTGAACTGTGCTTAGGAGAAGGTTTTCAGCATCTGAATTAGCACATCTCTAAATACTGCTGTCCAGCAAGAAACAGAGGCTGGAGCCAACCAAATTTATTCCTTGTTATCCTGAAAGCCATAAGCTTATGGGCATTGAAACAACCCAATGCAAAGTTTCCTAGAATCATAGAATCGTTTGAGCTGGGAGGAACCCATAAAGGCCACCCAGTCCAAGTTCCCTGCAATGAACAGAGTTTTCAGAGACATAATTAATTCCCATCTTTCTCCGTCCACAATGAACTGTAGGATCTCATGGAGCTCCCTCCTCTTGAACACAGGAACACCAGGACCACCTAAGCGTGCCCCTAAGGGATTTTTGAGTCTCTGAGGTCCACAGGCAAGAAAAGACACAAAGGAGATATTTCACGAGAATCAATAAAGGCTTCTTTTTATTTTAATTCCCTTTTTTACATACATCTGTGGTTTGTCATTTTCCGCTCATTACTTTGGTCCATACAGAAAGCAGAAGTGGAGGAATGTAAACCAAATGTCTGCCTGACAACACACACAAGGCAACGTCCTCGTAACACGTACAAAGAAATCACAGTTTTGCCCATAAGTTTTTCAGTCCTGTCCCTCCTCTGAAGTGAAACAAGGTCTTAAATCTACTTTAGTGAAATCACTGGAGTGAGAGGGGGAAGAACACACCCCAGCTCTTCTCCCTCCTCTCATCATAGGAAGAAAAGGGAGCCAATATCCCACTGGACAGAGCCTGACAGACCACTGGGAATGGCCAAGTCCTTTTTCTAATGCCCACATCCCATCACCTCTGGTGACCACCATGGCTTGTTCACCCTGAAGTTGCTGAGAAGAAGCAAGGATATTTAGCAGCAGATCTGTTTCTTCATGCATGCCTCAGCTCATGCAAATGTCAAGAGTTTGACATCATGTTTTTGGACATGGGAGTGGGTGATGGTGCTTGGATGCGCCCGACCTTCTTCTTCTGCCACCTACTGCCTTTCCTCTTCCACCAGCTCTACTTAAAACCAACCTGTCAAAATATTTCACCTCTATCAGAAAATATCTTCTTGCACATCATTCCCTGCAGCCCTGGAGGAAGAGTGATTAATTTACACAGAGAAAAATAAAAAGGTAAAAGCTCAGCCTGGCAGGAAACATCCAGCTCTATATTTAGAAGGGCTCATGCCTGTTGTAATGCTCTGTTTTAAGTGGATGCTGCATCCCTGGTGAAGTCATTGTTTTGCCTTCTGTTTTAGGCACCCAAGGTCTACTGGAGAACATTCTTCATTAAACTTGATTTAATAAGTCTCTCATGCGGCCATTGTATCTCTATTTCAGAAGACGTAGACACAAGCATTTTGGAAATGCAGAGCATGTTCACCCCATCCATTTCAAACATTTTAATCCTATGCCTTTTTCTATCAAAATACCATGTCCTAAATGCCCACACGGAGAAGCCAGCCCCAGTACAAAACCTAATGGTGCCATTTGTTAAGCATTTTGAGAGAGGGGACTGCTATTCAGACCACCTTCTACCCCTTGATCTCTGCTTTCTGGTCTTGTAGTGCTATTGATTTAAAGCAAAAAGCCACCCTGAATTATGCGTGGTAGGCAAAGTCTTGGGGAAAGGAGAAGGGTGAGGTCATTTGTTTGAATCATCATCTTTTTCCTCCTGTGATTTGAAGGGTAAATCCCACTCCACGGAAATCAATAGGAGTCTCGGAGTTGGTTTTCGTGGTGTCATGATTTCATTCCATATTGACACTGGCACATCTGTGTTGTTACCCACCACACTGTTTGCCCAGAATGAGAAAGATGGTCAAATACCATCACATTCTTTAGTTCATATGCCAAAAAAAAAAGAAAAAAAAAGAAAAAAAAAAGAAAAAAAAAAGAAAAAAAAGGAGCACAATTTCTAAGGTTGAAGAAGTTTCTCTGTTGGACCATAGAGAAATGGATTTGAGTACCAGGTTCTTGCGCTCAGATTATTCTAATGTACCTTGTATTTTTTATTATTTTTTTTCTAAGAAAAAAAAAAAGAAGGAAAAAGAGCCATTGAGAATTAGGAAGAGAAATTTGCACAGGCTTTGTTGAATCCCCCATCTGCTCTTTATACTCTCTGCTTAGGAGAGAGTATAAACATGCAGCAGTGTCCAGCTCTGTTCAATTTATGCTGAATAGGGGGGCCTGCCTGAGAAGAAATCAGACTTATAGGACTCCATAATTACTGATGCTCATCTGGTTCAGCTCTTCCTTCCCATTTTCTTCTATTCCTGGCCCCTGTGCAGTGTACCAGACTGAGGTGATCTCCAGCCCAGCCCTGCCTCTCGGGAGTCTCGCAAATCCATTCCAAATTAGGACAAAATTTGTTGTGCTCTTGCAGATACCACCTTTGGTTCCCTTTCAAAGCAACACTGCTGCCCATCAGTACTGATGCATTCAAACTGGTGACAGCCCCAGTTGGGAACACACCAGAGATGCAGATAAAACTCAAGAAACAGTTCTGCAAGCGTTCCCCAAAGCAACACTAACGGACCAACCTAGAGAAGGACACAGAAACCACGTGAGCAGACCAGGGCATTAACATTAAAATAATCATAAACAGGAATATTTAACAACAGTGTCAGATCTAAACCCAAGCCCCTTGACAATGGGAATACGGTGGGTGAGCTTTGCAGGTCATACTGAACAGCTCAAGACCTTCAGTGAACAAAACATGATCAAGTTCAGTTGGAGACTGAAATTCTATGCCGAGGTCTGCAAACCTTTCCCAGGTCCATGGGAAAGGTTTCACTGAACCTTACTTGATAGCCCTTTTAATGCTCCCCTGTGACTTCTATTAGCTTCTCACATTCTTTTTCCCACTTGCCTCCCAAATCCTGGCAACGTGTTGACATTATCTCGAACTTTGAAACGGTGGGGCTAGCTGAAACCTGAAAACTGGTGTGAAAACGCGAAGTTCACATGCAAGTAAGATAGAAAAGAAAAAATAAAAAAGAAGGGAAAAGAAGGGGCTAAGAAAAATCCCTACCAGCTGAAACAGCTGAGCATGGCTAAGTGACCACAGCAGGGCAAACGAAGTAATGTGGGCAGGCACAGATACAGCATGATTGTTTCATGTGACGGCTGATGCTTTGGGTGTCATGTAATCCCAAACAGCATGCCGGGTGTCTAATTCTCAGCAGACTACTTCTGTAGTTACAGTTGGAAGCTTTATTTTAACTCCATTATGCAAATTGTAAATGAGTCCTGAACTGTGGTCTAGATTCAGATCTGTTTTGCCTTGGCATTCGACCGAGTTTAACTCAATTAACTTCAGTGGAGCAGCTCCTGCCTTCTGCCAGTGAATATAAAATCAACATCAGATCTGTTCCTGACTGTCCTGCCCTAGGGACTGGCTTCAGATTACTCCATCCACTCATTTTATCTGTTCTTTCTCCACCACAGAGAACCTTTCCTGCCAAGGAGAAGCCAAAACATCAGACACTCCACGATAACCACCACAGCATTCAACAGAACATGATGAGATAAATAACAACTTACTATGACTTTTTTTCTTGTTAATAATCATTCTTAAATGTAAAGGAAGCTAGTCTAGTTCTTACTCTTGGTTCACTGGTCTTAAAAATGCACTAAAAATAAAAGACTACATTGTCAGACCAACATTTCAGCTTTATCAGGGTGCCAGTGCTCTGCACCCGATGCAATGGATATGATGTGATGAGGGTGCTGTACAGCTGATCTGAGCAAATATGTTCCCACCCTGATGTTTCAGATTGGTTTTGATTCTGAGAGTTGAAATTGGCTTCGAGCCATTAAAAAGCCTGAATCTGCATCCAGGAAAAATGGAAAAAAGAAATGCTTAATGGAGTTCTTTAAATAAGTTTTAGGTGGTTCTTTTTCTAGGGCCAGGTTGGAAAGAAAGGAAAGTAAATGTAGAGAAGAACTCCAGCCAACATGAATTTAGAATCATGGGATCATTAAGGTTGGAAAAGACCTCTAAGATCATCTAGTCCAACAGCCAGACCATCACTGCCATGCCCCTAAAATCTGAGGGCAGAATAACAGAGGTGTCTACTTTGCTGATGTTCTACTTTTGGGCTTTTCTACCCATTAGGGAGAAGAAGTGTCAAAGATCCAAGAAAGCTGCTGGTTCTATCTCCCCTGTAGCTCTGGACCACCACCACCTAATGGTACAGGTGAAGTGGGGGACTGCTAGCACTGACAGAAGACCAAGTCTCAGTCTCAGCTTCAACTGTTGGACTTTCAGTAGATCTCTGCTCTAAAATCTTCAGAAGCGCTTACAAATCAAGGAGTAGTCAGTGAAGATATTTATGAGCACTGAATAAAGAGTACTAGGATTTGGAGATCCTTTGCTTACTATCAGCCTTCATATATAGACAGCAAATAAACTTGGGGCTAAACACTAAATGAAGCTCATTAACACTTCTGGTAAGACTTTCAGGGCAAGGTCACTGGTTTTCATCCAGTTGGTCCTGATGTCTCTGAGCTTTTACATGACCAGAAGCTGGACACAGGTGGGTTCTCAGCTGTATGCCCATGTACCTCCATGCATCCCAAAGAGCAGGAGAAAACACCAGGGAGACCAGATTTCTGGCTCAGACTTTCCAGGCAACATGTCATTATTGGAAAAATCACCAGTATTTTAGTGTACTTTAGTTTATTGTGTGGCTTTGCAACAACCCACCTCTGCTTTCTTTTGCTCTCCCACCCTTAGATAAGACCTAAGCTTAAGTTTTGATTTTGTGGGAGGCCATAAAAATAGTTTGAGTGGAAAAGGGTAACCCCAATAACTTTTGTACAAATGAAACTGCTGCTTCAAAACAATATATTCCTTTGGGCCAACAGTATTTGCTGTCCAATAGGCTCAACCTTTCTCCTCTCTAGGCAAAAATAGGAGAGCTGCCTTCCAATGGACGTCCACAGAGATGGACATCCCCCTTATTTTACTCACACCATTTATGAAACATTATGTTTTGAAGGCAAATTTAGACAGCCCTGGCTGATCGTGATGGAAATTTATTTATAGGGTCTTTTGCAAACTCATTTCCTTCACAGTTTAATATTTTTTTTTCTCATTTCAGTACACCCTAGAGGAATGGGATATAAAATCTTCTCTGTCTGGAGAGTCACACTGGATGCCTGACACCTCTGTAGCTCGCCAGGAATATCATACATGTCCATATATTTATGCTGCAGAATGTGGCAACCCGTCAGCAATAGAAGTAAAAATAATGAGAATAAAAAAATCAAACAGAAAACCTGTTCCATTATATTAAAAATAAATAAATACATCAGTTTCCCTAGACTTGCCTGAGAGTGCAACACGATTTCTCCTCCAGCAGGTGCTCTTAGTGGGAAAGTGGCATGGCGAAGACCTTCCTTAATCCGCCCATGGCCTTAAAATAAATCTTCCTCAGATGCTGAACAATTTACAACTTGCAGCCACCACAGCAATGCCCGTTTGTGACACAGGCTACATGGCTGAGGAGGCACGCACCAAACCCTTAACCCCAAAAGCTGGAAAATGCTATCCCAGATCCTTTTGCTTCCTCTTACAGCCAAAATGTCACAAAATTCAGATAAAGCCAGAAAGAGAGTGTGCGAACCGTGATACTGCTGCGTAACTTTCTATGAGAAGGCACAGATGGGCTTTGGCAAACTCATGGGTAACAATAGGCAGAAAAATGCACAGTCGTATAGGAAGCAACACTGCATATGAAAGGACTTCACAGGTTCATGCAACCCCTCCCTTGAAGGTCAACTCTTAAAGTGCTTTCTCTTATTTCATGCAGTCCTATCTCAAGTGAAAGAAACACTGAGGAGAGTGAGAGATACAGATGAGTTGAGGATGTCCTTGTCATCAGTAACCCTACTTGAAGCTTTCAGTGAATTCCAGGTGGAAGTTATGCAGAAGAATCAGCCAGTGGAAAATACAAGAAAACAAAACCCACTGAGGTGCCTTAACCTTTTGAAAGACTGGACTGAGAATTCGAAAAACTTTTAAGACAGTCATTGAATCCATCCAAACAATAAAAGGAATAAAAACTGGAGATCTTCATGCTTAGTCTATTTTCAGTCTTTAAAAAACAGAAAATTCTTACCAGCTCTGTGGATGTTCTGCAGCTTTCAGCCAATTGCCCATAAACAAATAAAGGAAGCCAGTCCCTGGCTGAGCAGCTCCATTTTTGAGAGAACTCTGTCAACTGATTTGGCTTTAATATGCATCAGACAAGATGCAGAAGAGTTGAGGAGTGGTGAGGAAGGGGATAAGACATGATCTCATCTGAAGGAAGACAAAGCGGTTTATAGAAGGTGTAAAAACAGTTGTCTGCACAAATGCAGGGGAAGAAGAAATGATGAGGAGCTGCCAAAAGTCATCCTTAAGAAATACAAGTCCAAGAAACGTTAACATTTCTATGTCTATTCAGAAAAGAGGTAGATCAAATAGAATGGACTCAGGATTATTAGTAGACTGAGCTGCTGTGGGTGGGATAGATGAGGTTCAGGGCTGGGTAACACAAGATGAACCTGCCAGAGAGGGAGATTCCCTGCCCAAACCCAGCATCTCAGTGGCAACCAGTCCTGCATATTGCCAGCTGGTTTACAGGAAGGGAAGTAAAGGACACAAAGCTGACGCCGTGGAGGAAGAAAAGGTGAAATAGAGGCAACCAGGTTCGTCAAGCCTTTGCCTCCTCTAGAAGTGAGCTTGAGGACGTCTCCTCTGCCCATGTGTAAATCAGACAGGATGGGAACTGTCACCCTGTAGAGGATCAGACCTTTGCATGGGGATAAATTGACATGGAATCATAGAAGCGTAGAATCAGTTGAGTTGGAAGGGACCCTTATTGGCCATCTAAGTCCAACTCCCCAGTAAAGAACAGGGACAGCTCAGAGCCCTGTCCTTGCAAGTGCCTACGTCCCCTGGTGATGGAGAAAAGTGAAGTTGACCATATTCCATATCTAAACATTTTGGCTCTCTACCCTTCCAGGACAATAGAAAACTGTAAATTGTGGTTTCTTCCCTGTTTCAAGGCACCACGAGTCTGATCCTTTCCTCTCAAAGAGAAAGTAGAGGATGTCCTTGGATCCCTGGCTAATACAGCACAGACTGTACGCTCAGCCAACAGCACAGTCTGCAATCAGCACAGGAAGGACAGGAACAGACTTTGACAAACATACATTCTACCATATCTTTAAAGGTAGAAGTATTCCCCTGTTATGGCATAAGCATTTTCCCTTTATTTTTCATGAACATGAACACCAAGGAAAAAGAATCTATTATGTATGACTGGTATTTGAAAGGATCAAGAAAAGATTTCTTCCCATGCACATTCCTCGTGCATGTAATTTTTATCTACATTTAACATCAGTTTTTAAGCATTTATTCTCAACAATCTAGTGATGAATGCATTTCTGTTTATCAGGGGTGCTGAATTTGTTTATAACTAGTTTTATGGGTTTTGCTAATTTCTTGAACTTTGCTAAGCAATTGCCAAGCATGTTATTAATCTCGAGTTCTCTGTAAGAAACACAAATAAACAGTGAGTCATTACTGTTTTTGGTGTTTCGTTGGTGGCTTTTATTTCGCATGCCTTTTTGTTTTGTCCCACCGGTGAAACGATACCAAGTAATTCCTCTGAGTGAGAAAATAAGGAAGGTCGTTGCATCTAATTGGCACGATTTAAGCACAACGGACTTCTGGAAGGGCAGAAAACCAGAGCCAGCATACTCAATGTGTTTCTCTCTCACTGGCAGCTCAGCCACATGGGATGCCGAATAACAGCTGTACACACTCTGGTAAGAACTTCTGCCCCTTTGATTCCCTCCTGAGGCTGTGCCAATGTCTGCGAGGAAAAGGCGAGCAGAGAGCAGAGCAGGGCTGACCCAGATTTCTGCAGAGCTCTCCATGCCAAACTTTCACTAGAGCTGACTTCTCTTGCAAGATTACTTAACCTCTCTGTGATACTACTGTTAGCATTGTTATTATTGCTCATCATAGCAACAAGAACAATAAGAGAGCATGAAGGGGAAGAAAAAAAAAGGTTATGCTTTGCTGCAATAGCTGCCGTTCGGTGGTAAATGGTTATGAGGAGTTTTGAGTTATTCTAATGATACAAAATAGGGAAAAAAAAAACAAACAAAAACATCACAAATAAATACTGGCTTTTAAAGACTGGCTCATGTAGGTCTGCAGCTGTTTGAGAGGTGCTTCAGTGCCTTGCAGAGGATTGCCTCTCAGCCATCGTGCTCCCTATCAAGTCCAAATCCAAAACCCAGAGGTGCCAAGGGGAGGAGGTTTGTTACTACACTGGGCTTCAAACTGAGAGATAGCCTAAAGAAGATGTGGGACACAGAAGACAGAGTCAAGATCTTTAGGCTCATCCTCACCTCCTTCAGAATTTGGGGGAATTTAGCCCTTAATACGTACTCAGAGCTTGCAGTGTGGAGTGACTGGGTGCATCTCAGAAGCACTGGTTGGTACGCCACAGCAGACATACCTAAAGGATCAGGATAGATGGTATCTATCTATCTATTCCATAGGCCCCACCTGCATCCTAAAGGACTTCTGCAAACTGCCCCAATGACTGATCTCTGCTCTATTTCAGTAACAGCCTGGAGGAGTAAAAAATACTTCAGCTTCCAGAAACTTGCCCAGAAGAAATAAAACAACCACGAGGGTCTGACTCTCAGACTGCAACAAAGGAATGGTGACATTACGATGGGCTGAAGAGAGGATCTGGGCCAGCTCAACCAGAGTCTTTTCTTTGAGGAACTGAAAAGTTCGGTCACTGTTCCTAATTTCCCATTACTGTGAAATTCTGAATCATGCTTCAGAAATGGAAGAGACCTTTTTCTAGGTGCTCAGCTGGTTGAAGTGTGAAGGACAAAACACTGTTGGCCAACAAGGGCTGTGTCTCTTTGTCATTGCTGAAGACATGAGTTGTGTCAGAAAACAACCTTCTGGCTCTCCTTACAAAAACCACCAGCAAGTGATAAAATACTCTGCTCTCCCTCTCCTGTAGGAATCAGGCATTTCATAGAATCATAGAATGGATGGCTGGAAAGGGACCTTAAAGCCAATCCAGTTCCAGCCATGGGCTGGTTGCCCCTCACCAACTCAGGCTGCCCAAGGCCCCATCCAACCTGGTCTTGAGCACCTCCAGGGATAGGGCACCCACAGCTTCCCTGGGCAGCAGTGCCAGTGCCTCTCCACTCTGATTAAAGATTTTCTTCTGAATATTTAACCTAAATTTTCTTGTGCTCTTCCGTTCTCAGGCAACCCCAATAATATTTCCTCTTCTAAGTGTCCCTAGGCAAACTCAGTGACTTAGGCTGAAATTATACATAATCCCACCAGCTAGGATGCTGGCCAGATGTGTGTGTGTGTGTGTGTATGTGTGACTCATTTGAATGTCCTGACAGCTAAGAGTGGGAAAGAAAGAAGATGCTCAGAAGGTGACCGTCCATGTGCCATCTCTGTGCTTACACCCAGCAGATTTTGCCCTTGAACCTCATGAAAGCAAGCTTGCCTGGCTGTATCCAGCATCTTGTGTTTCTCCTCATGAATGTTTGGATTAGTGAGAAACAAGTAATTTAGAGTGGAGAATGAGAAGAAATTTGTAACTTTATAAGAACATTACTGATGTCTGTTTCCATGAGCTTCCACAAAGAGGGAGGCTGAGATAGTGACCTTCTGAGCTGATTTTAGCCACACACACACACACACAGAGGCACACAAGCTGAAGATCTGCAAACACCCTTCCCCATCTCAAACTGCCTGGGAGCAGGCAGAGTGGGCCCATCTCCACTGCTGTATCTGGAAGACTGAAAATGTCACACATTCTGGTAAGTGCATTTCCCATCTTAAAATTGGACTGGTTTCTGGCTTGCTATTACTCAGGTCAAGGAAAGAAGAAGGCAGTTTTTTTGCCTTTATCTAGTGACCATGAGCTGTTAACCCTGCCCATGTCAGAGGAGCTTTTTGCCAAAGAGTGAGAATGCCCAAGGGAAGAACATGTCCCAAGTTGTACCAAGCTGTCCATGTTGAGAACAGGGCTGCAAGAACGGGCAGCTATGGTACCCGAGGGTCCTTGGTCATTCTCATGTATGTTACCAGACAGATTCAAAAAGGAAAGAGCAAACCAAACCAAAGACACTGATGCCCAGGGTGGCTTGTACCCTTGCAAGAAGATGGCAATGTACACTCCCCGCAAGACTCTTGCTTTACTGGGTGAGATTCCCATCCTCCTTGGCTGCCCAAGCCTCCAAGAAGTGAAAGGACCACGTGCTGCTGTGCAACCCTCCCAGCAAACTCTCAGCATCTCTGTTGTTCAGCTGGTGGCAAGGCTCGTGGATAGCCCTGCCTCCATTAACGCTAGGGAGGCTTAGATCACTGGGTATATGTGTGTGATCAACTGCTGGCCACATTGGTGGCTCACTTTTTTTTTTTTTTCCCATATAACTTAACCTCTCGTTCCACAGAACAGAGAAATGGCATGGAAACCCTTGGCATCCATTGTGTGGCCTGATATTCTTGCCCACTAAATGCTCTCCAGGAACCTTTTTCACCCTTTTGCTGCTTCTCTTCTTCTCTTTACATCACTGTCTCTCTTTCTTCTTCAACAAGTACTGTGGGTCTGTCTCCATCATAAAGCCCAGAGCCATTCAGGTACTCCTCATCCTTGTTGTACTGCTCTGGTCCAGAAGAAGGCATAGAGTTTTCAGATATAGAGCCGTTTTTTACATAACCTGGTAAATTCCGGTGTCCATTGAGGGTCCCTGGTATAAGTCTTGTATTGAGATGAAGGGCAAGTGCCCCTCTCGTGGCTACATTTGTGATGCTGGTGTGGGAAACCATTGGTCCATAACTGTAGGTTGTGCTCCCACTTCGTGCTTTCCTTTTAAAATCAAGTGCTAATGTCCACCTGCTCCATGACTTCTTTATTTCTGCTTGGACCTGAGAGACAAGGGGGAAAAAAAGCATGAGTAGAAGGAGAAGGGGAGAGAGAATCATCAGGAGGAGGTAATATCTGCATGGATGGGAATTCTCTGGAGGGTGCAATTGAAAGGAACATCTTGGGTTCATGCTGCAGGACATAAGGAACTTATCTGTAGTTGCATTTCACCTTTAAATCCATAAACTTTGCCTATAGCAGCCTCATGTTTGTTCAAGAACATAATTCAGTGTGCATTCACTGATCAGCTAAGTTTTTACTGTGCAGCTTCAGAGGGAATTAAAAGAAACAAAGACAGCTCAAAAACAATCTGAAAATAAAAGCACATCACTTGAAATAGAACAAAGAGATCAACAAAGCTTGGCCTAACAAAAGAGCTTGATGATTAGACAGCTATTCTATCAATCCACTTTTACTCCTGACACCGCTTTGATATTAAGTGGCACTGAACAGCACTTGTGCTGGGAAAAGGAAAAAAAACACAACACTTTTTTCCCCCATTAGCTACTTCCAGTAGTTCATCAATTGATGCAGATTGATCTGTATGTCCTATATGACCAAAATGAATGTATGAACTTTCTGTGTGGATGGATAGATCTTTCAGCGAGAGCAAACTAGGGCTGCACCTCTAGACTAAGAGGGGTACACTGATGTGCATCCACCTTACCACCCACATTTGGAACTAGCTTAACAAAGGTAGGACATAATTAAGAAGCTTACGACTCTTACCTCTCCGTTGCAAAAACAGTATATGATGGCAACAAAAAATCCCTAGAATGAAGAAGAAATAGCACATTAATGGTAATCAAAAGAACTGAGATGTGAGAAAACCACCTACATTTTTTTTTTTTGTTGACCAATAGTTTACCCAGATCTTGGTGGGGTCAGTGGCTATTTTAACCCACCTTCACCCAGCAGGAATTGTGGAAATGCACGAATGCAAGCACAAATGTCCCCATCTCCTTTATGGTTTCCCTAAACTTTCATCTGCCCAGACCTACCGTTCACCTTTCATTATTCACACCAGTTGACTATGATGATAGGTAGTAGAACATAAACCAAAAGTTAATCACTCAGGGAAGGCACACAGTGACCGTGCAACACAAGTCTGCTTGCAGAGAGTTAAATATTCCTGCTGTTGCGCCTTATATAGGCCCAGTCCTGTAAATGAAACTGCATGCTGCTCAAGCCTAGAACTGAGGAATCAATTCACAGGACTGAAAGACAGCTTGAGAGAAGTAAATTTGAACAAATTTGAAACAACATGTCTCTGGATCTCTACCAGCTTATGTCTAGTCTGGAGCTACATGGATATTGTGGGGCAAGTTATCTTTCTTTCAACAGCAACACACTAACCCTTTTTACGCTCCGTTTTGCAAATATAAAACATACCCGCTGCTAAAATATTGTCAAATGATCTTGTGAATGAAATTTGGCATACTGTAAACACAACCCTGTTTCCAAAGAGAACATTCTGCACTCTCATTTCCCTCTTCTCTGTGTTGAATATCTCATGGTCTGTGTCCATAGTTTAACAGCTACAACACAGTTAACAGTTACCTGGAAAGAGTTGAACAGCATTTCATAGTGCATTTGAACTTGCCAAAGAATCCCTGACACATCTGTGTATGGCATAGCCATGAAAACAATATAGTGAACGCCAAACAGAGGCATAAGGACGAGGGTAGATTTCAGCAGCTTCCTGTAGCAACAAGGAAAGAGAAAAGCACAGAGGAAGTCAGTGGACGGAATGAAACTCCCAGCCAGTCCAGTCCATCTCATACCCTGGGTGTCTGTCATTCATAATTTCATTCTGGCTTAACGTGTGCCCTTAGCTAGTCCTGTATATCTTACATTTACAAAAGCGTTGTGTCCATCTCCAGTTTCAAGCTGTTTCTTCTCTTATGACTTGTGACACAACCCCATCCATCCTTCAGCACGTCTTCCTCTCTACACATGTCCCTATGGGATGCTGATGTAGGTTACTGGAGATGAAGGCACCAAGACTTCTTCGTCTCAGACCATCCACTATTTTGGGACAGGAACATGGAAAGAAGGTGGAGGGGAGACATGGACCTAGACCGCTGACTCAGCTGGACCTGTTTGGGCAGGAGGATTGGACCTGTTGATCTCCAAGGAGCCTCAGCCTTTCTGTAATGCTGCAATTCTATCTGCTCATTGAAGCAAGACATAAAGGTCCACCCTGGGTCAGTGCCTTCTGTGAAATGGTAGCGTAGGGAGGGAAGTGCACCTAGAAGCAGAATCATGCTAGATACCAAGAGGATGGTGCAGTATGGGGTAAGGAGGAGATCATCACTCCTAGGAGGCATTTTGGACTGCAGCATCCCAGAGGGGTGTTGGATGCCCTGTTTCTGGGGACATTCAAGGTCAGGCTGGATGGGGCTCTGAGCACCTGATTGAGCTGTGGTTGTCCCTGTTCATTGCAGGGGAGCTGGACCACATGGTCTTTAAGGTTCTCTTCCAACTCAGTGATTCTATGAGTCTATGATCCCCTGGAAAGCTCCCGTTTGAAGGAGAAGTTCCATCTCAGCTCAAGACTTATAGGAAGGGATAGGAGTGAGCTACAATGAAGCCCTGAGTACTTGGCTGAGTTTGCTCCTGGGGGAACCAGCCTTGCCTGGAAGTGATGTTAATTGAAGGATTAAGCCTGCTGCCAAGAGTTACAGCAAGTCACTGAGTGCAGGCAACTATTGAGAGGGGCAGACATCGCTACCAGAAAGCCCTGGTACCATCTCTGTCCAGCAACTGGAAACCACTGAGGGAATGTAAAACATTAAGGAGCAGGCCTCATCCAAACCATAATTAATAGCAAGCTTCAGCCAGGGATAAATAAATAAATAGATAAATCAGAGCTCCGACAGGGCAGCAAAGGAAAATGGAGAGGTATTTTCCAGCCAAATCTCATTCCTGCTTCAAATGAAACATCTTGTGTTTGGAGAGTGAGATGGTAGCAATGAGCTCATGGTTTGCAGCCCAAATCACTCTGTTCTTCCCCCTCAGCGTGCGTTCTGACGATCTGTCAGCTCAAGAGATGATGAGAAGCCTTGGGAGCTCTCAAGCAGCTGAGGTGGCTCAGCAATCTACTTTTTTTGTCCCATTTTGACTATGCTACGAATACCCTAAATTATCAAGAGAATAGAGTTGGCAGGGCAAAGGAAAACAAAACAAATGAGGAAATGCCAGACTTCCAGCAAAGTTTCAGGAAGCACCCAGTGAAGGGCAGGTTTAACAAACAGACCATGTTTTACAAAGCACAGGAGGGAAATAAGCAAAAGTAAATAAAATGGTACGAGTTTTAGGGGCATCAACAGCATAAACAATGCTTTTATTTATGCACTCTTGGTTCCAGGACAGCACAGTCACTTCCAAACTATCTGGAGGAACTGAACTCCTCTCTGTACTACAAGGCAAGTCCCGTGGGTTGGATTGGAGAAGTTTAGGAGAGATTTAAATGGCTGCTGATCATTCTGCGTTACACAGAAGATGACATTCTCCTTGCCTTGTTTTGGGTGTCTACAGTGTCTTCAGCTGAACCAACCACCCTGGGCTCCCTCTGTTGTCAAGTGGGGAAGCATGGACTTTGACCCAAAACATGAGGAGGGTTTGTGACTCACCTGTACTGTTGTCGTGAGTCACACCTCCCTGCATTTGTTTCCCGTAGCTTGGTTGCTAGGACTCTGATAATATTGATAAAAAGAATAAAATTTACCTGGAAGAGGAAGAAAAAAGAAACAACAAGATATAAAAGAGATTCAATCAGTGCTCATGTTGTCCATTCAGTGTCTCCCCCAGATGAGTCAAAGGACTGTGGCATACAATGACCTTGTGATTGAGCTGTGTACGAGTTGGAAGATCTTCTCCTATGCAAGAGATGACCTCCCCAGGAAAGACCCAGTAGTTGGTGGATGGGATTACTTGAACTATGTTTAATCTAAAGGGTTGTGAGGGAGAGCAATGGCCTTCTCCACAAAAGTATAGGCATCCCAAATGAAAACACTGGCATCTGAACCATCCAGCCTGGGCTGCCTTTCACATGAAGGTGGCTTACAACTCTGTATGGGACGTTTCTATGGCCTTATAAACTTCTCAGTCTGAGTTTGGTGTCCAGGGAGCAAAGTGAAATTTGATTATACTTGTCCCTTACAGTCAACCCAAGATTAAGGTTGTCTTAGGCTGAAAGAAGCATTAGATGATGTTTTTCCATGTTTCCACTGAGGAAACTGCAACATGTAGGAGACACAGAGTAGGCATAACTAGATATGGTAGATCAAGAACACAGAAGGGCAAACTCCCTGGAGGAGTGTTTACTGTGGACCAGGTAAGGACAGTAGGGACAGAAAAAATAGCAGAAAAAATATGTTTAGTACATCTCTGCTCAGATGCTGAACCAGGACCCAGTCCATGCTCATGGTGAGCAGGGCAGCAAAAGGTAACATCTCATGTTTACACTGATACTTACGAGAGGTGAGAAACAGGGAGATTTTGGAGGGATTCCTGGCTTTTTGGATTTCCTTGAGGTTTGGTTTTACTGGGGCCAGGATTATGCCTGCTGTTGCCCCAGACACATTTGCTCTTGGTGATGTGGTGAGGCTGCATGCAGAGCCATTGTGTAAGCACCTATATGGTGGCATATTGCTGGGCTAATGCAGATGCCTATGGGCTTCTCTGGAGGTTCACAGCCGTCATCTGACTTCTCAGATAACAGTGCAGCAGCATTTTAAGGATACAAATTACCATGCCACACACAGGCTCATAGTTCTACACCAGAAGGGATTATTGTGGACCTCTAGTTTGATCTCCTGCAAAATACAGCCCATAAGACCTCCTTGTATTCATTTTGGTTTGAGCTACAGCAGATCCGGGCTTCAGTGTTTCCATGACGGAGATCCTACCACAACCATGGGAAGTAGTTCCAATGGTTAATTATCCTCGCTGTTAAAACAAGTAGTTCCCTGAACAGCTGAATGAACACAGCCTGGTTTGCTATGGCTTTGTCTTCTGTGGTTGGATTCTTTCCCCTTTAACGAGGTGCAAGTTCATTTCAAACAGTTCTCCTCTGTGTTAAAAAGGAGTAAGGTCACATTACGCCCTTTTCCTTGAAGGGGCATTAGTAGAATTTTTCTCCTGTATCTATTTGACTATTTTCATGAGGTTTGTGGGAATTTCACATCTATGCAACCCCATTTGGTTAGAATTTACAGACCAGCAGCAGGGTTCTGAGAGGGATGGGTAGGCCATAGGCAGAGAAGAACGTGGCCTACAGGTATACATAATTCATTTTCATTGGAAACCAATATTAAAAAAAAAGAAAAAAAAAAGAAAGAAAAAAAAAAAAGAAGCTTTGTTTCTTTTTTGAGTTTTTTCTAGTTTCAAACATGCGACAGTGAGATCTTGTTCTGCCTTTGTCCACTAAATTGGAGACACTCAACCTTATCGCAGTCAGGAGGAAAACTCCTGTGACTTTTCCTCAAACGTGTGCTAATTTTTAAAAGAAATACAGACAAATTAATGACATCAAAGGTAGAAACAGAGTGAAGGGATTTCATACCCCTCAGCCTTTAAATTCTTTGCAACTACATCCAGAAAATGCATAGCTTAGTTCAGTAACATATGACTAGCCAGTGTGGGAATTGAAAAAGCAGCCAAGTGAACAATATAAACCCACAGAAATCAAACAGAAACAACCCGCAGAATATTTTTGCATGATAAATAGCTGTATTTGCATATAGCCAGGGTACAAGCACAGCAGAGCCTCATGGAGGAACATTATTTTTACAAGGACGAGCCTCAATCGAGCTCTTTCTCCTCTGCTAATTGGGCTTTAAATTAAATGCAATGAGGTTGCTGGCATTCATCTAGTTGAACTATCCGAACTTCTCCATCCTACTATTTCATTTCCAATGACCACGATGTGGTCTTGGTGACTGGTTTCTTCCAAGGTGCAGAACTGATTGCTAGAGCCAGGCGGAGAATTTCTACCAAAAGGAAATTCTGAAGAAGAAAAAAATCCCTCTCAAGTCCAAAGCAGCTCACCTCATCACACGTATGATCACATTCTGAAACTGCCCTGCTGTTTATATGCAGATGGGCTGGTTTTCTTCTCACCCACAATGATCATATCTCAAAGGCCTCCCGATTTGTGAGTCAGAGCAAAGTGCACAGAGTTTGATGCAAAACCCGCTGAAAACTATAGAGAGATTCTTACTGACTCTGTTCAGCTACTCATGGTTGTACGTAATGGGGAGTTAGGACACATGAGTGTGGAAAAGCTCTTTTTCTTGCACTTACATAACTATTAGAAGATGGAGTAATAGAGGACCATAGAGAAAGACAGGGAGAAGAAAGAGGGTAATGCCTGAAAACTGAAAGCAGGTTCTCAAACTAGTTAGGACTCTACTAAAATACATAATGACCCACTAGCTTCCCCTCATGAAGATTGTCACAGTGCTTCCCATTGCAGGTGCCTGGTGAGAGTACATGAAAAGTGCAATTAGAGCAGGATAGCTTGGCCCACTATTAGCACTGTGCAGGCATCACCCGAATACAGTCACTGCCTCCCAGTTATTATGATCAGCCAGTACTCACCACAATAGCTGCCAGGATGGGCACCTGAATAATCCATTTTAAATTGCCAGCACTCAAGTCCCAACACCTGAGAAAAGATTGATATCCCATCAGGAAACCACTGATTACAAAGACCAACAGACTTGGTGTCTTCTTGGGTAAATCCTCCCTGGCAGGCTGGGGTTTCTCCAAAGCCTGTTGGGTTGTAAAGGCCTGGCTCTGACCCTTCAAACTAGCCACTTTTCTGCTGTCATACCATTCAATACTGAAACCTCTGTTAAGTGCCTTTAAAGCTGTCCTCTCTAGATGGTGGCTCTTTCTATAGACACCAAGACTAGTCCCCTCGGGACAGGAACCCACCTTTTCCCACTTCTTCATGTTTTTAAGAGAAGAACATGCACTAAAAATATTTTGTTTTTTACGATAACAAAAGAGACTTATGATGGGCTTTGCATTGGTTGAAATGGCCTAATACCACCCCTTGGAATAAGCCTGCACAGCTTTCCTCGGGAGTCTGTCCTGCCAAATACATGGTGGTACAGACAACTCTCTTTTTTTCACAGATTCTCTGTGCCTCCTTCAACCTTGCTCTCATGGTGAGACCCATTCTACATAAAAGCCTTTATCTTCTCTTCGTCTCTAACCCTTATCCAAGTGAAGACTGAAAGGGCAAGCTGTTGGTAGCATGGACGTTCACCTATGGTCTTCCATCTGCTGACGAGGGGCTGGACACTATTTCCTCCCAGGAGTTTCCAGCAGTCATGGAATAAGGTCACTCGGTGTTAATTACTCTGTTTGAATTCTCTCCGACCACAGAGAGAGGAGTGCCACAGGCTTTTCTTTATCTGAGCCAGACAGCCCCCAGATGGCAGCTGCAGTTTTCATTTCATGGGCCAAACTCTGCCCAGGCAACTGTTCAAGGAAAGTGAGAGACAGGGGCAGAGAAACCACCGGTGCTGACTGAAAGGTTGTACGAGGACGAGACTGTGCCAATGCAGATGTGTCATACTTCAGTAGCTGTGCTACCAAGTCTTTCCATGCTTCCAGCTTAGGCTTTTACCCTTCAGAAAGCAGCTTCTTCCCAGGCAAAGCCATCTGAAAAGTTGCCTGTTGTCCCATCAAATTTTGATAGGAAAATTTTGGGTGTAGATGATACCTGTTGTGTGGTCGGCACTAGGCTGTGTGGTACCAGGGATGCTATGGGTGCTTTCTTCAGCTTAATGGAAGAATCTGGGGCCTTGGGGTGTTTGTGTAGGAACTAAGAATTTGGAGTCTTTTTTTTTCTGACAGTAGCCAGAAGTTGATATTTAAGGATAATTGGGCTAGAGGGTTATCACATTATTCCAGCATAATTCTTCCAGCAATCTGCAGTTCAGAATGACAGCACATTACTGAGTGTTTAATATGTCTGGAGGAATTTATCTTCCATGAGTTTTTATGAAGGCTTCTAAATCCTAAGTCCATGCTGGTATCCACATCTCCTGTAGCGAGGAGTTAACAGCTTCACCTCCTCTGACTGTGCTGAACATCCCACCCCCCAGCTTCATGCCATGATTTCCAGTTTTCTACTGGAAGGAGAAGTGAATGACTCAACTCTACCATGCTCTGCAGGTCATTCATTCACAATTCAGGCCATTCCTGTCTCTGCCTAGCTGTGAAAGAGTTTCCTTCAGCCCCACGGATAACAGCTGCAGGTGTTCACATTTATTTAATTCAGTAAAACTCTGAGAAGCCGGGAAAGTTGCACCCATGTTAACCATATCAGCTTGCAAACTCACCTTAACAGTTTGCTAACGTCATAGTGGGAATTGATTCTGGCTTTGCCTGGTTCTCTTTTTTTTCCTTTTGATTCACCCTCGAAATCACCTATGCCAAAAACCCCACAAAGGCATCACACAGGAAAGGGAGAAAAGAAAATCCAACCAGACTTACTCTGTGTCAGCTAGAGTGGCTCTCACGCTGGCCCACGCTGTAACAAATACAGCAGGGAGTCCTGCAAAGAAACACAGATCAATGGGGTCAGTATGGACCTGAGGTCTCTTTCAGCACAAGTTCAAGTAGTGAGGGATAGGGGACAGTGGAAGAAGGAGTTTTGAAATGTTCAGGCATAATCTGGACAAGGAATGTATGATCTCTGTCACTCAGTGTGGCACTGAGTGGCATGGTTAGTGGGCACAGTGGAAACGAGTTGATGGTTGGATTAGATGATCTCAGTGGTCTTTCCCAGCTTTAAAGATTCCGTGATTCTATGATTCCATGATCTTGGTCTTTTAGATCTTCTGTAATCCAGGTGTTGTAATGGTAAACCATCTACAGGAAGGAAGCGTTTTACAGAGGCTAAATTGCATGGTCTGGACATGTCCACCCTACTGAAGTCTCCTGGCTCTCAAAACAGAGCAGCTTGCTTTTCCAAGCTGCCCACCATGAGTGGTCTTGGCTTAAGCAACTTTCTGGGTCATGTTTAGAGATGCTCAGCTGATCCAGGCCTGAGGAGGGCCATGGACTTGTCAGGATGGATCACCAAGTTCCTGTGCCATGTTCTGGCTCTGCCTTTTAGAGACACAGGCTGTAGGACTTGAACGTGTGTGACTGCTCTAGCCAACTGATTCAATTAAAAGCAGGAATGGGTTTCATACAATGCATCATTCCAAATACATCTGTTCCTTTGCTCTGACTTCAAGGGAAGGCGGGTCTGGAATCAAGTTTGAAATGTATCACACAGAAAATGGCCTTGCATACACCAAAGTGTTGTAGTGCATCCTGAACGCCTCAATGGCAGCAACAAAACGAGGTTTGGGCATGCCTTTGGCATCTTCCCCTTTCATACCTCCCAGCCATCCTAAAAAACCCTCTGCAAGGCTCTAGCCATCCCTTCTGGGGACAGAGAACAGAGCTGAACAGGTGTGAGCTGTGGTACCCACTTGGCCTCAAGGCTAAAAGACACGTCTTGTCCCATTTGATTTAAAGGAATGGATGTGGCATTCAGAGCAAACTCACCTATGAGCCTTAACTGAACCACTGTAAAAACTGCACTGCCCTCTATTCTATGTACAGAATACACACTTTTCAATAGTCATCGAGGCAATGCCTGGCTGATATACTGACCAGAGCAGTAAGAGGTAGCCATCAGCTGAAGGAGGAAATTGTGGAGGTGATTTTTTTTATTTATTTTGTTTTGTACGAAATGTCAAGGGCCCTTTCATAGCTCCTGACTCTCTTCAAATTTTCTTTGCTCCATTTTGATTTTTACTGGCCTGGATGCTTTAAAGGCTCTGCTAAGTCTGAGAAACTTGCTGTATGAAGCAGACAAATGCTGGAATTCAGAGTAATACTTGCAAAATACTCTAGCCCAAGCTTAACTCCCAAAGGAACCATCCTCATTTCAGCACGGTTACACTGGGAATCATCTTGTCCCTGCAAAAAGTAAAAGAATCACCAATATCCAAATGCAATCTTCTATTTATTTATTTTTTTTTAGGGTCCAGTTCGGCTTTATTTGTACAACTGAGTCCCCTACTGGCTTCCCTTAAAAGGCAGGATCAAATCCACAGTAGCTTCCACAAATTCCAGAAGAATAACCCCTTTCAGGTGGGAAAAAAAAAAGAAAAAAAAAAAAAAAAAAGAAAATATTACAAAATAAATAAAGGCGACATTTATCACCGATGACTGTAAATATGCTGTTCACAGTCTAAGCTCATTGGGGCTCGGCGTGCACAGACACACGCTTAACTTTCAGCATGCACTTAAGTCTCATTAGAGTGCTTAAAGGCTTTCCTGACCACGGACGCTTTCCTGATCTGGGGTGTGGGGCAGGGACGCCTGTCTCATACACATGTGGACAACGGGGCTGTTATCTTGGTTGGAACCTTTAAATGCTATGGTAATATAAGAAAGCATAAATAATTAAACACAGAGCCTCACTCAGGTCCAGCGCAGCAGCACAGCCTACAAAGATACATTTATAAGGAATGCACCCTGCTTTACAATCCCCTGCGATGGAAAGAAAATACTTAACCTATTGCACTGGGAACCCATGAGCATGCTGAAGATTAGGGCTTGGGGGAGGTGATGATTTATTGTAACAAGCACCATCTATTTCCTCCTCACTGTTAAGCGCCCATCTATGAAAAATACGTGCATGCACCAAACTCCTGGCTGAGCTACCGAAGGCTTGGATATGTGTGACTTTGCTGATAGCATTGGTGATACCCTCATTTCCATCAGCTATCTGTGCTCAGAGGTTTACTGCCCGCCTGTGAGACTGCAGTGTTCACCCGTTATGGTGATGCTCTAAATTTGAAAGATGGATTGTTACAGAGATTGGATGCATTGGATGCATACTTGTTTCTCCCTAGTCTGTCCTGTACTTCAGAAGGGACGCTGTTCCCATTCTTACTAATCCTTTGTTGTGTTCCAGGTTCCTAGCAACAATAAAACATAGAGGAGAGGGTAATTACATCTAAAAATCCCCACACGTGTATTTATTGTGGGCTGCCACCTCACTCTGCTCAGGCAAGCTTAGGGAAAGGATCCTGGACATTTTCTGCAAGACACACAAACTGAACTCCTGGCACCAGTTTTATTGCTACGTTTACCTTTGTGCATCTCAAACACGATCCTTTATTGTGATCATAAATATTCTTACACTTACAGAAAGCAGAATGAGTCCTCTCTCTACCCTGTTCTTAGGTGGAGTTTTTAGTGATGGAGTCACCATCCCTGGAAGGCTTCCAGAACCATGGAGATGTGGCACTTGGGGACATAGTCAGCGGGGCATGGTGGGGTGGGTTGGGTTGCACCTGGTGATCTTAGTGGTCTTTTTCAGCCTTAGTGACACTATACTTCTGTGATTCTAGATTCTCTCCACATCAGCACAGCATGTGGATTTTGGACCACCAGACGATTTCTATAGTTCAACCACTTTTTCCCACTCTGGTGATCCAGTCCGTAAGCTGGCAGAGTCAGAAGGCTCAGCTTTTCCCTCAAGCAACTCTCTTACTTTCAGAGGGGGATCGCTAACTCCTACGTATCTCCAAGGAAGAGAAATACCCTGGGATGAACCGTCCCTGCTGCTGAGCACAACTCCAAGTCAGACATCTAAATGCACCCTCAACAGGCAAGTGCCCATGAAGATACAGCTCTGCAAGGAAGAAAGCCATTTGCGATTAAATGCATCTGGCCAACTATCCAAGGGAAGGATAGCATGTCTCCAAAAAGCCTGTGATCTCCTTATTGGCTGTGTGTACTGATAGATGCAGGAGCAGATGGCTGCATGTGTGTCCTCCCCATGCCTACAAACACAGTGTGCATGACTGGGCGGCGATGCTGTGAGTGACTTCTACAGAATCCACATTGTATGCGCTGTGCATTTCCAGTTAACACACACAGTGTGTACAATGCAGGTGCTATATAGTCAGGTATGGAACAGGCTGCCCAGGGAAGTGATGGAGTTGCCATCCCTGGAGATATTTAAGGGATGTGTGGATGTGGTGCTTAGGGGTATGGACTGGTAGCGTTGGGCAGATGGTTGGACTTGGGGTTCTTAAGGGTATCTTTCATCCTGCATGATTCTGTGGTTCTATAATCTCCCATCAGACAGAAAAACTGCAAACCTCAAGCTAGACAAAGCCTGGTGGCCACCCCCACCACTTTTCTTTCATGCTCACCATGCATGTGTCTTCTGGCAAATAGATAAATGGTGCATGTATCAAAGGTGCAAGTAAGAGAGGCAGCTTGCTTTGGTGGGTACAAGTACTTTCAGGCAAGGATGATTCTTGCAGAGATAAATGTGTAGGGCTTCCCATCACGTTTCATGTTGGATACTAGGTAATGTTTCTTCTCAGAAATACACTGGCATAGGCTGCCCAGGGAGGTGGTGGGGTCACTGTCCCTGGAGGTGTTCAAGGAATGTGAAGATGTGGCACTGTAGGACATGGTCAGTGGGCACAGTGGAGATGGGTTGGGGTTGGACTTGGTGATCTTAGAGGTCTTTTCCAACCTTAATGATTCTGTGATTCACCAACCCACGGATCTGTTGGTCTTGCTCGGGTCTTCCTGCAATGCTCACTTACACTGTAGCTGAAAGTCCAGCCGGAGGAATTAACGTGGTGTGAAGGAAAAATGCCAGTGGAATCAGCTTGGGTTTTCTGGCTATTGGTCATGCTTCTTAGACTTCCTTCATAAAACAGCTGCATGGAACTTGCAGACTGCTGGGGAATTTATTGTTGCCCATAATACCATTATTTATTTATTTTTGTTGGGTGCTGGTAAGAAACACATTCCTTTCTGCCATCAGTGCCTCCTTTGCAGCTGCACGAAGGGCGCTGCTGACTTCAACGGAGCTGTGCTCCTTTGTGCCCGTGACGACGTGGACTGAAAAGACCCAACTGAAACCTTTGGATCTGGCATCAAAGACCAAACTATATGTTCTGGTTTCCGCTGTAGACTGGAAATAAGCTGTTGTAGGGTGATCTTTTCTTCCCTTCACCTTGGAAATTTCCAAACGGGATAAATCCTCCCTTGTTTATTGTTGCACAAGCAAAATAAAATAAAATAATAAAATAAAATCCCAGTTTTTGGGGAAAATGTATTTTCTATACCTCTGTGGAACGTCATAATTATTTATCACCAATTCCCTGTCCTTCACTGCTGTGGTATGGGCAGGATCCAGTGCCCACTGCAGGGAACTGGAGTTTTTCCACTGACTCCAGTGGCTGTTGGATTAGGTTGCCCTTTCCAGTGCCCAAAAGCTATCAAAGCAATACGTCTGTGCGGGTGTGTTTGTGTACATTATCATGCTAATCAAAACAAAGCAAAAACAAATGCGACGGGAGGGATCCTATGTTCTCATTCCAGAAGAATTTAAATGAAGCAACCTCAAACTTTTGGAAGCGCACGGATGATTGGTGTTGTGACAGGTGTGACTTCAGCTTTGTGGTCGCACTGATAAAGTGATTATTCTCTGGCAGTGGTTGGAAGAATTAATGAGAGGAACCCGTGGCTGTTAGACTGCTTTCCTTCGGCTGCGTTATGAGCAGCATCAAGTAGGTTTTGCTTGTTAAACGTATGGCATTATTTTCCAGCTGATTCCCCCTTATCCCGAATTTGCCCTGGGGAATTGCTTCTCCTGGGGAATTGCTTCTCCAAGTCTTCTGCATGCTGTGCAGCAACATTTTCTGAATAGGCAAATTTTATGTAGCTTGAAGGTTTGGAAGAGAATGTGGGGTTTTGTTTATTTGTTTTGTTTTAAAAAAGAATATTCCCTGTCTCAGAGCAGATAAGGTAAGAAATGCTCTGTCCCCCAAATCTCTCTATTTATTTATGTCCCCACAAACCTACAGGTTGGATAGGACTCAGCTTTGTCTGAGAGATGGATGCCGGCTCTGGTCTGACATTATGCCTCCCATCCTTATGAGGCAGCACTGGTTGTTTTTGGCCTATGAATACAAGGTTAGCAAGGAGCTTTTGGGGAAGGAGAAAGGCTGGAGAGAGCCCTGCAGGCTGATGATTCACTTGCATGTTCATAGAATTGTTTGAGTTGGAAAGGACTGTTAAAGGTCATCTAGTCCAACTCACAAAGCAAAAAAGTGCCATTCTCCCTAAACTCAGATTTGCACCATCATCTGGTTTGCTTGGAGCTGTGCTGTTATATATGGTGCCAAAGCAAAATAGCAGCCTGCCATTCATTTCCTGGAACCTTTTCTAATAGTCCTCTATGTTACACATCTACCATTCCTTCCTACGTTCACAGACTGTGGATACCTATGGCCTGGTTTGCCCAAATTTTTAGGTATGCCATGGTTCATTCAGCACCCAAAAGCTTGGGTTTTCTTCTGGAAGAAGTCATGCCCTGGAATGGAGATGGTGTAGCACACACACTTCTCTTGTCCTAAAATGTAGTCAGGATGTGGCCAGGTGCATTTTGGAGCCTGGAGCTGGGAAGTGGCCCAGGGCCATATAGTTTAGAGGTAATCATGGGTATCTCTCAGCTGTTTTTTCCTGCTGTAAGCTCCATTGTAGACTCACACCCCATCATTTGTAGCTGTGTCCTTCAGGATCATCTAATATATTTCCTGTTCTCCCTTCCAGTCTGCATGCTTCAGACAACGGTGGGCAGTGTTTTTATTGTCCTCATCCTACCCACACCTCGTAACTCCTTGCAAGCCAAAACTTATGCCAGAAGTGAACAAAAAGCACATTCTCATCTGAAAAGCCTGTGCCCCACAATGCCTTCCACTAATGAGCACCCCCTCTGCACCCACATCCCTTACTCCATGAAAAGATGCTTGGGTTAAAAGGAAAAAAAAGATTTCCCCACAAACCGCAGGCTTCCACTGGTGTTCCAGCATATGCAAAACCTCAGGAGCTTTTTACAGCCATTGAGATCAGAGGTAGGAAACTACAGCTGAGCTCTGCTGTTGGGAGCAGATGCTCACAACTTCATGCAGCTTTCTAACCCCTCCAGCTCAATGCTGGTTTCTCAGCAAGAAGTACTTGGCAGAGCTGGAGACAACTCAGAGAGTGCACTAAAAGCAGCTCACATGCATGTGTTTACCGCCCTGGAAACATGGTAAGATGTCTCCAAGCCCTGAGAGATCCTTCCAGAGATCCTGGAAGTATCACCATGTGAATACCACAATTCAGAAGTGATAAAGGATTCATGACAGAGCTCATTGTCCTTGCAAGAACCACCGTATCTACTTACCCCAGCCAAATAATGTGAATCCCCAAAGATACTTCTTCTCTGAGAAAAAAGCCATGAAGATGAGGCTGTGGAGATAGAGCCCTTCCACCAGAATCCAGTAGTAATTGGTCGCCAGGAAGTAGAGGAAGAAGGTAACCGCTACTTTGCAACCCACCTGCAATGACCACAGAAAGACAGAGTTAGAAACACGGCATGAAATTCTTGTTCTACATGAATCCATATTTGACAAGATGGGCTAAGAAGCAAGGAGAAAAGAATAAATAAATCAGAACATTCTCTAGCAGAGTTTTTACAAGGAGGAGTATTAGTGCAGGAAGAGATGAACAACTGAGAAGAAAGCTTCTCCTCAGCTTGACACCATGTCCTCAACATCAAGTCCTCAAGAAGCATCTAGATGACATTTTCAGGTATATGGTCTGATTTTTGGGTTGTCCTATGTGGAGCCAGAAGCTGGACTCAGTGATCCTCATGGGTCCCTTCCAACTTGGGATATTTTATGACACTATGATTCTAGGTGAGCAAGGAGGTGTAGAAGGGCTGGGATACACGTGGGTGGATAGTGAGCTGATACTTTCCCTCAAACCCAGAGATGAGAGGTTCACCCACTTCCTAGAGTTTCTGTGCTTTATACTTTTCCTATTACTCATGGCCATGTTAACAAAAGAACTGTGGCCAAGTCACCTTGGGCTGGGTGACCTGGTGCAAGTCACCTCACCTGGGCCCAACATCACCTGGAAGTGTGATTTCTTCCAGAGCCCACGGAAGGATTTCACCCCAAATATCAAGGAATTTTCTGCACAGATCTGAACTACAAGGTGGAAAACCTAGCAGATCCCTGATTTTTGATGGGAATATTAGCTGGCCTCTCACTTCACACTGAACAACAATATTTTGCTTAAGAGAGAGGAAAACTGACTGTGACTCCCTGTCCCAGTGCTCCCCTGTCCTTTTGGCAGAGTGGGGTGAAACTACCCTTGTACCAACATTCAAAACTGCTCAAAGCAGAGCACAGCTGGCCATGTGAGTGTCAAGGTCTCAGAAGCTTATCTCAGTTGGCTATTTCCAAAACGAGGTGTGCATCCTAACACAGAGTCAACAGGCACAGCTCCCTGGAGGGGTCTGCGGCATGACAGCTGTCTTAGGAGAAGCACTTAATGCTGTCTGCTGTGGGACAACTGCTGCGCTTACTGCCACTGAACAAACACCAGACAATAGGGCTGTCTGTAGCCAGGTCCCTGGTAGTAGCATGGGCTGTGAAACACGCTTATGAAGCCAAATGAATACACAGGCACAAAGCTTGTGCTGTGAGCGGCGATGTCCCGTTGGTGATGCTCTACTAGTGTGTTTGAGCTAGCTCTTTTTAATTCTTTTTGTGCATTGAAGTTAACATTCGATCTTAATAAAAATCTCTCCCGTCTCTGTAGCATCCAGCAGTTTGTGGATAGCAAGGATCAGTCATGGGAGGTCTGTGGTGAGACCAGAGATGAGAAGAGTAAGCAGCTTCAGCAGGTGGTGACAACTTTGAAATCTGAGGATAGGCTTCAACCCAACAACCACATGGACAACACAGATGTCTCCACCTGAGCCATCTGTGCTGTGAAGAGACACAAGTACTTCCGGAGTCAAGTTCACCTGACCTCACTCAAGATTTTACTCTTTACTGTTTGTGTTGAACTGATTTCCTTTGACCATAGAGGGAAATGGAAGTGACAAGAGTGAATGAAGATGTATAATGTGCAGATATCTGCTTTTATGCAGATGAATCCTATCCTTTCTCTTGTGATTGTGGGCAAACTCCCCACTGACTCTTCTAAAAAGTCTTTTATCAGAGATGGAAGTGATCAACCAGTCCTGGTTTAATGCAAAGTTAGAGGGAGGTGAGATACCCACTACTGACTTTCTTCCCCATGAGATACCTCCACTCCAGCCCTGGAATTAGTGACGTAAGTCTTCCAAGACACAAAGAATCATAGAATTATTAGAGTTGGAAGGGACCTTGAAAGGCCATCTAGTCCAATTCCCCCTGCAATGAACAGGGACACCCACAGCTCCATCAGCTGCTCAGAGCCTCGTCCAGCCTGACCTTGAGTGTCTGCAGGGATGGGGCATCCACCACCTCTCTGGGCAACCTGTGCAATACCCTGGGTGATAGTTTGATGGTACAGATGTTACAGCACATTACAGCACAGCATTGCCTCTATGGCTCGTACAGAGAGGAGCTCCAAAATCAGAAAATGGAAAAATCAGCCAAATACCCACTGCAGTAAAAATGGGTAAAGGTCCAACGCCTTGCTGAAAGGGGTGAGGCATTGGGCAGAAAGGACAGAGGCGTGAGGCTGCTCCGGTGATACTCACAAACTGTGACTTATCTGCTGGAGGTGCTTCAGTTATGGATTTCAGGTCTTCTTCAGAAATCCGCTCCATCTCCTCCAAAGCTGACCCAGAGTACAAGACTGCGTCCTTCACGAAGATGCTCACAGCTCTTAACATGAAGGAGACAAACAGGTGCATGTGGATGTAGTTTCTAGTGCAGTGCAAACGCCTAGAGTGGAGGAAAGAGAAGGGTTGGAGTAGGTTAGCCTATCTGTTGGACAGATTGAGGGTCACCTCTGCTTCTTGAGAGCCCTCATACCATTGACTTTGCATAAGGACAACACAGTACCTATACTCATTTCATAGAATCATAGAATCAGAGAACCATACAATGGTTGGGCTGGAAGGGATGTTAAAGCCCATCCAATTCCACCTCCCTGCTGTGGGCCAGTTGCCCCCTCTAGATCAGGCTGCCCGGGGCCCATCCAAACTGGCCATGAGCACCTCTAGGGATGGGGCAAAGCTCTTGTTTCTCACTAGGAACTTTTGGCAAGAAGCAAAGATGCACTTTGTTTCTACTGGGCTCAGGTGGTGAGGATGCATGCAGTGGGCTGTGTGCTGTGAGTCTACAGCTAGAGGATGCAGTGAGCCGACATCAGTTGTGCAGTGTACAAGGCATGAGCATTCTTGTATGCAGCATGTGCACAGTGTTCAGTGCATGTGCCATAAGTGTGCATCAGACATGTAGTTGTTATCCCAGATGTACAAGCATCAGGCAGGATGCGTGCACAGCTCTCACTGATACTAAAGCGTGTATCTCTGTCCCTCTCACAGGTGTCTCCTCCAAGAACTCCACTCCTCTCATAGAGTTAAGTCAGTATTTAAAGACTTCACACTTATCTATCTGCATTTTTGTGCAGAGGAAATGGGCTGCAAATACTACAGAGCTTGTGGACCTGTAGCATAAACTGCTTATTTTTGTGCCCATGCCAAATTCCATCCTGGGGTTAGAATTTATGTCGTGCTGAGCTGTTTCCTCTGATTGCCATTGGAGAAACTATCCACTGGTGGACATGCTGAACAGTTTTGGGGCTCTACCCCAGCAATGGCTGCACTACAGCTGGGGGTGAATGACCCCACAAATGCTGATTGTAAAGCGCTTTAAGATCCTTTTGGGGGAAAAGCTGGATGATAAGAAACGAATTGGACACAGATCCATAAGGTGTGTTTTAGAAGCAGTGATCTTGCCTCTTGGGAGAAGAGTGAGCATGAATCAGTGAATGGATTTATACCCCCTTAAATCCCCAGCTCTAACATCAGAAACACAAATATGATTGCACAAACAAAATACATATTCTTTCCTCTTTTGGGAGAGCTTGTCACAGTAATAACAGTTGCTTCCTGTACTATTATGGTTCAGATTAAGCTAAGTGGAATTGTTGAGGCATAAATGAAGATGAGCTTTGCTCTCTGCATCTGAAATGTAGTCAGTGAATCTCTGGATTATATGTTAACTGGAATGAAGTCTGTCTTGGCCTCTGCTGATCCTTTGATCAAAAGGCAAAGACTGGGGGCAAAGATTGTCTCCACCTGTCTAGTTTGGGCTAGGAGGCGACAAAGTGATGCCTCTTGAAGCTAGGAGCACTCATGCATATGTAGACATTAAATATTTTATTAGTCTTGCCAGTGTAGTGCAGAAAATGGGAAAAAGGAGAAAGGGTTGAAAAAGCAGGAGGTTGGTGGCCTTTATGGGGTATGGTTGTGTTTCGGGATCATGACTCCAGGAGGGGTCTGCAGCCTGCTCTACCTTGTGTGTTTTATAGGCTCAGGCATTGGGATGCTCTGCTATCCAAGCAAATCCCCCCAGCCTCCTTTTGCTCTCTACAGAGAGGTCTGAGCACTTATAGAGCCAAAGGGCACACATTTTACACCAGCTGGTACGTCCCTGGGGTTTAGCCTATGCTTGCATGGTGTTAGCTGCCAGGTTCATCTGCAGACACCAAATGGCTGTTTGTTGCATGGAGAACTTCCCTTTGCAGCTGCTGTCCTGCTATGGGTCCTGCTGTTTGCCATGAGAAGTGACTGCCAGCAACCAAAGGGAGGTAAATGTGGGGCTTATGGCACTGGGCTCTGCGGGTCGAAGCCCTGCTCTACCTGCTCACCATATATGGGTGCCCAAAGGACAAATTTTTGCTGTGAATCATGGAATGCACAGAATCATAGAATAGTTTGGGTTGAAAGGAACTTCAAAGATTATCCAGTTCCAAGCCCCTGCTGTAGGCAGGGTTGCCAACCACTAAATCATGCACTGGATTAGGTTGCCCAGGGCCCCATCCATACTGGTCTTGAGTGCCTCCAGGGATGGGGCATTCAAAAGTCTCTGTTAACGAGACTTTTCATCCAACCTCTGGTCATGGTGGTAGCAAAAAACATGCAAAAGCCAGCTCAATGGGCTGGATGGTGCCAGTTCAAACCAATATTTAGGGACCTACATCCTTTGGACAGTGGAGAGGGAAGGAAGAAGAGCAAGTAGTCATTTTTAGCTCCCCAGGTACTGGAGCAGAATGAGGAGAATGAATGACTCTGTCCAAGATTTTTATATGGCCAGGGTTCCCTTCAACTAGTCCCTTCTTCAATAAAGTTTGGGCTTAGAGTGGTATTTCCCTTATGAAACCTTAACCACCTAAAAATAACCCATCTAAGGACAATTAGGAACAGAAAACTCTACATGGTATTCCAAATGAGACAAGTCTCTTCCTGGAGGTGTTTCACTTCCTGTTTGTTATAAATCTGGTCTAGAAAACTCCACTGCAGACAATGGGAAGAAGTTCAAACATCCCTCCCCTCGTCCCCCAGAAGTTTGACCTAAGTGGGACTAACATAGCCCAAAGCACAGATGCAACCCTTATGGCTTGCTGAAGAAGCACACGCCATCCCAATTTTATCCTTTAGGAAAGCCCAAGGCTTTTCTAGTCCAGCGACAACTCGCTTAGGTAAAAACAGAGCCGCCTACCTGAAGTATCCCAGGATAAGGACAGCAACTGTGAGGGATCCCAGAGAGATGGAGTATCCAACAGTATAAATCAAATAGAGGCGATCAAAGACCTCCTGCAGTACAAATGATGGAAAAAATAGCGTCACATTAGAACGCGTCCTCCTGCATCGTAACACATCCACTGTAGCAGTACAGAGATTCAGGCTGTTGTACCTGGTGGGGTGTAGATCTCTGGGCTTGGGAAACCTTGGGCAATCACACCTGATGTCATCTTTTGGACATTAGAGCAGCTTGGAAAGTGGAATTTCTCTTTCCTAATGGCTGGGGGGGAGCTGTGATTTTTGCAATGGAATAGTGATGAAGATAGGAGTTTTGCAGCATTTTCATCCCAAAGGAACACAAAGCGCCTTACAAACTCTCAGCCAAATCCAGAGATCACTTGGCAATTTTTGCTCAAATAGAATGCCCACTGACCTGGGATTTTTGCTGGAAGAGCAAAATTTAGCTGTAGGGTTGTGCCATGCTATTGCTGATTGACTGATGGCCAGGCTGGTGGAGTGCCAACTTACCACAGAAAACATGGGGAGGGCATATTTTGGCTCAGGGTTGTGAGAAGAAATCAATTCCATTTGTGCTTTTTGTTGTTTTTAATCTAAAGCACCCTATGACTGTGGTTATCCAATGCAGACACAACTTTAGCTGGCCAAAATCCCATTGGAAATGGTCCTGTTCACAGGAGAACTCATAGCCATTAATCCCGCAGTGTCAGCTGCCTTGCCCCTCTATGTTTTAGAGCTAGGTCTAGAAACCCTTAGCTTTCCAGTAGATTTTGAGATGTTTTCCTTCATTCTGTAGCTGGGGCACGTGCCTTAACGTGAGGCTTACTGAACATATCTGCCTGAAAAGGGTTAAAATGCTTGCCCCATCCTGGCTCATACTGCCTTTCATCATCTGAACTCAGAAATAAACTCAGAAGAAACCAACCAATTCAGCATCTTTCTCCTCGCTCCCTCCTCCTCCACCCCCCGCCTTTCCCTCACCCCACCCGCTGGGCTGCAATAACATTCGTAACACGGGGTTCTGAATGACAGCTCTGATTTTGATTTGAGGCTAGCAGTGCTGTCCTGGAATGCAAAACCTCAGCCCTATTACATCAGAATCCCAAGATATGTGAATGTTTCTTTGCGGTTTCCATTGGTAGAGTGGTGTGCTTGCCAATTTTAATCTAGTGTGGATGTGTGTGCATGTACACATGTATATGTGGGGACAGTAGGCACTAAAAAGCGAATATGAAGAGTCTGGAAAGTTTTAGGAAAAAAATAATGTTATAATAACTTGTTCCCTGCAAGGCCTGGTACACTTTTCCAGCTGCCAAACTGGGGTCTTCTTTGAACTGGAAAACATTTGCCTCCATGATGAAAGTTAAAAAAAAAAAAAAAAAAAAACAACCTTATTCCAAGTTTTGGATTCTTGGTCCAAGGTTCTTGGATTCTGAGGTGTTACTACACCCAGCTGAACAAAAGCATCCCTTAGCCCCATTCAGAAATTCAACCGGAAAGATCCACGCTCCTATCAGACAACGAGACCATTGTAGCAGCAATGGCCTTGGGAAGGACCTGCTGATTGGCTGGCAGAACACTTCCAGAGGCTGTGGTTAATTCCTCTGATTAACCACAGGGCCTCTTTTTGAAAGGATGTCGAGTCAGAACTGCCAAGACATACACATGCGTGCATTCATGCACGCTACTCTGCCTGCTTGCAGACGTAGGTGCTGCATGTCTCACCCAGCATCACAACAGGGAAGGTTAATTTTTGGATGGGGTGTTAAGGTCCTTGAGGAAAGCCTCGGAAGATTTCCCAAAACGCTGAGATTGACCTTTGAGAGGGCAGCTCCTGCTTACTAGTTTCCAAGAGTACTTTTCTTGGTAATGGGGAGACCTGGATTTACCCAGGGGAAAAAAAAAAAAAAGGGCAATTCCAGGTCTCACTCATCTCCTAGCTCAAGGGAGGTCCCAGATGTGGAAACCGAAATGCTGAATCAGGAAAGGTCCTCCAGGTAACAAAACACTGAGTCATCTGCCAGCTGAAACAACCACCTTCACGGTCTGAGAAACCTCTTTTTCAAGCTATTGGAAGATCAAATAATTCACAGAAGACCACAAAAGTCATGCATAGCCAAGCCAAGGACATTGCTTCTATAGGCTCCAGACGGTGTGCTCTCCAACAGACCATCCTGCTCTACAGGAGTTTCACATGATGTCTCTGGTAAACCTGTCCTGAATGCACACTGCCTGTCACTGGTCCTTTACCAACATGTTGGAAGTGGCAACCCAGCCTCCATAAGCGTGGCCTTGCCACTCCATGATATGCTGTTTTAAAAGGTGTGACGCTTTAACTGATGCCATTTAATTCAACTCTTGCTGTAATTCTTCACTGTTTCAACTGTTGATGCATGCACACTGAAAAAGGAGGAGCTGAAAAGAAACTGAAGGAAACAGGACACAAAACCCCCTTCAAGATCTGTGATGCTGGTGGTACGGATAATTAACAAAATGTTGTGAAATTCACAATATAATAGCAAGATTAGGGAACATCAGTTTCACAACTGGTGTCCTTGAATGTTGCTGCCTGCCTTACTCCATCCCATGCTCTGCTGGGATGAGATAGTATCGGGGGAGGTGTGGGATGGATCTAATCTTCATCCTTTCTTCTCAAATGAATACTTTGAAGGCACTCTCATTGCTGAGCCACTCACACTTGCTCCTGGAAGGATTTGGACAGGATAAGGTGCTCTGCTGTAGTTGAGTTGCCTTTGGGGTTAGAGAAATGGCTTCCCAGAAAGTCAAGCACCATACTTCCTCTCTAGGTCATGGTCTGTGGTTCTCTCAGGCACCAGAACAGCCTACGAGTCCTTCCTTTCTCCCATGCTCTCTCCATGCATTACAAAACTCCACCAGACCACAGCCATCCATCTTGTATCTGTAGGTGAACTGATCTGTCTGCAGTGAACCAGCCCACCTGCTCCTTCCCTCCCCACCTCACTCCGGCCGTAACTCAGAGACCGATGAACCACAAAAGGTGTAAGTACTATTTCAGATGTATTGAGTGCTAAACCTGTAACAAGACCTTCCTTTCTCCCTCCCTGCTGGTATGGTGGGAGACTTCCTCTCTGCTCCCTTTTGCATCTCAGCTTTCCACCAGCCTGACCTCAGGGTAGGAACTTTGCTACAGCCTAACGACTTTGGGAGAACAGGAAAGAAAACAGAGAAGGAGGTGGCTTCTATGTGAACTCTGAAAGTGCATGGTAAAAAAAAAAAACAACAAAAACCAACAACTAAACAAAATAAATTAAACCAAGCCACCACGGGCATCCACAGGCTGCATATGCCCCCTCCCAAAAGGTCTCTGCATTCCCCTCTCCCTGTGGTTTGGATAACTTCCAGGTGTGTGACCCTCAGAGCAGTTGGTTGTTAGATTTTCATACAGTACTCAGGGCTTGACCTGACTCCTAATTTGTCTGCTTCCACCAATGGAGAGGTAATTTGCATTGATCTGAATCCAGAGGAAATCTGTTTTCCTCCGCAGAGCTCAGAACTACATCAGAGGGGCTTCATGGCCCCATCCAGTGCAAAACCATGGCTGTGCTTTCCCTTTTGCACTGCAGCCTGTATAGGACAATCTGTGGCAGCTCCCTTGACTTTTGTATGAATACGTGGAGTTCCTCATAGTGGACGTGGTCCCCTGGTTTGATTTTAGATAGCTTTTCGGTGGATGGCTCAATCAGTTCTGACCACTTGCAGTCCAGCGAGCTGGAACACGGAGGTATTTGGGCTTGTAATTCATAAAAAAAAATGCAATTAATCCCCAAGTACAACACCAACCCAGCCCCACCATGCCCACTGACCACATGCCTCAGTGCCACATCTCCACAACTCTGGAACACCTTCAGGGACAGTGACTCCACCACCTCCTTGGGCAGCTGTACCACTGCATCACTGCTCTTTCTGAGAAGAAACTGTTCCTAATATCCAACCTGAACTTCCTCTGGCACGATATGAAGCCATCACCTCTCATCCTATTGGAGTTATATGGGAGCAGAGGCCGGCCCCCACTTCACTACAGCCTCCTTTCAGGGAGTTGTAGAGAGCAATAAGGCCAAACCTTAGCCCCGTCTTCTCCAGATCAGATAATGGTTCCCATTCATTCAAGTCTCAAGTAAGAGTCTGTCACTCTGAGGACTCAATTCAGTCGTCCTTACATGTGTCCCATTATTTCAGACACATAAATGTCCTATCTGGTTTCAAGCTGCTTTTACAAAAGCAAATAATTTTCCTATAACCCCATATTGTATAAGCCATCACCATGCAAATGTCTCTCAGACTCCAGGAAATTTTGTTTGAACCCAGATATGAACATAACCTATGTTTCAGCCACTGGTCAAAGCCTTCAGAGCTTTGATATTTGTCTGTCTTGTTTACTTCCAGTGACACAAGGATGACTGGCACAGACTGAGAAATTTGAATCTCTCTCTCTGTGATTGCATGATTTATCACCTTGGTGACTGGTGGCAAGCTACATTCCAAATATCATTTTATTGCACCTTGTATCCAACGTTCTGCTTCCCCTTCCTACATGAGATAATGCAAGACTGCAACATTTCTGCTGTGAAGCTGAAATGGATCCAGTGGTCTTCTGAGGGGTTGGTAGGTCATGCTGAAGGGTGGGATTACCAGTGCGTTAGGATAGAAAAATATGCAAGGACTTCCCACATCGAGTATCTGCAGACTTTGTGAAAGCTGCTGATTCAGATGTTGCTAATGACATGTCTGAAATTAGCAGGGGCAGCATCTTATTGCTCTGAATGATAAGAAATGCCAGGAAGCCTCTGTCACTAGCTCTAGTCACTCCTTCCCTTCCCCTTCCCTTCCCTTCCCCTTCCCTTCCCTTCCCTTCCCTTCCCTTCCCTTCCCTTCCCTTCCCTTCCCTTCCCTTCCCTTCCCTTCCCTTCCCTTCCCTTCCCTTCCCTTCCCTTCCCTTCCCTTCCCTTCCCTTCCCTTCCCTTCTTCATTTTTTACATTCATTTTTATTTAATAAAAGATGTCACTTAAAAAGCTTAATGACAGGGAGAAAGAATATTTGCAAAAAGTCAATGATTTCCAAAGCCTGAAGAAAATCACTGTGTTGAGCATGACATTTTCCTACATAATTCTCTTTCCCTCATTCACCAAGGTGTCAGGCACCTCAGGTCCCTATAATCCCAATGGGGACTATGGTAGGAGTCTCATACAAAAAAACCCATATCTAGCTGTATAAACGTGTCTCTAAGTGTGTTGAGGTCCTGTGTTCACCTGATAGGCAATAAAGAAAGATCTTCAGATTCAGCTGCCTACACCGAATTGTGAGGTGCTTTGTGAGATACCTGGGGATACCCATGAGGACTCCAGACACTGCTCCAGAAGAACATGGATTTCATAGATCACAGAATCACAAAATAACAGAATTTGGAAGGGATGGCTGAGATCATCGAGTCCAACCCCTTGCTAAAACAGGTACCCTACAATGGGTCACACAGGTAGACATCCAGATGGGTCTTGAATATCTCCATAGAAGGAGACTCCACAACCTCTTTGGGCAGCCTGTTCCAGTGCCCCATCACCCTTACTGTAAAGCAGTTCTTCCACATGTTTTTATGGGATACAAAGGGACTACATCTGACCAGTGTGGCCTTAGGTGTGTTCTCATGGTGAAGTACTTGTATGCTGCTGTTATAAACCACCAGATGCTCTCAGCAGGCTCTAGGTGTAAAATATTTTCAGCAGCACTACATTAAAAAGTGCTTTAGCATTTGCAGGAGCCCATCAGGCATACTTTATACACATAAAATTAGGATTGCACATCAGGGTTACTTGCAAGAGTGAAGAACAGGCTTGGATAATACGTTTCTATTCCTACACGTCTATCCATCTTTTGTGATGTGAATGCACAACACTTTTTGATGGTATTTCATCTCTGTAATTCAGTACAAAACGTATAAATGCGTTTTATGCCATTAGTTTGAGGATACAAGAAGTTATTGGTTTCTAAAGGGACCCAAGAGAGCTCCAAGAGCCAAGGCCAGGCACAGAAGAGCTTTGGTTCTGAATAATGGAGTTTAGATAAAGCAGCCCTGGACCATACTGTGCCTTTCCTATTGTGTTTGGTATGCCATGGATTGCTGAGACCTCGCTGATTTCTCCGGGAGCAGTAAAACCACCACAATATAAACAAGCAGTAGCAGACAAAGATGGGATTGGTGGGCTGAGATTAGATCTTAGGATGGTCCATTTTGCTGGGTTGGTGGTTTCCAAGCTTAGCTAACCTCCCAAGTTGCTGGCACATATTCCTCTTCCTCACAATTTCAGTAAGATGTCACATTTACCCTTAAGCTCATCCTTGAAAACAGGATGGGTTTGTCTGACTTTTCTCTTTTAAAAGGATGTGTTTGGCTTCAGTGTTATTTTTGGAGAGGTGGAAATGAAGGGAATTTCTGCTTACTGAGCAAAATATGTCATTGCTTCTGATAATGTCTTAAAGGGTGAACATAAAAATGGCCATAGGTGACCCACAGCCATTGGCTGGCTGTGTGAAAGGGAAGGGGTCCATGGTCAAAGTATTACTGTGCTTTTCAGAGAGATACTGCCTCAAAAGCTGCACCCTAGTGCCAGACCCCATCAGGTCTTCCCAACTGTGCCACTTTCTATCCAAAGACTATCTTCACGAAAAAAAGGCCACTCTGAATTATATTCTTAGAGGAATCTAAGAAAGCTCCAAAGGAGAACCAACAGTCTGGGTCAAAGGTCCTTTTAGCCTTAATCTCTTATCTTCTGGGGACAAACAAAACAGAACAAATTACAGAATCATGGGATCACAGAATCACAGAATTGCAGGGATTGGAATGGACCTCTAGAGATCATTGAGCACAACCCCCCTGCAAAAGCAGGCTCCCTACAGTAGGTTGTACAAGTAGGCATCCAGATGGGTTTTGATAGAGATAAATATACCCACACATAACATCTGTATGTCCAATTGTTCTCCAGGAACTGAAATCCAGGGAAAAGTGTCAGAACAAAACAAATATTTCTATATATAATTACATATATGTATATATGTTCCTGTGTTTATATATAGTACCCAATGATCCATCGAGTGACTGGTAGTAGTGAATACCCTCTCCTGATGTTCAGCAGTCTGTGGCGTGAAACACAGCAGGCAGACAAACAGATGGTCTTTAACCACACCGCCTTCCTCAAAGGGTGAACACTGCCCAATCTGCCCCCCTTCCTTCCCTTGTCTTCCCGTCTCTTTCTAAACACTGCAAAGAAAATAAACGTCTCAGAGATGCCCTGTCGGGGTGCTGGGTTGGGGAGATACAGCTCTCAGACTGTCTCTTCAGAGGCAAGGAGGCTTTCTGAAGAGCCAGAGTGCAACTGGGATGGGGGATGTCCATGCACAGCTCTTAGGAAAGAGTTCTTTCCTGGGAAATAATAAAATTTCTCATGGTCTCTGCTGCACCAGTGAAGGGTTATCTTAGAAGAATATGAAAGTTTGGAAAACAGCCCAAAGAAAACCATCTTATCTTCCCATGGCATGCTACTATTACACTTTCCCATGAAACTCCTCTCTACGCTCCGCAAACATTTGCCTTCTACAAACCGTGTCTGAGAGATGGTTCTTCGTAGCAAGATTTATGCTACCTGCAAGGTATTTGGAGAAACACACTCCAAGAGCTAGCTGCAGCCTACCTGCTGCCCTGGCTGACAAGAGGACATCAATCTTCTGGGCTGTCCCTCCAGCGTCCTTCAGCAGTGCTAATTTTCCCTTAGAAAACAGCCTTGGAGCAATTGCTCACCGGGCAGTTATGAGCTGTTAATTCTCCCAGCTCTGATGGCTTTAGCATAATTTGCTAATTTCAGAAAGTGGTTTCCTTGCTGCTCTGTGTGAAATAATCCATTACATGATTCAGGAAAAAGTAGCACAAGACACAAACCTTCTTAAGGGCTGTCTGTATGCTACTTTGGTCAATACTGTAATTGTCCCACAGTGGCTAAAATGAGGAAGCTACACACCTAAACAAGCATATGTGGACATATACATGTGTGTGTGTACATGCACATGGGTGTTTATTTAGGTGTGTGTATCTGTGTTCACAGCTATATATAGATATAGGCCTATTTCTAGAGATAGCCGTGCACATACATATAGATTGTCCCAGACAGGCATTTCTTTCCTCATGCTTTTTGATGCACAGCTTCTCAACATTTTCTCCTGTGACATCTGCTCAGATGCTGTCCTGCTCTGAGCAGCCCGTGATCCCCTTTTGGAACAGTGGTTAAATGCAGCTGTTAGTGGTGACGCAAAGATGCTGTGCCCCAAGGGGGGAAATAATAACAGCAAACAATCTCTCTCTGAAGATGACGAGTCTATCTTGCCAAATCCCCCGACTATCACATCTCTTGGCATATTTACTTCAAGCAACAACCAAAGGAAGGTTTATTAGCACCGGTGCTTCAGAACCATAATTGGGTGTGAAGACAACAGCCTTCCTTGCTTCTGATAGTCACCATATGACAAGGAGACAAAAAAAAAAAAGGTTATTCTTTCTTTTCTTTTATATCCACAGTGCTTTTTGTACTGGGAGGTCACAATAGACACACTCGTCACTAAGGTGCAGCTATCTCTGGGATAGAACTTGACAACTACATGGCAGCATGCAGCATTATGAAAATGCAAATACAAGGATAATAATAATAATGATGACGAATAAAATCTGTTGTTGAAAAGCATGTGGTAATCAAGATGCAATTCCAAAGCTGGGGGAAACCTCCTTTATTTCTAATGTTCTTTGCCCTGGACAGGCATTGCTTAGGCAATACCAAATTATCCATTTAATCTGAACAATAAAGATGGAGTAATTTGTCTCACCATTAAAAATCATTAAAGTCAATTCCGTGTATCTAGAACAGAAAAGTAATGGCAGAAGATGACTGAGTCTTGTGTGCTGAATAATGAGGATAATAAGCTCCTCGGGAGGGTTTAATTAAAACAGCTCATAAGAGTAGAGGTCATGAGGACTTTGCTTTCAGCATTTTCTTCTGCCAGCCTGGGGGCAGGAGGTCTCTGTTTCTTCCTTGTGATGATAACAAATGTACAACTCTCCCTTTTTTGTACCCTTCCCCTGCCGATTAACTAAGGCCAAGTCCTAGCCTCCAACATGGGAGGTTAAAAACAAGGGGAAATCTAGGAGGCTTGCTCAGATGGAGGGGTCTGCAGCAGATGATTCTCACCACAGGAAGTGGCTGAGACAGGTGGGAAAGGGGAGATGAAAGGTTAAGAAGCTGAAGCAACTTAGCAAAGCTCTCAGTGTGAGTGAGATGCTCAGTGACTCCATCACCTACTCCAGAAACCACGCAAAGACCTCTGGGGCTAAAATAGCTATTTCTACCATATAGAGGAGATATGCTCTACCGAAGCTGTTCTAGAAGAAAACATCTTTCAGCACTGAGACACCATGCAGTAGTGGAGCAGTACCTGGTGTACACAAAGATGTCTACAGCTTTACTGCACGACTGAACATAAGCAGACACTGAAAGAATGTCTTTCATAACTAAATAACTTTATTCTCCATCCTTGGGGATATCCAAAGGCTCTCTGGACATGGTCTGGGGCAACCGCCTCTGTCTGAGCAGGATGCTTGGACCAGATGACCTCCAGAAGTCCCTTCCAACCTCAACCATTCTGTGACTCAAACATTGTTTCACCATTGGAGAAGAAATACAAGAACTATCTGTGGCTGGATTTAAAATTAAGAATATTCTCCCAAAGGGACTGTGTGTCATCTTCAAGCTTGCTCTTCACTGTGAAGCTTGCAGTTTGATATTTGTCTCCAACTGTCTGACGATAACCCTTGCTGCAAAATATCAGTTCCTACCACCATATCCCATATCCAAGGAGAATATCTTCTAAACGCCATTGAGAAACAAAGGATTTCCACTAAATGTTTTGGAGGTTGAAGAAATAAGGGATCAACCACATGAAGGTGGAAATGTCTCTTCCTCAAAAAGAAGGTCGCACCCTTTCTGGTGGCCCCATTGACAGCAAAAGGAAAAAAAAAAAAGAAAAGAAAAAAGAAAGCTTCTGTGATGCATTTGGAGAAGTTCAGAAGCCCTGCAGAAGCACTACCCAACTGGGACAGACCCAGCAAGAGATATAAGACATTTCTGCCTCACTATAGGCAGCTGCTGGTTTGCCAGTTGTCTAAATGTAAAGTAAGTCAAAGTAACACACATAGATCTGATATGCACAAATATTTATCTAGGAGCATATAAGCCTTCTCTATGTGCGTAGAATCTCCTTTCTGACCTCTGGACTTGTGTCTCTCCTTCAGAACTGCGACTAAACCAGAATTAGTTAAAGATCTGCTCTTACATGTTAATTTGCTTTAGCAACAGACTTTTTCCCCACCTGCCTCCAATAAACAGACCACATAGACCAGATCCTGTAGCTTATGCTTTTGAATGAAGAGATCCTGTGTTAAACACCTACAGAAACAGGGTCACTAATGATTTGATTAACACAGGTTTCGCCCTCTGCATGTGCATCCCCTAGCATAGTCAAGCACAAATGCAAAGGAATAATTAATAATAATTGGTAAAAAAAAAATATATTGTTTGGTGGGGAAGAGGCAGTCTCAATGGCATGAGACATGACCTCCAATCCCTTCTCAGTGCCTTTGGATCTGCTCCATGTTTCCCCACAGTCTCTTAGCAAATGGAGTCATGTCAACCGAGCAAACCCTTTCTGGCTTTGAGAACAATTTCCAATTCAAATACTTTCTATCCAAACGAACATGCACCTTTGGCAAGCTTGGGTGTTGTTTCCAACAGGAGGCAGTAAGATAAAGCTTATCAAGGGTTTTAAATGAGACAGCGCTCCTCCAGCTAGGCCTGGATGAAGCCAACACTTCATGCCCCATGCACGAATGTAATTGCCTACCCTCTCCCTTGTCTCGTTGGTGAGGAACTTGGCACATTCACTGTAGTTTGCCCAGGTGCGGTTGTTGCCTGGAACCAGCTCCCAGCTTCCATTCAGGTCACACCGGCGATAAGCATGGCCTGTAGGAGAGAAACAAGAGGTAGTGTAAATACAGCTAGACCTGGTAGAACAGGAGAAAACTCCTGTTCAATCCAAGGGTGGATCCCAAAGAACTCGATGCCTCTTGCCTGCTTTGAAGCTCAGCCACAAGAATACAGTTTCTCTCTCTTTAGCACTCTTACTAGTTCTCTGATAAACCCCAGAGAGCGAACAAGAAGTTGCACTTAGTTTAGATCAAGATAGTGGCTCTAAAATCTAAGGAGAGAAAGTGTGAAGTTCCAAAGCACAGCATCATTCTCATAGTTGCAGCTCTCTCTATGAAAACAAAACAAAACACAGCAATCTTTATTCTGTTGCTGCTCCTTTACGGATTTGGTGTATCTCAGGGTAAAGTTTTCTACGGCTACCCTACTCATGATGATGGAAAGGAAAGAAAAGGCATGGTTTCATCTTGTGACAGCTCACAGATGAGAACATTCTCGTTCAGATGTTTGTGTGCATGGGTTGTGTGCAAAAAGTCCCATTATACTTAATGAGGATGAGACCAGTTGAGAAATCTGTCTGCCCAGTGACTACAGAGGGTGACTTTATAGACACATCTTCTAAGATGCTCACTGTCCTAGGCAGCTTGACCAGTGGATATCTAAGAGGTGGGGAATCCATGCTCTGTTGGCTTATGGAAGAAAAAGAGATGGGTCACTTGTTCCTACTGGACCCTAACCTGAAATGTATGTCTTTGGAAAAGGTCATCTCTCATGGGTTGGGCTGGCTTGGCTCACAGTTTCTTATAGAAAAGGCAGGATATACTACGTGCAACCAGAGTGCACAGAAATGTAATTACTTATTTTCTGGAAACAGCAGCAGGGCTCTGCTGGGAGTTCATCTTAATTCTCTAATTTTGCAGGCTTTGGGTGCAGAGCTTTGCCTGAGAAAAGAGAACGCGTTCGCTTTGGAAATGCACTGAGGGGTGAGTGTGCTTCAGTTGCTTCTAAAAACATGCACAGACTTTGCGGCACCAGAAGTGAGCCAAGAAATGCAGTGCCCGAGGGAAAGTGTGACAGGGAGGAATTCACATGTTCTGGTTACCAGCACTGTTCTCAGATAGCCACCGTAGGGGTCTGGGCAGAGAGTAGGGGTTAGAAAGAACAAACTTGGGAAGAATATAAATCAGGAGGATATCTTGTAGATTTCTATCACTGCCTGAAGTTTGTTTCAGCAAATAAATGTGGGTTTGTAACCCTGCAAGACTACCTAGTTGAAGTGATAACCCATTGTGCAGGGGGGAAATTTATGGTAAAACTGAGCTTTTCTCTCAACATATACATGTATATACATTCTATTTCTTTGCTTCTTTTTCCTTGGCTTTACCCTTGTTTGTATAAGAGTCACCATGCAAGAAATTCTGAAGGGAATTTCTAATTCCATGACCCCCAGGTGTCTCATTGCTGTGGTTTTGCTGACTGTGAGGGCAGCACCTACCTTTGTGATTGAAGTCATAGATGTACTCAGGACATGGCATGGCCACCACTTTGCCTGGCACGCCTTCTGGCCAGCAGACAATACCATCCCACTCAGGAAGACAAAAGCCATCTGTGGAAGAGACACAAACATGAACAGCAGTCACCATTTTGAAAGGATTGGCCATGGAACAGTCGGTAACACTGTTGTCCAGGACTGATCTTAGGCATCGCTGCCATTTTCCTTTTAGCATTTAGCTCCAGAAGATTTTGGTTTAGAAGGATGTGTTCAGCAGTGGGATGAGAGGGAGGCAGAATCATAGAACCATAGAATGGCTTGGGTTGGAAAGGACCTCAAAGATCATCTAGTTCCAGCCTCCCTCCTGCAGGCAGGGATGCTACCCACTAAATCAGGCACCAGCTCAGGCTGCCCAGGGCCCCATCCAATCCAGCCTTGGAAACCTTAAGGAATGGGGCATCCACAACTTCTCTAGGAAAAATCCTGTACTAAGGAGCTAAATTGTGCTGTGGCCACATCATTGTGAGGCTATTAAATGATCAGTTCAGGCCTCCCTGAAAGGCACTTACACCCAGATTAGATTGTGATTTCATGCCTAGACACCATCAAGCCAAATTCAGCTATCATTTTTACTCATTATTTACATCAGCCAATGCTACAGTACACCACAACGCTCTGCAGCTTTCTGAGATGTGTTCGCTTACCTAATTCTGAGTGTATTTTTAAGTAACACTAAGACCAGCAACAATCTGTAGGGACGTCCCGTGGCAATATTTTTAAGAGCAGATACAGAATATTTTATTATCTTGTTAAATAAGCAGTAAAGTGATGGAATCTCTGTTTCCTCTCTCATCTGACATTGTTTTTGTCTACAACTGCTAGTTCGAGTTTCCCTCTCCCCCTCCTTCCCAGTGATATCGTCATGGGGAAAGATGCAGGCCATGCACTGATTGATTTGGAGCTGTGCCCATGCTAATTGCCTGGCAGTACACACATGCTGATTGACCAGCTGCTGCCTGCAGCCAAGCACAGCTTACAATGATTGAATTTCCCCAGCTTTTCTCCTTGCTTACTCACTGTTTTGGATTTCTGCATTTTGCTCAGTCACCAATTTTCTCTAAATCGAGCAGGGAGTGGGCAGGAGAAGAATACTGTGGGAGTTGTTTGTCTCTGTTCTACAACCTCCTAACTTTTTTGGAATGGAATGGTGGGATGGTTTTTGATGGATTTTTCTTAAATCATCCTTGTTCCTCCCTTTTGTACACTGAAGAAAGCTAAAATACCCCTGACAAGAGAAACCCTGCCTCCCCCTGGGAAGGTCACCTCTGCACAGGACTCCCTCTTCCCTGTGTGTGGTTTGCTTGCAGAAATCTATGATTTCTTAGTGCAAGGAAAAGCAGAGACACAAATCAAGAAAAATGTCCTTTCCCATCTTTTAAGTTTGCTTTTCTGAAAATTGACAGGTATGTAAATATGTATGTGAAATACTTTGATGCTCATCTTGCAGTTTGCAGGAACTTGAAGATTCATGGAATCATAGAATTGTTTGAATTGGAAGGGACATTGAAAGGCCATGTGGTCCAACCCCCCCTGCAATGAACTGTGGACACCTACAGGTCCATCAGGTGCTCAGAGCCCCATCCAGCCAGCCTGACTTTGGGTGTCTCCAGGGACATGAGGTGTTCACAAGCTCTGAGAAACCCGTGCCAGTGTCTCGCTACCCTTATCATAAAAAGGGTATCCTTGTATCCTTGCATCCAGACTAAATCTCCCCTCTTTCAGTTTGAAACCATTTCCCCTTGTCCTGTCACAATGGGCTCTGGCACAGGCTGCCCAGGGAGGTGGTGGAGTCTCCGTTCCTGAAGGTGTTCAAGAAACATTTAGATGTTGTACTGAGGGACGTGGTTTAATGGGGAGATATTGGTGATAGGTGGATGTTTGGACTGGATGATCTTAGAGGTCTTTTCCAACCTTGGTGATTCTGTGATTCTATGAAAATGCAACCAAATCTAACCTAGTGCTTGCATACCCCTTTGCACTGGGCTGCATTAACTGCACCCGTTGGTTAAGATCCAGCTACAGCAGCATATCTGAGATGGAAAACTAGCAGTGGTAAATCTGACCCATCTCCACTTTCAGAGAAGTCCCTGGACTCCATACTAATAACAGCCCTCAACAAAAGGAGCTTATCAGCAGCATACAAAGTGTCTGACAGAGAGAAATTACATGAAAATCAAAATAAAATAGAAAAGCTTGCTCTTATCTGCAAAAGAGCTCCAACAGCAAAGAAACGATAAGCACGGCCAAGATCTTAGCAAGTTTCTTCAATATCAAAGCTAATGCCTTCGCAATCTTTCAGCCCAACTGTAATTTATCCTTTATGATGCATGTGCTTTCACAAGATTAAATAAGAATCCAGGATTGCTTTAAAAACCTTAGGCTGGTGCAATGCCCTCCAGGGTCGGAGCTGACAGTGATCAATTCAGTTTGCTGGTATTTCGGGACATGAAAAACAACAGAAAAGCTCATCATTTAACAGCCTGATTCCTCACCTTTAATGTAGTGTTGATGAAAAGGACCAGCCTAATCACTGCCTATCATCTGAAGCATTAACTGAGAGTGGGGGCAGAGCAGCTGACATTCCTTGGCATTGGTGTGATAAAAAGGAGGAAGAAGTTCAGTGCATGTTCTCTGCTCTGAGTCGCATTGGAGGAAGAACAGGTTTGCCTATTCATGAAAGCTACATAAGCCCTGTCCTTTGGCTAATTATCTTGCAGGATGGCTTATACCATGAAAAAGTTTATTTTTTTTTAGTTATGTATAAACATCAAAAGAGAAAGAGAGGGGGAAAAAAAAAGCCCCACAAAATTTGGATTAGGACAAAGGGTTATTTCTTCTGAGTTCTTATTGCAGAGAAGAAAATAAATAAGGATTTCATTTAGCCCTCAAAGTGCTGTTACCTAAAATAAAATAAATTCTTTTTACAAAATAAACTTGGGTCGGTTTAAAAATGAAAACTATGGATAAACAATATTGAGGAGAGAAAAAGAATCATCTGAATGCCATGCTCTGAAATACTGAAAGTCCCTCCACTTCTCTAATGGGTTCAGAACGACTTGCAAAGTTCAGCCTTCATTTGTAAGCAAATTGTGCTGCAAGATTTTGCTCAGAAAGAATTCATCTGGAGAAGTACTTTTATGGTAAGAGTGGTCAGGCACTGGCAGAGGTTGCCCAGAGATGGTGGAAGCCCTGTCCATGGAGATACCCAGGGTCAGGGTGAGATGGGGCTCTGAGCACCTGATGGAGCTGTGGGTGTCCCTCTTCACTGCAGGGCAGTTGGACCAGAAGGCCTTTAAGGGTCTCTTCCAACTCAAACAACTCTGTGATTCTAAGTTCCTGGTGATGCTCCCATACTGTAAACATACCTATACATATTTCCACACAATGCACTCATTCAAAGGAAAACTGATGCTTTCTGGAAAACAGAATACACGGTGATTTATTTTGGGGTACTTTAATTCTTCCTAATCTCCCCAGAAAAGCAGAAGGCTGAAGGCACTGTGCTGCGTCCAGCACCTTCTGGACTGCTGCAGTATCACTTGGGCAATCCAGGGAGACATCAGCTGTCCCACAAATGTAGAAAAAAATATCTTTGCCACATCTCACTGCATTTGAAATCTTTCAGTGCTTTTGTGTATTCACCCACAGAACTGAGCCATATGGAGATCTGATGGGACTCAATCTTCAGAAAGCATCTGAGTCTCCCAAGCAGCACAAATGAATCTGTTGTGATTATCATGGACTATCGTGACACAGAATCATAGGATGGCCTGGGTTGAAAAAGACCACAATGCTCATCCAGTTTCAACCCCCTTCTATGTGCAGGGTTGCCAGCCACCAGACCAGGCTGCCCAGAGCCACATCCAGCCTGGCCTTGAATGCCTCCAGGGATGGGGCATCCACAGCCTCCTTGGGCAACCTGGTCCAGTGCTTCACCACCCTCTGAGTGAAAAACTTCCTCCTAATATCCAACCTAAACCTTCCCTGCCTTAGTTTTAAACCATTCCTCCTCGTCCTATCTTGTCCACCTCTTCATCATCCTCTAAAAGAGTAAGAAATCTGTCATCATTCCCTCCCTGCTAATTTCTTTGTGAGCGATAATTTATAGAGACCACCCGCACATCAATTCCTTCTTCCATTGCTCTGCTGTCTCTACTCTGGTCTGCACAGCCACGTGGAACCTTTACCATTAACGTGATGGGATGATGGTTGGACTAGATGATCTCAGTGGTCTTTTCCAACCTTAATGATTTTATGATTCTGTGATTCTAATTTCACCATCTCGAGGCCACTGGTGTGATAACTGGGACCAACTGGACCAACGTCTGCATCATCTCTCTCCAACTTTCTTCTGCTTTGTTCAGTCTGGAGATCATTTAGCAGCAGAGCAGATGATGGGGTGGAAAGATTCCACACTGGCATTGCGCTGGAAGCCAAACGAGACTTGTTGTTTTTCTGCTTTCCCAAATATCTCCTCAAAATATTTTTTTCTTAGTTCATAAAAATATTAACACTGCTAACAACTCAGCTTCTTCCTGCTGTTTTCCAGGTCATTTCTCAAAACAGATCCACAATGAATTACAAGAAGAAATCTGAATAATGTCCAGGAATTTCAGGAAAACAATATAAAAATCCACAAGCTGACAATTTTTCTCCATGGTCATACTTTAGAAAAATCAGTTTTGCAACTTTTTCATTTAAGCTGCCTTAAAAAATAATAATAAAAAAAAAATCCAACACCTGCAAGCAATGTGCTTTTGGCGTGATGCAAATGAGTCTCTCCTGAGACAATATTGTTTAGAAGGATGGATAATCAGAAGGGATCCTGGTTTTTGTTGTTGATTGAAAAGCTCTTGACAAATTCATGGGGTTATTTTTTTTGGTGAAAAATAGTTTGATGGTTCAAATATGCTGTTTAGATCAATGCAAGTGGGCAGGTTTGGGACAGGAGGTCGCATGTTCCAAATGAACTGGGAATATTAATCATTTCTTTCCTTGGAAGAAATGGTAGAATTTGCTGAAGATGTAAGCCAAAAAGAATGCATAAATTTGAAGAAAACAGGCAAGTCTCATACACATCCCACATCTGAAGTGTGTTGGACGCATATCAGTCATTTGGGCAGAGTTGAATGGAGGATACGGCTTGTGTCTCAGGCATGTACGTCAATGGGAGAAGCTCCTCTGCATCCAGAGTTGTAGCTGTAACACTTCTGGATGGAGGTAGGGAAGGTGGGAATGGCACTGCCTCTGTCATCTCTGGCAAAACTGGGCTGGGACTTGTGTTTGAAGAGAATTTGTGGGCTCTCCTTCAGCCAAGAAACTTAAAACTCTTAAGATGGGTTCAGCAAAACCATTTGGCTAAAGAGCTTGCTGGATCCAACAAGAAGATATTCTCTGCAGCTGTTTCAGAAAGAAGAGATGCTCATGGGGCAGGCTGCTTTGGTTGGCAGACCTGGGGTCCTTATTGCTGCCTGTCCCCAGAACCTGGCATAATGCTTTCATTCATCGGATTTCAACCACTAATATATACATATTCAAGCCTTTATCCTCTGCCTGCACTTTTGGACTGCAAAGCTATAACAGTGGGGTTGATAGAAGTCAACTGCTGAGGCAGGAAGGAATTGAAGCTTTGTCTCCTAAGATATATTCTGCTCCTTCATCCCACAGTAGTTTGCTAGGAGAGGCTTCACGGGTCCTATGATGTCCTTGCTACTGGTCAAAGAAAATAGCCTCTTAGGGAAAAAGCTTGTAAATTCCTTTGTTGAAGAGGAACAGAAAGAAAAGATTCTTTCAGCAAAGAGAAGGACTGTTCGGGTGGGGAGATTTTGCTGGTGGCCCTGGAGGAAAATAAAGTCCTGGTCTACTGAAATGAACAACACAGAATGAGAAAGGTTCTTCTCATCGTATTAGTAAGCATTGTGAATGAAGATGAGCTACATAAGTGGGAGAAGATGCATAAAGAAACATGCTTTAAATGGCAATGAACAAAATTCATACTAGAAATTAAGACAGAATTTCTACCCATCAGATGAGCCTTGTGCAGGATGAGGGCAGGCTGAATTATTCTTTCCTTCCTAAGGACAAAGAAGCCAACCCAACCCCTCCTATAAGTGCTTGTTATGCTCTCATCTCTTGGTCTTGACATACTCTGCTCACCACTTCCTCAAGATAAAAGAAGCCACTGCAGAGCTCAGTCTCCCCCTTTCTTTTCCCCCCTGCTATGCTGTTGTAAACCTCACCTCCAGTTTCCTGATGCTTTTACTTTGCTTCTCAGACCATCTATCCAGCTCAACTGAGGCCTCATTCTTTCAAATCCCTCTTTACTTGGGTTTTTCCTGGAAAATCTCACATCTGCACCAGCACTGAACATCTCACTTGTGTTGCCAAGACTTCTCGTCTTATTATTCACAGTAGGCTCTTTTCTGAGTGGAAAAATTGGGACCTAATAATACGTGCTTCTTAAGTATATGTATACATTTGTTCATTTCAGATGATGGGATTTCAGAATCATGCAAATGGGATTATTTCCCCAAACATTCTCAGATTTGTTGCCAGCAGGTTGAAGGAGGTGATCCCGCCCCTCTGTTCGGCCATGGTGAGACCTCACCTGGAGTATTGCATCTAGATGTTGAGTTCTCAGTACAGAAGGTAGTGAAGCGTTGGCACAGGTTGTCCAGAGAGCTGATGGATGCCCCATCCTTGGAGATATTCAAAGTCAGGCTGGACCAAACTCTGAGCATTTGATGGAGCTGGAGGTGTCTGTGTTCATTGCAGGGGAGATGGACTGGCTGGCCTTTAAATGTCCCTTCCAACTGATTCTATGACAAAATCTTGTTTCTCCCCCTAAAGCAGTTATTTCCCAGCTTTTGGGTACCTCATAGATCATAGATCATAGACATTACTGAAAACCAAACATTAGAGGATAGCTTCTGCAGCTCTGGTTGCCTTTACTGCCAGTCACAGCAGAGCAGGCAAACCCACGGAGACAATGGGCTAGAACATCAGTCCTGGGTGCTCTGAAAGTAAATGATCCAAATCTTCAGCCATGAGGCTGAGAGACCAGTCTCAGCTGAAGTCAATCCCAAAGGCTCAAAGTCCCCACTGAAATACTGAGGGATGTGTGTTGGGAGTGATGGTGCTAAATGCTACTTTCACAGTCTTGTAGAATATCATGAGTTGGAAGGAACCTTCAGGTCACAGCTCTGCAGAGGCCATACCAGCACCACAGAATATTCATTTTGACAAGTCAAAGCATTTGGAAATCCATCAGCTCACTTTCTAGAAGCTACCAGCACCTCAGTGAAAGGCACACTGTCAGTTGCAATACGCTGAGCAGATATATATGCATCTTCATGCCATTTTATGATAGTTCATCTTTGCTCATCTTCTAAGGCTGCACTGTAAAATCCTCCGGGCAGGCCATATGTTTAGTTCCTGGAGGTTACTATTAAAGTACCCATTCATCTTGGACTGTCATGAATACTCTCTTACAGTAGCACCGTACTACAGAGTAGTTATAGTTGCATAGATTACCATAGTTTTGGAACAGATGTGCCTTACAGCTCTCTTCGGTCCTCGAGGGCTGAAATCTCATTGCACAGAAATTGTCTTTGCTACTGCAAGCCAATAAAGTATTCAGGATGGCGCATGTAAATGCTGTCTGATGTCACTGCTGTGGGACCTGTGTTCCCTGTGTGCTGCAGGTTGATCAAGCGGAGGAAAGAAGGGGGGGAGAGGAATTTTGGGACCATGCCTGCTCACTGCTCATCCCCTAAAGTGCAGTGGGGGCTATTCTCTTATTCACTCCTGTCTGATCTGTTTCCCTTTCCTCCCCACTCTGTTCTTTCCCCCTAAGTCTCAATTCTGATTTCTATGCAAGTGGTACAAGCATGCAGAGAACACATTAAAACCATCTGTGAAGCTGCTTGGCAGCTGGGTAAATGCAAACATGGTCTTGAGGTGTTTATCTAGGGGTATGGAATATAAATCAGCCCAACTTATTCTGGCATCGTGCAAGGCCTCAGGGAGACCACATTTGGAATACGGTGTGCAATTGTGGTTGCTCTATTACGGGAAGGACATTTGGTGGATTGGAAAAAGGCAGGGAGGAGCAACCAAAAAAAATGACCTAGCATTTTAGGACAGGAGAGAGAGAAAGGGAGGGCTGGATGGCCAGTGTCCCTGTATGGGGGTGTTTGGTGCTGCAGGTTTATTTCATGGCTGGATGGCTGTCGGAGCATGTGTGTATCATATAGATCTGTAGGTGGGCATATATGCAGAAAGGGGTGTTTGGTGGCATTGTCTCTGCAGCACAACACAGCAGGAGCACATATCTGTTTCGGGGAAGGATGCTCTGCATGCCTCCAAGGACATTTTCATGTCTGGCTAGGAACAGTGCATGCATCCACGAAGACCTGTGTTTGTGATTAGGTACTGTGTTCTGGGCAACGTGAGGAGTGAGATGAGATTTGCGGATGGAGGTCCTGCATGCTATTACTCAGAGACATTTGGTGGTCTGTGCACCAGCATTTAATGGGCAGAATACCCCTTGCACGCTCAGTGCTGGAGGACCTGGACTTCAGAGGGGAAGGACACATGGCGCTGGGTGTTACTACTTGTCACAATAAGGCAGAATGGGAAAGCCACAAAGTTATAAGTGCTAAAAGGACACAGTTGCAGAGAGATGGCCACCATTACATCACTAGCCCATTCCACATGCTACTTGTCCCCTCACAACACAACAGATCAACTATCACCTTTAACATCCCATGTGATAACACCCAACAGGACAGTACTGTCTGGGCTCATCCAAAGCATCCTCCTGTCCTCATTCTGTGGAATGCAGCTCTTCCAAAACCCTCCAAATCTCCCTCCAAGAGCTGATAGCACTGATCAGAAATCATTAAATATAAATGTAGAAATAATTGTGGGGCAACAAGTATTTCAATGCAGCTGTAGGTATTGTCATTCACCCTTTCTCCATTTACACATGAACCATTTATACCTATTGTTACCTCTAAGACCTGTTCCTTCTTTGCACTGAAAGACCTGTAACTGCTTAGAACACATTTCTCAGTAGGACTGGAAATCTTTAGCCCATAAACCCTCGCAGGTTTTGCACAAACAGGGAGGGGGTAGAAAGAGTAGCAGAAGATATGGAGTTTAAAGTGACCTGGGGTGTTCAGGGAAAATCCTGAATGCATTTGTGTCCGTTGACTTCAAGGCCACCTGAGGATACTCCCTGCCTCTGAGGACAGCCTGGCAGGATGGATGACCAAGGGATGATGGTGCTGGGCCTCTGGAGAGAAAACCTGGAGCAGAAAGTTCTTCTGCAAGCTCAGAGATCGCCTAGACTTGGGTACGGGTCCTTTAGGGACAATGGAGCAATAAACACAGGTGGGCAACCCACATACCTTGGGTAAAAACACGTGGCTTCTCAACTAAAAATAACTCCTCTCCCTAGAAAATAGGTTTGTTTATTAAAGAAAAAAAAATACAACGAGAAAAACACAACCATTTTGAGGCAAGCTGCAACACACCTAAGGCTCTGAGAAAAGACTGCCGATGGCCTTCACTAATAACAGGTTTGTGTAAAAATCTCTCCTCCCCCCACCAAAATGTCCCATCTCCTTTTCCAAACCAGTCAAAGACAGGCTTTTAATTCATGGGTGAAAAAAATATATATATAAAAAAATCAGGTCTGATGGCTTATGGCTGGGAATTTCACTTCATCCCCTTCCAGGTTTAACTTTGGGGTGGCATCAGGCTGCCCACCATGGCTGAAATCTAATATTTATGTACGTAGACGAGAAATTTTAGGGTTTCCTGTTCTTTCTGAAAGTCTTTCATCTAGAGACTATATTTAAAGAAAAAAAAAAAAAAGGGGGAGGGAGAAAAAAATGAGAGAAAAGAAGAAAGGAAGCCAAATGCTTGTGGGGACAGAGGTTTTTCCTTTTTTGTGTGTGTGTGTTTGTTGTTTAGGGGCTTTTTTTTGTTGTTTAATTTAAATTTATTTCAATTTTTGAGCATCTTTCCCTCAGTACATTAGCTAAAAGCAGCAGATGAGGAACGTATCCTGAAAGAGAGACGTGAGAAAGCACCACATGGGGCTGTACCCACGTCAGCCCCACTTCATGTGGGTTAGAACCCATGGTAAGTCCTGGGGCTCAGAGATGTACCTGGTGGTTAACCTGGAGAAGACGGCACTGTCTATGAGGTCTGTGCTAGGAGGACACAGGGGTCTCAATCCTCTGCTAGCAACTTTAAAACTAATGAAAAATAACATTTTTAGGGGACAAAAAGGGGAAATTGGAGTTTTTACAAACTATGTTTTGTTACTGCTGAAGAAAGCTTTTATATATATATAAATATAAATGTATTATATTATATATATATAAATATAAATGTATTATATTATATATATATATATATATATATATATAAATTTACTTGCTAGGTTTTTCTTATTGACTATCTACTCTGCTAGCAATATCAGGTGGAACAGACCCATGTCCCTGCTCTCCAGAAATGCTTGGTGAGTCTATGCTGCATTCTGATGCTCCTTAGAACCATAGAATCACAGAATCATTAAGGTTGGAAAAGACCTCTGAGATCACCAAGTCCAACACCAATCCATCCCACCATGTCCACTGACCATGTCCCCAAGTGCCACATCTCTGTGGTTCTTGAATACCAACAGGGAAAGTGACTCCATCACTTCCAGGGCAGCCTATGCCACTGCATTACTGCTCTTTTGGAGAGTAAAACTCTCCTAATATCCACCCTGAACCTCCCCTGGCACAACATGAGGCCATCTCCTGTCATCCTATTGCTGTTATCTGGGAGAAGGGGCCAACCCCTATCTCACTACAATCTCCTTCCAGAGAAATGTAGAATCTAATAAGGTCTCCCACTCCTCATGGAATTCTTCCCTACTGAACCATCCCAATTCCCTCAGCTGCTCCTCATAATAAGACCTGTGAAGACCCTACCACTGTCAAAATGGGATTTAGGCATGTATCTTGTTAAATTGCATCCAACTTATTTCAACTGAGCAAGACATTGCTGAGCCATGGCAGCAGATAATGTATTGGAGTACTCCCCTTTACAGCTATTTGCCTGGTCAGTTTATAAGGGCATGGGCCAAGGCTCAGAGAAAAGTTAAAATGAAGATGGATTTTGAACAGATTTGGAAGTCTCCTTTCAATAAACATCTCCATCCCATGTTTGTAAGAAAGTGAACACCACTACTTTCCATGCTCCTGTCAACCTCTTCCTTTTTTTTCCCCTCACAATGACTTGTTCAAGTTTTAGGCACACTAGCCAGGTTTTACAGGCTTTTTCAGTACGTGCAGCTACATGGAATCATCCCTGACACAAAGATTAAACCAACATCGGCCAGATCTGTAAATGTAGGCTGTCAGGGACTACAACTTCAATAAGAACCTGGAAACTGCTGCCATTTGGCACTGCAGCACAAGGCACACGGCACCTGCTAACTACCTGCTTCCAGAAGACAACGCAGCTTGATTTGAGATCCTTATCTCTCCTGGGCTTGCTGCTTACCAAAGAAGAGCTAATGAAATCTATGCACAGGCAGAATCACATTTTCCAGTCAAAGAGCCTGTGCTGGTGTGTATCTCCAGCCCAAATTCAAACCCAAACTGGAAGAGTGTTGCACAGAAACCGGCTCCTCAGTCTCATCCAGTGATGCTGAACTCGCAGGTCCCTCCTGCAAATGGTCTTCTTCACTCACACTGAAGTGTGAAAAAGATATTTCTAACCCGTGATTAACGGGCAAATGTTAAGAGTGCAAAGCTGCAAGGAGAAAAAGGGACCAGCAAATATCAGCACGAGAGTTTGATTTTGGGCTGATCTGGACTACCCTCTCACCTCTTAAGACCCACAGATCTCACTGTAATTCTGATATATGTCACATTATTCTGAATGAACATTAGCATGGGGGAAAAAAAGTGCTGAACCATGGCAGAAAGCAATGAATCTGAGACAAATCAGTGCCCTCACTGAACTGAATGGGAATCTGCCAGCTCATACCAGGCAGAGCTGGCCTGAGAGATACAGTCAGCAGTGTGATGGGGGAAAAAGGGAAGAGAATCGAGGTACCCATGGCACTGCAGGAAATTTCAAATGTGTTTTCCTCGTTTCAAAACAAAACCAAAGGCTTTAAAGTGAGCATGATGATGAGAGTTTTGAGTTTCAGTCAAGTGGGATATGTCCAAAGACTTTCATTACTTTCAGTCCACCTGGATTTGAATCCTTGGAGCCTCACCTTGAATTCCAGGACAAAAGGAAATGTGGTTTGTGGTTTGTGCCCTGGCTGAAGAGTAAGGAGATGAGAATCCAAACCTTGGCTCTGCCACAGACTCTCCTTTGAGATCGGAGGTGAGGCGTTGAATATCCCTGTGCGTCAGCTCCCAAGAATGAGGACAGCAGCCCTACCAAGCTTTTATGCCAGTTTACGTGATATTTTGTTCTATCTAAAAATGTAGAAATTAAAACAAAAATTATTTTTTTTAAAAAATCAAGGTGTCCCAGATTCACTCACTGCTTCCAAAAATACAGATCATGGCCTGTTACAGAGTGGAGCAAATAATGTCACTGTGCTGCCATTGCAACCAAGCAGAGGCAGAATTCAAGTAGCCATCTGCCAGATGGTATCTGGCAAGGGATAGCCAAGCTTTTGAAGAGGGATAGCCAAGCATCCATGGAACACCATGATAGCAGTGAGTGGATGCATACACCCCTGGATGTGCAATTGAGCTACGTAGGTGGAATTAGAGGAGGCAACAAGGGATAAGTTGCTTTGGGTCTCCAAAATGTTTGACGTTTAGCAGGTAATGCTCAATGCTTACCCCAGTACCTTTCATTCCTTCTCCTCTCTCTATGATGATCCTCTTTTTTATGTGGCTGTATGAGGAAGCTGATTCAGCTGAAAAAACAAACTTCCTCCAGAAAGGATCTTTCTCAAGCTCTCCAGTTGCCCCATTTGGTCCTGCCCAAACTTGCATGCTAAGGAGAATCTGAAACAGCAAATTAAGCCATGATTTCTGTGCTAAGAAAATTGGTCTCTGCACATGGGTGCTGTCACCATCATCCATTTCTGCTTGTTGGCTAAACCTTATGATCAAGGATATAAATGCATGTTGAACTCACTCCTTCTCTTAGGTACAGGGGTGCCCTGTGGGACCAGATAAGACGAAAACGCAGTCAGGAGCCCATGGGACTCCATCTTCTCCTTGTCTGAGAGGTGAGATATCATTGCTGCCTCCTGAAATCTCTCAGGTAAGGTCTTCTGGCTGCCTCTGAGCTGGCAGAAAAAAACAACGCTGCATTCAGTCTAATTCAAACACAGGTATGCTTCTGAAGTGTTGACAAGATCAGATTTGCAGGAAGAAGCCCTCAAGGAGTGTCTTGGGGAAGCAGGAGCTGTCTGCAGAAGCGTGCATCCCATAGTTTAGAGGGCTGCAAGAGGGAGGCATCCCTGCATGCAGATGGCAATGGATGCTTACTTATCTCAAGATCCTTTTCTGATGCTGTTCTGAAAGCTGTAACACTGGATGCAGAGGGGGGGCAGACACAACTCCACAGCGGAAATATGAGAGCCAGCCATCAGGATGCACAGCAGTCCTACTTGGCACAGAGCTTGAGTGAGTATCAAGTGCAAAGTAGTTTTCTAAAACAGCCATAGGGTCGAAGGCCTCGTTTCCTGTAACCTTTGTGGTTAAGAGCTTCCCTGGAGAGAAGGGACTCTCAAGTCCTGAACTGCTGCTCATTGACCTCAGCCAGGGGTTTAATGCTGGAACTCTCTCCTTTCCCAAACATCCTACACCACTAGGCTCTCTGCTGGGCTGCCCCACAACTAAGGGCTGCTGCAGTGCTCCCGGAGTGATACTGGTTGTGCAAGAAGATTAGAGCTGGACAGCTTAGACCTGGCTCTTGCTCTAGTGTTGTTTTTTTTTTGATACTTTCAGATAGAGTGAAGTAGAAGTAATGGAAGAGATTTCAGTTTCCTTCTTCACCCCCCATATAATAAACAACAGTAATAAACAACTAGGTAAGAAAGACTGAAGAAGTCTCATCCATGACAGCTGCATGATGTGCTTTCCTTATGACACTGAAAACAGATAAACTACCTAGCATCTACTGTACTGGAGTCATCAATCCTCAATACCTGAGCCCTGAAGGCTACAGGGAGGATGCAATATCTTGCAACTCTAAATCACCTGGATTGGATTAATAGAAATGCTTGTTGGAAAGGACCTCTTAACATCTCTTGTCCAGCCTTCAGTCTTTTTAAGACTGAACCAACCCAAAGTTAGGTCAACCATGGCTTTGCCTATCCAACTCTTGAATGCCTCTAAAGATAGAGATCCTACCACCACTCAAGCAAACTATTTCAGTTATGGGTACCCTCTTAGTGATCACACCATCATCAGTAAGCACATAGCAATGTATCCTACGTGTTAGGTGCTTCATCTGAATAGCAATTGTGTGTTTAACCTGTAATCAGTTTCTGGGGACATTTGGGATGCAGATGTTATCAAAAGGTGCCCTCCTCCATCCACCAACTCTAGAAGGAGCTTGGATGTTCAAACTCATCAGAAACTTTCCTCTTCTGCATGCCACCGTCATCAACACTTGGACCACTTTGGCTCAAATTCATCATGCCCTCTGATGGAAACAATTTTTTTGACTTATAGGCATAGAAATAGTGGCATATTGATGACATGGGCTGCTATTATTATTAAACTAGAGGGCTACATGGACATGAGCAGATCTCTTTGACTGCAGAATCATGCTTTTTTTCCTGGAAAGGCCAGGTCTTTCTGAATCAAAATACAAACACATTTTGGGGGATAACTGTCCCGCATCACTACAAGTCCAAAGTCATGACAGAGACGGGGCCTGGTGGGGTGGTAACACAAGAATAATTCTCATGCCACCCAAAGAGAAGCTCCTCAAGAATGCTTTAAGCAGTATCACAGGAGACTGCCTGAAGGCCTGGAATGGTCACTCAGGATTTATAGTGCTCCAAGTCACAACCATTGTGCCCCAATGCATTCTGTATGTAGGGGGTTGGTGCGTATTAATTCAGAGAATTGTGTTGCCCTTCCCAGATTTTTTTTTCCTTTTTCCATCTGTGGTGAGGGAAGAAGCAATGGGATTAAGTCCTCCATATGGCTGAGAAGAGCACAGCCTCATATGTCCCTGGGTGATTAGCACAAATAGAAACCAGACCCCAGTTTCCATATCAAAGGATGATGGAACTGGACCTAACCACTTTTCACATTGAGTTATGAAGCTTTTGTACAAAGACTAAGCATATAAACCTTAGCCAAGCAATGTGATTATGCAGATTATCCTCTTTTGGTCTATCACCCTTTAGCCCCCAACAGGGTCTAAAACCACCCACTCCTTCAGACTCATGGAGCGTGTAGGAGTGGGCACACCACAGAATGGAGTTAGTCTGTTCACAAATACCTTACAGCACTATTATTTCATGTGTACAGGGCCGTCTGTAGCCTAAAATATCTGGATGGCAGCCCTTCCACTGAGTGGTTAGCTCTTTTCCAAATTGCATAGCCCTCTGTCTCTGACCATCTCAGAGATGTTCTGGCAACTCACTGCCTTGTGGACTGCAACTCTGAATTGCTGAGTGTTGAGGAGTCACACAGGTGCTGCCAATTGAGGGGATTTTTTTCTAAACAACATTTTACGTCTCTTAGGAAAGGTCATGGAAGGATTAATTGTGCCTTTGGATTGGGGAATCCCTTGGAAATGAGTTTGATCTGACTATCTATTGCTGATGATTGCACTGAGTCTTTACAGCCTTGACTATACTGCTGTAGTGTATCACTCAGGATAACTATTCCTTCTTTTGACTATGCTATTTGGGATTGAGCAGAGATTTTCTACAGAAGATGAAGCAGCAGATAGATTTATTACTTGGGCAGCTCCAGATACCTTTTTCGAAGGCCAGGACTCTGTACGGATCCACGGGATGCCTGAATGACACAGGATTAGATTCCTCTCTGCCACAACCAAAGGAAGAAAGAGCCTCACAGTTGAGGAGTCAGACCCTAAAGCACAACCAATCTCTATAATTTCATTCCTTTGTTCTAACAAAGTGTCTCTGGTAAAGAGCCCAATGTCTGCTTCTTGGTTAGACACAGTCACTGCCTCCCCAGCCCTGCTAACATTGCTTCTGCCAGTTAGGAGAGGTCAATGCAAAATACTGGTTGTTTCATACAAAAGGGTTAGATAATAAAGTGTGAGATCAAGACCAGCTGGTTGATAGCACCAGATTCCAAGGTAGTCAGGTGGTCTAAATTGTAACAGAAGGAAATGCCTTTGCACATATGGTCTTTAATGAGGCATTAATTAGGCACTGGGTGAACAGGACAAAGAAGCACAAAGGATGTGGCTTGAGGTTTTGGCTGATGTGAAGCTGGAGGTCTGGAATAAAATGAAAGATGGGGTTTTTACAGCCCCTTCCTGTGAATTCTAGCAGGATAGGGACACCAGGCAGGCAGGCAGGCAGGCACATCTACTCCAAAGTCACAGCTGACTCTGAAGAGCTTTTCTTGACCTGGTGATGCAGTCTCCAAGTACTCCTGCCAGTAGGAAGAATGATCTCTAAGATGCAAGGGTGAAGGTGAGAGGCAATCTAACTTGCCCCCTTTCTCACACACAGTAGCAGAAGAGGCAAGATGCCCACCCAGAACTCACTGGGTGGGTGCAAGATATCTCAATATACACAGCCCTGATGCCAATAATTAACACATGTGAGACTGATGAAGGAAGTCAATGAGGGATGATTATTTTGCTGCCCACATGAGAGTTCCCTTCTTTCTCTCTCCAGTCCTACATCTGGTAGCAATTTCATAGCTCCAAATAGAAAAGAAGTAGATGAGAGGGGCTTAGTCAAGCTCAGGCCCATTTGAGGAGAGCAGAGACAGTATGCTAGAAGGAAACAGAAGGAATGTGGGACAGCTGTTTTGCTTCCCATAACACTTGTGTCCTGCTGCAAAAGATGATAAGGTGTATGGATGGTTTGTGTGATCTCCCATGTGTTCCCTGGGCATTGGGTATGGCGATAAGGGCTGTCAATCCATGAGTGTAATTGTTGCACCCTCCAGACCCCTTGAGTTTACAATACATCATGCTATATAATCTAATTGAAAAAACAATCTCTTGGGCTGCCTCACTCACATGCTCCAAGCTAAGCACTATAGTGTTGAGGGGAGGGGTTGGTATTGTCCCAGCCATGCAGTCTGGGTTGCTGTGGGAACACTCACCATGCACCTTGGGCACTTTGGCTTTCAGGTGTCGCTCGCACTTGGCCTTGGCTTTCAGCAGTAGGAAGATCTGCTCCTCTTTGGTGATGACATCATCAGCATCCACCTGCAGCAATGGGAAGAAATGAGGTTAAACCTCAGTATGGAAGAGCAGAGGGACATAAACTACCAAGATAATGCAGGTGTGATCTGAATGCAAAATCTCCATTGCATAAGCAGTTTCCTCCACCAGCCTTGCTCTTTCCATTTCATTTCAGCAATTGGTGTCCCAAGCGACACCTTCAGCAAGATGCCACATGGAAACACCTGTGCGCATGGCAAAGGAAGCATGCATTCAAATTGCTTGTATCTAAAACATGCATGTACAGAGGAAGGGAGAGATTTCTTGGGTGGCATACCTCAGCTAGGAGAGATGAGGCTGCTACCCAAGGGGAGAAAAACATAAATAATATTGGCACAGCATTTTTTAAACGCTGGTCCTTTTGGGACATAGAAGTGTAATTAAATACAGCACTCAGAGAATGGCAAAGCAGCACTGTGCTTCCTGACACTAACCTCTTGAAAAATACTGCCAAGGGTTAAATTGTCAAAGGCTTCTTCTCTCTTTAAGAATCACAGCTTGGCATCATGAATGCAGTGCAGTTTCCAACTTCTCATTCAGGCCTTCAACCACAAGGTTTTATCAACATCCTTAGGGGGGTTTATGAGCTGACAGCGTCTGCCCCTAAAGACCGAGGAACATCATCCTCCAAATGTCAAGGGACAATAACAGGGAAAGGGTAGAGGCAGAATTCTTTCCCCAAAAACTACTTGCTGATACAAGATGTGCAAAACCCTCCAAGGTACTTGCTGGTCATGAAAACCCATCTTGCATCATGAAGACGGCACATTCCCATTAGGCAAGGTTGCCTTCTGGTTGTGTAGAGTAGGCTGGATCCATAGGTGCCTTGGTTGTCATAGCATATAGAGTTTTGACCTAATGCAATACGGCTGCTTTCACTGGGAAAAAAAAATCTTTACTCAGAGAGTGGTGAGGCACTGGCACTGCTGCCTTGGAGTAGTTGTGGATTCCCCATCCCCAGAGATGCTCAAGGCCAGGTTGGATGGGGCCTTGGGCATCCTGATCCAATGGGTGGCAACCAGCCCATGGCAGGGGGTTAGAACTGGGTGATCTCTGAGGTCCCTTCCAACCCAAGCCGTGGATGGTGTCCACCCGCTAGTATGCCTCCCTGTTGGACACATACTTGTGAGATGTTTCAGGTTTGGGTCATCTGTGCTTTTCTGCCACATGCAGAAGAAGAGACTCTGGGATACTGGGATCCACAAAATCACCTCAAAAGCTAATTTAAAGAATGAAAGTTCCACACACAGTGCCCCTGAGTGGAAGCTGGTGGCTGAGGTACTGGACTGAAAGAAGAAAGTGATGTAGTAAGTTGGATAAAATCACTGCTCCCCTCACTGCCTCCATTTCCCTAACATTAGTCTGTCTTGGTTAGACTATAAAAGCAATAGGAGCAGCAGTTACGTTTCTCTGGATTTACATAAAACTTAGCAGTCACTTGTAATGTAATCAAGAAGAGCTGCTGTACTGTGTTACAAAAATAAACAGCTTGTGGTTTGGTTGTTTTTTTTTTTTTTTTTTAATTTATAAACTTATATTGGCTGCTGGTGAGACTGGCACCACCGTACATCTGTAATGCTAAAACTTATGGCAGCACTCCACATCCTGATGGATCGAGCAGGTCTGAGCATCAGTGCAAAGTACAAGCAGGCAAAGGAAAACATAAGAAAGAGAAGAAGTGAATTGCAGATGAGAAGGAAACCTGCATACAGGTTGTAGAATCTGCCTATGGTGGTGACTGCTTGTCTCAGTCCCTCTGAAGCAGGGCAGGCATGACATTTCATTGTATTCCCCTCAAACTACCATCTTCAGAATTAAGGGGCCTTCACTCATTTTAATATTGTTCTTTCTGGAAAGCAAGATAATCTGTTTTCAAGGCTTATTACAAATAACATATTAATGGTTAATGAAGTCCAACTTAGAAGTAAACGCAGATTCTAATCCACGTGTGTCTCTGTAGAGTGGAACAGTGGATGTCTGAGCAGCTGATGTAGTAATAGACACGCAGATGGGTATCTAGATCTGATAATGGGATTCTGAGTGAAACAGAAGTAAGTTTTTCATGTCCTTGGAGAAAAATCCACACTAAAATCTCTCTTCAAAACCACATTAATGTTAAGGCAAATGAAAGCCACCCCTTTCCAGATGTTTGGCCAGTCCACATTTAAGGCAACATCCAGCATTTCAACTCTTTCATTGGAAACATAAAACCTTTGGGTTAAACCCTGCTATCGTTTATAGCTGCACAAATCCTGATTGATTCCACCAAAGCCAGAGGAGTTACTCTGGATTTATAGTGGCTGAATGGAGCAGAGTGTGACCTCAGGCATTTCAAATAATTCATCCCTTCTGTGCTTCACTCTGAGAATCCTTCAGCCATGCTTTGCGAGGGGACAGCTCCTGCCAGCAGGATGTACAGTCTCCAGGCCAGGCACAGAAAATGAATTTCATTTCCCAGAAGCAGAGCTGAAGCACTGAGCACTGTGCCCAGGGAAGAGTAGAAAAGCTAGAACAGGGCTTGGAACGGAATCTGGGTTTTCAAACTGAGCCCTGGTTATCAGTCCTATAATTCCAGTACCTGATCCACTAACTGAAAGAAAATCTCCCCACTTCCTCCCCAAACTCATACGAATACAGAGAGAAATGTTTAAGCCTTTGCTGTTTCTAGGTATCCCATCTTGAGCAGGGTGTTGGACCTCCAGAGATCCCTTCCAACCTCAACCCTTCTGTGATTCTCCTTGGCTAAGGGAGATGAAACATTCATGTAAACATGTATATGAATATTTTCATTAAATCCTCTGGCTTTAAGGAGACAAGTGGTGGCATCACCATCCCTGGAGGAGCTCAAGAACCATGCAAATGTGGCACTGAGGGCTGTGGTCAGTGGGTATGGTGGGAATGGGTCAGTGGTTGAACATGGTGATCTTAGTGGTCTTTCCTAACCTTAATGATTCCGTGACAATGCCCTCATTTTGATTAGCCCCAAAGAAGTCAGGCAGTTGGACCAGATGGCTTTCAAATCCCTTCCAATTAAACTATTATTAATTAAACAACTTCAAGAAAATCTAAAACGCTGTTCTTTCACTGCTGAATAACTCATGTTAAACACCTACAAAGCAAAACTTGTCCAGCTGTTGGATACAGTGGCTAAATGAAGTCCCATGAACAGCAAAAAATATGCAGCCACGCTTTCTATTGCTACAATGGAATTTCAGAACAAGTTTTAAGACTGTAAAAATTATCTTTTTTTTTTTCCTCTCCAGTATATTCGTGACTATTTTCAGTCAGCATAAATACATGATGTGCTAGTTTTCAAATGGGATGTATAGAGTTTCAATCTGACATTCGACTCAGAAGTCTGATCAAGTCTCTCTACTGGACTCTCATAAGCCCTATCTTAACAGAGGAATATCTCTCACTTCACAGTCATGCCTTATTCACACCATCTAATTGCAAAATAGATACACTCATGAAATTAGACATATTCAGGCTTAGCAAAGCTTCTTCAACAAACAATCTCAATATCTGATCCAAATGCACTGTAGAGTGGCCTTGCTGCCAGGCAGCAAAATAAGCGGCTCCGCTTTCCGATGCAGGAAGGTCTTGAGTCACTGGCCAGCAGGAACCAGAAGCTGGTAGCTGTAAGAGCTGTTTCTCACTCTAAAGACCTCAAGCTGGCAGCTCCTGGGGATGCTCTGCCCGAACAGGTCAACTCAGTAAGGCTATTTTTACATTCCTATGGATCCTATGGTACTTTTTCAAGGCAACAAAACATCATACCCTGCTGTGCATCTAAGAAAATATATGGATGTTTAAGACATGGTCCAATGTGATATGCTCACCACAATCTATTCTGTGCACCTGCTCCTCGGGACCAGGGAAAAGTAGATTAAGGGAAGATACCAGAAGTATTTCTTTCAAGCTGCAACCCACATAGATTTATGTATTCAGCACTTCTATCATTTTCACTAAGAACCTCTACCACCTGCCCGGAGCTCACCTATTCACAGCTCAATACTTCTTAATCTCTGATTCACTGGATGCACATTAGTCAGTAGAAAGGAATAATTATTATACCTCACAAAGATAATTAGCCAACACAGGACATCTCTAACAGCATGTATCCATCTGGGCTGTGTGGGTGTTTGTTTACCCAGGGCTCCTTAACAGTCACTGGAGATTCAACTACAGACATCAGCTGAGATTCATGTCAAGCTACCAGCTAAACCAAGTCAGATTAGCTGTGCTTTTTTACAGTTATAAAGAGACATGAATCAGGTAAAGAAGTCTTTCTTTTTTAGAGCCTGAAGCAAAAACAGAACATCTTATCCCAGAGTCTTGCCAGATGGGTTGGTGGTTTCTTCTTTCTTCCTGGTGGATGAACATAAGTTGATAGGTTATGCCGTTGTCTTTTTTTTTTTAGCTATTGCTAATACCTAATTCTCTTTGTGTCAGGGTGCCTTAGTTTCCTTTTATACACTGGGCTGTGGTTGCAAAGATAACTTTTTGGAAGCTCTCAAAGTTTTCTTTTTTTTTTTGTATGTGAGAGTTTAGATTACAAGAGCGAAACTTGGTTTTATTTCAGGGTGAAGCACGTCTCTGTAATAGCAGAAAGAGAATACCTTAAAAACAAATGATCAGCAACACAAAGCCTTCTTGGTAAAACTTTTATTTACGAGAAGATTCTGTGTGAGGTGAGTTTCCCAATTGCTTCTGTTGCTATTGGCTTAATAACAAGTATGGATCCAGTTCAAGAGCTGGGGGTATGGATGCTTTGACAGCTCTGCACCCCTGCAATGACAGATTTACCTTTGAGTCCCTGTCTTCAATGCAGGCCATGCAACACAGGCAGCCACAAGAATTTTTCTAAAATACCTGAAAATTTAAGAAGCCTGAAGGAATTTTACCCATATTTCCTTGGAACAGAAGTAAGATGGTGCTTCTTCAGGAAATTGGTCTTTGATCATCACTATTGTGTAATAGTAAAACTGAAGCAATTAAAAAAGCCCGGATTGGGTCAATAGTTGGATAAATGCTAAAGAGAAGTGTAGAAAGAAGGGCTCGTGTGTGTCTGTCTGACCTATTCAGTTATGCCATCATTTCCTTCTTTCATGACAAGGTGCTCATCTCAGACTCACATCTCTTCTCTCATGGGCCGTTACATCCTGCTCTCAAGCACTTTCCAAGCCTTGGTTCATCACAGAAAGGACCCCCAAAGCTGTGTCCCTGCTCGTGTCACAGATCTGAAATTTTAATGATGAAACAACATGCGCTCCTGCACGTGGGGTTAGGCTAAGTTGCCTGGGGCTGGCTAGGCTCCTTAAGAGGTATAAACAGCCAAGTTTTTGGGAGCAGATTTGATTTTACTCCCACAGCAGCCAGCACAAAACATGATTGCCCTGAAGAGTGAGAGGTCTTTGGGCTGCAATCTGCACTAGCAGATCACTTGGGCAGAGCTGACAAGATCTGCAAAAGATAGGAGCCCAGTTTTCACTGGCTTGAGCTGTGAGGGCAAGAAAAGCATTTGAGGGAAATCACAGATAGGTATATCTGTCTGTTTAGTAGGATGAGGTCAGCATGCCCCTGCAGACACTAATCTCTGAAGAAGATCTGACAGCAAATCCTTTTCCTTGAGCCCTTCCTAACACGCTTCAGAATGAATTCCTGCATTGAGCTTATTTGGCATCAAGTTTATACAAGCTCAAAGGTATAACAGGCCTGGAAGCACACAAATAGGCATAGGGGGACAGCTTTGCCCTACTCTCTTGCTATTAATTAATGCACCTGGGGGTGGTGGGGTCTCCTCCCTGGACTCCCCAATTTTGCCAGGTCTCTCAACTTCCCAGCACTGGCTTTTTTTTCTCTGCCAGGAAAAAAAGTTTCCCGTGGGGAAAAGATTTAGTAAAGTTTTCTCTTCCCTTTGTTCTGAGAATGCAGAAATGCAGCGCAGGAGACAGGTCGAGCTGGGAAGGGTGAAACGACAATGCTATCCAGAGCCTGTTAAAAATCTTTTTTTTTTTTTTATTATTTATTATTATTATTTTTTCCTCTCTCCCCTTGCCCCCAGAGGAGGCCATGGGGTAATTATGATAATGTTTTCTTGTATTTCCATTTCATTGGCTGATCTCCCAGCCACTAAAGTAAACCCCAAATCTCAACGGGGAGGTCATATTCATCCTTGTTTATGGGACTCATTTTCAGAAATAACACTATCGTTTTTGTGAAACTTCCCTGGCAGCAGCTCAAAAAATAGCTAAAGGCAAACAGATTCCTTGGTCAGGGTTGAGAGCATCACAGCTGCTGGACAGGCCCAGTGCAAGGGACTGCTGGTGATCACCACCATGGAGGGCAGTAGGCCGGGTAATTGGCAGCATGGAAAAGGGAGAGGGGCATGAAAAAGAAGGGTCTGTTGTGACAGAACAAGGGGAAATGGTTTCAAACTGAAAGAGGAGAGATTTAGATTGGATATAAGGAAGAAGTTTTTTATGATATAAGGGTGGTGAGGCACTGGCACAGGTTGCCCAGAGAGATACCCCACACCTGGGTGCACTCAAGGTCAGGCTGGATGGGGCTCTGAGCACCTGATAGAGCTGTAGGTGTCCCTGTTCATTGCAGGGGAGTTGGACCAGATGGCCTTTCAGGGTCCCTTCCAACTCAAACAATTCTATGAAAAGGTAAATGTGAAAATGAAACACCCTCTCCTAAATTTTGCAAGAATCAAGATATTTGTTCCGATTAGGAGGTTAATCCAACCATGTAAAACCTAAGACCAGACCAGTGACTGCTACAGATGAGCATAATTCCACTCAGATGAGAGTACCAGGCTGGTGCTGGGGGTGCTGTGGCCAGGCAATGCAGGCACATGGCAAATCTAAGCCATACCCCAGAGTAGCAACCCAGTTGCCTTTGACAGGAGCTAATGAAGCTTTCTGCATAGACTGAGGCAAACTGGAGCAGTACAGAGTTTCTGGTAACACTGGATTGCTCAGAAGAAGGAAGATTTGGCAGCATGTAGGTGATCAGGAGCACAAAGTGTTGCACAGAATTGATCAGTAGTGGGGTAGCAATGTGGGACGGGGGAAGAATTGAGGTTCTGGCATCTGTTATCTTGTTTTTCTTTCCTTTTTTTTTCTTTTAAAGAGTGGGTTTAAGTGAGAAAGGAGGGATTCTCTGTTATTTTGTCATTGCATTTAGGTATCTTTTTTGTTTTCTCTTTTTATCCTATGCTTTTGCAAATAATGAGTATTTGTGCAAGCCTGCATCTCCTGACCACTGGGCTCTGCTGATTTACTGATGAACCCTGTCAAGTATAGAAGAACCAGGAATTTGTACACATTCTCTTGGACAAAATGTACCTTGTGTAGTCTCTGTTAGTGGATCTGCCAGTCCTATAGCAAAGTAGGATCTGCCAGGCTGCAGATGAACTGGTGCTTAACTTGGGCCCCATATCTGAATGTAATCCATACAAGAAGAGAGGATCTGGTAATTCAAATTTCAGTGGCAGCTTACAGCATCTCCTTCATAGAGGGACACAGCAAAGTAAATACAGATAAATGGTGCTTACTCTATTCCAGTTTGGGCAACACTGGACTTCTGTGTTTGTTTGTTTTCCCCCCCACTGCACAAACAGTCTAATTCCCTTTCCTCACTTACTGCTACCTCTGTTCGTCTTCTCTGGCTGCCTGAGGTTATCATTACTCCGTATAAGAACTATGCAGAAACAACAACAACAAAAAAAATGCATTGGGAGCAAGCTGTTGCAAACAGGTTCTGCCTCAGGGAAGACTGGCGAGCGGGACTTGTTCTGCCTCGAGGGACTTAGCTTACCTGAATACACATTATTTCCATCCTCAAAAGAAAAATGTGGTTTGCAACTTATTTCCTGTCAGGTTAATGCTGGAAAGATTTAAAAATACATACAGCTGGAGTGCCAGTTGGTCCAGACAGAGATGCACTGGCGACAGCAGTGGCAAAACACATTGCCAGCTGTTAATGGCAGAAGCTGTGGGAGTGGAGGTTGTGATTAGCTCAGGACACCAAGGTGTTGAGGAAGATGGTGGGAAGAAGGTCAGTTGATAGCAGAAAGTCCTATTCCTGGATTTGGGAACTGATGGCCCAGAGATGTGATGGATGCCCCATCCCTGGAGACACTCAAGGTCAGGCTGGATGGAGCTGTGAGCACCTGATGGAGCTGTGGGTGTCCCTGTTCATTGCAGAGGAGTTGAAGTAGATGGTCTTTACGGGTCCCTTCCAACTCAAGTGATTCTATGACTCATGTTCACCAATAAAAAGAAGGCCAGGTGGGTGCTGAGCTGAGCACTATGTGTGATTATTCTGCCATGTTATTGTGTGTCCCTGACTCCATTCCATTTACAGAGCCAATAAATCAATTCTAGGAGATGGCTTAGTGCTTTTAAAGGCTGAGATAATGAAGATTGGTCTGGGATAATCAAATCAGTATGGCCTGAAGACAGAAGGGTGAAAGGAGGGGGATACCCAAAAGGGGCCCAACTAAGAAGGAGGTTGGGGAGACGTAGTTGATGTGAGGGGAAAGAAGAGCTGATGCATCCTGCTGAAGTGGGATGCTGCCCACTGGTGAAGCACAGAGAGGTTAGCTCATGAGATGCTCTGCCTGTTATTCCCAGCCTCCCAGAGGGTAAATGAAGTTGGTGGTTTTGCCTTAATCCCTTGACCACATCACCCAAACCACTGCCTGCTGCAGAACAGCAGTAGGTCTCTGCTCCTGCTAGTTTAGCTTAGGGACCTTGTGATGCATCTAAGGAAAGCTGAATAGCCTCCTGCTGTACTTAGAGACGTCTCAGCCCTTCCCAAGGCTGCCCTCACCAGGCTGGCTGCGATCTGCTCTTCATCCTACTCAGAGACTGATCTTCCATGGTTAAGAGGTCCCCACAAACCACTGAGAACTTTACTTTCCTATTTATCCGTGTCTTGATGCCCTGCCAGTAGAAGAAGGATGTTCTCCTTCCCTCAATCATAAATCCATCCTCTTTGACTTTGTATAGAATTGCAGAAGGTCTTAGGTTGGAAGGGACCTTAAAGATCATCTACTTCTACACCTACTTCTCTTACACATTTTCTAATGCAGTTCAGGTCTCAGCATGGATTTCCCATGATTGCTGTAATAAGAAAGATGGGAGTGAATGGGAAAGAAGAATAGGCATGGGAAGCTGTTGTACAGAAGTGGGAATGCCTCATCCTAGGAACAAATGGCATTTAAAAATCTCTAATGTCTAACATGGGCACGGCAAAGTGAAGGCACAGCAATTTCTTGATCTTCATCCAGGAAAGGATATTGATCCTGTGGGAATCCATTGTCTGTGTCATATCATGTCCACATCACACATTACTAGCACTGATGAATGCATTTCCACATGCTGTGTGGACGCATGCACTTTGTCATCACTAGGAGGGATGGAAGACACATCTGGTCCTGCAGCACATGTGTCTGCTGTTCCTTGGAGAACAGTTCAGGCCGAGTCGGTCTCACTGATACTCTTCCAACCCCATTTGCTCTCACTTTACCTTGGGGAAGCTTCACCCTTCCAGCAGCACAGGCAGAAGGAGAAGAAAATCTGGTTGGATAAAGTACAACTTGCAGACTCATTATAACTCATGCTAAAGGGAATTAACTGATTTAAATGCAGATGGAACACAGATGTCCACTGTATTTGATGATAATGGCAAAAGATTTTTGGAGGTTGAGGTGATACCACGACAGCAATAGAACAGACCTTTTATCACTTGTCACTTCTAAACTCTTGAAGATGATTACCTGTGTGAATCTCTCTCCCTAGCCATCCTGTCATGTATACTACATGATCTCATGATTTGCAGTCAGCACATGCAGTTCACCAAGGGGAACTGACATTTATGGTACGCTTCCAGGATGTGGAGTTTTAGGAGAACATCTCCCTCACTGAAGTTATTGCTTTCCTGCTTTGCATCCCTGGAGTAAATGAGATGGAACCCAAGAGGTTGATCTATGAAAAAGTTCCTTCCAAGCAAGGACAAAACTTATGACAACTGCTTAGCTGTGCTGCCAAGCAAAAGTGGTCTTCCTGGTAAGTAGAAGATGGTGCTGGTGTAGAGAGGTCACCAGTGATCAGTACTGGTTTGAGTTATATTCTTGGGTCATAAACAACACACATTACGCTCCACGCTTGTGCAACATAATTACTGTAGTCATAAATGATTAATCCCAACCTAAAGCTAATGTCTAACATGTTCAGATTAATTATGCCCTAAGACCATCGGGTCTTAACTCTGATTACAGAGAATCCAGAGAAGGTGTCTGCTGAGTGTCCAAGCTTGAGAGCTCAACCTACCAACTGTCCTCTCACAGAGGCATGGACCGTAAGGCTTAAACTCAACCTAGAAAAGCTGGTGTATGCAATCCAATCTACCAGAAGGATTCAGGATTGTTCCTTGGTGTCCACCTGACAAACATGAAGCTGAATGTGATTCTTGACGCTCTCGTGACTTGGGGTCATGTTGGCTGTTAATGGAGCCTCTGTCTGTGCCTAACTGCCTGAAACATCAGGAGGGATGCAAAAAGACGTGGAGGTCGCTCTGACATTGTTTTGTTGCGCTCACACCAACATGTTTCTCTCAAACCCAAGGAATGATACAATGAAGTGTTCTGTAAGACCCTCCATTTCCCAACGTGTGGACCTAGCTACAGCAGTGACTTCTCTCTTTCTCCCTCGTTCTTTGGAAGCAGATGGTTTCTTTTGGGACCATACCTTCTTATCTACAGTGATTATCTCACAGTTGTCAATATTCTGGGGAGATGGGCACTGATTTCTGCCCTTTCTTTTTCCATTCACATTTTTTCAGTCTTTCAGAACAAGAGTGGAGTCTGATGGGCCATTAAAATGTCTTTTTTTTTTTTTTTTTTCTCTCTCTCTTTTATTTCTTATATCATTTGCAAAGGAGATAGGGGTTAGAAAGAACAATATGTCCTGTGAGGGTGTACTTGGGAGGAGGATGCCAAAAGCCTTTCTTAGCTCTCCAAACTGCACAGAAGATGGATTATCTGCATTTCAGAGCTAACAGCTGTTACTTGCCTGAAACCAGGTCAATATCATTAATGATGAGAATGAAAGACTCTCAGTAGAGTGTCCAGTTGAAAGCCATTTAGGAGCAATTAGGAGTGGTCTAGGATTAAATGCCTGCTTTTTTAAGAAGCAGGAACAGTGGGAATACTACTGTCACAGCAAGCTGTAATGGTAGTTGATGATCAAAATTAGACAAAATGCAGCTTCATATAAAAAGAAATTTAAAATATTTTATATGATGATTCAACTACATGCACACAAATATTTTTTATTTTCTTTCAAATCACACCAAGCCCACTTTTCCCTCTCTGCTTGTGAAATAATCATTAAGAGGTCATCTCTAACACTGTTTAATATGAAAGGTTCCCTTTTTCAGCAGGGAAGGTGCAGCTGAAGCTGCTTTTTTTTTTGGTGGCATCACTTTTTGCACATGCAACCAGAGTCATCCTTGGACAAGACAGAGCTGAGATGCATCTGGGAAGGCTCTGGGCAAAAGAGGCAGAGTGAAGGGGAGAGCAGTGCCAGGCTGTAAGCTGAGTGCATCCTGCTTTGGGGTGCACTGGCTTCATGGACTAGATCTCCATGCAGTGGGACTACGCCGAGGAAATCCCTACCATATCATGACTCCTCCAGTATTCCAACTCACTTTACAGTCATGACATATTCCTCATTCAATAAGGAGAACAACAACCTCAACAGGGTGTTCAGTATGATCTGCCTGTACGAGTCCGGTGCTGAACTCAGAGCATCTTTGCATGTATGAGATATCTCAGAGCCTATACACATCTCTATCACCTGAAATGAATGCCTTTGAAAAATGAGCATGGGATTCTTCCATTTTGCCTCAGTTTCTCTCAGGCACAGCAAACATCACCTTTCCTTGTCTTATCTGTTTTGGCCACCTCTTTGTGTTCATTGATGTCTCAGTGGAAGAGGGAGAGGCAGATTTCAGAGCAGACCCCTGCAATGAGCAGCAGTGAGTTGGAGAAGCATTCAGCTTCCTTCCACAGGTGTCTACTTGCACTGGTATATATCTATATACGTATATTGCTGTTCTGTGCATTCACACTGGCAAATCATCAGCTTTTTTCTTGAAGACTTGACTGAATTTCCAATGCAGCTGTTCCATGTCATGGTGTGACTGATTTTTTCCCCCCTCCTTTTCTTTCTTCTTTTTTTTTAAAAAAAACAAAAATTTGGCTTGTTCTTTTATTTTTCTCCTTCAAAAATTCATTTATTTTTTCTTTTTCATCTTTCAGCATGCTGCTGAACCCCGATAAGTGATAAAGTGCAAGATCACACAATGGCCCTATGCAGCCCATTAATTTTGTGAGGGAGGCAAAGTCTTGGCATGCCACCCCTACAGCAGCTTGGAGACCTGGGACACCAAATCTACTAGGTCAGGCCAACCTGCTCCTTTCCAGAACCCTGTGTGCATTCTGCTCTCGGTGCCAGACATCCAGATGTGAACAGCCTCTAATCCCAGCAATTTCCCAGCCAGATTTAGCAAAGACACAGCCTTGAGCCATAGTGCTTCCCTCTGCAATTCTCTCCCATCTGGGGAAGAAATCACTGGAAGCTAAACTCATTCTTCCCATCCTGTCGAATGTCGAATAAAAAGTTTGGTAGATGCTCCTGAGATGTTTCTGCTACGAATGGTCATCCCACATCTCTCAGCCTGCTGCCCCGGTGCTGGGTTTTGGGATTCACTCCTGCCAGGTCACGTCCGCTGGGGTGATGCTACCACTCATGGACTGCATGGAAATGAATATTTGTGCCCTGTGCATGCTGTGCCAATGCTGTGGGCCAGGCAGGTATGGGCTGAATGCTGTCTCTTCCCCTCTGCATTGCATGTGCCAGCAGCCACAGCTGAAAGCAGAGAAACCTCAGCTTGCAGCACAGCAGCAGTGTCTGTTTGCTCCGAGGTGCACCTCACGTACCCCATTACGGGGGACATGCTGAGCAGCACAGCCAGTAGCTGAGGTCAGTTATGAGTGACAGATGCCAATGCACAGTTAGGGCACAGCAAAGATAGAAGCTAGCATGACTTTAGGCAGGAAAGTAGTCCCTTGATGGGTGTAGCCATTGTGGTGGGGGTCAGGGCACTGTGACGCTGCATCTACAAATGCACATCAGTGTGCTTCATGTCATCTGAGTTTAGAGTTTAGTGCAGAGAAATACGGACAGGGATCACCTCCTGAAGCAGACATCTCCCAAAGAAGGCCCGTTTGTCTGTGCTGGCTGTTGGCTGTTCAGCTCTGGGCATCTTTGTGACCACAGGAAGGATATTGGTTACAGACAGTGCCCAAGGCTGAAGGTGTTTTTCCAGCCAAGTGGTGCAGACTCAGTGCTTTGCAAAGGTGTTACGGGTGAATCATATCATCCTGCACTGAACTCTGCTCACTGTTCTCTGAGTTCTTATGCTGTGATGCATGCAACAATGTACATTCAAGCTGTTAAACTCCTGTACCCTCCAAAAGAAGGCGCCTGCATCCAAACTGTTGCTTGGAAGTGATCTCAGATGCGTGATGACTCTGAGCTAGGGAGAAGGCTCTTTGGCCTGAGCAAAAAGCACATGAGGGACCACACTGCCTATTTAATGGTAGAGACAGCCCAGAGCCAGGAACTTTTCCAGTTTATGTACAACTTCTATCGGTAATCATAGAATTACCAAGGTTGGAAAAGACCACTAAGATCATCTTGTCCATCCACCAACCTATCCCCACCATACCCACTAAACTATGTCCCTCAATGTCACATCCACCCTTTTCTTGAACACCTCCAGGGATGGTGACTCCACCACTTTTCTGGAAATCATAGAATCATAGAATGGTTTGGGTTGGAAGGAATCTTTAGGATCATCCAGTTCCAACCCCCTGCTTTAGGCAGGGACACATCCCATTAGGCCAGGTTGCTCAGAGCCCTATCCAGACTGGCCTTGAACACCTCATAGAGTCAGAGAATCACTGTTGTTGTAGGGCCAATATCAGAACTCATGGGTCCAAAATCTGGAAGCTGTGAAACAAAGAGTCTGCACTAGGCTGCTTTGGTCTGTACTGAAAATATCTCTGTTACATGAAGACCTGCTCTTTGCTTTGAGTCCCTACAACAAGATGCTTGCTCAGAGCAGCATCCAAATCTGAAGGTACTGATGTGAGACACGACAGAGAAATTAGTGTTGTAGATTCAAGTCCAGCAACTAAATGGCTTTGGAGAGAGCAGCACAAGCTACACGCTCCAGGCAGGAAAAAGAGTATGTGAGTTACTATGACTTGCTCAGGGTGTTTCGGGTGTCCATCCTTCCAGACAGACTACACCCAGTCCTATTACTTCAGTGCCACCAGGTTCCTACCTTGGTTGCACGTAGGCAAGTGCAAACAAACCTTTGGAGCAGGAAAGGGAGGTGGATAATGGGAAGGTGGCAAGGCTTGGGCAGCCTCTGAATGTCTGGCCTGCCCAGCCCCCAGACCAAAAACCAGAGTCCTGCCATGGTCTGGTGGGCGTTGTGCAACAACGTGGCCTGGTGGCATCTCCAGGGTTGCTGCAGCACAGTGCACGTATTCTCTGCAGCTCTGTAGTGCACGACACCACTAATAGCTCTGGAGGAGCCGACATGCCAGCATTCCTCAGCTGGTGCCAGGAAAGCCAGGCCGAGTACACAAGGAGTTGGCTCCCTTCTACAGTCACATTAGAGGTACTCTCAGGTCTTTCCAGCTTTTGCTGCAGTGATGCATTTTCTGTCTCATTGTTCACAGGAGGCTTTGCAGACAGCTTGGGCTGTGGGAGGAGGCTCTTGCCAGGGTCACTTGGCAAGAGCAAGGCTCTGCTCTTGGCGGAGGGGGGGGGGTTGGTCAGCAACTGCACCATCACAGAGCACCAGTCCCTTTCCCTTCCTCACTAGACTAAGCCCATCATGGAGTCATTAAGACTGGAAAAGACCTCTAAGATCCTCAAGTTCAACCCCAGCCCACCCCTCCATGCCCACTGACCACATCCCTCAGTGCTCCTTCTCCACAGTTCTGGAACACCTCCAGGGATGGTGACCCCACCACCTCCCTGGGCAGCCTGTGCCACTGCATCATCACTCTTTCAGAGCAGAAATGTTTCTCAATATCCAACCTGAACTTCCCCTCGTGCAAGTTAAGGCCATTACCTCTCATCCTATCAGAGGCTCATCCTACATTAGACTGCCAGAAATGCACTTTTTATTGCTTACAATGCTGGGTGAGCTTCCCTTCTTTTTCCCATTTTCCCACAGCATGGATTGTACCACACCTCTGATACTGCCTTTTCTTATGGCTTTGTGCAAATTATATAACTCTGTGCACTTCAAACACCTTATTTTAGTGAATCTTGGAGGCTTTATAGTAATTGTCATGTCAATAAGCCATTTTCTGCCTAAAATGGTCCACAAAGGCCATCTGTTTTAATGGAAAGAGAGGCATCATACTGAAATCACTACATTTGCAAGAGTTTTACCCAGAGGACTGACTACTTATCAAAATATGTGTCAATATCTCCTCTTAGCATCCTTGAGAGAAAGATGCTAGGGAAAAAAGACACAACCAACAAAAGAAATATGCAAATAAATCTCAAAAAGCTCATTTGAGTTTGTCTATACTAGTGACAGGATAAGGGCTTTATACTAAAAGAGGGAAAAATTAGGCTAGATGGAAGAAATTCTTTACTCTGAGGGAGGTGAGGCACTGGCACTGCTGACCAGAGAGGTTGTGGATGCCTTATGCTGTGGATCTTGAAGATCATTGAGTTCAAACTCCTTGTCATGGGCAGGACTGTCAGCCAATAGGTCAGGCTGCCCAGGGCCCCATTCAACCTGACCTTGAATGCTTGATACCCCATGTAGATGATTCCCCATGATAGATAGGAATGAAACAAGGACGCTCAGTATACGCTCTCAGTAAGTACTTTGAAGGCCACAGAATCTGTCCTGTCTAAATAATCACTCCATAATTACTGATTATAAGAAAAAAAAAGAGATATCAGCTAGTTCAGAAACTTCAAGTTTAGGCCACAAGTTTAGTAGAAGGGATAGAAATAATTATAGTGCCTTCTATAGCTCTTTCTACATCATGGAGAGAATATTGAACCCTCAAGCAGGCGTAAACCAGATCTAGCTGTAGATACCCCTGCTCATTGCAGGGGAGCTGGACTAGATGACCTTTAATGATCCCTTCCAACTCAAATGATTCTGTGATATAGAACCCCAGTCACTGTGTGCTTATCAACCCTATTGAAGCTTCAGCTCAAAATGTCCACACGGATTCCAAAGCAGAGCCAACTCTGAGATGCCTAACAGCAGAGCAGCCTACCACATAGCAGGTCCCACCCTTGCCCCAGTTGTTTGTGACCTATGGCTTCCAAGAGACTTGTCCTCCTGGCTTCTCTCACCCATATCTCCATCCACAGTGCAGCTCCCGGGCATTGGTCCTCCACTGAAACACTGCCATGCTCCCATCTCCAAACAATGAGATGGATGAATGAAGCAGAGGGCCTTGCAGCAGCTGAGATGATGCAGGCCTAGAGCAATCAGGCCTATTTTTATTGAACAACATCCTAAATCAGGGGTTAAGTAATGCCTGGGCATGTGCACCCTTCTTTATTGGACTAAAACTCAGTGCTGTTTATTTGGCAGTAACAGTCAGAGAGCTGTCTGGCTCACAGTCCTTTGAGCCTTTCCTCTCCTTTTTCTGGGACAAAAAAAAAAAGGCAAAGAAAGCTCTCTCTCTCTCTCTTCATTATTACTATTTTTAAATATATATATATATGTATAGATGTATATATATATTTGTAGTCTTTACAGAAATCTGCCCAGATGAGCTGGTCCAGAAGAGCAGGCTGGGTGTGATGAACCCTTTGCTAAACCAGGCACCACTACAACAAAGCCAAGAAGCACTGTCAAGAGTGCAGAAATCAGGCTGCCTTCAATACTGATGTCCTTCCCTCCTTTCCAACTCCTTTTCTGTGCTTAATATCCCAGATATACCTGCAGTCCCTTCAAATGTCCAATGTCCTGGACCTGTTTGCAGCTCTTGATTTTCCCAATCCTCTACAACAATGAATTCCTTAATCTGATAAATCTCTTCTCAATGCATTATTAAGCCTCCTATTTGAATTTGATCAGGAATTCCCTTTGATCTTTCGCTATGAGACGCAGTTGTCTCTGAGCATCTTTTCCTCATTGAAGTGCCTTTTCTCAGCCCTAGCCACACATTGCATGATGCCTTTACTCCATGAGTCAGTGCTCAGTCGACCCATGGGTGACCCAAGTGTCTGATTTCAGATGACAGGTTCAGACTAAATGTAAACAGAGGAAAAACAGGGTTAGGAAGGTTTCCATGAAAGGCGCATGAAATGGGACACGGTAGATTATCAAAGGAAACAATACACCTTACTGCTCGATCCCCAATGGGGTGAGCTTCTCCCTTAGTGTCTACACGACTAGGTTGAAGAAGCACCTTTGCAAAAAGCAATATGAAGAGATGGAAAATGCTGTAACAAGGGTAGGCAACAACACCTGGTGGGATACAACATGAAAAGGAAGGCAGATATTCTGAGTTATGTTGGTTTTTTTTCCCCAAGGGCATTCCAAAGTCATCTTAGATGTCAAAATTCAAGCTCTGCACTCCCTTTGTAGCCAAAGAGGAAAAATAGATGCTTTCAGCCATGATTGATTGGCTCTATTTTAAATGCCTACTTTTATGTGCGCTTAAGTAGTGCCTGCTGTACGTTGATATCATTTACTAGATCTCCATTATTTGTAATGATACAGAAAGATTCCTGCCCTGTGGGTATCTACAGGACTCCTGTGCTGAGTGTTTCTCATATTCTTTTCATCGTCCGTCTTTTTCCTACACAGAAATGTCAGTAACAATATTAGCATTGGCACATTCTTTCACGCTTAGCAACAAGACTGAGCACTTGAAGACGGTAACTTTAGAAATGGATTCCCAAGAGAAAACTCAACCCAAAGGATGCCAAATGGTGATGACAGTCCTAGGAGCTGTAAGGCCAGAGTGTAGTGAACCACTGGTATGGGTATAGGTAAAAGGACTTTTAACACACAGAACTTGTTGCTAAGACTCCCGGGTCCTCTTTTCTCTTGTGGGGCTGATTTGTGGCTGTTAGGAAAAAGACAAAGATTGCTGGAGAGCGATTCGTTCTGCAACAAAAGAAACAGGCACCATGAGGAATATTGCTGATCTTTTGTTTGTTTGTTTGTTTGTTTGTAATCCTGTAGTCTTTTGTTATAAAAAAAAAAATAAATAGGAATATATAAATATATTGGAATAATCTGCTTGCATTGAATAGTTTATATTTTTATCTGCACTCATCTTTTGACTCTGAGAAGTGGGAGGGAAAAGATTGTTTTTAAGCTTTTTTCAGAAAAAAAAAAACAAACAAAAAACACCTTTCTTTTCTATGAAAAAAGGCATCTTGATGAACATTCTCATTTCAGTAAGAAGATGTTTTCCACTGGGAATAAAAAGTGCTGAGGGAAACATTCTAATCTGCTGCTACAACGCATCTTGCCATCTCAGCAGAGGGTCTGCAGTTGTAATTGGTGGTTAGGGCAGAAATGTGCTGCACAATTCTCTGATGTGAAATGCTCATAAATCATTATTCCAACCACCTGTTGGATCCTGGTTTCTTCTCTTAATTCTGTGTCGTGCTGGGGCTGGGCAGTCTGTTGAGATGTACAGACCCTTTCTTCATTGGCCAAAGATAGGCTTTTGATCAACAACACATCAGCGCTGAGCGGAAGAATAAATTAATTAATGAATTATCCTCTCTCCTTTTCCACCTGGCAGATCTTCCAAAATGAAGAGAAAGTGGAGCTTCCATGGCACAATGTAAGGAAAAATTCTGGAGGAGAATCATCACTTCTGTAACATCGCTGCTGGACTTGGCCATCCCCAAGCATCAAGTCCACTGGGACTGACAGTTGGCCAACTGGTCGCATTTTGTAGCTCAGAGCAGAAAGAAGGCTGAAGTGAGTTTAGTAAGGTTCAGTGAATGAATGTTTTAGATGTGTTAGGTGGTGAAGGGGGCAAAAGGAGCTGAATCACAATATCACAGAATCACTAGGGTTGGAAAAGACCACCAAATCCAACCACTGACCCACTCCCACCGTGACCAGTGACCATGTCCCTCAGTGCCACATCTCCATGGTTATGGAACACCTCTGGAGATGATGACCCTGATCACCTCCCTGGGCAGCCTGTTCTCCACTGTAGCCAGGCCCCCACCACATATCTCCTGATACTTGAACGCTTGTTGAAACACAGCAAAGAATTCCAGCATCCCTCGTGGCCTTAAAGAAATGGAACTGGTAGATTTTTTTTTTTCACAATAATAAGTTGGTTGTCCAATGGCACAAGGTGATGGGTGGCTCAACCTGGCTCTTGAAATTATGATTAGAGTTTAAATCCTGCACCATATGTCTAGATGCATACAAATACTCAAACTGAAAGCAACACAGTTAAGTATCTCAAGTACTCCATCATTAAAAGAGCTGTTTAAAAACATTTCATCTGTGTCTTTCTGTGTTGGTGCTAAGCAGAAACGTGCACAGTAAAATCCTGGATTTCATCAGAAATCAGGCAAGCAGGGCAGACAGAGTGTAGTTTCCAGCTCCAGTCACGATAAAACATAGTGAGGAAAAAATCTCCACAAAAATTAAATAAATCTCTTCTAGAGAGGTCTAAAATGTTAATGGGAGGACATAATCTACTGAGCAGAGAATTACAGAAGCGCTTGAGCTTTAGCTCACTGTCAGTACAGCTCAATTTGAGCTGAATTACTCTGTGTGACTGCTCTCTTTTTGCATGGTAGCAATAATAATCATGGGGATCTGGTGTACCCCTGGTCCTCTACATCTCCCTAAACCACCTCTCATAAAAATCCACCATCCTGGATGCATGGCAGCTACTCCATCCCTTTTTTGGGTGAATTCCAAAGCGAAGTATGGAGCCCCATGGCAGGGAGGCTGTGTGTGTCTGCATGTGAGGAGATTGGAGGGAATCCCTTCTGGGTTCAATCTCTTCCAAGATCTTCCCAGTTCCTCTCTGAACTTGGAGCGTTGTTATGTTTGCACATTCTACCTCACTGAAGCCTCTGCTCCCTGTGCAGTTGTGATAAGAAAAAAACCTACATCCTCTTCTGGTGCATAAAGAAGAGAGAGTCTGGTGCATAAAGAAGAGAGGGTACAGGAAAAACTTCAGGTTTGTCATAGAACCATAGAACCATTATAGGTGAAAAATACCTGTAAGATCACCAAGTCCAGCTGTCAACCCACTCCCACCATGCCCACTGACCACATCCCTCAGTGCCATATCTCCACGGGTCTGGAACACCTCCAGGGATGGTGACTGGTGTGTCCTACCCTTGGCTATCCCAGTCATATCATCTGTTATGGAGTAGTCACGCTCTTTATGTTTCTTCATCCCCATGACTCTTCTGACAAACCTGTGTCTTGTTGAATCATAGAATGGCTTGGGTTGGAAGGGACACCAAAAAACACCTAGTTCCAACCCCCTGCCCTGGGCAGAAGTGCCAACCACTCAATCAGGCATCAGACCAGGCTGCCCAGAGCCACATCGAACCTGGCCTTGAACAGCTCCAGGGATGGGGCATACATAACCTCTCTGGGCAGCCTGTGCCACTGCTTCACCACCCTCTCAGTGAAAAATTTCCTCCTAAGAGAGATCCTAAATCTCCCCTCTTTTAGTTTAAAACCATTCCCCCTTTTGCTGTCACTGTCAGACCATGTGAAAAGTCACTCTCTCTCCTGCCTATAAGGAAGGAGTCCTCCTCTCTCTTAATCTCCAGCATAAAGATATTTCTGCTCATTACACTCTTTATCCTCGCATCAACAACATATAGTCAAAAAATGTTCAGATATCAATAACCCAAATTTTTAGGGGCACTGTCTGCATCTCTTTTATTATTTTCTTCTGCTTGTTTTCACATTTGTCTTCATAACAGTTACTGTGCTTTTCTGGGAAAAAAAGAAATAATAAAAAAATTCAGACAAGAATAAATTGCCAGCAGCCTTTTAAAATAACATTTAGAAAAGATTTGGCTGACTAAATGCAGATGGCTCCACTTCAGAACCGGGGGAGATGTGCCCAGAATAGCCACTATGTGAGTGAATGCTTTCTGGGGAACACCTTGGGAAAGATCTACCCATCCCTTGGCTCAGCTGTTCCTCATGTCCTTCTCAGACCATTCCCTGGCATGGGTTAGTGGCAGGATAAGCAGTGTACCCAACAGGCTGTTGGGATGGGGACCCCCATTCTAAAGATGAGAAGAGTTTAATACCAAGGAAACATTCCAGTTGGTGACAGAGCACTGGCAGTGTTTAGTTTCCCAGTGCCATCATTGCATTGCGTGGAGTACCAGGCATGATTTATCTCCTTCTGAAGTAGACACATAAACAGGGTACATGAATCATGCCTTAAAAGTGCCTGTTTTTCCTCAGAGGCTGTAAAGGGAGCCTGGGATATGAGCTCAGAGGGAGTGGTTCCCACCCTTGTCACCAAAGGAGAGGTGGTGAACTGCTCTCCTTCCCCTTGCACCTCCGCATCCTCTCTGTGGGTCTGTTTCAGAAGAGCTGTTTAAAACATTAATCCCTTCCTTCTTCTTCTTCTTTTTTCTTTTTTCTTTCTTTTTTTTTTTTTTTAATTTTTATTAAGCATTTCTGCTGGAGTGTATAAACTCAACAGTCATGGCTTGCTCAGCGACAGATGTTCCAGATAAGCCATAGTCTCCTTAGCAAATATTTCAACAACGTTTTCCTTCCAATTCTCTTTCTGCCAGAGCTCTGCAGCAGGGAATAGCAGATCACCTGGCTGGATCTGTGATTCCTTTCTGTTACTGCTCACCCAGCACAAAATCCACTGTGCTAATCACCAGGCGAGTGATGATCACCCTGCACCTGTCCCAGAAAAAATGACGTGCTGCTCTTTCCATTGCAGCCAAACCTCCATGCTACAGTGTCATCTCCTTGTGCTCTTTTCAGCACATACAAAGGCTGATTACCATTATTTATGAGAAGAAAAATAAAGCCCTAAAAATATCCTGCTGTATTACACCACACCAGTTCTCTACAGCTGAAAGCTTTTCCAGAAGTTCACTTTGGATCCCGAAACAAATGAGCCACCAGTGTGTAACAAGGAGTCTGTAAAACAGCTAATGAGTTGGTGTCTGTGTGAAAACAGATTCTTTGTGGGGTGAGGTTGGTGGAGTGATTACGACAAACAACGCCTGCTGACATCCAGATCTGGAGGCTAAACTTTGCGCGACAATGAGAAGAGTGGGGAAATAATGTAGCTGGAATTGGGGGGGATGTTGGAGAGCTGTGAGCAAGAGGCTGAGGTTGAAGCAGGACTCCGGGGCTGTGATTGCAGGCAAATGGAAAACAAAACCATGAAGGGAAAATCTGCAAGAAGGAAGGTTTAGCCTGCATTTGCACCCAGCAGCTGAACGGGCATCACTGGTGATGAGGGAAAGAAAGGTTGGAGGTTGGAAGCAAAATGGGTGAGTTTTTCTGTCTCTATCTCTGCCATCAGAGAATACCCTTGACCATGATTAATAGACACTTCTTAAAAAATGTTGCCTCGAGCCTTGGGTTCAGTGTTACCCTGGAAAAGCCATTGCTCTTATTTTTTTTTTTTTTTTTCTTGAAACAGGATGCATGCAACTTGTCATCACCAGCCTAACAGCTTATTCTCTACAACCTTGGCTTTGCTGGCTGATTGTCCTGCATTCAACTTTAAAAGCTTCCTTCCCAAGAAGTCACTAGGTGACCCACTCAGCCCCTGTCTGCAGAGATCTTTTTCTGTTAAGCACCCTACACTGCAGGGGTTGCACGCAATCTGCTGTGATTTCAGCCTTCACCTTCCTTCTGTATTTTTTGGCAAACACTTTGGGCCTGCCTAGGACAGCACTGGCATGGAGCTGTGGCTCCATGGTCCCGCTGACCTGTTGTGGTAGTTGCTCAGCTTAGGATCATCACATCCATCTCTAGACACGTGTGCAGCCAGGAGTTGGAATCGATGATCCTTATCAGCCCCTTCCAGCTCAGGGTATTCTGTGATTCAGTGAGTCTACAATCTTGGCAATCAGCTCATCACCCCAAGCTGATTTCATCATCAGACAGAGAGTGCTTCTACTCAGCTATCAGCCCACACAAGGAAGGTATAGAGTTGTCCCTCAATCCGTTGGTCATACGCAGGGCCCACAGCAATCTGACCACTAATTTAGCCACCTCAGACAACTGAAATTGGACTGTCTGCCACACATTGGGGAATAAGTGATATTTATTCATTGCATTTCCAAGGTGGACTGCGGAACTTCCCAAACCCCCTCAAGTCCTGGACTCAAGTAAAAGCACACCACCAACCACAGAAGTATTCTCTTCGTTGCTTCTCATGCTAAAGAGTGCTGCATTTCTTTGAGCCCTCCACGCAATTTTTGCAATGCCGACTGCACTGTAGGACTCAAATTCTCCCATGGTCAGCAGCCCCAGTGAACAAACCAAGAGGCAGAAAATGGCCCCAGAATTGAAGCTGGTGTAAATCGAGCTACCCTGCTGACGTCAGCTGGGATAGGATCTCTTACTGAAAGACTCATTCAGAATACCAGTGCTCTTGCTATCACAATACATGATTTGTCTCCACTAATATCTAGACAGATATGGCTATTAGCACGTGCAAGTATCAAGTTATTCTTTCCCCACTTAGAAATACTCAGAGGAGCACTGGGCATTGTGGTGCACACCCAGACCTGTGACTTTTTGCTGATGCACATAAATGTGTCTGTGCCATAAATTTAGCAAAAGATTCAGACGACCCTCCATCTGAAAATGCAGATTGGGTGCCTCTTGAAATACAGACATCCCAGCTCAACTGTGAGGAATGAGCTCAGTGATGGAACGGTGGAGTGAAATTCTGTCTCAAGTTCTACCGAAAAACCTTCTGGCTTTTATATCTAGGAATAGATCATACTAGAGGATCATTAATATATAGTGGACATAATGAATGCTGGTTTTCAGCAGCCTGGCATCTCAGAGACTTGGGATACTCTGCTGGCCAATAGGATTGCATGAAGAGGAGAATATATGCGGGCACACAAACATACTGACACGTTGTCAAATCTTATTTCTTTGGAGGAATAAATTTAAAAAGCTTTTTTTTTTTTTTGGACAACTGAGACACACCTCTGTTTAGGCCTCTATTCAGGAATCAGTGAATAGAAAATAAACCTGGATGGGGAGCAAGTAGGGATACTGTGAGACATATAATTTAAAATGGTGTTTCTTCCACCTCTTCTGAACATTTGGGTGTTGGCCACTTCACAAGAACTGGGGTAAAAAGACCCTATCCAGGCTCAACAGAGCACTCCCTCTGTTCTCCCTGTGAGAACCACAGAACAATGATGTCCCACGGTTACTGCCATGAGATGCTCGGTACTGCAGCCATGGTCTCCCAACTCCCAAAACAGCTCTTCCCTGTAGGTAACTAGACGATCTTTGAGGTTCCTTCCAGCCCAAGCCATTCTAATGAGTCCCCCTGGGCAGGTAACAAGAAAGGAAACAGGTCTCAGAAGGAGAGAAGGGGAAATGTGGCCCCTGCTGTCTGGAAAGCTGGTGACTCAAAAACAAAGACAAGCAACAGGAAACCTCTTCTATCAACATGCTTGACAGCCTTAGGCAGAAGCCAAAGGTCTTCAGTCATGAACCAGGCCAAGCTTAGTAAAGCAGATGGTGGAAGAATGAAATCAAAACAGAAGGGCTTTCCCTCCTCATGCAAGAGAGGATGCATTTCAGGTTTCCAGAGAAACAGGAGGGAGCTGTTTGCTCAGGATCTCGTTGTATTTGAACAGTACCTGAGTGGAGAGCATTCCACTTTATCACCAGAAGAAGGTCATGGCCATGAGATCATTGCTTCCAATGGACTCAGCATATCTGATTGGCATGCACCACGCTAACATGCAGGTCTGTGTGTGGAGAACATTGCTTTCAGCTGAGGCATTTTGTAAGACTTTCTGACCAACCTGAAATAGCAGAAGACTGGTGTTAAATGGATTTGGGGGGAGTGGGGTGAAATCTGGGACCATGCTGTGCACTGGATAACACGGGAGGGGAGAAATGGTGATCCAGAGCCTTCGCGAACCAGGGGAAGATTTACTTGTGAGGGACACAATTATCAGCATTTTGGTACATTTGGCTTGCATGTGACTTCAAGGACAAGCCTTCAAGATGCAGGGTTTGTTTCCTGCTAAAAATACCACAGTTGCCACAATTCAGACTCCTCTCATCTAACTTTACCTATCACAGCACCCAAGTAAGGAACAGCACTCTGTGGCGGCCCCATCTACCATCAATGGCAAGGATTGGGTTCTGGAGGATAATTCAGCCCATCCAAAGCATGCATCCTGCAGGATGAGCCTACATCGACTGCGGGGAAAGTCTCAGATGACTGGATCTTGACTTAGGCCTCTGGGAATCCCATCCATGTAGTGAGGGAGAATGTCCTCACATTCAGAAATAGCCTTCAGGCTGTTGGTTCAGATGGGAAAGTCTTTCTTTGCAAAGCACCACTGGCATTCTTTGCTATATCTCAATGCCTTCCAGCATAAGAGGTTGGTCAGCTGGAGGACAAACCAACTGAGGATGAAATTATGCAGTTTCTTGTCAGAAAAGACAGCAATTTAGTGGCCAAAAGTGACATCTGGTCATAAACAGCCCTCAACAAAATGCACTTGTGAGCATGTCTCCCACTAATGGATGTCTTTGCTAACCTGCAACCTGCTCAGCCCTTTTGCAGTGAAGAAAGTGATCTGAGGACTGAAATGCCTGTGTGTGGGTCTATATATATATGCGGTAATATATGCTAGCAGAACCCAGAACCCATGCAATTTTCATTGCAGAAATTCTCAGCTGAAAATTAACTGATGGTCGCTTGCTCTTATCCACCTTCCTCACTCCAGAATGGACAGCAGTTTCCTACAGGTCATCAAAACTGTGTTCCTGACAAGTGTGGTAACAAAATGTCTCCAACTATTCCAAGCAGTGGGGCAAATGAATTAGCACTATTTGTATCACAAAATCGTAGAGTCATGGAATGGCTTGTGTTGGAGGGGGACTCAAAGATCATCTAGTTCCAACCCCTCTGCTGTGGACAGGGTTGCTTACCACTAAATCAGGCACCAGATCAGGTTGCTCAGGGTCATATCCAGCCTGGCCTTGAACACCTACAGGCTGGGTTGGAGAATCCCAATATTGAGGATTTTCTCCCCAAGGGCTGGTATGAACTTTCCAGAAAAATGCAGATATAGGTATTCCCAGCCAGACCTTCTGGAGATGCAGCACAAACCAGCACTACTGGAGTGAAGGGAACCCACATGGAGACCTTGAGCTCATGTTTTGCCTGGATTAGGGAGGAATCCTCAAAGAGACACCAAGTGGCATCCACCCATTTTGTCTTTTGCTCTTCCTCTGATAGAAATAACACAAAGCAACTGCACAGGCTCTTCTGGGCCGCAGACAGACTTGCCTGATCACTGTGCACTGACGTGCCAGGCCAAGATGCACACTGCGTTTCCACATCATTTTCCAGTGGCGTCTAAAAGACAGGACGGCAAGTGCCATAGCTACGAGCTATTTAAATAGATGCTACCCATTTCCTACCCTCCCACACGTTATCTCCTGGTGAGCGCAAAAGGTTAGGGAACTTGGCACAAGTTTAAGCAGACCTGGCTGGAGTTTAGAGTTTGTAACAAAACCTGAAGATGAGCAAGCTGCCTGGGTGGGATTTTGTTCCAAAAGACTGTGTATGGATCCCTGGTGCCAGGACAGGACAGCAAGTGTCTCGCCTGATTCTGGGAAGATATCCTGCTGAGCTGGAGGCATTTCAGAGCAAAGCAGATTCCTGTGCTTTAAAGGACAAACATTTTACTTGAGCAGTGCAGCTCTGGAGCCTCCCTTGCCTTTGGCATATTTGAGTCTTAGCAGAGAGGTACAAGGTCTACCAGCACCCAGAGGCCCAGAAGAAAAATCAAGGCTAAGATAATCACAGTTCTGATTTTCAGACTCAGGATTTTAAGCACAGACAGACATTGGTCACGGGGACAGCCATTCTCACCCCAATACGGGACAGGAATGGGGACAGCACCTGCAGGCAGTGTGAGAAAGTGTTCAGCCCTAATGAAGCTGGGGATAGGAAAAGGGTGGCAAGGAAAAGGCTCAGCAGGAAAGGAGAGGGGAGGATAAATGATGAGGAGCACTGGAGGAAAGCCATAAAGCTGTGGGAGAAAGGAAATAAAAGAAGGAAAATCAAGGGATAAACTGTGTAGTCCTGCAGCTCAGGAGAACAGCTGGAAACCAGCATCTCTGACACAGACCCATGGATGGTGTGACCATGGGCCTTTTCTACTCCCCGGGGTCTGTTTTCCCACCCTTTAGTCTGCATTAGCTGTTCAGTCTGCAAACTGCCTGCAGCAAAAAGAGCACGCAAAATTCACCAGCACGGGGGAGCTCAACTTCTTTTGGAAACACAAATCCAGAGGAGATGCAGAGCAGGGAAATAAGTAAATAAGCAGAGAGAGCATCCAAATAAAAAAAGGGGTGAGGCAGAGAAAGTTTTGACTTAGGTTTTGACACTATGCCCTGAATACTCAGTATCTCAGCATCCTGAGAGGGAAATGGGTTTGTCACAGCTGCATGCTAGCTGCTCCCTTCTGGTTTCATTTAGCCATGTGGGAGCACACGCGCGTGTGCGAGAGGTGGAGCTGCGGACCAACCTTAACCCTGCACTTTTCTTGATTAGAAACAAATGGAAGCTCTCTGTTTTCCATTCACTGGTTTTATAACAGTTTGAAATTAGACTGATTGGGTGTTTCCTTGCCAGCTCTGTCTATCTTGGGCTAATTACATAGGCGATGCTAATTGCATCAGCCAACCTATAGAACCACAGCATTCCTCTTCTACATTTCAAGGGGGAAATGTATGGGGGAACTCACATTATTGGTCGCTTGTCTCTGACTTGTACTTTCTGTCTCTCCCTCCCTGACTGATTATGCTCTTGAAATGATAATGAACGGATTGCAAAGAAAAAGGGACCTGGCAGGGTAAAACACTGTTCCAGGCTCTGGAGAAGAGCCATAGGTCTTGGCTTGGCTAACAATATGCAGAACAAAAAGTTGGAGATAGAGAGAAACCTGCAATCCAGTCCACCAGGGGGAAAGTGAGAATCCAGAGATGGTGACTCCACCACCTCCCTGGGCAGCCTGTGCCAGTGTGTTACCACACTTTGTGAGAAGAAATGTTTCCTAATACCTGAACCTCCCCTGGCACAACAAGAGGCCATCACCTCTCATCCTATCACCATTAACTGGCAGCAGAGGCCAATCCCTACCTTGCTACCACCTCCTTTGAGGGACTTGTAGAGAGTCACAGGGTCTCTCCTGAGCCCCCTCTTCTCCAGACTGAACCCCAGCTCACTCAGCTACTCCCCATAAGGAGGGGCAGGATTATGAGCCCCTTTCTTCCAGTGAAGGAACAGAGAGGCGTGGAGGGAGGCTGAGTGAGTGACACCACCAGGGCTATCAAGCAAGCCTGGTCAAGGCAGGAGCCTTAGCCAACAGCCAGCCTTGAAGTTAGCACTTTGTCAGGACACCCAGGCTGCTTTCCCCAGCAAATCCAGAGCCTACATGGGATGCAGTGTGATGGATAGATAGAGTTCATCTCTATCCTTAGTCTTATCCTTGAGAACGCAGAGGGAAATAGGGGTCTTCACTGGGCTAGCATACATGGGGCTCCGTGGAAATGGATGACTTGTCTGAGAACAAGACATGAAACTCCTAATACAGGTAGTAACTGAATGGAGGACGGGAAACACTGTGAGCCTTCCTGCACCAACCAGAGCTGAAGACCTTACAATGGCACATACTGACTGGCAGGTGGGGAAGAAGGGAAAAGGAGCATTCCCAGCAAATCTGCTTTGTATTTCTTTTCCTGAGCACCTGACCTATATATAAAACAGCATGAGGCTGGACAGACTTGTTCTTATCCGATCTGACCTTTTAAAATTCCAGCATTGCAGCTAGAAAATAGAGACCTATGGATGGAAAGCCTTCAGAATTGTCTTTTTCTATACCTGGGTTTGATGGCTGCATTTGCATTGGCAAAATGAACCAAACCAGAGCCCTTTCCCTGCACCCATTCATCCTGCCCTGCTGCAGGATCTTCACTATCTCAGAGCTGTGATTGTCCACACCATCATATAGTGGGGAGTCTTCCCAGCTAACTTGCTGCAACTAGCTGCAAACAGGGCTCGACTCTGGGTCATTCATGCTGAGGAATATGGAGGGGCTCACCAGGTCTTCCTCGGTTCATGGTCCCCTAGATCACCCTAACAGCTGCATGTGGGCCTGAAGGAGAATCAAGGGCTTGCTTGCTAGTCACTAAACATGTTCTGGGTTATTTCTGAATGGGATCCAGTTGAAGTCTCTGCACTACTGTTTTTCTCTCCCTTTGGAGAAGGGGCCATGCCCTTAACACAAAAGGACGGAGGAATTTCTCTGCCTTGCTCCGGCAGCTTCCCGGTGCAGACAGCCAACACAGTGGGATGCTTTGAGACGTTTGCTGCCATCTATGGCCAATAACAAATAATGCAAAAGCAGGTATCAAGCTGGGCTCTGACCTCAACCTGAGCTTTCCTCCGTGCTGTGTCTCTGCAAGGGGGACTTCTCTCCCATGGGGACCAAAGGAATAGGACCACAGGGGCCATGGGAATAGGTACAGGATTTGTGGGAGACCAAAGTCATTTGACTCAGGGTCCACCACTAACAGCTAAATGCAGAGATGAGAGGGACAGGAACTCTCTGTGACAGTCTGGGAGCTGGGCATGGTGCTGCACAACTGCCCCACTGCCAGAGGAGCAACACATGGACACATCCACACAAACACATGGACAAATCTACACACATCTGTCCCAGTGCAGAAGGCCTTTGGCTGATGTTTCTGGAGCCACTTCTCTATCTCTTCTCTTTTCCATTTAGGTGCCTCCAAGGCAGATACCTGGAGAAGAGCCAGTTCTGATTTTCAGACTCCCTTTGCCTCAGCATCCTCAAAACCTCAGAGAGCTATTTCTGATTGCCAGAGTTTGAGACACTGTGAGGCTGTGCCCTTTCACTGCTGCAAAAAGTGGAGAAACATTAATCCACTCCACCTAACACAAAACCCAGAGGGGGGCAAAGTCTGGGATGTATCACCAGGCTAATACAAAGGGCCTTTTGGAGAGCATGCACCATGCAGGCAGCCCTTTGCCCTCCAGGCTGGTGTAGGGGAGCCCAAGGGTGACACATAGCATCAGCACAGGAGAGTCACTCACCAGATGGAGGTCTCCACCAGACACTTTTACAACGTATTTCCTTTGATCTACTTTGCACATTTCCTTTGTGCTGAAACCAGATCAAACATCTGCATTGATAAGGGGGACCATATACTAACCAAAACAGCCCAGCAGTAGTTCTCCAGACTGCTAACATAGAGGTAGCCACCATCTCCCAAGTCTCTTTCTCTTTTCATGGTTACCTTCTCCTGCTGCTGTGATTGCTGCTGTTATTACAAAGCACATGATATGCTCAGGGGTGATTTCCCATGGTTGTGCCTTGTGCAGTTATCACTGTGCACGGTTCATATGTCTGTGTATCTGTATGTGGGTGTGAGCAGTGTGTATGAGCACATGATGTTGGTTTGTTTTGAGCTGATCTAGCAGCAAATATACAATGCGTGAAGCGTAAGTGGAACCACTGTGGGCTTTCTGGCTCCTTCCTGAGATACCATCACAGTGCACACCGGGGCTCAGCAGAGGTTTTGCTTTTGCAGTGGCTGACAATCACAGAATGGCCTGGGTTGAAAAGGACCACGATGATCGTCCCGTTTCAACCCCCTGCTATGTGCAGGGTTGCCAGCCACCAGACTAGGCTGCCCAGAGCCACATCCAGCCTGGCCTTGAATGCCTCCAGGGATGGGGCATCCACAGACTCCTTGGGCAACCTGTTCCAGTGCGTCACCACCCTCTGGGTGAAAAACTTCCTCCTAATATCTAACCTAAACCTCCCCTGTCTTAGTTTAAAACCATTTTCCCTTGTCCTATCTGTGCCAACAGCATGTCCCCTGTCTTCTGCCCTGTTCAGTCCATCAGAGTCCAGACAATGTGTGTGATTTTCCAAGGGCACAGTTTTCTCACTCTTAGCATCTTTAACAGCACTGTACAATTGCCAGCATCATTCAACATATCATGATGAAGAGAAGTTTCTTCACAGAAAGAGTGATAATGCGGTGGCATAGGCTGCCCAGGAAAGTCACTGGAGGTGTTCAAGAACCGTGGAGATGTGGCACTGAGGGACATGGTCAGTGGGCATGGTGGGGTGATTGGCCTTGATGATCTTAGATGTCTTTTCCAACCTTAATGCCTCTATCTGTGCCTGAGTGCCTGAACATGAGTTTGTCTGTCTGCCTGCCTGCATCCATACATCTCCCAGGATGTTTGCATCCCCCCATGCCTGACCTGAGTTCCTGGTGCAAGTGCCACTGCACACACAGACGGCTGCGAGAGTCTGGGAGCTGCACATTGAGTGCACGGTGCCTCCCTCCCTCTCTGCCTGCACGGCAGCAGAAAGCATTCCCAGTGTGGATGGCCACTGCTAATGGCCCAGGAATCCTCAATGCAGCTGTTTGTTCTGGCACTGGAGCAGCGAGGTCCTGAAGTCAGTTGAACCGCATCGACTTCCCTGCCAGGGTCAGATTTCAGAGGTATGCGATTGGGGATGCCCCCACTGAATATTTCCAGCACCTGGCCTCCGCCCCCTTCCCTCAGCTTGCCATCATTGCTGCGCGAGAGAAATCCAAGCCTTTTCAACACTGGAGGGAAAGCGTGGCTGCCAGACAAGTGATTTACAGCCCTGCAAAATCCCGTCGCCCAGCCAGCCCACGAGGCAACAGTATTGCTATTGTGACAGCCGCTTTGGTGATAACAGAGGACCCCTGGACCAGCTCCAATTCCTTCTTTCCCTTTCCTTTTCTTCCTTCCCTTCCCCTCCCCACGCCCAGGTCCCATTGCCCTGTGACCCTCTGACATCTGGGGACTCATGCAGCAAAGCATGCAAATGAGCTGCATGGTCCAGCCAGGAGGTCTGGCTGGTGCTCTTGGAGCCAAGTCCAAAGTGCTGTTTCAACCCCCCCCCCCCCCCCCCCCAAGATCAGAAAAGCTGACACCGGAATGTGATGGAAGAGTCACCAAGACCTCCACAGCCCCAAGCGAAACCTCCATTCAGACCATCCCATGGGCAAGTCTGCATGCAGAACATAGCTGGTGGGAAGAGAGGGGCACTGAGCCCTCTACAAAGAATCCCATGGAAAGGAGTCCTATCCATTAACTACCTGCTGTATGAACTGCTTGCGCAGCTTCAGGCCAACTCTACGGGACAGGGTAGTGATGTCTGCTCACGTCTCAGTCCTCAGGAGGATGGAGAGCTGTCTTGGTGGTTCCCTGCTCTGTATTCTAAGGCATCCATGTGTGCCCAGACTGCTGACTCAGCTCAGTCACACTCCATAGAATCACTAAGGTTGGAAAAGACCTCCAAGATCATCAAGTTCAGCCCCAACCCATCCCCACCATCCCCACCACCCCCACTGACCCATGTCCCTCAGTGCCACATCTCCACAATTCTTGAACACCACTAGGGATGGTGGCAGACAAGAATGTAGATGTATTACCAGCACCCGGGTATGATTTTGAACACAGATGTCCTGTCTTCTTAGGGAAGATGTGCACACCAAAGGACCCCTGATGGATCTGTGACAGAGGTATGCACAGAAATTAACTTTCTCCATCTTAAGCTATTTGAGGATCAGCATGTATGAGTTTGGGTGAAGCTGAAGAAGTTGTTGCTGCAAAACGTGAGTGTGGGAGCTTTTCTGTTTTACAAGAGAACATGGAGGATTTGTAGATGTATTTCAGGCAGAAACTGCAGCAGTCTCTGCAGCTGTAGCACTCCCTCTGCTTTCTTCTCTTCCTCTGCCCTCCTTGCCCTCAGAGAGCCCACAGTGCAGATCAATTTGGCTTCATAAATATTTTACCAACCACTTACATAGGCACTGAAGGGACTTTTATTCAAGACCAGAATCCTGTCACCAGGCAATGACGTGCCACCAGAGCCATACAGACAAAGCCCCTGGGACATCACCAGAGCCATACAGACAAAGCCCCTGGGACATCACCAGGAGAGCAAGAGATGGCATCCCTGTGGTGATGACTCCATGCCTACTTGTTATGGCATGGATGGAGGTGAAGTGAAGCAGAGAAGTAAGGCTGCTGTCAAGAGAGCCAGGGCATCCCCTCCTAATTTGGTTCCTTGATCTCTGAGGTCTTATCACTCCCCTCACGAGACTTATCTCATGAAAAGGTGTGAAGATCCCACATGGTGGGAGGCTGTCAGTCCACTTGATGTTATGTTTTGCACCTCTCATCACTGGAGCGTATCTCTCCATCCTATCTCCAGCAGAGTCCATCCTCCCAGTCACATTCACCTCTGCAGAGGGGGATGATGCCCTAGATATGCCCTGTCCTGCCTGTGTTCATGTCTCTTCATGCCTGAGAGGTAACAAACTTGAATGGTCTGCACCATTGATGGAACTTGAAGTTCCATCACTGCTGACTGAATTTCCTCTTCTAACTCCAGCCCACTAGAGTGGGCCCACTGATCTCCCACTAAGAGCACCTGTAGGTTTTCCATCAGCTCACAACCATAAGATGAAGAAGAACCCTCTCCAAGCCCTTACTCAGCCCTCTCAATGCCAGCGTCTCCAGATGACACATCCTTTTCTTTGGAGCAGGCTTCCAGCACTACGTACATGCACATATTTCCCCTGGAAGCAGTTAGCAGACCTGCTTTGTGTGATGGTAAATCACTCTGGAAGTGCTTCATGACCAAGTAAGGAATCCCAAGGGTGGCTTGGTAACCATCAGTTTGGAATGGCTGCCCACTCATTGGGACAGCATTTACCCCACTTCTTCCTGAGGCTGCCCAAGTCTGAATTTTAAAGAGTGTAGCATAGAAATATCATCATTGCAAGACCAACCTGATGACTTTTACAAGAAAATGATACGCTCTTTTCCTGCAAGTCAGACAGAGACACATGGTATCAGGGCTCCCTTTTGTTTCCCTTCCTTATGGGTATTAGCAAACAAACCTGCCTCTTTCCAGTCTTTTGCCTCTTAGGTACTTTACACTATTAGATAAACCCATGGTAGAAGGAAAGGACATTGAATTAAATATTGATCTGCTCTACCTCTGGGGAGCTCTATGAAAGGCAGCATTCCCAACACTTCCTGGGTAGAGCAGGAGGAAGGAGAAATAATAACCCATAAAAGGAGGAAGAGAGGAGTAACAGCACTAATTAGACCAAAAAAAAAAAAAAATACACAGGTTGCTATGCTTATTGTACTTCTTTGTTATCTAAGCAGACAGATGGTGCAAATCAGGTCTAGATTCAGAGGATACAGGTTTCCACACGGAACATCCGTCCTTAGTGCAAGTGCAGGCTGACTCTGGTCCTTGCAGTGCTCCTGCACCTGGCTCTGCAGTGACTTTATGTGCCTACCAGAAAGTCACGACATGGAGTATGTATAAACACTCAGTAAAACACTACCAATAGAGTAAGCACAATGAAGACTGCAGAAAGCAACTGTGGCTGGCCTGCGTTCATTGTTTTGCAGGGCTGCGGTGATGCAAAGCAGCTGTCAACGCGGTCATTGCCATGAACAGCCTTCTCGTGTTAGCCAAGCCATGCACTTGGTCTGGGCATACTTGGGAGTTTGCAGCTCTGATTGCACCTTCAATGCACATGTATACGCTCAGGACACTGAAAGATGTCTTCAAGATACAGGCATGCTGTGCAAGTGCCTGGCAGCTATGAGCTGTGAATAAGAAACCCATTGAACCGAAGCCAAGTGTGGAGAACGTAATTACACAGTTAAACTCCGAGGCCACTGACAGTTACATAACAAAGGAAACCCGGCCTCGCTGGAGGCAAATCGCTTTTGTTCTGCTTGAGAAAGGAAGGTTTTGTTGACAGCTCAGATACGGAACACTTGAAAGAGTCACCCGGGTAAATAACAACAGCTTACTACTCCATTAGATAGCTCTTCCCAGGATGAAAGGCTTCCCGGTCCTAGAGGAAGGCAATACTGATTGAGCCATTAAAACTGCAAGTCAACGGGTCCAGTCCTCAATTAACCACCGTCATCACGATACAAAGAAAACCAAAAAAGCCCACACAAAACAACCAACCAAACGAACAAAAAACCAACACCCTTCCAGGAGCACATTAAAAACGCAGCTATTTGTTTAGGACACGGTGTTTGCCTCCTCCTCTCCTCTCCAATTGCATGCAGAAGGGGTTGTCTCAAGGTTTCCGAATATCCCAATCAGGTTTGACTCAATCTATCCACTGCTAGGAGGTTGCCTTAGAGAACGCAGACAAAAATAAGCAGGTCTTGGGTGCGGAGGAGAAGGTGGAGATGGAGGGCTAAGTGATCTTTGGGAAAATCACAGCACTTCTGATGTGTTAGAAAGAGAGATCTGCTGGGAAGGACCGTGTCCATATTCTTAATCTAACACAGAACAAGCCTTGTTGTGATTGCCTCGGCAAAGTGCTTGAGCTGTTTGAGAAACTCGGTGACAGACCTTCTCTCCTTTTACATGATAGTCCTCTCCCCTGCCCTACTATCCTGTTAGAACTCTTCTCCTGACATTTAGTGTGACTTCCTTTGCTCTAATCTAAGGTCACTACCTCCTATCCCTGAGGGACATGAGGAACTTTATCTTCTCTCCCTCTGTGAAGAAGTCTTTTATGTGTTGGAAGGCTGTAATCATGTGTCCCCTTGATCTTCTCTAGACCAGACGTCTCCTCAGTCTCATGGATCATGAGTTCTCGGTGGCCCGTAGGCCACCTCAGGACAGAGCTGAGTGTCTGCATGGGTGAACTTTGCACTTGTTATGAGTTTTATGGCAACCAAAGAATGCTGTCATTATCGTCTGCAGCCGAAGTTAAAGATTTCTCCCACAACCTGGGCAGAGAACATGGGAGCCTCCAGGGATCAAGATCTCAATCCCGATTCCAAGTGGGCAGCACAAGAAGTGGAGGACATACGACTTTCCAGTCTTTGATATCAAAGACTTGCCTTGCCATGTCCTTACCATGCCTTACTTGCCATGCCATGTTCCGAATGAGACTGTGGGGTCTTTTCAGGTACTGGAGAGATTTCTCCAGGATATAGATATGTTGTACCTAAGCTGGAAAATGCAGACTGTGAACAAGAAAATCCCCGACCCGAGGGGTTGCTTCGGTAACGTTATGGCGGTTCATGGGACTGTGGAAACGCAGCCAAGAAGGGGCAATGAGCTTCTTATGCTTAAGAAAACATTTTTCCTGGGCTCTGTTATCTTGGACAAGGACAAGATTGCTCAGAAACAATGAACTGAAGGGGTGCTTATGGCAGATGCATAAACAATGAGTCACAAATCTTCTAATGAGTCCTTAACAACTTAATTGTGAAGGGTCTGTGCTGACAGGTCGTTGGTAAGTGATCCCAAACAAAGAGCATCCTTATGGTCTGAGAAGACCTCTGAAGATTGCTGTGTTTTCCAGGGAGGGAGAAGGATGGGTTTTAACAGCACTTGGCAATGCTTGGCTGCAAACATCGCGGAGTGACACTGTGGGACATCAAGACATCAGGAGGTGGTAGATCCGGGACTCCTCTCATGCGATATGTATTAATTCATTGATGAGGGATGTGGTGGCATGAAAGACTGAAGCTGTAACTGGATGAGGGTTTCTCATGGAGGAGTAATCCACTGAGGGTTACCCAAAGCAGAGACCCCAGTGCGTACTCATGAGTTTAATGTATCAGTGAAATAGATTGGTCTTTGACTCTTTCTTCTGTGGGCAAAGCATTTTTTTTGTCCCTTAAAGACTTCTGGAATTTGCTGGAGTCTTTGAATGCTCATAAAACTACAACACATCAAACTCTCTGCTTTGTAGCCTGGGAAGAAGAGGCAGATCTCTGGCCTCTGCCTGAAGGAACTGCAAAACCATGTTTGTTTGTGATGCCCTTGATCTACCCTTGTGATACTCAAATAAATAAATAAATAAACAAACAAACTGTCTTTGATTCTGGCCAAAGCCACTTGCTTCACATAAAGCCAAGAAGAAATGTTGTGATACACAACTATTAAATAGTCTTCCTTTGGAAGAAACTTCTTCTTGGCCTTTATTTTGGCTAACATTCTGCCCAGAGGAGATAGACTGCCTTATGTCTCCAAACTTCACGGTATCTTTCATCTCCCAAAGAAGTTATCAATATTACATGTTAATTCATTTTTATACCCAAACAGGAATCCTTTTCCACCTCCGGTCGCGATGCTCTCTTACAGCAGTGAGTTCCACAGATGAAACGTGCATTGGCATGGAAAAATATCATCTAGGGGGAAGAGATATTTTACCCAAACAGTACTGTAGGCTACACCTAAATGTTCAACATTTTCATCGTCTTTTTCATGACAAATGAGAAGAGACAGGAGATAGTTTTGGAGAAAAGTGTTAAAGCCTTTGTGATAAGTTTCCGTTGTTGTGATCTCTCAAACCCATTAACAGTGATTCTTTTCACCCCTCGTGATGTTGATTTGCAGCAGAGACAATAAGAATGCAGAAAGCTTCTCTGGCCGGATTCCATCCTCTTATGTGGGTGAGCAGACACTGGGGAACAACCTCACTTCAGCCCCAGATCCTCCGCTACTACACCACTGAATACTGATATAATCACTGAGTCTGTAAACTATAATCACTGTATACATCCTCCCTGTCACCCTAGAGAGAGTCTTTGTGTTTGAAAATAAAGCCCTCTCTGAACTGACACAATAGATTCTGGATGGGGAGGATGGAAAGATGTTATCTTTGGCCGCTTGCCCACAGCAAAATCAGCCACCGCTTTGAAGCCGATGGATCTGTATTAGTTGACTCCCGTGGGAGACACAGGCTAGATATTTACATCAGAATTTGTAGGACGAACACATTCTGAGCTACAGATAAGAGTCTGTTACTGTTATGCTTGTCTTTATGCAGGCAAAACACATCTCTTCTCTGAGGAACTTATGGCCCAAGCCCAGAAATTCAGGCGTGAAGTTGTTTTGTTGATAACTACCTTAGATTCCAGTTAATACCTAGATGTTTCTATAGACAAGCCCAAAGGAGCAAATCAAAGGGTAGAAGAACCAGTGTCAATGGTTTACGGGCTGGTTCGGCCCGGTTCCATGACGAGCAGGGCGGAAGGATTTCAGGATCTTCTCAAAGTTGCCCAAGGATGGCTGAAAAAGATGGAAACAGCACTCAGGTGGTGCAGAGCTGTCTCCATCCTCAGCCAAAGTTAACCTAGTGTGTTGGTGAAGGCTCTTCCTATAGACCACAAAGAGGAGCAGGAACAAACAGCAGGTGATACAAACCACTTTGCATGCAGGACAGCATATTTCTAATGGTGCTAGTCGGCTCTCTCCACCGACTGTAGAAGAATAAACAACTTTGTAGAAGCCAGGAGATTAATCCTATCAGCTAGACTGCGGTTCAGCAGAGACCAGCAACTCTATATGTAGAGGTGTTCACATGCCATAGATCACAACAGCTGGTAGCTGACAAGGTCTTGGCAAGTGAACCCCAAGTTTCTCTACAAAAGCACAACAAGCAGCAGCATTTATCAGTTAAAGGTCAGAAGCTTCAAATCATGATGATCTGAAGGAAATTATGGAGGCTTACAGTTCCCTCAGCCACAGAAGTGTGGATGCTATTGGCAGGGGAGTGGCTTTCAGCCTTTCTCTGTCCTTCATGCTACTTTCACCGCTTCCTGGCGGAGGTGTGGACCCTATATGAAAACTTTCTGTCCCTTGGTGGTAGACTTCATGGTCTCTGCAAACCTCTTATGAGTGTCCATGGCTGCTTGTGAAGCTGGGGACTACACTCTCGAAACCAGGGAGGTACAGACTGAAATAGTGGGTACTATTTGTAGCTCCAAATATGTCTGAAGAAGTGGAAATCCACAGTGTAACTGAACCAGACGTGATAATGCAATGAAATGGAAGAGAAAGGGACTTGCCATGATTTCCTCAGAAGTCCTTGCTCAAGTGTTTTCCTTCTGATCTTTGGATAAATACTTGTTTTCTTGCTTCCCCTCCCCAACAAAAAAACACTTTTCTATTTTCATTCATTTATTTTATTTTCATTTATTTCTATTTTCTATTTTCATCTATTTAAAAGACGCCGCTTGATTCAGAGCTCGGTATTCCAGACAGAAAGGAAGGAGGAAGATTCTCAACTTCGCTGCTGTCTTGGTGGATTTTTTATCAGTGACAAATAATTGAACTCCTATAGCAGCTTCAGATTTTCACTTGGAATGAGAACTGTCCAAACCTTCTTACAACATAACCACACAGACCAAAATCCACCACATTCACCTGAACTATCCCAGGGCAAGTCCCTCCAGCTTAACAAACAGAGAAAAACATCTCTGCTTGTGAGAGGTTATGTACCATTTCCACGTGTCTGTCTTGTTTCCCAGGCTCCAGAGAGGAAAACCCCAGATTTTACCCTGCCAGAGGCCATTGAGTAGCATGCACCAAGGTATCATATTCAACTTGATGCCCTACAGCATCTCTCTTGGCTTTCAGCTTCTGCTCCATTGCTTCCTGTTGGCCCTGTGCCACATCTGCCTTCCTTTGGCAGATATTTCAGACACCTTTGAGGTCTCTATGCAGCTATAAATAAATTGATCCTTCATTGCCTATACAGATTGAGCTCCCCAGGGTCAACATTGTGTTGGATGGAGCTCCATGGGCTGTGTCCAGGGAGACACCTCGACATCTCAGAGTAGGCAAGAGGATTCTCCTGCCTGGAATGCCTAAGGAAGCAGGGATGAACCTGTACCAGACTGCAAGGCAGTCTCTGTTCCTACCCTTCAAGAACACTGGGTAGGCAGCCAAGCAAGAGGACAGCGAGTTCTCCCTGCTTTATCTCATACTTATAAAATCTTGTTTTCTTTGAGCCTGAGCTACTGGAGTCATGTGTTGGGTGACACTCAGCTTGCATTTAAAACAAAAGCAAGCATTTACCCTGCATAGTAGCAGAGAGAAGCTTATCTTCTCTCTCCGCTGATTATCTCCAGATGTGTTATCTGATGATGATTATCTCCAGAGTGTCAGAATTAAAGGAAGAAAAAGGAAAGAGAAATACAGAACTTCCTTTTTTTTTTAAAATCTCATGATATTTTAGGCAGCTGTCACCACTGGGGGAATATGTTGGTTCACATGGGTTCCTAAGGAAGGGTGTCTCTCCACAGTAGCACTGGGTGTCACCTGAAACCCTCACTAGTTCATTTCACCTGAAACCCTCACTAGTACTGCAGAGTCTGAAGGGCATTTTTCTACATAGTAGAAGGGAAAAAAAACATGTACAAGGTCAACTGTTGGCATCAGCTGGCACCATAAATTCAGATCATGCAGAGCTCATGGAAACCAGGAAGCCTTTGAGAACATCCTGCTGATCTCTCTAACCACGATTCCACAAACACAACAATATTATTGTCTTAGAAAAAAAGGAGGATGGCTTAAAGCCCACCATGGTTAAAAGATGCAACAGTAAAGCTATGAAAACAGAAAAAGGTAACGAACAGGAAAAAAAAAAAAAAGAGGAGAAAGATGCAGTGCTGAACCAGCAGGCCTGGACTTTGCCTTGGTAGGGCAACCCATCCTCAAGTTTGGACGTGGCTGATGGCTGCCTGGACCACAGGCAGAAGGAGAGTGTCAGCATGCCCTGATGGTATCTGGCAGAAGAATGAGGATTCTCCTGCTCTGCCTCTACCCAACCCAGGGATTCAGCTTGCCTCAATGCAGATGTCCAGTGTCATGAGCTCACTGTCTGCACTCTCCCACGAGAAGGACAGAAATCAGCCATGCTGTGGTGTGACTTTGCTCCTCTTTAGGTATGTGTTGTAGCATCTATATTCTTGCTGGATCTTTGCCTCCTATGGAGGGAACCTGGACTGCCTCCCTTGGAGATGGAGGGGCTGCACTTAGTCTCATCCCCCTGTCATTGCTTGAATTCCATAGAAGATCCCCAGATCCACGGATGCCCTAACCCTGGGGGTGTTCAAGGCCAGGTTGGATGGGACTCTGAGCAACCTGATGTGGCACCTGATGTAGTGGTTTGCAACCCTGCTGGCAGCAAGGGTTTGGAACTAGATAACCTTCGAGGTCTCTTCCAATCCTAGCCATTCTAGGATTCTCTGATATCCCATCCTGTGAGCCCAACTATTGTGTCCTATCACACAGGATGAGAAACCAGCATGGAGAACTGCAGACTGCTGGACCCAAACCTTAACTCCCGAGAGCTCTCTTAAGACATTTTAATACCTGAAACCCAGAAGCAACAGGATGCCTATTTCACAGAGGGACAATGAAAAAGCCTTGTCTCCTCCACTCCCACCTTCCAAGAAACAGGAATCTCATCGATTTCTCTCCTACATTCCTGTCTCAGCCATAGGGTTCTGCATTCTCTTCCTCCTCTACCACCTCACTTGCTGTTGGTCATTTTGCACGCTCTCATAATGTGTGGAAGGGATGTGAAGCAAGCTCTCTGCATGGAGGTTGGGAGAGGCAAGGCAAAGGCTTTGCAGGAAGGCTACAAAGCAGGCAAACCTCTGTTCTTTCCTTCCTGCCAGGAAACCCATGGAGAGGGCTTCTTTCTATTTTTTTTTTTTCCTTTTCCCTTTACCTTCACCCTCCCACCCCCATCAGCCCTTGCCCATCACCGTCCCCCCAGCACCATTCCTCCCCGGAACATCGCAGCACTGCTCTTTCATGAGCAGTGTGTGGTATTATGACTTTGGCAACTCTGAGCCCTGCCAGCACGCCTCAAACCACAGGTATCTAACCCCATCCCAATCCCCGTAATACTGATTAATGTCCTGATTCACCTCCCGATAGGGCCAGAACAGTCTGTGGCCAAGGCGGGTCAACACCCCACTCCCTGTGCTCTCCCCTCCTCCCATCAGGCTCCTCTCCCTTTGCCTGGGGGGGGGGGGATCTGTTCCAAAAAATCCCACAGGCAGGGAGCGCGGGAGCTGCCAGCGGTGCTGGGAGCCGGGGTGCAGTTACAACAAGGCCAGCTCTGTGATTATGGCACATTAAGCCCTCAGTGCTGTGCAGGCTGCTCTGAGGCATGACGTCCTCACTCCAGCCGGTCAGCTCCAGCGTCCCCCCCCCTTCCTCCTTCTGCTGTCCCTTCTGGGCAGGAACAGGGAAGGAGCGTGAATATGGGATGCTGACATGGTGCTCACCTGGAGGTGAGGGCAGAGATGGTGTAGGAGATGTAAGGGGAAGCTTGGAGGGGAGTAAAGCTTTGGTGGCCCCAATGGGAGATGAAACAGATTGGAGTGGGTGCTCAGAACAGAAAGCCCCACTGCAGGTGGCCCTGGAGCCAAATCAGCCCTGGAGCACATTGCAGGGGGGTATCCATCCATCTTCTCGCAGGGATAAAGGCGTCTTCATGCTTCAGGAGCACAGGGCAGTGGCTGCTGGTTGAGGTGCCAACAGAGCCCTGTTTTGGGGTTGTTAGTGCTTCAGATGTAGCTGCAATAGAGATTGAGCTGGGCATCCATGGAGTGGGATCTGTTGCAGTCTGGCATTCCTGCCCATGAGGCTACACTAGTCCTGTGGGAGGAAATAAATCAGCTGTATCTTATTCTCTGTCCTCATTAACTGCGTCCACATCCATTTGGCTATGATATCTTTAACCCAAATCAGTGTGGTCTCATCCAAAGCTTCCAGATAGGAATGCGTGATTTGTAGATGTGGGATCTGTTCCAGTGGCTGCCAGCCTTGCATCAGTGTATTGTATGCACCCTGACCTTGCAGTACATAGGCTGGCAGAGGATGCGCGTGCTGGGGCTTTGATGGAACAAACATCCTTCTCTTCCCAACTCCTTCTGTTTTGCATTGCCCTTGGCCTTCTTGACCTGATGCCTTTGGAGGCATACATCACAGATCTTTGCCTAGTTTGCTCTCTACAAGGTGTTAACTCTGAATCCTAAGGAGGAATTCCTCAATGAATTGATCTTCTCTTTCATTTTATCTTACATGTCCATTTTGGCAGCTGGGTCCAGCAACAGAGCATGGAAAAACGGTGTTACCAAAAGGCAAAAGGGAAGGCAGTGAACAAGAAAATCCAGAAGAGAAACAAAGACCACTGTCACAGCAGTGAGACGACATTTAATTGATTCTCTTGGGGAGTTACTAGTGGTGTCAATAACTAAGGCCGGTACACTTAGCATGGTATATGGGATCTAGGAATGAGGTTGAGAAACGAGTCGGGCATCCAGGTTTGCTAGGGCTCCACCTAGCTCTGTTCATGGATGGCAGTCAGTTGACCCTTTGGCTCGGCCATCGTTATGCTTATCTGGGTAACTTAAAGACCTTATCACCCCATGGAGCGCCGAGTCAGCTCAGCTGAGCATGTACCCGCATCGAACCCTATGGAGGTCCTCTTAGTCTGCAGACTTGTTGGCACAGAACCAGGGCTGGATCCTTACCCAGGTGAAAAACAAGGGTTGATGTTGTTCCTTTTTCACCAGCTGGAGCACTCTCCCCTCCCCCTGCTCCTGCAGAAACTGAGTCATCTTTTGCTGATGACAGAGTAAATTAGGAATACACATTAGCTGTGACTTTGAATGGCCTAATTTCCCATTTACAATCCTACAAAATATGTGCAAAAGGCATCTTAAGCTCAATTTGTTGATCAGACTGATGCTGTCCATGACACCAAAGAATGCCAGGACAAAACCAGCATTAGAAGTGAGTTAGGAGACAAGAAAAAACAACCGCCTATTGCTCAGTCTACTTGAAACACTGATGATTAATTTGCTCAAATCTCCTATATTCAAATATTATGATTTGACTGCCTGTAAGAATGGACCCAAATCAACCGCTGAATTCAGACCCATCCTGTGGTTTGAATTAAATCCAGCCTACCAGCATGCTTATCATACTTCCCACCACCACCATAGCCAGAAACAAGAGTGACACTCCCTCCAAGATCCCCCCCAAATTGCTCATCTTTAAATGCTTTCAAAAAGGCATTCATTGCACAAGGCAGCCAGCCACAAAAGAAGCTACTGAAGCATGGCTGAACATGGTTTGGAGAAGCATGTGGAATGTGGGGGCTTGTCATCCGAACCAGAACTCTCAGCTTGCAGAATCCTGTCCCTTCCCATCCAGAGGCAACCCAGGGCCAGGAGGCCAGTACCAGAATGTGCTAGTTCGGATACTCCAAATCACCCCCTGGCTCTCTTATTTCCCTGCAGTGATGCTGATTGACATCAGATGAGACTCTTGGTCCTTCTGCACTCCACAGGAACACCACTGATTTATGCCAGCAGAACGCTCTGGCCCCTTGAGCTTTGTGGTTTCTATGATGAGGTTAAGGCAAATCAGAGGGAAAATCTGATCCCAGGAATAAGGCAAAAAACAACAAACACACTTCATTGTGGTGGTGAAAGGCTGACAGAGAAACACCAGTCGTGGTGGGAAATGAAATGATGATGAAGATGGTGCTCTGCCATGGGGTTATATGCTGGGATGCTCTGAGACTATTTAACAATGCTACAGCATGAGTCACAGTCACAGAGTTTTGCCGTGCATACATAACAGTTTTGCACCAAACCTCATGCCTTCACTAGCTGAGGAAATGAGACCTCCAGGCCCACCCAGTGTCTTTTGGGTGCAACCACAGATGACCTGAGGGGTGATGCTCTGTGGCTGAGTGGATGCCTTGAGGACACCGTGCAGCTCTGAGATGCATGAATACACATTGCTGATATCCAAAGCCAGGCATGGGAAATCAACTCTGTCCTGCTTTGTCCCCATCCAGTGGCTAGCCTGGGGAAACACTTTTGGGACCTGACAGTCCTGGTAACTCAGCTCAAGTGAAAACAAGTCATGTCTGCATTGGATGCAGTGCATCTGACCACTTCCGACCACATACAGGCACATGTTTTAGTGAGAATGGTTATTTAGAATGGGAACGCTTTTTCACTTCTGCGCCTATAGAGACATCTCTCTCTCTTTTATCCTTTTCTGGGAAGAACAACAAAAATAAACCATCTTTCCAAGTGCACCTTCGCTCACAGAATCATAGAATTGTTAAGGTTGGAAAAAACCACTAAGATCATCCAGTCCAACTGTCAACCCTTCCCCCCCATGACCACAAAACCATGTCCCTACAAGTCCTCTGTGCCTTTACTGCATACACAAAGCAAGAAATGCCTGAAAGCATGCAGAAATTCAGTAGAAGAGCTAAATCTCAGTTCCTGATCTCATTGTCTTACTGAAGAGGTCATTTTTGAACAGACAATTCATTGAGCATAACCTCAAGAGCACTGGAAGAAAACACAGGCTTGAAGAAAACCCTGATGTCAATTCTGAAAGGTGAAAAGCACCTTTCTGTTTGATAAGCAGATGGCTCTCGATAAGTCCACAACACAAGGTTTCAAAGCTGTATGCATTGGGCATCTCTTAGCACTTCAGCTTCTTATCAGCTCTCTCTCACTTTTATTTTTAAAAGAAATTTCCTGTGTTTTCACTGAGCTGAGTCTAACTGCTAACCATGAAATAGATATGCTGCATAATGTTGCTTTATTGATCTTACTCTTTGAGTGCAGCAAGGGGAAACGGATCATTTCCTTGCAACCACTCGCCATGGCCATTTTCTCGAATCTATTTTAACTCCAACTGCTCAGCATCTGAAAGGAAAAGTGGTCTGGAGTCGAAATGCCAAGAGGAAAGTCAAGGTAACATTGAGGTGAGGCAGGAGTTCAGGCAATATAAGTTGGGTAGATGGAAATAGCTTGCAACGTTCATGGAAATCAGCCCACTGCTTTGATTGAGTTTGGTTTGGAGCGCTGCAAAACAGTAGGAGCTGCTGGTAATTCCCTCCTGGAGGAGATGAGGAATTTCCTAACATGTTTGGATCCACAGGATCAACAGCTAAATGAGTTACTAGTGGTCCTAAGCAGTGTTGGAGTCCCCCAAGGCTCCACTGGGTCTCAGTTAAACTGATCACTTGTTCTCTGTTGCACACCCAAGGCATGGTAACTCCCTCCCTTCCTCTTCAGAGCACCTTGTCCATTAACCCCTGGCAAAAATAAGCTCAGTTTTGCACAATGCTCCCTTTTCTGTTAAAATGCACAGAAACGAAGAAAAAGAAACTAAGTCCCAAGCCAAAGTTCAGTAGAGGGAAGAGAAGGTTTTCTAAGGACGTACGGTGATTTTCAAATCTGCCTTTACAGATGCAATTGTGACCGCTTCTTGCTCTCAGTGTGACAAGACCAAGCATATAGATACGCAGAAATGCTTGGAGAGAGAAGGAGACAGACATAAAGATAACATCGAGGAACCCTGATTAACAGTGGGGCAGCCATGTGAGAAGTGAGATAAACAGCCTGCCTTGGGTGCTGAGACAGCAACTGCTATCTCCAGTGCTTGCCCCATACACCAGTTCATGGGGTTTCTTTTCCAAGAGGCCAGGTCTGCCCTGGTTAAGCCTTTTATCTGGAAGATGGTGGATATTTGAGGTTTTTACAGTGAAAATACACGAAGACTTCTAATGCCTTTGGATTTTGAAGGCTCCCTTGTTCTATACTTTGGTAGGGTCAGAGAAGTGGTCTAGGACTGGATGGCTGTGCTGCCTCCAGGCCAATTCTGAGACTTGGGAGTCCTTGTTTGCTGCTAAATAAAAGGGCTCGGTCCTGTCTTCAGGTCTCGAAGCAAAGCAAGATGGCACATCTCATGCCTACAAGCCCAAACTCATTTTTCCCCAAAAGGAGAATGAGATCACATCCAGTCCCTGTGCTATCCTGAACCACCACTTGGGAACATTAACTGGAGGACTGCTCATCTGCCCAGGTGAAAACCCTGCCAGGAATGGTGCTCATGATTAAATAGTCTGGCTGAGGCAGGTGGGGTTCAGAGGTAGAGTGAAGCCAATGCTCCTCACACCTCACTGTGTGCGTATTTATTGCCAAGAGCAGAAGGTACAGCAGATCTCACAGCAGACTTGGGACAGGGTGTGGGTTTGTCAAAAGGAGAATTGGGAGGAGAATAATGATTGGTGTCAGGGTGGAGCTGCACATGTCTTTGGCTCTCCTTCTGGTGCGACCCAATGTCTCCCTCCTGTGCCTGAGGAGCTCATCCAAACCTTTGATGTGCAAACACCATTCGCTGACCCAGCAACAAACCTTCTGCATTTATTTCCCATCCTGAGTTATTTTCATGCCAGCTCAGGGAATTCAATCATGTCATGGATGAGAAGGAGGTAGAGTTGTGGGTAAGTGGGACTGCCCCTTTCTGAGCTGTTTCACTGGGTTTACTTTCATGTGTCACAGCATCAGGCCAACACCTTCCTGCTGTCTGTACCCTGGGGTTCCTCCAGTGTCCTCTGAAATATAGGGCTGCCCCAGCAGGAGTGAAGGATAAATGGCTTTTTCCCCTTGACATCCCTCCACTCCAGCTACACCACTTGAAAGATTTCTCTCTCACCCAGGGATAACACAATCCCTGCACTGCTGAAATGTCTCGAGCCAGGAGAGCTGGAGGAGTAAGAGGGAGAAGAGGCAGTGAAGTCCACTTTTCTGCTTTGCTGGCTAAAGGGAAAAATGTGTGGGCAGAGAGATGGGACAGCCTTGCAGAAGATTGCAACAACGAAAGCATCGCCTGAGTGCTCTCAGGGAGATTTGTTAACAGGAGGATCAAAGTACAGCCTGATAAGAGGGTGTCAATCATCCAGAATTTTCCATTCTTGGAAATCAGGTTTCTGGAAGTCAAACCAAGCTGGGCCTCCACAGGGAAGGGAGACTCCCAAAGCATAGAGCCCCGCTGATTAGTAATAAGGGTCAGCCTGGCCTCATTGGAAACGACAGGTTAAAGTCAAGCCAAGTGTAGCAAGCATGAGTTTGAATGTTTGTTCCCATGACAAATGCAAGCTCAGGATCAGACCCAGTCAGGAATTCTGCTGGTTGCATTTCAGCTCCAAGCATCACTTATTAATGGAACCATCCTACAAAACGTGCAGCACAAAGATCATCCTTGCCACAGCACTTTTTGTAAGGTCAGATGAAGTTTAGGCTGAGAGATCCACATGGGTATTATAGCATCCATGCAGATGCAGAGGGAGAGAGCAAATTCTCAGTTCCAGGGCAAGGTGTTTGATCTTTAACACTAGCTGAGCCTGTTGAGGTTTTCACTTTGGTCAACAGCAAGGGGACTGAGTGGAATCAGGGCCCAAAAGTCTGTGATGAGCCCAGTGGGACTGAACAGCAAGGCATGTAAATACGAACTGAACATCATCACCATCTTGCAGCAGTGTGAGGTGAGGACGGAGCTGCTTGGCAGTGATGAGGACCTGAGGACCACTTCCCAGGCAGGGTTTGGGTCAGAGGTAGTCAAACTCCTGAGAAACCAAGGCAAAATGAGTGTATGCCTGTGCCCCAAATATCTGCAAATCAGGGGCTGATTTCAGCTGGTGGCTGAGCAGTAAAGTCCCAAGCACATCCCTATGGAGTGAAAGACTCCAACCAGCATCTTCCACTCACGGTCTGTTATTGGTGTGCCCAGGAATGGAGTTATAGAATCACAGAATCATTTTAGTTGGAAGTGGCTTTCAGAAGCCATCTGGTCCAACTCCCCTGCAATGAACAGGGACACCCACAGCTCCATCAGGTGCTCAGAGCCCCGTCCAGTCTGACCTTGAGTATCTGCAGGGATGGAGCATCCACCACCTCTCTGGGCAACTCTTTCAGTGCCTCACTTTCCTTACTGTAAAAAAGCTTTTTCCTTTCATCCAGTCAAAATTTCCCCTCTTTTGGCTTGAGATCATTTCCCCTTGTCCTATCACAACAGACCCTGCTAAAGAGACTGTCTCCTGCTTTCTTACAACCCCTTTAGATACGGAGAGGCCACCCTCATGTCTCCCCAGAACCTTCTCTTCTCCAGGAGGAGAACGGATGCCAAGTCAATGGATGCAAAGATGCGAGACAACTCATGCTGTCAGGGCAGGGATCTCAGCATCATTTTGCATGTGGACATGGGAGCACAGGGGCTGCTTGGCAGTGCGGTGACGGGGACAACAGCTGTCCCTGCTTGAGCTGTCTGAACTGGGTTACCCCTGGCTGGGACTGCAGACACACTGCCCTCCCAAGGATAACCCCACTGATCCCAAAGCAATGCTTCGGAGCTATTTCTAGGAGGTCAGAAACCAAACAACAACTGCCTGGACCTAAAAGGCGCACCTCAGGTTTCGTTTCCTCCATCCTTGACCCTCCGTGCACATATTTGCCCCGCTGCATTCCCTATTCCCTCTGCACCAAACCCAGCCTGTTCAGGTCGAATTTGCCACTGAGCACTTTAGGCTTCTGAAGGGTGAAATCACAGCCCGTGTATTACCCTGACACAGAGCCCTGTTTGCTTTATATTTTGCGGTCGGGTATTTTATAGTCCAGGGATATCTGCTAATCCCAAAGTACAATAAGAAAAACCATATCTTTCATAAATACACGGGGCAGGGATGGGCACGCTCCCAAGCTCGTGTGGAGAAAAAGAACATTTTCAGACACTGTTTCCTTGCACTTGGAGGCTGTCGTTATGTAATGAACTCAAAGAGTAGTCGAGATTTGCAGGATCTCTATGTAGGATTATTTGATGATTATTCTTTTTACTACTGGCCCCATTCTCAGGGATAACATATGTATATATATATATATATTTCCCTTCCAGCTATGAATGGTTCAGTCTAAAATCCTTCCCTTTTCCAAATCCATTAAGAGGTGGTTCTGATCAGAGGGACGGACAAGGAGTGAAGCAAAGAGCAAAGCATCAACCAGCACCTCCTTAATCCAATGGCTTTGCCGCAGAGCTTTGGGGTCTCTGCTACTTGGTACTCCTCCAGGGTGAAGCAGGACAACTTTTCTTATTCCTACCAGACCTTCCTGCTGGAGAGCAACATCAGCACTGGTGTGGACACTCTTTTGGGAGTCAGGGCTGAGACCCTCCTGAACCACGGAATCATGAAGGCTGGAAAAGACCTCTAAGATCATCCAGTCCAACTGTCCTGATGATCACCTGGCCAAGCTTGTCCCCATTTTGGGTCATTCCCATGAGAAAAGGGCTCCCAATCCCTCACCAACACCCCCTGAATTTTCAGGGGAGCACTCCAGCTTCTCTGCAAAGCCCAACTTCATCAGTGCCCAAACAGAGAGGCCAGAGCTGGGGAACCATCAGGCAGGGCTGAAGCCTATTCTGCTGGCCAAGCACAGACTCCACAGGAGCAGCACCTCCTGAGAGGCACAGGGGCATGGCAGAAAGGCAACACTTGGTGCCTTTTTTCCACCCATTTCACACCACACCTGCACCTACTTTTCCCAACCATGCGGATCTCTGCACTTGGCTCTGGCTGTTACCCTTTTCCCAAAACTGAGTTATTCCAACCCAATTCCCACGGCAGCATCTGAGCAGGGCATGGCTTTATTATATGTATATATTGAAATTATTCTGCAGAATATCTCTGACAGAGATCATCACCAGGCTCAAGCTGAGGATGAAACTGAGTAAGAACTGAACAGCTCAGCAGAGCAAACCATGGGGGTATCGGCTGGAGGACGGACACGGGGAGGTTTTCCTGCAAGCAGTTCTGGCAGTGCTTTCCTGATAAAAACAGTGCCCACATCTGCTCCTCTCGTGCCGGTGTTTGACCCACTTTTAAAGCTCCTTTTGCATGCATCATCTTTTCAAGCCCGCATCTGCAGGCTTGTCTGACTTAGGCTGGTCTCACCGAATAGAAAAATAGACCCAAATATCACCCCTCCTCCTCTTGCCAGACTGGAGTGCAAAGCACTCAATCGATAAACTGATTTCTGCCACCGCTTAAGCAGGTGTTAATGAGGAATATTCCTGGGGAGAGGTGGAGAGGAGGGGGTTTCCCCAGATTGCTGGGGGGTCTGGAGGAGAGCAGAGCATTACCCACTCCTTTTTGCAATGGGACCCACTCCCACTGCACTTTCAAGTGTGCTTGAATTCCCCCATGCCTAGATTTAATGTGGGAACACACGCAGTGCTAGCGCAGACCATCAAAAACATCATTCCCCATCCCTACTCCAGTTCTGTTGTCACTTTTTTTTTGCCACTTTTGCCTACTGATCAAAGAAACAATGGGAATGACAGCTTCAGATTTAGGAGGCATGGTGTTCTGGGCTTCACCAGCTCTGGGATACAAAGGATTGAGCAGCCAAGAGCCCAACAGCCACAGCTCTCCAAATTCACGTCCTCCAGTTCCACAATGTCCAACCCCATGTCCTCCAGTCCCACAACCTCCAACCTCACGTCTTCCAGCCCCAGACAGACAAATAATGCCCTGAAGTTCCAAGAACTCACTGCATAAGTCTGTGGGAATCCTCCTGACCCTTTGTTGGAGGACTGGGTAGCACTCTTAACCCGGTCCAAAGCTACCAGGGAGTCTATCTCTAAATTAAGTCCTTACATCCCTATCACTCTGCAGCTACCCTCACTGTTTTTTTTTCCCAGGTTAAATCTGCAGCTCCTGGATTTTCAGAGTGGTTTTTCAAACCTATGGGTAAGCTGTCATAGGCGGGTTTGAAAATCAAGTGTCTGAAATATTCATTTCAGCCTGGGCCTTATTACACTGAATGGGGCTTCTGGTGGAGCAATTCCTGATGTATTTCCACGGCATGGAGATCCTGATCTGAAAGGGTCTGTTCTGATGGGGCTGTGACAAATAAAACACCTACAGGAGATACCAGACACTGAGACGTGGCTCACTGGCTGCTTCCTTGCATCTTCTGGTGGTACTGGGATGTACGGGGACAGGGACCAAAGAGGAACTGGGAATGGAGATGGGCTGTCAGTGCTTGTGTATCTATTCTAGATACTGAAGTTTGCTCAGCTCTAATGGATCTGTTTCAAGAACATTGGCCCTAACGGGAGTTTTGATACTGACTCCAGCATCATTATGGCTGTATATGGGGACAACAAGTGTTACAGGACCCACGGAGCCTGTCTTGACACAGGTGCAGAGTCACTGTGGTGATGGAGATGCTAACCCAACCCAAAGACACGGGAGAAACCTCAGATCTCACTAAAACCTCACCGAAGCTACACCTTCTGCCCCTCAGCATCCCTCAGTTTTCTTTGGCCTTTGAGTTGTGATTAGTTAGATCAAGACCGGCATGGATTGTGACAGAGACTGTTTTCCAAAGGACTGTCTATTCTCATATATTGATGTTTCCATCCATCACGATGCTGGAAATGCAAAAATACCTCCCCACCTGCCCTGCATGAGGTCCTACCAAACCCAGAAGAATGGGACAGCCCATTGGAGAGGACCTGAACAGAACCGGCACTGGGGTTAGCCCCTTTCCCATCTAGTCCACCTCAGTTGGACTAGATGATCTGGGAGGTCGCATCCGTCCTTAATAATTCTATGATTCTATGATTTCCATCCTCTCTGGAGAGCAGACACCGTGTTAAGTGGTGTCTGGTGGTCAGGTGGTGGCTTGTGCCGCTTCCTACACCAAGAACTCACCAAGAAGCAGCAGCAGCAATGGTGATGCCATCCATCACCGCTCCATCAGGGATGGAGAAAGCAAGCAAAGCACGCGTCAAAGCAGCACACCCAGCAATGTGTTAATACCCGGCGGTTGATTTCTACGTGACTTCATTTCTGTGGCAGGACTTTGGTGAGGGAGTGTCAGTGGATCTCAACCCATTGCCCATCGCCACCGTCAAGGCAGCTTGGGCAAGCCTTTTTTTGTCACCTCTGTGAAGGTTTTCTCCCTTGGTGTGTGCAGGAGCAGGTGAAAATAGTGCCAGGGAGCAAAGGGTTAATACTACTTTCACGCTCCTGAGTGTAAACTGTCTGCAGTCCCCACGTTCTCCAAAATCAATCTCAGAGAGCAAGGCAGTGTTTTGCTGAGATTAAGCAGATTTGCAAATTAGGAACATTAAATGAAAATGTAATGAAAATTAAATGTCCTTCCTTTTTTTTTTTTGAGAGAGAGAGAGAGACAGAGACAGAGAGGAAGGAAGGGAAAAAAAAAAGGAAAAATCGCCCTTTCCTGGGAGGTGTCTTTTGAATGATCCCCCAAAACGCCTTTCCCGGAGCAGCTCCCTGTCAAACTACACGCGCTCCCATCCGGAGGGACTGAAAAGTGATTCAAACTCTCCGGGAAGCACAGACATTTTTAATTTCATCTGGTGCAGAAGCTCGGAGAGCAGAGAGATCAGCCACAGGAGCTGCAAAGGCGGCTCTCTGCCTTCTCAAATCCCCCGAAAGCGGTTAAGAGGTTTTACTCATCAAGGAAACGGCCGAGAAAAGAAGGATGGGAGGCACTCACCAGAGCGTAGACCGAGCTCAGCACGGAGCAGCAGAGGATCAAACCCAGGCTGTGATAAACCAGATATGATCCCATATCCAAGTGGCTCCTTCCAGCATCCACGCTCTCTCGGGGAAGTTGGAGGACGGAGAGGTCTTCCAGCGCTCCGCTTGCAGATGATTTCTCCTTCTCCTTCCCTCCCTCCAACCCCCCCACCCCCCCCACCCTCACTCTCCAGAACCGGTGTTTGTTTGTTTGTTTGTTTGTTTGTTTAGCCGGAAAGGCACATGACGAGAAAGCCCGGTCCTTTGCTTCGCTTTCTCATGGCTGGAGATGCGGGCAGCTCCCGAAAGGCAGCGGAGGAGCCCATTGGAAGAAGCGGAGCGACTTCGGCTTCGCTCAGCGCTTCAGCCCCCGGTGCTGGTTGTTTTCCGCGTGCATCTGTCTCAGAGCAGAAAAATCACATCCATATGTCAAAGCCGCGCTCTTCTGTTTCCTTTTTATGAGGCAGTGGGAAGTTCAAATAATTTCTTTGTCAAACGCAAACACACAGAAAGAGGCAGAGAGAGAGGGAGGGAGGGAGAAAGGCGAGAGAGGGGTGGAAGGGGTGGGAGATCGGAGAGGGTGGGGGAGGCTTTAAACCACGGCTTTATTTTTAGATCCAGTAATTTTATCTTTTGGGTTTCGGAGGGGTTTGGAAAGAGAGAGAGAGGGGGGGGAAAAAAAAAAGCTTTTTCTTCTTCTTTTCCTTCTCTTTCGGCACACGAACCGCTCTCAGAGCAGAAAGTTACGCGGCGGGGGAGGGGGGGGGGGGGAACAGCGAAAAACTTGGCAATATTTTCCCTCTTCAGTTACCTTTCCGCAAACAGCGGTGCTCTGGGGGATTTATTATTATTATTATTAGTTATTATTATTATTGTGGGGTTGGTGGGTTTTTTTTTTTTTTTGCTGGTGTATCGCCGCTCGTTTCGCTTCCACAATAAGTTTATTCTCCAACCCTCCGGGTCGCAGTGTGTTACAGTTACAAACCGGGATTTTTTCGCTCCTCTCTCCCCTCTCTGCCTCAGAGGATCTGCAGTTTCAAAAAGCCGATTGAGTACGGCGTGAAAGCGTGAGGCTGACGAACCCCCCGCCTCCTACCGCCACTCTCTCTAGGTACTTCATTTTAGAATATACTTTTTTTTTTTTTCTCGCGGAATAAAAAGAGAAAAAAAAAAAGCTTTTCCCTCCGCGAGGTGTTCTGAAATCTTATTCAATACCTCTCTGTATCTTTACTGTATTCATTTTTTCCCGTTCTCTCACTCTCACGGGAGCGCAGACCTCGCTCCGTGCCCCGCAAGGAAGAGCCCCAGTGGAGCCCCCCAGCGCATCGCATCACCGCTTTCCTCCCCCCCCCCCCCCCCCACCCCCGCCATGTCCCCCAACACCTCGCAACCCCCTTGGATATCACCGGCATCGCAGTTTCAAGGTTGGGGACGGTACTCCCAGCTCAGCCGGGCGCTTTCATTCATAAAATTGCAAGGTAAATATATATATATATATATACACACACACACACACATATATATATATATAATAAAATAGCACTATAGCCCCCCCCCCCCCCCCCCCCCCCAAAAAAAAAAAAGACATGTCGCTGGGGGTGAAGCTCCGGCAGCCATCCCTTGATCGGCTTTATTTTCGGCGTGGGAGGAGAAGCGAGGAGGGGACAGGGATGCAACCAGGCGGGACGCAGCGCTGCGGGCTGACTCACTGGGGAAACTTCGGACATCAACTCGTGCTCTCTGCTTCGCTTCGCTTTTCCTTCTCACTTTCTTCCCCCACCCCCCACCCTTTCTTTCTTCCGGGATTTTGTGATTTAGGAGCTAAATAAGGAGGTGGGGGGGGGGGGGGAGGGGGAGGGGGGGGGAAGCAACAAACAAACAAACAAACCCGAACCAAACCGAACAGACCTCTATACCCCACCGGAGGGCAGACGGTAAAAACAACGCGTTTTCGCCGAGCGGAGCTGAGAGCATTTCTCTTTTATTTTTTTATTTTATTTTATTTTATTTTGTAGCGAAGAGAGAAAAAAAAAAAAAAAAAGAGGGGAAAAAAAAACACCAAACCCAAACAAAAAAGCCTCTACAGTCGGTTTGTTGCTTTTTTTATTTATTTATTTATTTTTTTTTTTCACGGCCCCATGGCTGTGAATAGGTGCCTTCAGCTAATTTTATGAAAAGGGGCTCTTTCCAAGGCTAAGGTAGAGTAGGGCTTCCTGTAAAGAGAGAGAGAGAGAGAGAGAGAGGGAGGGGGAAAAAAAGTGCTGCTCTTGATGCAATCTTTTCCTCCTCCTCCTCCTCCTCCTCCAACTCCTCCTCCTCCTTGCGAGCCCTCTGCCTCTCCCTGCCAGCCCCGACCGATCTCTGCACCGAGTGGGGAGCGGGGTAGGTATAAAAGCCTCCCCCCCCTCACCCCTCTCCCACCCCACCCCCCCCCCCCCCCACCTTGGCCTGCATTGGTCGGCCGTACTCAGCCTTTGACCGACGGGCTGCGAGGCACGGGGTCATCCCGCAGCCCTTCCCACCTCACCGCATCCCATCCCCCGTCCCACCCCCTGAGCTCCGGTTGGGCAATGCGTGCTGAAGGGGGCACCCACGCGAAGGGTTGGGATAAAGGATTTAAAAGCGATGAAGCCAACCATCCCCCCCCCCCCACCCCTCCCACTCCCCATCCACCCCAACACCATCAGTCTGCCCCGCTGCCCCTCATCCACGCTGTTCCCAAATTTATGTCCCGCATAGGGATTAAAATATATATTTATTTGGGGAGGGGGAGCTCAAAAAGGGTGTTCCTGAGAGGGGATCCTGGAGGAATCCTGGGGAAGGTATTTCCACCTCTGCTGATTTATTTCATTTCGTTTCATGTCGGGGGGAGGCTGTTGGCTCGCTTCTCTCCAATCTGCTCAACCAAAGGGGTGGGACAGCCTCCATCCCTGGTGGGAGCTGAGCATCAGTGTGTGTTTAAATATGGGGCAAACTGAGCAAATGTGTACCCGGGGCTCTACAGTCTTTCTGAAAAGAAAGGGGGAGAGGAAAAAAAAAATCCCTGCTGCAAAGTTTCATGGGCCCCATCACATCTCTTTTGCTGTTTTTTTAATTTATTAGTAATTTTTGGTGGGGTGGGAAAGAGGGAAGAAGCAAGAGAACGCATCATATATTGCATTGCCCCCCACCTCCTGCTGTTACCGGGAGGTGATGTAAATAAAGCAGGATCCGATATGGTTTAGGAGACATCCAGACTTCGGTCACCCCTCTGTATCCAGTTCCCAGTGTGCTGGGACTGGGCCAGGGATGTCTTTATGCTGGTTAAGTCTCCATCCAGTCATGTAACTATTAAAGGCAGATACTGCTGAACTGCTGAAGCTGCACAAGAAGGAAACTGTTCCCTTCCTCCAGCCCCAGCTCAAGTTGGCCCAGCAGGGCCCCACTCTTATGGCCACCGAGACTATGATGGATATTCTTCTGGATCCCTGTTATCTACAAGCAGAGTAAACCCAACACCACAGGATTCCCTAAATCCAATTGCAGCAGTCTGCATCTGCTTTGTTGCTCCTTTCTGGGAGGACAGGAGTTGCAAGGGCTGCAGGTCTTTGGAGTCATGGGCATCAAATGCACTGAGACCAGTTCTAAAGAGGAGTTTCCTCAAGTAGAGGATGTAACCCAGCTCCCATGGCGCTCAGTGCAAGATCGGAGTGAGGACAGGAGAGGTGGGCAGAGCAGGCTTGTAGGAGCTGAGCAGTTGGACTGCATGACTGAGGGCCTTCTGAAGTCGCAGTGAATCACACAATCATGGAATCATTAAGGTTTGGAAAAGATCTCTGAGATCACCAACCCCAACCCACCTCACCATGCCCACTGCCCATCGTTCTGGCACAACTCCACAGATGGTGACCCCACCACCTACCTGGGCAGCCTGTGCCACTGTGTCACAGCTCTTTTGGAGAAGCAATTTTTCCTAACATCCAACCTGAACCTCCCCTGGTGCAACGTAAGGCCTAAACCACGGCTGGAGCTCCCAGTCAAGCACCAGAGGAGAACATGTGAGAGTTTCCCAATTTGCATCATCTCTCTTCCCAAGCAAACTGCCCAGTTCTTTTCCCAAATGAAAAGGGTCTCTCTCTCTCTCTCTGCCTGACTCATTGGGCTCTGAGGATCAGGCCCTCCACTTTTAGGTCCTACCACCATTGGAAATTCTGATTTATACGAGGCCGAACAAAAAACATCTGAGTTTGCTCGTTTTTGGGGGGGCGGTGACCCAGGAAAATGCTTTTATCATCTCTATTCATCCCCAGACATCGTGTATTCTCTCAGCCAAGGTTACAAGGCAACTCTTCCCCTCTCTGCAGACCTTTGAGAGAGAGATGAGCAATTCTGCATGTCCAGATGCTTGCTGTTGTTTGGGATGATGCATGTGAGCGTGTGCGGTCTGTTCCCACTGGAGGGCACAGGACTCCATTCTCCAGCAGATCTGTTCCAGGCATCTCTTTATATCAAGGCAAAGGTAATTCGGACATCTAAGTTTTGTTTTGTTTTTCTTTCAGATTGTATCCATGAATGTGTGTATAATGAACCCAGAAGGAATGCAGCACTAAAAGAAGCCTTTGTAATGTTGCTATTTTAAGGAGACCCTTGGGTATGGCACGTGTTGAACTGAGTTTCTCCAGCATCTTACAACAAACCAAAATGTTTAGATCCTCCCACTGATGTAAAACAGCATTAAAAAAAATAATAATAATAAAAATACATAATCAGTCTAAACTGGCTATGATTTTGACCAGGAATTACTGCTCTTGTGAATTGGCTCTGTATTGTAGCTAACTTTTACACGGCCTAATAATAAACATCTCCTCCTCCCGGCTGGGTGAATGTTTCCCTTCTACTGGAGATGAGGTCCCAGCCTGGATAAAACACCTCTTGTCCTTTCTCTCCTGGGTCACTCAGGTTCAGTGAAACATCACGACTTACATCAGCCAAAGCCTTTGATCAGGGAGGGAAAAGTCTGACATGGATGGGGTTGGCAGCCACGCTGCAAAAATCCCTCATTGTGCAAGAAGCCGGTCCAATGACCGAGTGTCACCAAGGGTGAGACAGCCTTTTCTGCCCTGTTTTCACTTGGGCTACTGCTGGCGTTTTGTTTGCAAAGTCAAAGCCAAAATATACAAGAAGCAGCTTTGGACACGTTGGATTTGTGCACAAAGCCAGATAGCCATCATGAATTTCTGGCCATTTTTGTTGTATGTGTTGTAAAGAGCGGAGTTTTGCTGTTAACATTCTATTTTCACATGGTCAGAGAGGAGAAGCAGTAGAATAGAGATCTAATTGACGCTGTTTGCACTCTTGGCTGAGATGACTGTGGCAGAGGTGCTCGATGGCTTCTTTGTCAGCTCTTTAAGAAAACATCTGATCTGGGACATAACCCAGGGTGAAAAATTCTCTCGTTGCAAAATGAGAAGCCAGATGAAAAGCCCAGAGAAGCTCTGGATGCTCCATCTCTGGAGGTGCTCAAGGCCATGTTGGATGGGGCCCTGGGTTGCCTGATCTGGAAGGTGGTAATCCTGCCCACGGCCCAGGGTTGGGACTGGATGACCTTTGAGGATGTTTCCAGCCTAAGCCATTCTAGGATTCTATGAGTTTCTCCATTACCATCCAGCACTCAAGGAACAGGGCTGCTGTGAAAATGAGTGTCAGAATAAAGAAAATATACTTTTTTTACTCACACACTGAACAACCAATGAATGCTCAAGAAGAACGAGGGTGAGAGTCGAAGCTATTGAAACACTTCCTAGGACACTATTTTGGTTTTCAGCAGCTTTCGCTTCTGTTTTGCTTCGATGCCTTCTGAACCCTACTCCCCTTCCTCCAAGTGGTATGAAATAAAAAATAGTAATGAATAGGTTTTTCTACATAGGAAAAAATAGAAAATAAATTAAAAATATTTTTCTCTGCAAAGGCTCCTCACTTCTTTAAGTACACAGAAATGCTTGTGATATGTGGTCATAGATGGGCTTTACACCTCTTCTAATGCCCTGCAGTATGGTTTACAAGGTGATTCAGTAACTGGGGCGAAGTCATCACGGTGAGGTTGGGTGCCCTACATGAGAAGACGCAGAAAATGTGTCAGAAAGAGGATCACAGACCTGAAACTGGTTTGGGAGAAGAGAGGTGAGGTATGTGGAGTTGAGGTCTTGGGTTAAGGCAGACAAAGGAGTGTTGGAGGTGACAGATGAACCCAAAGGCATTTTGCATCTCAAGCAGGCCAACTGGGCAAGCAAAGTCACCCAGTAGAACACAGTTGTCAGTGGCTTCATACAGTGACCTTTAGCTGAAACAAAGCTGTACAAAAGGAGCTCAGGGCATGCAAGCGGGTGAAGGACAATCCTCATCTCATCAGCAATAGGCTTGGCATCCATTTGGTTGTGTTTTCATGCAGACAAGGTGGGGCTGACAGGTTCTACAAAGCAACGTGTGCTCTTACCTTATCCCATCTCTGTCATTCTCCTTGCTGTAGGCCGATGCTTTGGACCCAGACAGACACAATTGGAATGGAAATCAGAGCCCTGGGCTTTTCCCTGCAGAGCAGCAACTGGTGCCAGTTCTGGCTTATTCTCTATTTTTTTCTTCCTAGTGAGGGTCTTCTGTTATTTATCAGCTCCTCCTTTCAAAACAGCAACCTGAGAGATTTCACAATACTTATCACATGTGGTTACTCTGCCTGTGGCTCTCCCCAGCTTAGCTGTTTCAGGGATATCTGCACAGCGTGGAGCAACAGCACCCCTGACCTAAAGGAGAAGTGAGTGTCTCAAACCTCCTTACTTTTCTTCATATGCACAAGATCATTTTTTCCTCTTAAAAAACCCCAGACCCCTCTCCCCATGCCTGCCAGTTGCATGGCAGACTGGATGTCCCTGGCAGCACACCTGGGCTTGAATCGATTTTTCTTCTTTTTGTGTGTGTGTTGTCATCCAATGCATGGCCAGAACCAAAGGCAAACTCCAGTTGGGAGGTGAGCAAGGAAAACCCCTCCAAAACAGCCAGGAGCTGAAATGATTTGGCAAGCTTTGCAGGAGAAAACTGCCAGCAGGGAAAGACGAAGTGGGAGCATTACTCTGACAGAAGAAGCTCTGATTAGCAGATTATCACTTAAGTGATGTTGATCCCAGCCACGCTGCCTTGCAAATGAGCCCTTTCACAGCTGCCAGCTGCTCCACCGAATCGTGAATGTAAATGAGTGGGCCAGATCCTCTGCTGGCATCCATCGAGGCAGCTTTGATGGACCGTCCTGGATCTACAACAGCTGGAGGAGCCTGGCTGTAGTGGGAGCCCCACTCGCTATGCAGATTTCTTTGAGAGCCTGTGGGAAAGGGCCTGAAGCTGGGTGTACTGCAGGATAGGGCAACACCGACTGCACAGCTGGAGGGACCCTCGAGACTTTGACTTTTGCTGACAGACAAAGCCTTCTTTGTAAGTAATAGTTGGTTCTGTCTTTTATTTTCATGATTTCTATTTTCCGTTTCAATTACCATCACTAATTAATTAATTGGCGTGTTTATTTTTTCATTTTCATTTACTTTCTATTCCGGAGATCAGACTGGAGCAATCAGCCCCCACCTGACTCCAGGCAGGGTGGAAAGCAGGATGTCAGAAGCTGGAGCCTCCTTATCAATAGCCTTAAGAGATCCTTGCTGAGTCAGATAGGGGGAAAAAATGAGATTATTTGTTATGTTTTTTTCTTATTTCTTTATCTATTTTGCAGTTGCTGAGCTTGTAACCTGTTCCCTGGTACCATAAGCCAGCATATAGCATCTCGCCCTCATAAAGCTCTATTTATCTCTATCCAGCTTCTTGGGCTGAGCGTGTGGGAAGCATGTGAGGGACTCTCACGAGCAGCCTCGCATTCTCTGAGCTGTGCTTTCCCTGAGGGTGAGGTTTCCCCAAAGGGCACGCTCCATTTCAACTCTGATAAGTCTTCAGAGGTGATGGCCTGAAACCTGCAGAGCTGGTGGTGAGATGGGAACAAGCTCTCTTTGTGAGGCTGTTCCAGCTTGCTGGGTGTACTGGGTGTACTGAATGAAATCCTTCATTTGGTTCCTCGGAGAGTCTAGGAAGATCCTCAGCTTTTGTCCTGAATGGGACTGTAGCCCAGACCAGGGAAAGATCACAAATACTGAGGCTTAGGTTATTGGATTGAATCTTGCTTTGTTAGCATAGCCATGCTGTGGACTTGGACTCTCAGCCAAGGAAAGAGGATACTGCAGAGGTGTGATCAAAAGGAGGAGATGGATCTGTGCAAATGATGATGAGAGCAATGGGGAATGGTTATTGACTATATCAATCAATATCAATGTCTTAATAAAGACATTGGGAGCACAAGACTGAAATTTTTGGGGCACGTGAAGTGCAAACAAAAAGAGGTGTTTTTTTTTTATAATGGTTGTTCTGTAAGTAATGCCTCCTATCTTATTATGTTGACCTACAACGTCAGAGGTGGATGTTGGTAGTAAGGCAGTAGACATCCATACAGATTTTACAAGTTGGCACACAGTCTCTTGTTCATTGCTGGCAAAAATTCATAGATAATGGTAGTGGCTAAGTTGAAGAAGAGTGTTTTGTAGCTGAGAATTTGCTCTATCAAATACTTTTATTGTGCCAATAATAAGTGCCAATAATTCTTACCAAGAATAAGTTCCATGTCCCAGATGCCACCTGTTCATTTGCACCGCTTCTTCTCCAGCAGCTCATGGGCCATACCCAGCCTGGGTATGTGTGACACCTCTCTGGCTGCTCAGATGGAAAATCAGGGCTTGGAGAGTAAGGATAGCATGGCATTATGGAAGACATGGCTGCAACGGAATTCTTTCTCCATCTCCATGTGTTTCTGAAGGACCAGTCTGATTCTGGCTCCTGCCAACTCGGGATATTCTATGATTCTGTGAATACTTTTAGCAGCAAATCAGCCATAAGAAACAATATTTTCTCAGACAATCAAGCCTCCAAATTAAGATGGGAAGCCTTGTTGTGAAGGAGATGCTTATTTTTCCTACTGCAGAAGGAATCTTCAATGCTGTAGTGACAAGGAGCAATTCTTCAGCCTCAGACAGCAGAAGGAAGCAACATAAAGAGACTCCACAGCTCTTAGGACACCCGAGACAACTATCTCCATGCTTTGCGGAAGCAGAGACAAGTGTGAGATTTCCTGCCTGAAAAAGCAGGAGTTGATATTTGCCTTTTGTTTTTCATAGAATGGTAGAATCATTCAGGTTGGAAGAGACCCCTAAGACCATCACATCCAACACCAACCCACCCCCACCATGCCCACTGACCACGTCCCTCAGTGCCACATCTCTACTCTTCTTGAACACTTCCAAGGACAGTGACCCCACCACCTCCCTGTCAGCCCGTGCCACTGCATCACCACTCTTGCTGAGAAGAAATTGTTCCCAATACCCAACTTGATTTGGGCCAAAGTTGCCCCTTCTAAGTTTTATATGGAGCAAGTTATAATTTTTCTTTTGCAAAACTCAAATTTTCTTATTACAATCATTCTTGAGAGGGTTGTTTACTGAACTGTGGTGCTCAGAAAATTGATGCGTGCTTTAAGGATGTCTGTTGAATGGGGGCACTTCACAGCCTGGGAACTGCACCTTATGATATCTTATTTATCAATTAGTATCCAAGGAAGATGACAAGAGGTGGAGGAGCCATGTTAACCAGGAGACCTATTTTTTTTTTTTTCAGATTTCCACACTCTGCATGATCAGTTTTGATGAAGCTGTACTCTTCAGCTGGAAACTACCCATCAGATATCTGCCCAGCCTTCTGAGTTTGAGACACAGGTAGAGAAATGGTTAATCTTATATTCTCCTATTGTCTGCTGTCTAGAAAAGAAAAAGTTGTGATGGATGAAAAATGTACTGGCCTCCTTTACCCCAAAGAAATAAAACCGTGACAAAATCACTGCAGGATCATTAATAGTTTAATTTAAAAAGCCTATTTCTTTTGTCTGGCTTTGTGCAAGTGCACACATCTGTCATCTGGGTACAAATTTCAAGAAGAGAATCTGCATACTCCTTTCTGGTCTCTTCAGAACTACAAGTGGTTTGCAGAGCATCTGCTGGACAGCTTTCTGGGTTGTTTCTTTCTGCTAATGAGCAAGCAATGTATTTTATTTCCCTTTTGTGACTTCTAGTTGTTCCTATCCTTTCAAGCCAGGGGGTAGTAAAAGTAAGTCAAGTTCTTCTAAGTAGCAAACAAAGCTTCCTACAACCTCCTATCCCCATCCACGCTAGCAAATTACTTCATTACATCTGTAGTTTTTCCATTTATGCCCGACAAGTTCTTCTGACAGCATTCATGACTTTGCCAAGCAAGGAAACCAAGCAGAGGCCTGGTTAGTGTTTCATGTACAAAAGATGGGCAAATCACATTGCAACAGTAGGCAGAGGATGTATGGGCTTTCCAGCCATCTGCATTATTAAGTCAAGCTTCTGAGTCAATGCCCACGAGAGTTAGATGCCCTGTAAAGCCTGAGTGGAAATACTTGTACGTGTGTCTGTGAATGTGCTCTTCTTCCTGTACACTGAACCTCTTAAGATCCTAAAATGAGTCACATTTCTTGGCAACTATCAAGGGATACCCTGTTCCCTGAAGCAAGTGACAGTCTAGAGTGGACTGTGTGTTCATGCTGTTTTCTTTCTTTTTTAATACAAGGATTTGAATGTAGATGCCTTAATTGGCTGTGTCAGGAGCTCAGGTCACTGATTCCAAACAAAATATCCTCACTATCCAGCAGCACTTTCTCCAAATTGGTACACTGACACTGATTTCTTCCATTTAATCTAGAATCAAAATCTTTGCAGTTGGAAGGGACCCTTAAAGGCCATCTGCAGTGAACAAGGACAGCCACAGCTCCATCAAGTGCTCAGAGCCCCGTCCAGTCTGACCTTGGGTGTCTGCAAGCATCCACCACCTCTCTGGGCAACTCTTCCAGTGCCTCACAATCCTTGTTGTAAAAAAGCTTTTTCCTTACATTCAGTCTAAATCTCCCCTCTTTAATTTGAAACCATTTCCCCTTGTCCTATCACAACAGACTGTCCCCTTGTTACTTATATCCCCCTGTAGATACTGGAAAGCCACTCTGAGCTCTCCCCGGAGCATTCTCTTCCCCAGGCTGAACAGTCCTGGAGTGAGTTCTTTCAGCCTGTCCTTTGAGTAGAGTTGTTCCATCCATTGGATCATTTCTGTGGCCCTTCTCTGGATGTGTTCCATCAGGTCCATGTCCCTCCTGTACTGAGGACTCCACATCTGGATACAGTGCTCCACATGAGGTCTATAGTGCAGAGCAGAGGGGCAGATCCCCTCTCTTGCCCTTCTGGCTGTGCTGCTTTGGATGCAGCCCAGTATAGAGTTGGCTTTCTGGGCTGTGAGGGCATACTGCTGGCTCTTGTCCGGCTGCCACCTACCATTTAGAAAAGATAATGTTGCTTTTTAATAAAGACACTTCAAAGATTTTCTCATAGGTGTTCTTAAAAAACTCCAGTATTGTGCCTATAATAATCCGTCTGCCTTAAAGGATTCAACAGTACCTCAGTACCAGTGGATATAAGCTATCCATTAGACAATTAGTTATCAGTTAGGAAAGTAAGATTTAACAGTTATTTTGTTGGCAGAAGTGCTACAATAAAAATGGTACTCTGAAAGTTATTTGGTATTTCCTATTGTTGCCAGTGTTCTGAACATTTTGATAGGATGAAAATAGACTTCGGTAGGAAAGTTCCTACCATTTAGGAAGGGAGGAAGGAAGGAAGGGGGAAAGGAAGGAAAAAGGGAAGGAAGGAAGGAAGGAAGGAAGGAAGGAAGGAAAAAGGGAGGGAAGGAAGGAAGGAAGGAAGGGGGAAAGGAGGGAAAAAAGGGAAGGAAGGAGGGAAGGAAGGAAGGAAGGAAGGGGGAAGGAAGGAAGGAAGGAAGAAAAGAAATACACCAGTCTTTGGAACACTTTTTTATTTTCTTTTTTTTTTTAAGAGGGTTTTAGGTATTTTCAGCTTTTGAACATTTTCCAGCTTCTCTATTGAAACTCTTCTCTTAGTCCTAGTTTAGCAGAAGTGAGTGTTGAATTAAATTTCTTTCCATAGTAAATTTTCCAAATCAAGGATCCTTGCTCTTCAATATTGGTGTAGTCACAAACAGTGCATTTCTGTCTTTCAGTATGAGATCTTTGAATCGAAACATTTCTCACAGAGATGTCTTTGGCATTGTCTTCTTCTGGACTATTTCTCAGTGTGAAGGAGTGTGAAAAGAATAAAGCCACATATTGTATTTGAGGGATCAGACTCTTATTGTTAGGACTGAGCATCTTGGGGACTAGTGGGTATGACTAGTGGGTATTCTTTTTTTTACCTTTATCTCCAGTTTTCTCTGTGCGATCCCCACTGGGAGATTCTCAATGGGTGGAACTTTATCCTCTGCTGCCTATGGGCAATGTAATATTCTCCATTTTGGATGTTTGGAAGAAAAAGAACTTCAATAAATGTGTTAGGGGCAGTTGAGGTAGTGTTGTCCTTAATTTAAGTCTGGGGGAGATGAGACGACGTCTTAAGGAAACACCCACAAGTTGTACCAGAGGAGATTTAGATTGGACATAAGGAAAAACACCTTCTCTCAGAGAGTGGTCAGGCACTGGAATGGCTGCCCAGGGAGGTGTTGGAGTCACCGTCCCTAGCAGTGTGCAAGAGGCATCTGGATAAGGAGCTATGAGATATGGTTTAGTGGCTTGTGGTAGCTACGGTAATGGGAGGAAGGTTGGACTAGATGATCTTGTAGGTCCTTTCCAACCTTGTGATTCTGTGATTCTATGATTGAGGTCACTTTTGTATCTGCTTCTACTCAATTCAGTGATACATCAGGGATGCTGGGGCACAGGCAGGGCACCTTATCTGGGGCCAATCATACAGATTGACTTGTGCCTTTGAGTGCCAGATTAGATCTTACAGTGAAATTTAATTAAAAGGGATCCAGTTCAACTGAAGTATCAGGAGAAATTTCCGTAGCAGTCTCATCCTGTCTCCATAGGACTTTTCACTTCATTGACTTCTTTCTTATTTTGTTTCTTTACAGCAGTGGAGAAATGATCTTTTTTTCCTCATCCAAGAACTTGAGCAAGTCATTAAGTTTCCCAGCTTTGCTTCACTGAAGTGAGAGCTACTCAGTATACTTAGTTTTCTTCAGCACTTCTGTGGTGTCAGGGTATCCTGCAGATGACATTCTGCTGTGTTTACAAGGAAGGGCCTGGATGCCCAGCTCTGGCCACAGGCTGACCCAGTCCCAAAAATATAGTTTACAGAATCCCAGACGGGGCCTGATCTGGATGTAGTGATCTAAGCAGTGAAATATCATTTGCTTTCACTTTTTCAGGATGTAATTAACTCATTTATCAGAGTAGGTGGAAGAGGTGAAGTAGAAACTGAAACAAGCTGCAGGTGTCACAGGAAACAAGACTTAGTGAGCCAAGAAGTTGAATCTTATCTCCTAATAAATGGAAAGGAATCAATGTTCATTAATTCCTGAGCTAAGGAAAGAACAATCTGTGTGCCTTGCTCTGCCAGAAGCCATGAGACAAATGGAGCCCCTGGCCCTCTAGATCTATAAAGAGACAAATGGTTTTGTAGAAGCATGTTAAATATGGGATCTGGCCACAACAGATTTGTGCAGTTGCAGTTTAAGTATTGCTTTCTATCACCTCTAAATCAAATGTTGTCTCTCCTTGTCTAGAACGGGCCTTGTTGTTTTCTTTTCCTAAATGACAGCCATGCACAGTAGGAGTGGGATTTACTATCCAAAAGGTAGGCATTTCCTGTTTTGTGAGATGCTTTGTGTCATACAGCAAATCCATGTGGAGCTGGAGACTGGAAACTGGGTTTAAGGGGGACTCCTGCCAGTCTGGAGAGGATCCCAGGCAGATCCTTTGAGGCACTGCAATGGTTGTGATCTTGTATGCAAATGGAATCCTTCTGGTCCTCCAGTGAGACAGCAGGTGTTTGTAGCACAAAGGTCTATATGGTCAGAGCTAGGGAAGAAGTCAGTACTGTATCCCATTATTATAAGCATGAAGTCACAGAGAAAAACTGTGTCGTATTGGCAGCCCGCTCTTATTGTCTGAACTCAGGCCATTTGGGGCAACAAAGAAAGAAAAACAAAAAATGCTACGCATTGTTGGAGAAGGAGCACTGCCAAAGCACTGGGTCCACAGGGATCATGGCAGAAAAAGAGACCCAAAGCAACATCTCCCATGTGGTGTTAGCTTGATTCAATGGGTAACGTTAAATGAAAGGGATGCATTTCATCGGTCTCCTGTTGATGTCAATCTCATGTGCTGAGATGAAATGTTGACCTTACTAAACTGAAATGTTCCCCTCCAGGAACGTTTAAGTATTTTGACTTTGTTCCAGTCTGAGAGGAAAACAAATGTCAAAATATCAGTCTCCTGGTGCAAGAGCAACGTCATTGCCCCATGTGCTGTGCGGTTGCATTTGTTGCTCTGTTAATTGCATCTGATGCTTTTTTCATTGGAAAGCTTTAAATGGAGATGTTTGGGGTTGGTTCTGAAGACTGGAACAAGGCTGAGAGTACTTCTGTGAGCTTTCTTCTCTTTCTTTCCTTGTTTTCCAAATAATGTGATAAATTGAATCATGTATAGATTCCACATGCACGTGCTTAGGCTGCTTGCAAATGAGCATGCATTTGTATGCAGTCATGCACATGCAGTGTCAAGAAGGTAATGAAGACAAACGGAACAGTCTTTATGCCAAATAGGGGCAGTAGAGAAAAGGGAATAGAATTCTGATGACACCATGCCAGAGATGTGGGGAGAAAATATCTATAAAAGAGAAAAGGGAGAATTGATTACTGTATGCCTAATTCCCAGAGAGAAGCAAATCTTTACCTGAGAGGTAGGAGACTTTCTGGAGTACCATAAATAATATAATAATTGTCCAACATAATAGCAAAATTCATCTTTCGAATTTTGGCCTGAACTAAAGATACATTTCTTGGGTATCTCAGATGCTTGTCTTTGGGTGAGACAGTCAGTGCTGACTTCTTTAACTAATGTCTCTAGAAAGAGTATAGAGGATTACTTTAAAGTAGAGAACTTAATTTCAGATGGCTAAAGTTAGGTGAAATTGATCTCATTTTTCTGTCCATCCCCTGCTGCTGCTTAGGCTCCAGTTGAAGACATTCTATACTCATTAACTCCAAGAGAGTTTCTACTGAGCTAATAAAGGAAGGAATTTATGATTCCAGAGAAGGATAAACATCGAGATCCCTGCTCTCAACAAACAGCCTTGAAAAAAAACAGTGGGTGATATGCTACACAGACAGAGGTCTTGAAATAGAAAGTTGGTTCGACATTTCTGTGAGATGTCAGCAGTTTTTAACTGAGCTTTGCCTGGAGATATTCAACTAGTTGGAACTAATCCATTTCCAGAAGAGGTGAATCAGTGTCTAGCAATTCACTAAGCCAGTTGCCCAAGTGCTTGCTGCTAAAAATCTTTGCTGGTTGCTAAAAATCTGCGTTTCATTGCCTTCGTGAGGGTAGAGTCCACTGGCATGCACAAGTGCATCCAAGGAGGCAGCCCCCAGGTCTCGTTTGAACTGGTGGGGACGGGAACTGTGTGTGTCAAGCAGAACATCTCAGGCCAGACCAGAAACCTTTGTGGGTGTGAGACGAGTTGGGGAGGGGTGGGGAAGAAAAAGTGCTGTGTGAACTAGGGAACGGTTTTGTCATTGAGTGTAAATTGGCCCTAAGTACTTTGCAGCTGCAATGAAAAAGTTGGTCTCTGCCCATCCAAGGAGACTGGAAATGAGCTTTCAGGTATAACAGGGGCTGACACTTTGACAGTTACTTGAATGTGGAGCAGCATACATTTCCTTACATGTTCTGTAACAACTTTTCCTGAAATAAATGGAGCTGGATTAAATGGTCAATAAGCTTCTTTTGTATTGGCTTTGTTTATAGTGAGACAGCAGAGATTTGCCATCAACCTACTGATTGAGTCTGGCAACAATTTAATCAGGTCTTTGCTTGTAGAATGGAATAATGCCTTTCTCTTCTTTGGACACAAAGGAAAGCCAAGAAATTAAGCCTCTTGTTTAGAATTTGAATGACATTAAAACACAAAAGTAAGAAAACTCCTTTCCTTGAGAATTCCTGTAGCACAGTTACTGCAGGTGGGATTCAACTTGCATTTAAAGGCAGCTAAAATTAGAGATAAGATTCAGTCAGATGTTCAGTCATCCAAAAGTGAAGGTACAGGAATATGTAGGGGTCAACTGCAAGTGAAAAGACTCTAGGCAGGTCATTCTCTCACAGCAGCCATAGCGTTCCTGAAGGTGGAAAAGAGGACATCGTGTTCATTAACAGCATGAAAGATAACAATGTGAGTAGTTCTTTTGGTCCTACTTAGTGCTACTTAAACACAAAGATTAAGTGATATCACCTAAGGTTACGGGTCTGAAAATTAGATGTCCAGTCCAATTGAGAGTCTGAGGAAGGAGGCACACATTTCCAGAAGGGGACTTGGTCAGGTGCCATCCTTTGAGGAAACTTTTGACCAGGGTACACTTTGCAATCTGCAAAGAGGAAAATCTTATATTTTAGACAATCAGTGTTTGTTCAGTTAACCCCACATGTCAGTTCCCATGAATTCCGTCTTTCTTTAAGCCGGGTTTAATTCACTCTAACTTTTAGCCTGGTTTCTTAAAGCAATGATTTTGTATTAAAAAGCACCATTAAGAAAGAAAGAAAGAAAGAAAGAAACAAAACCCCACTGTTCTATAGTATTTGTGCTGAACATCCCAGCTTTATGACTATTTTGTGCTTTGTTACTCAGTGATCTAACATAAGGAAATCAGCTGCCCTTTTCAAAGTTGAGGCTGTTGTGTGATAGTGGTCAATCATGCCTTCACTTTCTCACGACTCATCTAAAGAGGGTTTCTAGTCTTGGGGAATCTGAGTGGATTATGGTTCCGGAATACCCAGTATGATGCTTCTCTATAGCCTACCAGAAAGGAGCACCTAGGTGACTCATTACTGTAAGAGGAAACGCACTGGCAAGATTGACTAAAGCATGCATGCTATCCTCATAACGTGCTCTTCAAACAAACAGATTCATCTCCTCCTGCGACTGTATGACTTTAGAAGAATCTCCGTGACTTCTAATTTTCCAAGGATGGACTACTTTATGTCAAGGGCACTGAGCTGAATTCAGAAAATGATCTAGATTCATCACTGAATATCATATTTGGATTGACTATTGGTTACCCAAAGTAGTTGTGCCCTCGCCTGGGGTCCAGCAGGCTGGGTTAATGCACTGGCTGTATCATTGACTCCTTGACCTCAGGCTTCACTGTATTTGTGACACACCTGTTTTATAGGGTTTTACAGCTTTCTTTTGTAGTACAAGGAAATAGACACAGTTAAATTTAATCATTTAAAGATTGTCATCTGGTCTAAACGATTTGTGTAGGTGTTGTACCAGGGATTGGCTCATCATAGAGACCTACCCTAGCCTGCTCTCTGGAGAAGCTGATCTCTCATCACGGACTCTAGAGGGAGCCTGGATGACTGCTTTAGAGCACATATGCAATTTCTGGATAGCTAAAATGAGGTGATAAAAATCCTGGCATGGCTATTTTCTACCCAACAGTTCCTATTACATTTTTCTGTCTCAGCAAAATGCAACATTCACTCCTGGAAGCTGTGTAGTTCCAGTTGTGTTTTACTTATGCTCTGGTGAGAAGCTGCAAGGAAACCGCAGGTATCAGAAGTGAAACTCAAAGATAATGGGGACCTTTATACACTGATGAACAATTCCTATGGCTGTTACTTTGCTGATGAATAGAAAAAATGATGGAAGCACTGGTAAATATTGATGTTTTTCAGTACTAAGGGAAAATTCAAGAAAAATCTGTATTGATCGTATTTAGTTTTGTTCTTCCTCGTCAGAATAATTAGCTCTATTACAGTTATTTTACAGCAGAACACTTATTTAATTGTATTACAAGATCTATTTGGACCCTGTCCTTGTCTACTTACTTGTCAGGAGTCTCAGACATTGTCTCAGTAACTTTTGAACCTGTTGCTCAATTTTAAATAAATTTAACAGCTGGACAAAAGTTCTGCAAATACAAAATTACTGCAAGTTTTGTGAAAATACGTTGCTGTGTGAAGAGGAAAAATTCCAGAAAAGAACCATCCGCATGCAATTTGCTGCAGGGTGAAATGCTCACTGAAGAAATAGTAAGCATGGAGCTGCAGGAGACAAAACTCTGTAAGCTTTGCTGCTCGTGGAACTGGTTTTCTTTTCCATTTTCTTCTGTGTAAAGAAGGAATTGCTTCTCTACCTTTGTCCCTAATTTAAACAAAATTCATTTATTCTGTGGGATGTGTAAGCAGTGGTCATGCAGTTGCATTATGGTCTGATGAGTTTGGGAGGACAAAGCCTAATTTAGAACCGTGATATAAAAAGAAAAGTAGAAAACCCCCAAAGTCCCAGTCGTATGGTAAAATTTGCTTAAATGCATCTTTGGTATTTTTTTTAGTGGTCACCTACTTTTGCAATGTTGATTTCAGCAACATAAGGTCACCCAGAGGGAAGCTATGAGTAAATGTTATTGGACTCCTGAGAAAATCTAACTATAGGATTCCCTGAAAAGGAGATTGTTATGGGAGGGAAAAACAACAACAAAACAATGGGAAGGCAAAAGAGAGGTGGAGAATGGGAAGAAACATCTTACAAGTCCATATCCAAACTTAGTGATGCTGATCAGAATTTTTTTTTGCTTTCTTGAAATTAACATAAGCAATGACAACTGGGGCTGGGAAATAGGTTCATGATATGTCCAGGTTTGCTGTTGACACCCTGTCCTTCATGCTAGTAAATTCACACACGCTAAAGAAAGCTATAACAGAGATGAGAACTAAATTACAATAGCACCTTGCTGAGAACAATGTAGTGTTGTTTTTTTGTTTTCTCAGTACTAGGGTAAGATTTATGGCTCCTACTTCAACAGCTCAGTTTCTTAGCAAATGAGTCAGGCAAAAGAATGTCTTACTCACAGATGGTAGGCACTGTCATGGAGAAATTAAGTGACTTGATGGGGGTCAAAAAACCAGATGGTTATAGAGTTGGGAAGTGATCCCAAACCCCTTACATCCTTGCCTTATGATTTAGAATAAGTTTGTCAATGAATTTTAACTCTGTGAAAGTAGTCTGTGAAGTTTAAGCCAGTTATCTGGATTCTTTTTTCTTTTTTCACACATGAAAGAGCAAGCAGCTCCAGATGTTTTGTTTCACCTAGCTCTGTCTGTTTGTCATTGGGTAGGTTTATCAAGCTTGGGCTGATGCTTCTTTGGCTCCTATTTGCAAATAAATATTCAAAAGGTTTGAGCAGTATGCCACACGCAGAAAGGAAGACATTTGTTTGACTTACAATGACTTCTTGCTACAGTACAACGTCTTTTTTCATGTCATTTATTATGTAAGGTCTGCTGGACAGCCAAATCACTCCTCCAAGCACTGTGGTCAGCTGGTTGCAGCTGGATTATTAAGGTTTTAATAGACATCATCTCAGTTTACTTGAAGACTCTGTATGGTAAGCATATATACAATCATTCTGTTTGGAAAAGACCAATAAAATCAAGTCCAGCCACCACATGACAAAGACCAGGAGTAAACCATACCCCTCCACATCTACACATCTCTTAAATACCTTCAGGGATGGTAACTTTACTGCATCCCCAAGTAGCCTGTTCCAATGCCTGTCCACCCTTGTCAGTTTTCTTTGAAGTCCATAACTTTACTACGTGTGGGCCATCAGCCAGGGCCCATAGTTTTGCAGTCAGCTTCAGCTGCCACTGTTGCCAGTGGAAATGAACTCAGACTTCCCTCCAAACCCTTCTCTGCCAACTTTTCAATCAAACTGCCACATTCATGTAGGCGGCCTTGAGCTGGGATGGAAAGCTGATCCAGAATAAAACTAATCATATTTTCTTGGGGTTATTTAATGCCAGACATTTCTCGAGCCACCCAAATGGTGGTCACAGGAATGCTTGTGGCATTACTTGCTAAAATATGGCATGGGTGGACAGGAATGAGCAGACAGGTGAGCAGAAGGAGGGTCAGACCATCTTCTTGGCAGTGGTGCAATTTATGCTTCAGCATAATGGCGAGTCCAAGAATTACATCTTTGCTGATAGTCTAAGTGTTCAACTTACCAAAAAAGTTAGTGCTTGTGTTGCACCAACAAGTACTGATGATTGCATAATGCTCAGTGGAAAAGTTTAACCGAAGAGCAAATAACAAAGCTGAGTTACACTGAAGAATAAATGTTGAGTTCTTGCTTAGATGTCCCAACCTCCTTGCTATTATCATCACGTTAGCAGTGAAATAGAACCTTCTGTGCCATGTGACAGACGTCAAAGCAGTGGGAGATGCAGGGTGTGGTCTATATCATTTTTAACATGTAGAATTATTCTCTGATTTCAACTCCTCGTGTGTAAATTGTCTGAAGGCACAGAGGAAAGCCCAGGAGCCACCACTTCGTGATTGGAAGGCAAATATGATGTAGTTAAGAATGAAGGAGAGGGGAATTTGGGGATTTATTTTCTCTGCTAAGTGGAGAGGGGAGGGGTGGGGAGGAGGGGGTTGGGGAGGTGAAGGAAGAGAATAGAAGGGGAGAGAAGGGGAGAGGAGGAGTGGGTAGGGGAGAGGAGGAGTGGGTAGGGGAGAAGAGAGGAGAGGAGAGGAGAGGAGAGGAGAAGAGAAGAGAAGAGAAGAGAAGAGAAGAGAAGAGAAGAGAAGAGAAGAGAAGAGAAGAGAAGAGAAGAGAAGAGAAGAGAAGAGAAGAGAAGAGAAGAGAAGAGAAGAGAAGAGAAGAGAAGAGAAGAGAAGAGGAGAATTTATGACTCCCTTCTAACCTTATTTTCTAGGAAACAGCATTTGATATCTTGCAGGGGGAAAAGTGTCCCAGCAAACATAAACTAGTAATCCAAGTGAGCAAACTGTGTTGCGGGATATTTATTTCCATAGCCACCTGACAGGTTTTTGTGTAGGGGTATTAAGAAGAATAAAATAATAGTGATTTCCAGTCTTTTGGAAATGGTGTAGAAGGTCTTTTACGGATGCTATAAGATACAGAAGGAATTTTCTTTCTTTTCAGCCATTTTCTTTGTGGTTTTTTTTTCAGCAATATTTTCTCAAGTTGAGATTTAAGGGAAGAATCAGATACCAAATTTCAGTCACCAGAACTGCACTCCAGATCTCAAAGTATTTCATAGGTGCATCCAATCTGCCTCCCCGTGTGGACAAGTCCAAGGAAACCTCAGAAAAAATGCCTAATGTTTAAAAACTCAGCAGAGACTGTTGAAAAGAGGAGAAAGCAGAGACCGGTTGTAGACACTATATACCAAATAGACCTTTAAACATGATTTTCCTGTGAGGTTTGTTTTGTTCACTTAATGAAAATGTCGTTAGCAGAGATGTAGGAATGAACCCAGCAGAGGAGTTAGCATGTGACTTTATTGCAGCAACCCTTGTCCCTTTTCACCCCACTTCCATATCACCTGCATCTCCTGATGATAACACTGCAGAGGTCAAACATTGGAAGGTGTTAAAAAATAAGGAACTGTTCTTCCATACACCTTGGTTCATTGAGTTCAAAGGCAAGAGAGCACACAGATATGTATATCTTGGTTTGGATTACAACAAAGCTTCACCTGTGAGGCCACTGAAAATGTATAGGCTTGCACTACAGGTAAATTGTAATCTGGAGTGAAATCAACAGTACTTTAGGGAAATACATCAATCCTCCTGTCTTTGTGCTTAGGCCACCGTTGTAGGTAGCTGAAGGTTGCATTTTCTGAGGGAATTGGCAGAGCTCTTCTAATTCAAGAACTGTTGCACCTTCCCTGAAGTAAATCTTGAATATGTGGTCATTTTAACTTAAAGAAAGAGGTCCTTTGCCATACAACATCTAGATGAAATAACATAGAATCATAGAATAACTTGGTTTGGAAGGGACATCAAAGATTATCTAATTCCACCCCCCTGCTGCAGGCAGGGTTGGCAACCACTAAATCAAGTATAGTCAGTATCTATGATCCTACCATGTGCCAAATGCTGAACACAATCTAGGACAGAACAGGACAGAACGGAGTAGAGTAGAATAGAATAGAATAGAATAGAATAAATAGAATAGAATAGAATAGAATAGAATAGAATAGAATAGAATAGAATAGAATAGAATAGAATAGAATAGTTCAGCTGGAAGGGATTTACAAGGTTCTTCAATTCCAACTACCATGTTAGTGTAGCATGTACCAAAACTAAGATGATTTTCATCCTCTGTCATCCAGGGGAGCTGAGAGAACATGCCCAAATGGTTACTACCATCAGAAGAATCAGCATGAAACTCACCTTAACTTGTCAGTCTGTAGCAGCCTGGATCTGTGAGAACTTGCAATATCAGTTAGGTGGGTCATCAGATACCACAGGTCTTGTGTCTGAGTTAAATGGCATGGCAATGCTTAGTGGTATGACTCCTGCCTATATGTTCACTGAGAATCATGTGAATCATTCCCACCCTTCCTTTGCAAATCACACAGCAAACTTGCAGAATAATCAGCACACTGCCATAACTGATCTGCAAGGTTTTCTTAAGCCTGCTCTTTCTTCTAGTACTGGCAGGACTTCTTTTCAGCTCTTTGCTGTCATTTTTAAAATGTCTTGGCCTTGAGGCAAAGAACCATACCTGTAGGTTGCATTTTCAGGCAATGTAACAAGAACTTGCTTGATTTGTATGATGAAGGATGTGTCTGGCCACCATTTAAAATGTTGTGACTGCTGCCTGGCCTGCCATAGCTCCAAAGCTGTTACAATATTATGACAAGCAGTTTTCAAATCCCAGAGTGCTTGTGAAATGCTGGGAAGTTTATGGCCCACAGCATCCTTTTCCCTGCTGAGCAGGATGGAAAAGAAAGAGCAGGATGGAAAAGAAAGTTGCCTTATCAGAAATGAATGAATGGATGGTCTGTTATTAGCTAAGGGTCCTGAAGGCAAGAAGTTAACAGCCAGCAAACTCCTGCCATGAGTATGGTAATGGCTAATGCTCCAGGGATATTTTTTTTCTCTTTAAGGAGAAAGTAATCATGCAGAACTGAAATACTTTCCTCCCTGCTTCTACTCTGCACAGACAAGAGTGAAAAAAAAAACAACACCCAAGGCTTCAGTGGAACTCAGTTTAAGGGGAATGGTGGCAATTTCTCTTGGAAAGCCTTTAAAAGTACGGTTCTTTTCTATTGCTAATTTGCAAAGAGCTCTGTTTTTGGGCACCCGAGCCCTAAGAATCATAGAATAGCCTGGGTTGAAAAGGACCACAATGCTCATCTTGTTTCAACCTCCTGATATGTGCAGGGTCGCCAACCACCAGACCAGGCTGACCAGAGCCACATCCAGCCTGGCCTTGAATGCCTGCATGGATGGGGCATCCACAACCTCCTTGGGCAACCTGTTCCAGTGCGTCACCACCCTCTGTGTGAAAAACTTCCTCCAAATATCTAGCATAAACTTCTGCTGTCTCAGTTTGAAACCATTCCCCCTTGTCCTATCACTATCCACCCTCATAAACAGCCATTGCCCCTCCTGTTTATATGCTCCCTTCTAGTATTGGAAGGCCGCAATGAGGTCTCCCCGGAGCCTTCTCTTCTCCAAGCTAAACAAGCCCAATTCCCTCAACCTTTCCTCACAGGAGAGGTGCTCCAGCCCTCTGATCATCTTAGTGGCCCTAATGCAGGCTTAGCAGGTTGCTGGATCCCAGCAGCCCATAGTAAGGATGAGCTGGTTGCACTGGGATGAGCTCTAGGTCCTCTTTAGAGGACAGCAACAATTGCAAGGGTCTGGTTGGTCTTCAAGTGTGCAGATTTACTGAAGAAGTTGGGAAGGACAGTTGTCTCCTTCTCCCTTTACCTTTGGTATGAGGATGAACAGTTCTATGTGTGACCGAATATATGGGTGAATGCAATACCTGCAAAAAGAAAAAGGACCAAGGCTCTTTATCCTGAAGTGTTTGGAGGGTGCGATAGAGGTGATGGAGACTGAGGACGTGAGGTCAGCTTATCCCTGCTCGCCTTTTCTTGCTCCATGGTCACTGTTAGCTCTGCTTTCTGTTTTACTTAAAAACACTTTCCTCCCTGCTTATAGTCTTTACAGGGTCAACACTTGCTTCAGACATCATTCTTAAAGTACCAGGCACTTTGCCATTCACAACACCAAGGCAAACTTCCTCAATATTATTATGTAATAGGATGAGAGATAGGATGAGAGGTAATGGAGGCACATTGCAACAGGGAGATCCAGGCTGGATAGCTGAAACAATTTCTTCTCAGAAAGACTGGTTATGCATTGACACAGCTGCCCAGGGAGGTAGTGGGGTCACCATCCCTGGAGGAGTTCCAGAACCATGGAGATGGGGCACTGAGGGATGTGGCCAGTGGGCATGGTGGTGGTGGTTGGACTAGGTGATCTTAGAGGTCTTTTCCAACCTTAATGATTTTGTGATTCTGTGATATTATAATGTAAAATCTGGGAGAAATTGATCTCAGCCCCTTTGGCCTGAAACGTAGAGGTCAGTTGTTGGAGCAGAACTGTGATCTGTTTGTTTCAATAAGCTGTTGTTTTGCTGCCAGATATGCCTTGCACAATGTCAAGCACTCTGTGGGCTCATAAAGCATGCTCTCTGACCAACTGTGACAATAAAGTATCTTGGCACATTTGGGAAGGCTGTCTATCTATCGTGTTTTATCTTTTCATTTAGCATCCTTTCCCCTACTCCAACAAATCCCAAACCATTGGAATTGTTGTAACACAGCTCTGCTATTGTAAATCCACTCTAAATTGTATGCCAAAAAATTTCAGAAAGTCAAAGGAGAAAATGCTTATCTCATCAGCATCACAGAAAGGGGAATTTCCTCTGTCTTGTTCACTGGTAAGTAAAGTTCATCTGGAGAGCTTGAGTTATTTCATATGTAAGATACTCCTCCTTTGTTACACCAGTTGCACTATTTGTAGGCTGATTTTAAATACAAGCAGCAGAAATAGTCCACAAAACAACACTCACCTCAGGGGTATTTCCCACTTTTCTAGGGGCAGATTGGATAAGAAAAAGGGCTCTGGCTCACTTTGAGTTTGCTGGATGTCTATGATGAACTGCTCTTTTCACACACCCAAGCACTCTGTGAAGCCTGAGCTTATGAACTCCATTAAGACTCCATTAGGTGCCCTCCTGCTCATCCTGATGCCCTGTTCTGATGTTCTGTTTTGATGGCTGCCAAAAAGACAAGGACAATTCAGTTAATTTATTGTGATTATTGTTCCATTCAGTGTTCTGACATCCTTGTCAAAATGCAAGCATTTATTTCCAGTACAGTTACAGTGATTCTAGCACTGTCAAAATGACCTTTTCTTTTTCTTTTCCTAATTCCTATTATTAATGCATCATCTGTTACATTATTGTGCACCAACCTCCTGCTATAGACAGGAGACCCCTTTCTGTGGTCTTATGTCTTGTGTTCCTCCTTTCCATGAGTCATTGCAGCAAATTATCATTATGCCAACATCTATACCTGAAGAGTGCAATATTTCCCCAAGCCGTGGTTCACTACGGATTGCTTTTTATTCATTTCAAGTTTACTGATAATACCTTTTCCTTATTTGACCAAAATATTCATAGAGTGATTGATTCATCTGTTCTTTCATGTTCATGGAATATTTATCTAGGCTGTGGTTGGACTTGATGATCTTTGAGGTCCCTTCCAACCTGGGTGACTCAATGATTCTATGATTCTATGGCTCTGTTTTCTTTTAGGCTGATGCCACACACAAAAATCTAAGCAAACTTTAAGTAAAAAAGCCTTAAAAATGACGATTTACCAATGTAAGCCCTGAACAACAGAGCAGGCAATGAGTGCCTAGTAATTTTCCCACTGTGACTAAGATGAGATAGAACAAGTTAGAACATCTGAACGTAAAGCAAGCTGCAAGCACAGCATCATTTTCTTAAATAATGTTGCAACTACAAAGACAAAAACACATTAAAATCTAAAAAAAACCAAGACAGAGCCTGAGAAATCCAGAGTAGTGTGCTCCGTTGCTTTTGACTGCAGCTAAACGTTGCACATTTTGGAGTTCTTGTTCAAGAGGATTAATTTTCCTAAGAGCAAAATAGAAAAGAGGCCCGATAGCAGAACCATCTGCACAACTGGAGCTGTTTGGAAATATTTCTTTGGCTTCAGTGAAGCTCTTCCTGCTGGTGCAATCTGGCAGTCTGCGGAGGTTTTATCAACAGCTACCATATTATAAAGATATTATTTTAGTCTGGTTCTGTTTTAATACTCATAAATGTAAAACCGGAGTCAGTAGATTGATCACAGTGTATGCAAGCTCCAGAATAATATCTTAAAAGAGACACCAGCTGCAAAGCTTGTGCAGCTACTGAACTGAGATGACAGGGATTTGCTGAGTCAGCAGAGCTGTGTCAGGCTCATGCATATGAAATGTCAAACTACATCTACTTTCCCACTGCTTTTAGTGGGAGATAAATATGCTCAGTGCTCCTGCAGAATGATTCTATGATTGTGAGAGAGAGAAAGGGATCCCCTGCAGATCCTGGGCTCATTTGAAAAGGCAATGAAATGCAAGCTTTCACTGAAATGCAGTTAGATCTCTTGAGCATTGGATCTCTTGCCATAAATTGCTCAGCAAAATGAAAAAATAGACAGCTCATCATAAGATTGGACTTTAGAAATTGATCATAGAATCATTAAGGCTGGAAAAGACCTTTAAGATCCCCAAGTCCAACCCCAACCCACCCCACCATGCCCTCCAACCACATCCCTCAGTGCCACATCTCCATGGTTCTGGAGCACCTCCAGGCATGGTGACTGCACCACCTCCCTGGGCAGCCTGTGCCACTGCATCACCACTCCTTCTGAAGAGACATTTCTCCTGATATCCAACTTAATGTTTAAAGGCAAGAGAAAAGAGCCCTGTAACATAACTCCTTTCGGTTTTCTCTTCAGAATTTTGAGCAAAGCCAGATCTTTCAGTCACGCTGACTCTGTGATCACTGCTGTTATTTTCTTTCTCCTTTGTCCATATTTCCTTGAACTGCGAAATCAAGAACTGAACATGACAATTCAGCTGAGGTGTGAGCTGTTTTCCCCAGCCCAGAGCAGTGTGTTTTTGTATACAAGAAGAGAAGTACTATGAACTCTACATAGGTTGAAACTAGAAATGAAGCCATCTAGTGATGCACAGGTTTTCTTTCTGAGATGGTGGGATTGGCACTGTACTCACGGTCCTGCACACCTCCTAACATCTCGTGGAAGAAACACAAGAAACTTGTTCTCTAGTCTAAGTCACTGAGTATGTTAAAATATCTTGAATATCCATCTGCCGCAGTAATAAGTCTTATATACATCATGAAATATTGGTTTTGCCTTACATAACTTGCTGCCAATGGGAAGAAAAAAAGTATTCTTGCCTTTTTGTAGCAGCCAAGCTGTTACAGGAACAAGGAATGTGAATGGAACCAAAATGAGGTAATGTCACTTCTAATGAACCCGTGGTCGACATTGCAACACAAGGCATTTCAAAAAGGGAAAACGGGAAAGTCTTGATCCCTAGCTGAAGATTTCTGCAGTACGAGCAACAAGGCAAGGTAGCTGATCACATCTGAAAAGACTGGGAAACAAAGGCTAAATACAGAATTAGTAGATACTGTAATTAGAGCAGCTGAAAACAGCTTAAGAATTCACTTCCAGTCACTGTCATGACTAGATCAGATGCTAACTTCTAGCTTGTTCAAAGCAAGGAAAGTATAATAAATGCCATATTTACCCACAAAGGACAAAGAGAGGACAAAGGTTTTCAAGGTAAGTACAAGGTATATTACTGTTGCAGCTGTTAATAACAGTAGGCATGGTTGCAACCTGATTGAAGGAAGGCAGTGCCTCATCCTCATCATCTGAGGCTGGGAAGTGCACCTAGAATTCCTGTAATTCCTTCTATGAAAATCTTTGCAGAAATATGGGGGTGTGCACCATCTAGCATGCATGCAGAGAAGCTGTGATATCTAAAATGTGCTGGACTTGGTGGTACCTGCTGGTTAACTGCATGCAACCAGTGCTCATGGTCCCACAGAACATGGGATGAACATCTAGCTGCTATTGCTGAATATTCAGAAGTCATGGGCAAACATACTTGTCCAGAATGAGAAAATTGTGGCAAATTGCTACAGTGGAAGTGGAACAACCGTCTTCTTAACTCACAGTTAACAAAGAGACCAGTTCTTTTGAAGATACCAAACCCAGGCACCTTAACAAAGAACGTGACATATTTGTTGGTGCAGTGTTTCTTTCCTAGATGAACTGCATTCCAGGTCTCTTTCACAGCTAAAGTTTAACTATCCTTGCAGCAAAGCAGCTTTTCAAGCAATCTTGTTGGAAGGGATCAGGGGTGGGGGAAAAGTAGTTTAAAAATTAATAGAGGTACTTTTTTTCTTAATTGAACTATAAGTGCTATTTTAATGGGCATTTTGTTATTGAAAATATAGTCAGGAATTCATCTAGAAGACTGAGAACCATCCACAGTGTCCCAAAGTTGTCAATTCTCAGAATTCTAAGTATGAAATATAGCTCATATTTCCTGTGGGTAGTGGTTTCATAATGCACAAAACTACCGACAGTTTATTGCCCTTCCTTCAATTTCTCAATACTCTGGATGACTTTTTAAATGTATTAGTGAGAAGAGAATCTTTCAAGCAAAACATTCCCAGTAGTAAGTTTGCCACTTGGCTCAGTTGTTTCAACAAGACTCTTTCCGTGTGTTGGTGTTTATTTTTTTGCTGTTGCTGTGCCTTTTTGGTATTGTTTGGTTGTGTGTGGTTTTTTTTTTTTCTTGTATCTTCATGGAGTAGGCATCTAACATAGGTCAGATAAACTGCATCTAGAGGAGCTGTTTTCCCACCACTGACAATAAAGAAGGCAATAAGCCTTGAATGTGGTGCACGAATCTGGAGCTGAAAGCCATTGTCTGAAGTGGGATGTGGTGAATCTTAGCTGTCAATTTGGACAAAATGGATTCCTACACACTTATTTAATCTTTGCCTCTCACCTGCTCTGATATAATATGAGCTATATCAGGTATATGTAGTATACAGCTTCACCAAAGTCCAGGTAGATCAGACAGATCAAAGACAAGGACACGAAGAGATTCAGAGGCATGACAGAGATCTGCATCTCTCCCAGTTGTCAGCCAAATTCTTCCTAGACCCTGTTTTAGATGTAGGAAGTTATTAATTGGGTTGCATTGTGACTCAGTACCACCTAGACTGGAACAACCCTGCTCCAGTCACCCAAAATAGCCTTCTGATTTGCAACCTATGTTTATACTGGGTCAATCTTTAACCTCTCTTTGTGTGCCAGTAATGCCTTTCAGCATAAATGAATAACTCCTTTCTTGGTAGGAGTTCTCTCAGGTGTCTGTATTCCCACTCGACATTCACTTTGCCATGCTAAGAGTGATATGTTAGCACACCCCTGTTTTGTTCTTGTGTCCTTGTTTCCTAGTTGTGCACTCTGTTTGCACATTATTTTGCTCTAGGGTGACTAATCAGCTATTTGACTGGGTCACCATACCTTCAGGTTCAAACCATGCCCCTTGGTATGGAAACAACAGGGCATTCATTTGGACTCACTCAAAGATAATAAATTCATAGCTTTAATCACCCCTAAGCAAAACAAGCACCCCTGTCCATAATCATCCCAGGAGCTTTTCCATGCAGCTATTTATGTATCTGTTCATCTTTCCTGATCATGGGTTGGTAGGGCTGGGAAAACACATAGGGCAGGAGGTTCATAGGTAGGACTTGTCCTAGTTGCTCACTCTGATCTAGCCACAGGAACTTTCCTAAAAGTCAGTGCAGGGAGAAGGTGTTTCTAGAGGGGTTGTGTTTACAATAGATAAAGTGATAAAGAAACCTTTCTTTCTTCAGTGATGGCGTGGGGTGGCTACAAAGAACCACCTGAGACTACAGGTGGGATTCACTTCACCCAGCTTCAGACATCTAGAATGTTACTCCTTCATCTGCGTTAATGACTGAAACTTATTTATAGTCTATAGGGAGAAACAGGAATTTGGAGAACTATGAGTAGGAATCTATAGGGATTTGATCTATCTTACATGTATCTAACGTGCCCTTGAGATGCCAATTTCTATCCATGGGCTATGAGAGGCTAGGCTGGGTGGGGCTTTGGGCAACCTGGTCTAGTGCAAGATATCCCTGCCATGGGGCTGGCACTTGATGTCTTTAAGGTCCCTTCAATGCAAACCATCCTACGATTCTACAGAATGTATACAAATAGTGATTAGCTCAAGTGTAGGTATTAGTATAAGTCAGATACCTACATTTACCCAGAAAAAAAATCATACCTAAAATCTCATCAAAAGCAAGGAAAATGGCTGCAAATGAAGGGCAGAAAACATTTCACTGCTCTGTCACATTGCCAATTTTCTTGCAATCACAATGGCATTCCTTTCACTTATGTTATCGGAGCGACTCTGCAGAACATCTCCCATTCTGGTTTCCCTGGGCTGTGCTCCACCAACCAATCCTGACCATCCCAGGGCAGTGTGTATTTAAAGCAAGGCTGTTCCTTATCAGTAAAGGAAGAGAACAAAGGTCTGAACAGTTTGGAAGGACATGGGATATTTTTCCACCTTCCAAATGCAGGTGGTTAAGAAAGGAAGGCAGGCACTGGTCATGGAGGGTTACTATTGGCTTCTGTTGGTAAAAGACTGATCCTCGGTGTGACAGAAATGCTGTATTTTGTTTATCTGCTTTTTATTTTGCCGTATCAGTATGAACTCTTTTGAGCCCTTGAGCTTCTTATCAGAATTACACTTTTGTCCGGGTTTGTGCTTCTCTCATCATATGTGATTGTCAAGCAATGTCTCACACCTCAACATCATAGCATCCTCAACATAATAGCAGGACTAGGGGAAATGGATCCACGTTGAAGGAGGGAAGATTTAGGTTGGATGTTAGGGGGAAGTTCTTTACTAGGAGAGTGGTTAGGCCCTGGAACAGGCTGCCCAGGGAGGTTGTGGATGCTCCGTCCTTGGAGGTGTTCAAGGCCAGGTTGGATGGGGCCCTGGGCAACCTGATCTAGTAAATGTGTATGTTGGTGGCCCTGCTAGGCAGGGGGGTTGGAACTACATGATCCTGTTGGAATTACACAGCCCTGCTGCACCAAACTTGTGAAAATATGGCTCAGGGACAATCAAATTGCTCGTACCAAAGGTTGTGAATCCATATCTGGATCCACTTCCCCATATTTGTATGCATTTTGGTGATTTGGAGGAATCCCACTGAACAATCACGGCACTACTGTGAATGATCATGCCAGTTTCTCTGCACACATGCCAAGAGATCTGTTTACTTTAGTTGGGTAGCTAGGCATTAGACATTTAAAATTCATCAGTACGATTTCTTTCATAATGAAAGAAGGGAAATAGGCATCTTCAGTAGTAGATTAACTCCGTTTGTCTTGAATGACTCCCTTAAGACAGAAAAATTTCCTTTTAGACTTTTTAACTTAAGGAAGATTAATCCTTCTTTAATCATTTAATTGAAATGTAACTTTTAGGCTCCCCTGATGGAAAAGGGAGATAGGGAAATCTGAAAGGAGGTTCGTGATATTTTAAGAGTGAGAGTTAAGGCACATGGGATAACACTAATGAAATGAATGGTTTCTTTTTGCACTGTTTAGAAAGAGGCCAGTTAACAAGGCAGGGGAGCCTTTAAATATTTATATGGCAAAGATTGGATGGAAGGATTTCTTAGGTGTATCAATTCTACTCCTTTCATCCTTTTTCTATTCCTGGATTTGCATATTGAAGCAAAGGCTATATTCAGACTGCCTGCCCTAAGAGCCATTTTTTTCTGTGTCCTTAAGCATGACTCAGTCATGTGGAGAGACTTTGTCCAGTACCTTAATACATACATTTGGACCCTAATTCATAGCATCAGCCATAGAAACGTACTGTGATAGAATGGTGTGGGTGGCATCAACTTTTTAAAATTTGCCCCATTAACCACATAAAAAAAAATCTTTATCTACTACTTGGTGTTCTGTAAGTGCTCTGGTTCCTTCCAACTCTCTTAATCTTTGCTGCCTTTGATTACAACCAGATTGACTATCTGAAAAAAACTGAGATACCTGCTAGCTCTTAGTCACTATTAAAATTATTAACTACTATGTAAAATGTCCCAGGACCCTGAAGGCAACTGCAACATCATGACACTGGTCCTGTAGGTAGGCTGTCTCCCTCCATTTAGGATAGGTTGCCTGTATGCATACATACAAAGGTATTTTGGGAACAGTTCTTAGCTCATACCATCCTCCTAGTCATGCATAGGCTGGGCACTGCTTCTAAAAGGCTGTTTGGGAGCAGAGATTCCATGCTGAAGGAGTAACAGAGCTTAAGAATTCTCACACAGAGCACTTACTGCCAGTTGGCCTTTGTGCGTGGTACGTGCACATTCAACTCACTGCCACAGACACAGCCAGCGAGTACAGAGCTCTGCAGGGAGCTGGGTGCCTCATCTCCACCCAGAGGCTGTTTACTGGTGGCATCTGGGCTTCTGTGGTTCCTGGAAAAAGTGATTAGCCATATTCTTCCTTTGTGTGAGGCAGTGCTTTCTGATGGTTCCTGCTGAGGTGCTCAGAGAGAAGCCATTGTCTAAAATAGAAATAAAAATCGTGGCAAGGTGCCCTTCCATACAAGGGAAAGAAAGCACAACTTTGGCTTACTACTGAATCCCACCCTGGTTTCAGCCGTGACTGACAGCTGAGGCAGGCATGGCTTGCCATCTGAAATGGCTATCTGAGCTGTAAACTGTGGGCCAGCTCACAGAGCTGAAATAAAAACGAGTGATGGGATGGAGCAGCAAGCCAGACTGCTGGTGCTGCACATGCAGTGACAGCTTCCCACAGTCAGGGCTGTTTTCCATTTGCTAACTAAAGCTATCCTGTTTAGACAACACTGACCTTCAGGCTGCAAACAGCTGGTGGCTTTGTGGTTTCCAGGAGGGAACAGCTTGGGAGGCTACGTTTTTTTAGGCTTACTATTAAAGTCATGAAGGAAAAGAGCTGCTGGAGGCAGGGAGATAGTTTTGGGATGCAGTCTCGTGATGCAACGGTGTGCTTTTTAATGAATCAAAATATGATCCCATTTTCTCTTTACTTCTTAACCAAGTACCCTCACTCCTTTCTCTCAGATCTTCACCCACGATGCTATGCAGTGAGGTGGACCAAGGTAGCTGGTGTGTTTTCAGGCAGAGTAACTTCCCAGTCTGGCCAAGGGGTAAGATCTCAGTAGGAGTGATTTGAAGACAGAAGGCAAAATGCATCCAGTAGGCTTGGAGTGGACAGACCTCCCCAGAAAACATGGGAAGACAGTTGGCAGTATTTCAGATGTGTAACTGAATGGCAGAGTGCTATGGAAATCATACTCAGAAATGGAATAAGAAGGGAACAGAGAAGTTTCTGGAGTGCATGTGCAAATCCAGTAGCTTAGAAAGTCCCAAACTACTGACCTCCCCAAAATGGTAGGATGCATCCATGAGAAACACAGCTGTAGCCTTGTCATGCTTCTTCTGAGCTTATCTCACTGCCTGCTGTCAGAGAAAGGATACTGAACTCAATCACTTGCCTTAGCTGTCTTTTCTTCACTTCTGTTTGCAGACCTGTAACATACAGAGTAACAAACATGCATCATGCCTGGACCACTGTGAGATGCAACGTTTGCACTTCGAAACAAAGGATTTGCAGCAAAGGGATCACTTTGCAGATACATTGAGGACATTTGAAATCGTAGTCTGCTTGCACGATCCATCTTGCTAATGAGTGAATGCTGGCCAACTTATTCTCCTGCTAAAAACCAAAATCAGCCCATTTTCAAGCAGGTCAAGCAGGCATTCAGGTTATACAAAACTTACCAGTGAGTCTCTTCATAACTGTGAAGATTTCTGTAGTTTTTTCACCCACCAAATATCTCCACCCAAGGGATGGAGAATAAATCAATACTGTGGGAGAGCTGTTTCTCTCTTGCAGCACTCAGTATTCTCAATTTGTGTTTTCAATCAGCAGATTATACAGTCTGGTCATATAATAGGTACTGCACTGATTTGTCTTTGCACTGAGTACCATCAGGAAAAGAGAAAGTAGTAGAAGTTCACTGAGTTTCCTTCCTTTCTGGGCACAGAACTATTTAAAAATAAGATGCTACTATGATGGGTGACTCCATTTAAAGTTAACTTGAGGTCAAACTGTATCTTTCAATCTGAAATTGTAAACATATCTAGCTTAAACCAAGAGACTTTTTTTTTTTGCATTCGTACTTGCTTCCTGTGGGTAGTAGGAGCAGAGGTTATGAGAGTGACAGAAGAAGTATAAAAAGTCAGCATACATTTGTTCTTGTCTGTACTAATGGGTTGAAAAACAGGAAGACATATTGGCCCTGTGGGTATACCAATTCACCGATGCTTATTCATTCTCAGTAAGTTTGGTAGAAAAAATCCCCACATCATTTTGCCTTTAGCTGTGGTCCAAAGAGATTACCTTACCTAACTTTGTTGAGGTCAGTATGCCCATCTCATCCAGCAGAAGAATTCTACTTAAACAAACCATTTGCCTGATTTCACATCTTTGCTTCAACTGCTCCATCATCATCAGACTTCTGCACGAATCTCTTTACTGGATCAGTTCTTCTTAGGTTGTCACCCCAAAGAGTGAAGACAGACATGAACTATTCTTTGGATACTCCAAACTGACATCATTTCAGCCTGATCTTGATTGCAGTAAGTATGGGTGCAACACCACAGAAAACACTTAATTGTTAGGTATTGAGGTCTATCTTCTGTACAGATATTTGCCTCCAGTTGCTCCATAGCTTAAGCTAAGATGGCCTGTCTGCAGTTTCAGAGGCTTTAAATTCAGTCCTGGTTGATAGTTGTGGTTGTACAGATGTGGCCACGTCTTAGCCATGATAAAGAAAAAAGCTTTGCAGAGGATAGGAGTGTGGGATAAATACACTCAGCAATATCACTGATCAGAGTATTCACTTTGTATCAGTTGGTTAAGGCCTCCAAGGAATTGTTCCAGGAGCTCAGGAAGGAAAACACTCCTCTGTCTCTATCAGCTGCCTTGAACATGGTTCTTACACACTATGGACTTCCCCACTGGCAGGACAAATATTGTGTTCTAGCTGCGGCCACCTCACTGCTGGGGATGATTCATATGATTTCGAGTTCATTTGCAACAAGTTTAATTTTTCATTTTCTGATAGCACTGTGAAATAGGTGCCTCCAGTAATTAATTAATTAATTAATTAATAATTATTTTCTGTGTGTTTGTCGTTGATATACGATGAGTGATTGTAGAGCAGTGTCGCTCTGAAAATCTCTGATCATCTTCATCTCTTCTTTGTCACCCTGAACTCTTTTGGATGCTCTTCTTTATGTGATGTCAGGAGAAGAAAGAAAACAGACTTTGTTTTAGCTTTGTGAGGTTGTGGTTGGGGAGTGTTTGATAAGGTGAGGCACTGTTTCAGTGAGAAAAAGGTAACCGAACACATGAAGCTGAAGAGAAACAAGGGGTATGTTCACACCATCACAAGAAGAAGAGTTAGGTGATCACAAGAGCTAATGAGCATCTTTTGAGATTTTATAACAGGTCACATATATTTATTCATGGCTCTAGTCCAGTGGATAGCCATGAAGAATACTGACTTCTGAAAACATCCCATTGTTGGTAATGCTCGCAGTTCATATCAATAGAACCATAGAACATCCCATACTGGGAGGAACCCATACGGATCATTGAGTCCAACTCCTAATGCTCAGCATAGACCTAGACCAAACATTGCAACTGTTAGAAGGAGAACAATAATAAGTTACTCAGATTTTAAACATCAGACTTAAATCCATGGCAGACATGAAGAAAGCACAATTCCAGATGAAGCTATAGTGTGTGTCTGAAGGAAATACATGGGAGAAATTCTCCCTTCACAGAGAAATAGTATAGGGAAAACCATCTCATTTAAAGGTTAAGAACTGGAAGTTCTTCACTGCTTTGACACAGAATCAGATAAATGTCTACATAAATTCTCAGCTGGGGAAGGACTTTCAGGGAACCTGATTGCATAGCCTTGCTATACAGTACAAATAGCACAAAACACCACCTGTGCTATGTTAGAGCAACAACAAATGTCTTTTTTTCCCAGGTAAAAATGTGTTCTAGAAACTAATTCCACAACCCCATCCCATTTTAGTGGCTCCTCTTTCTCTACATCCTTCCAGTCCTGAGAAGTTGTACTCGAAGAGCTGGCCGAAGGAGGAGATGCATTCACTCAACCAATGTGTCACAGCAGAGTGGTTTGCCTTTCAGTGCTAGTGGTAATTACAGTAGGAGTGCTGCACTGACTGCCATCTGGAACTGGTGCAATTAACTACCAACTAACAGCCTCCTGTGGGGTTTTTGCATGTTTGGTGTGCAATATCTATGCAGGTATGCTTTCTAGATTTTGCTAATCCAGAATCACACCTGGGCGACTCTACTGACACAGATGCTGTCTCCATCAGTTAATGTAATGATAGAATGGGTACGAATCCTTTAGTTATAAGTATGCTTTTTCTGTCGAGCCTTGCCCTTTTCAGACAACATATTCTTGATTCTGATTGCTGCAGCCCATCTTTATCTGGATTCTCTTTCATAAAATCACAGCCCACAAAGGTCACCAACTCCAACCATCAGCCCATCAGCACCATTCCCACTAACCATGTTCCTCAGCGCCACATCTACCCTTTTCTTGAAAACCTCTGGAGAGAACCTTGTAATCTTTTGGTCTTAGAAAGAAATATCTGTGCTTATTCCTACACTCATCTGTTCCTCATCTGATGTGCAAATGCATTGTGATTGAAAATCACTCTCATTTGTGCTGTGATTTTTATTTTCAGATAGCACATCTGCATAAGTGAAATATGATTTGTGCTCCGTTCCTGCTGCCTGCTGTGCAGAAAGAAAAGGAACTATTGGCTACAAAACTGTAGTGCTTTCTTAAAGAGAAAAGAATGCAATGGAAGTACAGCTGCTTTGTTGAATATAACTGGTCTGGGGAAAAATAAAGGGAGAAAAAAAAAATTACTCATTGTTAATGGATGAAGAAGAGAAGGATGGTTCCTCATCCTTGGTGTGAAAATGGTTTCTTGTGCACATTCAGTCACTGTGGAGTGAGATTCATCATAGCTGTCTTTAGCTGCATAAAAATAAGGCATGCATTCACAGCTAGTTGTCCAACCTCTCAGAAGAGACTGCCAGCTCCTTTTATCTTCCCGAGTCCCTCCTTTTTTTCCTGCTTTTGCCATTTGCCTATGTGAAATCACATCTTTTCAGATATCTAATGAACGCACAGAGCCAACATACATTTTTCACCTGCTTTTCTTCCTCTGAATCAGTTTTACTCATTATTCTTAGGCTGGACACAAGAAGCCTTTCAGAAGTACTAGGGGTTTAAATGATGGATTGAGACAGTTCCAATTTCCTATAGGGAATGTTATCAGGTTGTGAGCACCGATCCCTCAGGAACTACCAAATTCCTGTTATGAAAATGAAACATTTTTGCTAGGTAATGAGTTCCAGAATAACCAGCCTATGTCACATGCCGCAAAGTGATTAGAAGAAACTCTAATTATGTTCTTGCTTTTGTTAAGAAAGAACACAGAGCAGCTGATGCATTGAATCCATTTAGTTTCTATTTTGTCATATAGAAAGGCCATCAGTTCTTTGTTTGTGCATGTGGCTATAATGATTACCCACATGTGGATGTCCTGTTTCCCAAGCTCATCATATGATAAAGGTATATCCATATTCTCAAGGTACACGAGAAACATACAGAAGGCTGGCAGATGTAAACTACAGACAATCTGCAATAAAGTCACCAAATAACAAGAGAAGCTGAGAGCTAGGCTGAATTCAGTTGACCCTGATAACTATCTGTAGGCATAGAGAAACCAGCCCTGTGCTTACCAAGGGAAGAATTGAACACTTATTAGTCAATGAGCAGCAGGCTCTAGTCTGTCTTTCAGAATTTGTATGTATCTCCAAACGTTTTTCTTGTCTTCCTATGGGATAAAGTTGCCTCCTGATTAGGAGGTGCTCAACAGCTAGTTTTGGTCTCTGTATTTCTCCTCTCTTCAAATTTCTTTCAGCATGTTGGTTTAGTTTGCTTTGGGAAAATTGCAGAGCAATTTATCCAAAACCCACGAAAGTCAGCAGGAGTCTTTGGGCAAGCTTTGATGAGGCTTGGAATAATCAAGTGAGATATAATGATAGACTGGCAGATACAGCTTTGGCATCAATCCTTTCGGTTGACGTGACTGGATGACTTTTGCTGTAATATATGTCTGCTGTTTCTTCTAAATATTCTTACTTAACTATTCAGAATTGAATAAACAGCTCTTGGAGGGGAAAGAGGGACAACAAACCATTTATCACTCTTTACTTTGAGTAGTCGTTTGCATTACATTGGCACCTGGTGGTTTTGCTGAGTCACGTGCTGCACAAACGCGGGCTCAGGAAAAACTGATAATTTACTGAACAGAGTGTGTGAAATCACCCTCAGTACCCTGCTGGGGACTTAAAAAACACAGAGGGATTGAGTCATTATTCTTCAAGTAGATGCTACTTTAAGCCTTTGAATCAGGGGTTTAACGAAAATCCAGGAATCAAAACAATCAGCGCAAGAATCTGAGCTTCCCCTTCTCCAAAACAGAGTTTCTGGGATATCGTTGACTCAACTGAACCAGACCTTTCTGGATACTTCTGGACACGCAAAGGCTGTGTACTTTTTGAGTAGCATCTTCAGTTCTCTCCTGGGACAAGTAAACAGCATGGAGTCAGTAGTGAATGATCAATCACTCGAACACAGTTAAACATCCTGCCCATGACACTGAAGCGTCACGATTTTGTGTTTGTTAATTCTCTGGCACATTTACTAAGGGTGTCATGGCAGCAGCTGATGATAAGTTTGCAAGCAGAGTCAGCCAATATCCTCCAGACTGGCTTTGTGTCCAAAACACAGCCTTTGTTCCATCCTTCCCCTGAAGCTGCCATTCTAGCTCTGACTGGTGGGAAGGTCCATGGGCCAGTGTCTGGGAGAAACTGTCTGGGCTGAAGGAAGACAAAGCAGGTGCTGAAGTGGATCTGGACTGGGTTCACAAAGGCACTTCAGTACAAATTTAGGGTTCCTACTTGTTACAAGGGAATGCCTTAATATTTCTCTGTATCTTTTTATCTCAGCTATTGTGGCTTTCAAATGATAAACCCATAGAAATTCTGAGAGGACGCTGCTAGATCCAAAGAGTTTGTCAGTGCTTTGTGCAGTAGAGAACAACACTGGCACTAGAAGCTGACAGTTTGTATCCTAGCCTTTATGCTTTTGTGAAATTCATACAACAATAGCTGCTTCTTGACACTGATGATTGTGCAAGCTAATTTAAAAAAGACTGACAATGGGAAGCACTGCTTTCTTGTCTTCATTCCCAGTGCAAAGCTGGTCTGCACTACATATTCTTTACTGACAGTCTTGAGTTTGTCTGATTTACTTAGCATCAGCTATAATATGAATACACAGTGTTTGTGATTCTGACGTAGAATTACAGACTTTCACTATTAATTAATGTTGGTCACTGTATTTCTACTGAGTACAGAATGAGATCAGGTGTAGATGCCACCCTGTGGTGGATGGGCATAGACTTTTTTTTTTTGCAATGTGACACTTCTTAGAGAATGTAAAACCTCCATGTGGAACTGGTATAGCATGTATGAGAGAGCTTTATGTCTTTTCAGAGCATCAGCAGGAAGATAGATAGGTGAAATATCCTGAGACACCTCCAGTATCAAAAGAAACCTCAGACTAAACAACCACATCAGTCAATGGACCTGGGACGATCTTGTCTTGTGCTTCTAAAGCAAATACACAAATCAAAATCTTGTTTGACTTTACTCACAGCTTATTGTAAATGAGCTCCAAGAGGTGAGATGTCAATTCTGATTGCATGCCCACAACGAGGTGGAACAAATCGTCCGTTTGCTCCTGGAGGGACCACAGAGTTCTTCACTTTCCTAGTGTAATTTCTATAATATTCATGATCATCAAATAGGCCCTTCCACAGCAGTTATAACTGAACTGCAGTGGTAACTGACTTCACCAGTTGTAGGGGGTGTCGTGAGGCCAAAATATAGAGGAGCATTGTCATTGACAGAAGATATTTGCCTTCCTTGCCCCGTCCCTTTACAAGGAGTGACAATGTCAGAGTTCCTTTCTAGCAAGATGAATGGCTTCAAAGGCTTAGCAATAGAAAAACACAGCCTTGTATGGGGCTGCTGAGTATTTTAGTGGAAGGTCTGGAAGAAATATAATTCCTTCATCTTAGTCTGCCAAGTGTGGATGATTGTCATAGCCTGAAGATTTCAGATAAGGCTATCTTTGGCAGTTCTCATCCAGCCAACAAACCTACAGCTATGTTACAGTTTCCCTCTGCTGTAGGTTTAGTTTGCACGCTCACAGAAGCAGAAAGAGTTTTTCTAGAGCATCCACGGGTACAGCTATCCTCTCATGCACAGTATTCCCTTGGTAGAGGAGGAATGCTCCTAGTGAATATAGAAGTACATAAAAGTTATCCAACCATTCATCAGTACACTGGCACAGGCCCATTCATTGAGTCCAGCATGGTTTGTTCTGGGCATCTCAAGACTGATGAACTTCTGCTAAAACTTTAGAAGGGAGCAAAACAGGGGATGCTGTCCCAGAATTCTTCTTATCCCAGTTGGCATGAACTCTATTCCCTTCCAACCCAAGCCATTCTACGATTCTATAATTCTGTGATTCTATGATCCTCTTCATGACATTTAGAAAGTACTAAAGCAATGGGAACTCCTTGTGTCAGGACACAAGTTAGGAGCCAAAGTTTGTCCTCCAAAACTGGTTCTATAAAAAGGGCTTCCGTGAGATTTCTGCTCTTTTGGAAACATTCAATTTGGCAGCCAAGCATTGAAAGGAGTGTTTAAAAGAGGCAAGCATTTTACCATACACTGTTTTGTGTGACGGTGTGTTTCTAACTGTTATCTTTAGGTTCTTACTGTCATAGAGGGAAAAGAGACTAAGGCTAAGGAACAAAAGATCCAGTATGTGTTTTTATTTTAGTCTACACATGTGCTTTGTCTGAACTGTCTACATACTTCAACCTTTTGCTTCAAAATCTTTACGGGTAGTTTAAGACAAGCACGAAAACCTCAACAACCACAAAACAAAACAACAACACAGAGCCTTGTTTTCTCCTTTTATCCAGTTTCCTCCCCTCCAGCCACATTAAGAGTCCAAATTGATTTATCGCATCACTGATTTCATAGTACAAGATGAGACATTTTCATGTATCTATCATCTGAAAAATAACCTCCACCCACTGGGGTGGGACCTGACAGTACAGCCTCTGATGTGGTGAGGATAACAGGGCAAAGCGAGGTAAGAACTTGAGATATTGTCATGGATGAGGACAGAATTCCTGCTCTAAATCAAATCCATGCACACTCTTCAACCTCATACTACATTTGTTCAGTGTTCGGATCAGGGTGTTTTTTTTTATGGTAAGCTCAAATGGACGAGGATCTGATCACAAATGACTTTTCCTGCTTTTTTAACCGTGACTGTTTCTATTTTCATGGTTAAGACCCCAAACTGTCCTAGAGCCCTGATCTCCTGACTTTCCACCTTGCATTTCTTCAAACATAGTCTCAGCCTCTGCTAGAAAGTGCCCTTCTACAGCTACATATTTCCTTGTACCCGAGTACCAGTTTATTAGGGTATCATTAAGTATACACACAAAAGTTGCCTATGAGACTGTTGGGTCATGGAAAATTGGGCAGGATGTTGAATGTACTGTGTTTGAGCCTGCTCTAGCAAGCTAATAAATTCTTAAATGGGCAAAGTGACTGGGGAATCTATTACTTGCTGCCTTTTGCACTACTAATACTTGAGAAATCAAATAAAACTGCTGGGTAATGAGTTCAGAAAAAGCCAAAGAAGACCATTTTTCATGTGTAGCACAGCTAAGCTATGCAACTTCTTGCTGAAGGCAGCGTGGATGCTAAAAATGTTAAAGGATTCAAGACGTAGTCAAAGTCAGGAAAGGTAAAAATCACGTGGGGCTATTAAATATGAAGGCATCACATCCGGAATAGGAAACTCCTGAGCTGCAGCCTTTCATCATGTGCTCATCTTTTTTTTTCTACATTCGTTTGTGGTTGCTGCTAGAGATACAAAATTATGACTTTCTGTTCATGAATTTCAGTCTGACTTACTTTACAGGGCTTTACAAGAAACATCAGATCACCTGCAATGTCTCTAAAAGAAGGTTTTTGTATTTAATGACCCATACAGACCATTGCATATTGTGAGAGAGTATTTAAGTCTGTTTCATGCCTCTTCAAGATGGCACTAGTTTTAAAACTGAAGATGTACTCAAATAAGCATATTTCTCATTATTTTTCTTTGCCACATTGATGCTAATGGCCTAGGGTGTTGAGACCCTGGAACAGGTTGCCCAGAGATGTGGATGCTGCATCCCTGGAGACTTTCAAGGCTAGGCTGGATCAGGTCCTGGGCAACCTGACCAAGCTGTGGATGTCCTGTTCATTGCAGGGGAGTTGGACTAGATGGCCTTTAGATGTCCCTTCCAACTCTAAGGATTCTACAAGTCTATGATTCTATGTCCCTATTTGAACGTGCACTTGCCTTTTTATGGAGTCAAATGGAATCTTCTAGAGAGAAGTTCATCTGATGCAGACATCTAGAAGGGGATCCAGTTACTGATACATCAGAATCTCCTGCTGAGATCTCCGTGGGATCTAAGGCATCTATACTGGGTTGGCAGATGGAAGACTGAATCTGAGGAGACTCTTGGTTGGATGAAGAATTCTCCTGCCTGACATGATTGCATCCTTTTAAAATTTTTTATTTTTTATTTTGTGTGTCATAAAAGATGGCTTCATTTGGGTGGTTTTCTTTTTTCCTTTCCTTTTTTTTTTTTTTTTTTAAGTGTATTTTTTCTTCTGAAAGACATTCAGACTAGAATGTCTTTGACTAGAAGTCAAACTAGATATTTCCTGTGAAGTGACAGTGGCTGAAATCAGATACTGCAAGGCTGGTCGAAGTGGCTGATCAGAGTGACTGGTATATTTTCCCTTATATTTGCCATTGTCACTAGCAGAGAATGGCATTCATATAGGGGGATTCTTGTGAAGATGGAGAGGGCAAGAAGAACAGCCCCAGATGAGGGAGGGATGTCAAGGAAGCAGATGCTATCATCCTCAGAAAGAATTTCCCACTTCAAATATAGCAGCACTAATACCAAAGCTTGATGGGATGCAAAAGTGCTTTGCCCTTCTTCCTCACCTTCACTCCTCTATTCATCACTTTCTCCCCAGTTTCTGTTTCCCAAATCCTTAAGAGTTAAAGAAGGTCTATTATGGAAGGGAGGAGAGGGTTCTGGGTGGTATTAATAAAAATCTTGATGTTTTGAGGGCTTCATTTAAGAAAGGTAAAATCAACAGACTTTGTGCCTATGTTCCGGTTAAGAAAGGGAATGTGAAGAGGCAACTGAGCTAGTTGATTTTTCATTCAGGGGTTTTCTAAGGAATGTTGTCTGTAGATATTTCAACATATTTTCAGGGGAAAAAAAGACCTGGGAAACAGTTTTGAGAATGAGGAGGACTTTTGGACTCCTTTATAGAAAATGCTCCCAAATTAATTCCACTAAAAGTACTTGTTTATGAGATTAGTCTTGATTTTTCTGTCTGACTCAGTGCTGCTGGCCACGTTTCACTAAGAGATGCTCCCAGAGGATGCTGAACTTTAGTAGCAGCCGAAAGATCTATCACAAAAACAAAGCAGGGATTTGAAAAATATTGATTCAGACCATTCTGGGTGTAAATCAGCAGAACCTTTCAGAAGAGATATCTGTTCAGCTAATATCAATCAGCATGATCTGTCTGAGGTCAACAGTGGTAAACTGATTTAGTTCAGCTGAGAATCTAGCCCAAGGTATGGTTTAAGGGTTATAGGAAACAAAGACAGCTTTAAGGTTACAGGGCTGGTGAAACCCAAGGGCCGAAAGAAAAAGGAGAAAAAAGGCATCAAACAGCCTAAGAATTTTTGGCAAATTTTCTGGGAAAAATATATGGACCGTCTCTCTTTTTGATGTAAGAAAGGAGCAAGTTCATGGAGCTTGGACACACTACAAATACTTGGCTTTGCAGTGCAGCTGGGTCCGGAGCTGCTAGGTCTTGGCCCAGTGATGAACTCTGTAGATCTCATTTGAATGCACCTCTCTGAAAATTGTTAAGTCTGCTGTCTACTTTTTGTGTACAAGAACTTGGCTTTTTGTCAGAAAATGAAACAGCTAAAAGAGCCTACATTTTGATTAATAGTTTTGAAGAATAGGAGTTTCAGAACAGAACATAATGCAAGCTGTACCAGGGGAAAATCTCTCCCTTTCTTCTTAGCTACTTGGAAGTTGAGTAAGGCCCATCCCTTCTTAAAAAAGGTCCTCAAAGAACTATTTACATTTTCCTTCTCTGTTAAAAATTGTCTGAATATTTAAGTATCCAAAAATCTTTCAAGATCCATCTGAAGTGTTTAAACAAGTGTTTAGTCTACGCTAGGAACCCTTCCAATCAAACTATTAAGATCAGGAAGGTCATAATATCTGACACATATTCCAAATCTGAAGCAGGTTGTTAATGTATGCACTCTTGCTTATACACTGGGATCATTTTCCATTTCATTTGTAGTCTTGCAAGAGTTGTCAGTGTCTTCATTGCTACTAAGCCTAATGTCTCATCTCTTCTATTCTATTCATCACACTAATTTTGCAGGTAGAAATTTTGTTCTCAGACATGCATTTATCTGAATTATTCCAAAACGGAGCCAAAATGTCTGGCAGAAGTCACCTTGGCTGATCTCAGTTTTACCTCTTCCACAGTGCACAGCGTGAGCCTTGACTAATGGAAGAGGCCCTTCCAGCTGGATGATTCCAGTGTCTGTTGAAGGAACAATTCCTCACATCTGCCTTTTCTAGCCTGACACAACACTAACTGCCAATTCAAATTAATATGATTTGGAATTGCAGCTTCTTATGGTGCTATCATAAAACAAAGAACTTCACAATTGTCAACATTCAAGTTAATTTATGAGTTGTGGTGAGATGCAATGTAAACCTGTGTCTCCTCTTGTGCCACATCTTGTGGCACCTCTGGAACTCTGGTTTCTGATTCTTTCCCATTTTTACCACAGCAAAAGTCTTTATATGTCCAACAAATTTTGTCTCATCGGACATAATAGATGTTCTTGTTGTTTCACATCTTAGCCTTAGAGAAGCACTGACAGATCCCCCCTCCTTCCCTCCCTCCCTCCCTTTCCTTCCTTCCTTCCTTCCTTCCTTCCTTCCTGCCTGCCTGCCTGCCTTCCTGCCTTCCTGCCTGACTTCCTGCCTTCGTTCCCTCTTGCCTTCCCTCCTTCCCTCCTTCCTTCTCTCCTTCCCTCCTTTCCCTTTTCAAGAGAAGAACTGGTGATTGTATCTATGCTGTTTTTTTTTCTGCTCTTGCGATTATCAGGGCATCAAAGCCATCAAACCTCTCTTCTAGACTCCACCTTTTTGTAGTGGGAATACTTCAGAAAGCATCAATCATACAGTAGCATTCTATAGTGTGTTGGGAAATTCTCTATTCTCAGAAGAAAGCATCCTCAAATTCACCCTCAATAGCATCAATCTTTTTCTCTTCTGAAAATCACCCTTTGTGATGGGATCAAGAGCTTGACAGATTATTAGTAAATGATATTTCTCAAGTGCTGTTCTCCAATTTATAACTGACATAAGAATTAACCTTATGCAATCCTCTCCCAGCTTTTAACTCAGCACTGAAAAACAACAAATTTTATCCACTGAGCTTCAGCTGCATGTGGCCTTTGTTTTCTTCTAACAGTAGCATCACTGTTTCTGGCACCTTTGTATCTCTGGTCTGTCTGTTCAGCTTAAAAGCCCCATCTATTTCCAGTTTGCTGAAGAGTCTTACATTATGCTTACTGAGTTTTTCATAGCTCTATTGTTCCTCGGAGAACATTTTACTTCTGCCACTTAGCAGTTCAGTTATCACGTAGAGCCAAGGAAGCTGAAAGCACTTTGGTACTTTCATTGCCAGAGTTTTGAGAGAAAATAAGGGCTTTGGTATAACAGAACAGGGTAGCTGATTCCAACTGACTCATACTAAACTGAGGTAAGGACTGCACCACACACAGATGATCTAAAATTAATGACCATGAGAATGTCCAACAAATCAGTCATGTAATTTCCACTGTCAGTTCCTGGGACTTCAAAACATTGGCCCAAGGATGTAATAATGGTTCAGGCTCACTGCAAATCACTTATAAGTTTAGAATTCAAACAGAGAAGCTCTCCCCTACCGGTGAATCCTCTCAGAATGCAGATTATGCAGACACAGGCACAGGTAGAGTGGAGTTGTCAGACCAAAGACTGCAATCGCAGCACTGATGTAGAGAGCTGTTGGTCCACAGGTCTCATCACAGCAGCACTGAAGAACCCTGTCCTGGTTGTGCAGTTTGGCACAGGTTCGACTTTCTTAACTCATCCACTGGGAGTCTGGGTTTCCCTTTCCCCCATCCCAATGCTACCACACTCAAGACTTTCTGACATCTTGCTGTGGTCATGTCACTTCTGATGAACGCTATTGGTGGTGTAGATGAAAACTCTTGTATGTTCCTCGAATCCTTCTGGCCAGGTGAAAACCCCAATCCAAACCAAATCTATATGATGTGAAATGTAACCTGACATCATGGGCATTTCTCTGTTCCTCTGATATCCCCTTGATCCTACTGGAATGGAAGAGCATGAAATGGGATGAAAGAGACTCTAAACTTGGGGGGGTTCATCCCTGCTGTGCAGGGATGTTTTCTCTGTTGTTTTTCAGTGTTTTCTGTTGTTTTGCAGGAATTCAGCAGGCACCAGTACAACCTCCACACCCACCCACAGAGAGATAAGATCCGTATTCTCCATTCAAAGAAGGCTCTGAAATAACGTCATCAGTCTCTCAAGTTCCTTGCCCTTCTGTTTCTTAATTTCTCTCTAACAGAAGTAAGATCAGGGCTCTGTAATTTGTCCAGAAATCTGCCTTCAGGTTTCTATCTACACTATTTTAATGGATTGCTGAGTTTTTGATTTATTATCCCAAATGTCTGGCCAGTATAAATGTTTCCTTTTCTCAAAGCCAGCAAAGATTTGTAATATGCCTACAAATAATACTCCAATCTGACCACATCAATGAGATGGCAGTAAATTACACAGAGACACATACAATCCACTCGTTGGTGTATGTTGTTGTGTATAATTCTATGTTACTCATATAACCCATAAAGTAGCGTTTATCTGAGCCTGAAAGTGGTCAAGTCATTGAAGTACTTCATTTCTTTTTAATGATGAGTGGCAATCCTTTTCATTCCTTCAAGCGTGTCTCCAACTGATGCACCAGAGGTGTTGTGTCATTCAACAGCTAAAAAAAGCTATCAGGAACATGAAATCTCATTCTGGAGGTAGTATATTCAACACTTCCAAAAGGTTATCTCAACTACAGTGCTCAACTCTGCATCTGGCTCATATCCTGAGAACTACTTATATGGAAATGTTTACAGGAATCTCTTGCTCTTTAGTGGCTCTTTAATGTTTTCTGCAGGAGCTGATCCTCTTACAGAGTGTTAAGCATGCAACACAGAAATCTAGTTAGTTAAACTTATTTTGGGAAGAAGGTGGTGATACCTGTCAATGCTTTTAATGACCTTTGTTTCAAGGATGAATTAACAGTTAGCGGATGACGGCAGTTCGCTGAGACCAAATTGGTTAATCCTAGATGTCTTCAAATCCTGGATCTTGGCGTTTGTCACTTTATCCCTTCCTTTCTCTTTGCTTCCATTTTATCATAAAGTCATAGAATCACAGAATGGATTAGGTGGGAAGGCATCTTAAAGATCATTGAGATCCAGCCAACTGCCATGGGCTGGCTCCCCAGAAGACCAGGCTGCCCAGAGCCCCATCCAGCCTGGCTTTGAGCACCTCCAGGGATGGGGAACCAACACCTCTCTGGGCAGCAATGTCAGGGCCTCACCACCCTCTGAATAAAGAACTTCTTCCTAACACCTGACCTAAATTTCCCCTTTTCTACTTTTATTGAAAAGAATAATCTCTTAGCTAAAAGAGATTTTTAAACTTTCAAGGATACAAAGAAAATGCCTAAAAAGATGCCATCACAACTCAAAAACCCTAGCTGCCCAGAAAACCCCACATTACACAAAGAAAATGAAGTCAATACATGCACACATGAAGCCAGAATGGCTGGTCTTCAGCATGTCAGGGCTGGTTGATTTTGTCACTGGATCATACAGGATGCTACAGAAGAGTTGCCATCATTTGAAGCTCCACGGCAGGGAGTGGATTCCTCCAAGCAATTCCAACTCTGTCTTAGCTGGAGCCTTCCTAAATCTTTCTCCACCAGACTTGTCATTACTAAAGTTGGAGCTCTTACCACAAACTTCCTCTAGATAGAAGTTGTCCAGTCTGCTTTTTCATTTATTATCTATCTTTTCTCAGAAAGGGGTTCTTTGAAGCCACAAAGGGAATCCCATCCAGAGACAAGTTATGAATACATGCATTTCTATGTGTGGGCCATCAAGCAGCATTTCTTCCAAAGCTCAGAGCTTAGACCTAGAGCTTTAGACTATGTTTTGCTGCCATGAATGGGCTAGACTTTAACCTATAGACATGTCTGTGACTGGCAGGAAGAAGGAAGAATAATGTCCAAACAACCCAGAATGGTCTTTACAGGCACTGGAACTACTTACAACCAATGAAGTAGGTGAGAATTAAAGTACGAAGAGGGGAAAACAGGCAACTCTCCACTTCATCAAATCTTGACTAAAAGAGGTGGAACAACGTGTGAACAAGGGTGTAATCAGTTATTATTGTGACACTAAAAAGCATCTTTTCAATGAGTCAATTTTGAGAGGTGAGATCCCCTGTAGGACAGCACCCAGAGTGAACGTGTGTGGGAACTGTGTGTATGATCAGCACATGAGACCACATCAAAGGGGGATTTCATGTCTTTGCAAAGTCAGGATAAAGATGCAAGGGAAGCCAGATTACTAGCTGTGGTAAAAACCAACTGTGCAATGCAATGCCATTATCTTTGTCTACTCCACAACTTTAGGCACTGGCTCCAATAGGTCAAAGCAGAGCTGGACACATATGGTCATGGAGTGAAATAGAAACTCTGATGCTGCCTTGTAAGTATAAAATGTCCTGGATGATCTACAGAAGTAACAAGAGAGGACCTGGTTCAGAGTTGCACATCAGATGTGTGACATGATTCATGACATTTAAGATGTTTGCTCACGTGCACATGAACTCCATGGAGTAATTTAAGGTGGGATCCACCAGCTAAATCCTATGGGGAATGGGGTTCCACCCAAGGCCTGGTTAGCGTTTTGGGGTTGTCTCTGAGGCATTTCTATTTCTTGGCCAGGAGAAGCTCCTTCCCCACATCTAGTCCATTAGCCTTGGGCTTGTATGTGCCCTTTCTGGAACTTCTTTTGCTTTTGGTTGTGCTGGAGATCAAACTCGCTAAGTATTTCCCAGGGGAAGCTTCTGCTTTCAGTGCCCAGACCTCCATCATTCCTTTGGTTCCAACTGGTGGCAAAGGTAAATGACTCATGGAGTTGACAGTTCTTTATAGGAAACAGATTTTCTACAAGGAGAAATGACTCAGAGTATCTGCCTCAGTATTGAACAATGGGGCCAGTCACTCAGCAGAACCTCACAAAGCAAACAGTGCTGAAACTAGAACTGAGCGTCCTGCCCCATATTGGCAGAAATATTCCAGTGGTAGCTGTACTAGAATTGAAGGAAAAATTACCAGGATCCAGATTTTAAGAGGGTAAATTAAATATCCATATTGTGTATTGGTATGGTCTGGAGCGAGAGGCAAAATGGCATAACTTTCTGTAGGTTGGTGGGGCTGGAACTATTGATTTTCTGTCCATATTACCAGAATTCTGTTACTTGTTGCAAAAACAAATAAAATACTGATTGCTTTAGTGACCTCTATGTATTATTAGTCATATTTTGTAGACCCAGACACCTAATTTGGTCTGGATTCTCTGTAAAGTGATCAGTTCTGCTTGTCTTGTTGAACGGGTCTCATGTCGAGACTCCTCTTGTTGAAAGGGCTCCTCACGCAGATCCCATTATACTGGTGAGCCTATTTGTGCTCTATAGAGGCAGATAGCATCAAGGTCTTGCAGTCTCTTCTTCTGTACTCTGACACCAGCCTTGCATGGAAATTTGCCCAGGGAAGTGCTGGAGTCACTGTCCCTGAAGGTGTTCAAGAACCATGGAGATGTGGCACTGAGAGACGTGGTCAGTGGGCATGGTGAGGGCGAGTTGGGGTTGGACTTGATGATCTCAGTGATCTTTTCCAACCTTAATGATTCTATGACTATGAATCTGTGAAAATGCTGTGTGGTATCCAACTAAGAAGTGTTTAAGTCGAGGACAACTGTGCTACTGGTAGCTTTCTGGGATCTAGCTGATATTTAGAGATGGGCAAAAGAATTCTTATTTCTCTTTCCCCTTATTCCCCTCATATTACACAGTCCAAAATACAACATAATTTGAATAATTACAAGAACTTGACGTTTATATGGACTTTGTGATTCTGGTCTTAGGAGCTGAGAATTTAAGTGCTTGAATTTTCAAAATCTCACCACACAAATGCCTGCTTTTATTACATTTAATTACCAAGGGCAGCAGTTTGTCATGCTGCAAAAGAAACAAAAGCAAACAAACAGAGAAAACCCCATGCTTGTATTTTAACTCCCTGCTCTAAGCCTACAATTGTTGCAATGACATAGATACAACCCTAGTGTCTTTTGGGAGTGTGGTTTTATGTGTGTGCTAGAAAATGCAAGGCTTGTGTCAGGGTTGTAGCACTGGAATCGGAGTCTCTAAAGAGCCATTAGAGAGGCTGGAAGTGTGACATTCAGATATTCTCTATCCCTGCTTTTCTGCTGTGTTGGCTAAACTTCAGTCTTATCTACAGGGAAGGCTGTGCCTCACATGGAGATCTACTTCTGTTTGCTAGGCAAACAACCACGTGCTATGCTGAGTCTTAAAGTGGATGCATCCATCATCATAGGGGAACGTTTCCTCTAATGCTAAGTTAGAAAACGTCCATGGAAATAGACAGTAGCACTGTCATCAATTATGGTGGACCAAGCTTGCACAGAATCATAAGTAATAAAATAATACCTATGTATTTATTTGTCTGCTGTTTGCTTGTTCATTTTTCTGGAACCTCTCTTCTTACCCTCTTGAGTGTTGATTTGAGTATGAAAGGAATGACATCCTTTTTAAGCTTCACAGGAAAGGTATACCTTCCTTTTGGCACCATGATAACTTTAATCCCATCTGTCTTCTCTCATATGCAGTTACCTCCCAGCCTTGGAGAGGCAAAATTGAAATCAGGGCTTAGTCTCCCTTAATTCAGACATTTAACTTCTGCACCATCAGGAGACATTAGTCTATTTCACTCCACATTTTGCAAAAATGTTAGCTCTTTCCTGTAAATGCTGGTGCTGCCCCTGCTCAGTGCTGACACACCATGCAGAACATGATGATATCTCTGCTGGGTGCAGCATCACTACTTCTGGTTGTGCATGACATAGTTGTTTATTTACTGACTGCTTCAGAAGATGCTTTTCATCCCATTTTGCAAGGGATCTCAACTCAGTTTTGTTCAGCCACATGGCTCACTTTGTGATTCAACACTCAGATTTCTTTCTTGGTAAAAAACAGCATTTAGTAAGAAAATCCTTTACATAATCAATCAGCTAGGATTTATTTCTTCCAATGGATAGATTTTTGTTATCCTTAAAAACTTGTTCTTTTGCATGAATCATATCTTACGACTGCCCACTAGCAAGCACACTTGTATCCTCTGTCTAGTCTGCATCCCCTCTTAACCATGCATCAGTTCTTCCATTTCCAGCCCAGATGTCAGTTTGTCACACTTGGAGGTTTCCAGGTACACGCAGTTAATTACATCAGACACTCTCAGATGTTCTGTCTCATTGATACAAGCTTAGTATGTGTTAGACAGTTAGGTCATGGCAGTTTTATGTTGCCCACTGTTGAACTCTCAGTTTTTCACTCTTTCAGAGGTTACACGAACTTGTATTGAGAGCTTTACCTTGGCAAAGGGAGACTGTGGACAGCTAATGAGAATTACTCTTTTTTTCTTTTGGTTCCTCCCAACATTCAAGTTGCACACATGGAGACAGCCAGATGAGAAAGGTCTTGAGTTATTAAGTATTTTTTTCTAGGTGTGCAACAAGCCATTGAAGAGACAGTAGGGCATGGTTATAACTTGCTGATAGATCACAATTATTCTAGTCAGTCCAGAAAAAGGACTTTTTCTATTCGCAGCTCATCATTCTATCTCCTGTCAGGTAAACAAAGGGTAGCAGATACATTACGGAGGACATTTGTCTCCATATTTGACCTTAAACAACTGCCTTGGGATGAATTGTTTCTTGTACTGCAATGGACACTGAGCTGTAGTCTAAACTAGATGGAACTACTCAGATGCTTAAAATTTGGGAGGAATCCCATCGGAAGGTGAAGTGTTAAGAATAACTTATCCTCCAAGGAATATTTTTTTGCCTTGGTTTGGATGACTTGTTGGAAAATCCTGACCTCATTCACATCCTTGACAATCACTACAAGACAGTAGAGATGCCTAGAACAGGATAGGGGGAAATTACAAGAGTCATTTGGCTGAATGGTCTTTGTCATTTCAAGGATAGCAACAAATACTTCCCTGACATCCCCAGAAAGGTCATTTTTTTCTACCTGGGATGTGTATTTGGAAGGATGTGTATATTTTTTACATTTTTCTAGGGGAGTTACTGGAAACTGGCCATGTTTATAGCATTTGATGTTCTCACATCTGAGTTCCTGTTTCAGTCTTCATAGTAACTTTAAGGAAAAGTGTCATCTCTTTTTCTTCTTCCTTCTTTTGCTTTTTTATGGCTTTTCAGATTGCAGACTCTACAGCCATGTGGGTTTGTGCTTTCTTTCCTGAGATCTGTGTCAGTCTACCTGCCAGAGGAGTCACATCCATTTCTCTCCAGTGATTGGTAGGGAAATCAGGGTCTGCCAGTCCTGATTAGAAACTGAAGGATTAATCCTACCTAACTTTATCTATGTAAACATTAACAGTCCAGTGTCAGGTAGTGGTCCTCCTGATGTGGTCAAAATGAGTAGATGATCTTCACAGAGTGATGGGTTCCACCTGGTGTAGTCATCACAATAGCATCCCCTGGATGTGCCTACTTATTGATGTTAGTTGGTAGTTGCTACAACCTGTGGCTTCGTTGTGGGTGACATCATGTGAAATTATCCCACTGTCTGAAGGATTCACTTCCCGTAAATGCCATAGCATCCAGACTGAATGTGTTGACCAGAATATGGTCCTTGCATCTTGTCTGTTGCCTGGTAAAATGGGTTTTCTGTGAACTAAAACATCATTAGCTGTCATAATACAAATATTAATGTGCATATTGTCACTGTTTCTTTAGGTCTGGGAACACATGGGGGCCATGCATGGGCTGTTTATTACTTCAGTGTTCACTGTTGGAAGCAATGAGTCTTACAGAAAGGAAAAAATGCTGCAGGTTTTTTCCTCCTCTCCCTCCTCTTTCCCCTTTCTCCTTCTCATGCTATTGCTAGACTCCATTCAAACAAGTGTAAATCTATGCAGCAGAGTTGGTGTGATAAGACTGAAAAAGAGAACAATTGGGATAAGACAGTTCTCATAACTACCTTTGGGTTCTTTCATCCCAAAGACCAGCTTTTGGGGCTTCCCTATGCTCTGTCAACAGAATGCTCAGTGACTACATGAAATAAAGTGACTACATGAAATAAACTGCCAGCTAAAATCATCTTTAAGAGCTTGTAACTGCAGTAAAGCGGATGGCTCTTGGCTTGCAGGGAACTCTGTGGTCTGGCTGAAGCAATCAAAGAGATTTGTAATAACCAGGTCTAGCTATCTGGGATTGGTGGGTAGTGCAGAATGTCATTTTGTTAGCTGAAAATGGCCTTTATTTACATTTCCACTTAGCTAGGTAGTTTCCTCAAGACTCCAAGAATTCAAGATGCAGATGTGCTATTAAGATATTTAAAGATCCCAGTGTTTAACAAAAACATCAGAAGGGGTTGAAAATCTTTGGATTATTTTTTTTTTCTTTCTCTTCATCCTTTTATTAATAAGGAGCAAAAACAAATAAAAGCCTAAAGCTCTTGAACAACTGCTAAGTGTCTAATAAAGGATTTTATTCCAAGCAGCCTGTCAGCAGCCTGTACACATATATTTTTATTGTGGCTTTTTTTAAGGAAATAAATTAACTTTTGGATTTCAGGGATCAGCCCTTTGGAAGGAAGATACCACTGTAACCCTTGGTGATCTACAACTCTGTGAGGCAAAGAGAAAGGCTTTTAGGTGGGTTTTGTAGGTGACTTTAGTTGATTCCAGAAACTCCATCCCTGTGTTTTTTGTTCTGAAGGACTGCTTTGGAATGGGGACGATAGAGAAAAAGAAAAGAGAGCAACAGATTTGGCAAAAATAGAGTCAACTCTCTCTAGCTGGGCAGCCACCACAGTTTCAGGTCAACGAGCATCTCCTTTGATGATCCTACACAGTCCATAAATAATCATAGAATAACAGAACTGTAGAACAGCTCAGATTGGAAGAGACCTCAAAGATCACTCATTTCTAACCCCTCTGCTGCAGGCAGGGTTGCTAACCCCTAAATAAGGCACCAGATCTGATTGCCCAGGGTCCCATTCAACCTGGCCTTGAATGATGTGAAGAGCTACATCTCCACAACTGATTTCCACATCATCAACCAACTTCAGTCACTCCAAGCTGCTCCTCAGGTTTCCAGAGCTTTGTTGACCATAACCTATCAGCTACTTCTGCTTAGTTCTTTCCCAAGCTCACATGTGCAAGGATATATATATATACAGATATAATAGTTACACATACAGATGTGAGACATGGTTCAGTAAGCACAGTGATGTTGGTTTGACAGTTGGACTATATGATCTTAAAGATCTTTTGCAACATTAATGATTCTATGAGTCTATGTACCAAAAAAAAAGCATTAAATAGAGAATCTCCCCAGAGGCTTTTAACTGTTTCTACTGATCCTCCTCCCCATTTTAGGTATTTAACTTCCTTTCCTGGTACCTATGTACGCATCAACCATTGGCTAGGCTGTGTCACTTGAGTTTCTGCAGCATTCAGGCAATGAAGCATCCATAAATCTTGAACAAAAGCTCCAACAGTTCCCAAAACTGAAGGATCGAGTTGCCATACAACATGTCCAAAATAGAAGGCAAACCAGAAACAAAACAAAACAAAACCCTAGCCTGAAACATTAAAGGAAACAACAGCTACCCAAAAATGCAGCCAGCAGCACAAAAAGGAAGCCATGCTGTGCCCTCATTGACTTCTGCTCTGTAATTAAGTGAAAATGCTGAAGGTTTGGTATTTTTAAAGCTGTTCTCTGGTTTCCTTACTGGGGGAGGAGGGCAGAAGAAAAAAAGAAAAAGAAAAAGAAAAAAAGTCTTGTGTTCTTTTCCTAAATAAACAGCAGAAATTCAGGGGATTAATTCTCCCAGCTCAGACATGGATGGATACTTTATACTTTTCCTTTGTTTGTTTGTTTGTTTGTTTTCCTGCTTTTTTGTGTGTTTTTTTTCTTTTTTTCTTTTTTTTCTGTCTGTATCTTCTAATTTTGCCACCAGTTTTGCACATTTTATAGTGCCCAAACTTGATGTGGCACACCAAAGGGTGTCCACAAGTTTTAACTGATCCAGAAATAAAAGCTTGGTGTGTTGGATGAGAAACCTCTCAAATTTAAGCGACAAGAAGGGAAGGGTTGTTCATTAATCATTCTGGGTCTTCTAATCCTCAGGCGCTGTTTGCGCTGAGGAATTTTCCTATTTAATTGGAGAAGAGTAAGGGAAAAAAAAAAAAAAAAGATTTTTTTTTTCCTGTAGAGTGTTGTTAAGAACAACAGAACTTTTGTTCCTTGGCAAAGTGAGAGGAGAATAGCATTTTGCTTTGTTTGTCAAAATTTCAAATGCTAAGAATACATCCACCAAGAACCAAATGTGTTGGTGGAATGAGAGGGATACCAGAGCTCAGGTGTTCCTACTTTCCTCCATGGGCTGCACCCACGGGATAATGCAATACATCATGGCAAAAAATGGAAATGAATACAGTTGGATATAGGGAATTGTAGTTTAGCTTTGGGACTTGATCGTTGAGGAAGCCAAGACACATTTTCCACTGCCAGAAAGGGCAGTGTCAACCTTTCTCCATACAGATCTGTTGGCGCTTGTCCTAATTAGTACTTTTTTCACAAATTAAATGTCTGGGGGAAAAAAAAAATCTATATTTTGCACTAAAAAAATGGAAAGATTGCCTAAAAAAGATGACTGATAGCACAACTTTCTTTTGATAAACAGTGGACAAGTCTGAAGATCTGCTTATACCATTCTTAGTTACTGAAAGGATCATCTGTATACCTTCTCCTGGAGCCATTACCATGATAATGAACTGCTGCAGTTATTCTTTTAGAAATACATAGACCATCCCTGATTACTCAAAATGTGAATGTGAAGTTTGACTCTCTATAGGAGACAAAAGAAAAATGTTGGGGCAGGGGAAGAGACTGTGTGTGGATTTACATTCAAAATATGATGTGAGCCACTGCTGTGTATTAATGATTTCACCAAATAGCCCTAAAAAGGACTTAGATGAGCAGAGAGGAATGGAGAAAGCACGGGGAAGGTTGTCTCAATTCCTTTTTCCACGATTGGAGCTAATATCTTGTCTGCAGTGCTCGGCCCAGCTCATTTTTGGATTCAGGGTGAGCACTTTGTTCCAGTGAATATGCTTGGAGCACTACACAATTTGTTTAATGGTTGTATTTCACAGTCTTCTACTGATTTTTTTCACCAAGGAGGTGGTGATGTTCTGGCATGGGCTGCCCACAGAAGTTGTGGATGCCCCATTCTTGGAAGTGTTCAAGGCCAGGTGGATGGGGCCTGGGGCAAACTGATCTGGAGCCTGATTTATGGGTTGGCAACCCTGCGCATGTTTGGGGGTTGGAACTAGATGACCTTTGAGATCCCTTCCAACCCAAGCCATTCTATAGTTCTATAGTCCTATGACTCTACGATTCTATTATGAAGATCTTCTCCAATCTATATGTTTCTATGACTGTGAATATCAGCTGAAGTCCCATAGAGTTATGAGACAGCCGGGACATCTCCGTGATTCATTCTGCTGTATGGAGGATGGAGATACTAGCTGAAGGCCAGGAGGTTTTCAGGTCCTTGAATGACCTTGTTGCATCAGACACGTTGAAAGGGAAGAACAGCAGAAGAAACTGCACATATGGATCACTGCTTCCTTTACTTAAGCTGTCTCTTTTTAGACTGAATATAAGGAAAAATTTTTTTCACAATAAAGGTGAAGAGGCACTGGAACAGGTTGCCCTGTCCTTGGAGGTGTTGGATGCCCCATCCCTGAAGACACTGAAGGTCAGGCTAGCTGTAGGTGTCCTTGTTCTTTGCAGGGGGATTGGACTGGATGGCCTTTAACAGACTCTTCCAACTCAAAACGATTCTATGATTCTTCCAGATAGTTCAGAAAAGGTATCACAAATACATTTTCTGATTTCTCTGGAGGCAAAGAACATCTGCACAGAGCTGTTAGATATTACATAGTATCTTCTGGAAAAGCAGCATGGATATTGGGATGACACCCTCAAAATAGACAAAGACTGGGAAGGGAATCAGAAACATGAAGTGGCTTGCATAGGTGTTCCCCAGAAAGACACCAGCAGAGAGAAGTCCCAGGGACTTTCCTGCTGTAGAAGCATTCTGGATTTATACAGATTCTCTTCTCAATAAGGACATGAGAACTGATCTTCAAAGGTGCATTATCTTGTTCCTCTGAGTCATATTTTCTTTTAAAAAGCTCTTCCCCCCCCCCCCCCCCCCTTCCATAGCTGTGTCAATAGATCACAGCGTCTATTTCCAGTGAACCCAACAACTACTAGAGGATATTGAAAAATGGAAAGTAAGAAACAAGAAAATGGAACCAGTGAAACATTACCTACGTTTTGCAAGGTGTAACAATAACACATCGGTATATTGCAGAAGAATAAATGCAGAACTTCATTGTACCAATATCTGTACTTCCTCCAATCAAACAGCAGAGACATAGATAATGATGGAAGCAGGGTGCAGTACAATATTTGGCTTTTGAGTAACTGTATTGCTGCATATCTGAGTAATTTAAATCAGATTAGCTCATGTGGGCCAAACGCTCATTAAGATCATAAACAGTGGTTTCTATTTGTTTGTTTTGACTTTGAGCATAGTGGAAATAGGAGGTTTATTTCAAAGCAGCTTACGCCCTTTAAGATATTAATTATCCATGAGTGAAACAATGTGGAATTGACCATCGTCTGCTTTAGGAAAGTATCAGAAAAAAACAAAAAAAAAGTATTTACATGTGTGTATATACGTATGTTCATCCATGTGTGTGCTTGTATATGCAAAGAGAACTTCAGAACTTGAGCCATTTTCTCACCCTGCTGACAAGGATTATATATCACATACCATAAGACTGGTATACTATAAGGACTGGGGTACATCAGTACAGCATCAGTTGAGCAAATCTGGTATAAGTACTTTAGCCACAAATTTGCACACAGAAGTAAATAACACACGTGTATCAATGTGCACATAGTCTCATATATCTGCCTACATAATACATAATCACTGTGCATGTAAATATATATTACATTACTAAGCCCAGAGAAGTTGTGGAAATGCCATCCCTGGAGGTGTTCAAGGCCAGCTTGGATGGGGCCCTGAGCAGATCTAGGGCCTGATTTAGTGGCTGACAACCCTGCTTAGAGCAGAGGGATGGAACTAGATGATCTTGGAGGTCTCTTCCAACCCAAGCCATTTGGTGTTTCTATGATTCTATGTGCGCTTGCATACACATTCTAGTGTTAATATACTCCTTTTTGGCTTCACATCTCTGTGGACTTGCAAGACTGGACCAAACCCCCAGGCTGGTGCTCACACTCACACACAAACCAACACCATATATTGCATGTGCAACTAGAAGCAGTTCTGGAATAACTGATGTGAGGCAGCCCTGAATTAGACATCTCCCAGGCCTGATAATGAGTACCAAAATATGGCACTGAAGAGATATTCTGTCATCTGCCATCATCAGTATTCTATGGGGAGATGGGGGCATTTTCCTTCCTTATGCAACTGTGGCTCCAGGTGTATTGTTCTTAAAAGCCTGAGAAAAGCATTCAAGTTATGCATCGAACTGGACTGAGACTTTAAAGAAGACATTGTGTGTTTACTGGACCTTGGAGATGTAAGAGGGGTTCAGCTTCTTGCTGAAACCAGCAGGAAATAATTAGTGCTCCAAAGTGCAACTTGCACTTGCAGAAGCCACTTCTTCCCCAGATATCTGTGTCTCCTTTAGAACTGAGCACGCATGCACGCACACATAGCCCATCTGCTTCAACTCTGCAGAGCTGGCACAGCTGCATCCTTATCTTCTGCATCAGCATCCCGGACCTTTTACTGCTGACAAAAGAGAAATATTTATGCAAGGAGGCTGTGGGAACACAGCATTCTCACTGGCACGTTCTCCCACGCCTTGTTTTCAGTCACAAATAAATCACAGCATGGACAGCTTATCTGTGTTTTGTAGGCAATGGCTACAAACATAAAATTCTCTGGATTGAGGAGGTCAGGCCTTGGGCTGCCAGTCATAGCTGACAGAGAAAAGTGGAGAATCTATTCCAATAAACTTCTTACGTACCCGAATCCGTGCCTCCAGCTGTGGGTCTGGTGCTGGGCAAATGATGTGAGTGATGTATTGCTTAGCAGCTGGCATTAATTGGTATAGCAGCATTAAGTGGTGTTATGTTATTTTAGATTGACTGTGACTGCAGTCTAGTTAATACAGAATTATTACTATTTTCTCATTATCCCTAAGGCTTGTATTTCAATCACCACTGAAAGGTGTTTGATGAGAACTGATTTTTAGAAACTTCTGGAAAATCTATCCTAGAATTTGAAAGAAATTCAAACATTGCCAGCCTGAATATGAAAAAAAAGAAAGAGCACCAATCACTTTGGAAAGTGCATCTGAAGTCTGTCTCCCTATCCTATCAATGATGTGTTAAGGTTTCTGAAAATCTGTTTGTCATACAGCATTCATTCCACAGAGTCATTGCATCCTCTTGAAATTTGACTCCTGCTGCTGCTGTGGTTGTTAAATAAACCCGGATGCATTATCCTTCTTTTGTTTATTGCATGAGAGTATGGATTTGTCCTCAGTAAACACTTAGGGATGAAGATTTATGTCTGGAGTTAAGGAATAGGTCATAGATTCTGGTGTCTGTGGAGGGCATCACTTGAACACTCACTCTGATGTCCTTTCTAGATAGCTAGAAACAGTGGGTGAGTTTCATGCTGTTCTTTGATAATTCCTAAGTGTATATACAGATGTATATAGTTTCCTTTTACCACTCTTAGTAGCAGAGTATTTTAGCTAAAGAGCTTCTAAGTATATGAATATTAAAGAGAACTCAGATTTGCAAAGACTGTGAGGTTGGGATCATCACAGTTTGCCTTTCTTATGGCACACTTGAACAGGGTATGTCTATGTCATGAATGTATATTTATCATCTGTAAATACAGAAATACCTTTTGCTGACTCAACGCTCAGTTACATGCTCCATGAGCAACAATATCCAAGAGCTACATCATGGCATCATTGACCTCCAGACTTCCAGGTCCAGACTTTGTTGCTCACATGGCTCTAGGTTGTGATCCCTACGCTGCATTTCCTCTTGTTCTGTCACAACAGACCCTGAAAAAAGTTCTGTCCCTTTCTTCATTATAGCTACGCTTCAGATACAGAAAGGTGGTTGATATGCAGGGTTTCATTGTGAAAAATAGGGCACTCGAGATAAATCCTCTGGTGACAACACCGTGCACCCTAAGCCATGTCCTTAGCAGTGGTTGGCTGCATGCACTCATGTCCAGGTATTTTTAAACCTCTTCCAGAAAGGGAGCTTTGGTTTGTTCCTTGTTTTTCTTGTGACTGTGTGTTCTTCTGTATGACTGCAGGATTTGTTTTCAGACACATGGCTTTCATTTCACTGCTGCACCAGGCCTTGGTAATTCTGTTTTATTTTAATCCCTGATCCAAGCTCTCAATTTCTTTCATCCATTCTTCCAATTCTACTCTTCTCCTTTTGTTTTCATTTGAATTGAGTGTCAGTTACTACGTCTGGATCCCCACAGTGGAGCCATGGGCCAAAATAAACCCTTGTCTTATGTTCACTGAAATGACAAGCTCTTAGGACCAGTGGCTGGTTTTTGTTCTCTATTTGTCCAGCACTTTGCATGGCAGAGACCTGGCTAATCCCCATGGCTTGAAGTTATATTGCAAAACAAAGGATGGCTCATAGTTATGCAGTGAAAATGGAATACCACTGTGAAGAATTACATCCACGATTCCACCAGCTCTACACAGCATCACCTTGTCAACATTGCTTGTCTCTCCAGCACAGCATCACAATCATTGTCAGACAACACGTGCCTCCTCTAAACCTGGTGGAAAATGTCTCCTACAGCTAACAGGGGAATCCACCCTACTAAATGCAGAGGTTTGTATCTGATTTAGTCATACCAGGCTACGTTACAGTTTCTGAAGTCTTGATTTCTCGTCCTCTTGTCCTAAACTGAACAATGCCAAGAGACTCAACTATGATGCAAAAATGCCTTCTTCTCTACTGTCTGTGACTGAACCTGAATTTTCCAACCTAGATGGAGATGTCAGCTTTAAATATAGATGAAATAGGGCTCACAGCATGTGATTTACCCTCAAACATTTCCTAGTCAGGGAAGAAAGTCACTTCTAAGGTGAGAGCAGACCTGTGCCTAGGCACTTGTGTGAGATGAATTGCACCCCTGGCTGGATGGGTAGATCTTCACTATGAGGTTCAAAATAACTAAATAAGATGAAGATGCCTAAGATAATTCTATTCATGATCATTTCTAAAACTGTTTTGCTCACCTCTGATGATATCTCTCCTATTTATTACAGTTTCATCAGCTAAACCCTCTGTTTAAAAGATATGTTAAAAGAACATGGGTTGCCAGGTGCACGGCAACAACCCTCCATGCAAACACCTGTAAACCATGTCAGTGCAAACTCAATTATGTCTCCCATTCAACTTTACTTTAGACTGGGCTGGGTATGTGCTAGGCAGTAGAGTAGGATCCCTTAATATCAGACAGCTGTGTGGCAGTACCTTGCAGCTGAAAGAAGGATAGGAAACAGCTGGGAGTGATACCATAGCCACATGCTTCTTATAGATCCAAAGAAGTACAGCTCTGCCTATAATCACATTTGAAAGCACTGCAAGGATCACCTTAATTAGATTCTTATTAAGCTTCTGTTCTTCCACTTGAGGCCTTATTGCATTAAACTAAATTGCTGCAAGCCAGGTTTCAGTTAGCTTGAGAACAATTACACACTGTTCCACACTAGTTTCCATTCACTCATGTATAAACAGGACAAAATTAGTCTGGGCCTTGAGCTCAGCTCCATAGCTTGGAATCAGGATCTATAAAGTTAAAATCAAACATATGAGTAAGGGTAGATCTTACTATGATCCCAAGGTGAGAACTACAAGGTAGTGAGACTTTTGAGACTCTGAAGAAGCATGGATCCTTTCAAACTTGACTGACTGCGGATGATGGAAATACTAGGGGGTGCAAAAGAGGGTCAGCAGCAAATTGGAGGCATTCTGTGGGCTACACAGGGGCTGTGAAACAAGTTCTTTGCCACCATCACTCTGCTGTTCAGGACACACAACACACTTTGATTTTTCTTCCTTGCGTATGTTTTGATGACAAAAAGAGAATCAAAATTAAAGCAAAACTGTAGCAAACATGGATCTGTCGTGGGAGAAAGGACAAGAAATCTTTCCAGATAGGGCTTAGGTTTGTCACAAAGAATGAGGTTCTCTTCACCTCCCTCCAAGTCTCCTAGATAGTCATTTTAAGCTTTTCTGTAGTTAAAGAAATAGGTGCTTTTGAGATGTGATTCTCCTGACCAAATCCTAGGCTGTCCGAGATCACTTTGACTGAGATGAACTCTTTCCAAGAGTGATAATGCTCTGTTTTGCTCTGAATTTCAATAGCAGAGACAAGCTTAGATGTAGAGCAGCATGTTTATGTACCTGAGACTAGATTTACTGGGAAAACAAATTAAGGCAGTGGAAGTCTTCACCTGCTTCCGTGAGCACCATCCAGAAAATGAAGGACATCTGTATCAGAGTGACCTGGGCAAAGGAGGGAATACAAGGAAATAGAATGACATTTTACACTGTGTTTAAAATAGCGTAAGAGAAAAGATGGATGACATAGCTTTGCTCCTCAAAGTATATTTTTGAAGAAGTACTGTACCTCCTATCTGTCCAAGGGAGTAAATAAGCAACATTTATCTTCTCCCAGAACATGAGTGATTTTATGTGTAGATGATCCATGCTGTAGTGATAGAAATAACAGAGAAGATAATAAAGACATACAATCATAAGCCTTAGTAATGTTCAAAGGAAGCAACAGTATTTCATGTTCCCTGCCACGGCAATGAGTTCTTTAAATGCCTTTCAAGCACAGTCTGTAGGCCATCCACCTCTACCCAGTCTCATATCTTCTCACTTTCCTTTGCAAAGCCAATACTAGGATTCTTCTAAGGCCAGTAAAATTAAAATAGAAAAAGGAAAAAAAAAGAAAATAAAAATGCAGGCTCATGTTTTGAGACCTGAAGATTCTTTGGTTTGGACTTTGTCTTTGTCGTAAAGAGTGACCAGCAAAGAAGCAAACACAGAAGTTGCGGGACCTGGGACTGAGATGTGAGCAGAAGGGCTCAAGTTCAAAACACAGGTCACTACAAAGTGTTAGAGAAATCTGGAAGCCACAGAAGTGTAAACATTACTAGATTGCTCAAAAAACTAATGATTTCTGTGCCATTTAAAGTTGTTTCTCCTTTTATATTGCCATGATTTGTGTTCTTGCTGAAGGGAAAACAAAACACATGACAAATTTGGACTGCGTGATTCTAAAACTGCCCAATTCACACACATCTCTGGTTGTAGAAAACCATTTCTGTGTTCTCCATGCTCCCCAAGAACTTTCTCATTCTCTGTGTGTGTGTGTGCATGTAAAGGGTGTAAAGAGATGCAAACAAGTAGGTGGAACTTCCATCTGCAGAAGAGGGGTTGTGTAGGGCTGTCCATTTGGGAGAATGTAACAAGTACAAACAATATGCATTTCCTGGATCTAACCAGGTCATTTTGTTATCAGACGAGCAATCTCTGGTTTGAAATGAAAGCAGAAATGGATAGGGAAAGTTTCCAAACAAGTCTGAATAAAAGCCAGAGTCACACAAGGTGGCAGTGCAGATTGTCAGCAGGGGCTTCTGGACATTAGCAAAAGGCTAAATATAGTTCTATTGAGTCAGACACAATAGGAGAAATTAGACACCAACCAATGTTATAGATTCATTGTCTTTGCTGGAGTTTTGTGTGACTCCACTGTGCATGGGCCATAGGAAAACACAATAGTCATTTACTAATTTTTATCATGGACTGATGGTGAATCCTGAGTTAGTCAGTTGATCTGGCCTTTTTTTTTTTAATCATTCCTCGAACACAGACATCTGGGCCAGGCCATTGGCAACTGGTAACTCAAAGACCACAGATATCTTTTAATGTCTCTTCAAGTGAATGCTGTCTGCCTTCATTGCTTTGGTTTGTCACCCAAGAGTACAAACAGTGAGATCCACAGCTCTCTGGTGGGGGGAGAATGCTTTCAGTCAGCTGCCTATCAGTCAACAATCCAAGACTGCATGTATTCTAAAGATGAAAAGCACTTCAATAGAAAGGCTAAATCATTTCAGAGACTGGATAACTGCTCAAGTTGTAGTGGTGGAGTTCATGATTTGGGCTCCTTCCTGACAAGAACTGGACTCAATATTCATTTCATGTAAGAAGCAGGTCTGATACCATGTGGGAAACATTTCTGATTTCTTCCAATATCTGGAAGAATATCTCCTGCAATTTAGGTTGTGCTACCTCTAATTTATCAAAACATTCTTTGTGGGTGTACCAGAGAGCAGTGAAATACTCTCTGTGGCTTTTCTGATGAAAGAGTTTGGACTTCTAATGGAACAAGAGTGTAAATGACCCCTGTAACCTTGTGTTGAGGATGCATTTATGGCAGAGTCCAGAATCATTCTGCAGTTCATGGAGAGATGCAATGACATCTCTAACTGCAGATGAACCTATTCCTTGCTGAGTCATACTGTAACTGGAGTTAGGAAGCCCTGGGTTTAGAATTTAGTCCCCACTGCAAGATATCCCTGTTGTATTAAGTTTCAATCGGGGTGTAGCTGAGATCAGCATAAAAGCCATTTTTTTTCCCAGTTCAAGGCCATTACTCCTCCATATCCCCAAACAAAGCTGCACATGTGATCAAACCCTCACCCAATCATGCCAAAATTATCTAGGTTAACTCAGAAACTTTAGAAGAGAACTTTGTTATTTTTGCTGTGGTTTAAACCCAGACAATTTTGTCAGGAGTTCATTTGGAAGCAATTAGTGCACAGTTATACCAGCTCCTATGAAGATGTGGTCACTTCTGGTGAGGAGGAGGAGGAGGAAGGATTCGTGGGCAGCTTGGAAGGAACTAGGAATGATAGCCTTGTCGGGCAGATCAGATGCAGCCCAAGTAATAGTTGTGGCCACAGACCAGGTGATGTGAATACACTGTGAGGTTCTCTGGAAAATCCTACGCACCTCATGTTTCGATGGCCTTGGTTGCTATAATGGTCATTTCCTTCAGCTCAGCTCCTCTGGAGGTCCCTAAATGAAGAATCTTCCAACTCTGAGGGCCTTCTAAACACTGAAAGGATGAACAGGGCATAGGGTAATGACAAGGCATTGGGAGTGGCCTCTGTCAGGGCTGTCTTGCTGACGCCATCGTTCTGTTGTGCTCCGTGGTTGGGACAGTGCAGAGGACATGAGCAGTAAGAAGGAGCTCTTGGAGACAATTCCAGCTCTGTTCCATACAAGCCTCTTGAAAGTCATCAAAGTAATCAGAGAACAACAACAACCACAAAGCCAAAATGCAGAGAAATCCCAATAGCAGGAAACCACCTTCATTTCTTCTCTGATTTGTTCCGGCTTCTGAAACCAAGAGCCAGGCATTACCTTATGACTGCTTTCCTCAGATTCTCATTCCTGGGCTCTAAGAAGAAATCCCTAATTTGTTGAAAGGTAGACAGAAAAAATTGGATCAACAGCACGAATTTAGAGTTTGCTGAGGAGATTGTGAAACCTCAAACATCCCCAAGAGATTAAGATGTTTATGCTCAACTTCTTCAAGTGTAACTTAACTTTTGGTTACTTGCTCCTGGTTTTACTGCCAAAAAAACATAAGAAGAATAAGAAGCAAAACAACTTTTGCTTGCATTGCTTTCTGGCGACTAGTCCAATTTGTTTAAACCTTTTTGATTCCACACCATTCTTTGGTGTGGGGCCAAACTTTGTGCTCAGAGAAGGAGCTGAAAGCTGAAAATGCTTCTACAGCAGCGCCCTCTGAACAGCCAGTGTGGAGACAGCCACAGTGCTCAACAAAAAGCTGAATTATTAGGAGAGCAGGTTGCTGAAAAGAAGGAAAACAGCATTTCGGTGAACTCTGATACTCTGCCAGCAAAGGAAGATGTTAATAGCAGAAAGAGCAGCCCTGGCCTTGGAGGCTTCAGGTACTCTTTTCCATCTGATAATAAACTAGAATAGAATAAAATGGCAGGTGTTCCCACTGGTACTTGTGCTAAATAAAGCCCTGAGACATTGCATCCTGGGGCTGCTGATCTACCACGATGGATGCAGGAAACACTACGTGTAGAAAACCCCTCTGCCTACAACATGTCCAGGAACATAAAGAACTCATGGAAGGAGAAATAATCTGGAAGGATTTGCTTAGCCTTGCAAAAGTACTCAACACTTGCTGTTTTCTCTCTCTCTTCACAGTGTGCAGTGGCCTGGATTAAGCCAGTGCTTTGTGCTTTTCCACATTATCACTTACTTGCATCACCACCATTGGGTGCTCTTCCAATGGGACTATGCAGCCATCTGTATGGCTTACATTTTCTCCCAGGGTCATTCAGATCTACATTTAGAATTGAAATATGACAGGGACTGATCCCCTAACGTTGAGATCAACTGACAGCATCTGGCCACATCCATGACATCAGCCTCTTTTAGCCTCCAGGAGAGGATGACCACATCCAAAGTGCTCAGTGGAAATCCACCAAGAAATGTGTGGATGTGGCACTGAGAGATGTGGCTCAGTGAGCATGGTGGTGACGGTTTGATGGTAGGACTATATGATCTTAGTGATCTTTTCCAATCTTAATGATTCCATGATCTTCCAAACTGTGCCCAGGAATCTATCTGGGGGACCAGGCCAAATTCATATCAAAGTTTGCTCGTACAATCTGACAGTTTAAACAATCAAATTATAGCTCCTGAAATCACCCTTAGATCCCATTGAACCAAACTGTGCAGACATCTGTTTATTGTCATACTGCATTCATGTTTTCTCTCAGGCATCCCTTTGGGACAAGCACACTGTCTCTCTCATTATTTTACTCCAGGATTTCCTCTCTACAATCTGTAGGGTTTTGATTTCTGCAGTAAAGATGCAACAGAAGCCCTAACTGCCTTTGGAGGCCAATCTTCCTGCTATACGGACCACAAAGACAAAATTAGCAAATGAGCAGGGAAAAGAGAAAGGCTTCAGGCTCCAATCATCCTTGTCATTTATTCTTTTGAAAAGTATTTCCAAAGATTCTTTCTTTCTTTTTCTTTCTTTTCTTTCTTTTCTCTTTTCCCTCTTTTCCTTCTTTTCTTTCTTTTCTTTTTTTCCTTTCTTTCCTCTCTTTCTTTTCTTTCTTTTCTTTCTTTTCTTTCTTTTCTTTCTTTTCTTCCTTCCTTCCTGCCTTCCTGCCTTCCTGCCTTCCTTTCCTGCCTGCTTGCCTTCCTGCCTTCCTGCCTGCCTTCCTGCCTTTCTCTCTTTCTTTCTCAATTTCTCAATTTCTTCCATCTACTCTCTCTTATTTTCTTAATGTCCAGCCAAAAATCAATATCCCTATTTGGTACCAAATGATACCCCCAAAATGAATTTGACTTGAAACTCTCTAAATATACAAATGCAGTTTTTGATTTCCATCAAATAAATAAATAATAACAAGAAAGAGTGACCAAGGGTGTTCTGGGGCATTTAATTTCATTATTCAGTTCTCTCCAATCAGGAAGTACATTCCCTTCTGTTGGCCTCAAGTCCATTTTCCAATTGCATGTTTAATTGCTACTGGAGTGGTCTCCAGGGAGTCTAGATAAGATCAGGTGAAACTGTTAGGTTCATTTTTTTTTTCAGAAATTTCCAAATCAAGGCTGTTTTGCTTCCAGATTTGGCTCATGCCTGGAAGATAATGAATATTGTTAGCCATATAAGAACGACCTCAAGTGGCCCTTGTGCCTCATTCTGTAAATTTACATATGGGGGAGGAGATGGTCTGTGCACACTGGAAGGATTATGGCGTGAACTCAGGGAAAACTAAGGAAGGATATTTTCCTCCTGCATCACTTCATAGGAGGCGTTCCCAAGACCACCCAGAGGAGCTGTGTCAGTGCTGGGTACCAGCTCCAAAGCTCCCACGTTCCCCCACCCAGTGTTTTTGTCTCATTTCCCCACTTAAGTCATTTGTGATTGGCTCACAACAGTGTACATGATTCTGGCAGTAAGCAGCTCAGTTATGATTTGGTAGCAAAATATTTGGACAAAGGAGCTTCCAAGCAGAAAACTTTCCAGTGCAGAAACCCTTTTCATCCTTCTACGCCACTGTCCCAAACGGGTTCATTTGTTGTCTCCCAGCCCCAGATCACAGAAAGGTTGTGCTCCAGTCTTCCATTAGCCTTCTCAAGATGGGGCTCTCCTTAATTGGCCCTGGCTTCCGCTTCAAATTGGGTAACGTCTGGGCCATTAATATTAATGGCAAGAGGAGCTGCTTCTGTTTGTTCTATTTTAAAGTGGTTTCTGGAGGCCATCTCCCAGATAGTCTAGCTTAAAACCACAGCGCTCGAAATACAGACAGCCCAGGCAGCACACACACCTGTTCAGCCATAGAGTTTTTCCAGATGTTGACTTCCCCATTGATGGTAATACCGTATTGCCTTTATTCCTGGACAGTCCTTACAGTTCTTTTTTAGTTGACCAAACTGAAAGCTGTTACCAGACATAGCCACATCTGACTTTGCTGAAAACGACCATCAGATGTGTTTCCAGAGCCCTGGCTGTGCTTTCTGAGATGGAGATATATTTTTTGCAGGGATATTCCCAAGTAAAAATGTACTTCAGCCCAGCTGTAATCTCTGAAGATTTGCTTATTCCTTGTTGCTGCTGTTGCTGCTGGAGGGGCTTTTTCTCACCACTTAGCCAGTGCATTGTGGGAAACTCCCCGTCACATTCAGTGCAGCATCAGATAAACCTGTTTGGGGACGTATATATCACACACAGAGATGTGGATGGAATTAGGATTGGACTAGATGGTCTGAGTAGGACTTAATGTTTCTACAATTCTACTGTGCAAGTTTTAACCTCCAGAAGGAAGGTAGAAGGGGAAAAAAAAGAAAACCCAGGAAAGGGTAACATCTTGAACAGGTCATTCATTTCATTTCATTTCATTTCATTTCATTTCATTTCAAATCCCAGTTTAGAATCACAGAGTTGGAGAATGGCCTGGGTTGAAAAGGACCACAATGCTCATCCAGTTTCAACCCCCCTGCTATGTGCAGGGTTGCTAACCACCAGACCAGGCTGCCCAGAGCCACATCCAGCCTGGCCTTGAATGCCTTCAGGGATGAGGTTGTGGATGCAGCAGGTCCTTTTCAACCCAGGTCATTCTATGATTCTACATGTACCTCGCTTCTCTTTGATCTCCAGCATATGTATTGAAGAAGAGATCTGTCCTCGGGCAGTTCCCACAGGGTAAAGATGTGTCATGTTCCTCCAGATGAAACAACTTGCATTTCAGTAGTGTGGGATTTGTGCTGACTGCAAAACCCTCAGTGCCTCCATGTATATACCCCTCCCTGACTGGCCAAGTAATCTAGAGGAAAAAAAAAAAACAACAAAATGAAAGCACAGTGAAGAAAAGAAATTTGTCTAAGGGATTTGCTGAAAGCATCTGACATTATTCCCACGCTTAGAGATAAGCTGGGGTTTAGCTGCTCTCCAGTAAAGAGTCATGGCTCAGTTGGGAATATCAGAGACTTGGGGCTGGGAGCCTTTCTCTTTTCATTTATGCAACACTCATTTATGCTACAGCTGAAGCAGATGACATGCTTGCCTCTAATATATCCTCCTTGTTTCTCTCAACTGTGGCCCCTGACCCATGACATTCCCTGTGCCCCCGAGCTCTGCGGGGATACAATGCAATTTCCAGGAGTGTGCTCCAGTTTGGGTAAATCAGGGCACCATCCTCCAGGTTATTTATGGAAAGTGGAGGCTTAATAATTACATGAAATGATCCCTCTGGGTCATATCCATTAACTACTTTTGACAAAAGAGGAAAATGGAAAAACTATATTAACTGAGGCTGGTTAGCTCAAATGAAAATGAGGTTAAAAGACACATGACCCAATCACTCAGTTACTTGCAACTGGTTAAAAAATGTCTTTGCATTGCTTAGTTGTGGCACTGACGGAAAATAGGATTTTTGTCTGATTTATTAACGGGTCGGATACCCGAGGACATGCAAAAGCACAGACACCCACAAAGAAACTTCCATTTCTCAATTAATCAGGAAAAAATCTCTAAAAGTCCAGGCTGTTAGGAAAGGAAAGTGAGGAAATATTTGACTGTTTCACCCTGTTCAGAATTGAGTATACTGGCAATGCCATTCAGTAGAGCTAGGAGGACATCTTCAAATGTGTTCCAAGATCCTGATGTCTTTTGTGTCTTCACATTCCCCAGTGATTTTCAAACAGAAAAAAAATACCAGGGAAAGTCTTGCGTCTTCACCATATCCTGCTTCTGATCATTGCTATCTACCTACTAGAACTCCTCTTGAATGAATTTGATATTTAAATTTCCTTTATGGTTTCCTTCTGTGCTAATTGTCTGTATTAGAAACACTCTACAAGTTCCTGGATGGGGCTGGTAGCAACCTGGTCTAGAGGGAGGTGTCCCCTGTAGCAGGGGGCTTGGGACTGGATGATCTTAAAGGTCCCTTCTAACACAAACCATTCTATGATTCTATGATTCCTGCCTGGAGAAGGAAGTGTGAAGATACAGTGAGCCCTTCAGACATGATCTGAAAGATGGGAAGGTAAAACTAAGAAGGCTCAGACTGTGTGCTTGTGGTGTTGAGTTTTACTTTTTTTAATTTTTCCTTTTCTCTCTCTTTTTTTCCCTCCTCCCTTACCATCTGACCGTAGGCGCTGCTGAAGGCAAAACATTGAGCTAGAGGCTTTGATCTTGCTCCATGATGCCGGTCACGCTGTTATGACCACCTCCTGCCAAGACCTAAGGCTACATCTCTAATCTAGTGCTCATCAAAGATCTTTCATGTGCTGTTCATAAAGGGCTTTTGGATCGTTTTCTCAAATACCTCACTCTGGTGTGTGTTCTGGTTGCCTCTAAAACCAAGGGAGAGAATTAGGACTCGCAAGTCCTAATTTTCCCTTTGGTAGAAGCCACGAAGAGAGGAAGCACTGTCTGATTCTTCCACTCTGGTTCATCCTGGAAAATCCAGGCAATAAAACCTCTATGAAAATGAGAGAATTTAAAAGAGGCACTAGGATAAAAGAAGCACTTTTGGATTTTGAAATGTAAGTAGTCAGAAAATGACACAGTAGACACTATGAGCAGTAGACACCATAAGTCCAGAGGGAAAGACATTGTCATGAGGACCCTGAACACTCAGTCATTCGTTTCTCAGTCTCATTTCAGTGGTTTCTGTCCCATACTCTCTACAAGAATTCGGACAGTTTCTTGACTGCTGGTAGGCCGCATGCATGTCAGGTGTATTAAATGAATTTCCATGGTGGTAGAGTAGAGAGCAAAACCATTAGTTGTCTTCTCGACAGTATCAGAGAACGTCCATCAAATGAGACATTTCTATATAAATCATAGAATCATTAACATTGGAAAAGACCATTAAGATCCCCAACTCCAACCCCAACCCACCCCCACCATGCCCACTGACCATGTCCCTCTGTGCCACATCTCCATGGTTCTGGAACACCTCCAGGGATGGTGACCCCAAGACCTCCCTGGGCAGCCAGTTCCAATTATCACTCTTTTGGAGAAGAAAAAGAAACCATTTCTCATAAACACTTTTTCCTTTCTTTTCTGTCTGCAATTCCATGTTGATGCTTCTGCAGATTCTTCTGTGGGTCTTTTTGCCTGAGAACCTTGAGGATGGAAGAAATGTCAGATGCAAAACAGGGATTAGGCAAGCTGATGAAAGAAAAAGCATCTGCTTGCTTAAAGCTGAGATACTGTAGACAGAGAGGGTATCTTCAGCAAGAAGCAAAAAGAATACGGAGTGATGGAGAGAGGAGGGGAAGGGAAAGGGAAGAAAAAAACGTATTCCTAGACAAGATAAAAATGTATTTATGATGAAGGAGCTAAGAGCAATAAAGGAATGAGACATATAATGAAGATAAATAAATGTTGTCTGGGAAATTCAAATGTGCCGTTGTTCTGTGGATGCTGTCAGCTCCTGGACAGGCCATAGACAGACCTGGCCTTGCAGAAAGACAGATGCAGAGTGACAGCACCACATCCCTGCCAGATGGTCACACAGGAGCACTCTGTGAATTCATGTTAGCACAGGAATGTACTTGGAAAGAGGTCTGGCCACTCAACTCCATGCCGAACTATTTAAAAAGGCACTCAATGGCCTGGTTTTTCTTACCCTCGTTGTTCCTTATGTTTTCTTTTCATGTCTGAGGTGTTTATTAGGTTTGAGGGCTGTACAAACGAAAACAGACAAACAGCCATCAGTTGGCAGCGGGGTTGTTTAGCCAAGAAGAGGCTATTTTGGAGATCCACCATTCTGTCAATCAGGGTTTGCCTGGAATACAGATGTGCAGGAGCTAAATTGCATGCTCCATTTTTAACTTGTCCTCTCAGTCCTGGGGGTTGTTTGCACAGGTGAAACACTGAGGCTTTGGAGATCCGTTAGCAGAAGGGCTAGCAGATATTGTCCCACCCTCTGACCACTGAGAAGGGAATCAGTAGGGCTGTGTGTGAGGGGAGATGCTCTGTGTATTTCTGATTTCTGCTTCTAGAAAATGTGTTGGGGGTATTGTTAGGCCTTGTGGAACAGGGATAATTAAGTGAAGCTGGTGATGGGGGTGGCCCATTCTGGTTTTACTGAGTGCATGTTGGGTCTGCTCTAGAGGTAGAGCTGAAGAAAATTCACAGAGCCAGATGACATTGGAAATATCCATGCCTTTTTCTCCTGATTCCACTACATTTTCTTAATCCTCTTAAGTTTCAGCTGATCTGCTCTGGTGGAAATTCTGTATTCAGAGGGTGGTGAGTCCCTTGCACTGCTGCCCAGAGCTGTGGATGCCCCATCCCTGGAGATGCCCAAAGCCAGACTGGATGGCTCAAGTATATAGTTTGCAATATTTAGGTGCAATATTTAGGTTGTGGATGCCCCATCTCTGGAGGTTCTCAAGGCCAGGCTGGGTAGGACCCTGTGCATCCTGATCTAGTGCTTGATCTAGCAGTTGGCAACCCAGCCCACTGCAGGGGAACTGGAAATTGATGATCTTTGAGGTCCTTTCCAATCCACACCATTCCATGATAAAAGCCCATTCTGTTATATTTCTGAGGGGTGCCACCCTCCACAACTACCTGCAGGGACACCTATGAACCTCCTGGATGTGCAACATGGACTCCTGCAGCAGCAAGCCACACTCCTGAAAGTCCGTGTTTTGTGCAGTGCCATGTCAAGAAATACAGGGATACAGGGACATTTGTTCACTTCTTGCTGTGCTGTGCCACTTGTATGGAATATCTACACAAACCCCACTTAAGAGATGATCTCCAGTCTTCTTCTTCTCATTCAAGGAGCAATCACTCCTTCCTCAGCATTTAGCCATTGAGTGTCTGTTTGATGAAGGCTTTTTTGTTTTTAATTAGTCCGAGCCCAATCAGACAACAGATGAAAGAGGGGGGAAATAGGAAACTGGCAGAGTCACAAGGAAGAGATGTTTCTCATGGCCCAGAACTCAGCTCAGGATGGCAGGAGATAAGAATGCTACTCAGATGCTCTAGGGCTTTGCAAACCAATACCCCTTTGATGTACAAAAGATCAGGAAGGCAGCATGGGGGAAGCTTTGCGACATGGACTCAGCTCCAGGCCTTACTTTAGATTTCCTTGCCTGCTGAGGGACCACTCTTTGGTGTCACTTCATCAGTGGCCTCCTGGATGGGAGAAAGATCCAAGGAGCCTGAAGGATATAAGACCTGAGGGCATGAGTGGAGCTGACTTGAATGTAGGAAGGGAGAGGCAGAGAAGGAAGCTCCAGTTTTCATTCCTGTGTGCCTCTTAGAGCAGAAAACATTTCTTGGTATGCTGGAGTGGGAAGCAAGCCCATAATGGCTCACTCTTTCATCTTACACCTTTCTGGTGACATTAGTTACCTGCCTGATTCTTTCTTGCTTCCCTCGGCATTTCCTCAAGATGATTTCTGAAAAATGCTATGGATTTCTAAAGAGATGTGCCCAGAAGCTTTCTTCTCCTCAAACCAGCTTTGACATAAATCTCCGATAACACAATAGATTACATAAATAGCTGGCAAGATATCAGAGCTCTAGCTGTGGGCGCTACTCAGCACTTGTGTAGTACCCAGGGGCAGAGCAATAAATATCCAAAATCTGGGGTATGTGAGCAGAGAGATGTGCTGAAATCCTGCAGATAGGCATAATGCATGCATGTGCTCTGTATGTCTGCATGGCTCTGGGGGGTCTATATGAGAAATTCAAGAATTGGTTCATACAACATCTTCTCCATCCGTGAAGGAGCATGACTTTGGCTGGGGCCACCTCTATTTGAAGCTTGAGACAGGCCGGGTAAAATACCTTTGAATTCACCTTTATGTGAGGGTGTTTTTAAGAGAGTCACTCTGCTGAGAGTAACCACAGGCTAAGGAGAAAGTTTACCCAGCCTAAAGGGGAGGGCTGAGCCCTTGCTGGCTGTGAAGAGCAGGTACTGTTCCACACCAATGCTATTTCTGGAATGCCTTGTAAGCACCTTGGTTTGTGCTAAAATAGCGTGCAGGCCCTGACTTACATCATGTTGTGAAAAGAGGTGAGTGCTTTGAGGCCAGCCTTGAGAAAGGCTGAGGCAGAAGGCACACACGGCCCTTTTGATTCCCCAAAAATTAAATCAAGGGAGAATATCCACGTGGCTGAAGGTGGACAAGTATGTGTGAATTGGTGCCTCTGCTGCAGGGGGAGGTCACCTGGATGAGAGGTCCTGCAGTGTCAAAGTGGTGCAGGAGAGCTGCTGGTGCCTCCTGGCACTGCACAGAGAAGTTTATGCTGCATGTCAGGGCTGTCCTGCCTCCCTTTGGACTAAGCTGGGTGATAATACCTAGAAATTAAAGCCTTTGTTTTCTCTATCACTTTATCTTATAGCCATGCCTAGCATCAAGAAAGGATTACAGCTAAAACCTTCACCCCAGACTCCACATCCCTCATCTCTGGATGAAAAGCACAACTGTACTATTCTAGATACATTGATCTTGCTTACCTTGTCTCCTAGCACTTTTTGGCAGTGCTTTGGATCATGGATTTGTGGCTCTTGAAGTCACCCGTGGGACAAGGTCCATCCCCCTTCTCATGATGCAGTGTCTCAGTCTCTGCTGGTATGAACTCAGAGGGGAATTTCCACATGAACAGCAGACAAAATTGAGGATGAGCTTCACAACAAGAAATACCAACTGCTCTTCGAGTACGATGTATATAAACAGCAATTTTACCTTCAGTCATTCTGTGAAAGTGACAAGAATAAGAAAAATAATTAGATCAGCAAGGGAAATTGTCGTACCTATGCACCACATGTCACTGCATATAGAACTACACACCCGCCCTTGCTGGTGTGTTGAATGGTCCAGGATGCATCCATGGAGTGTGTGATGCCAAAGGTGGGCTGGGAAGAATGTCACAGCTGCTAACCTCAGGGTGTAATCCATCCTTGGACTCTTTCTGTACTATTTTGCAGGATGTTTTTTAAAAATAAGTCTAAAAATCTGGCCAGCCTGTGGTGAGAAACTAATGTTCATTTTGCTTTAGAAGAGGTGGTGTTCAATGGCTCTGCTGATATCTTGCTGGCATGTGGTGTCAATCAATGAATCTCCCAGGCATTACCCCAAGACATGGCTCCTATCGTCCACAGTGCTGAGGATTTATGAGCTACCGCTCTATGGATCAGCCCTCCAGATGCTTTCTCTCCCTTCCTCATCCTGATCTCCCCTGCTCTCCTGTAGCAAAGAAATTCAGCTGCTTTTGGAGGGATGGGGGTGTGCGAGGAAAGCAGGAGATACCTTGTTTAAAAAATTAAAGATGCAGCTTCAGTTGTTTGTCTAGGAATATATGGTGATGGGGCTGAAATAAAGGCTATTTTGGATAGCTTCACAGAGCCTTCATTCACTCTCTTTGACTGGATCACATAAAGGGCTACTGAGCAGATAAACTTTTAATGAATGTGAATTCCTCTCTTAATTAAATTACAGGAAATTAAAAAAGACCTATTTCATGGGCTGGCGGTGGGAAAAATAGTGCTATTTGTCTCCTGAAAAGCCATCAGGTTTCCAGTTTGTTTAGTTCTGGATTTCTCTCTCCTTCTTCCAGAGTGCACAGGGGAAACACGCAGACATCTATGCTTGCTTGGAGCTCAAGAGACAGGTCTGTTCTCCGAGGGACAGAAGCAATTCTCTCACCAGTGTGACAGGGTGTATTCCCCCAGTGACTGGATGTCAGGAAGGGCTACTGTATATTTGAGTCCCTTTTGTATGGAAACCATGGGCCATCTCTACCAGAAAAAAACCTACACTCTCAAAAGACAGAATTCATTAAGGTCTCTACTGGAATTTTAGCTGTTTGCTGTAAAAACATTACTTAGCAAGGAAAGAGATGTGATCTCTTAAAAGGCTTTGTGCTTCAGCAGAAAAGCATTCAAAGTTTGAAGGTGCTTCTCTGGATGCAGATGAGGCATCACCCTTCCCAGTGTCACACAGCTGTGTCCTCTCCTATGCCCATATGTGAAGTTGGCTGTTGTAAGGGGTTGATCCCTCTCCAGGTTCAGCACATGAGATCTCTGGGAGGTGAGTAGTGATTCCTGTGCAGAATCAGCTTGACCTCATCCAAAGTTTGCAGTGGGTTGTGTCTTTCAGTACAGCTAATAGCTCCATGCTATGTGTTCTCATAGAATCGTAGAATCCTTAGAGTTGGAATGGGCCTCTCCTTTGTAAGGAATGCATTTGTGAAAGGGGGAACAGCTGGTGAAGGTATCAGAACCTCCTGAAGGTTTCAGTTTGTTTTGGAGTCTCCTGAGGTCAGGTTTGATTACTTCAAAGCAGTGCTTCAGCCCTGGATACAACACTGATTTTCTCTGCTAGCTGAATGATGCCTTGATACTCAAAGGGAAATTGTCCTCTTCCAGTGCCTGACATCAAGGACACAGCTCATCTCTCCAACCCATGACATGATATTTGAACAGGGAGAAAGAGCCATGGACCATGGCTGGGAGAGAGGATCTGATGTTGACATGACCATAAATAGGTCTCCATTATCTGATAGGAGATGCTTGCAAAAATCCTACTTCAAAGTGTCTGGCGCTCTGTTTAAAGAGACATAGACATATATAGCTGCAAGGAGGAAGTCTGTTTAATTATGTTCCTTACTTTTCCTTTGCTATTTATTTAGGCTTTGATGGATATTTTTCAGACAGAATATTTAATCATTTTTATTTTGGGAAGCATCCTCCCAACATGTGTCAAACGAACCAGAAGGCCCAGCTGAAAGGAGGTCTTCTCTTACATTGCCTGGAGCACTTATCACAGAATCACAGACTCATTAAGGCTGGAAATGACCACTGATATCACTGAATCCAACCCCAACCCATCCCACCATGCCCACTGACTACGACCCTCAGTGCCACATCTCCACAGTTCTTGAACACCTCCAGGGACAGTGACCCCACCACTCTCCTTTTCTCAAAGATGTTACCAAATGTAGCCTAAAGACTGCAGCAGCAATGGGGCCAGGTCTTCCTAAGGTTGAGTTCACTCTGCAAGCTGCTGAGCATACCAACCAAATTACCAATGCAAGATGTCAGCCAAGGAGTTCATTGGTAGTCCTGCTGTGACTACTCAGGGATGATCCTTTTTCTTCTGGAAGTAATAACCTTGCAACGTGCTTTATCATCAAACACTCTGGATTCTCTTTCATTTCTGAGGAGTGAAAAACATCTGTGATCCTTACATTTTTTTTCACCTCCCCGTAGAAACGTGCAAGTAACACAGACTTGCGAGGTGGAAAAAATACCTCTCTCAACTGCTCCAGTGCAAAGTTCAGCTTAATTGTAGCAACATTGACAGGAAATATCCTGCAACTGATGATGGAACAGGAGAGTTTACAGATTATTTGAAACTCTGGTAACTATGTTCCATCTACCTCGTTGCGCTCAGTGTTGGTTGTAAATGGTAACTGCAACCCTGAGCACATCATAAGGCACTCTGGCAGCAGTAGCAATCCTATCAACTGTCTGGACCAGTCACTAGAGGGACATTATTCCATGTGATTAAAAATTGAATGCCAACTCTTCAGTGCCACCGTGAAAGACCTGGAAAGGTTTATTTCAAAGGAGGTTATGTGAACTTATTTTTCAATTAGGGGATGTTATTGTAATTTTATTAGCTGGCACATATCTCACAACAATGCGCTGCAGTACTTGATAGGTTAAGTTGAAGACACACAAACAAAATTCTGCTTTTAAACAATAATGAAGATTATAATTCTACGCTTTATATTTTTAAAATATTTAATAGAGATCTCTGAATAATAAATAAATGAATAAATGAAAGAACAATCACAGGCCAGAGGAAAACAAAAACCATTTGCTTGAAGGTTGTCTCGGTACAATAGGAATGAAAACATGTTACACATTTTGAAGTTCTATGAACCGTTTCATTACAACATGGGAGCTTTCAAACCTTTTCTTAATCCTTGAGGATTTTGGATTGAAAGGCTGAGGCTTCAAAAGGGAATCTGATAGATGGACTTGTTTGAATCTGTGGCAGAGATTCCTCTACACTGAGGCAAGAAGGCCAAAATTGCCATGCCAACTAAGCCATAGACTATGCATAAAGATGGCAAGGGATGGTAGGCAGCGGTCTTATCTGTGTCTCATGACCAGAGAAATGTTTGATACAGCACAGTATATCAGTGTGGATGAAACTGCATCGGTTGTGCCTTCAGAAATCAGCATGCTCCAGAAAAGAGAATCTGAAGGGGGCAGAAACCCAATGTCTTAAACTCTGCCTCTTTAGAACAGCAAAAACTGAGACAAGAACTCGGAAATGTTTGGAGAGAGTGGCAAGGATTACCCAAACTAAGGAGGGAGGATTGTGTGAGGAAAGACAAGTCCAAGCTCTTGGACTTCGCTTTCGTTCTGATGTATTAACTTCTAGATTTCAGTATATCCTTGAAGAATCCCAAAGATGTAGCCAAGAAACATGGAAACTTTGGACTTTTGACTCAAAACTCAATGCATATGGATTGAAAGATGTTGCAAAGTACAACTTAGGCTTTCTCCGATTTTGGGTAGGACATGGTGATATCTTAGGTAATCAATGGGCTGTGGTTTTGTTTTGCATGAGACAACTGTCTTCTGGTCAGTGTTATTTGAATGCAGGGTCCTGCTAGATTACACCTTGTGTCTTTGGGGTGCAGCTCATGGGATCATCCATTGCTTTGTGAGCCCTCCAGATTAGGCAGAGATGATGGGAAGAACTGCAGGCTGATGTGTTGTGTTCACAGAATGAGAACCCATCTGTGATGCTGCTCCTAAACATGGAAGATGCTGGACTGTCTATAGAGGAGATGTGCGGTGTTGACCCTGGTGGCACAGAAGACTGTGGAGGGCAATGAAGAATTGCCCTCTTCTCATGGTCGCAGTAACTGGACGAGATGCAGATCCAAGCCCAGCTGCATGTTCACAAGACATTTTGTTTTCAAGAACACATTTGCTAAAGATTAGTGGCAAATATAAGCTTCTGTGCAGCCCTGGAGGAAAGTAGGAGGAAAGACTGAGAGCTGTGGGTCTTAAATAAGGAAGGGGGAGAAAACCATATTACAAAGGGAAGAGGTTTTCTGCCTCCTCCTACCACTCCCTTGATGGGGGCAACCACAGATTACTTTGAAGTCCTGTCCTTGAGGCTCACTGCCATCATTTGTGCTCAGCCCTTCCAACAAAAGCACAGTCTTGGTGGCAAGAGACTTGGCCCAGGAGGAGAAGGCAGGCTTTTTGCATTAAGGAAAGGGCTGTGAATGATTTTGCCTTTATCACCACAAAAGGGACTGTAAATCCCTCGGAGTTACGGATTTTGGTCCTGCAACTTGATCCCCCCAAACCAGTCATTTAACTTAGGATAAATCTTCTCATCTTTATTATTATATGGTTTGTTGCTTTATTTAAAAAAAAGAAAAAGGGAGAGAGAGGGAGAAATTGGCTCTAACATGACTTGAAAATAACATTTGCAGCCAGAGAGTTATTTTATGTATATTGCTTTGCCTAACTGTACTCCATAAGGATATGAAAGAACCAGAAGCCTCAAAACAGATTGCTCCATTAAGACACAGAGTTAATATGAATGCCCATTTCTTGGCACTGGTTAGAAAGTTAATATATTTTCTTTCTTCTTTCCTCACTGAATTTGGTGTAGCAGAAGGTCTAAATCACAGCTGCAAATTAAGATCCAGGCTGGCAGGCATTTTACCCTACAAAATCATTCCCTGCACACTTTTGGTCCTGGCTGTTTCTAGCTCCTTCACACTCATTTGATTCCTGCCTAATCTTGCTGGACATTTGTGAAGTTTGAAAGTTTGTAGACTTGCTTCATCTCCAGAATGTAAGGTGCTACTGCAGCTGTATAGCCTGCTTTTATCAAGTACTTTCTTGGTGTCAGCTCATCAAGTTTGCAAATAACACAAAACTGGGAATGTCTCACGCACTAGAGGATCATTCTGACATCTACAGGGACCTGGACAGGTTGGAGAAATGAGCTGATGGGAAACTCTCAAAATTCAACAAGGAAAATGGTAATATCTTGTCCCTCAGAAGGAACAACCCCAGGCACCAGGACACGCTGGGGACTACCCATCTAGAAAGACAAAAAGGACCTAGTGGTCCTGGTGGACACCAAGTTGAACTTCAGGCAGTTATGTGATCTTCCCGTAAAGGAGGATGGTATCCTGAGATGCACTAGGCAAAGCACTGGTGTCTTGGTCAAGAGAATTGATCCTATCCCTCTGCTCAGCACTGGTGAGGCCACACCTGGAGTGCTGGGTCCAGTTCTGGTTCCCCCAGAGCAGGAGAGACCTGAACACACTGGAAAGAGCTTGGTAAAGAGCCACCAAGATGATGAAAGGACCAACTCTACTGGGAAAAGAGGGTGAGAACGCTGGGGATCCTCCACATGGAGCAGAGGAGATTCAAGAGAATCCCACCCACCCATGGCCATAAATCCCCGCCGGTAGATGCAAGGGCACAGAGCCAGGCTTTGCTCAGTGGTACCTAGTTCTTGGACAAGAGACACTGGGCACAAAATACAGAAGGCTCCCCGTGCACACCTGGAAGCACTTCTGTGCTGTGCAGGTGCTGGAGTACTGGCAAAGGGATCCAGAAAGGTTGCGGGGTCTCCTCCCTAGAGGAGAGAGCTTCAAAAGCTCTATATTAATCTTTCCTAGCTGGCTCTGTTATAGTTGCCTGGATGAGGAAAGCAGCTAACTGAAATGTTAAAATAAGCCTGGAGAATTTTAACGTGATTGGATTCAGGAGCTTTATGTTGGCAAAGTGAGGTTCCTACATACAGCAAGAGGGTGCATGTGTTTGGGCTACCCTGCTGTCATGCACCCTTACCCAAACAAGCAATACGACTCAATTACTTGTCTGAAGTCTGTTGCACAGGCAAGAACTAAATCCAGATCTTCTGGATCTTGAGTTCCTGATGCCACATAGTCATGTGTCCGTAGCCTCAAGGAGAGCAAAGCACAGTGACTTTCTGATTGGCTGCAATTGGTCCTCCTGCCTTTTTGGAGGAGCAGGAAGGATAAAGATCTGCACCAAACAGCTGGAGCTGCTGTTTCTGAACACTTGGACTGACCCAAAGCCAGAAATAACTAAAAGCAAAACTAACATCTTAATGTCTTCTCTTGGGTACTGGGAGGATCTCGTTTAAAACAACGGCCCATGCTTTGCCAAAAATTAATAGTGTTTTGAATTAACTTGTAGTGACCAAAATCTACCAGAAGATAATATGGGTACGCAGTCAGCTTTTGATTATGCCATCATGCCGTGAACCAGAACCACAAAATACTTCACTTCCTAGAAGTAGGATGTTGCAACCAGGCATGTATTTATGAATGAAATTAAGGAGGAATAATTTCTTCCTCTTGCCCTCTTTAGTCACCCAGCACAGTGCTTGCATCATGCCAGAGGATGAGGAGATAACAGGCGCAGCTGCATGGCCACAGGTACCATGGCATCCATGACACCCGTTAGGCTCTGAGTTGCCTTTTTTTTTTCTGGGACCACTCTGTGAGGCTCTTTAGGTGGGTCCTACTTAGTTCTGTACCTCCCTAATGCTGACTAATTTCAGCAAGGTCTTAGATCGCTGCAGTGGTGTAAGGATGGGCAGGAGCCCAGCATTACATTTGAGTGAAGACACCCATCAGGTATGGTCAGAATGAACCCACTTCTGTGCTGAGACTGCAGTCCCCATCTTCTGGACCAATGATGGGCAGGACATCAGAGTGTGGGTCTCTCTATACACACCTGTATTGGTTCCTCTTTACGCTTTCATCAGACCCCCTCTAACACTCTTCAAGCTAATAGTGAGGATCCTGCCCTCCAACAGAAATGTCAGCCATTTAATTCCCCAAATGCTTCCACTTCATTGGGAAGGGTTTGCTTTAGTCAATCCTATCTCTATTTTTTGAGGGGAAAGGAAGTCATGATTTTAGCTGGGAGAAAAAGCAAATGATGCCTAACATGCTATAGTTTATCCTACTATGTAAGTATATCCTAAAAGAGAAAATTAGAACCCATTAGGGTTTGAACCCCCATTAGGGTTTTAATTAGGGCCAGCCACTAGGCACATCTTTTAAATGTCAGACAGCTAGGATAGGAATCTATTTCAGTAGTATCTCTTAATTCCCACAAAATGAACTTCTCCATAGATGTCATTATCTATCCATCCATCATTGTCACAGTAAGCACAGCACACTTGTGCACACCCAGACATGTAGAGTTCAGTACCCTTAAATCATTTTCAACTTGTTCAACATGTTCATTCTCATGTTCAGTCATTTCCTATGTACCCATTCACTAAATTATGCTTTGCAGCAATGATGTGTTTCTTCAAGAGAGCTCCTCTCCATTTATATTATTTACCTGGCGGTAAGCTCACTGCAGTCATTTACAATGAAAAAAGTAATTGAGATGGATGTCTATACAGATGGTAAGAATACTCCCAAATCATTGCAGTGATGACATTACAGGATATCTGCCAGCTGTAATAGATGAGGTCAAGAGGAGAGCAAGGGGAATAAGTTTTCTTCAGCTTGGTGGATGAAGTAGAACAATTAGGATGGCAGGAAAAAGGGTTTCATCTTCACCTAAAATACAATATTTTGGCAATTTTCCTAGTTTAAGGGCATTTAGGAAAGGTTGTCCTGGAAAGAGTACTGGAAAATGTATGAGGTAAGCCTGAAGCAAAGCATTTCATTAAATGCTCAAGATAGTTAACACTTCTCTTTATCTTTGCGTTTCAAGAACGAAGGTCACACTACAGTTAACCGTGAACAACTTTTACTTAAAATTTGATCAGACAAGTGCATTTTTTACCTTTCCTTAACATTTGACTCTTTTCAATCATTTAAAAAGCATTTTATCTTTTTTTTTTTTTTTTTTTTCCATTCATCTTCAATAGCCATGTGAATTTGAATAAATTTGGAACCCATTTCAATTCATTTAAAAGCCTCTTCCTTGGTAGAGGTGTTATTCTCATAGAACTGTTCAGGTTTCAGCCAAAATACATACTTCCTCCACAGACAAATTATCTCCTCACTGTTCAGCACAGCTTCAGGCAAGTTATTCCCAGAACAGCTGGCCATTAATAGAGAGAGTGCTGAAAAGTCGTTGGAGATACACTAAACCCCTTGTTTTCTCATCTACAGGCATTGTCTTTCTTTGCCTAAAAACTATAAGCACATTCAAATGTTTTCTTTGGCCCATCTGTTAGCAGAAACGACTTTATGTATTCCATGGGAACTTCCACTGATATATGTAGTTCTACTGTCCAAGCCACGTTGATTATTTATTATTCATTGTTCAGATTTATAGTGGTGTTAATAGAACAAATATTTATCAAAAAGCCCCCGTTGTCTAGGACGCAGTAGTAAAGAAAGAAGAAAACAGCTTGAATGAAAGACCACCCTCCACCCCAAAAACTTGCCCTAATTGCGGTTGGATGCCATGTTCCTATCTCCTGATGGTGTGAAGAACATTATTATAACAGATTAATGTGGTGATTTGTAGTGAAAACAAAACTCCGGACTACTTTGTAAGTGACACTAGGGAAAAAAAAATACAAAATGAATTAGAAAGTACCTCTGTTTTAGAAATCCCTAATGAGTTTCCTTCTATTTTTAGAGATGGATTTACTGGGAATTGTAAGGAGGTGATGTCCCATCGTGTCCATAGGACAGAAAATGTATGGCCACCAGAAAAGCTGTTACCCACAGCTCCTTGCAAGATGGGCAAAGGGCTAAGGATTGCGCTCAGGAACTCAGACTGAGTCTGTCCACTACCTGTATCAGATAGATGCAGAGGCTGATGACCCTGAGAGTGCTGGAAAGTCCATCTGCTCAGCTGCCAAGGACGGCTTCTATTCACGCTCAGTAGAAGTGTTCCGAACCAAGAAGCACATAACTGAACCAGAGACTGAGCATCACCAAAGAGAACATTCTTGCACACTGACCCACATCTGTCTTCAGGCTTGTTTACCTCTTCAGAATCATAGAATCATTAAAATCCAAAAAGACCTCTCAGATCCCCAAGTCCAACCCCAACCCACCCCCACCATGCCCACTGACCGTGTCCCTCAGTGCTGTATCTCCACATTCCTTGAACACCTCCAGCAACAGTGACTCCACCACTTCCCCAGACAATTTATATTTCTTTAAAATGACTTGTTTATGTTATGGGCCTGGTCTGACATTTCTTGGTGATGGTAGAAAAGCTCTCAGTGACAGCAGTCAACTCAGGCTGTAGGATGCTTATGGAAGGCCCTGTATGTACTATATCTGTGCTAATCTTGCAGAGGAGTCAGTCCAACTGGGCTACTGGAAATTACCAAGGAGGAAGCAATGATCTGTGCCTTTAAAGAGACAAATCAGCCTTTCTAGACCTCAAACTGCCATAAACTTGTCTGTGTCTTCTTTCTTTTGTCTAAAACCCTCTTTCTTGTGCTACGTTTCATTAAGAAAGGCCCAGTATTGCTCTCCCTAGTGCTTAATGTACTCAGAGGGAACTGGATCCAGATCCATGCTCTCATAACTGGCTCTTGTTAGAGTCACCATGACAGGTTGGGAAAGGAGCCTAGAGCAGAGAGATCCTGGCCAAGCAGGGCAGAACATCTCCTGGGCTGTGCTATGCAGGAACTCAAGTCTTTTCAGAAGCACTTGTTTATTTCCCTTTAGCTCTAAGCTCTTTTGGCCTTTTGCTTTATTTTTATCCTGTCTCCATCTGGTGTTGGTTTCTTTGCCTACACCAAGTTGCCAGGAGGAGGGCCTGTTTCCAAACCACATCCTTGCCCAGGCAAAAGTGATGAGCTAAGGTGCAGGAATGTTAAAGGGATGGCAAATTTTGTGAAAGTCAAATGAATCAATTCAGAACCTGTGGGATAAAGAAGAGGAAATAATTCTCTGTCCCAAATATAGTGACATCTCCAGCTCTCCACCACTGCTCTAACTGCATCATCACCTCATCCTCTCCTTGCCCTCCATCGTGGTGGATGCCCCATCCCTGGAGACACTCAGTCAGGCTGAATGAGGCTCTGAGCACCTGATGGAGCTGCAGGTGTCCCTGCTCATTGCAGGGGAGTTGGACCAGATGGCCTTTAAGGGTCTCTTCCAACTCAAACTATTCTGTGATTCTATAAAATTCTTTATTTTTCAAGATGCTTCACTGTTCCTCTGAATCATCTAGCCTTGTCTTCCCACACATCACTCACGCACTGCCTTGGGCCTGCTGCATACTGCTGGGCTTTTCTGCCCATCCCTCCCCTTCCCAATCTCTACACCTGGATCCAGCAGCTGGATAGTGTCCAAAGGAACAGGACAGATGCTCAATAGACCAGTATTAGGCAATCTGCTATTATGCAGCAGAACTTACACTTTCCTTTCCAAAACCAAGTAAATTTGTATTAAACTACCACGGGAAGCAAAATGTGTTTAGAGGAAAACCACAGGCAAGGAAAGACAGATGCACTAGGATGAATTCAGGCTTAAGTGACACTGAATACTTTCATTTACCCATCTTGATAGGTATGAAAGGTTGATAGGAAGAAAAGTAATGGCCTTAAGTTGCACCAGGGGAGGTTCAGATATTAGGAAACATTTCTTCTCCAAATGAGTAGTAATGCATTGGCACAGGCTGTCCAAAGAGATGGTGGGGTCACCATCCCTGGAGGTGTTCCAGAACCATGGAGATGTGGCACTGAAGGATGTGGTCAGTGGGCATGGTGGGGGTGGGGTGGAGTTGAACTTGGTGACTTTAGTGGTCTTTTCCAACCTTAATGATTCTATGATCTGATAATGATGAAGACTCCAGATTTTTAAAGGTGGCCAATATACAGGCAAATGTGGAAGGGGGCACAACACTCTGCAGTCCCTACCCCATCTCTGAGCATGTGCTTGTCTGCAGGAAGTGGAGAAACATCTGCCAAAATGCTTGAAGGCATTGCTTTAAGCCAGATCACTGCTAAGAAGCCTTGTCGGAAGTTATTTCTTATGCAAATTCACTGAGAACAGTTGGAAAAGATATATGTATATATACATGTATTAAAAAGAGGTAATTCAGGACAATATCCAGATCCAGTGCACTTCGAGATGGGAACAAATTCAAATCTCAGTTGAGGGAGAAATGAAATATAGAGGTTATAACATGGATATGGGTTTGGCCATGGGAAACTGTCTAGAATTTATCCTGAGATCTTTACCAGCTCACATCCCTGGTTTATGGAATATTGCTTTGCACTTTAAGATTTGGTGAATCTTCTGAATTCTCCTTGTTGAATTATTTGTGCATGTATACATTATTTACATTTTTTTGGCTCAGACATTTTTGCCTTGAAACCACAAACATTCCACTCCTGTGGTATATGAGGTTGCAGGCCTTCAAATAGCCCTGGTTCACATCCCTCACTAGGTTCACCTATATTTGCATTCTGCTGATTGAGCCTTCATCTAAAATGCCACGTTTTCAGGGTTTTCCCACCAATATGGAGTAAGAAGCTTCTTTTTCTTTTTTTCTTTTTTTTTTTTTTTTCCTTTTTCCTGCTTTTTAATGAAGCACGATATTTTAAGTAGTCACAGGAATCCAGAAGCTGGAACTATCGGGGAAAAAAGAGGCAGACTTGCAATAATAAATTGGCAGTTATGGAAAAGCAGGCCTGTGGTTTGCTATTTATACTTGCGTCTGATCTGTTTGGCTCTTGTCTGAACTAGATCATTGAGGGGATTGCTGTTTTATTTGTAATGCACCAAACATATCTTTGGTATGAAAATTATCATCATACAGATGTGTTCCTTGGGTTGTATCCTGCGCACACATACCTCATAGTAAATCAAAAACAGCTTCAAGAAATGAAGCAGATTTACATTGAAGAAAAATTAGAGTCTATCTTTGTGTCCACTGTGTGTATTTCTATCAGACTCTGAGATTTGTTTGACTTCCTATGATTGAACGCTGAGCTAATGTTGATATTAGCAGTCAATGCAGATGAAGTATTGCCAGAGCCGCTGTCAGCTCGTGTTTAACCAAAGCTGATGAATTGTTCTTGGGGTGGGATTCAGCTCAGGTAATTTCTGTGTTTGAGTCATTCGAACCCAGACTCAGCAGAGGATCTGCACTTTGTGCAGTGATATGAAGCAAGGAACAGAGGTTTTCAGTTTAATTTTTCTTCTCCCCTTTATCCTCCTGTCATTTCTTTTGATAAACTGCAAAGTTTGATTGGACTCTAAGAATTTTAGCACCTTATTGTGAATGGGGACATGATCACACTAATTAAAAATAAATAAAAATAGAAATGCATTGAATTCTATGTGCCTATTCCTCTGGAATTAAGAGCTTTTTGTTCAAAAGAGTGACAGGAAATCTGAAGGTGGAAGCCTTATGTTCACCACTGAGATCTGGGGAGTTTTTAGTTGTTCCTTTTCTTTTCTTTTCTTTTCTTTTCTTTTCTTTTCTTTTCTTTTCTTTTCTTTTCTTTTCTTTTCTTTTCTTTTCTTTTCTTTTCTCTCCTCTCCTCTCCTCTCTCCTCTCCTCTCCTCTCCTCTCCTCTCCTCTCCTCTCCTCTCCTCTCCTCTCCTCTCCTCTCCTCTCCTCTCCTCTCCTCTCCTCTCCTCTCCTCTCCTCTCCTCTCCTCTCCTCTCCTCTCCTCTCCTCTCCTCTCCTCTCCTCTCCTCTCCTCTCCTCTCCTCTCCCCTCCTCTCCCCTCCCCTCCCCTCCCCTCCCCTCCCCTCCCCTCCCCTCCCCTCCCCTCCCCTCCCCTCCCCTCCCCTCCCCTCCCCTCCCCTCCCCTCCCCTCCCCTCCCCTCCCCTCCCCTCCCCTCCCCTCCCCTCCCCTCCCCTCCCCTCCCCTCCCCTTCCCTTCCCTTCCCTTCCCTTCCCTTCCCTTCCCTTCCCTTCCCTTCCCTTCCCTTCCCTTCCCTTCCCTTCCCTTCCCTTCCCTTCCCTTCCCTTCCCTTCCCTTCCCTTCCCTTCCCTTCCCTTCCCTTCCCTTCCCTTCCCTTCCCTTCCCTTCCCTCCCCTCCCCTCCCCTCCCCTCCCCTCCCCACCCCTCCCCTCCCCTCCCCACCCCTCCCCTCCCTTCTCCTTCCCCTTCCTCTTCCCCTTCCCCTTCCCCCTCCCCTTCCCCTTCCCCACCCTTCCCCTTCCCTTTCGTGACTATCTGATGAGCTCCATTTCTAAGATTAGCCAGAATACAACGTGACAGAAAATGGAGATATTTATACTCTCAAATCATCTTTGGAAATGCTTTTTTATTCCAGAAGTTGGGGGCACCTGTGATATTTTAAGAACTTTGTATTATCATATGGAAGTCACTAAATAAAGCTTTCTTGTTTTCTCCCTGCTTTTATGGGAACATCAATTTTTACTGCAGTATTATGCATGCTCTTTTTAATTAAAATAGCTGTTATCTCTAATTTTGATAAGAAAAATAGATACCCTGCTCATTAGTTCTTCTATGTTTACAGGAAACACAGATAAAGAAAATTCTTCACCAACCCCTCATTAACTTTGGATAGACTTAATGAAATGTAGAAGAATCCTCTTTCTCTCATTAGCTCACAAACAGTGCATTCAACTTGTAAACTGACATGAACATTCATAGCTTCAGCAACATGTTTTATGAACCTAGTTTTCATAACTTTTGAGCTCTGTTCCCTTCCACATCCTTCTTCTCCTTGCCACAGACTTCTTTTTGTTTTTTTTTTTTTCAATGAGCAGCTACCCCCTCTGATCCTAGAAACCCTAAGCATGGACATTTGAGAAAGCAGGTGGCTGAGGGACCCCGAGAAAGAGAAGATGATGGATTCAAAGTGAAAGCAGGGTCAGGTTCCCACCCCTTTGAAGACTTTTATTTTTTAATTCTTTTCATGAGGGAAACTGCTCTAGGTTTGCTGTTTTTCACAAGCCTTCATCTTAGTGAATGACCATCTGCTTCTGCCATTGACCTGAGGCTCCACTAAGCTTTGCTTCTTGAAATATCAAACCGGATTAAGGAGTGGCTAATCCCTAGAGATCCAGCAGCTTTGTGAACAGCAATAGGAGAACAGAAGCACCACCACATTATCTACACAGTGGGTCAGCTATTCAGCAGCTGAAGAAAAAGGAGGCAATGTCAACATCCCCTTGTAAACAGTTCATTATGTTCTTTACATCTCGGTTTCCTTTTCCCACTGGCTTCTCCCAGACTAGCTAATTACTTTTATCGAAGGCTAAGTATGCAGTCAAGGGGTTACAGTTGCCATCAGCTATGCTTTTGAAGCCTTTGCAGCTGACATGCCTTGTTTAGATTCAGGCCTGCTCACCCACATCCTTGGTGACACACTAGAACATGCTGCTCAAGGAGGTTGTGGATGCCCCATCCCTGGAGGCATTCAAGGCCAGGCTGGATGTGGCTCTGGGCAGCCTGGTCTGGTGGTTGGCAACCCTGCACATAGTAGGGGGGTTGAAACTGGATGAGCACTGTGGTCCTTTTCAACCCAGGCCATTCTATGATTCCATGATGACTTTGCATCACCTGTGTCAGAGGCAAAAAGAAGAGGGAGAAGCCCAGTAAAAAAAAGAGTCAAGACCAGTGGGGACATGGGATGGCTCCAGTAGGCAGGGAAAAGTCACGAAAACTTCACTTGAGCCACAGGAACTGAATTCAGCCTGGATTTGTCAAGGACAAGAAGGGAAGGAATGGGGTCTAAGAATTCTTGGACTAACATTAAGAGAAGGGCAGATGTAAATTTCTATCTAAGGAAAATCACGCTTCTGGTCTCCTCTTGTTCTTGTGCATGTACTTCTACCTCTCTGAATCTAACTCAGCCTCATGTTATGTCAAAGCATCAGAACTCTTGGGCAAAAACCCTGTGCAGGAGCCTAATACTTACTCACACTTTCACATTCTCCCTGTTGTCCACCAAAATATTTATGGACTTATCTTTCCTTCTCTTTGCACTTTCTTGTGTTCTTGCCAAGGATACTTTGCAGTGCAAACATTTATGCCCTTCTTCCTGAAACACTGTTTGTTCCTCTTTCCCTCCCTCCAATATATTTGTTCAAGTTTCTCCAGAATGAATATTATTTTTCCTCAACTGTTCATTTTAGTGAAGTTCTCAACATATGCACATCTGTGCATCCTAACTTCAGATGTAATTTCTCCCTACTTCATTATGACACTGTGATACAACACAAGTTCTGAGAGAGGTGCAGTCAACTCAAAAATCCAAATCCAGCAATCTCCCCTCACAAAAGCCCATTAGTGTTCACTCTATCTGCTTATTGCAACTTGCCTGAGGTGAAGAACTGAGCTTGTACATTCTAAAAGTAGAAGTGGAAACACATCAAAGCCTTCAAGATCATAGTCAATAAAAATAAACCATTGAAGTAAAAAGTCAGTAGCATCCGAATACAAGGTAGAATAAAACTATTGAATCATTAAGGTTGGAAAAAACCTTTCAGATCCCCAATTCCAACCCCAACACATCCCCACCATACCCACTGACGACACCCCTCAGTGCTACATCTCCATGACTCTACAGCACCTCCAGGGAAGGTGACCCTACAATCTCCTTGGACATCCTGTGCCAATGGATCGCTACTCATTTGGAGAAGAAATGTTTCCTGATACCCAACCTGAACCTCCCCTGGCACAACTTAAGGCCACTCTATTCAAAGCAATGCATAAGCTTCTCAGGGCACAACTGATGCTGCTTGCAGCAGAAATAATGCACCTGGTAAAAGCTAAATGTCATTCAAAAAACCACTTGCAAGATTACAGTAGCATCCATCAGATGCTTGTTTCCAAAAACTTCTAAAGAAAATGCTGAGGGACAAAAGAGAGAGAAACATGCTTGAAAGATGACCTTACGATAAATGTTGTTAAGGTTTATTTTTCAATTTTATTTTAATGGTTGAATATATTACACAGGTGAAACTACATTGGCTAACTGCGTTTGCATCTTACCGAATTGTTTCTTATCCTTTAGGATTTCCTTTCACTGGATCCTGGGGAATTCATGCAACGCTAAGTACTTCCTTGGTATAGGAAAAAAAAAAGGAATCCTGAGGGAGTTTGTTTTGTAAACAGGTTTTGCCTGCAGGAACAAAGTGAGCACATGAGCTCGATGATTTTCTGTGTGCAGTAGACTTAGCACCTCTAAAATTCTTCCATGTGCAAATATGTGTGTTTCTGGGTGCTTGGAACTGCTTAAGATGACAAGAACAATCTGAAAGGATGACTTTCTTTAAGTGAAACACACTACACAGTAATAGCCCAGGGACATTTCATATGCAGCTGTTAACAGCAGAAAGCAGAACAAATGAATGCAATACCCCTGAACACTGTTTGCAGGGGGGAAGGAACAGAGTTTCCATATCCTCTGAATTTTCTCATCTGTAAGAGCATCCCACATGTTAGAACATACTGAAGGTATCCATAGTTGCTAAACTCCCTCCTTAGTTCACCTTAAAATAGGTACTTCTAGAAACTGATTCACCCCACAACAGAAGGCCAATCATGGTGAACCAAACCAGTTTTGGGCATTGATTATAGAGTCGTAGATAATCCCAAGTTGGAAGGGATCCATAAGGATCATCAAGTCCATTATTTACTGCTCTAAGAGACCTGCTTATCCAGGGCAACAGAGGCACTTTTGCAAGGAATTTTTCTGCACATGTTATTTTCTATTGCACTTCCCAGAGAGATATATCTCTCTCCACCATCTACTGGCCCTATCCACTTTCCAGTTACGAAAAACATAACTGATATTTTCCTAATTGCAGGGGGTAGGATTCATGTAATTCCCAAATTAAGCATTTAGTCTATACGGGTCATCTAAGGTGCTTAGTAAGGCAGAATGCTCTCACCTGGATTAGACTCTTAAATCAACTTGTATACTGATGCTAAATGTTCACGTGGGTCCAAAATAGGAATAAGTTAATGGCTGAAAGCAAAATAAATAAAGTAAAAAAATATTAAGGTTTCAATATAAGGCACCTACTCTACATCAGGAATCTCCCAAGTCAGAAATTTCTGGAATGTATTTTGAGGATGTAAACTTGTCTTTTTAGAGAACCCTCCATCCTGCTAAAATCCTGTCTTTTTTTGTAGACCCAACCCATTGTTCCTACAATGTTTCTATTACTTTCACATATATTGTAGAGAACGACACATCTCATTCAAAGTCCTCTTTTACAGACCAGACGTACTGTGGTTTCAAAGTTCCTATTTCTCCTTTATTTTTCCAACCACTGTTAGGTGAGATAAATATTAACCCATTTGTTTAGGTAACTGAAGACAGTGGCTGTAGATCTCACCTTTCATGTCCCAGTTCCAGATATAACTATCCCATTTCACGCCTTCTTTTTCTCATAGAAAGAACTGATTGTGTTTCCTAAACCACATGTGGTCTTCCTTTGAGTGGTAATGTGGTCCTCATGCCCAGCACACTTGCTCCATGTGATGCTCTTGGAGACTCTCCTTCAGGGATAAACAGAATGGCTCCTTTGTTCTTTGAACTGTTCAGACCACTGCTTCAGTGCACCATTTTCCACACAGCTCCTATCCAGGTGGACAGCAAAGGTTTTGCCATATTGACACAAGATGATCTCCGCGGCATTTGATTAATCTGTGACAGCTCTTTTACCTCTGAAGCAAAGGTAGGTACACGGTAGGGAAAATAGTGTTCCAGGGGGTCATATTCAGGGCTGAACAACAATGAGGAATGTTATGATGTAGTTTTGCAGGAGATAGTAATGAATTCCAGAGGGTCTTCATGCTTTTTTCTTTTCTTTTCTGATTTTATCCCAGGAAAGCTAAAACACATGATATCTCCTGGATTGCCTTCTTAACCACCAAGCCTCAGACCTATGGGTTTGTAGTCGCAGGAATTCATTTCTGCCCATAATCTGACAGTATGTATAATTTTATTTTTTATTTTTATTTTTAAATCAGAAATATTGATTTCTTCATATAAAACACTAAGGTCTCTCCCAGTCTCAAGATGAAGATGCTTCATCCACCGGTCATCCAGCAGAGCCAACAAGCCTGCCACGCTCAGGCTCCCTGCAGTATGTGGCTGTCACACTACAACACAGCAATCTTTGTTCATTCTGAGCAATTTCTTTCACTCACCCAACAAAATCTCCTATATAAGTGGGATGGTGGGACATGCTGTTAAATGTTTATTACTGAAAATTTGAGGGAAACCACATGGATTTGCTAGACAAGACTTATAAACACAAGTTGCAATAAATACTTTATAGCATCTCCCCCAGCACCCAAACATAGACTTCCTTTTTGTTTATGAAACATTTGCACAAACTGATGGGCAGAATTTGTCTCTCGTTCTACACGGCAAATATCCAATTCTAGCTGTGCTCACATCCACTGGATGAAGAATTTTCCTGTTACCAGAGCATATGAAAAATTAGCATTCAACACACAGCGGAGATTGGCATTGCATGGAGCACGTTTGCAGCAGAAAGCAGAGAGAAACACTATGCTGCAAGTACAAATTCCTTGTATTTTATTTCACTTATTTCTCCGTCCACTTTGGGAACATTTATTTAATTGGCTTATTGTTGCTATTACTATTTTTGTATTTTTATGGTACTGTATCAATGGAAGCATTTTTTTTTTTTTTTCATATGGCCTGGTGCTATATAACCTTGAAGGTAGCTGACAGTTCCCAAGAAGAATGGAAAGAATTTACAATGTAAAAATGACACAGCAACAAAAGGGTTAAAAGATACTTCTTTAGGCTTCTCAGCATCCAGTTCTGTTAGGTCAAATAGCCAGAAGGATAAACTGCAGCAAGGATGGATCAGTTTAGGAATCTGTACAAAAAATGAACAACAAAATCCCCCCCAAATGTGTAATGACTTAGGGGACCTTCTATGCATTACCTGGGAAGACAGAGAATTTCCCATCCCTGCAGATTTTTGGCTCACCTCTGCTGGAAATGACAGACTTGGGCCTTTCTTGGCAGAAGAGATGTGAATGAGATATTTTTCCCAAGATTTCAACCAACTCCTCATTTGCAGAGCAAGGGTGAGTTTTGCAAATACTTTGTTAATTCTGCATTTGCTTTTCTTGGCATAGGCAAGAAAATAAAGCCTTGTTAGGATGAAGATTTATAAATAAGATTAGGATCAGGCCTAATGGAGCAAAAGGGGACTCTAGTAGCTTTGCTATTTGACAGGTCCCATGCAACTTTCTTCCATATGTCAAGTAATGACAACAAAGAGTTTCCTGTTGGAAGAACACTCTCAGGAAGTGCTGCTTGAAATAAACCTAAACAGAATAAATTGATTTTGTCATTCTTTGGGGGAAGGATGATGTCTTATAAACACTTTCTAATCACAGGCAATCACTTTCACTTCTGTGTTCACACGTGCAGAGACCTGCCTTTTACCTGATGTTAACCATCTCCTGTCCCCCTTTGTATGTTGTCTGCAAGTCCTACAATAGAGTTAGCTGCCGACACAGTTTGCTGAAGGATCAGTTCATATGGGTGCTACCCTGACCACATGGTTACCTGTCCTTGATTAAATGGGGTCCACCTGCCTGCATTCTGATCACCATGAGTGACACGGTTGAGTGGGCACTGTGGTGATAGGTTGATGGATGGTCTAGATGATCTTAGAGGTCTTTTCCAACCATGATGATTCTGTGATTCTATGATTTTGCTTGAGGTAAATAATGAATGTCAACATGGTCCTGTCTGCTAGTGGGCTGCAGGAATAACAAACTTCAGGATGGTGGATAGAGACAGACAGCTGAAGGCAGTAACATTTTTGTTCAGATGAACAAGGTCTGGAAGAGATTGTCCAGTGAGAGCTGGTTTGTCCCCAGGACATAAGGGCTATCTGGTGTCCCTTCTCTCTATCAGTCGTGAACCCTCTCTGGCCATTTATGTAATGAAATATGAGCTGCATGCACAAAAACTTGTTCAGTATAGGAAGGACTATGAGGAAACATGATCTGACATGAGACTGCAGCCCTTGGAGTATGGAAATATCTCAAATCCTTTTCAGAAAGGCAGAGTTACGGGACTTAAATGAAACAGCTGTCTACTTTCTGAGTTTGGCATTACGCACGTGTAAAAATTTCTTTGACTTCAGCAGATTCTGGTTTGGCTCATCACAGAAACCACCAGTAAAACCACTTCAAGTTAGAGCTGGAAGAAATCTTGAGGTTGCATGACATCCATAACCATACCTCAGTGCAGAATGGAGCTGGCTCTAAGACAATCTTCCAAGATGATTGACTAGTGAAGGGGGTGGCAGAGCATTTCTCCATCTACCATTTTTCTGGCTTATGAGTCTTGTCATGTTTTCATAACCTGCATAATCAGTAGCAACCCTGGTCAAGAAGGCTGTTCAACACAAAGAGTCAAAACCCATCTATATGAAAGCTTCCCAGGGAATGTGAACAACCATCAACTTACTTGCCTGAATAGCAGATACTGTTTGCTGACACGCTGGGCTATATGATCTGCATCATGACTGAGGTGGTCAACAATAGGAAGAACCTGGAAGAGCCTCAAGATATATCACAAGTATGGTTCACTACCCCATGTGTAATCCCTATCCAACATGCTGGAGGTCACCTTGAATATGGAGCCCATCTAGGTTTAACATGAGCCTGAGCCCCAGGATCAGATGATGGACAATCAAATCAATCCCACTGCATCTAAAACATTGCCTCTCAGCGGAGAAATATGTCTGGCATGCACTGTCATTGTATTACAGATGGATGGGATTTTGCTGCAGGGCATACAATAAACCCCTCAAAGATTTTGGCTGATTGACAGATCATGCCATAGAACTTTGCTTGGATTTCTTTTGGTGTGGCTGCATTGAGACAATTGTAACTAAAGCCAGCTGGCTCTAACTATATTTAGTGGTATTTATTTGGGTTTTGCTCCTCCTTTTTTTCTTCTGTTTAATCCATATGGCTGCAAGTATTTTCTAATCTTGCAGGAATAAGCAACTGTTGATGTGTATCAGCTAAAAACTGAATGAAAAGGGTGGCAAACCTAAATGAAGGGCACAGTATACCAATGAACTGACTATACACAATAGAGCTGTCAAGATTCATTTGTTGTAGGGCTGTGATTGGAAACCTAAGCAGCTAATTGTCTTGCCTATATGAGAGAAAGTGGGATTAGCATTGATTCCTAGCATTGGGAATCCTAGAGGGAATCCCAGTGTCCTGGCAGATCCTGAACGACCATCCAGTCCCAAAACAGGAACAATTATGTCTATACTCTTCCTGACAGCCATTTATTTAAACTCACCTTAAAGCTTTCCAGCAGACAAAACTTTTCCATAACATTGATTCCAGCACACTGCATTCGTCTTGACACAGAGTTTCTCCGAACATTTAAGCAGAAATATTGACTGTCCTGCAGTTTAATCTCTTGGTTGTCACAGGCACTGAGTATATTTGTATGTGCTGAACTATTTTTTGACGTGCTTAAAGGTTGCCAGGTTTTTACATCGTCTTCCCCTGTTTCACCCTTCTTTAGCCAAAACAACACCAGTTCGTTCATTCTGTCCTCATAGTTCATGCTTCCTGGATTTATGCTTCATGGCAGATTGTAGAGGAATCTCCCCTTCATCTCTGCAAACAAACAACAAACTTACTTCTGTGTCTCTGTTGGTTTGCCTACAGGATTTGATAGGCTTGTCTACAGGATTTGATAGGCTGCCATGTGGGTGAGATGGATGTGCTGCACAGCACGTGGCGCTCCTCACTTCACAAAAAGAGAAGCTTGCCCCTTACCAACCAGTAATCATCAGATGATGATTTATACAACAGGAAGCCCCTTCCCTTCCTCCCTCCCTTTAAATCAACTTCTGAGCTAGTGTAGCAACAGATCAGGTGGTTGTATCGTATGGTTCCTATTACTCTAGGGTCTGAGCAGCACCCATCACTTCATCTAACACATTGCAAGTGGTGTCCAGGGACTGATGTTTTGTGAAACCATGCAGTTTGCAGCTGATGAACCAAAAGGGAAAATCTGGTAGACTATGTTTTATGAGAATGGGTAGAACAATACTGTCATCAGATTGCACTTAATCTTTCCCTCTTGGAAGACCAGATGTGGATGAGGGTGACATGCTGCTTTATTTCAGCCTGTGCAGTGCTGTTGTGAATATGACCATTCTCACTGCAGTTGTCATTCAGTCTAACATGAGTGGGAAAAAAACTCAATGAGACTTGGAAAACTCAACTGGCAGGCATTCCATCTGACTAGTTTATCCTTCTCACAACAGTTTTTCTCTGTTTTTTGTGTGTTTTTTTTTCCTATGCTATCTGTTGTGTACAGGGAAACATTCCCAGCTGACACTGACTAAACAAAGTACATAAAGCTCAGAGACGCATGCAGCTGTAGGCTGTTCTCTTTCTATACAGATCTTTCTACCTCCTGGCAGTAGAGAATGTGATATAGCAGTGTCCACTTCCATGCAGTGCTCTGCATTTATTTCATTAGGTTTACCTTGCACAGTTAGTTGAATTTCAGAAAACAGTCATCGTTACTTATTATCTCCTACTTCACCAGAAGAATGGTAGACATTCCTCTTCCATTCCTTCTGTGCCAGGAATTTAAGGAATATTGCCTCTATTCTGTGCTCCTGTCAGAAAATTAAAGGATAAATCCCTCTATTAAGTGAACAGCAAGACTGACAGACAAACTTCAAATTATTTTTCTAAATGACAATATTATTAATGCTTTTATATTGACTGAGGCATCCAAGGCCAGGTTGGATGGGGCCCTGGACAGTCTGGTCTAGTATTAGATCTGGAGGTTGATGGCCCTGCATGCAGCAGGGGGCTTAGGGCTTCATGATCCTTGAGGTCCCTTCCAACCCAAGCCATTCTATGATTCTATGATTCTATGATTCTATGATTCTATGATTCTATGATTCTATGATTCTGTAATTTGCACAAATTTATATATATGTGTGTTCATAAATGCAGATGTTTCAGTGACATTTTGGATTTTGGAAATACTTTAAAACAGTGAAGCATATCTCTGGCTTATTAATGTCAACAAGTATGAATTGCAGTCATTCTTTCCAGGAACCATCCTCTTATGTTTTAAGCACTGGAATAGGCTCCCCAGGGAGATGGTTGAGTCGCCATCCCTGGATGTGTTTAAAAACCATTTGGATGTGGTGCTCAGGGACATGATTTAGCGGTGGATTGTTAGAGTTAGGGCAGTATAGTTAGGTTGTGGTTGGACTTCATGATCTTGAAGGTCTTTTCCAACCTGAGCAATTCTATTATTCTATGTATGTTTCTATGTTATTTCCTTGCCTTATGTTGTAAACCTCAGATATGACTGGCTTGGGCTACTGGGGATCCAGTGTCTCTTATCCCATGAGCTGGAGTCCAAGACCTGCTTGAGTGCTCAGCCTTAATATACACATCTCTTTGGAATCTTTGAAAGGGATACCTAACATGTCTTCAACTGCTGTCAGGTGTTATCCACCGATTAAAAAAACCCAACTTTTACTAGGGCAGAAGGCATTGTCTGTCTTTGTGCTGGATGCAGGATTTCCCATGAACAATACATATTAGCTGCTTCTGTAATAGACTGACATGTCCTGTGGGTATCACTTGCACAAAGAGGGACCAACCCCCCCTGTCTTCTTGGAGGAGTTCAAGTTCAGCTGCTCCCCATGACTCCTTTTGTCCTTCTTCTGTACAACATCATCTCTGGAGGAATTCTTGGAGCAGAAAATGGGCAATATCAGGCTGATATCTGTTTTATGTTTTTCATTTATTTATATAAATTTTATTTTTACAGAGATCTGGGATGTTCTCTGTGGAGGTGGGTTTGTCTGTTTTCATTTTCAGATGTTGTTTGCTTCACTAGAAACATTTAGAATAGACTGTGTTGTAGGGGCCATTAAGTGTATCCTACACAAAAAATGCAATCCCATACGCACCGGGCACCCTTGGTATTGCTTTGAACAGAAAGTTAGAGGATTAAAAAATGTAAGACTACAACACCAATCATGTTTCTCACATGTCTTCTAATAACCCAGTCATAGAATGCTTGCAATACACGATCTATGTATGTTTGTCTTCCCACTACAAAGTAGTCATTTTGGTTTCATAGGCAAAGTCAGACGGACAGGTTTGGCAGATGTGTGGTAGGTCAATATACTCAAGTCATTTTGAACAAGTGTATGATGGTTACGGGGAAAGGAGAAATGAGTCTTGTGGATGTACTCCCCACACAGAAGGATATTCATTAGTAGACCTTTTCCGTGACCAACAGAGTCAAAGGAAAAATCTTCAGCTTCAGAGATCAGCAACATGTACTGGTCTACCCAGTGAAAAATACATATAAAATAGAACTGACTCATGATACAGAGCTTTCCAGATCCCCAAAACTCTGACTTTCCTATCTCATATGGTATTCAGTGACATTTACCTGTGTATCAGCTGGTCAACCGTAGAGCTTGTGAGGTCTTTAATCATTAGATATTTGTACAGATTGTATTCCAGCTTCTTCGATCTGTATGTAGGGAATCTGTTAATTCAATTTAAAAAAAAAAATAGAAAAGTAAAAAAATAGGAAGGGAAGAGTACACGGAAAAAGGGAAAAAGGGTAATTTTTGAAAACCAATACAAATGTCAGTACCTATGCATGGTGGAAACCTATATTAAAAATGTCTCAAGTTCCTTAAGAAATGTGCCAACAAAGAAGTAATAAACAAGGGGACCAGAGGACAGCTAAGGCAGAGAAAGAAATGTTGCTAGAAATACACTTGAAGGCAAATTCTGGGTATGAATGCTGGAGGGTTAGCGTGGGATCATATTCCCTGTTCACAGGCTGAACTGCGTCTATGTAACAGACTGACTTAATTCCACAGTTCACACATAGTTCAGCTCCTTTCACACCTTCGTGGCTTCTTCAGGCAAGCAGCGCCTGAGGAGGCTTGTCAGGATTTCAAGAGCGCAGAGCAGAGCCAGCCCTTGAGTCCTTCATCCCAGGGCATTCCGGGCATTCCTCCTCCAGTCCTCACTATGTGGCCATTGTTCCCAAGCTGTTGGTACAGATTGGGTTACAGCCCTTCGTGGTGGGGGTTGAGTTTCACAGTCAGGCCAGAAATTCCAGGGCATGAAATAGAAAGCAGAGTATTTTGGGAAGTAGCATTAATGTTACACGTGTGACATCACAAGAAAAGACTCCCTGTTCCCTTTTGATACCCTATCTATTTAGTAAGACAGATATCAACAAAAAAGAGTATTACCACCAATGAAATTGTTCACTCTTAACACATTGCTGCGCAAGAGAAAGAGTATGTCCCCATCACAGAGGCTCTGTGCTTTCTGCAGCAACTGCAAGCAGTTCCCAGGATGTACATTAAAGCACGGAAACTTCTTAAATAAATTTACATTCTAGTTCTGTCTCAGATGTTTGACCATGGTCAAAACATCTATTCTTCCATTAAAATAAATGCATAGAATAGCATTCCTTCTTTCTCTCTCATGTTGTGCTGGTATATTTTGAATTGTTATATTTTTATTTATATATTTTATATAATACTTCTACATACTGGTAACTAGAAGTCTGGGATTGTGGTTTCTGCTGGGGCCTCAAGACCTGGGACTCAAATGAAAAATCCTAGACCATGTGACTCAAATTATAGCCAAAAGTGATTATAAGGTGTAAAGTATTTTAGTCAGGGCTGCAAAAGTTTCCTTTTTTTTTTTTTTTTTTTTTTTTTTTTTTTATGGATATGGTCCAGAATTTAAGTTACTCTTGTAATAAAAAACAAAATAGGACAATGAGTGGCAGGGCCTGATCATGAGTCTTTATGGTTCATTTGAAGTTGGCAGTTCTCATCTCTAAGCAGAGGTTGGCCTATGGGAAATAGAAATGAGATAAGCTGAGTACATCTATTTTTGGTGTTGTACAGAAAGTTCCAGCAGAGGCCTGGCTTGCTGAAGGCTCTTTCCTGCGATGTGGGATTTCTGTCTTCATCTCATCACATCAAGGGATAACAAAAGCTCGGAGCTTCTCAAAGATGTACTTAATTGCTACGCTTATGTACATCTGGGAAACTTCCTCTGATGGAGTCTATGTTTGGGTATTGATAATGACTGGGGCAGAGAAAACTCTCAGCAAAATTCATGTGTATCGTTGGTGTAGTCACTCTGAAAGCGTTGGAACAGAGCTGTGGGGATCTAATGTAGGAACCTAACAAAAAATAATAATAAAGAGTGTGTGTATTTAGAGGGAAGGAGAAAGGAAGGCAAGGTCACTTGTAGTGTGGAAGCAAGCTTGGCTTTCATGATAACATACCACCATTTGGTGTCCTCCTACAAGCAAACAGTTAATTTCAGGCCCCAATGAGTTGCTGCTGTTTTAATTATTTTATGAGCTTGAATGAGGCTTAATTACTTGAGGTGGGTAACAGTGGCCAGCTATCAGAAATGACCTGCCGCAGTGGCTCTTCTGCTGTAGGATAAAGGTGCGGACAGGAGTGAGACGTTACAGATGAAGGGTGGATTATTATCTTCTGTGTCCAGCACGAGCTCAGAGAAGTCACCTGAGATGTCCTCTTCTGAGATGTTGTGGTGAATCTGGATAAATCCCTATACTTCTTCCCTATCCAAAACAAGACTAATTGGGGTCATTTCCCTAATACAGAGCTAGGTCCTATGAATGCATTTCAAGTTTCAAGGAGCTTCAGCTTAATGGTCTCTGGGGTGGTTTTTCAGCTAGTGTCCCTGAAAACAGCACTGCATGGGAGAAAGGAAGAAATCCTCCTTTGCCCGTCCCTTGTCTTGCAGCTGTCTCTGGTAGTGGTTTAGGAACAACGTGAAACACTTGGCTTTGAAATTTACAGCAGCCACACTGCAGTACAAGTGGGGACAGTAAAGGCAGTAAAAATAGTTGCAGTGCCATATGAGCTGCTGATCTCACCCAGTACCAAAAAGAGAGGGTGAAAGATCAGAAAGGAAGATAGCAAAATGCCACAGCTCCACTGAATTCAGTTGTGTATATCTGATTCTCCACATAACAGGTTTTGTAAAGTTGAAAACCCAAAGTAATGATGAAATGGTTGTGGTGGGTGGAATTTCTGGATAATTCAATTTCCATCTACCTCTTCTGCACTCAGGATCCACTCTAGGATCTGCAAGGTCACCCTGAGAAGAAGAATGTACTTGCCTACTAAGTAACCAGTGATCAGAGTATGGGTGGAAACGTGCTGTCAACCTGTCAGTCTCTGAGGCTGATTATTTTACTCTGTCCCTGAGAAGACCATCAGTTGAACTGCTCATAGCCCATAAGTATCCAGAGTTCTCAGCATACCTATGGGCTGTTTAGTCCCTGCGACAAAGGCAGAAAAGCCTGTGATGGATGGGGGCTGGTGTAGGCATGTTCCCTTTAGATTCCCTTTTAAGGACTGCATTATTTTTTTTTCTTTACCAGAAGAAAACTGAAAATTGCAATATCCCCGTGAATGAAATGAGATAGACAGTAAGAGTATGAAAATGTGGATTTTCCTCAGTTTAAACATCTGAAAGCTAAGCTTCCCATCTGAACTGGTACGACTTCCTTTGTTCATATACATAGAGATAGACAAGTCATGAAGGGCATTCATACTACTTGTTTTAAAGAACAAAAGTTGGAAAGAATCACCACCTGGAAGTATTTCTTCAGTCTGAAGAAGAAAAGGTGCTCATCTAAAAGCTAGGGATGTATTTGGTGCTAAAATGAAATGACATCACTGTGCCCTAATGTTTCTAACAGAAACTAGGTGATCTTCTGAAGAAAGGATAACTGTTGCTTAAAAAAGTGAGTGATCACAAAACATGCAAAATAACTGCTAATTTGTCCTATTAACTGCCTGCTAATTTTATTTGCATTCAACAAACAGCTGAAGGATTATGTTGATTTTTGCAGCCTTTTACAGGCTTTGCATCAGGCCTTTGCTGAAGGTATACTGCACACAGCACTTTTGTTCTGCTCCATGTCCTGTGGTACTCAGATTGTCTTAGGATACACCATATACCGTTTTTCCAACAAATCTCACAGCTCTTCAGGAAGAAAAGCACATTCCCAATTGAATCTGTTACCAGCGTTGCTCAGTATCTTCTTCATTGCATTGATACTGCTTTAGGTGCTGTTTTTCTCTCCTCTCCTCTCCTCTCCTCTCCTCTCCTCTCCTCTCCTCTCCTCTCCTCTCCTCTCCTCTCCTCTCCTCTCCTCTCCTCTCCTCTCCTCTCCTCTCCTCTCCTCTCCTCTCCTCTCCTCTCCTCTCCTCTCCTCTCCTCTCCTCTCCTCTCCTCTCCTCTCCTCTCCTCTCCTCTCCTCTCCTCTCCTCTCCTCTCCTCTCCTCTTTTTATTTCTTTTTTTTTTTTTTTAATGAACAGCAAACATGTGTTCTCCTGATCCTAAGAATCAGAAAGTAAATGATGGTTACTGCCAGACAATCTACTATTCTGGTCCATATCCACAGCTGGTATAAATCAGCATAGTTTCCTTGAAGTCAGTAGAACTCACTGATTTATAGCAGCTGAAGAGTAGGTCCAAAGGCAGGCATCTGCTTGTCTCTCAAGCTGATGTTCCTATTGGGAACAGCAGTAATATAGGTTGGATGATTCACCCTGCAAGAAGTGAGAGCAGCAGCTGTACTCTCAGGAAACAATCTTATTTTACCTTAATTTCCATCCTCTTCCACCTTTGCTTGCATCAGCTTCCCATTGGATACACACCCTTTCATTTTCAGCTACATCCTTCTCTTTCCAGACAGACACAACTCACTCTGCGGCATCTTCTTGTCTTGTTTTAACCACTCAGGTCTTAATACACAAGTGCAAAAACTGTTCTTCTCTATAATCGACCAAAAAAACTATGTTTAAAATATCACTGCCATTTGAAACGATCTGACTTGACTGTTTATAACTTGTTTGTATTAGAGTACAGATGTTGAGTAGCATACGAGCAGATGTGATTTAGAGCTTTCTTTCTTTGTCCAACAGCTGACAACACATCTGCTGGGCTGGGGACTGAAGAAGCAGAAAAATCATACTTTTGGTTGCAAATATTCTAAAAACACACATTGTCGGTTCTCTGGGGAAGACACTCAAGCTGTGGCCATCTTACAACTCTAAGGACAGCATTCTTTATTGGGAAAAGTTGCACAATCACTTTTGGTTGGAGAGAGAACATCTTTGACGTGCTCCCACTTAAAGATGTCTGGAGGGTTTCCATCAATAGTTGTTTTTCAAGAAAGAATTGCAGGTTAAACTCAAAGATTTATTTTATTTTCATTTTGAATTGGGGGGAGGGGAGGGGGGGAGGCGGGGGGAAGGCCTATATGAGCTTGAAGGGAAATTAAGAAACCAAATGTCTGAAAGCTGATACTGTTTGGCCCTAAATAGTTCAGTTCTAACATTCCACAAGAATATTTCATGAAAATTGTTACCCTTTCTCAGGTCCTGATTTTTTTTTTTCTGAAATAAGAAATTTACATCATCTGTACAGCGTCCTCCATTTGGTTTGAGGAGGAGTGTGGCAAATCGCTGTAAATGTAGCAAGACCAGAGGGATGGGCTGATCAAGGACAAGAGAATCATAAGGTGATGTGGTAGCTTTCCCAAATTTTTTACACATATCTTGGCCAAAATGTTTCATTTTCACTTCTATATATAATATATATTTTCTTGTTCTAAAATTATTTTCTTATTCTGTGGGAAATTTCTTGGTGAGCTCTGTTCTCTTTGAAGATGATCCCAGTCCATCTCTCAAGAGCAACTTATCATATCCCAGCAATCAAGAGAATTTTACAAAATTCACAGCCAGCCCAGCCTCTTCTGTTGGACTCCAGGGCAACTCTGAAACTGCTTTCTGGCACTGAGATTTGCCGCTAACGTCTGTTGCGAGCATGACTGAAAAACTGAAGAGCACATTCCCCTCTCTTCAAATCCTATTAATAGGAAAAAGAATTTTTGGTCAAGGATTATTATTTATTTATTTATTTATTTATTTTTGCAGCTGCTGGGACTCTAGGGATCTTCATGGAAGAGATGAATGGAGAATTTAGGGCAAGATTATTTGCTTTGATTTACAGAAGGATTTGCAAGGCATTGGAGTATATTTAACCTGCACAATTGATCCAAGACCTCCACCCAGCAGTGGTCAGCCAAGCCTATTTAAGACTCATAAATAAACTCAGGTATTTAAAACTCATAAAATCTCCATGCTTTGCCTTAGCATTGTATGTTATTGTATATTTAAACAAATACTTGCATACGTATGTGTAGAAAGCACATAGATGAGGCTGTTGCCTTCCATTTATGCTGTGTTGTTGTGAGGAAGGAAAGGGATGTGTTATGTTGAGAGGAATACCCTGATCTGTTTGGGCATTCAGGTCATAGATAGGACTGTTTGCAAAACAAAAGCCTGGACAGCAAAAACTGTGGGTCTAGAAGAGGAACAGGCGGGTTGGACAATGAATACAAATCCAAACTACCTAGCTGGGATTTCTGAGCCTTGCCAAAAACCTCCCCTCCAAACAGAACAGAACAGTTTATAGTAAGGAATGCCAAGGATGTCTTTTTTTGTTTTTGTTTTTGTTTTCCTGAGAAATGCTGAGACAGCTATATCATGAATATATTTTCATAGAATCATAGAGTCACCAAAGTCGGAAAGGGCCATCCAGTCACCCAGTCCAACTGTCCACCTAACACCAATATTTCCCCACTAAACCACGTCCTTTAAATCATTTTATCATGAACATATACCAAACATACTCAGGTAATCCCTACAGGACTGTACGACTCCTTAGTTTTACAAGCTTTGGCTGAAGATCCGACCATAGTGATGCTTTCAGCCACTATTCTGGGTCTTCTTTACTATTATTATGAGAAGATCCCAAGCTGTAGCCCTGCAGGTTTGATGAAGCGGAGCCCTGAATTTCCTGGGTCTGTGCTGCCGGCTGCAATGTCAAGAAATAAATCTGTAGTGGGTGAACATGGTAAAGCTCTTCCCTGGTGTTTCTTCCAGAGGAAAGCATGTACTGTCCTCCAGATATTATTCAATTCAATGCAGAAAAATAAGTAGAAAAGCCTTTTACAAGGCATGAAAACAATCCAGGATTTTATTTATTACTTTGCAGAAACATCTACATCTTGCAAAGTTTGCAGAGATCTCTTAGTCTGATCAATGACGTACCTGGATATTTTCTGCACTTAATTCTTATTTGTCATGGACAGAACAGGAGCGAAATGTGAATGAGAAACAGAAACTTAAAGGAAAACCTCTGCTCTGGGTCTTTGAAATGTGAAGGAAACCTCAGAAGGTCAAATTCAAGACAGGTAGGGTTCATCTTATCTAGTTTGGGTGTCCTGCAATGAAAATGCCTCCATGTGAGCCGGGTGGCTCTGCTTTATCCACGGTCCTTCCATGGTCAACAGAGATCCAGTCAACAGGGAAGATGAACAACCTGGCTGAATGGATTGAGCATAGGTTGATAAATTACTGTCAGACACTTCTTTCTCAGGTGATCATGCAAAAATACGCATTGGGACTGTTGGGCTCCATCAGAGAGGGTCTGTGACTGTGATGAACTGAAAAGAATTGGCAGAACCAGGTCTCTGTACACCTTCTCATGGAAAGAAATCCTTTCCCTATTACCACCTCCATGTAGGGGTTGGCCTCTTCTCCGAGGTGACAGTGATAGGATGAGAGAAATAATGGCCATAAGTTGTGCCAGGGGAGGTTCAGGTTGGATATTAGGAAGACTTTCCTCTCTGAAAGAGTGGTGGTGCATTGGCACAGGCTGCCCAGGGAAGTGATGGAGTCATCATTCCTGGAGGTGTTCAAGAACCATGGAGATGTGGCACCGAGGAACGTGGTCAGTAGGCATGGTGGGGGTGGACTGGGGTTGGACTTGGTGATCTTACAGCTCTTTTCCAACCTTAATGATTCTGTGATTCTGTGTACCAGGATCTGGGGGCAGCTCAGTGGGATGAAGCCCAAGCAGGTCCATACACAGAAATAAGGAGTGCAGATAGGCAGGCACTGGGGTTTCGTGCACACTGTGATGTCAGAATAGATCTCCAAAGGGTTTGAATGGTAGATTATCAAGATGGCACAGAAACTCAGTAAAAGGGATATATAATTCAACAGATATTTGTTTGAAAAACCAGCATACATCCCCATTTCAAACACATTTGCGATTTGGAAGGTAGCTGTCTTATTTTGGGGCTAAGAAAGAAAAGTCTGTGCAATGGGGAAATGACTGGGTGAACTGGGGAAATGACTAAACACAAACTCTTGATTTAGAAAAGGAATGTAAGTAAATACAAGTCTGAAAATTGTTAACTCTGTTTGGCTTTGAAGGGGTTATTTAAATCAAAGTAAGGCTGAGATTAGAAAAAGCTTTGAATAGATATCCTTATCTTAGTTATTTTAATGGGAATTTGGCATTCAAATCTTTAAAATGGTCTGGAAAATCTCAGCCATGAAGCTGTACTTACAGACACCCATTGCTATCCCAGAGTGTGTGTGCATGTGTGTGTACATATTCCTGCTTGGTAGATGCACTCTGCTGTAAGCAATACTCATTCTTTCCTCCTTCCCAGGAAAAGAGCCTTATGTGATCTGGGATATGAATTCTTCCCTGCACCAACTGTTATGATGACGGTTGACCTCCCATACCGCTCCATCCTCATATCTAAATATAAGCCAGTGCTTGCCATTCAATGGGCCATGTCACAACAAAGGCCAGGGGTACCATCCAGCCTTAAAGAGAGACAGTCTGCAGCAGGTGAGCTGGGAAGGTGTCAGCCGAGTCCTGGGAGGTTAAAACCCATCGCTGGGACCTGGGCTTGGGTTACCAACCTCCTCAGTGCACATGAATTTACGTGCACACCCGGACTAAAAATGCTTGAGCCGGTGCCAACTAGCCCTAAAACCCCCAATCCCTTCTTCCATTTAAGTGCTAATTCATAACAATGCCGTATCGTATGGCTTTAAAATAGCCAGGCAAGTGTCTTGTCCTTTTATAGCAGTGGCCCCATTGTAAGCTCTGGCATGTGACAGGTCTGAGAGTGACACATTGTGACTTCAAGAGACTGAACAGGGATAAAGACCTGTGTGCACTGGTGACTTTTCCTGCAGCAGCCACCTCTCGCCTGTCTGTCTCCTTCTCTGCTTTCCAAAAGCAGCCCACCAGCAAGCACCATGCCTCCGAAGAAGCCTGAACCTAAGAAGGCACCTGAACCCAAGAAGGAAGAACCCAAACCAGCACCTAAACCAGCAGAACCAGAACCCAAAAAAGAAGTTGAATTTAACCCAGCTTCTATCAAAGTATGTATTTTTTAACATGGTAGGGGGAGGAAGCAGCCAGGGCTGGTGGGTCTTGGGTTGGTGGTGGTTCTGGTGTTGACACGGTATTTGGTTTTGGGCAAAAAGTGAGCAGAAAAGATGATTGCCACAGGTGGAATCAATGCAAATTCGTTGAGGAATCTGCTAAATAGAGAAGCTGAAAGCCGAATCTTGTTTGATCTAATGATGTCTAGACCTGTTTGACCCTTTTAATAACCAAAGTAGCAAATTTAGCTGCTTAGAAGTTTCACTGACCTTAATGGGCCTTAAAACTCCTCCGCAGGGAATATTATAGCAGGATGCCAAGAAAGATGGGCTATACTCAGGACTTGGGAGTGATTAGTCAATGGTCAAGGCCACTTGTGGTGGGCTGAGGTCATACAGTGGGCTCATTGCTGTCCTGCAACACACCATGGTAGACGTTACCAGCATGAAACTTCCTTAGTGTGAGACAGCAGCAATTCCTGCAGTTTTCCAGAAAAGCCCAACTGAATGACAAAGAAACATTGTGTTTGTGTATGTGTGTATTTTGGAAGGCAGAGAGAAACTCCATGGAAAAGAAAAGGTTTCCTGAATGTTCTGCTATTTTCGGAGTCCATCCCAGTGATCCCCTACAGGAAATGAGCCTGCTCCTCCTCTCTCTCTTTAAAGCAATCTCTGCTGATCTCAGTTGGGTTTGCTGAAGTCTTGCTCATGTGTGTTGAGACAAAATTAATGGCATTCCTGAAATGGGTTTTGAGAGAATTTGTGTCACTGGTCTTATCCGTGTAAATCAGTCTCTCAGCTACCCGACTAACATCATCGTTGTCCTTGCAGTAAACCACCCCTTTGATGGGGAACTACCAACATTTAGGAAATGCTGCAGGTTATGAAGCTGTGAAGTAGGGAATTCCAGTGAAATGAGGCTGGAGATCTGTTTTCCACTTTTCTGCTTTTAACCATGATCATGGGCTTTTCAGCAGGTAAGTCAGCATCACTATTTTTGTAAAAGAAGTTTCCTACAAAGAGTAGGGATCTCTTTCCTACAAAGAGATGGGGGAAAAAAGAAAAAAAGAAACACATTCCTTCAGAAATACTCATGACATGAAGTGTCAAAAAGTGGCATCTTGAGTTATTGAAGTGAAATAGGCAAAGAAAATTCTGAAAATAACTAGTTCCCCCTTGTTCCTTCCACGTCACACACATTCATAGGGAATATCAGAAATCTCTGCACCCATCTTTGGGAATGGCTTTCCTATATGCTTTGCACAGTAAATACCACACAGTACATGGACACTGCAAGGCATGGAAAGATCTTCTTTTGTAAAGTGTTGTCGTTTAAGGTGCAGAAAAGAGAAGCTCTGCAGCACTTCACAGGTCTCATCCTTGTGCCAGGTGATGACTGCATATAAATGAGAATTATGTTCTTAATTAGTTTAAAACAACCAAATGAATTCCTGTTTCCTGCAAGAAATTGGAGAACTAACATCATGGAATCATAGAATCACTGAATGGCCTGGGTTGAAAAGGGCCACAATGATCATCTGGTTTCAACCCCCCTGCTATGTGCAGGGTTGCCAGCTACCAGACCAGGCTGCCCAGAGCCACATCCAGCCTGGCCTTGAATGCCTCCAGGGATGGGGCATCCACAGCCTCCGTGGGCAACTTGTTCCAGTGCGTCACCACCCTCTGTGTGAAAACCTTCCTCCTAATATCCAACCTAAACCTCCCCTGTCTCAGTTTAAAACCATTTCCCCCTTGTCCTATCACTGCCCACCCTTGTAAACAGCCGTTCCCCCTCCTGCTTATGTGGGAGACCGATAACACGGGAGATCTAGCGATCACCTGTGCTTATGGTGAGCCAGGAGAGACAAGACAAGACTAGATAATGACAATGAAAAGAAATCACAGAGCCCCACTGTCCTCCATAGGCCAGCTCATGGCTGGGGTGAGGGATGGATATCTCTGGGACCCCATTGTGCTGAGGACCCCACAGAAGGTCTCATGGGTGGCTCATGGACTGTGGGCTGTTGTAACTGCGCTGTCTCCTATAGTTGGGAATTCTAACCAATGGTTTTCTGCCTCAAATCCCAACAACCTTGCAAACCTTTCAGTTTAAATACTGGTTAAAAAAAAAAAGAAAAAAACACAACCTATATCAAGAAGAATTCTCACTGCAAGGAATTCAGTTTTGGGCAGTGTTAGAATCATGGCAGCAGTGCTGTGAGTAGGACTTTCCTGCGACCTTGGGCAAGCAGTTCATGGGGGTATCCATATATCTCTGTTGCTGCCTCCGTACTTAACATTCCTGCATTGTAAAAAGAGGGGGGGGGGAAGCTGTGATAACTTCTTTTAGAGGGCATTCATACCTTCAGTCAGGATACCATGACATTATGATAATATGCAGCTGGGATACTATGACACTGTGGTATGAAGGGCACCTAAGTCCAGTATAAAGTCGAACTGCAATAATAATAATAAACAAAATAGCATCGCTCAAAGAAACAGACATGTATCTTGGTAGTCACAATGACTGAAAAGTCATCAAACGCATTTTCAGCCAAGCAGGATCTGAAATTGATTCATGTCTGCATTTTTTTGAAACTACTCACCCTATACACTTACCCATCCAGATTATTATTCCTCCCTTCAGTGCAGTTTGAAGTTATGAACTCTTCTAATGGTTTTTAAAGTACTAAAAAACGTGCGTTGAGTTTCTAAAAAATGAGTAAGCCCCCTGATAATATCTCTTCATCTTTGCAGAGAGTATCCCATTATCTGCTATATATGAAATAGGGAAAGCATTGACAGACAGACTATTTGGGTCGAGGGTAGTTTGTTTCCCAGTACTCATAGCAATGGGAGATGATGTTCTCTAGAGATATTTTCCTGGGAATTTTTCAATTAAGTGTTTATAATCAAAAATATTTTTGTTAAAACTGAAGCCGTTCGCACGCAAGGGCTGGGTCTGGCAAATATACTGCTTCCTGTTCCATAAACCTAGCTCTGGTAGAGCTCAGGCCATCTGGTGTAGATCAGAATACCTCCCCAGATCATTGTACAGCATTTGAAAAAATGCTTTAATGAGTTCTGAAATTCTCCAAACGTCCCAGTTCTGAGTTCCAGGGTGAAACTGGTTCTTCTTTTTCTATGCTTCATGCATAAGATAATCAATCTATAGCTGAAAGAACCGAAGTTGTATCAAAACAAAGTGTTGGAAACGATCAAAATGCGTGCTTTAATTGGAACGTCTTGAATTATCAATATCCGTTACTCAGAATTTATTGTACAATTGTATTTCTGGAATTTGCTTTCACAGAGTAAGAAGTCTCAAAACTACAATGTTTCTGTGGAAGGAAAAATAATTCTCATTACTTCTTTTCTGTTACAATACATGGCCATAATAATGGTCCATCAACATGATTCTGCAATCCAGAGTCATAGAAGTTTTCCTGCTGCTTTTCTTACTGCTTCTTGGTCAAGATCAGGGCCTGAACTGGGACCTCAGTCATCCTGAATGTGAGTTACATCATTTTAAGTATGCAGAAATATTCCAGAGTTTTATTGTGAAGACTTTGACTTCTATACTTATACGGCCCTATAGGATCAGACCCCAAAGTTAAATGTTATGAAGTAGATTGTGCGCAATTTAATGTTGCTTGAAACTCAGAGAAGAGAGGTTTTATTTGTTTGTTTGTTTGTTTGGATGGTTGGTTTTGGAATTCTTGTACTTTTTTTTCTTTCATCTCTTTGTTTCTCTGAAATAGTTTGGCTCTTTGTGCTTTTTTTAAAGAAGGTATTTCAATTTCCCTAAACTTAGTTTGGAGAACAGATTTTCCTTAGGAGATTGTGTAGCAAGAAGGTTGTCCATTCCATGTATTCTTCATTCCCATCTGAAAGCTCTCTTTTAGCAGAAGGGGGAAGTACTGCTAGAAATAAATTCTTCTTTCCTGAAAAATGATGACTGATGCAAAACAGGAGTCATCTTTCGGTGACACAGAAAAGGGGAATGACCATTAGAAAGTGGATGGTTGACCTTAAACAGATCATTGACAACCAGCAGAGGAAAGCTCTCTGGAGGGTTGTTCTTTGTGTTGACGCTTGATGCCCGTATTGGGATGGATTGAATCAGCCCATGGAGATGGAAATCCATGAAGGAGGGGATGAGGCAGGTATTTAGAAGCCAACATTTCAGCTGCTAAAATTATCAGAAGTTGACGTGTACCCAATGTCCTGGGTACAAAAAGGTCATGCAGAAACAGCTGGTCTATGTGGGGACCTGGAAGGAACACGGCTTGCCATATGCAATTATCCCTAATAATCACATTTTCCTGTGCCGGTACTTGATGTGCTTATCGTAGCAGCATGCACTGATCTCGGTGCCTGGGGAAAAAAACAGAACTTATTTTTGTGGAGCACTGTGATCATGGGGCCCCATGAAACCTGTTCTCCTTGAGAAGCCCTGGAACTTCTGCAGGAACCCTCAAAAATAAAAGCTTTTTCTGCAAGAAGAGATGAAAGGGCTTCCCACGGGGAAAATAGGCAAACACAACCTGCTTCAGCAATGAATGCCCTGCTGGGTGGATATTGTCAGTGAACAGTTGCCTGAGGAATTTGTTTTGGGCTGAGGTAACGGCATCGACTGAATTTCAGGGTAGCTTGAATGTTGGAGAAGTTTATGACTTAACAGTGGACACAAGTGTGAGCAGTGCTTTGAGATGAGAGAAATTAAAAAAAAGAAAAAAAGAAAAAAAGCAGAAGCTATTTGTGTTTTGTTACTGTGCATGAGGAAGAAAAAGAAGACTTAAAAATGTTATTGTTAAATTAATTCAGCTCGTGGGAGTAAAGAATGTCTGAATGTAAGTATGAGTGACGGCAAGTATTTTATCTGGGTGTGTGATGGAAGCAGTGTGGGGTCTCAGGGATGCACGTTTATTTTGGTGGTTGGGTCTCAGCAAAGGGTAGGTTTGTAGCCAGTGGCAGGAGTGCATGGTCCTTTGCAACACAGACCCTTGGAAAGCACGATACAACAAGACTTGCATAGGAAAGAGGTGACTTTTTCTGCCTCATTTGCTGGGACAAATATGATTCAAATCTCAGTATAATGATGAACCCCTTCCCTCTGGTGCAGAGGAAACAGAAGTGGGAAGCATTCTTCAGCACCATTCATCAGTTCATTCTAACCTTGATTTACACCAGGAAAGTTATGTCAACAGCTCATCAGGTAAAATGTGGCACAAAGCTGCTCCCACCATGCCCACTGACCACATCCCTCAGTGCCCCATCTCCACAGTTCTGAACACCTCCAGGGATGGTGATCCCACCGCCTCCCTGGGCAGCCTGTGCCACTGCATCACCATTCTTTCAGAGCAGAAATTTTTCTTAATATTCAATACATCTGTGGGATGATTTCTACTAGTCTCTGAATAGATGATGCCCCAAGACATACCGAAGGCATCCAATTATGAAGAACATATTTAATTCAGAAGAAGGTCTGTCTGGATACTCCTTGCATGGTATCTGCACCACATCCAGCTTGAAATAATAAACAATGCGGTGTTTCAGTAAGACATGGTGGAGATGAAGGTCTTTGCCCACTTTACAACCTTCCAGGGTGTTAGAAAACCTCAGTGAGAATTTGGACAAGTCTTCCTGGAGAATGAAGTGGGAGCTCTTTACACATATATGCTGGAGCCTCCAAGATCAGACTTCAAGTCAGCTGTACTTGGCTACCACATGGGTTCAACCACCCAACACCCTCTCATCTTTCTCACTCTCCAACCTATGTTTCCTCTTGGTTTCATTCCTCACAGGTGTTACATGTTCCCATTGTCATCACCACTGTTGTTATTGGCCCACATTGCATCTCAGTAGAAACACTTTTAGAAAGCAATTTCCCTCCTGTGCTCGCATATTTGAAAGTTTCTGAAGTGGGCAGTCACCTGCCAGGCTAAACTTAGTCCATGCTGGGCCTCTTCCACTCCCAGCGGTTTCTTCCTGTGCTTGAAAGCACAGGGAAATTTGAGCAGTCAGTTTTGAAGAGGCCCCAGGCAAAAACGACTGAAAGTTTAGTAAAGACAAAAGACTCCATTGCAAACTCATGGAAGTCAGAGAGAATTTTTTACTTTTGAGTTTTTATGGGATTTGACTCTGACTCACCACCCTTGCTGTGAGCTGTTGCTCCTACAAGGTGTGACAACTTCAGTTGAAGTTTATCATGATTTATTTTTAATTTAGTGTGTTGCAAACGCCTCTTAGTGCTCAAAAAATTGCATTGATATGGCACAGTATGTTCAGATGCAGGTTGTTGAACTCCTCTAACTCCAGAGGAAGATTTTAGATGGATGGAAGGAGGGAGGGAGGGAGGGAGGAAAGGAGGGAGGGAGGGAAGGAGGGAAGGAGGGAGGGAGGGAGGGAGGGAAGGAGGGAGGGAGGGAGGAAGGGATGGGGGGTGGGGAAGGAAGGAAGGAAGGGAGGAAGGAAGGAAGGAAGGAAGGAAGGAAGGAAGGAAGGAAGGAAGGAAGGAAGGAAGGAAGGGAGGGAGGGAGGGAGGGAGGGAGGGAGGGAGGGAAGGAGGAAAGAGAAAAAGGAAAAATAAAAGAGAAAGAGAAAGAAAAAAAAAAGAAAAAAGGAAAAGGAAAAGGAAAAGGAAAGGAAGGAAAAGAAAATTCACTTGCCATGTCTCAGTTACCTACAGGTTAGATATATGAGACTCAGCAAATATCTTCAGGCTCCCAGCAAAGATAAACAAGTACTTTCAAAAGTTTGTTCATTTCACCCTAAAATGAGAGTCTTAGGTAGATCAAATAAGGTGGTGGTAGAGAAGAGAGCCCATTGAATTGCAGGGACCATGATCTGGTTGCTGCTGAAGAGCCCTACCAGCTGCTTTCCATGCTCCAGCTTACAAGAACTGCAAACATTTAGTACTCACCAATAGAACACTGCCAGAGCTGAGCTGCACCTGGATGCAAGCCAGTAAAACTGCGTGGTGTGTATAACACCATATGGCTCAAAAGATACGAGTTTCTACTAGTTTGGGGATTTTTCCGTGATACAGGCATTGGCTGCTGAATGTTAGTGCCCATGGCAGTAGTAAAGAAGAAATGCTGGACCTGCTCCAAATTTTTGTCTCTGGGCTGCCTGTGAAAGAGAACAGATCCTCAGGATCCCAAATTTGAGCTATTTTTATCATGTCTGAAAGAAAATCCCACACCCTTCCCATTCACCATCCCCATGAAACTATGGGGAATCAAACCTCAGTGGCCAACAGTCCTTCCTAGGAAAGATCTGAGCTGAGGATTGCAGCTTATGTTGGGCAGCAGTTCCTTCAGGTGGGAGCTGAGGAGGATCATCCTCATGGAGGGGTCCCTCTCCAAATCTGGGACATCTGAGGTCCACGGTTGAGCACTTCCCTTAATAAATGGTGCTTTCTCCCACTCTGTCCTGATCCTGCTGTGTAGAGGGAAGCTCAAAGGTGTGATCTTGCAAACTGCACACATGACCATATGCAAGGAGATGAAGCTCAACCAAAAGATGCTGTCAGGGCTGTCAGCACAGTCTTTGTCCCCTTTCCTGAACTTCTTCAGCTGTGAGGGTCAGTTGGTTGCAGCTACCAAAGGTTTTTTTCTCAAGAATTCGTGGTTAAGGTGCCCTGCCATGGTGTTGGATATTAGAGATTTTTTTAGTTTTTTTTTTTTTTTCTTCAAAAAGTGTGGCAGTGCTTTGGCGTAGGCTGCCAGGGACATGGTGGAATCACCATCCCTGGAGGTGTTCAAGGACTGTGGAGATTTGGCACGGAGGGACGTGATCAGTGGGCATGGTGGAGATGGGCTTGGGCTTGTACTTGGGGACCTGAGAGGTCTTTTCCAACCTAAACGATCCTTTGATTCTACAAAATCTACTTATAATGTTCATATTTATAATGTTCCATTAGCAAATTACTTCAGCATTCCTGGATGGACCCCAGGGGTAAGCATAGCTAGAATGTCATGCTTCCACAGCACACTTCTAAAGACAGCTCTGCTCTCTTATTCTCTTTATTTATCACAGTCTGTGTTACTCTGAAAGCATGGAACATGCTCAGCCAGGCTGGCTGCTGTGGGGCAGTTTTTAATAGCAGTGAGAGCACCTTCCTTTCTCCTGTTCTTCCCTTTGGAGCAGCTGGTCTGGGCTGACATGAATTTGGCAGCTTGTTCTACATAAGTGCATCGGTGTCTGAAAGGGTAAAGGGCATTTCAAGGCTAGGAAACAATTTACGGCCCTGATCTGGTGAAATGTGACATTGGATGCTGGGTGTGAGGTGACTCCAGTTGCTGGGACTGGGAGCACGTGTCCAAAGGGGAAATGTAGGCAAGGATGTAGAACTGTGCAGTGGCATGCAATGGGAAAACAAAGAGAAGGGAATTGGATCGGGTGGAGAAAGAGACCAATGAGTGCAGAGGGACAGTGGTTTCAAGGTGACAGACCTGGTTGACCATCTTGTTTTTCAGTAGACCATGGGTGACCCGTGTGATGGGTTGATGGTTGGGTAACGGGCTGATGGTAATACCAAATGATATTAGTGGTCTTTTCCAACCTTAATGATTCTATGATTCTGTGACTGTGGTTTGTTCATCCAATATCTGCTTTTGCCTTGATTCCCCTGGAATGAAACAGAGGATGATTACCACAATTAGTCTCTTTTGGTCGATCAGACTGCAAAAAGGAGACGTTCCCCACCAGCTGCTAGCACAATGCTGTCTCAAGCTAGAATGGGGTAGAAATAGAAAGGTGTTGAGCAAACGTGCATTCAAAAACAGCAAAAGGGATTCTTTGTAGTATATTCCACTCATTCACAGGGCCAAAACCAAACAGCGCTGGAAATTGAAAGTGCTTTCCAGATGGATTTTCTGGGCCAGCAAAAGTCTGGCTATCTCTGTGTATCTGTCTTGTTCTCAGAGCTGGGCGATGTTTCTCGTAAAAATGCTTTTCTGGGAGATTTGGCAAGTGTAGCTTGGTGGCACCAGAGTGTTTTTGCAAACATGCAGAGATTTTTGCAAAGGGTTTTCAAAAAATCTGAAAAGGATAATGAAAATTACCAGCTTCAGCTTCTGAAGCAGATTCTAATTTTGGAGAGTTCTCTCATTCTTCTATATATATTAAAATAAATAAATAAATAAATACCCAGAGATCTTTAATGATTGAAATTACTACAGTTTGGGCAAAAGGGAACATTTTGACCAATCTGGGATAATCTTTCTCCTCCGTTTCCAACTAAAACTGTCATCAAGTAAAACACAAAACCCAAACCTGTTTTCGTTCATCATGAAAAAGACTTTTCCCCCTAAAATCAGGAAATTACTCAGTGGCACTCTAAAATACATAGTAGCATGATTAAAAAAAGGAAAGAAAGACAGACAGAAAGACAGAAAGAGAAAGAAAGACAGAAAGATGAAAAAGACAAGAAAGAAAGAAAGAAAGAAAGAAAGAAAGAAAGAAAGTATTTCTGATTGGTTTCCTCTTCTAAGTCTTTGTTGTGCAGCTGCCAAACAATAACCTTTCTGCAGCGTCTGATGCCTGTGGCACAGGGATGTGCAAAGCCCAACATGTAAACAGCTCAGCCTGGGCTGAGGGATGTCCAGATGAAAACATTTCAAATTTCATAAGTTTTTTGTTTTTTTTTTTTTTAAATTTATTTTCCCAATATTTAAAATAACTCAGAGTTGCAGCAAGGCTGAATCTTCAGGTCGAGCAGCAACATGTGCAGCCTGTGTTTAAATTGCAGATGGATTTTCTGCGCATGGCTTTGCTGGGTCACTCATGAGATGGAGATGGTCTTTGTAGTGAGTCTGAAATTTAAAGTCAACTTTTGTGCAAGCATGCATAGAGATTGTTTTCCCACCACACCCTGCATTTCCCCTCGTGCCCCTGCACGTTTCACATCATTTATTTGTCTGCCCCCATCTCTCTGCATTATTTCCCACTCTGCTTTTCACATCTGTGCAAGGCATGCAAGTGGCCCTTGGAGTTGTGCAAAGTGGAGCACTGGTTGGAAAGGGTTCTCACTGACCTCAGCAGGGCTGCTGGGATGCAGTTATTATTTTACTGGTTAGTTTTCTCTTTGCAGTCATTATCTCAGACCATCTAGGACACGAGGGTTGTTGATTTCTTCTTTGCCACTGAATGAACTCTGCAGCTTCTTGAAAAGATGGGTTGAGAGAATAATAAATAAGCCCTTTTTTGGACAGTTTCTGGGTTTTTCAAGTGTCTCTGCAGCAGGTCCTGACCTAGAAAGCCCTTATGGCAACATATCCTGCCGCAGAAATTTATCATCTGAGATCTCAGCCGGTTTGCTTGCCTGCTTCTCCAGCACGTGGTGTGGATGAGGCCCCTGTAGGCTTGTTTGCATGTCTGTAGCTGTGCAGATCTCGAGCTACAGGTGTGTTGGCCCATGCTGGGAACAGAGTGATGGCCACCCGACCCCGCAGTCTTACTGTTTTCCCTCCTGACCGTGCCTCCCAGCCTTCCCTTCTGCTCTGTGCTCCTTTTCCACTCCAATCTGCCCCCGAATGTGTTATTAACAGCACTGTCTGGATAAGGAGCAGCTCTGTAATAAGATCTGCATTTCTTGCATAGCTGCTAAACCTCAATCAATATGGTTTTAATCACCATTTGTGTAACGTGCAATAACTATTAAATTGAAATTAAATGCACAGCTCAGAGCATGCAGAAGGCCCTGGCCAAAGTGCTAACTTTTCCCAAGTTGCTGTAAAGCTGGGCTGTAGAGAGAAATTATTTCTTTCTCTCGTAAACTAGTTAAATCCTGACTTGGAGAAGGGAGGAGAGTGGCTCTTAATAGAAACAGAAGCTTTGAGTTAGGAACGCTTGCAAAGATGCTAGCTTTTGGGAAGACGTGTCTGGGTGGACTTTTCCCTGGTGCTGGGAGGATGGAAAACATCATTAGTGCATGTTCCCTGCTGGAAGTAGTGCCACACGTATCATTAGCTGGGCTGGGGACGTGACTAAGTGCCAGGGTGACAATTTGCCACTTTGCTCTTGGTCACACACCTCATCCCTTCCCAGGGGCAGGCGGTGACCACACAATTCCCAAAGTGTCACCAAGACCCTGCTGTGCTGACCTAGGGCAATGCATCTCCAGAGGTGTCTACAGATGAGCCTCAACCAAACACATTGTGATGTGGGTGGCTGAAATGCAGCTTCCCAAATGAAAGAGCCCTTTGGCTTTGCTGTGTAAGTTGCAGTGGTGACCTTGGGAGCAGTCACCTTGAGTGAAGAGCTTGCATGTTCCAGCAACAAAATGCAGATAGTGATAATTATAGATCCGAGCTGGACTTTTGTGAAGGGTTTAAAGTGTTGGAAGAGTGAAGCTGATATAAATACCTAAAAGCTACTGCAGAGCAGTTCCCTGTGGCAGTAGAATAAGACACAGTGAATCCCAGAGGAGGTTCCAGTTTACTATTCAGACATATTTCTTCTCACAAATAGTGGTAATGCAGTGGCACAGCTGCCCTGGGAGGTGGTGGAGTCACCATTCCTGGAGGTGTTCCAGAACCATGGAGATGTGGCACTGAGGGGGCTTGGTGGGATGGGTTGGGTTTGGACATGGTGACCTTAGTGATCTTTTCCAACACTGATGATTCTGTGATTCTTTGATACACCAATTCTCAGGCAGAGGTGTGTGTTGGGTACCTGACTGGCCCAAAGAGGGGGAACCAGTTAACTCTGCACCAAAATCAGAAGAATGAGAAATGTTGCTTCTCTGTGCATGGGGCTTCAGACCGAGAGACCTGACAACACACTACACACACACTGGCAGATTGGGTCCCAAAGCATTCCAGCCCCTCCTAAACCTGTAGTGGTTCTGAACAGATTCAAACTATGGAGCTTTTTGGTGTTAGACTCATAGTGAGCTCCTCCACATCCTTCCTCTTTCCTCCCCCAGCCCATGGATTAACTTGTTTGCTTAGACTAAGTTGTAAGGTTTCCAAGTGGCAGAAGGATTGGTTAAAGCTCAGGTATTAATAAAAAACAGGAATAACAAAGCAATTTCAAAGCATATTTCCTAGCAATATTTCATTATAAATCTATATGTATAAAATTATATGCTGGCAGTGTAAAGAAGTGGAAAGAAATATGGGAAAGAAAGTAGATGTAATATTAGTAGAGGGATGATGCCAATATAATCTCCAGATTTTTTTTTATTTTTTTTTTCCTTCTAAGAAAATTTCCTTCTTGAATTTAATTTCATATGTCACTATATGCATTCATCTTATATGGCATTGTTCCTTCCCCCATCCTATCTGCAGTCTGAATCCTAAAAAAGCAGACATGGAGAAGAGAGTCTCAACTAAATTTGAACTGAAAGCATCGTGCTGTGCTGAGGGTGTGCGGTCAGCTTCCAGCCCAGCTCCCTTTGATGAGATAGCTGCTTCCCAGAACCCCTGCCATAGCTGGGAACGGGGCTTTATTGCCACTAATAACAGGGTTTTGGAGAGCTTTAGTGGCTTTTGCTTGTGAATGCTGTTCCCATTATGGGCTGATTCCCAGTGGGGTCAATCAGCGTAGTCCCCTCCAGCCAGCCATACCCTCCACACTGATTTATCCCAAATCAATACCTGGGTTCTACGCTGTGAAAGATTTGTGTTGGCTTCCACCAGCTGAGAGCTTGAGCACAATTGAAACGGAACATGCCAAGGGAGATCCTTGCCTCTGGATTTAAAAGAATCAGTGCAGATTTATGGTGGTCCCTTAGAAATGATCAGCTCTCACTTCTAGTTTCTCTGGCTGGCCTGGGGGTTAATGTATGTGTATGGTTGTGAAAGTGAGTTGTACATTCTCTTTCTCTCTCTATGTAATATAATATAGGTATATATATGCATACACACATACTGTGCATATATAGTGTATATATGTATATATATACATACATATATATACTAAACAGTGCGGATAGAGGTAGTGAGGAAAGATTAGTGTGTGTGTATCTCTATGTATATTCATATGTACCGATAAAAGAACATGCAAATATTGATGTGGAAGAGCCAATCTTTACACCCATGTATGCTCTTGTGCAATTCTTACACACATACCCTTGTGAGATGCTTGGTTGGACAATTTGGGGGCCGCTGCCCCTTCCCTAGATCTGAACTCTGAGACCCATTTCAACTTTGCTAAAGCTGCTCTGCTCCAGTAAACGCGTGCATCCAAAGCCCAGAATAGAAACAGCAGCAATCCATCGATTGTGTTTTCTGGGAAGTGACAGAACATCTCCACTGCTGGGCAGACACGGCTGAAAGATCGGAGAAAAGTCCGCTCCTGCAAACAGCCTTAGAAAAACAAACCAGTTAATGAACCACCCACCCTTAACAAAACAGCAGCGGGGAGCACGGAGATTAAAAAAAGGCTCAAAGAGAACCCAGCTATGGTTAAGAGCAGCCCGACTATAACCACTGAATATGTGGAAGAAAAAAAAAAAAAAGAGAAAAAATGTCAGTAAGGAAAAGAGCTTTTCAGAATCTGTAGCTGGTGTTGACTTATAGGTACGCCAACATGGGGCAGAAGCGTTCTTTCTCTTTGATTTAGGGACTGCAAAAATAAACTGCCCCAAGCTCACCCCCCTCCCCCCCCCCCTCTATCTGGAGACGGATTGTCATCGCGTGCCATGCTTCTTGGTGACAGCGCTTTATAAACACTGCCTCTTGTTGCAATCTGCTTCCGACGTCATTGCGTACGGAGGACAGCAGGCAGGGGTTGACTTTAATGAGTCTGAAAGGGCATTTGGGAGTGATGCACGCAGATCTCATGAGTTTTGAGTGAAGCTGATGCAAAGCCTCAAGAAAACAGTCGTAGTTCAGAGGCACTTGTTAATTGTGATCAAGTTTTGGACCTTGACACTGTTGCAAGTGGACCGAGAAATAAGCAAAACAAAATTCTTAAAGCATCAGCTCCAGCCATGGTTGTCAGAAAGTTCAGTTTTGATTTCTTTCTGCACAGACTAATAAACGTCTAAGTCAAGTAAGGAACCCCAGCAGACTGTAGTAAATTGAAAGGAAAACAGCTTATGGTGAGAGGGAGAGGGAAAGGGTTTCTCCTTCTTCCTTTTTTCTTTCAATCAGGATTTGATGGAAGGGCAGGATTCAGTATTTCCATCCCCTTGACCAGCCCCCAGCCAGAGCTTGGCTTTTGAGTCTTGATCTCACTGGCAGTGCTGGAGATGGGCAGGAACACCCAGTACACCTGTGGCTTCACTTCAAGATCAGATATCAGATATTATTATTATTATTATTATTATTATTATTATTATTATTTTCAGCTCACAATGAATAACCTCCTCCTTAGGAAAATAATGGTAAAAAGAAAAAGAAAAAAAAAAAGGAAAACCAGCCTCCCTCCACTCCAAGCTTGAAGCCAAATGGATCCCAATGATGTTTGTGCTCACTGATTTGCTAAAGGGTAGTTTGGGCCCATTTGAATGTGGGGCTGAGTTACAGTGTGGTTGCTTTGGGAGCATTATGTACGCCACTTCTGCCAGATCTGAGAAACAAAAGCCGAGCTCTCCCCACTGCCAGCATGCTATCACAAGGACCCTCTGGCACAGGTGGCTTACCTCTTTTCTTTGTTGTCTCAGGACATTTGCAAGGTGAAGGGTTGTGGCATTTGAAGGGGCTCCAGCTGTTGTTTGGCTTCACAGGAGCTGCAAGTGCATGGAGATGGACTGCATTTCTAGGGGCTGGAGGCTGGTGCCATGCCATCCCTGGAAAGCTTTGGGGGTGGTGATGACTGCAGTGCCAATGATGGGAAGAAAAATAAACACCTTGATGTAGAGTGATGTTTGCATTATGTGTTGCCCTCTGGTCTGGAGCATTTGTATGGGTGGTTTCAGGCTACATCTGGGGAAAGCTTAACATTTTCTACTCAAGAAACAAAAGGTTTTCTGAGTGCACCACCAGGCTGCAAAATCTTATCAGACTGTATCTCAGAGGAAGAAAAACATGGCAGATGGTTGTGGTGGCCAGTGCTGTTGGTGAAGGTACTTTGTCAAAGAATTTTGTTTCTAGGGGGACCTCACTGAGTAAGAGCAAGAGTTTCAGCTACCACATCCAAAACTGACTCTGGTGCATCCAGATGTTGCCTTAGGTGCCCTTCTGCTACATCTTGCCTGAGACCCATCAAGCTCATGTCAGTGAGGCCAAGTGAATGCCTCACATGTTCTCATTCACTGTAAGCATGACTGGCGTGTCAATCAGCAGCCCAGAGAGTTACACAACCATGTCATCTGAGAAGAAAATTAGTCCAGAAAAGAGTCGTTGTTTTCAGGCTTGGTGGGGGAATTAAAATATAAGAAGAAAACATCTTGGATTTTCAGGAGGAGGTTTCAGGGACACAAGAAAGCCACAAAAATTCTTATTTGGCAACCTGAAATGGGTTTGTTCAGTTTGAAAGGAATTGCTTTGGTAGGGTTTGGAGTAATATAGTGTGGAGGAGTGAGATTCTTTAGGTCAATTTTACATGAAATATGCCACTTCAATATAAAAATTCTTGAATTAAAAAAGAACAAGAAAACACCTGCCAGCATTTACAAGAGAAGAATATTTGATTTGAAAATGAAAGTCGAAGAGCAAGGCTTTAAGTTGAAATGGTAAAAGCAACCCTAATGGCAATGATAATAATATATATATATATATTTTTCTTACTGAAGATATTTACAAAATTAAATACCAAATTTTTTCACTCTTCCTGGACTTTTTGCCAGCATATCATATCAACCAAACATATCATCTGCTGACTGCTTCTCTCTGCCCTGTTTGAGGCCTTTCATCTTATGATGATCTGACTGCAAGGGGCGCAAATGCAGTGCTGACCCTCACTTCAGTGTGGGATGGTGGGGTCCATCTATCTCTATGCATGTTGGGTTGGGAGATCAGCTTTTTTCCCACTGCCAGAAGGCTTGAAAGTCTGAAGCTTCAGGAAATGTTTCAATGATGTCCACATTCTTGGGGATCTTCTCTTCCCCATCAGACACCCAACCCAGGGGCTGCTGTCTCAACCCAAGTTCAGACAGTACAGGCAATGTCTCATCTTCCTTACACCCAAGGCTCCACTCCAGGATTTAACAGAGTGTATTTTTGAGGTTTTATAATTTCTTCCACAGTTATAAACATCTGAACAAACATCTGCTGGTGAGGCTGGTGAAGGGGGGCTGCAGAGAAGGAGGGAAGCCAGCCATCAGTAAATTGTTGGAGAATCCAAAACTATGAAGCTACAGGCAGAACAGTCAGTTTACAAAATATTTTATATTTCTGGTGCTTCTTGTTGCCAGAAGTTGTCTCCATTCTTCAGAACAGCTGTGTCATTCTCTTGTCAAGACTCTGGAATTTCTCCTTGTGCTCTGGAAAACAGTGACAACACATTCCCCATTCTAAAAAAGAGAGCTATTGATTTATAGGCTACTGCCAGAAATGGAAAAGAACAGTGATTGAAAAGTGCACTGTTACTTGGCCGGATTTGGATTCAGTGATCTTTATGGGTCTCTTCCAATCTGGGACATTTCCCTCCCCTTCCCTTCCCTTCCCTTCCCTTCCCTTCCCTTCCCTTCCCTTCCCTTCCCTTCCCTTCCCTTCCCTTCCCTTCCCTTCCCTTCCCTTCCCTTCCCTTCCCTTCTCCTCTCCTCTATTCTGCTCTGCTCTGCTCTTCAACTCCTGAATGAACTTATGGAAAACAAGGGAGCAAGGGAAGGTGAACATCACTGAGTATCAGTGCCAAAGGTAAGACTGCTTTGAGTCACCGTGTACCTGGACATTTTTCCTGAACCCGTGCCCTGTAGACTTAGCGGGGTGCAGTTCCTCACCTAGTAGGGATTCAGACTACCATGCTATGGCAGAGCAGATATAATCTAAGATACTGAAGTTCAGAGTCTTGTTGTAGTTCCTTCCTCACAGAGAAACTTCGTGGGTTCTCCAAATCCACTTCTCGGTATGGCTGTAAAACTCATCCACTTACCCTGAAACCGTTAAATCTGCTAAAGGTGTAGTGGCAGAGGTGGTGTCATGCTGTTACATTTTTTCAACTCTTAGGAGACCCAGATAAACAAAAAATTCAAGGTGACCATTTTCCAGTAGGTAAGAGTGTGTGCTGGAAACAAAACGTTTTTGTTTTTCCTTATGTGGCAGCACCTTCTCCACGATTTTGACAAAGATTTTTCACCATTTTCCTGATTTAAAGCATATTCAAGTCAGTTTGAACTCAGCAGAGTTTTATGGTTGGGCTTCTAGTTGTAATATGTTCAGCGTAAGCTGTTCCCCATGAAGACCAGGTGGAACATCTCACACTGTATTGGGCCACAGCTCATGTTTAGTGTCCATACTGTACAGTTCCTCCTGACTCATCCTTAGCACAACCCTGGGAACTAAATGTAGATGTACCAAAAGAATTTCAGAAGCCAGAGACGATGAGAACTCAGGAATGACTACAAATAGTCAAGGAATGAGACTTGACTGTGTGCCAACATTTGCCCATGGGCAGTGGAAGAGTTTATGTACATCCTAATTGCTTTACACAGAAAGTGACAGGAGAAAGGACAATGGAGATGATGAGTATTAATAGATTTTAAAAGGTCTTAGTGGAAAAAAGAAAACGTGTTTGTGAAATACAAATGTAGCCTCAACACCATTATACTGATCTTTATGGCATTTTGGGCTCCTTTCCATCTGCTGCATGTCTGCTTCCTAAATTGGCCCCCAAGAGCGTAGTAAGAAGGATCCTTTTCCTTCTCCAGAACTAGTTCTGTCACAGCTAAGTGAAAAACCTTGCTGTTTGTATTAGTATTCCTCAGAGTACTATGAAACCAGAAGAAAATGATATTATTTTTTCTTTTTCTGGAGGGGCTCCTTTCTTGCATTGTCTAAATATTTCTCCCCAGATAACCTCCTGGATGCTGGTTTAGCAACAGTTTTATTAATAGGACTTCTTTCAGGCTTAGCTATGACCGACTTAGCATGCATAGAATTATGTGCTTGATTGAGACAATGCGAGTTCACAAATGAAGTCCCTGAGATAAGAAGCTGTGAATGACGTCCAAAGCACAAAAGGGTGCGTACATCTCTCCTGGTCAATCTGGGACAAAAGCAACTTAATGCCATCCTTTACGCAGAGAGGACAGTCGCATTTGGACCACAGTTTGTGCCATGGGTAACCAGGTAATTAAGACAAGATTGCTAAAACTTCAGGGAAGCTGGCGTAACACTTGGTGGGAAAAGGATTTAATTCAGATACCTGGTGTCTATGAGGAATGTGCAGCACAGCCCACACATCAGGGCAGGGGACAAGAGGAAAGTGATTAGCAGTCGGCAGCTCTGTCTCATAGGGATTTGTACCAAGTAACAGCACTGTAAGCCTTGGTGTTACGGGTCCTTGGCATTCATAGGAACGTCCTAGAGTTGAAACCACACTGGCCAGCAGAAAAACAAAATGCCAGGGTATACTTAAATCTTCTAAAGTGTCAGCATTTTAAAAGCAAACAAATAAAACCCCAAGGGAAATTATACTAGTTAACCCAAGGAACTGGAGAACATAAAGCCTATCTGGGAAAGCAAAGTCACATTAAGCCTATAAGTACGCTCTGTAGCCTTGGGTGATGAAGGATGCTCTGTTGACTGAGTTCAGCAAAATGTGGAGTGATGCTGGTGGGAAGCTGGGTAAGTGTCTGTGCACTGGAGTAGGTCTGGACATCAGAATTACTGCTGAGGGCTTTCACTCCCTTGGAAGATGATGCAGTAGATCTGGAGAAGGATGGGTATGGAGCCACTGTATGTAGATGTAAGCACTGGGATCCCTTTGCTGCTTGCCTTAGCCTGACCTCATTTTTGCAGCCAGTCCATTCCTTTGCCTAGGGTCCTGTTGTCCTCATGGATAGCTGCACCCTTCCTTTTACTACATAGAGTTGGCATTGGTCTTGAGTGTTCCATACCACTCTGAGAGAGAGGGGGAGGAAAACAAAACCCCAACCATCTTCTATCTAAATATAGTCTAAATTTGTTCCATTCATTTTCAGTGATACCTTGTGGCTTGGTAAATGATGGCTTGCCTTTCCCTTCAGCTCCATGGTGGCATGTGCTGAGGGAGGAGAAAATAGCCGTAGACATCACCCACACATCTCTGAAGCTTTCCTGAGAGGAAGCCATGCCTGGGTGGTAGGTCTGGTCAAACTGTCTGCCACAGCCTTGTCAGCTGTCATGCACAGCCCTCCAGCTCTGGGTGGTGTTTTTATAGGGCCGTGATTAGAGGTGAGGCATGCTCAGCCTTTCAGCCCAGTCCTTCCCTTTGATCTGGCCGTGGGAATTTGCAGTCATCCTTTTTTTTGTTCTGGCACAGTTTCTCCTGGCCTGCAGTCTGCCAGAGGTCCAGCTCAGGCTTTCTGGGTGGGATTCACCAGATCAGGAAAAGGCATCTACATCTGCGTGAGTCACCCAGGCTCTTTATATCATCATTGTAAAACTGGTTGATCCACTCAGTGGAAATGAGAGCAAAATTAATCTCTTCCTTAAGCACAGAACTAAACAAAGTCAGATCACACCCTAGAAGTGTCCCTTCCACTCTGCTGGTATAAATGGAATGAGAGATGGCTGACACATCTGGCTGTCTACATCTAAGTGTAGCTGAGATTAATTCTTTCCCAAGAACAATCCATCAAAGTGATTTAAGCACGAGTTGCAAGCAGCTCTGGCCTTATTTCACCCACACTTGCTATTGATGCCTAAATAAACTCAATAGGCAATTATTTTCAGTCAAATTCATAAAGCTTTATGTATTTAGACATATTGAGTGTAAGGCTGTCTGCTGACAATGCGCCTGTATAAATGTGTTCCCCGGTGGATATTTACCTCTAATTTAGATGAAATATGCAGATTTGGGATAGAACCTAATCTAGATGATTATAATCTTCATGACAAAGATATGTTTGGATCTGTCTATGTGTTAGAAAGAACACTGCTGTTCTTATATTGGTTCCTTAACTTATGTTCTCTACATACTTCCTTCCAGACAGTCTCCTGGCTGCCACTTAGGCAACTGTTTTATTAACTGGACTTTGTTCAAGGTAAACTATGACTGAGAATTACAAACCAAGTGATAATCCCCTGAATGAACTAATTCAGATAAGGGCTGAACAGGGTGGACACAAAAACAGTGGCCTGGTTTTCAGCAGCTGCAGGATTAGTTGTGATTCTTCTCTTCCAAGTCCACCAGATGTTTTCTTGTTCTTCCTTCTCCTAAGCCAGAAGATGCTCAGAAATATAGCATGGTAGGAAGAAAAAGACAGGGCATTGGTTGGATATATATGTAGGGGAAGGATTCATCCATAGGATTAGGATTAAATGAGGTACCAAGTAAAATATGGTCTTTTGATGCTTTCTACCAAGAGAGATTAAACCAGAGGGTGGAAGGAAGAAGATATTGGTGCTGTCATTCCATGCCACAGATGTTCGGGCTGCAGGGTTAGGGTCTTAGTGCAGCTACAGCCCTTAAGAGCATGAAAATCTCAACTAGATGGTAAGGGTTGTGTCATAGTGCATTTCACTTTGAAGGAATTATGGAGTTTGTGTGTAAGGTGTTAACTATCTCTCATCTCCACTCAGCTGCTTTGCTGCCAAAGAGTAAAATATAATCTTAAGCAATGAGAGATGGTCAGCTTCATAAGGAAAATTTGACCCAAAATATGCAGGGTTGTGCTTGTGCTGGGGAGAGAAGAGGCTGCATATGTCAAGAGCAGAATGCTTCCAAGGCTGTATGTTTGTGTACTGTCAGGTCTGCGTCAAGAGTACCATTTGCACATCTATATTTACATGCAAATTTATTCGTAACAAAATTGGGCTTCTCTTCATTTATGTGTTCACCATAAGGTCAGTCCAACAATCTTCCTGCTTTACAGGAATGTCTCCATCAGCAGAGATGCAAATTATTATTACTGTTATTATACTGCATTAGTATTTCCTGAGAGGCAGGTGTAGCTGACTCCCTCACTGAAGGTATAGAACAAAACTATCTAATGGGGTGAAAACTATCTGCTCTTGGTGTATCTTAGGACATCAGCCTCCCTGCTTATCTGACAAATGCTTTTGGAAGGAGCTAAAGACTACACCAGAGGAGACTGCAAAATGAAGTTAAGCCTACACCCACAAGCAAGGAACTAGATAAAGGAGATACTCCCAAGAATTGGATATCTTCTGTGGGCAAATCTCCCCATCTTTACACTTAGGATGCTAATGTCTGGATCTTCTTAAACAAAACAAAACAAAAAATATAATAAGCATCCTTCAGCCCTCTTGGTATGCAATTTCCTGCAATTATATCTGGTAAGCTGTGTCTTGTCTCATCTGTCAGCAGCATACTGGTTATAGCAATGGATCACTGATCGAGTGCACTTTGAATTTGTGGGTTTGAATCCCATTTTCAATGTAGACCATCATGCTTTGTCTCAAAACAAACCCAATAGAAGTCTGTGAGGCAGTCTGCAATCTGGTGTGCAATCACATTGCTGATCTATGCCTATTCATTCAGAAGCTTGGATGTCACATTCTGACACTGTGTTTTCTTCTTTTGCGTTCAAGCTCAGTGTCATCCCAAACGACTCATAGGATGGAATCCAGAGTGGCAAAAAGGACATTGCCATGTAAAAGCAGAGAGCAGAACAACCCCAGAAGTTAGGGAGCAGTGGGAAATAGGACATGGTGCATAAGAAGCAGCTGGTAGAACAAGGTCCTGAGAAATGTCCATACAGGCCGGCAGTGGTTTTCAGAGGTTGCTTTTAGAAAAGATATAAAAACAGGGCAAAACGCCCCTAAACCCTCTCCTAAACCTCAGAGGCTTCCTGAGTTAAGTATTTCTGCGTATTTGGTAAACCTCAATGGCTCTCACCTCCAAGAAGTGGTCCAGTGACCCAGATTGTGAGCTTCCACAGTATCACAGATTTTCGTGATAAAACTGCAAGAGACAATAAACTGCAAAGAACCATAGAATGGTCTGGGTTAAAAAGGACCTCTAAGACCATCCAGTTTCAACCCCCCTGCCATGGGCAGGGTCACCAACCACCAGACCAGGCTGCCCAGAGCCACATCCAGCCTGGCCTTGAATGCCTCCAGGGATGGGGCGTCCACAACCTCCTTGGGCAACCTTCCTTTGCTTCGCTCTGAGCCCAATTTGTGCCAGTCTCACTTGATCCCACTAGCTCTTAGACTATGGATTTTATATCCCCAACAGCCTACAGATGAAACCCTTTTAGGACAGAGGCCTGGGACTATCCACAATGCTGCCATAATCATTTAGAGGGCATCAGTGGTAGGGGAGAACTTGGGATACAAAAGGACACTATGGGAGGAACACAGGAGCAGCAGAAGAACAAAGGGCATTTGCAGCCTTTTGGTGCTAAAGGTGGGGCTGACTGATATGGGAAAATGGAGGATGTAAGAAGAAACATCTACAGGCTATATGAAATTATTTTATTGGATGTTTGATTCAATGACTTTCATGGACCTCAGAGGCACCCATGACATGGTTTTCTTGTTTTAATCTGTCTGTTATCATCTCTTTCAGGTTGAATTCACCCCTGATCAGATTGAAGGTGAGAAAGATGTGTTTCTCTTCTGTGCACAGTAAATACCACCACTGGGAAACAAGTGCTGGGGTGAAAACAAGAGTGGGTATTGGAGTTCCCTTCTGAGAATCACGTGTTCCTGGTTCTACCTCTGCCTCATCCCTCCTCCAAATCTCCCATTGAATTGGTCAAGGGAAAAGGGGGAAAATCATGCAACATGCTGATTAGGCATATATTTGGTCACAGAAATCATCATTTCCTCTGCCTATGAAGCAAAAACAAAGAAGAAAAAACCCACCCCTCCAAACCACAGTTCAAAAATATGCCTTTTAGTTAAGAAAACCCACCAATAAAAAATCAATCCTTTCAAGAGAAAATCTCCCAACCCTGCTTTTGAGAGCTTTTCCCTGTATTTAATCAGAATTTAATTTATTACAGTTTTGTGACATCTCTCCAGAAACCATCAAATAATGACAGCAATGGTGGTTTTTCTTTCAAAGGAAAACATCAGCATTAGTTTTGGAACCTTTTGTCCCAGCCTAAGAAAACGATGCTGAAACCTCACATACAAAGTCTTGGGAACAGTATCTGCTGCAGCTGTCCCCTTTTTCCTCAACTAATGTCTGCTTTGTACTTAAAGGATAATTGATAGATCGAACTGAACATCTGGCAGAGCTTTGCTTTGGTCTCTAAACCTTTGGAAGAGCTTGATAGAGCCTAAGAAAAACTTTATCATGAAAAGAATTAATAAACACAGATTAAAAAATTATGGGCCATACATTCAGAGTGATTCAGAGGGATATAGAAGGAAGGATTTTCTAAACTGGAACCAAATGCCATAATGCCTCAGAAATCAAGGCTTTGCTATAAACTTCCAGAATTACCTTCAGATTTTCAAGCTGCCCTTCACAGTTCTAGTTTCTGTATTTCAACAGCAGGTAAAAAAAACAACCACAACTTGTGAATGGAGGCAACTGCTAGTTTCTAGGAAAGTGCCCCTATTCTAGTCCCAAAGCTATGGGAAATCCACTGAAGAGGCCCAGTTCTGGGCCACGAGTCTTAAAGCTATTCCAGAAACACGAAACAGCTGAATCACTCATCAGTTAATGCCTTGTGGATTGGATAGTACCCCACTAGTTTCTATGCCTTGTTTCTGTGTTCCTAAGGAGAATAAGCTCTAGAGACCCTATCAGAGAATTGGAAAAGAACTATAAAAAAATAAAAAAATTAAAAAAAAAAAATAGTGGGCATATCTGACTATTAGCCTGTTGCAATGGCTAGTAAAAAGCAAATCTGGAGCAACACCATGGCTGCCATAAAAGGTACCAGGTCTGGAACAGATGTAGATTATATCTAGAAACTGAATTTTCTCTCTTTACAGCAGCCTCTGCTGCCTTTTAGTCTATCTGTGTACACTGAGCAAAGCTGGGGATCTGGGACTTGTGAAATAGGATATCCTTGTAGCATCAAAGGAAAAGCCATGGGGCAGGAAGCTGATAACAATCTCTGTGAGAAAAGCTATGAGACCTGTATGTAAGGCACAGCAGGATAACGGAAAGTCATCTGTGATTCTGTGGAAGTTTTACCGTGTACCAGCATCAGGAAAAACACCAAAAGCACCCATCGTTAATCCCACATCTGTTCATCAGTTCTATCACGAATGGCTGGAAAGAGTGCCTAACAGCCTGAATGCCACTTGGGGAGCAAGTAGAAAAGCTTCTGCTTCACAGAACCACAGAATCATAGAATGGTTTGGGTTAGAAAGGACGTCAAAGATCATCCAGTTCTAAACGTGATGCCATAAGCTGGTTCCCAAACAATTAGATCATGCTGCCCAGTGCCCTGTTTAACCCAGCTGTACCTGGTTTGCCCATAGCATGCACTGTCCTCAATACCAGTGTGCACACGTGAAAACCTTGCCAAGAAGTGTACTACCAGTTCAACAATGGGAACAGTTGGTGCTCCAGTGCTTGAGACTATTATTTTGTGTTAAAAACACAGGTCAGGAAACAAACAACACTTGGCATTACTTACAGCTGTTATACTGGAAGGACTTGAGAGCTGGGACTGATAGATGCTGTCTGTCAACCTATTGACCAACTGACCCCAGCTTTCTTTCTGACAGCTGATTTTGTATTGAGGTGATGGGGGAAAAACAGACAACAAAGTTTCTCAAAGTTTTTCAAGCCATATCTTCTAGGAAACTGTGAACAACACCCCCTTGCTAAGGAAAAGCTGTTGCTGTAGCAGACTTACTTCCTTGCAAAGAGTCACTGTCATGGTAGCCCCCAAAATGTTACTCGCAGAGGTGGAAGAATGTTCTATGGGTGAAGCCCTGTGTTATACATCCATCCTCACATGTCCTCCTGCCTGCACTGCCAGTGAAATTCAGCAGTTGTGGCAATGTGTCATTATGAAACTGGATTCCTGGCCTTTTCACAAACGAGAAGAATATGAGCTAGCCAGCATGAGAAGATAGGTAGCAATTAGGCATATGAAAATATAAACTGCTCCTGCCAGTGGTTTGATGGCTAGCAAGGGGACAAAGGAGACCATAGCCATGCTGGTTTCATTGCTTTGATGGAAACTTGCATTAAGCCAGCAAATGTAAAAGCAAATAATAACAAAAAAAAAAAAAACAACAAAAACACCAAAAAAAAACCCAACAAAGCAAAACAAAAAACAAAACAAAAAAAAAAGCTTCTGTATGTTGATAGAATGGTGCTTCCAAACCCACAGGCCAATGCTCTGATCAGAAGTGGTTACGTCTGAATTTGAATTGAGAGAGATGCGAGTTGTCAGCGACTGATGGATTGCGGGCCTTTAGGAGGTGGGGCAAAGGGTGCTCTAGAAAGCGGTCTCAGGGGCAGGAAGATGAGAAGCTCAGGGATGCAGCTGTGTTTCCCATCCACCTTGGCTGCTGAGACCCCCCCAGGAAAGGACAGAGCTTGGAATGGGGCTTTGACCCCCTTCTCCTGTCAGCAAGGAGCCCACGAAAATCCGCTATTGCCCTCTGCTGGAGTGAGGGATACTGGTGGGACTTGGGCTTCAGCTGGTGATGGAGGTAAAGGTTGGAGAGAGAGGAGGGGAGAGAAAGTAAGGGAGAACAAAGAGGAGAATGCAAAGAGGAAAACAGGAGTGTTAATTAGTCCAAAGTGAGAAAAAGGCATCGCTGGATGAGGAAGGAAATGAGTAAGATAGGAATGGAATAACAGAAAAAGGAAAAGGAGGGAGAAAGGAGGAGAGGAAAAACAGCAGCACTGGAAGAAGAAGGGAGAAGGAGAAATAAGAAAAAGTAAAGTAAAGTGAAGAACAGTGAAGAGGATAGGAATGGAGATGGGAGAGGAGAGGAGAAGTAAGATGTTCACAAAGATGCGAGAGGAGTGAAGGAGAGTTGGCTGCTCTAGGAGAAGGGCTCTGTCTGGGGAAGCAGACAGATATGGAGTCACTGGGGTGAGTGGGCATCTTCACACATGGGATCTAGTCTGGCCTCAGGAACTGACAGCATAGCAAATCTGACTTCTCCAGACACAGCTGGATCGGCTGCTAGAAAATAGAGAAATCAGAGGATTCTTTTAGATATGTCCATTGATGCTATGAAACATAACAAATGATTAATGATAAGGTTTTTCTCATACACTCACCATCCCCCAGCACGAGGCTGTTGTGTGATTATTTCAGTGGGTTATCACGGCATATCTCATTACCTGCTAATGTAGAGGCTCTTCCATCTGTGTGCTGTTGGTGGCCTCTAAAGGTACAGTGCTAAATACAGCTTCCAGTTAGCTGATGAGCAGAATGGCTACTGAATTCCGTGCCGCCCTGAGCGTTCCTGCTGAGCTGGAAAGATCTCAAGGCCAACCATTCCTGTGAGGTTTTCCACAGTTTCTGATGGTAGCTGAGCCAGAAAAACCATAAGAAAAGCATTTGACCTCTTCAATTCCATCCCCCGATTGAACCAGGAAGTGCAGCAGAGGAGCAACACAAACATTTCAGATAACACCACCAACAAAGCTCATCAAATTTGTTCCCAGACTGCAAAATAAAATGGTCATGCTGAGTTAACTAGGGGGAATGGCTGGGCTGGCTTTGACTTCATGCGAGGGAGCACGGCATGCATTATTTCTTTCTATCTTTTTGTCTTCCAGAATTTAAGGAAGCATTCTCACTTTTTGACCGCACTCCCAAATCTGAGATGAAGATCACATATGCGCAGTGTGGAGATGTCTTGAGGGCTTTGGGGCAGAATCCAACCCAGGCTGAGGTCATGAAGGTGCTTGGCAGACCCAAACAAGAAGGTGGGTGTCTTCTTCAATGTTCATTTTGAAAAACATCTCTTGAAGAATTAGTGATGAATTAGATGAGGTCTCCTTTTTTTTTTTTTTTCCCGATGAAAAGACTAACTGTGGAACACTGAAGGGTACAAAACAGCCTCTGCAAGTCTCTAGCAGAAAAGTAACCAAGGATGAAACCAATCTGACTGTTAATATAATTGTCTCAAATTTGGGAGACTAATTTAATGGCCACATGTGTCAATATGTTTGCAATGAAAAGATGTTACCTTTTAAAATTGCTTTGATGGTAGGCATTCGCTCGTGCTTACTGAAAACTCAGACATTTGAAATCATCTAAAGAAACAAGAGGATAGACTGAAAGAAAAGTCACAGCTTGTTCTACAAGAGTGTGCGTTGGATGCTCTGTAATAACTGCAGTTATATCAGCCTTCAACATGCACTGCATACAGAATATTGTTCATAACAAAGGAAATCTCTCCTGGACAGCGTATACAATTCAAGGACTTCCCAGGTGAATTCTCTGTCTCTTCCTTTTGCTGAGGTTAACGGAAACAGACCATTGGGCCCTCATTCAACAGATGTGATATCTTTTGATATGGCAAAGACACAATGCTGGATGGGACAAGTAGTCCTAAGGGACTGTAATGTCCAGTGATGCTTTTGAAAGACAAAGAATCAGGAAAATGGGATGCACAACTCTCGTCCTGTCAACCCCCTGTTCATACTGAAGCTCCTCACCCACTGTGGTTTTAGATAGCTCTGTGTTATAGGGCTGCGAAGCAAAGCTGATTTCATGTCAGGAACAGGTTTCTTTTCTATTGCCTTCTGCTTAGTTTTGTATTTTTATTGCATCAGAAACCTTGGGATTCTAAGTGTGCTTGCTTTCCATGCTATTTGCATATGACAGACACATGATATCTGATGTGATATCTAAATGATATCTGTTTATTATTTGGTCTAATAAAAGCACACTTTTCTTTTTGGTAGACCTCTTTTTCCAACTTTGACTATCCATTCCACTACCTACACTTACTGTATTCCTGCATACTTCTTGCCTCTTTAGCCAGGATTTATTGCCATGGTTCTACTCTCACCATTTACCCTTGCTCCATGCCCCAGCACAAGTCCTCAGCACTCCCCAAATTCACTAAAACTTTCATTTTTATCTGTGCCTTTGCAGACATGAACTCCAAGATGATTGACTTTGAGACCTTCCTGCCCATGCTCCAGCATATTGCCAAGACAAAAGACACAGGCACCTATGAGGACTTTGTGGAGGGTCTGCGTGTGTTTGACAAGGAGGGAAATGGAACAGTGATGGGGGCTGAACTCCGTCATGTTTTGGCTACACTGGGTAAGATGAACCTTTCCTTATACGTTTTCATCACTGAGGTCTTTCCCATGCAGATTGTATTAAGTTGGGTGATTTTATGGGGAAAACGGCCATGCAAGTCTGCAGCTCAAACTCTTGGTTTTCCTTCTTTCCTCCCCTTCCTTCCTTTCTTTCTTCCTTGTTCTAGAGTCATGTTTCTCCTGTAAACATCATGTTTGTATGAAAAACTGTCAAAAAAAACCTGAAAACTCATCTATTCCTACAATATTTGCATCCTTTTTTTTTTTTTTTTCTGCACCTTCAAAAAAAGTTCCAGGATGAAGTACTTTTTAATCAGTCATCTGCACGACAGAATTGTCTCTGAAATGGAAAAGCTCTTTTTAAAGCAGGAATCGGTGTTTCTCTGCGCTCTCAAATCTTGACTTCAGAAGCTCAGTTTTTCACAAAGGGAGACGAGAACAGCATGAGTACCAGATAGAAAATTCGTCTGTAACATAATGACAGGTTTTGAATTTGGATTAGAAGGCGTTTTTCTCAAAATCAGCCTTTTCTACTGAGTTTTGCTGACTATTTTTTTTTAAAGGGTGAGCAATTACAAGAGAGATTTGATTTAGATCAAAGAATTCCAATCATATGTTTTGAGCTATGATACTGATTAAAAATAAATAAATAAATCTGTTTTTGAGTGAAGCTCAGGTGCTTCCATTCTATGACACATCCATTTCTATTAGTGATTCAGGGAATAATAATCAAAAAAAGCAATGTTATTTTCATTTGCATCACGGATACTCATGGATAAGTTTGAGAACCAAACTCAGTGTCCTATCTAACCTTCCTCTGAACAATGTAAACAGTCTGGGTAGTTCTGTGAATTTTACTGTACTACAAGAAATTATTTGGAACTTACCCTTCTGTTTCCAGCAATCTAAAATAAAGTAGCAATATCTGTTCTTCAAGCAGTGATAGGATGTATTTCAATTTGAAGAGCAGTTCTGTTTCTTAATACAGGTCAAATTCTAGGCACAACCAAGTATTGTATAAATTAGAACATTTTTCTGTTTAATTTGTTGAATTTTCATCAGCTCACATCAGCTGAGGACTTGTTCCTATGCGTCAGAGATCAGTGATGTGTAAGTAGAACAACAGAAGTAACAGGGCACATCCAATGCATTTTATTTTAACTCCTACAATTTCGGCTCAAATCATCCTAAAATTTATCCCACACATTTCTGGAAGCCATCTGATCTTATCCTAAAGCCAGTGACTAATACTACACTGAGAAGAGCTATTGAATGGATTCATCTTTTTATCCAGAATGAAGCCTTATGGGCACATATGACCCCAGTATTTAGGTAATTAAATAAACAGAATGGATCACTGGTTCAATTCAGAGATCTCTAAAATGGTGTTGGAATCTCCCTGAAAATCAAAGCCATAGACATACCAAAGAGTGAAATTTCTGAGAGTTTGTCCAGTGAGGACTTGGTTAAGGACTGACTAAAACCTTCAAGATTTGGCACTTAGAGAAAGCTTATTCTTAAAAGAATCAGCATGTGAACAGGATGTCATGTGGGTTTCTGTATTTATTCTGTCTCTTCGGTTTTCAGATCAAATTTTCTGTTTGCAAGGGTAAAACTAGCTTTCCTAGCAGTCAGCACCACAAATTAGCAGAGAAGAAAATCTCCCCCTCTTCTCTCTTTCTCATTCTTGGATTCTTTGAGCTGTTCTTCATAAATTCTTAAGAGTGGCTCAGCTAATAAAGTACTTTGCTTTCTACTCAGGTGAAAGGCTGACTGAAGAGGAAGTTGATAAGCTAATGGCTGGCCAGGAAGATGCCAATGGTTGTATCAACTATGAAGGTAGGTATGACCATTCCAGTCTGAGCAGTGGTCGTGTACTTGAAGGCTTTCATGTAATTTTCCTGTGAAGGCTTAAATCCAAGGAAGATCTTACTCCCAAAAATCAGAATGTTATTTTCCAAATTTGAGACCAATCAAGTTCACTTGACATAACCAAGTCCACTTGTTTTACTCTTTTTTTTTTTTCCTGACTGAACCCAACGTCTCTTTCTCCTCTAAAAACAAGATAAAGATCTCTTTTGAGAGTTCTTTACAGAAAATAACTAGATTTTCTTTCAAAAATCCAACAAAATATGTTTTCCTTAGGATCCTCTTTCGTCCTTTGATCTAAGAATTCTACAAGACTTTCCAATTTATTCCATTGTTGGTAGATAGCCAGAAAAAAGAGATTTGGTCATGACTAAATGGACCATGTTTCTCTCACTCATCTTGCCAGCCTGTATGCTTCAATCTTCAATAAAACACAATGTAATAATAGAGATCACAGACATGCTATTGCACACACCTGAGTCCTTTTCTGAAGGTTAACTGGTGGCTGTTGTATTATTTTGGTGACGTAACTGGTCTATAATCTCTGAGTCTTTTATGAATATTTTGGTTGGTAGACTTTTTTGACTCACAAATGCGAGTGATCTGACCACAGGGAAATCTTTCTTGTAAGGAGCCAGTAAACAGAAATCTGTAGATTTAGACAACCCAAATGTCTCGTGAACTTACAATAAACTCAGAGAAATTATTAGGAAGGAAAAAAATGTTTTCTTGTTGCAATGCATTTCTCCTTTCCATTTCGAAGTTTAGAATCATGACTGCTTCTTGATGATGGATGGTTTTTTTAAATGGAGAAAAATGAAACCCAAAGCCTTCTGTAAAAAAACAAACAGCAACAACGAAAAACAATAACTTAATTTGGATTTGACACATGTTATTTGTTCTTAAATCTGAATTCACCGAAGAGATATAGTCATGACACCCGGCTAGGTGACCTGCTGTGGATCCTGGAGGTTTACTCCAGAGGTTCTTTTAGTTTCTCTGCCCGAATCCTAAAGTGCTGAAACCTTACAGAATAATGACCCAGAGTTTCTCATGGTTGTATACTTTGGAATGGCAGTTTCATTTGGTAGCCAGGGGTAAGGGATTAAGCAAGCTATAGACTGACTAATATTTGTGTTCATTTCCACTGGCTAGCCAGACTCCTGACTACCTTGCACTGTAATATATATTATCTTAAGGATTTACAACTCATTTAGCACCAGGGCATCTGGAATCTCATTTACAAAGTGATGTAGCGTTCATTACATCGGAGGAAGCAAGAAGAATTAATTTAAATAACAATTAAGATGAAATATGTGGGACCTTACTGAGTTTAATGTAGGAAAATTGATAAATGATCCTGCTCTTTCTCTTCTTTTTAGCTTTTGTGAAACATATCATGGCTAACTGAACACCAGGTAAGTCTCTTCTGTCCTTTTAGAATATCTTATTATTTTAGTTAGGACATCTGAGATGATAGGCATGGTTTGGGGAATACATACATGTGCTTGGGGAATGTGTAAGTGATTAATTCAGGACAGTATTTTCAGCATGTAGCATAAGGAATTAGATCAAGAATAAGATAAAATTTTTTCTTCATCCTATCAAATGCACAACAAATTGGCACAACTGTCTGGTGAATCTTGTCTGGTGAATTGCTTGCTGACACCTTTATTTTAGAAATCCAATGTAATATATCCTGAAAGGATTTGACTTCCAAAGATGTCATTCCTTCATGATTAACTGGAAACTACAAATGGTTTAGATTTTTGATGTTCACTTCCAAGGCTCTGCTCCTACACTTCTCCCAAGAGTCAATGAGAAAGAACTGAGTTCACTTGAGAAAAAGTGGACAACAAAAATACAAGTAGATAAGGACTAATGTGTACCTGTTTCTGAGGCTACATTTGGAAGATAACTACTGGACTTCCATAAACCTGGATCCCAGATTCTCCTGGCAAACTGGTTGGTTTTCCAAGAAAAGAGCTTTGTCCAGCATATCTTCTGACTTTATTCAATAATGCTCTCCAAACCGCAGTGCCTTTTAGGGAATCTCAGTCTCAACATTGCAAATGAGTTGAACTTCATTTCCAGTATTGCCTCATCATCTTATTTTTTATTTTATTTAATTTTATTTTATTTTTTGTATTCCTGTAAAATGTGCCAGTTGGTTAGAACTGGCATTTGCCACTATTTACCTTGGGTCAGCTCTTAAGGAAGGTCTGACCTGACAGTTAACCAACTCCATCTATTTTGCAAAGTATCTGATAGATTGGGAAAGGCAGTGGCTTCCTTCAGATTCGTTCTGGGTTATTTTTCTTCTTCTTTGGTTTATTTTTTCTACTCAGTCCTGACCAGGCCTGGCTTTGTTTTGCTTTTGGGGCTGACATTATCCCAGCCCACTGAGACCTGTCTGCCCTGTGGTGACTTTTCATTATGCACACTGGCACCCTGGGGAGTGAGTTAAGTGGGAGTCAAATCCAGGACTTAGGAAATTCTGTTCCAAGATATGATTGACCAAAATGTAAACTGTCTTAAAAGCTGACCACTTTTCCTTATTGTGGTCCATTCGCCTTACTTGCAGGCATTTATGTTCTCTGAACACGCACACATTTTTCCAACACTGGCTCCCAGTTTTGAATTCCAAAGATCTGGACTGGGCCCACAGCCATATTGGGTATTCCTACTGTTAGCATTATCCACGCTTCTTGTTTAGAGATGTTTTCAATTCTTATTCCTTTCCTAAATCCACTGCCATGGGAAATTCCCCTTCTGATGCCCAAAGTCCTTCTAATCACCTAAGACAGAGTCAGCCGCTGAAGTAGACAAGTGAGTGTGGGTAAGCTGTAAAGCTGGCAAGAGGCTGGGAACTGCAGCATAGAGGACAGTACGTGTTTCTTGACTTATGATGGGTTTGGAAAGGGAGCTGAGAGCTCCCTGGCTCACAGAAAACCAACTGATTTGCCAATAATGGGTGTCTTTCAGGGGTGGCATCTTCAATTTCTTGCAGTGTTGCTGTTGGCACGATTAGAGGAAAAGAACTGCAGTCTTTACTCTTGAAAGGCTGGTGGACCTTTGCCATAGAGCATATAACAAACAAATTCCCAAACACTGGATTTGAACTCAGTGGGAATCTGGATCACATTCCAAAAATAAAGTAGTGCCTCATATTTCTAGGCCACTTCCATATACTAGCGGAAGGCTAGATCTGTATCCTAATATAGGAACTAAATTATGTCTTTCCCTTTATTTTCTGATCATAGCAATTGTGACAACACGATTTACTTCTACACAGTCAACAAAAATACCCTAGTTTCAACATGTAATCTCAAGTAGCAGAGCCATACAGCTGGAGGGGCAGTCCATGCTATATTCACAGGGGCTCAGTTCAGTGTCCCACATGGAAGTTCTTGGTGGTACTTGAGATGTTCCTAGTTTCTCAAATGTGGTCTCACAGATATGATGCAGAGCCTTCAGAAGCCCGGTGTCTGGGGTACTCTGGAATATCTCAAGTGTCTTTAGGTGCCAATATGTCAGGAAGTGGATTTTACCCCATGGCTTGAACTTGTGTGACCATAGGAGAAATGCTAGAGTGCATATGTATTTGGCTGACATAATATTCCTTGGCTCCCATGAGAGCAAGGTGCTTACACGAAAGCTGGGTATCTCAGTTTCCAAATGTAAAGGAGATCAAGTCAGGTGGAGAATGCAAAGTGATTCATTTCACTCAAAGAAGGGAAATAGCTACAGAGTCCAAATGCCAGCACAAAGAGGGAAAAAATCTCCATGAACACCAAGTTCTGTGCTGTCTGCACAGGAATGTTCTCAACAGAAGGAGAAACTGTGCAGTTTCTGTCAACAGAAGAAGAAACTGTGCTCAATAACTGGAGATTTTATTATAATTATAATAATAATAATTATTATTATTTTGTAAAGCTGGGCCTTTACCCTAGTCTTATATATGGCATGGCTCTATCACCCTTTTATATCACTGCTTACTATGTTTTATCCACCATTTATATGTTGAGTGTAAGATTGCAGGGTTGAGATGGAATCTAAGCATTTTTTGTCTTCTTGCACGAAATCTGATGTCAGTTGGGATCTTCATAGGGCCTCACTGTCCCTAAGACAAGTATTTTATTTGGATAACTGAGACTGATTCTTGATGTTATTATTTATTTCTGCCTTCTTCCTCTAATGCTTAAAAATTATTTTTAGGACAAGACAGGCGTGGAGAAGCCCAGAATCTGGCCTTGGATTTTGATTTATTGTAATGTCTTCTCATTTTCCAGACCAGATTCCCACTACAGAGCTATAAAATGTACCGTCCCTGAAGTTATTTGGATAAATGTTTATTGTTTGTTTTGTCTTGTTTCCTCGTGGGAAGAAAACGGGAAACTAAGCAAACACAGAACCAGAACCATGAATACCTGGGCGTTTGTAAATGCAGTAAGAGAAAAGAAACTAAGCCAACTGCATGAATCTCATGTGTGCAAGGAACATTCTTAGTCTTTGGTGAAAAACAGCAAAAATAGAATTCCCAGCAATTAGCAACAAATGCAAATTTTTTTTTATATTTTTCTCAGCTTTGGAAGACACCACCTTTAACATGTGAGATGTAAAGGATGAACAACACAAAACAAAGGTGTATGCTTTACTGCTAGAATGCATCCTTTCTCTCTGGATATGTTCTCGTTTTAACAGTCTGGTCTATGAAACAAATGCAATGTTTTTCCCAATGAAAACTTGAAATTGTTCCATTATGCATTTCTTGGTCCTGTTTTTCTTGCAGTAAAACATGGGATTCTTTGTCTCTTGTTTTCATCATTTCCGTGTCTGTAAGTGAAGGGGAAATGGGAAATAAATGCTTTACCTTAGTAGCGACAAAGTAAAGCTGAGGAGGATGAAAAGGCACACAGATCGAGCTGCCTCATTTTCTAAGGAAAAATTGTTTGAAAAAAGATCATTCGAGCACTACATCCTTTAGTGGAGAAAAAGAAGGTAGAAGCTGGTACAGCTTGTTAGGTAATACAAAAAGAAATCTAAGTGAACAGTACTCCATTTAAGCAAGAGATATTGTGGGAAAAAAGGACAACTTAGTGGAGAAAGGACTGTTATTGGAGCACTATTATACCAAAGTACTGATATTCTGTAGATTGATATTATACAGTGATATTATACTGCTTAGAAATCACAGCATTGGTCATCTCTATGAAGAAAAGCTGCTATGAATGAGAGAACACAGAACAATCAAACTACACCCATATCTCAGCTGTAACAAAATGTACCATTGAGTAATCACAAGAGCAAATCACCAGCTATAGAAATAATGTAAGCTGATAGCAATAACAATTAAATGCTAAAGGAAATTCAGAAAGATAATGGAGATGGAGGAGAAGAAATTCAAAAACTTCTTATATCCAGCCTGGCTTAACTGCACATGAAGACGCAATAAAAAACCACCACTGTGCATGACTGACCATGGAGAATCTACCTCTGGAGCATCAGTCACGAACAGAGAAATGCATTGAAAAGGCTACAGATGAGCTCATGAGAGTTAGTAACTGGATCTGCACTAGTGTGCAGAAATCATACACCAGAGATAGCCACCTCCAATGGGCCATCTCCTCAGGGCAGCCCTTCGGGGATGTCCCCTTCTTTTCTCACTGTTGGCTCCTGGGAGTTCCTGAGTCCTAGTTTGTTTTGGGGCAAACACTATTTCAAAAACGTCTTGCCTTTTCTCTCATAGTAGACCCTAATGATAGCTTATTTTTGTTTTGCATTAAAGGAATACAGCAGTTGAAATGTGTAATTCTGCCTTTCCTGCTGGTGTAGCGTATCACCTGGAAGTGTCTTCCACCTCCACCATATATCCAGTATGAAAAACACTTGAGCTCTAGGACTTGTGTGCTGAACAGCATTACGAGAGCTTGGTGAAAACACTCTGCTAGCAGGTACCATCAGAAATTTATTGGCTTGTTATGACCCTCTCCTCTCGTTCCTCCGTACCTTGTTTTACAGTCACTAAAACTCAACTCCCAACTGGGCTGTTTTCATTAGATAGAGTCCCACATCACCTATTCCAGGTCCAGACCTGTGAAAAAGGTGTCAATGTCAAAACATGGGTGTTTGTTCTGAACTCTCTTCAGGGAGGTGAAATTACTACATCAGGTGCAGTCCAGGTGTGGTAGAATTCCTAATTTCTCCAGTGAGCCATCAGTTGCTTTATTTCTCAGCTACTAAACACAATGCAACCACCTTATCTGCCTCTCAGACCCCCAGGAAACAGTCACCTTGAGGTATTACACTGAAATCTTGCAGAATGTTTCATCTTACACTCCCAAAATAATATTTGTTCACATCCACGGATGCAAGTGAGATTTTTGTCAGGGTAAAGGGGTGACTTTCATCCATACAAGTGACATTACTTGCAGAATTGGTGTGCCTGGCTGTCCTATGCTTGTGTTATATTCAATGGTTGTCTTACCAGCACAGGTGGTATCTGTACTACAAGGCTTACACATTATTAGACATTATTACTTTGTGTTGACACACATAGTCACATGAATCCAGCTGCTGGGAGTATGTGAGGCTCACAGGTATTCTAGGAAGACTTCAAGGGTTGCTAGTGTTGAAAATGTGTGAACAAGTCCTGTGATAGAGGAACAAGAGGGACAAGGACCATCAAGCTAAGCATCCATTTGAGTTAAAGTGCGTCAAGAAAGCACACTAGGGAAAAGAACTGCAAAAGTGCAGCACCAGAAGCAAACAAGGCTTACTAGCAGCAGAACAGAGTAAAATAGCAGCTGATATTTCACCCCAAGAGCATTGGCAGGGCTCCTCATGGAAGGAAACACAGGTCAGCCCAAGGTACATTAAGCAAAGCTGTGTGTGGGCGAAGGCTGGAGCAATGCCTATTGCCCTCTGTGTCTCAGGACATGCTATCACTGGATTTTGTTTTCAGAAGCATGAGATTCACACACAAGCTAACCGGAATAAATAAGCAATGTTTCTTTCCCCTTCCCTTCTACTTCTCCTCTTCCCAACCCCTAACCCTGAATTAAGAAAAATAACCTATCAGGAGAATTTTTTTATTATTATTATTATTTTTTTAAATGTGGCCAGGAGACGTGCCAAGTTTCTTGAAGATCTTTTTATAGCAGTAGCATCTGGCTCTTTGGGAGTCTCCGTAGGGAGTTCTGCTGGTGACTTTACATCTGCTGTGGTTAAGCAGCTAATGGACTGGCTGTCTGGGCTGCTCCTTGCTCCACTGATTCCTTAGTACCATGCTTTGGTTATTTGAGGAGCTTGAGCCTATTGACTTCTTGCCAGAATTACATCGTACATTCCAGCAGCAACTTGCATTGCAACACCCAGTCATGCAGAAGGGGTTTCAGATGGAGTAAGGATATTGGCTGGCATTTCATCACTCTTTCCTTGAACTCACACGAGCCTGGATGAGAGCACGATATGAAGCGTGGGGGCTTTTGATCAGGAAGCCAAAAAGAAAGCAAATCCTGTAATACTTTTTCAATGATGCTAATGAGCTAATAAACAAATTAATGCATCAGAAGTTTCATTTGGGGACTCAATCAAAAATACTTTGCCCCCTAGCGATGTGATGCAGCTCAGTTTTTTTGTGTGTGTCACATTCAACGCTCTCTAAATCATTTTTAACATAGCTAATTACTACTTTCTAGTGAAAAATCAAAATGCCCCATCTGTATAATTCTCAAGTGTAACAGTTTTGCATTTTCAACATTTTTTGTGTGTGTGTTTGACCCAGATTTTTACTTTGGCCAAACGTTGTGAAAACTACACCTGATTCTAAGCATGAATTTCCTGCATAATGTCATTGCCCAAAGACAGTGCAATTTTTTTTTTCTGGCATTGTACCTGGGGTTCAATTTTCACAGTTGATCTGTTTGATTTTTCATAGATTTGTTCTTCATTGGCACTAAGAAACACTTTTCTCTCCCCTAAGAATAAAATGACCCTGAACAACTGCTTCAGGAATAGGCTTGTTGAACTTGGCTTAACTAGAGGTGTGCTTTGTCATTTGCAATGCTCTAGATCATTCCCCCTGGTTCTAGCTGTTACTTAGTATATGCATCTCTTCTGAATATTCTGATTCGAGCTATTATAGATGAATCACAGAATCGCAGAATGACTTGGGTTGGAAGAGATGTCAAGGATCATGAATCTCCAACTCTCCTGCCACAGGCAGAGCCACCAACCTCCTTATCTAACACCAGACCAGGCTGACCAGGGCCTCATCCAACCTAGCCTTGAACACCTCCAGGTTCAGGGCATCTACAGCCTCTCTGGGCAGCTGTTCCAGCACCTCATCACTCTCATAATAAAGAACTTCCCCCTGACATCCAACCTAAATCTTCCCTCCCTCAACTTAAAACCATTTCCCCTCGTCCTGCTGTTTTCCACAGTCTGTGAGACTCATTTCATTCAATTTGTAAGCCTGGTTGATTTGCTCACAGAGAGAAATTATTTCCTCATAGACCTTTCATAGCACTGCCTTCACACCACTTCACCCCCTTCTCACTCCAGTTAGGATAATAGGTTTCTTTACCTGATTGTTGTAGCAGCATTTTTTGTAAGAGTAATGATGTGCAAATATCTGTAGTTTCAAATTTATGGGCAGATTTAATATCCAACATCATACTACTAATCCTAAATATATGTGCATGCGTGCATAGGCATGTAACTACATAGCACAATGTAGACCACATGATCTCAAAATTCACCAAATGCCTTGTGATACAACATATAGTTATTTTTCTTCCAGTTTCATTTAACGTGGAAAATTCTTTGGATTCCCTGAAGTTTGTTACGTAGCCTGTGTTCATCTATCCTTCTTCTCACACTTATCCAGCAATGCCTCTGAAATATGTCGAAAGTCCAGCAGAACAGTAAAATGAATGTTTTCATTTATAAACCCAAAAGGGCCAGTCTTCTGTACTAGCTGTTCTATGAATTCCTTCACTTTCCTGTAATAAAAGTGTCATGGGAGAGTTATGATGTATGCCAAACATAAAAGACAGGAGAAATGAAGAAAGAAAAGTACAGATGTGTGGAGGTAGATCTATATTGAACTGAGGTAAAGATGTGTCATTTGGGGCAGTGCTAGCATTTGAAACTGGATTTCTGCTTAATAGGGATAGATCAGACATAGTGGAAGCACCAGCCGGGAGAAAAAAGAATATGTTCTCATTGTAGAGAAATAGAAAAAGGTAAACTTCTTTAAAACCAAAAGGAGCCTGTCTTAAGTCTGTGGTACAGTCTGGAGGCTTCTGTCCTGATCTATAGACATATCCTGAATCCATCCCTGGTCCCATCAAAGAAAAGGGAAGGGAAGGGAAGGGAAGGGAAGGGAAGGGAAGGGAAGGGAAGGGAAGGGAAGGGAAGGGAAGGGAAGGGAAGGGAAGGGAAGGGAAGAACCACAGATGTGACACAAAAGGTGTATCAGTTTATCTATGCTCACCAACTTGAACGCTTAGACAGTGATGCTGATCATTTTGACTTTGATGAGCTAATTATCTGATGATGCTTAGTCGTACCTTCTTCCTACTGAACTGCCAGTATTTTAGCACATAACCCACCAATGAACCCTTTTAGAAAGAAGCAAAAACAAACAAAACCACCTTTATCAAGTCAACTCAGCCAGAGAAAACATTCTTCAGAAGGCACTGAGCTTATGAGCAGTTCTTCTCCACTGCTATTTGTAAATGTTGAGAGTTGATAAACAACGGGAACAAAGATATTTGGGATGTGCCAGTGAATTTCAAGAATCCATAAACATTCACATAGTTAAGTTCATGCAAAACCTATCTCTGAGAATCAAGCATTTCTTGAATGGAAATGTTCATGGTGTGCAGAAAAAAACACAATCATCTTTTGAACTTCTTCAAGTCCGTCTCATGTCTCTGTGCTGTTGGTGGGGTTCTGACATGCTATTGCTGATTATAATGGCAGTGTGTTGAGTCCACAGCTGTCTCCTCTAGAAACACATATGCATATGTTTTTAAAGTGCACAAATAGTTTGGGATCCTAAGTCCCCCAAAAGAATTTACAGCACAGGTGTGTGGACTGTCCTCCTGTAGATGCCCACAACTGACTTGATGGTTTTCATTCTGGTTACCTCAATCTCAAAGGACAGGTCCTTGAGAACATGGCATGCGTTCAACACTTTTCTGTTTCTTCCAAAACAGAAAACAAAATTTGGCTTCTGTCATTGTCCAGAACATTATTCCTTTGCTGAACTGAAAGCCTGAAGGTTCCTGGGATCCTAATGAGTTGCCTTTGTCCAGCACTGTAGTCTTATGAGTGAACCTGTTGCCTGTGGGAATTTCTGGAGTGAAAGCAGTAGGAATATGAAGATAAGAAAATGTAGGCAAACATCTACAGAAACAGCATGGCAGCGGGCTGCAGAGATCTGCCTTCCTCCAGTCTTCTTGAAAGACTTATTTATCTTCTTCAGTTCAGCAATCTTCTCCAAAAGACCAGGAGGGATCCCTTTTCTCTATCTAAAAAATGGAGTTTTGTGCATTTTAGGAAAAACAAACAAACAAACAAACAAACAAACAAAACAGAGAGAGAAGAATGATGAATGCATGTGAGAGGCAACTAGCAAAGCTAAAATATTCCATTGATAATTTCCAGTACCACATGCACGATGGGCAAATCCCAAAATGAATAAAAGCACTATTAGCAACTACTGTCCGTCTATGAAATGACGGACAGTAATAGAAATGGAAATTAATAAAAATGAATTTCTATTAATTTTTATATTCCTAATAATCATGATTCTTGGCAAGGATTGCAGCCATTGACTGGGACGACAGTGTACTTGATCCTAGGCTGACATAGAACAAAGACAGTTTCCTCACAGTGATGTTGACAGTCTATTTTCTTTCAAAAAAAAAGAAAGAAAAATAACAGTTATTTTCATTATTATTTTCATCTGAATGCATGTTGATGGCGTTTATCTGGTGATTCATGGTACTGTCACACAGAAAAGCGAGCAACTGACAAAAATACACCACTTCAAGCAGCAGAAATGCATGCAGGAACTGCATGAAAAATGACCGAGGAGAATTCTTCAAAGCGAAGTCCAAGTTTCCGTGGCTTTTTGGGTCTAAGCTGTTAATGACAAATGGCAGAGCAATTTCACATTGCTGTTTTGGAGAACGTGGATGAATTTTAGTGTGAGAAAAGTTGTCAAAAGCCCCCCATGAGCTGGAGTTTTGTTGGGTTTTTTTTTGGAACTTTTCATTGCATCTCTCCTGCACTCACATTGCAGCTGACTTACTTACACTGTCACGTCCTGCTCTGCAGCAAAGTGTGGGCACATAGGCCATGCAAGAATTCCATCAGTCAAGGAAACGTTGCATGAAAGGCTAGAAAACGCAGTCTTCAAACAGATGCTCAAAGTCCTTGTTTAGAGGAATTCCCAGGGGACAGTGTTCCCCCTCCGAAGCACTCTGATGCAAACCCATAGATTGGGATGCCATCTTTTAGAGGACTGGAACCTGTTATTTCTCAGTACCACACAGACTGCGGTGGTTGTCAGGCTTGGTTCAGGTGAAATAATGGAGAATTTCACCCTGCAGAATAAGCATGAGCACTGGGCTAAAGGGATTTGCTTTATACTCGGAATTGGTGAAATAAATTGCTTCACTTTTCTCCCTTTATATAAGCTGCTTGATAGCACAAATAGATGTGACCATTGCTTGGTGCAGCTGTGCCAGCAGGAGCTGTGAGAGTAATCACACAAGCAAAATTGATTTGTATTTTTCTAAATTGGTAAGGCCTGTGCCAAGAGATGAAGCATTCTGCTCAAAGTTCCCTCACTGTAAGCATGCTTTGACTGAGAGATGCAGCCTTTCAGACTGGAATGAAACCTAGATTACATATCAAGCTAATGAAGCACACAGAGGGGATGATCAGAATCTCAGAATCTCTTCCTCCACAGCTGAAAGACAGTGCTTATGATAAATGAGTTTGGGAGCCAGTGGACCTGTGCTATAGGGCACTGACACACCACACATGAGCCAATTTCCAATTGCTGTTTAGAGGGGGAAGGTGCATTAACGTGACTCTTTCCATGATCAAAGTTGGAGCATGTTTCAGGGCCAAGGTAAAGATTTAAGAAATATTGCCTGCTTAAACTACCTGGGGTTTTTGTACGCAAATATTGAAAAGAAAAAGGAGAAGGAACAGGAAAAGAAAAAGGAAAAGTAAAAAAAAAAAATAATAATAATAGTAAAAGAAAAAGAGAAAGAAAAAAAGAAGAAAGAAAAAGCATAGCAATAAGTATTAATAAATAATATAAAAATAATACTGAAAAGCCAAATTTTGCTGCCAGTTTGCCATAAAAGATTTGAAATGTAAATACATGGAAGAAGACAGAAAATCCGTGCCACAGGGGACTGGTTTATATTCCTAGCATTAATCAATAGCACTGTCTTAAGAACTTGTAAGGGTAGATTTGGTTCAGGGCATGTTGATCCATGGGTGGCAGAGGTGCAATTTCATGCTGCTCACAGCCAAGTCTAAAATACACCAGCCATCTAGGAAACTAAATAATATTCTCTGAGGATGAAAATACCACCACAATTTATTTGGACACATCAGAATAATGTGAGTCAGGTGGTTTTGTAGTGCAGCTTTAACTAATAGCAAACATCTAATGAGCTGCTCCTGTTCATGAGGCCTGTGGGGAGAGGGTGCAGGATAAAAGAGGAAATCCAGATCAGAGGATGCATTATTCCCATTAATTATATCACACATAACCAGGATGTCATTGCATCCCTCCCGCTGTAGGGAATGGGAAGGGTTTGCATCAGGTGCCCTGTTATTACGTGGTAGACCTTTCCAACACTAATTCAGTGATGACTTCACTAGCTGGCTTCATTTACTGCCTGATATCCTGTGATGGCTGAATAGGAAACAGATTACCAATGGGCTGTTTTAGGGTGTCAGCTGTTAATTACAGCTTGGATGCTAGCATCAAACAATTTCCCTTTGATAAATATATATTTCACTTTTCAAGATAATCACTTTTTAGCTGCTACCAATAAGATGAAGTGAAGTAGAAAGTAGAAACACCCATTATGGATGCCAATATCCACACACTCAACTTGTGCTTACCTGAATATGATGTCAATGACTCACATGAATATAGAATACTAGAATCATAGGGGCATTTGGGTTGCAAGGGACCCTAACATCCATCTAATCCAACTCCCCTACAGTGAACAGGGACACCCACAGCTTCATCAGGTGCTCAGAGCCCCGTCCAGCCTGACCTTGAGTGTCCTGTGACAGGGGGGTTTGAAGCTTCATGATCCTTGAGGTCCCTTCCAACCCAAGCCATTCTATGACCCTGTTAACATGACCATCCTGTAAGCCTACAACCCTGTCCTTGGGGATGGGGCACCCACGATCTATCTGGGCAACCTGTGCCAGTGCCTCACTGCCTTTATTGTAAAAAAAGTGACCATGTGTAGCTTTGTAGCCAGTTTTGCATATGTCCAGATGTGTGCACATCTTTGGGTAAGATATGTTTTGGAGGACAAGGGGTGTGACGTATCTCTGTCTGTGTTGCAGTCTGTGCCTCTCTTCACACTAAGACATGCAGGAATGAGAGTTTGTCGATAACTACTACAATCATGATTACAGGGCACAAATCAACATGTGACCATATGTGTGTGTGTACCCCATTAGTCTCTCTACCATGCTGGCAAGAGATGGTAGAGCCAACACAGGTATACGATGCCCAAAGTACCTTCTAAACAAGATGTGCTTTCTGAAAACCAGCATGGCAAAATGGGTTATAGGAAGCAATCAGCCCAGCCACGGTGTTCAGCAAAGCAAGAGCTCCATCTCAGACTTCTTTTCCCATTTCCTACAGTTGATCTGCGCCAAAGGGTGGTCCTAGGACCTCCCTCCTTCAAAAGAGAAGGTGTTTGGCCAAAAGAAGGCTGCTGGGTCTCAGGGAAGGCTACATATTTAGGGTTGGAAAACTTAAAAAACAAACAAACAAACAAACAAACAAAAACCCAATAGAAATAATTTATCTGTAAGGGCTCATCAGTTCCAGAAACTGCTCTGGGGAAAGACTGCTCTGGAGGTCTCACAAAGCGGTGTTTAGCTGGGATGAGGAGCCTTAGATTCTCTTTTTCTCCATTCTTTTCTCTTTTGCTGACTGTTGCAAGAGCAGATTTCCCAGGTGGGAAGGAAGAGTGAACCTCCAATCAGACACAGATACTCCATAAACTAACAAAACCTCAGAAAGACAAGGAGTATCTAGAGACAGGGCAGCACTGCCAAAGACAAAAGATCTGAAGACATCCAAAAATGTTCCATCACCCCCTTTCAGTGCCACCATAAAACATAAGTTGGCTCCATTTTGGCTGAGTTTCTTTTTGACAGTGCAAGATGTTCAGATTGTCCCCAGCCCACCTGGACTGGACATTGCATGAACAAAATGCAGCCCCTCCTTCTCCTCCCCACTCTCTCACAAATCCCTCCAAGAGCAAAAGGAGCAAACATAAAAGAACCATAGACTCATAGAATGGCTTGGGTTGGAAGGGACACCAAGGATCAACAAGATCCAACCCCCCTGCCAAAGGCAGGGCCACCATCCTTCACGTTTAATACTAGACAAGAAGAGAAAAGGAAAAAGAGGGGAGGGGAGGGAAGGGGAGGGGAGGGGAGGGGAGGGGAAGGCAGGAGAGGAGAGGAGAGGAGAGGAGAGGAGAGGAGAGGAGAGGAGAGGAGAGGAGAGGAGAGGAGAGGAGAGGAGAGGAGAGGAGAGGAGAGGAGAGGAGAGGAGAGGAGAGGAGAGGAGAGGAGAGGAGAGGAAAAAGAAAACTTGCTTTGCCTCACCTCTCCTTCCTTTCCCTCTCCTTTCCTTTTAGAATTGAGCACACACTGCATGGTTATCTGGACTGTGATTAAGAATCAGATGCCATAAGAGTCCCTTCCTACCTATGAAGTCTTCTGAAGGCTTCATCTCGCTAATATAAATAAAAATCCAAATATACACCATTATTGCTTTAGTTACAAGTATAAATTAGTACAACCGAAACTTCTGACTTCTTACTGGCTTTCATGTAGGGCCTATGTTGATAAAGGTCTGAGGGAACGTGACACTGATATTTTGTACTGGAAACCAGTTTATATTTATGTCCTCCCTTGCCACATTCTTTCCAGGCATGCTTCTTTCCTCACCTCGCATCTCCGAGTTTCAGTAGATGTCAGTTGATTTAAGGGCTTGATAATTTTTCAGTGATTCCCGATTATCTGCCTCTGGGCAATGAAAGATGCAGACAGGAATTGTAATCAGCACCTTCCAAACAATCGGGCGAGCAACAGAGATGCAATGAGAATCACTGAAGGACTGCTCTGCCAGCTAAACCTACAGCAATGAATCTCCCCCCCCTGCAACAAATGTGGCAATTTCTGAGAATAACATCCCTTAATGCTCGACAGATTTCATTTGTCAGATCTGATACAGGATTGCAAAACAAAGAATAGATGTCCTTGGACAGAATCCTGTAGGACAGCAGGACATAATATCTTCCATGAAGTATTTGCTGGGGGATTTCCGTGACTAAGTGTCAACATTTCCACCTGAACTGGTAGCTTGAATGTTTTCTTATTGTTGCCTGAGAGGCGGTTAATATAGTTAATAAACTGGAGTCTGATTCTTCTCATCCTAACATCTGTGCCGAAGGTAGAGCTGACTAATTATTCCCTCCAATCCTTACTTTTCTCTGCTGGCTATAGAGAAGAGAGACTAGCTCAGCTGTGTGTATTGACACTGCAGGCACGAGGGCTCCATTCACCGTCTGCTGCTATTTGAGGGCTTAATATGGTCATGTTTATCCCCCAAAAGCCAGGTGGGTTTGGCAGCTGGCATAGATCTGCATTGCAGAAAGCCGTGGGTAGCAGCCAGAAGTTATTTACAGCTAGCTCATGCTGACCTCTTAGATTGCTTTCTCCCTCATGTTTTTGTGGTTCTGCACACTGGGTTGTATCCCTGGTAGGACCTGGGATGATGAAACTCCTTTCTGCTGCCATTGCACTGTGTTGTCACAGCTTCTCTCAGCTCTTTGACCCCACAAGCAAAGGCAGAGCAGTGTGGTTACGTATAAATCACAGAACTGATTTGCTGAATCTCTCCAAACTGCTGAGACATTTCCACTGCCTTTGGCCACCCAGTGCTTACCTACTTGACCTCTGAAAAACCCCTGTGTCTGAGCATGCCAGTACTTTCTCGGTCTTATTTGGCTTGTTTCCAGAAATAACTCTGCTATTTTACTCTGCTTGAGTAAAATAACCCCTGAACCGAAGGTTAAAATTGTTTTAGGTACACGCTCGTATACATCCACATTAATACACATATTCAGCACAATCTGTAAAAAGGCCAATTTGTCAATAGGAAGAAAGTCATTCAGAAATGTGAGAGACCGGCTGATGTACAAATCCTCCATTATTTAGCTCTGAATGAAATAACCAGCTCTTTCATGAGTTCAGATGTACAGTGTGTTGCTTTGGTGGAGTTCACCTCCTTTACTCATTGAACTTTTCTGCTTTCTCCAGAAGGAACTGGGAAGGAAAGCATGGAATGGAATGAGGTTGGCAGGCATGAATCTGAATGCATATTTGAAAGCCCATTCGGTTTAACGTAATTGGCACATAAGTGTACTTTTCTGCAGATCCCCAGACTTTTCAGTTTGCCATAGGATTGCAGGGTAGCATTATCTATAGACAGTGTCATAACTTCTTGCGGAGGCTAGAACATTTATTGCAGCAATGCACTGCCTTCTCCTTGTTCCTTAGTATTTATAGACGGTTGGGATGCTGTAAAAAAAAAAAGCTTTATAGTTAGTAACTTCAGACTGCAAAAAGCAGTCTGCCTTTATCTGATTCACTTTATCCTATGAGATACCCACATACAGTTCAAATAAATCACGAGAAGGGAGACTGGAGGGTAGGGACTGGTAGTTGAAAAGACACGTGAAGGAAGAGTCTCCAGAGAGCAAAGATCTGTGCCTGCCTCTCCACTCCCCTGTGAGGAGCTGCAGGCCACCATGAGGAGCTGTATCTGTCTCATATATCAACAGCCTCCTCAGTTGTTGATACACCCCTTGTCCTCAGACCCTTCCTCATCTCTGCAACCCTCCTTTGGACACCCTCTAACAGCTTTATGCCCCTACACTGTGGCATTCAATTAGCACCCAGTGCTTGAAGTGAGGCCACAGCATAGAGCAGAGGGGACAGTCCCTACCCTCACCCAACAGTGCTGGGCCTGGAGCATCCCAGGGGACGGGGACCCTTTTGGCTCCAGGACACACTTCTGGCTGGCATCCAATGTGCTGTCAGCAGGAATCACAGAATCACCAAGGTTGGAAAAGACCTCCAAGATCATCCAGTCCCACCGTCCACCTAAACCCCAGTTCCACTTCTGTGGGACTGCTCTCCAGCTTCTCATATCTCTGCATGCAGAGCCAGGGCTGCCCTGTCCCAGGCTGCAGAATCCAGTACTTGCTCTTATTAAACTTCATGCAGTTGGCGATTGCTCAGCCCTCCAGTCTGTCAGGATGTCTTTGCAAGGCCTTTCTACAACCTCTCTCAGTTTAGTGTTGAAGGCAGAAGGATGAGATACAGCAGGCAAAATGTGAAATGACGATGGTTGAGACTGGCTCTAAGGAGGAATTTTTTTATTGTGGTGAGTATAGCCAAGTGGTGGAACAGGTTACATAAGAAGGTTGTGCAATCTCCATCCATTGTTGTTTTCAAGATCAGACTGAATAAAACAACCTGCCTAATTCAAGAGCTGACCCTGCCTTGAGCTGGAGCCTTAGAGTCCTCCTGAGGTGAAGTAGGATCACAAACAACCTTGATGTTCATGCTCTCACTGTAGAAGTCCTGAATGATATCTTCTGGGGTCTGATGCACCCTTTCAGTTGTCTTTCTCTCACTCGATCTTTCTTTGCTGTGGCTCCTTGCCCTTCGGAATAGATAAGACACTCAAGGCTCAGTATGGGTAGCTCCTTCTCAAAGAGGCCATAGCTGTCCTCTCAACTTCTGCCATCAGCTCTGGTTTAGAGTCTGTGGTACTGATGTCTGCAGAGAGGTGCATTTGTGGAAAAGAGCTGTGCTTTGGATTTCACAGCTGCACCAGTTAGTGAGTGGGGAGGATGAGGAGAAATGTCATACAGATTTCTTGTGGTTTGTTAATTTGGGTTTTGCAGGAAAAAAAAAGGAGGAAAAAGAAAAAGGAGAAAACCTCACAGTTGTATATTTATCCTGAAACCACTAAATTCAAGCTTGAAAGTGTATTAGGCCATTTCAGTGCACACAGGAAAGCTATTGTTGAACAAAATTATTCCTTGGTTTTACTACTGTAATATAGGGGCATGCGTTGGAGTTTTGAGACTCCCTAAAGAGCAGCTGTTGGCCTGTAGCAATTTAATTGGGAATGTAGCTATGCCAAGCTGATTGTATTTCTAAATCTGACTTTGGCTATCTTCCCCTTTATCTTTGATCTTGCAGGCCTCATCCAAGGGCCACCTCAATCAGGACGAATGTGCCTTAGAGATTGATGAGGTTTGGATCAGTCTTGGATAGCGCAGAGGTTACAGCCAAACATGTACTTGGTTTTATACCTCATCCTTGCAGTGGGTGGGAACAAACCTAAAATAAGAACAGAACTTTCCATTCCCCAGGGAGGGAAGCTGGTAGAGGCTTTCCTAAGCATGTGTGCATCAACTAGGATATGTACTACTACAGCTGTAATGCTGTAAAAGTCAGGCACCTAAATTAGAGTAGCACTAGGAGCCGAGATTCCCTGTAGTCAATGGAGGTGTACAGGTTCTACTGAAGTGTAATTTAGAGGAAGGATCCAATTTGCTGTTCTTAATTGTCCTTTAATGGGAAATGTTCTCTGTCAATTATAGAAGGAGCTCAGAAAGATTAAACTCCTAATGTAGATACCTGGGTTAGATTTAGATCCAAATCTAGATACCCTCTCACTCAGTTTGTGCACTGGCTGTCCTACCTCCCCTCACAGCACAAGAAAAATCTCCTGCCAATTCAGTTTCCTCACTGCAGGTATGTGATGTCCTCTGAGATTCCCTAGGCTAAGTATCTTACCTTCTAGGATGCAAATGACAGGGAACAAAGGAAAAATTCAGGTAACCCAGTGTGCCAGAAATGGCAGTAGCTGCCTCTGCTTTGGCAGTTGATTTTAATCCCAGGTTTATTTAAGCCATAATAGGATGCAAGACATCCCATTTGTATGAACAGACTGCATCTAGACACTTGAATTCAGATGATTGAAATCTACACGGTAGGGTTAATACTCCACTCCAGCTGCTGGAACTGTCAAAGTCCCGGAATATTAACTGTTGCCCTAGGAGTGAGGAAAAAAATAGACCCTATCTGGATGTCTACTGATGATCAAAAACATAACTGACTGTAGAAGAAAATGGAGCAGCACGATGCTGAGCTGGTTTCATTTAAATCTAGTTATCAGGCATGTCATTAGCATAAAGATTGCCTGAAGTGACTCTCAAATTCACATCGATACAGTGTGGAGCTCTGAGGAGATAATGATCTGCATCCCTAAACACTGCAGTTATATCATCTCAGAATTTTTTACAAACAAGGAAGCCTGAATTTCATAAAAACAGACAGGGCTTTTAAGTGTAAACCCAGTACTTCTCTTTATTTTTAAGGCAGTTTTCCTTAGGCTCTGCTGACGACAGTCTCTAGTGGAAGCTGTTTGAGACTGTTCAAGATGCTTTTGAAATATATATATGCATTTTATTCTCAGTTTATTGTGTTCCCTATTGTACCGTGTCTCTTTGTTCTTACATCTATTAAAACCACAGATGCTAAATAGAAAATAAGTCACAATAGCACCTCATTCCTCATAGGTAGTGTTTATCTGGGTGGTTAATGCCTTATCTAACTACTAGGCAGATATCCATAGGAAATTTGTGTTAAGAACCGAGTCTCATCAAGACAGACAAATCAACTTTTAATGACTGACTCCTTGCTATAGCTTTTAATAAGAAAGAGGTCAGGAAAGGGAGGTGAGGCAGCAAGCAAACCATTTAGAACAGCTCTCTTTATAAAGAACATGAGAAAACATGGGTCAGCATGCCAAAATCAGCAACAGGGGAAAGTTTTACACAGTGGTCCCTATTAAAACGTCTACAACTGCCTTTGCAATTACCCTGGCAACACTGTTTCCAGATATTTCTGAAGCTAAACATGTACTTGATTCTAATTACAGGGAATAGTATAAGGAAAGTTAATTGCTAACCCCAAAATCATAGTGACCCACATGAACTTCACCATAAAGGGGACAATCAAGATTTATGTAGGATGCATTAGTCAAGCTGTGAGCAGTAATGCCTTTTCAGCCTGCTTACCACAGAACTGAAGGTAAATTTAGGCACCTGTCTTACTTAGGTTTTGGAAGGGGATTCTTGGCTTTATCTCATGATCAATTTCCCTCACTCTGATCCCTTCTCAACCAACAGAGGGAACAATGGTGAGGCATAAGGCACTTACAGAACCGAACTGAACATGACCCTTTTTTTTTCTGAGTAGAAATGAGGTTCTATTGCCATCAATCTGAGCACAAATTTTTGTGTTCGAGATACACAATTCAGCCTCAAAGGCTTGGCCAAACCACAACTGAGAGACTTCAGTGCTCTGCTTTTGACACCTGACTTTACCAGAAAATTCATTGCTTGTGCTGGATGTGGCATTTCCCTTGGCCTTTCCTCTCCATCTACAAAACAAACTGTAACAGTTTCTTCATCTACTCTGAAATGACTCATCTTGTCACAGAAATCTAATTACATTTTAGATGACTGAAGCTAGCTACCACTAGGTCTCCAGTTACGAAGTTAGATGATCATGTGTTTCCTGTTGGTCTCATATCACATCTTTCAGACCTGTGCAGATGTCCTGGGTGCCTAAAGGTGCCTCTGCTGTCAGTAGCACTGAATTTTAGATGTACAAATTGTTCCTTGGGCATCTGTCATTATACAAATGCGTGCGGCACAAAATGGGCTTTGAACTTAGTTTGAACCTCTTGAGAAAGTCACCAGAAAGCCCATCTGCTGTTATCTTAAACAGAAAAAGATTCAGTTAAGAACTAAGGGCATGAGTATACAGATTTTATCAGATCTAACAATGCATTTGGTATAAAACTTCTAAGAATCTGGTGGTCCTGTCCCTATTCGTTGCAGGGGAGTTGGACTAGATGGCCTTTTAAGGTCCCTTTCAATTCAAAATACAGTATGATTATTTGAACCCACTGGAGGAAGGAAAAGAAGTTATTGGCTTTCTTACAGTAGAGAAAACTTTGGTCTTTAGTACTGAGATATAGGTAAGCAGTAGTCCAACCTACTAAAAGATGTCACATTCCCTTCTGATGAAATTACTAGAGAATTCTTAGGGAAATAACAGGAAAAAATATGAATATCCTCAGTCAATTATGTGAGTTATCTTCAATACAAACATTGCTGGAACTCCTTTGGTTACATATCAAATACCTCAGGGATGTTCAAATGACTTTTTTTTTTTTTTTTTTTTTTTTTTCCTGCAAAAACACAGCTTACTATTTTGCTCTGTTCAGTCCAGCTCTGTATATTCTTCTATCTTTGCAGGTGCTGATCCCCACCTGCTCAGGAGTTGCAAGTCCTTTTAGGTAGTGGCCTTGTACTTGGATGACTGGCTGTGAAGGCTTTAAATTGCAGCTCAGAAAGCCCTCTCATAAGTGACACCGGACAACAATCTCTGAAAGGGAAAGAAATCTTGGAGAATTTGGAAAGGGATAACCTTAATGGTTACTGCTGCCTTACTCAGTGCTTAGCAGTGGCTTTAAATATCATTTCATCCAAGCTGGGCTGTCAGACATGGCGCAGGATCCAGAGGAGAGCTATGCATTTCTCATACTTCAGGTGAAGATCAGACAAGAGAACCTGCGGTATCTTCAGTTGCAATAAATGCTTTGTGTTAAGGGAATTATTCCTTCAGGCATGAATTCATTTTGAAGATGTGTGTGGCCATGTATAGGGAGGAACCTGTGGGACAAGCATGAAAACTGATGTCGTTGTCTGTGGAAATCTTGAGCTTCAACATGCAGAATCTTTATTTGAGATGCTCACAAAGTTCCCAACATTTCCCATTGCCCTGTTGTTTCCCCGCTAGCTTCTGAGACGAACAGTGCTCTAAGTTTCACTGACTACGTTGCCTGGTTTTCTGCTAACTGAAACGAGATCTTACACAACCATTTTCCCATGCAGACATTTGCATGTGTTCCCGTAACACTTGAGTTTGAATCTGCAAGCTGAAACTACCCTGAGTTCTGCATTACTCAGTTAATCATTTGGTGCATGTGGTTAACATTTCTCAGAAGTTCTGCAGCATCTCACAAGAAGCACACTTCTAAGCTGTACCTCCCTAGCACTGAGTAAATTGCCTCAAGCAATTGCCTGGCATTAAAATAGACACCCATGTGGAGTCTCAGATGATATTTTGTTTCAGAGCTGGGACAGGTTAAGAGCTCACATGATTTTTACCATGGATCAATGAGAAGGGGTAAATTGATAAAGTGTAATCTGATTAAGAACTTGAGCACTCACAGTTCAGGAATCTTTCTCCGTGCATCACTTTGTTCCCTCTACTTCAAACTTAAAGCCGAGCGCAATGCAGTGCTGCAGCACTTGGTTTTGAGCATGTGATAAAGTAAACCCTGTGAACCCACACACAGCTTGCTGAGTTTTATGTTGCCTTCCAGCATTTTGTTTCCACATTTTACTTATTCATTTTTGCGGTGGAAAACAACTCAAAGCACTTTTCAAGAAAGCAACATCAGTGGAAAGCCCAACTGTTTCCATGCATGTAATTTGACAGCCTTTAGTTTGAAGGGGGATCCAGTAACAGCTAAACTCAAAACTGCTTCATCCTTAACAGGGGCCGTTAAAGGCAGTGTTCAAAAACAAAGGGCATCATCCATTTACGAAAGTTAATAGAGCAGGATGTTCATTTTAGTTCCGAGTTATATTCATGTCTGGTCCTGGAATGCTTACTTGGTAGAGTTTAGTTTTTAATGCAGAGCAGGTGCTAGAAGGAGAAAATCAAGAACAAATTGGCCAGACAGATGTCTTGTCAGGAACCAAAATAGACCATCAAAGCAGGAGGTGGAAGAGAGCAGGATGCAAAATGCATCTCATCTAGGGGAAGACGGATGCTATTGTTTGTGTGATTGAGAGAATGTGTGTTTATGACTTCCCGAGCAGATTCTGAGGTTTGTAACCAACTGGTTTTAGACTGTTTTTGGACATGACTATCACTCACCGGAATTGATGTGTTTTTCCCTGGGGAAAAAAAAAAAAAAGAGTCTGAGAAATAGATACTGAGGTACAAAATATATTTTCAAAACATTAAGTTTTATTATTTTCAATAAAAATCTCGGTAAGTTCCTTTGAAAGGCAGAAGAAGGACTGCTGTGCTAGAAAAAAAACAAACACTGCATTAAAAGTTCGAACCAGCAAATCAAGTAAAATAGTCTTGGAATAGTCTGTAGCTTTCCACTGTTTCTGTCAGTGCTTCACTTGGAGTCAGCATTGCAGGTGCCATATCACAGTTGTGCTGAATGCTTTTCCACCATTTGCAATGTAATTACACATAATTTGGAGAAAGCCAAATCTGAGATGTATGTCCTGGCATGTGTTTCCAAGTCTGAGTATCCCAAAGGAATTAATATTTAACAGATTCACTATAGAAGTTTAAGCACACATTTCAGAGAACAAACCCATGGATAACCCAAGTTGAGCATATCGTACAGATCCTGATGTAGTCCTTTTGTCTAAAAAGGTGTAGCTTCAGGTATAAGCATTTGTGCTCAATCTGATTTAGTGATGGAATAATCAGACTAAATATGAAGAAAAAGTTATTTACAGCAAGGTTGATGAGGCACTGACACAGGTTGTACTGAGATGGTGGATGCCCCATCCCTGGAGACATCCTAGATCATGTTGGATGGAGCTCTGAGCACCTGATGGAGCTGTGGGTGTCCCTGTTCATTGCAGGGGGTTGGACCTGATGGCCTTTAAGGGTCCCTTCCAACTCAAACGATTCTGATTCTTTGACTCCAATTTGTGTTTCTTTTACTGCAGTCTCTAGGTAGAGACATACTGACTTCATTAACCTGTTGTTTCTTAATCCTTTTTAACCCTTTTCTTCCCCGTGACTGCAGCTCTTTGTCTTGCTCCTTGAACTTATGACACTAATGTGGTAAAAGAATCTCACTTCAGAGCCTTTGCCAATGGGTTGAACTAATTCTATTTTAAGTTGTAAATGGTTCCTGTTGCCAGAGATTAAGCTAGTTTCCATCTCCACTGAAGGCAGAAAAAAAAAGGTCCTGGACTATAACTGCTGTTAGGGAGATTTAGTTGGATGCCATGATAAAAATACTAAGGATGATGAAAGACTGAAAGTACTCTCTATCGGGGTTGGAAAAAAAGCCTGCAGTTTTGAGGGTATGCAAGAGAAAGGAAGATGATATGCAACCTTTATACACATTCAGGTAGCCCGCTTCTCTATTGATAAGAAACACAGAGCCATTCTATATTTTGAAACCAAAATCAAGAAATTCTAAGCTTTGGGGAAAAGAAGAAAAAAAAAGCCAACACCTTGGAGATCATTATACAACAATTCTTACGCCAAAATCCAGGTTTCTCCTAAGCTGAAAATGACTTCTGGAAAGACATAAGATTATTCAGGGTGCCCCACTATTTTACCCTTGGTTACGAAGTGGTCTGAGGGTCTTGAGCTGGGCAAGTCTGCAGCTGTAGCAGATTCAATCTTATAGAACTCCTCCAAATGTTGATTCATACTTCAGCTTGTGCCAGATAACACTTAAGAAAGGAGACCTCACATAGGTCCTTTCCTTATCTATGCTTCATATGAATGCAGTTGGATTGGTTTAGGTGATGAAATTCAGGAGATGATTTCCAGCTGCAAATCTGATACAGAAGGAGGCTTTTCCCACAAGCCTCAAATTTTGTGTTTCGGCCCTTCTGTGCATTCACATCAGCACTGGCCCTCAATGTTTCTGATGATCTACCTCAGCTGGAAGCACAGCAAGCCAGCGCTGCAAAACCTCATTTGGAGCACTTCGCTCTCCCTGTACAAGGAACCTGATGTTCAGACCCAAACACGGAGAGGTTTCTATGATTTATGTGTCAGTATGACCAAGAAAGAATTCAGTATGTTCTTGTTCTGTGAGATGTGAATCTTTATTTCTTCATAGATTTTTCAATATCAAAGTCAGAGTAACTTCAGCGTGGCTGTTCCCCAGCCTCAGCCAAATTCATTAAAACCAAGAGGATAATCTCTGCTTAGAAATGAGCAAGGGCTTCACGGTGTGAAGCTGGAAACTGACCTGGAAGTTATGGAACGGCAACAAATCATTATATTGTACCTACTTAAATAGAAATGACAGCTTAAAGTAACAAAGCTTTGCAAACGGTTTGAGACATACCACAAACTCTTGAAGGAATAAATTCTTTAAATAAGTCTGTTTTGTGACTCAGTATTTAAGAGCATTACTGATCAAATACCACAAAAGGCATGAAGAAAGCCTAAATTCTAAGAGCTACTTTTTTTCCTTAAGTTGTATAAATACTTACATCTATGAAAAATGCCCATATGGAATCAAGAAAAAATAAATAAATATTCTCTAGGACTCCTGGTTGCTTGATAGTTGAACTGTAGCTGGATACTGCATAGATTATTCTTGTGCAGATAGATTTTATTTTTGCTGAAGTCAGGATGTCTGTATAGGAAATTAAACAGAGCCAAACCATGGATGTAGGCAACCTCCAACAGTTGCCCGCATCATTATATTGTTAGCGTAGCCCCTGGCATAGCTTTGACCTGTGTCCAAGATTAAATGTTCAGACAATGCTTGAGAACAGCTGGAAAAGAGCACAGATTTGCTTGCCCCAACAGAAAGATCACTTGTGGCCACTTATTTTAGGTTTTGTGGGAGGGAAATCATCTATCTGTATCAGCTAGTGTCCAAGAATAGGTTAATACTGTTTACTAGTGTAGACACAGAGTCCTGTGTGTTGGCCTTAATGGGGTTAAATTCATAACATTCAGCTTTTTCCAGAGCATAATTAGACAGCTCAGTGTCATCATGAGGAATGAGAAGAGCTTAGCAGTGCTTCAGTCCTAGAACCTATGCACACATATGGCTGCATGGCTGCATGCACACACTCCCTGCCAGATGGAAACACACAACAAGGTCCCCAGCAGAAATCCTCTTCATGGGACATGATAACAGTGCAGTGGTTAGGCACTGGGTCATGCAAAAGACAGAGCATGGATTAGTGGTGAGGGAACTGGAGAAGGAATAAAATATGCAAAATATAACAAAATACAGTTTCTTTCTACTGCTTCTATAATTTCAGCGTCTGCTCACCTTGCTTCAACACACTGGCATTTACAACTATGGAATTACATTAGTAAGAAAGGGAGCAAAAGGAAAAAAACCATGGGCAAGCAATGTCAGGTGCGAGATAAATGTAAGAGGTTTTCAATCTGCTAACAAGGACAACCGTGGCTGAAAAATATAACGGGTCTTTTAAAGATTAAAAGTATTATCTTTTCTGATAAGATAATGAAAGATAACCCCTAGTAGGGCATTTTATTTTATTTTTTTTTCTTGGAATAAATTCATGTCACAGAATCACCAAGGTCGGAAAAGACCTACAAGATCATCCAGTCCAACCATCCACCCATCATGTCAAAGTGGAGACTCCCAGAACAATGCACAGAAACCTTTTCTGGAATGCAGGCTTCAGCACTCAGAAAATTCCCTCCACAAGTGAACTTTAAATTCCAAATTTGGATCTTTTACTTTCTTCAATCTTCCATCTCCAGTTTCCTGGCTGTAAATTAATATGTACTCAACTGTGGTGCCATGAGAGTGCATTATGCACGGGTCTTCGTGCATTTACACTGCAATTTTAATATTAACAAACAAACCAACCAATAAATAAACAAAGGTTTATTTTGTTTGTTTTGTTTTGTTTTGTTTGAAAGCTATGTGTACAAGAGCCTCTTTTCCAAGGGTGGCCCTCCTGAATAGTTTTTGTGCTCTGAATGTTCTGTTGAGACTTTTTAGGGGTCATGCTGGGTGTCGTGTTTTAGTGCTCCAGTCCCATTAATACCCAGCAAGATTCTAGAGGGATCCTTTATGTGAAAGGCTCTCTATAGTCTTCCATGTCCCTTTGGTGTACTTCCACTCACAGCACATTCTCACCTTCAAAGGACAGAGCATCTTAGGAAATGTTTCTGGTTTAATTTTCTTTTATCTAAATAACATACAGCCCAACAGCTCAGCCATGGTGTTAAATCTTCAAGAGCTGTAAACAGCATGCAGAGGAGTTCATTAACGGGTGGCTTTTTGTGATTTAAGGTCATCACTAGGGAATAAATTCAAAAAGTTCACAGAGCAATGGAAGCTAAAGGTGAGAGCCAAACATTATTTGTCTATGCGCTTTTTTTTCCCCTTCGTTCTTCTTTGTGTTATGTTAAAGATGTGGTGGATGAGGGGCTATAGATGTCACTACTAAAATACGAGAACAGGTTTCTATTCTTCTGCTATGTGTTTTCCATCTCCTGTTCTCAATGAGTAAGGCGTTCATGTAGAAACAACTTCCTTTAGGGTGAGTGGTCTGAACCCCTATACTTCTACATCTCATAGGGGTTAGTTGCTCAGCTACAGAGATAACATTGCTCTTCAGGTCTGCATGGCATCTGTATGTCATACACCAGCAGGTAATTCAGAGTATGCACATAGGAAATACAGGCCTGTCTGCAGACATTTTCATTCTCTGGTCCTTTGAGTATGGGATTAGGAAATGACTTGCTTTATCAGGAAATGAGATAGGTGTGGAGGAAGAAGAGAAATGGGATTTTTCAGACTACCCAGCTTTTCTGGTGGGTTCCACTGTTTTTCTCCAATCTGGAAGGCATACCAGTTTGGTTTTGGGGAATATGCTGTTGACAAACATAAAAAAAAAATAAAAAAATTGAATCATATAAAATCAAGATCAACTCATCTGCATACTGAACTCACTGGCTACAGGACACAGACTTAAAGACAATTTGGAAGATGATTTCAATGGATGTTTTTAGGTGCCTCAGCTGCACTAGGGCATCTCAGATAGGTCTAGATGTCACTTTTGGCTCTTTGCTATCAGATGATAAGAGTCCTGGCCTTTATTTCTGATTCCTTCAGTGTAATTGAAACAAAACAAGAAAATCACTCCTCAGCTTATCAGATCATTGGAAGCAAGTGGAGATTATTTAATTCAACAGTAAACTACATTCTTCATACTTTCGCTGATCTCAGTTTAGGCAAAGTAATATAGGTCAGTCAAGCACACTTTCCTCACGTGGATGCAAGCCTAGTTAGAATTAGTGATGACTTCCCAGGAGTCTGATGTTCAGTCAGCTAAATAGGATCTGTGTATGTGAATAGATCATCTACGTACTGTTGGACTTTCCAGCCTACATAACCCACAGACCAGTTGGGTGGAGTTAGGTTGGCCTTCAGCATGCATCCAGAACAAGAATTGAATCGATTTCCCTGGGATCATAGCAAAATAACTGATGTTTTTGGCCACAGCACCTCCCCATGTTGCATAAGCATCACCGTAGGATGGAGTCTGAATTGACCTGGAGGATTTAGATAGGTTTCTACCAGGAATCTGGAGAACAAAGGTCAGAGCACTTCTTGGAAATGTTTTTTTTTTTCCACTCACAGTTTGCAGATGAATTTGTGATGGTAAAAGGACAGGCAAGACAGTTTTGGCAATGCAAATCATTATAGGTTATTTGAACTTCTTTGAACTTAGTTCTTTCATTAAATATCATTAAGTTCAAAGTATTGTGCCATTTGGAATTAAAACAACAATTAATCCCCCCCAAAAAACAAACAACCCCTCATCCCCCCCCCACACACACAAAAGAAAAAACTTTAAGCCCCACAACTAAACTAAATGACAACACCAAAAACCTATAAAAAATCACTTTAATTTTCCAAAATTTAAGAGTTCTTTCAGTCTCAGCAAATTATTTCTATCCCCTGTAACTTATTAACTAAATGAATATCACTGTTAGATCTATTTATTGGGTTCTTTCTGCAGTCTTACAGATGCATATTCTGCCTTCCTAGTCTTCTGCTTCCTCCAGAAAACTCTTCAGTGTGTGTGTATTGTGTATGAAGTACTACCTAGATGTAGTATTGCTTACCTACACCCAATCTAATCATCCAAAAAATACAACAGATGACAGCTTTCCAGCTTTCCTTTGGAAAGGAGGAGCTCTGTACGCACTGTCTGTGATGCAGCCTAATAAATTACAGCTTGGGAAATAACCAAGACTAATTTCTTTAGCTCATCCTGTCCCTTCAAAATATCAAGAGTCAATGGATGACGTCAAGTCTGCGTGCTAGCTTTCAGCTTGGCTCGCTGAGCTGCTGTGGCCAGTCATACCTTGGCTCCTCCAAGAGCTTTCACACCTTTATGCACTTGACCTTTTCTTTATAAGACTTAGCCTCGACATTTTTATTTTACTTTATTTTTTACACTCTGCTCATTGTATGAAAATAAGCCCTAGTGCCAAGAAGCTGCCACAGAAAGATTTGGGTAGAATACAGTTTGTATAAAAAAAGATACTTCTTACAAGCTCTGAGCATTCTTGGGATCTTTGGAAGTTCCCTCTGTGTTGGGAAGCAGATGTTTCAGAACATCTGCTGCACACAAATGCAACAGGACTGTCAACAACTCTGCTGCTATTATCCTGCAAAAGGAGAGTAAGATCAAAGATAAACAAGAAAAGGATTGCATAAAAAAAAAAAAAAACAATTGTTCATCTGAAAGCTTCCAGCGTGGTTCAGGAACTGTGCAGGAGATCATGATTCCTCAGCACCCACCTCGATGATGGATGGTTATTTGCTATGAGGGATATGAGATAATTGGCTCAGGAGCAAGCCACATCCTTGCCCTGCATCCTGCTGGCACTGCAATTCAGCATGCTTTGGCCCTTGTAGCCCATCTGCCTGGTTGCTTCCTTCAGGCATTTGACTAAGCTAAATGGTCTTGCTAGGACCAGTCAAGAAGGAAGTAACATCCTGAAATTGCACGTTAGCCAAATGAGCATTTTTGTTTGTCTTTTTTTTTTTCTTTTCTTTCTTCTTTTCTAAAATTGAAAGCAATGATTTATCTAGAAATTTCAATTGTTTTCATATTCATTTCCTGGATGATCTTTGCTTAAAAAAAAAGAAAGTAATAGTAGTAATAACCCCTCTTCCTCCCCAAGCCACACACGCTAACACACAAAACTGGCAGACTGCATTTTGCTTTGGGTTTGCCTTTTTTGAAACTCAAGCCAAAGCATGGAATGCAGTTCTACATTTTTACTAGTTATATTAACACCAAGAAATAACAGCTGAAATAAGGACCCCACTGAGAGATGCTTTGAACATAAAGTGGAATACTCTTTGTGTGGCTCTGACAGTGTCACTACGGGTTATGATCTTTTGTTCAGCATGAAAACACTGCATAAATGGATCCTGTGATCTGTACTGTAACTTGCTGTGGGTAACATCCCATCTTGCTTTCAATCTACCAAATACTCCCATTGCGGCAGTGACTTCTTTGTAGCTTCTGACAGGGCTCCACAGACGACAAAATGCTCATAAACTGTGCATCTGGCACCACCAGCTTCAACTATGAATAGAGACTACCAATGGACTGGTTAAAAAAAAATAAAGGCACTTTGGCTGGGAATGATGGGGAAAAGGGTGTTGCAGTTTGAAAGCTTTCTTCCTGAGCTAAACAGAACAGCTGAGAACCAGTTGCACTTGATCCTTTGCTCATCAGCCCTATCTCACATACTTGGTGGCCAGAGTTAGTCTTAAACTGACTTCCTTCCGAAAGCTCCTGAGTGCCATCAAAATGAAAATGACAGCATTAAAAACACAGAAGAATTCACTTAAGATTTTCTCCACAATTTTTCTTGCAATTGTCATATTTTGTAGCTGAAAGACACAGCTTCGTAACAGCCTCCAGGAAGAGAAAATTCATGTGAAAGTGAACTTTCAAGGCCTGCAGGCTTCAACCCTAGTAGAACGTTTATAACATTTTCAAGGATTCATCTCACGGCTAAAAACACATCAGGAGAAGTTTATTTGTTTACAAAGCGGTTTGAAGTGATTGCAATTATACCAAAATGTTGCATTTTACAATTATTGATACTTTTTTTAAGCTCAAGTAAAGGTCTGATCCAAACTCTGTGGCCAAATGAAAAGCTCTTGATTGATCTCAGTGAGCTCTCAGGTCTGTTTGGGTCAAATTCTTGGTTCCTACAAAATCAGTGATTTCACTGCAGTTAGTATAGGAAACTGACTATTTCTGTGGAGCAATGCAACCTTGCAAGGGCTGAAAATCTTACCTGATGTCTTCTCTATCAAATCTCTTAATGAACGTAACATTTCTAGGTGTAAAATGAGAGAGGTTTCCAAGTTTGACCGATGAATTGTAGGCACGGCCATCTAGTCAAGCTGGGATGCAGGGAATAATTCTTCACTTCTCCAACAGCACCGAAGCAAAAGGAGCAAAAGGTTCCAAAGGGTTGAGACAACTTTTGTATCTTGTATCTTGGTGAGCAACAAGGAGGTTCCTGTTTTCCCAGTGAAGATCTGCAACTCCTGTTTGCCCATTCACTGGTGACATTGCTGCAGCCGCTACCACATCTTCTGACAGATTGGGTAGAATTTGTTCAAGTCTTTGTCATGTAAATATTTCCACATGTGCTGATCACTGAGAACATCTTCTACAGTTTGTGGCAATTTAGTCAAGAAGTGATTAATTTATAAAGTGCGTGTCTTAATTAACTCAGCTGCTTTCCATGACTGCCTTTCTTTTTCAGGCCACTCTAACCTTTCTTCTCTCCTTAATATAAGGGCTATATTTCTGTCTCCTAATGAATAGCTGCAGCAACAGCAGATGGCCTGATGATGTGCTTTGAGCTCTGTGCTAGAGGATCCACTGTGTGCTTCGGAAACACCTGATTTTTGAGCCATTTGGAAACCATGGTCTGAGGGAACCAGTGAGCCATATAAAAGCACAGCATCCCCTAATTTAGCAGTTAAAATAGTGGGAACAGAGAACACTGCTGAAGTAGTACCTGGAGATAAAGATATGCTTCTAGGAAATACCCCACTGAAGGGTACATCCTTGGCAACTTTCTTTTGCCACCACCACGTCTCAGGAAGGCAGGATTAGATGCAATAGTCTGCCCTAGGGAAGCCTGAGCAGCTCTTGCTGTGGCATACTTTCAGTTGTGTTGACGTGACACCCAATGCGAAAATAGTTGCATGTACCCTGATGTCCAGAAATAGTCTCTGATGGGGTTGTCACGTGGCAAAGCAGCTTGTAGCTGCTAGGACATCAGTCCAGATGTGAAGAAACTGTGTTGGTTCCAGCAGCTAACTTTACAAATAAATGTAGCAAAAATGGTCTTGGGAGGACAAGGTTTTTGTTGGCTCTGCTAAACTTAAAGGCATCCCTGTAGGCAGGTCAGGCTTAGCCATCATTATGGCAACCTTGGGTCTGACCCAAAGCCTATGAAGTCAAAGAGAATCTGTCCAGTGATTCCAGCAAGGCTTGGATCTGTCGAACTGGGCACAGAACAACAAAACATTGTTTTCCTCCAGTTCTCCCATGTAAAACAATTTTGGAGCTCTTGCGTCTTTCATTTTTCTCTTTCCAACCCCTCTCTCTCTCTTGCCCTCTAATATTATTTCTCTCTCTCTTCTTTGGCAGCAAACTGCTCTGGAAAAGTCAGAGGAGAAACATGATCGGGCTGTTTTCTTCACTCACACACCGCCCTCGGCATTGTCTCGGGTAACCGGGCTGCTGTTTGTTAACCATCATTACCTATTTCAAGTGGAATTGTTATCTGGAGCTCCAGGTTCATCAGGCAAACTGGTTCAGTGCAGCAAAAATACTGCTTTTGATTTGTTTATTCTGTTTTTTATTGCTCTTTCACAGGCAATGTCCAGGCCCAAGTCACTGCAGATGTTCCACCAAAGTCCATCATTAGAGGCCAGTTGCATGTTATCATCTCTTGTGATGAGGAGCCTGTGCTTCTGAGCAATGCCACTGACTCCTTGTCCTCCCCATGCTTTCCTCTGCATCTGATACACAGAGCTGCATCTGGAACTATTTGCTGGGGTTCAGATATTTTGTCATTGTGCTGTGCCATAGCTCAAATCTGGTAATAGCTCCCGTGCTTCCTTTCTGAATGCCACTGAACCTTACCTGTGTTTTGCCCATGTATTACCATGGTTTCTACATGGATAAAGGAACAGGGAGTCTGCCAGGAAGTCTAACGCAAGAGTCTTTCCTGTAGATGAGTGACTCAGAGTCACTGTCTTTAGCATCCCTGCAACATACACTCCACCAGCATTTCCTGATCCTTACCTACCTATGGGAAAGATGAAACAAGAAATGCAAAAAGTAGGGACTCAACTAAGTTGCCTATACAAAGGAATCTTGTGTTATTGGAGATACCTTAGATACAACTTCAACATAGCATGGGAGATATGACACAAGTCTTGCAAGATATCTGCCTCCTCCCAGAGCAGTACTGGGCACCCACATAAGGTATCCGAAGGCACTGACTGACTTGTGTGTAGGTAGCTGAGTTATCTCCAGGCTGCACATAGATCCTGTGCTAGTGCAGGAAACTGAACCTCAATATTATAAGTTACAGCCCTTTGTTATCATTTTTACATGGTTACACTTCATGCAGCCAAATCAGAGTTATCCTTGAGAACAACCAGAATGTCCTCTATCCAAATCTAGATATCCTATTTTGTTTATGATACCAAATTGAATTGACATGACACATGACAACTGGTTGCCTTCCTTTTGTAGCCATGTTTTGGGCTCTCTGAAGGATTAATTTCATTCTGTCAGGATATTTTTCTTTAAGAATGAAGTCGCCCTCTAAAATGACCTATCATCTGTCTTTTTTCACTTAAAAGGAAATGAACACTAGTTCTAGCAGAGATGCCTGTTTTTGGAACAGGAGTCCCAGGAAACATATCAGGAGCCCTCAAATTTGTACAGCTTTCCTATTGGAGGTTACATAACACAGACCTACAGTGAAGTAATCCCATATCTGAGTGTATGCTAAGCCTTCCAGGGCTGCCTAAAACATATACCTCCATGCCCAGGCCATGAGAAATTATGGAGGCAGCCCAGATGCCTGACTCATTTCCTTCTTTAATTTGGATCATCAGGAAACAATCCTGGAAGTATCTCCATTGAATTTACAGTCCTTCATGCATTCAGCCTCTAGTCCTCCTGCAGAGCCATGCTTGAGCTGAATAAAACATGTCCTCTGGCTCTTTTTTTTCTACTCATGATTGCTTATAGAATAGCTTTTAGCAGCTGCAGTTAGTCACCCCTGACCTCTGCTTCACTTGCTACACGAGGTCATAGGTCTGAACAATATAGAAACCAACTAATTCAATGCATGAATCCTTTGGTTTGATAAATGACATGGCTGAGCAACTGCAGAGACATAGTAAGGTCTTTGTATTGTACCACCCTGTAATATGTAGGTCAATCATGTGGTTGTTTTGGGTACATCCAAGCTCATGGACATCCTGGAGACTTCAAGGGTTTTGGTCTTTAGAGCCTGATGGATGGAGAATTAACAGAGACTGTAGGACCATGATTCACATTCCCATCTTGTCATCTGTTTTTTGCTGATCTGTAACTGTATGATGCCTCTCCACTGAGTGCTGTGCGTAAGACAGAAGAATAGCTTTTTAGAGGTCTCCTTGCTACCCATGCTCAGCCACAAGGCACAAGAAACACTTCATGAGGCTGAGTCTTATGCAGCAATCCCTATGAATAGCTTGGAAGGGGCTCTTTCCATAGCATACTTGTGCTCAGTCCCTGGAGGTATTCAAGAAACAAACAGATGTGACACTAATGGACATGGTTAATGGGCATGATGGTGATGGGCTAGCTATTTGAGCAGATGATCTTAGTGGCCTTTTCCAACCTTTATGATTCTATGATACACATGATGTATGAAGGATAGGTTAGGCTATTTTTGTAAGATCTATTTCCCTCCGTTCTGCTGTTTACTTACGTAGATTCATAGTATTCTACTCGTTTGTCCTCTCCTACTTTTCCTTATGTACCTCGTGTACTTTCCAGGACAAGTCAGCAGCATTGCTCTTCCCTCTGATGAATGAAGAACACACAAAAATGGCAATCATTTAAATATACAGGCAGAGATGGAGAAAAAAGGAAGGGAAAAACAAAACGAAACAGAACAAATTTATGCCCAAAGCAAGTCACAAAGTTCTGACTGTGATCCATTTGACTCTTCTTTTTGTAAAGACTCTGTGCACTAAGAAAGAAACTCTGACTAAAGGAACTTCCAGCACTGAGCAGGTTTTCTTTCTTCATTCTTTTTCTGAAAAAGCTGTTGGCAGTTACTTCTATGCTGAGCTTGCAAGCTCAGGCTGACTTTGTCAGAATTCCTTTTTCATGCTTCTTGAAAGACTGGATTTAGGCAACTCCCTGCATCATATTCAAGTGCACCCAGTGTGCGACTGAAACTCTTTGGAACAAAGAAAATCCAATCCAGTGGTGAGGCTTCTGAAAATACATACATAATTCCCCGTACCATCATAGACTTCTTCAGGGGCTTAGAACAATCGATGGAATTAGATTTGACCTAGTGGCTTTAGATGCCCAAGTGCAAGCTATTCACTTCATACCCAAAGTAGGACTGGCCTTTCTACATGAGGAGTTGCCACCTTAACACAGATGTCCTTTTCACTGGAGTCTTGCTGGAAAGAATGACACTGCCTCCTGTTTCAAAAGACATGGACAGGTAGCCAGCCCCCTGGAAGTTACATGCATGAATCTCACTGCACATCACTGCTCAACTCAAGGTAAGAGTTCAGAAAAATCCTCTTTTTTGTTCCCAAGTGGTCATCATTTGTGACCATGTGTGGGGCCTTGTGAGTCATTAACAGCCGCTGGGGAAGGAAGCTCTCCCTGTTTACCCTCTGGAGATCTGTGGTTCCCAGCTTGAGTTCTTATCTTTTACAAGATGTAATTGGCATGTGTGTTTCCTTGTGAATCTGGAGCTAAAATCGCCGTGATGCTGCTGAGATCCATACTCAGGGCAGCCAAACTGGAGAAACCCTGAAATTCCTTAACACCAAAATTCAGCTTCTTTATCTATTCTCTCCTGTACTGCATGTATGGGCTCGAATCAGATTGGAAGACAAGTAACAAAACATATGTAAGTGCACGAAACAAGTTGGGAAAAGGCAATGCTACCTTTTGTATTTAATAAAGCATTCAGAGTGTAGGAAAACCAAGGGCCGAATCCCTCACTGATTAGCAGAGATAGAACAGTGATTTAAACACTTTTTCTGCCATTTGAGTGCTGTACGTGGTGCACAGCAAGGGAGCCTGCAACCACTCTCCCCTTCTTTGGTGTGGATACTGCCTATGGACATGAAGATGTCTATAGACATAGAACTGTCCCTGGAGGTGTTCAAGAACTGTGGAGATGTGTCACTTGGGGACATGGTTTAGTGGAAATGATGGGGGATGGGTTGATGGTTGGACTTAAAGACCTTAGTGGTCTTTTCCAACCTTAATGATTCTGTGTTTTGTAAAGCAGAGCCAAGAAGCCAAGATGAATGGGCTAACCAGCAGCTTACAGAGACCTATCTTTGACTGCTTGACTCATGGATATTTACTATTTGATGGATTTCTCTTAGAACAGCTACCTGAGAAGACAAATGCACTCACACAGGTAGCTTTTGGTGGCCGTCAACAGTCTGATTGGTGTGCCCTATCAGACATAGTAACTCTGTTGGGGACCTGCTCTGGGCTGGTGACATTTCTCCTTTAGGAGAGCACCACAATACCAGTGCTTTCAGTTCAGTTCTTTTCTGTTCATGTTTGTGTTGGATTACACGAGGCTGAAGTTTGAATCATGATAATAGATCATAGCTGACCCGTTTTAGTGCAAACTTAGTCCTATATATTCCCTCAGTAGATCCTATGATGGTTCTGATTTAGAAACAGAATTTAGCTTGCAAAAGTTCTGATATACTCAAAAAGGTACATGGTACAGAGTAATCTCTAAGAAAGGATCAATGCAGGTGAACAATGGCAGGAAGAAGTCTGGGATAATCAAGCACCAGGCCTGATCCCATCTGGCGTTCAGCAACTGGATTTCTACATTAGTTATAAGAAACAGTGCTATTCCTCTACAGTCACAACAACAGCAGGACAGCCATATGAAATTGATTATGTTACAATGAGCCCTGCAATGAAAGACTTTTCACTTCATCTGTGGTTCCAGAGCAGACTTTCTGGATGGAATGAGAGCTACCATGGTCTGCAAACCAAGACAATGAACTGGGACTCAGGGGACTAGGATGGATATCTGGCTCATAAGAGTTTTAAGACCAAAAGGGACAATTAAATCTTATTATCTGATATGGAAATAATAGCTTAAAAATTTAAATAGTCACCCTTCTCCTGAATCCAATAACAGGTGTTTGCCTTGGGAACTTTTGTCATAAAGTCATTCAGCCCCAAAACAAGGGAGCCTCATAGATTGTTCCAGTGGTAAATCACTATCACTTCTTAATTCTCAGCTGAATTAATTGAGCTTCATATTCCAAAGTTTGGATTCATTAGATCCTTTCCTGCTAGGTAGAAGGAGTCTGTAAGTCTTGCATGTTTTTTGTTAGACTACTTATACATAAGCTCAGTAGGATACAATTTTGAATAATAAATGCCAATTATACACTCTTTCCTCAGTTACAAATGAACCCATCTCTCCCCTTTGTCTTTCTCACAGGCACTCTGTGAGGCTGTAACACATGAAATGTCTGAAACAGCTGCATAGCCCTGGCATATATGACACAGGACCTACAAACTGCAGGTCTTCTGGGCTGGCAGCTGCGATCCAAGCAGGGTACCTTGGGTCCTTTCAGATGGTGCCAGGCACCTATGTTTAAGACCCCCCTCTCTTAACTCACATTGCAGACACGGACATTGTGGCTACTATTTTTTTTTTTTTTTTTTAATATATAATTTATTTCAAATGTGAGAATCTGGAGCTAAACGCAGCCTGAGGTGTCACTGTGAAAAGCTTGGCACTGACTCTGTGTGCTTACTTGATCTCTGGCCTTGTTTCTTGTGTACTTCTAGAAGGCATGCCAAGCAGTAAGCAAATGTTCTCGAATAATATTCCTACCTATCAAAACCAACACTTCTGAGATGTCTTTTTAAATAGTAAGGGATTCTTGAAATGAAAAAGTTCATGTCTTCCTGAATAAAGTCAACAACTGGAACAACTCTGTCACCAGAGACCCGTGAGTGAAGCTTTCTTTCACTTTGGATTTTAAAGTCTGTAAATTCATGGTTGTACTTCACTACAACAGAACATTAGAAGAATATTACATTTGTTCTGGCCCAGTGCTGAAGCATGATGTCACTTTAATAAAATCATGGTCTGCTGATGTCCTGGAATCTCTAAGACTGTTTATAGTTCCCAGATGATATTCCCTGCAAAGGTGTTTTCTGTTTCATTTTGGTTTGGTTTTGTTTTCAGTTTGGACTTTTCACATCCTAGAGGCATGCTTTTTAAAATGAAAAAGGTATTATATACTCAAACTCAAAAGAAACCCTGTGTTCAACAAATTCCCCTTGATCAGGACCTTTCCTAACAATGAACAAGTTGAGTGGATCTGTAGAAAACCACACAAATCTGAGACTAAATATATCCACTCTGGAATAAATAACACTTGATGATTGTTTGGGCTCATTAGCAGGCAGAAGAGTAAATCAATGGGAAATTCATCTTTTCAAGCATTGTTTTCCTCATCAGGTGCTACATTCTGGATATGTTAAAGCCTTTGGAGTATATAGTAGAAGCTTAAGAAAAAAAAATGTTAAAAAAATATTTTTTTCTTAGTTATGATATTACACATGCTAAGTCCAGTTATGTTCTGACAGGACTCTAAACACTTTTCTGGTACTGTTTAGAGACAGGTCACAGACACATCTGTTGGAAATAACCATCCTGTCTCAGAGAACAGCTGGATAAAATGATTTTACAAGGTCCATTCCAGCTCCAAACTTCTGTGATTATTTTATTCCTGTCCTCCTGAGATGTCACTTAGAGTCTGTTACTAGAGAATGATTTAACCTACTATCTGTGGGCTGCATAAATTGTATCTTGACTAACATCATGCTATCCCAGTTCTTGAACTTCCTTTTATGTTCCAGAAAGTTATGTGCACTGTTGCCTGGATAGTCTAATCCTAGATTTGCTTCTATTTACAGCTGTCTCTTCTACGCCTCCTTTTACTCTCAACTCAATACAGGCCAAGTGGTTATCATTTAAAGCTAGAATAAGATTTCTTTTTCTTTACCCTTCTTCAAAAGTACATTCCCACTCTTGCAGTCTGCAATTTTGGCTTGCTTAGTTTACGAGTTTAGCCAGGAAAAGTCAAAATTCTCTTACAATACTCTAGTTTTTCTTTAACAGATTGGACAAAGCTCTGAGCACCTGATGGAGCTGTAGGTGTCCCCGTTCATTGCAGGGAGTTGGACCAGATGGCCTTCAGTGGTCCCTTCCAACTCTAAGGATTCTATGATTTTATGAATCTCAAAAAGGTGTGTAATAATTGACTTAGGATTCAGTGTTTAACGGCTAGCAGCAGACCTCAGGGGAGATAGATAGTACCTGTTTTATTTTTCATGGCCACTTTCCCCTAGAATAAATTCATGAGTTTGGACAGACAGATTTTTGATCCTTCAAGCATGTCATGAGTCAGAGCTCTCAAATACTTAGCTCATTACAGTGTCATTTTCAGGAGCTGATGGGATGGTTTCATCCCAAATGTCCACAGCGCAAAAACGCTTAAATGAAGGTTTAGCAGCTGAACTGTTTTCTCCTTTATCACCCAGAATTGGGAAGAAGTTAATCATCCAAAGAAGTGAAACCAAGCGAGAATTTCATTGGCTAAAGACTAGACTAGTGCACAGTCTGTGTTGGTTTTGGAAGGAGGGGGCACTACAAAGTCCTGTATTTTGTGAATAAGTGCTGGTTCTGGAAACCCATGTCAGAGCTGGCAGGTGGACTACTCCTGTAAATCTTACCAAGCTTTGACTACTATAGAGATATTTTTATGACCCACTGTGTACCAGAACCTCATTTTTGTAGTCTTCTAGGTCTAGCCTGTGGTTATGCTTTAAGCTATACTTTCCTCTCTCTGAGAATACTGTCTTTCAGTTCAGAAAGCTTTCCTCTGAGTCTATGTGGTTGGTTGTTTTTGTTGCTGTTTGTTTGTATGGGTTGGTTGGTTTGTTTTTATGTGTGTTTATTGTGCGTGTTTGTGTGCATGTTTGCATTTCTTTATCTTTTTAATTTTCTCTGTTTTGTTTCTTCTGTAGTACACACACAGGGAGCAGTTACAACCTGCTTCAGCTTTCTTCTGTTGAACTAAACAAACTGATCTTTCATTCCTCTACAAAAGATTTCCCTTTTCCCAGTTACTAAAAGTGAGGGTAGCAGAAAGAGCATAACTGTTCCTAATCTCTTGCAGGTGGTCTTTGAGAAAATAGGGAATCCACCGTATAGGTGCAAATATATTTGTGTACAAACATTTCCATATCCATGTAGCACCGCAAAGTGTGTGGTATGGATATGAATACCCAGTACAACCTGATCTTTTCCATTTGCCTGCTGGAGGCCAAAGGGCCGATGTTGTGCCAGGATGCACATTCCTTCTGAACTGAGCTGTCTAGAAACATGAATAACCCTGGGAGGTAAAGCCAGTTCTCAAGACATCTACATGGGACTTTCTAGTACAAAAGGATCTTGGCAGCTGTAGCATAGCCATTACTTATTACTTGCAGGCATTGTCCATACTGACACTTTTAATGGCAATCTGCTCTCACGAATCCACACATCAAAGTCAGCAACTGTCATGAGAAAACTCACTGATAATAGTGAGGACTTTGTAAAGAAATTTCAAAGTAAAAGCCAGGCTTTCTGCAAACCTTCTTATGTTTTTAGATAACAGGTTCCTATTCTACTGAGCAACAGAGCTTTTAACAAGGTTAAAATAGGTTTTAGTTGCCAAAGTTTACATATATGCTCCAAACTCCATCTCCTCACCCATCCTTGACCTCAGCTCAATTCTGCCATTTGTTGTCTGAATGTTTCCTCAGTTCTTGCCATTTTCCTTGGCTAAAATACCTGAAAGTCTATGTCCCACCTACATGCCACCAACAAAAGCTGGGAAGATGTTCCTGTGTTCCTGATGTAGACTTGGAGCAAGCTCAAGATAACTCAGCAGCAATAACTAACTCCAGCACAAAAGTGATAACTACCTTAATTCATAGGATAACAGAGAGGTTTTCAAGGGTGGCCTAGACATCTGAACTACCTCTAAGGAATTGTAGAACCCTGTTCTTAAAAGACTTAGATTCTCCATTTAAATTACACTTTTGTCATGAAAAATTCTAGGAGGTATTCTACTTGGAATAACTACAGACTTCTGGTGGTCCTTTGAATACTCACCCAAAAACTGGGTCTCTGGGGTACAAGCACATCCTTCAGGTGAAGATATTCAAGACTCTTAATTTTTATGGAATTTAATTTTCCAAGCTCTGGACTCTTCTGCATAGCAGTACAATCTTCTCTACATGCTGAAACTGGAAAGGAGTGCAGGAAAGAAGAGGCAGTTCATGAAGTGTGAAGGGGAATGAGTATGAGGAAGCAGGATATTAATCTAGTTGGTAGAACACTCATCGTAGTAACGTGACTCCTGCTGAAAGCTCTGATGAGTTAATCCTACCATGCTGGCTCTGCAGAGCATTCCTAAAACTACAAGTTTTAGATGCCATCTTTTAAGAGAGATCCCTGGCTCAAGTGGTTAAGACACAGAAAATGAGAGGATTTTAGGTAAGGCTTCTGTATTGCTTTTCTTTATCCTTCTCTTTGGTGTGTGGTTGGTCATTCAAGCAACTCAACTTCAAGTATATCTATAAACTCAGACAGTAAAACATCTCACATATCTCTAGGCATTATATCAACACAACAGTGAAGGGATAATTCCCACTTCCAAGTGGCTGAAGTCACTTATACCCTCACTGCATGGAAAGACATGTCTTTAGTGCAAATCAACTTCCTTCCGCCTAAGGTTGGCAGCCTGGAAAGCCAACTGATCCTCTCCAGGCCAGAACCAGGGGGTGAGTCAACAGATAGGCAACATGCATGGCCAGGGAACTTGGAGTTTAACACAAGTTTTGTCCTTGATATAATATCCTTCATCACTTCCAAAAAAAAAAAAAAAAAAAGTATCTGGGAGAAATTTTACAAAAAAGACACAACTTTTCCATTGTTAATTAAGGAGCCAGGCACATCTCATTTGCCTCTGTCTTGTGAAATCAGTGGAGGGAGAGCCAATCTTGTACAGATGTGTGACTGTTTGGAACGCTCACATATTGCATTGAGAATTGTATCTTGCGCTGGTCTCCTGGGTCGGGAGAAGGCCAGATTGACGGGTGGAGTCAGAGAATTTCATGCCTTGGTTCTATAACTGGTAATTAACTAAAGCTTGTCCTCAGATGTATTTCTGGAGCCACCCAAAATTTGATCTCTGCTTTTAGACAAACAGCAAATTCTGAGTATAAGGAATGTGGACTCAGGATATGCGGTCGTCTTTCCATTCCTCATTCCGAGCGATGACTTCTTATCCTTTCATTTCAAAGTCCCCATTTCTAAAGAGAGGATAATGAGAATGAACTCCCTTGTAAAGTGGTTTGAATTCTAATGATGAAAAGCCAGGTATTATTAAATACTAATATCACTACAGCAAAAAGGAGTTTAAAAAAAAAAAATGTCCACAGATTTATGTCTACTTAGGCTACATCAGCTTTAATTCTAGACTAGCCCAAACATACTTTGGTTTCTCTAATACTATAATTCAGACTCCTCTTGTCCTTTTAAACCAGTGAGCCATTTTCAAACCTGTACCATAAACCCATACCTGGAAAGCTTCCATGACAGCATCTTTTTCAGAAGAATCATTGTCACTTCATCAGCTGCTATTGATCTCAAGCTGGTGACGTATTTGTTTTTCTTTCTTGAGGACATTATTTATGCCACCCAGTTCATTAAACAAATTGAATAGCCGGTACTGGGAGACCATCATCCTGTCAGTTCTGAGAATGTGTTCTGTGTTCCTTCTCTGTCCCAGAAACCACTGACCAGAGGGCAGAAACCCAGAACATGTGTATTAAATTATTTTCCTACTTCACATAATCCCAATAAGCATTGTTCTTCTTTGTCCAGCATAGTTCATTCTGCCAAAGCACAATAGACTTAATTTAGATCAATGATTATTAATATTTGTAATAATTATTTTTGTTGTTACTCTCTTGGATAAGTGTCACTGAACGATTTGCTAAGGCAACTCTATACTGTGGGCATCAGGACATCCTCTTGCTACAGAGAGGAATGTAATTCATCTGTAGCTGACCTTTGCAAATCCATATCTCCATTTCTGGAGTCCAAACACCTTCTTTTGGCAAATTAGAAGGGTTCAGAAAACAGCATCAGATCTTAGAATCTAGGACTAACTGAAAGAGCAGCGTACCTCAGTATCTCAGTCTGACTTTGAAGATCCTGAGCACACATTGGAGGCCGGATATCAAGAAGTTGGCCATTCAATTGACCCGGTCTTGCAGGTGCACACGAACACGCAGTATTTGGTTATAAGTGTTATTTGCAAGCAGAACTGGTCCCCAGATTGTAATATCCTTGCCGTGTTCCCAGCCAGAATACTTAATAGTAGTACCTCAGATGTTAGCAAATTTGCAGTCAATTACAAGTCCTACATGACACGCATTATGAAGTGTTTTAGACATTAAAAAAAAAAAAAAAAAAAGATGTATGTAATGAACCAGATTCTGGCTAAAGGACTCTGAAGCCACTGATTGTTTTTCTTCTGATCCACTTGCTTTATGATTTTTTTTTTAAACCACAAGAATTGATTTGACAAGTTGAAGTTTTGCTTTTAATTTTTCTTTGTGTAAGGATGATGGACTGTTTTTCTACTTGCCAAAGTCCATTTTGCTTCCAGGAGGCCATGTACCACCTACTAATGAGGCATACTCAGGTGCTGAAGCCACAGGTCCGATTGCTGTAGCAGCTGCTGACATGGGAATGGGTCTAGCCCCCAAGTGAAACACTGCATTGTGTGGGCAGAAAGTCTGTGTATTATTAAAATGGAGTATGACTAACTTACAAAAAGGATGGGTGCTGCAGTGCCTATCAGCACTGCAGGTCTAGCCTGAGCAGCAGCTCTTCTTGACTGTCACACATGCTTATATAGCAACTGCATATAGATGAGCTTGATGCAACTTTAGTATACAATGCTTCAGCTTGGATGCAGTTGGAAAATGAGAAGTACATCACTCAGGATTACTGTCCAGGCTCAGAAACCCAAATGCATATGTCTACATATAGATAGAATCACATGAGAATGGTGCTGAAGCACATCTCTTCCACTGAGTAAATAAACTGAATTTTATCTCTAAAATTTAGAGAAGGAGGGGGGGGAAAAAAAAAAAAAAAAGTGGAAAATAATTATCTTATGATCCCCAGACATGTAAACCAATAAGAAATTATTAGGAAATTCCTACATAATAAAATGTCTACCTCTTCTTTGCAGTAATTCAAATGCAAAATGAGGAGTGGGCTGCAAAAGCTGTTCTCTTATGGTTTTCTTTACCCTCTTACCTCCCAGTTCATCCAGGGTGTCTTACTAAAACTCACCTTGACTGAGATCAGAAAGCACACTGCTTCATTCCCAGGAGACTTGCACGAATTCCATCCATTCCCCTACAGGAAGGTTCCTTGACCTTTATAGTGATAGGAACAAGGATGACCTTGCTTCTGTGGTTGAAGCCAAGTGCTATGCAGCACAGACCAGCTCATTCCTAACAAGCAAGGAAGGACAAGTTGTGTTTACTCTTCTCCTCATTTCAGCCACTCGTAATACACGTTGGGGCAGGGTGTGTGCATAGCTCTTACCCTCTGTAATTAATCAGTGCTGGTGTTCGATTGAAGCTGATGAGAAATGTGCAATCAAAACCCCCGATGGTGCTAGAAGCAATGACCCCTTCAGTGTTTGTTCAATGGAGCATGAGGATATCCATCGCATTCATGCCCTCCCCAAAAAAGCAGTGTGAGACGTGACAACCTGCCCAGATGCCTGGCAGCAAAGTGAATTCTGATGAAGGTACTTTCTTTCCACATCAGGATTCAGCTCCACAGCCAGATCGTTGAGCTCTGTTTTGAAAACACTCGTGATTCCCAGAAGAAATGATGACATTGGACCCACTGACCCCTGTATTAAACCATCAGAAAGGTTGAAACTGGAAATTAGGTTTCCAGACACTGGCAGTGTGAAGTGGTAGGGATTTACAGGGGAAAGCTGTCTACAGTGTTTTAGGAAAGGAGTGTGAAAAGTCTGTGGAAGGCACTGAATGAATGCTATTTGATGTCTGTGGTAAGAGTTCTTAAGCATCTGTTTTGGTGTAGACTTTGAAGAGTGATCACATTGCTTTTTGTTAACCTTATTCATTTGTCACATAGACTGTCATGTTAATTTTATTGTCCCAGGATTCTACTTGTTCCCTTTGGGAGCCAGAAAGGGACTCACCTCCTCTTCATAGGCTCTTGATTAAAGAAAGATTTCAGTTTTAACTCCCCTGAAGCATTCAAGAACAGCCACAGATAAACATGGGATACACTTAGTAGTATTAACATCTTGCAGTCACCTGAAGAATGGAATTTGCTTACACATTCCTCATCATGCCAATAAGCAATCGGAAGTCAAGAAGGCGTTTTCTCCCCAGTTCAGATGGGCAGTAAAAGCCTTTCCCTCCCCCCCCCCCCCCATCAGTTTGCTTGCATTCGTTTGCCTTCATCTTACCTTCCTCTGAGATGTAGTCAAGCACCTTTTGATCACATTATATGTTCCAGAGATCCTACACCTTGTAGAAGGCCATAACCAGGGCTTACAACTCTCTAGCTCTCTTTGTACATCAAAGAGGAATAAATTATAGGCCTACCATTAAAAAGACACAATCAAACACAAACAACAACAACAACAACAAAAGCCCAAACCTACAGAGGCAGAGATGTCTGCAAGCTGATGAATCGTGACCTACTTTTAACATCAACTTGAATTTTCTGCAGCTCCCTGCAAACATTGCAAATGCCTTTTAGGGGCTCATCTCCCTGCAGGTTAAGGGATACCAAGAGGGAGATCCAGCTGCATTGTGGATGCTGGTCTGCAAATCATTAATGCACCTGTTGTTTGAGCTGTGAGGCTAAGTACATTTTTCAATCTCTATTGTATTTCTAGGAAATGATTAGACTGCCTTGCCTTTTACAACCTCTGGTATTTAATGGAACAAGGAAATTAGTTTAAGGCAATTAGACAATGTCCACAGCCTAATCACTCTGAAATTGCCCATACATGTTTACAGAAAGGCAGAGCCTCTTCTTTGACAAGTTATTTCTTATCACAGCGGATCAATATCCTAGAGCAGAATAATACTTTTACTTCCCTATCAAGTATTTGCAAATTGCTTGTTATCGTTCATCTAAGAGAGGCTCCTAAACCCTGCTCTTCAAGGAGGTAAGCTGACGTTTTCCAGGATTCATTTCTTCTGTTTTCTATATTTTTCAGACATTTCAAAGTGGAGGATCCTCTCTGCACTTCTCTCTAGGCAGTGTAAGCTCCTCATTGGTTTGCTTATTGGAAATCTTCCATATAAAACTCTAAACAATATTAGGGACACCAGCTTGTAAATAACTGGGCATCTGATAAAAGTGATCAATGAATACTAAGAGCACAACAAAGCAAACAGGGATTATGTTTCCTCTCAAGTTTCAGCATGGTTTTCTTTCCAATTCCCTTCTGTTTAGAAACAAATAATAAGAAAGGATAATTGTGTTTGGGCTACAAACTTTAATGGGGAAACAAACAAAACAAATTTTTCCAACTGAATTCCCATTTTTAATAGCATGGTTTGCAGTCATTCCATAGGGTGTTTGATGGTCATCATCTTTTCACGGGGACGTAGCATCTTTTCTGTTGAAACAGACAGCAAAAATGGTACTTCCATTGTTTGGTGGTAAGGGTGTGAATCCCCAGTGATGAAGCCATTCAAGTACATGAACTATTTTACATGAAAGAACTATTCTCATTTAGTGAATCCTCAAATTGAGATTTGGAAATTTCCATTCACTCTTTGCTTTGAGCCATTATTAAGAGAAGAAACAGAGGGGTTTTTTTTTTGTTGTTGTTTTTTTGTGACACACAAACTATTAGAGATTTCAATGAAAAATATAGGACTGTTTTGTCTCAAGAATTTAACCAAAGAGTAATATTTTATCTTTCCCCCGATTGAAATGTTCTAGTCGGACTTGCTGAAATGAACCTTTGTTGCAGGCTTTTTCATCATTAAGCTGTGTTTCTGTGATGTGGTGTGTTAGAGCTATAGTCTCCAAAGTGGCCTGAATCTTTTTCCCTTTGTAGGACGAAAGCTGTATGGTTCGATTACATCTCTTGTCATGTACCAAGTAAAACTCTGTGAAAAGAATGCATGCCTTATAGTAAGCACATGGTGAGCAAAGTCTTCCAGGCTATTCATTCCACAAGACTGATGAGATTTTGAACTACAGCTCCCATAAATCAGTGCCTCGATAGGACAATACTATTGAACTGATTGGAAACAAAGCACCTCACATCAGACTGGCAAAACAAGAATATTCCAATATGAATTATCGCAAAGACATTCATCATCATTTTCATCATCTTCTTCAAGACACACTGATTTTGCAGGACTGTATTTTCTGCCCAGAAATCTTTTATCTAGAAAAAAAACCCTCACCTTTCCCATTCATTTCAGCCTTTTCTAGGTTAAGCTACCAGGAAAGAATATTATGAGTGTAGGAGGTAAATCTAGCTATTGGTGGATCTGTTTGTGCTAGCTTTACATACGTACATACATCCATATAAATGTACATATAAAGTTTTATAAGTGCTCTATTTATATATTGGTATTGCGTCTGGCATCAGAGTTCTGAATGGGAGCCATAGACATCTCAGTAAAATAATAAAGAAATACTTCAAGTCAAGCATTTTCCTCTTTACTGCCAACACGTTGATTTTTATTCAATGAATTTGCCTTTGCACCAGGTTTGGGGTTACTTGGGCAGGGCAAGGATTGAAACTTGGCCCCATATTCTGGGGCTTGGATCCTGGGCTCTGAGCCTTGAAGGAGTTTTGAAAGCAGATAGATAACCTTTGATGACAGGAAATAACTTCGGACACATCAGACAGATCCTGGAATACAGCATCCATCTACAGACATGCGTTTAGGAACCTGGTGCAGCTGGGAACAGTCGCCAGACACCGTGTCCCAGTCTAACTCGAGCCACTGTAAATCTGCCACGCGCTCAGAGAGGGGGAAAATAGCATCACCAGGCGAGTTCTTCTCAGGTCACTTCATGCAAAAAAAAAAATAAAAAAAAATATATATAAAAAAATATATATATAAAAAAGGCAGACTGGGCAGGTGTACAAGGGGATCCTGGTTACAGCAGAGTGTCTGAAGTGTTTCTCCTTGAGCCCTGCCAGCAGCAGGAGATGGTGCTCTGTTTTGTTCCGATGCACAGAAGTGAGAACGCAATAGGGCCTGGATTCCACACTTTAAGAGTATAAAGGTTCTCAAGAAAAAGCACATGCACACACAGTGCTGGCTGGCCCCTTTTTTCTAGGTACTGGAAGTCAGACTGTCATCTGTGTCAGATTTCCTCTTGGCACTGGGGCTGGCTGGCTCTCCCATCCAAGACTGCTAGCCAATGGCAACAGAAAATTTATCATGACTTGACTTCTAATTGAGCTTGCCTCTTCTTTCTGCTGCAGCCACAGGAGGCTTGGTCTGCTGGTTGTGAGTGGATTTGTGAATGGCACCCAAAATCTTCCGGGACAGCAGAACTGTACAAATAGGGCATACTTTCTTCTGTGTTTTTTTTCAACCCCAGAAATAATAATAATAATAATAATACCCTGACTGATTTATAAATAGAAACTGGAGAACCCTTTTGAATTGACTCCATATCCGCTCTGACTGGATGGATGCAGCATTTATTCTTGCTGGAAGCTAAAAATCTAGGAATATACCAGGAGCTGCAGTAAGGAAGAAGATGGGAGGAAGAAAGGGTCCTGGATGGGGGAGGATAATTTTTATCTCTGCCAGTTGCTGCTGGTGCCCAGAAAGAGGCACTGTATCTTCCCAAGAGGAAGAAAGGAGAACGTCATTCCCAAATATCATCCTACACCTCTGTGTGTGCCTTCCTATAATAGCAGTCCTACAGGGAGAATGAGACAATAAAGTGTGTATTTGAGAGTGTTTGCATCCAAAGCAAAGAAAAATCTATCTATCTATCTGGAAAAACTATATATATATTTTAACATGGGGAGTAGAGTGCTGTGTGGAGATTTGTGAGTGCAGGGGATGAGAGGAAGAAGAGTCAAAATGGGACTGGGAAACAACACACATTTTCAGAGAGTCTTCCATCTCTGTGCACCTCCACAAGCCATTCTGGTAGGAAAGGAGAGCATGGGTGTTACTGGGATGTCTATAGAAGCAGGAGGCTCCTACACTCAGCTGCTAAATGCCCAGCTTTGCTTCTCTGAGACAGTCAAGACATGGGATGGACAAAGTGCAGGAGGAATGTAGGCACAAGCTGCTGTCACAGGAAAGGTCAGTGAAACAGAGCAGTATGCAATCACACTGTCATTGTAATGTAAGGCCATGGAATTCAGTTCTCATACATGACCCACTCTCCTTCCCTTTGCCACTTCATTATGCAGTAAATTAAAACATGTCAGGCCCTACTTTCTGTCCCTGAGGCCAAGTAATACAGGATGATTCACGTTCACACAGAAACTTTCCCTTGTCTCCGTCTTATGAGGAAACAGGCCACATCCAAGCTGCCCTTTGGGAATTCCCCCTGGCTCCTGCTACCTTTTGAGCAAGGGATTTCCATAAGTTCATAAAATCATCTCTGTGCCTATGTCTGGGTCCTGTTTTATTTGCTAGTCGATGTGTAAGCACTATATATTCTTTTCTGGGCTAGGAGGAGACAGCTGTATTTGTCGTCTCGCTGAGACAGTAACCCAACTATTTAATTTGAAAGGTCTTCCAATATTTTGCAACAATGCATGAATGAATATCATTGTCTTAATTTTATGGGTGAAAGCGGTCAAGGGTAAAAGTATTAAGAGACACAACAAACTTTATAAGCTGTGATTGATGAAGCAATAGCAACGACCACATCCTGAGGCTCTAAGACTAGTCCTTTACCAGCTGAGTGTTTCCCTCCCAGCTTCATATACTTCAAATAACAAATAATTTATGTTCACAAGCTTCAAATATGATTGAGAAACCTCCACAAGTTGTACATTATCTCATGAGAAGCAAGTCACTGGCATGTTCTCTCCAGTTTTAGTGTCTGCAGTCCAAACACAGAATATTTTAAGTATATTTAAATATAATGGACCTTGCTTTATGCTTGCAACAGATGAGGAAGATGCACACAGACTGTTTCTTAGGGCTTAGCTGACACTCTGTAACCCAGAACACAATAGTGGCAAAATGGCTGATAATAGAGAAAGCATTTCTAAAGCCAGCATGGAGTAAATAAATCATGGTGCACCAAAACAATCTGCAGGAAGCCACATTTTGGAATGTCTAACATAGAGAAGAAGTACAAATCCAAGAGTTTTCTGGAGTTTATATGAATTGTGAGAGATGAGAGCAGGAATGCAACTCTAAAATAAGTAACGAAAGATGAGCTTAATTGCAAGAATGTACACTGATTTTTATCTATGTCTATTTTACTTCCCCCTAGATTATTCATGGCCTGTGTTTGACAGTTTTCCTTGAACATGTGTTATATTGACAAGCCAACTGCATAGATACATGTGGGCACAAAAATACAGGAAATATCAAGAGAAGAGCAAGTCTTCTCAGCTTGTGATACCACCGTTTATCTGATTATTAAGGTCTTAATGTTATTTAAGTGACTCCATTAAAAAGAGCGGGATTGATTGGATGTCAGATGGCCTTTGCCTGTCAAATCCAGCTGACAAAGTTGTCTCATTTCCTGTGTACTTGTCAAATATTTTCTGCCCCTCACCATGTCTCAGTGTTGAATTATTTTCTGTCTTTGCCTCCATACCTCAAGGTTATGTTGATAACCCCTTCAGAGGAGCTATTAAAAGGGAACAGAGGAACAGTGAGCCTGCAGAACTTCAGTGAAAGCACATCTTGACTTTACAGCAGAGGCAGAACTGAGAAAAGTGCTCTCTGGGACCTAACATGGTGTTCCATTCAGTGGCTGTATGTCTGGCACACCATCTAGCTCAGAATCATTATGAGAACGTTCTTCCAAGAGTGTCTTGGGGTCATAGTCCTGAAGGAAGCTGTTCCTCTAAAGCTACTCGAAGGGGATAAATTAAAGAAATAAAGAAAACCAAGAAAATGAATCTTATTTCACTGAATGAACAAAGTGTAGAAGGAGAACATCAGTTCCTTGCTGTCCATCACTCCAATGTAGTGACCTTTGGGTCTTCATATCCCCTCCCTAAAGTGAAGCCTCTGGACACTGGCTCCTCTCTCTCAGTAGTTCAGCAAAGGCCTTTCAGTTGCACTTATATATTCTTTTAGGTCTTGGTACCTCAAATAGACCACATACTGGCTAGGAAAGGCACACTGCCCATTTCTTCTTGTTCTCCACAGATTGCTCATCAGGTTGCAGTGGCCACTTACATGACACGTTCCCTGCTGGTGCCTCACCCCTTCTCTGGATAGATTTGTTGATTGTTCTGGACATCTTCCCATTCTTTGGCCTGACATGATACAGCATGAAAGGATGACAGAAAAGCAGTAGGTAATTGCTTTACTCTAAATATATGGGAAAAAGTCAGATCCAAATTTCAGTTGATGCGATGTTCTGTGTACCTCTTTATTAGGGTCTTCACTCGGCTTGATCTCAACTCAAAAATGTATACAATACCAACTCTCATTCTGCAACTAAAAAACAGCACGGCCTGGAAAATTCTCTGATGCTTCCAGCATGGATTAGTCACCCTTCTGGTAAGGCTTTGGCAACTCTCGTTGATGGTCAGTCCAACAGGTGGGGCTGACATACCAGGGACCTTAGTTCATCCCACTGCTCTGCCAGTACCAGGACCAATCCTTCCTGAGAATTAGGGGTGCAAATCAAACCAGCTTCCAGAGAACAGGGCTTGTTCAGCATGTTCTTATATTCAGTGTGTGAAAATGCACATACAACACAGCACCACAATCCCACTGATTTTCTGATGATGTGAAGTGTCCCTTTCTGTTGTTGTTTATTCATGACTGTTATTGATTGCTTGTCTTTTCTTTTAAATTATCATCCATTCAATGGTAATTTAAATGTTCTGGTTGAATTCCAGATATTGCTCTTTCTCCTTTTCTCTCCTGTCATTTCCATCTGGTCTACTCTTTTCTTTCCTTAGAATTCACTTCTGAAGATTTAATAGGAACTGCTAGAACTCTATCACATTAGTCTGCAGAAATACCCAATTTCAGTACAATGTCAATTTTTAAAAGCACACACAATGAAAGATGAGAACACCAAGTTGAGCCTTGTAACAAGCATTTAGCTCATGACCATACTGCCGTGTTCATGTGACTGGATGGAACATCAAACCACAAAAAAAAACACCCCTTTCATGTTATGATTCCATCTTCATCCACAAGATCCCAATTTTATCTGGGACCCCAGCCAACACTGTAGGCGTGTGTCTGACCATATACAATGTTGACCCAGACAATGGCTTGCTGAGATAGCTTCCTGGCATGACCTTGGATCTTGCAGCTATAGACTTGTTTGACTCTCACTACTGTAGTTATGCACCTCTACCCCAGCTCCTTTGTCCACCTGTCAGCCAGCTGATCATCTCCACCCTTGATGCTTCTTTCAGCTCTCTGCTGAGATTACTCAACTCCCTAACAAGCCACAGTAATTATCACCTCTTCCTTTCCTGTTTAATTTTCTGACTTATTTTTCTCCGTGTTACCTAGCTTGTAGAGGAACCTGATGAAGGTAGGGATAGTGCAAGGTAAGAGGCATGAATGTGTGGCCAGTAGTGTGGGTGGGTAGTGGGAGGAGGAAGAAGTTGTATCTCACCCATTTAGAAACAGAGAGTTCATATGTTGACTTGCTCTGCCTCAAGAGGCTGTACTCCAAGCCAGATGTGACCAATTGCTTTTTCTTGTTTCTCTTCCCAGCTGTAAAGAAAACTTTACAGAAAACATCAGACTTTTGATATCTAAAGTACTTCATTAGCATTAACTGGTGGATTAAGAAAAGGATGCATTATTAAATGCTGTTGGATATGTGGAGACTGCAGCATGCACAGAAAATGGTGACAATTTCCCAAGATTTGGGGAAGTGGAAGAGAAAAATGTTTGATGTGAAATGTTTACGACCTGTTTCTTTTTAAGCACATTGAGCCTTTGCAACATTTGCTTTTGCTCAGAGTACAGGTCCCAGCTGAAAGCTGCATTTCTTTTCAGTTTCCTTTCTGTTTTAGAGCCCAATTCTTGGTTTACTGCTGTGGTTGTCAGGTTGAAGTACAGCTCTATGTAGTTTAAACTGAGAAAGTTAACGGATCCAAGTGAAAAATCTGTTTACCTTGGAGTTTTTTTAAATGTCACCCAGTCATTTCCATTGCTTGTGGCTTTCAAAGTTATTATTTTGAATAGTAATAGCACTGTGGCATATAAGTGTTCAGCTTTATAACAGAGGCTCATTATCTTAAATTCTCACAACACTGTCATCCATCAGCTCTGGGAAATAAGAAAAGTGAATGTAAAAAATAAAATATGAATGTTACAGGGTTTTTTTTTTGTTGTTTTTTTTTCCCCCCTTAGATGATGACTGCTTACTGTTATTTTTGCTTTTATTTTACCCTCTAGATTTCAAGTTTCAAAAAGTCATATTGCCAAGCAGCATCGGTTACACCTAAAAATTTAGATCCAAGAAAGCACTTAGTCTCCTTAATAAAGCAGGAGTTAGGAGCCAAGGTGTTAATTTTGTTCTGTATGCTCCACTGTATTGACACTGAGTCTGAGTTTCTTTTCCAGCCACCTGAGTCCAGAAGACAGGATTTTAAATTTCATCATAAATGGTGAGACTGCAAAAATCGAATGTTCGCTACAAAAATACACTACGTTGAAATGCACTCCAAGGGTAGGAAAGGAAGTGTTGTTTCTTAGACTTTTATGGATGGACTATTTCTAACGGCTTGGTCTTCATAAAAACCAGGCTTTTCAAGGTATTTAGGTGCCTCGAGGATCATCTTCAGTCTTGCTTTACAAAGACACTTCTCTGGGGAAGCTGAAAAATGAAGAATGATAGACACAAACCTAGAATGTCAAAAGATTTGAGAGCATTTTTCCCTTCTGCTCCCACTGTATGCCTACCTTCCTGTGTTGATTGAGAACAACAGGAGTCAGGCACTTGAAACCTGAGACAGAAATGATTAGGTAGATACATTACATGTTAGAAATAGATGGATTTTTCCTCTTCTTTGAGCATTTTTGCTGTTGTGCTCTTGCCCTTGCAAGGCAAGAGGGCTGTTTGTGAAGTCATTCCTTTCACAAAGATCAGACTGTTTTCAGCAAAGCAGTCGTGGTCTACAGGAAGGTCTTTTGACCTGTCAAGAAGGAACTATCAGAAAGAGATGGCACCAAGTTAAGCGCTGCCCTTAATTGCAGGTTCGGGCTCCTTTCCCTGCTGCACCCTTGTGCTCACTCAGGGCTGGTGCTCTCTGAGTGTTCACACTGTTCCAAATTCACCCCATTATCAAAGTTCATAGAGAAAAAACAGTGACAGAAAATGTGAAGGCTCCCACCAAAAGAAAAAAAAGGAAAGTAGAGATTTTCTTCCTTAAGCTGCAACTTCTTTTGTGTCTTTGGCCCTTGTTGCCCATCTAGTGAATTAAGTTGGTGAAAAATGCTTATTATTAGCAGTCAGAGCCTGGAAACCGTTCAGCTCACAGTGAGCTTTCACTTGACAGAAACAGTGTTCCACTGAAATCCATAAGCCATTCCAACTCATTTTCGGCATAATACATTAATGAGATGTAACATCAGTGAGCAGAGTAGTACAACTTATTCAAGCAAAAATGAACAGCCCTCTTACAATATCATAGCCAGGGCTGACAGAATAGGTTTACCTAAACAAAGGGAACCTGGACTAATTGAAAAGTTTTAGGACATCTGCCAGACCTCCAGCTTACTTTTGGTAGGGCGTGGGTCTCTGCTCTCTGATAAATGCATGCAAGGTGTATAGGTTGAACAATCCTTGGAAGGTCAGGAATTATTTGCTAAAATATCAGTATCTAATGCCACTTGCTGTCCTGGGATGTCTCACCTGGCCTTCTTCTTCCAAGCCCAGGTGGTGTCACGTCTACAGGCTCAGTGTGGCATCTCAGATACATTGGTGCATTTCTACTACCATCAAATATCTGTGTGCATGAAATTATGTGGCCTCAATGCCAATTCTTGAACGAACTGAATCACTGCTGGCTCTGCTTGTGGTATTACTTGGATCTGAGTTGACTATAATTGAACCTTAGATACCACTGGCACATGGAGACATCTTAACTACAGTTTGTTAATCAAAAAGTGACTCCAGCATATGCCTTTTTCCTTTTGTTATCTTTCTCTGAAATGTTCTTGAAGATATAATCTCTAAAACATTCTGCATTTTTAGTTTTGCAGTCAGATTTGTCACTTGAAAATATACCCAAAAGCTCCTCTGGTATTTAAACCAGTGATTTCAGAGTCATTAGCACTCCAATTAAGTTACTTTGATTTGCTTTGGATACATTTCTCATGAGAGTTAATTTTGATGTAGCACAGCAAATCCAAAAACACTGCTTAACTTATATCTATTTCTATCTCAGGCACTGCATGAGTTTTCCTGCTTAGAAGAACACAGCCAGGACTCGTAGCAGCTGCCACAATCACAAGAACTGCACAAATAACAGCAACACAGTGCTGAGCAATATGGGAAAAGCAGCAAAACTTAGTGTCATTTGATAACTGTTCTGTGCTTTAAATATCAGCTTGGTTTTCCAAATCTATCCATGTTTTCTGCTTATCAGGATGATTTCTCAGAACAAAAACTGTAAAGTTTTCAAAAAACGCTGTTGTCAGTCTAAGCTGGACCCCTGAACTTTCTGAGGTTTACCAATCTCTTTGGGTTTAGAAGGGAGCAGAGATTTATATCCACAGAAAGAACATGTGAAGGTGACTGAATTCAATACTGACACACACACAAAATGAAAGCACAATAAATCCCAATTTACAAGCAGTGCCAGATTTTCCAGAAGCTTCTTAGATTTAAATATGAATTTAAGTTCTGCTATAAAGCCTGGTCAATGTTACAAATAAATGTCTAAATTTAAAGAGCCATTGATTTGGTCACCACTTGCTGAGTTTTGCAGGTGTTTCGTTGCTGATAAATGTTTGCAGAGGGATGTACAAACATGTCTAAATGCTGTATCCTCTCAAGATGGTGGGGGAAGCAGCACTACCTGATGGGGGCCTACAGGAAAGATGGGGAGGGACTTTTTATAAGGGCAGGTAGCAACAGGACAAGGGGAAACAGTTTTAAACTGAAAGAGGTAAGTTTAGACTAGATATTAGAAAGAAATTCTTCACTGTGAGGGTGGTGAGACATGGAACAGGTTGCCAGGGAGGCTGTGAGCAACCTGGTCTAGAGGGAGGTGTCCCTGCCTATAGCAGGGAGTTGGAATTAGGTGATCTTAAAGGTCCCTTCCAACCCAAACCATCCTATGATTCTGATTCTATGATTACCTACTCTGCAAGGATTCATCTCACACTTCAGCATTCTACTCAAGCAATCCAAATTCTCCACCTCTTCTGTTGGTACTTGAGAATTTATTGTTGTGTGAAGATTCAAGGCTGTCAATTGTTATAAATCCACGTTGGATTCTTGCTGATTTGGACAAGATCCTACCTCCTTGCAATAAGATGTAGAGCAAAAGCCTTTTCCATTCACTCCATTGCCTACTGCTGATGATACATGATAGCAAATCTGATCAGGCTGTCAGAGGAGAAAAAACAGTAGCCATTCCATAGAAAATCATTTGATATGAATAACAAAAGAGCACATTTGCCATCAAGCCTAATCCTCTCCCTACGGTCTCTCAGCTTTTGCCAATCATTTAAAATACACCAAGAATGTCAGTGCAGATGTGGAAGAATTTGTAGGCTTTGAATCGTTAAATGCAAATATGAAATTATTTGGGATAATATTAGGATACTGAGAACTCCGAAGCTTGTTAGCCAGTATAAATGAAATGACTGAAAAGAGTGGAATTTGGTTCAATATACAGGCTGTGTGAAGTTCACTCAGTGAACGTGGGGTAAGGTCAGGTAACTGGACAACATGAGGCAATGTCATTTTTCATATTCATATAGAATTATTTTCCAAGAAGCTAAAAAAGAAACCAGGAATTGTTGAAAATACAGGCAGATGTATGTGATTTTCTATTTTTCTTTTTTTTTTTTTTTTGTTAATTTCCTTTGGAGAAGGGATATTTGTTATGTAAAAAGTGCTGTTCTGTAATGCTTTGTGTGTGGAAAGCTGAATGTGGAAATGATGAAGGAGAATTTTGGCTGCCTGGCCTTCCATGTGTGAAAAGACTTAAGAGGCTTGGATGTCATCTTGTTTTTCCTTTGCTGAGTGAGGAATCTGATCCAATCTCTTTAGTGATGCTTTTTCCGTTTTAGATTGGCTATGGAAAATCTTCTGGAGCATTTGAAATTGTTTTGTTAACGATTGTCCCATCAGTGAAGGGGATTTTGTACCCCTAAATAGGACTGGCAGACTAACACAGCAGCATTCCTGCTGGCATACACGGACGTATCAGACTATTAAAATGTGGGTTATGAGCACAAAAATAACAGCCTGCTATGGCTGTTGTTCTCTGAAATGAACCCTTAGAGTGGCAGAGGCTTATGTTTCCTTTCTGAGGGTCTCAGATCTTCATTTGATAAGTAAGTCCCTATAAATCCTCTCCTGAGGAAGCTGCAAGTCTTGCTCTGGCTATTACATCTTTCCCAACCTTGGGATTATAGTCTTCCATGTAGCAACATCCTCCCGACAATGCCTTGATACAGTTATTAGCACCGTGCTGATAAATGGAGATTTCTTTTATCTTGCAGTTAAGTCTCCACCTCTACATCCAAAAATGTCGTCTTCTTCCACCACCGGCTTCCTGGAGAAAAATATTACTTAAAATTTCTATGGCCTTTAATAGTTATAAATTCCAGTATAAAACCTGTAGCATCATCTTGCAGTCATAGAATCATCACATCATTGAATCTTAGAGTATCCCATGTTGGAAGGCACCCACAAGGGTCATCAAGTCCCACCATAAACCTACCTAACGAGTCCCACAGATACATACATCCAGGGGTGAGGACTCCTCCACTTCCCCAGGCAGCTCACTCCAAGCCTTGACCAAAATCTCTTCCTAACATGTAACCAAAACCTCCCCTGGTACAACTTGAGGCCGTTTCCTTGCATCCTATCACTTGTCAATCTGTAATTGGCTGCTCTAAAATAGGAACTAGCAGCAATCGTCACATTCATAACCATGTGCTTTGGAAGGGAATCGTGCCCCTGCTACTAAAAACAGGCAAATGCTAGATTCCTTGGCACCTTACCTCAGACTTCTCTATGAAATGTCCCTCTGCTTGAGGAGCTTTTGGAGGCTACCAAGGCTTGAAAAACACTGCATCATATCCTGAGGAAGTGACAAGTGCTCCTTGTGATGGGAGGGCACATCAGGTGGCACTGTTTGATCCAGAGCAAAAGGCAATTCTGTTTTAAGGCAAATAGCACTTACATGCTTTCTTCACTGCTTACAGTGGTATTTCTGTGCAGAGTACTTTGTACACTTTTCAGCTATATTATATATTATCTGCTTGTTTACACAAAACACAAGATGAACATTACCTGTCATGCAGCACTTCAATTTCTTTTTGTTTCCTACGAAAAAGTGCCCATTCACACTGCTTGATTGTGTTTGTTTATTTGTTTGCATGTCTCTTCATCTAACCTCCACATCCTTCTGCACAACGACTTCTTGAACACAGAAACTGTCAACTGAATTGGATAGATGTAATCTCAAAGATACGGATTGCCCAGAGGTTTTGCAGCAAAAGGTCCCTGGACAGTGGAGAGAAATACCACTAATAACTTCCCTAATGTAAAGTAGAATTATCTTAACCTTCATAATCATTGGAAGATCTACACAGGAAAGAGCCACTGTAAACCAGACTTCTTTAGTTTCACCGTTACTTGAAGTAGAGTGTTTCCAAATTACAACAGGGCCCCATTGTTAATCCCAATCCTGGATGTCATCAGCACACTCTCACTGGGCTAATTTTTCAACACATTCCACCACCTCCTCATACATAATTTTCCTCATAAAGGCCTTATAAGTGCAGTAATTTAAGATCCAGCCCACTCCTTCTTCCTCTGATGAGGCTCTTCGGGCAAACTCCTCACACATTAATGTTACAGTGGAGCCCCTGAGAAGCTCGAACTTCTGAAAATAACTTTGGTAGCCAACTGGCAGTTAATGAAAATTTGACTTAATACTGTGGAAGCATATCCAAGAAAACAAGCACAGTCTTATGAACATTTGTTTTTGCTACAATTGGCAGTTAAATCAAAACCCTTCACTGAGGATTTTTAGCTTTCTCTACTTCTATTTGGGCGATGCCTGATCTTTTTTTTCCTTTCCTTTCTAGCATTTTTTTTTTTAAATGAAATTATTTATTTGTTTGTTTGTTTGTTTTGAAGAATGCATGATGAGTTTGGAGAGTGCCTTCCTATTGTGTTCCTTCTTCAGATCAAGGGATTGAGAAACAATGCTTAATTTTGATAAGGAATAATTATATATCAGGTGAAACTTTTGTGTGATTACTTCATGCAATGAATAGGAAGAATTCATTTAATTCTCCAGAAACAGAAAATGATATACTCAGAAAGTACAAAGCGAGGAGAAGCTGAGGACCCTTGAGTGATCTTGTCTGGAGATAAGAAGGCTCAGGGGTGACCTCATTGCCCTCTGCAACTTCCTGAGGAAGGGGAGTGGAGATGAAGGTTTCGTTCTCCTCTCCCTGGAGACCTGCGACAAGGACATGAGGGAATGGCACAAAACTTTGCCAGGGAACATTTGGAAAATTTTCTTTACCTTAAGGATGTTCAAGCACTGGAATAGGCTCCCTAACGAGGCAGATAATGCTCTCGATAACATACTTCTACTTTTAACTAGACATTAAGTGCTCAGGCAACTGGACTTGATGATCTTTGAAGAAATGAACTATTCTCCTCTCCTCTCCTCTCCTCTCCTCTCCTCTCCTCTCCCCTCTCCTCTCTACATAGCCCAACTCCACACAGATTTAGGTCACCTTCTCCTCTCTTTTTCCTGTACAGTGTGAAGACAGTGAAAGAAAAGAAAGGGTTCAATCTGTAAACACTTGACATTGTGCCTGCTGCCATGGCCAAAACTCTGTAGGTTTTTTTCTTTTTCTTTTTTTTTCTTTTTTTCTTTTTTTCTTTTCCTATGGAGTGACCTACATGGCACCAGGCTTGTAAGCACCGCATAGATTTCAGCTTTCTCAAAGTGGGAAGAGGGTCCTTGAGGAAAAGCTATTAGTGCTCATTGGTAGGGCTTTAAGCTAAGTTTGAAGGAGTTGATGGACAGGGTGCTAGCAGCAGCCCTCAACCTGCTGCCTTGAGATGTGCTAGCAACACTGCAACACTTAAAATCTTATGACAATGAGCCAGGGACCACTTAAGAAATTGGACAAGGCAGCAGGGAAACACAAGGGAAATAATTCAAAGGAATTAACGAGCCCAGCTGAAGAGCCTCTACACCAACACACTCAGTTTGGGAAGTAAACAAGAGGAGCTGGAAGCCACTGTGCTACTAGAAAATGGTGGATTAAGTGGATCGATCACAGCCTTACCAAAAAGAACTTGGTGGTACGGACATGAGCCAGCAATGTGCCCTCACAGCCCAGAAAGCCAAAAGAATCCTGGGCTGCATCAAAAGAAGTGTGGCCAGCAGAGCAAGGGAGGTTATCCTGCCCCTCTGCTCTGCACTGTAAGACCTCACTTGGAGCGCTGTGTCAAGATGTTTAACTCCAGAGAGTTAAAGCCAAAAGCTAGAAAAGAGAAGGCCATGTGAAGAACACATCTCCCACATCCTTAGAACTGTCTTGCCCATGCATCTCACCTCCCTCCTCTCATGCTGGACATGAAACCTATATCCAATTGGAGTGGTAGAGGAAAGATCAATACTTGCCACCACTTCCTGAGACATTCTCTGATATGGAGCAGACTGCATGATTTCTCTATCAGTTTGAGTGATACTTTCCTTCTTTCAGTTCTGGTTTTGTTACCTTCAGCTGAAAGAAGACAATTAGCATGGAAACGATAGAATTATGGTGAAATCTCTGATGATCTTCACCACCTTATTATTTTCTGCCTCAACACACACAGTTGGATCATATGGTATATGGTACCAACATGAGAATGATGTTGACCTGTTGGAGTGGGTCCAGAGGAGGACCATGAACATAATCAGAGGGCTGGAGCACCTCCACTATGAGGACAGGCTGAGAGAGCTGGGGGTCTTCATCCTGGAGAAGGCTCCAGGGGGACCTTATAGCAGCCTTCCAGTAGCAGAAAGGGCCTACAGGAAAGATGGGGAGGGTCTTTTTATAAAGCCATGTAGCGACAGGATGAGGGGAAATGGCTTTAAAGTGGAAGAGGGTAGATTTAGACTAGATATTAGAAGGAAATTCTTCACTGTGAGGGTGGTGAGACACTGGAACAGGTTGCCAAATGAGGCTGTTGGATGTCCCATCCCTGGAAGCATTCAAAGCCAGGCTGGATGGAGCTTTGAGCAACCTGATCTAGAGGGAGGTGTCCCTGCCTATAGCAGGGGGACTAGAACTAGATGATTTTAAAGGTCCCTTCCAACCCAAACCATTCTATGATTCTATGATTCTATGATATTGTGTTGTACCCAACCTCTGACATCCCAGATGTTCTTCCTTCCTTCTTTCTTTCCTTCCTTTTTTCCTTCTTCCCTTTCTTCCTTTCCTCCTTCCTTCTTTCTTTCCTCCCCTTCTTCCCTCCATTTCTCTTTCTTTTTCTATCCCTTAAGAACAGACGTTTTTTTCCTTTAAATTAATAATAATTAATTTAAATTTCAGAGGTCTCTGAAATCATGATTGATGGATTACCATCATCCTTTCCAATGGAATACAAATTCTGATCACGTATAAATAAGATCTTTGATCCTTTCTGTAGTCATCATTATTTTTTATTCTATACTAGTCTAAGTCATGACATTTGCTCTTTTTCTCTCCACCCATCTACTCTATTCATTAATTAACATGTTTCACTTTTTCAGCAATTGTATTATGGTTTTAGAATGGTTATTCTTCTTCTTCATATGTTCAGCCTGGGAAACCCACTGTGAAAAAAAAAAAAAAAAAAGGTAAAAATTACAGATGAATTAGCTACAAAATCAGAGGAAACCTCAGAAGACACCCAGAAATTGATTGACCATTCAGACACTTTAGTCACTCTTTGCCTTCCTTGTTTATAAACTCTATTGAGAAGCAGAAGTACCCAAAGATGAATGACTCTCCAACAGGACTGAAAAAGCAATGAACAAAGAAGAGCCTGAAAGACTGACCTAGACTTTCCATGCTGATAGATCAAAGGCTTCTGGCTAATCATCTGGATTCTTGGGTTTTCCTGTCTGAGTCAAACTCTCCTTCCAGTCTTTTGGAGGTCCTCCTCTGACTTTAACAATGTCTGCATAAAACTCATCTTCGTTTCCTGCTCTATTGCTCTCCTCCCCCACTGAATAAATACAAAGAAAGAGGCCTACGGATCCAACTGCACCTATTTTCAGCTTGGATCAGTGCCAGAGGACTCATCACAACGGGACCTTGGCAAAGGAGCTTCTAGCTGACAGACCAAGCATTTGGCAATGGAGGCAGCAAGTGAATGTCTGTGGCTGGTGTTTCCTCGGTTGGCTGAAGCAGCCAGCTGTATGATGTGAACACTGGAAATAAAAGGTCAGCTCACAGTGGACTGTGAATTCTCCTGGAGAACAGTCAATGACCTAGTTGTTTGGTTGGCCTAAGAGCTTTCATCTGATGCTTCTTGACGTTAGAGTTGTGGACACTGGTTTAAAGAGGGTAAACGACTTACTTTGGGAATCATAACGTTATGAACAGCATGTATCAGAGCATGAGAAAAATAATACAAAAATCTGAAAAACATTAAGGGCATTGGCTTATTAATGGCATGTTATTGCTGCAAACACCCTTTCTATCCTCCAGCTCTGACAGCTGTACTCACAACTCCTAAGGAGAGAGCCTAAACACAATCAGTAAAACAGTTGATTCAGTGTCGGGAAACAAAGCAGTTCCACTTTTTGCATATGTTTGAGAACCAGACAAGAGAAAGGGTGATTACCCTGCCAAAAGACACACTGCTGTACCGTGACACACCGTGTCAAGATAACAGGATATAAAAGGAGGACCATCTGTATTCCTGTTAAACAAATGCTTATCAACTTGGAGACAATAGTAGCAGCCTACAGAACAGCTACCAAGAATAACATACAATCAGAGACAGCTCAGATAAAAAAAGACCTCCTAGAATAATGACACTGGTTGTATTACTCTTAATAATGCAACATTTTGCTCTGTGGCAACTTCTTTGAGTTTTGGTTATTATAAATTTTTAATATATTTCATGACGTTTAAAATATTATGAAATTTTCACTGATGCACCGAGTCTTCTAGGAAGCCTGGGAGTTGCCTAAATATAGGCAAAAAATCCTTACTATGAATAAAATTAGAACTAATCTTCAGCCAGCACGAGCATATTCCTCTCACCTTTGTAACTCCTGCAAATCTTTTCTTCCTGCTAATGCAAAGTAAAAAGTATTGGAGAATGTTGAAAAATACAGCTACTTTAATTGAGCCAAATTCAGGAGGTCAGGAGGACCAACATTTTTCGCCACGTAAATGAAAACCTATGTGATACTTCACTGAGAAGTCATGCCCTAGGAAGCCTGGAGTTACATCCCACTATGCATGACTTTAAGGGTCGCTGTTAATTGCTAGGCCCAGTTACAGATTTCCAGTTACAGATTTCCATTTAGACCATTTTTCCACTCTTGAAGTTAACCACTTCAGTAAGGATATCTTCTTTCATCCTGACCTTCATGACTGTGAAGTGCTCATATGCCATTAGGATAGTGGTTATGTAGCTTGGCTTGAAGTGCTCTTGCGGTCTTCATTAAAAGCATGAGAGTGCTTCAACTTAGATGCTAGCTTAATTGGGTAATAACTAGAAATTTCACATTGTTAAAGTTTCTTTAGATGCAGGACTTGTTTGAGTGTTCTGTGCTGCTACATTCCCTCTTTGATAAGAGCTATCCAGTGCCTTATAATATAGAATGACCTACTCGAGGCCCTTTATGGAAGATGGTTTAGTTACTTAGAAACTACTGAATTATTTAAATCATAAGGTAGCATCAGAGGCATGTATTGTTTTGTTTTCTGCAGCATACATTGCACATGTAGTACCACTCCCTGCAATCAAAATTAAGGAAAGCCTCATTGCTGGTTCTGTTGTATCATTCAGACTTGGATTTTCAGCTTGCCTGCAAGTAAGACAGTTCAAGAGCTGATCTATGCTTCCATAGGAACCCTCCAGAACAAATCTAGAGCGCAAACATGGAAATAAGACTGCCATCAGACATACACGTTGTATGCTCCCAGTAGTCTTTTCTGTTGGGATGGCTTCCTCCCAGCATTGCAGCAGGGGAGAAATTTTCATGAGATGCTGAGTGAAGAAATAGTGAAGGTTTCTAGAGGTTCGGTGGAGCATGGAGCTCTTCTCTCTGCCAGAACGTCCAGTGGAACCTGGATGGTATCAGCCTTTGTGCTCAAGCCACTTTTTGGGGAGGTCTTTTTAGAATAAAGGCCTCCAGATGCCTCCAACAGCTTCCTGACCTCAGAACCTATTTTTAGGGAACATATTTCATCTTCATTAAGCAGTTTGGCCTGCTTTCCTCCTAAGCACCTTGTCCCAAATTCTGTTCCAAACTGCATACTCTGGTTGATGGGAGTTAGGGGAATGACTGCTCCATGGGAGTGACCAAGGTGTCTGCAAACGTATTGCTGGGAAGCAGAGATGCTGAGAAGGGCTGGAGTAAGGTGAAGAATGCTTCATTTTACATCTCCACCCTTTACATTCTGCTCCCTGTGATGAGCTGCACCAGGTCTTCAGGAAAATACACCTTCAAGGGCACAGAGCAGAGTCTGCTAGAGCCTCTGCTCTAACAGCAATGCAAACTCAGTAGCACTACTGAAATGAAACCTTCTGTGAGAGCCAACAGAATTACTCATGCTTCTTCAAACTTCACAGAGGTCTTAATTCGTAACTGCATCTACCAAATGCTCTCCTGAACACACAATCTGCTCCTGGTTTCTTTCAGCAGCATGCTTCTAATTACCTTCTTTTTGGCTAGTAATTTGAGGCTATCATGAGTGCAACAGTCTCCAAGTTTTCTTCAAGGCAGAGAAGTTGATGAATAATTATTTCACTTCATCTCATCTTTAGAAGGGAAAAGAAATGATTACTTGAGGAATATGGCTTGTTAAGCACATGCTTCACCTAGCTGAGTGGAAAATAGCACTAGGGGAACAATGTCAGCTGCACCCAAGCAAGCATAAGGTCATAGAATCAGAGGATCACAGAATCATAGAATGCCTTGGGTAGGAAGAGACCTTCAAGCCTATCCAGTTCCAACCCCCTGCCATGGGCTCGATGCCCACCACCAGACCAGGTTGCCCAGGGCCCCATCCAAGCTGGTCTTGAGCACCTCCTGGGATGGGGCACCCACAGCTCTCTGGGCAACAGTGCCAGTGCCTCACTGCCCTCTGAGTACAGAATTTCTTCCTAATTTTTAACCTAAATTTCTTCTCCTTTGCTTTAAGGCCATTCCCCCTTGACCTATCACTATTAGACAATGTAAAAAGTCATATTTCAATCCAATTAGTTGTGGTCTGAGACATTAGTTTTGTTTATTAATTATGAATTTTATGTAGGTATCCAAGATTGATAGGATTGGTAATGGATAATGCAGAACCAGGGAAATAGCCCTCTGACAATGATGCTGGAAATCCTTTAGATTCACAGCATCCTGCAATTTAGTGAACAGCTGGGAGAAAAACAGTTTTCTATTCCCACTGCTTCAACAGAGGAAAGCTTATATGTTTTAAGGAATGGAGATGTACTTGACCTTCAAAGCCAATTCGTTTTTAATTTACCATTCTAACTTTAGATATGTTTTCTGCTGACTCATCCATCTTCCTCCTCATACTTAGAAGCAGCCTACAGTTTAATTCAAGATTAAACTTGATCATGCCAGTGAATTCCACTGGTCATCTGTTCAATGTTGGCATATTTTCCTTCAAAGCATTTTCATTTTGCTTCTTATTTTGCACTTATTTTCCTTAAATATTTTGTTATCCCACTCCTTCCGCCCACTAACTTGTCCATATCCTGGCTTAAAAAAAAAAAAAAAAAAAAGAGTAAAAGAAAATACATTAATTAAGTGAGAGAGGAAGTTTTCATGATGATCATTTCCTAATGATCAACATGTCACGATGCCAGACCTAAATAGGAGTGGTGGTAAAATAAGGTAAAATTCCAGCTTGCAGATCAAATACTAAAGTTTAATGTCAATGCGTGGGCCAGACTCACAGCTTCCATTGCAATAAATGCAGAGCTGGTTAACACATCAGCTGAATGCAGACAGCAATGCAGTTCCTCCTAAAGAGGAAATTTATAGGGGCATTCAGCTGGCCATATCTAGACAGATAGCATCCATATGATATCCCCTAGGGAATCTCACTTGCTTTCCAACTGGCACTGTAAGAAGGCATGGGAAACACTTAGCTTGCGTACAAAATTTGGCAGCCCTGCATGGATATCTCACATATCCTGAAGTGTTTCAAACACTGTTAGGCTTCTAAGTTTAGGAAAGTGAATCTTACCCATGCTGTTTTTTCTGTTGAATCACTCTCTGAACTCTGTTAACTGCAGCTTTTCATGGATGATAATGTGAACTTTTGCTCCTAACTCACACACAGACATCTCCATGTAGCTTCTTCCATTTAAGTATTTTCCTCTGGAAGCTGTTTGTTTCTCCACAAGCCAAAACAAACATTCCCTCTATCCTGAAATTGTGATTCTCAAATGAACTATGCATAACACTGCAAAACAGGAATGGATAGGTCCATGAGCTAGAAGTTTCTGCTCTTTTTGGTAAAGAAATTTGGACACTCATTGATACAAAACCCAAGTCGGGTATTGGGTCTGACTGCTCTGAAAAAGGCTGTGCCTATGTGGGACCTGTCACCTTTGCCATATATGTAGAATAATTATATTTGATATCCCTACCATAAATGGCTATTTTGTAGTGGATTCAAGGCTGACTTCAGGCCAAGAAGTTTTGGGATCCCAAATCTGTCTGCATTCTTACTAGCAGATATGACCTTAGTTCTGCTTCTTCCACTGGGTACTGTCCAGCCAAATTATTTTACACTTTGGACTAAAGGCTGTCTCTAGCATTTTGTTTTTGAAGGACCTAACACTTCGGGCTCTGATCTTGGCTAGGAAGTTTATTTGTGGTTTCATTTAAGTCAGCACTGTTATTTCATAAACAAAAATATCTGTAGAAGAAAACAGAAGAGTTACGTTACATCATTTCTAACTCTTATTCCCATGGTTCTGTCTTTAGGGCAAGCATCTGTGAGTAAATAAGTATCCACGTTATTCCCCTTTCTGCATTTATTTCTTTTTTAAGTGCTTTTAATATAAGTACTAAAATGGAGAAAGTTTGGGAAAGGCCCCTCCGAGCCTCCTATTGACAGAAATAAATGAGTGGATTTTCTAATTGTTCTTTTTACAGTGCAAAAAGTGGAAGTACAACACCAAGCAAGAAGTTAAAAAAAAAGGGGGGAGTGGGAGGATAGGAGGGGGGCAGAACCATGGCTGAAAATTCAAGTCTGCAGCTCCATGCCTTTCTCTTTCATTGGATTCTTAGTGTTAGAATTTAGAGGGATGCAAACATAGAACCTGCATGAAATTTTAATGATTTTTCAAAATCAAGTTAAAAAAAAAAAAAAAAAAAAGAACAATCTGATGCACTTTTCATTATACGGAATTAGTAGTCTCTGGATGATAATAAGGCTGTTGCAGATTAAACAATATTTGGGTATAATTGCTTCAAAATAATCTTCCTGGAAGAGTACCAGAAGAAAAATAAAAGGAAGAAAATCCATAGAAAATAATGTAGACCGATGAACTCCTACACATACCCACACTCTCTAGATGATTATTTTATTACTCATCTTTCCTTCAAAATGCAGGAACAGGCCAGAGAGAGGAATTTAGGAATCAGAATTGTAGACTCATAGAATCACCAATGTTGGAAAAGACCTCCAAGATCATCCAGCCCACCTGCCACTGATATTTCCCCATTAAACCATGTTCCTCAGTACAACATTTAAATGTTTCTTGAACACCTCTGGGAACGGTGACTCCACCACCTCCCTGGGCAGCCCATTTCAGCACATGACCACACTTTTGGAGAAGAAATTTTTTGTAACATCCAACCTGAACCTCTCCTGGTGCAACTTGAGGCCATTCTCCTTAGTCTTATTGTTGGTTACGCAGGCGAAGAGTCTGACCTCCATCTCACCACAACATCCTTTCAGGTAGTTGTAGAGAGCTAGGAGATCTTCCCTGAGCCTCCACTTTATCTTCCTCCTCCTCCTTCATTGATCTCTTTGTAGATCTGGGAAAGGCATGTGTGTCTTTACAGCCAGAGGCACAGCTGCAGCAAGGGAAGGTGATGTATGACCTTTAGGAGTTAAACCCTTTCAGGAAGAGAAGGACACCAAGGAAATCTTAATGTTGACCTGCATTCCCTTGGATCCCTACATGGGCATTTTCTTAATGCATTTCTGACATGAGGTAAATGAGGTAAGTGCCTACAAACACTAGATCTAGCAAATTTGCACCTTTCCTTTTCCTTTTCTAGCTGAACCCAGTGGCTAGTTAAAGTCAATACCGAACTTCTGGGAACAACACATTCACACCCTGACAGGCACTAAATGTGATCAATAATAAGCCACAAATACTTCAGAAACCAGGCTCTATCTCTGGTGCATACAACTCCAAAGAGACCTGAGAAACAACCTGTAATCATTTAGGTCAGAACCAAAACTGCAAGGCTGCCTTTTCTTTCTCGCAGCCAGGTAGGTAGAAATGCCACTTTATTTTTCTCAGAGGTGTTTTGTGCTAGTTTTTAGAGCAGAAGATGTTCTTCTGCAATTGCCACTGATGTTTTCATCATTACACCCTTGCAGCTATGTGATGGAAATGAAGGCTTCTCATATTGTACTTATGATTAAGTAGATAAGTTATTGACAGCTTCTTTAAAAAAAAAGGGGGGAGGGGGAGGGGATAAAAAGAACTAACAACTGCATATTAGGCCTGTCATTAAGCCTTACACTTATTAGGTTCCTTTTTTTCATTCTCTGGTAGCTTTATACCAGAATATATTTTACCAGAAGAGAACCCCGGTTTTTCAGGATGCTGAAACTAATGGAGAACTGGATGGTTCTCAAGGGAAAAAACAGGCAAAAAGAGCCTGTTCAGGTTAATATCAGTCAGAAATCATTGCCAGCTGAAGGCCTTTTCCATGGCACAGGTGGACATTAACTACAAACGTGCTTCTAGTCCTCAGGCAGTCTCCATGTAGTTGACCATGAGGCTACATGAGGTCACCTGGCAGCCCAGGTCAGCAAGAACCATCCAGCAGCCTAAGTAGACTCGATCTTAAAATTAAATGTTGGCACTGCCTACCCCTTAGTATGTGAAGCTTTTCCCTCTGTGCTTTCCAGAAATGTGTTCTCCGCGCATAATTTACTCTCCACTTGTGCAACTGGGAAGATGCTTTAGCAATAATGCTTGCATGTGGGAGATCTGCATACCTCTTCCCAGTTTCTTCTCAGACACATCATGTGACTCTGCCAACTCACTTTGGGTGGGATTCATCACACCCAACTTTGTACGTCTGCAGTGCAGACGTCTACCAGCCTCACTAGTCGCACTTGGCTGCTTCCGCGGTTGATGGAGACGAATCACATTTTTTAAGTATGGCTCATCTGACTAGTTTTGGCCATCTCCTTGAGGCTGATGCCTACATTTGGCCAGATAAATTCCACTACTAAGCCTCCACTCTTTCCCTAAACTAGCGCTAAGCCCGTGGCCCTACCCTCCAGATGAGCGTTAAGGGATACTTCATAAAGTGCCACGAGTAAGTAGAACTACATTCCAAAACCTGTAGTTTTATTTCCTAGATTTCCAACGACATGTGTTATAGTAATACATTGTGTGCACACCTGGTTAATTGGCCCAGTGAACTATGGTGTATCTGATGTGCCTAGACAGAAGCATGGAAATTTGGACAAATCAGAGCACTGGTGGCCAGCTAACAGCTATTGAGCTTCACCACTAGCATAAGTTCAAGTCTAGTACTAGCTGGAGCCCCGCTGACACAGGAGACACAAATTCCTGGTTGTGGGGGATACAAGACAGCCAAGGCTGTCATCAGTGGGCCATCCTGCTAGCCTAGTTTCACACCTCGCCCTGCTCCATTCCACAACATCCTGGTGGAGACCTGGGGAAGCATATCCCACCTGTGAATCTCATTGAGAAGTTCACCTTCTCTTCTCCAGGGTGTGTGCACATGTCAAGTGATTCTTGGAAAACACAGTCTTTAGGCTTATGCCACAAGAATGTCTTTGTGCCCAGACCAGCCAGGATCAGGGGAAGGTCATAAAGAACACCTACGTCTCTTCCACCCTGATCCATTTTGAGCACTTCTGGAAAGCCCTGAAGGTAATCCAATGCATCCATTTTTAAAAGAAAGTTACCAAGCCAAACAAAATACCCATACCCATATAAATGAATTCCACATGCTTCTCAGAGTATTACTTTAGGATGGATCCACAGATGGTGTAAATCAGAATGCTGCTGATTTCGAAGGAACAGCACAAGCTGACCTCCATGAAGAAAATGCCAGATCTGCTTGTTGGAGCGCAGTTGGCAAAACACATTTTGCACCAATTTCTTTTTTCTTCTTCTGCTGCTTCTTGCTTTATTTTTCTAATGAAGAAGAGGAAAAATGATCTGTATAAATAACTAGACTGTAGTCCTCTGTGAAAAGGTCAGGGGATATTTTACAAGTTGGACTTGTAGCCAGAATTTGTGGCCTGTCTTTTTCAAATGCATCTACAGATGGGGGCCTTTTACACTGTAGTTAAAAAAATGTGGGAAAATAATAAAATGAGGAATGTCTCAGCTGGAGGAAAAAAAAAAAAAAAGGCATCCCAAAATCTCAAGTTTGTAATCCTGTTTTTTAATGAATTAAATACAGGGGAAGCATTCTTTATTTTATGTGTATAATTGGAAGCGATGGGGAAGGCTCTAAGCCTACCGGAAGGATTTGAGCATTTAATAAAAACAGTTGTAAACTATAAAATCAAAATTAAGAAAAAAATAATAATGAGATAGCTCAAAATATAAACTGTTTAATTAAATTTTATAGTAAAGTTTTCCTGTTTGGAATGCAAGATGACCTGTAAACTCTCTTCTGGACAGGACCCGGTTCAGATGTAAGTTAAGAGAAAGGCACCCTGAGAAATTGGTGGATCTCTGTGTTGAGTTTTATGACTGATGAGCTATAGCTCATCCCATACCTTCATTGTTTTAGGAGATCTATCTTCATTTCATTAGAAGTTGTACCTTCAGTAAGAACATTTCCAAATCAGGAGAACTTCTGGGGGAGGAGGGAAGAAAACAAACAAACGAACAAACAAAAAGAAAAAAAAAGAAAAACAAACTTTTCCATTTATTTGGTATCCTTTGGAGGGAAATTTTGTTATAAATAACACATTTAAAAGAAAATGAAATGGCAGGAGAAAACCTTTTTGCTGATTGCTGTCATACCTTTAGGTCACATTATGGCATTAAAGCCTTAAAGAGATGATTGTAAGTAGACAGCAAGAACATTCTTTGACATTGCAAGAGACCTACTTATAAATCCTCACTCCAACCATCCTGTCCTTCCAGGAGACACTGTGAGTGGAAAAGACTGAAGACAGAGTTGGCAGTTTGGTGGGTTTTTTTGTTGTTTTTTTTTTCTTCTTCTTTATGTTGAGGAAAAGATCTCTGCAAGAGTTGGACTTAGCCTGGAGACCTCTTGAGGTGGACGAACAACTTCTAAGAGTCTGTAGAAAGCAAACTCATTGTCAATAAAATTAATCTCTCTATATCAGGGATGGCATCTGCCCTGCAAAATGTGTTAGGATCTAATGCTAAAGAAAAGTTTACACACTGTAATTTTATGAAATTTTCTGATTAAGTGCATAGCTAACAATGGTGACTATGTTGAAAAACAGTGGTTTGTAGCTGAGAATTTTCTCTCTCAAATATTGCTATTGTGCTCTTTGTATCTTGTAATTTCCACAGAAATAAATAGAAGGCATTACTTTTGGAGCAGCCTACATATGGGAAGAAGCTGTCCTTTAGAGCCTGGCTTCGTTCTTTGTAGAGATGAGAGATGTTCACGTGTTTGTATGGACCAAGTCATCACAAGGGTTCTGAAGCAGCTGTGTTCTCAGGAACTCCATCTAAATAACACTAGATCCATGTCAGTGAGAGCAAGAGCAGAAATTGGTGCATTCTGTCCACATAGCCAAGCAAGAACATCTCATGAGAACAAGGTTATCTTTCTCACTAGGTTCCTGATATTTCTTGCTTGTGGCAGGATTAATACAGGAACAATGTCCTTTGTAGTATTTCCTTTTTCTGGACACAGATGAGTTTTGCTGAGATGACAATGAAAAGGGAAAGCTACCTGAATTTCTTCAAAATTCCTCTTCCTTCCTTCTGCAAGGGGCGTATCTCTACCTGATGAAATTAAAGTGAATGACGATACCTATTTTCGTAGCCAAGATTTCCTTCTAGATCCTCTTCTCTACTCATGTTCTGCTGTGATATGCAGGCAGCCTCTGTATATACGGAGCTTACATAATGTGACTGTATCTGTATTGGAAAGCCCAAGGTTTCCAAAATTCAAGGACTTGGAGACTTGAAGAATCAGGTGTTTTCTATGCTAACAGCCACCACATCCAAATCCACCAATATTTCCCCACTAACCCACGGCCCTCTTGTAATTAGAGGACATGTGGAAGTCTCCTGGAGGAATGAAGGAATCACCGATACTCAAGGAACATTTTCATCTCCTACAACTAAAGAAAGCACATCTATTTTTCACTGAAACCTTCCTAATTTATTGCAGCCAAATATCTGTTGTCACATGCTAATATGTTGTTCATGCTTTGGAGATATGACGCTAATCTGAATGTTTTCTCTCCATAGCCTACTCTTCCCTCTGTTATTTTCTTACGACAATTGATTTATGCCACTCCTATATTTTGTCCTTGGGGACTTCGATAATCTTTCTCCTACTAGCAGATATGTATCAGGTCTACTTAGGCCATATCAAATATTTCCAATAGCTGTGATTTCTGGATGAGACAGGGTCTGTCTGAGATTCGGCCTGCACATCTGTGAAATGCTTTTATGTGATTTTTTTATTGGCTGGAGTAAAACATTTAATGCTGTTTTATTTTGAGGAGGGAAGATGCTTGCTTCAAAATATGTATTTTTAGAATTAGGCAGGAAATGATTTTCTGGTCCAGTCCTTCCAAAAAAAAGATAAAAATTGACATTTGAAAAAAATCATTCTTTGCTTTAAAGTGGAATAAAGTGAAAACTGCGAGGGTATTTTAATGAAAAGAAAACAGAACTCAGAATAAAATGCTGAGACTTCCCCAGTTACTCTGGTGACTGGATAACCCAGTCAGAAAGTTTCATAATAAGTGGGTTAGCTTTTCCTTAGTGATAGACCCAAATACATTTTGCAGGGCAGTTGCCACCCCTGATATAGTGAGATTAATTTTATTGACAATGAGCTTGCTATCTACAGCCTCTTAGAAGTTGATCCTCCACCTCAAGAAGTCCATAGGAAGAAAAGCCTCCATGTCCAACTCTTGCTAGGATCTTTTTGTCGGTGGAAAAAAAAAAAGCTACCAACTCTCTTCAGCCTTTTCCACTCGCAATGTTTCCTGAAAGGACAGGATGGCTACAGAGAGGATTTATAAGTAGGTCTCCTGCAATGTCAAAGAATGTTCTTGCTGTCTACTTAAAATCATCTCTTTAAGGCTTTAATGTCACAATGTGACCTAAAGGTATGACAGCAATCAGCAAAAAAAGGTTTTCTCCTGCCATTTCATTATTATTTTTTAAAATGTGCTATTTTCATCAAAATTTCCCTCCAAAAACAAACAAACAAACAAATGGAAAAGTTTGTTTGTTTGTTTGTTTTTCCCAGAAGTTCCTATGATTTGGAAATGTTCTTACTGAAGGTACAGCTTTTAATGAGATGAAGATAGATCTCCTCCTCAAATGAAGGTATGGATTGAGCTATACAGCTCTGTAGTATTATTGTGGTACTGTTCCATACATTCTCTGAAATATTTAAAAGAAATTCCAGAGTCCAATCCCTGAAACTAACATGTATAGAAAGCAAAGCCAATGCTAAAGTTTTGCTTAGTATGCTTTAAGACTGACTGCAGCAATTTAATGTCCCATGATTTCTTCTGGGCACCAACCAGAATTTAACGAGGTGCAAGGCTGAGAAAAGGGAATAAATTGAGGTGGCGTGTACGATACTGGGATATTTTATTGCTGCTTGGAAAATTACTTGGGTAGTAAAACTTTGAGTTATTTCATGAATGTGTCATGGCAAGATAGCATCCTTTGTGCGAGCTCTAAGCAATCTGTTGGCACATCAAAATTTAATTTTCAAAAGGAGCCCTTTTCCCTTCCAGGGTAAGTGCAAAGAGCCAAGAGTTCACTCAGGCCAGCACCAAGCCCTACAGTTGGCTACTCACTTTGGCCTGAAGTTCATAGTCTTGTTGAGCTCTTCAGAGTCTCTGGAGGAAACAGGGTGGGAGCTGTCTTTAAAAGGCCAAGCTGTGTATGAAAGAAAAACCTACCCTGAAGGCTTGAAAACCCTCGATTTTGTCCAAGGCTTCCCTTGACTGAATCTTTTTTTTTTTTCTTTTTTTTTTTTTTTCCCCATCTTCTCCAGCTCTAAAATACTATGATAATCTTTTAAATTGTAAATACTATGACTTCAATTCTAAATAATATGATAATCATTGAATTATAGGGAATTATAGACTTATAAGGGACCTTCGATATCATCTAGTTCCAACCTTCCTGCTATAGGCAGGGACACCTCCCACTAGACCAGGTTAAAATGTCTCATGTAAAATGTTATTTAAAAACTTAAGTACAGCGCTTTCATTAGATTCATTGTTTGGACTGTCTAAGAGTTGGTCAAAACCTGGCAGATTATGTTCTGGTTTCCTTCTCCCTGAATCCTTGGAATGGCATCAACTTTAACTCTAAAACTTTTACTTTCCTGAATATGCATTTGATACAGTAAAATCAGGCATCTCTTGGACACCTGCAAATATATATATATATAAAAGTAAAATCTGTTGTTTACAATGTAGAATAATAATAATAATTCAGCTTCATACAGGAGCCTGTGATGAGAAAACAGCTCTGATGTTCTAAGATCTAGATTTAACTGTCCTCTGTGGATTTTGTCTCATGTTTCTCTCTTCCCGTCTCTTGGACACACTTGATGACTTAATGATTGTTTCTCAATTTCACTCGTCTGTTTAAGTCACTGGATCTATGCATCCTATTTACGGTCAAGTAAGAGTCCACATAAGCAGTATGCAGTCAGCATATCATCAGGAGACACATACATGAACACGTGCATTCATGTAGACACAAACATGGAATTATAGGATCATAGAATCATTTGAATTGGAAGGGATCTTTAAAGGTCATGTAGTCCAACTCCACTGCAATGAATAGGGACAGCTACAGCTAAGTTGTCTATTAGCCTCTGATGTTCCTCTGAACGATCTATTGGCTTTGAAGTTACAGGTAGGAAATATTTTACTGATGATTTTCTGAAGATCAAGGAGTCTGTATTTTGGCTGAACACCAATAGGAATTCCTTGGGAAAATAGCTGGAAAAACCCAGCTACACCTAATTTGCTTCTTATGCAGCTCATAGCAATTTCCTAAGTAACACTCATATTTATATTTATCTACGTATTTGATATATATATATACATATAAATTACACATATAGCTTTGTGCTCCAGCTATATATGTTGCCATTTCATCCCGAAAATTCACCCTGAGACATGATTCCACAGCACAGCTTTGGCAGTCTCTTGGTGACTGTTGAACGACTTGATTAAACTTTACAAGGACATCTCACCCACAGAACAGCTTGAAGCAGATGCATCTCTTCCTTGTGTTATAAATAATGCACAAGTGGCGCTGGTGCTTTGTGGCGCTTTGTGGGCAATGGATATTCTTCTCTTTGCAGTCATTTAAATTTAAATGCACAGGTAATTACAATCCAGAGTGCAGTGATCAGAGAGACAACCCAGACATGCTTGTGGTCTCTTTACAGCCGGGGGAATGGTCGGACAAATAAGATCTTGCATCTTATTTGGGGAAATTCTGGCCTGTGAACAGTCTTCCTTTGTAGCCATAAAGCCTCTCAGGGAAAGGGAGCTATTACAAAGCATTGCTGGCAGCTTTTTGTTTGCTAATGAGGGAATCTTTATGGAGCTCCCTGCTGAGTGAAAGGGAAAAGGCTGGGGTTTATGTCTTTGTGTAGCTTGTTTGGCAGCTATAGATTTCATTAGGACAAGGGCATTAAGATTAGGCACTGTCGGCAAATGGGGCACTGCAGACCACAGAAAGCCAAGAATGTAGTGGAAGAGGGAGAGAAATGGCAGAAAATATAGATTAAAGCTGGATGTTTTGGGGTGAGATGGGCCTCAGTTTTCTCAAAAATCATCGGTCCAGTTTTTGGTTTTTTTTTTACTTTGCTGTGGAGATTTCATCCTGCTTGAAGGTCTAAAAATAATGAAGGAGAAGTTGCAATAGCCAAAAATGAGTGTTACTTAGGAAAAGGCTATAAGCTGGATAGAAGAAAAAATGAGAGGTAGCTAAATTATTTTGTTTTAATTCCCTCAGTCAATTGACTGAGGGAAAGAAAAACATTTTACCTGGAGCATTCAATTTTGGTGTATTTTTAAATGACCTATTTTACCACTCCAGCTTTAAAGAGATTTTTAAATATTGATTTTATTTCAAAAAGGTGAAAGGGTATCAGTCTGCTTCTCATACTAGTTTAAAAAACACTACCACGTTGGCACAAATCAACTTTTCAACTTTTTTTGATTTATTTCACCAAAATCTCTGCCTACGTCTCTGTTTTGCTTCAACCCAGAACACAGTTCCCTCTGAAAGCTTTGGCTCAAGTTTCAGGACAAAAAAATAAACTATTATCTATCTGTGTCTACTCTGTAAGAACATTTTATAACGAACACATAAATGAGTAACAGAATAAAATGAGGATAAGAAAAAAATGAGGTAGGATTTCAGGACAAGACCCCTCAAGTTGAGCTTGATCATTAGGTCCCTATCAGTGGGCAAATAAAACAGACTGTGAGAAATATCACTGATATGAACACAATATGGTGAACAAATCTGAGTCCATCAGTCATCTCTATTTTCTGGAGATAATATCATGTTAGTCTGGTCACTGTGAGTGTCAGCATGTTATTCAGTGATTTATGGCATAGATGCAACGATAAGAAACAGTAATATTTAAGGGAATGATCCAACAGTCCTTTATGTTTAGTGGGTTTATGCATGTATTTGCCCTCAAATGCCCTAAACAAGAGCTTCACAGAAGAGCTTATTCCATATTCAGGTAGGAATGTCTATCTGGAGCTTCTCTGTGTGTTTTGTTTCTCCTTTGGTTTCCATGTGAAGGTTTCCATGCTCAGTCTGAAAGATGCAAGCAGTTCAATGCAGCTGTTTTTTGACTGCAGTGACATTCTGAAATGACAATAGCTTCAAGAAGGCATCCATGCAACGAGGCTGTGTGGCAGCAAGCCTCTTCCATGCAAGGGACACTAGTGCCACATCAGGTCATTCATGTCACACAAAAACACAGTGCCAGGAGATCCATGTTACTATAAATACCCAAAACATCTCCACAGGGATAGCACAGAAATGCCAAACTATTTCTCATAGACAGATACAGTTTTGAGAAGAGCAGTCTTCCAAGTATATTTGTAATGGGTTGCCAATCAGCCTGTAGAAATCTTGCCTTTGGTGTTTCTGGACAGTTTTAAGCATATACAGACATATTTTCTCCAGTTGAAAACTTGAATCTCTTTATATATTAGAGATTATTTATAATCTCAAATTATTTATAATTATTATAATAATTTATTTGATGCAATTAATCGTAGAATAACCGAGGTTGGAAAAGACCTCCAAGATCATCCAGTCTAATCGTCTACGTACCACCACTATTTCCCCACTAAACCATGTCTTGTAGTACAACACCTAAACATTGACCTGGCCCCTCTAATTCCTCTACATGTGGTCTGGGGATTTTGTTTCAGACTTCTGGTTTAGCTTTGTCTAGACAGAACATGCCCACCACTCATGTGGTATGAAGCTGTCTTAAGAGTTAATCATTTGCTCAGACCCTTGCCACAACACATTTTCAGTTGGAGGACACATCTGAAAAACCACTATCCAAATCTCTTGTTTTCATGAGAGTCTTCAGGAGCATGTGTTGGGTGCTTACTGTAGGCTACTGTTTTCATTTCCTCCCAGATGATTGCAGTTTGTGCAGTCTGAGCCCTCCTACTAAGTGGAGCAATGGGCAATCAATGAGGTGACCGTGAGATTCACTGCGCTTCTGCTGCAAAATGAAACACTCTTGTAGTTTCCTCCTGTAATCTCCAATTTAGTTTTGAGAAGAGAGTAGTAGTTGAGCACCAAAATATGAGTGCTCTTATGATCACACTTAGTTTTGCTTCTTCTTAAGGAGCATTTCTTTGCTGAAGACCAATCATGAAAATAATCTGACTACCCAAAAGCCACTGACAGCTTAAAGACATCTGGGCCCCTGGGGATGAACATATGGAACTACCTTGCATGGAGGAAATTGCAATGAATGTATACAGATTTTTACACTTTTTATTTTTAGCAAATCATTGAGTCAAGATAGTACAGCCCTCTAATTCTGTTGCTCTGCTAGTACCAGGAAAGTCTACTGTGATTAAAACAAAGCTGTATGGCATGGTCTTTCTTACCCCCAGCATATTCCTGGCCTCCAAGCAGGAGTTGGGTACATGGAAGTGGCACTAGGACACATCAAGGAAATGCTCAATTGGATATGGAGTTGCTTTCCAACATTTTGTGTTTTCTGAGCAACACTCAAGTGGGATTCTCCAATTTAAATTCAGATATCTGCATGTCATCGGATGAACATGCAAAGAGACCACAACGTGGAAGAAAATAATGGTCCTCTCAGTATCACTGAGAATCAGAGAATCAGAGAATCCTTTCAAGTTGGAAGGGACCTTTAAAGGTCATCTAGCAGGGACAGTGTTCACAATGTTCATGTTTTATCAGTTCATAGATGTCAGTGCCAAAAGGGATTATTAGACCATTCAGTAGGATTTATTGTATTACACAAGACCTATAATTCAACTCATTTTCCCTTACGATGAGCCACAGACTGATTTTGCAACACACAGCAAAATACAGCGTTGAGCTCTGGTCCCAAGCAGAACTCTCCAGTCCCAGATGTTCCCTGATCCTCTCATGAAAGTAACGTATGGTAGCCAAAAATGAAGGTTGTTTTGGTTTTATGAACTAAACACTGGTATTTGCAAAATGAAGCATTTAATCCTAAAATGTTTTGGAGGAGAAAAATGTATATTGTGAAAAAAAAAAAAAAAGAAAGAAAAAAAAAAGGTTTTTGAGGAGTTTGCTCATTGATTTTTGTTTTCTTTTGTTCAAAGACATTAATGGTTTTGGATTTCAGTTGTCAAAATTCATTGGCTATATACTGAAAATATAAACTATTGGCTGCAAAAAGATATTTTAAAAAGAAATAATGTCAGGGTTCTTTTTTTGCTGCATTTTATTATTATTATTATTATTTATTTATTTATTTTTAATTTAATGAAACCCAGAAACTTACTTGGGATGACAGCAAGAAGTATTTTGCAGTCCATTCCTACTGTTGTTTTTATGAACACATCCTTTTGCTTTCTAATGACAGAAGGTGTGTCTTCCAAAGTGCTGCTACAAAAGAGTGTTTAATTAATGCAGGAGGATTTAATGAGTGTATGGTAGCCTATATATGTAGGAGGAAGGCGTGGTGGTGTTTTCACACCAAAATAGAAGAAGAAAATAACTTGCATCATTTTTCCTTATTAGTTTGGGTTTTTTTAAGTGTCACCATCTGGCTTGTAAATCTTCATCTTGGCTGTTCAGGAATGTAGCCTTCCTTTCTAAAGTTATGCTTTTCTGGAGATTTAAAAGCATGAGGAGGAGAAATATAGCTAGGAATGCAATCTGAATCTAAATACAGATTTCTATTAAATCTAAAAACACTCTTGTCTCTCCAGAGAAATGATTTGGAGGTTTCGGCAGACTTTGTGCTCTAATGAAACTTGTGAATCTTTCATGCTGAGATCCTGGATCAACATAAGGGATGGACTAACAGTGGTGGCCTAGATGCAGCTTGACATCAGTAGGTGTCTTTGCTTTGACTAGTGTGGAGCACAAGACCAAGAATACATTCCTTGTAAATGGCTTCCAGCGCAAATCTGATTCATTCATAAGTTAGAAGACGTCTTTTCCATTGGCCTGGGATCAGAAAATCAAGTCTTTTATTCAGTCTTCCTGCTTCTTATTTGATTTCCATTCTTGAAGACTACTCCCTTGAAGTTTAGTTAGCAGAAGATGTGATGAAACGAAGGACAGAGGACAGAACCCAGCCGACCATCCCATCATTGCCCTGTGAGAAAGAGTGACAGATGAGGGAAGGGGAAGAGGAAAGTGACAGTTTTCCTGGAAACTCTATTCTGAATATGTTTCAAAGTATAACTTTTGCTTACAAACTTGTCACTTTATACTACATTTTGTTTTCAGTTCCATAGGTAGGAGAGATTTTAATTTTTTGATCAAACAAACACAAACACATACAAACCTTTACAGAAAAAAAAAAAAAAATCAGAGATTTTGCCATTATCACTGCAGTGTAAGAAATGGTAAGGCAGAACTTCATAAAGACAGCAGGCGCCATAACCCAATTTAACCTCCAACACACTGAGCAGAAGATGGACACTTAGAGCAAGGCACGGAAGTTTAGACATGCAAGCAAGAACTGGTTTCCATTAAAAAGTAAGAAATCTGGTCATGTTTGTTGCATTAAAAGAAAACAAGCCAGTTCATGTTCTCTCTTTCCTACACAGCCTGTGCTTTCTGCTATCTGTTGGGTGATCTTTTGGCTTAATGCTCTCCACTCACAAAAACATACTTGCTCTGAATTTAATCCTATTTTGAAAATCAGATTGTATTTATGAGGGAAGAGTTTCAAATGGATTTTACTTGACTGGTTTATTGTAGGCAAGTGCAGATTGCCTGCTGTATCATGAAATGGAAACGCTATCATCCTTCTACATATGTTGCTCCAAAAGTAAGGCCTCCTATTTAGTCTAATGGAAACTACAACTGATGCAAAGAGCACAATAGCACTATTTTGATGGAGACAATTCTCACCTACAAAACACTGTTTTTCAACATAGTCATCACCTTTCACTATACATTTTTGCCAGTGATGGACAAGAGCCTGTGTGCCACGCTCATAACAGTCTGTACCAGCAGCAGTGACCCACTGTTTTACAGGTGCTATGATGTGTCATTGCTAAGGAAAATGTTGCCCATGCAGTCCCACTTTCAGCGTGCTCAAATCCCCTGTTTCTTCTCCTTAAACATTCAGCAAACATTGATGAATGTCAATAGGGGGCATTTTTTTTTTTCCATCTGGAGGAGTTCAGTGCCACTCCTTTGCTCCATATCTACATCCTTGTCAGACTGCATTCTGTCAGACTGCCCCTCTGCTGCCATCTGTTGTATGACAAAAAAGTGTAAGAATATTGGTGGGAAGGTTCAACCTCTGCTGCCATCCCACCAGCATTCACCTCAAACCTAATGTGCCAACATAATAAAATAGGAAGCATTACCTTTGGAGCAGCCCTTGTATATTTACTAGGCCACTGTTCAGTCTCCATCTCCTTTGCAAAAAGTGAGTGTGTCAGGGAAAAGAAGTGAAGCTACTGTTTTGAGTTAGTTGTGTTTTTCATGGACTTTCCATGAGTATAAACAGATAGATTAAGTTCAGATACATGTGGACTCAATCTTTGCTGTGTTATAATAGAATAACAAGATTAAAGTGATTACAGTAGATATAAAATATCTGGTCTGTACCAAAGCATGTGAGACAATGTCTCATGAAATTGCTCTTGCCACTTCAATTAAAATCAGCCTCCCTGTGAGCAGCTGCATAGCCCAATCATTAACTGAAATGCTGAAAACAAAGAACAGAGTGCAATGAATCATGCATAATATTACATGGCATTGCGGGAAAGCATTTTATTGGAATATCCACACAGATCAGTGTTAGTTCACATCCTCATTCACAGTCTGGCAGAGGAATGTGCATGGGCATGAATGAAATTCACAGATCTCACTCAAGTGGGAAGTGCCAGGTCTGTCTGTGAGGACAGAGGGTTAGTGGCATGGGGCCAGGAGAGGTAAGGAGGCTGGGTAGCCACCAGCAATCCAAAATGATCATCTGTGAAAAGGAGAGCTGGGATTTGCCCATGCCAAAAGAGATGTCAGAGAGAGCATGAAATGAAATGAAATGAAGCTGCACAAAATAAAAATGCCTGTGTAAATATACAGTGGGAAAGATAAGCAACAGCACCTCTCTGACCTATTTCTGAATAAAAAGTGATCAGAACTCCTAGAGTTTAAATAACTAAGGGAGACACAATGATGGTTTTAGTGTCTATTCAGCCCTCGAGCAGCTGTGCATGGAAAGGGTTTGCTCAGTAAAACAGTGAGAATTGTTTCCATAAATATATGGAAATAAATAAATAAATAAATAAAAGACAGCATAAGTTTCATATTTGGGGAATTAAAAAGGGAAATGCTGCCTTATGAGAAGAGTCTGAAAAACTGTTGATAGGCACTGTATTAAGTACAGGTCTGAATGCCACAGAGGTCATGGCCTCCTTGCCTGCAGGTCTCTGCAAGTACCAGTGAACACTGAACTGGCTGGTCAATACAGTGTTGGGAGGAAGGTAGGAAAGAGAAAGCAGTATGCTGGAAAATTTAATGGAAAAATGGGTCCTTTCATAAAGGAGAATCATTGCGATACCCATGAAAACTCCTTGGGACTTAATGATAGCTCCTAGCTGGGAGATAACCAGTAGCTGACATGCTAATAATAAAAGTAAAAATAATAGTAATAGTAGTAATAGCAGGTCTTTTTCAATCGAATGAGCACTTTCCATCCTTCAATTTCCTAGCTACGCACCATGCATTAGTATTTTGTAGAGATACGCCAACCATGGTGCACTAAGTTCAAGAGTTAGAGCTGGCAAACAATGACTTCAACAGATACACAGTGGGCAATAGGAATAGACAAAGGAGAAGTGAAAGGGCTCGAAAGAAAAGACTGGTGCTGTTGAATAAAGGGGTGTACTATGAGAGGAAGTGAGGCATTGTTTATTTCCATATTTCCTTAGGCTAAGTTTTAAAACAAATGTTCTCATTAACAAGTTTAGACAAGCACAGTGAAAAGTTAATCCTTGCTAGACAGCTGTTCAGGCTTGGTTTTCTATATGACAGAAAGTGAGAAAGGAAACATATTCATTCCTTGGTATAGCACAGTCTATGGAGACTAGTTCATGCTTTGGCTCTGAAAATAAATAAATAAATAAATAGATGAATAGATAAATAAATAAATAAATAAATAGGCAGATAAATAAATAAATAAATAAATGAATGAATGAATGAATGAATGAATGAATGAATGAATGAATGAATAGAGGGAAGAATATTAATAGTACAAAGTAACAGAGACAGGTTCCTGCCTGTGATGGATCTGCAAGAGAATAACTGCACTGAGATGTATGGCATAAATCTGGACTTAAAACTCAAGATCTGCAATGCTTTAAATAAGGTCAGAGCTCGAACTGGCTTTTGTAGAGATTTAGTCTTTTCTAGTCTTTTCCAAAGGAATGAGTGATGTGGGGGAAATCAGTTCAGGCAGCCCAGTCTTTTTAGTACCGCAGAGCCTCAGCCTTTTCAACATCAGATCTCTTTTACTGTAATTTCAGCAGACATAATGCAGAGATACCCCCAAGTCACTACTCCTGATGCCAACTCTCCCTGCTCAGAAATCATGAACACAAGCCTCTCGCTGTTAGACATAGTTCATTTTCAGAATTCTCTCTACAGTAACTTCTTCTAGCATGGAGAGCCACTGCGCCCAGTTTTTGCTGCATGAGCGATGTACCTTCTCAACATCCCCCCTAAATGCACAGCTAACAATGATCTTTTCCATGGATGCTTGGATGGTGTTTCCCCCTGTGAACGTGTGAGCAGCCTCTTTGTCTCACTTCACCTCCTGCCTCCATCTCAGGTCTATGCCTTCCCTTCTCATTTTCAGCACTTACAATATGAGTTTTTCTCCTGCAGCCCTGCACCAGGGTAGATAAGATAATTATCAACTTCACAGAAGATACAGGTTGAATCAAAATTAAGCCAGAGCTTCCTGATCCCTGCAACTTCATGTCTTCTTGCACAGCAGCAACCCACCTAAATCAAATTGGCATTGAGATCTGGTTCTGAAATTAGGCACGTTTCCTTTTGCTTCATTGGAATTTTCCAATCTTACTGTATTTCACTGCAAAATTTAATTTTTCCTCTTCTTCTGTTTGTTTAGTTCTGTAAAAAAATGCAGTTTACTTGTGTCCGTTTGCACTACTTTTAGCATTCGTTATCTTGCCAAGAGTTAAGAGAGACAGATGAACATATAGATCTATTAATTATGACTGTTTTTGATATTTTGATATGGTTGTCAATGCTTGTGGGGAAATAGAGCAGTTTTTCACACATACTGTCATCCACATTTCTTCCCAGTCCACAATGGCTGCCTCAGCTATGTTAAGTTGTGCTTAATGTGGCCACTCCATTTCCTTGGCAGCCCGTCACATCAAGTGTGCCTCAGATCCCAAGGCTCCTGCTCCAGATTCTCTCATTATGAAGATTACAGGGTACATTTTGCTCTTGTTTGTCCAACCTGAACGGCTGTTATTCCCTCCCTCAAACACCCAGTTATGAAAGTTCCCTCCTCCTCTAACACATACACTCACACACACATATTACTTGACAAGGCTCTATTTTAAATGCTAATAAACGTCTATGGCTGATTTTGTTTGCTTTTCTGGTTAACCATCTTTACTACTCCGTCTCATCATCTCCTTTTCCAGGAAGAATGTTCCATGTTCACCCCACAATTAAATTCCAGACAGCCTGTGAATTCAGCACTGAGGGAGTTCTTGGGAGTTTTCATCTATTTCGAAAGATAGATGAAAAAAATAACAACCCTTGGTTGCTTCCAAGGTGCACAAACTATATTTGACCACCCAAACACAAGGCCATGCTCCTTCCAGTTATAGAAAAAAAATAAATATAAAAATAAAAAGACCAACTCAGATTCTGTAGGAGCCTCTTTTTTTGGAAAGGTAGAAGGTTTTAGTACAAACCAAAATCAGAAGGAGTTCAACCCACACTGTGAATGCGAGAAAATGGACGTATGTGGTTTGCTGCTTTTATAAGTTCATACCCGATCCCAAGAGGCTTATTTATATTTTAACTGCAGGTGGGACATAGGATCTCTATTGCAGAACAGTAATTTACAAATTAGAACATCTACTTTGAGGAAATTAAAATTGGATTTGGCTGAGGCAGAATCATACCACTGTCTTTTCTCAAGGTCTTCTTTCTTCTCTGCTAGACTCACCTCCATGGCCTACTACTAAGCCAAAGTATCATTTTGAATTTCTAGATAGGGCTGGGACAGAAGAGGTGGCGTTGCTGTCAATCTAAGTTCTCTGTCAAATAATTATATTAGATAGATAGATAGATAGATAGATAGATAGATAGATAGATAGATAGATAGATGTTGAAAAGAAGGACAGGAACTATTATTCTACTGTGACTGAATATCATACCAGAACTGCAGTGAAAATGTTCATCATTTCCACACCATCATCTGATCAGAACCAGGAAGGTAAGCATCAGAGAGAAGGTGAAAACAAATCTGATTTTTCAAAAGTAGAGAAATTTTAGTCCCACTTCATTTGAAACTTCAAAAAAGGTCATCACAAGATTAGGCTAAAAACTTGGAAGGGATTCAGCTTGTGCTGCATGCTATCCAAATGTATTCAACCCTCCTCAACCCTGAGTGTGCAAGACAGCTGGAAGGCAATCAGTCAAAGCATAGAAAAAATGAGGATCTGGTGGTTAGGCCATTAGACAAGGCTTCAGGAGATCTCTCATTCTTTGGTTTGTTCACAGACTTCCCACATGAAGCAGTTCAATCTCTGTAGACCTCACTTCTGTGATGAAAATGGACCAGTGTTCCAAATGAGTCAGAACCAAAATGAGCTGACATGATTGGCCACTTCTGCACAAACTGTTATTAAACCCAGCCTCCTTCTTGCCTTGCCAGTGAAGATCACAAACTTCTCCATGACCAGGCTTTCTCTTACATTGTTTTAAATTAAAGGTGCAATTTAAAACCCAGAGTCATCCATCTGCCTGTAGATACTAAATTGAGAAGTCTAAAGAAGGACCTTACATAGTCAAGATTCCAGTTATTGTAGAAAGACAGCCAGGGAGTGTGTTAGATCTGCTGGACAAAGCTCTGAGCACTCTGATCTTGCTGTAGATGTCCTTGTTTATTATGGGGGATCTGGACTAGGTGACTTTTAAAGGTCCCTTCCAATGATGCAATGGTTCTGTGATTTCCACAAGTTGTTACCTTGTTAGCTTTCCCATTAGTCAGGATTTGACATGTGCTCATCCCTAACTACATGCACCAAACACAAGAATGAGCCAACAGGTTGCAAGTTCACCCTGCTGTTTTGCACACATGCAGAGGTCACAGTTGGTGATCCTTAGTGGCCACCTTGTCTACAAGCAGCAGGTCTGGTTGAGCTGTCCTTTGCTAGGTGGGTCTTGCAGATGTGGAGGGAGATAGGGTTGGGGAGAAGTCACAGAGCAGTGGTGTAAATGAGCAGTAACACTGAGGAGGACCCTGAACTCCAAGGATCCAGCCTGGGCATCTATCACCCAAATTCATTCTTCTGCAAAGCAGTGACTTCCAAAGGCCCATTTAGTGATCTGAAGTGTTTGCTCTTCTTTCACGCAACTGGCATCTTGGACACAATGTCCATGTCGTATGGAGCTTTACAAGATAGGAATGAAGATGCTTGTGATGTCTAGGAGAGAGCAGTGTCATTGCTTATCGTGAAGACATTGCTAGAGAAAGACAAAGAAAGCATAGGATAACATAAAACTTTCTGTTAGCAAATACTGAGAGGAAAAGGTAAGTTCTGTAAAGCAGCACTGCTTGGTCAGGTTCAGGGAAACCTTTCTTTTCATTGGCGTGCGGTAGGTGACAGATTGGGACAGGGAAGAGTTGAGTCACTCAAAGTGCAGGAAGCTGTTGTTGGCTGGATGAAAGAAAACAGAGGGCTGCCATCAGTGGAAACAGGAGGTGCACGGTGCTGGTTAGGACATAGATGTATGGTTGTCATGGCAATTAGCCCTCCTTCTTTATTAAACAGTAGTCTGCATATAAAGAGTCCCAACACAGATGAGGTTTCCTGACACTTTCAGTATAAACAATCCATTTCAATTTTTTAATACTGATGTTAATATTGAATTGTCTGGGGAGAAAAATCCTATGTAGGGGTTTAGTCTCTTCATTTAAATAGAAGGAGTGAACATGATCCAGGAGTTTCCACAAATAAGTTAAGGGAAAATATTTTGCTATGCCCAAGTTAAAGAAAAAAAGGAGGAGAAAAAAGAAAAAGAAAAATTGGAATTTGGAGTCATGTGTCTTTCTAAAACAAAATTCAGACACATTTGGCAGTAATATAAGCCTTTGAAAACCATCCTTTGCATGAGAGATTTTCAGCTATCGTGTAACATGTAACTTTTCCATTTCAACTAAACACGCTGTACCCTCACCAGACACTTCCTTGGTCAGCTGTGTGAGGCATCCTTCTTCAATAGATATGTCTGCAGCCTCACAATGACCCTTTGGAAGACGTGGTGCACTTGATAGACTGGATGCTAAACAAATGTATCTGACCCTTCCTTCATTCATTCATTCTAGCTAGGCTGCTATGCATTCAACATGGCTGTAGAGGACATCTTCCTCTTGCTTCTTTTGATATCACAAGGGTGCCAAGCATTAGGAGACATGGGAAGAAATGTTCTTTGTCTTTTGTTCTTCATGACCACTGGTTGATGCCCAGCTGAGCTAGAGCACTGAAGTACAGAGAAAAGGAAAAAGGTCAAGGGGAAAGATGGCAGAGGGAGAATGTGGAGGAAGGTGAAAGAGTGGGATTGAGATCCAGATCCAGGTCAAGACCAGACTAGAGCTTTGATACAGGAAATTGCAGTGAGGAGTATTCCTCCAAGGAAAAGTACAAAGCAGACAGAATTACAGAATGGTTTAGCTTGGCAGGGACCTCTGGAGGTCCCTAAGCCACTCTGTCATTGTGATATACAGCTCACCAACAGCAAGAAAGAAGGCAGATTAATCTCTGCTGGTGTAACTAGTTCCAACATAGAACCATTAAAGTTGGAAAAGAACAATAAGATCATCCAGTCCAACCATCAACCCATCACTGCTATCTCCTTATCACCTCTACAGAGTTCTTTAGTTAGGAGGACTAACCTCTGGCACAGTTTGTCAGAATGTTTGCAGTAGATCCTTCTGCCTGGGAGAATAAACTGTCTGGTGCCTGGAGCAAGACTTAAACTGGTCAGGCCCCAAGGTCCTTAATAAGGTTTGGTGAAGATTCACTGAATAGAAGATGAGATTTTCTTCCCGAAGCACACATCTAAAGTAAGGCTGATGTAAGATAACTGCAAAATACCTATTTTTCACCGCTGATTGAAAAGTGTGGGATAATGAACTTATCTGGAGACATCTACATTGCCCATAGGTAAAGCTAGGTAACATGACAACTGCTTTCAGCAAGACCGTGAGCAGCTTGCTTAGCACCTGGTCATGCACACATTTCCATTTTATTTCTTCCCTGCGGCTAGTTTTTGAAATACCTGAAAGTGTAACCTTCTCTGACATTGCCCTTTAAAAGCTCCCGATCTGTCATCTTGAAACAACACCAAGAGTTTGCTAGTGATGTTTTCTCTGTAGATTTATTTCCATGCATTAAACCCAAGTCAGGGTCAACAAGTTAAAAATGTTAACAAGGGTGAGATTTGCAGTGGGTGTTCAACACGAAAGACATAAATGTCATGCAAGCAGGGACAAGGCCTTCGGACTCAGGTCAGTGCTCCCACTGCCTCAGCTGGTGAACCAGCACGATGTTGCACTTTTTCTCACCATTTCCAATGAATTCACATTTCCAATCAACCAGCGGGGCAAGGAAAAATGTCCCCAGTACTGTTCCCTGTCAGGTGGGCTGTGCTGAATGGGTTTAGCAATTGCGTGAGGCAGTTCAGGCAGAACCAACACATTTCTCTTCCCTTTAAAAGCTCATGGACTCTGCAGCCATGAACTTGCATGGCAATCTTTTTTTTTTCCCCCTTGTCTTTTAAGCAACACTTATTTGGCCTAAAGTCTTTTTAATTGCTATGTAAGGGCTCCCAAAGCCCTGTGGCACAAAATTATTAGAGATCAGCTGTGACTAATTACATTTTTCAGCTTCACAGGACACGGTGAGATTGTTTGTTGTTGCTCTCTTTGTTTTTCAAGCCAAGCTGAATTTCGGTTTGGCCTTGGAAGAGGTCAGCTCTCTCACTTTTCCCATGTGAGAAAAGTGAATCCCATAATTTTCAAATAAAAGCTTAGTTTCGTTTGGACTGCCTTCCCCCAAACTCCCTGCCATGGAGTGATACAGAAGCTTTCCAGTGTTTCCCCATTTAAATGTCTGTTTTGCACCAATGAGTGGACCAGTACTCCAAAGCCCACAGCCCTCGGCTACATGAACAAACCCTTCCAGGATGGCCTACTCAGCTAAAGGAATTGTACATCTTTTTCTCCCACCTATCCCCTACTGTTACTCTCGAATGTATTGGGAACTGAACAGGAAAATTACACTACTGGATCCCAGTGCTCTTCATTTTATGGGATTATGTCTTCTAGCCTATTGTCTTTTATATTGCCTATTATGTCTTATGAGTTCGTTCTAACACTTCATGCAAGAGTTATGTGCACAAATCTATCATGGCACAGCCATGGTTTAGGTCTCTGTGTGATAGATGTAGCTGGCTGTCCAGTTGCAAAGACTATTCACTCATGTTAATTGTCAGTGGGGTACTTGAAGGATGCCAATTAGCCAGTCTAGCATCACACAACTTTTCTCACATCCTCCAGAGCACAGAATACACCACGGTACTATCATAAGCATTGGGTTCCTACAGGGAAAACAATTTTCTGATGTTTGATAGATGTTAATCATAAGAGGTTGAACACTATACATGCATATGGTCTGGAGGCTGAGAGTGTTTTTTTACAGCCTTCTGTATTTATGCACTGATATTGCACTGTATCTAGATGTTTGTCTGGCGTCAACAGTTGGAACTTAACCAAGTGGAACTTAACCAGTTGGAACTTAAAAGTGACATGGAAGGGGTTAATAAAGCCAGGCAGCTGGAGCACAGACCTGTTTGCTTTAGTTACTTTGCAGGGCAAGAGGAGAGAAATATTGCCTCTAGGAGCTGAACGTTTTATGGCAAAGCAAATAGAATAAACCAGGAAAACAGTACCACTAATTAACTTGCAATGAGCTGCAGCACAACCCATGACCTCGTGAGGAGGAACTGAAATAGCTACTGAATTGCTCTCATGACCTTGTTATCTGATATTATTGCACCAAGTGAGGACATGGGAGAAAGGAAGGACTGTCCAGTGTAAGTCAGTGGAACAACAGATCGACTGTTGCATCTTGTACTGCATGGACTCTCAGACCTCAGAGTTCTCACGTATATCTCTCCGCCACCTGCCTGTCTTGCAGAAGCACCTAGGTGGAATTCATACCGCCTGATATCAGACATCTGAATCTGAGATACCTCATGGGCCACTTTTGTATCTGTGAAGAGAAATAGGTGCTTTCAAAGCAAAATTTGTTTGCCTCATTTTAGTTTTATTCTTTTGGATGAAGGGAATCGAACTGTCCATACATTGCATAAAATTCAGTTGTGCGGAGACAAGTACTTTGTGCTACTTCAAATATCAGATAAACCTCTCAGTGCTCTGGTCTCCAGCTGCCACAGAGTTGCCAGCCCAACAGAGATTTCCCTCCAGTGTCTCAAATGACATTAGACAACTTCTATTTGAGTAATGGTCACCCATTGCTAAGAAAATTCAGATATTTTGCTGTGGTCAGAGCTCCTACAAGCATGCCTGAGCAAGCTTAAAAATATCTGTCCAAAAGCCTGCCATGGAGCTGTGAGATGGAGGAACATCTTCCTCTCTGCTCAGGTGGGCTTTGATTTTCTCCATGCTTACATCAAGAATAAGGCCAGAGCTATTCAGCTTATAGAAATAAAGAGTGTTCTAGGAAGATGAAAATAATCTGTTCTCCAAGATCTGTGGACAACAGAGAAAGAAGTCATGTTCTTAGTTTGGAGTGAAGAGATCAAGGTTGGATCTGAAGAAAATTTGTAATGGAGTGACAAGTGAGGCAGTGGAAATAAAAGCTGGTGTGGGTGTGGATTGGGAATCTCCTTTACCATAAATCTTTAGGGAAAAGTTTGACAAACATCTGCCAGAAATGATGACTAGAAAGTCAGACTAGAAAGAAGGGGTTAATGAGCTCTCTGGAGAATTCATTTTGATGAGTTCCCTGTCTGGCCAAAAACTCCATTCTAGCTGGGGGCAATGAAGAAAAGATTATATAGGCAGAGAAAGTGGTGAAGTTAAACTTTATGTAGTCACGGGTGATTCTTTCACCTCTGCCACTTTGCTTGCCAGGAGTGAGCCTCGTTTTCTTGACAGACCTCTGATTTTCTCACCTTGGTGATCTGTGTCTGCCTAACTAGGGCTTAAAAAAAGTTGTCTAGCAAATATGAAGCATTTAGCTAATTTTGACAGTGCAATAGCGTACAAGAGCTAAACATTAATTTAGAAAGACATCAAAGTGGCTGAGGTCATAATTCATTTTGAATACTCTGAGTGTCAATAATCTTTAAATTTATCACAATTAGTTTGTGCTGACTACACTTTTTTTTTTCAGAGTAGGATGAGAAAAAAAGATGCTTAAGCAGGCATATTGCAGCACAGATCTACTATCCTTTCAGTGAACCAATGAGAGCTGGGACAAGGTAATGATTTTGTTAAGATCACAACTAAAAATAATTTAGTAGATTAATACAGTGGAAAAACTTGAGTTAATACTGTAGATAATGAACTCCAGTTTTGAGAATAAGAGTAAAAAGAGTGCTGTGGGGAATCGTAGAAGAATTAGGATGATAATGTAGTTCTTTTCTATGGTCAGCTAACAGTATCAGGCATTGTCATGAACACTGTTAGAGTGTCTCTTCTTGCATACAGTAGCAGAGCAGATGTTTCTCTTTCCTTCGTATGACTAATTAGATGGATATAAGAGGTGATAATGCCACAGTTTCTTCCATAAGGCCATCCTTGTCCTCTAGATCATGGTAAAAATGCACAGTAAAAATAAATCTTACCCATGCCCAACCTTCTGGACCACAAAGGAAAACAAAAAAAAAAGCACAGATTGTTCAAAGTACAAGCTTTGGAGACTAATTTAGATTTTTGGATGAGGGAATGCATGCATAACAACATCCATCAAGACATGGGATTCATAGAAATATGAAATAAATCATCCAATATTATTTAGCCTCTCTTACAACATACTCTTACCAAGAAAACAATTTCTATCATCTTCTCATTTTGTCATCTATGTTCTAATAGAACAGCCTGTATTTTCTACTAACAAGTGGTTAGAGAACTCATAATAAAGAACTCATAAAAAACTCATAAATAAACTGCCCTTTTCCTTTTTGACCAGGTAGTGGATGGGGGAAAAATCTCTTCATGTTTTTATCAGAACACAAAACACCCACAAATAAGCAACTAGATTTTTTGGTAGAATATGTTTAACCTGGGCTTATGTCCACTAGATATTTTTCAATTTGAAATGAATTCAAACTTCTATTCACTGTGGGATTTTAAAACCAAATTTCTGGTCTGAAAGTGTTATCCAGGCTCTCTCTTGAGGCAGTGCAGTGACTATGGCATCTCTGGAAAACAACAGTCTACTCAAGGATTTGGTTAGCAGGCAATATTGGTGGTAGGAGGACAGATGGACTACATGAACTTACAGGTCCTTTCCAACATTAATAGTTCTATGATTCTGTGAGAGAGATGTGTGGGAGAAGTATCAAGAGTCACACTTGGGAACTGCCATCTCTCCATAGTTTTTGGACTCTCATTTACTTGCTTGGACTATCTGGTCCTTTTTTAGACTATGCTGGTTTTCACCCCCGTGGAATAGCTCATCACACCTCCTTCAAGCACCTGCACTGGAATGAGCTCAGTGTCTTGCACTCATGCCTATCATAATTGTACTTCTGATGCATGGATGTGACATTATATGGCTATGCACAGCATCATCATGAAGTTGCAACATAACCCATGGTAATACATGGTAAAAAGCAGATGGTTCCAAAGTGATGTTTTTCAGTTGAGCACCACCGAGGAAGGAGCAATACTCTTCACAGCAATTACATGCTAGGTGACAGTGGGAGCAGCATCACGTCTGGCTTACTGCACATGAACTGAAACATTTACAGCTGAGTCCATCCATTATCTTATCATCCATTATCAGCCTGGAGAAAACCTTCAAGTCACACCTCAGCACCTCTATCAGGTCAATGCCAGTACCTTGTCATCTTCTGGGACATGAAGTGTGAAAATCAGCCTCCCTGCACTGCCATCCTTGAGGTCAAGCAGAGATCTGAGCCAACAGACTTCACTGGAGGACCAATAGCATACTAGGATATTTAAGGTATGATACCTATCATCTCCTTCCTCCAGAAATTACTGTTCCCTAGCTAGATAAGTTCCCTAGCTAGTGTTGGCCTCATTGTGGAAACTCTCTTTGATCAGTGTTCTAAGATGACTTATTAGGATTTTGCAACAGGAACCATGTGGCATGTTACCTCATCCAAGTTTTGTTTCAGAGATGTCAATACAAAGGTAACAGTCTAGAGTGAGGAGTGGAAAACATGGTCATAGGTTCTGTACCTATATGCACTACTGTTCACCACTGAAGGTCCATTGTTTTGTTTTAAACTTGCCACCCACTGGTTTTTATGCTGTTTCCATTATTTCTAGTTCCCATATTGAAAGAAGTAGTAAGCAACATTCTGTTCACTTTCTGTTGGCCTTTCATATCTTCTATCATGTCTTCATGTTGATACAGGATGAAGAGATAAAGCATGGTTGAGCACTCCTTATGAAAATGTGACTTGCTTTGAGTCTTTTGAGTTGGACTTGATGATCCTTGTGGATCCCTTCCAACTCAAGGTGTTCTATGACTCTATTCATTCTTGTCACCCACCCTTGCAAACAGTCCTGACTATCCTCAGATAGGCAAGTTATCCTCAGATGCTATCAGCAGGAGATTTGCCTTGTGGATAAGAGATTAATCCAAAAATAGAGACTGTGAGAATGAGAAAAGGATTACTGGAGGAAGGCTGCCATACAATACTGGGAGGATATGCCACTCTGTCTTAGACCGCAGTCTCCACTTGAGAAGAGACTTGACTGCAGCTGGAGGTGCACTGAAAAAAAAAATGTCCGTTTTGAGCCATCAGCATTTCTGAATTAAAAAAAAAAAAAAAAAAAGAAAGAAAAAGAAAAAGAAAAAAAGAGGAAGAAGAAGGAGAAGAAAGGAACTCAGACTAAAAAAAATCAGCGCAGCAGCAACCTGCTTGCTCACCGTGAGTCCTGCAGCCAGCCTTTGGGGACAAGGAAAAATGCAAATCCTCCTTTATTTGGAAAGAGCTTCCTGAGCTCTCACTGGGTTTTGATGAGATCATACTAAATAATTTGATTTCTGGTGTGGTTTTGATAATGGGCCGAGAAAAGAACAGGAAGAAGGAAAAACATAAAAAGAAAAAAAAAGGAAAATAAAAGCAACCACCACAACCAGCTCACTTCCACTAACAAACACTGCCCGTGACCTTTGTAAATACTCAGAGGTTAAGTGAGGCAGAGAACAAACTTCACAATTTCCTGAGGACTTGTCAGGAGCAGCCTTGGCTTGGGGCAGATGATCAGGATGGGGCTGATGGTCTTCGCAGGCTGAGATCCTGACTCTGAATGTTCTACTTGAAGGAGAAAGATGCCCTCTAATGGGTGATCGTAGAATACTCTGTTCTCTGAAGTCCTTTTTGTCTCCAGCTTTACACTTGAGAATACACTGAATTGTGACCCGTATTTTTCATCACCTCTTTTTGGGTCCTGAAAAGGAACAACAACAAAAAAGACAACACTCAAAAATTTTATTGTTCAATGTCACCTCCGTTCTGCTCTCCTTCAGTTCCTGTTCCACTTTCTATACCTCTTCTGGGAAGACTGAACAAAGAATTTTAAAGAAAAAAATAGAATGGAATAGAAAACCTCTCATGAGGGACAGGAAATGAGTGTGGATGCATGGTGGGCTGTGTGATGGAGAGCTGCATGGCGTGAAGACACGTCAGGTTTCTGACTTCACTGGGAGACTTATGGTGACGTGGGGTCCCCTCTAAGCACACACAGCTTTCTAGCAGCTCTTAAATTAGGTATATCTGGCACTGGTGCAATGAGGAAGAGGGTTTGCATGCGGAGGTCAGACATGAGGGGTGTGAACCTCTTCACAGATGCTTCAGATTTGAGAGAGCTCTCTGGGAGATATAAAAAGGACAGATTTTATACCTTGGACATTTTGCATTGCCAAGCAATATGGAAGTGATTCTTCATGTTCTGCTGAGTTTTACCCTTCAAAACAATTCTTAAAATCTTTGTATTAACACAGAAACATGACAGTATCTGAGTTGCGGCCTTCACTGTGTATTCAGCCAATACTCCGGGGTACCTAGCAAGGGTTCAGACGCTCAGGACATGCCTTTCCTAATCTTGCATTTAGCTGAAAGACAAATCTATGAGAAGAAACCATCCGAGAAGCCAGATGAACAAGTTTAAGGCTCTGTAAAGTGAGGTGAAGTGCACATGAACTCATTGTCCTTGAGAAATGAAACCTCCCTCCAGGGCTAAAATGCAGAAATGGCAAAATGCTGTCTTAAGGAGAACATACTCCTGTTGCTTACGGGAAGAAAACAATCTGTTTCGGGTCACCAGAGTGAAGCAGAAAGTCAGATTCACACACTCTCTCCACAACCACAAAGGTGATGCACATCTAAATGTCATTGCCCATCCTCAAGTGCTCGTGTTATGACGTGGCACTGCTGAAACTGGTACAAAACATCTGGGTCACAGTGTGCTTTTTCTCCAAGGCAGGTTAATCAGTTGATTGTACCTTGCTGTACAAAACCAAATGTTTGCTTTTCTTTGCCTTTTCTGATTTCTCTCCTTTCCTGTTTTCTGCCATGATATTTTACCTACTCAAAAAAGCTGGAGTTTCTGTTTTTAGCTAAGGAAGCCAGGGGGAACTGTTCTCATGCTTCTTCTGATCAGGACCTGCCTACTGCCTTGTTCCAACTGCCTTCCATTGATGCTATTTAAGAGAGAACAGAAGCAATCAGACCCTTACAGCATCATTGAGTCAATGTAATGTGTCAGATGGCAAAAGCAATAATACATTGCTGATCATTTATTTTTAAGGTTATGCTTTCCATAGTCACAAACACAAACAACCAAAGGCGGAATAGATGGGTCAGGTGAGTATAGCTCTGTTTCAAGAGGAACAGTACAGAAAAAAATAAGAAGGCTATGATTTTTCCCACTGCACCATGGGCACGTACATATCCAAAGTGAGATGGGAACAGGCTGGAAAAGTAGTAGTGTTTTATACACTGCCTTTGATTTGTATGGCCATCAGGATCCCAACATGGATTAGAGAAGAGTTAATTTGTTTAGTTCCAAATTCTTTATTCCCTTGTTTCCTTAAGATGCCATATTCATTGATATTAAGGCTATTTTAAGCTGTTCAGGATATGGACAAGAGTCTTGAAATAAGTGAAAATGCAGCTGACAACATGCCATATAGCCCAGCAAAAGAGCAGCCCCAGTAGTCATAAAGCCAATAGTAATGGGGTTGTGTCTTCCCTTCCTTCTCCTCTCTTCTATTCTGCCTTTTCCTTTTCTTTTTCCTTTTCCTTTTCTTTTTCCTTTTCCTTTTCCTTTCCTTCCCTTTCCCTTTCCCCTTCCTCTTCTTTTCCTTTCCCTTTTCCTTCCCTCTCCTTCTTTCAGATTTTGTCACATCTTAAGGACGTGACTTTAAGAAATTTAGCATCAAATCAGGGAAAATGATCACAGATTTTAGAATTGCTCCTCATACCTCAATGTGTACTGAGTTAATCCAGGCAGAAAGCACATGACTCAGTTCACAATATAAGGAATCAAAGTGCAGGTGTCTGTGATGTAAATGCTTCTGTGTATATTGGAAACCCAGTTTCTACTGCACTTGACAGAAAGGCAAATATGGACTGGGATGCACATGCACTGAACTAGTGCTGTTTGAGTTTGTTTCATGCACCCAGTCTAGACTTCAACTGTCAGTACAGGATACAAATGTCTGTAGGTCTTGTGCAGTATTTGACAGTTTCTTACAAATGAGTTGGCTATCCTACTGCATCTGCAATGGCACTTGAGGTAACAGACTTGTAGCTTCTATTTCATAAATCATGGAGCCTAGGGAGCAGTTCAGCTCACCTCTGTGTCAGCAATGGCATTTGACTGACTGGTTTTCTCTCCAGGTTTCATTTTGAGTGGATCTCAATTGGCTATAATGGAAACTTACACACTTAGTTCGTGCAGTAACATCAATAGTAAGACATGTATAGAATTATAGAAGCATTAAGGTTGGAAAATATCACTAAGATCATCAAGTTCAACCTCAACCCATCACACTATGCCCACTAAACCATGTTCCTAAGCACCACATCGTCATGTTTCTTGAATCTTATCTTAACCTGTGAGCTAATGCCCACCTTAGGTGACATTATAATGCCAAGCAATTATTTTCCATATCCCTTGCTAGCCCCCCAGGAAATTGCTGTCAGATTTTTTTCCAAAGGTCTTCTCCAAAACTGTGAACAAATATATGCAAACTACGTGAAAATTAGAGTCACAGAATCGTTTGAGTTGGAAGGGACCTATAAAGGTTATCCAGTCCAATTTCTCTGCAATGAATTACAAGCCACAGAGTGGAAGAAAAGCTGAGCAATGTTTGCAAGATCCATACAGGGCTTGAGTTTGAGGATTTAGACTTGCACAGTTCTGGCCTTGGGTTAAGGAAGAAAGTCGGGGGAAGAGGAAACATCTTTATTCTAAAGCATGTTTGCTTAATGCCTGTGAGGATTAGATGTTAACTGTTCTTTGCCTTGCTAACTTTCACTTGGATGAAGCATCACCAAGACTTACTCCTATTTAGGATTTGAAGCCAGAATTTCCATTGGCTGTTTTGATACCAATAAATTATGCTGGGGCATGTTGCACAGCCTTGATCAGTCATACTTTTAAATTCTTAGCATTGATCCCTGGCATGATTTTGACTAGTGCCAGTCAGTGCTCACCCAGACAATTTTGGAGCTTGGTTTGGGTGTCAGTGAAAGGCAGAAACCATTCCCGATAGGCTATTTGGATGTGGACACATTCTCTGGGAGGATAAGAGAGGTAAGGTGCGTGGATGTGACCAGCTCCTGCCAATCGGCATCTGGACAAGATAATGTGACCTCACCCTGTTTAACTTACTATTATAGATGTGACCTTTTTGTCCAGATGGCACAGGGAGGATGCCAAGACTGGTTTTGAGTCGTTGCCCAATCTTCCTGAAAGACTGGAAATCAAGCACTGGTTTCAACTTTATAGGAGCTGGAAACCTCTCTCTGGGCACAAGGCTGAGTTCCAGAGCTGAGGCTGTTCCTGTAAAGACAAAGCAGTTACAGCTGTGCCTCTCTGAGTCTTCTGGTTCCTCACATTGTTCCTTCACACAGCATGAAGAGTGACCTTTGTCAGATCCTGAGACTTCACTTAATCAGAGGTTGAAATAACTGGGTTCCACCAGTGATGCAAATTAAACAGATGGCATCTGCTCTCCTAGATTAGCTGTTGCAAGAGTTGTCAGCATGATTAAGCTCATCATGCTTTCAAGTTTCCTTTGGTCTTGGAACTGTGCCCTCTTGCCTCCTGGTGCAACGTATTTTTCTCCACTGAAAAGCTCAGGTGACCATCTCATAGACCACATCCAATGGGATAAGTGAAGCAAGCCAGAAATTCTCCTTTGACCCTCAGGCAATGGACACAACACAGCTTGCATCCCATTTTCTTCCCTTGTTTCTTCCCTTGAAATGGGATGCAGCTGCAAAAGCCTCTGGTTGACCCTGTTCTGTGGATGGAACTTGACCCAGGCCACAACCTTCCAATGGACACTGCTACCAGCTCAACAGTGTGACTAATCACAGGTTAGCACCTGATCCTACATCCAGCTTCTGCTTCATTCACTAATATGGACATGACCTTCGATTCTTAAGTTACAGAACACAAATGCAACTCTGGCTTCCTTGAAAAAGAAACATATCATTTGATTAAAATATCAGCAATCCATATTTTTGGATGTATATTTACAAGACATCCAGAAACCTTGGAAACACAAAATTCTAGCACGTATCATTTCAAAAATCAAGTCTGCAAACTTTCTTTCACCTGGATCAGTTTTTCAGCATCTCCACGATGGAAAGAAACAAAGAGACTTGCACTGTATGATGAGGGGCACTGATATCTGTAGGTATTTGTAGTGTCTTTGTATTACTTCACTCATGGCTGAGAGAACAGTTCTAATTTTATACTGCATTTAGGGGCCCTCTACAGTAATACAGAACTTGTGTAGGCTTCAGATCTCTTGCGAAACCTGTGATTATAGGTTTGGTAACAATCCATCCACTGTATCTATCTAATGATAGAGTACATTTGGAGGGAAGATTACATATAATTTTGTTGCAGCGATTCTTATTTTTCTCCTAAGTGTGTCCTAAATTTAGTATATAAGGAATGATCGGGGATGAAGACCACACTCAGTTTCCAGCGAAACCAATCCAGATTTACGTCGGTGAGGGAAAGAGCAATGCCAAGAAAAGCTAACATTTTGCAGCTTACTTTGCTGCTCTCTGAAGTTAGAACATTCCTTGTTCATTTGTCACCGTGTGGCCACTATTTTTGTTTACATAAAAAGCCAGTTCAATTATTCAGATCCACGACTACGATATCCTGAAAAGCGCTCATTCATAAGAGCAGTGCCATGTCACATCTTCAGTATTGTCTCCTTAATTCTCTCCTTGTGCAAAGTCAATAAAGACATGAGAAAAGGAAAATGGGAATCAATCCATTTTCTCAAAGCGGTATGTTTCCTGGGAGGTGCTACTAACATTGCTTCACAGTTTACACAGTAACTCACCAGAATCAGCCACATGTCACATCTCACAGCTACTATTAGGATATGGCGTGCCACAGGAGCTCTGAGGTAGTGATGACCTGGGCAGGCTGAGTTTTTGGGAAGTAATTAGCACAGGGTTGGAGTTGGATCATCTTTAAGACCCCTTCCAACCTAAGACATTCCATGATACTGTGCAGAAAGAGTTTGCCCCTAAAAGCCATAACAACTCATTTCCCATAGAAAATACTGCAGAACTTCACATTCTTTGGGGAATCAGAAAGTAAGTGAAACAAAATCTTGATCAGCAAGAAAATCTGAATTTGTCATCTCCCTTCCCAAAGTATCTTTAAGTGGACAGTTTTTCATATTTGCAAAGTTTCTTCTTATTTTCCTCCACGGCTGGCAAGTTTTTGAGAAACTTCTATCTCCAAGCATCTATTCTTCTTGGCCTCATATAATTAGTTAGAAGAGAGTAGTGATGTCTGGGTACTGAAGAACGTAGGAAAGCAGTGAGGTCTCTGACAGATATCCACAAAGCCTATCAGCCTAGGAATAATCAAGTAGAAAAGGTACCAGACTGTTCTGCTACTTCAAGGACTCATCCACCATGAAAACAAAGCAATAGCTTCATACCATCTCTTCTGCCTGCAGGGCTGGAAAGTTGGCAGCTTGAAGCCCATGTTGGGCATTGCATAGGTGTCTGTGCTGCCAGAATGCCTTGGGAAGGTGGGCTGGCAGAAGACCAGCTGGGTAACCTGCCTGTCTTTTTTCCACTGACAGTCTTGAAGAAGTCACCACATTCCTGTAGAATGCTGCAGCACTGCACAGACAGCTTTTTCCACTGGAAAACTGCCTGTGAAGCTTGGAGAAATTCTGCAACGGTGGGAGCAGAACAAATTGTTGGAGGTCTGGTAATGTATTGAGCTTGATCATAGTCTTAGCTTCTCAGCACTTGGCTGCGTAACTTTTTGGCTCTAAGAAAATACTTAGGATGCTGAGGGTGTTAATGTTATTGCTAACTTTTATAGGTCTGTATGCCTATGAATGTTTTAATCCTTGCAGTAGTAGGAGAAGGCACACATGGCACAGCTTATCACAATCTTCCAGTGTGACTTTTGGGAATTGATTCCATGTGTGTGTGCCTCAGTTACCTACCACTAAAACTATACTTGCATGTTTCACAGCTGCAGTAAGTTAGGCTGGATGTGACTCTGGACCCTGACTGGATGCTAGGGATCTACTGCTGGAAGGGGAGAAGGTGGTTGGGTGGAGAAGAGGCATAAACTACAGAGAGAAGGATGATAAATACTGGTGATGCCTGAAGCAGTTTCCTGTTCATCATTGGACATGGATGCAGACAGAAGTATCAGCAAATGCAAGGCCCATCTGACCTAGCAGAGGAGTGATTTTTCCATGTTCAAGTGCTGAGCTCTGTCTGATGTCACGGGAAATGTCTGAGCTGTTCCATTAATATCACAACCACAGTGTCAAGTGTCCTGCTATATAATGTTTATTCTCTTTATTGGGTATCCTGACCAGTGCCAAATCAAGCCTCCTGCTGTGACTGTGCACAATTTCCCTTGTGTTTGGGGCTTATCTACTGGATGGAAGAATGGGCTTTAACCATTTTCCAGTCAAAGAGAAAGTTTGAATTGCAGCAGAATATTAAATAGATGAATATTATAGGGAAAACAAACAAAGCCCAAACAAAACAAACATAAAAAAACCCAACACATTGCTTTAATGGCTTTTACGTATGGTTCAACAAAAATAAACCCAAAATTAAATAGCATAAAAATAATGGAAGAGAAAATTAACATAATAAGACTGCAGTAAATTTTACACTTTGAATTCTTTTAGTGAAAAAGTATTTTTGTGACCCTGTTGATGTTAATTTATATGAATTTGGATTACATGCTTATGCATTCTTTCATCAAAATAGCTCTTTTACAAATGAAGACACTTTGTCAAGGCCAGATGTTCCTCTGAGAGTGTTGAGCATTCTTCATTATTAAGGACAGAACATCAGTTGCCTTCGAGCTCTGCTCTGTGCCCTGACTCCTGGTACCCTGCCATAGAAGTAGCTTGGTTGATCAAGAAAAGATCAAGCTGAGCAAAAAAGATGTATGGATTTTATATTGCAAGCATAACAGCAGTTTGTTATAGAAATGCTTTTCTAGTGGTCAGCTGAAGAGGTGGGTAGAAGGCTCCTGTTCATTAATGGAGTTGGCATGCTGGCTTTAATTGAAGGGTTTTTCACAGCAAAAGCATTACAGGGCCGTCATTTGAAATCGGCTTGAACAATCACTCTGCAAGCTATTATGTACTTAGCACAAAGTGTTCAGCTGTGGCTGCTCAAAACAGGAAGCAAAATAAGGCAACCTAGAAAATGTGGTAAACTTTGGCACTGCCTTAGGTCTCACCGTACGAGTTCAGATTGGCGACAGAGTGGTGTGAGGGAGAGCTTTTGGCACCTTCCCATGTAGAAGTGCAGATGTTTTATGATAAGTGTGCCTGATAGCTGCCTCTGCTGGCCACATCCTTCCCATTGTCTGAATTGCTCTCCATAGGCTGTGCTTGGGGTTTCCTGTGCCACCACTGTTCTGCTCACAGAGTCTGCCCTACAAACGCACTTGGTGGGGCCACTACATCTGTGGGATCTGCCTAGCAGCTCCCCATTAAGAAGAAAGGGGTTTTTTTGTGTGTGTGTGACACATCGTGAATACCACAGATTTATAATGTTAATGGCAGAGATTTACCTGAGGTGTAAGAAATGGAGAAAGTGCTACAGCATCAGCCCTGTGCTACAGTGAGCCCCAAATACGGCCTCTGACCACAACTGAGAAATAACACTTCACACAAAGATGACAAAGATCAAAGCACGCAGCTGAGATACAGGCTGGGATCCCCCCAAAGCCTTGTTTGTAGCTTTGGTCATTAGAAGTCCAATTGCTCTCCATATCGTGGAAAGAGCCCATGGGTGTTTCAGCCAGTGGTTTGGACTTCAGCCTCTGGGTCCTCTCATAGAGTCAGAGAATCATTGAATTTGGGCTGGAAGGGACCTTAAAACCCATCCAATTTCAACCTCCTGCCATGGGCAGGGACACCTAGCACCAGATCAGATTGCCCAGAGCCCCATCCAATCTGGCCTTGGACATCTCCAGAGGTGTGCACCTACAGCTCTCTGGCCAGTGCCTCACTGTCCTCTGAATAAAAAATATCCCTCTAACACCTCAACTAAATCACCTCTCTTTTAGTTTAAAACCATTCGCCTTGTCTCATCACTATCAGACTGTGTCAAAAGGTGGTCTCCATCTTCTTTTATAAGCTCCCTTAAAATGCTAAATGGTTGCAAGGCCACAGGCTTCAACGTGCAGCCCACGGGCTTCCAATGGTGAAGAGCCCTTTTATCGAGCCTTGGCATTTTGGAGATGTTAGGGGCCTCTCCTTCATATTATATTAAATGGAAGGACATTTCAACTTGGCCATCTCAGTTCCTGGGTTTCATAGAATCATAGAACATCCCAAGTTGGAAGGAACTTATAAGGATCATCAAGTCCAGCTTTCCAATTGTTGACCTTTCTGCTCTGCAGAAAGCCCTCGAGACACCCTGACATTGGTTGTCTGTCCTTCTGATTGTCTAATGAGCAGCTCTGAACAGCTATGGAGTGGAGGGTTTCCAAGTAAACTACAAATAGAATGTTTTTCAGTGTTCTTCAAAGCATATTTCTTGTCCAGATTTGAATGAAAAAAAAAACCTCTCAATCTAAAAGAAATATCACCCGTTAATAGTTTTATTTTGGAAGAAACCAAAGCACCTCATTAGCCAGGGCCAGCCTTACTTAGCTGACTTGAAATAAAGAAATGATGTATTCTTGAAAGCGTGATCAATACAGCATACCTGTAGGCAAATGTACAGATTGTATACTTTCCTTCTCACGTAATACATGAATAGCAAGCATTATCAGAAACAGCATAATAGCATTATCAGAAATAGCATATTTCCCAGCTGACTGCAAGGGGCATAAGCAAATATCATTTTCTCTGGAGGCACTATTTTCTCTGCAATATCTATCAACAACTACTGCATAGGCAATAACCAATTAACTGGCAGATGTAAATAAATAGCTCTAATATATCTCGCCTGACAGTGCTTTTGACATATGCTGAATTCAGTGACATGGTTTTTACCTGCAGAGATTGTAAGGATGGTGGAATATTGGGAAGGTGCTCTTCTGGGAGTTAGGCCATGTCTCCTTCACCCTTCAGTGAGGAATGACTGCTGGTCAACAAAACAGCTGAGTCCAGGATCTGCAGGTCTGAGTACACTGGAGCACTGGAACTAAGATGGATGAAACTGCCCAAGGCGGTTGTGGATGGGGCAAGAACAGAGCATAGCATCTGCTATCCCACTCCCTGGGAGGCCTGGCCAGCTGGCTGGAGTTGGAAATCAGGAACAGGCTGAGCATCAAAGCCAGTTTCTGAAGATGCCTGGCCAAATCTTGACGGCATGGAAGAATTAACTTTTTTATTGATCCTCAGCTTCTTGCATAAAATAGGGCATGTTGAGGAGCTGGCTCCTCTTGACTTGGACAATAAAGAACACTGAAGACCAAGAAGGAAAGGGAGGTAAATTAAAAAGTTAGTGAGTATTAAAATAGTTTAATTAAGGGCTTTTTCTAGAGATGGTATTACTCTGAAGTAAGCACTGTAATTTGTACTCGTGAGCCTACAGCCCTGGAAGTGCTGTTAGCTCAGGTGCTCTGCCACCAACCCACACCTCTGCTGAGACTCCATGTGTTACCAGTACACCATGATGACATGATGCTCCAGTCCTGCCAGCACTGACTGAAGAAACCGTGTTCTGCAGCAATCCATTTACTCTCTGCATCAGAGGGATTATCTGCAGGAAGGCATGAAGAAATGGCATGAAGAGTAGCTGTGAATGGTGTTTTCTTGATACATTTTTTCAGTATTACCATCCATGAACCTCCCTCTGCCCCTTGGTCCCCTCCAAGAACAAGGACCATAAGGAAAGCTGCAATGCCATAAGACTCACAGCTGTGGGGAATCTGCTTTTTTTCTTGGAGGGCTGAACCAAGAGGCTCAGCCAGCTTTTTGGTTTGTTGTTTTTGTTTTTTTTTTCATTCCCTTTTCTATCCCCCTGTAATTTTCAATCAGGGAGATGATTTTTCATGCACAGCCCTTAATCCCAAGGGGCCAAAAAACAGCTTCTTTCTGTGGCCTGATGAGCATAAGAAGTCTCTCTAATGACACTTCATTGTTCATGAGGACTGCAAGCAAAGGCAGAACCAAAAGGCTTATCCACTTGTCGAAAAGACTGATGACTGTCCAAAGCTGTTGAGGTGGATGCTCTGGAGTACCACGCAGAATAAACAAGCTGCACATGAAAGATTGCTTTTGTCAAGAAAAGATTAAATATGTCTTGCTGTTTACTTCTTGCAAGTGATTCCTGCTAGTCTCAAGTCTATAGCACAGTGCTGCCAGAAAATAGATGACTGAAAACTGTCTGTAGAAAGTGGCCTATGGAGAAAGCAACAAGGCTTCACCATGAGTGTTTCCTTCACTTTGAAAACTGGGGAGTTCGTAGAATTATACAATCAATCAGAGAATTACTTGTGTTGGAAGGGACCTTACAGCCCATCCTTTTGCAACCCCTGCTATGGGCAATGACTCCTCCACCAGACCAGGCTGCCCCGAGCCTCATCCAGCCTGGCCTTGATTTATCCGCATCCCTCACAGTCAATGTTGAAGTGCAGTAGCAGAACATGAGTATTTCCAGCTTGGTGAAGGCCATGCAGGCTTCTGTAGGTAGAGCAGCTTCTCTCTTACCATTCCTAGCACCATTTGTCACAGTACTCAGTTGGCTGCTGAGGATTAAGGCCTCTGCCTTAATTAACGGTGCTCTGCTTCTACTTGATTGTGATGCTGCAGAGTGAAAATCTTATCTTTATTCAACCCAAATTAGTTCTCAATTGAATTCATCTCAAAGGTCCTTTGAAGACATTTCTCCAGTATTCAAATATTCCTTTTTCATTTCTCAGTTCACCACCCCAAATAATAGAGTCATAGAATCATAGAATCATAGAAGCACAGAATGGCCTGGGTTGAAAAGAACCTCAACGATCATCCAGTTCCAACCCCCTGCTATGTGCAGGGTCACCAACCTCCAGACCAGGCTGCCCAGAGCCACATCCAGCCTGGCCTTGAATGCCTCCAGGGATGGGGCATCCACAGCCTCCTTGGGCAACCTGTTCCAGTGTGTCACCACCCTCTGAGTGAAAAACTACCTCCTAAAATCCAACCTAATTTTCTCCTGTCTCAGTTTAAAACCATTCCCCCTTGTCCTATCATTATCCACCCTTGTAAACCGTCGTTCCCCCTCCTGGTTATATTACTTAGGGATCTGTGAGTTTTTCCCTCCGTGGAGGCCCATATCCTTAGAGGTGCATTTTTCCCTGCTGACTTCACAGGCAGTGATGGGTGTCATTCTCAGTACAAGAAAGGAGGATGAATAGCGATACCTTGATCGGATTTCTATGCTGATTTGGTTTTGCCGTTCATGGTTTCATACAGTGCTATCAAGGACACCCATTTCACATGATACTCACAGTTTTAATTATTTCTGTATGACTTTGTCCTGCTCACTGTAAATACAATGGAATCTGACTAGCAGGTGCTTTGTTTGCCTGGATTGTCTGTCTTTTAAGAGCTATTGTGGATTATTTCAGACTTCTGAGGAAGTTCTGGAAATCAGCATTGCTTAGTTCTGTTGTTTAGAGTAAAGTGTTGGAAAATCCTGATTCCTTGCTCGGAGCTCTGAGCAGAGATGGTGGAGAAGCTCTGGCAGTTTGTGACTTTGTCAGAAATACAGCTGCTGGGAATACTGCAGGTATAATTAATGCTAGATGAATGGGAAGAAATAGATTGGATGACCTCTGAGGTCCCTTCCAGCTTTCCTTTTTCTGAAGCTGCTTCTTCAAGCCCATGAAGTTCTGTGCAACCCTGAAACTGGTTACTGCAAGCCCTGCAGGCAGTGTTTGGTCTGTACCAGCCATTAGCAACATGAGTTCTTACTTTGAAGGGACTCTGTATTCAATTTCTATTTATTTATTTCTGAAGTAGATTTGCTAATTAATGTGTGGTTTTTGCCTGATGAAAATTCCATTTAATTATGGGGAAATTTTTTCTCTTAATTTCAATGAGCTTTCGAAAGATCTTACTGTGTTTTCTTGTGATAAATAGAATGACAGCCCATGCCTGTTGCTAGCAAAATTAAACATTCCATGTTTAAAAACTACAAATGTTTCCTTTATAATTATGATGCAGAATCAGCCTTGCTATCTCGTTGTAGCATTAATCATTTGTATACAGCTAGTCAATTTCGTGTTCTTTTTTCTTCCCTCCAGAATTCACTGAGCACAGCTTTTATCATTGTAATTGCAGATTAATCACCTTCAAGCCAGAAAAAGAAATAAATCATCAAAAGACTCTGAGTGAGCATATCAGGAAGCCAAGCAAGAAATCTTCTACTCCTTGCATAATGCAACTCCTGAAAGAAGGTGTTTTAAAACATTTAAAAGTCTCCAATGGCAACAAGAACAGCAGAAAATGTGAAAGCTGATCTGAATCAGAGTGAGGTTATCAATTCCAGACCTCCTGGCTCACTGGGGCATTGGATCAGCTGGCAAAACATAAAACCTGAAGGAAAAGATACTGGAATCATCATAGAATCATAAAGGTTGGAACAGATCTCTAATATCACTGAGTCCAACCATCAGCCCATCACCACCATGTCCACTACAACATGTCCCTAAATCCATGGCTTAAAGTCAGCTGTAGTCTTTAGCATGTCTCCCCTGTGATCTAACAGTGATGGACATGAGTCAACCCTACCACCTCCGTGTCCTTCTCAGGGACTGAGGTTGTTGCCTTACTTTGATTCATCCCTCTACAAGAAGATGCTGAACGTTAGACAAAAGCATGCTGTTGCATAACAAACAAGGTTAGAATCAGTTTTCGTCCTGTTTGTTTCATCTTCCTCCTCTGACTGATTGGCCAAGCCTCGTGTCCAGTGATAAAGATAGCTTTGTTCTCTTTCGTGCAGGGCTCTTGTGTGGAAGTAAATAAACATTGGTTTGTTGTTATTGGCTTATTATATATTGGTGGATGTAGTGGTTCGGTATGCTTGACCCACTGTATGAGCTGCAAATTACTGGTTGCCCAAATGAGAAGAGAGCAAATGTTGTTTACCTCTGTTCACACTTCTGGAGACAGATTCATCCTCATCAGGTGCCAAGCATTTCAATTCAACAAGACATAACACTCCAGCAATCAGGTATGTCTCTTGAGAATCAGCCTTCCAGAGATGTATTTGAGAGGAAGGTTGCACAGCTATTTGCCCTGTCGCTTAATAGGCCAGCAGTGGAGAAGCAACAGCCGTGTACTCCTCTGGTGGAGGGATTTGTCCCTGTGGAGATGTGTCATGGGGAAGCCCACACTGGGTGGAGGGAGGAATGTCCAGCCTGCTAATGGCCATGTGTGACTGATATCCCTTTGTGCTCTGCATTGTGCTTAAAATGGCTTTAAGGAGTAATGCTGAATGCGAAGTGGGGAAATTCTGATCTGTTGCAACTCCTTTTATTTTTCCTGGAGAAATAGTCTGTAAATTTTGCAGTTAAGTGCTAACTATTCAAATTAAGAGAATGTGGACAACGACATCAGGAATAACCAGGACAGAGGGCAGATCTCCTTTCACCCAACCACCTCCCCACAAATCCTCATTAGCCCTGTAAATCTACAGCAGAGTCCTAGACTGCAAATAGCTGAGAGAGATTGGAGAAACACAAAACAACCAAGATGAATCTCAATTTAAAAATCCCCATTGTATGTTGATTTATTTAAAGATCTGAAGCGAAGAACAAAGGAACATTTCTAAATGAGGATTGCTGCTTATGTCTAGCTGGTACAAAGAAGGTGGAGCTCCAGAAGAAGAGATGGATTTTTTTTTTTCCTTTATTTCTTTTCTTTTTTTACAACATCATTCTGTACTTTAGGACATTATTTCGCCATTCTTTCCAAATCATGCCATCAGCAAATTCTTCTTTCCTTGCATCATTTTTGCTAGAGAGAGCCAGTCCCAGCAAGCAATTCCCCCCATCTATCATTCACTGAATAAAATTGCTGGCTGAGACCCGATACCTACAGCTGAGATGATTCCCAGCCTGCTTTAGCTCGTATTTGTGGCCATTAATTCTCATGAGTCTGCAGTTTTGATTATCTTCTCAAACAACAACTAAACCTTCACAGACCATGCATAAAAATAAAAATACAAGAAAAACTCCAAAATATCAATGTAAACCTGTTCGTGATTTATCAGTGCAGCTAGCAGTTTGTAGTAGAGATTTAGTAAAAGAATAAATGATTTAATAAAGGGATACCCTAATGCACCATTTGTTTACACATCTATAACACTTAATAAGCAGATGTTTATTTCTTTTCTTTGCCCCATAAATTGCTGTTTTTTTGTAATGATGGTGATGGTATTCTCTGGATAATTACAGCTATAACGCTGAGTGCTGCTTCTCATTCACATTTCATGCCCAGCCACTGAGTTTATACTGCTACCTGCTATTCCTGCCCAGCTTTGCAGAACTCAGGGGAGATTCAAGCTGGACATTAGGAAATATTACTTCTCAGAAAGGATGGTCAGGCAGTGGAATGGCCTGCCCAGGGAGGTGGTGGAGTCACTGACCCCGGGGGTGTTCAAGGAATGACTGGATGTTGTGTTGAGGGACATGGTTTAGTGGGAGCTATTGGTGATAGGTGAACGGTTGGACTGGATGATCTTGTAGGTCTTTTCCAACCTTGGTGATCCTATGATTCTATGATTCTAACTTCATGTGCCATTTCCCATCATTACTCATTGAAACAAGGGAAAATTCCGAGATCTGTCAGAAAAGGAGCTTTGTGCCAGCTGCAAGTTTTGCTATGACATTTGAAGTCTGCAACTATCCTAAACAATGGTAGCTTAGGAGAGACTTCTTCCCTCTCTGCTGCTTTCCTTCCTCTCTTTTCATGGAAACACCATTTCTGTATTTCAGCATGGATTTTCACCCATATGAGAGCAGGAGGAGTGACTGTTTGAGATCCAGAGGGGCAAGGAGACTCTATCCTTAATGTCACAGATGCCACAAAACCTAATGTTGTGCACTGTAGGCAAAAATCAACATCCACAAGACCTTAACCAGGGTCCTACAGCTCTGCTGAACTGGGTATGACCCCCAATGGGGTTCCGAAGAGATGGAGCAGCAGCAAAACATACTGAAAGCATGACCTACAGGGAAAAACAGCAGGGGGTGGGATTGTGTGGTCGAAGGACATGCAACCCTAAAAGCTTAGGAGTGGTTGCCTCCAGACACGATCAAGTAAATCGTGATGGGTGTTCACTTCATTGCTTTGAAGAACTTCGGTGACAGAAATGAAACATTGCTCCTCAATCCCAGGGCTGCTCTGCCTTAATGACTAGGAAGTTTATTCTAGTATGTGATACAATTTTACTTGCAATATTGACCTGGGCCATGAGAATAGTCTTTAAATGAGCCAAAGGTGATTCTTCTCAGTGAGGGAAACATCCCATCTTGGTGTCCCAAAGGACTATGTTTAGTTTTCTCTCCAGCCCTCTCAGATTTGATTAATTTTTTTCCCCCTAGCCTGTAAGATCTCTTTAGCCTATACTGTCATCAAGCCCTAAATGTACTTACAATATAACAGACAGAGGTTTGGTGAAGTACCAGATCTGGTGGTTGCTGAACCTTCCTGTGGCAGGAGGGTTGGAGCTTGATGATCCTTGGGGTCTCTTCCAACCCAAGACATTCTATGATTCTATGACTGGAGGAAAATGCAATAAAATACAATGTTTTCTATTTTGCATCCATTTCTTTTTGCCCCTGAATTCAAGTAATCTGTTAATTTTAAGATGTAATTTCTCTTCAGATGGAGGTTTCTACTTGGCAGCTTTGGAAGACTTATTGTCTCTGGGGAGTTCTTAGAGACACTCAGCTCAAATGTGATTATGGGAGCTTATTCCTCAGCACATATAACTTAAGGGTGGGAAGCAACCTGCAGAATTTCATACGATTAAACGTCCTTTGAGTAATTAATCTGCCTTTAGAGACAGAGAAGTTCTGAGAAAAGATGTGATTGCTCAAATGATAGAAACTAATGCCATTTGAATTGCCCTAGAGGATCTTTTCTTATTGCTGGTCTCTGGTCCAAAAGCACACAAACTGATGATGTGCAGGCAACTGAATAAAGCTGTCTATGCAATTAGGAAACACAGCTGTCTGTGAGCTGAGAACACTGTCACATCACCCCAAGTCTCCACCACAGTCATTTCCTCTCTATACAGATTGATCTCACCTAGCATTTTCTGTTACCCACTTTCAGGAGATGAAGTCTGCTAACAAATCACCTTCTCGTGCTTTAAATTGGTGTACTGCCTGAATTCTTCATGCTGCTAAAAAGAAATAAAAATGAAGGTGTATTCATTTTTGCTTGTGTTGGCCAACCTAGACACCTCTTGTGTTTTATGATTTAAACACATTTTAAAACAAATCCACTTGGCATTAGAACTGAAAACTAATGCCTACCTAGCAGATGCTGTGCAAGGCTATCTTATGAAATGCATTTCAAGCACCCCATGATCTATGTGTTAACTGAAGTGTCTCCAGCGTATTCACAAAAGCAAGGATGCCCCTCTAAGTAACTCCTCAGCAATTTCTATGGCAATTTATACATTGCACTTTAGAGCTGATCTTACTGGCATTACCGGTGTGCTCACGCTGATAATTATAGATGATGGTTAGTGAAGTAGGTTTTTCAGGGGATGTTCATGTAATGACTTACAGAGATAAAAGCACAAACTGGCCTTGAACTATGCCTATGTTTTACACAAGGCAGACATCAACTCAAATAACTCCCAGCAGATATCCCAGCAGGGATCACCCATCTGGGAGTCTTCTTTGCTGAGATAGGAATGCTTTCTAGTTTCTTCTCATCCTTGACCCTTTGCTTGTTGTAGAAGACAATTTGACAGGGATGACAAAGAGTGCCCTTGAACAGAACATTTTCTCTCCTGGTATTTAAGAAATGAAGTGGACTTGAACAAGCCCATATTTCAAGATTTTCCCATGCTGGAAAGTGCTTTAACTTGGAAGCTATTAAAGAACTAGAGGGTAGTAGATTTTCTTTTGTCTGTTTTAATCTGACCTCCGTGACTTCTAGTTTTTGGATCTTGATGGGAAATAGTTATTTAGCTACGTCTGTTCAGCCACAACTGCAGAGATTGGGAGCATACATAGAGCAGAACATGAGGTGAACAGAAATTTGCCATTAAAAGGAAAAGTCTGTGTACACATAGATGCCTACATGCTTCTGGGGACTGCGTTCTTCATCAAAAGCTCCAGCTCCTTCCTGACTATGAGATGCCAGGATTATTCTAGGTCTCAAATTTGTACCTTAGTTCTTTATCCACTTTCCTCTTTCCTGATCCCAAACCAAATTGAGTCCAAACTGGGTGGCTGTTTTTCACAGGTATTCTGACTCTCTTGTTAGCAAAGGATTATTCTGGGAAGCAAAGAGGTGCTTTCAGAAAAACAGGCAGACAGATAGCTCAGTTAAGACACCTAAGAAGTTTCTTATTTAAAAGCTTTAACTTGAAGCTTCATCTGGAAGAATGATCTCCCCCAGGTTTAACAGCTACCATAACCCACTCAGTGCCTCCAAGAGTAAAACTGCAGTCATCTACACTGCCTTTTAAAACCCTGCAGTTCTTTTGTATTGAACAAGGAATAGCTGAGTATCGGATGTGAGATGAAGTAGCTCACTGTTAAAACAACGTTGTACTGTCTTATTTCATGTCAATTCCCAGTGTATATTTTCCATTTTCCAAAACCAAACCTGAAGCCTCAGAAGAATGAGTTATCCCAGATCAGGCTATCTATAGATGTTGTTCAAGAAGCACTCTCGGACACATGGTCTGATTTTGGGGTGCTCCTGTGTGGAGCCAGGAGTTGGACTCAATGATCCTCGTGGATCTCTTCCAACTTGAAATATTCTATGATTCTGTGAAATTCAAGGTGCCCTAATAGCACAGTCTAAATCAAGCTAAAAAGTATAATCAGTCTTTTATCATCTCAATTTTAATCTAAAGTACTCAAGTTACTCAAGACTGAGTAAACTTAAGACAGCTAATTAGGATATTTTTCAGGGATTTATCCTTTCAATCTTAATTGATATCACAGATAAGATGTGGGAAATTTCTTGGTGTTCAAGTGCACAGATGAGTTTATTGTCATTGTGAGACGTGAGTTAAACTCCCAATTAACCTCATCAGCTTCATGCATTCATTCCTAAGGTGATGCCTGCAAATTCAGAGAGTCCTGGTATTTTGCCTTAGATATTTTGTTGTCATAAGATTTGTTATGCCTTATGGAGAAGGACCTGAAAGAGTATGATCAGGATGATCCTGCTCGTAACAGAGACCACTGAAGGAAAATAGGAGGCACCAAAGCAGCAACATGTTCACACCCTAGTGGTTGGATCTATCATCTTTTATCTGGCAGAGAAATAGCTACTTTACTGCTGAGGCCATGAAGACAGCAAGAACAGAGCTGTTGGTCATGATGGCACATCTGTTTGTACATCTCCTGTTAGAGGTTCTGCTCAGCCACCCAAAATTCTGTCTAACCCATCCTAAAAGGTAATGCACAGGGAAAGAGTAAGAGAAACAGGGAATGTAGGGGAGTGATCCTGTATCAAGAATGACCTCTCAGGATCTGATTCTACATAGCTCAGCATCTTCCTGAGCTGGAAGTTGAATCCAGACCCTTGAATTTAATAATCCTCTGAAGTGGATCCTCGATGTATTTGCCTTCATTTTACAAGCCCATCTACATGTTTGGACTCCACAGCTTCCTGCAACAACGTGTTACAGGATATGAGCTTGGCAGAAAAAGACTTCCTCTCATTTGTTTTTAATGTGTGTTCTTCTCATTTGTTTTTAATGCGTGTTCCTCCACAATTTTACCAGGTGCTCTGTTTAATGGGTTGAGGATCTTATTCACTTTCCTTCACCTCATCACCTTCCATGAATTCCATGATTCAACAAGCTGAAGAACGGAGTATTTGATTGCCTCTGTCATCCTTTGATCCTTTTCAGGTCTCAAAGTGTCCTTTCCTGGATGGAGAGGAAAGATGTGGGTGCACCATTTTGCTGTAGTAGCAAAGACTTTTTTGTCTTCTTCTCTTTGACTTAATGTTTTTACAGTCATTCCTAATATTTATTACCTCCTTGAGCAATGATCTAATCTGCAGAGAACTCAACACAAATTCCAACATTGACCTCTGTGCCTCAGTCTCTTAGTAAATAAGCAAATAAATCCTTTCCCAGTACAGTGCACTGTGTTAAATAAAAGAAATTCAAGATAAATTTCATTGAAGCATTAATAGCTCACCATCAACTATTAACAGTACTGACAGTGTTCATATCTCCAAAAGATGTACTAATTCATAAAAAAAGGTCATTAAAGTAAGGAAAGTGAACTTTCTATTACAAGACAATGAAGCTTTTGAGGTGCGGGTGGCCATGGGTTCAGTTGGCACCGAAGATAATATATTAAAGATGAAGAAATTTACTAATTAAAATGTGTATAGTATAGCTAAGGCCTGACAATGATGATGCAGACAGATCTACAAGCCTGAACCAAAGAGGTATTCATAGCTTTCCAGCTCAGCTGTGGCTATAAAAATGGGAATTGGAGCCTAAGGGAGACTGAATGAAGAGGGGATTCTCAACTGAATACCTGCATTTCGGTCACCATCACTACCAAAAATAAATGCACATACTTTTTATCCCAATTTCCTCTGGAACTACCCAGTTTCTTCCATGCAAAGGCTGCTAGCTCACATTCCCTATGTAAAACAGGTAGAGGATATGGATCCAGGACAGAGCAGACTGAATTAAATTTACACACTAGATGATTTTGGTGTTGTACCTCTAACAATAAATAACAGAAACTGCTTCAGAATAGAGAGAGAACTCTGCATAGTTTAGCTATGGCATCATGAACCCTAGCTGTGTCTTGTCTGGGTCTCTTGATATTTCAATATGACTCAGTAACTTCTCAACCATAAATTCTCAGTGTTCCAAGGCAGTGAGCTAGTTCAGACCACATGGTTTGTACATTTATCTATGACATTATCACTCTTTAAATCTGAGTTTGGTTGACTTGCTCCAGATAAGAGCCACTGAAGATACAACAAGCTCTGAGCGGGACAGCAAGACTAACACACCAATACAGACACACCAGCTGAAGTTCAAGACAAGGCCCTCAGGATCCATAACTAGATTTTCTTGTTTAACTTCAACAACATTAGAAATTCAGGTTAGCAGTAAACCTTATCAGGTTCTTATTTAACCTCAGCCCTAAAACTAACAGACTTTTTGTCCTTGTCCTCATGTCCTAAACACAGAAGTCATAAAAAAATCTCTGTAACTGCCGAGTAATGGGTTGGGTTTATGTAAAATTACTTAGCTCTATAAGAATTTGGAATTTTAGATCAGGATGCCTGAATCACCAAAGACAGAGAGTCATACTACTGATTTCACTCTTTTTTTTTTTTTTTCTGTGGGATTTGAAGGAAATTCAGAGAGATGACTTGCCCTAAATATCCAATGATTTTATATAGGCTGCTTCAATAAAATCTTATTTCTCATTCCACTGCAAAATCTGTGTGTATCAATACACATAGACATTAAAGAAAAATCTGGGGATAAAATTCAGGCATGTTTACAGCCTGTTTTACACACAGTAGTAATTTCCTGTTACTACTGCAAGCACTTTTATAGTTGAACTTCTTCAGGCTTTCAAGTAATGGGATTTGCAGAGAGCCCAGTATGAAATTGTTTGAAAAATGTCACTCTCTGATAGAGTTATAACACTGCAGATAATCTTATACCCGACCCAACTGGTAGATAATACAAAAACGTTGCACGGGGCATGCTTATACCATCAGTGAAACCCAAATGGGAGTCCAGCTTTGCCATACATACACTTTGTAAACCCTCATGGCTGCCTCAAGTCCCCAGCCACAGCTTTTCAGAAAGGCATCCTTCACTTGTGGGAGAAACTGGAATTCTGCTGGGGCTGAACATGTTGGATGTTCACGCCACACAACACACAGCTTAAGTTCACTGTGTTTGGACACTTCCAACACAGCCCAAAGGCCATCAGTGTGGAGTAGATGTGGTGCTTCTCTGCCCTTTGTGCTGCTAGTAACAGAGAACCAACCTCTACAGATCAGCACTTGGAAGTGAAGATGTTTCCTCTCTGCCCATTTATTATTTGTGCCATCCTATTTAGATCTGTAGGCATTATGGACAGAAGCCAGTTGTTAGTAAATGTTTATGCAGCACAGCATAGTGGGGTCCAGGTCCTGTTGGAGGCCCCTAGATGTTGCTACAGTACAAATTCTTATTTGCTACACTAATTTACTGCACAATTAATGAGTCTGGAGTAGACCCAAAGGCTAAAGCATGCTCACAGACACACACACACACACAAAGATAAAAGCAAATTGTTTGGATTAGCTCTGCTAAATTCACTGAATAAGTGTCACTTCTGTTCTTCGTCCAAAACATTGCCGGATGCTTAAAGCTTTTTCAGTGGTTTGCAAAGAATAATCTTGATCAGCTGCACTTAGTCATTTTAAAATTAAGAATGAGGAGGTTGGATTGGCACGAAAGGGACCTTTCTCTACCACAAAAGAAGTGATGTCTCGTAATTTCTTGACATGCATCTGGACAACTTTTCCACTTCATGTCTCCATGCCCTACAATCCTCTTCATTGGTGCATGAACTGAAGTTTGCACAAGCAAAAAAAAGAAGGAGCCTGATATTTTAGTAGGTCTCACCTGCAGTTCCTCTTCCAAGCCTTCTGTACAGCACTGCTGCAGCCTCTGAAATACTTATTTCCCTCCTCTGACTGTGAAAGCAACAGAGAGCACCCTTGAAATATGAATGCCCTCCTTAATACATACCTTCATAGAGAACCTTAGTCTTACTTTAACCTTTTAATTCCTTTTAAATCCATGCAGAATTGCAGTGAATGATGAAAAAGAAGGCAGCAGTAGCCTCTGTATTGAGCACCGCTCAGTATAGCAGCCATTTGGTATGAAACAATGGATAGTAAATAAAGTATTCCCCTTTTCAGAGTGTCCTAAAAAGACCTTAATGTCCAACCTCACATAGGTCCTCTTTAGGACATACCTTTAACCACACTGCCTAACATGTACCCAGAGTATATTTTATTTACAAGTGAAGAGAAAGTCTTCTGCCCATTCTGTCACTCTCTGAATGGAGTCAAGCAAAGCTCAAATAATGTCCCGGACCAAATTGGTTTTAGTTTTTTTAGGTCTGCATTGTAGTCAAAAATCTACATTTTACACAAATTAGAAAAAAAAAGAAACCCTATTAACAGAAGTTCAGCAAGCTCAGTTGCTTGCGCCAAGTTTTTCAAGGCTTTTTGGAGGTTGGAACCTTTGGATTCTTGACTGCCTGTAATAAAAGACTTAAGACTTTTGTACACACAGCCTTGTGAACTGGTATGGTTGTAGTTAGGAAAGTGATTCTCTAGGAACATAAGCCCCTATCCCCGAAGATTTTTATTTTTTTTATTGTGCCTTTGAGTCAAAGTGGATTCTTTAGCAAGCAAAACTAATATTTTACTCCTGTTGGTTCTGCAGAGCCAAAACCCTTAATGGAAAAATCATCTCGGTTTGGTTCCAGCACATGCATCATCAACAAAATGGTTGGCCACATTCCAATGGCAGAATTTCTGGGGAGGACTTAAGAGGAACGCACAAAAGGTTTTCATCCCAAACTGAATTTGTGTCCCTGGTAATTAGGGGAGAGGGGAGCACATCTTTAATTTTATAAACCAAATGGATGCAATCTGGAAACCATTGAATGAAACCAGAGAAGGGGAGAGAATTTCAGACTTCACCATTTTTTTTTCTAGCTGATTTTCTGACGAACAGCTAGACATTCATGTGGAAGTTTGTTCTTTTTTTTTTTTTTTTTTTTCCTGTCCTGTGAAAGGCTGCTGGATGTGCAATGAGGGATGCAGAAATGCATCTGCCCAGAGATCGATGATATTCATGGCTATTTTCATTTTGCTAAGGTTGTAAGAGAACGGTGACATTAAAGAACACAGCTGAACCACTTACTACGTAAAGGTTGGATGTAAAAGCCTGGTGTTTCACTGAGATGAGAAGGCAATGCTTGCTTTGTTGTTATTGTTTGATTGGTTCTTTTTTGTTTTTGGTTGGTTGTTTTGGGGTTGTTGGCTTTTCATCTTGTTTTTTCTTTGTTTGTTTGTTTGTTTCAGAAAGATCCAGTCTACATCAGCCTCCAAAGGTCTGAATTAAAAGCCATCTCACCCAGTAAATATTGTGATTTTTAATTGTTTTTTTTTTTAATTTATTTAATTTTTAAAATTTATTTGTTTTGTGGCATTTTAAGTTTATGAAGCACTCACAAATTCTGGGTTCTCCAGTGTTGCCTCCCTCTCAGGGCAGAGCAGAGCCAGAGACAGACACAGAAAGGTCTATAAGCCCATTAATTCCCTCTTTGAGCTCTTACTCTTGGCTGCCAGGACACACTGATGGCTCAGGCTGAGCCTGCTATCAGCCAGCACCCCAGATCCCTTTCTGCTGAGCTGCCCTCCAGCCGAGCATCTCCCAGTCTCTACCTTTGGCATTGCTTCACCCCAGGTGCTGAACTGAAATTTACCATTGCAGAACTTTATGCTGTTGGTGAATGTTCAATATACCAAGGTCCCTCTACAAGGCCTCCTGTCCCTTGAGAGAGTCAACAGCACTTCCCAGTTTAGTATCATCAGCAAACTTACAAAGTTGCATTTAAGTTCTGCATCTTGATCACAGATAGATAATGCTGAACAGAACTGGCCCTATAATTGAGCCCTGGGGAACGCCTCTAGAAACCAGCCACCAGCCAGATTCACTGCAGTATTTTGAGCCCTATCAGTCAGCTGGTTCATCACCCAAAGTAGTGTGAACCTCTTAGTCTCACAGTTGGAGAGTTTGTCCAGATATAGATACTGGCAAGACTGATAAGTCTGTACTTAGTCATAGAAATCCTATTCTTGTGCCTCAGTTTACCCAGACCCAGGCTGAAGAAGCTGGGAGACCCTGGACATTCCATCAGTGATTTTCTTTAGCTCTCAGAAGTGAACTAATTAAAAGAGCCAGACTCACCAAGAACAAAGCATTTGTATATAGCTGGGACTCCTATTGCAAAAAGCTAGGGAGGCTGAGAGCTGACTGGCTTGTTGGCTTGTTGGGAATTTCTGGGATATTTGGCCATTAGTTTCCACAGTATCAAGCTTACTAACAGTTTTTCAGACATGTCTATCATATTGATTTAAATCCAGGCACAATTTAAGGTTATCCTCAAACCAACAGAAATTCTTCTTAAAAAAGCATTATTTGCATCTTAAAGAGGCCTTATCTCATGCTCTACAGAGCACCTTTATCATTATGTAGCTATTTCCTTACCAACTTCCTCCCTCTCCTGCTCCCAGGCTCCACACTGCTCATGTCTAGTTGCCATTCCGTTCCTTTAGCTAAATGCACTTTTACCCATACTGATGCACATCATCTGTTTCAGTAAATGAACAGACCAACCCTCAAATCATTCTTCACATCAGACTTTTACTGACTTGGATCTAACAGCACCGCAGGGAGGCAGGTCTTGCCATTCTGACAGAAGAGACATACATGGTATTCTCCTGACAAAGGTTTTATTGACCATTCCCTTGTTTCTGTTCAAATGCTACATACTTTTCCACATTTATAATTCTGGATGATCCTTGAACCCTTTTGAAAGAATTTGAGGAGATAATTGCCTTTTTTTTTTTTTTTTTTTTTTTTTTCTTTCTTCTGCATGCATATTTTTTTCCTAGGAAGGTGAACTGGACAGACTAGCCCAAAGAAGCTCATCAAATGTGTTCCATTTCTTGGAGGAGGACAACTTTATCCTCATGTTTCTGGGTAGGAATGAATTTTACATCGTGAATTTCAGTCTTCAGAACCTAGATCTAATCAGAAACAGTCCTTGAATTACCTTTTTGATGGTATTTCAGCACGAGTTGAAGCTCTAAGAATCGACACCAAGATCTCTTCATCTGACTGCACTTGGGCACTTCATGCCATTTGTGAACCACCTCCGACAGTGTGCCAGGCATTCCCATCAGGTTGGCAGGTAAGTATCAGATCAGGTGGAAGACTCAGAGGTGCCTCATGCCACAGCTACACTTTCTTGATCCTCTTTCCTGATCTCTCCTGCTTCCCTTTATTTCCCTCTCTCCACAGTGTGCCTTGGTCTGAATTCCCTCGTCTGAGAAACCTGTGTACATTTTCCCACATAAGAAATGTCAAATGCCTTTTATGAAGTCCTGCTGATAAGAAAAAGTGGAGGAAAAAGAAAAGACTCTGAAAAGAACTACAACATCCAAAAGAAAAAGAAAAAAAAACACACCTCTACTTCTGAACAGACGGGAGAGTAGAGTGAAAAATGGATGGGAAAAGTGAATGGACACCACTGAAGGTGGACCACAGTTAAATCACTCTGAGGCCAATCTCTACTTGACGTTAAAGCCTCTAACAAGTGACACTGTATTTCTGTTTTTTTTTTTTTTTTTTTATGTCAACATTTTGTCACTGAATCAGACAATTTCACTGAGCAAAGGGTATCTTCCAAGTTTTTCCTATTCAACTGTCAACTGCCTTCAGCACTATAAGTAGAGCCACCCTAAAAGATTTTGAGGGATTTATTCCATGCCTTTTGAACTCTGAGTATTATCACTTTCTATTTGCCTTTGTATTTTGTATTTTGCCTGACTTCAAGGTTATGCAAAAATCTCTCCTTCTCTTTCTCTGCTATGCAGTTGGCTTCAGAATACCCATTTCCATGATAACAAATTTAGTGTCTGACATCTATGATGTCTTTGGTGTTTGTAGAACACTTATCACAGTGTTGTATGCGTGTCTAATATCAGCGATTCATTTGGAGCAGCAAAAATTTGACAGCTATAAAATAAAACCTTGACTATAAATTGAGAGAGAGAGAATGGGAACCACTGCATTATACTATATCTCTGAATACTGGATCTGGCCCACCCCTCTGAAGTGTTTCAGTGTTTCCACGGGTCATACCTACATTTGTAAAACAAAAAGGAAGTTGGAGCCAGACCAGGAGACTTCCATGTTCTCCTTGGTATGAACCCAACTCTGTAATGTATAAATCTGTAAGTAAAACAGGGCAGGGTCTTTCCAGTGGCCCTGAGGCCATTCCATATTAAGAACAGTCCTTGGCTTATGCAAACCTCAAAACAGGATTGAGCATTTTCTGGAAAAGATGCTAATTGGCATTGGCCAAGAACAGAAGAATTTAACGGTATGGATGACAGAATTTGTGCTCTGGGGGAAGTTCTTTGATATTCATTAACTCAGGAGTGCAGATGGATACAAAACCTTGGTATTATCATTTTGGAAGGAGGAAGAATTTGTTTGTTTAGTTTTTTAGAAGTTTCAAATATTTCTATACAATAAGGGTTATTTTCTAGGCTAGCTTATAGAACAAATGATGTAATTCAGTGCTAATTGAGCTCTTCAGGACTTTACATGAGCAGCTTCAAGAGCACGCTTTCTGCCTATATGACCATGCCAAAAATCTGCTTTGAAACCTCTCATGTCCCTCTTTACCCTAAAGAAGAGAAAGTTCAGAGAAGATCCTGTTGTGGCCTTTAACATATAAAGTGGGCTTATAAGGAAGATGTAGAAAGACTTTTTATTATGGCCTGAAGTGGAGGGACAAGGGGTGGCAGTTTTAAACTGGGAGAGGGTAGATTTAGGCTGCATATAAGGAAGAAATTTTTTATCATCAGGGAACAATGATTCTAAAAGAACCTGCCCGGACGGGATTTCAAAGAACTGCAGATCCCTCCAGTCTCCTCAGAGGACATCTTAGAAGGTCTGGTCCAGGTAAGGAAGACTTTTATCTTTGTCAGGGGGATCCAAAACATCAAAGATGTAAAAGATGCAGGTACACAGGTTATATAGATACACGTTCATCTCTGAAGGTGCCTCTTGGTTACAGGCCTGGCTAGTGGAGGCAATTGGTTCTGACTTATGGTTTATGACTTCTTAACTTTGGCAACACAAGACATCCTAAACTGGCCTTTAACAGGTCGTGATGAAGAGTGTTGGGAAATGATTCAGCAAAAATTCAATATTTATGGCTACGAAGGCAAACTAACTTCTGGGAAGCAGGAGAATGAAAGTTATTTTTAGGAAAGAAAGGACAATGAGGTCTTGTCTACGCTGTGAATTTTACCCAGCTCTCAAAATGGCCTGTAAGCTGTCTGAAATTGCTATGCAAACAAATTTCTGGCTGCCAGAATCAGTGCTACCACTCTTTTAGTTTTAAACAGATTTTGGAGGTTTTCTCTGCTCTGTTTGTGAACAGGTCTGCATCCCTGAGTTGTAATATATTGTTCCTTTCAGTGGATTGGAACAAGGCAGAGTTCTTCCCTCATACAGAGGAGGTGGTCAGAGCACAGAGAGGAGAAATTAATTATTGAAGCTCAGTGTGAAACATGTGACAAAATAAGGTCTTCATCCCAAAATTTGAGCTAAAACTCCAGCCACTGCACTGCCTTTTTTTCTAACTTGTGCTTCAGGTATTTCAGTATGAACTTACATTTTGGAAAAGCAGATCACCTGCATAAGGGAGACATTGTTATTTGTCTCCACATAGAAAAACTCTAGGTAGAATTCAAATAAACTTTTCTCTATTTTTTTTTTCCCCCCATTAGAATTAATGTTTATTTTGGAAGGACAAGGCCGGGAAATATGGAGTAAAGAGCTCCGAAAATAGAAAGTCCCAGGAAATAAGGATGTCCCCACTGTTTAAACTGGCCTCATGAATTCCAGTCTGAACTGGCAACCTGCTACATCTAGTGTGTCCAAAACCACCACCTTTCTACTCAAGCGGTCATCTAGTTCCACGTTTTCACCCCAGTACTAAATCAGCTCCACCTAAACCAACCATGAATTGCATCTAACATGTTTTTAAAATCTTAGAATGAAGGATGTTTCACTTCCTCATTAGTCTTGCCATTTAGAGTTTGTTCTACCATCTACCCTAAATATCTCTAACTAAGTTCATATCACAGGGTGCAACTTTTGCTTCTTTTGTCCATAGCTGACCAGGAAAGCATAGTATTTCTTTCATCAATTTAGTTGTCTTTAAAGCTTTTGAATTTTTTTTTTTCCAAGCTTTTCCTTGGCCTTCTCTATAATAAAAACTTTGTTTTAATTTCTTTTGTAAGCCATTAATTCCACATCGCTATGTGGATCACTTTAACCTTCACCAATGTCTCCAAACATAGAGTAAGACATACCAAACTCACAAGGTATTCATGTTTGCTATGTTTCAGCATTCATTAAGCCCTTGCCCACCATGTTTTATATTTTCTGCTCCTGTACAACAAAGGAGTTGTGTTCAGCCTCTTCTCTGCTATTCAGAAACTGCTGTCTGTTGAAACAGTGCTTGGAGTTGAACACAAGTAAAAGAACCAAATAAAACAGGGGTTTGATTTTCTCCATGTCTTCTTTAGTACCTCTTAGCTATTAGTTTTCTGTGCGGCTTAAGTTCTTCTCTTAAAATCCTCGGATCAAAATGTTGCTTATATGCTCAGCAAGTACAATAAAATGGACTCTTCGTACTGTTTATCTCCCTCCAGTATGTAACAGGATAAAATATTCAGTTTATGGAATTTGTCTGAAAAGATCTGGCAGCTTTCTGAGATTTTTTTTTGGCCGGTAGGACAATCTGATTTGGCAGACTAGCTATGAAGTTGCTGAAAGAATTAAACTGTACTATTGGATCAGATGCGATATGATTGTTTTGCTAGAACAGTGTTTTGGAGGTCTCATTTCCACTGGTTTCTTATACATGTGTAGTTTTTAAAAGGTCCTTAGGTCCCCCTCCTACAAGGAATATGGTAGTACGAATTAAACAGAACAATTTCCAGGCTTTCATTGTTTTTCTATGCCTTTCACATGCTATGCATAAGTTATTAGACATCTAAATCAATAGGACTAAATCCTCTTGCAAATCCATAATTTATTATACGGGTAAAATCCCAAATGAGAGCAGTTCAGTGCTTACACAACTTACGCATCCTTTCTTCTTGCCAGTTCTTGTGCTTGGTTGGACTTTTCAAGTTTGCCAAAGAGGACTGAGGTCCAAGGATCGTTTTCCTGTAAGTCTTCCTTGCACACTGCACCATGCTCCTGAATGCTGTTGATCCAAAATATTTACCACCTTTCCCCATCTTCTCTGTATGCTCTACAGCTTTGCTACCTGTGGTCCTAAAACCTCTGCTGAAATCTGTGTGCAAGAGTGGGGAGCATAGCAGTTTATTCAAGTTCCACCTCCCCCTGTATCTTTCTGTTTCTCTCTTTCATATCAAGGCAAGAAGAGCTTCAGCAGATTTCTTTTCCTTTATAACAAAACTAGTAATATTCTGAAAGGGCAAATGAGGCCTTTCAACACCGAATGGCTGCAGAAATGCCTTGGTTAAGCAGTTTTTCAAATACAAAAGGCTAATACCTGACTGTTCCATAGCAATCAAGGAACTTCATGGATCACTATTTCCCACCAGAGGACATGTCTCAGGGTCCCTTTATGAGTGTCTCTCCGACCAGGCATGAAGAAATCATTTCACTGAAATAACTTCTGTCTGCCCTCAAAAAAGCAACACATACTGCTGCTGAGAAGATACATATCTAGGTTTGTTTCTTGCTTGTTTCTGTTTTAATTTTTTTCTCAACCATTTAGATGAAAATGGATGGAAATTTTGAACAAAACTGAGTACCCTTCTTTATCTTGAGATTCTGTTTCATTTGGTGACTCCGTAACACAGCTTTCTCAGAATGCCATTACTGGCCTATTGAGAATCAATCTTCCAGACATCAGTAGTTACCCACTGTGTGGATCTCACAGGACTTTGGATGTAAGGCAGATCACAACTGAGTGAAATTTGAGAACTGAGCCCAGGATGTTTTTCTGAAGAAAGGAAAAGCAGGAGGGAAAAGTAGGGCCATTGATTTATGCTCAGCTCCATGATGTTCATTGTGTGGGCAACTCTCTGATAGGTGATGGGGCACCTGAGCAAGTCTGAGGTCGCTGTAGGACTGTTGTTACATTACTTTATAGGAAATGGTGTATGTGGGGCCTGCCATCATCTACTGCTTCCATCAGAAGTTGCTAGAACTGTTAGCACTTGCTGTGCTTACCCCAGGAACTCAACAGGACCATGAGATAAGCCAAACATTCTAATCCCACCTGTACTGTTATTTTTTTTACCTTAGTCTCTAACATGGTTTTGGCATAGGTTAGCTTATATTTTCCAAAACAATTCCTGTGTATTGTTCAGGCATTATCACAAGCCATCAATCCTTCCAGCTTCGATGCAAGTGGACTATTTTAGATTACAGCCTGGAGAGGAAGATAGCAGCTGGGCCAAAGAATGGATGATGGTTCACACCAACACAGGTGACTTCTCTGAGTACATCAAGGATTGGGTTTGTGCCAACCTTAACAAGTGTCTGTCCTAAATCCAACCATGCTTAGTTTTGTTATCGCCATATAGTTGGCCTCTGAGGAGCAGCCTGCTGGATGTGTACATCCATGCTTCTACAATTATCATATATCTGGGCTTTTCCTGCATTTTCTTTTTTTTTTTTTTCCATGTATATGAAAAGATGCTTACTCTCTTCTCCCTTGGATCACTTGACTTCTTTGCCCTCTTCCATATATATGGCCTAGTTCACACTGTTGCTTTTGAAGATGAAGCTGCAGCTCTGCCATCTCTAGCTGTGATTTTTTAGTTATTTTCCTCTTGCTGTTCAGCTCTGTGGGAGGTTTGGCTTTACACTAATCCATCACTGCTCTGTCATGCTGGGCACTCCTTCTCCCTTCTATACATGCCTCAGGAAGGAGATGTTAAGATAAATGGAGTTCCAAACAATATTTTGAGATGAATACCCTCATCTGTAAGTGTGTAAATGAAAGACAGTTATAACTGCTTAACCAAATTCAGAAGCCTGTATATTTCCTTTCCTTGCTCACATTTTGCCTGAACTTGATCAAAAATGGGCCCCTGAACTCTGCCTCTCACACCCACCTCAACAAACCAGGCTCAGTCTCATGCTCCTTGCCATGAAATCAGTCCCAGTCCCATGACACTCCCCATTCTATATGCACTTTGGACATTTCCCTTCCAGTGTTTTCAAGTGCACAGCCACCTCAAGCTGCTGATTTGCTATTAGGTTCAGATGGATCACATCCTTCAGGGCCCCCAAACTGTAGGGCTCCAGAATGTTGCCTGTACCTAAAGCAAGTTTTAGCCTTTGGATGCTTCCTGGAAGCCTTTTAGGAAGAGAGTTTGTTTGCAGTCTGTATTGTTATGTTCCACATCTTCCTTTGGGATTCTGCATTCATGACCTCCACATCCAGGTCTCTTCCTCACAGCCAGCTCTTAAAAAAAACAACATGGGCTTACAAAGACCATTCCAGCAAAGAAGTCAGTGTGCTTCAATCCCTGCAGTGTCCATGCTGCCTTGAACCCCTATTCCTTCTTCTCCTTTCTTTTGGAGTTCAGAGGATGCATAGCCTAAAGCTTGCTCGTCCGTCATACAACAGATCCCGCTCGTGGGATGAGGTTTCAGAAGGACCTGATACTCCTCTTAATATTTTTGCCATTAGCTGATGGTCTGTGTCCCCCAGGAGAGAGCTTTCCCAGCAACAGTGCTACAGACAGCATCTCCCTGGTACCCATCCTCTCAACTACATGCCACCACCTAGTGGGTGGGCTTGGACCAGCTCTTGCTGCCTCTGAGCCAGAAAACAAGAAGGGGAAATATGTGTTAAGCTCTTCCATTCATAACCAGTAATGTCCAGCATAAGTGACCCTCAGTGAGCATCCCCCCTTCCTTGTCCATCTATCTGCTGTCCCAACCACTTGCTCTTGACAGCACGTTCCAACCAGGACAGGACTCATGCCCTACACAGTGGTTCTGTCCCTCTCCTGGCTCAGCCAGATGTTGGACAGAAAGCCATAGAAATTAAACCATTAGTCTCTATACACATGGGGCATTGATCCTAGGGTCTGTTTTATGAGCTGGGGAAGGGGAAATGGAACGGGGACAGGGTGGGGGAGGGAGGAGTGTGTTTCATTTAGAAAAGCAAGCCCCTGTTCTGGTGAAAATCGAAGTTCCTGTTTCTTTCCCTCTGTATTAGACTCCCTGTCGTCTTACAGGAAGTCTTAATAAAGTCTCCAGGGATGTTTAAAATGAATTTTAAAAAATCATAATCCCCATATGGAAGCACTGGCATCAGTAAGATACACCACTGCGTGATAGCACGGAGCCAGGGAATATTTGAAGGCCTGTAAAATAAACTCATTAAATTGGCATTCTGAATGCACTGCCTATGGAGAAAGCCCCCCATCAGCTTCTTTCTATCTTTGAGCAAGGAAAGAGATGTGCCTGGAACCACAGAGATTGAGGCTGTGGTGGAGGGAGAACAGTGCTTCATTCTGTAGCAGGGACAAATGGCAAAGGACAGAACCTTACTGCAAAGCAGAGATAGATGGCTTCCTGCTTTCAGAAGGTCTGCTTCAAATCCATCCCTCCTTATGCTGAGGGACAGACAGTTCAGAGCTCGTTTGATTAGCCATAGGTAGGATTTGGCATGCAAGGGGATGGCAAGGTCTTTAAGAGGTAGAAATACTTTTTCATAGAATGGCTTGGGTTGGAAGGGACCTCAAGTATCATCACTCCAACCCCCCTGCCACAGGCAGGGCCACCAACCTCCTTATCTAACACCAGACCAGGCTGCCCAGGGCCACATCCAACCTGGCCTTGAACACATTCAGGGATGGGGCATCCACAACCTCTCTGGGCAGCTGTTCCAGCACCTCATCGCTCTCACAATAAAGAACTTTCCCCAGATAGCCAACCTAAATCTTCTCTCCTTCAACTTAAAACCATTTCCCCTTGTCCTGCTAGTATCTACTCTTTCAGACCCCAGGCAGCAAGCAGGATATGTTACAGAGGAATGTAGGAATTATTACAGAGGATCAAATGACAGGTTGTCTGTACAAAGGCCAGCAAAATCTAGCATCATTCCAGTGTCAGGTTAGCCAAAGGTGCCTGACACCCCTTGTTCTGAATGGCAGCACAGAGCTACACAGGAAAGGCAAAAAACAACAGGTCAAGCACACAGTGATGCTTTTCTGGAGGATTCACCCAGTTTCCTTGTAAAAGAAGACCCTCTCTTCTACAAAATCACAGACTTAAGATCATCCAAAGAAAGTTAAATTATAAAAATCTGTCTTTTTGTTTTTCCTCCCCATTTTCCCTTCACTCTCTTTAAAGAAAAATTATTTCCTCCAGGGCAGTGTACCACCTCTTCATTTTCTGAACAGCAGATTTTGAAAGTGAACATGCATTTCTACCATGACTGAAATAGGAACAATTCTATTGTATCCCATGACCACCCTGCAAATAATTTTTGTTTTGATATGCAGTTTTATGGTAAGAGAAGACAGCAAAGTTCAGGGAGGCTTTACCACTATTATGATAGATCAAGTCCCTGGAGAGTCTTAAGAATGAAATATGCACACAATTCCGTTACACAAGATCAGTGGTCAGGTCCTATCCATTGTCCCATTGCTTGTGACATTAAGCAGACTGTCTTTTGTGCTCCAGTTACCCTGCTTGATGCATCTCAGTCTGCATGAGGGGCTCAGTACGTCAAGAGAAGATGTATTTTCTTCAGCCAGAAAAGATTAGGACCATAAAAATGTTTTGGCTTTTTGTATAGAAATGAGAGGAGTGAGAAACGAAGTGCCATGTGAAATTAGAATTACTAGAGAGCTCATGTTCTCCACGGTTTTGTATGATGCACTTCTTAACCACCTTAGTGGGTATGGAGTTACGCTTCAAGAGGGTGTTTCTTTACTGAGTATGCAGGTCCATGCTCAAAGTGCCCAAATTCCTGACCCTCCAAAATAAAAGGGAACAAAAATAGGGAAAGAAGAGCTTTTGGAAACTCTTTATTTCTGGGGAAAAAAAAACAACGACAACAACAAAAAACAAACAAAAAGGCCAATCATCCCCATAACATAAAGATCAACCATGACCTACAGGTGAAATGTTCCATCTCCAGTCCTGGAAGTATTTGGGGGTTGATCCATTTGTTTACTTGTTTATTCATTTTGGCCACCGGAAAGAGCTTTGTATCAGGTTTGGGACTCCACATCACAGTGCCAGGGAAGGCCTCATTTGTTCTCCATGGGCCTAATGAAGTGATCAGGATGGCATTGGTGATCCAGATTTCTTCCTTGATCCATCTCAAGAAGGAGATGGGCACAGAGAGGGCAGAGCCAGGACACTGTTAATACTTAAACTTGCTTTATGAAACCAATCAAAGTTGGCTCAGAGTCACATTGTGTAAGAAAGTACACAGAAGAAAGAGGACAAAAAGAATATTATTTTTCTTTGAGAGTCTCTGGGGCTGCTTTAATAACTCCAGGGGGTTCCATCCTTCAGAGAAAGCTGTGTTGAAAGGGTATCATGCAACTGGCTAGCAATACATGTACTGTGGGTGTACAATCTCCCAGCAAAACAGCAGAACTCTATGCTCATTTTTTACATTGCTTTTCATCAGTAACATAAAAAGCGAAGACAGTGGAGGAAATTGAGGGAAATAACAGCAATAATAATAATAATAATGCCTGCAGTTTATCCATGGGCTTTTTTTTCCAAAACAAACCAGGATGAAATTCAAAACTCCAGCTTCCCAGCCCCTTCCTATTGACCTGCTCATCCAGACTCGTGATCCTTACTGCAGCCTTCTGGGGATAGATGAGCTCAGCCTTCATCCCCTGAAGGCAACAACTGCTTTCCTGGTGACTTTTGTATCATTGGTGGGATTTTAAACCAACTGTCACACCCCTTTAACGAAAGGAAGAATTATACTGGAAAAAGAAGATGGCTCAGGTAGATAAAGTGATGCTGTGAAAGTCTTCTTTAGATCAAAGAAGAGATGGAACAAAAGCCAGGCTCAGTTTAACATCACAAAGACAAAATCCACCCAGCACAACCTGCTTTTAAAGTTCTCTCAGATATTACAGAGGAAGAACTAAGTCCCCTCTAGTGGAGAGCAGGAGATCCTGCGAGTCCTTCATCATCCTGACTGCAGCATCTGTTTGATTCCTTCTTACCACCCACGCCATGCACACACCACATGATGAAAGCAGAGATATGATCATTAATACCTGGGCGTCCGAGCCTAGAGTCTTAAATCCTGCTTTTGGATTTGCTGTCACACTTATGTTTCCAGAGAAATTAGCGTATCTCCAATTTTGTCATTAATTAATCATTTTGCAAAGCTTCAGAAGCTGTGAATGTAATTTTTTTTTTTCCAGTGCAATTTCTCCATCTGGTGGTGTGAAAAGTAGTTCTCATCTCACTCATTCTGCTCAACGTGCACCACTCCAGCAATGTTATTTTACACTCACTGAGATGTGCAAAATGCATCTCAGTAACACTCATCTCAGTAATATACTCACCACTGTAATACAAGTTTGGAGAAAATACATGTCATTTTGGGCCATACCAATATATTTTGTTCCTTCCATGGGTACTTCATTTATTATGACAAGTTTTGTTAGGTGAGATGTTTTCCTGAACGTATGCAACTCGCTGTAATGCATTCTCTTCATTCTACCCACACACTGTAAGTGACAAATAGGAGACAAGGTGATGTACCCATCCAGGTGAGCCTGGGTTGGTCCTTCTCAAAACTACAGGACAGGGAAGTGGGCCTTCTTGCCCTGATCACAGCTGGATCCCATTCTACAGAGGCTTGTACCTGTGAACTGGAGTCTATAAGATAGAGGCATCCACTCAGACCCCAAAATACACACAGCAAGCTCAGGTGCAGCAAGCTCAGCTGCCCAGTTCCCAGGGACTCAAGCAGTGAGAACTGCCTGAAAGTTGGCATTTCTTTTTTTTTTTCAATTATTTTCCCTAACTGCTTTCTCCCCAACTGTCCGTATGACTCTTATATTACCATTTGCTCCAGTGGTGGAGAAAAGTCCTTTTTCCTGATCCTACTCACAGCTTGGTAATTGTCCTGTGTGAATACAAGTCTTATAGGGAGCAGCTGCAGGAACTGGGATTGTTCAGTCTGAAGAAGAGGAGGCTCAGGGGAGACCTTATCACTCCCTACAGTGACCTGAAAGGAGGGTGTAACGAGGTGGGCATCAGCCCTTTCTATAAGGTAATAGTGACAAGACAAGAGGTAATGGCTTTAAGTTGCACCAGGGGAACTTCAAATGGGATATTAGGAATAATATCTTCTCCTAAACAGCAGTGATGCAGTAGCACAGCTGCCCAGGGAGGAATTGGAGTCACAGTCCCTATAGGTGTCCCAGAACAGTGGAGATGTGGTCAGTGGGTATGGTGGGGGTGGGTTGCAGTTGGGCTTGATCTTAGTGGTCTTTTCCAGCCTTAGTGATTCTATAATTCTGCGATTCTATTTATACTCACCATGGGTTACATGACAGTGGATGGAGCTTTAGGGCTCCAAACACCTGTTTGCACATAGGGTCAGAACTGCTTTCTGTATAGAAAGCCAGATTATCCCTGGAGCCAGGGAATTGTCACCATTCACTCTACTACCAAATATTTATGTGGTTGTGAACGTCTTTCCCATCCTTGTTACTCAAGCCTGCGAGTTGGACTCTGTGATCCTTATGGGTCCCATCAAGCTCGGGATGTTCTACGAGTCTAGAAATCCAACACAATCCCTTCACAAGCTGTAGTGGTTTTGAGGCCTTTCATGAGCTGATTACCTCATTCATACAGTAGGAAATAGTGACCCTTTGTTTTGCATTCAGAATGGGATGGGTTGAAAAGAAGAAAAGAGAAAGGTGAGATGGGACAAATGAGAAATGTCTTTGCAGGGATAGATCAGTTCTCTGTGTGCTGAAACCACATTACAGATAGAAAATAGATGGATTCATATAAATCTAACTCAGTGGGGCTTGAGACTTGTAACCTACTGGAGATCATAGAATCATAGAATATCCCAAATTGGAAGGGAACCCCAGGGATCACAGAGACTCATTTGGCTCCCTCCTTGCCCTACAGTGCAAACAAAATTACACTGGTCTATATGCTCACAGACGGCGTGCCCAGAAGAACAGTGGGGAGAGATGTAGTCATCAAGATAGCTTGCAAACTCTCATTAGTGTGAATGTTTTGTACTTGTGAGCCTGAATACTCCATGCTATCATGGCTGTTAATCTTGAGGCATAAATTGTTAAGATATTTACAAAACACACAAGGAGAAAATCCACTGCTGTTACAAGAACTCCAGAAAATACTCTGGAAGGTGAGAGAAATGTGGAAGTGTAGCAAAATCCCTGGCTTCAAATCTGCTCAGGAAGAGAGAAGATATGACAATACACCCTGGAGATCCCGAGTTCTGCTGCAACGTGCTGGGCTTTCACATCTCCTTTATCTCAGAGGACTCCTGACATCTGCAGCATCCTTGGAAGAGATAACAAACTGGGGGAAGCTCCTGTTCACACATCACTGATGCAGACTGCCTTTTTGTTCTTTGCACATCTTCTTGCAGCTTGATTGATGTGCCTTTCATCAGAAAAGAGAAAAAGGTGGATGCATCTCTTGGGAAATAGGCAGTTTTGTATCTAAGGAAGTACTTCAGCAGTTCAGAGAAAGAGGCATCAGAGAAGGAAGGAAAGCTTTCTCCCATGTGTCCAAGTCAACTCTCAGGAACCACATGAGCTATGACTCAGAAAACTCCATTCTTTGGGTTTTAGCATTGAGAATGTAATTAACGCCTAAAATGTGCAAACTCCATGCAGGATGAGGTGAGTGTTAGTTATGTTCATCAAAAGCCTCTAAGTCCTCATGAAGAGCAAATTTTAACAAACTCCCAATGTCCTCCTATTAGTTTAAGGAATGCACATCACTGTCTGCTTCCATGCTTATCCACACACCAGGTTCTTGCTTCAGGCTGTAGTTTAGTCCCGCTTATTATCACGTCGTACCTACAGTGCATATTTCTGCAGGCCACTGTCCAGCAAAAAGATTGTCAGATTTTCCTTTGGTGAACAAAAAAAAATAGTGACATGGTCTTCAAAATAGAATCAATCTGTACATCTACTGGCACTCAACAGCCTGAGTACCCGGAGACAGCAGGTGCTATCTGCTCCCAGTGCTCCATCCACAAAAAATACACCATTGCCCTGCCCAAAGTACTGCCAGCAGTCTTTCAGCAGGGTCACTTCTTCTTTGCTGGAGCTTTGGCATTCCCACCAGCTTTGCCATTAGCTTTGGAGCTTCCTCCTGATTTTGCTGCTTCACCTTCTTTTTCACCTTTCTTTCCACCACCTTGTTTCTTGTCATTACTGCCTTTTTCTCCCTTATCTCCCTTATCTCCCTTATTTCCCTTATCTCCCTTTTCTCCTTTTTCTCCTTTTTCTCCTTTTTCTCCTTTTTCTCCTTTTTCTCCATCTTTTTTCTTGGCATCCTTCCCTTCTTTTTTGGATCCATCTTTCTGGTCCTTCTCACCATCCTTCTTCTTGGAGCCTTTTGATGCATCTTTCTTACCCTGAGCCTTGTCCACTTTTCCAGAGACAGTGGGAACTTCTTCCTTTTTTTCTTCTGCTACCTGAGCTGTATGTGAGGATGGAAAAAGAAAACAAAAAGGCAGTTAAATTGGAGTAACAGCAGCTGGGAAGAGAGTAAAACTTTTGCTCCCCACTGGCAAACCCCAGACAAAAGAAAAACACTATTGCTTTTGTCCTTACAATTGTTTTCCTCACTGGCTAGCATCTTTTCATGCCTTTGTTTTGAGCAGATAGACTAATGGGGTAAAGCAGAAATGATAATTTCAAGAGCTGAGTTGTGGCTTTGTTGGAAAAAAATAACTCCCATTGGTCAGAACTGGTCCCTGAACTTCAGAACGACAGTCCATAAGCATTTCTTAATAAAGGCATTCAATGTGGAGCAGTTTCCTTCCAGGCAAAGGAACAGAAACCTCACTGATGTAATTCAATACAACCCTGGCCTGTTTCTCATTTCTTTTTGTTTCTTTGATTGGTTTGGATTTTGCTTTCTGCCTTTATTATTATTAATATTATTCTTATTTTGTTTCGTTTTGTTTTGCTTGTTTGATTGTATTTTTGCTTTGCTTTGTTGGTTGGATTTCTGCATGGGGTATGAATCCTGTAGCTGAGAGCGGGCAGTGGACACTCTGCAGGGGTTCTCTGCTCTCAGAGACAGCCAAGCAGAAGATGAGAGGCTCAGCATAAGGCTACAAAGTAGGATCTTCTTACATCCTGTCCAGATTTGACACCATGGGACTGGTTTCCCACCTGCACCACTGTAATTAATGGCAAAAACATACCATGGGCACATAATAATTAGCTCTCATACAGAGCGAGCTCTCTTTTGGTGTGTTTTAACACACAGTCCATAATAGCTGTAGGATGCTGATAATACCTTTACTTATGGAATGTCTTTATTCAGGAATACCTTGGATTCAGTACCCGCATAAGAAGACTCATACATAAAACTGGCTCTGCAGACAAATTATCCTGCCAAAAAATATAGATTTATTTATTTATTTGTTTGTTTACTTCTAATAGAAGTGGTTAATTTTCTCAGAAGTATTTCTGAGGTCAGAACTTGATGCACTGAACTCTCCTTTCAAGCCGCAATACAGTGCTCAAACACAGATCATTTTTTCCTTTGCTCATGACCAGCAAGGTATACAGTTTTGGAAAAAAAAAAAAAAAACAGGCAAAAATGTGTTAAGTTTCCCATTATCTTCTTTCCTGAAAAGCCCCCATTGTAGGACTCAGATGTGTAAATAAACAGCCACGTTAACAAAACTGAATTATCAAGCTTAGCCAAGATGTCAGAATGACCTGGCCATGACCAGGAGGATTATTGGTCACTGTTTAGCTTTCTTCAGCTGACACTTAGGATACAATGCCAAGGAAAGGTGGCAGTGAACTGGATCAGGAGGTAATCTGGTAAAGGGGGAACCTTTAGTGAGATGTCTCAACCCCCGCGTGGAGCCAAGCAGCCCCAGAGCTCCCTGCTGTGGATATCTGTAGAGTCATTTCCAGGTGATGGTGGTGTAAAATAAGGATGAATAAAACCTGCATTTATAATGTTTAGCAAAAGTATTCTTTCTGATTGCACGCTGATATAAAATATTATCCTTTGACCTTGGGAACTGGTAATTCATTTGTACATACAGATGGAAGTGGAACAGGGCAGACTTTTTCTTACAACCACAGGGGAAATCCAGACATCTCATATGAAAAAAAAGGAGAGGAAAAACAGACAAACAAACAAGAAAAACACAAAACTGACCAACCAACCAACCAACCAAAGCCAACAAAACTAACACTGTCTGCTTCCCAGAGAAATGTGTTAGGAACCAGATAAACTCCCCAAAAAGTCAGCTGAGCTGCTCTGAACCAGAAAACATGAAGATTTCCCAAGCCATGGACCCAGACAGTGCATCTCAACTCACAGCAAGGGCCCAGTTCTGCTTGTACCCCTCCCACAGACTGTGAGACAGGACAAAATAAATTGTTTCTAACATTTTATATGCTGAAACCTAAAGTCTGTTTTCTTTTATGACCATATAAAGGGCTCGCCACGTACAACACTCAGAACAGTGCCTGGAGAGAAATGTGGCAGCTATAAGAATCCATCACAGAGTCAAATGATGCCAAGAAATGAGAGTATTTAACAACTGTAATATATTCATGATTAATAGCATTTGACAATTACAGAAAGCTTTACAGCATTTAATGGCTATTCAGTAATTAAAATCATTCAGGTTGTCTCTTTGGCCTTGGCTGGGTCTACTGGGAGCTGTCACAGTGAAAGTGTATATATAGTCAATGAACACATACATTGTATTTCACGACCACATAAATCAGGTGGGCTGCCAAATGCCAATGGAGTGACACGGGAGTCCATAACACTCTGTACAGACAGGAATAAAAATAATAATAGCACAGAGATGAAGCCTGAAGGTTTGCATACTTTCCATTGTAATGCTGAAATCACAAATTGAAAACCTTCTGAGGTCACGATTCACACTGATCTCAGAAGGAGGCCAGACTAGTGGGTTTGATCACACATGGCTTTTGCGTCTACCATTTCAGCATCGACAGATGAGTCAGTCCATTTGGGTCTCCCAGACTGAAAACATACAGGCATTTTTAAGGCACAATTTACCTCTTTCACTTTAGCACCTCCTTTACTGTGAAAGGAATCAAATCCTTTTTGTTTTCACTGTGAATCACAGAATCATAGAACAGTTTGGGCTGGAAGAGAACTTAAAGATCACCCAGTTCCAATCCTTGCCATGGGCCGGTTGCCACCCATCAGCTCAGGCTGCCCAGGACCCCATCCAACCTGGCCTTGAATGCTTCCAAAGAAGGGGCATCCACGGCTTCTCTGGGCAACCTGTTCCAGTGCCTCACCACTCTCTGAAATGAATAATGTCTAGAATTGATGTAGACTTCTCCACAGATGTGTATAACGTACTTGTGGATGGATGGAGCCCTCCTCAGCCCTGACTCCTTCAGGGCGTATTTATATCTGCCCACAGAGGACCAAGAGGTTCAGAGCACATGTATTCACAAGCCATAACCAGACCTCAGCAGCCTCTCACCAACACATTATTCACTTGATTCCTACCCTGCACCATGCCAGGACCATAGGTCTGGGATTCTCACAAGGTCAAAGTGTGGTCAACTACTCATACGTTTTGTGGGATAAAGGCTGTATGGTGTAAGTAGCTTCTAATAAATTGCTTTGTGATTTATTCATGATGCAATAGTTTACCGTGGTCCAACTAAATATACACTACACATTGGTGTGTTGAGAGGGCTGCTTATAGGAGATCCAAAAGTATGCAGTGAAACTGTCATTCTGCTGCCCAGAAGCCCTCTCTGTCTCTTTGGGATATTTTAACTCTGAATTTATAGGTTTTCTAGAATTAACAGCTAGGCAGAAAGAGGATGTAGCAGACGAATGAGTTTGGCTTTCTGCTATCTATATGCATTAGCCTTTATATTCTCTCGAATCTTAGGACCCTTACAGAATCAGCATTTGGTATTTTGGCCAGGAAGTCAAAGAATACAATATTAAGTACTTCCATGTGTGATTTCTTATATATCTATACACGAGTGTTAACTAGACCTTGGGATGGCCTTTGATTTTGATGTACTTTAATTTAACAGCATGGGCAAGGGTTTATTCATGCCAGCTGTGTTCAGCTCCAGAGGGCAGTCCAGAGACCATCTTCAGTTTAGGGTGTTGACACAGTCAGGCGACTGAATACTTTGGAAACATTGAGGTATGTGTAAGTGCTTACTATTAAGCACATGTTTCTGTATTTTGCTGGTGTAGGACTAAATTCACACAATGATGTTGTCTACCTCTTTCATCATTTTCATGAATTGAAACATAATGTTGTGAGTTAAAGAAACTACAGGTTTCTACAAAGCTACAGATCACAAAGCTTGCAGAGACACAGTAATCAGAATGAAAAAGTAAAGATTTTCATTAAAAGTTACTGTGAAAACAGAGGTGAAATGCAGAAAGTGAACTGAGAAGCAGAGAGTCCAAGACATGATGTATCTCATAGGAAGCCATGGGAAAGAGAAGCCATAGACAGACAGACAGACAGGAAGGCAGTCCCCTAATTTCCTTGTAGGGTCATTTCATCTTCTTCTTTCAGCACAGGCAGGGAGCTGAGAGGTCTGGACTGGACATGACCAGAGAGAGTTGGGAGAGTTTCAGTAGAGCCTAGGGTACAGAATCAGGAAAGGAGAGTGAGAGAAGCAGAGACCAGTGACAGAAATACTCTTGGCCATCCAAATGGGGCAAACCATTTCTGGGTAGTGTGAAGTTTTAGTAACATTTTTTCTTCCTACTGACACATACATCCAACCCAGAAATTGTCCCTTAAAAGGAGTCAGATTCTTTGGAATTTTTAAACATGAAGTGCAAAGGAATAATCCTGACTTCTACTATTGGAGAAATTGTCCCCTTCATCTGAATGATTGTATCTGCTGCCACATATGCTGCAGGTTTAGAGTAATGCATGTGAACACAAGAGACTTACCAAACCATGGCAATATCTTCATGGTTGTGCTCAAGGAGCCACATTGACTTATATGTAGGAAGGACCTAACCCTTTCCATTCATGCATACAGAAAACAACCCCAGAAGAAGAGACAGGTCTTATGTGTAGCTGAGGGCATGCAAAGTACCTCCAGGGATCTCTGTCAGCTCATTGAGTGGTGGCACAGTCTCCAGTTTGTCTGCATATGTCTTGGCTGCTTGCCGTTGAGCATATCGTGCCTCAATCTCTTTCTTTGTCCGGGGAATCCGACACTTGAAGATACAGCACAGGGTAATAACTAGGAAAGAAAAACGAGAAAAAAAAGCATTCATCTTAGATGAGCAAATCACTGTTTAGCACTGCTTTCTTTAAGTGAAAACCTGGAGCCATTCACATCAGTGGAAGTATCCATCTGAGGAACAGAGTCGCACAGTTTGAAGCAGTTTGCTTATCTGAAAATAAAGAACTCTTACTCTTCAGCTGAATTATGGTAAAGAACTGAGCATGTCCTCCTAAGCTAATGTGAAATGCTGCTTTCAGCCATATATGCCAGAGCAGTTTCTGAGCATAAGTCACTGGTTTTATTTTCACACTGATTTCATAGAATCATAGAATGGCTTGGGTTGGAAGGTGCCTTAGAGATTACCCAGTTCCAATCTCTGCTGTGTGCTGGTTGTCCCCACCAGCTCAGGCTGCCCAGGACCCCATCCAACCTGGCCTTGAGCACCTCCGGGGATGGGGCATCCACACTTCTCTGTGCAGCAGTGCCAGTGCCTCACAACCCTCTGAGTATGTATCAGTATGCATCAGACTACTTTTCAAAATGTGGAAGGATTTAACAACATCAGTAGCTTAAAATCTTTATCTCTTTGGAAAATGGCAGTGGCAATTGAGATGTACTGTCATCCTTCAACAACATGCTAATGCTGGAAATTTCTGACACCACGTCTTAGCCATCTATTTTTGTGGCAGGTAGATCTCTGGGCTGTGGATATCTGGCTGAAGAAAGCTGTGAAGATAGGAAATGCTTTAAACCCTTCAAAATAGATTCAGAACAGGCTCAATCTGTGCCTTTATTGACTTTCATCCAAATCCATTTGGGACAGATCAAGAACTGAATCCAAATCTCCTAAATCATGTTTTTACTATTTCATCATGCTTCCTTCCATGAGCTTGGCTTCTTCAGAAGACTTACAGATGCAGCTGATTCTTCTGCTTCTAGAAAGATATATTTTTCATTCATTCTCAAATCTATACATTACTTCAGAATTTCTACCTGCAAATCTAACCATGATTTGGGCAATTCGTTAAAATGAAATAGCTTTGTTGCATAGACTAGGACTTCATTAGCTTGATCAAATAATTTATTCCGTGTATACCTCTGAAAACAACAAAGCAGAACTTTAGGGAAAAAGTTAATGAAGCATTGTAACTAGTAACCATGCAATTTGGCCCATAGCTTTGCTCCATGTAAAGAAGCACGAGACCTCATGGGCAACATGAACTTTTGAGTTGTTCTTTCCTGGGCACCTTTATAAAAGGAAGGTCAATATGAGTTCACCCATTCAAGCTATCTTAATGCTTAAACTTATTTATATGCCTTGTAGAAACGAATTCTGCTGAGGGGCAGAAACTTGTGGGCAGAAAGATTTTGTATGGTCAGTTTTGCATGCTCTGCCTCTTACCTTAACTGGAGATCTCTCATGCTACATCAACTCAATGAGAAAACAGCAGGCAACCAACTTTCTACGTATTTCATCAGTCTAGTCACCTGTTCTGGCTTTCTATTTCTGTCATGAGCAAAGGATCAGACATTTGGGACTAATTCAAGGAAAAGGCAAAAATAATTGGTTATGTTTGGTTCCAAGTGTGAGATTTTCTCATTCACCAGGAGTAAAATCCTTGTGCAGAGTCTGCACAACACCATCATGTAGACCATTTTTTTTTTGTGTCGATTTCTATCCTAAAAGTTTGCCCTGTGCCAGTCAGGCCTCTCCTAAGCAGTGGGTCATGTCAACCAGGAACAAAATCTGCATAATGTCTTCATATAATAGAAGAGAAAAGGAAAGCAGAAAAACACCTTTCTTAATGCTTTAGTTGAGACGGGTACGAAGCTACCAAGCAAAGTGCAGCGGGTCCCCTATCCCCCTATCCCTTTTTGCTGCCAAAAATATCACTCCCTTTAGGCAGCTTGCTGTGCAGGCTCTACACTGGAATCACATTCAGGGCCATCTAAACATCACAACAGAGTGAGATGCCTGGTGAATTGCCTAGAACAACATGACATTGTAATAACCTGCAATTGAGGAAGCAATCAAAATGCTTTTATCTCTGGTCTTCCAGGAAGGTCAGCAGCAAGCTGAAAGCAACAGAGCTTTGGCTTGTCTCACAAGAGAGCAAGGTACCCATAAGGTGTTACTGGCAGCACAACATTGGCAGCTTGCAGGTGGGTAATGTGAGCACATGGGAAAGGCACACGGATGACTCTGCACTGATTTTCAGGGGTGTTTCTCCAGGCACCTGGCTGGAGAGCCAAGCCATGCTGCAAACAATGGGTGGCACAGCCCTCCTCATGCTGGCAGACAAAAAAACACATAGCAGTTGGGCAAAGCCAAGCCAGGAATAGGCATGCATTTGAACAGTGACAGAAAGCAGGGAAGCAATTTACTGAGAGGAGTGGGGTGCGTGCTTTTCCTCTACCAGCTGTTAAATCAGGATCCATTGTTTTCCTAAAAGCATTCTGGATTTCAGCTGAGCTGGGAAATCCTCTCCTAACACTCAAGAAAGCTAGCACCACGTTTCCTGGGGACTGATAAACGCTGAGATTGTCAGCTTTCAAGTAAAGCATGGAGAGATGGGTCAATGTCTTTGAAAGTCAAGAAGCCTGCTGCTATCCCAGTGGTTGGCTTAGCCCTGGGGGAAGGAGTAGGTGTTGTTGTATCTCTCACGGATCCACTTCTTCTAAATTACTAAGGACAAAAGCAGTTGTTCCTCCACTGCAATCATGAGCTGGGCTTTCTGTTTAACTTTCTGACGAAGTGCTGTACTGAGTTATTAGGGAATTATGTTGTCTTGGGGAGTGAAATGATTCATAACCAGCCACTGGAGGAAGAGGGTTATCAGAAAATAACAGAATGCTATTTCTTATCTTCATCTCCCTTGCAAGTTAAGTTCAGTGTGAGGCTCAAGGACATGAAGGGGAATAAGTGTTCAGCTGAATGTCATTATCTTTTACAACAATAAGCAAGTGAATAAGATTTTGGTACAGAACTTTAGGACACTGAGGCTGATGCCAGCAACACTCTGAGGGTGTTGGCTGACAGCTGGCTGAACATGAGCAAGCAGTGTGCCCAGTGGCCAAGAAGGCCAGCAGCATCCTGGCTTGTGTCAGTAATAGTACAGCCAGCAGGAGCAGGAGGTGACTGTCCCCCTGTACTGGCACTGGTCAGGCCGCACCTCAGTGCTGTGTTTGGTGTTGGGCCCCTCACTGAAAGAAGACATTGCAGCCCTGGAGTGTGTCCAGAGAAGGGCAGTGGAGCAGTGCGGGGTCTGGAGCACAAGTGTGATGGGGAGCATCTGAAGAAGCTGGGGTTGTTCAGTCTGGGGAAGAGAGGCTCAGGGGAGATCTTATCATTCCCTACAACAGACTGAAGGGAGATTGTGGTGAAGTGGGGACTAGCCTCTTTTCCTACGTAACAGTGATAGGGCAAGAGGCAGTGGACTCAAGTTGTGGCAGGGGAGGTTCAGGTCGAACGTTAGGAAAAATTTATTCTCCAGAATAGTGGTGATGCAGTGGCACAGGCTGCCTGGGAAGGTGGTGAAGACACCATCCCTGGAGGTGTTCAAGTACTGTAGAGATGTGGCACTGAAGGACATGGTCAGTGGGCATGGTGGGGATGGGTTGGGGTTGGACCTTGTGATCTTAAAGGTCTTGTTCAACCTTAATGTTTCTATGATTCTATGAACGATCATTTCATCTCTAATGGGAAATTACTGCATGTTGGATTTCTTTGCTTTTCCATCCAGGCTGGACCGGAGGCTGTGGAATTCACCTGCCTTGGTTGGCATGTCCCAAAGATAAAGGTGGAGATCAGGGTCTCAGTTGCTTTAAACTGCTGTTTTTACTGATGGAGACAAATAAATATCACTACAGGATGATTGATCTTGTATTAAGAAATACATTTAAGGTAGATCTGATAAATCATCCTGCGCACCTGCAGTTCTCCTGTTAAATACAAACAGAGCTTGATGTTGACCATCGACCTCTGAGGGCTGTGATTGCCTGAAGCAAGACGATCTGAAGCAAGAGGCCAGACAATGTAATCAGAGATTTACACTGAAGCATACAAATTATCCCTTCAGAAGAGGTGAATCTCATCCTTTGGAATGAAAGAGTGAAACTCTCATCCCATATCAGAAGTTTGGAGCCACCTTACTATCACATGAGGATTGTTTATAAAGAGGATTGCTGTTTAAAAATATCCATTCCCATAAGATAACATCAAGAATTGGATTGCACTCTCTTCCATGAGAACATCAAAGTAATCCTCTTACAAAAGCTCAGTACATGTCACGTCATCAGCTGAGCCCATTAACTGATGGGCCCATGCTCTCAGGGTAGATGAATTACCGTATAAAACAGCACGTAAAACATGCACTAGGGTAAGGTAGACAATGAAAGTAGCTCAAAGATTTTGTTTGAGATAAGAATGGGCGCAGAAATCTTAACTGCAACTCAGTTGAATAGTGATAACCTGATCACAAATAGTGATTACTTGATCACTTTTGAATCTGAGTCTGTAAGATGAGGCAACTGGGGGACTCATTAAGCTTGGATGTGATCGAGAATATGTTCTTATGCTGTTCTTCTGCCAAGCAGAACACCGACTTGAAGCCTTGAATGTTTGTTAATCCCATGCTTTAATCACACTGCTATCCTAAAAAAAAAAACGAAGCCTCAGTCTTTCATGCTGTGACTCACCTTTTCTCTTCCAGGATTTCAGTATTCATTTCAGCATTTCAAGAAGGCTGAGAAGCCTTCAGAAATGCACCCTAAGTCAGTTACTGTCTTAACATCTGTCTGATGCTTAAATGAGCTCAAAGCAAGCTGCCTGAAATGTATTAGCACCAGGGACGGTCCAGAAAGATATCCAGTATAAAGGTACAGGGTAAGTACTGGATATCCTGTATAAAGCTTGAAACAGTGACATCATTCATGGTTTCTCCACTGTCAAACTACATGAGACAAAAGAATTATAGAATGGTCTAGGTTGAAAAGGACCATAACGATTGTGCAGTTTCAACCCCCCTGCTATATGCAGGGTTGCCAACCACCAGACCAGGCTGCCCAGAGCCACATCCAGCCTGGCCTTGAATGCCTCCAGGGATGGGGTGTCCACAACCTCCTTGGGCAACCTGTTCCAGTGCGTCACCACCCTCTGGGTGAAAAACTTCCTCCTAAGATCCAACCTAAACCTCCCCTGTCTCAATTAAAACTATTCCCCCTTGTCCTATCACTATCCACCCTCATAAAGAAGAGACAACCTGTGCTACAAAACATAGTGGGGTCATTTTCAATCCTCTCCATTGCAGATGCAGATGAAAGAGCAGTGAGAATACAGGGAAGAAGGAAGAGCAGAAGAAAGAGGAGTACTGATGCAGAAGAATGAGGAATGAGTATAGATAAAACAGCAGAAGACCTGTGCAGACGCAGGGTCTCTATGGGTCTCTTTATGGGGTCTCCCTGTGAGTCTCTATGGGTCTCTTTATTAAAAATACATGGTCCTGTGATAATCACCATCCTCCATTCAGCGCAAATTTAAAACATGAGCTTTCGCTTTTCTAGTAACAAGCTCTGGATTGCTTTGCTCTTCATCTTCTCAAAATTATCTTCCCATCCATCTTTTGTTTTTGTTTTCCTCCTTTTCGGTTACCTGACATTCACTGGTTGACTTCAGCCACCTGTTTTTGAAGCAACAATGATGTTCTGAATTAAGAAGCCTGTTCTGATCCTGCACACCGTGTTTTCTTTCTGCTGTGATGATTCCAGCTGACACTGCACCAAACAATTTTCATTGCTTTTGTCAGCTTGGTCATGCAAAATGTAACTTTTCAAGAAGGAAACATAATCTGCAGTCCTTTATGAAACCGATATTTTAAAGTCAACTTTCTGTGAGCTGTGATGGCAAAGGAAATGTCCTTATTGATATATTTTCTTTCTTCAGCAAATACTAAGAAACTGATTGGGGAAATAGTAGACTATCCCAGGCTGGAAGGGACCCATAGGAACTGAGTGCAGCTCCTAATAATGAAGAACTCTGAGAGCTGACCCTTTCTCGAATATTTTTTTTTTGCCATATTTCCATTTAACGTGACAGGGGTCAATGTCTTCCTAATGTCCTTATCTATTCAGGTTGGAGGAGCTGAGAAGTGGCTTCAGAGAACCCAAATCACCTGAAAACATCATCCGAAGCACCGAGCAAATGCTAAATATCTAATTTGCATCATAAACAATTGGGTGCCCCTAGTAAAAAAATGACTGTGCGTTCACTCCCATTGGCTTGAATTAAAATGTTTTGTTTAACTGAAGCGAGCAAAGAGTATACACAAAGGTCTGAAGGCTTGAACCAAATATCCACGTGGCCAAGTTTCTTTATTCATGGTCTCTTTCCTTTCTTAATGGAATTTAGCACATCAACAGAGACACTTCTAATTTAGCTGAGAAGTAAAACTTAAAAAGAAAAAAGAACAATAAAAATAAAACCAACTCAATTTTCTTAGGAATTAGGAAAAATAAATACCTTCTCCAGAGACACTCTGGTCTGCTATCTTAGCAGAGCTGTGACTGAGACTGGAACAATCTCATAAATTGGATGGAAATTGGCTGCAATACACTGTAGGTTTGTTCCCTTTGAAGCTGAAAAGATATAGTCTGCCACTGAGGCATTTAATTAACGTTTAGAAAGTAGCCTGTGCTACTTTGAGTTAATGAGGCAGCCACTCCATTGTTAATAATGCAAGCAATTAATGCAGATGTGTTCAATGGCAAGCTAACTGCGGCACTCTTATTTGAATGCTTTTGAGAATGCCGGAGAGCTGCTCGCTATCTGATTGAGATGATGCTTTAAGGGAAGAGGAGATGGCAAAGCTGTTCAAGTCCAGTTTGGAGCTAGAATGATAGATGCCCCATCCCTGGAGGCATTCAAGGCCAGGCTGGATGTGACTCTGGGCAGCCTGGTCTGGTAGTTGGTGACCCTGCACATAGCAAGGGGTTTGAAACTAGATGATCATTGTGGACCTTTTCAACCCAGCCCATTCTATGATTCTATGTTCTCTCCAGATCCCTTTAGCCCTGTATTCAACCTTATGGTAGTTCTTTCAAGGAAACACCAGTACTCCAATTAACGTATGAATTTCTTAGTAAGCAAAGCTAGGAGTCAATGAGGAGCTCTAGACATCAGACTCAATAGTTTTATCAACGTAACACCAAGAAAATCTTGTCCAGTTCTGCAAAACGCCCTGAGGGGATGCTGACAGCATTGCCGAGAGGGGCTGGGGCTGCTCCAATGTTTGCTCAGCCATCAGGCTTAACTGCACCTCTGCACGCGATGTTTTCCTGGTGTCTGGAAATCAGGACCTGTCTGCACCATTAGATCACATCAGCTGACCTCTCTGCATGTCACAAGTCATTATCTTTAATTACTGCCTGAGTGCAATAACGCATGTTGGACTGAATCGCGCTTTCCTCTGGGGAGAGCTGTTAAAGTTGGAGAGTGTGGCAACACTTAGTCACCTTCCCTGCCACTTTTATTTCACTAATTCTCATTTGAATTGACCTCGGTTTTAATTTCCGGACTCTGCTCTTGCTTTATCCAGGAGACTAAAATAGTTTGGTTTTTTTTAATGCCTTTATTCCTTCTGAAGTCCTTCAGCATTGCAAGTCACCTCGTGATCTTCCTGATGAGCCAAACTCAGTGCACGGAGAAGCTCCTGTTAGAAGATTCTTCTCCAGGTGAGAGGTTTGGCTTTTTTTTCTTTCTTGCACACTCTTGTTTTTACAGCATTACAGAAGTGCGTGGTCCTTTCCAGGACAGAAGGTGCAAACACCTTCCTGCCTTTTGCTGACTACTGCTCATGTGTGCATTCAGGTACCTCTTTACTGCAGTATCACCCTGAACTTTTTGCATTGCTCTTGTAATAATTATCAATTCTTACCAATTATTATCCAGTCACTGGATCCTATTTATTCTCTAGATAAGATGTATATATACTCCTTGCTGTTTATGGACTTCTGTCTGTATTAATTCATTACTCCCTGCACAGCTCCTTCCACATCTTTTTTTCTGAGATATACTGGCAAGGATGACAGCTTTAACAGCAGCTGGTTTGTATTTGTTTTGAGATCATGGATGAAAAATATAGGTTAGGGTTGGACACTTCACCAGAACAAATGTTTCCTTGCAGAATTTTGCCCTGTTAAAGGAAGGTGGAGTGGGGTGGGTGGGATGGATGCTACTCATCACCAGGAACTCCATGGAACATCCCTGTAGATCCAAGCAGGGTACCCAGAGCAGATGAGGATGAAGGCCATCTCATCTTTCTGTAGACATTTAGAACACTTGTTCTCTCATCTGGTTGCTCTGGATGCTTACTTTGAAAGTGTCTCTTGATAGGTGAGATGAATCCTTGCAGTTAAATTCCCATTAGCTGTTTTAGTTGGCAATCTGAGTTGTTAATTAAAACAAGCCCTAATTAGACAAGGCTGCTGATTGCTTATAGTTTCTGTATCTTTTTTGAGGTCCTTTACGCAATAGTTCCTGAGGGTAAGGTTGATCTTTCTCCAACAATTTCCCCACCACTCCATCTTGAAGACCTGGAGCAGGGTTGGAATGAGACGTGGGATTGAACACTCCCCATTGCCACCATTCAAGGAGCAGCCAACACTGTAGCTGGGTGAGGCAAGGTCAAAGGATGATTCTTTTGTCTATTAAGGCAAAATACCTCTTTTCAAGCATTTATTCAAAACATAGTCAATAAGCTGGGCTTGTCTTTTCTGCCAAACTAGAGGTAGCAACAAAACCCGGGGCCCCAATATTCACATCTAATCTTGTGACTTGGGCAGATAAAAAAGAGAATGGTATCTAATCTCTGCTTGCAAACTTGTCTACTGCCAGGCCTTGTAGAGGCATTAAGATTGGAAAAGATCTCTAAGATCATCAAGTCCAACCCCACCATGCCCACTGACCGTGTCCCTGACCAGTGCCACATCTCCACAGTTCTCAAACACCTCCAGGGACAGTAAACTCACCATCACCCCGTGGGCAGCCTGTGCCAATGCATTACCACTCTTTTGGAGCAGAAATTTTTCATAACATCCAACATCATGAAGTCCTACGGACACACAGATTAATTGCAAGAAACATACAGCTGTTATTTCTATTCAGTTACACCAGCTGAGAACCAGGGATGTGGGTTGTTATTTGCCTCACTCCGAGAGTCTACAGTATCTTTATTGATCTTAAGGCTGGTGCTCGTGTAATTTTCCATGAGATACTGGCTTGTGCCTCTTCGTTGGGTAGAGAAAATGCCTAGTGGTTGCTTCAGGCATGAAACTGCACATGAAGAGCAAATGGGAATTAGAATTGTGATGGTCTGTTGAAATAACAATAGTAATAACACATCAGGATTTGAAGGGCTAATCGAGTGGCAAATGGAGTTTGCCCAGGAAGAAGCAAATCGACCTTTGACTTTCAGCTCCATAAAGCACACACAAGTGATACTTGGCTGGTGCAGGTCTCACCTTGTGCACTGTGCATTGCAGCAGTACAGCCTCCTTCAGTCCTGATCTGTGTCTAAAAGTACATGAGTACATATCAGTGTGCACAACAACAGAAGATAAAATTAACATTATTGCATAAAACAAGAACAGTATAGGACTCAATCTCTGGAGGCCCCTTGCAACCCCTACAATTCTGTGATTCTGTGATTTATCATCAAGATAGGATATCTACTCGTTAGTCATTGGGAGTATATAAAAAGTGGTTCTTCCTTTGTAGAAGACTGAATTCCTCTTAAGCACTCCCTTTTTGTGTTTGGCTTGAGCTAGACATGCTACAGCATCATAAAGTTTGGGACTTGGGCTACTTTGTAGGCACATGTGCACTACAGCTCTAAAACAGAAGGAACTGTTTCACACACAAGTTTTCCATGTGACAGCTTGGGCTGAGGGCAATAAGGATGCCAAATGGTTGTCCCATGTAAGAGCGCTTTCTTACCCCAAGTAGTTTTTCTGTGGTAGGGACAGTACTGTCTCTTTGCATCCACCTCTACCACAGCACCTCGATGAGTGTGTCTCATACCCTGTGCTGCTAGAGATGCAGCATTTGTAGATCAATGGCTAAAAAAGCACCATCTGAAGCATCCCTGATCCATACTAAATTGTCTGTGCCTTGCTGGAAATTTTGCACATTAATGGAAACATCTGGACAGTTTTGTTATCCAAAAAGTAATGGTTATTTAATGGTGTAAATCTTTTGCCTGGCATTTGTACTTCAAAACCCAGAGCAAGCTGGTAAATAAAAACTCTAATGCTTCAAATTAAACTGTGTTCTGTTAATTGCGTTCAAGATGTTTAACAGCTTTGTTGATGGTTGTTAAATGATACTTCATTACTGGGGACATGTTCATTCAATGTGAGCCTGCCTTGTGCTCTTACATTATCTTATATTCCTCTTGGACTATTGGCAGGTTCAGGGCAAAGATATCCAGGTAAGAAAAGCTTTGCATTTTGTACTCCCATCAATGCCCCTAATGGCAGACCAGCTTCTTTACATCTATGTATTAGAGGAGGATTGACTCATGGTTAGGTCTCTCTGTTAGCATTTGATTGGCGTAGGTGAGAATGGGATAGATAGCACCTCTGGTAGGACAGAAAGGTAGGGGAAAACATATGGGAACTGAACCTCCAACTTCTGCAATCACCTTCTGGTTTAGCCCACTACTTTGTTGCTCTGAGTTAAGGTAAGGCTTATTTCCTAGTAACAGCAGACCTGCTGTGGATTTTAATTCAGATGTTCTTACCATGTGGCAGGCTGATCATTAAAGTTCCTTCCAACCTGAACCATTGCATGTGTAGTGATCAAACCTGTTTCCATGGCACCAGAGCTGTTCTGGCACTACTAAACCAGCAGCACTGAATAGTATCAATTAATTAAGATCCTCCTACTCATGGACACAAATTGGTCTAATGTGCAGCGCCAGCTTAGCTCAGCAGCTCCTTGGCATGATAAATAAGTGCAATCCAAAACCAGCTTGCTCTTGAGCTGAGCACAAGGCATGAATCTAGAATGCTGCAGCTGAGTGCAAGGCTCAAGGCTGTGATCCTGTGGATCTGGAATGTGGTAGTAGGGTGGATTGACAGCCCTGCTGCCTTCCCACCCCATATGGAAATCTGATGCCAAAGTCCCTCAGACCATCCCACCTTCTCCTTTACTTTTGTCATGCCACGAAGCAAAGATTCAAAAAAGAATGATTAAAGATCCTCTCCCTGCCTGCGGTACCTCAAATACCATGGTACAGATGAAGATGGACTCTGTAGGAGCAGCCCGTGTCCTCTCTGGTGGGCTGGTGCCAACACACCTGGGACTGTACATAAACATGATGACCAGCTGATTTGGGGCCTTAACACCAAAGTAACATCCAGTGAGGAAAATAAACAGGCTTGTAGTTTATGGTGGTTACTGTGCCCTATAGAAGGAAAGGGTGAGCCAATGGAGAGCACACTGGGCAGGCTGACGGCTCTCCTAAGGATAGATAAAGGCCACTTACTCCATCACAGCATCCCGTTTGACAAAAGATAAGCCTGGTGGTGCTCAGCCATTGATCTTCATGGATGGAACAGACTACGCAAGAGATTCTGACTCAATCCCATTGTGTCAGAGAGACAGCATTGGGCCTCAGTTCCCTATTTACACCTTTCACAAAGGAAAAAAAAAAGAAAAGAAAAGCCAGACACAGCAGCTAGATTACAATACTCCTGAGTAAATCAAGTCCTCCTGGCAGTGAACCCCATCTCAGTTGCCCACTGTTGTCTTATCAAAGTCTCTCTGAAAAGCAGCCACTGTTGTCTCTGCTAGATGCCCTTGCCTGACAGTAGTCTCCATTCTTATCAACCAGCATTCAGTTGTGCTGGGTGTGAAGAGGCAGCCCTGATAAGGATTTCGGGACACACCCCCAGGAGACCTCTGAACAAAATGGTCTTGCTCTTCCTGATTAAAACATCCAAAGAGGAAGGTTTCCTTTAACCAGGGGCATAAATCTTGAGGGCAGAGAACAGCAGTGAGTTGACTGCTCTGTATATTAACTTAACTTTCCCTTCCTTTCCTTCCAGATTTTTCTGTAGCGTTTGCTTACTAAGCTACTAAATAAGCTTTCAAGTGCCTTCACCTGTTGCAGCAAAAAACCCCCATAATATTCCTGATATTTTAGTAAATGAATTAAGAGTTATGTAATGATTGAACAGCGCATCCATCATTTTAGAGGGCATCCTAACTGATTCACAACACTCTCATAAACCGTATCATGACTTAGAAGATCTCAGTGACCTTGCTCTTTTCGGTGGTGTGCGTTAAAAGTATAAGAAAGTGCCTTTTCCTTTCGTTACATAAGGAAATGTATAAGGTTTGGGGCATGGCCATTTTTCTGCTTTTTCTTATGCGATGATGCCATCTTGTGGAAGTTGCTAAGAGCAAGAGTTGGAAGTAGCAGCTGGATCACGTGTAAGTAAGCCCTGTTACTCAGCACGAGCAGGCTTCTGGGGTGGGAGAACATGGGATACTGCTATACTCACTTGGTAGCCTTCAGGGCTGCTGCTGGGGAAAAGATCTGCCCTGGTCCTAAGGATGTGGGTACCCTTAGCGTGGTATTTGTCAGGGATTGTATCTTTGAGTGTTCTCTTTCCACTTTAACCAAAAGGAATCCAGTCTGAGTGCTCCATGACCACTCAGATAGGGGTTGGTACGGACATTAACTTCAAACACATCTCAAATGACAAAGTAGACACACCCTTAATGCCCTAAAGCACTGATAATGAGGTGAGACTGTAAGCCAATGGGATCATGCCCAGGCCCTGAAAATCCCTGGGATGGATGCTGCATTGTTCTTAGTGCTATGAGATTACTGTGCTTTCCTGCTCTGCCTGGGAAGGTGCTTCTGGGACCAGGAAAAGCTCTTCTCTGGCTCTCCTTCCATTGGAAAAGAGGTTTATTCTCTAGTTCTACAGACTGATACCGAGGAAGCACTCAAGCTCACTCATACAAAAACCTGAGCCTGCTCTTGAGAGCTGCAATTTTATTGGCGAAGCTGGGGAATCACCACTGCTTTGGGGATCACGAAGCAAAGGAAGAGGGACATGTTGCTGGAGCAAGATGCAAGAAACGGGTGAGAACTGACTGTGGGATTCAGTTGAATTAACGTGGTTAAATTCAAACCTGCCCTGTTTTGATTTGGATGGCAGGCTTTAATAGTTGTTTTCTTCACCTAATGATTGCTGTCCTCATGCAGTTGGCAGAATGCGTAGCTTAAGCTGGCGCAGTTGTATTCAATCTACTCTGCTCACTGGGAGAAGTGGATTCCTCAAACAAAAAGCCTGAGCTAGAGGAGCAGTACCATGAACTGTATCCCTTCTGTGTTGCCACATACTTAATCTTTTTATTGTTGTGAGACTCAGCAAGCCTTAACCATGCAATTTCCTTAGAAATGCTTTCCTACTTCTCTAGTAATGTGTATCCACAGCAGTCTGACATAATGGATGTTTGCTTCTTCCTACAGAGGCTTTTGAGTAATGAGTGAAAACTTAATTATTGTGGGTTTTTTTTGTTGTTGTTGTTTGGGGTTGTTTTGTTTTTGTTTTTTTGTTTTTTTTTTTTACTGTAAGTGGTGCACCATTTGACTTGTGTGGTGTTTCTAGTAACCCTAAGTAACCTGGGATATATAAGCCAATTTTCTAACGAAGTAATCAGACCTAAGAGTGTGAATTTCCTCACAATGTGATGTGCCTGAACTAAAAAAAAAAAACAAAACAACCTAAAATAAACCCTTCTACAAGTATACTTGTAATCTTCGTTTCCTGATGTTAATTTAGATGTGTTTTTCACCTGGTGCATGGAGTCACCAGGATTAAATACTTGTCTATGTTTACTTTCCTCTGTAGAGGTTTTTGAGCTTGTTTGCCAAGGGTGTTGTGGCATGTGATGAATTAGGATAAGCGTCATTGATTGAAAACAGGTAGCCTGTAGGAGTACTTATCCTGTAGACTCTGGGTGCAGGGTGTGGTGCTTGTCCCCATGGGGAAAACAAAAGAGAGGAAAATGCTTCTGGTTGCTTTGAAGTTGTCTCTGGTTTAAGCCCTGTGGGAACATAATAGGAAGGCTATTGGGAAAGGACTGCAATGGACTACCTACAGCAGCCAAAGAGGAGGCTGTGACAACAACAGGAGATCTAAGTGTACCTAAGCCCATGTGGCTGTGGAGGTGAAGTAATCTCTGGAGTAGGTAAGGGCTTGAGGCAGTATCTGAGCTGATGGGATTTACCTTCAGGGATGAGGGACAGGCTCTGGAGGTCTGCTCATCCAGACCTAAAGCAGATCCAAGGGAATTATAGATGAGGCAGTGTAACTTCATTTCACAGAGTGGCTGAACTTGGAAGGGAACTCCAGAGCACGTTTAGTCCACACCCTTGTTTAAGCAGGGCTGCTTAGAGCAGGTTGCCCAGGACCACGTCCTTCCCTGGCAAGATGCTAAAAGAATTAGTTGAATGCTTCACAAATGTCTAGAGAAGAACAGGAAGATGGGAAACAGAAATGGATCTATCAAGTGTAACTTATATTCAATTGATCCATTTTTTTGTGTGATGCTGTTAGCTCAAGAAGAGAGCAGAAGGTCCTTCCTTTGAACTTTAATGGTTATAGCCTTGTCCAAAGTGATATTCTCTTAAGCAAGCTTATGATGGTAATTTGCAGTGCACAGTGAAGCTAGCTTAAATAATGTTTCCAGAAGGTGAGCTGTGTGAGAATGAAGCTGGATGAAGACATTCAAGTGGGGAATCAGCTATAGCCAAACAGATCCTTAAAGTCTGCTGGGAGAGTTCTTGATCCCGTTGCAGTGGCTGGTTGTGAGCAAGTGGTGTCTTGATGATGGGATTCCCAAAAGACTTCTTTGGGTCTTGAAAGCCTCGCTAAAATCAAGTGAGGAATCGTGGCACCCAGAATAACAGCCAGGCACTCTAATGACAGATCTGTTTGTGCCCACAGACCTCTTGTGTGGAGCCAGGAGTTGGACTCAGTGATCCTTATGGGTCCCTTCCAACTTGGGATATTCCATGATTCTATATATGGCCTGTATAAGTTGTGTGACAGGGCAGGACTTTTGCCAAGTGATGTTGACAGGGCAAGACTACGGCTGTAAGATGCATCTGAGTCTGAATGTGGTACTGCAGCTGACACAGTCCCACCTATGGAGCAATCCCATAGTCTCTATTCTGCTCTGGAATGCCACTAGCTAGGATCAGTGTGTTATAGGATAGAGCCATTGTGACCAATCTGTGGTTCCTTCAAAGACTCCATCTGCCCCTTTTCTACTTAACAAAAACACCCAGTGATGCCACTGAAGGCACCAAAGGACCTCAGCCTCAGGCTTCTGTGGCCATTGGGTCTGTAGTCTGTTGCCATGCTACAGTACGTAGTCGCCTACTACAACAGTAGTCCTTCCTGGATTGGGTCAGGCACAGATCCTACTGGAGGTGGAGCTGTGGTTGGTGCAAGGCAGAGAATTACAACTTACTGACTGCCAGGACAAAGATGGCAAAGATACCAATCACCTGCCAGAGGCGCAGCCCCCAGATCACCACTGTCTCTGAAGTGACAGGATCCGGTTTCTTTTTTGGGGGTTCTGTGGTGGCCTGGGAAAGAGAGATGGGGGGGAAAAAAAAGAAAAGAAATGTGGTTTAGGATTTGTAAGGATCACTGCAGAACAGCTAGACTGGGAAAGAAGGCAGGAATACTGGAGTGAGCCCTGGTCTTCTCACCTTAGAACAGTATGGAAGTTTTCAGGGACTGGAAACTTTGCTAGAGTTCAAAACAGCAGATGCTTTAGATACTGAAGTACGTCTGAAGTGTTGCCAATTTTCATGATTAAGAAATAACGGCACAAAACATTTTCTTTGTCAAATTTCACCTTTTTCTAAGGAGTTCGTCTCCCAGGTTTAGGAGGAATTTTTCTTTTTTTTAAGAGGCTTAATTGCCAAGAATTACATGACTTTTTTTTCTGTGGATTGCATTGCGGTGCTATCCGCTCTGCTGCAGCTAGATCATAGAATCATGGAATCCTTAAAGTTAAAAGGACCTTAAAGGATCTCTAACGGCCATTTAGTCCAACTGCCCGACAGTGAACATGGATACCACAGCTAGGTCAGGTTTCCCAGGGCCTTATCCAGTCTTACCTTGAAAGTCTCCAGGGATGGGTCATCAACCACATCTCTGGGCAACCTATTCCAGCGCCTCACCACCCTCACTGTCAAAGATTTTTTCCTTGTATCTAAATGAAGATCATCTAGATGAAAAAGGAAACAACAAAAGAACTAAATGTCAAGGCATAAAAGGAGCTGGCTGTTCCCTCAAGATGGGGAGTGCAATGCAAACATCAAGGCAGGCTTTTCATCAGCAAGACCCCCATCCCACCACCTATGAACAAAAGCTGTGGGACAGGCCTGGGGTGGCAGCCGGGTTGAGTAGAGAACTAAGATAACCAAATGAACCTGTAGAGATGGAGCAAATCCATGGCCAGGCACAGGCAAGAACCAAGAACTAGAGCTGAGGGTTAAAGTAGTTCCCATGGGTTGTAGCTCAGCCCTCATGCTCCTTCTCACTTGGCCCCAGCAGCCAGACCTGTGGGTGTGGGATGCTCTCAAAGCCTGGAGAGTATCCTGGTTGCTTCTTTTAATTTTCTTCCCATCGTGCAGTACTCTGGTAAGAGCTGCCTGCAGAAGTGGAATCTGCTTGTCTCAGGCTGGAGTTTTGGCATTGGAAGCTATAAGGTCTGTATCCTTCTTAATGCACATTCCCTTCTTGACCCCACGCCAGTCACTTTTCCTCTGCTCATGAAGCTACCCCACTGACTGCAGGAACAGATCTGCATTGGCCCTACTGTAGCTGCTATGGGGCATATTATTTGTCCAAGGGGCAGCAGGGCTGCAAAAAAGGACCTGAATTTATTTTATCTCCAGTTTTCCTTCCATGGAGTTTCTCTATTATATCTCAGTGTGAGTTGGTGTCCATGCTCTGAATGCCTGTACTATGAAGTGTTCTCTTTGAAGAAGAGAAGGTTCTGGGGGAGACCTCTTTGAAGTCTTCCAATATTTGAAGGGAGCATACAAACAGGAGGGGGAACAACTGTTTACATGGGTTGATAGTGATAGGACACGGGGGAATGGTTTTAAACTAAGACAGGGAGGTTTAGGTTAGATATTAGGAGGAAATTTTTCACTCAGAGGGTGATGATGCACTGGAATAAGTTATCCAGAGAGGTTATGGATGCCCCATTCCTGGAGGCACTCAAGGCAAGGCTTGAAAACATGCACATCTGGCTCCCTGCAGTGCCCTTCCCTTCTCAGCCCATGAAAACACTGTTAAAACACAGCTGTAATGGATACTAGATTGCTGGAGCTGCTCTCCAATTACTTGCCTATTTGTGCAATACAAATCATAATTTAGACTGTTCCTAATGAAGGATGCTTCCTGTTGAGTCTGGAGTGCTTTGGCTCCCAGAGGATCCTGTTCAGAGCCCATTTGTGGTGGTAGGACTGCTGCATGCGCCTGTTTGTTTTTTTTTTTCCAAGGTACTTTAGTTACTCAGCACCACGTGGCCTCACTCTTCTGCTGGGGCTGGACATAGAGCATTTAGTGCTCAAAATCCAGAATCACTGCAGTTAAATGTAGGGAGAAAGAAAATCTGACCAGAGTGGTGTGGTCTTGTAGGGATATCTGAGAATAAAGGTAAAAATCAGTGACAGTCACTGCTGAAAGGTGTCTGTTTTCAAGTGTTCTTCAGAGTTTTTGCAAACCCTTTAGGATACCCTTTGGGTAGCCTTAACCTGAATCAAAGATGCTCATTTTATGTGAAGCACTCAGTGTGACTTTGCCCTCTCAGGAATTGTAGCTCTCCAAAGGATGGGTCTTTCCTTCCAGATTTGTTTCTGATAGGCAGCTGAGAAAGGGAGCCAGATGTAGAGAGGAAAGCAGTTGGGCAAAGGAAATTGTGGGCATAAGTTTGGGTTTGATTTTTAGGAAAAATGTATTCTCAGAAATAGCGGTGATGCACTGGCACAGGCTGCCCAGGAATGTGGTGGAGTCACCAACCCTGGAGGTGTTCAAGACCAGGGAGATGTGGCACTTGGGGACATCCTCCTTTAGCTGCTGCACCATATATGCAGAAAACATCAGAGGTGAAACATGGAGTAGGTGATATTTTGATGATTAAAGGCTCTTCAGTCTAAGTGCTGCAGGAAGAACAAACTGCTGGATGAGTAAACAGGTGCGAGACTTTTTGGGGTGGGATAGAGATGTAAGTACACAGAAAGATGCATGGTCTAACCATCAGTAGCAGGAAGATTCATGGCTGAAGCATTTGCCACCAATTTATTGCCAGTTGTGGAGGTAGTTGTGGACAAGGGAAAGTGTATCTTTAAATGAGACTGAACTTGCATTTCAGGGAAATGCGAAGTTGAAGATTTCTGCTACTTTCCTTGGTTTCACAAAAGCTCTTGATGTAAACCGACACATAAAGCAGCAAAATGTGTTGAACATTTTAGACAAAAGTTCAAGGGGGAAAGAGCATAAAGCAAGACTACTGCTGAGTCCTGACCATGCATACAGATGTTTAATCACATTCTTTATTGTGTTCTTAGAATATGCATTGAGGGCTGAAATATGCAATGAAATTACTGTAGCATAGTGATCAAGCTACTGCAGCTTAATAAATCATTGCTCATTTGTGGCAACTACCTATGTGCATGCAATGGGACTCAGTGACAGAGGGCTGAGCCTGCATTGCTACCCCTCTTAACTGAAAAAGCTTTCCAAACTCCTAAGTGGATGGAAAGATGCAGTACTAGCCCATACTTAAACTACTTAGCTTTTGGAGATGGTAAATACAGTGAGCAGGAGGAAAAAAAACACCATCTTAATGAGAACAATTCTTAGTAGCTGTAAGAAAGTGGAGCTGTTGACTTGTGCTTGGCAGTAAGTGCCAAGATTTGGAGTTGCTGGTATGCACTTGGCAATAACTGCCAAGATAAGAGAGGGATTGGGTCAGAGGCAAAAGGAAAAGATTTAAGGAGTTGAAGCAAAGGAGGGATGAAATTGTGAAGCAAGGCAATTCTTACAAAGCTCCAAAAGGGAAAGCCAACCAACCAAGACCTCACAGAAATGGTACTTAGAGCTTGTCAAGATTGAACTCATGCCCTTGGTCACAAGTGTGGTCCAGAGGTGGAAGATGTACAGGTGGATGAAGAGATTGTAATCAGAATGATAAATAACAGTGTTACCTAATCTGTGCAATGCCACGCATTACAGACTCTAGAAGACTGGAGTCAGTTGAAAAAATTTCTGCAAGAGATATTAAGCTTTGTCATTATCTGCAGGAGGGTGATAGGAACATAGAAGATGCAGGGAAAGGCAGCATTAGCAATACTCAAGCAATAATGGAACAAGGAAAGTTTTGAGGGGGCCAGTAGATGAGCAAATATATATTAAAAAGATAATGTAAATATTGGGGGTTAGCCTCACTGCAGCGTTCCTGCCACATAGGTAGCTGGGCACTGCCTCCAGGAATGTGGAAAATGTTGGGAATGCAGGAGGGGAAAAAAGAATTGAGCAGGAAGGAATAAATGAAAGGTTATAAAGCTCCTTTGTATGCTCTGTGCTGAAAGAGTACATAATTGTGTTATAGCAAAAAGTATCTTAGGGATTAATGAAGTAGCCTAAGCTTAAATGTAAAGGAGGTGATGGAGACCTCGGTAAATATTCTACGTAACCTTTATGGAAGATCTGCTGCTCCAGAGAGCACAGATGAAAAACAGGCAGTGTACAGCACAGTGCCTAAAATAAGATTAGACTGCCATACTGAGAAAAGTGAAATCAACTCCTGCCCAGCACCAATTATTAAGCCCAAAGACAGACTGCTGGTTTGAGCCTTCCTGGCAGGACAGTAGAATAACTCCTTAGACTGTGACTGCATTGACTATGTCTCCCATGGAAACTGAGGCACTCAAGTCACTTCTTGATCACAGAATCACAGAACAGCTTTGGGTTGGAAAGGACCTTAAAGATCATCCAGTTCCAACCTCCTGCCATGGGCAGGTTGCTACTACCAGGTCGTGCTGTTCAGGGCCCCAGCCAATCTGACCTTGAGCATCTCCAGGGACAGGGCAGCCACAACCTCTCCGGGCAGCAGTGCCAGCACCTCACCACCTTCAGAGTAAAGAATTTCTTCCTAACTTCTAATTTAAGTTTCTCCTCTTTTGATTTAAAGCCATTCACCCTTGTCCTATTGCTATCTGCCCATGTAAAAAGTTGCCCCCTCTCCTGCTTGTAAGCTCTCTTCAAAGTACTAGAAGGCTGCAATGAGGTCTCCCAATAGATGCCATTAGCGCTGCATATTTTTGTCCTAACCTTCAGTCTAGGTCTCTTTCTCTAAAGTGAAAGCCTCTGCCTTTACTTATGCACGGTACAAATAATGAAGTTTAAGCTGACTGTTCTCAAGTTACTTTATGGCCAAGAGAAAGTGACACTTACATAGAGTTATTCACCTCATAGAGGAAACTTATATAGATCTGATGAATAAATGAACATTTCTTTTTACTGACAGAGCCTATAGTCACTAGCTCAGATCTGAGTGTTTAATTCCAAGATGCCCAACTTGGATCAGGTAAATGCCACCCTTGATTTCCAGTTCTTTACTTCAGAGGTCCCCAGTCTCTGAAGGCACAAGATGTGATTGTGGTTATCCATTCCAAACCCTGCTGGATACTGTGGCCCCGAGTTTTGTGGAGGCCAGGGAAAGTTACACCTGATCCAACTCTTTGAAAGGATAGGTAATAGCAAGACAATGGGAAATGGCTTTAAGTTCAAGGAGGGAAGATCTAGATTAGATATCAGGGGGAAATTCTTTACTATGATAGTGGTGAGGTGCTGGAACAGCTGCTCAGAAAGGCTGTGGATGCCCTGTCCCTGGAGGTGTTCAAGGCCAGGTTGGATGGGGTCCTGGGCAGCCTGGTCTGGTGTTAGATAAGGAGGTTGGTGGCCCTGCCTGTGGCTGGGGGGGGTTGGAGTTTCATGATTCTGGGGTCTCTTCCAACCCAAGCCATTCTATGATCCCTTTGCCTCTTAGAAGAGAGGACCTCTGCATTGTGTGCAAGCATTGCTTTTACAGCTCCTCCAAGTGCCCAGCAAAGAGTGGGAGGGAGACAGAAACCACTCCATGAGAAGAAGGAGCTGAGCTGGCATTGGACTTTCGGGGCTGTAAAACATCTATGAACCCCCAGAGCACTAAATCATTTCCAGGCATGTTGCACATTTAGGTCAGAACAGTTTGACACTGGTTCTTCCAACGAGAAAAATTTCCAGTTTGCTTTGTTTCTGAATCATTTCAAGCAGAGAAACTGTCAGTGGTGATTGGAGCTGGGGCAGGGTAAGGAGCCAGCAAAGGTATCAGCCCCTGTGGGAAGGAGATAGATGCTGGAAACAGGAGCTCTACTTGCTTAATATGTTGGTGTATTCAGGGTTGGGGGAAAAAAGATTGACTCTGATTTGACTGTGATAGGTGATAAATCTGGTATTTGCCATTAGATTACAGTGTAGGTTTGCTGTTGCCCTGGTTGAGAGGCTTGCTTGCAGCTCCTGGGCTGGCTGAAGGGACTTCTCTCATGGTCTCAGCCCTCCAGCCTCCCTCATTCCCTCCTGGAACTTCAATTTTTTTCATACCTGGACCAATTTATAATCCTGTGAGCACCAATTAAGACTGAACCCTGATGCTTCTCTGTGCCTGACAGCATGGCAGCAACCACAGGACAATCTCTTTAGCATTGCTGTAGCATTTAAGGTTACTGTTAGCAGAGACCATGCACTGATTCATACGTGCCCTACCTCTGCAAGTAACTAGGCTGGTCTGAGAGCACATCTGTTTTTTCCTGAAGTTCACATGTTTTGGGATCTGGGAAGGCTCAGTAATTTTGCACCCTATGTGGCCTCCATCCCTCTCTCAGAGCCTCTCTTTTCTAAGGTGGCTATGACAAAGAATTTTCTGGAATAAAACTTGGTAGTTTTCTATAATATTTTTATTTCAGTTGTCCTGAAACATTTGTATCTTCCCTAAAGATGCTCTTCTTAAAACTAATGCTCTTAAATCATCATCTGTGCCTCCTGTGCATGTCTTCCTGTACCACTATTTATCTATTTTTTTCTTCTGTTGCAAGCTTTTGAATTAAAGCTATGCATTCACATGGGAAATCAACCTCAGGAGTGCACTCTGTAATTTTACCTGTCTTTGTTTCAACTGTAATCACACCTCTGAGCATTTTTTAGGCACTGCATACTGTCCCATCCATCACATTCACTTGTAGGCTACAAATGAGGGCTACTGTCCCTCGAGTCCAATAATACATGGCTATGTACAATATAAACTGAAGCTATTAACAAACATCCTTGCCCTACTGTTGAATCTGTGCTACATCTTTTGCATGGAGTCCAGGCTAGAACACAGGGTGACCAGATACATAATTATTATTCTTGCTATATTAATAAAAAGAATGGGAAACAACTTTGCTCTCTATAACTCCCTGAAAGGAGGTGGTAGCAAGGTGGGGGCTGGCCTCTGTTCCCAGATAACAGCAATAGGATGAGAGGTGATGGCCTCGTGTTGTGCCAGAGGAGGGTCAGGTTGGATACTGGAAAAAACTTCTCAGAAAGAGTGGTAATGTACAGGCTGCCCAGGGAGGTGGTGGGGTCACCTGGAGTGCTCAAGAAATGTGGAAATGTGGCACTGAGGGATGTGGTCAGTGGGCATGGTGGGGGTACGTTGGGGTTGGACTTGATGATCAAGAATGGCTTACATTGGAGGGGACCTTAAAGATCATCTAGTTCCAACCCCACTGCCATGGGTGGCATTGACATGATCGTAATGGTCTTTTCCAACCTTAATGGTTATATGATTCTGTGATTCTATGATTCTAATTTGATGAAGCTTCTGAAGACTTTTTTACATGACTTCCTAGGGACAGAGTTTTACCTTTTGTCTAGGAAGCTCCAGACAAACCCAGAGACTTATTTAGCACCTGCTAGCTTCTGAGCTTGTAAATACATTTTACATGTGGGGTATGAGAGTATAAAGCTACGTGGGTATTTGGGATATTTGTCTTCACCAATCTGTACAGCTACAGCTTAAGTTGGACAACATGTTCTTGGGGAAGAGCCCCCAGCTCTGGCTGAAGCATTGGTCTCAGCAAGGCACCTTATAGGGATGCTCCTAGGGCACCAAATGGGCAGGTCCAGGACAGCCCATGGAGCTAATTCCAAATGTACCTGGTCCAAGGGCAGTTTGCAAATCTTAACTTTTGCCTTGGATATACGTAGATAAAATATCAACAACAAATAAAAGGTTTTTGTAATTGCAATTAGATTGGATAATCAGAAGTTCTCATTGTCTCTTCTCTCTCAGTGGAAAATGCACACAGTTATGCACACTTAGAAACACTTGGACATCACTGACCAAGAGCATCTTGTTTCTTCATTCCACCTTATTGTGGATTTGCTTGTTTTTCTTTTGGGCTCACTGATATACTCTGATATCCACTCCCTTTGACCTTCTCTGTTTTCTCCATCAGGCTGGCTTAGCACAAATTGAATTATTCACAATAACTACATTGTGTAATTATTTGAAGTAAAAGAAAACAAAACAAAAATATACCTTGCAGAGCTTTAGAGCTGCCTGTAATTCATCTGCCTTAAGTCTGATTGAGCTGTAGATGTCCCCGTTTGCTGCAGGGATTTGGACTAGGTGGTCTTTAAGGGTCCTTTCCAACTCAAATGGTTCTATGATTCTATGAAATACAGAATCTTAGCTTGTCGTCTAACCACATTTTTTGATATCTGGTAATTAACCTGCTGAGCAGCTTGAGTTTCCAGATGAGATTTGTTCTCTCCAACATGATATAAGAAACGGACGTGTTTCCGAGAGTCTGGTATAAGTAAAACAGATCAGAAAGTCACACCTGTTTTATAGCCATCTGCCTAATTTTGACATTTATCCTTGCTCTGCTTTGGCATGAAGACAAATCCTGGAAAGTGTGTGTCTGTGAAATATCTATCTTCAAACAGAAAGCATCAGGCTGCTTATTCAGGTGGTTGTCTGGGAGCTGGAAATGGCAAGAAAGGTTAAAATAAAATAATTGTTATATTTTTGGTGAGGTGAAAGCCGGGTCTGCGCAGTGACTCAGCTTCAGTGAAGCATACTTTGTCAAATGTGCACTGTAAGAGAAAGTTCTGCCTGGGTTGTCACCTTGAGAGCTGCTGTAGGTGAACAGATTGGGAAAACGCCTATAAGCAGTGTGTGTGCATTTTCTGAATGAGCTTTCAGGTTTTGGTTTGGCTTGCTGGGGATGTTATACCATAGTCAGATAGGATGAGTTTGGTAGAGCCATTTGAAAATACCGTATTAAGTAACTTTAGGTTGAGACACAGATGAGGCAGAAGATAGGGTGGGGATATGAACTCAGCACAGCTTTTGTTGCCTCTAATGGGAAACTGGTTAAAATGTGCTGACTGAAGGCTGCAGAGATTGGACCTGGCTTGATGTGAGGCCAGGTGAGAAGCAGAACAGGTAGGGATGCTGAGATCTAACATGATGAAACTATATTTTCTTCTTCTAGCCCATTAGAGCTCTTAATGCAGATGTGGCTGCACCAGCAGGGCATGGCCATTTGAGCAGCATAGCCAAAATCAGGAATGTGAGCAAAGTGTGTTCTGCTGCTCATCAGCACTGGGGCTCTGACCTCAGACCTTCCTCTAATGTGGCTCAGCCTTTTAGTTAGGAAAAACGATCAAGAAATTGAAAACAACTCCAAAATTTTTGGCAGCTGTAATTTTGGGGGCTTTCTTGCTTCTTAAAATACTAGCAATTAAGTTGTAGATGCTGTCAGAGTGCAATCTGCTCTTCCCTCTTGTTTATTCCTAGACTTGCTGGATGGCCAGATGAGCTATGGGTGGGGAGCATCACTTCCAAAGCTAACATTTTGGTTGAACTAGAGGAAATGAGGGAAGGTAGAGGGACAAACTTGCAGCACAACCCTTAACCTGGACAGGTGGCTCCATGGACAGAATCACCTGGGTCAAACCTGGTCCTTCTCCTTCCCTGAGTGCCTGACATGGGACACTTGTTAGATAGGCAACATGGGGCTGGAAGAGCTGTACTGTGAGTTTTCATGCTGCCTCAATCCACCTTTGGGGATTAAAAGAGCATTGAGTGCCACCTGTGATCGATCATCATGCCCTGCCCAGGGAGGTGGTGAAGTCACCATCCCTGGAGGTCTCTAAGGACTGTGAAGATGTGGCACTGAGGGACACAGTTGGCAAAGTGGGATGATTTGGGGTTGGATTAGATGATCACTGTGGTCTTTTCCATCCTTAATGATTCCATGATTCTATGATCACCAGCTGCTGGTGCTTTAAATCAGCTCCTTTACAATGCTGGGCCTGCAGAAAGCAAAAAGCACTGTCTGAAGGAGCCTCTATCTCCTCAGAGCCACCTTAAATTCCCCACTTTCCACTCTTGCATGGAAAAAAACAAGATTCCTGGCCACCCCCAAGCCCCCAACCCACAAAGCTGTTTGCTCCTTACCTCAATTAACTGTGCCACAGCAGCTCTGGAGCATGACAAGAAGAGGGGGGAAGACCTCATCCAGAAGAGAGGATGCTGCAAGGGTGGATCCCACGCCATCTTCTCTGCCCGGAATAATCTGACTTGTTCTGTGCTGTAGCCCAAAGCAGGAGAGGTGATGAATAACCGAGCTGGCTGTCAGCAGCATGCAGCATTTACCAGTAGACGTTGTGTGCTGTCCCAGCCCTTCGTTACTGCCTTCCTGCTAGCCCAGCAGCCACAGAGCCGACACTGAGAGTCATTAATTAATTAGACTGGTGTCACTTACAGAGTGCTCTGCTGCTTCTCCAGCTGAGCTTCGTAGAGAGGGATGCGGGGGGTGAAGTAGCACTCAGAGCTCCTGCTGTTCCTCACAAGGAAAGCAGTGCACTCATTGAAACTGTGGCTTTTTTTCCTTCTTTACAGCTGCCTGACTGATTCCAGCTCTCCTGCTCTTGTTTTCATCCCTGAGAGAAGTCTCTTCCCCTAATGAAATAGGGCTGTAAGCCAAGCTGATGCATCATGAGCATCATAGCAACACCGTGCAAGCAGAGTCCAGTGTTACTAGAGATGAGCATTTGATGTCTCTGGATTATAAAAGCTTCTTTCATCCCTGGAGGACCTTGTGGGGATGTGCTGCTGCAGTTTGCAGCTTCATCTGATCTTTTAGTCTGGAGGGACTGGATGGCAGCTGGGAAGAGCATCTGCATAGACTAGGTATTAGGAAGAAATTTAGACTAGATTATTAGGAAGAAATTGTTTACTGTGAGGATGTCACCATCCTTGTCCAGTGTCACTGGACACTGGACAGATTGCCCTTTGAGGCTGTGGATGCCCTCTCCCTGGAAGCATTCAAGGCCAGTCTGGATGGGGCTGTGAACAACATGGTCTAGAGGGAGGTGTCCCTGCCTATAGCAGGGGGTTGAAACTGGATGATTTTAAAGGTCTCTTCCAACTCCAACCATTCCATGATTCTATGCATGGTAGGCAGTAGGAGATAAAACTGAAGGGCTCAACGCATTTCTCTGGATGAGATGGAAAAGGAAAGCACAGATTTGAGGGAGTGTAGGGCTCTGAGCTGGGGTGTCCTCCTGTCTTTGGCCAAGGACTGAAAAAGAGGAGGAGGAGAGTGACTGGATGAAACAGGTTAAAATGCTTTGCTAGATTAAAGAAGTCTTAGCAGACAGAGCCCAGATGAATGCACTGAGCATGTTCACTTAGAGAAACATGGTTTAGTAGACATGGTGATGATGGGTCAATAGTTGGACTTTTATGTTCTCGGTGGAGGTCTTTTCCAACCTTTGTGATTGTATGAGTAGGCATGGTGAGGATGGGGTTGATGGTTGGCCTTGGAGGTCTTACAGGTCTTTTCTACCCTTAATGATTCTACAAGTCTTATGAACTTTACAGCTGTAGCTTTCTTGTTTCAGAAGAATTGAGTGCTGGACTAGGAATAAATCCCCCTCACCCCACCCCCCCATAGTTTTAGGAGATGGATTATCAAAGGTCTGCTTTGGAGTGCAGTTACCAGAAAGCCACCAGTAAACACAAAATTGTTTTAAAATAACTCTCCAGTTTCCTTTGCTATGGGAAGCACAAAACTGCCGAGAACTCTAAAGAAAGAAATCAATGGTCCTGAGTTTGTTTGCTTTTGAAATATCATGATCACAGAATCACAGAATGGCTTGGGTTGGAAGGTGCAATATTCCAGATGATGCAGCCATTCAAGGCCTTATATCAGTCCTGTCCTATTTTATTTTGGAATAACAAAAATTCCAAAAGTTTTTGGAGTCAACTGAGTTAACTGCATTCTGAGTTAACTGTATTCTCCTATACCCAAAGTAATTTGCTGTAGTATTCTTTGCTGGGAGAAGTCTGGGGTTTTTGGTAAGAAAACAAGCAATGAGATCTGGGAGGATCTGGTCACTTTTGCTACTGTATCATAGCCCTATTTGGATTAAGCACAATTTCAGGAGAAATAGCTAAATAGAAAATTAATATTTTTATAAGATCAAATAGGTAGGCAAGCTTTAAGGCATTGCTGATTAAACTGCAAAGACTGGAGGAGAGTGGAAAGATGGTGGAGTGCTCATCGCATTAGAGGAAGAGGAGTAGTTTGGTTCTCTGTTGCATTTGCACGCTTTTACAGTGAATGCTCACTGCTGTGTTCCCACCCGTAAGATGATGGGAAATTGTGTTCACTGAAAATTCATGTAAGAATAGGGCGTGGTGGAAAGGGGAGGCAGGATGCTGTGTTATTGGCCTTGTCAGCAACAGATGGTGGCAGCACTGAGGCAGAAAATTACGCATCTGTCACAGAAGGTGCTCTGCTTGGTCCTCCCTGATCCTATGAAAATCCCATCTGGGGCTCCGAGATCCCAAACGATGGTTCACTGAGCTGATTTCAATGGTGGTTGTTATAGTTTTTAACCTCGATTTTGTAAGGAAATTGTTTTTTTTGGACAGGATATTTCAACTGCTCTTTTCTACCCTTCACTGCTTTACCTTCCCTCCACTGGCCTTCTAAAGCCTTGTTGCTGGTGTTTTAATTCAGCTGAAACTGGCCAAGTGATAAAGGTCAGGAAGAAGCTGAATTTTTGTGTAATTCATTTTTAAAAAAATGTGATGTTGGATAAAACCTTACTAGCTATCCTCCCTGTGGAAAGAGGAAGGATGAGATGAGGGTAATTCTTGCTTGACTTTGGCAGGCTAAGCGTTGGGCAAAGAGGAACCTCATAAGGTTCAACAAGGACAAGTGTGGAGTCATAGAATCACTGATGCTGGAAAAGAGCTCTAGTCCAAATGTCAGCCTATCCCCACCATTCCCATTGTCCATGTCCCTCAGTGTCTCATCTTCATGGTTCTTGTCCCTTGTTCTAGGAACAGAGACTCCATTGCTTTCTTGGGCAGCCTGTGCCAGGGCCTGGTCACTCCTTATAAGAAGAAGTTTTTCCTAATATCCAATCTGAACCTTCCTCTGGCACAATTTAAAGCCATTACATCTCATCCCGTCCTACACCTGGGAAGGGATAACCACATGCATCATTACAGGTTGGGAGCTGAGGAAAGGAGAAGGGCATGGGTCAACAGGCTGACCATGGGCAAGCAGTGTGCTCCTGTGGCCAAAAAAGCCAATGGAATCCTGGGGTGCATTGCAATGAACGTGGTCAGCAGGGTGAGGAAGGCTCTCCTCCCCTTCTAGTCTGTCTTGGGGAGGCACATCTGGAGCACTGGGTCCAGCTCTGGGCTCCCCAGTTCCAGGCAGACAGGGAACTGTTGGAGAGTCTGGCAGAGGGCTGCAAGGATGAGGGGGAGTCTGGAGCATCTCCTGATGGGGAAAGACTGAGAGACCTAGAGCCATTCAGCCTGAAGAAGAGAAGTCTGAGATGGGGGTTTATAAATATCCAAAGGACGTGAGCCAGGAGGATGAGGCCAGGCACTTTTCAGCAGTGCCCAGCGACAGAACAAGGGGCAGTGGGTGCAAACTAGAACACAGGAACTTCCACATGAACATGAGGAAGAACTTATTTACTGTGAGGGTGTCAGAGCCCTGGAACAGGCTGCCCAGAGAGGTGGTAGAGTCTCCTTCTGTGGAGATGTTCAAGGACTTCCTGGATGCTTTCATGAGTTACCTGCTGTAGGAAACCTGCTTTAGCAGAGAGGTTGTTTTTTTTTTTTTTTTAATAATGCACAGAGCAAGTTAGACTGTGAATTCCCTACTGCTGTGACATCAAACCACTGCTGGGAATCCTTTGTGCCAAGAGCTATGCAAAAATAGCACAGACAAATCTGATAGCGTTTTTACTTGTTATTCAATATATGGGTCACTGAAGTTGAATGCCCCCTTTAGTTTTCTGGGGCAGGAGAAGCACGTTTTTTTTTTTGCCATCTCCAGACCTTTCAGCTTCTTCCTTTGAGACAACTGGAAAACACCTTCAGCAGGTCAGAGCGGAATCTCCTGTTGAGATTTTAAATGTTGACCTCCTTTCTCTTTGAGCATTGAGAGTTCCTCTCTTTATTTTATTTTATTTTTTACTTTTTAATAATTCATGACAAGGAAACTCCCATGCAAGCATTTACTTTCCCTTAGGCCACCTGGCATCTCAGGGATGCTTTGCGGGTAGAAAAAGTGTTGGACAACTTGTGAATTTAGCAATAGTGAGGAAGTGGGCTTTGCAAAGAGGGTAAATGGTTGTCTTTTCCAACATATAACCCTACCAGCAATGACGGCTCACCAGATAAGGTTTGTAATAGTCCAGATTGCATGTGCTTTTATGGTTAGATGACCACCAGTCTCTAGTGAAACCACAGCACCTTGTCAGCTTCCTACTTATCACCTGTGTCTTTTGCATCCTTTTGAGAAATAAGTGTGGATCTTGTTAGACATGCCATCTTGCTAATCATCAGGATGCTGGTGTCACTGCACCATAGTGTTGTTTTGGAGAATGTAGGATGAGAATGGTGGAGCCCTGAACCATGCAATTTTACTCTGTGTTGCAGTCAAACTACTGCAAGTGGATGGAGATGTGGCTCCTGCTTCCTCATCTTCTTCTTCACCCTAGGGCTTCCTCACTGCCTGCCTGCTTTTGGGCTTATGGACAAAGAGCCATGGGAGATTCAAGGTCAGGTGTTCCAGGGAAACGCCGTATGCTTGTAAGTAGAAAGCAGGGCAGTGAGACTTCTTGCTTCTTTCTAGCTTTGATTTACCATGGAAATAGGATTTCTGAATGAGAGGTTTCTAATGCAAACACATTTTGCGTTGAGCATCTGGCTTGTTGTGTTCATGCTCGCTCACACATCGTAAAATTGTTTGCAGGCACTGTTGATGGAAGTCTGAGAAACTGGGTCTCCTCTCCTGCCTAAGCATGGGATCATCCCTGCCCACCCACCCTCCAAAGACCCCATGCTCTCAAGCATTACCCCCACGCTTTCTCTGTTCTCTCGCTCTTCCCAGAGCAGTGAGATTCAAAGCCCACACGCTTCCTTGCAGTCTGTGTTCTCAGACTTCCAAGAACAGCAGCCAGTGCTCCCAGTTCCTCATTGCTCTCCAATACAACCATGAGCAAAGAGAAAGCAGTCCTAGGGCACAGGAGGAACATAGCTTCTTAAACACCTTCTGCTGCAGTTTAATCCCCTGTGCATGGCAAAACGCATTCCTCTTCATCCTTGCAGCTTCCCTGTGTGTGTGTGTGTGTGTGAAGGTTACCCTCTGTCCCTGCTGGCTGTGGCTAGGAAATCTCTTTTGCAGAAGTGCAGAGGCTGCAATCATTTCCACCCTGCTCCGTCACAGCTTGCCTGCCCTGAGTAACACAGGAGGGTGACGAGCTTCCCCATAGGGAAGCCAATGAACAACCCCAATGCCTACCAATGGGGAGCAGCCATCCCATCTCCCATCAGTGGCTGCCGTTTCTCTTTAAATTCCCTAAAAGCCATTCGAGGGTTGAGTTGCTTGTTGAAATGTTCATTGCGGAGACCTGCCAAGGGCTGGCAGACCTCCAGGGGTTTCCATGTCTACCAAGAATGTTTTGCAGTGCGCTTTGGGAGAGAAACATTACTTCCTTGTTTTGTTTTTTTTTTTTGGGGGGTGGGGGGGTTTGTCTCCCCCCCCCCCCACACTTTTTTTCTTTTCCTTTTAAAAATTAGTAAATAAAGCAGCTGAACAGATAGAACGGGTGCTGTTCATCGCTGGTTCTGCTTTCCACACCTATAGCTGCGTGTCCCCAGCTGAAAGCCCAGCCCATGGTAAGAGGGGACAGGACAAGGGGTAGTGGTTTCAAATGAAAAGCGGGGAGGTTTAGATTGGCTATAAGAAAAGTTTTTTGTAATAAGGACAGTGTAGCACTGGCACAGGTTGCCCAGAGAGGTGGTGGTACCCCCATCCCTGGAGGCACTCAAGGTCAGGCTGGATGGGGCTCTGAGCACCTGATGGAGCTGTGGGGTGTCCCTGTTCATTGCAGGGGAATTTGGACTAGATGGCATTTAAAGGGCCCTTACAACTCAAATGAACCTATGAAAGGGGCTTTATGCTCAGGTAATGTCTGGGTGGGAGATGCTGTTGGGGTGGTCTCATGGGATGATGTGGTTGTATTGCAAAGGAGCATCCTCTGTGCTGTGCAGAAGGTCAGTGACCTGCAGCTTTGAAGCAGGGTTGTTCAGTGAATGACAGTGTCTCTCTAGCGTTTAGTGTTATTATATTTCACAGGGCTGGGGTGTATTTATTTTGTGGACGCATCCCCATTTAAGATACAGGACAATCTGAGGAGACTGAAATCAGCAAAATCCTTCCATCTCTGCCTCTGTGAAACAGGAATGCTGCCTGTTTCCTCACTGCATGGAGGCAAACATTCACAAAGTCTACAGGGTGTGTACCACAGGAGCAAGGTGTCATGGTGCCATTCACCTCAATGCAGTCGGACAAGCTGCCTTTGTTCCTCCAGCACCACATCTCTGTGCTGCTGGATTCATGTCGGTGGCGTGCCCTGTGGTTGTAGGTGGCATCCAGCCCAGTGGGGCAGGATGTGGCTGTCCCCGTGTGAAGGGAGAGGTCAAACCAGGCCTACGTGGTGCTGTGGTAAGAAGGTGGCCACAACTCTCGTACAGCCACAGTGGAAAGGTCACCTCCTGGTCTACTTGACCTCTTAGGACAGTTTCATAGTGACTCATTGCTTTTACAGCAGAAGTGGTTTGCTGATGTGCTGACCTACGCTGCTGTCCCAACAAGGGTTTGGAGAACTGGGAGGGATGGGAGCATGGGGAAGGCTGGGCTGAGGCTCGCCTCAGTTTTCTGATTTGCTCCTTCATGGCTTGCCCCTTGTCATCTGCTCCCACGCTGCGTGCGCTTGCGGGTGGGGAAAAGCCCTTCCCAGCCTCCCAAATGAAAAGGCGGTGTTATCAGTTGTGATTGATAAAAGCCAGCTGGGTGATAAGCGAGGGGGGTTGGTCCTGGCCTCAAGTCAGAAACATCCCATACATTGAGAAAGAGCAGAAATCAATTAGATTTTCTGCACTCTCCTTCTGCAAGGCCGTCATATCTCTGTACCTATGCGTCTTTGCTCCTCTTTCATGTCTCCACGTGCCAGATGCCTCTGGCTATCGGATTCCTCTGATCCACCAACTGAATATATGAGGTAGAGCTTGCCAAGGAGTGGGAGGAAGGTCCCAGTATTGAAGCCAGTATTGTGACACCCTGCTCAGATTGTTTGGAAGAGCTCAGGTAAAAGTCACTGTTCTCTGTAGCCAAGCATGGGATACCCCTGCACCATTCCCCAGCTGGGTAGTTCTGCAGCCCAATAGGACACGGCCAATGAGTACCTGCTTATCTCACCAGTACCATTTCTCTGGCCTGACTCAGACAAATTGCATGTTATTTTAAGAGCCTGAAGGGTTGCTATTGTTCTTCTACAATGAAAGAGCAATGTGTTTGGTGTGTTTTTTTTTTTTTTCCAGTATTGTATGGTTTTCTGGAAACTTATCCATCCAGCTAACTAATGACTGGAAGTCTCTCGGTTTCAAATGACTTTGCATAGAAGTAGTTCTGAGCTGAAAGGTGACATCCAGGTGCTGCATGGGTCTCTTTTTGTCTGTTTTCATGCTTTCTGCACATGCAGCAGATCTTATGTAATTGGGACTGGCTGCCAGAGGCCAGTGTTTGTTTTCCTCCTTAGCAAGAAGCCATAGTTGGACAAGCTATGACAGAGCAATATATAGTTTTGAAGCATGGATCACATTTCATTCCTGTAGCTAAGTGGGCATTGTGGGTTTATTTAAAGAAGGCTTTATTGTTTCTGTTTGTTGTTACAAAAAATAAATAAATTATCATCCAAATAGAGTTCTTATGCCTCTCCTAAACTGGTTGGCTGGCAGTATACTAAGTAGCTGCTCTATGGACTGGTACTTCTGATTTGTTTTGTTCTGTGGAACAAGATTTAGAGTAAGCACATTAGTCATGGGATATCATACCACATGATGTTACATGTGTACTTGAGCTTGTCTTTGGACATGATGAGTGGCTTGGTACAATTGGAGAAGTGCCCCTTGTCTTCTCAAAGTGTCTGCAAACTATCTGGGCCCTCCAAGGTCCTGAGAGGTACGTAGCACCCTGACATATGGAAGGCTTTTATACTGCAAGACAGACTGACACCTCAATTGGCCCCTCTGCCCTGAGAGCAGAGGAAAGTACCACAGCCACGTGGTGGGAGGTACACCTTGACATGGTGACCATCACCCCCATGGCCAATTGGTTGTTCTGTCTTTGCAGGCTCATCTACAGTGCTGTGTGGGACAGGCTGAGGATGGGACCAGTTGGTGCAGCTGATGATGAACAGTTTCAGCACACCTTGTTGCAGGTGGTGTTTGTCCGACAGGCTAAAGAACTGGTACAGCTTGACTAACAGGCACAAGGAGACTAACACATGTCATTCTTGGGTACTTTTTGATCCTTGGATCACGACCAATTAGTCTATTATGCTGATGGCCAATGTGCTCCTGTTTGTTTTTTGCCACTTACTAGCTCTTACTTACCCTTAAGAGAACCAGGTTGGTGACAGGTTTCACTTAACCAAAGCAGCTTTCTGTCCAGGGCCTTGTCCATGCCTTTAGGATGACCACTCTTCTACTGGTTAAAGAATTGGTAGTGAGTCCTTACTGGTGTTGGAACTTATGCTATGTTAGTGGTGAGAATTAGGTGGGACAGACTTGCCAGAAGTCATGTAAACAGCTGCGGAAATAGCTGCTTAAGCAAAACTGAATTGAGTAGATTGTGCATGCTTGTTAGGGATCAATTCTCTTGAGTCTTCAAGCAGAGAGTCATTGTAGGATCAATACCATGGTGTTTGGTCTGAATCTGAGCTCTGCATAGGAGGCACTGAGACCGGTGGTTGTAGGAAGGTGTTATAGCCTCTTAACTCTTCACAGAGCTTTTCTGTGGAAGGAAATGAGTACGGGAAGGAAATCATCTCAATGTGGATTGTGTTGTTTTTCTTTATTTTTTATTTTTATTTTTAATCACCTTTCCATGCCTCTTCTTATGCTTACTCTGTGCTGGTCCTTCTCCTGGCCACTTTTGTTGCAGTCCATCCCTGATCTTGTCATCAGCTCCATCTCTACTGGAGAGTACAGAAATATACATGACAGTTTGCAATGTATGTTACTTGAATTTTCTACTGTGCGTGCTGATGATTAGAGAATTTCTAGAAGTGATAGGTTTCTATACTTGTTTACTAGTGAATGGCTGCTCAGGTGTAGAAAACAGGTCTGTACTCATTGTCAATCCTAGTTTTCTGCCTGTTTTCTAAGCACACCTGCATTGTTATGCCTACCTCACCCTTTAAAGAAAAAAAGAAGTTGTGTTGCCTCATTGAAAACAACCAGGACAAATTTGATAATCATGAAGGTTGCGAAAGTTCTTTTGCATGAGATATGAATAATTGCATACATCTAGCTACTGTTTCCACGCAGTTTCCCAACAGCACACGCAAATACCTTGCAAGGTGCAGGAATTAAAGAGTATGTGGTTAGGTCAGAAATCCACTACTATGTTAGAGTGAGAAGACCCAGTGAGGTCCCATCAACTACAATTGCCCCCATCCCTGCCAAAGCCTCAGACAGCCCTGGTCCATGCCTGAAGCAAGGCAGAGATAATGCATTGGTGCTAGCTAGGAACATGGGCCTGGTGCCATCTTTGATTTGTATTTCTTCCTCATCTTTCAACTCAGCCCTCTTTTTCCTTGACACTGTGTGTCTGAAACTCTTAAGATGCACTGAGAAGTGAGCAAATCTGGTGGTTTTTTTTTGTTTTTTTTTTTTTGTTTTTTAAAAGCTGCTTTTTGGAAAGAAAAGTAAACCTTTTGATACTTACATTTATGCTAGGAGAACTTTTCGGGGGGGGGAAAAAAAATGTTTTTTCATACCTTCCAACAGTCTTTGCTGTTCAGCTTCAGCAGGAGCTGAGGTTTTTCTGGCACTGTGAGAATTGGAGGCTGCAGACTGTGTTGCTGCTCTGGGGCATTCTTCAGTAACCTTCTATCAGAGCTGGCATCGTCAAGGATGTTCTTGTAACTGAGTGAGTCACAAGGCGGCTATTTCCAGAATGGTTGGTTCTCTTAACATGGGGTGGTATTGCCTTGGTGATAGAAAGATGTGCCAGCCAGCAGCACTGACTCAGCATATACAGTGCTATTAGCCCCAGAACTCAAAAATGCGCCCAATTTCAGTAGAGGAACATAGGCTATAAATAGGCCAAAGCAATGAAAAACAGGAACAAAAAGCCCCCTCTTTGGTGGAAAATGCCACTTGTTTCAGGGAAGAGGCATTTGAAGAAAGGATCTTCTCACTAGTTGGTGAGATTCAGTGGACGATTCTGTTTCCATGGCTAAAAACTCAAAGCACAAGGAACAAGGTGAACCTCTCTTAGTTTTCTTGATCAAAGCCAGTTTTGTATTTTCTGAGTGAATAAAGGCTTTTAACTGACACAGATGGCTGAATGCCATCTTGCTGTTCCATCTAATTAAGGCCAGACCTGGACCTCTTAGAGAAAGTATGTTTGTTGGTACCACTGCACTGCAACTATCTCTTTTCTGATTCCTTATTAGCTATTTGTAGTGATGATTTTTACATCTGTCTTTAAACCGTGTTCCCCAGAGGGGCACTTGCAAGTGCAGGAAACAAAGCTGTAAAACTGTAGTTGAGCAGAAGAGCAAAATACAAAGCCTGCAGCGCATGTTGTTGCTGGCTGTGGACAGAGGAATGCTAGTGGTATCCCCTAAGCTCCCATGTGGAAATTATATTGGTCTGTCTTTGAGATCTGTGGCTGCAAATAGCCAGAGATGATTTCAATAACAACAGTCTGGTTGGACAATGAGGGAGACCTAGACCAAATTATAAGCAGAAGAGGCTTCACAAAGCTCCAGGTGAAGACTCCTTTATTCAAAGACTCAGGCTTTCAATGTGTCCCTGCTTTTGGTTTAGTTTGGCTTTTGCTAATGGAAGTCTACCAAGTTTACCTTGTAATTTCTGTATTTTTCCCTTAAAAAATTCAGGTTTTTGGGTTGCCCCCACCAGACCAGGCTGCCCAGGTCCCCATCCAACCTGACCATGAGCACCTCTGGGGATGGGGGCACTCACAGTGTGCTGAAGGCTCTAATTGTGGCTGCAGGGCAGTTAGCAGCCCTCCCTCTAGGACAGCTCAGTGGTTGTTCGAGTAGGAGCAAATCAGTCGTTTTGGGATTTTTATGCTGAAACAAGGTCAATTCTTGAAGTAAAAACTGTGGCAATCTGGTATTTGCTGCACCACCAGTTGAGTTGTCCATGCAGTGGGGACAGTTGATGGTGGGAAACAGCTGGGTGTGGAAGGAGGAGCTCTTTTTTTCGGTGCTGAGGACAGAGGGAGCAGGGATGAGGAGCTGCTCGGAAGAGGATGAAGAAAGCAGATTAGACAGCTAGCATCGGTTAAAGGAACCTGAAGGCTTGAGGGTTATCAGGCCTGTGGATAAGTTGGAGAAGTGGAAGGGCATGAGATGAGTGGGAGCATAAGGAAGTGCAAGTGAAAGAAAAAGAAGCGTCCAAAAGCAAATGGTTGTATCACTGTATGTCAGCATAGGTTCTCACTGCAGCTTTACTAGATTAGAGTTGAAAGGCATGAAGGGGGGAAAAACAGGATTCCAAGGAACACTTGGCCAAGTCACAAAGCTGAGCTTGATATCCAGGTCCAAATGCACTCTGGGGCAAACCTGAAGAGAGCAAAGCTCTTGGACCTTACATGAAGTTCTGCTGGAGATCCACAAACTGAGATGGGTGAGGAAATGCTTAGCACTGCAGCCTCTGAAACCCATTCTGGAGGGTAGGTACTGTCATAAGCACTGTCATGGAGAAATCTCCATTCAAGGTCAGGAGGCTGGAAGGTCCTCCTGGACTCAAGCACCTTTGCAAAGATCTTGCCAGGACTTGATCTGTCTCGAGTGGCAGGGTGTCCACCTGCCATCCAGTCCCTGGTGGGTGAGCACTTTGTCTGTATGCAGGAAATCTGATTTAATTCCCAATTTTGGGTGGGAAGAGAAAGTGATCAAGGCTTCAGCATGACTACAGACCTGTCTCCTTGCCTTCTCAGCTTGCAGAGCAGGTTGGAGGCTGGCAATGACCTCATCGCTTGCTCACCATTTCCATTCCCTTGGCTGCAACTTTCCCAGTGTTGGGTGTATGGGGGTTGCTGCTCTCTGTCTTACAAACCATTGTGTTGAGGCAGACAGTGAGTTATGTGCACGTCCCACTCCAAAAACATCCTGTGAGGCTGGGAAAGTAGGAAGGAAGTCAATACAGCAGAAGAACCTCACTGAACAAAAGGTGATCGAGGCACCTCTTGTCTTCCGTGCATCCTCACTTATACAAAGCTGGACTGTCTTCACCCTTCTGCCTGAACTGTGAGTTCCAGTAGCTTGGAAGAGTCCTGGAGGTTCATACAGCCAGGGAAAGAGGCAAGTGGCTGAGTCGGAACATGTTGGAGTGCTGGGAAATAATGGAGCTTTGTGCTCTGAAGCAGACAGAGAGGGTGTGGGGGCTTTGTCATGCAGCATATTTGTTTTTTTTTTCCTGATGGGGAGAGTGAGAGTGCGGTGGAGGCTGCCGCGTTGATAAAGCGCTCGTGGGAGTTTGCTAATTGCGGATTGATTAGGAAAAAGAAGCAGGGCTTTATGTTCAGGACATGGGATGCAGTCAGAGCTCTGATACGTGGCTGGGACTACTCTGGATCCTTCTGATGGAGTCAGAGGTTGGTTGGTTGGTTTGTTTTTCTCTATTTCTTTGTCCTTTCCACCCTTACCCCCCACCCCCTTTATTTTTTTTCTCTTTGTTTTACTTCTTTCCCCATCTTTTTTCCTTTTTTATCCTTTTTTTTTCCCCCTCTTTTTCCCCCCTCTCTAATTTTCTCTACCCAACCCCCGATTCCTCTCCCTCCCCTGTTTTTTCTCCTCTCCCCACGTATTTTTTTTTTCTTCCTTAATTTATTCTATGAAAGAAGGAGGGCACTATTTCCACTAGCTGGGAGGACAGCCCGTGCACATCACGTGCGGTGCCTACTGCACACTGCCAGCTGCTGGCTCTGAGTAGCAGGAAACGTCCCCGTGTCCCATTTCCCAGGGAAATGCCTCCTGTGAGCTCCTCCAGCAAATGCAGAAGTTGCGTGAGGAGAGAGACCGGCAGAACAGGGATGGAAGTACAGGAGCTTGGCATGCAGCTGTGGAAATGCGACGTAGGTAAAAAGGGATTAAAGCTGAGCACTGTCACTGCATGCAGGGGGAGGAAAAGGAAAAAACAAAACAAAACCATATTCTGTTGATTTCCATTTCAGTTTCCTGTTTTTGCTTTTTTTTTTTTTTTTTTTCCCCAATACATGCACGTGTTCATAGAGTCTTAAGAAAGAAAGAAAGAAAAAGCAAATAGCAATCAATTGCTGTAGAAACCTCATTTTACGCAGGTTTCGTAACTATCCCCGGGGCCCTGTGGGTGTCTCGTTTAATGAACAGGCCCAGATCTGTGTTTTGCTGGATGTGGGAGGGAGCGGTGGGAGGGGAGAGCGGCGGCTGTGGGTATTTCAGGGCTGGGAGCTCGGAGCGGCTGCTGCCATAGCACTGAGCACAGGGGAATTTTAATTGGCCGCCTTGTGCAAGGTACGTTGGGTTATTTCGGGGTTTTGCGACCGGTTGTTGGTTGGTTGGTTGGTTGTGCTCTCATTAATCTTGAGGCTTATGTGTAGCCGTGTGGTGCAGGAAGGGTGTGAGATCAATGAGATCTGCCTTACGGTGATGTCTTATGGATAAAACTCCTGAAGCAGCGTGAAGTTGGGGAATGTTTTCTATGGGTAGGAATTGTACCTATGTAGGTGACAACAGACATGGAATGCGTTTTCCTGGAGTGCCAAATGCACGTGCATGCAGCCCTTTGTTTCATCTAGACATACTGCCCCACGTAAAGAAGGCACATCAGATTTAAGTTATTTAATTCCTAATATGATGCAGAGCCGTCGAACCCTCTGCTTGCCCTCACCTTTCGTTTTCCATCAAGTGATGCTTCAGAGCACGTTCACCCATGTCCAATGCTCTGTGCTGGGGCTTCTTCCTGAATTTGGGGAGGAATTCTTCACCCATGCCAGGCAAGCAAGCAACGCAAGCCTGATGAAATAAGGCTGCAAACCATGACTTCATGCTGGGCTTGTACAGCTCACCCAGCAGAGTAAAGAAACCAATACCCAACTAATTAGTCATGGAGAGAGAGGCTGTTAAGCTCTCTGGTTTCTGCAAGGGAGGGAAGCAACTGAAAACTTGGAGGTCACTTGGGTGTTGATAGAAAAGTCTGGGTCAAAGGCCCAACGATAGAAGAGCAGCAGCACTCTGAAGAGTTCTGTGGTATGGTTTTTGTTTTTAATAAATAACAAACAACAAGATGTTCAAAAGCAGAGGAAGAGGAGCTGCAGTGCACAGGAAGGTTTGTCGTTTTTAACGTTGTTTAATTTGGACCTGAACCAAACCTGTGCCTCTTTGTGAAAATTTCCTATGACCAGGAAGCTTCCTTGAGCAGCTGCTCCCCAAATGAGGTACTTTTCATTATTGCTACTGCAATGACTTCAATTCCCAACAAGCTGCAATAGAAGATTTCTGAGGATTTGCAAGGAAAACAGGCAGAACTGTGTGTCAAGACCCTACTTTCAATTTGGCAGTGTGTTCTGGAGGCAAGCAGTAGAAGCATATTAGAAAGGGATATCCATAAACAGATTCTAGGATCAGGTAGGGTTTGCATCCTTTTGGATTCCCAGTGCAACAGCTTGTTGTTGGGGGATCATGCTGGGAGTGGACCTCGGAAAAGAGGCCAAGCTGTGTTTGTTGCTCTTAGTGCCAGACTGGTAGGGAACTGTTTACATTCCTCTTCAAATGTATGAGGCTCATGCAAAGTATTTGGGGCTCAACGAATAGGAATTTTCTTGTGCAACAGTTTTGCCAGAGCTTCTGACCAGCTCTTCAGGTCATCAAAAGTCCTGGGTTTTGGCACTGAAAGTACCTCAGTGAGCTGTGGTGTCTTGGAATGATGATCAGAGGTTAGGAAGTGGTGGTGACTGCTGGCAGGCCTGTCCTGCCTTCACACTGTAATTTGCCCTCCAAGAGCACCCGAAGGCTCTTATTAAACCCTGAGAGCTTCCTACAGCACTAAGTCTTTGCTAATGCCTTGAGCACTAGGGGAGAGTACAGGGATGACACTAATCCAGGCAAGGCTTTTTGACTCATTCTTCTTCCTGTGTGTGGACTCTTAACTCTGCTCTATTTCTGGCAGACATTGGGGATGCCACTCTGAAGGTTTTGTGTCCTCAGGGTTTTTATGTACTGCTTGGCAGAGCAGATCAGTGAGGTGTTGAAAGCAAGCCTTTAATTGTGGCACCTCATTAGCTTTTGGGCCTTGTACACCTAGTGTAAGAAAATGTCTGTGAGATGGAAGGAGTGTGTCATGTGGGGAGTCAGAAGGCATCAGTTTGTGGATGGGTCTGTAGGCTCACTCATCAATATTTGGCGAAGCCATGAGGTCAGTCATCTGCTGTGGAAACTTTATGATGGTCCTCTGTCTTTAAGCACAGAGGAAATGAAAACCCCTCCTGCTCAAGTTCTGGAGGTCTTGAGCAAAAAGCATGGAGCAGGATGATGGTGCTATTGTACACTGAGCTCCATCTCATCATTAAGCAATTGTACCATTGGCTCTTCTGCTGTCCCAGGTGATGGACACTCTGTTCGTGCCTCTGGGTTGGTTTCCAGGCTGTGATTCAGGCTCTGGTACTCTGGGCCTAACTCAATACTGCTTTCATGTAGATGGTAATGTGTACTCTAAAACCAAGATGTGGAGTATCTCCATTATTTCTTTTGCTTTTTGAGGTCCATTTGCTTTGGAAAAGCAAAGTAAGCATATTGAAAGTATAGGGCCAAGAAAGTGGAGCTTCAGTTTCAAAGTTGCTACGAAGACGTGACAATTCCTGTAGTCTTCTGGCTTACCCATAATAATCTCACTCAAATGGAAAACTAAGTTGTCTCATGATTTAATTTTCTTACATGCCTCCAGACAACCTGCAGTTACTTCACATTTGACATGGAGTTTGATTAAATAACACCAAGTCATTTTGTGTTGCATATCAATTGCAGGGTCAGAATAGCTCTGCTTCCACTTGCATGCGCTGCTTGCAAGTGATAACGATAATGAGAGGCATAGGACCAAGGGAGATTAAAGCACTAAATAAACATCATCTCACCTGCAGGCCTTATCATGCTTACAATACTCGACTTGTTATTTGCAGAGGTTGAATGATGTCCCTAATTGTCATGAGAGTGATCACTAGCGTTAGCTATTAACAAGTAAAATGTCAAATTGCAGGTGTTTCAGTAACCAGGTATGCCCAAAGGTCCACTTATCTCAGTCTGAATTAAGTTGAGCTTCTCATGTGACTTAAATCTGTGTTGGTTACAAAGGGGATCTAAGGTGGATAGTTCAGCCCGTACACAACCAGTGAGGGCAGATGGGTTTTGTCCTTTTCAAGTCATCTGAAGGTTTGTGATTGTTTTTATTGGGCTCAGGAGTGAGCTTCCTAAGAAAGGACATGAGCTCCTCCCAGTCTGGGTTTGGGGAAGGAAAAAACCAATAGACTTGAGTCATTTGATGTTTATGCAGAGCTTTTGCATTCCCTGTTTTCGGGGTGGGGGGTGGGGGAAAGAAATGTGCTCTCCTCCCCCACTCATAGCTTCCTTTTTTAAAGATGGACTGAGATGAAAGTCTGCATGGGGAAAACAAAAGTTGTTCTTGAGCAGAAAACAGTCAATTACACAATTTTATGCAGAGAATGTTGAATGCATATTTGACCCTTTTTAAGCTCCTGGCTATCCAATATTAGCCCAAATCTGATGAGATTCTAACTTGGTCAATGTTTTTACTATTTTATTCTTTTCTCATTGCCTGAGGTCCTACCATGGAGGTGACCAGCAAATGATTTTATGACTAATGCATAAAATCAGCAGCATTAAACCAGGCTACCTCGCCCCTGATAAAGCAGAACATGCTTGGAGAAGGACAGCATGGAAAACTGGAAAGAGCTGTAGTAACAGTTTTTCCATATGCACTTGCCTCCTCAGGGACATCCTGAGCTGGAGCTGATGCCTTTGTTTTTATTAGCCTTTAATTGATTTTTTTTCTTCCATGGACTCATCCAGCTGCTTTCGAATGCCATGTATAATACACCCATAGCAACAACAAATCCTCGTGGCAGTGAGTTCCACAGTTTAATTAGGCAAGGTGAGCAATGTAAGACATCCTACTGGTTGTCCAGAGCTGGCTCCATTGCTTGAGGGCAGAGCTGGATGTGTTGCACTCCAGATGTTTGCTGCATGGGAGCCTGGACCTACAGCCCAAGGGTCTCATGTTGAAGGTGAGAGCCTTGGTGGGTGCGTTCATTCTCTAATGGTTTTTAAATGATGTTGTGCTTTTATTGCTGTGCTGCTCAACAATTTCCTTAGCTTAAGAAAACATTGAACCAAGACCCCAAGTTCTTTCACAGACAAACTTGTGCTGGCATCTGCACATTCCCTGTATTCCGTGCTAAAGCCTTATACAAATAACTACCACCTCTATTGCTCTCTCTCTACTTTTATAGTCTTTTTACTTCACTAATTCCCAATTCCCTCTTAACTTGCGCATTGTGTGTTTCTGGTGGCTATGAGGTGGCTCCAGTAAGTTGGATGCTAATTCATCGTGGGGCTTGACAAGAGAAACTCTCAACAGGAGCATTCATTCCAGTGTTGGTGTTGGTTAAACAAAGCTCAGGGCTATTTTTCTGCACGACAATATGGTCTTTGTGCTGACCTGAATGCAGACTCAGCTGGAGCATGACACGTGAGGGAGATGGCAGTTGGAAATGCAATTAGCTGCATGGGAAGCCTGGTCCTTAGAGGAAAGCAGCCAAGGTTGGGATTAAAAGAGGAGCAGTGTCTCAGAACAGGTCACCAGAGTTTGTCCCCACAGCCTAACGAGCTTGTGAGTTCATGGACTCTGAGCTGTCACTGCTAATGAAAGAGGAGAACCCACTGTGCTTGTGAGCACATTCATGTGGTGGTACTTTAGATCAAGCTGAGGAAAAGATCTAGGTTAAAAACTAACCTGGTAAAGAAGCCATGTTAATCATAACAATACAGTCATTGAGTTGACGGAGGTGAGGAAACGCGTAGGTCTACACTCATTCCAGTTAATATTCTTGTATTTGTCTCAGAACATCACTGTGATGTGATACTGTCTGTATAAACTCTGTGTGACAAACTTTTAATAGGATGATCTGCTAATTTTTGAGAAAGGAGCTTGCTACTGGCTGATTTAGTGCAGAGCTGTGTTACTCTGCTCTGTAATGTGCATCCCTTAGAGTTGTAAAGCGAAAGAACAAGAGAGCTTTACACTTTCAGATACTCCAAGCTGCATACCACTGCCAAGTGGAGAGGTGTTTGTCTATCCAGGATTAAGTGTTCATGCTCTCTGTTGCAAAGGTGGGGAGGAGGTTGGACGGCCTTCAGCACAATATCCTTCAGGAAGGCTGATGCAGAGAAAGAGAACAGTTTAAGAAGGGGAGGGACTACAGCACACGTGGTCATGGCATTTCCATTCTGGGAAGTTCAGTATTAAAATGCTCAGAGCATAAATCTATTGTTTGTTCCATGCTACTTCTCAGGTAGAAGTCTTTATTGACCGATAATCTTCAATACAGAAGGGGATTCACAAGAGGAAGATTGAAAATGATTAGTCCCTGTGTGAAGATTCAATTTGTTTCTTAATTAACGAGAAGCGATTGAGTTTTCTGAATGGATGTGTTTCCAGGAGAAATTTTATGCCCCATCTGACATGTATGGGGCTTTCCAGGCATTTCATGGTGGAACAGTTGCCTTGGAGCCACAGACTTCAAAACAGAAAGAGATTCTTCAGAAGACTGAACATGGAGCTCAACAATTCACTAAAATAACTTTCTATTTTTGTTCCACCCACTCTTCTTGCAATTTCCTCCAGCTGGGTGTAACTACCCATCGTGGCTTCTTGAGAGATGTGTGTTCCTGTTGCAATTTGTATTTAGTAGTTTTTGGACAGATCCTGTTGAGGACGAATGCTCCTCCCAATGACCCAGGCTGCTCCATCTGTTAGATGGTCAGGAAACTGCTTATGTTGTTATTAGCTGTTCCATCACCCTTTGTTCTTTCCCCACTGCATTGCTCAGAAGACAGTCCAAGAACACAATGGGTTACAGAGATCTAGCAATGCCTATAGGTGTTGTGGGTTTTTTTCCCCCTTCTTTCTATCAGCAACTGATGTGCTTGGACCCTTCATTGGATGATGTGTACATCTTGCAGTTCTGCCCAAGGAATGCATTGTCTTTGAAGGTCTTTTTCCCCCAGCAGCTGCAGAGTCACGTAAGAAGAGCAGACTAAAGCCTTCTGGATGGGCTTCATAGTAGCTCTGCTCAAGCTTGCCTGGCCTTTCCTGTAACACAGAATTACAAAACCATGGAGTCATGTGAGAGCTGAGCCCAAGTAGTGGGGAGGATGTGACAGCCCCAGATTACTGCTGAATGCTTCCACCACCCAGCAGTGTTGCACTTGTTCAGTTTTTTGTGTAAGCAAATGTACAGTGTGACCTCTGGATCGTTTCTTTTGTCACTGGGTTCTCCCCCCCCCCCCCCCCCCCCCCCCCCCCCGTGTCTGAATCAGCATCAGTTTTGTTCATCAGGTGACGAATTTCAAATCTTCTCTGCCTGACTGGGCTAGAATAAATGTACAGATGCTGTTTTCATAGAACTGATGAGGAAAGCACAAAAATGATGGCTGGAATTCATGTTTACCTTAGTGAGTGATTTGATGTGGCAATTTAGGTTTTTCTGTGGTTGCAGAAAAACTGTTTTGAAAGCTGATTGGTGCTGCTCATTCATTCAGCAAATGATCCCAAACTACTATGTTTGGGCTGGAATTAGCCCAGCTCAAGACATGGCAGGTGGTAGATCCTTAATGAACTGGGATTGCAGATGGGTAAGAATCAGTGTGTGAGACCAGGTCATGGTTGAAAGGGGCAATGCTGCAGATCAGTAAGTCCCCTCCAGACATCTGGGAGGATCCCTCCAGTTCTTCCACTGGAAAAAGTAACCAAATTAGCCTTCGAGTGGAGCTGTGATGTTGCATGTGTGCCCCTCAGCCTCCTGCCCTGCTACTAATGGTTAAAAAAAAAAGTCTGCCTTGTCTTCATGGTGCTCTTGGGCGAGGGCTGGCTGTTGTTTTGCTTTGTTCCTGGCTCTGTTGCTCTCTATGGGAGTGGCCAGGAGGAGTCTGGATTCCGGCTTTTGACCTGTTTGCATGCATAGAGCTTTCCTCTGGGACAAGTCAGCAGTGTTGCTGCAAAAAATAGCCCTGTGGTCTTGCAGAGCTTGATGTACAAACACTTGCAATCTAATAAGATAAAGGAATCTTTTTAACATTTCCCTTTTTTTTTTTTTTTTTTTTTTTTTTTTTTTTTTTTTTTTTTTTCTCAGACAAATGTAATTTAAGAGGCAGAGGTTACTAAAGAGAAAATAATCATTCATCTGTGCAGCTAGTTGTGTCTGGACCTGAGCAACAACTTGAAACCAGGCCAGTTAACCATCTAAACTGCAAAGCGTCCCTTATTCTGTGATGCCATTTCAATCCAAGTCCCAGACTGACATAGAAAGGGAGCTCCTGAGCAGGGTTTGGAAAGTCTGGGGAGCTCAAAATCTTATTTAGCGATGAGTACAGCCTCCAAGAAGCTTTAACATGATGCAGTCCCACCTTAACCTAGTGACCGAGGGGATCTTTTATAGTCCATGGTGAGGTATTCAAGGTAATCCTTCCCATGAAGTGTAACTAGCTTGAAAGCCAGTGTGTTATTTCTCCATTAGCAATATCATCTGTCTCCATCCATACTATTTTCATCACCAGGGCTTTTCCCCCCAATAGTCCCTCATGACATACTGTTAGTCGGTTTACACTCACTTCCTCTGATACGTTTCTTTTGGGTCATAAGGCTGGGAAGGAGGAAGCTACCGGAGTGTGCTCATGTAGTGGGGTTTTATTTATTTATTTATTTATTTATTTCATATTTTGTCTCTTTAAATTCTGCCCACTTCCACTTTAGGGAAGCTGTCCTTTGTGTGACACAGGAGTTGTGACGTGTAACCATAGTGTCTTATTGAGGAAGGAGCAACGCCAGAGCTCTGTTCCCTTGGAGGGCTGGACACTTTGCAATGGCTGGCAAGGCTCTGCAGCTCCATACGATTGCTTACAATGCCAAAAGGTGCAGAGTGTGGCACAAGGGTAGAAAACTGGTGAGAGATGGGGAGAGATGCTCTGTTTTATCTTTTGTGCCTTGTACTACGGGGATTTCCCTCTGGGAGACAGAATCTGGCACCAAGAGGGATGAACGTGCTTCAAGAAGCTTGGGGTTATCCCTGCACGTAGAGAAGTATCGTGGTCTACCTGAGATGATGTCCAACTGGGCCAGCAGGAGAGCGGGCTGCAGTCTCAGTGGTCCATGATGCCACCTCGTCTTGAGCTACTGGGTTTCTGTTTCCTCTTCTAATGCTTTGAAATGCCTTTTGAGGACAGCTAATACCTCTGCCAGATGTCAGGAGCAGGAAAGGCTGAATGTTTGAGATGAGCACTGCAGCCAGGTAGATGGATGGTCATGCAGGGAGCTGATGTGTACCTTCTGTGTTGTACCCAGGACATGTGCGCAGCTGAAGCTACTGCATCTTTGCTCCAAGTGGAAGAAAACTTTTCAGCATGCCTGGCACGTATGGATGCCCTCATCTTCAAGCCTCTGTTGCAGTCAGGTAAGTCAGAGAAGATATTCTTTGTCTCTAGTTCTTGCCTTGATTAACTGGTGCATACATGAAGGGGATTACCCTGGAAACACGACTGAGAACTCACTGGGGGCTGATTTGCTGGAGTAAGTGACAGGAAGAGCTATTCAGCTTAAGGCTGTTCTTAAGGATGTCTACAACCTTTCATGCAAGACTGTGATTCATGTTGGTTTTAGAGATTGTTTTAGGAGGGGTGCATTACAAGTGTGGGCAACAGGTCAAAGGAGGTTCTCCTCCCCTTCTACTCTGCCTCGGTGAGGCCACATCTGCAGTACTGTGTTCAGTTCTGGGCTACACAGTTCAAGAACGGCTGGAGGAAGTCCAATGGAGGACCACAAAGATGACCGAGGATCTGGAGCATCTCTTTTATAAAGAAAGGCTGAGTGTCCTGTGGCTGTTTAGTCTGGAGAAAAGAAGGCTAAGAGGAGATCAGATCAGTGCTCATCAGTATCTAAAGCATAGGTGTTAAGAGGATGGGACCAGGCTCTTTTCAGTGATAATCTATGACAGGACAGGGAGCAGTGGGCACAAACTGGAATATGGGAAGTTCCATACGAACAGAAGAAAGAACTTCTTTACTGTGAGGGTGACAGAGTACTGTAGCTAGCTGCCCAGAGAGGTGATGAAATCTCCTTCTCTGATAATACTCAAAACCCACTAAGACCCTTTCTTGGACATGTACTCCAGGGAACCTGCTTTAGCAGGAAGGTTGGACTAGATGTTCTCTAGAAGTCCCTTCCAATCTCTATGATTCTGTAACTCTGATTCTGTAATCCAGATTCTGAGTAATGCAATCTCCAAGGCTGCTTTCCAGGATAGTACTGCTTGTCCCATAGGTATGACTCCTAAATTGTGCTCATTCTGCCTCTCTTTTCTTGGTCCATTTCACGGCTGGCTTTGAAGGTGAACTTGTGGATGGGTGCACGTTCTAAGCTGGCAGTAAATCAGAGCAGCTGCACTTGAGTAACAACTCCATAAATATTCGCAATAACCCCATAAATATTCGCAAGCTTGCCTGGCCAAAAGTGGTGAGACTGGATTAGGCCTGAAAACTGTTTTCCTCTTGCTGTATTTCCTTTTGGGTTTAACCTCCAAGGAGACTGCGATCAATCCTTTGTTCCAGGGGCAAAACCTCCCCAAATTTTCTTCCAGTGCTCATGTCTGAGCCTTGCAGGCTGCTGTGACCACGCTCCCCACAAGCATGGAAAGGAGAAGGCCTTCAGATGGATACTTCATGCAATTACTTGTAGAAACCAAACCCTAAATAATTATCACCTCCTTCCTCCCTGTAATTACTTTCCTGTAATAGTGTATGTGCTTTACACTGATAAATGGGGCTGAGTACAAGATAAAGGCAGTGTCTTCCACAAGATTTCCTGGACTCAAAGCTTTCTGATAGCCTTTTCTTCCCCATTTCTCTCCCAAAGAGCCTAGTGACCAGAAAGGAAAAGAGAACTTTAAGCTCTTTCTGCTCCTGAATGATCAATTTCAAGCTCTCTGGAACCTCACAGAAGAGAATTACCGGATAGTGAAGCAAAAATGCAGCACTTCAGAGTCATTCTGCATTCAGGATATTTACATTGTCTGGAAAGGAGACCTGTTCCTAAGCTTGTACATCCAGTAAGTACAGAAGAGTAAGGTACCAAATTCATCAACTAACTCTGCCAACCGTGGTAGGCTGGTGCAAAAAGAATGCACTTGATATCTTCAGTCCTGTTTGTTAGCGTTCTGTCATAAGGATATAGAAGGGATTGCATTCAGTATCACGGTTCATATTGCCAGTTTTTGCCATGTTTATTTCCTATTGGCAAGGGATATGATAGAAAATGGTTGATGTAGCACAATGAGAGCACAATGAGGAACATGTTGTCTTGTTTATATAATCAATTACATATCTGCTCTCTATCTGTCTGCAATGCAAAATGTTTGCCAGTATCACTAGAGTGTGTGTAACCTATGTGTTGATGTTGGGCACTAGAGGTGACATAAAGGTCAGTACGTCTTCAGTCTTTCATTCATCACAGATATGGCCAAGCTCTTGCTTGATGGGCTGTGCCATCTAGGCAGATTGGCACCAGCACGGGGTGGCAGATGGGCATGCTACTTCCAGGAGATAGAATCATATCACAGAATGGCTTGGGTTGGAAGGGACCTCAAGGATCATGAAGCTCCAACCCCTCTGCCACAGGCAGGGCCACCAACCTCCACATTTAATACTAGACCAGGCTGCCCAGGGCCCCATCCAACCTGGCCTTGAACACCTTCAGGGATGAGGCATCCACAGCCTCTCTGGGCAGCTGTTCCAGCACCTCACCACTTCCCCCTGATATCCAACCTAAATCTTCCCTCCTTAAGATAGCGAGGGAAGATAGTGAGATAGTGGTTCTTCTAGTCTTGGTTTTGTTTGTTTATGGGTATTTGGATAGGGGCAGGAGGAAGGGCTACTTTTTGGTTTGTTTTTACTTGGACAGCATCATTTCGGAAAGCTATGTGCAATAAACTTTGCCTTTATATGAATGGGGTTTGAAGCAGTGTATGTTCACTTGGAAACGGAATAAGTGGATTAAAATTGGTTTGTCTTAAAAAGGCACATAGGAGGTGAAAACTTGTGCTGAGATTTCAGCTGACACCAAGGAGGAACTCACCTGAAGATCTCTTTTCCTCTCATTTTGCAATTAAACCTGTTTTTGGTTGCTGATTCCTGCCCACCATTGCTGACTCACTCTGTGCAGCCTTAATCCTATGATGTCTTTCCTTTTTGGAGTGGTATAGGAGTAAGCAAAAGCTCTGCGTAGGGGCCTGAAAATCAGCAGTAAATATAATTCATGATCCTGAAAATTTAACAAATGATAATTAAATCTGGACAGAATACTTGTCTGAAATCACTACTGGTAGAAAACTTGATGTTTGCTAACAAAAAGTATAGCTCGATCTCCCTCTAGTGAGAGATGAAATACATTGACTTGGACACTTCTACTTAAATTTACCATCAGTAAATCATGTGTTTTTACTTCGGGCAAAAGAAGCTCATACATCTGAAGCTGATATCCTGAGCTTGGCCTTTGTAGATCTGTTTTCCAGGGCTTCTGCACGATTTCACTTCTGCTTATGCTAAAAGCCAGGACTTAAACTTTCTAAAACAATGCTAGTGCAGAAGTCAATGAAAGAGTTACACCAAGGAGCTGACATGGGACAAATGGGAGTGAGCCAGACTGAGAGGTACAAAGCAGTGTCTCTCTGCATGCCTTGGAAAGGTGGACCTGATATTGGATTTTCAGGCAAGCTTCTTCTTTCTGTCACTTAAACCTCATTGCTGATGTTTACCTCTGTGTTTGCCCTTGTTTACAGGTATTTTGTCACTTTTGCCAACTATGTTGTAGTCCATGGCTTCGAACATGCCACGAAGAGCAAAAGGTCAGTGGGCTCAAAAACTCTTGTTTAAAAACAGTCTACAGATAACCCTGCGTCTCTTTGCAGCTATGCATAGCTCAAAGATTTTTGGGGAGTGGAATTCAGTAAATTTGGAAATTCAGGTAAGGAGAGGGACCAGAGATAGGATCCTGTGGGAATCTAGCAGGGAATTTCCACTGCTTGCTCCAGACATTGTCAGAGTCTCATGAAAAATAGCAATTGAAAGGATGAGTGATGGGCACGAGAGGACTTAACAGTCACTTCATCTGAGTCAGTCAGAGTGCAAACCATCATGAAAGTTAAGCCGTATTCTGTACATCTGTGTGTGTGATTCCTATTTGCAAAGACAGCAGAGCCAAGGCGGAACAAATAGGTTTGGAAAACAAAGTAGCAGCGGTTTGCAGAACAATTAGTTAACAAACCTTTCTCTTAATATGTCACCATGCAGCGAAGCCTGGAAGCACCATAAGACAGTGCTGAAACAATTCCTCACAGACTTCACCTCTGAGACCTCCATGTCATTGGCCTTGTATACTGTCCTTCACAAACCTATTCGTGACCACATCGAGCAGTATATACTGCTCCTTAACAAGCTGAATGAGGTTCTCAAAGAGGTAGGAAGCTTTATGTGGTGTTACTTTGCTGGTCCATGTTACAAACTCATGTAGAGGTCGTAGGGCTTTGTGGTTGTGGGACGGAAACCAAAGGAGGCTGGGGGGAAGATGATTTCTAGTGGTGTTAACAAGCACTGGTGGGGTAGTGTCCACCTGAAGATCTCAAAGCAGTGAACCCTCCAGCATAGTTCAAGCTGCTTATCATAGGGAAGAGCTGCTAAGGGACGCATAAGTCAAATTAGATCTCACACATTTGCTGGTGGCGGGGATAATGTTGGGTTTGGGAGGCTTTCCTTGCAAGTAGGTTTAGAGGATTAACTTTCATTAATCCTTTGGATTCAGAGCTGCAGAGGTTTTTTTTTTTTTTTCTGTAGCTGTAGCCTAGACAGTGGATGCCCTGTTCGCCCATGCCTGAAGCATCATTCAAGTCTTGTCTTTCTCTATCAGGGCTCTGAAAAGGACATTGTTAGCAGCGCTGTCAAGGAATATGTGAAGCTGAAGTCTTTCATTAGCCAAGTTCTGGATGAAGCTTGTTTTACCAAGACCTTATGGAAATCCTTGGGCTACAAGTTCACAGTGAGTTGCAGATACCTAGTGTGGCTTGATGGGGTGCTCCCTTAGCATTCTTATGCTTCTGTTTATCCATGGAGGAAATTTGATGTAAATTATGTGTTTGGGGCTCGGTTTGGAAGCCAGCAGAGCAGGACAGCGTGGAAGCCTTGAAGAAACTGTATGGTCACTAGATCTGTGGGGGTTGAACCCGGTGTCTTGTTCTGTCTACGATCAGCTGGCATCTGCAAAAGCCGTTGGCTTGACTTGCACATCCTCTTGCAAATCATTTCCTGATGCTTTTGGTCTACAGCCTTGATCTTTGTGGATGTTTTGCAGGACATGCTGTGTGTTCCTGAAAGGAGGCTGCTGGAAGATAGCAAAAATCTTCCCATCTCTGCCAGTACAAATCGATCAGACCGAATCTTGCTCTTTGATGATGTCCTTGTGCTAATTCAGGTGAATTTTCCAACCTTGAGGGGAGATTGGAAGAACAGCACAGATAAATGACACTGAAATTTACGTTCCTGCAACAGAACTTGCTGTTCTCAAAACCGCCTCAGATCCACGCACCTGTGGTTTGCACTAGATAGTAAGAGAAGGAAGCCTGGTAAAATAGGAATAGAAGAGCATCTATATATCTTTTTCCCTAGTGAATGTGTACTACCCAACTAACACAGGTGGTAACCCAAGCCCATGCCTATGTATGAATCTGTTCATTTTTCTTGCTCATTCAAATTGGTCCTGATGAATCAAAGATCTTGCACTGGTAACACTTGCACATTGGACTAAATACAGTGTTTCACGGTCCACTCTGCTAGTGGCATGAGAATAGAAGTTGTAGGTGTTCTTGAGGCTATCTCAGGGATTTAGGGCTAGAGTGTGAAGCAGACAGGGAGTGTCTTGGATGAACACATAGCATTTGTTCAAAGCTGTTCTGCAACATGTTAAGTCCAGCTTTGCTTGCTCTGACTGACAGCACCTGTAATCTAGCTTGGCTCTCCATATACACCTCTGTCTGCTTGCTCTTTAGTAATGTGCCAGTGCCTCAGGTGTCTAGGCACAACTGCCGTCTGAGCTGATATACCTTATGGGCTCCTTCACACGAGTCCCTGTGATAACGCTGAGCAGAGCCACACAGCTCAGTTGTCAGGGTCTAGGCCTGATGAAATGGGGATGGCACTTACCTCATTCAACTTTATGTTGTGCCTCCCCCCCCCCCCCTCCCCCCCCCCGCAAGGCTCCCTTTATAGTCAGGGGAGAGAAACACATGCTCTCTGGGTGCGGTTCATCTGACCTGTTTTAGATGGCAAAATTAGGATGAGTTGAATCATGCCCTCAATTCCATTAACCATGATGAGAGCTGTGGGTAACCATCCAACGCAGAGGTATCTGTGTTGTAGACATCTCATTCAACGGTTCCCTCCCTCTGTGTCTCTCATCTGCTGCTATGACTGTTATTGAGGCATGTAGAGACATAACTGAACTGGGATTGAACTGGTTGTCTTGGTCTGCTGACTGGGGACTGCAAATGATGACTCTGGTGCTGGGAATCTGAACCTTCTTTTCTGTCCCAATCTGGTAGATACATTAGCAATTAATTCATGGCAACTCCATGATGCTGATACCCAGCCTTGTTCAACTACATCCTTACAGAATGCAGCTCTATAATGTAGCCACCTGGACTGCGACATTGAAGGGAGATGTAATATTAAACATGATCTTCACCTAATATGCAACTATTTCTTCTGTTTGGTGGTGTTTTTTTTCAGTTAAAACTGTGACTCCACAAATGTCCTCATAGGCTGTGTGTGGCTGTACCATCTGGTATCTATATACTAGACAGATCATAAGCGAAACTAGAAGGGGCTGTGTGGCAGGGATGGTTTGGGAATGCTGTCATATGATAGGGAAGAAACTATTGTAGAACTAAGTACCATCTAAGAAGGCGCCTTGGAACAGGTCTGTTACTGTTAATGGTAGCCATGGCCTTGTGGATCACCATTTGTAAGTGATATGCTAATAACTTTCTTCCTTCTCCTGCATCTTTATTTCAGTCTCTGAAGTTTGTCACTGTAATGTCAGACAGATACATGTGCTATAAAAGAAGGTATTTACTGTGCTGTCAATCTTGCCTTGCTGTTCAAAGGAGTGACGTGACAAGGGCAAAGTGTAATGTTTATATCAACATAATATCTTCTCCCTTTTGTTCCAGGGAAACAGCTTTCAGAGCTTTGATCTGAAGCTTGTGTGGGTAGATGAAACCTGCAGGGAGAAATCAGCTCCGGGACTGTAAGTGGGAAATTCTCCTCTGGGAGATGTGTGGGGAAAGTTTTCAACGTAATCACTTGATTGTGGAACTGAGAGAATGGTTCAAAGTTTTGTATCAGCTTCTTTCTACCTAGTTGGGTTGCTTCTGGGCCACAGGCAACTGCAGTGCTTCTCAAATGGGATTGCAGTAGCTGGGACTTGCACTGCTGCTATTTGCTGGCGTATTGAAATCAATTAGGAATAAAATGGTTTTGGCCGCAGACATAGAGAACAAAGATGAGTTTACTAGTTGATTACCTCTTCAGAAAGAAAAATTGGCTGCAAAAACAGTGTTAGCTTCTGAAGAGAAACGAGCTTCTGTTTGACTGAAACATGTTTTTCATAGTCCCCAAAATGTCTTTTGCTCCACAGGTATGGACTCCGCATTATAACCCCGGAAGAAACGTTTGTTCTCTCTGCCAAAGACCCACAGATGAAGGTTAGCAGTGGTCAGGGCCTTTCTGTTCCACCTGAAAATACCATGTGCCAAGCCCTGAAATAGGGAAATGGCATAGAGAGAATGGCACCTCTGTAGTGGGATCAGAGCATTTGCCTACTGAGTGGAAGCTGACATACAGATGATCTTTGAAGTCTGTTCCTTCAATGATCAAATTCCTAGCCCAAACCAATCTGTGATTCCATACCATTAAGCAGCGTGATTTCAGCTTCCTATTCAGAAGACAGATGACTGGACTCTACAGCTGCTTAAATGTAGCTGAAACCTTTTGTCTGTGATTTTTGTGGACTTTTTTCTTTTTTTTCCATTAACTAAAGCACTGCTGGTTGAGAGAAGGCACTGCCCCCTCTGCATGGCACAGCTCTCCAGGGCAGTAGGCATGGCCCTGAGGTGCTGGAGCTCATGGAGCATTGGGACACCGCTCTCAGATATAAGAGTTTGTTTTGGGTGGTGCCACATGTAGCCAGGAGATGGACTTGGTGATCTCTGTGAGGTTCTTCCAACTCAGAATGTTCTCTGATTCTGTGTCTTGCTGGTGAGAGCTGTTTCGTTTTCTTCACTTCAGCATTCCTCTTCCTCTGTTCCTAGGCTGTTTGGCAGTGGAAGCTGAACCAAGCCATCCGACAGGCTTTGAATGGGAAGCGAGATTTCCCCCTGTGGGGTAAAACTGGAGAAGGCACCGAGCCCTCATCCTGCCGCTTCTTCACTTACGTCTTCAGGCTGGAGAGCAAGTTCAAAAGCGCATCCTATGAGGGTGAATGGCACTGGGGAAAGCCTCATGGCAAGTAAGAAGCCCTTTTTGCCCCCTTCCTGGGCAACAACATGCAAGTATGGCTATGCAAAGATGGCCTAATCATAGAACCTAGAATGGCGTAGGTTAGAAGGGTCCTTAAAGGTCATCCGATTCCAGTGATGCGCCAGGCTGCCCAGGGCCCCATCCAACCTGGCCTTGAGCACTTCCAGGGATGGGGCATCCACAGCCTCCCTGGGCAGGAGTGCCAGTGCCTCACAGCTCTCTGAGTAGACCATTTCTTCCTAACTTATAATCTAAATCTCTACTGTCTTAGTTTAAAGCCATTCTCCATTTTCCTATCACTATCTGCCTGTGTAAAATTTTGTCCCCCTCCTGCTTGTAAGCTTTATTCAAGTACCAGAATGCTGCTGTGGTTTCCCTAGAGCCTTGTCTTCTTCAAGCTAAACATAACCAGCTGCCTCAGCCTTTCTTCAAGGCAGAGGTGCTCCAGCCCTTTGATCATCTTTGTGGCCCCCCTCTGGACCCACTCCAATAGTTTTGCGTTGTTTTTGTGTTAGGGGCCCCAGGCCTGGACACACTACACCAGATGGAGCCTTATGAGGGCAGAGCAGGGGGAGACAGTCACCTCCTGGTCACCCTTCTCTTGATATGACCCAGGACACAGTCAGCTTCTGGGCTGATGCCATGATGCAGTGCTGATGGATCCAGTGGATGCGCAGCTGGGTGTATCGATCATGGAATCATAGAACTGTTTGAATCGGGAGGGACCTTTAAAGATCATCTAGTCAAACTCCCTTGCAGTAAACAGGGCCATTTATAGCTCCATCAGGTTGCTCAGAGCCTGGTCCAGCCTGACCCTGAATGCCTCCAAAGATGAGGAATAGCCTGTTCCCTTCTTTCTTATATCCCTCCTTTAGATACTGAAAAGCTGCTAACAGGTCTGACAGAGCCTTCTCCTGGGGGTGTGCTGGTTTCTCTGGTTCCTGCCTCACTTGCTTCCACAGAGAAATCTGGCATCGAGGACAAATTCAGAGGGCAGTTGAGACATACCTGATTGCTTTCAGGGCTTGGTTAAAGCTTGAGGCCTGCCATCTGATCTACTGTGTAGTAGATGTCTTGCTAATTGCACTGGTTTATGTAGTAAATTGTAGAGGGTGCCCCTAATGTGGTAATGATCACATTGAAGGCACTGCACTGGATTATGCTTCTAATTAGGAGTTAGACTTGAGCTAATGTTTATTACTATAATTTCAGCCTGAGGCATAAAATCCCGCCACCATGATGAAGGGAAGAAGAAAAAAAACAAAAGCAATTATAAAAATGTTGCTTGCAAGAACGAAAAATTTTTTTCCCTGTGGTATGAAAATCTGTTAAAACATGAGAACTGCTCACTACACCAGCCCAAGTTTATGAATTAGCTTGGCCAAAAAGGAGCGATTTGTGTCAGAAAGGTTAAACGGTCCCAACTAAAACCTCTATGAGGAAGGACAGAGCTGAAGATGCCAAAACAGATTGTTATGGAAGTTGTATGCTTCCTAAATTTGACAGAGATTTATTTTTATTTATTTATTTACACGGTTGGTTTCTGTTGAAGCCATGAGAGTGTAGTGACTTGTTTCAAAAAGAGCCGTAAAATAATCAGAATTTCTGGAATCAAAAGCTTGATCTCAGCTTTTCTGGAACAGCTACTGCCTTGCTTCAAATCAGCATTAAGTAGGTGTTTAGAGTAGAACTAAGCCTGAGGCAGTTCTTTACATAACCTCCATCTTACCCAATACATGCATTACCAATGGAGATTAGAAAACCACTGTGTGCAGGCACACAGAGAGATGCACTTTCCTTGCACTTTGCCTCTTAATGTCTTAGGGTTGGAGAAGCGTTGTGAAGAAGGAATATCTCTGTTAAGATTACATGACTTAAGTATCCCAAGAAACCTGTGGCAGAACTGACTAATTGCTTGGTTACTAGGCTTTCCTTTCCACTGCTGAAATCACTCCTCCATGGGACTTGCTGCTAATACAGGGTTACAGGAGATCAAAGCTGGCCTTGATGGCTTGTCTTCCTCTGAGGGAGAGACTGGCATGACAGAGCACACCAGCAGAAGGCTGTGGTTGTGCAAATCAGGGCTCTCCAGCAATAACTTTTGCATTCTTTGCCATTCTGCCCCAGTACTTCTGATGCCTTGAAGTGAAGGAAGGGTATAGTCCCGCTGAGAATAGCTTGAACCATCCCCGTGGCTGGAGCTAGCATTCTGTGTGGCTTGCTCTCCTTTTCTTTCATTGACACTAGCAAAGCAAAAGGGGATATATTTTAAATGTATGTAAATTGATCTGACCACTTTACTGTGTGCTAATACCTGAAAGTCTGTCTTGTGTAGGTGTTTAGAACAACATCCTTGATGAAAGTCAGGACAGTGCGTCATGGCTTTGGTACTGCACCATCTTGTATTGTCTTTGGTTGTAGGCAGACAGCTGTGTCTGGGCTGATGCAAGGTTTAAAACAGTGAGTGGGTGTGGGTGGAGGGGGAGGTGGGGAGCTGGAGGAAACTCATTCACAGATGTGCATTATCTGTGCAATAATTTAAGCATGCATTGCACTGACTGTTCTAGTCTCATTGTTGCATTGTTATCTCTTGTAATCATTTCTACTACCCCAGCACAAAAACAGATGGAAAGATATGATCCCTTTAGGCCAGTGCTTGTCTCTTTTGTTTTCATAGCATCTGTTAGAGTGAATTTCTGGGCCATGGTGTCATTGACTTGTCTGCAGGGATGTGCCATGCTGGAACTTCAGCAGGCCTAATCACATACTACACTGTAATTACAAAATGATAGCGTACATTGTCCTAAATGAATAACCCAGTGACTCTAAAAAATGCTTTTGAGATGAGGGAATTTGGAAGAAGATTCTTTCCGCTTATTCTAAGGCATTAAAACCTTATAGTATTAAAACCCTTCAATACAGTTCAAGGTGCATGAAGGACTTCTCTCTTTCTGTCCCCAGAGGAAATGTTTTGATTTAGCAATCTCTAGGTTGTGCCTTGATAATTTACGTTCAAATGTGAATGGTGCTGGTGATAACCCTTATGTAACGCTTGCAGGGGGACACTGAAGTGGCGTGATGGTCGCAACCATGTTGGAGATTTCAAAGAAGGCTTGGAGCATGGGTAAGCCTTAGAAATAAAGCAAGCAAACAAATAAAACTAACTACCTTGATTGCTGACTTGTTGTCAAAATAAGCTGAGGAATTGTTCCTCCTAGAGAAACAGGAACATACTGTAACAGCCCGATTTATTTATCCTATTTGGACACCTGCAGTAGACTTACTGAGTTGAAACTTAGTGAGTGAATTGCTATTGACTACAAAAAGAAAAGGAGGGAGTGCAGAGGACCTGTTTTGATGGAGATACCTTCATCTGACTGGGTGAATATCACCTGTGATCTCTGAATCTAAATGAAATAGATCATATAAAATAACTTGGAAAGTAATTTTTAAGTGTCTTTTAGAATTTCTCTTAGATCCCTTTTTTCAAGGGAAAGAAACCATACTACAAAACTCAAACATTATTTTCCTAAAACTTTCTGAAAGTAAGATTTTTAAGATATCTTATTTCTAAATGAGTCCCAGAATAGATTATATTTTTAAAAGGAAAATAGAAACCTCAAATATTTTGAGTTGAGGTTAAGAAAGCAGCTCATTAATAGTAGAGGTAAAACCAGCCTCAGCCATGTAAAATCTCGTTAGCGGATTCATAGTATTTAAACTTAATCCAGTACAACTGAGTAACTTGTTGCCATGCTCACCTCTACCATATGCACCCTGAAGGTTTGGAATATGCCTCGTCCCTCGCCGATCTGAAGACCGTTATGACTGCTATAAGTGCCACTGGTATGAGGGCAAGATGAGAGGCTATGGAATCTGTGAGTAAGTAAAAGCCAACGATGGACTCTGGTGAAAAGGGAACTCCATGTATATAATGGCTGAAATGTTTCCACATTGCTATGAAAGGCCCAGTTGCAGTGTAAAACACAGGATAATTCAGGCCTGAGCAGCTTTTGGTTTTGGCTTTCTTTGCTTTTGCTTTGGAGATGGGCAGTATGGCTTCTTCATCAGCCCTAAGTCTTCTGAATATTGGAACAGTAAGAGCTTCCCCCATGAGCTAAAACCATTGTAACTACCCAACAAAACATCCTCTGTGTCCTATAAGTGAGATTGTCATTGGCATTTGTTCCTGTTGTTGCAGAGTAGAGAGCACATGGTGTGCAATCAGCCCTGGATAGATGTGGTGGAGTACATACCTTTTGCTCTCTCTCATCCGACTGCGCTGTCTGAGCCAAACCTTACAGAGAGAACATAAACAAGGATATAAAATTCCTTACTTACAAATAAAACAGTTTATAGCATATGTAGAAGCCACTAGGGAACTTAAAGCCAACTCAACAATGCTGTGCTACTGTGTAGTGTAAAGCATGAAAGCACGTTGACCAATAAAGATGACAGCTCTGCTTAGCTTAAGTGTTTTCCCTAGCAGTGAAGAAGAAAATCTGTTGTCCAGCATGGCTAGAGCTCTGAGAAGCTCTTCTCCCCTGAGGGTGATCCCAGGAGAAGGGGTGGTTGGTGGGAGTACAAAGGGGAAGCCAGTTCTGGTTTCCTGCTTGGTCTGACCTACTCCCACCCTGGATTTATCAGTAGTCACTGGGATCTGGCTGGCAGGAGGTCAAAGGCTGAGCAGCCTCTCCTGAGACAATTGGGGGCCTAAATGGCATGTCCTCAGATAATGCTGAACACTGTCAGTGGAGTGGTTGAATCGGGTGATGCACGTTCCTAATAGTGAACCACTGCAAGCTCCAGAGCCACTAGTCAAATATGTGCAATGTTTAGCAGGAAAATGAGCCCAATCTACTCATTTTCTTGTCTTCCTACTCCTATGATAGCTATCAAATATGCACTCTCTTAGTCTGTTCTGCTCCCTGCAGGTATGGAAATGATATGGTCTACAAAGGCTACTTCAGAGACGATGTGCGTCAAGGATTTGGTATACTGGAGAACTTCTCAGCTGAGCATCCATTTAAATACACAGGACAGTGGGAAAATGACAAGAAGAATGGATATGGAGTCTGGGAAGACAAGGACAGGTAAAGGCAGCATGAATCAGAGATGGCTTTAGGTGCCTGACAGTATTTTCCATCTGTTGGTATGAGGAAAGCCTCATATTCTGATAGGGGAGATTGAGGATGAAGGGGAAATGTGTTCAGCCTTTGCTATACAGCTTGAACTCCTGGGGAATCTGAGTTGGATTTGTGCAGTAAGTCTGGCTTTTGTTCTTCACAGAGCACTGTATTGGAGCACTAGCCTCTGTATGTGATGCATTGAATTGACTAAAATGTAGTGATTCAAGGAAAAAGCTTATCTTTTTTTCTCTTGCTTTTCAGAGGGGAGAGATACATAGGGACATGGCTTGATGATCACAGACATGGACAAGGCATTGTAGTCACCCAGTCAGGTGTCTGCTATCAAAGGACATTTCATGCTGATAAAATGGTGGTGAGTATCCATTTTCAGTGGACTATCTAGGTAATGCAACACGGAATCCCTCCTTCAAGGACTAGATTAAGCTTTCACTTTGTAGTTAATTTCTGTGGGAAAACAGAAGGCAAGGAAAATTAAGCGTTGATATTTTGCTACAATAGCTTTTTTGAGAATAAAGCCTTCTGTTTCTTATCACCTTCATGAGGTACAGGCAGGGACAAAAAGTGAGGCTGTCACCTTTGCTCATGCTAAGACACTTTAGCCTTTCAGCTGTTCATCAGGTCACAACTATAGAACTGAACTCACATTTCAAATGCTGTGCTGATTTTACGATGCTGTGTCTGTCTTGGAGATTTTTAAGTCTTTACCTTGTCAATGTGAGCATACCTATGTTGAGTTGTCTTTCCAGTTTATTGAAAGTTAGATGTTGGTGTGAGGAACTGTCATGGGAGAGCTGGCTTGGAAATAAAAGTATTTCTTCTCATGAAAAATGCACACTTAAAAAAGCAAACAACTTCCCTCCTCTTACACCAAATTAGGACAAAATGTTTAGCATGGAAACTGTTGGAAAGGCTTTCCATTCAAGTTTCATCTGTAGGGGGCCAAAATAAAGCTGTCTTTTGGACTACCAGCTGCCAGAGGCTCCTTTAACTTCACAAGGCTTCCAAGTGGGGAGCAATCGCTTCAGTTTTCCTAGTGGAAAATCGGTAGGGCCAAGAAGCTTCCCCTGGAAACCTTTTGTTTTTGCCAAAAGGGGCACTTTCCACTAAGAAAACCATTCCAGTGGAAAATGTGTTACAGCTTTAAAAGCGACCACATTTTCTGACTGGTGTGGGTATGTATAAACCTCTGGGCTCAAACCTTGGGCCAAACTCTAGTGAGAACTGCTTACCCCTTTGGCGTAAGTTATTCCATGTCTGTTCTGCATCTTTGTGTTCTTTCCCTGAAATGCATGCTACTGTAAGCAGACATGGGAGCTGGGAGGCAGTGGAGCGAGTCGTTTTATGAGTGCTTAGGAGAATCTTTTTAATGCCCTGTTGACTGCACAGCAAAGGACAAAGCTATTCCTACATGGCAGCCACCTTCCTCTTTTCTCTTAATGTGCTTACAAAGAATGACACAGCTGGCTAGAGTCACCAGAAGGTCATGGGACTGGGAAGACCGTGAGTTCATTTATATCACAATTCTTGGTGACCACTCTTGGAGTGGGAAACTACCTTTCATTCCTTACTGTAGGGAAATAATTGTAGTAGTACTGTCATTTAAAACCACCTGGCTACTCAGTACATCTCCTCCATGCTGTGATGCCTACTGGGTTGTCTGTAGATCACCCCCTTGCTTTTCTCTTTAATGTTGCATATGACTTTTTGGACTTTCAGAAAGGTTCTCAGAATCTGCAGCCCGTAAGTAAGTTTGAGCCAGTGGCTATTTCCAGGTAAACTGTAGTAAATATGAACTCAAAGTCATTAATTCACTACTTTTGCTTTTAAATGAAGGGTTCTGGGATTCTGCTCTTGGAAGATGACTCAGTCTATGAAGGAAACTTCACGCAAGATCTAACATTTGTTGGAAAGGTGAGTACATATTTTCTGGAGGGAGAGGGTATGAACTCTGAGGAATCCATTAGCTTCGTAGAAAGCAAGCAACTATATAGAAAGGCTGAGATGAAATAATAGTTTATTGTGTTGTTTTGTTTTTTTGGTTATATCTTGTTTTGTTTCTCCTGTTATTCCTCTCATTCACACAATGGAAGCTGCAGCAGGGAGATTTCAAGCAGCATGGGGCTAGGGGCTTTGGGCATTGTATTGTTTTTAACTTGAGGGTTTGGTTTTTTCAGTTGTTACTGATGTTTTTTGGAGACTTTTAGCTGCACTTCATAGTTGCAATTAGGATATTGTACTCTCAGAACAACTGGTTTAGCCTTTATAGTGGTTGAGGAGCTCAGGAAATGATGAGGAGAACAAAACGGAATTACAGTACCAGTGTTATGCTAGCATAACCAGGGTGTTAACACAGCTGAAGGATCTTGGAAGTTTGATTTTACAATCTGGCCACTGTGTTGACACGTTCAACGTTTTTTTTTTCAATTGATCTTTAACAGAAATAACTAGTCAAAGTGTTCACTAAGTGCCCTATTGCAGCAAAAACGAGTCCTCCAGCTTGTTACAGAAATGTATGGCAAGTCTGACGGGAAGTGTGTGGTCAGGTCAGACTGAGCTGACGTTAACAACCGATGAGTGATGGCAGCTGCAAATCAGCCCCATCATTTACTGACTTGTCATGGGAGGAAGCATTTGTCGTAATCTTCTTCAACCAGAGGTGCTGGGGTGAATTTTGCAGAGGCTGATTGTAGTGTTTAAATGCAGCTTCCTCCAAAAGTAATTTTCAGTTGAGTGGTTGGCTTAGAAAAATCTGCTCATTATGTGAAGATAGAATGCCTCGTGTTATTAGCAGTAAGGATTTCAGGTTTGCCTTGGAAGACAGATTTGTTTCAATATTGTTTGACTTCGAGTTTGGTTTAATTAAATCCTTTTAAGTTTCAATCAAGCTACTGCACGCCTTCTCCTGTATTGGCCCCAGAGAATTTAAGGTTTTTCTTGGTAGCAGCAAATGTTCTGAAAGCTTTTATGGTGACTATCTTATGTTTCCCTCTATCTATGAGGCCAAACTTGCTTGTGGTTTTAACAAGCAGTGGAAAAAATAGAGGAGAAATTTCAGTTCATGTCTTTCAAGCCAGAAGATCTATAACTCAAAGATATTGGCTTCTTGTTGTCAAGTATAATACAAAAATCTTACTCTGTGATTGTGGTGGTCCTCACCTTCCATGTGTCACTGAGTATCGGGGATGTTTTCTCCAGTGATCATTACCTTAATGATACTACTGTTTTGAATGCTAAAAATGTATGCATCAGTGTTGGAAGTTGTTCTTAGTCACCATTTCAGGATCTGGCTCTGTGGAAAAGAGAATTTGAGGGCTTGGTCCAGCTTGTTTCCTCTTGCTAATGAGATCTTGGCACACTAATCCCATATTTCTCTGTTGCAGGGGAAGCTGTCGTTTGCCAATGGCTTTATTCTGGAGGGAACCTTTACTAATAAATCGGGCCAAGGCCTTCAGACGCAAGGTATCCTGAATACATCGAACGAGCAGCTGGATGACAGAATAACCAAAGCGTGAGCAAAACCAGCTGATTTCTTGGGTTGTGGCTTGTATTTTGATAGTACCTGGAAGAGCCCTGGATCAGTCACTACAGGGATGAAGGCAGTCCTTGCCTGAAAAAGCGGGTCTGAAATGTAGTGTTTATACAGGGAGAGGAGGAGGAGAGGAGAGCACAACTTATCATTTAAGATTAATGTCACATGAGAAGCAGAAAACAGATGTTCGGCCCCTGTCTTCCCACTGGCCACCCATACTCCCATCCTCAGTGCGGAGGGAGTTTGGGAAGTGATTTGTTCATGCGTGCACACATTTCTCTGCATATGCGCTGGCACATGCACCGACAGGCCTGAAGCTATACAGGCAAAGCTAGGTTGCTAAAATATATCTCCTGCTCCTTTTCTGACCCTCTGTGCTCCTATCTGAATATTTCCAGTTGATACTTTAGGGACAGAAAAGCAAAGAAGGTAGCAAAGGGAAGGGGTAGCAAAGTCTCTCTGTCTTTAGGAATACCCCTTAGTGGAGCAGAAACCCTGTGATCAATTAATCAACAAAATTTCATATTACTTGATGTTCCATGCACCATGAATTATTTTCTCTTAGCCCGAAGTATCTCATTGCCAGGATAACAGACTGAAGTTGTTTTGTCTGAATCACCGGTTAGGCACTAGTGACCTTCTCTGCTCCCATAGTTCTTGCATTGATATTTCATTCTGGAGAACTTTCTGTATTTAAAAAGTGAAGTCTGAAATGATTGCACCCTTCCTCAAAAAAAGCCTGATGTCATGTCATATTGTGCAGTCAGCTGGGCCTCAAGGAGTTTCCAGTAGAGAAGAGGTGGAAGGGAATCTATGACCAGTTCCTGGAGTTCATCCATTCGGGCTGCAAAGAAGAAATGGAGGAGTCTTTTACGGGATTCCACATACAAACAAGCAAGGAGCTCCGGAAATCTCAGGAGTACCTCTTCTGCCAAAGGTAGGAGTACTGCATGCCATCATTGCAATGGAGGAGCCATTTGTGTAGACAGAACAATTCCTTTCATTTTATTAACCCCCCTTGGTGTCCCACCTGCAATACCAGCTGGGATTTGGCCTACCTGGTTTTCCTTCCTCACCTGTCCACGTTTTCAGGGGGACTGAGGATGTTTCCTGGAAGACAGAAGATATTCTTGAAGAGCTTGTCCAGCACCATGAACTGGGTTCACTACAGAGCTATTTAGAGAAGGTAAAGTTTAAAAAGATTTGTCTGCCCACTGAATACAGACAGAAGTCGTAGCAACTTCAGTGCACTAATATAAAGCAGCAGCAATACAGTCAGCAACTTCAAGAATCTTGCTTTAAATGGGTGTGAATATCTAAGTTTGTGAAGAAGAGGGTTTTTCTTCCATGCTCTGTGGACATTCATTTTGCATGCAGTCATACAGGTCAGGAAGGTGGTGACAGAGCTTTGTTCTTGGTTCTCAAACAGTGTCAAGCAATTACCAGTTCCTGGAAATGAATAATCTACTTCTGTGAACTCTCAAGTTGTTTTTCACTCAGCCAAGCATACCTTGAAGCCTTTGCCCCTTTCTTTGCATATCACAGAGAAGATCATCACAGCAGCGAGTTCTGCTAAGCACATTTATTTTTGGTAATGGAAGGAGAGTGGGTATTTGGCAGTTAAAATAGACCAAAATTCTAATCTTCCTCTCCAGGCTTGTTTTCCTTTGCTGACAAAGGAAAGCTGGGTTGCTTTTCAGTATTTCTCCTCTACTGATGGCTTGTAAAACTTAATTTTCCTCTATCATCAGGCATTGAAATCTTCTCTGCACCCACTGGGAAAGCTGCTGAAGGCCTTGATAATAGCTTTTCAGGCAACTTACTCTGGGATTGGGGCCAACAGACACTTGCTGACTATGGCACAAGAGGAAGTCAAGTACTATGCAAAGAAAATATGGGAGTTTTACCAGTAAGTAAAGAAGTCTGAGACATTTCCAGTGGGTGTATAAAGTAGATCATTGGGATAATTCCCTTATGTCAGTACAGTTTTATTTCATGTCACGTTTTTTGGGATACTTGCTTCAAAACAGTGTTAGATAAGAGCTTAGTTAATGCAAGTATCTCTTTATAGCCCTTGGAAATGTGTTACATCCATTGCTTTGTACACAAACCACAGGGTATGGCTTTAATGTGACTAAGCATCATTGAGGTATGGCTGCTTAATGAGCTCTTACTCATGATATACTTCTTTAGATAAGCACAGATATAAGCAAGATAAGTGACAAGGCTAGCAAAGGGTAGCAAGTGTATCAAAGCATGCAAGCGGTGGTATTCAATATCTGTGTTTGGTGAAAAATGATTTCAGCTTAACATGCCTCAACTCAACAGGAGTTAAGAACATGCAGTGTAAGCATGTCACTGAGGTTTGGCTGATATCAGTAGTAACTCCAAATGGAGGTTGTTCAGTCATGTGCTTGTGCCCATGGGTACATTAGGACAGGATCAAAGGTATGACTGAGGCTGTGTTGCTGCTTGAATGTCTTTTTAGCTCTGCTTCTAACTACACTTGGGTAAGATATTGCATTGAAAAAGCTAGGCTGGATAAAAGCTCTTTTCTTACCAATGTAGCCTTGAGTACTTGAAGAGGGCTGCCAGCAAGTTACTTGTCCTAGAGCAGTCTGATGGAACTATTCAGATTTGACTCAGTTCATCTGCTGTATGTCTGTGCTGTGAAGTGGAGTGGTAGAGGGAAACTGCATTCATGAGCAGTACAACAGGGCTGATGACCTTTAGCAGTGGTTGATGGGAACCTTCCTGAGTTTCTAAGCTCAATGCATACTTTGGAAAGCTTCATTCATAACTCAAGACCTTTCAGGTGCAGCGTGGGAGATGGAACGACCTTGCTCTGCTGTGCACCTGGTTAAGGTTTCTGTAGTGATGCATCTGTGCCAAAACCAGGCAACGTCTCCCCAGTCCTTTTTTCTGTTGTTGGGCAGTTTTGGCTTGGAAGTATCACAATAAGCCCAAACTACTGTTTGAGAGTAGAATATGACCATACTCAAATGTTCACAGATGGATTAGAGAACTTGATCGTGTGACTGATCATGAAACCTCATCTGTCTTAAGTGGGAATACCAAACAGATGGTGCTCAATGAAGACTAGTTGGGATTTCTGGAGTGATTGCCCTGGCCTTCAGAAGTTCTATTTTAAAGCACTTGTTCATTTCTGGCAACTTCTGCTGGTAATGGAGAATGCCTTTGAATTGTGATACTTAATCTGCTGATAGAGAATGGCTCCCGGAGAGAGAAATCATTCTACAAAGCTCTGTTAAACAGAGGTTCCAATGTAGAAGAAAACAGAGTGACTTCAGGCACAAACTATGTCTTCAGACAAATATAACTTTGTTCTGCTTTTGTTGTAGGGGTTTGCTCCATCTGGCACTAGAACAAAAAGGTCAACTGCCTGTGAAATGTGTGGATGGAGAGGTAAGGTATGTGTTACCATGGATTGTTTAACCTTAGGCTGCTTGAACCTACGAGGTATCTTCTAAAATGCAGTAAGTGCTAATATGATTGCATTTGTGCATTTGACTCAGGTCTAATTCTCACACTTCTCTCTATGAGCGCAAAGCTTTCAGTGATTTGCAGGAGAGCAACTTCTCCTAATTGTGTTCCATAGCAGAATAAAGGTGTGGGGATTTGGAGGTGTGTGGAACACAGCCTTGCAAGATAGTTCACATCAGATACTGTGCAGGAGTGCAGCTGTATGCAAGACAGCAGCCCCAGAACTACCACGTGCTTTGCATTATCTGTCTCAGGAGCTTGCTTGTTGCAGGGATGGAGACTTTGATGCCATCACTGAGGAAAAAGTCAGATTTGGAAATAGAGAGCATGGTGCAGGAAATGTGGCAGAAAAGGCAGAAGACGGGACGTTCTTAGAATAGGAAGCTAGGAGTAATTGTGGGAGATACTCAAGTGTTGGGTTTTTTGGGGTGGGTAGAGGTATCTTTTCTTTTTTTGTTGTTATCCAAACTTGGCCTGGATTTGTTTTCAGTATAATCTGCAGACATCCCTGTGTGGGATGGTTGAATTCAGAGGGTTGATGGAATGGTAAGCAGCTGGAAAAAAGGCTTTATCTATGAAATTGATTCTTTCTTCCTTAAGAAATCACAAGTGCTCTCTGCAGGTTTTGCAGTCTTAGGAGTTGTTTCTTATGTTGGCTCCTGTATAGCTGCATAGCTTTTGGTCATATCAAGATTATAGACTTCACTATTGGACTCAGCTTTTCTTTTCTCTGCTGTAGCGACCAGAAGGCATACAGTGTGGTCCTTCCGTTGATTTTGCCCTGTTTCTACCCTGAGCTTTTCATGCTCTACATGCTCTATCATGAAAGGGAAGATGACCTCTACTGTCAAGGGATTGTGGACTTAAGTCTATTTCCTGACATCAAGCTGCTGGAGTTTCTGGATGTACAGAAGTAAGTGACCTTTTTTCACTTTGGGATGCATCCTACTGATATCAGCTGTGAAGCTAACAGCCAGGGTAAGCTCTGATGGCACTAAAGGAACAAATGTATAGCATGTTAGTTCCTTGATCCATTGTTATCTTTAGCACTGAAATCTTTCCTAGGTTTCCATCTGTAAGTAAAATCAACCCTGCATTCGGGCCAATGAGTCTGAGCTATTATTTTTTTTCCTTTAGCCATGTGGTTGAGAGTAGAGAACTCAACATATTGCACCTGTAAGGCTTTCAATGGGGAGATATTAACAATGAAGACTGACTGAGAATGGAGCTGAGACATAGGCATCTGCCTTCTAAAACTTTTATTTCCGTAATCTTATTTCAGACACCTTTGGCCTCTGAAAGACCTCACCTTGACAACTAACCAGGTATGAAGTAGCCCTAAAAGCAAAATTCAGTATGTTAGTGAGGTGGTGTAGAGCATATGTTGGTGCTAGCCAATGATGGAGCTTCACCTAAGATAGCACAGAGGCCTGACGCTGCAATAAATAAGTCCAGCACTGAGGAAGCATGGGGTGGCTCCGGGGGAGATGATCTGACAACTCTTTGTCTCCTTTGCAGAGGAGGTCCCTGATCAAAGACAAGTGCTTCCTGTCTGCCACAGAGTGTTTGCAGAAGTTGATGTAAGTCACCGTCTTTAATTTCTCACTTTCTTTCTTCTGTAGAAATTTTCTTTCCCCCAGAATGTTAATACAATATTTAAAGTGTTTAAACGCAATCCTTCCTTGGAAAATATCTCCATTTAGTTTTGCTGAGACATTCTGACATGAAATCTGACTTCGATGAAAAGGACTTGGCTCACGTGAATGTGCTTAGCAGATTGGGCCTGGCTATGGCAGCCAGGTCATGATATAACCTCTTGCTCTGGGCACATGGATAGTGCTATGTGAGGGATATCTTGCCTGTATGGTGTTCCAAGATGTTAAATCAAACTCTGCTTTTCTGACTTTAAGAAGCTCTGCTTGATTTATTGGTTTGACAGCCAGTCTAGGGAATAGTGCTGCAGTATCACATGGGAATGAAGATAAAATGGTACAGGAAAGTGTTGAGAGTGACATCAGATGGAAATTCTCAGGTCCTTGTATATTCTAGCCATGGTGACTTGGCTTTCACTGGGGAATGCAGCATGGTCAGCATATACTTTTCAGGATGTGGTGGGCAACCTTATAAATGTGTTACCTGTATTATTCCCTTGCAAGAGCAGTTTTCTTGATAGAGCTGCTCAAGGAGATTTCATTCCTCACCCTAAAGTTTTACTTGAATGACTCGGGTAAAATGAAAGGTGGCATTAGGGTGCTCATGACTTGGGAATACTTGAGGTCCACCTGGACCCTGTTGATGCCTCCTGTTACCACCTTGCTGTCTTTTTTTCTTGGTGCAGCCATTTGAGATGATCGATATATTCCTTTTTGTAGTGCGAAGGATATCTGATATCTGATATCTGTTCTTTATTCAAGTGTTACTGCTTTACCTCTTGACCTGTGTAGTGGAAACATCTTTGACGCAGCTGTTTTCACACTGATAGCACCACAGTGGATCCCCGGGAAAAGCTCCTGATCCTCCAGAAGACATACGAGGAGATAGAGAGCACTGTGTCCCGAGTGGTGGAGAAAGACTACAAGCTCCCTATGGATGACCTCTTGCCCCTCCTGATGTATGTTGTATCCCGAGCTAAGTAAGTGATGCTTTTTGCTTCTCAGACCCATGGTTGTGTACTAACTCAATCCAAGAAAGGGAGTCTCTACATTCCAAGCCAAATAACATTAATGAAAAACTGGGGGTTGTCTTTTAATGTTGCATTCTGCTGACATGCATTTGGGTTCTTGTGTCCTACAGTCTGCCAGCTGTGGTCTAGTAGTGTTGGTTATGATATAATATGGTTAGGGATTTCCTGGATGTCCATCCCGGGCTGTCTTGAGAAATGCAGTCTGACTGGCATCTAAAGTTATTACAAAAAAAATAGGCATATAAAGTCTTTGAAGGCCAACTGTTGAGGCCGTCACAGGAATTACCTGCACACGGGGTTGAGAGAGAGATGTGAAGGAGGAACAGATCTTCAGAAGGAAAAAGTCTGATCACCTCCATTGCGGTTCAGATGTGTAAGAAATGTGCTCTGCTTACCTTGCCGCCCTTCCTGCAGATGTTAGTCCTATTAGTTTCTTTTACAAGGGGTTTGAAAGAGCTGTAGAGAGGCTGATGGGTTAGCTTGTGTTATGTTTTGAGAGTGAACAGGTAAGGGTTGACTACTCTCTGCCCTCATAAACCTATGAGAAATCACTTCTCTGTCCTCAGTGCGGCACTGTGGTTCAGTTTGGAGACTAGGAAGGTCTTGAATACTGACCATCTAGTAATTAGGTTTTTCTCATGTAGGAATGACTGTAAACATAACGCTTCTGCCAAAGAGGCTGTGTCTGTGTTGCTTTTACTGGAACTGCAGGAACGTACTTACATCCAGTAGAACGAAACTACACTTTCTTTTATTCTGGCAAGTTTGAGTCCAAGTCCTTGACTGACTTGGATGTTCTTAGTGTTCAAAAAAGGCTGAAATGTTTAAACTTAGAGCTCAATCTTGAAACCCAGCAGCTTTTTTTTTCTTCTTTTGCTACATTTCCATAGGATGATCCAGGTTTGTATGCTAGGCAGCTTTCTTGATTGTAGATGACAGAGGAGGGGGAGTAAGAGAATGAGTGCGCAAGAGGACCTGAACTTTTCTAATGACTGGGCATCTTTGCTGAGCTCCTGTCATGCAGGATACTTCAGGGACTCAGCTTTTGGAAGATCAAGGTGATGCACAAGGAATCAGCAATGGACTTCCAGATCTGTCTCTCCCTCTCCCTAATCAGATTTCAGACCCGTGTCTTTAAGTGCTGGTGCCCAGAGATTTGCTCTAGTTGTGGTGTTTCGTTTCTTTTCAGAATACAGCACCTGGGAGCTGAAATCCATCTAATTAGAGACTTGATGGACCCCACCAATCAAGGAGGATTGTATGACTTTCTATTAACAGCACTGGAGGTAAGAAAATGAGTTTTGACGGTGAGAGTTGCGAGCTGCTGTAGGGGAGCCCTTCCTGAATGGTAGAAACACTGATGCTCTCTACTCACATTTAATTTTAGAGGGCTGTTTACATGCCTAGCACCGGTTATTTTCCTTCTAGTCGAGAGAGTACTTTCACCATTAATTTATAATATGCAGACTTAATCTTTTATCTTGCCTTGGGGGGCACTGTAGCTTTACTCCGTGCAAGAGACAAAAACTTGGCTCCAAAGCTCCGAAACTTAATGGGTTGTTCTCTTCCTTGCCCAGTCATGCTATGAACACATACAGAGGATGAGACTTCACCAAAGAGAGAACTGCCATGTGGCTCGCACCTCCTGAGCCCCAGGACCAGCAGGGAGGCTCCTCCCTGCCATGTTTTGACCGAACACTGTTGGATGAAGAAGAAATCGAATCACTGCTGCTCCAGCTGCCTTTAAAAAGGGAAGGACAGTTGTTTTTCAGATGAGGGGTTCTTGCTAGGTTTTCTATTAGACTAGCTACAGCTATCAAGCACAGACATGCAAGTGCTGTGAGTTGAAAGCCGTCTGTGCAACCTCAGCTTGTGTTGGAAGGTGGAGGAGGTTTCTTTTGCCCTCGTTGATTTCACTTTCCTGAAAACAGCAATACACCTCTTTCCCTTGAAACTCCATTTAGCTGTTTTCTCAGTTGCTCTGCTTGTTTCGCACTGGGAAACAGACATAAAGGGAGATTATTTAATAGAAAGTGGTCAAATGAAGCCTGAAGAGTCATTGTGATGGGACTCCTGGATGGTAGAAATGTGGGACGGACAAGAGAGACTATCTCTGTACTCCTAAACAACCTTCCTAAGAGGAAGATCTTTCCTCTTCTTCCCTTTGCCAAGTTCTGTACCTCTCCATTGCACCATAATGCTGCTATTGACTAACTTCTCTGTTTGATACTTCTAAATGTAAATTTATACTTGGCAGACTCCTATTAAATCTCAGGGATATCACACTCGCACCTTGAAAATGCTGGTGCTGCTTTCTAATTCTGCAGGGGTTTGTGTGTGCCTTAAAGGTGGGAGATCTCAAATACTGGTGACAACACATAAAAACATTTGGCCTCCTGCACTGACAGAGCTGCAAAAACATTGGTTTTCCTAGGTGCACAGCCTTGTGCCGGCAGAACACCCACTGACACCAGCGGGGCACAATCAGATTAGAATTGGGCTGGTTTTTATCCTGCCTTTGCAAAAGGTAAAGGGGTTTCTGATACGCTGTTACTCTCAGACGGAAGTACTGACGTGTGAATTGTATGTTAGAGCTAAAGCTCTTTTGAACTAGATTTTAACCTGCTTTTTTTTCCCCTTTTTTTTTTTTACCGTTTGACTTTTAAATTGTCCAGGTCTGTGACTTCAGGAAAACAAATCAAAACTCTACAGACTGTTTCTTCCTGTTTGTCATAAGTATTATGCTGTAATAAATAGTACACTGGTTACAACAGTTAATATATTAGTGTAAGAGTATCCTAATGTATGTTTTACAGTAACCGTATTTAAATAAAACTGTTTCATTTTTGAGAGATTCCAGGCTTGCATGCTTCTTATTTCAACCTCATTGCTGTCTTCAGATTCTTGTGAGAATGTCCTTTATTTATTTATGTATTTAACTTTACAAGATCTATGGCTTTTTTCACTGCCTTGCTAATTCATGGGGATGGACGAATTTGAACTGCAAATTAGTAAGAGAGACTGAACCAATAAACCCTTGCGCACCTTTTCCCTGTAGAATCAGTATGGAGAACGTAGCTTAAACTTTAGGTTAATTGGCTGCAATTAAACTCTTTCCTCACTGTCTCACACTGATCTTGCTAAGCCTTAGCAGGCATTATAAAGGAGAGCTGTCACCATGTCTTCAGGGCTCAAGATGCTGTGGAGCAGAGACAGCACAAGGGAAAAGAAAACGAGAGTGAGTGGTAGTGACTCACCTTCCTTCATCTGAACGCCTCTTAGCTACCCTACATGTTGTCCTATCTTCTGGTATGTTGAGATAGTGGTTTCAGTGTAAAAGCTTGACTTGCATTGACATCAAGTAAAAAGTAACATTCAGCTAAGCAAAGCCTTTATAAAACGGCAGTGAATTCCACGGGTCTTTTATGTGGTTGGTGCCAATACCAGTTATATAGCATGCATTTGAGACTGAGGAACACAAGACCAAAACCATGCTTTCCTACCAGTACACCGATCATCAGCTTTAAAATACTGTTTCTCATCTTTGAGATCTCATAAGGAAGAGAAGCTCCAGCTGCCTGTCTTTGAGAATGTAAACACGCGTAAGTGACAGCTGTGAACTTTTTAATCTCAGTTGCCTGAAACTGGCGATTTCTCAGTCAAATAAACACTCTGCCAGAAGGCTGAATCACAGAGATGTAATCGCAGCTGTTTTAAAAGTCTGTTTTCTCTATACTGCATTTTTTTCCATGCTTTTGATATTGGTTTTATTTCCAAGTACCATTGCCTACTCAAAATGCTAAACTTCTACTTACTACAAAACAGGACATGCAAAATGCGTGCGTGTACAAACTCCACTAGAAAACAAGGAGATTTTTCTCAGCCTATTGAAGACTCCTACTAAGTTGATTTGTTGCTCTTTACTGATCAACTCTCTTTAAAAATTCAGGAGGTTCTTGATCAATAATTCAAGTGAGCCCTAAAGGGGCAATGTAAGGTAACAGTGTGCAGCCATTTGTGCTTCTAGGCTTTCTTGCTAACCAGTAAAAGCAAGAGGAATACTTCACTAGAAATGCTCTTTAGTGCAAGGGTAGCATTCAGGTAGCAAATTGTGCTCTGTAACCATGCAGTAGTGCTATTGTTTAAAAGCATGGCTTTTTCAGGAGATAGAATAAGGTTACTTGCTAGCTTCCCTGATTCATCAAGTCTCTGCTTGATAAAATACTGTGCCTTGAAATAGCACGCAGAAATGAGAGAGTGCATTCAAGCCTCTCTTAAGCTTGCGTGGTTCACACTGTTAAATTATTTAATGATAGAGTTGCTAGCAGGACTTCATCTTCCTTTTATGTTAAATTTAGTCCTGCAAGCCCTGGAGCAATATGAAAGCCAAGCATACCTGAGACTTCTAGCTTTAGAGATGCCACCGTGTAAGAAACCTAGTAGTCAGCTTTTCCATATCTGAGCTACAGCTGTTGAGACAGCTTAGGCTTCAGGGGAAGCAATAAAAAGTCTAAGCCACACCTGGAAACAGGACAGGTCTTACAGTAATTTAGCTGTGATCTGCAGTGATTTAGCTGGAGCCTGCAGTGCAGGTTAGCTGTCTGCATATGGTGCTTTCAGCAGAAGCAGCATGCTGCAGACCACTGCAGTCCCAGTGTTTAGCTCTGCCAGATGTAAGCTTGTTCCACAGAGAATTTCTGTTCCTCTTTCCCTCAATTTATACTCATCAGCAGGCTTTCATTTATCAGAGTACAATGCTTTTTTATCCCCTGTTACCTAAGAGTTTTTCTCCTAATTATTCCAGATACTCAAATGCTGTAAATTTAAAAACTATTCAGTCACCTTAGGAACATACTCTCTCCCCACTCTATAGGAAGGCTCTTTGTACTTGAATTGCAACAGCTGTTAAACAGGGAGGAGTCATTCTTCTACAAACACCCAATTTGCAAAAGGTTCATTTTACAAATAAGAGAATAGGTAGGAAGTTAGAGGAGTGCTGTGTCTATTGCTGCTTTCAAGTGGTGGAGCAATGCCTCCGGAGGTGGAGAAAGAGATGTCAGGTCCAGTTTCTTGAAATCTTCATTAGCACTCAAAGATGTTAACACCTTCACAGTCCTCTTTAAATCAAACACTGCATGGAGCATACCCAAGGTGGAAATGGCAGCTTTCGGAGTATTCTTTGCTGATGCTTCATCATCGAGGCCGTTTTCCAAGATAGAAATCCTGTTCTCTGCAATAACTTTGAGGAAATTGTAGAACTCCTTGTAGTCTATACCGGTGCAAGATTTCATGATCAACTAGGGGAAAAAAAAAACAAAACAGTACTGAAATGGAAGCAACTCCTTCATGTATAGCAAGAATTACAGGGACTGATTTTATCAAGCTAGTAACTACCCAGAATTGTAAGTAACCATGTTTAATAGTTCATTATTTGTTGCACTTCCTTGATGGCACTGAAATTCTTTACCTGACTTGAAACTTCACTATCCCCTAAAACAACACGCTGTTCCTATGAGCTACTAAATGGCTGTATTTTTATAAACTACTTTTGGAAGGTATCAATCTAGCAGCAGTAAGAGCCTCCGGAAATAAACTTTACGTCTGCTCCACACTTAAGATTTTGGGAACATACCAGAAACAACACTGCTCATTAATTATGCCTTCTGAAAGCAACATTTTTGGAGACACAGAAGCTTGCTACTACTTTCACCTTAATTTTGCTTGTTTTGGATTTGCTGTTGCAGCATGAATGATATTGAAACCAGTTCTCCTGTGTAAGAGTCTTCTAATTCCTGTTCGTTAAATGGAAAAGCACTTGTATTTTTAAAAGGGGATGGTAACTACTACACTGATTGATCACATCAATGCTAACCTTGATAGGTTAACCTTGCCAGGCTAGATGTGGCTCTGGGCAGCCTGGTCTGCTGGCTTGTGACCCTGCACATAGCAGGGGGTTGAAACTAGATGATCATTGTGGTCCTTTTCAACCCAGGCCATTCTATGATTCTAAAGCTGAGAAGAGCTGCTAGAGCATTCATTTTCAGACAACATCCTAACCTCCTTGACATACCAATATGCACTGACACAAGCCTTTCCCTATCATACTGAAGTGATATTTTGTTTTCCAAGAAATGAAACCGTCACCAGTCCCCATTTGCTTAGGAATCATATCCTAATTCCAGGTATGAGGTTAAAGATTGTGCGTCTCAGAGCTCTAATAAGGTGTTGCAATTCATCCCTCAAATATCTGACCCTCTAGTGAAGAGTCAGGCAGACAGCAATATATTGTGATACCTGACACTGTAGGTGCCAATCATCCATAGGGTCCTTCCATTCATTGATTTCTCTTTGGACAGCCGCTAATTCATCCTGCAGGAAGCACCACATTATAGCTACGTTGCAGCCATTCACCCAGTTGTGGTTAATAGAAATGGTATCCTCCTGTGGGAACAGTTTAAAGAATCATTAATCTCTATGTAGGAAAATGCGAGAGAACAAGCTGTAACATCACTGCTGCAAAACATGAAATCATGTCCCTCTACAAGAGAAATACTTCTTTGGTACCAATACTACCACTGTGCTGAAAGGCTGTTGTTTTCTAGCGCCCCTGAAAAATATCAAATTTTGTTTCCATCTGTGAATTGGAAAATGTCTCTAGCTCTTCTGTCTGAGCAAGCCTTTCACGGAGGCAAAGATGTGGGAGTTGGAGTTGGTATCATGGGGGAGGTAGGGAACAAGGTTGTTATTTTTAGTTTATGAAGACAAATGTGTTAGCATTTTCCAGTAGTCACCTGCAATTTACAATTAGAAATCAAGATTTATATTAATAGTATCCTATTTCTCAGTGACTAATAGCACATAATAGGAAGTGCATAAGAAAACAGAGCGCAGACAGCATCTTCCATTTCTATACTTTCCTATTTTCTAGCAGTCAGTGACAGAGATTCTGAGTTCAAGGTTGCTATTAGCCATCATCTTGAGTAGTCACTGAAAGACTTTTCTCCCATGAATCTCTCTAAATTTTTTCATAGCCCAGACTTTTTGCATCCACAAAATGCTGTGGCAATTAAAGTTTGTTCTGATTCAAGCCTGATTATCGATCTGTGTTACGAAAATGCTGGTATCAGTTATCTTACCAGGTTGTAAACTTGATGATGCCATCCACTGGGGATGAAAACTATCTCCCCTGCTTCCTGCACAATTTCCACAGGGGGTTGGCTTTGGTTGTAGCGAGGGTAAATACTCCTGTCCTGAAGACCAGGTGCAGTCACATCGAAGGGCAAGTTGCCATGACAGTCTTTCAGGTAATCCTCCTGTCCTGGGGGGTAGAGCAGCCATTTCTTTCTCCCACATATATTAGCTGACCAGCTATAGGAACGGAAGACGTCAGCATGGAATGGAGTCCTGTGGGAGAAATCAGAGGTTTAAGTAAAGGCAGTGCCTAAAATCTTTACAGTGAATTCATGTCTGCAAGAATCAAATGCATAGAAACTGCATTCACTGCGGAAACCTGACCCTAACCCGTCTTCTTTATTTAATCTTGACTGTTTTAAGTATTAAAAGAACAATGTATCTACATACTACAGTACTGCAGTGTTTTATATCCCCTGTGGTTCTCCATCAGTTAATTTTGAATCTGTCATATAAGTTTTTCAACAGTAGCAGATCCTATGACGTGAACTACTTGGAATACTGAAAGTACCACCAAAGGTCAACTTAATCTTTCACCTGCAAAATACCTGACCGACTCAAGAGCGCCCCTCCAAGGCTTCTGTTGGCTCTGCAAATCAGAAGAGGCTGATGATTCCCCAAGACTCTTCTCCTCTGGAGCATTTCAGAAGGAAGCTGAAAATTTTACAGATTCTCTGGAAAGTATTCAGGGCTTTCTGCAGTACAAAAGCACCTGAGCTGACCGAATAATGGCAGATCACATCCAGAAACTAACCATCTGCTTGAGAAACAAGACTGCTGGGTTCAGATACAGCACTGTGCAGTATGGCTGCATTTTCTTCAAGGGGGAATGGTTTTAAACTGACAGGAGAGATTTAGCTTGGACATTAGGAGGTAGTTTTTCACTCAGAGGGTGGTGACACACTAGAACAGGTTGCCCAAGGAGGCTGTAGATGCCCCATCCCTGGAGGCATTCAAGGCCAGGCTGGATGTGGCTCTGGGTAGCCTGGTCTGGAGGTTGGTTACCCTGCACATAGCAGAGGGGGGTGAAACTAGAGAAGCATTTGAGTATTGCGGTCCTTTTCAACCCAGGCCATTCTATGATTCTTCTGCAGCAAAATGATACAATTAAACTATATATTATATATATACATATATTGTATTATATAATTAAATACAGTATGATGATCCCCTGTAATATTAATCTTAAAAAAAAAAAAACACCAAAAAACTAGAGTATGTAAAGATGACAGAAACCAAGCTGCCTTACCATGAACCTTTAGGTCCCATGTAGACAAACCGGTAATCATCCACAGCTATAGCATCCCAGTATTCATTCAGCCAGTCAGATGAGAAATACACAGGAGTCGTATAAACATCTTGCTCTGGGAAAGCTCTTAAAAAGACAACGTTTTGGACACAGGGCTTAGAAAAATGCAGCACTGTTCCTTCTACCTAAATTCCCAAAAAATCTAGAAGCAGAGACCTATTAGGTCTCTCACAGGCCATCAGTACTTTGTTTTCTTCTCCTTTATTTCATTTACAACTTCCGAGTTCCATTTAAAATGTGTGCAGTAGTGCTTTTCCACCTCCCAGGAAAGCTGTGAAGGTTAGCTGCTTAGGAGAATCCTAATTATGACAAAGACAGACCTTAATAAACGCATTCTCTTTAGATGAGGTGGCTGCAAGATTGGTTGTCAAACTAGATGACAGATGGAGGATGTGAGGGCTAGGAGGGAAGCCAGGCTGTAGGATTTTAACAAGTGTCTGGCCTTTTCCCACAGTACATGCTGCCCTTTTCCCACCAAGGCCACATGTGCAGATTTTCTGAAGCAAGCTACAGCTCTAGTGCCTGTGTTAAGTGAACAGAAAAGGGGAGGCAGACATTGACTCATTTCTTCTATTAGAGGTCAAAGGCACATTCAAAAGTGAAAACCAGAACTGAAAACAAAGAAGTTGGATTAGAAGCAGGACACGTTTAAGGAGGAAGTTTTAGGTGAAAAGGTATAAAAGTCCTAGCCAGGCGTGGACAATGCGAGCATCTCACAAGCAGCAGGCTGGGGTAGAAGGAAAGCCTGCACAAGTTGAAGAGATTTAATGACTGGGAAGGTTAGCAGAAAAGAAAATGGATACTAAAGGATTGTACCCTTCTTTTTAAGAAGTAACAAGCAAAAGACAAATGTACAGGCACATGGTTCCTGCAGGGCTTACACTCATTAAAAAGACATATGGAAAGGCAAGTACTCAAGAATGTGAGCTTCTCCAGGAAACAGTGATCTCTTTAAGACTCTCACTGTATACAGCACCCAAGAACAGTGCAATACAGGGCTGACATTTCAGTGGCCAGGTAAAAAGACAAGTGTTAAGGATCCACAGCAGCCCACTGTTGTGTGTGGCATGCAGGGGTTTTCACAGTGCTCTCTTACCTGCTCAGGTGCCAGTCCTTTAGATAAAGACACCCTCGAGATGAACGGTAGCCATTTTTAATGTACTCTTTCCAGTAACTTATGTACTCCTTGAAGGGGAGCTGCTCTTTTGGGTTAGAATTGTACTCCTTGACATCACAGTTGGCCACAGGTACTATAGCCTCTCCTGAAATACAAACTCTTTGAAGTCAAGCGGGAACAGAAAAACTGATGAACAGAATAACTGATTTGGGACATGGTTTAATGGGCAATACTGGTGGTTGGTGGACAGTTGGATTAGATGATCTTACAGGTCTTTCCCCAACCTTACTGATTCTGTGGTGCTGAAACTGAACTCCTTTAACCTTATCCACTGTAGAAACCTCTATGGCCTGGACACTGTCATGCTAAGTACAGCCCAGATACATAAAGTAACAATTGCTTGCATTGAACTCACTCTTGACACCACAGTTCTAGGCAAAAATGATTCATATCACAAGATGTTTACTTAATGTGATCTTCAGTTTCTTCTTAATAAACTGTACAATTAATTTAGAATCAATACATGGTAAACATATCAGTAACTTACAGACTAATGACTTGCTCTGAGATTTTTCACTGCAAATGGATGATGCCTTTTGTCCATTCAGTAAGTGTTGGGATGCTCCTGCAGTCAAAGTCAGGCAGGTATACAAATTGGTGTGGTTATGGGCGGGGCTAGGAGCACCCTGAACAACCTGTATGTGTCCCTGTTTATTGCAGGGGAGTTGGACTAGATGGCCTTCAAAGATCCCTTCCAACTTAAATGATTCTATGATTCTATAAACAACACTTCTTATTTTATTTCATTAAGGATATAAATTCAAGGCTAGAACCTGTGTGAGACAAAAAGTATAGAAAATGGATACATTAACTTTGAAACAAAGCCTGCAGAATCACTTCGTTTTGTCCAATGGTTCAATTTTTAAATGAACACAAAGAAAGTTTGGTTTCATTTAGCATATGTTTCACTCTGAAGATATTAAAAATGCCATGACTTACCAAACTCCTGCAGCAGATGATCGAAATCAGGCTTCCCACCCCAAGTTACCCAATTCCTCCTGCTGCCCCAGCCATCAGTGAACCTTTCTGAGAAAACACAGGGCTGGTTGGGAATCAAATAATCCCGAAAAAAGTCCGAATAAGTGAACGATTCGATTTTATCAATGAAGTCAACGTGTCCTGTGGAGAATGTGCCCTGAGACGAACTGCTGTAGTCATGAAAAAAGGCGGTGGAACAGGCAAATGTTGCCCTGTCCATGCAGGCAGGATGCTCCTCCAAGGCAGCTCGGATCAGATGCTGGCGTAGAAAAACTTTGCTTTAAAACATGCCTCGATTCTCTCAGTCTATGTCAGCTCGTGGGAAAATAGAAACGTTCAGAGGCAAAGGAGGAAGTTGTGCACTATGCTGGGACAAATAGGATCCACCATGCTGGGATAAATAGGATCTTCCATGCTTTGTAACGTTTAATGTAACAAAGCCAGGTATCACACTGTGGAGATGCTGCTGTTCCCCCGTCACCTAAAACGGCAGAAATACTGATGTCAGTGGGAAATCTCTTCTTGATGAAGCTCTGGGAACACACACACATATACAGAGGGCTTATGGAGGAAATAACTGTGCTGGGACTGCTTTGTGAGAAGGCACAGCTCTGAGATCCCTCACCCTCCTCAGTGCCTTCATGGGGGTTGGGGAGGGGGGAGCTCCTACAGGTAAAATGCGACAAAACATGGATCAAAACACAGACACACAACCTACAAAGGTTTAATAAAAAAGAGGAAGGTGGATGAACACAGAGAACCGGGCCCACAACGCGAAGAAAGTCTTCGGAAGAGAGGGGGCTCTAAAGGCAGCACGAAGCGGTTGGACAGACGCCGCCGCCATTTTGCGCTCCCCCGCCCCCCCCCCCCCCCCCCCCCCCCCCCCCCCCCCAGCACCCGGACGCCATAGGCCGACGCACACTTAGTCCTCCGTTGCGCTCTTGGCCCGTCCACGCTGCAGATGGGAGCGGGAGGAGCGGAGTGAATACCGAGAAGCTGATACTCACCCCCGGCCCCCGCGGGGAGAGAGGGGAAGGGACGAACGGATCCCCTCAGCCGCTCCCGGAACCTCAGCGACGGGAGGGAGGGGTCGGGGGGAGCGGGAGAACGGGTGCGCAACGGCGCTCGGCTCGGCGAATAGAAGCGGGCGGCGGGCGCATGCGGAGAACGTCGCTGCGGGCTGCGCTGCTGTGAGGGAGGTGGGTGCGGGCCGGGGATGGAGGAAGTGGGGAGGTGAGGGGTGTTTAGCCGGGGTTTGGAGGGAGGTTGGTAGGGGTGTACGGAGTGCAGTTCGGACGGAGTGGATGAGGATGGAGAAGCCGGGTGGAGGTCTGGCCTGCCTACGTGGGGGTAGAAATATGTCAGAGGCGGCTCTGGCCGAGGGGGAGTGAAGAGGTTTGCCATAGAGCTGCAACAGGAGAAGAGATGAGGGTTATACTGGAGTCTGGCGTAGAACTGTTGGACGAAAGAAAACCGATTTTCATCTTTTTTTGAGTCTAGATAGGAAGAAAGGGGTGTCATCTGTTTGCTGACTCAAAGGAGGCCTTGGGTATGAGGGGATCTTTAAGATCGTACTGTTCCAACCCCCGTCTGCTGTGTTGTTTTTGGGTCAGCGGGTGGCTGTGTTATATTTGGGGTAATGATGGGGAGGACTGTTTTTCATAGTCGGAAAAAGGAATGAGAAAGGGAGGGAAGTGTATTTTTGTGGGTGTGGAGAAGTCCAGCTTGGGGTAAGGAAGAGAATAGTGAGCCTTGGAGATGGTAGTTTGGTAGGAGAAGGGAGCGGGCTGTGGGAGGAAAGGTGCAGAGAAAGAAGGGCTCAGTGCTGAACTGGGGCTGGGGACTGTGCAGTTTTGGGCTCCTTACTACAAGAATGATACTGAGGTCCAGAAGCACCTGCAAAGAAGGGCAGCAAAGCTTTGAAGGGTCTGGAGTACAGATTTTAGGGGGAGCGGCTATGGGAACTGGGGTTCAGTCTGGAGAAGAGGAGGCTCAGGGGAGAGCTTATCGCTCTCTACAGCTGCATGAGAGGACGGAGCAAGATTGGGATTAGACTCTTTTCCCAGCTAACAGTGATGGAGCTAGAGGTAATGGCTTTGAGTTGTGCCAGGCGAGGTTCAGGTTGGATATTTGGAAAAATTTCTTCTCAGAAATTGTGGTAGTGCATTGGCACAGGCAGCCCAGGGAAGTGATGGAGTCTCTGTCTCAGGAGACTTTAAAGAACCACGGAGACGTGGCACTGAGGAATGTGGTTTAGTGGGTATCTTAGTATTCTTTTCTGAGCTTAATGATTTTATGACCCTGGGAGGAAAAAGAAGCAGGACTTGAGATGTGGAGTTCTGTCTGTGTTTTGAAACGGAGTGGTCAAGGCAGTGTCAAGATTGAAGGGGAAGCTGGTGAGTGCTAATATGGTGGTGCAGGGGCTGCTGTGGGAAGTGAGGCAGCTTGTGTTTAATTAGATGCAGGAGGATTGGGTGGAATTAAGATCTTCAAGAGAGCTGCTTTATATCAGGCATACAGTCTAATTTTGGGTGGTGCTGTGTGGAGCCAGGAGTTTGACTCAGTGATTCATGGGTTGCTTCCAAGTCGGGTTGTTCTATGGAAAAGCCACTCAGCCTTGAGCCATCCTTTAGTAGGAATCTGTTTGTCTTCTAAAGCTAGGGGAGATGAATCTTACAGTACAGAGTTACTGTGAATCTTTACCTGTTGTATTTCTGGGTGGGTCACCTCAGAGTACATTGTATCTTGTAGCATCGTTAGGAGAATGGCAAAGTTACAAGCTTGGTGGGGCAGCATGTTAAACCTTTTATTAAAAAGGACTTGCTACTTGACAGTCCTTATAAATGTTCTTAAAATAAGGGATGCTGGGCTGACAGAACTGTTAAAATTTGTCATTTGCAAGATGGTATGGTTTGGAAGTAAACCATCAAAGACGGTGATCTTACGGAGCTCTTCTATGAAGGAGGACAAAAAGTTAGCATCAGTACATTAGAGACATGTGGAAAAGCATTTTGCAGTTAATTAGCAAGATAAGAGGAACCTGTGACTGAGTTTTGGAGGCTCGGAGGTAGGCACATTGAGAAGGGATGATCTGCTTGTGAGCTGACAGCATCTTCTCAGTGCATGTGCAGCATCTCCTCACACCTGCAGCAATTAGTAATGCTTACGTACCATTAAGTGATCTCACAGCACCTCTCAAGAGAAGGTGAGTCACCTTCTTTTTATAGAATCAGCCGCCACTCGTATATTAGCTAAAGAATTTAGGCAGTGTTGTGGTGACACTGTTGGAAATAATCCCCATCTCATTGCTGCTGATCCTAGTTCTTGCATTGTGTGGTAGTGCGCTCAGTGTGAAGGGCTGCTGTGTCAGAGATGGAGCAGAATGTGAGTAATGTGCTGATGGGACAAACTGTCTGGATTGTCTGCTGGGTGGATGAAAGTGTAGGCAAATTTGTTTGTTCATAAAACCCGGAGGAATTCATTGTGTATTCATTTTAGTTGGCTCCTCCTCTTCCACTGTGTAGAAAAGGAGCTTTTTAAGGAGTATAACTGTTGTATAATACAATCAAGAGTTGGTTTATGAGATGGCCAAATAGAAATTTCCTTAATATTAGCTCAAGGAGGGCACAGTTACAAAAATACTAGAATGGCAGTATTTCTAGCTGCTCAGAAGCTATAATTGCAGGTTAGTACCCATCAGAGCTGTACCAGATGCAATACACGAGCGTCAGAGGTAAAGCAAATATATAATGCTTTTTTTCCAGCTGACTTCAGATGGTTGTACACATCTTTGTTTTCGTTTGATGCTGTTTAAGTTTGCCATGTGTTTTAATTAAACGCCATAATGTCTTGAGTTAAATTAATGGCTCACTGTTGAATGCTTTTAAACAGCAGCAATGTTGTGTACCATGTTATCTGTTTTGTTTGCTGTTGAATAAAATAATCCTTGGTTTTCCTCATGTGCGTTTTCATTTATCCTGTGTTTAAGTTTCTTCTCTGTGGGGGGAAATGGATTAAGTTGTGCAGAGCCACTGCTAGTTAAAGCATGATTATGTTAGGAAAAACGTACTGGAACAGTAGATTTAATTACCAAATAGTTTTTGTTTGGAAATTCTGGCCTCGGGCACAAAAAGAAGCTGACTGTCAGGCAAAGCCTCTGAGTTCTCAGGTGAGTCAAAAGTCATATGACTCAAGGCACGTACACATATATATACACCAGGCAAGTGACAGCTTTGTTTCTTCCCTTGGTCTGAGAGGACTTATTTACTCTTAGGTCCAGGGGTAAGCATACCTTCTCTGTTGGATACATGTAGCTTTATTTCACCTGTTCTCTTGGGTTTTGAAGAGGAAAAGGAAAACATTTTTCGTACGGATGGACGGATTTGTAAACGTAGCAGGTCCCAAAAATCTGACTGAGGTTTCTGCAGCTACCGATAAAGGTAAGGAGCTTGAGAGATGGTTTAGAAATGTACTTGAATGGCACAGCTGCAAGACTGTATGTGTGTTTTTACATTTGTACTAGTGATGAGCAGGCTTTTCAGAGAATGTGCTGTTTTAACTGGGTGTTGGTGGTAGTTTGTGGGACTCAGCCTGTGAAAACAGGCTCTATACTGAGATTTTACACAAGTTTAGAGAGCTGTGTACTTGTTAACTGTTTCTCCTTGCTGTGACTATGCCTTTGTGAAGATAGCTGTTGATGTTAGCAGGGACTAGGAGTTGTTTCCCAGTTGACTCTGTTCTACTGTGCCTGTCTTAGCAGCAAGGGCTAAGAAACATCCTTTTTTGCTTCTAGCTTTCTCCTTTGGTCCTCTGCAATGTATATAATCTTTCAATGCCTCAATTACTTTATTTCTATTTATTTTTTATAAAACAGCACACCAGGGGAAGAGCTTATTGTCGTGGGCAGCATGCTGGTAGTTGGATTTTTCTGAAGAGGGCAAAAGCAGCAAATTTCATGCTCTTGAGACTGGGGAGTGGTGGTGGGGTTGGTCCTAAGCATGACACCCTTGATAGGTAGGGAGGCTGCATATGTGTTGTTTGTTTCATTGAATTTCATTTAACTTTGCAGTACGTTTAGGGCATGAGAAGCTTGAGGATGAAATACGAGATGTTTATTTTGGTTTATTTTTTGTTGGCTATCCTATTACTGTTACCAGAACTTCTCAGAGAAGCTGAATGCTGCCTAAGTGTTTATGCTATCTTACAAGCGTGCTGAGTGGGCGACAGTTTCAAATCTTTGAATATGTGATATCAATGAGGGAGAAGATATCTCTGAAAATGTTTTACTGAATTGCAGAAACCAAAGTCAGTGTCAAATCCAGGCAGTTTCAGGCAGTTAAACCTCTGTTTGTAATTTGCAATTCCTGTTTAACGAAGCTGTGATGTGATTTAGTTTCAAGTGTCAGTGATTTTGTTAGTAATGTAACTTTTATGCTCTTGTACATATACTGATGTAGTTGTCAGTTATGCTTACAGAAATTACACATAGTATCAGTCTGGCAGGGGGTTTTGTGGAGCTCTAACTTTTCATTTATTGTGTCAACCAAGTAACTGAGCACCTTGTGATAATGCTATACACCAATCTGTAAATTATGCTATAATATGCTCAAGACTTTGAGAAGAGTAAGAATGAATAAGCGAGTAGTTGAATCACCATTATGTAATGATTGTTCACAAGGGATTAAGTCATGGAACATAACTGGTCTTTAATACTCACGCTGAAGACTAGCACTGCGAAGGAGGTGTTGCAAGAAACGATCTGACTCTTTGGGTACAAGAAATACCTTTGGGAATTTGGGAAGAGGTGCACATCCAGATATGTTTCATTTAATTTACCATTCCAAACTTGAGATTGTTTTGCTTTAACCAGGTCAGGCCTTAAAACACGACTGCTCTGTGTTTGTTTGCTGGCATTTGAGATGCTAGTGAGCAAGCCTTATGGGCTTTGCATCATCAAGTAGCATCACAGGCTCCCAGGAAAATGTGGGCTGTCAGAGGTGCAATGAAATTGCCATTGCCCTGGGTGTTGTCAGTTTGCTCTGAGCTGAGCTATCAGTTCTCCTGCCTGTTCTGCTGCTTGCTCTCATACCTACTGAATGGTTCCACGTGCTAGGCCAGCAGCACCTCTTCCCATACCTCTATGGCATCTTTTTCGTCTGAGTGTATTTATAATTTGATCTGGGAATATGTCAACTGAGTGTTGGTAGCTCAGAGTGGGAGGAGAAGGACCGGTTGTTTCATGTCACTGTCATGGGTTTGTGTTGATGGCCTCATGTTGATGCTTTCTGGATTTTCTTTATGTCCCATGTGGTGATGAGGTGGGGAATGGAAGACTTCTTACATGATAGCTTTCCAGGAAAAAGGAGTATGTGAAAGACTCAAAGTTGGTGAAAACTTTGTGTTCCTGTTACTGGTAGGTTCTCCTCCATGCAAAATTATGAACAACATCCAGTGAGTTAATGTAGTGCTCATTTGAAGTTCGTGCTGTTGTAAATCACATGCTGAAACATAATGAGAAAGTTCTTAGAAGGGGAGGCAGTGCTGTTATGGAGCAGATGATATTACTGGCAGTCCTGTTCAGAAAGGGTGAGGTGTTTTTTTGTTTGTTTTCTTAGAGGGAAATGGTTAGGAATGGTTTCCAAATGTTGTAAGCCATCTGCAGCAGTTTCTAAATCTGTGTAGGTACTCGAAAGGATATATTGAACGTACTGGAAACCAGCTGTGGATAGGATTCATTATTTGAGTGTTTGTAATGTTATGTGAGAATTCTTAACAACATATAAAACATAATTTTTTTTCATTTTCATTCTAGTTTATTTTTCTGGCTTTGAAGGTGTTGCTGCTGTGGAAGAGGATCCGAACAGCGAGCTGATGAACGAAGACATCCGTATCCATAGCTGGCCTTGTTCTTACTACTTGGACACCAACAAGCAATGGGTCTCTGGCAGACTCTCACTGACCCCTGTTGCGATCAAATTTACAGCTGACAAGACTGGGGAGGTTTTGGTCAACTTCCATCTTTCTAGTATCAGTGAGATCAAGAAGGAATCGTCAAATTTAATCTTTAGCTCTCTTACCATCTTGGAGAAGAACACCAAGCACTGGTTCAGTTCTTTGCAGCCCAGCAGAAATGCAGTGTTCAACATCCTTGAGCACTTCTGGAGGGAGCGGTTGCTGTCAAGTGAAGGCACAGGAGCAGAAGCAGCAGCCTTGCAGTCAACAAAAGGAAAGGAGCTGACTGGGTTATTGACTGGGTCACAGAAACGACTGGAGGACACAGCAAAAGTGCTTCATTACCAGGGCGAGCAGTTTGATAACATCATGAGAGGACTCAACAAGATCGAAGGAGATATGGATGTGGCAGACAGGTATGGTACTGTAGCATCTTCTGAGCAAGTAGTGGGTTGTGGGATTGTATGTCATAAAAGAGAGCTACGGAAGTCTTTAGGAAACTGAGGTGTTGATTTGCAGTAAAAGTTTAAGCCTCTGATGGTCTCTCATCAATCTAGTTCTTGTTGATATGTTGAACAGCATCTTGATGTTGCCTCTGTATTTCTGTCTTTCCTCCTGTGTAGCATTTCTTTTCCCTGGATAAATTATTTCCATATATATGTCCTCTGTCCTCCAAATGACTTTTCAAGCTCTTCTGAGTTTCATCCATGATTGGCAGAAGTGTTAATGTTTGAGATCTCTCAAACAAGTCTTGTTTTGAGAAGATTGAAGGGTAGTTAAAGGAAAGATACAAATTAATACTCCTGCTGAATGGTGCATTCTGAAATTCATATTTTTATCAGGTGTCTTAGAATGTACTTAAATGCAAAATACTCAAAGCTTGGTTTATTTCTGAAGCTGTGGAGTAGCCTATGCTGCTGTTACACAGTGAACACAACCATGGTTTGGCTTTTCTGTTGGTTTGTTTTGTTCCTTTTTTTTTTTTTTCTCCAAAGGAAATGATGAACATAGCAGGAGATATCCCTTGTAAGCAGTTTCCCAGAGTTATCAGGTGACAGCCCCAAAATAATCTTTGGTTTAGCTAGGCTGCGTTCCTTTTTCTGCGCACAGAAGTCAACTCTTGAGGCTGCTTTTGTATGCAAAGTGTGTGTAGTTGAGGGCTTTGTATTTGCTGTTAGGCACAGCAGTGAGGGCTGTATCTGCGGTGCAGATGCTGTCGGGGAAATGGCTGTAGGTGGCATGCAGTGATGGAATATCTGTGGTAATTGCAGGCGCTCGGTGACTAATTGTTTTTGAAAACAGCGTCTTAAGCATTGAGCTTAGGCAACAGAATGGAGCTCTGGAGGACACTTGAGATATCGTGTGTCTTTGGCTGGGGCAGAACTCGTGAATAGTAAGCGGTTGGTGTCACAGGGTGTTTCAACTTCATTATTTAATGATTGCCATTTAAAGTGAATTATTCCATGCTATTTTGTATGCAAGCTGGGCTCAATAGCAGTTTAAAATAGACAAGAAGGTTAACAGTATTGTCATGTTTAAAGATCTGTAGCTATGAGTGTCTTTGTGGAAGCTCTGACACCTGCATAAAGAAACAAACACACTAAAAGTTCAAACTGGTTGTTCTTGGAAGAAGCATTTGTTTGTAGAAAGATATGTCTCAAGGAAAGTGTTGATTTCACATTGATTCTGGTGATACTCCTCGTGCCCTTTAATGAAGAGCCAAGATAACGGAAAGCTTCAGCAATAGGTTTTAAAGTTCTGTAGCAATAAACAAAGAGTAGAAAAATAAACAGCTGCTCATTGTTTTTGGAAGAGGGTTTCGTTTTGGGTTAAGATGTGGTGGGAGGTATTACTTGTCCTTGTGAATCTGAAAAGCTAAATGATTTGATTTTAAAAATGGAAGAATAGAGAAAGACCTTGACCAAATGTTAGGTGATGCTTTATTTTATCTGATCTGTGTAGATTTGGACTAATTTCCTCACAGACTAACACAAAGTTAGGAGTTATAAGCCAGTCTGGTTTCCCTTTCACGTGCATTTTAGGCAGTTCTAACAGTGTTTCTGTATGGAGCTTGATTCAATAAATCCATTTCCACTCCTGACCAAGGATCTTCTGGTAAACTGATGACATCTTTCTTCATCTTCCTAAACCATGTAGAAAATGGATACGTTCAAAAGCTTGTTTGATTGTTGCGTGTTGGCTAATACAGACTATTAACATAACCAAATATGCAGATATGTCTTGTCTCTGACTCTTGCAAACTTTAGAAGCCTACTGAGAAATAACCACATGGATGAGATAATTCAGGGCCACTGAACGCGTGTGAAAGATTTTGTGCAGACAGGTATTAAGCAGGAGCAGACTTCTGTGTCTTAAAGGTTTTAATAGCAACATCAATATGGTGGGGCTGTCTTTGATAAAACAAGCCAGGCTCCTTTTTCTGTTTTCGTATGTTTAAAACTTTGATTAACTTTGTGGCTGTATGTGTGGGCTTTTTGGGGGTTATTAATTCTGTTCTTGTGTGTGCTTGGGTATATATACAGCTGCTTTCAGTGGAACTGTGTGCAGATGAGCAGAACTGAGTTCTGATGCGCTAGCAGATGTTCACAGACCAAAAAAAAACTGATTCCTTAGAAATATATTGCTATGAGAGGACAGAGTACTCTGGTTGCAAATTTTCATTTGTATATAAAGAATGATGTACTGGTTTGTTGATACAGGGGGGTGACTCTTCCATGGAAGGCCAGAGAAGTTGGCTGGAGCCTTTGTCAGGGGCTGCACAACGGAGAAATCTTGACTGTAAATCAGACATTGCACAGCCAGGAAGTCAGACCCTTGGGATAGGAGGGAGGGGAGAGTGAGGGGATAAAGGGATAAAAATTAAGGCTAAAACCTATCAAGAGTAAGTTACCACAGTGTAAATAGAGGTTTAGATTTGTCACACTGCAGCTGTTCTCAGTAAGTGAATGCACGTGCTCTTTTCTCACCATAAATGTGATGAGGGAAACTTAGACTGCAGTAGGAATTTAATGACTTCTCATAGGTTTGGATGCAGGCATAAGCTGTCATTGTCCTGGAGTGCCTTGTTGTAACTCTTTCATTCACCAACAGGCCAGAAAACACACTTTGTGCTCTGTAGGGATGAGATCAGGTCAGTTTCTGTTTAGTTACGACACGTTAAGTCAGTATGTGGCTTTTAATTTGGAAGATGCTGTGAGCTAGCAGGGCTTAGAGGTTTTTTTTTTTCAGTCTTTCTCCATGCTGAACTTAAGTTGAACCTCACAGTTTCAGAATTCAGCCCTAAATCTGTGACACTGTGCCGTTTCAAATTGTGTTAGTGCAGAACTTTTGTTACGTCTCTTTCAGTGTGTCTTTTTTTTCCTTTAAGGAGTGTCACAGCATTTTCAGAGAGCGGCAGAGAGCTCCCAGAGCCATTGCTCATCTTTCATGCTGTCAACATAAATATATGACACCCATGCTCTAGCTGGGAGTACATTGTTAAAGCAGTTCATTCTGCCTCTGTCTATGTGGTTTACTCCCAGGGTGCTTTCTTTTCTGCTTTTCCTTGCAGATGGATTTCTTTAAGTAGGTCTGTTTAGGAGCTGGTGCATAACTTTGGCTAGTAAACAAGGGGTTCAGTTTCCACATTCAGATTAGACTGTGTTTACCACCAAATTAAACAGGATCTTAAAATAGCAAAGTCTTTTGTAGAACCATTCTGATTCTCTCATGGAAACTGAATCATTATAAACAATATCTTGAGAGCGTCACTGTGATATGTATTTTATCAGGTAGTACCTTCTGTGTGAATTAAATAAAGCCGACTTTCCAAAACAGCAGCGAAGCAGAAATAATTCATATTTCAGTCCAATCAGGTTTGTGTCTCTAGGATTTATGACAGTAAATAGTCTTCTTGTGTAAAAGGACAGCATTTTATTAAATTAACAGTTTGGCTTCATTAGGAGCATCTACTGTGGCACCTGCCTAGTCATTGGCAGGGTTGTTAGAGCAGTGGAATGGAACCATATCAAATCAAAACCCCCTTTTCATTCATTCCCCCTTTTTTTTTTTTTCTTTTTTTCTGTGGAAAGGCTGCCAAGGAGGCACAGACCTGATGAGATCTGTGATATTGATCCTTTTTTGGGACAGTACCACATAAAAGGATAATGGACCAAGCTGACAGAAAATGCAACAGAGGGATCATATCCAGCATCTCACAAATTCATTCCTCTAGGTGTACACAATGCACGTAATGCCTTTCTTGACTGCATTCGTTGAGCCAATGCTTAGAAGCTTGTACTCATTTGTGTTTGAGCTGGCAGTGGGAATTTGGGACTGGGGTCAAAGCGAAAAGTGGCGTCAGCAGGATGGAGGCGAGGAAGAGTAGTAAAAGGCAGCAACAATGATGGCCAAGCGTGGAAACATTGAGCTTAAAGCAGCGCTAGCTGAAGAACAAATGGTTGTAAATTGGCCTGAATAAACCCAGCTGGAAGTTGGATTTCTCACTTCTGAATGGTGAGATTCTGGGACCGCTTTCCAATGTGTTAGCAAATAAAGGAAAGCTGTTTTTAAAAAAAAAAAAAAAAAGATGGATCGTGGTAAGATGTGAATAGGATTGAGAAGCAAAATAGCAGTGGGCTGGAATCAATATGAAGAGATGTTCATAGATGCAGTAATTTGCTTTCAGCTGGTGGGTAGCACAACCTTCCTAATGGCTTTTCCCTTCTAACACTCTCTTCTCTTTGCTAGGCTGTTGACGGAACTCGAATCTCCTTCTTGGTGGCCATTTAGCAGCAAGCTCTGGAAAGCACCATTGGAAACGAAGCCAAAGGAAACTGCCACAGTTTCCGATTTGAAGAACCAGGAAGGAATCATAATGAGAATTCCAGTTATTATCACCCACAGAACAGACTCAAATGTGAAGCCAGGAAAACTCACGCTCTTCGCTTCTGGCCTGGAAATCAGTGACTGCAATTCTCAGGTCATTCACCGGTTTGAATCAAAGGATGTGGATGATATCAAAGTTCACACACCGTATGAAATCAGTGTCCGTCAGAGGTTTATTGGGAAGCCTGACACCTCTTATCGGCTCTTGTCAGCAAAGATGCCAGAAGCAATCTCAGTCTTAGAGATGCAGTTTAGCAAGAAGATACAGTTTTTAGAAGATGCCCTAGGATTTGTTGGTGCCAGGAAGTCTCCTCAGGTAGATTTTGGCACTTCCATTTGGCAAGCAGGTATGTGACAGACAAAGCAATCCATCTGTAATCACTATTGCTGGTATGCAGCGTTTCTAAGTGGCTTTCAAACTCTGAATATAGTGTTTATAAGGCAAGTCCTCTCTTACCCCCAACCCAGTGATGAGGCCGTGCTGGTAACAAAACATAAAGTAGTAACTATTAGTTGACTTCAGGCCCTTTTGCCAAGAGAGCAATGGTAAAACTAGAGCTAACAGAAGTGCTGGGGACATTTGAATATGGTTGGATTTACTTTCTCCCAGTTGCACTAGCAAAAGCTGTGACTCTGGATGCTGAAGCTGAGGTGTCTCTTGAGGGCCTGACAACTAGAATATGCCAAGCTGTCTTTAACACTGTAGTCTCAGCTGGTGTTTTCACCAACTCCACACTGGTTTGTGACAGGATTAACTGAAATTGAGTTGGTGTCAAATTGACTTTGGTGTCGTTCTTTTTTCCAGTGGTCACCAATTCAGTATTGTGCTACTCTGTGGGGAAGGGTTGTTAGAAACCCGTTCTCCTCTTCTGAGTGTGTGCTTCCGTGTCCTCTGCTGTTACTGTTTTTCCTTTGACAGTTTGCAACTGGGGGCAGTGTTTAATATAAAATCATGGCTCAGTTAACTGTAAAAAGGTTTACAACAAACTTGCAGTCCAGCGAGTTTTCAAATAACTTAAAAGCCAGAATTTTTATTTCATAACAAGTGAAAACAAACATATTTATTTAAGAAATTCCATTGTTTGGATTTAGGAGATTTTAGCTTTCAGATCAGGTGAAGGCATAGTTTAAGTCACTGTAAAAAGAACACAGGAGAGGCTTCAACTCCTTCACAACCGTAGGAATGAAAACCTTAAGCTATTGCTACTTCTAAAATTCTGGGAGGATTTTCATAGAATCATAGAATCACCAAGGTTGGAGAAGACCTGCAAGATCATCCAGTCCAACTGTTCACCTATCACCAATAGCTCCCACTAAACCATGTCCCTCAACGCAACATCCAGTCGTTCCTTGAACACCCCCGGGGTCGGTGACTCCACCACCTCCCTGGGCAGGCCATTCCAGTGCCTGACCACCCTTTCTGAGAAGTAATACTTCCTAATGTCCAGCCTGAATCTCCCCTGCCGCAGCTTGAAACCATTGCCTCTAGTCCTATCACTAATGACACAAGAGAAGAGGCCGACCTCCAGCTCACCACAGCCTCCCTTCAGGAAGTTATAGGGAGCAATAAAGTCTCCCCTGAGCCTCCTCTTCTCCAGGCTGAAAATTCCCAGCTCCTTCACCCTCTCCTCATAAGGCCTGTGCTCCAGACCCCTCACCAGCTTTGTTGCCCTTCTTTGAACACGTTCCAGGGCCTCGATGTCCTTCTTGCAGTGAGGGGCCCAAAACTGGACGCAGTACTCGAGGTGTGGCCTCACCAGTGCCTAGTACAGGGGGATTTTGTTTTTGTTGTTATCCAAACCTGGAGTCACTTGGGAATCTGGTGAATTTTAGTCTGTTAAGAATTTATTTCTGTCCAAGTGTCCAAATCCTTTTTTCTTCTCCTAATTGTTAGTGACCAAAGAACAAATCAGTGGAGGAATTTATTCTCAGTAAATTAAAAAAAAAAAGTAGAAAAATAATAGACTGAAACAATAGGCCAATAGGCAAAACTAATTCTAAGCACAAAGCTACAACTGGATTTCAGCAGGGAGGATCGTGTTCTCTTGTTGACGAGTCATCAAGGGCCATAGCTTGGAAAAGCTTGTTAATTTTTAGGGAAGTCAGTCTCTGGGCATCTGGCACTGAAGCGTCGGCACAACAACTTAGAGGAAAAACAACCTGCTGGTTTCTTAAGCACTGAGTTATTCCAGCAAATTGGTGTTCAGTTCCTGATGGTCTTAAGCCTGGTTACATAAAATAATTGGTTATACAGCCCTACTGTGCTTAATTTCCCCACTGCTCTGCTCTGTTTGCATCTGAGTCAGTGAGTCAAGGATATTGCTCTCCTACCCCCACCTGCATTCTGGCTGTTTAATTTGGAAATGCCAGCAAAGAAAACGGGAGGCTATGGAAATCCTGACTTGTGCAGCTCCACCAAAACCCTTGTTTGTTCCTTCTCTGGAGGCGGCCGCTGCCTGCCCACTGTCACTAGATGGCAGTCATGGACTGTGCTTTACCCAACGCTTATTTACCATGGCTGTTCACACGCTGCAAGTTCAGATGGTGATGGTTATTGTTGATCAAAGCAGGGGGGAGTATTCTGTGTTATTCACGCCTGCCTATGAGACCACGTAAATCGTACCTGTGATTTCAGGTAGCAAACATTGATTCATAGGTGTACGGGAGAAGTATCCTTGCAGTAGAGGTAAAGCGAAGTGGCTGGTAGTGCTCTCTGCTGCAGGCCGTGCAGCTCAGGGATGTGAACGTTTCCACAACTGTCATAATTTTCTCTAGATCCCATCTGCTTATGCAAGTCCTCCCTTAAAGCTGTGCATGTTGCACATTTGTATAAATAACTGCAACAAAATTGTTTTTCCTAAAAGTTTTGGCTTGATTTCACTTAAGCACTTCTTATACACAGTAGATTATCCGAAACGACTTTTAGCTACTCTGTACCTCTTTCCTGACTGTGTGTGTGTTTGTTTTTGGACCAAGCTGCGAGGGGTGTTTAAATGCTGGAGGGAGCACAGAAAAGATTGTTTTGTAACAGAGGTTCTTCTGTGATAGATTAATTCCAGTACTTTCCTCACCAGTAATGGGTGATAACAGTTCCCCTAGACTAAAAGGCACGAGAGGTCTTACAGTGTGCTTGCACTGTAGCTGCCTAGGGCAGTGCTGTCTTAATCCTATAGCTGGAGACTGGCATTTACAGCTTTAGATCCCTTCCAAAGCCGCTGCCTTTTCCCTGCTTAGCCTCAATGACCGTGTTTTCATTCTTAGGAGTTTACAGCACTTTGCTAGTTCCTCTCGTGGAGGCAGCAAGTCCTGCAGCCGAACTGGATGTAACAGAGCTAAACAAAATCGCTTTACTGCTTTTAAAATATTTCTGCCTTTTTATTCATTCTCTCCTTCCTTTTTTTGTTTGTTTGTTACTGGAAATTGCTGAGAATCATCAGATCTCCTTCCCCTGTTCCATTCTTTCCGTGTGCCTTTGATATGTCCCCCTCCTGTTCTTGTCCTCAGAGCTTAATGGGAGTGAAATGGATAGATTTTTAGCTCTTAATGAAATAATTAGTGCACAGGGACACTTAGCTGATAAGAACCACACAGGGTCTTGTTTGCTGCCATAGGAAGGTCTGTCATTCCCTTCCCACTTTCCCTTTTGAGAGAGCCCATGATGATAAAATACCATAAGCAGTGTTTTTCAGTGGCTGGTTCCTATCCCTTCCAAGTACAAAGAACATTTGCACAGGGTAACGTTAGTACAGTGAATGATTTGATTGTCTTAAACCTTGACGGTGTCTGAGTCCAGTGACTCTCAGGCTGATAACTGAGTATGTCCAAGGATTAGGAGCCTGCAGTAATTACTTGAGAGGGATTTAAGGTTTGGTACTTTTGATTTAGATTTTGTCTCTGTTTTCATGGAGAAGTAACACTACCCCAGGGCAGTTAGGTGAATGCTGTCAGCCAGCCAGCTGGGCACCAGCTTGGGCTTGGCAGGGAGCTCTAACTTGTGGTGTGCTTTCTGGCCTGATGTCCTGAAGATCTGCTACCATTGTCCTGCATGGGTCAGGCTCTTTGCTTGCTGGTGGCAGTGGTAGCATTAGCTTCCTTCCTTCTCAGTGCCTCTTTAAGTGGGAGCACTTCGGATATGTTTGGAGAGCCTCTAGGAGCCAAGATGTGCGTCTTGGGTGTTTAGAACCCATCAAAAATAACACCCTTTCCTTGCAGCACGTCCCTGCTACCCCACTGGGCAGTATCAGATAGTGCAATAGGAGCTGATGCTTTAAATAAAGGACAGGTGGCATGTTACACCAGGGACTGCATTCATGCTGCCTAGCTGGGGGTGGCTGTTAGCGTCACTGTTGCCCTTCTGCTTCGGGGGTTCACTGGCTTCACTCTTTGGCTCTGTCTGTAGTCCATCACTTTTAAATTCTTTAATTAAAAAGATTAAAAAGAAGCAGCGGGTGGAGATTCTTAGTTTATCTGATTGGAAGTGCATTGCTGCTGTGTGCTGTCTGTTCATATGCATGCCCGCAGCCCAAAATGAACTCATTCTTCAGGTGCTGCCTTTAAGAATGGTCTTTCAACAGCGTGCTTACTTCCAGTTTGGGTATTGTACGAAATACAGCTTGAATCCTTCCTAGGAGAACTTGGCTCAAAAAGCAAGGATGAGCCCGGTGTATCTGAATGAGCTTGTCCTCTTGCAAACTGATACAGAGCAGAGTTCAGCCTGTTTGGTCCCACGCTAGTGCTCCCTGTTGTTACAGGAGATGGCAGTCTCTGACCATGGGAATTTCTCTTTCAGCCACAGGACTCCTGGGAGGAGTGGTGCAGCCCAGCTCTCCAGTGGGAGGCAGAGAGGGAACGGACAGTGACCAGGTTCAACTGCAGAAGCATGAGAAGGTCTCTCAGGAGGAGGCAAAAGAGCTTAAACAGGTATAAGTCGGGATAACTGAGTTGGTTTGCGCCTTCCTTATCCTTAGCAACATGCATTTTCTTCCTTCAGCAGAAATGTAGTCACAGAATCATAAGGGTTGGAAAAGGACCTCTGGAGGTCATCTAGTCCGACTCTCCTGCTAAAGCAGATTCCCTGCAGTCAAGTAGTACTCACTGTCCTTAACAAAATATTCACCTCCCTAAACTTAAAAAAAAAAAACCAAACAAAAAGTCCATCAAGCTTGTGATTAAAATACGCTGACAACTTCCTATTTGTTTTTAGCTATTTTGGACAGATTATGGGCAAAATATGTCAAAGACGGGGTTAATAACACAAGGAAAATCTTTAAATTTAACCTGTTTTATCCGAAGATTATGAAGTTTAGCTGATAATTTTTAGCTTCTTTTGTATTTTTACTCTTTTACTTCTTTTGGTGAGGAGTGGCGCTTCTAGTAAGAGGTGCTGTGCTCAGGTTTGTGGATGTTTCCAAAATAGATGAGTGTATGAGAGCTACAAGCACGCAGCAATGAATCAAGCAACTAAAAATGAAAACTTCTTGCAATATATTCATAGATAATTATGAAAAATAACCAAGAGATAGTTGGGTAGGTGGGAGTTTAACCTTTGCAGAAGTTTTCTGTGTGGGGTGGTAGACTAGAAGCCATGTTAAATGGCCAGTGTTATTTAAAACAAAACCCTTTGATGATTAACTAAAGCCCAAGAGACAATTCTGGTATTTATTTATACTGCACCAAACCGAGAATTTTTAAACCAGTCAATGATTTGGGGTAAACTTGTGGGTAGGGGTAGATGGGGAGAGGATCTGAATGCCAAATTGACAGCCTATGAATTGACCTGATTTTTTTTTTTTCCCCAGTAATTGCTGAGCACCTGTTCCTTAAGAATCAGGCCTTTTTAATCATCATTCCACTCATTAATAGTTTTAATAGGCATTACTGCATATATTTTAAACTCCTGTTCATTTTTCCTGCTAGAAAATGCCTCATAAATGTACCCTTTTAGACCCAAACTTGCTTAATTAACCAAAATAATCAAGATCTTTTGACTGAAATATCTAATTTGGGCTTTTTCAAAATCAGAGTGAACTAGTCACGTTCTAATTGCTCTCCCTTTTCCTCATCTCTTGAAGAGCTCGTCTCTGTGATCTGTCACTTTATCAACAAATAAGCGTTTTCTGATGCTGCGTTGACCTTTTGGAGGGTTTTGAAAGACTATTACTCAATCAGAGTTGTACAAATATCAGCAATCCATTAATCATTTGTACATGGACTTTATACAGCTATTAGGTATTCAGAAGGGCTAGTTGTTCCTCTCTTAAATGCCAGCTTTTCAGTTCTATGATTCTAATTTGCAGCCAGACCTAAAAAAAAGCTGAATATTATTATATTTAGGGTTAGTGGTCATGTAATGCTTTTGAAGACACACATTTTGCTATATCTTAGAGGAGAAAAAGACTCTCTAGGAATGGCTTCCCCAGAGCCAGTTCTTGACAGCTGAACAGCAAATAACCTTGGTCAGTGCTTGATGTTATCAAAGCAGTTGGCTGTGACTAGAGAAGCAGAGGAAATGTATGATGGGGGGAGTTCAGCATCTTCCAGCAAGCTGTGTGAACTGGGGGTGAAGCCTCCTATCTAGAACAGACTGGTGTTTCCCTCTAGCTGTTCCCAGGAGTTCTCCAAACACTGTTTTTTCTCAGTGCTCTGGAGCTTAAAGGAGAATCAAGTAACTCTGTGGTGAACTTTAGAGGGAAAGGAGGATTAAACATGAGGAAGGAAAGCACGTTCAAAAATGAGTAAAAGTGAGTTTCAGAGGTGTGGTGGAGGTTGAGTGTCAAGGGCAGCATCATGGTAAGTGCTGTATGGAGCCTTTTAGGTATTGAGCCCCTACTGTTAGGGAGGAGAAGGTCTTGTAACTACATCCGAGAGGGACGTTTAAATCCATAAGTCATTTCAGCCTGCTGCAAGAACTTGCCCTGCATTGTTGCAGCTGCTTCCAGGGTGTTTCTTTACACCAATTCAGTTCAGCTCCTGCTTTGTCTATCAACAGCAAAGCATTTAGAGATCAAGTAGTGGAAACAGTTATAAAGGCAATGCATTAATGTGCACCGAAGGCTATGACATTTGCCACATCGCACTTAATGGGTGAATTAAGGGTGTTGGAGGCCCATTTGTTTAACCACAGTGGGTTTTTTTTTTTCGGAGCAGTTTCCTTTGTTGGAGATTCTTTGGTTGTCTGTAATGTGAGCATTTTTTTAATATTAAAAAGAAAAACCCACAAAACAGGGCCAACACCCAAGAACCAAAACAAACTCACAAAGCCCAGAACAGCTCTGCTGTGTTCACCTAATTACTTATTATGTGATTAATAAATAGAACTTGCTCAACTGGAGAAGAGAAATTTACAGTGAGCAGATTAACTGTTGATGTCTCTTCTCCTCTCCATCAAAAAAAAGAAAAAGTAGTTGCCATGATAATAACAGTTACTTTGCAGAAGGAATTGTTGAATGATGCTAAATTCCTCCCATTAGAGCTGGAAGCGCTGGATGGTCTGCGGTTGTGACTGGGTGCCTGAGTAAAAGACCTCGCCAGGACATTTGTGTTGAAAACAAAGTTTTTAACATAATACAGAGTGGTGATGTGAGCTGTGTTCCTTAGCTGTGCTATTGAGATGGAGAAAGAAGCCTGCACAGTTCCTGTGGTCTCTGGCTGAGCCTCTGCCTACCGCCTTGCTGTGGCTGACATAATGGCAATGGGTGTGGGAGGGGATGCAATAATATTAGCTTAAGAGGAGGGGGAGTAGTTCTGTTCTGTAGATTTGGATTTGTTTTGCCAAGCCAGTGTTTTCTAATTTCCTAAACTCTTCCTGCCAAAGAACTGTTGTCTTGATATTTACTGTGTCTGCACATTGTGTATGCCATGAAGACAGATACTATTAAAGAAGTTTAATTCCACAGCATCTGGACAGAAAAATCACATCCCAGTGCATATCTTTAGCATTTACTTCCTAGATTGTTCTATTTCAATCTTCTGCTCCATTCAGAGACACTTGTGTGTCTAGTTACCCTTCTATCATGCCATCATCTCAGGAAATCACAACTGTTAGGTCAGAGAAAAAGTGTGTTGTTGGGGAGCTGTTCATTCCAAGAGCTAAATTCCAAATTTGCTCATAGGATGGCCTCATTCCATGGCCAAGAGAAAGCAACAAGCAGCTGATCCAAGCAGCCGCGTGTCATGATCATGCCCTGGATTTTGTGTATGAAATCTGGAGAAAGAGCTGAGGTCCTTGCAACAGTTGCTGTATATTTGCTTGTGTGTAACTTCAGTGTTTCGTGGTACCAAAATAAAAGGTGATAGTGAGTCTGGTGAAACTGGCTTTGTCACAACTGCTTGAGTACATCTATTTTTGTCCTCTAGATGAGGCCAGTGGTATTCCAGTGCCACCCTCAGTGATTCATACTTCCAAGTAGTGGAGAAAGCAGGTAAAATCAGATTTACATATCAGTCCAGGAAGAAATAATGGGGAAATCAGACACTAAGAATTAGGTAATAACAGCATGAAAAGGTCACTATGTGTTTCTAATAGCCACTGACAGCAGTGTAAATCCATATTTTATTGTTATGGAAGTTAAACTTGTTACTTGAGGCTTTGACAAATCTCTTTTAGTGGATTATACTGCAGTGGTACAGCAAGCTGTTGTTCCATTTTGTCTCCCATTTTGTCTCCCTCCTCCAGGTGCAGTAGGAGAGGCCTGTCCACAGGCCCCTTTTTTCTTTCAGTGCACATCACTCAGTTCCTAATGTGGGTCTGAGCTTATAATGACACTTTAAATTAGAATGTCTTAAGTGCTGTCCCAGTTTCCAGCTTTCTTCCACGATGTTCAGCACAGAGGTGAAGCATCATGTGTGAATGTTACACGTTGTGATCATCAGAACCTCTTTTTACACCACAGTTCAGAATGCTGTAAGTGACAGTTCATTACTTCCTAACAGGTGAATTTGGCCTGGGAGCCTGCATCTAAGAGCCATTTCAGGTTCTTTATACTCTGCTTTAGCATTCAGCCCTCATCTGAACTGCACAGGGAAAACGAAGTGGGTTAACTGAGGATTTGGGGGAGTCCAAAGTGTGATTGGCAATCCTTTCTGCACTCTGACACTTCTTGTATCTTATTTTTATCACTGGACGCTCAGTGTATTGAGATGCTAAATCATATTTCACAAGCTTTAGATAACTGATGACATCTGGGGACTTAAACCGAGGTCAGGTCTTCAAGGTAAGACCTTTGGGTTACAGTCTTTGTGTGGTTGATGCTTTGAGTTCAGACATCAGATGATGTGGCAAAGTGGTAATAGGATTAAGTGCTGGGGAAAATCCTGGGGTCTTGGACCCCTCTGCTGTCATTGCAGCTCTGTCTGCATGGGAATTATTTGTAGCCTAGCTGTTCATCTCATCTTAACTCCTCACTCAGCAAAAAGGGAGAAATGGGCAGTAGTTGAACTCCTTGAGCAGATAAGTTAAATCACAATCTCAGTCTCATTGCCTAGGTTCCCACAAGTTTAATGAGACTTCAGGGTTGCATAGCTCAGATGGGCACCTGTTCACGAAGCAGAGTGTAAGTCTGCCATGGTTGAACACTTGACACAGGGTGTATTTCTGTTTTATAACTTTAATTAATTAACAGCCTGTTAAGACGAGCAGTACATATGCAGATCTTTCAGTGACTTAGCATACTGCATTGTGTTTTTGGGACAAATTTGCATTGCTGTTTTTTTTTTTTTTTTACACTGACAATTTTGCACGTGGGAATACTCATTAACTCACCTGAGGTGCACAGAAAATGTGTGGCAGAGCCATGGAACAACTCAGACTTTCCAGATTGTGATGACATAAATCCGAGGCTGTCTCATTGCAAGATTTACCAGTGCCTGATGAAATGTGCCTTTCAAATGCATCTTTGGTGGGATTGTGCCTACCCATCCTCTTCGTGTAACAGATTGTATTTGGTTCGTGGCCTAAAGTATGTACTGGCACAGAAGGCACTGCTGCTGTGAGCAGCTGACAGAACTGCTAGTCATCTTGCCATCATTTCACTTTGCAAAACTAGTGACCAGCTTTGGCCAGATATCAGATTCCAGTAACTCTTTCCATTGAGCTCTGCGGGCTGTGTGGGAAATGCATCTTAATAGTTTCAGATACCTTTGGATGGTGTAGCAGTGCTCATCTTGAATGGTCGAAGCTGTGCTGGGCAAAAGGGTTAAGAGATTTATTACCAGACTGCTTAAGGCAAAGAGAATGAGCAGATGAAAGTGAACTGCTTGCCTTTTATTGTTTTGTGCAAGTAGAACCACAAAGTCATCGCCTGCTGTGTTTCAAAGCAGAATGTAACTGGCAGGTGAACTGAGCAGAGCACTGTAGCTCACTGAATTTCCATTTTACTGCTTTCGTATTTTAAAAGCTTTTCTGTTCTCAACAATTGTGTCTTTTTCTGTATTTTAAATGTGAAGTACGCTCTAATGAATGCGAAGCCTATCAAAAGTAAACGGGTTTAGAACTAAAAATAAAATGTTTTTCATGGCAAAACCTGGGCCTTTTTTTTTGGCACAGCTGTGACTTATAAATTGTATGCTTCTTGGAGAGGTGGGAAGGGGAGTGTCCCTACTTTTCTGCATCCTCTTGTGCCAGCCCCCACCTTTGTGTAGGTGTCGTGGTGGAAGCACTGATCCTTCTGCGCTCACCTCAGCAGATCTGACAAACTAGGGTGGGCTGGGTGAGGACGTGGATCAAGAAAGCAGGGACATGTTGAAAGAGAGGAGAGACCTCACTCCTAAATTATCATCAAATTGTAAGAATCGTTGCTGTGGAGTCTGAAACCTGGTAGGCACTTTGTTAGATGAATGTGGAGGCTGGCCCTGCTGTAAGCCAGGGGAAGTGGACCAAAAGGCCTTTAGAGGTCTCTTCCATTCTTAGTTATACTGTGACATGAATGTAGGACTGCAGAGTTGCTTGGTAGGATTTATTCTGTGTAGCGCTGTCCACTTTATACATAAGTAGAAGAAATTCAAAGCAGGGACTGAGGTGGAAACACATTCTAACTTGACAAATCCAGGTAGTTAATTCTTTAGGAGAGGCAAGACTGCATCCTGGCCCCACTTCTTGGATCACACGCAGGATAGAATTGATCATGTCATTTTTCTTCTTGGTGCATATCCTACACATATCTACTACCTCCAGTCTGGGGAATTCAGCCTTGCTTTACTCTTACAGTGGTAGAACCTGAAGTGTTTCATTTGGGATCAAAGTAGAGTTTTCTTCACTTGTAGTTTTGGTTAGAACAGAAAAAGGTAGATTAGGCTTGATCCATGGTTTGCTTTGTATTTTTCCTTTGGCAGCCAAATTGCAAAACCAGTTATTCACACAGCTGTATTTCTAGCTGCCTGTGATTTATGGAAAGAGCTGAGAGATATTTTACGAGATAAATCCCACTATTGTGGCTGACATCCAGCTCGCAGTCAAAGAATTCTGACTGCATAAAATTCCCCTGCCGTTCCATTTAGATATAAAATTCCTCGCTGCTTTTCTCAAACCAGTAACTTACCTAGCTTCAAACAGGAGGATTGCTATGGAATTCAGCCCTGTGTGCGGAAATAGGGGCTGCTGATGTTTCATAGTAGCTTTCTGAGGGCTGATGCTTACTCTAAAAGAAAAGCTGCTCTGTGGTTCTATGAAAAAACAAGAACTGAGTTTGCCAGTTATGAAGTCAATAAAATAATAGTTAAACTGGTGTATACGGTGTAATTCCTTTTCTTGTTTTACCAAAAGCCACAGGTGTATTGTGAACTACATGGCCTGAAGTTTTGGTTTCTTCAGTGACATTATGTAGGTGCTTATGTACCACAGCAGTTGATCTTGTGGACTGCCAGAGCTGATAGTTTGTTTTCTTGAGGATTATAATTAAACTGCTCATATGAATCAGACAGCGTGAAGATATCACTGTGGATCATCAGGCAGGTGTTTTAAGTTCATACCACCAGGTTTATTAAGGGAGTAATAAACGGGGAATAAAAGGTGGTGCTGTAACCCATGCTTTAAGGGTGCTGCTGAAAGGAGCCTGTGTTACAGAGCAAGAAATTAAGATCAAAAAATCGTTAAGGTTGGAAAAGACTTCTAAGATCACCAAGTCCAACCTCAGCCCATCACCACCGTGCCCATTAAACTGCCTTGCTCAGTGCCACATCTACACATTTCTTGATCAGCTCCAGAGATGGTGACTCCACCGTTTTCCTGGACAGCCTCTTCCAATGCATTGCTGCTCTTTGTAACTCTGCTATTGGAATTAGTTGTGTGAACCAATGACAGCTGAAGTTTAATAGGTCTAATGAGTCGATGCAGGGCATCGTTACAGATGTCTTTTCCCTTTAGGAATGCATCAGGCTGGCTTTCTGCTTTCACTTTAGAGGCTTCAGCCCTTTTTGGACTAGTATCAGCTTTTTCAGACAACAGAGTTTCTTGGCCATTATGGAGTAGCTCAGGGTGTTTGCTCAGTTCCACGTACGAATGGTAAATTGCTAAGTGTGCAGTAAATTGGTTTGTTGATTGTATAAGGCTTGGAGCCTGGAAAAGAGTTGTTGGAGGTACATCTGTTGTTCCTCATTTTCTCATCTGAATATACATAAGCATATGGGGCTGGATGACATCTATCCCAGGGTCCAGAGGGAGCTAGGTGATATGATTGCCAAGCCACACTCTGTCGTATTGGAAAAGTCACAGCAATCAGGCAAAGTTCCTTGTGACTGGGTAAAGGGAAACATAGCTCCCATTTTAAGGTCCTCTTAACTGCAGACCAGTCAGCCTTACCTCTGCGCCTGGGAAGATTGTGGAACGGATCCTCCTGGAAGTCATGTTAAGGCAAAAGTAAGACAGGGAAGCAATTTGAGGCAGCATAGCTTCATCAAGGGCAGACTGTGCGTGACCAGTCTGGTAGTCTTCTACAATGGAGTGACTGCATCAGCGGAGAAGGGAAATTTGTCCAGAGCACTTCAGGGCATGACTACAGATTATTTGGTCATTCAGAGCGAAGAGATAAGTAACTGCTTTGTGTCTGTTGGATTCTCAGAGAACCGTATGGTTTTTTGCTCAAAGCTCTCAAGTCTTTTCTTCCAATAGATACTGAAGAAGTTGAAGAGCCTCGCCTTGGAGACAGAAGCAGAACTGGAGAGACAGGACGAAGCCCTGGATTCCATCACTACCTCCGTCGACCGTGCAACGCTGAATATCGACAAGCAGAACCGCAGAATAAAGAAACTGACGTAGCACCCGTAGGAGCCAATGGGGATGGAACCACGAGGAGGAGGGGATCAGGGAATTTGTCTTTTTAGAGACTGTTTCTGTATAGACGCTTTGTGCGGGAGCTGCTTGCGATGTTGTCTGGAGTGCAGCGTGGTTGATGTCAAGTTTCTGAGAGTTCTGAACACGTCTCCAGACTTGGGTGGTGATTGTTGGCTGTTTTAGGTTGAAAAAGGCCAAATCTTTTAATCACGGTGAAACAGCGATAGCGGAATCTTTACTACAGAAAATCTGTAAATACAAAGGGATGCGATTTCATCTGAACGAACTTTTATGCTGCTTTTTATGTTGTTGCTTTTGAAAGGTTTTTGGTTTTTTGTTTGTTTGTTTGTTTGTTTTTACTGCAACAAAGAAGGGAGAAATGAACTGCATGTGAGACTACTTTAGATGATTACAACCTATCAATTCTCTATTTCTTGCAAATAGTTAATAGCTGAACTGAGGGCCCAGATGTCCAACCACAACTCACTGAGGCTTTTTCTTTGTGTGTGTGTGTGTGTGTGTGAGTTAAAGCTGAGGTGAGCAAACGATGGTGACAAAACCTCGTGTTCACTGAACGAGTAGTTTTAATAAATTTCAAACGTATTTTTAACGTGCTCAGAAATTTTGTAAGAATAATTGAGGATTAGTGGCCACAGCTGTTGTGCCATGCCCAGGGAAATCAGGGGAAGAATTTTAGTTAATGCGCGTGCATCGGTAAAGGCATCGACTTACTGAAGCATTTCTTTCCCATCGGATGGATATTTTGCTCACTTAGGTCACTTACAAAAAGGAAGCGTCAAAGTTAAATATATATCCTTCTTCTTTCCAAAAAGGGATTGCTGATCTGTAATCAACACCTACACCTTTTGTTTTATTTTTCACCTTCGTACCTCAGAATTAATGAAGGAATTGATTCCGGAGTGAAGGAAGGTGTTTTTTCGTGGATGGATTTATTCAGTGCATCTCTTGTAGTTCGCTGTGTGTATCTCTCTCTTGCACATAGTGGTTTTGTATTTTTGATAATGGCCTGATGGATCCAGTGTCCCCAGAACATCATGAACGTAGCATTCACTTAGCGCGGTGCCTGCTTTCTTTGTTGGAGCTGGGCTGCTACATCTCTGATGGAGGCTAGTAGAAGGCGTCTTGTACCTTTGCGTCTCTACCTTCAGTTTCCATGCACTTTTCTCTGACTCTAAATGGAAACTTCATGCATTCTGGGGAGCATCATCTGTTTTTTGTGCGTCTGCTCCACATTCATAAGTTGAGAGGCCGATGGCTGGAACCGCAGGCACCTGCCTATCATTTTGCTGTTGTGCATCTGTCTGCCTTCTGGTTGTTATTTATTTGCACTCACCGGTGATGAAACATTTCAAGACTCCTTTTAGTTCTGCATTTCTAAAATGAAAGGGAATGTTGCCAGTTGTTGTCTAGTAGATTCTGTTTACAGTCAGCTCCACTGAGTCTACAGGGCAGCGGAGATGTTTTCCTGACTTACTGGATACTGTATTGGAGGGATTCTAGGCAGCGCAGGCTACGACAGAGTATTTGAAAGGCAGAATTGCTTTTCACCTCCCATTTCATTGTGTCCTGCAGTTGACCAGCTACTTTCATTCAAAATAGCTGTTGTAATCTTTTCCTCCCCCAAGTGTTTTTGTGTTAAAAAATATCTTCTCGTATTGCTCTCAAATGCAACGTGCAATATTTTCAAGTAGTGAAGCTTTGAACTGTTTATTCTACTGATAGCTGATGTGAAAATTTCCTGTTTCAGAGTAATTCAGCCTACTTTTTAAAGAAATACACCGTAGATCACGCAGAGTATGTTGTTTTCAAGACCTTAATCTACCTTGTTTTGTATTGCTTCATATTAGCCTATTAATATTGGAGGAAATTGTGCTTCTGCACTGCAAGTCCTTCATTTACAGTCAAAGTTGTTACTGGCATGCACTTTACCTGTTTGCTGAATATGATGATTATATCTACATACACTGTGTAGTGTGAAATAAAATATTGTCCGGGATTCTCTTTCTTGTTTGTTTCTGATACCTAAATCACTGTTGTTTTACTGTGAAATTATGTTTACACAACCATGTCATGAATTTGAAAATACACTTTGCACAAAATGTATGTTAACTGACCCTGGTGCTGACTGGGAATGGATCTGTACGCTGAATTAGTTTAGATGAAGACTGCCAAAAGCAAATGCCAATCACACGACATTTGGCTTAGCAATCTTTGTGCCATGTTTCTACTGATGTAATTTTTATCATGAGCTCTTGCATCTGATGCCATATCTGTGATTTGTGTGTGTCTGTGTCCATGCAAAAACAAAACTGTTACGATGATTTGTAAGAAGTGACCCGTTCTAGAGATGTACATTTTCCTCCTGGCCGAGTTTCAAATGCCTGGAGGGGTTTCACTCTGTAATTTATTAAATATATTGGACTAGTGATCTTCTGTCTTGTATTTATTTGGCTAAGAAGTTATGATGAAAAATGCTCCATCTTCTCCCTTTTCCTACCATGGAACAGAACCGAAAATTTCTCATAGGGTTATGTTTTAGGATAGATGAAATATTAACTGCTGGAATATTATCAATATGATTATAGAATCACAGGATGAGTAAGGTTGGAAGACCTCTAAGATCACCAAGTCCAACCCCAACCCACCCTGCTGTGCCCGCTGACCCATGTCCTCCGGTGCCACATCTCCAAGTTCTGGAACACCTCCAGGGATGGTGATTCCCATCACGATGATCACCCATCATCGGCTGGACAGAGAGTTGAGTGAACAAGGTATGTGGCTGTTGGTACTGTCCTAGAGGCTGGTGTGGAGCAGCTGCTCCAGCTTTTAGACAATGGACTGAGAACTGCTTGGATGCTTCATGCTTGAACAGCCTCATGGTAAACAAGTATAGAGATTTTACTCTGGTCAAATTTTAATGTATAATTTGGTCTCTGTTACAGCCAGAAGTGCTTAGAAACTCCTGAGTATCCTGCCTGAGACCCAAGTGATGTTTTCCAAGTAATGTCCATGGGGGAAGACGCAGCAGGTATCACACAAAGCAATATTGTTGTCCTTAATTCCTTATTGACACAACCGTTATTTACAGTTAAGCATACTTTTAAGCTAAATCAGGCCTTTTACATGTGTTGTTTGTAAGGTCTTTGCATGTCTCTTACTGTGTGTAAAGTTGGGGGCTCCATCATTAACAGGGACACGATTAGTGGGCATGGTGGGATGGGTTGATTGTTTGAGTTGATGATATTGGAGGTCTTTCCCAATCTTTTTGTTTCTGTGGTTAAGAAGCTGAGAAGTAATGCTAGGGAGATTACAATTACAAATAGATTTTACTTGAGAAGGCTTTTTGGCTCACGCGGAGCAGAACAAGATTGTGCTGTGTCTTAATGCGACTTCATAATCCAGTGTCTGTTTGTGGCAGTGATGAGTGAACCTGAAATAGCTGCAACTTAAACGTATTTCTGCATGAGCGTGTGAATGTCCCTGGTGGAATGGCTGAATCCTGGTAATAAACAGGGCACTCTGCAGCCCTCAGACGGGTGGTGTAAGGAGCTTTTTCAGGCAATTAAGTAATTGAACTAAAGCCTCATAATAGCTGTCTGTTTCCAAAGCCAATGCTTTGAAACCACTGGTTTGCTCCTTACAGAAGGAAATGGAGCAAGTGTTGAAGTGTTGAAGCCAGCCTCCAGGAGAGAAACGGGCTGTATTTAATTTTTAATGTGGTGAACAGTGGCAGTGGTATCCCTTTGCCTCTCTGTGTGAGCAATATCAAACTTCAGCCTGGTATAGGGAAAACTAATTTCATAACTGTGCTAGTCATCGGTTTAAGAGCTGGGTTTTGCAGAGTAAATAGTGCTTGGCTTCCACGCCAGCATGTGTGGCAGCTCAGCACGGGGCTTCTGCTGGTGCTGCTGGTGTTGTCCATCCGTGCATCCCAGCTCAATGGGGCTTTGCCCGCCAGCCCAGCTCCCTGTGACAGCAGCACAGCATCTCCCTGTTCAGCCCAACCTGTGCTGCCACTGGCGAGCGTTTTGCCTCATCAAGGTAAATGTAGTGCTTGGGCCAGCTGTGTGTGAGCCAGGAGGCAGTGACAGCAAAACAAGCACCCTGCATTCAAGCTGCCTCCTGTTTGAAGTGGAACAGCGTTGGCTTAATGGTTTAAAAGTTCAGCCTGGCTTCTGTCAAGTGGTTTTAATTTTAAACCCGCAGATTTTAACCCTTTTATGATTTGGCAGTAGGGGAAGTAAAAGTATTCAACACCAAAATTAAGACGCTTGAGTTTGGGCATGGTTTCAGATTTTTCTGATTGTTTGTTAAGATTTTAGTTACATCCTGGATAATGCAGGCTGGGGAAAGCAAAGGCCGAAGACGGACAAATGGATGATGGTATCAGAAGCTTTTAGGATGGGAGGTAACGGCCTGAAGTTACACCAGGGGAGGCTCAGGTTGGTTATTTGGAAAAATTTCATCTGAGAAAGAGTGGTGATGCAGTGGCACAGGCTGCCCAAGGAGATAGCGGGGTCGCCATCCCTGGAGGTGTTCCAGAACTGTGGGAATGTGGCACAGAGGGATGTTGTAAGTGGGCATGATGAGGTGGGTTGGGGTTGGATTTGGGGATCTTAGTGATCTTTTCCAACCTTAATGATTCTTGGTCTATAAGCTATCACTTTATAGCATGCAGCATACCAGCTCCCTATGAAAATCCCACAGAGCAAGATCTGCCTTGTCTCTTTTCACAACAGCTGAAGCATTGAGCCACAAGGATGCTCATAGGGGTGGGACAATGATAAGGAAGAAGAAAGGCAGTAAGTCTCTTGCCTCTGAGAAGGATAACGTGGATTTGGGTGTAACTCTGGTTTTGTTGGCTGAAAATTTGTTCGGGAGCTAGCAGCAAGGAGTGAGCTTTGGAGAACTGGGTTATGTCATGACACAGAGGGGAAACAAGACTTGAGATTTCTGGAGAAGGAAATGTGCTGGGCTGGGTGGGATGGAGCCACTTCAGAAATGAGAAGGGAAATCAAAACAAGCAATGAGAGGTGGAAGATGTGCTGTTAGTCTGGCAGGATTTCATTTCTAGTAGTGCTGTTGGCTGACAGGGGTCTTGTTCGTCTTGGGCATAGATCTTTCCCTCAGTGTTTGAATTGCTCTCTTATAGCATGGCAATGACACTTTCTCATCTCTCTGGCATCCTGAAAAAGCTAAGAATCCTGAGCCATTGACACCGTTGTTAAGGATCTGCCTGCTAGGAGGCCTGTGACAAACTGTAATGTTTTATATGATTTTAAGCTCAAGGAGGGAAGGTTTAGATGTCATGGATGTCATGGGGGAGTTCTTCACAGAGAGGGTGGTGAGGTGCGGGAGGAGGCTGTCCAGGCAGGTTGTGGATGCTCCATTCCTGGAGGTGTTCTCAGGAGAAAGACCATTTTCTAATACATGGTGAGGCTCACGAGGATTCTCGTTATATAATGTTTGTCATAGGCTCATAAAACACTTGCTGCTTAACACTGCACTTTCAGTTTAGGGAATGTTTCTATGAGCTCCGGTGTCTGATCCGGTGGTTAGTAACCCAGCCCCTGGCAAGGAGTTGGAGCTCAATGATCTTTAAGGTCCCTTCCAACCTAAGCCATTCTGTGATAACCAGATTCTTCTTGTCAGTGGTGCCCAGTGCCAGGACAAGAGGCAGTGGACACAAGCTGGGATGCAGGAGGTTCCATTTATGCTCTGCAGGTGCTGGAGTGCTGGTGCAGGTACCCAGAGGCTGTGGGGACTCCTGCTTGGAGACAGCCAAACCCACATGGATGTGGTGCTGGGTGTACTGCTCTGGGAGTCCCTGCAAAATCAGGGTGGGGGACCAGATGGACCCAGAAGTCCCTTCTGACCTCAAACCAGTCTGTGATCCTGTGATAACATCTGCAAGAACTGCTTCAGTCGTTCTGAGAAAGAAATACTTACTCTGCAATCCTCTGATGTCTCCTGTGCAGCACATGTTGGCGATGTGCATGTACAGCAGAGAATGCTATTTACAGCCAAGAAATTGCAAAGAGAGACAAGAGAGGGCAATTGCAGGTATGCAGCAATGCCAAGGGCTCCTGTCCATGTGAGAGCATCTCTGTTCTGTTTTCACAGCACAACCAAGCTGCTGAATGCCAGGGGCTGGAAAAAGGAATCCATAGTTGGTGAAACAGTTTCCAGCACTTGAATTCTCCCTAGGAAATGAAGCTCTTGGGTTACCTCCATTCTTTTCCTTGTAATGTCACACAACAAGCTTGCATTTTCCCCTCTTGATGCACTATATTAAGTATTTAATGCTGAGTTTTTGATGGCACTTGCTGGATATGCTGTACAGCAAATCCTGGGGGGCTCATCAGCTTTAACTCATCTCATGGCTTTCAGAAAGCTGTAAAAATCGTTGCCTGTAGAGGTGGTAGAAAGTGGAGGAACTGGAACATACCATGGCAAGGCCATGGTATTGAACACCCTGCAAGTGTTCAAGGCCAGGTTGGATGGGGCCCTGGGCATCCTGGTCTGGTATTAAATGTGGAGGTTGGCAGCCCTGCCTGTGGCAGGGGGGGTTGTAGCTTGATGATCCTTGAGGTCCCTTCCAACCCAGGCCATTCAGTGATTCTCTGAAGACCTCAAAATTCCTATTTGTCTGTGTGCAGAGTTGATAATTAAGAGAAATTTATATTCAGGTACAGCTTGATGAGGAACTTCCCCTGTGATCTTCCATGTGCACAAAAATGTTCCGTACCTCAGTTCTTGCGTGGTTAACTGGTTGTTACAGTTCATCTTTTGCCTGTTCGTAAGATACTTAATGGTAAACCTCTGGGACATGAGATCACCTGCTCATTTGTAAACATTCAGCAAAGTAGGTCTGTAGTATGAGCAACAATAAGCTCAGCTGAGCTATTAGTAAGTTTTAATAAGCTCAGCATTGCTCTGAATGTGGCAGTGAAACTCAACATGAAGTCCTTAAAAGCGGCCCTGCTCTTTGCTCAGGACTCCCACAACTTGTGATGCAGTTTTTCCCCCATTCATTGTTTTTCTCCATGCAGCATTTGATACTGAAGGAAAGCTTGTATATTGAAAGATGACTCGTGAATTAGCATTGAAGAAGAGCAATGAAAATCTTACGTGATCAAGCAGCAGTGCTAATATTTGTCTTCAGACTATTTTCTACTCCTGTGTGAGCTAGCTTTGACTCTGCAGATGTCTAGTGATCATGTTAGGTTTTATGCAGTTGCAGCTGTGGAAAAGAAGAGAGTTTGTTTCACTGGACTCTCAAGAAGTATTTTATAGAGGCAGAACTTTCTCTTGGACGATAGATGTTCCCATCACACTGGGATTCCAGAAAGAAAGAATCACTTTATGGTATAGTTCATCTCTCTTTCAAGATTGATATGTAGCCAGGATTTCTTCTGTTTGGTCTTAGAAATGTAACCAAGATGCATGGGTTGTCATCCTGTGTCTCCCATGTGATTGTGGCAAGTGTCATGAAGAGAGACAGGCACTGATAGTCTTTCTTCTGGCTTAGACAGATGCTACCATCCACTGCTTCCACAGCTGCCTACAAAATGCTATGCATGATAGTTATATCCCACTCCTCTTCCATCCCACCTAGGGGTGGGGAGCTGTGATGCCCAACTGTCTCCTCGCCTTCCTTGTTCTTATCTTTCCGATTTCCATTCAGCCTCCTCCAAACAGAATCAGATCATCATAGAATCAGGCAATCATTTAAGTTGGAAAGACCTTCAAGAACATCAGGTCCATCCATCAGCTTGACCTCCTGAGTCTCATCACTAAGCCACGTTCCTTAGTGCCACATCCACATGTCTCTTAAATACTTTGGGGATGGTGACTCCACCACTTCCATTTCAGTGCTTGGCTACCCTCTCTGTGAAGTGTCTTTTCCTAATATCCAATCTACATTTTCCCTAGCACAACCTGAGACTGTTTCCTCACATCCCATCGCTTGTCACTTGAGAAAAGAAAGTGACCCCCACCTCACTACAACTTCCTTCTGGGTCATCGTAGAGAGTGATGAAGTGTCCCCTCAGACTCCTCTTCTGCAGATCAAACAAACAATTCCAGATCCCTCAGGCACTCCTCAGAACTCTTATTTTTTTTTCAGGTCCCTTCACCAACTTCATTGCTCTTCTCTGCATATCCATGAGCAACACAACATCCTTCTTCATAGAATCATAGAATCCTCAGAGTTGGAAGGGACCTCTAAAGGCCATCTGCTCCAACTCCCCTGCAATGAACAGGGACACCTACAGCTCCATCTGGTGCTCAGAGCCCCATCCAACCTGGCCTTGAAAGTCTCCAGGGGCAGCACTTAGGTTTGTTTCTTTTATCATTGAAAGCCAGTTTGGTCCAGTGCTTTGAGCCAAACTCTACACATGGATTTGCATGATCAGACCTGATTGCCTGACTCCATCGTGTCCCCAGGAGCTACTCATAAGCTCTGAAACAAATGACTTCAACCTCATGTTCAAATGAGAGGATTAAAAATAATAATAACCCAACAACAACAAAACAAAGCAAAACCGTTCTTTAACAGCAGGCCCAGAGCCTGGACTGCCCTTTCCTGAACAGATAAATGCTTTAAGATTGTGGGGCGGTGTTTTATTCAGTGGAAGTCATTCTCTGTAGAACTACACAGACTTATTTCTATTACGCATTCAGAAAAATATACATTAAAGCAGCATGCTGTTTGAATGCAAACACAAAAGAGATTCGGCTCCCAAAACAGACCACTGCAGTAATAATCATAAGCAAAAACAGAGAATTTAGAAGTATAATAAACCAGACACTTCTGCACCATCTACATACAACTGTTGCGTGTTTTTGAATACTATGAATTACTGTTTTCTCAAATCCAGCAATTTTATCCTAAATAGGTAATATGATTTTTTTTTCTTAAAAATGCCAGGCCCCAAATTTCGGTGATTAAGTGAGAATATGATTATTTTTTTTAACCCGTGTCCAAAATTACGGTTGCTTTCAGAACAGTACAAGCTTCTTCGAGACCACAAAGGTAAATCAGGGTGTTGATTTGTGTTAAGGTCTTTCTCCTGTTCCTATTATTCTGAGACAGGTTCAAAGTTAAGACGTTGGTGGTCCTGTGCTCCTTCCGTAACAGATCGATGGAGAGTTGGGTTTGCAGGTGGACATTTCAGTGCCCCATCCCCCCTTCAGTGAAATTCGTCTTTGTTCCAACTTGCACTTTGTCAGTCTCAAAGAATTAAGTGCAATAGGTGACCTGGGAGCGTGTTACCCCTGCTCAGCAATCCCTCTTGCTTCAGCACGACACTTCATCAGGCGTTTGAGTCCCAGCGCACTTGAAGCATACCCTAAATCTTAAGTGTTTCAGCGTTTTGCTGACTCAGGGTGAGATTTAATACCAAAGCCTGGCTTTTAGATCGTGCTTTACGCAAACGTCACATTGTGGGGTTTTTGGATATCATGTTGATAAATTAGAGATGGGAAAACCGAGGCATTGGGTGGTCCAATAGCTTGTATAGGTATGTAGAGCAATGCTACGGTCAAATAAAAAATGAAGTCCTTGCTTCCACCCCACTGCATTAGTCACCAAATCCAACAAGTCCTACCGATACTTGGGGCAGGGATGAGAAGCCTTCCTCTGGAAGGATTTGCTCTGCCTAGTGCCAGCCACATAGCATTGATCTGAGAGAAATTCACAGAGCAGTTGAGAAAGGATAACTAATTGTGCACTTATTCTGCTAACGTGCTTTTTTAAGCTCACCCTAAATGTGAAGGAACTTTGCCTCTGTATAAGCAATGCTATGGAAGACTGAGAGACCCAGATTTGCCTTTTTTGATTTCTGCCTATGGAAACATTCCTGGAGGACCTTGGACGTACAGGGTATATTCCCAGCTTTGCTGAGCATTGCATGGCCATCGCTCTGTTGCTGACTTTCAGCGATGACTTTAAGGCCCATAGCTGTCATGGAATGGGACAGGACCTCACTTTTATGATTTATTGTTGTATTTATGTTCTCAGCTTTCTGGTGCTAACTGAAGGCTATGTTCTCTTTTGCATCAAGCTCCCTCCCTGTAGTGGCTGCAGTCGCCCCAACAAATGATTTTGTAGCCTGCTTCGATAAATCTACAGAAATACAAACCATTGTGGTTTCTGCTCAGGAAATGAGAGCATTCCATCATTCTCCACACTAGCAGGGAAATGCAAGCTGGTCAGCAGGACCAGCATCCCCAGGTGCCTCCTCAGCCCCGCTGATGGCCGGGGCTGAAACAGCATCCGTGCAGTCTGGATGAAAACCACTTAATGAAGTTTACAGTGTCATCCAGATGGGCGGCTCAGGCACTCTGCAGAAAATGAAGGGTTTTTGACTTTCTGCCCATGGCAGGTGGAAAAAATTTGCACTCAGATCTTAGTAACAGATGCCCTTCTCCCTCATGATTTTCTTTGCATGCTCAGGAAGGTGTTTTCGGCTAGTGTTTGGTATGTTGTCCCCTCGGGATTCCAGTTGCTTTTATTATAATAGGATTTTAATTTTAGCTTCTAATGTGAAATTATGCTGGTCTCCAGGTACATGAGAAAATAATTTCCACACCAGCTCTCTTCTATAATTTGGGCTGCAGCTGGGCTGGACAGGGGAGAATGGAGGCCAAGAGCAAAGAATGTGGAGCCAGGGCTGACAGAGTGCAAGAGGTGAACTGCATGGCTGATGGCACTTCAGCATCACTTCCTGAAACCTCCATCCCCAGAGGCGTAAATACCCACTTTTAGTAAAAGTGCTCAATCTTTCTGCTGAGCTGAAGGATTGCTCTGTGCTGGGTCATGAAGAATGGGGAATGATCCTTAACGATGCAAACAGCTGGGCTATAAACCTGGGTTCTTCCAACCTCATAACCATTTAGATGTTGTAATTAAGGACATGGTTCAGTGCAGAAATATTGGTGGTGGGTGGATCGTTGGACTGGATGATTTTGGAGGTCTTTTCCAACCTTGGTGATCCTTTGATTCAATTCTGTGATCCTGTGATTCAGTGTAGATGCTTAACTGAAGAAAGAACATGATAGCTGTTGTGTCTGTAGGGTTACTGTATGGGGAATGGATGGAAAGTAACAGCCCCTGGGAGCAATTCATCCTGTCCTACAAAGAGGGGGGTTGACTTTTAGTTGCAGCTGTCTCTCCATCAACTACAAAGAGCCCACAGCCCTAAGCCTACAAATTATATGAGATAATTAGAACCTAAGCAGATAAATAGTGCAGAATTGGGCTTTTGAGCTGAAGCAGAGGAGCTTAGGTTCACAGCAAAAAGGAAAGATGTTGCAAAGGTCTCCCAAGATGGCTCCATAAGTAATACCTCCTATTTATTCCCGTGGAAACTGTAAAGAACAGAATAACACTGTTTGATAGCACAAATTCTCAGCTACAAAACACTGTTTTTCAATATAGTCGCCACCAGCGGCTCTGCATTTTCTCCAACAATGAACACGAGCTCTTCGTTTTTGTGATGTGGCAGCTGTACATGGCTGTCCAAAACGTGGCTCGTCTTTCACATTGCTGTCACCACAGCTGAAATGCACCACCCACCACCTTGCTGTGCTCGCATCCACCGTTCGGTTTCCATAAATGTTCAGCAGGAGTTGATGAATGTCAACAGGTGCAATATTTTCTACGTGGAGGAGTCCAGTTCCACCCCTTTTCATATACACTTCAGGTGCCATTTTGTCAGGTTTTGTCCCTCTGCTGCCATCTGTCACACAAAAATATAGTGGAATTTTGTTGTGAAGATTCAACCTCTACTGCCATCCCACCAACATCCGCCTCTGATGTCATGGGCCAACATAATAAAACAGGAAGCATTACTTTCAAAGCAGCCCTCGTAATCAGTGCTTTGTGCAGCTGATGTTTCAAAGACTTGGCCTCAAAATGAAAAGGGAGCTCAGAATTCTGAAAAATTAATATTTCAGGCTGATGTAATGCGCTCAGACTAATTCCCAGCTAATAATGCAAGCGCAATATACATTTACACTCACTTTTACGTTTCTCACTCTTATTAAAAAAAAACAAAAATCTGTGGGTTTACTGAAATACAAAGACCACATCAATTGAGTTGAAGCTCACCATTACTATTGTTTACACTGGCCAAAAAATCACTTCTGGTGCCTTGAATCCATCCAGAAAAGCTACAAAGGATTGTGTATACTCAACTCGATCAGAATCAACACTGTAATGTAAGAAGTCCCAGGAAGAGTGATGGAGAGCTCAGCAGGACACAAAACCACAGTGTTGATTACTTCACTGTAACTAATACACCAGTATTCCTATCATTGTTTTATCCTGACAGTCGAATATACGACCTGAAATTAAAACATACACCGGTGGCATCCGAACATGTTATAAAAGTCTCAAAAAATAAGAATAAAAATCCATTGGTTGAATGATTTTCCAACAGCTTTGCTGTTATTTTTGACTTGGTACTCTTGTCAGAGGTTTCAGGATTTCTGTCACCCAAGGTTGACGTGTCCAATGGAGGTGAAACACAACTCTGTATTTCCTGACGTGTTTTAGGGAGGGCTTTCAAAATACTGGTTGTTTGGGGTTTTCTTGTAAGGAAAATGGATATATTTCAGCAGCACTTTTCAGACTAGGGAATTTTAGATAAAAATCAGTGATTCGGAGAACATGTCTTGTGTTCCTCATACTGTTATTTGCACACTCCATAATTTCAAAGTTCTGAGGTCTGTAGGTCTGTGTGGTTTGTGGATGCCTGCAGGTCTGTAAATTTGTTTGTTCCTGTCTTCCAGGCTTTGCTGGGTGTTGAGATTCTTCAAACGTCATCTTGGAGGTCATAGGCTCTTCATATTTTAGCTAAGTGAATTTTGGAGGCAAAGACATATTTGTCCAGATTCTTCCAGGTAACCTTGATGAGGTCCATCATGTGCTAAGGTCTATCTTTTCACATCCTTTCTTTCTATCTTAATTTATTTTAAATTCACAAAGAAAGAAAGGATACCATCTCCCCCTGTGGCCCTCTCCAGACGCCACTCCTATCAACCTCAGATCTCCGTGACTGCGTTTGACCTGCATTCTTTATGCATCCCATGATTTTTTTTTGATGCATTTAAAGCAGCTTGGTTTGACATGTGCTGGAGCACGCAGCTGAACCAGAATGTTTCAATCATCTTGTGGTTTGGAGCTGGCTGGTTTAATGTTATAACCGAGGGCTCAATATGGAATCCATTGAAAAGCCCATAATAATGTTGGAACTAAACAGATGAGAATACCATTATTTTTGTCTGAATGACTCCCCCCCCCCAAAAAAAAAAAAGAAAAATAGAATGAGGCAAACTCTAAGCTGGTTCAGCTTGAATCAAGGGGAGGTCTTTCCCCAGATAGTTTGGAATCTTTAGGAGGGTAGGCTGGATAAAAGGTGGCACCTCTTTAGAAAAGAGGTTTTTCTGCTCTTAGTGCAAGGTCCAGAAAGGTGAATGGACATGAAGTGTGTTTCATGTCATGCCTCGATTACAGAAGGACCTGAGCTGTTTCACATTGCGTCCTCTCCCCATTTTCTTCCTGCAGTGGGTGCATCACTCTGTTTCCTCCATGCAGACCTGCCATCCAAACAGTCCCTGCTGAGGTTCAATGCCTACACGTACAGATCTGCACTAAATCCACCTGCCTCCTCCCTTTGCTCCTTGAAACACTTCATTTGCCCGAAGCTACAAAATTCCTTGACTGTGTTTCAGCAATTGGTTTGCTGTGCAAGTTGCTGTGCTGTGCTGGACTGCTCTGCTCCTCAGATCTTCTTGCTGCATCCCAGCCAGCTCGTGTCTTGGAGGGCTGTTTGGCAAGAGGTTTGAAAGCATTGAGTCTGTCCTGCCTATAGAATTGGTGGTGGTCTTCCTCTGCAGCTCCTGACCACTGTGCTCCTTGCTTGGTTGTGTGGTGCCAGATGAAGAACTGACCTGGCTGCAACCTCAGCCAGGCGAAAATACCGAATAGGAATATCCTACACCCCCATGATTACCCTGATCCAGTGCCTTCTGCAGTCACCTGAGTGTTAGTGCTGGCTTAGGGAACTTGCTAGCATTAAGAGAGAATGGAAGAAGCATCCCCATAGCTGAAGACCACTTAAAGCACTGTGAAACCAGAGGTTTTGTGTCACACCTAATTTGGCAGCAGAGGGAAGCCCTGCTCCTTCCCCCCCTGCAGCCCCAGCCACGTGCTCCCTTGTGCTGGAGCTAATTGCACAGCCATGAGGTGAGTGGGATCGATGAGCTGATCTGATGGGAACCTCCTCGCTTTTCTGCCTGAGCCGCCCGTTACTCTGATTTACCGTGTGGCTGCACAATAGTTATGAGGGTGTCAAAACCACACAGCTGGAAAAGGAGAAGGGGGACCATCCCTGCCCACAGGAGCCTTTAGACCAGATTCAGCATAATGTCAACCCACATCCCAGCATGCAGGCATGAGGACTGAAAATGCGTATCAGCTGGCTGAAGTGATGATGGAAGAAGGGAGATTGACAGCACCTGAGCCCACAGTGAGCAGTTAAGTCAGGTCATGAAGCTGACATGGTGATTCCAGTTGTTACCCACAGATCCCCCATGGCCACATGCTCCAGCAGTACAATACTGACCCAACCTATTTGTTTCCTCACCTGGGTCACTGAATGCACAATGTCAGTGGAAAACGAGCTGGAACTCATGGGACAGAACTTGGTCTTCCTCTTGGCCAGCTCTCAGCCAAGTTCAAAAGGCCAGGCAATAAATGAGCCAGAGCACAGTTAGCCCACCCACATACTTTCAATTTGCTTATATTGATGTGGTGATCTGTGCCAGGGGACTGTGGTAGTTTGGGCTCAGTGCAAAGGGTGTTGAAGCCATTGCCTTCTTCTGTCTTACTGTGGCCTCAGGGCACTGAGCTGTGTTTTATTGGGTGCCGCAGCAATCCTCCACACAGCTCATCAGTTCAGAGCTATCTGGGAATGCAGCTTGGCATTGCGATGTGCTTTTGGTATCTGTTAGCAGCTTTACTTTTTTTATGCATCATCTAGCACAGATGTTCCCCAAAAGGAGTCTCTGTGCTCTGCAATAGGATGCTCAACCTGTGACCCACCTGAGGCCATGCAGGACAATTCATCCAGCCTGCATCTCACCTGCCACAGCCTTCTTTCTCAGGAGTAGTGCAAGGAAATTGTCCCTGAAGCCCTTGGATCTTTGGAGAAGATGGGAGCTGCAAGCAGCCACCACCTCACCCACCCCGCACCTGATGATTTCCAATTTGCCTTTGAGAAAGATGGTGAACTAATAGCTCTGGCAGTGTCAGCTACAGAAAAATACGCATTTCTTGAGAACCCATGAGGCTAGGGACCTGCAATGCATCCAGCTTGCAGATACCCAGCGAAGCTGGCTCAAGGCTCTGTAGGCTCAAGGCCGGGCTGGATGGAGCTCTAGGCAGTCTGCTAGAGGGCAACCCTGCCCATGGCAGGGAATTGGAACTGTATGATCTTTATGGTGCCTCCCAACCTAAGCCATTCTATGATTCTATGCTGATTCTATGCACACAGATTGGGAAGCTCTGGCTCCACTGCCCATGAGGTGTCCAGCTGTCCACATCTTTGGAACATGGAATGAAGCAAGAAAAGGTACAAACCCACCCAAACCCAGGAAAGCCAGCAATGTGACCTTTAATAGCAGAATCACTCTTGACCATTTCACTGTTCCATTTTCTGGGGTTTCCCTAAAGAATTAAGCCAGACCCACATGCGGGAAGACATGAGAGAACCAACAGTCCTCAGAGCTGCAGCAAAACCAGAGCTGGAAGGGTGTGCTGAGCTGATTTACTGTGATAAAGCAGACTGCAAGGCAAAACAAGAGACTTTCCACATCAGATCCAGGTCCCGTGAATAACAGTGTAGTTTATGGCTGGGATTCCCTATATCAGGCTGAGGCTCTTAAGGCCTGCATTATATTCCCAGATTTTCTTCGTCATGGGTAATGACAGACAAATAATTGGGCTTTGCCAGAAATTGGACTGGGCTCTGCACTTCTCTCTGCTTCAATTTCCTCATCTGCAAACCGGGGATAATATTACTTCATTATGGTGCTGGGATCATATAGCATTATTAGGTCTGTAAATCGCTCGCTGATCCATCTGTTCTCAGCACATTACAGGCAACCATATGGCTGTTGGTTGCATTTAATTCAGCCCCTCATCTCCCATTCATCTCAGCCCACGCTGCAGAAACCACCACTTCGGGCTGCCTTCAGAGTCAGTGGGGAGAAATAGGAACTTTTAAGGCATGATTCTTCCAGCCTTGTTTATATGGTTGCTACTGGATGAGGAAGTCCGTAACTCGTCCTACCCTAGCTATTGCCATGGGATGCAGTTGGAGCAGATCATGGCCACTTATGACCAGGGTAAACTGGAGCAAGAGAGACACGTACCTTTCTGTCTGTGCTTCGAGCCAGTTTTCATTATTGCTAAAAACTCCTTCAGTTTAAGAAAATATATGATTTTACATATACTGACTGTGCTATCCATCAGGACAGTATGGGTCAGGGATACGTTTACTCAGCTTTTCTGTCTGATTGCCTTTCTTTTGATTGACACAAATTAATGCAGAACTGAGTAAACCAAAGGTGATTTTTTGATGAAGTCGGTCGAGAGAAGTGATTGTTTTCTTTCTTTTCCTAATTTTTTTGGATTATTTTGTTTCCAGTGTAACAGAAAAGTTTAAAATATTTTCCTCTCCAAGAAATAACTCTTCTATTATAGCAGTAGAAGTTTGATGCTGGTTTTCTTGTATTATTTCCCTCCAGAATAAAGGAGAAAAAAAGTCATTGTAGTTTTCTATTTAAAAAATAATATTTCAGCTTCAGAAAACATTTTCTTTCAGAGAAAAGATCCAGGTATGCTTTTGATTCTTCCGACTGTAAGATTTAATCATCCAAAAAAGGCACACGGTTTATAATCAGATCTTTTTGCTTAGATACAGTGAATGATTATGCCGCGTAAAACCCGCATTTGATTTATGGATATGCAACTGATTGAACAATGAGTGCATCGTCTCCTTTCTGAGTGTGTTTCCTCCATATTATCCATCCTATTGCAAGTAATGACCTGAAGATGACAAAGTAGCATGGTGTCCTCCTCACCTAATTTTATGTATGTAAAGTTAGAGCTGCAGCTCTGAGACACGATGAGTTGTTATTTCTCACCATTGACTACACAGAGGCTCAGGTTGGACATTTCTGACTTTGAAGATCAATCCCACCTTCTGCTGAATTGGGGCAGAAACGACAGAAGTTAAATGTTGTCTTTAGAGAAAGATATGTTAAATAAAATTACAAGAGACGGTTAATTAACTTGTCACATTCTCGATTTCTAATGTTGACGTAGGGAAAACAGTCAATGAAAGATAGCTGATTGGGATTTTGTGTCTTGGGAGACACATTGTACTTGGAGAAACAACTGTGCAAACCAAGAGAAAAGTGTCCTATTGATTTAACCAGTATATTAATATTGATTCTGATCTACCTTTGTTTTAGCATCTCCAAGGCTGATTGTTGTCTGTCCAGCACCTTACACAAATCCAGGTCCAAATATCTACTCTTATCTATGTATGCTCTGTCTCTTCATCTCTTTATCTGTTGGTCTCTCTGTATCTGCCTCTCTACCCATCTATCTTGCTCCCATACTTTAACAATTTTCACCAACCTTCTCATTCTTTTTTTTTTTTTCCTTATTTTTTTTTTTTTCATTTCTGATGTAATTTGGCCCAAGATATTTCCTTGCAAGTGTGAAAGAAATACATTTTTTTCCTATGATTTACATGTATTTAAAAAGAGGTGAAAAAAACCCTCAGCAGTCACAGCCAAAAAAAGGGGAAAAAATTACCCCGTTCCCAATGGGTGTTTATTAGCTCAGGTTTTCTCCGCCATTTGTTTTTATGGCAAGGTGAAAAACGATGCATTTCAGGAGCTTTGTTCTTTTTCTCCTGGCCCCCCTTCAGCCCACTGTCCCCCTTGGATTCTTTTCCCTAATGGATCTCCGAAATAATAACCTGTGGGCATTTGCTGCAATAAAATACAAAAACCTTGTTGCAAATGAGTCCAACTCCAAGAGAGAAGCCAAAACCAACTTAAAATGAGATTTTTCTCACTCCGTGAATTTGCTATACTTGGAACTGGCAAATAATAAATTGAACAGTATGTGGAAAAACATGCAACCCTGAGGATATAGGAGAATGGCTGGCGTGTGGTGAGAACATGGGACTAATACTCTGTGGGTTTCCAGCCTGTTTCCTCTGCCTTTGGGTTGCGTTTTGCAAGCTTGACTCACTCTAGGAAGTGCTTATCCACCTCGGGAAGAGTGGAAAGGCTTTTGAGAGGAGGTGTAGCAGCTAAGCAAGTGGAGGATACATGCATCTCCTGAATTCAAGCTTATCTTGACCATAACTATCAAGACTGTTGCTATAAGGCATAGTGAAAGACGAGTTTTCCAGAGGACAGGTCAACCCACCTGTGCCAGAGACTGAACTGGAGCGGAGCCCGAGAAGGACATTAGCTCTGGCACTAACTTTGCATTAGTCCATGTGGGACCATGAACTGGCCTTTGGTCACCAATAAACCTTTCAAGCAAGCAAAGCATGGGAAATCTGGTGTTTGCTTGCTTCACTTCCACACCTATTCGGGCAGATTTCTCAACCTGATGTGGGGTTCACCTGCCCTACATTGACTGTATACACAGTTGAACAGCTATTACCAGTGAAGAGAGACTCTTCTTACAGTGCTGAAATCTGTAGGAAGTTCCAAGTATAAGCACAACAAAAGGAATTTTACCATATATGGGGTGTTAATATTCTGGGATCATCACTGCTACCTGTGCAAACTAGAGGGAAGTGTTACAGAGACGTAATGCAAACCTACTGAGGAGGCTATGTGCCACCAATAGCATTTAATGGCTTTAAGAACTGATGGAAAGAAAGGAATTTCTGCTTTTTTCAAATATATACCTTCCTTCATCTTATCTCATACCACTCCAGACGCTGGAATGACAGGTAATTCTGAGTGTCTGCATTCCTCATCTATCATCTGTTCCCATGTTCGTCTCAGGGATGGGTCAATAGGACACTTACAGAGCGTTTCGGTCACCCATTGCCCATCAGGACCTGATGCAAAAGGTGCAAGCAACATGTTCATTGTCAGCAGGATGGGCTGATGCTTACCTAAGGAAAAAAGCTCCCACTGTAAACTATGTTTTCTTCAAGATGCTCTTCAGAGAAGGCCAATTTCGGGGTTTCCCTTAAAGGTATTTTCTGTTGGAGAAAATTGAAAGGAATACATGCTTTTGAATGGTTCTTGTTTTAAAAATATGATGATGATGATATATTTTCACCCAAAATCCTAATTGGAAAGGGAAAGGTTTATTTGATTCCATATTTTGAAGCAACAGATTTTGGCTTCAACAAACAAAAATTATTATTTTTCCCTTTCTCGGTATTTTTTTTTTTTTCTTTTCATGTTAAAATCAGTTTGGCATCCAGGTGTTAAAGCTTTTTTGCAAATTTCAGTAGGTGTTTTGTGTTTTCATCCTCAGGTTAGGGGGAAAAAAAAGTCAAGATGTTGGAATTTCCACCTAGCTCCCAACAGTCAGCATCTACCATGTTGCTGTTTGAGGATCTAATCCAGAATTGCTCTGCACAGGCACTCCCTAGGGATTATGGATTCCTAAATCAGGGCTCTGCATCCCACTCTGAGAAGAAATGTTCAAACCTTTCTCATTGTGACACACTGCTGCATGAAGGGTGTGCTCATGTACATGTACCAGTATGGTCTGAGAATGTGCCAGGGAGGGAGCAGACCAGCTGAGCTATCTTAAATCTGCTTCAATGCAGAGTTAATTGACTTACTTAGTTCAAGGCATCAGGCATGATAGTTTGCAACAGTAACCTTCAGTGGAAAGGTTTAATTCACAGACAGAAGAAATGGCTTCTAAAATTGGTGCTGCTACATTTGTGAGTGTTCTGTGACTATCTCCTGAACACATCTGTAGGTCTGAAATCCCATGTACTCTGTACTCTTTTGGTTGATAAAGAGCTGACTTCCTTTTCTTGGGAGCAGATTCATAAATCCTTGTTGTTCCTATTGAAATCAGAGAGGTTTCATCATAGTGAAGCAGGATTTTATTGCTCAACAGAAGTAAAGTTTCCCACTGAGCACAGAGCACAGAGCACAGTCAAATATTGCTTGTAGACAGTGAGAATGTCCAATCCAACCAAAAGTTTCAGAAAAGCCCCTGAGCCAAAGCCATGCCATTCATTTAACTCCATTGCTTCGAAGCTCTCCATCCCACAAAATTGCCCTATAAAGAAGGTCAAGCAATTTGCAGAAGCAACTTGGGAGGTTTAGGCCCTGATTGATTGTAAACACCTACTAATATTTTGAGTAGTTTTATTTTCTATTAATATTCCTTCTCCTTCCTTTCTCTTGCTCCATCTTTTCTTAATTCTTTTTCTTCCTTTCTGGCAGCCAGAGAATGGTGATTGAAAAAATAAACACCAGGAAAGTAAGAGAACCTTGGGTAGGCTGCGGAAGATGTTAAAAGCTGCAAAGTACCCATTTGCTGCGTGTAAGAATTTTATTGGTCCTATATAACTCTGATTCACTTCTTAAGTCTCACCCACTGGAACCCTAGCTATTAACATCAGCTCCCCTGTGTCGATAACAAGCAACTAGGAACTTCCTACAGCTATTTTGAAGAAAAGATGCTACAATGTTCTGAAGAGACAATCCCATCAATAACACTAAATTTTGGATGCGTTTCAAAAAGGTACTGAAATATGCATCATATCCTTCCTTAGGATCGTAGTCCAGAACAATTTCCTTCCCATATTCCAATCCCATCCTATACATCCATTTAATACTAAATTTTCGATACATTGGTCCAATTCCAGCTCAAAAATCTTGCATTTAAGCTGTAATGCCCTCTTCATTTCTTAATGTCCTTAGTTTCCTACGGTCTGTTCAGTATCGTGTGACTTGAAGTGGGTTGAGCTTCAGACCAGTCTTCCTCTCCCAGTTTAGACCACCACCAGTGGGGTAGACCTCATTTCCACTCTGTTATTAACTTCATTCTGCTGGTTGATGTCCTCAGGCTTCTGTTCATCTAAATATTTTCTGGCTCTCCCATGTGAGAGTTCTCTATGTTGTTAAGCCCCAGATGAGATTACTGTCTAAGCTTTTGGGTATCATGCTGTGGTGTTGCAGTATTGCCTGGACAACAGCCCTTCCTCTCTGGTACCCCTATCAGTCTGTGGCTAGTTTCATTCTGTCTCTGGCTGCTTGCTGTCTTCTGTGTACCACGAGAAGATGTCTTCTCAAGCTCCTGTTTGGCAGTACCTTATCAAACTCTGATGCAGAGCATTGATGTTTTTTTTGTCTGAGATTTTATCCCCCTCAAAATCAACATTCAGTTTCCAGAGCCTAACCCTTGCCTGATCCTTCCAGAAGAAAATGGCAGATGAATTTAGTGTAACCAAGCATTAAGCATAACCTGGTCTGCTCACCCTTCTACCAAGTAAGTGGTCACCACAAGCTGAAAGTGGTCATTGCATGGGGCTGTCTTGTTGCTGGCTTCTGTCTGCTGGCCATTCATTAGTAGCTCATTTCAACAGTTTCACTTTCTCTCATAATTTTAGTCTTTTCTTAGCATGATTTCCTCCTGCATTTTTCAGTGCGGCTCTACAATTAACTCATGAATGAAGAATCTCCTCCACATTTTGCTCAGGTTAAAGTTAGCACGTTATTTTGAATCATTAACTCCCCAGCGTGATTTAAAATCAAGATGATTGATAGAATATGAGGATATTTATGTAACTCCTTGGTTAGTTGAAGCTAATTCTGAATCTCTTTGGAAAAAAAATGGCATCAGGCTACAAATACTGCAGTTTCCTTCAAGATATGGGATATCTAGGAGATGCTGTTGGGGAACAAGTCTTTCCTATGCACTTCTAGCTCTTTGTTTTGATCCATAGTGAGTTGTGGCTGTGATAGTTTTGGATTTTTCTAGGTGATCCCTTTGTAAGAACCCTGGCTATAGTCATACTGGCATTATAGCTGATTGGTGCTATAGGAGAGTTTGTAGTATTGAATGTCCCAAGCTGGAAGAGATCCGTGGGGATGGTTGATGCCTACTCATGGCTTCACACCCCAAAATCAAATTCTATGCCTGAGAGTGTTGTCCAAATACTCCTTGAACTCCATCAGGCTTAGTGCCATGACTGCTACCCTACTCAAGCAACTCAAGTTGCTCAAGTACATTCCTGGGTTGTGCAGTTGTTTGCCACAAGGGACAGCCACACACCTGAATTATGCAAATGGCATAAAAATGAGTAGGACTGGGAGCTCCTGTGTATCTGGTATAAATTGTCAGCAAACTGGTTGACAAAAAAAGAAAATCTTCTCTGTGGTCAACCCAGTCTTTGTTTGGCTTCTCATGTGGTCATTGGACCTTTCCTTTAAAGTATTCAGTACCAAACACTCCAGGACGCAAAGCACCAGGGGAGGCAGATATCATTCTTCTCACTTGAGCTGCCCAATCTCAAGACCATCAGGCTGTGCACCGTGGTTTGAAAACATTTTAAAGACCAGGATTCAAAGTTCAGGACCACATCCAATGTATCACTAAAGCTCAGCACTCGTTAAAGCCAGAATTTTGATATAGCCTCATATCTCTCTATCTGTTAAGGGTACTAAGGAAAAGATGAAAAATTTGGAATGTTCTTTTTGCAATTCCCATATGCCCCAGGGATAACAGTGATCAGCCATGGTTTCAAATTTAACAAGGGAGTTCCCTTCCATTTCATTCATCTCTGGTCTTTTGAAAGTTACCACTTCATTCTACTTAGCTTTAAATCACTTTCTTTTCTGCTCTTGACCTTGAGCTGTTATTCCACTTAACTGTGAGCAGGGAAGAATGAAGAAGGTCACCACGGAATGTTTGGCAGAGCTCAGGATAAAAAAAAGAAAGAAAGAAAGAAAAAGCAACAAACTGATTTTTAAAGAGTCCTTTGCATGAGTCAAAATTTTATCTTAAAGAATATAATTGCTCAATTGTGGCTTGGGGGTCTTATTAGCAGAAAAAAAACCCCGTGCTTCTTCACTATTCAGCTCTCCTCCAGACTGCAGCAGCTGTGCCAACTTCGCAGGGATACATCTGCAAAGGGGAACGTTAATTATATGGTGCCTGTTTGTTATTAACACCCTGCTCTGATTGTGTACAGTGCTGGATGCAGAAAAGCTGTGTTTATATCTCTGTAACAGGGGCAGAGGTGGAAGGCAGGAGAGGGAAATGAGGGACAGACACGGTTGAAAAAATTCACTGGAACAAGTGGAACCAGGACTCCATTCAAACAGGAGCGTTCTCAGTGCTCGGTGTGTACCAGAAGTGCTAATTCAAACAAACCCCCTTGAATGATTACATTCAGGTTGGATATTAGGAACAATTTCTTCTACCAAAGAGTGGTGATGCAGTGATACAGGCTGCCCAGGGAGGTGGTGGGGCCACCATGCCTGGAGGTGTTCCAGAACTGTGGGGATGTGGCACTGAGAGATGTGGTCAGTGGGCATGGTGGGATGGGTTGATGGATTTGACGGTCTTAATGGTCTTTTTCAACTTCATTGATTCTATGATTCTGTGATTTGGTCCTGCCGTATCTCTACTGTGACCCTGCAGAAGCAAAATATGAAAGCAAATAGTCAAGCGCTGCGTCCCATTATTAATCTTCCATGGGTGCTAAGCAAATAATGTGCTGGGAAAGGTATCATGATCTAGCTCTAGTTTTGGTAACTGCCACAGTGCCTTACTGTGGCCTTGGGTAATCCATGCTCACATTATTCTGTATGGGTAATATATTTCCTGTAGGCCTTGAGCTGAAACCTGGGTGGCTGGGAGCAGTTATAAGCGCCCCGGAATTGTCTTGGATTAGCTTCTTTCGCCCTCTTTCTGACCCCTTCCTTTTCCAGATTATAGTTTTGTACAACTCAGAACATATCATGACATGAGCTGGGGTCGTAACCAACAGATCTTCGTGGTGTGAAGGGAAAAAAATAACAAAGGAAAGAAAAAAGAGCAAGTATAGAAAAAATATATATTTGAGCATATACAAAATGAAATGTTTTGACTGAGAGGCGAGAAATGGGAAGAAACTTGCACAGTATTTGCAAAAACAAAACCCAAATGACCTTATCTATTCCTTAAATCATCAGGACACTTGGCTGATATGAAGCCGCAGTGCTGGGTGCTGATGTCAGCTTGTCCATCCTTCAAGGCAGGGCAGAGGGTCTATTGGACATAGAATTTCATTCTACAGAAGGTCTGCTTCGGAATGTGCTTGAACTCTTCAGTTCTTGACCGAGTTGAACTTTCTTTCTCTGTCCCAGTGGATATTTAAACATGACACAAAGTGTAATAGTTTTTATAAGGGAGAACCCACGCTCAGTAGATAAGATGTGTTTCTTGGTAGCAAAATAACAGGATTTCAGATCAGTCATAGGAGCTTTCCTCAGCCAAGGCAAATATTTCAATCACCCAGCTATGAGAGGCTTCATGCTGGCAAATTCTCCTTTGCCTAGTTAGGGCTGCACACCCAGAGCTCAATTCATCTGCTTATGCATCAGAATTTGGGGTCATTTCAGGAACTCTTTGGCTGCAGAAGCTGTTCCAGCACACCATCTCAGTCTCCCAGAGATCCCATCTCTCATCTATCCCTCATGTTAACTTCCCAGATACCCCAGGGTTTTTCCAAAGCCATAGACTTAGCACATAGGTGCTGGTAATTTCCCTGTTTCCTGATACATTGAGCTATAGTTCAGTTGTCTGAAAAACAGCACCAAAAACAAGATGGAATTAGAATCATAGAATCGTTTGAGTTGGAAGGGACCCTTAAGGGCCATTTGGTCCAATTCCCCCGCAATAAACAGGGACACCCAGAACCAGATCAGGTAATCAGAGCCCCTTCCAGCCTGACCTTGAATGTGTCCAGGGACAGGTCATCAACCACCTCTTTGTGCAGGGATTACAACACTGAAGAGGATTTGAGACAACCATTTGTACCCTATGGCCAAGTCATGCTCCTGTAGAGACCGTGGAATAGCATTTCAAGGAGGATCCAGATGCCTGTGCTCAAAACAACACAGCTTATCTAAATTATATAGGCTCTTCTGCAGTCTTTAGACCCCTTCAACTCATCAGAATTAAGTTGATCATTCATAAGCCAGCAAAAACAATAATTGGAATATGTGACTTGTTCCTTGCCTCACAGCTTAAAAAGGTAGGGCTAGTGAGCCCACTTCATAAATAAGGAGAAAGGTTTTACATTTTGTGTGTGTGGATCTGCATGATCTGGAATACGGCAGTATAAATAGTAAGTGATATAAGAAGTCTGACATCCAGGAAAAAAAATCTGTAGTAGAGAAAAATTTCCTAATCTTCATATTCCCACTCCAGCACTTTAATCGTAAGTCCATCTTTCCTTTTATTCTTGTCTTATTCTGACAGATTTATACCAGCGTATATTTAGTAACCCGAGTAAATCACACTTGTACGGTGGTGAAAATGTTTTTTTGGAAATTCCTGTGACTGTAAGCATGGTCCTAGGGGAAAACAATTTGTTCTGAAGTGAAGCAGCTAACGTGGTTTTATTTATGTCACCTTTGTTAATAGGACCCTCATTATTCTGTAGCACGCTATGTTAATGTGAGTGATCGATTTGAGACCTTATACATGGCAGCTCTCCCTTCCCCTCCCCCTGTACAAACAGCTCCATTTCCAGACATACAAGGATGCCAAATGCACTCCCTTCTGTAGACAGCCGGACTTGCCAATTTTGCTGTCATTGCACTTTCTGGTCCCAAAGGTCATGGTTTTCAAACAGGGGCAGGTAGCAGATTTGGATGATGGAGGAGCCAATCCACCTCATCACTCTGGCTTGGAGTCAGACAGATGGAATATTTCTGGAGATGTAGAAGTGATTGAGTTGTCTCCCTGCCAATTCTTACCCATCACCGAGAGCTTCTGAAGGTCAGGCTACAGGAAGAGGAACGATTGGGTTGAAGCACCACTTCAGTTGGCACAGTTCACCTCTTGGTCCACATCTTCCCTAGACATTGACTTCATCAGATACCCCAGCAGGATAGAGGAGTGAGGGAACACATTTTTGTGTTCCTCTGAGATCAGAGTTGGAGTCCAGCTGGGTATCTGAAGGCAGCTACAGTGGGTCTGGAGAATGGTGCTTTCCCAGATAAATTGTACCATGGATGTCTACACTGATGCTTGAGTGGAGGTTATGTATTACATTGGGCAAGCTGGATCCCAGCTCTCCTGACACCATCACACATAACCAGTAGAAGCTGAGTCTCCCTCTGTACTGATTGTGCCTCTTTTCCTTAGAGTAATACAGAAGACGCAATGGGAGAAAAACACAGCTATTTAACAGAACATAGGGACAGTATTGGCCTCAGACAGGAAATGGCACAGCTTGGCATTTTAAGTAGGCAAAGTCAGTATGGGTGATGCAGATTGCTAAGCCCAGCTGTGTAAGCTGTGTCTCATATGACCTTGTAGTACATGCTTACCCATTCTATGGGTATCCACCCCTAGAATCTTTGTTCTTCAACTCAGCAGTGGGGTCCAAGGCTGATGTCCAACTAATTTGATTCTTACAGAGTGATTTTTGTCATCTGGCTCAGAGACCAATCTGTTCTTGATGCTCAAAATTTCTGTGGCTTCTCCTGCCCTTACAGAAATGGGACTCTCTAATTTCAGCACTGGATAAAGGCACGTGCATTCAGGCTGCCAGGGCTGGTGTGTTTAGAGGACATGGAAAACCTCACTTTGCTGACATGAACAACAGGGTTGTCAGAAAGCTAGTGCCTATCACCTACACCTGAAGTGCAAAGAGCAGGTCACTGTGAGCTCTGCTGATCTCGGGAGGAAATGGAATGGGAGGAAAGAGGAAGAAGGAGGGTTTGGTTCTTTTTCTTATCTCTCTGCTCTCCCACTTTTCCTTATCTCCAGGCCCTGTTTGTTTTTCCTAGTTGCATGCAGGTAGCTCCTCCAGTTTGTCGTGTTTTCCCCCTGAACCCTCCAGGTGTGAATGGAAAATGTAAGCACCTGCTGAACTGACTGGCAAAAAGGAAGCAACGAGGGGAGCTTATCTCTACTCTGCAAAAGCTTTTTTCAACAGTGTTCATTTTACTTCTGTGATGTGATCGAGAACTCCATCCAGCTCTTAGCGATGCTTTTCCTTTGTCTTCAAAGGTCCAGAAGGAGATCTTAACTCCCCAGGGCCATGATCAGGGCAGAGGCAACGTAAGAAAAAGTTTCATCTTTTTTTTGCTCAGGTTCAAAATGTTGTAGATGATGAACCTCCATGATGAAAGGAGGCAGGGTACAATCATCAGAGCTATGTGAAGAGACAAGTCCACACTAAACATGCGACTATGATTGGAAAATAAGCTAGTTGATCCAGTGTGAGTACACTGTCCAGGTGCTTTTTAAGCCATTTATTTATTTATTTATTTCCCACTTCATTTAGTTTCCTTACAGCCTCCAGAAGATCTCATCTCGGGTCGTCACTATATCTGACTGATTTGCCACTGAGAACACCTACAGAGGGAAATACTTTTCCCAACAAAAGTGCAAGCAGTTGTAGAAAGCCTAAAACCTGCAGAAGAGAATCATTCATCTGGCTTTCCAGGGTCACTGGATAAGCTGACAGAGGATGTGATTTTCTGAGTGTTTTGCTCCAATATTTCCCCTCTCCTTTCCCAGCCCACGGGGTGTATTCACATCACTGCCTCTTCCCTAGACTGTAATGACTGATGATGAAAAGCCAGCAGCATCTCCATCAGAGCTCTCTTCCATTTGCTCATAAGCAAGGGTGAGGTGAAGAGCCACCCTGGAAATGATCTGCTCTGTCCCCATCACCCAGTCAATCTCTGAGAATCAACGCGTGGGTATTTTGCCCTGCGATCCCTCTGCTCCTATAATGGAGACAAAAATGCAGAGGGCTTTCTAATGATGTGTTTTAGGGCTGCTCAAACTAACGCCAAGAGGGAGAAAGGTCTTGAAGCCCAACTGGTTCCCATTCCCTGTGTTTCTGGATAGCCTGATTCTCTATGGCCCTAGTCTGTTCATGATATCGAAACTGGATGGGCTGTTCTCTGCAAAAGGTCCTCAGTGATATGATGGAAAATCTCCTAATGCAAAACATTTGTTGGCTTTAACTTTATATTAATAGAGGAACATGCAGGAGGAGTGGGCAGAACAAAGCAGGAGGATGGCTGAAGCAGTGAGATACTGCAGCTCACTACCAGGCACGTTTGGGATAGCAAAGCTCAGAAAAAGGCATTGTCACTTATCTATTCTTTCCCATATCCCATATTCTAGACCCATTTTCTCTTCTCCTTTTGAAAAGCCTGTTGAAACAGGGCCTTTTTATTCTTCTCCGTAGTGTCTTGAGGACTGCCATGGAGAGCACTGATTCCTTTGGGTCATAAATGTCTCCCTTTCTTTTGAATATTCCTGAAATGAAGGAATGTATTTTTTTTACTGTAATAGAATACACTAGTGGAGTATTAATAAAATAAATAAATAAATAAATAAAAATAGAAGGGGCAGATAGGGGCAAAGTTCATAGTCTGGCTCTGAGACCTAAGCCGGTTGGTATATGGCTTCCATCCACACAATTTTGCATGTCAGTATGACCATCAGGACCAGAAAAACCTCTCCTTTTTCCAGCAGGAGCCAGGAGTGTCACATCACTGTGATTTCATGCAATAATACCAACCCTACAGGCTCTCAATCAAGCCCTTGGAGCTGCCAGCCCTGTGCTGGAAGGCAGCGCATTCGGTTAAGAGAGACGCTGTTTGTTATCCTGAACAATCTTTAGGGTCAGAGACCAGGTTTCAGGTGTTCAGGTCTCTTTGAGACCCAAGAAGGAGCACATTCAAATACAGAACAGGAGGAAAAAGTAGCCAGTTCCCAGCTTCTCCGATGCAAAGGAGTTTGGCACTAAGCAGCTTTTTGCTGCGTGGTGTCTGGCAGTGCTGGGTCTTATTTTCAACAAGCCCCGTTAAAGGATTACAAGAGCCTAGTTAAAATAATGCCCTTCAAGCTTATTCATTTTTCTGGAAAGAAAACAAGAAAAAAACAGAAAGGGTTCTATCATCTGCAGTGTTATTGCTTGTAGTGCTTTGAAAGAAGAAAAAAAGAGCAAAGTTGGCAAGCAAGAGAGAAATGCATAAACACGCACACACACACTTGTCTGCAAATATAAAGTCACTTTTGTTTCATTTCTGGTTTATAGGTCTCCAAAAAAATAAAAGATCAGCAGCCCCCTGCCCTCTCTGTGTTTAATCCAATTACTGCTGATACTCTGCCACTGCATTAAAAGTTTTACCTCTGGAGAAATGATCAATTAAAAAAGAAAAGAAGAGGAAGAAATTCCAAAAGGGTGTTGCTATATTTACCCTTTTAATGGAGTTTATTAAACCCGCATTGTAAAGCCAAGGAGTTTCACATCAGCCGGAACGACAACAAAAAAGTTAAATTGTAAATATTGTTTGCCACAAGCGGTCATGTTTTCCAAATAAAACAGCCTTGCATGGAAGACTGGATGGCTCAGTGGAGAGCTAATGGGGTAGGGAACCTTTCCCCTTAAGGCTGCCAAGATGAACCTCATCCAAACTGGGACGACAGCAAACATGGGAGATCCAAATTCAGCTTTTTGCAGACCTCGGACCTTACTGTGCTATCCTGTGCTTTTCAAGGAGGGTGGGATGTGCTCTCTTCCTTTTGCAGATGGAGAATCTGGAGACCTCAAGCAAATGGAAACTGAGCATGGTTCTGCAGACAGCTGCCTCGGAGGACTGTGGCCACCCCAAGAGATTCAGTTTTGTTCCATTACCCACCCTTCATCTCTAGAGCAGGGTAGCATCATGCCATGCTGCGTATCTGATGTGCATCAGCAGCCATGAGCAGTGGGTCACCTAATGGAAGGGCTGTCACGGTGCTCATGTGATGGGTGCAGGAGAAATGATGGGTTTGGTGAAATGCAGGTGAGTGAGGAGCCTACTAGATGTCTTATCACCAGTAGATGCAGTTCTAAGGGCTCTCTTCTCCAGGACCCACATTCAAGTAGCTGGCAAAATGAAAGATCACACTGATCAGCTGCTGCTGGCAGATGAAGTCTCTGAACTGGATGGATATTGAAGCTGGAAAGGCAGAAGCAGGGAGCATGGAAGGTGACTCAGTCAGAAGTTTTGTGTCTGGTGTGGTACAAAGATGTATGAGGCAAAACCAGTGGCAGGCATTACCCTTAGAAGACCAGTTAGTGGAGTAAACCCCTCTCCTCGAATCCATGTCTGAATGTAGGAACAGCTACACAGGATCAACCCAAAGACCCACCTCACCTAGGGCATCAGCTGGTTCCTATAGGAAGGAACGTAACAAAATGACAAGTATGTAGTGCTCTTCTCCACAATAATGCCTCAGCTCCCAGTAATTCATGGCCAGAGGCAGTATCTTCGTTTAAGAGCTGTAGATAAATCTGCTTTTTGAATTGTGCTGGCTGTAGGCATCCACAGATTCTTGTGGCAATGAATGTCAAAGTTTTTTCAAGTACTGGACATGCTACATGCTGATTTAATTTGATCCCCGTTTGTATTTGTTTTGGAAGATGCCAGTAACACTCAATCACATTTTGCTTTTTCTTTGTCCCTCATAATTTTATAGGTCTCTATCATTTCCCTTCAATCCATCCTGAATAGTCCCTTTCAATGATTACTCACAAGAACAATGCTTCTTCTTTTTAGTCTCCTATGATGCTTTTATCCCAAAGCATAATTTAATCTAGTTTATTGTGTTTTTCACATCTTGTTTAGTTTTATGGCCCAAAGTTAAGAGAAAGCTTGGCAGCAGTGGTTTGGTCTGTACCCGATAGGGAAGGAGGTGCCCTGAGGGCATGGTATGAAAAGATCTGCATTTGTGCTATTAGACCCTTTCGCCTCCATAAGAGGGCATCCCTTTCCCATCTGCCTTTTGGATTCAGACCCTGAAACATTCAAATTCCTGAAGAGCACCCAGGAGCGTGTTGGGTAGGTGATGTGTGACCATGACTAAAACTGTGCAAGGAATTGTTCTAACAGTTAACCGCTATTTAGATGGAGTTGTACGTCTGGGGAAAGTCCTTGGACAATCAACTTAGTAAATTTGCTGCAACCCTCCAACCTTGCAGCTGTGAAAGGGAGAAAACCAGCCCTCAATTCTGCACCTCTTCAGCTCCGTCAGGTTTCACGTGGTTGGTATGAGATGCACAACTGCCTTTTCATCAGCATTCCCCACTGCTGGATCAGTGTGTGCTTACTGAACAAACAAAAGCCTATGTCCCAGACCTTTGAGATACGAACTTCTATCATGTAAGGTGCAGCCAGCCAGTGGAGATCATCACTTATACCTCCTTTCCTTCTCCACTGTTGTGGCTCCAGAAAGGTTTTATGGCCAAGCAGAGGTAAGATTTCAAATACTGTGGGTGTGTGTACAACACTGAATTTCCCCTTCAATGTAGAAGATTCATTCCTTTTCATTCTCACTAGGGATCTACCAAAATTTCTGAGGCCACCCCTTTGGACTCCTTGTCCCACCGGAATATGCTGAGTCTGGAGAACATGCACTGAGGTTTGAAGACCTCTGCCTCTCTGCCCTTTCACCTAACACAGGGCAGCAGTTGGAACATATAGGCCATTGAGAAAGATGAAGGTTCATTATCACAAAGAATGGAGTTCACCACGCATTTGGGGACAACATCTGAAACAACAGTTTGGTCCTTTTATTGTGCAGAATGGAAGAAAGCAACATTTTGCCTAGAGCTATGTGCTGCTGTTACATTTACAATTGACAGCACATTGTTTACCAAAAGACCTCTTGGTTGCTTGCAGTTAACGGAGAAAGGATCTGCAGGCCAAACAAACTTGTATATGGGAAGGACAATATTTCTGAAAGGACTTTGGCTAAGTCCTTGCCTTAGTGTCAATTCCTGCTTTGTGCATTTAACAGTTAATCCATCCACAAGTAGGGCTGAAAAATGAGCAAGCTCCTGGGATCTTGAGCTCCACAGACATCAGGGTGGCTGTGTCCAGTGATCGTGATTTAACAGCTTCATTGTCTGATGGAAATGTGTCACAAGGAGCTGGGCCCAATCCAAGACCCTCTGCAGCCAATTGGAAGGGGCTCATTATTTTCATCAGCATCCTTAGAATAAAAAAGAATGGAAAGGATGCTCCTAAAATCAGGACTCAAGTCTGTTAAGATCTCCTGAATTTGAACCCTGTCAAAAATAAAAATAATAGAAGTAAATACATTTTTAAGAAAGCAAAAATGGAACAAAAGCAGATTTTTTTATTATTATTATTATTATTTTTAGTATTATTTTTGTAATATGGCAGAGGAAAAAAAAAAAGAGGGTAGAAAGTGGAAAACGCTTATAAAAGCTTCGGTTTCAGTGGACATGTGGGTGGCATGGCGTGGATGTCTCTGCAGTCTTTTTCAGACAGCAGAATTTATGCTCAAGGTTTTCCCTTGATCCTTGTTCCAACAAAGCACTTCGAAGCATGTGCGTAACTTTGGGAGAGCATCAGCATTCCCATAGAAATCAGTGGTACCATATGTTCCAAGATAAGCACGTGTTTAAATACTTTAAACATTCAGGCTTCAAAGCAGATCGGAGACAACAAAGCGAGCAAGCAATAAACAGATATTTCTTACTCCTGACAAGAAGTTTGGAAATATTTTATGTATCTTTTTGTGCTTCTTTTCTTCTGTTCTGAGAAAATCCCAACTCCTGGAGTCTGACGATCAGGGAAAAAAACCTCAGATTTCATTGGAAGCCAACAGCCAATTCCTAGCTCATACAGTTGCCAAGAAAGTCTCAAAAGGGCTACCATCAAAATCCATAGCCTTGACTTTCTCTTGAGGAAAACATTATGATTTTAAAGAAAATCTTGTGACGTTTTAACCTGGGAGGGGTGAGTGTAACTGCAGAACATGGAAAACTGCAGTCACAGGGTTGTCTCTTCAAGGCACAGTGGGTTTCTTCACATTGGGGCTCAGAAGGAATGGGAGAGATGGAAGAAAGAACAGGGGCGTCCAGTTTTTAGCAGTATGGACCCGCAAGTCTCAGATATTTGATGTAACAGCTGAATTGTGCCAGTCGTGGTCATAATGCTTATGTTAAAATTGTTTTTAGGGATGCACATTGACCTTTTGGGATAAACGCAAAATAAATCCATAATGTTTCCTTATAAAGTACGTGAAATGATCAGAGCCCAATCATAGGCTGCTTGTTAAAATGGAAGCATAGATACAACCCTGGTAGTGTTTATTTGCACCTAGTTAATAAAGGCAAAAAGAAATAAACTTGGGAAAAAAACGAAGGATGGGAACATGTTTTTGCTGTCTATAGTTTTTTTGAAAAGAGCAGTTGGGAGAATAGTTCAGAGAATAGTTGAGAAAAGAACGGTTTGCTGCCATGTTTCAGGAATATTACTTGCATTTGCTGTTATCGGATCTCATCCTTGCAATACCTGATGCAATACCTGATCCTGAATCTTGGCTCTTTTCTCAGCACAAAAAATGCCACTGTTGGCACTGGCAGTGGGGTCTAGTATCCAGAAAGAAAAACAGTGGCTTGTTCTTCAGAGAGGAAATAATGGTGCAGCTCATGGAATGTAAAATCACCCAAAAGTTTATAAAAGAAGGCTTAAAACTACAAGACAAAGAGCCTTGCAGAAAGAAAAACAATAACAATGCGAGCCAGCTAAGAATAACCGAGAAAAAAATTATATCTTTATCCTGCAGATTAAGGAAGCTCAAAAATCATAAAACAAACTTAACAAAAGCATTTCTGTTAATGTCTGGGATTATCCAGAAAGCTGGCCAGTAAGAGAAGACACTTTTCCACCCCCCCTTACAAAAAATGTAAAGCTTTCCAAGGCTGACCAGCTGTGTCTGGTGTCTTTATGAAAAAGCATTCACCCCGTTTGGGATAGAGGGATCTATATATATTGGAAAAAGTTAGATGGAAATGTTACGTCCAAAGGTTTGAAAGAACAAAAGTTAACTGCAAAGTCTTATTTAGGTTTGAACATCAGAGTCAATATTGAGGGAATATTGACAACCCAACATTTAGTAGGCATGAAAGAGTAGGTAAGGATCGATACTGGGTTAAATCTGGCAAACTTTGGAGCAGGCAGGGAGCTCGTGGAACCGTAGAACTGAACCTCGTGATTTATCGCTAACGGAGATACTCACTGGGGAGCGAACACAACTCCAGAAGTGGGAAAAACTGAGTCTGAAAGTTAGACGGCTGCAACACGAGATAGCCCGGTGAGGTGGTGAGCTCATAATCAGTCTGTGCTCGCAGATGGCTAATAACCTTGTGATCAGTGCCCAGAAAAGCTGTGGAAATTCCTTTCAGGGATGTGGTCCATTTGAAGCCAATGATTTGTAGGCAATCACTTTGCAGTACATAAGTGTTCCCGCTGCCAGAAGCAGAAACTGTTACACCAGGTCTGTGCATGGATACTTGTCCAGAAAGGCTGAGAAATGCCTGAGGTCTGCTTTGGGACCTTGGATTTTGGATTTTTAACTGTTAAAATTCTCAGTGACTGGAAGCAACCAGAAAGTGCAACCTGGTGCATGGCACTTGTAGGGACACAACTCTGGGGGCTCCCCATGAGCGAGCCAAGGCCTCATGCATAAGGGAACCCAGTGTACTTGGACTGAAACAGTGGTCCAATCCCCTAAACCAGCTGTTTCAAGAATCAGAAGAAGACTTACAGCCAGGGTAGTTGATGGAGGCAGACTGTGAAGTGTCTGCTAACAACTCCAGACTCAGTGCATCTATAACCTCTGAGATTCTGATTCATGTCAGCTAAATTTCCTTCCCTGACATGTTTAATTTAATATTAAGTGAATATGAATTTAAGATTAGGTAAAATGAACTTAGGACTAATTAATGTTCTGTGCCTGCTGCCTTCTGGATAACGTATGGAGCTCTGATCTACAGTGAAGGACACTGAGGCACAAAACAGCAGCATGACCTTTGGTGGATGGAAACTGCACAGAGCCAGGATTGTGTCCTCACAGACCAGAAATCCAGCCATATCCTGGGCTGTGTCAAAAGCAGCGTGATCAGCAGGGTGAAGGATGTGATCTGTCACTCTGCTCTGTGCTGTGAGACCTCACCTGGAGCACTGTGTCCTTAGTACAGGACAGACATGGACCTACTGAAGTATGTCCAGAGAAGGGTCACAAAAAAGATCCCAGGGATGGAGAACCTCCCTACGAGGACAGGCTGAGGAGGCTGTTCAGCCTGGAGAACAGAAGGCTCCAAAGTGACCTGAGAGGCGGCCTTTCAGTATCAAAAGGGGCTGTAAGAAAGAAGGGGACAGGTTCTTTAGCAGGGTCTGTTGTGATGGGACAAGAGGAAATGGTTTCAGACAACAAGAGGAGATATTTGGATTTGGATATAAGGAAGAAGTTTTTTTTACTGTAAGAGTGGTGAGGCTCTGGCACAGGTTGCCCAGAGAGGTGGCGGATGCCTCATCGCTGGAGCCACTCAAGGTCAGGCTGGACCTGACTGATCTGTAGGTATCCCTGTTCTTTGCAAAGGGGTTGGACCTTTCCAGCTCAAATGATTCAATGATTTTATGGCTTGATCCAACTCATACTGTTACACATTGCATGTAGAGGTCATTCTAGCCTCAGGTTTCCACCTGTGGTACCATATGGACACCCAATCTTCCCTCCTTTCTGAAACACTCAGATCTCTACAGAAAGAGAAAAAAAATAAATAAAAATAAAATAGTTGTGGATAAGCTCAGGGATTTTAGATGCAAAACTCCATGTTCTGCTCCAAGAGGTGTAAATCCTAGGAAACTTGTACAGTTCCTCAAGGTTCATACCAAAGCTATTCAGACCAGATTTTAATCCCAAGGGCACTTTTCAGCCTTCACATTACTGCACATAATTTCCAATGAAAATGGATTGTTTCACTCACTTCAGGGGACTCAGGTCCTGCAGCAAGAATCCCTCTCCCCTTCTCCTGATGTCACAAAGAGATTAAAGCGAGGCTGCTGGTTGGATGCACCAGCATCACTGCTGCTGTAATGGGGAGATTTACAGCTCTCATTACATACCAGAGGAGTTAAAGGCCATGCACCTCATCAGGACCTGTTCCCAGTTTATAGCTGCCGCCCACCAGCCCCACTAATGATCCCAGATAATCGCTCCTTGAACATTCCCAGTCACCTTGACTTACTGCTCTCTCCTCGTGAGTCATGCTATGAGTCTATAACATGGTATGTGGAATAGAAAAAAAAGAAAAAAAGAAAAAAAAAAAAAAAAGCAGCTTTCTTCCATCTGGCTTTAATTACCTTCATTTTTAATTAAGTTCTGTGGTTTTAATGTCAATAACCCAGGCCTGGAAAGAGTTGCTTTGCTTGTATGTTGGTTCTCCACGCAGGCAAGTCTGCAGGTCACTTATTCCATCCCATCCCTTGTAACCTCTGTAGCCTTTGGGTTACAAATACTCCTGGACCTAACTGGCTTCCCCCAGGGTAGGAATCATAGATAGGGCATTTCAATATCCTCATTCACCCTGAATCAACTGCAAAGCCCTTTCTTTTTGGCTTTTGATTTCAGTGGGTGATAATTCCTCTGGAGGCCAAAAATATCACTTGAAGCTAATGGCTTTGTCAAGGGATTTGAGAGATGAAAGGGACATCAGGTGTAATGAGTGACGTCCTTGGGCAGGACCTTATTTTGGTATGTATACATATACACCACTAGCACCTTGTTCCATGGCAAAGCCTCAAATAAAAGACAGGGAAATTAAAACTTGTTAAAAGGAAATGCTTTTCCAAACGCTATGAAAGCAGACCATAGGGAGCACAAGGACAGGAATGCAACAAGACTCAAAGCCATCTGGGCATGGTAATGATGGGTTAATGGTTGAACTAGATGATCTTTGTGATCTTTTCCAACCTGAATGATTTTATTGTTCCATGATTCTGTGACTTTTACCTGGCTCAAAAAAGAGCAGGCAGTTCATCACTAATATGAATGGATTTCAGGCTTTCATTAAACCTTAAATCTGAGGCAATCTGTATCTATGAGACCTGGGACAAGCCCTAGCAGGTTGCAGATTTTTTGCAGCCTTCTTTGCAAGAGTTGGCACTGCTCACAGTGTGAGAGGGAGAGCACGTCAGGAGCAGGATCTTGTCTCCCTACATAGTTTCTTCTTAACAGGGGACAATAAAACAGATGATGCATGCTGAAGCTGGGCTCTTAGAGTTGTTGAAGTGTAAAGAGTTTTCTAAGCTGTGACTGAGGATTTATACAATACTTTTCAAGTTGTGGCAGTGCTGCCTTTCATTATATTGGAGTGCAAAGACGAGGTGGTTCTGCAAGCTCAGTGGATAATTTCATTTTCAGATGCCCTTCTGTTGGCCATGCATCTACAGCCAGATCTACACAGGGACTGCATAGGGAATGCACCTTTACCCAGTTTGGGTCAGCTGTCTGGTTCTGTCACCTCCCAGCTCCTTGTGCACCTTTGCTTCAGGGCAGAACAAGAAAATCATTGACTTAGTGTAAGCACTGATCAGCAACAGCTAAAACATTCATGTGTTATCAGCATGATTTTCCTCCTAAATCCAAAACACAGCACCATACCAGCTACTAGGAAGGAAATTGACCCTAACTCAGCCAAAAGGGCAACATATATAACAGAGGGCAAAAGAAAGCATCACAGGGCATGTGGTCCAGCACGGTCTGGTCATCCCTGACACCTCTGAGGTTGAAGAAGAGCTCTGTATTTTGAGAGCCACCCCTACAGGTGCTCAAGGCCAGTTTGGATGGGGCCTTGGGCAGCCTGATCCAGTGAACAGCAACCCATGGTGCAGGAGTAGGAAGGAGTTGATCTTGAAGGTACCTTCCAATTCAAGATATTCCATGATTTTTAGATTTCTTTATAAATGTCTGCAAAGGTTTTTGTGCCTCTCTCAGACAAGAAAAGTAATGGCTCAAGGCACCAGGGAATAAATAAATGGCATGGACCTATCACTTTGCCCAAATGAAAGCAGGGCACCTGCTAACATAGTTGCAGTATTTCAGGGAGTCAGGTTCACACTTCTCCATGCAGTTGTAGGTGATGTGGACACCATTAGAGCATGGATCTCTCAAAAGCCGCAGACAATGAAGTGTCACTAGATGGACTAATCCATTTATTAGAAACAAGCACAACTTTGGGATTATAATCAATGCTGGGCGTCAGGAAAATGGCTAAAATAGTTGGCAAGAAGGAGAACAGAGATACCAGAGTATGATACAGAGAGGAATGGGTTGAGAAAACACCCCAGAACTTAAAAATAAATGTAATGTGGAAGAGAAGATAAAATTAGAGTGAGTCCATAACACTTTGGAGATCACACAGCTATCAAGCAGAAGGCATATTTGAGAAAATATCTCTAGAAAGGAAAATACACCAGAGCAGTGTCTGCATTCTGGCTTCCCAGAAGAGGTCAGCCTTTCCAAAGGAGTTTGGTAGGTCCCCACTTCTTCCAAGGGAAGGCACAGCACTGGGCAGTGACTGGGTGGATAACAGCAAGGAACAGCAAGGGTGTGCCACAGGAGAAAGCCAGTTTGCTGCAAGAGTGAACTCACCTGGATAACGTGCTTTCAATTGGCCTTATGTTCCCAAGGTGTGGGGATTAGCACTGCCTTGGAGTAAGTTGGGCAAAGAGAGACTACGTACTCAGAAAAGATGGCAGAATCCATTATTTCTTTCAGCACAAACTCCTCTCATAGATCTGAGCAATAAAATCCTTTCCCCTTCTTGAACGTTCTGGAATATATCTGGAAAAAGTTTACTGTGACAGAAAGGATGAATCTCAAGAAAATATAATGAAGTACCCATGCTTCTTACATACCAGTTGCAATTACTGGGTCTGAATTGGGCACTGAGCCCAGGGAAATGCCCTCGTATCCTGGTCCTACAGCTGTAAAAACAAAGAGCCGTTCCACCTGCCCTCCTGGGTAGGAGCTTTGTCCTGTTCATGAATCTCTGGGCTGTGACAAGTCCCACAGAAGAGATTCTTCCTTCTGCATTTATATTTTTACAGTGTGAGGCTGCTGCAATAAATAAACTAATACTGCGGTGATTGCCTATGTTCAGGGAGATCCTGCATCTATTCCTCTACAAGTACATGCCTCTTCTTTTCCTCCAGTGTCTTATTTGAACATTACCTTGAGAGTCCTGACAGGTCACACTGATCATTATTTCAGTTCTGGTGGGTGTGATGGCTGCAAAGGTGGGGATTAAACCCTTGTTATGGGACCTTGGACTTACTGCCAAGGGGGGAGGTATAACAACAAAGTCCTGTAAGAGAAACCATGAAGAGAAGAGAGGAGGGTAAGGAAACGGAGTCATCTAGAACTACTTCAGTCTGCAGCAAGAACAGACTTTCTTGCTGCATGGAAAACCAAGCTATAAATCACTAGGTAAATAATAGTTAAGAGCAATACTCTAAAAGATATTTAAGTCCTTAAATGCTGGTACTAAATATTTCACCTCATAAAGGCTAATGCTTTCTCCTTGATCTCCAAATCTCCCGTTGACTCTGGACTACTTACAGAATACAACCCTTATTTGTACCCAAAGCCATTTCGAATGCAGGATCCTGCCTGCTTCCTTGTATGGGTTGGCATTGCTGGGCAACCCGACACTCACGTCACAACACAAGCTTGTCAAAAGCTTTCAAATCAGGTCGAAATGTTCCATTAAGATATTTACAAAAAAACAGAGGGGAAACTATTTCCTTTCATTATAATGCTGTTCTCTTTTCTTCACGTGTCAAAATGGCAGTCAAGAAAAGAAAACATTTCAAATCTCGTTTCAGTTATTTTTTTCTCCCTTGTTGCTCAGGCACATTTTTTTTAGCCAACAGAAAGACAATATCTTTGTTTTCAAGGCTTTGTATTTGACTATCAGAACAGCATGAACAGAGGTGATAGCTGTGTGATTTATGACTCTGGTCTGATCGCGTCTTCTTGTTCCATTTCTCTCTGTGTATTGAATGACTGTCTTAAGTGATCAAGCTGTAGATGTCCCTGTTCATTGTGGGTAAGCTGGGTTAGATGATCTTTGGTAGTCCCTTTCAACAGAGATGATTCTATGATTCTACGATTGTATATCTTGCTGGTGTGCAAATGTGAATATCGGGCTTCCAGCATGATATTCATCTGATTAAATACAAGCAGCTTGCTTCAATAGGTGTGTTGGACCAGATGACCTCCAAAGGACCCTTCCAACCTAAATCTTTCTGTGATTTGGTGATTCTGTGACATCTGCACTGACAACCCAGTTCCTTCCAAGTTGATGTAGTTCTAATAGCTCATCTATAGGCACCTGAATTTTAAGGTAGATGAGATTAACCTCCCCACCCTCCCAAAAAAAACCCACAAAACAATATGTATCAAAGCTCCACCATTAGCAGGAAGTCCATACTGATAAGTACAGTGATTGAAATGGCATTGCTGCATTAACCTGGAGAAGGTTTTATCAATAAATGTATCTGGGACACAAAATGAATTGTCCCACATTTATTTATAAAAGATTCATTCCTATCTCCCTTTCAGTTCAGGGTGAAAAAGCAATGACTTTTTAACATTAGTATTTATACCTATCATCTGTGTGTGTGTTTTTACTAAAAGGTTGACTTTTCAGCCTTTCCAGTTATATTTCTCCTAACATTAATCAGATGTGTCTCCTGTCTATTCCAACTTTCTCATAAGGAAAAAAAGTTGGTTTGGTCACGTTTACATTTTCTTTGTGAAATCGGAAGATAACACCTCTTCTTTTGTACGATGGTTTGAAAAGTATATTTTATTTACCAGCATGGTACCCTATTCTGATTTTAATGTCTAGGTTTAAGCCTGATAGATATCATGAACTCAGCAGTGCGCATTTCAGATTGTGTGCAGGAAAATTTAATGAGCGAGATCAAACTCATCCCATTTTAGATATCCATTGTTTCAAGGTTTCCAGCTGAGCTCGTCACCCCAGCTTCCCTTCACAGTCAACAGAAAAAAGAAAAAATTGCACTTGTAGGTTGCAAATAATGAGTCGGACCTATTTTTAGGTATCCACTTTTGAATGAGATGTAATACTCCCCCTCAAACAGCTATCTCTTTCCATTTAGGAATGTTGCCCAGATGACATCATCTAAACTGTAGAAAACGATGTCTGGTCAGAAAAAAAATAACCACATTCTGCAACAGGTGTATAAAGAAGAGAGATGGGAGAGAGGGCAGGAATCCTTTACCTAAAAACAAACCCGACAAATATCTTTGAACTTTGAAAGTAATGAAAACACAACGACAGGAAGGGTGGTTTGTTGTGGGAACAGCTACCTTGGGAACCAAGCTGTGGTTTACCCTAATAGTCTACACTGCCTCCAAAGTTTTTTTTTCTGGATATTTTCCAGGAAATTAAGCAGTGGTTAGGATTGTGATTAACTATGATGAGCAATGCTAGATAACAAGAAAATGAGTTTGAGGCCCAGCTGGAGAAGTGAGAAAATTTAGCTATAAGACTGAAAAAAAAAAAAAGGAAATCATCTTTATACTGGGACACTATGAATTAGTGGTCTGTTATTCTGGAGTGCTGTGTTTTAAGTCCTAAAATTCTTTAAGACTTCATGTGCCCCCCTTGGCACATGACTTCAACAATTAGTTCCCCCTTAACTGCAAAAAAAATGATATAATAGCCCTTCTTTTTCCATCAGCATTCTTTGAGTATAATCTTTTTTCTTTTTTTTCTTTTTTTTTTCTATTTTTCCCATTTTTTTCTCCTTTTTTTCCCCTTGTTCCTCCTTTCTTTCTATTTTCTTCTCTCTTCTTTTTTTTTTTTTTTCCCTATTTCTTCTCTTGAGAGTGACCTGAGGGGATTTGAGGCATAATAAGAGCAAACTGAGGTTTAAGAAGAGCAAATGTAGAGTCTTGTACCTTGGGAGGAATAGCCACATGTACCAGTACAGGTTAGGGGCTGGTCTGCTGAAGAGGAGCTTTGTGGAGAAGGACCTGGGTGTCCTGGTGGACAACAGGTTGGCCATGAGTCAGCAGTGTGTGCTCCTGTGGCCAAGAAGGCCAATGGCATCCTGCGTGCATTAAAAAGAGCATGGCCAGCAGGTAGAGAGAGGTGATCCTCCCACTCTACTCTGCCCTGATGAGGCCACATTAAACTACTGTGTTTAGTTCTGGGCTCCCTAGTTAAAAAAGACAGGGATCTCCTAGGAGGAGTCCAGCCACAAAGATGATGAAGGGCCTGGAGCATCTCCTGTATGAGGAAAGGCTGAGTACTGGGGCTATTCAGCCTGGGGAAAAGAAGACTGAGAGGGGATCTGATAAATGTTTATAAATATCTAAAGGGAGCTGGGAAGCAAATGGATGAGGCCAAGTTCTTCTTGATGGTGTGTAGTGGTAGAACAAGGAGTAATGGCCTAAAACTTGAACATAGGAAGTTTGGTACTAACATGCAGAAGAACTTCTTTATGGTAAGGGTGACAGAGAATAGGAACAGATTTCCCGGAGAGGCTGTGGAGTCTCCTTCTTTGGAGATATTCTAGACTCAACTGGACGCTGACCTGTGTGACCCACTGTAGGGTATCTGCTTTAGCAGGAGGTTGGACTTGATGATCTCCTGAGGTCCCTTTCCAACCCCTGCGATTCTGTGATAATTATGTGAATGGGGAAACAAACACAAACGTACCTTTTAGAAGACTCACTAAGTTGATTGAAAGAGATATGGAATGCTTTCAGCCACTTCCATTGAGGATGTGCCCCTCAGCAGAGTACCTTTGAGCCTTCTAGCCCGTTTCAGAGACATAGCCCAGAACTGCTACACAGTACTAAAGTTCTGCTCTTGTTTCATCACTTCATTGGCCATCTGCAGGGGGACAGAGAAACTGTGCCGTACAAATGCAACTTTCAGATGTGCTGAAAGGAAATGAACCTCATGTTAATAGAACAAGTGTATGAACTGAAGCACCCAATTGCATTTAAGATCTCCAAGACACTGTAAACAATAATTCCTGAAGATTTGCTTGGAGATAAGTTTTATGACTTGGATGATTTGATATGAACACATCAGATAGTCAGATTCAGGGTACAGGGGGACTTGCCTGTTTCACAATTTATCTGTAATCCATTTTTTGAGCATGCAAGATCCCAGATTCCTCTCATAGAAAGGAGATCTGTATCACTCTAGATTATTCAGGGTTGTAGCTTTATTTGCAATCCTCATTAGTCAAAATGACAGCATTTGTGGGTGTACGGACACAGAATACTTACCTACAGGAAACTCCATTGAAAGATGTAGGTGCAGTGGCAGTTTGTGAAGGCTATACCAAACAGTTACTATAAAGCTTGGGAAAAACAGTGTCTAGAGCCATAAATGGGAATTTAGGGAGCAGGAAATCTCAGCAACAAGTCTTGATTTTGCTTGAACATACATGTGTGTTTGAGAAAATATAGTTTTAAACACGTAACACCAAAATATACTTCCATTTTTTTTTTTTTAATTGAAAATGAAGATTGAACTTTTTTTTTTTTTTTAATTCCACGATTAAACGTTTTTTGTTGTTTGATTTTGAATTCGCAGGATGTTATCCATTCTGCAGTATGAGAGGATTTAAATAGCTGAAACAAACCCACAATATTCTATCACAGCATATTTGGAAGGGAACATTTGCGGTCATCCTTAATTTTTAAATTTGATGGAGAAAATTTATCACATTGTAGTCAGTACTTAAGCAACTTACTCAGCTGCATTCAATAAAAGACCCAACCACTTCTGACTCAAAGCTCAATGGATCTCACTACTGCAGAACACTTGACCTCCACAGGTGACCATATCAAAATCAGAGAATCATTTGAGGAAGGGACCCCTAAAGATCACCTAGTCCAACCCCCATCAATGAACAGGGACACCCACAGCTCCACCAGGTGCTCAGAGCCCAGTCCAGCCTGACCCTGAGTGTCTCCAGGGGTGGGACATCCACCACCTCTCTGGGCAACCTGTGTCAGTGCCTTACCACCCTTATCATAAAAAAAACCTTTCTTCTTATTTCCAGTCTAAATCTCCCCTGTTTTAGTTTGAAACCAAACTAAAGGAAGGAGTGGCACAGGTCTCAAAGAACTTTTTTTTAGGACAGCCATCTCTGAGCATGTGGTTGTTAACGTGCAGGTGACTAGCTCAGTTTAGTTGTAGTCGTGGCCAACTCTGGGCTAAGTCCTTGTTTTTCCTCAAAGCCAGGTGAATAGTGAGAGAAAGGAGTGTTCAGCCAGATTTCTGAAGATTTTCTCAGACAAGCAATTCCTCTCACATGTCGTTTGATTTTCTAGTGGAATTAATGCCTAGGTCATCTGCTTCCCCTCCAGCTTGGCTCTCCATGTCAGCTACATAGGCCTCAGTGCCTAGGTTTCAAGAAATATTTGGCTCACGTTCACAAGGTTGTCCTCTGCTAGGTTTATATCAGAGGCCAAATTCCTCTGTGTAATATTCCTACAAGCCTCTATACCAGGTTTACAATTGATGTGATGAATCCTAGATCCACACCTTCCCCTCTTCTTTATTTTCCCCTTCCCATAGCATGTGTCCCACCATTTCCGTGGTGCCTTGTTCCCCTCCAGATGTTGATTTGGAAGCAAAATATTAATCTCTTTCTTTCTTGTTCTCCCTTGCTCCCAATTTCTCATCCTTATGACACCAGGAACAAGTTTCTCTTTCCTGTTTCTCTCCTTCCTGAAGAAAGACACCAATTAGGAATTAAATGGAATGAGTCACTCCCCATTTTCCCCTTCCCTCTTTCTGCTCACCCTTCCCCCACCATCCCAGCTCTCGGAGTATAAATCATTTTCTGTGGTCTGCAGCTCAGCTGGAAAAACTAACAAAACGGGTCTATAATGTCACCAGCATCTAATTTGGTGGATTTATGGGGTCTGGCCTTAAGCACTTGCTGCTTTACAGTGTGTGAGTTCACTCCTGCAGGAGCTCACTCCAGACTTCGTCTCTTTATCCCTGACTGTGGATGTCCACAGACTCTGGAGCTTTGCAAAAGGCAGATCCTACTCCCATGGAAAATGGGAGATCTCCTTACTTTCCCACCCCTTGCTCTTGCTTGATGGGCCCAAAAGAGGATTGTAAAATATTCCCACATTCAAGAAGGATTTAATGGTGATGTGCTGGTTGCATCAAGCAATTATGGTTAATAAATCCAAGGCAGACCTGTTGGGGTTCAGGCACTGAGCAGGAGTGTGACACAGCTGGCTCCCTACTTCTACTTCTTGACACTTAAATCTGCCTGTCTTTTACATTTTCCTTTTAATTTTGCATTATTCATTTGCTTATTTCATACACAAGGGAATCAACAAGAGATCTGCAGAGGAAATGTTTTCTTTATGAAGTGTCACTTTCAAAGGAGTCTCGCTGGAAGGTAATGTTTGTTCTCTATTGCAAAGCTTGATCCAGGCAAAGCGAGCACAAGGTGTTGTGTAGCCAAGTGGTAGCAAACATCCCTCAGCTGAAACTCTTCTGGCTGCAGCAGCATTGCAGCCACTTTCCAGGAGCAGTCTGTCCCCTGGACGATTCAGTGTTGGTGTGCATTAGCTCTTACAGTCTGTTAACATTGCCATTTTCCCTAGTGAAACTGGGTTTAAGAAGTCAATTTCATGGGATCATAGAATCACAGTATCATTAAGGTTGGAAAAGACTGCTAAGATCATCTAGTCCAACCATCAAACCATCGTCACCATGCCCAACTCACCACCTTTCAAACCAGCTCATGAATTAAAGCCAGATGCTGTTCAATGGCAAGCCCGTATTTAAGATCCCCAATATCTTATTGAACACAGATAGCAAATACTCAGGACTGAGATCCTTTGCCTTCAAAGACATACTCTACCTGAAAACAGCAGACATTTTCCTTTAAATTCATTCAGGTCCAGAAGGAGCTCAGATCTGGCACTTCTGGGATAATAACTCTAATAACAACCCAGAGCACTGATGCACTGGTGGCGTCTGGAGCAAAATAACCCAAGTGCTCTGACACGTGGAGAACAGACACCTGGACAGCTTTGAAAGAGCTCAGCTCACAGTGCTAAAGCCAGTGATGGAACACTGGGAATAAAATGTGCTGGCTGTAAGCTGGCTGGGCTTGACTGGAAGGTCTGGAGGGACAACTGCACAATGTCCTCAATGCCTGAAGCACTTCTCAGTGCTTTCTCTGAAGCAACCATCCTTACTGGCCTGGAGGTAGCTCTGCACAGCCAGATTGGGCATCTCCACATCTGTGACTGTACAAGTGTGTGTCCATATATTTGTACTAGCATATATGTGTGTGCATATGTATATCCCAGGCATAAAATCTAAGATGATTCAGAAACCAGGGTATGAACTGAAGAAGTTTTGGCTCTCTTTCCTATGCTTTCTATGCTTATATATTTGCAATCTGGACATGTGTCTGTTTTCCAGTATAAACATACTTTCGGACAGAAGTATGTGCTGCAGCACAGGTCAGGAAAGGGATGACAGATCTGATTTACATGCCATTTCCCTTGCCTTTGCATATTAAGCAGGTTTCTTCTCTGGCCACCACCCCTTCTCCCTGAGACATTCTCACCTCATGGAAACGACTAGTGCTTTGTGGAAAGACGAGGAGAAGGCCCTCTTTGGGGGACAATCTGTCTTCTTCTTAAACTATGTATAGTATGTTTTCACCCCGAGTCATTGCACATACAGCTGCAGACATGCCTGATTCAGTTTCTTGCTTTAGAGAATGTAAAGATGTGGGTTTGATTCACAGCTCTCCCTAACAATGTGGATACAGATCCTCATGCTTTGAGTTTCAATTGTTCTCCCCATTCTCAGGAATCTATACAGTTCCCCAACTACATAAGAAAGGGAGTTCTGCAGCCCTGATAGGAAGGGGAAACTGAGGAATGGCTTTGGGATTGGAACTTGTCCAAAATTACACCGCAAACGTTTGTGTGAGCCAGAAGGAAAAGCCAGATCTGTGGACTCCCACCAGTTTACGTATGTGTGCAAACCACAAAGATCATCCAGACTCACTTTCTGAAAGCCACAAAATGCCCACAGCCTCCACTTCTGTGCCAACGTCATTCTAACAGTTGTATTGATGCTAACTTGTCATTTCCGAGGGGAAAGATGGTCTGTAGGGAGAGGGTGCTGATTTAAAATTTAGGAGGAAAAGGGCTTTGGAAAATATTACTTCTTTTTGTGATGATTAGGTTGAATTGAGAGAGTGCTTGTCAACATTAATTTTTGCTTAACATGAAGAATTTGGTTTTCCACTCCTTGAAAAATCTCACCAAAAGGTTCATTTCTTTAATTCTATTTATTCCTCTTCTCTCCCAACCAAAACCACTTAGTGCTGGAATTTTATGCAAAAAAAAATTTCCATTGACAGACAAACATATTTTCTTTTCTGCCCCAAATGTTAGTAACCTAGTAGAAATAGTTTTCATTACTTGTTTTTTCCCAGACCTATTCATGTCATGGAGCCATGGCTCAGACAAATGAATCCATTAAAGGAAAGTGCATCACAATTTTTGCAACAATAAAGGGTCTTTCCCTGGACCTCACACTTTCTGTGGCCATCAATTCTTAACACGCTGGAAGAGATAATACCATTTATCTTTCTCCATAGCGATACAGGCAGCAAATGGTTCAATACGTGGCTGGTTATACCGATGTCATTTAAACAGCTGTCTACAGAAGCCAAGCCCTTGCTATTAAATAACCTTTCTGTCATTCCTTTGCAGCTCTGGAAAGCCTTTTAGAGTCGTGAGGAGAAAAATTATTGCAACAGTCGAGTCTAGATAATGCATTGCCATTAACGTCTCTTGTCTCGGGGTCTCAGACTGTTTAACAAAGTTGAATTCTGCCAAATTCCACTACAAAGTTATTACTTTTGACTACATGGAAAAAGGGTATTGTAGTCATGGAGTGGGATCTAGCTTGCTTAGTCAGTTGTCTAGGAGATCCAAGCTAAATCTGAGCTCTCTGTAGGCAAGTGAGAGGTGCAAGCACACCCAGGAGATGATTTGCCTCACCTGTATAAATGCAAGATGCATCAAACTCTGGATTTGTCTTTTTGACTTCCTAAACTGTAGAAGGAGCAAAGAGGACTAGCTTAGACTGTCTGCTCTGCCTGACTTCAGCTGCTGAGAGTTGGTAAGATAAATCAAGTCTAAGGTGTGAGGGATGTGTTGAATGCATTACCTCAGCTCAGTTAATTGCTTCTTTCTTTATTTTATTTTATTTTATTTTATTTTATTTTATTTTATTTTTTTTATTTTATTTTATTTTTTCTTCTTCTTTTAATATCTTACCCTGCTTCTGGTTCAGGGAAGATGCAGTGGATGGGTTTTTCTGTGGCCAGTTACTGGACTTGGGGATGAAGTGACTTGGTTGCACAGAGTGATGTCCACTGGCAATAATACCCAGCTTAATGGTCAGTGCAGAACTACACTTGCTGAGGGCCTTGGGATTCATTTTCCAGATCCAAACTTCTCTACAGCTCATGGAGGTGACATCTGTCATGGTCAAGTCCACCTTGTCTTCAAGGGATGAACTCTCTCCTTCAGTCCCTTTTTTTATGGCTCTTTGATGTACATAGCAGAGGGGTTGAAACTAGATGATCATTGTGGTCCTTTTCAACCCAGGCCATTCTATGTATGATTCTATGATTCTATGATCAGGAGGCAGGAAGGAAAGACCTCAGGAGCAGAATTGTCTCAACAAATCCCTCAGAGCCATCCTACTCCCTTAGCAGTCCTTGCAGCAGCAGAGCCCCAGCATGCATTTTCCTGTCAACACCCTCAGAAAGAAATCTGAGCCCTGGTGTTTAAAGCCAGATGCTCAGCTTCCTTCCCTGCCTGCACACATGCCAATCTGTTAGGCTGGCCTCCTGCCTGTTCCCAGGTGGTGTGCCAGGATCAACAAGCCCCAGATACCAGGGAAAGAGATGTGGCCTGGGAAGCCATCGTGCTGACATACCCTCTGAAAGAGAATCCTCCCAGTGACGACTCATAACAAATGGCTGCCCCATGTTCCATGGTAAGGAACACGAGCATCTTGCCGACTAGATGTCTGGCCTGCTTTGCTATTTTTGTACCTAGCAATGGCCTAAGTTACTAGAGCCATATTTGGAAAAACAGCAGACACTGTGCTGCTGGACTGTGTTATGGTGAAAGGACTTCTGTCAACACATGCAGTGATGTACATGGCTGAGACACTGACCTGGGAATGATGGACAGGTGTTGTGTTGTTCCTATGGCGCAGCACTGCTCTTTTGCCTTGACCAAGTCTCTTTGCTATGCTTTCTTTCATACTCTTTTGTCTTTTTAGACAGGGTGGCAGATATTCACCCAGCAAAACCCAGACCTCAGTTCAGCCTCTGATGGGCTCCTCTGAGAAGCAGCTCATAGGAACACAACTACTGGAACACTTCCCATTACAAAGAGTCCTAGATCCAGATAACCAAAACCACCTACTTTTGCAGACACATCAGAGAGAAATTCAGGAGAGTAGAAGCCCATATGTCCCAGCAACCTGTCTTTAAGTAAGTGCCACCAGCAGTAAACATCTAGGAAAAACTGAATTACAGGAATCTTCTTGACTCATGTTTCCAAGACAAAATACTTAGGGGCTTGCTGATATTGTTGCCTACCAGTGAGATGTTTGTTTATCTGTCTTAGATTTTTTCGTTTTTCTGGTCTTCACAAAGCACTGCATTTACACAGTTTTTACAGATAGCTCTGTATGAGATGAACGTGGAATAACCCATTTTCAAGGTGATTTCTGAATCAGACCACAGAGAGTAGTTCATGGTAATACCAGGAGTCCCCAGAAGCGAGGTTAGAGCTTCATCCCTAACATCAACATCATAGATCAGCATATTTGAATCCATATTTGTTTGGCATGTGGAAGTTCAGATAGAGATAACTGTGTTTCATCACCAAGAGGTTATTCATAATAACTTCTGATTTAAATATTTAAATTTAATGGGAAGAGTGTAACTGGACAAAATATGGGGCCAAAACAAACAAACAAACAAAACCCCATATCAATGAAAATCTGAAAATGAAAAAGTACTTAATCTGTCAGATTTTCTCTCGTTTATTTGGGACTCAATACAGAGCAGTGTTTTTCAGTATTCTAGACCTAAATATAACGCATTAAGATTTGTAGGAAGAGAAACGAAGGCAGAATAATGCACTTTCAGAGTCTACTATGTTATTCCTTCCAAGCCAGAAAACACAAATGAGCTAAAAGATCTTGCTGGAATCAGCAGCAGCATCTTTCTGTGCGGGAGATTTCTCACCTAAGCAGTCAAAAAGTAAGCACGCTTTCTCCAAGTAGATGTCCAGTCCTTCCTTGAGCTTAACAAAGAATAACAGACATCTCCAGGATGCAAGTATTTCTGGCAGGTTCAAAAGCATCTCAGAAGATGGCACAAACCATCTGTCTTCATCCGAACCGATCTCAAAGGCCTTCAGGCCTTGTCTCTGGATGTGTTCAAGGCTGGGCTGGATGGGGCCCTGGGCAGCCTGGTCTAGTATTACATGTGGATGTTGGTGGCCCTGACTGTGGTGGGAGGGTTGGAGACTCATGATCCTTGAGGTCTCTTCCAACCTGAGCCATTCTGTGATTCCGTGATCCATGCAGTGGCATACAGAGTAGGATTTTGTTGAGATGCCCAGGACAGGAAAACTGACTTGTACCCTGGAGTTGTTTATTCCTCTCTGGTGATCACAAAGGGAGCCTGGCCCAGCAAGACACAACCCCTGCCCATGACACACAAGCCTCTGTTGTACAAGCCAAAAGCTCTCTCTTAACTGTTGTGTACTTATACTGGTGCAACACTGGAAGCTTACTGGAAATACTAACCTCTGCTCACTTTCTTCCAGAGGATCTGAGACCTCATTCTATTGAACTGGTTCTGAATTTCTGATCAGCATTTTAGGCTTCTGTTTCTCATCAACTGTGCATCACAAATCTGACCAGATAGTTGGCTTCCTTATAAAAACATTTCCAAGTAAAAACAAAATCTGAAGCTTAATTATACAGTAGTAAATTACCCATCGAGAACTTCTTTTCATGAAAAACAGAGCAATTTCATCTCCCAACACCACCACCTCCACCCTTGGAATAAATCCTGAAAAGTATAAATAGTGAGAAGCCAAAGAATTAGGGGGAATGCTAAACAGTGGCACTCTTGTTCTGTAACACTGAAGTGTGAGAACTGAGGAGGGTGAGTCTGTCTGGGTGAATCATGAGCTGACCCTGTTTTGCTTACAGTCCATTCCTTAATTTAAGGTCTTGTTGCCTTCAAATATGAAACCACTCCACTGCAGACAAGCCAGCAAGGGAAGAATTCAAAGCCTTGTGATATGCCATGAAAATAAGTGAAATAAAGTAAATTAAGCATCTGTTGGATGTAATTTTTAATTAATACCACTTCGTAACAGTGATGTAGGCCAGACCTGGGTCTGCTGTGTCCCTGGTGGTGCCTATACCAGTTAAACATCTGCGGGGCTACCACGAAAGCATGTTATATGAAGATGAGCTGCATCTAGACTATTAAAATATCTCACATCCCAAATCAGGATGGCGTCATGCAAACAGACATTGTGAAGTGGCACCTATCTTGTGCTATCTTTTCAAGTTTAATTAATTTTTTGTTGTTGTTGTTAATTGGTGCTCTAGTATGTCACTGGCTCGATGGAGCAGATAAATTAACTCACTACTAGCAGGAAAGTAGAGTTGCACTTCCAACTGGCATGAAAATTTAACCTAGAATATTAGATATGACTTCTAGGTCTTCATCTTCACAAAATCCAGATGTGAGTTAACCACTGTAGTGTGATAATTTCTTAGAATCATAGAATCATAGAATGTCTTGGTTTGGAAGGAACCTAAAAGATCATCTTGTTCCAACCCCCCGTCGTGGGCAATGTTGTCAACCACAAAATCAGGCATCAGCTCAGACTGCCCAGGGCCCCATCCAACCTGGCCTTGGGCACCTCCAGAGATGGGACAACCACACCTGAAGTGTGAGTTTCTTGAAAATAGCTATTGTGGGTTTATTCTACCTAACTCCAGCTCCTAAATAGTGTGTGCCTTGAAGAAACCAGGCATTTTAGAACTCTACCTGAAAAGCTTGGTGCTACGTTACTTTTTTAATTGATGAAACAAAAACTTGGTTCTCCTTACCATACAATTTTAAATATTTCAGAATGTAAAATAAAGAAATTAGGACTTCAGCCATTTTCCTTGAGTTTCTTACAGCTTATAAATCATATACAGCACTATAAAGAAGACATTTGTAACCCATTGGAACATCAACCTTATCTCCTTCATGGCAGTGGAATATAAACAATAGGCAGAAATATGCATTTCCCACTATGTTAGGAAAGCATTGCTACTACTGATGAGAGTGGTGAGGCACTGGCACAGGTTGCTCAGAGAGGCAATGGATGCTCCTCAGCGTCAGGCTGGACGGGGCTCTGAGCACCCAATGGAGCTGTAGATGTCCCTGATCGTTTGCAGGGGAGTTGGAGCAGGTGGCTTTTAAGGATTCCTCCAACTTAAATCATTCTATGACTCTATGATTTAACCTTCCTTTGTAGCTGATAAAGAAAGAGGAACCTCCAGATGGTAAACTAGTCTACCAATAATTATGTATGAAATGCATCAGACTTGCTTGTGCTTATGTCAAAAAGGGAAGTCTGTTGCAGAGGGTGTTTTTGCATTTGAGCTTGTTTAGTATACAGGTACCAGAACACTGAGAGACTAAACGACACATTAGTGATTTTAAATTCTCACATACAGATGTGCTGTTTGGAAGTGATCTCTGGAGATCTTCAACCCAACCTGCCTCTCAGGGTAGGAATGGACAATAGCAGCTGCCAATATTGTAGCTGGACACATCAAAGTCTGGAATGAAAGTTAACATGGAAAAATCAGAGGTTTAATTTGATGGACTTCACCTGTGCCATTTACTATGGACTCAGGGGTAGTCAGTTACATCTTATCCAAAATGTTTCCAGAATGCATCTCCTTCACTTTTAGGTTAAGATTTGCATTTTTATTTGTTTATTTTTCCACAGGAAGTAGGAACTTTTCACAAGCCTTAAATCCTGTCTCCAGAAGCCTGATTTCTTGTTAAGAGTTGATTTTGATGGAGCATTTTGCCAAAGTTGCGCTGACAAAAGCACAAGCGGAATGAGTGTATGGTATTGCAAAGAAAAAAAATGCATGCAAGAAATAGCAAAGGGACATGAAAGAAACACTGAGAGGAGGGAGAAAATGGTTTGGACTTGCCTCATATTCATCCTTGAAGATGTTTGGTCTGGCCTTTGCTGTCTGCGAATGTCTGCCCTCCATTCTTTCCCAGCAGTGCAGCACAGTCCCGATGAGGCTTTCTCTTTCCTTTCATGTTGATGAGAAGGGCAGGTCAGTGTTAGCAATCCCTCTGCAGCTCTGGTTTGATGCCTTGCTGAAGGGTGATAACATTTCACTGCTGAAAGGCAGAGAGGTGATTAGTGAGGGCATAATGAATGTAAGTGTGCGGGAAGGAATGCTTCGGCGCAGTTGGTCATCAGGATCCTCAAAGCCTCTATTGTTGCTCATACCGGGGTTAACAATTTGTCCCTATGAAGCATGCAGATACAGATCTTTTGCCATCTCCCCAGAGAGCCGTCCGATGGAGCTGCCTGAAGAATGATACGGATCAGCCTCAGTGGCTCCTTCAGCCTGCTGGAACAGCTTCAGAGGGCGTCCGATGTCAAAAGCAATGCAGAGCTGCTCTGCTTCCCCACAGCAGCATCTTGTTGGCTATGGGCTCCAAACAGGGCTCGTTGGGTTCAGTTATGCAGGTACTGGGTAAAGGTGTTGAGATTCATGTGATGGTTGTATTCCCAGCAATCTCGCTTATTAGAACTTCCTAATTCTGAGATCTTTTTGGTAGAGCAAACTGAGCTCTGGAGGTTTAATTAATCATGTAATTGCCCAGGTTTTCACTACTTGGCTTCCTCTAATATAGGGCAGAATGAATTCACAGTCAAAATAGAGAGACAGAATGACCTTTGTGCTGCTCCCCTTCAGTCCAGAAGTTTCCAATAGGCCTTTATGTGATTTCCACGGGGGTCTTAGAGATGTGAAATAACTTGATGCAAGGCGCACTGTCCTCTTTCTAAAGAAGAGTGTGAACCTGAGGTCTGAAGCCCAACTCTGTTTGTATGCACCAGCTCTCCGGTGCATATGTGGCTTAGTGGCCAGACACCTGCCTGGTATCCCAAGTGCTACATGCAGTTGGGTCTGTGAGCTGGTCTTGAACATTTAGTGGCTTTGGAAGCAAAGAGAAGCATAGACACTTCTGTATCCTGTTTATTTACACCAGTTCAGGACTAAACTTCTGCGTTTTATAAAACATTAAGTGAAATTTTGGCCATCTTGTAGACAGTGAAACCGGCACTGGTTTTCATGTGATTTGCCATCCCTTTTCCAACGCAATCAACTTAAAATAGAAAAGCGAGAACAGGAAAAAGGACCCATCAAAGTGGCAAGACTTGAGTTTTAAAAACAGAAAATGGGTGTGATGACTTGCTTTACGACATGTCCTGCTTCGAAAAGTGAAAATGGATGTAGCTTGTCTTTGTTTTATTCTGCTTGCTCAGTGCTATTGGTTTGTTTCTGCTCAGAAAAGGGGGACAGTAACTCCAGTTGATGCTTCAATTGAGGGGGACAGAAAACTCTTCTGGTACTGTAAGAACTTCCTCTGAGTTGTGTGTGTGTGTTTTTTCCTCGCTGAGAATTTATGACTGGTGATTCAGAAAGTGAACTGGTGTTTGTTTTCCTTTTCGTATGATACTCCACATTGCCTGTGTTCCAGGAAACATGACATAGCTGTTATTGCTAGAAATGAGCTTTTCACCAGTGGTTTACATTCAGAACTGGCTTCTGAAGGAAGGAATTCCTGGCAGTGCTCCTCCAACTGTATAGTTGTGTCCCTTGCAGTATCCCTGGACATTTTCTTTTTTTTTCCCCCAGATTTGCAAATCCAAACAGGAGGTAATTAAGAATTGCAATTTTGGACTGGGGATTGTGTGTCTATTTTACCTCCTCGCCCCACTTTGATTAATCTCTGAAACAGCTTAACACGTTGCCCAGTGTTTGCATTCTGCAAGATCCAGAAGAATTTGCAACCATTTATGGCCACGCGCTATACCCTCAGTGGGGCAAAATGGCATTGCTTTGTTGGCAACCATGTGGTTGAATTCTGCCTGTGCAAGTGGATGCAGCACTATTAGATCTGCAAGAGATTCAAATCGTTTTTGTAACGGCTCTGTCTAGCATCCAATGACTTTAGAAAAAAACTGTGGGAAATTATAACTGGTGTACTTGAAATGACCGGTTGTGTTAGGAAACTTAAATTCTTTTGGTGTGTTGATAGAAGAACAAGAAAAGAGGACACAGGGAGATGGAAAGTGGTGTATTCACAGGAAGATTCATTAAAAGGCATCTTGTGAAGCTCTGAATGGAAAGAAAAATGAAAATCAAAGGAGAGAAGGAAGCAAGAATATTCAAATACCTCTGCAATCTGTTTTGCATTTCTGTGCATCATGATGGACAAATCCAAAAGAAAGAGAAATCATTCCGCGTACCAACAGAGATGGACGATATTTTCTCAATACTTTTCCCTCCACAATTATCATCAAAATTTTGAAATTAGCAGGCCTAGAACAGCAATTCAGTAAACACCATTTCATTTTGCTGGTTTTGGCTGGCATCAGTCTGCCCCGTGGTGTCTATCTGGGTCTTAAGGAAATTGCAAGTGGTTAACAAATAAAAGCCTAATTGTGCCAGATGTGGGACATTTTGGCAACATTTGTGTTCCAGCAGTCTGATCACAACTCCTTTATTCATTCATTTCAGGGAACAAAACCTTGTAACAAAGTCTTCTTGGAAACAGCACCAAAATTGATGCTTTTAATTAAGAAAACAAAGAAAAAGAGCAAATGAAAGGAGTATTTACAATTGAGGCTTTTTGGTCTGACTTTTCCTACTGGAAAGTTGGAAGAGGTTATTGAAAAGAGCACTTTTTTGCCCGCGACTAAACATTTTTATTACAAAGAATAGATGTATTTCCTGGACTATAAAAAGAAAAATACAAGGCAAAGCTGCTTCACTTTCAGTGGTAATTTTTTAAGCCATTTAAAGAAAACAGACAGAGTGCTCTGATCTATTTGGAGGAGGTTAACAGACCGTGTAGCTGTGACCACAGCCTCTAGTCTTAAAACATTGTGCGTCCTACCCAGCCAACACTTCTACCCACCCGGGACTTACCATTTAGAAGTAGACTCAGAACACTGCACAACTGACACTTCTTTGTGTTGCACATTTGATATTCAGATGAACATCTCTTTTTTTTCTCTCTTTTTTTTCTTTTCTTTTCAAATTTATAGACCCCTACAAACTCCTCAAAGCTCATTTACTTTGACTAAAGCTGTGTAAATAGTAATTTTTGTCTCTATTTTCCTTATTTTCCATCATGTATTTCTCCTGAGCAATTTTATCAATTTTCAGTCTTGGCTTAGGTGCCCTGGAAATATCAGAGTACTTTGGTGTCCTCAGAACACTCAGACTCTTTATTCTTACTGTCCAAACAACCATTCTCTGCACCTGCTCCAGGCTGAGTCCCAATGCTAGAACTGCAGAACAGCATTCGTTAGTCAGAAGTTTGCATAGCTGGAAAATGGGTAAGGAAATAAAAAACAAAAATAAAACCAAAGCAAACCAAAGTTTGTGAGCACAAACACAAACAAAGCTCAGCAAAGTACAAAAACTGGGCAAGTTATAGGTGAGAGAGATAACAGCTAAAGTGTTCACGTGTTGGACTGGGATGTAATCCCTGCGTTAATGAGCGGTTAATTCTTCCAACCGTAAAGAACAGATTTGATAACAGATAATAAGAAAAGTCTCTTAGGAGACACAGGGCCACTCTAATGAAGACGGGGACTTCATATTCTATTCCAAATAAGCAAAGAGGGTATGTGAACACAGGTTTCTGCATTTTGTCAAATAGTTTGGCACTGGGCTGTAAAATTGGCATTGTTACAGTTTCTGCTAATGCTGCTTTGTGAAAGATTAGGTGTGTTTGCACTTAAAAGATGATGTTTTTCTAAGTCTGTGTACCCTACGGTGCTTTCTGAACACTTTAGCACCCATAATTCAAGGGCCTGTGGGACCTTGGCCCTGTAGGGATTAGATGGGATTTGTAGACTCTACCTTCTTGACATAGGCTTATGAAAGGTATGTCTGGATTATACATTAAACAAACAGAGATATTCTTTGCCTCAGAGGTTAACTGGCATGGGACAACTTGAATTTATGCTCGCTAACTCACTGTCCTCCAAAACAAAGTGGTTGTGTCCAACAGTAAGTTGGTTGTCACAGCCCCTGTGTTGCACTCCTTCCTTGCCAAAGCAGCAAGGCCCAATTCTTACCACTGTTCTTCAGTTTAGATCACAGACACAGTCATGGTGGTCAGACTGCACCAAAACCATGCCAAGCACCATATACACCAGTGGCAGTGGTTGATTTAATTGCACAGGTGTTGCTAGGTGGTTCTTAGGCCACTTGGAAAACCCAGGCCCAGACTGAGCCCTCACCGTACCCAGCATTAATAACTGTAGAAAGAAAACTCCGAGTTCCTGGTCTTTGACATCTAACTCAAGCATTTGAGAAGATGACTCCATTAGTCACTTCTCTGTGGGAAATGGGTGGGGAAGGAGGTGCCACTTAGGCATGAGAGCCATGTCTCTAGGGTGCAGACCCAACAAATGAGACATCGGGATTCAAGTCGCTGCTCAGCTTGAGTAGTAAACCTTCAAATACCTCCATCTCAGGAAGGTACTGAGCTGCAATGTTGAGGGTTACGGTGTGGGAGGCGTCCCTTTTTAATTTGTTGAGAATTTATTTTGGATGAAGGGATGAGCAGAAATCTTTGGCCTAGAAGATCAGAAGTTTTCTCTGGGAGGGGGCGATAGACACTCAGAACACCCAGTATCTGGGGTTATGGCACCGGTGCAAAGGTGAAGCTGCTATTTAAGGGAGTTGTCAATGTCTGAGCTTGCAAAACACACCAGGCAGATTTGAGTCTGATGAAGTAGCTGCAAATCCTAATAAAATCCTTGTAATAGCACTTATGAACGTTATTAGGAGACTTTCAAAGCTGAGATTCTGACGCGATCTGCAGTGCTACACGGTTACTGTTTTTGAACGAAAGTTGATCCGCAGTTTTCTACAGCGCCGTGGAGATCAGCAATGATGAATAAAATATACATATGTTTTTACGTCACTAAGTGGCCCAAAGGCCATTTGCCATCTGGCTCTTATTTAATAAACAAAGTGAATCAAATTAGACCAACAGAATAGTCAAGGACTCATTTGACTTTCAGATGGGGTTAAGTACACACATCCCTCAACATCCTGAGGAGAAGTATTTTCAACACAAATAGACACTGGAGAAGGCTTTCAATGGCAGCTTTCAATATTTATTGCAGTGGAGAATTACAGGAAAAAGGAAAAACAGGCCTTGAATTAATCATGTTCAAAATAACACATCAGTAAATACAGACAAGTTGAAGTGGGCATCTGATTATTGTATAATTATATAATACTTGGTGAGAGACATCCAGAAATATAATTACTCTCATTCCAGATTATAATGCAAGAAAGTTACTATGGAACATATCTTCTAACTCTCTGTAGGTCACTAATCTTATCATTTCATCCAATGGTCTCTGAATTGGATCCCTTAACTTCTCTTCTTCTTAAATGTCTTCCAGAAAGGCACCTTTATGTGCAGATTAATCTACACATTTACTTTTAGCAACCAGACTCATTCAATCAAAACCCAGTATGATCTCATCTCATTACATTTTCTCTCTTTCTTTAAAACCATGCTGACAGGCACCAGTGGTAATTTTATGTATGAATTCCTTATTGGTTGGATTCTGTACTGTCTCTTCCCTAAGCCTTCCTGAATTAATATCAGATGAATTAATGCATAGCTATGCCAGTTATTCCGTTTTTCCATCGTGAGCAAGGAAAGAGATCCAGAAAACCAGGTCTAATATAAAAACCTAAGGCTGGCCATTATAGGTCTTGTCTAAAGTTACCCCTGTCACGATATCCTATCTGCAACTGTGGCCAGCATCGCTTACGTAGGCAAGACTGCATGAATAGGGCAAACACACAATAATGATTCACTAATAAATTTCCTATATTTGTCTTCTCTGTGATATGCAGTAGTCATCCTCATACTCTCCCTCGGCAAAAGTATCAGCCAGTCTGGTTTTCCAGGGTTCAGGCCCAGGCAAAAAGGCAGGAGGTCAGGAGTCTATTTATGACCTCTGAAATCAGTTGCACATGTCTGGGGAATGGCTTGCTTTGCTTAGGAAACTGCCAAGGCATTAGTCCTGCAGCCAGCTAGCTCTCTGGAGAGCTATCTGGGCCTACTGACTTGCAAATGTATAACTCTAGGAGATAATGTTAAACACAATTTTTCATTACAGGTGGGGTGGAAAGTTGTTTCTCATGATATGAATCCAGCTTCCTGCTCCTTGCTAACTACAGAACACAAATATGTATTGAATGCTCCGCCATCATTCCTCAAGGCTTGATCATCTACGTCTGGAAATGGGCATTTATTTTTATTACGAGGTCTGTCTTTTCTAAAAATACTCAAAACAAATTCCTAGGGTCCTGACAGCTGCGGAATGTAGCTTCTCTCATCATATTTATCCATTTAATGCCTTCAAAATTATTGGCCCCCTGCCTTCTTCCCCTTCCCCTCGTTAGATTTTAGCCTGGATTCTTCTTGAAGCTGGGCTGACACAATCATACTTGTTTTCCATTTGCCTGCCTGCTTCTCCCTGTTGCTGGTTGAACTTGTTGGCCATACCAGGCAGAAGGGGATTAGATACCTACAGGGCTTTTAGATGTCGATGAGTGATTAAAGGAGTGAAGAACAAGATGTAGGCACTTATTTTTCAGTCCCTCATCTCTCCTGAGATTAAAGCTAGGCAGTCAGCAAGGATGGTCCTCCTGGCCCACCATCTGGAGCAGTACATGGAGTGGAGAGGAGGAGATGGGCAGCTCATGGCAGCAGGGAAGGAAGGGGATTCTACATGTATGGAAGGAGCTGGGACATCATGGTGAGGTGGGGACAGAGTGCAGAACCCAAGTCTGTGAAGCTGCTTTCTTAGCACTACTGATAATGCTGCAGTGCTGCTATAAACCAAGAATTATTTTGCTTATGTATTTTACTTCTTCCAGTGTTCCCTTCGTCTGTAAGTCAGCTTGGTTTTTATGAAAACACTTTTTTTCTTTGACTGGGAGGTTTAATCATATTCTATGATTCTATGTTTAACTGTAAGGGAGGAAGGTGATCCTCCCCCTTTACTCAGTACTGGTGAGGCTGCACGTCAAGTACTGTGTTCAGTACTTTAACAGGAAAGACATGGATGCCCTGGAGCATGTCCAGAGAAGTGCAGTAGAGCGGTGAAGGGTCTGGAGCACAAGTCTGATGGGGAGCAGCTAAGGGAGCTGGGATGGTTCAGTGTGGAGAAGAGAAGGCTCAGGGGAGATCTCATCACTCTCTACAGCTGCCTGAAGGGAAGTTGTGGCAAGGTGGGGGTCGGCCTCTGCTCCCAGGTAACAGTTGTATGATTAGAGGTGATGGCCTCAAGCTGCACCAGGGGAGGTTCAGGTTAGATATAGGAAAAACTTCTCCAAAAGAGTGACCAGGTATTAGGCCAAGCTGCCCAGGGTGGTGGTGGTGGAGTCACGATCCCTGGAGGTGTGTAAGGAAAGGGTAGATGTAGTACTTAGGAACATGGTTTAGTGGGCAATACTGGTGGCAGGTGAAAAGTTGAATGAGATAATCTGCGTGGTCTTTTTGAGCCTTTATGATTCTATGATTTTATTTAACGTTCTTGTTTTAACAACTTCCAATTCTGAAATGCATTTGTTCCGTCTCACTTTTTGTTTTGGTCTATCTTGCTGTCAGCTTTCCTTAGTGTAGACAAATTCATTCTTTCAATTCACATGTAGTCAAATCGCTGATGAATATTAATTTACAAAACAGATCTGCATTCACTGTGATTTTCTACAGTCTAGTAGCATCATAGATCTTACAAAACATGTTGTATACAATCACAGAAACATAGAATCCTTAGAGTTGGAATGGACCTGTAGAGGTCATCTTGTCCAACTCACCTGCAATCAACAGAGACATGCATAGCTCTATCAGGTTGCCCAGGGCCTGACCCAGCCTCACTTTGAAAGTCTCCAGGGTCAGGGCATCCATTGCATCTCTGGGCAACCTGTTCCAGTGCCTCACTACCCTCACTGTAAAAGAGCTTTTCCTTATATTCAACCTAAATCTCCCCTATTTAAGCTTGAAGACATTTCCCCTTGTTCTACCACCACAGACCCCGCTAAAGAGTCTGTCCCCTTCTTTCCTGTAGATCCCCTTTAGGTACTGACTGGCCGTGCTATCAGATCACCTTACATCTTTCTCTTCTCCATGCTGCACAGCCCCAGCTCTCTCAGCCTGTTCTCATAGGAGAGGTGTTCCATCCCTTGGATCATTTTTGTGACCCTCCTCTGGATGTGCTCCAAAAGGTCTGTACAAAAGCAATATTGTAGCTGGAAGAGAAAAATGAGAGCGGCTAATCTGTTTTATCTTCTCTTTGACCACCTGGTAGAGCTGAAAGAAGGGACTGCATTTTGGGAGAGGTCAGGATTATTGTCATGCAGCAAAACAAAGGGAAGCAACTTGATGACAACCTCCCACCAAACTGGAAGAATCAGACAAAGTCTCCTGTATGTCTTCATCTTGAATGTCACACTTTGTTATCTCCCTCCCTTGCAGGCAAGAGACCACTTGCACAAGTCACTTACTGGCAGATGTGATCAAAAAGGGTAGAATTTCTTGCTCATAAGAAGTGCATTGTGCTCAAATAGTTGGGAATAGTTCAAACCGTCTTCTAAACGGGGATGCAAGTCCCTGTCATAATTTATTTATTTAAGCTATTTATTAAGTAATACAAATATTTTTTTCTTGTAGTCTATAAAATACAAATATTTCCCAATTAAACAGGGCTAGGACTAAGTAAACACTACACTCAATAGCTACGTTCCTGACAGGAGCTGTACTGAAATGCAACACAGGCAAGCAGTGTCCCTTTGAGGGCTGAAGGGGTGGTTTTTAGGACAGTGTCTGAGAAAGCAGGAAAGGCACAGCATGCTGACAGGAAGGGGCTTCTCCCATGAAGGAATGGAGAAAAGCTGCCGGGCTCCAAAGTGACTCTGAGCTCCCAGTGTCTTTGAGCTTGCATTTGGAAATTGAGGAGCCTGCTCTAGTTTATAGCCATGAATATTTTAACTCATAGCTGGATTTTACATGTCCATTTACATAAGCCTGACACTTGCCCATGACTATATGAGGTCAGCCAACATGAATCACCTCCCAACCTTCCATGCAGGCTGACATGGAGAAGGGTGGGGTTCCTGGGCTTGTTTTCCTGCTAGCAGCTGGGGATGTGAATGGAAGAGAGCAAGGACACACCTTGTAAAATTAGGGCTGGAGATGATAAAGAGTCTTCTGAGGAAAGAGTGGATTTCGTGTCAAACCAGCAGCTACTAAAGAGCCAACTGGTTGAGTAGGGACTGAAAGATGCAGGAAATGATTCCAGTCATCATAGGGATGGTATCTTCGTTATCATAGAAACACAGAATCATTAAGTTTGGAAAAGACCTCTGAGATCACCAAGTCTAACCCAACCCAACCCTCACCATGCCCACTGACCACATCCCTAAGTGCCACATCTCCACAGTTCCTGAACACCTCCAGGGATGGTGACCCCATCGCCTCCCTGGGCAGCCTATACCACTGCATTACCACTCTTTCCGAGAAGAAATTGTTCCTAACACCCAACCAAATCAGAGCTCTGAGATACTTCCATCAATATGATACCTCTGGGCAAGGTATCATATTGGGTCTCATTTAGTGCAGAATGCAAAACTTCTTCAGATCTTTCTGGAGCAGCTGACTTACCGGGTGTTTAGGAAGGTTCTTAGGAAGAATTTCATCCTAGCATCTAACCTAAATCTAATCTTTTTTTAGTTTAAAGGCAGTTCTGCTTGTCCTATCACTATCTGCCCATAAAAAACCTCCTTCCTGCTTATAAGCTCCCCTCAAGTACTGGAAGGTCTCCCCAGGGTCTTTTCCAGGCTGAACAATCCCACCTTTCTCAGGCTGTCTTCTTAGGAGAGGCTATCCAGCCCTCTGAGCATCTTCATCCTTCTTGTGCTGGAGACCCCAATCTTGTACACAGATATGGCCTCAACAGGGCAGAGCAGAGGGGGACAGTCACCTCCTTTGCCCTTCTGGCCACTCCTTCCACCCCTCCCTACCTTGAAAAGCTTTTAGCCCTCAATTGTATTATTCCAGTTGTGTGATTATTCATCTCACAGTGTTTCTGTGATAGCAGTTTGGTCACAGTTTTCTAATTGCACCATAGTTTCCATCTCCTCCTGTTTATTTCCCATGCTGCATGCGTTCGTATACAGATACCTCATCTGGGCTAGTGACTGCATTACCTTACTGGAGGAACCCTCCTAAATTCTTTTGGGACAAATCTGAGGATTTCCCCTGCTGCTTCCTAAAGTGACAGTGTTCCTTGACTCTTTGTCACTCAGCAATATGTCCCCTTCCCTCACCACATCCAGTTTAAAGCTCTAGTGATCAGTACAGCCATCTTGGCAACATAGCGTGGCAATCTAATTCAGATGTCACCTTATAGCACCCCAAGTGGCCTTGTGGATGTGTTTATCTGTATGACAGAACAGAGGCACATATGCCCCTCAGCCATGTTGAAATTATAAGTAAATAGACATGAGGGGAGAGATCTGCTTTAAGTAACTCAGGCAGGGAGTTTGGATAGTTTTGATTACCTAGAGACAGGCTGGCCATCTAACTGAGAGCTTTATCCATCAAGAAAGATTTGTTTGAAACCACTTGAGTGTTGGTGTAGATAACCCAGGTTTATACTTCAATAATGGGAGATTAGAAGTGGATCTGGCTTTTTCCTTCAAAAGGGATCAAAGTGTAGCACAACCGGACTGCCTAAGACCAATCTGTACACCAGAAGTCTATTTCTCCACCAGGGAATTAGAAAACAAATGTCATCCATTCCTGGAAAAGCATTGAAGTGGAGAACTGTGGTCCAGGATCAAAGACCCAGAACCAGAGTTCGAGAATCATTCAAAGCAATAACCCCCAAAGCCATTTGCATTCCAGTCCCTTCATGTCAGGATCACATTAAAACCAGATGCAAAAAAAAAAGATATCTTACTGGCTTCTAACATCACAGGGAACTGAGTACACAGCCCCCAGTCCCGAGAGAGCATTAGCAGCAGGGGTTATCAGGGAATCAGATGGAGGCTGCATCCCTCAGCAGCAACCTCAGGCACCATCACTGATGTTGGCGTGACAGGGCAGAACGAATCGGTATGTGCAGAGGAATGTGTTTTCCCATCTGCAGTGCAGACGTGGGGCTAGAAGAGAGGCAGCGAGTGAGTGAAGTGTTCACTCCGCTAAATGCCAACTCATGGCTGTGGTGCACCAGCTGACCTCACTGCTTTGAGCCCACCCTTTGAACAATATTGTTTCTGCTGACAGCCCCCTGGCTGTGCTCCATCTCCAGGATCAGGTGTCTGGAGACTTTAATTTGCCACATGGATAGTGAGTTTGCCCACAGGATCTTGAAAAGCACAGCATGAGGCTGTTATAACACTGAGGAGAGATCAGATGATGCGGGTAGACTTCCACTTCAAGAAGCGTGAATGTGACTGAGATCATCACATTCCTTAGACACCTTCTTTCCAGTAAAGGAAAACTATGCTAACTCTGTGGAGGAAGTTTGATCACTTTGGACCAGACCCTCAGGAAGTATAACTCAGCATCACTTCCACGACATCTATGGGACCATGCTGGTTGTCACCAACCAGCATGAGGTTGGCTTCTCAGGCTACAGAAAAAGGCAAGAGCTGGAGCAAATTGATCAAGGCTGGAATGATGTAATTAATCTTTCAGCTGTGGGGAAGCAGGGAACTTGACTAGATGAAAGACTTGTTGGTGTGTTCAGATGTGAACAATGTAACCTGGTGGTGCAAGTGTGACATATGTCCACACGGGGCCTGTGGTTGTGTTGTTGAGTGAAAAATGCCATAGGAGTATTCCTAAAAACCAGAAGATGGCAAAGTCTTCTTCTTCAGAAGTATACTTCTGAATTGTTAGCATGTCCTCTGGCACAGTTTCATTCTGAGCCGGTTGGCAGCCTTTCAAATAAAATCCTTATACACAATTTGAGGTTAGTACAAGGCAGGGACCATTCCCAATATTCACTTTGAGATATTTACCACTGATCTGTGTTTCTAAGAGAGTTTAACTGGAAGGACGTATTACGAAGACAGTTCCACAAAGTGCCTGGGAGAGAACAGGAAAGTGGTCTTCTCTCTGCTTCTTCCTTCCTACCTCAATCCCACGTAAACGTGGTTTGGAGAGGATGACTTACCAAGCATTGTGAGCTGCAGTGGCTGACTGGCATTTTCTGCAGCTAAAGGACATCTCAAATCTCAAAGTGAATCTTAGTCAATATCCACAGATAGGAAATTTTATCTAAAAACCCTGAAGAGATTTATGTTTACTTACTTACAAAAGGCCACTGGTCATTGGAGAGTGTTAAATCCCACTGCGTCGCGACCTTTGCAGCACTTAACCAGGCTCTGTGATCCTAAGGAATTAAGCAAGGTCATTTCTAACTTGGAAAAGATTTGGAGAGGGACATGAATACTTCCTTTCAGAAACACTGTCTGGAATGATGCTTCTGCATGTTAAGCTGCATTGTAACTAAGAGTGGTAAGTGTAAACATCAAATAAAACTGAAATATTTGCATACTTGCAAATGAAATCAGAGAGTTTTCAATCAACATGCCATTTGGTGTAGGGATTTGCAAAGCGTGGCTTTGTCTTAAAATTTGGGATCACTGGGGAAAAAAAAAAGAAAAAGCTAAGAAGTGTATGCATTGCTGAGGTTTGAACAAAGGCAACAGCTGAAGCATGAGAAAATAAGACTAAAGGAGAGAGCAATAGGTATATAGTGGATTTGTTCCCAAAGGATGCCAGAGAATTGGAAGCTTTCACGATATTTTTAACTGCAGACAGGTTTCAATTACTCATACATGTTTGGGAACCTCAGAGTGAAATGTGGTAACCGTTGTCTGTGTTCCTATTGCTGACATTATTGTTATTTTTACAGTTATGCTTTGAATTCATTGTCAAAAGCAGAACCCAATCATGCAAGGTTATCTAATAATGACAGAAGCAATGGGAAGCGCTTGTTCCAAAATCAACTCCTTCACACAAAAATTGTGATGGGGAGGGGTAAAACAAAAATGAAGGGGAAAGAAAACTGTACAAAAAGTTTTCTTTAGGAAAGATAGGTAGGTAGATAGATCACAGAATCACAGAATTGTAGGGGTTGGGAGGGACCTCCAGAGATCATCGAGTCCAACTCCCCTGCTAAAGCAGGTTCCCTACAGCAGGTCGCACAGGTAGGCATCCAGGCAGGTCTTGAATATCTCCAGAGAAGGAGACTCTACAACCCCCCTGGGCAGCCTGTTCCAGTGCTCCGTCACCCTCACCGTAAAGAAGTTCTTGTGCACATTCATGTGGAACTATGCTCCAGTTTCTGGCTGTTTCCTCTTGTCCTGTCTCCACACACTGCTGAAAAGAGTCTGGCCTCGCCACTTTGCCCCCCACACCTTAGATAGATGCTGACAAACCAAGAGGGCTGAACACTGGGATGAGAAACAAAAGGTCCTACATATTCATTTCTGCTCTCTCACAGGCCAGCTCTTGAAAGAGAGAAAAGAAATAATAAGATGTCAGGAAGGAAGAGGGGAAGGGATGAAGGAAGGAATGGACGGATAATGAAAGGGTTGAATGGTTATAATGCATCCCTTTCTCCTCCACTCAAAACACGTGGCAGCACTGGTGAGGCAATATATGATTTCCAGCTGTGTAAAGCCACAAACACTCATACGTTTTACAAATATTTAACTCCAACAGATATCCTGGAAGAGCTGTCCTTGCTTTGTCCTTATCATCAAGCAAAGTAGTTCTTTAAAAAAAAAAAAAAAAGCTTTTACAATTCCAATCTTGGTCAGAACATGTATCTAGAGTGAGTGATGCCCTTGATCGTAGCTTTCTTCATTTGCAGCCTGGTCAAGGCTGATAGATCTGCAGGAAGAAGGGTACTCAGTAGTCAGAAAAGCCAACAGCCAGTCCAAAATAAGAGCCTTGCATTTATTGAGAACATGGAGGACCAATAACTCTCCCAGCCCTTTACCAGGTGGGGATCAGTAGGACCAAAATATCCGGCTGCTTCTGTAAAGAGATACATGTGGCCTGGAACTCTTCTGAGCATGACCAGCACTGTCTATTGGGATATAATCTCTACATATCAAACAGAGGATGTTTCCCCTAAGTGAAAATAGTCTGCCTCCATTTCTCTCTCCATTGCTGGCTATGGCCAATGTCCCCATCTGGATGTGAAAGAAGGAGGATATCTGTGTGGATGCCTCATGGCTGGTACAAGAAAAACATTGCACTGCTGTGGGCTGAATAAGCAACACATGATGGATTTCAAAATGGATTTATAGGCCCCTTTCAGCAGTGCATTAGATATTGTGAGAGGAGATGTATGCACCTAAATGTATAAAATAGGAGAATCTATATGTGGCTGTAACATGTAATATCTTATCCAAGAGTTAAGAGAACATGGAAAGAAGCAATTAAGGACTGATGGATTTTCATTTGCTATCTACAGCAAGCTGAGAAATCCCAGCTCTTATCAGAGTGAGAATATGTCAGTAGGAAGGAATAAGGAGAATGGGAGAGGGTTCCTGAGTGCAATAGCTATTGCATTAGTTAGAGTTCAGTGGTTGAATTGCCTTGTTCTCACCAGCAAGAGCTCTGATTGGTAGCACTACAGTGTTAATTACATTCCTGTGCACTTGCCACTGGGAGCAAAACTGCTCTTGTGGAAAGTAATGTCAAGGGAAACAAAAAGAAAACCACACGCTTAGTTGATCTTTACTGGTTCAAGTGAATCTCCATACACCGTCTTCAGCCTGAATATATTCCTGACTGTGATAGTTATGTGGCCAGTGAGAGGAGACTGTAATAATTTATTAACTCAACTCTATTTCTTGAGTGGCCTTGGGCAGATCATCTTCTTGTGTCTAAACTTTCTGAATAATGGAAAATCTTACCTGCAGGAAGGATGGGGACTAGATGAGAGCAATGAGAGGTGGCAGATATATCCTCAATCCAGTATTCTGGCTGTTCCCTCCCATTGATACTGTTGACATCAAGTAAGTACTCATTAAACAGGCCATAATTTTGCAGGCCTTTTAGTTTCTACACTGGTGAAATAATACATCTGAACCACTCTGGATTATTTTTTGGGGTTGATTTAGGCTGAGCTATGGTTGACATCTATAATTTAATGAATCCAGCACTCCTGACTCCCAATTCCACTTTCATGAGCGATAATTGATAATGTTGCCTAATTGTTCAGAAAAGCATGCCTCTGTATCGACACTGGTAGCAAAAAGTGCTGGGGCAATTTTATGGTAAACAGAAACCCCTATAGCACTGTTTTGGGAAGATCTATCTTTGACAAATTGTGTCTCCCAACTGATCAGATTATTTTGCGTTTGGTTTTTGGGTACGTCTGCCTGTCCACTCTTATCAGATATTTGTCTTTTGCATTTCCAAAATATTTCCAGGCAAAAGAAAAGCCTGGAGTTTAACTGAACACCAGTAAATTATCCACTGAAAACTTTCAGAAAAGTAGACTTAGAAAAATTCTCCAGAGCCTTTGTGCGAAATCTTCTGGCATTATAGACAGCTACATTCATTGAGATGAAGCAATCTAAGTTTTTCCATTAAACTTGGGATATATATTACATCCTTTATTTATTTATTTTTTTAATGAATTTAGTCTGGAAGTCATATCTAAAGAGCTAAATCTTATAAGTAAGCTTTTATCTGTAACTGAATGAGTATGGTGTTTAATGAGCTCATCGTTGCAGCAGTGATAGCAATAGGTCAAACAGAACATTGCTGGGCTATGGGTTACATAGTGGACCACAGTTCAGCAAGGATTTGTTTATGATCCTTCAGTTTGACCATTTCATTGTTTGGATGCCTAAGTTGTCTGTCTTTAAAGCAACAAATAGACTGGAGACTGCCTAGTTTGTATAAGAAAGAGCTTTGTTAATCTCAAATTGTTAAGACCTATTCTTCATTCTATCATTGGCAACATATCCACAAAGCAGGACACGCTGTCACAGAAAGAAATAAAGAGATGGATGGATGTCTTTGTGGAAGAGTCAGGTGGTTAAGTGAGACAGCTGGCCACAGACAAACAGAAATTATGGCTAATGATCAAGCCAGGTACCAGCCAGAGTCAACAAACTCCATACTGGCTCATTCCAAGCTTAGTGTCTAAATTAAGCAGGGCACCCTGATGTGCATGTAAACCTCCAAAGTCTTCCTCTCCTGGAAAATGTTTTTCCTTCTCTAGTTTCATGCAGCAGACGTTTATATTTCCAAGAGCAGCACTAATGACATGTTTTAGAGTCTAAACAGCAGAACAAAATGGAGAGGAAAGAAAAGGTTCTCATCTGATTACTCAAAAGTGCCAGTATTAACATCAGAAGCAAAAACCTTCTGATGGAATTTCATCTTCCATCCATTGTCCCTCAGACCTTCCCTTTCATTTGTTTCATGGCATCCTTAACTCTTTGATATAGGAAGTCAATTCAAACATCCCATCTCTCTGGCAGACATCCAGGAAAGGATGCTTCTGAACTTGTGGTTCATCCTGAAGGTGTTCATATCGGAGGAGGAAATTTCTTTTGTGCAAGGAGGTCGAAACTAGTAGGCAAGACTGCTATGAAAGAATATGCCTCCTTCCTTGTGTCAAAATTAATTCCTTTTTTTAAATAAAGTTCTTTCTTTATTAAATATAAACTGATTCAAAGTAGAGACAGGTTTATATACTAAATATTTGGAGAAAATACTTGGAATGTTTCAATCTGGTTTCCTGTCTCATTTAAATCTGATTTCCATAACAAAAACCAGTAACTCCCATTTCAAGACAAATAAGCCAAATCCTCCATCAGCCGAACTTGACTATTGCTCATAGAATGACACCTCCTTGTGGTGTGGTGACCTCAGGTGACGTCCACATACCTCGTGCTTGGGCAACTTATTCCTCACATTAAATTCATGTAGAATCACAGAATTGTTTGGACTGGAAGGAACCTTAGAGCCTGATAAGCCCAATCCCTCAGCTGGGCAGGGACTTCTCCCATCAGCCTGGGTGCCCACAGCCTTGCCCAACTTGGCCTTGAGCTCTACAGGTATGGGACACCCACAGATGCCCTGGGCAGCCTACCTCAGGGCCTTACCAATCCCACAGTGAAGAATTTAATCTTAATATTGAATCTAAATCTTTTAGGTTAAAACCACTACCCTTTGTCCTATAGCCACATTTTCTCTTCCTTTCAAGATTAGAGACTTCTTTGCCAGACTCTCAGTGATAAGACTTTACACGAAACACCAGAAACCTCTGAAAGCTCAAACAGCCAGAAAACCAGAGAACCCCCAGGCTTGCCCTTTACCCTGCAAATGCACACATTTTCTTTACCAATACCAGGAATCCCAAGGGCTCCCCCCCTGCTAATAAAGGTAAGTATGTACATAAACGTTTGCAAGGGCGGGGGTTGATGAGGTGTTAAGTGGAAATTTCTTTACTTAGCAGTGTTGATTTGTGAGTCTTAGGGGAAATATGCCAGGGACCTCTATGAAGAGGCTCTGGATTGATTTTACTCTTATCCATTTGCGTCAACCGGAGTGGTAATAAATAAATGATAATAATGATTATATTTTTGCTGTGTCACAGTACTAGAGACCCCAGCAGCTTTCAAAAGAAACAATGCTATCTCAATTTTTCGAATGTATTTCTAATGGAAGAATAAGCTACTGAGGACGGAGCCCAGGTTTCTTCATATCCTGAAAGGCTGCTCTCTGAGCACTGAAGGAGTTACTAAGCCAAGGCTGCCTGCATTTAAATAAAACTTATCATGCATACTTTAGCTATTGAAAGCCAGGCTGGCTGGAATGCTGGGGTTAGCCAGATTACATTTCATAAATGCACGCCTGACAATTTCACTTACCTAATCCTTACTTTCAAAGAAAAAAAATATGCCAGTGCTTCTTTTGCACAACAAATGGATCCTATTAAGTCGGAATAGCCTTGGTTTTAACTTCATAGTTTCAGTCTTCCTGGTAGTGTATTGCGTGGTTTATACCTCAATAATTCATTGAGTATAAACCTAAAATAAAAAAAAATATATGCCCAGGTTTTAGCTAGGGTATGCTCTATTATTTGGGTGGGGTGTGGCGGGGGTTATGTTTGTGCACTTGAAAGAGAAGTATGAATATTTATATGTACAATTTCACTGATTCAAACTGGCCAGCTCTCTGGTAGGTCAGAAGTTCAATTCTGAAATCATTTGAGGTTCAAGTTTTCACGTCTTGGGATCTGTTTGGTATGAAATGAACTGAATTTTTCCCTATGTTGCTCCCCACCCATATCCTGGTGAGATTAATCTGGTTCATATGCCTCTGCACTGGCCTGGGTTTTCAACCCCTGATAATATGCTTTTGTGTTTAGAGAAGATTAGTAGGGTGGTTGAGTTGGAGCAAGTTAGAAGTGAGACAGGATCATCCCTTCCCAACTCAAAGGCCATCTCAGATCGGCTTGTCCTTCTGGAGCCTTTCCTGAGGGATGCAGTCAAGAGATCGGCAGAAGAAAGTTGAATTTACCCACATTAATGCCACACACAGATATTGTTTCTGTAACTGTCCAACCATGTACACTGCAACAATAGAACCATTCTAACTTCTTCAAATTTCATCTAAAAAGAAAGTGGATTTCTTTGCTTTATGGCACAGAGGAACAGGCTCATCTTTACCTGCACCCTTGAGTCAAGGCTTTTATGTCCCATTCCTCAAGGTGTTCAAGGTCAGGTTGGATGGGGCCCTGGGCAGCCTGGTCTGGTGCGGGGCAACCAGCCCACGGCAGGAGGTTGGAGCTCAATGGTCTTTAAGATATCTTCCAACCCATACCATTCTATGATTCTATGATTCTTTAAGTAGATGGAAGGATTGTTAAATGTGAACTGCAGATTCTTATCTCACAGTCTAAGTCCCATGCAGCTTATTATCCAGAACGTTTTTTAGAAGAGGAGAAGGGAGAGCTGCTCCACAATACAAAAAGAGAAATGATAGATCACTTTTTAAACATGGTTAGAGATATGGAAAGATCCCAGCTGAGCTACTGTAGAATGACTTGATTTTTCAAAATATAGTAAATATATGCATATGAGAAACAGATTTTTTAAGTCTCTTTTTTTTCAGATCCATAAATATCCAAAGCTTGCCAGTCTAACATTTCTGGGATAGATTTTTCTGCCTCAGTTTTTTTCTGGTTCGGAAACCAAATAGTGAGTTTTCCCTAAAATGATCATTTCTGCAAGCTATAGCAGCCTCTTTTTTTTTTTTTTTTTTCTCTTCTGTGATGGAATGCATCCACACAGCTTTTCATTTCATTTAAAAAAAAAAAAAAAAAAAAAAAAGAAAGAAAAAAGAAAAAATAATAAAAAAAAGAGAAGTGCACACGTCAAATAAAAGCAACTGAAATTAGAATGAACAGTGCCACAGAATTGCCTCTCCCTTTTCACCTCCTGCTTTGGTCATAAATTTCATTGCATGTGATGTTTTCAAGTTTCATTGCTTTTCTTCTGTACCAGAATGGATTTTTTTTTATTTTTTATTTTTTATTTTTTTGCATAAATTGGTAATTCCAAATAAATGGGAAAATGCTTCCCGCCCTGCTTTAGCAAATATTGTTTCTTTTTTTCCAAAGTATGAAAAATGCCTGGAAGGAAGGGTGAGATGGATAAAAAGTCAAAGGCCTGCCGGGCAGAGTGCATGGGCTGTGGGTTCTCTCTCTTAGTTCAATAAGCCTTACAAAACCATTTGTTCCTGAAAGCCATTGACAGCAAAACTCCACCGGTTCCACTGTGGCCAAGCTTCTCCCTTTTGATTTCTATGGATATCTCCATTCCTGTGGTTGGTGAGTTCTTTTGAAGAATAAAATATAATGGCTTCATTTGCAGGAGGAAACTAAAGAGAGTTAAACTGCAGCTCAGGTATTTCTCTGACCCTGAGTTGCCTACAGGGAAACAGTCTCTGAAATGTGCCCAAGGAGGCTGTGGATGCCTCATCCCTGGAGGCATTCAAGGCCAGGCTGGATGTGGCTCTGGGCAGCCTGGTCTGGTGTTTGGCAACCCTGCACATAACAGGGGGGTTGAAACTGGATGATCATTGTGGTCCTTTTCAACCCAGGCCATTCTATGATTCTGTGATTCATTTCTGAAGTACAGGAGGGTGGTGGTTGGTCTGGGTCAAAAACATGCTAGGGACTGTTGCAGCAATCTACTTTTCTGAGGAGTTCCAGGGTCTGGGAACCTTCTCTGGTGCTAGGGATAGATGTGACCTCAGTGTCCTCACAGCACACTCATAGGGGAGAAACTTTTTCCGCACCCAGACCACATCACTGTGGTTTATTCTCTCATTTCACAGATGATCTATGGGTTATTCAAGCAACGAAGCTGTTTAGAGAAAGCAGAGAAAACCCAACTGATTCCTGCCGGTGGCTCATTTCATCATCTGTGGCAAATGCCTACTGCTGTGAGCAGACACAATGGAACATGGCAATTGGTATATCTCTGGTGGCCCATTTCTCTTGTACCTCTGGAAGATGCAGCTCTCTCTCAGGTCTCTTCTTTGTTGGCCCCGTACTTTTTATTGCCTTCTGAGTTGGAGCAAAACATTTACAACCCACCTCTGAAGCAGAAAAAAATGCATATTTTTTAAAAAATTATTAGTAGTAGTTATTAATTTGTGTTATGATTGTTTCCAGAAGAACGTCTATATAGGTGTCCAGGCCAAGATTGGGCTCTTTTTTGTTTGTCTCTGGCATACAGGAAGATTGTCTGACACAGCTGTTTTTCTACACAGATAATGCAGATATAGGGAAGACTAAAGAAAGCAGTTCTCATCCTCACAGAGCAGTTTTCACAACCAGCCAGTGATTCCTCTCCACCTGATTTTAAACCAAAGGGCTGCTATTAAAACAACATTCACTTCTCATGTGATCTGAGCAAAAGAAAGAGAAATAAGAGCAGATCCCCAAAAAAACCCGACCAGCCTGAGCACTGGCGAAGCGCCAGGGAATGTGGGGAGGATCGGACTGTGGGGTTGGAGGAATGCAGGCCTTCCTATCTCTTTTCCCAAACATTCCCGCCTGCAGCAGACTAAATATTTTCACATGCTGCTGCTGGAACACCCAGGTTCATGGTCAAACAGAGGCACAACGAGCAGGGCCCACTTGGTGCTCCTGGGGTGATGGTCTTCATTACAGCCTGGCCTGCAGCCAGCTGCCTGGCATTGAGTATCGTGTTGCAGTTTCCTTTCCTTCATCCAACTTCTTTCAGGCTTTCATCTCCTTTCATTTTATTTATTTTTTTTTTTCTTCCATCATCTTTCTCTATTTTCACCCTATGTTTCTTGGCAGCAATTGTTTTCAACCCACTCTCCATTTGGTTTTGTGGTCTTTATGCCTCTGAGAAAGTCTTTGCGTGACCTTAGGAAAACCCAGGGCTTGTTTGTCAGGCTTCTTCATTCAAAACAGGTAGGTAGGTGACCACAATTATTGCAGTGAAAAGTAGGCTACTAGATGGGAATGGTCAGGATGAAAGCCATATCGCAGCCCCCTGTTGAAGATCTCTACCTTGGACTTGGACAGTCCTGCAGCTCTTGTCAGTCTTGTGAGCTTGGACATCTATTTATGACTGTGAAGTGCTTCAGCATTACAATGAATGAGACAGTAGGCACATTAGGAGGAGGTTTTTCACATAAAGGGTGGTGACGCACTGGAACAGGTTGCCCAAGGAGGTTGTGGATGCCTCATCTCTGGAGGCATTCAAGGCCAGGCTGGATGTGGCTCTGGTCAGACTGGTCTGGTGGTTGGCGACCCTGCACATAGCAGGGGGGTTGAAACTGGATGATCTTTGAGGTTCTTTTCAATCCAGGTCATTCTATGTTTCTGTCATCTTCCAGGTCTTGGACATTCTCAGAAACAGAATATCCCACTAGACAAACTGCTAGACAGCAAACTGTGTTGGTGATGCTTTTCAACTCCTGAAGTCCACCCAAGTGGGAGAACGTTCCACAATAATCACTGACACGTGAGAGGAAAGACTGAGTTTTCACAGCTTGCTTTCTGCATCGGCCAGAGGGGACATTTGAAACTGGGGACATGTAGCACTCCTTTTTTTTTTCATTTTTATTTTTTCCAAACAATCCTGTGATATTTTCCCAATATTTGTATGCCAGAAAATGAGAATATCAAAACAAGAGCTTATTTTCAGTTTCCAGGTGATCTAACTGTAGGGTCATTTTTGTTAGGATAGTTTTCAATGTATTGTCATTGCTTTTTCATCATTTGTTTGTTAATAATTCCTGCAGCCTTTTGCCTGTTGTTCTGGGAACTATCTATAAGCCTTGAAGAGACATCCCACCACACACCAAATAGCCTGATGTTCTCCATGTTTCTCATGGCTCTGGCACTAATCCTGAAACCCAAACAACTTTTTGTATGCATATTAAGAAGCATCAGTATCAGACTAGGCAGGAAAATATTCTTGAACGTTGTGAGCTTTTTCTTTGCAGTGAGTGTTTTCGTACGTGCAAGATTTACTTTTCTTTCATATATATACGTATGGAATGGAGATATCTAATGGTAGCATTAAAGAAATCAAAGTGTAGTGGACTGTGATCAGGAACATATCCCCATATTTAAATTTCTTGTGTTTTTTTTTTTTTTTTCCTTTAATTTTCAATGTTTGCCATTTCCTTCATGTTCCTGCTGTCAGAGCTGAGCTCTAACAAAGGGGAACGCTTCCCACTTGTTCTTCCGGCACTTGCCTGGTACAGCAGTATTTCTCTTGG